>OX424435.1:78011475-83011475 GCA_949152465.1 Cantharis flavilabris
ACTGCATAACGTGGTTATTGTTATTTTGGGGCAGGTAATGTGCCCGTAGTGTGTAACATTTTGCCGTTTCTTCTGCAGAGTGGGTGCTAAAATTACAATGAGCGATGATGACCGGGACATTGATGTCGAAAGTGATGTTAGTATTGGTCATTTATTTACGTAAACACTAAGTGGATCAATATTAAATTTCAACATGTGTACCTGTTATATTTTCAGGAAGGGAACGATTCGGATTCACGTCAACACAGTGCGAGACAAACGCCTAACAGCCAATATTATTCACAAGTTAGTTTTCAGTTTTACTAGTTTGTCTACAATTTCCTGTGTTGGCTTTTTTTAAAGTAGAAGTGAAAGTTGATAACATTTCCTTATTATCTAATCTCTCCCTATAAGTGAATAACAACAATAGAAAGCTTTTGTTTTTTTCATTTCAGGCAGAGAAGAGAGCTCATCACAATGCTTTGGAACGAAAACGTCGTGACCACATAAAAGATAGTTTTAGTAGTTTAAGAGATTCACTTCCTACTCTTAACGGGGAAAAGGTTGGGAGAAGTGTAAAAGTAAACAGTGTTCAAGTTTTATCCATTTTTTATTGATTTCAATTTTAGGCAAGTCGTGCTCAAATTCTAAAAAAAGCGGCCGAGTACATACAGTTTATGCGAAGAAAAAACACCGCACATCAGCAAGACATCGAAGATTTGAGACGACAAAATAGTTTACTCGAAACACAAAGTATTAATAAGAGATTCAAATTTAGTTTGAATCGCTAAACTAATCCTTTTGCAATTTTAGTTCGTACTTTAGAAAAACAAAAATCTACCGATTCCTACAGTTTGGACTCTTCTGCAATGAAGGAATCTAATTATAACGGGTTAACATCTGACACGTCGGATACCGATAGTTCTGTCCAACCAAGAAGGTCAAAGAAAGTAAAATCCGGGTATCATTAACCAGTAAGTTCGGAAATTTATTTTTGATTATAATTCATTAGACCAGCGGTTCTCAACGTTTTTAATCTTTGTCTATTTCACCTGGTAAAACCTTCAAGGTTTAGCATATCACCACACTGTGAGAGTTTTTGTTTCTTTTTATATACAGTTGATTTATGAATGGCGAATTAAAACCACTAATAGAATGCCCACGTTACATTAATTGCTTGTAGGTACTCTACCTTTAAGTTCTTTTTAAATTACCACCAACAAAAATTTACTCTTGTGCAATTTATTGCAAGAACGAATACAATAATATTTATTTAAATTAGAAGAAAATTGTCCACAAAAACGAAAGATGGAGAAAATTGATGCACTGGAGAAAAACTAGAATTTTGGTGTTAGGGTTTAAATGATTAGTAATTGGTTTTATTTATGACTAAGCAAAATTCATTTTTATTTAATATATAATATTTATTATAAATATAATATATTGACGAAGTTATTTGTATTTATAGCAACACAGATGCTACTGAACATTAATCTTCCAAAAATTTTAAATGTGTTTATTTTGGAATGAAATTTTTGTACCTACTAACTTCGTTTTTCTTTCTAATGCGTTATGATAGTGATTCTATATTTGATTTTTATAATCTATTTAAATTAATTTAAATAATGGATTTTCAATTTAAAAAAAACAAACTGAGTGGGTTATGCATATTATTTACTTTCCTATTCGAATTTGTTAGTTCTCTTTATTACACCAACATTATTATCCCCCTTATTTAGGTGATCATAAAAGTTTTGTTATTTGATAATTAATAATCATGGATTTCAATTTTAAAGGTTTGTTGGAAACCCTGAATTGCGAAATTTTTGATTTTTAAAAACAGTTTAAATTTACGTTATGATGATAGTAAATCAACAATTATAAATGTAAATATGTATTGCAAAATATTTTATTTGTATTGTGCCTTTAAATACTGCCTTGCATTTGTAGTCGTCAAATTGCGCTACAAATTTCAATATTATAATATGTACAGGGTATGGCACATTAACTGATACACTTCTGTTGGTTTCTATAAAACACGTTCTAACACGATTTTTCGTCGCATACTATTTTTTTTAAATTGAGTATTTAGTGCGTAGTAAATGTGCAAGAAGTCATTGTGGTAACATTTATTTTAAATTTTTGACAGCAATAAACTCTGAGCAAGATGTAGTTGTAAAATTGCATTGCGAACATTTTATACCGTGCGAAATACTTCGAAAACTTAAATATTTAAATTTGAGCAGAATTTTTACATTATCGTACCATTAAAAGATACAATAAGACTGGAACTCACAAAATTAAACCGAAATTTGGCAATAAAAGATCTGTTCTAGTAAATAATGTGATTAAAAGCGTACGAGAACGAATTTGACGAAATCCAAAACAATCTTCAAATCAAATGGCTGACGACATGAATATTTCAAGAAGATCACTTGGAAAATTTTTGCACAACGATCTTGGGTTGAAGGTCTACGAAAAACAAAAAATACATGGACTCACGGAGGTTCAAAAAAACTCTCGAGTCCAAAAGTGCATGGATTGGCATGCAGGCTATGATATCATTTTTTCTAACGAAAAGATGTCTTTACTACTAGGTACTCACAATGAACAGAATGATGGTGATACCTTAATTAGGGATATCCTTACGACAAACTGGCAGTACAACGTTTTCAAAATGTATCTCCTGTCATGGTTTGGGATGAAATATCTTCCAAAGACAAGTTACCACTGCTTTTCATCGATCACGGCGTTAAGATCAATCAAGAATATTACATTCAACACGTACTGAAGGATCATTTGCTTGAACATGCTCTTAGTGTGTATGAAAATTATTATTATTGCTTTCAGCAAGAGTGTCCCATCTCACAAAGTTACTCGCACACAATTGGTGTCTAGACAAATTAACAGATTTCATCCCTTGGAAAAGAATGGCCATCATCTTCACCCGACTTGAATCTTTTGGACTTCTACATATGGGATAATGATGTTGACCAAAGTTGGGAGTACGAAAGGATTGAATTTGGATTAATTCAAGCATCAGCTGAAAACGATATGGGATGAAATACTGAAGGAGATCGTACATGCCGCATACTATACTTTTTGTGAAAGAATGACAGATGTTGTGGAAGCAAAGGAGAAAAGACTTGAACTTTTAAGATTAAATGTGAAAATATAAGGTCCTCTTCACCGAAAAATATAAATAATTTGGAATTATTCCGTTTCTTAAGATTTTTATGGTTTTTTTAAAATGTATCAGTTAATCTGCCATACCCTGTAGATACAAACATATTAATATAGAAACTTGACATGCTTTGACCCACATATTATTTTGATTTTGTTCAGTATTTATTATAAATTATTACAAAAAAGATTTATTTTGTGAATTTTTTTCTTGAAGAAATATAAATAATCCGAATACAATTTTATTTTAACTAGTTCAGATTATCGAGGTTGCTCTGTATTATTTTCCTGTAAATTTGCATTTCTTAACTTGACCCTACTCTCATCATTACCACAACACTGACGAAATTTGTGATAATATTCTTATTATTTATTTCAAACCAAAACAAATTAAAACTAATGATATTGCTTACACTGATAAATTATTTTTCAAGTTAAATCATAATTTTTAATAATTATAACATTCATTATCATTTTTTGTCTTCAAATTTATCTTACATTTAAACATTCGTTAAAAAAATCTTTTACTTTTCACAGACATAATATTCCCGTACCAACCAGCACAGGTTGAGAACCGCTGCATTAGACTAAAGCAGTTGAGGACAAGCTTATTTTGCCTGTGATTCCTACTAATAACATTTTTCTAAACAGTATTTTGAGATTTTATTACAGTGACCAAATATTGACTAAGCTTGTCAAATTTAAGTTGTAGGTCTGTATGTTATATAGAGTTCTCACACTAAATTGTCGAAACATTGTAGTGCAGAAAATCGTCAACAAGATTGTTTACAAGTTTAAAGATTATAACTTGAAAATTGTTAAGAAAGCAGATAAATATTTAGACATGTTTGTTAGCAAATAGTGATAAAATTCGAACATTCTATCTAAGTAATATTTTAGAATACTTTGTAAACATATCCAAGAGCTGCGTGCACTAAACCTGTCGACAGTTTTAGCGTGAAATCTTGCTACGTATCTAACGGGTCTTAATTATTATAATAGCTCACAAAGTAGTCTTAATGTCAAGGTTCATTTACATAAATACCTACTTAATGAGCAATTATTTTTAATCATTGAATTTACATTTTTAAAATACAAATATGCAAACATTAAAATGTGTAAAATTTTTACTTTTCCAGGTTGCTATATGAAATCAAATGGAAATGTCCAACTCATAAATTTTTTGTTACTACATTTTTATGATTTCACTTTAATGTTTAACATATCTACTAGCCCAACATAATTTATGTTTTCGACTCGCTCATTTTTTACCATTCAACATTGTTCTAATTTTATACTAACAAGTCTGATGTAAGTTATGTAAAATTTGAAAATATGATTATTTGTAAGGTTTTGCTTCATCAATGGCGATGGTAATTATAGTATTATTTAAAAAGATTATTTAGTTAATTTAAAAGTAGGGTAAGAGACCGACCACTCATAAAGTTGATTTTATGTGGCGAAAGCCAATATTTTTTGGTTTGTGTAAATGTTTGTTGTTGTTCATAAAATAAGTTAAGTTTATTTTTATTTAAATAAAATTTGCGCTTTAAAATAAAATTTATTTAACTATTTTTAAGATAAATTTTAAATTAAAACTTTGTTATTAATTTAAGCAAAGTTAAGATGAAGCCAAATCTCTGTACTATTTTTTGTACTTTTTTTGTAAGTATACTTACGAGATTCTTTTGATTAAAATTACATGTCGATTTATGTGGTAGAAGGTAGTATGTGATTAAAGAGCAGTACAAACTGTAATGTAACAATAACATTGTTCATTTCATTATGTTATTAAAAATATTCTAGTTTATTGCGTACAGCAAAAATAAAAATATTTAAAATTTATAATGATTTTTTGATTTGGTTCTTTGATGATTCTCTGTATACCTCGATTAGGCTAAAAAAGTTTTCTTAACCCGCCATAGGTCTGGTGGGGTATAATATATCCCAACATACTTTAAAATGTGTTAGGGGCCGTCTTTTAATCACGTGAGGTTTTTTATGCCATTTTTTTACCTCCCCTCCCCTTTGGTGATACAGCGTGAGGTTTTAGGCTACCCCTACCCAATATCACGTGTATTTTTTTTGAAAAAAAGAAGGCAGCACGGCGACGAGTGGCGTCGCAAGGTCCAGTGCCGGAAGCTAGCTGAGAGCTAAATATTGTTGTTACGTTACTTTTTAGGCATAAATTTGCTAGCTCGGGATTTCACGTGGCCGCAAGAAAAAATACACGTGATTGTCACAGCATCCCCCCCCTCATCGTGATCAATCAAGATGTTATTCTAACCCCCTCCCCCCCTGTTAGAACCTCACGTGATTAAAGGACAACCCTTTAACGTCATTTAAAATACTTAATATTTTCTCCAAACTTTGTGTATCTTCAAGTTGAACCTTACTAATCATAAATACATTGAAAAGTCAGTCGTAGGTCAGCTATTGTGCCTGCAGTATTTATCTAATTTAGTAAATACGTGCTTATACCCCACCTGACCCGATAAGATTAATAATCCTCATAGTCCACTAGACTCTTTATGTGACAGATTTTTTAAATTTAAATTTTAATTGCGTTTACTCCAAAGTAAATCATTTCTTACATTTATTAGTTTTATATAAAATATTACAATTATGTATATGAGAAAGAGCAAGCATTGTCCTTACAGCTTTGGAAAGAGGTGGAAGAAGAGAATATGCCTGTTCAAGACTTAAATTTGGGTCCAGAAGTTGAATAAGACTTGAACATGTTATTTTAAATAACATTAAACATATATCCTTCTAAAATCAACATGAAAATCTAATTCATTTGTCTATTTTAACTCATACCTCACCAGACCATTAATTTGACTAAAGTCCACCAGACCTCCGCCGGGTTAACAGTAGAGATCAATACGTAAGTTATATTTGTAAGTTAGGAATCATTTTTCTATTCCAAAGTTCTGTTTAAAACGTAAGATCTGTTTCACCAATTCTGTGAGCAAAGAAACCATTCAAGTTTTTATTACCACCTACTTTCCACACAGCCAACATCTTTTTCGAGTCTACTATCAGATTCAAAAGTGGTTGGATAATAAATTAAATCGTGCTGATTGGGGATGAGAGTCAAAAGACAACATTTTGTGGCCAAAAACATCTCAATTTCCCGCACCTAATTGTCTTATGATTTTTTTGCAATTACGCAAAAGGTTGTGGCCCATTGTGCACTTGTCGAAGATTAGGACTACATTGCTCATCACTTTGCAGTAATTGCCATAGCCAATCTTGTTCAAGTGCTGAACAAATCGAAGACGATTCATCATAACAAGAAACTATACGAACAACACTGAACCTCAAATATATGATAATATAAACCCTTCAGATTCTTCTTTCTTCAATAAATAATATTAAACCATGAATTTTGATACAAAATTATTTTTTTCTTATATTTTACATTCTAAAAAAATAAAAAAATTTATACTATACATATTTTTTCAGCAGTTTATCATGAAAAGTATTGCTCGGACTGAAAAATTTTATAGAACCTTTTTGTGTAGAATTATCGTGTCTTTCTTTTTATTAACTGTCTTACTTTAAAAATTAACTGTCCGCACTTACAAGCTAATGTTTGTAATTTATCACTAGAGAATTTTAAAATTCGTGAGTAATTTGTAAATAATTCATAGAAGATTATTTAAAAAAATAGTAAAATAGGCAAAGAAAAACAATCTTTTCTCGCTGATTAGACTTGGCTGAAGCCAGTATGTCGGTAATGGAAGGCGTTTGAAAACACAAGGCATAAGACTATTAATGTCAGTAACGACAAGAGGTAAGGAGCTAAAAAAAAGTAATTTTTTTGCCCTCATTTTTATTATTATTTGTCTTTGGTTTTATGTATTTTCGAATCAACTACCGAAAATATAGTGAAAGCTACTGAATGTTTACTTTTGAACAATCTACCAATTTTTTAGCTATCTAACAAAATCTTGTTGAATACTTCTGGCAACTTGTATTTGAGATGTTCTTGTTGAAACTCGATTGGTATACAACTAGATCTGAAGGGTAGTGTACATAAAACGACATTATCTAATCAAGTATTTATTTCATAAAATACATGACGTTCTACCATCTTCTTTAAACGACTAAGGTCCGCTTTTTAGTCCAGGCGTTTTAGACTTTTGCTGTGAAATTAGTGCTCTACAAAATTTTTTTAGTTTATTGTGTTTATTTGGACGTCTTGAATAACACTTGGTAGTTACGCCACGATACACTTGGAGGATTTCATGAAAACCTCTTCGGAAGGTCACGGAAATCGCGGATTTGCGATTAACTCAGTTTTTATGGCCCAAACAGGAATATAATCTATTATAAAAGTTGTACATCTAGAAATTCTCTACCTCAAAGGTCTTATACATTTTTTTTGTACTCCTAACCGTTTTGGAGATACGATGCAATATATGTGCAAAATGCATTTAGTTCCGCCAAACCTCTTTCGCACCATAATTTCGCAATTATCTTGCTTTTAATGTCTCAGAATGAAAATTAAATGTTGGTGTTATTGGGCTCGGTAATCTTTATTCTCTATCAGAATGTTTTATACATTTTATTTACATTTATTTACAATGCATAAGTCAAAAAATGCATTCATTTCCGTACCACCTTACAGGTAGAATACTTTACGCGCTTTTGTTTATATGATTTCTCCAGGAAGCTAAATCCAAACCGGATCTTAAATTAGTCAAGATTTCCGACTTCTTCGGTATGTGAAACGTAATCGTCCAATGAGAAATCGTTGCCAATGCTTTCATTCTGAAAAGATTCTGCATCGCCCACTTTGTCATTCCTAGCAATTATAGGTGCCGAATTACAGCAGGAGTGACCGTGGCATAGGCAACAAACTGTTGAAGAATTCAATTCTACTCTTCTAGAGTTACATTTTTCCAAACGGAGCTAAATGCATTTTTTACTTAGTCCGCGTTGTATCTCTAAAACGGTTAGGCGTACAGAAAATATGTATAAGACCATTAAGATAGAGAATTTACAGACGTACAACTTTTTTAATAGCTGTTGTTTCCATTTGGGCCATAACAACTGAGATAATCCCGATTCTGCAGTTTTTGCGATCTTCCGACGCGATTTTCACTAATTCCTCCAGGTGTATCGTGGCGTAACTGCCAAGTGTTATTCAAGACGTCCAAATAAACACAATAAAAAAATTTTTTTTGTATGGCACGAATTTAGCATAGAGGTCAATTTTATAGCTAAAACGCCTGGATTATTTACAATAGTTGGTGTATGAGTAATGAGGTGTATGGAAACCAATCTGTTTCTATCAGCCAATCAAAAAACCAAATGTTTTTTGTGTTTATCGTTCATTGGTTCATAGCTATAGGTTAGTTATACTCATACTTAACCGACTATTGTAAAAACGAACCCAATTACATCCTAATGACAGCAAAGAAATTTTGTCAACGGTTTCGGCTGCACCGGCTATGGCTTAACTGGATCACAGAAATTTAAATAATGGTACGCCACTGCTTAACAACAACTGTGATGACGGATGAGTAATAAGGTTATATTTATAATTGAACCCTCGATAATTTAATTTATTTTACTTACTAACCACTATTAACACAACCAAATAGTTTTACTTTGTGCAATGGCTACAAATTCCACCGATAATGCAAGTTTGGATACAGAAGCATCTATCGAGCAGTGTTACGAAAATTTAATTGTTATAGATATCGGTGCTAATTTAACTAATAAAAAATATAGTAGAGATTTGGATTCTGTGATACAAAGGGCAAAAGATGCAGGTATTTACAAGAATATAAATATATATATTATTTTCATTTCAAGCGGTCTTCCTACTCAGCCTTCTATTAAAGTTTTTACTTTTCATAGCACTAGCCAATTCCATTTCATCTTTCATTTCTTAAAGAATATAATTTACTTTGTAAATTAATTATAATTAATTTAATTTTAGGCGTTCAGAAGATAATGGTAACAGGAACATCTGTTAAGAGTAGTAAGGAAGCATTGCGGTTGACTAGGATATATCCAGGTACACTGTATTCAACAGCGGGTTAGTTAAATGTATATTATTAGATACACATTTTGTTACAATATTATATTTGCAGGAATACATCCTCACGATGCTAAATCATATACAGATGAATCGTGGGAAGAATTAAAAAGTCTTGCTCAAAATCCAGAATGTGTTGCCATAGGAGAATGCGGTTTAGATTATAATAGAAATTTTTCAGAACCAGAAGAACAGCGAAAAGTTTTTCACAAGCAGATAAACTTAGCATGTGAACTTTGCAAACCTTTATTTGTACACGAACGAGAAGCTCACGATGATCTATTAGAAATTTTAGGACAATTTTCTGATCGATTGCCACCAGTTGTTATTCACTGTTTTACTGGTACCTCCGAACAAGCCATAACGTATTTAAATAAAGGATTTTACATAGGATTAACAGGTTATTATTAAAAATAATTAGTTTATATTTATTTGTTTTCTATATTTTTTCTTTACAGGGTACCTTTGTAAAGACAAGTCGGATGTAGGTGTTCGTAAATTATTAGTTGATGGTACGATACCATTAGATCGGTTATTAGTCGAAACTGATGCGCCTTTCATGTATCCTAATACACGTGCCTCTAAACTGCCAATTCACGTTAAAGATGCTTTAACACAAAGGTTAGTTTAGTTATTTAACCCATATATTTTTATTTGAATTATTTTACTGTTGCTTGTAACTTGAACCTGAAATTGTTTTCAAAACACATAATTGAATTTAATTCATAACTCAGGCACTTTAGGTGGAATTTTGCTCAAACCTAGAAAAAAAGATTGTAAGTCTGAAAATTGGCTTAAATGATTCTTAAACATTAATGAGCAACATACTAAAACTCACAAGACTTCCACCGTCGGTATCATTGTCTTTTTATAGTAGTGATGCAGTAATCACAAGCATATTATGTCATAATTATAAACAGCAGAGTGGCATAAAGCACACATGTGCAGACTAAGGAGTCTAGTTGCAATTTGCTATTTGTAGAGTGTATTGGATATATCCTCAATTCTATTAGTTTTAGATAATGATAAATAATGATTAAAAATTTGGTAAAACCCAGCCATACATATTGCAAATTGAAAATTAGCTTAATATAATAATTTGTTGTATGTTTTTGATTTTCATTTGACGTTTTCTGATTATCATTTGACGGTTTCTGAATATCATTTGACAAATCTGAATTACAATTCACGATTTCTGAATATCAGTTGACAAATTTGAATTATAATTGACGATTTCTGAATATCAACTAGCAAATCTGAATTACAGTTGACGATTTCTGAATTACTGGTGGAAAAGGTGTAGTGCAAACTTTCTGAGATAGCTTCTCTAGATGATGTCTGAATGTAATGTATCTAAAAATATCCCTAGGTACTTTGGGTTTGGATTAAATGACAGTAATTGATCTTCTGTTTTTATTTTTAGTTCACGATTAGCTTCTTTGTTATTCAGATGAAAGACAAACACTTCAGTTTTGCTCGCATTTGGTTTTAATCTCCAGGTTTTGTAATACAGTAAGTCTCGGTAATCCAAACTAATAGAAACATGGCCTCATTCGGATTACAGAAAAGTTTGGATTGCTGGATCAAGTTAAAAAACGAAATTTTTAGAATACTTTTTATTTTAGAAATGAACAAACCACGTTTTACTGTGCTTAGAAAAAATAAAATTATTTCTTAGAAAACTTGTTTGTAATTACGGTTTGTTTCTCCGCACCTATTTCTTTCTTTCTTGCCTCTACTCTTAACTATAAAAAAAATTTATGAGAATGGACATCATTGTCACATTCCCATCTTAAACAAACTTTAAAACTATCGACAGCTTTCGTAGTTTTTACTTACTTTCAGCACTTTGCAGTGCTTGTATTGCAAGTACATGGTATATTTCATCTTATCTTTACTTCTGCAATCCGAACGTTATCCTATAATCCAAAAATTTTATTAGTTGTGTTTGGATTATAACTATTTGTGCGGACTACTGAGTTTTTCTTCTTGTGTTCGGAATACTGGATGGTCAGATTATTGAGATTGTACTGTATTCGAAAAGATCACAGATATCTTTTTGTAAGATTTTTTCACCTTCCTCAAAGGTTTTGCATTGGACAGCGAGAACTTCATCATCCGCATAAATAAATTTTTCAGATATTGTCTCAGGTTGTCTCAACAAAATCGGTGACAGCACCGACCCTTGAGGTAAGCCATCATTTGTTCGTTTAGATGGACATGAAACCATCTATTACTCAGCTTGTTATTTAATAAAGTAGCTAGTTTCAAATTTTAAAATCATTCCTTCCAAACTATCATAAACTGCTGAAAGGTTTACAAAAGCAACACATGTTTTCAACTGTTTCTGAAAGCTATTTTTAATGAAATTTTCAACTGATTTAGTCTAAGGGCTATGACTTGATCAGTGCAACATCTGTTTTGGCGGAAACCAGCTTGTTGAACCGTGATATGAGGTTCAAGTATTGATTCGATTCTGTTCAATATTAGCCTCTCAAGAATCTTATATGTATGTAATACATAAGAGTGTTATGGGTCTAAAGCTTAAATATCTCTTAAGACTTGCTGAATAATAAAATTGGTCCAATTTGATAAAAGTTGATAGAAATGTGATGTTATAAAGAGTGAATTATTTTTCGCTTTTTGTAAAAATCAAATTTCACCCAAAATTGGGTGCCCGACATGTATGTCAAGATATTGAGATAATTTAAAATTTTATTTTTATTAAATGTATTAACAATAAGTTTTGTTACAGATCTATGACTTTTTTACATCGTTATTGTACATTTCAACGTAACGAACCCTGTTCTTTGCCTGCCATAGTAGAAATGATTGCAGCTTTTATGAATAAAAAACCAGAAGAGGTGGCATTGTCGACAGCTTTTAATGCATTAAAGTTATTTAATTTATCGCAATAATTATTATTTATGTGCTATTTTTGTGTACCAATTTGGTAACTATTTTCATGAGAACATTTTCATTTTCACTTTACTCCATCGGGTGCTGAATTGGCCAATGTACATAACTACCAGGGGGGCACAAAGTAACTCGAGCTACTTTAAGTGATGTTATGGATCGGCTCTTAAATAAAAATATTATTTCATTAATTAAAATTGATATATTTTAAAAGCCAACCGGTAAGATCATTAAAAGTAATTTAAAAAGTAACACAACTTACTTGGTGACCATCTCTGATAAAACTACATAAGGATTTAACAATTAAAATTACTTCACCTCTTGATTTTAAAGAAATAGTGATTGAACATAAAAACAACCTACAAAATTTGGTATTTTCTTTTTACGTATAATTATTTGTTAATTTACAAAATAAGAAAACCGTAGTAGTAATAAATTTTTAACTTAAAAAATATAATTTTTCATTGATGCTATGACTGCCAATATATATTTTATTTATTTAGGTTGAGTTTGACCTTTGCTTTCTAAATTTAAAAAAATAAATTCTAAATTTAAGTAGGTACTATACAAAATTAAAAGTTGGGATATTCAAAATGCATTTTATGATTAACGAAAAAATTGAAGTATGTGTAATATGTAGTATAGAAATAAATAGTCTTAGAAATGTGCGTAATTTGTACAAAGAAATGGAAAAAACCATATTGTTCCAAATTTGCAGTCATTTCTAGTAACAATTTCATTTTATAGATAAAAGAAATTATAATTCAATAATATAATCAATTGATACGTGGTTTAGGTAGTGTAACTCGATATTAACCATATCAATATTTTAGAAAACCCAAAAAATGCACTAAACACTTTTCAGAACTAAAATGTTTAAAAGCGAATACTTACAGTGTATTTTACATGTGCTAACTTTTAAACATTTTAGTTCTGAAAAGTGTTTAGTGCATTTTTTGGGTTTTCTAAAATATTCAATAATAGGCAAGCAGCAAATTAGATGTACTATTGGCCAATTCAGCACTTAGCATGTAAAGCACAGATACGTCCTAATAAATTTAAAGAAAGCAAAATACTTTCTTACTGTAAACTTTAATATCGTATTGAAAATTTGGAATTACCAAATTTTTGAACAGTTTATGGGTTTCAATTATTTTATTCTTTTTCTTTCAAAACAACTTTTTACATTGTTATTTAAAAAAAAAAATTTAAGTTGGAGACAGCCATAAAAAATTTGTGTCTCATTGGATTTGAACCGGGTACCTTAGTATTAGCAGTTGATTTCTCTAATTATTATGAGGCTAATGATTGTCTCATATTTCTTTCTATTCTTTCTTATCTATTGCAGTGCAAAAGAATATTAGAGTTGATAAAGGACTTAGTACTTGTTAGCAAAAATCAGCTCTACAAAGTTCTAATGTTTTTCCTTATCAAATTTATTTGATTCATTTAAACTGTACTGTGCAAGTCGGTCTGAATTTCCAAATGTATGCAGACTTTATAATCACTCCTGTATTTACAAATATTGTGCCAAGAAGCACTATTTTTAATAAGATTATTTCAATGTGAATACTTTTAAATTAACAGCAATCAAAAGGTAATCAAAGATTTTATCTATCTTTAAATTTGTTGGTTATTATTCAAATTATATTAAATGGGAATTATTTATAATAGCCCGATAAAGATTTTTGCAAATTTACTATTGGGAATTTATTGCTTGTTGATTGCCATATAATGGATACAAAAATTTTATTTTTGTATAATTGAATACTATATACTAAAAACAACGTTGTAACCGCCAAAAATAATTTGTTTGATAACAAACCGTGATGTCACGGAAATATAGTATATGCTCATTTTGGCAGTTACAACATTAATTTGATGTTTGTAGATACAGTCAAACTTCCCTAACTCGAATCTCAAGGGACCACCAAAAAATTTCAATTATTTTTATTATTATTATAATTATATAAGTTTGTTAAATATTTACGTGTAATTTTATCTCCATAACTCGAAGTTTCTCTAATTCGAATTTTTTTGGTGATCTCTTGAGATTCGAGTTTGGGAAGTTTGACTGTATCTTCTTATAAATTTATTATTAACTAATGAAATTAATATTAAATTATAATTTAAAAATTAACAGATTTAATAAGTAATACTCTAAAAAACGAAATGTTTTTGTAAGTATTCATTAATGCAAATAAAATGTAACGAATGTGATTATAACAATATATAGTATTGCCGAAAGCTTATGCAAATATTTTGTTTTCTGTTATTTATTTAACATGTTTTGTTAATTTTTAAATTTTAATGTAACATATTTTATTGTTAATTTTATTTCATAACTTTTTAAATTTTAGTTTGATATGCTTATTTATACATTATTAAATAAATAATTTTATTTGTGTTAACTTTTGTGAAATTCTCTGTATTTTCTGTTAATTTTAATGTTAACATTTTGCATTGGTTTTAATAGCTTCAAGTTTAAATAAATTAGATAAATTACACCCTGTATGATGTGGAACCATTCAAAAATTGAATAATCTTCTAACAGGGGCCAACAACAATATTTTGTTACCAAAGGAATTAAATTATTTTCATCAAGTTTAAAAATTTTTGTTATTACTTTAAACTGCTGAATAATTAGTAGTTGCTCAATATTATACACCAGTGTTTCTTAAACTGGGAACCACAAAGGCTCTGCTAGGGAACTGCAAAATATTGAAGCATTTAAAAAACTTCTATATTTTGTAAGGTCAATAAGTTGAAATTTTTGAATGACTCCTACATAATATACTGGGTGTGCAAATACCATTGAATAATGAGAGAGAAACCTAAGCCTGCTTAAATTCCAATACTGAACAGATAGCAACTAAAAAATTCATCGGTGCCTATAAATATTGCATTATAGCATACACCTACTAGAATTTATCTTTCTTGCTATTTTAATGGCAGGTGCAAATTAAATAGGTAGATATTTTCTAAAGTTATTGCTATAAGTCCTAAGTAAACTCATGGTCTTAATTTTGATGTAAAGATATGCTTTTTCTGTTTTTACACTGCGTGTGGTATAGAGTAATAATTTTTCTCTACAATTATTATCAAGGCACTAGATCAATTGTTATGTATCTATCATAATATTAAGGGTATTCATGTCACTTTGTACTTTTGTCGTACTTGTTGTAGATTGCATTTTTCTTAAATTTTGTAGAATTTTTAATGCAGATCTAGTTTACGAAATCTACGCAGTCGTACTTTATGTAGATGTCGTAGTTTCGTTATATTTAAGTATACATTGGCGATACATAGTAACCAAGAAATATTTGACAACAAATAATGTCAGTAAATGTGAATAGAATAATTAAATTAGTTAAAATCTACCTCAAAACGTCAAAATAATCTACAAATACAAGTACGAAAGAATTTACGAAACATTGAACGGTGAGTGTGTTCATGTCACATAAGTCTACAAAATTTAAAAGTACGATAACTACAAAAAGTACGAAGTGATATGAATACCCTTAATATGTATGAGTTTAACATTTATATTCATATTATTTGAAATTCGATATCATCAAAAAGATCTTGTTTACTGCTGATTTGCTGGCATGCCGACCCTTCTGGTTGAAAATTACTGTTCTAGAGAGTAAAGTGGTAAAGTTTAGCCTAATGAGAAATAATAAATGGAATAAAGGAAGGGAATCGAAAAGGAACTGATTTATTTTTGTATTATTAAAATATCGTGTAAAAACAGAATTGGTTGTATTTAATTCTCACCTTTGCGGTTGAAATTCTCAATTTATTTAATGTTAGTATAGTCGTACTGAATCTATTCTAATCAAATGCTTATAAAAACTAGCAAATGTCATAAGATGTGCAATAAATCAATTTATTACATATCAAACTTTCAAAATTAATGTGATCATAAAATCCCGCCATAGCCATAAGTATTTTTTTATTTTAAGTTATACGGTTATACTGATCTCCTTTGAGACTTGATGTGTTTATGTGGTAGCTATATATTATGTATAATAATTTATTTGTGAAAAAAGATTCGCTATTTTTGCATTATTTTATTACTCAATATTTTTGTGTATTTATGATTAAGTGGATGTCTACTTCTAAAGTATTATTTTGTTGTAAATAATCAAGAGTAGCTCCCTCTTTATTACCTTAATAATTCTCGCAGTGCTTTGCACGATTGTGGAATTATAAGTGTTGACGAATAAATTGTGGCGTCTTAATATATTTCAAGGCTATAGAAATTTTGTATATCATGCTTTCTATTTGAACAAAATTGTTATTGTGTTTTATAAATATTGCTGTTTAAAAAGATAGCAAAATTGTTTATACTGATACTATAAATATCTACAAGCAATTTTTGTTACTAATCAAAATAAATTTTACTTATATTTAAATTATTACAAATGATTTTAATTTCTATTTAACAGGACGATACATCTCGAGTTTGAAACATTTGCATTGTAAATTACAATTTAAATATTTCTATGTATTGTTTGAAAACATCAACTTAGTTTTATTAATAATTCTTGATTACGTTTGTTCAAATTAAAAATAAATCTAAAAGGTTTAACTTAATAAATTTTAAATATTGTATCAAAACAATGTCTGGCTAAAAATGAAATATGGATTTAAAACAATGTAGAACAGCATAACAGGAAATGCAAAACAGTACAAACAATTTAATAATCTGTGATAAGATTAAATAAGTCAAACGATGGTTCAAACTTGAGACGTTATGGCCTTTTGAATTTAATAAAAGATGTATAATGCTCATTTATAAAAATCGGTATAGATATTATTAAAAAAATGTTATAAATCTTGAATAAAAATACATGTTTTGCCTTATTAATTGTGATAAGAAAATTTAATTGTGCCTTATTATAATGTAAATAACAATTTAATAAAATGTTATTGTATTTCATTGTTTTCTATAGTTGCCTATCGTCCTTTGTACTTGTTTATTTTTGCAAGTCCAATATCCTATTGCTATTTAAAGATTACAAGGAAACGAACTACTGAAATTGTTGACACCGCTAAATTTATAAGAAAAATGTAGAACGTCTGAATTAATACCTATTTTTAAATTTAACAGAAAATGCGTAGTGAAAAATGATAACAAAGATATGAATAAATCCAAGTTTCTACGTCTATATTATTCTATTGAACAATACCTAATTTAAATCTAAACCTTCAGCATTTTCTATGGAAATAGATATTATTTTGTATTTAACCCTCCGTCTGACCTGTTATTTTCACTAACTTCGTCTGAACTGTGGGTCTTTTACGGACAGCACTCGATTTCCAGCCGAATAGTCGAATACTCGCGATATACAAATTATGTGCTTATTATTTCACTTCTATAAGTTATATTCAAAGCAGTTTTACATGTGTAATGCCTATGCCTTTTTTGATTTTTCGAAATTAAAAAATAAATTGTAACTGTTTTCAATTTTTTTTCAAAAATTCATATTATAGCAATGAATAGGAAAAAAATTAAACCCTTTCATATTTAGATTATTATGTGATTACTCTTCATAAAAAAAAATAAATTAACAATGCTACCTGAAAAAACTATACTTATTTTGAAAATTGAAAGTTGTATTATTTCCGGTATTAACTCTATGCACAATTTGGGTTTTCTATAGAACAGGTAGCGGGGACCGTAAATTTTTAATAAACGAAATGAAAACTACAGTTGGTAAAGAGATTTTATATCATAAAACAGTAACAGTTTTGTCAATATAAAGCAGGTCTTGAAAAGAAAAAATTTAAAAACTCTTTTTTTAAAAACTTATTTCGTTCTGGAATATTTTCATCGCCATCTTCGTCGGCCGATTCCTCGTCTTCAATTTCACTTTGTAAATTTTCTTCGTCCGTTTCATTGTCTGAAATTTCATCATAATCTGGTTCTTCGTTAGATTCCAAAATTCTTAAAACTGCATTAGCTCTCGACATTATTAAGCTTCAAAATATTTCGCGCACTTTAGTACAATTAATTGAAAAAATTGTTTATAATTAATTATCTAATAGTGTCTACTAGGAACTGATGGATTTCACACATAAAAATTTAAAAAAACCAACACATAAAAAACTTAACAACAATAACTTTTACTAACGCGGTGTGAACTGTGGGTCGTTTAAGGAATACTAACAACTTTGAACGCTCTTAACTATGCAAATATTTAACTAACTTTTAATTGCTTGCGGGTAAGAACCCTGCTACCTAACAACTTTTTTTAGGAAGGGTTGTTAAATTTTTCTATTGGTCCATTTTAAAAGTACAAGCATCTAAAATTTCAACTGTTCCTTAAAAGACCCAGAGATCAAACGCAGGGTTAAAATTGCAGGTCCCCTGTATATAATTGACGTCCGAATCAAAGTTCATGCTCAATTTTGATGACTCATAATATACTTGTTGTACATGGCGTGATTTGAAAAATTCATAATATTGTGAAATTTATTAAAATCCTAATAATCCAATGAAAGTGAATAATTACAAATAATTATTTTTTTACTGCATCCCTTCTAATATTTATATAAAAATATCAATTTTTAATTATTAATGTATTCTTTGTTAAAATTCGTTTAAATTTTGAACACAAGATTTTTCGCGCCATTTGAAAATATATTAGTTTTTCAAAAAAAACTCCGTTTTCATTAAATATTTTTGCGATTATAATTACTCAGTAAATTTGTAGATAAATAAAATTGATTAACAAATGTGTAATAACCACGTAATAAATTAAGAGCTTCTAGAATTTTCTAGAAGCTAGACTATTTACGTTGGCAAACTTGCTGAGTAGGGGAAATCGTATTTATACCGACATTTTGTGTTGAACAGCGCAGTTTATTACAAACGTTAAAAAGTTGAAAGAGGTGCTTAAGTGAATAAATATTGAGATATTATATTTTAAATAGTGCGCAAATAATTATTATAAAGGTAAGATTCGTACATTTGTCCTACCCTTACAGTAATATAATAATTTAACTTTTTCCTACATTTGTTAATTAATTTCTATTTATATTTTCGAATTCTATATTTAATTTATAATTCCATTGTACTTAATTAATGACGGTGTAGGTGCGACGTAATTTAATATTAAAATTGCATCACTTTCGTCATTGACAAATTAATGATTGTTAATTTTATATTCAAAATGGCTAACATCAAAATAGCTTGTCATTTTGTTAACAATACTAATAGTTTTTTTTTCTTCTTACAGTCAAAATGCAGATCTTTGTCAAGACTTTGACAGGTAAAACCATTACCTTGGAAGTTGAACCTTCCGACACAATTGAAAACGTGAAAGCTAAAATTCAGGACAAAGAAGGTATTCCTCCAGATCAGCAACGTCTTATTTTTGCTGGCAAGCAATTGGAAGATGGACGCACTTTATCAGATTACAACATTCAAAAGGAGTCGACCCTTCATTTGGTATTGCGTCTAAGAGGAGGCATGCAGATCTTTGTTAAAACTTTAACTGGTAAAACCATTACCTTAGAAGTTGAACCTTCTGACACAATTGAAAATGTGAAAGCTAAAATTCAGGACAAGGAAGGTATTCCCCCAGATCAGCAACGTCTTATTTTTGCTGGTAAGCAATTGGAAGATGGCCGTACATTGTCGGATTACAATATTCAAAAAGAATCCACCCTCCACTTGGTTTTGCGTCTCAGAGGTGGTATGCAAATCTTCGTTAAAACTTTAACTGGCAAAACCATAACCTTAGAAGTTGAACCTTCCGACACAATCGAAAATGTGAAAGCCAAAATTCAAGATAAAGAAGGTATTCCCCCAGATCAGCAACGTCTTATTTTTGCTGGCAAGCAATTGGAAGATGGACGCACATTGTCGGATTACAATATTCAAAAAGAATCCACTCTTCACTTGGTATTGCGTCTCAGAGGTGGTATGCAGATCTTCGTTAAAACTTTAACTGGTAAAACCATTACCTTAGAAGTAGAACCTTCAGACACAATCGAAAATGTGAAAGCCAAAATTCAAGATAAAGAAGGTATTCCTCCAGATCAGCAACGTCTTATTTTTGCTGGCAAGCAATTGGAAGATGGCCGCACATTGTCGGATTACAATATTCAAAAAGAATCCACCCTTCACTTGGTATTGCGTCTCAGAGGTGGTATGCAGATCTTTGTTAAAACTTTAACTGGCAAAACCATTACCTTAGAAGTAGAACCTTCCGACACAATCGAAAATGTGAAAGCTAAAATTCAGGACAAAGAAGGTATTCCCCCAGATCAGCAACGTCTTATCTTTGCCGGCAAGCAATTGGAAGATGGCCGCACATTGTCTGATTACAATATTCAAAAAGAATCCACCCTTCACTTGGTTTTACGTCTCAGAGGTGGTATGCAGATCTTCGTTAAAACTTTAACTGGTAAAACCATTACCTTAGAAGTAGAACCTTCAGACACAATCGAAAATGTGAAAGCCAAAATTCAAGATAAAGAAGGTATTCCCCCAGATCAGCAACGTCTTATTTTTGCTGGCAAGCAATTGGAAGATGGACGCACATTGTCGGATTACAATATTCAAAAAGAATCCACCCTTCACTTGGTATTGCGTCTCAGAGGTGGTATGCAGATCTTCGTTAAAACTTTAACTGGTAAAACCATTACCTTAGAAGTAGAACCTTCCGACACAATCGAAAATGTGAAAGCTAAAATTCAGGACAAAGAAGGTATTCCCCCAGATCAGCAACGTCTTATCTTTGCCGGCAAGCAATTGGAAGATGGCCGCACATTGTCTGATTACAATATTCAAAAAGAATCCACCCTTCACTTGGTTTTACGTCTCAGAGGTGGTATGCAGATCTTCGTTAAAACTTTAACTGGTAAAACCATTACCTTAGAAGTAGAACCTTCAGACACAATCGAAAATGTGAAAGCCAAAATTCAAGATAAAGAAGGTATTCCCCCAGATCAGCAACGTCTTATTTTTGCTGGCAAGCAATTGGAAGATGGACGCACATTGTCGGATTACAATATTCAAAAAGAATCCACCCTTCACTTGGTTTTACGTCTCAGAGGTGGTATGCAGATCTTCGTTAAAACTTTAACTGGTAAAACCATTACCTTAGAAGTTGAACCTTCCGACACAATCGAAAATGTAAAAGCCAAAATTCAAGACAAAGAGGGTATTCCTCCAGATCAGCAACGTCTAATTTTTGCTGGCAAGCAATTGGAAGATGGACGCACATTGTCAGATTATAACATCCAGAAAGAATCTACATTGCATTTAGTATTACGTTTACGTGGTGGTTGTTAAAAGTATTCCAAAAAATATATTTGTATACCTGACTTGAAATATATAAATTTTGTTAACTAATATAAGAGTTTTATTTTCGCTATCGTTTTAATCTATTTCAGTCCAAGCTGAAATATATTAAATTAAATATGGAATTATTTGTTTTTAAATAGTTGATGAATGGTATAAGTTGACTGTCGTGGAAACGCAACACTAGCCTGAAGTGGGTTAAAAAATGCCACTTTAAAATCGTTTCTTTCTAGAATCGTGTGATGTACTACAGTCTTAAGAATTACCTACCTAATAAACTTATTTTCTGTCTAGATGTTTTTCAGCTGAATAGTTTACTTTGGATTTGTTCTTTTTGTAAAGTATTTAATTGTTTCCATCTGTTTATGAACTTAAGCTTGATCCGAAATAAGTTGACTTGAAGTAATTCAAGTAAAAATAAAATAAGGTTGACTTGTCCAAGTATTTAGGTTGCAGATGTCAAAGAATTATTAATTTGATTATGTTCCATTGCCAGGATTATTTTATATAAATAAAGCAAAATTTTCTTTGAAGCTATTTATTCTTATAACAAAATTACATTTCAAACTTGCAAAAAATATTTTAGTTCTCACTCGATGTTATGTTTCTCACAATTTCTTGTTGATATTGTTTAGCTCTACGTACTTTATAATTATCCTTGGGTTTAGTACGCACAGGACCTCTAAACCTTTGAATTTGATTCTCTATAATGGTATTGCATGGTAAATGTTTCGGAATATGTACAAAACGAATTAGTCGAGCATGAATAAAAAAGGAATCAAATGTATGTGGGTTACCCATTGGATCATAGTATACCACATTTTCCATGTCGACATTCATAAAACCATCAACATATTTAATTTTTCCTGTTACACAACTTTCGTTTCTTAAATCAATGGTAGTGCATTGATCCTCCAATCCTTTCACTACACAGGTAAGATTGTTCCAATATAAATATTTTTCTTTGTTAGATTCCCTCGTCATTCTGAACTAGATTATATTAATTCAAAATTAACAATAATAACAGAAATTTTAACACAATTTTTAGGTTATGTTTACATATTTAAAATTGACATTGACACTTTCATCAACGTTAGGCCGCTTCCACACGGAAAATCAATACGCTTGCGCGAAGTCTTTTATGTTTAAAAATCGCATGCTGACCACCATTTTGCTGTTAGTGACTAAAAAAAAATGTCGGCATGCAAACGTACAACCGAAGTTCGGTATTACTCTGGCTTATCTATGGGTTTGGTTCTGCCGAACGTTTGATATGGTTTGATTAACTAGCGAATGCGAACATTTACCAAAGCACGCATCGTGTAGAATAACTATTTACGATATAAGTGTTAAAAGTAGGATTTTATTTTGTTAGTGGGGAATTTTGCGAAACGAGCGAGAGCGAGTTGAGCAACCCCCGCGAACAAAATAAAATCACTTTTAACATGTATATCATACAATATTTTTTATACAACTGTTTATATTTAATTTAAAAACGAATTCAAAATAATTATTAAGAGTATTTTAAATTGTTTCACAAAAATCAGCTATGTCGTGATGTAGCCACGTTATGCAGTGACAATTGAAAATTGTTTTTTAGAAACGTCAGAAAACTTTTGCGTATTTTTAAAACAGTTTGTACTATTTGGCAGCAAGAAATTCGTTAACTATATACTTCCTAAGGGACTAATATCAGTAATTGTTCTAATTCTAATATGTTTTTAATTATATATTATAAATAAATATGTATGTTACTGTTTATAAATAATTTATAAACTAATTACCACTAGTGTTAAAAAGCTTTTTTTTACTAGTGTTAAAAATATTTTTCAGCTACCTTATAAAATTCAATTTTTAACCCGGGTAACTTGAACTAAAAGTGACATTTTTAATGTCAGTTGTATAAAAAGAATATATTTTGAAAAAATGCTGTTAATTCGTGCGAATATAAAAATTTTTGTTGTTGAAACACCGTGCGGAAAACTGAAGAAATAAAGTTGAAATTTAATAATTTTTGAAATTTCATTTTTTACATTTAAAAAAATTATAATCACAGAATATAAAATTATAATTTTCACAATTCCTGGAGTAAAGTGCTCACTTTACTCCCGCTTTTGCGGGACTAAAGTAATACTTTTTTTCCCGCGCTATTATTGGGCGCTATTGATCTGAAATTTTGCATATAGCTTCTTACGACAAATCGCTGGGGGGTTATTGTAACGGGGGTAAATTTTTTGCTTAGTTTTTCGATACCTAGCGCCGTTTTCGAGTTATTGCAATTTCAAAATCTCGAATTTAGTTATTAACCAATGTAATTCAGCATTTTCAGCGAAATTGTGAAAAATAGTATATACACCTTGGAACTAAGGTTCTTTTCATCCCGTGTGCGATTTTTGCACTCGGCTAACACCTCGTGCAAAAACCTTTGCACGCGGGATGAAAAGCAGTACTTTAGTCCCATGATGTATAATATACTATTTTGTGATTATAATAAAACACAGCGCCCCCTGCGAAACGATAGAAGGGACGACTAAGATTATGTTGATTATGTTTATGATAATAAGACACATATTCTAAGAATATATCGGAGTGTTACTGCTGGTTACTGCTTATTTCTTTGCGTGATCTTCAAAGAGAGGTTTAACGTAAGTTTTTTTATATGTTACCCGCATTTGTCGTTGCTGTTTGTTATCTGTTGTGATTGTTTTAACCGGCTTTAACCTTAAAGTTTGTTTAAAAAAATATGTGGAAGTACGCTGCAGGTGCTTTTTCTTGTTGTTTAGCAGCGTATTTTGTCAAGTGAGTAAACTTGGTCTAGTTTGTATAATTTGAATTTAGAAGACTTTTACGTGACTTTTACCTAAAAAAAACCAATGTCTTTAGAAAATATTTTGGTGGTGGAGTTTGTCGGTGCACCACTCGTTTGGATGGAAAAGTTGTTATCATAACTGGAGCCAATTCTGGTATTGGTAAATCGCTAGCTTTTGAGTTGGCCGAAAGAGGTAATTTTTTTATTACTCTCGTTTTCGACACAATAAATTTACCTTATTGCCAACAGCGTAGCTCACAATAAATTTAAAACAATTTACATTTTGAATAATAAGTGGAAAACTGTACCCACTTATCGAATAAATTTGCAAAAGCAAACATACTTTATTTATCACTTAGTATTCAATGTCTTTTATTTATTTTAATATGATACAGTTATTAACATATTTTACTAAATAACATGTTAGTAAAATTAATAATTGAAAAATCTTACTGTTTTTTTTTATCGATAAAATATTTGCTACATGTGTAGCAAACTATTCATGTATTTGCATATTTTATCGATAAAAAAAAACAGTAAGATTTTTCAATAATTAATTTTTCTAACATATAATACAATTATCGTATTTAGTAAAATTTATTTATTTTAGGGGCAACGCTAATTTTAGCTTGTCGAAGTATTTCGAAAGGAACTTCTGTGCAAGAGTCTCTTATTAAAAAGAACGTCAATAATAGGGTATTTGTAAAACAACTCGATCTAACTTCGTTTGCGAGCATAGTCAAATTTGCAGAATTAATTACGATCGAATTTAATGAAATTTATGCCTTGGTTAATAATGCTGCAGTATTTTATTATCCACAAAAATTGACAGAAGACCAATTTGACGTTACATTTCAAACAAATTATTTAGGTAAGCTGTCAAAATTTAACAACAAAAATTCAAGTAATGAAATTTAGGACCTTTTGTGTTAACTCATCTGCTGTGTAATGTACTCATCAATTCACATCATTCTCGCATTATAAACGTAACATCCGAAGCTAATAATTTAGCAACACTCGAAGATCTGCAAACCATAACTAGTCATCAAGAAAAACCCAGATCTCACTTCAAAGCTTACGGAGCTTCCAAATTAGCGTTAATTTTATTTACAAACGAATTATCAAAACGACTTTCTCGTAAGTTTACTTTTGCTTTGAGAATTGTTTATACTCTAATGGCTCTATTTGCAGATAAAAATATTATAATAAATGCAGTAAATCCTGGAAATGTCGAGACCAACATTTTTCGTCATTTTCCATCATTAAATAATAAATATTTATTTGCATTGCAGTGGATTATTCGAATCTTTGTAATAAAAACCCCACACGAAGGGTGCCAAACTGTTTTACATGCAATTTTAACTACCAATACAGCAACTGGACAGTATTTAACCGATTGCAAACCTGCGTTGCCTAACGCGATAGCACTAAATAGTGCAATTACTGAAGAATATTATAACTTAACATTGCAAACTGTTGCACCTAAGATAGATGTTAAATTATACTTACAATAATGGGAGATAAGGTTTGGACTTCACCCAATGGGGAAATAGTTAAAACTATCATTGCTCGTGGTACTTGCGGACTAAAACCAACAGAAAATTGCAAATGTAATATGGAAATACAAAGTTATAGCTCACGTATTTTAAGAAAGTATGCTCAATGCATATTTACAATAGGAGATTGTGATACAAAATTGGAACGCCTGCTAGATCGTTGTTTGGTTACTATGCATCAGGGAGAACTTGCAGAAGTTTCTTTTAAGATAAAAGAAGATGAAACGATCCAGTTTTCCTTAAAATTATTGAATTTTGAATCATGTGGTTTAATTCATGAATGGGATGCTAAGATGAAATACGATTTAGCTGTGATGCATAAAACAAAGGGTAATAGCTTGTACACTAATTTGTGTCATATCGATGCTTCACATAGATTTGGTAAAGGCCTGAAAATTTTATGTTCTATTCCTATTGAAGTAGATAAAGTTCCAGTTGAAGTAGACGGTATAGGTGTTAGAGAAATACAGGCCTTAAAAACAATTTTTTACAATAATTTAGCTAGCTGTTATTTAAAACATTGTGATTACAAAATGGTTTTACTCTTGTGTGATCATATTTTTGAAAGGGAAAAATATAATGTTAAGGCTTTATATAAACAAGCTATAGCAAAATGTGAGACCAATGATTACGAAGGCTCGCAAGATAGTTTGTTACACTTGTTAATGTTGGAGCCTGAAAATAAGGCTGCTGCTGAAAAATTAAAGTTTGTTAATATTAAAATTACAGAAGCTAATACTCGAAGTAATAATATTATTAGAAAAATGTTTAAATGATATTTTATACGAATAATGTTAAATTTATAAAAAAGTACCTATCATTTTAGTTTATACATTTTCTTTATAAAAATTATTTCTTTATGTGGATGTTTTATTTTTATGTGTGGTGTCAAGTATATATACCTGCAGGCTAGGGAGTAGAAAATGATTTTTTTGTAATTTAATTTTCATAGCAAATGACTGTGATGCTAAGTTGATAGCCAATTTTTGCCGATCAGATATTCTTCAGATCAGAAATTCTTCCAATATTGGCAATAAGCTTTCTTTTATCTGCTAACAAAAGAAATGATTAAAAATTGAATTCTTTATTTTAACCAATCCCAAAATTTTATTTTACAGGAATTATTACAGCAAACAAAATTAGTTATTTAGAAACATTGCTCCATAATATATCTACATTACTGTTTTAAGTAAATGTAATACAAAAATAATAAAATCGATTTGCGAGATTCTGACTTGCATTAGTGTGGTAAATTAATTAAAAAAAATAACAAAGTAAAAGCACATTAATATTCTTATTTAAAAACAACACAAAGCACAATTATTATTAAGATTAGTATTTTAATATTAAAAGTTTGAGCTGATAATCTTGCCTTATTCTAACAATTTTGCACAAACACAATTTCAATTTTCAAACTTTACGACTCACACATTTATATTGAAATTGGTGCTCACTTCCCAAGTCGATATTATCCAACAGTTTTGAAAAAGGTACATTCAATATGACAAAGAACAACACAAAACAAATAAATATAATACCCTAACATATAAATAAATGGAAGATTAATTAAAAAGAGACGAGGCACTTGGGTGATTTCTCTGTTTAATACAATTACTTACAATGTCAGTATCACAAAACATAAATTGAACATTAATAATTATCATTAGTTTACAATACACCACAATATTTTATTGCAACAAAACAATCAGTTGAATATTTTACGTACTATAAAATTAACGAGCGGCAATTTTAAAATTTTTAAGTCTTAAACATTAACGGCATTCATACGATTTGGCAACAGTATGTACACGACTATTTATATTTTTAATTAGATCTATTTAATTACAATATAGCAATAAAACTATTCTTGCAAACTGTACATAACAGTGTTTACTTTATGACCAAGATTAAACTTTAAACCCAAAGTAAAAAGGCAATAATTGGAAAAGAAAACAAATAAAAAAGATATTTATTATGAGCATGCATATAAAAAAGAATTAAACCAATACCAACATAAATTATTGATACAGTCGTAATCACGGAAGTTGGTCCTCCAGTGATTGCTATAACCAACTATGACGCCAAAACCACGATTATACCGTGACCGATGACTATAAATAGGAATTATAATTTTAGTCATTTATTTCTAGTCATAGTCTAACCATAGTTACAATGTCGTAGATTAGATCAACCTCCGCAACTACGACTATACATATCACAAAATAAGCTACCAAACGCCATGTAAATTGTAAAGTTCCTCTGTTGTAAAAATAAAAAGTAAAATAGAAAAAAAGCATTATAAAATACTAGGAAAAATTTGATATTTTGTCAGTATGTACATTATTGGTAAAAAGGTGAAAAATAGTTTGGTAGCTTGCACATCAACTAAAACGTAAAACTGTTGAGAGCTGTACACATAGTGCAATGAGTATAAATATCACGACTGCTTCGGCTTTCCATTTGCTAACGCCGTTGAATTATTCACTGCCATTTCAGCTGCTTGTACAGCCATCTGTTGCACACTTTTCTCGATGAAGTTTTGATACACGGGTTTCATTAACTGCAACAACATAATAATAATTATCGTTATAGCAAATAATGCTTGATTAAGGTGCATCACATTTATTTCAGTTTGTAACTTTTCTACAAATTAGTCAAATAAAATAAATAAAATTTGCGTAAAATTATGAAGGCACACATTTGAAGAATCAAAAGACAGAGAAGGTAAGTGCCAAAATAGAGAGTAGTAGTAATTACTGTCATAATTCTGTGGTCGGCACTTAAAAGGTCATAAGTATACATTGTTTCCCTATATACTTATGACCTTTTAAGTGCCGACCACAGAATTATAATACGGAAAAAACTAAAAGAATAATAATAAAGTGTAATAATGTTTATGAGTGCAACAGGGGTCCAAGTTGATTTACTCTTCGAATAAGCTTGACTACACATTTGCACATGTTGTGTTTACATAAAGCAAGTTATACAAAAATATATTGCAAGCATGTGTACATACGTTTTCTCTGTTTTCTCTTTTTAAAATATGTATGCTATAATAAGAAATAGAAATAATTTAATTTAGTTCATATAAATCAGATAAAATTGAAAATTTGCTTATTTAAATAAAATTTTCGTTGACGTATTCTTTATTCAAACAAATGGTTAATTTATTTCAAGAATATTTTTTTTATTTGTATTAAAAATATAAACGTAAATTTTAATTAAATTTGCTTGTAGGGTACATACGTAAAGAAAATTTTAGAAAAATTAAAAATGTATAATTCATTGTTCGTAAAATATGCCAATTTAGTATAGATAGTTTCCAAATTCTGATGAAGATTTTCGATTCCAAAATTAATGGATTACAGAATCCAAACTTAGATGTTTTTTACATGAAATTAATGCGTAACATATTTGTAAGCATTAATTAATTTGAGGCGTTTTCAGTTTTCTACGCTTTTAGGCATTTTGCTCAAGTGCTATTTGGCATTACACTGCTTTCGGTGGTGAAGTATTGATTCATGTGTGAATACAAGAAAGCATAGGGAGTAATAATAATTTTTAAACTGCATTGTATTTTCATTAGCACCATGTTTTATTTTTCGGAAGGAGCATTTTTCCATTACTATTTTTATTTTGGTGACTATTTTTAACCTCCCTTGAGCTATGACAACATTCTACATGTTATTGTATTTATTTATTTAAAAAGCACTACAAGGACATTGATTTACCACTTATCTATTCAATTATTTCAAGTTTAAATGTTCTGTTTAGTTTTGTTAAATTATACGTTTTATATAAATTAACTTCGAATAACGAAATAAGTTATTTATATTTTTATCTTTGACTTTTATTTGTCCAAGGACCTATGTATAAATGTAATAATCAATTGATACGTGGTTTAGGTAGTGTAACTCGATATTAACCATATCAATATTTTAGAAAACCCGAAAAATGCACTAAACACTTTTCAGAACTAAAATGTTTAAAAGTTAGCACATGTAAAATACACTGTAAGTATTCGCAAACGTTTTCACCATACTATGGCATCATCAGGCGATGAATTCGCCTGTGTATTTTACATGAGCTAACTTTTAAACATTTTAGTTCTGAAAGGTGTTTAGTGCATTTTTCGGGTTTTCTAAAATATTGATATGGTTATAAATGTAATATTTACCTTACAGGGAAATATCTGTTGTCCATTTTAAATTATTTTTGACCTACTGTGCAAGGTCATTTAGATTTAAGAGATATTTTTATAAATGTATTTGAAAATTGGCATTTAATCTAAAAATTTATTGTACCAATTTAATGCCAATTTTAACGTTCTATTTAATTTGCACATTTATGCAGACTAAAAATATACTAGCAATAGAAAAATTAAATTTTTTTCTGATATCCTAAAATCCCAAAACAATAAAAAAAACCATAAAATTCCAATTTGTGATCAAGTGCCAAATTGACCTTAGTTGATCTATGTATACTAACTAATTTCCAAAATAAGTGACAATGTAACCAAAGTTGTATTTTTTTTGCAAAATTCATATATTAATTCGAAGAAATAAGTGCAATCGATTTGAAGTGATTTATCGCTCCAACATCCAAAAAGGTAAGAGAATTTTAACTCAAACAATTTTAAATGTTTTTGGAGTTCACTACATAATTTAATAATGTAATTTGTCATTTCTATTTAGATCGCTGCAGTGGCCTACTGTCACCACTGGTGGAGTATAGAGCATGAATTCTAACTTGATATATTTTTGTTTCTTTAACATTTTATATTTGTCTATGTGATAATGTAAAGCTCAAAGCTTACATAAATATTGGTTAAATTAATGAAAAAAAGTGGTAGGTAATTAAAATGATTGTAGATTAGTTAAGCTGGATTTATAGTTTGATGGACTGTAAAAGTAGACGTACTGCAAAAAGATGAACTATAAAATTTATGTACTCTTGTTTATAAATGAACGTAGACGCATGACGTAACGTAAGTGAAAGGGAAGAGTTGGTCAACTTTCATCTCTTACAGTACGTTTCCTGCGTCCGGCCAATCAACAAGCGTCATATGATTCGTGTTACGATGCGATACAAACTTGTGAATCGTATTTTTATTATTTTCTTTAAGTATGAATTTTGACAGATTTACTTTTTCAAAGTTTTGAGGTCAATTCTAAATTGCTTTTTAAATATTAAAGATTTTAAATATATTACGGTACTTTGTAATCGTTTATTGTAATATTTGAAATAATATTATTTCATTCATCACCTCTACCCATGCGCAAAAATTCCATTCCGTCGATTTATAAATTGAATAATATTTTACAGTGCGTTTGTTATGTATCCAGTGCGTCTATGTTTGCAGTTCATCAAACTATAAATCCAGCTTTAGTTGTTTACTTATCGAAAAATAAATTAAAATTAATAATCTGAACAATAAATTAATTGTGCAAATCAAGAAAAGGTACTAATTGGTAAATCAAATTAAAACATAAGAAGAATTTGTTGTTCACAGCTGACCAAGGGGTATAAATAAATTATGACTTGCAAAAGTTACAATATAAGATGCAGGTCAATTTAAGATTACGTGGGCTTGTGTATAAAAGTGACCAAGTCCAAAATTCTTTTTTCACAGGAGCAAATACAAAATTCAGTTAATCACTATAAATCAGGAAGTTATTGGAAATTTCTCAAATGTGTACCTATTATTTATGCCCGTTTGCACCACCTGTGATTAAACGTTAAGCTTCGATTAAATCGCTAATCCCCACCCTATTTCACTACAGACTGATTGTCCATTGGTTGGAATAAGATTTAATTGAACCTTAAGTTTTAATCATAGGTGGTGCAAACGGGCAATAATAACTACTTTATTCAGTTTTCTATTCATTATATTTTTACTACTTAGGGCGAGTGCCATCAGTGACTTGATACCACTAAAATACCACTAATGTGTAAATTAGACTTGGTCAGTTTTACCCACAAGCCCACGATTACTTTAAGTTTGAAATATTAATATCATTCTCAATTCAAGTCAGGAAGAAAAACACTGCAATATATTAATTTGGCTGTAATATGAGCAAGAACTCTGACAAAAAAATTTCTAAATAAAACTAATTAAGTTTGTCGTCTCTTTTTACTAAATATCTAAAATTATAGTAAAAAAACAATACATGTTTCGGTTTACAAAACCATCTTTCAGTATTAAAAATTAAAATAAGATAAAAATATCTGTTTTAAGAACAACGTACAATGCTATGATAGGACAGGCGACCCCGACAGATACAGAAAAAATACAACAAATCGTGTTTTTGGTCATATTTCATTTTTTATTTGTTGTATGGTAAAAATAGTGGTACATTAAATTTAAGCTGATCAAATTCTCTATAAATTTAATGTCATAGCATAAATCTGTTATGTAGAACCAATACTTTTGGAGCAGAAGCTAGTCAATCCATTACATGCAGTAATGTTTTATGCAAAATGAAAATGTGAGTTTTGAAATCTCCGATATATTCAAAATTTTCTACTGTAATTTTTGTAGAATCATTCTTTATTTTCTAGCCGAAAGCAAATACCATGGAAACATAGTACAAACATAAGTTAGTGTAAGTGCGAAGTTTGGCATTAACAAGTCGAGTCGATTTTAACCAGTGAAGTTTTTAAGAAGCAATGTCAAATGAAAATTAAATTTGAATAAAATTATGTGATCAAGTACCTGGAAGAGGAAGAAGCCATATTTATTGACAGAATATTAGCATAATCAATATTTGTTTATTTATATTTGATCTTAAACAATAGTCGTATTAAGTAGAGTATAAAGGAGACAAAGACAGGTAAAGAAATGGAAGATTGACTTCTGATTGACACAAAATATCAATGCTGTTTATATGTTTTTGGGAAATCAAAGAAAAACTCAGAAACCTTTTAATTATTTTTTTAAATTAAGTATTATATTATGAAAAGTAGTTCGTGCAATATAATAATAGTTTGATATATTTTTTGTATAACTGGCTAAGATGCTGCAGTCAAGTTGGGTAATTATTTGTTCATTATTGTTTCTATAACTTTCATAATAAATAATTGGGCTTCCTAATATAATAATGATGTAAGCCAAAAATTTAATAACTGATGTTAGATCATTTTTTCACATCCATCTGTTAAATTTTCATGATTTATTATAACATTAGAATTGATATAAAAATGTTAAGATTGAGTATTAATACTTACAGCATGTGTTTATGGGTGAACTGTTTGTCAAATTTAAAAATGCTCGTTTTAAAAATATTGCGAATTTATAATTTTAAAACTTTCTGATGTAATTTTATAGATAACATCATTTTTCCTCTAACAGGATAGTGTTTCATTGAAAGTTTTTCAATATTTTCATTTGTTTTAGCCTTGATAATGGGTCAATAAAAAGACCCGAAATGTTGGACAATAGTATTTTGTTTCATTTGACTGCAATCTCAACAAATCCTCCACTACTTACAGTTAACAGCTCTTAATTGTTAATGAAAAAGTTCCAAATTACCAAATTAAAACTTGGATAATAATGTGCACATTGCTGTGAGTATTAATATAAATAAGTTGTTACCCCAAATGATAATGAAATTTTTTAAATGGAAATGAAATTATTGGTCCTATGCCTTAACGTTTCTTTTTATTTATTTAGGAAAATCATTTTCAAGAGCTTTTTATTACATCAAAAACAAGTACAACAAAGCAACGATAGGAGTGGAAAAATTGTTTTTGTAGACTTCACATGAGTTTTAGGTTTCCAATTGCTTTGAATGTTTGTATAGTGATGAAAGCCTCCTTCCGCTTTAAAAAATTCAAAAAATAAGAAATCTAAAACCAACACAAAGTATGGGAAATTCTGTTTTGAAATAAACAACGAAAAGAAGAATTGTTTGCTTCATACAAAAATGAAAGCAATTAAAGCCTTTTCCCTCATTTGCAAATAAATACCCATTAGATTATAGGTTGGTTAATCATGAATTTATTATAAGCAAAAGTGTTTCAAGCTAATCACAAAAATTAACTTAATTTATTATTAATTAAACATTTCAAAGGTTAATTAGATAGGTACTTATTGTTGGTATAGTTTTGAAGGATATTTATTTTTACAATCGACTATGCATATAAACAAAGCAATTGTGTTCAACAATGAATATTCTTAATTTGTTATCTGTTAAAATTTGTATGTAAACCAACTTTATCACAAGAAATCTTTTAATAAAATTAATTAATCCTGCAATACCTCACCACAATTTATTATTTTAATAATGAAATTTTAACTAATTAACTACATATTCAGGTTGAAGATTTTTAGAGAAATTCTTTAAACCTATCAGGCATAAACTACTTACATTTTCCCACACAAAAGTAGCTACTTCGTCAATTTGTTCACCTATATCTCGAAATTCACCACTATACCTAAAATTTTATAAAATTTCAATTAAAAAAATTCAATACCAGTTAAAATAATAATCATTTACCTAATATATGCCCATAAAGCTAAAGTTAGTAAAGATACACCCATAATCATATTAAAAATATTTGCAACTGTGTACAATCCAACTAGTCCTGTAAATCCTGATAATATGTAACAACATACAGCCAAAGCGAAAAATACGGCAGGAGTTCTGGCAGCTTTGAAGATATTTTTACTTTCATTATGTGATTTAAATTGATTAAATGTTTCTTCGAGATCCTAAAATATAATTTTAGTATAAGCTGTTTGCTCGAGAAAAACTAAAACAAACCTTTTCTAGTTGATCTTTATATTTCTCACTAAATTCTTCTCCACCCATTTTTCGTTTACTGTGAAACTGATGTAGTGCTTTATCTTTAACTCTTTTGTGTTCAATATCCATTATGTTGGTGTTAAGATATGGTTTGTTTCCACCACAAACGCTCTCCATACATTGTATATACACTTCCTTGGCGTCTGCCACAGCTGCCAAGTTATTAGCTTCGGCTGTTGCCTAAAGAGATGAAATTTATAAAATGTGCAAAAAATATGTTTAAAAAAAATTAATAGAAACTTACAACAAGCATCGACTTTGGCTCTGGCAATTCATTTCCGCTATAAATTTGTATATACGATTTGAAATATTGAACTAAATCTCGTGCTTTTACTTTTTGACCATTAATTTTTTTCAAAACTAAATTTTCTGGTGCCAGCAACATGGGGACCAAAATTTGAAGATTCTTTTTAAATTCAGGATCAATATCTATAATAAGATACTAAAGAAACACGAAATACAATTAGGTGCTTAATTTACCTGCAAGTCGACCATCAAATGCTGGATTGGTAGCAACCTTTAAACCAGGATGTGGCATAAGAAAGCATGCAATTTCTGTAAAGCAGCTCTTTATGTGTTTTCTAAGGGATTGTAGTTCGGGATGTTGTTGTTCGTTAAGCTGTAGTCTACGATCTAAGATTTGCTTTCCACCGAGGGCTCCATACGCAGCTTCATATGGAAAACTCCAATCTCTTACTAGAAATTGGAGTCTTTGAAATGGAGATTTCCCAGTATCGGCTAAAGCTAACCTGCCGTATTCGGTAAATAACTAGAAAAATAAAAAGTTCATAAATTGAATTGAAAGCATTAAATCAGATCTATCTCCTATCTTAACACTTGATCAGTAAGCACCTGTAAATGTTGTAAGTCATCTTCTTGAATATTTTGAGATAAGTTATAAAGTTGGACCGAGCTGATCATTGTACTAAGGGCAAAAACTGTTGCACAATCCTTAACAGTGCTTTCACTATCGAATGCTCCTTGAGTATCTAAAAGTAGTACCGCAACCTAAAACAATAAAATGAAAACTTTAAAACATTTTAACTTCAAGTTCTACCTTTTCACCGCTTTCGAGTTCCGTTAAAAATACTTCGGACCACATGAGAATACCAGTGGTATCTCTTTCGGATCCACCTCGCCATGAGAAACCTTTTAATGGAGCTTCTAAAGGTCCCATCCAATCCATGGTATTTGTTTTTTGAACATACTAAAAAATTATTTAGATACTAACAATCATTGCAAGTTTAACTGTATACCTTCGAGTTCATGTATCTCAAAAAGAAATCCAACAGAAACGATTTTCCCTTACGAAATGCACCGGCAACTGAGACAACGACAACAAATCGATCTTTAATTTCATCTTGATTTAATACGTTTGCTAAAGCACTTTCATCCAATGAAAATGTGTGATCTTTATTGGCCAATACAATTTGTATTGGATATGCACCTGTACTGTTTTCTTTCGGGACATCTAGAAAAAAAAATTAAACAACATAACCTACAAGAAATGATTATGATATTGCAAAGTGCAAAGGTCTTTGATGTAATTATGAGGTACTAAAAATGGATGCTTCATTGACCTGGACAATTATTTCCTACCTACCTCTTTCCATTTTTAAATATGTAAGATTTGCATTAGTGACCTTCTTAATTTGATCGACGATCTTTTCTCACAAATGAGATAAAACAGTCTATCTAGACTTTTATTTTATCCCGAGACTGACTATTTGTGTTACGGTATAAAAATTACAACGAAATCAAGTAATATTCGCATATATTTGTAAAAAAAATGACACAATCCAATGGCTTCCAATGTCAAGAGCACCATTACAAAACAACTTTATTACCACATAATTATATTCAATAATATATTATCTAATAAAGTAAAATGTTGGTAATTCGAAAAATAAATTATTTACCTTGAGAAAGCATATTTAAATCTTCCATTCCTGTGGGTTCTTTGTGTTTACGTTCTGTGTCGGACATGTTGAACAAGTGTCAAAATTATTCTGTCTTCGTCGGTTTTCGTTTACGATTCACGTTTCCGTCAAGAGAAAATACCTCCAACTTTTAAACTTATTTTTCGTCCAAGATAATTTGCGACGATGACTATTTAAGAATTTACGTTAATTCATGTAGATACGTATTACATTATTTGAATTATTCTATTTTGATAAGGTGAGAGTGTATAATTCTCCTACTACATTAATGAGAAAAATCACAATACTATTATTATTTTGTTAGAGAAAGATATAATTTGAATTACCTACTTGCATTAACAATTTAACACTTTTTTTATAAACAAAGCAAATATTAAAACAAAACGGCTACTTATGACTGAAGTAACTGACTGATTTATCATTAATAATTTATGACATTCACTATAATATTAATTAAAACAAAAAAAATACTGATATGACATTTATAAATTTTGATTATCTACGACTAACTACGACACTCAACTCTTGAAACAAGTACGCTTTCACTAATCTTTAATTATATAATAATTTTAGATTTCATTTAAAGTATTTACCTACATTTTAAATTTATGCACTGATTTCATACACTTGAAATTCTATAACTACATAATATAAAGTGGTCCATCTCCAGTGGCGTAACAATATTGCTTCCACGTACCTGCACAAAATTATTCTATGAAAAATTATTCCAGATAAAATAATCTGTATAAAAATTACAGATATAATAGCGGGAAATTGTACCTCGAATTATTATTTTAATTTTTAAATTGAGTTAAATTTAAAAATTTACTCGCTCAACTCAATTTTAATAAAAAAATAAAAAATAATTTCCAATGAAATTTCCATGACCGCTACTGCAACTAACAATTTTTCATTATTATTTTAGATTTAAAAAAATTCCTGAAGGGACAGAGGGAGCAATTGCCCTTGGGCCCGCAAGATTAGGTTTTATAATAGTTTCTATTTGAATGAATACATGTGAGAGGTCCAGAGAAATGTCTTAATCTAGGAACTTTTATGTCAAAAAACATGAATTTTTATTTGAACTGTTAACATTTTTTAAAAATCACAATTTTTTTACAATCCTTTCGTTCATTAATATTTTTAAATTTAAAAATTTTTTGTATTTACTGAATATAAAAAGTCTTACAAAATTTTTTTCCACCGGGTTCAATTTTTGAAGTTACGCTACTGCTCGAGCAGTAGCGATCCGATCGGATCAGCGTTAATCCAGGGTTAACTTTGATGTGGAACTCTCTGATTAAATTCACAGTGAGTTGATCCTTGGTTAACTCTTACCTGAAGTTTACCCAATTGGCCCTTAATGGGCAAATCTTAACTCTGGTATACGTAATCTACCAAAATTATTTACACTTACATTCATAGACTTTGAACCACAATCTAAATTTTTTATATAAAAGTATAAAACTTAAATATTTGTTTATTTATTTTATCTATAGTATACATAGGTACTACATATTAAAATTGTTTTCCATCAAAAGTCCCGATATGATGTAAGAAAATGTTATACAGAATAATTTAGGGTGATTGTGGACTGCATCGATGAATAAATGATCCCATAATCTTGCATAATATGGATTTGAATTTTTTAAATATTTTTTTAAGTAAAAAAAAAATATAATTTTTTATTGATGTAATATTTAGCAGAACTAAAGAAAACGTTAAAATAATAGAATTTTAACAGTAAAGTCAAGAAACACAATACGTAGAAAATCATTATTTAAAAAGAAAACAAAAACAATAATTACTATTTGACAGTTTAAGATTAAAAATATTTAAAAAAAGATAAATTAATATTACGTTTAAAAAATTAAAAATTCGTAATGCGATATAAGGCTCGATTTCACGGTTATTTCCTATCTTCAGTTGCATATAACAAAGAAAGCGAAAAAAATATAAGAAACAAGGAAAATATTCGAACTAAATAAAACAGAATGTACAAATAATAATGACTAAATAAAATATTAAAAACTGAGGAAAATGATTTACATTTAAAACTATTATACAAATGAGTTTGGCTATATTTGACGTAGGATGTTGACACGATACAAAATATTATTAAAAATTCATCTAATTAGCCTATAACACATCTATTAGAATTAAAAAACACTTATTTATTTATGTCTTTTTTTTTAAAGACATATCAAATTTATTGGAATTTTTCCGGTTTTTCATCTTTCCTTTTTGTGATTTTTTATTAACTTGTTTGTTTCACTTCTTTTGTTGTTATTTAATTCATTATTTGGGTTAGCGATTGGACTTTATTTATCTTAGTCTCAGCGTCAGGTGTTTTTTAATCGTTTTATTTAAATTGCGTTTACTCTCTCTTGTTTATGCTTTTTGTAAGTTCTTCTATTTCTTCTATTTTCGATTTTCTCCATTTATTAATTCAATCTCAGGGCATCGTTCTGGAATAAGTGTCATATTGAAATGAAACTTTATTTTTTGAACACTAAATTTAATATTGGGTTGTTTGGCGAAAAGTGTCGCATGATTGGATTTTTGTGAAAGGAATAAATTTATTGTCATTGTAAATCTGATTAATTATTTTTATGAAGAATACATCGAAGGCTTGTAAGAGATAAGAGTTTCCTACTCTGATGTTGGTCGAGACGAAAGATTTTGCAACATTAGTATTTTTTTAAAATTTTTATAAATTTTAATTATTATAAAAAAATAACATCTCAATACATATTATAATATCAAGATCAAATTTTGTCAGTAGCGTAGCGTGCGGTAGGCAAAGGGGGGCAAATGCCCCGGGCGGCACTTCTGTGGAGAGCGGCAGGGAATGGCCGAGCTGGTTAATCCTGTCATTATTAACTAATCCTTATTAATTTCTTTTTAATAATTATTTTATAATAATATCTAATTAATTGATATAAGAAATACCTTTTATTTTTAGGGTTTTAATTTAGGGTTTGCTCCGGGTATCAGAAATGCACCCTACGCCACTGAATTTTGTATTTACAAATATATTTTTTTATTAAATTAATTACAATTTCAAATTAAATGAATGCAATGTAAAGTTATTATAAAACCAATCAATATGAAGCTTAATCATTTATGAAATCAACGTTATCAATAATCCCAGAAAAAGGCAGTTTTTTTCCTCAATAAATCGCTTTATGATAGTTTTACAAATGATAATCATAAATTTAATTTGTAGTCTTTCAGACATTCTGCATTAATTCAAAAAACATGAACAAATTATAAATATGAATTTTCAATAATTCTCTAATAAAATATTTAAATTCACTGTTTTTAATAATATTACTGGTGGCTTACAAAAAAAGTTTTAAATAGGTAGCTACGTAAATTTTTGTACTACTCTATCTAATTATGAACTTTTTTATTTATGAATTACTAAATCTAGTCAATTAATTTGATTCCAACTTCAATTTAAGATCCACATGATGTGTTGAACGATCAATTTCTTTCCACCTCTTTTAAGATTTTCACTTTAATTACTAATATTCTTATCAATTTAACAATACAAATTAGCGTAATATTCGTTTCGATTTTGAAACTATCTCATTTTTTATAACAAATTTTGAAAGCTACTATACATTTGACATTTTACGATAATTATATCCGAATTTAATTTAAAATCAATAATCCTTTTCTCATAGATCCGTAATTTTTGAATTGAAGCCACTTCAGGATTGTTTTAAATGAGTGGAGCGATTCAAAAATGCCGTCTTTCTATATCTTCATTTTTGAGTTTTGGAGCCGCTTCAGGGAAGATACTATCTTTTTGGACTTTACACAACACAAATGCAAATCCTATTTGTCCGGAACTTGCTCCAATTGCAAAAAATATTGCTTACAAATTAAACAAAAGCTGAATAAAAACAAAAAATAAAACCACGGATATTTTTATATTTTCAAAAAAAAAAAATACAAAAAAATACAAATACAAATTGGTCAAAACGAAATGAAAGGAAACTGAACGAAGATTGGAAAATTTTATGGACCGTCATAAAAATTTTAACTTCTTTATTTTTAACATAATAACATACATATAATCTGATATTACCAATTGTAAATAAAAATATTGTTTGAAAACATATTAATTCGATTTTATTTAATTTAAAATATAAAGTAGCCTTTTTTTTTCTAGGATAGTTCTTATTTCCACATTCACTGATTTTATAATGTACCTACTTGTTATTGTAAAGATAATAAGATAGAGATGTCGTAATCTTGAAAAATCTCTTGATCGTGTGAGCATTCCAAATTTCCTATTAAGTTTTCACTATTCAGTACCTATTTCATTATTGGATATAAAATTAAACAATAATAAAACGGTAAACCAAAAGTTAAAAAAAAATATATCTAACTACATAGGTTGACCAAGTATAAAGTAATAAGATACAATTCGATGTGTCGTTTTGTAAATTTTTATATAATATTATAATTATATTAATATTATTTTGTAAATGTAAAATTTGATTGTACAGTACAGTCTCGATATAGTGACATTCCAATATAGTGAACTATCGACACTGCAGTGAACACGAAAATAAATACATTGAACTGCATATAGTGAACAAATTTTACCTCTATAGAGTGAAAATGCTTACATTTGTGCTTTACAAAAGGATAATAAAGATGATGAAGCTACTGAAGATATGGTTGTAACCGATAAACTTATTTCAGCAGGTGAAGCTTTTCAATCTTTAAACAAGGTCTTGCAGTGAGCCGACGAAAATGAGGGGGAAGTGAAAAGTGAACACCAGTTTTTTTCAAGCCGTTACTTAATTTTTATTATTGTTTTATTCAATACAGTTATTATTCTCTATCAGGCCCGGATTGGCTCACCGGGAAATTGGGTAGTTCCCGGTAGGCCGTAGGCCTAACGGGGGCCGGTGAGTGATTCCTTAAAAATTTTTATTAAAATTGTTAAGTAATTAAAATTCAACGATAGAAAAATGTCCAACATAATATGGTAAAAAATCGGGATGAACAGGTTGTCGCTGCATGGTCTACGTTTCCTGTAAATTAATTGCAGATTTCCTGTAAAAATACTTTTTATTTAAAATTTGTTGACCTTGAAATCTCTTAAATTTTTTGCCTGCGGCGCATTTTAATAACTTATACGTGATGAGGGCCGGAGGCCGGCTGCGAATCCCGATAAATAATTTGTTTCCAATTCGGACCCTGTTCCATATTGTGGGAATTTTTATTAACACCTCACAATAGTGAACAACCTCGATACTGTAGACTCGTGCATTAATTGGTTCACTAAATCGAGACTCTACTGTATTTTGTTTAAGTTTGTTAAATCCTAATATTATCTATCATACATGTTATTTAATTATATAATTTAATAATACAACGTAAAAAATTAACTTATGAAATCATTCAAACATAAAATTTCTGCTAAATGACAATAAACAAGCGAATTCGCCCTATATTAAAATCTAATAAAATAAAATAGAATATTGTAAGTATAATAGTGCAATATAATATGAATACGTAATAATTTTAAAATTTTGCAACAAAGTTTTGCAGTTTTTTCTATCTGAAAGAATTACTTCAAAAATTCGAATTTGTATAATATGCTTAGGGTATGTCATTTTAGGCGAGTTTTCCATACGTAGGTATAGGATTATAGTACTTATGTAAAAAGTACACAAAATATTTAAAAATAAAAGAAAGTAGATATCACATTTTGTAAATATTTCAATGTTTACCATTCCTTTTGATATCCGTTACAATAATTAAGATAATATTTTTAAAATATTTTCAATTTTTATGTTTGCGGTATTGGGTATTACAATAAAGAACGTCGATATCAATTTCGACCTACGATGAAAAACGATTTAAATCCGACAATTCGAATGTGGTGATAAAGAATAGAATAATAGAAACAAGAAACAGAGGATTATCTATAAACCTTTACTTTGTTATTGAATTCTGAACAAAATTGTGTGCGCACCAGAGCAAAATAACAAAATACAATATCAAAGGCAAAATTAAGGAAGCTTATGACGTATTCTATTATTATTTTTTTATATTGAATTTAATATTATCTGTGTGATGTTTATTTAAAATGTAATAAATGAAAGGTAGACAGTTTTTTTTCCAAGATTTAAAATTTAAAAATAAATTTATAAAAATGTATTATTGCTTTAACACTTTTAGTGAGACCTAGGGTTTTTAGATGGTCGTTTTCTACGTCTTTCGAGTCCAAGAGGCGCCTATTGTTGAACGACGACGACAGCAGGATTACTGCGCTTGACAACCATCCTTACATGACGCCTGCTAATTGACAGTAGTCCTGCTGGGTTATGCTGCAGCATCACAAAACGAAGTTGTTTTCTCGACCTGAAAAGTTATAAGACGTTGACTCAAATTAAAAGCTTTCGCTTTGTTATCTCGATAATTTAATTAATCAAACTGAAAATCAAATGTAAAAGACCTTTAAGCTTCACCAAGTTAAAAATTCGTTTCTTATCTGCCACACTCATTAAAGTAAATATAGGTGGAAATTTAATTAACCCTGTGGTTCTTTGTTAAATGTTTTCTAAACATTTTAATTAATTAATTACGTTTTTATGAAGGTAGTATCTGCACGTTAACGAAACCTCAACCGAATACCGCTTTTGTAAATCATAAATTACATTTTTTTTTATAAAATATTATTGCCATTCATTATGTTAAAATAACGAGAAAGAGTAAAATTTTGCACAGAGATAATCTAAACTAATCGGAATAGAACCAGGTTGATTGATATAATGTGAATTAGAATTGAATCGATTTGCAATTTAATATAAAAATTTAAATATAAAATGTTCAGGGTATAATGGAAAATGTTATATTTATTTATTCAGTTACAGAAAATTTAAGTTTCTGTTGTATTCCTCTCAGACATTAGTTCGAAGAAAAGCAATAGGTAGTATAGTCCATTTCATTTAAGAAAATAGTAAGAATTTGTACTAAAACGATGACCTCGAAATGTTAACCAATGAAATTGGTTAGAAATTAGGCGGCTTCACACTAGCGAAATTTACGTGTTGGTGACAGATAACATTTAATTTTTTGTATTACATTAAATAGTTCCTATGCAGTATTTCTTTATGTATTTCATCAAAATCGTATTAAAATAGAAGTAAATTTGTGAAAATAAGTTTCGTAAAATTATGCCGTAACTTTTAAACATTCTTAGTTAGGCAACACATATAACGCATTCAATTTGAATTTTTAAATGACGTTTCCCTGTGTGAATGTGGTTTTGCATTTGACCTGCCACCTACATTTTTAGTATCTGGGATGGACTATAGTACTTATTAAATAGATAGTGTTTATAAAATTTAGAAAGGGTTAAATATAATTTTCTTTTAAATAACAAAAAATATATAGAAATGTGGAAATGGATTTAAATTTGGTAAAACAAACATTGAAAGAGAATGATGTGTCGAATAGAGATTGAAAAGACATTTAGAATTTACATAAATTTTGAGGGGCGTTCTATATCCAAATTTACATTTATGCTCTGTCTGCGGGCTATTCTATTCACATGCTACGGTATTTTTATTTTAAAGTAAAATATTTCTGCAAGAGAGAAAATTTTAGTGCTACGTTGAAGATATTTTAACCAAATTTAAATTATTTTCAACATAAATAATACATAACGTTGTTTTAAGTTGAATTGTAATTGCTTAAATTAAAATAATATTTTTTTAAATATGAAAAACAAGGTTTGTTTTTCAATTTTTAGCATAACTTCAGTAAAGTGAACGTGTTTATACAGGACGCTACAAAATTATGCAAACCTATTTCGTGTTTTTACAAGGTTTGAAAAAGCTCTTAGAATACAATAGGTTTTTCTACGTACAAAACTAGAACTAGTAATGTTATAAATATTATTTTTATTTATTATCATACAAAGAAAGATTATATGGAATTTGAATTATGTGGACTCACAGACGGACACGGAACCAGATCACAAGGCTTCTCCCTACTGCATATATTATTATAATATATTATAGCATTATAATTATTTTTTTAAAATTAAATATACAAAAACATACATCAAATAAAAAAATAATTAAAGAATGAAAATTTGTAAAAATAAACATTGAAGAAAATTTCATATTAAAAAAAATTACTTGCACAAGCTAACAATGTATATATTTTGAAATGTGGTAGTAAAATAAATTATAGATACAAAGAAGATAGGTACTAACCGACACGAGGCGATGGTCAAAAGATTCAAATGCAGATAAAATAACCGAGTGATTTAAATTCAACACAGGTTATAATACAACTACCTACCGAAAAATAATATAAAAATTGATAACAGATAGGTGTTCTCCAAAAGGATAACATTATTTAATTATATATTCTAGATGCGTGCATCTGATGTTTTATTTTTTAATATTTTTATACCTATATATCTATTATGTATATTAGCATCGCGGGTCGTTAGAAAATTTTTAAGAAAAAACATGAAAATCATAACATCAGAAAATTGTTTTTCTGAAAACTGAAAAAACTTTAGTTTGGAGAAAGAGTGATTAAACGTTTACGAAGTTTATATGCTTATGCGTGAAGTGAATTTTGAATTAAATGTTTTAAAGTTTATGATGCGAATAGATGATACATGGTAGTTGAAAATCCAGTCTCGGGTCACGTATTGCGGATACGACTGTACTGATGAGCGCCTCGTGGTCAGATAGTTACACTTTAAGTTGTATTCAAGTCCGGTTGACCCGGAAACAGAACACAAATTTTCTTAACATTTTTATTTTGCTCTCATTTAATGTTTATTTTATTCAGTTAATGTTTTAAATCTTATGATGTATGTAGATACAAATTTGGCAAAAAATAAAATTTTCTTTTAAAATTATTAATTAAGAACATTTTCCGATAATCATATATGTTTTTAAAATTATGTTTCTACTTTAGTTACCTAGGGAAATTAAAGTATAATTGATGACAAATAATTTGATAAAGTAAAGGTGACATTCAAGATTTACTCAAATATAATCGTAGATTGCTGTAACTTTCCTTAGTAGTATACTTTAATGGCTATCTGTTCATCAGTCTGATATAACCCAAATATATAAGTTTAATGAGATATTATAATGTATGATATTAAAATATAAAACATTGATTTAAATAAATTAAAATCTTGTTTCTTAATTTTCACCTGAAGCAAACCGCCACTGTCCTGTCGTCGAGCCAAATTACAATTTGACATTATAATAGGTTTATCAAAAAAGAAAGATACTTAAAATTAATACATTTAAAATGTATGAAATATTAGATTTTTTTTCTTTTTCAACTAGTTTCGGTTTTATTTCCAAACCATCTTCAGGATACTCTACAAGGAATACATCACATTCAAACAATCTTACATTATCTCATTATCAAATAACTTACGTGTCAAAACGATAAAACAATTGAAAATCCTGTCATAAAATAAATCATGACATCATAAAAAATAAAACACATTATACAATCACACGTAATGAAATAAACTTCTTGAGTCGCGTCCATAACCAATGAAAAATGGAATAGTGAAAAAAAAAAATTTACAGTGGCATCATAGAATAGTTGAGCCTGGGCACCATGTTTGCCAGGAGACGTATCTTACTTGTTGATGCAGTCTCCCCCCCCCCCTCATCGTTGACACAAACCTCTTGCTGGTTCGTAGAGGTGTGGTGCCTGCCTTACGGCTTGAATATGCGTGCACTATCTTCACTTGTGTGATAACATTTTAATTTTAATTTTCTAGTGTTTGGTATTGCAATTTTCCGTTGTTCAATTGATATTGTATTTTAACAGTGGCGGAACTACCGGGGTGCGGTGGGTGCGATGCATGCGGGCCCCCGGCTAAAAGGGCCCCCAGTTCTACTTTAAAAAAATTTAAAACCATTAAACATATAATGAAATAATCCAGTATTAGTATTTAATTTCTAATATTCACAATGAAATATATTATTTTGTAAGGTGAAATATCTCATCCAACCGTTGATAATCAAAAATTAATCTCGAGATAATTGGAATGGAAAAATAAAACACGATTACTCATCAGCTGACGTTTCGCTGCTATGTATTATATTTTGGTAGTCTTCTCTTATGCCTGGTCTCTGAAGATCTCTGGTTATCCTCTATATAGCTAATCGAAGGTTAAAGTGCTTGTGGTTTCAGAAACCATTAAGATTTTTGTTTTCATTTTTCATTCATTTTTCAAGTACAATTTTTTGTTTAGTGATTTGTGACTTCAGCTTTGTCAGAAAAATCATTTTCAAAATTCAAGTTAAACCTACTTTTCTATAGAAGTAGACTTAAGAAGCCTCATAGAAGGCAGCAGTTTATTGAAAATCAAGTTGCCTGAAATTTAGATATTGGCAAAATAATTGATGTTTTTGCTGACAAAAAAACAAAAAAAGACTGCAATAATAGTCGGATAAACCTGGTATAAAGTTAGACTTAGTATTATTACCAATAATAATTCAGTGTTCCCACAAGATTTTCCAAATCAAATCCTACCATTTTCTGGTTTTCAGAAAATAAAAATCATATCAATATTTAAAAAAAAAATAATTGCACGAAACACTTTTTAGAACTAAAATATTTTTAAGTTATCACATGTAAAATACACTGTAAGTATAAATTATCACAAACGTTTTCACCATGCTATGGCATCATCAGGCGACGAACGATGAATCGCAACAGGCGATTTTTTGGGATTTCTAAAATATTGATGTGGCTAATATCAAGTTACTACACCACTTAAACCAAGTATCAATCGACTAAAAAATAAAAAGGTTAAAAAAAAACTAAATTTTAAAATTTAAAAAAAATTAATTTTAAAATTAAAAAAAAATTTTTAATTAAATTGTTTATCGTAAATCTTAAATTCCCTGACTTTTCCAGATTTTTCAAATAAGTAGGAAACCTGCAACCCTATAATTGTTATACCAGGAATAACGTTATAATAAGTTTATCCGATTATTCGAAATTTGGCCCTTAATCTAGTTTTGTTATTTGTTTATCTTAAAATTATGGTTATATTGTATGAGTTATTTATTATTTTCTTTTACTTTTGTCTTTTATAAAAACAGGGCCCCCGTTAACAATTTCGCACACGGGTCCCTTAATAGCTGCTTGTTACACCACTGTATTTTAATGTTAGTATTTTACATGTTTTACAGCTCTTTTGAGCATTTTGTATCTTACAGTAGTTTTTATTTATTTATTTATTTAGTTCATGACCACGTGTGTTGTTCTGACTATGGTCACCAGTCTTCGGCAGCTCTACTTGGTCATACGCATTTTTTATTGGTGTGTAAATGTATTTTTAACTTAAGCTAAGTTTGTAGATGACATTGATTATTATTACAGATCCTGAGGAAGAGGAAAAAATTAAACCTCGAAACGTAGATCGATTAAAAACCTGTGTTTTATTGACTGGCCAATTTCCCCATTATTCCGTTTTTCATTTCAGTAATTAAATAATTTGTAATAAATAGAATAAAATGCAAGTTTGCTGCAAAATTTGAACTGTCTATATAAAGGTGTGTTATCCAAATATTGATAAGTCATGTTCAAGTTCAAAATAAAAATTTAAATCCTAAATTTAGTTGTTCGTTTTGAATGTCATCTTCTGGATGGTTTCTTTTTAGTTTTTCAATTTCGTACGCTTTCAGTAGCATGAGCTTCATACCTTTCTTATGTTTATGCAATATTTCTGTTTTTGACTGATTAAGTTTATGGTTTTTTTGTCTCGGGTGTACGCCCACATTGGAGTTTGAATTTTTTCTGATGTGTTTCTTTATTCTAGTATTTATTTCCCTTCTTCACTCTCCAATATATACTGCATTACAGTCTCTACAGTGTAGCTTATAAACCCCGCTGTTGTGTAGGATATCTTTTTCTTTCCTTTTGTTGAGCATTTGTATCATTTTGTTATTTGTATTTTCTGCCATACTCATGTTCTCTCCTTTAAATATGGTTTTTAGTCTGGTGGTTGTTGGGCCCTGGTATACAAATTTTTTATAAATTATCCTTTCTTTTTCTTTTTTGTCTTTAGTTGTGAAGAAATATGGGAAGTTTTCGTTTCTAGTTTTATTTTTTATCAGTTTGTCTATCATTTTGTTTTTATATCCATTATTTCTTGCTATTTGTTTTATTGTGTTCATCTTTATATTTCTTCTTTCTTTTGTCAGAGGTATGGTAATTGCTCTGTTCACCATTGCGTGGAATGTTGCCATTTTATGTTTGTAGCTGTGTTTGGATTCAAAGGGAATGATGGAATCCGTGGTGGTGGGTTTTCGATATATATCATACGTTATCTTGTTTTCTTCTTTTATCATTGTTAAATCGAGATAGTTGATTCTATTATTATTTTCTATTTCGCATGTAAACTTTATGTTATTGTGTAGTTGTTAATTTCTGTTACAAAGTTTGTTAGTTCTTCTTCGATTCACAACCATATGCTAAATATATCATCTACATATCTACGTCAAGTAAGTATGTTCTTAGCTGATGGCAATTGCATTATTTTGGTTTCCAGCCAGTCCATAAAGAAGTCTGCCAAGATTGAGGATATCGGTGAACCCATAGCTAATACATCGTTCATCCTGTATATTTTATCTTCAAATATAAAGAAATTTTGCTCAGTTGTTAACTTTATGAGGCTATGTATATCTTCGACTATTTTGTCATTATTTTCAAATGTGTTCTTTATCAACTCCTTTATTAATTCAAGAGTTTCGTTGACGGGGGGACACTTGTATACAGATTAACTATGTCGAAAGAAATCATTTTGTATTCCTTGGGTAGTTGTATTCCATCTAGCTCTTTTATCAGGTCTATTGCATTTCTTATAGTAAATATATTTAAGTTGATATTTCAGGTTTAGTTTGAAGATTTTATTTATTGTTTTTGCTATTCCGCTTATTGGGGAATCGGTAGATGATACGACTGGTCTTATTGGAACATTTTCTTTGTGTAACTTTGGCTGTGAACGCATTCTTGGGTGTTGTGGGTTCATGGGAATTATGTTCTTTGTGTTGTTTGTGAAAATATCCAGTGTGTCTTTAGTGGCCTTATATACTTTTCTTGTTTTTTCGATAAATGCTTTTAATGGATTTTTATCCAATTTAATGCAATTGTTGTTGTCTAAAAATTCTGTTGTTTTCGCTATATATTCTTCTTTATTTATGATAACCATGCCTGCATTTTTATCGGCCATTGTGATTAATACGTTTTCTCTTTCTTATCTTATCCCTCAGTCTTTTTATGCTATTATGTTCATTTTTAATCTTTCTCTTGTATTTCTTTCCTCGATGACTTTCTTCCTCGATTCTTAACAATTTTCTTTCATTTTCAAGAAATTTTCCTGCTTTATTTCTCAACCTAGTTTTCCATAAATTCCACTTTATGGCTGGGTCAGTATCTATGGCGGTTTCCACTAAGTTGATGTTTATCTGTGGAGGGGCGTATTTGTGACCGTTATTTAGTAGAGCTTCTTCTAATTTTGTCAGCCTTAATCTACTTAAGTTGGTATATCTATAAAACGTGCCAAGAAGAAGTGCTGGGAGGACCTGCTGGCGCTCCTTGACGAGAACCCATGGGGAAAAGCCTACAAGATAGTGAAAGGCAAACTCGCTGGAAGGACCAAGATTCCCGGACTCACTCCATCCAGAATCCGGACGATAGCCGAGGCGCTGTTCCCGGCCCATCCAACATCCATCCACGAGAAACTACCAACTTCCACCCCATGGACCCCCTTTACGGAGGAGGAGCTCATGGCAGCGGTCGCGAGCCTCGCGGCGGACAAGGCAGCCGGCCCCGACGGCGTACCAGCTGTCGCCCTAAAAGCTCTGGCCACAGAAAACCCGGAAGCGTTCCTGGCCGTCTTCAACAAGGCCATCGATGAAGCCACTTATCCCATCGATTGGAAGAAGGCGGAACTGGTACTCATCAGGAAGGACCAAAAACTACTCGAGGAGCCGTCATCGTATCAACCGATCTGCCTCCTGGACCACGCCGGAAAACTCTTCGAAAAGATGATTCTGCGAAGGCTGACGCAGGACATCGAGAAGAAAGGCGGTCTTTCCGAGAACCAGTTCGGATTCCGAAAGGGAAGGAAAAATCGTCCAAGCGGCGCAACGGGCCAGGTCAGGAACACACAGGACAAGAAAGTACTGCATGGTGGTGACCCTGGATGTGCGCAACGCCTTCAACAGTGCCGGATGGAGCCACATCCTCGAAGCTCTCCGGAACAAAAGAGTCGACCCGCACATCTACAACATCGTGGTCAGCTACCTCAGCCAGCGGAAAATCATCCTTGGGAGAGAAAAGGACTCTCCCCACATGAGAGCAACCAGCGGCGTGCCACAGGGATCTGTTCTTGGTCCATCCCTGTGGAACATCATGTACGACGACTTCCTGAAGCTCCGTCTACCCGAGGGAGTCACACTGGTGGGATTCGCCGACGACCTGACTTTGATAGTCAGCGATCGTGACCCAAAGGCGCTCGAGGCCAAAACTAACCAAGCCATCGCCATGATCCTACAGTGGATTAGCTCCCGCGGCCTATAACTGGTCCCCGCTAAGTCGGAAGCGGTTTTGGTTTTCGGAAGAAGAAAGATCCCCGACATAAAGATCACAATGGACGGATCCCCAATCCAGCTTAGGGATTCCGTGACCATGTTGGGAGTAAGGTTGGACAAACATCTCAACTTCGCCCAGCACATCAAGGACCATCGCCCGCTTGATGCCGAACGTGGGAGGGCCCAAGGCAGCCAGACGCCGAGTGCTTGCAACCGTAGTGTACTCCATTATGCTGTACGCGGCACCAGTATGGCACGACGCCCTCCATGTACAGCGGAATCGAGAGCGGTTGCTCCGAGTGCAAAGAAGAGCTGCGCTTCGTGTGATCAGCGCGTACAGAACCGTGTCCGGTGAAGCAGCGTTGGTAATCTCATCTATACCACCTGCAGATCTACAGGCCGGAGCAAGGGAGAGAACCCACTCCGGACAAGTGAACACCTCCGACACCACTCTGGACCGCTGGCAAGAGAGATGGGAAGAGGCCGAGGTTGGACGGTGGACAAGGCGACTCATACCCGACATCAGAAAATGGGTAGCCAGAAGGCATGGTGAGGCAAACTACCACCTGACGCAAGCCCTCACTGGCCACGGATGCTTCAATGCATACCTCCACCGCTTCAAGAGGAGATCGGCCCCCCCAGTGTAGCCACTGTGACGCGGAAGAGGACACTGTCGAGCACACCTTCTTTGAATGCCAAAGGTGGGAGCCGGCCAGGACCGCCGCACAGTTGGGAACCAGCGCGCAACTGACACCCGACAACATGGTGGCGACAATGCTCCGAAGCGCAGAGGACTGGACCACGATCGAGGCGTGGATACATACGGTCCTATCAGACAAGGAAGCGGCGGAACGCGAGGAGCAATCTGCCGCTCCATAATGATAGAAGAAACACAAATCTGACGAGCCATCAAACCAACGGCGAAAGAAGAAACAGGAATGGAAGTACCACCCCGCGCGACACGAAAGTAATGCCTCACGGCGGATTCTCGTGATCGATAAGTCGGGGGGTAAGGGAAAGGTTTTAGTCAGTGAAAGTCTGACACTACCATTGCTGATGGCGATGGTGTCTCGTACGAGATTTCCTCCTCCCTGCTTATGCTAAAAAAAAAAAAAATCTATCTAACATAGAATTCTCTTGTGTTAGTTTCTGATGTTATTCTTTGGATTTTTGATGTCGGAGCATTCTTAATTTTTTAGTTTTTCTTGTTTGGTCGTGTATGACAAATAACTTTGCTCTTGCGTCCATATCTGTTATGAATTCTTGCAGTTCTGTATAATGTAAATGTTTAGCGATTTCTGTATAATTGTTAAATAACCTTTCTTTAATATTGTCTATCTTACTGTAGTGAGTATGTTTCTCTTGCTTTAGTCTTTTCTTGTAAAACACATCAGAAAAAATTGAAACTCCAATGTGGGCGTACACCTGAGACAAAAGAAACATAAACTTGATCAGTCAAAAACAGAAATATTGCATAAACATAGGAAAGGTATGAAGCTGGAAACCATCCAGAAGAGAACATTCTAAACGAACAACTAAATTTAGGATTTAAACCTTTATTTATGAACTTTATATCTTATCAATATTTGGATAACACACCTTTATATAGACAGTTCAAATTTTGCAGCAAACTTGCATTTTATTCAATTTATTACAAATTATTTAATTACGTGTGATTGTATAATCTGTTTTATTCTTTATGATGTCATGATTTATTTTATGACAGAATTTTCAATTGTTTTATCGTTTTGACACGTAAGTTATTTGATAATGAGATGATGTAAGATTGTTTGACTGTGATGTAATTGAATTATTCCTTGTAGAGTAACCTGAAGATGGTTTGGAAATAAAACCGAAACTAGTTGATACGTAGAATACTTTTTTATTGGCAAGAATATACCTCACCCTATAGATATATTTCTTAAAATTATATTAATCTTGCACACGGAGATAAACCAAATTTTATTAATCTCTCTGATTTGTTTCATATTTAATTTCAATTTTCTCTTCGACATTAACGCAACGATAGCCTGATTAGGAAAGCACAATGATCTGCAAGTACTTAATCTATGGGTACCGAATTGCAGTGTTTTCCAGAATTTTCACTTCGTTCATACATAATTGCTACATTAAATTTGCAACTCCTATCGTGTAGGATGGGACATTTCGCCATAGTCGTTTCGCCGTCTACCCTATTTGCCGTCGAATATTCAGTCTTTAATTATTGTTTCATGTTAATATGAGCATTCTTAGAATTTTGAAAAAAAGATGAGAAACAAGATTTTAAATGTCAGTTCGTTTCTACAATCAGGTTAATACATAATTCTGATATTACCAATTAATTAAAATACCAAATAATAAATTTGATAAATACCGATGAATTTTATTCTTATTATTTATATACCGGTGAGCTAACAACAAACAAAACTCATTTTTGATTAAGTTTTGATTTTAGTTAGGAAAACTGTTTTACTTTATTAACTGAAAGCCAAGTACGTAGGACCTAAAATAAAATGCAAAAAATTGATTACATATAAATCGTGGGCCTGTCAATATTGATTTTTAATATTGCATCAATATTGCGCCAATAATATTGGTAGTAGTATGTGAGATTTTTAATTTTAAAATTTAAAACTTCATTATTTTTTTGATTCATGTATTTAATACTATGATCTGCTTATTGTTTAATATTTCATTTATTACTTTTGATTTTCTTTTCATACAATTTTCTTTATTACTCCTTTTGTTTCACTATTTATCTTCGTATCTTTCCTTTTATATAGATAATTTTTGTTTAAAATTCGATTTAATAAACAAGATATAAATAACTTTTAAATTTATTACGATGTATAGGTGCGAAAATTTAAAATAATAAAGAATTTTCAGTCTTGTAATGTCAAAACGTCAAATCAAATCTCTCACAAATAACCCTACTTCCTAATCTTAACCTAACCCTCCTAAGCGCAGTTATGCTGGCCACCAAACCCGAAATCATAGATAAGAAAGAGTAATGCATTTGCTAATGCATTGCATTGCAAATGCTATGCATTTACCGTTCTCCCTGTCGTTGACCACTTTCTCTCCCCACCCACATTATCCATTGTGGTGGTCCATCCCTTGGTTGCGTTCAATGTATCATCGAATGTCGAGCGCTGTAAAGCAATGGGTCACCATCTCGTGCATTATTTCCAAAGTAATAAGTATGCTTTTGGTGGTAATTTCAAATGATTTAAAATCGTTCATTAAGCGCCAAATATAAACTACTTTTATAACATTACAGTCTTTGAATTCCTATATTGAACTGGAGCAACAAAACTCTTTTAAATTTTTTTCTCTACAAAAATATAATTTTCCAACATTCTAACGTCAACTGAATAAATTTTACTAAGAATGGTAGTGGGAAAGGCAATTTTTAAAATGTATATTTATTTCCATTTATTTTTCTCTTTTAAATCCAAACTCCAAATAATATTACATTTAATAAATTTCCATGTAAAGGGGAATGTGAAATTTAATGAAATAACGCACCCATATGCACTGATATCAAATCTTATTTTATATTACCTTTTTTCTATTAAAAATATTATCTTAATTCTTCTAAATTCAAACTCGATCTCTCCAGTAAATTATCGTTGAAAAATTCCAAATTCCAATAAACAAATTACTCACTAAAAAATAATCACTTTAATTCACTAAATATAAAATTTCAAATCAAAATCTCAATTGAAACTATGGACGTAAATTTTGTTCAACTTCTTAGGTGGCATTCTGGGCGGAAAAACCAGGTTTCTACCACTAGTTAGCGCAATGTTAACATATTCGCGGCAAAACTAAAAATTTCAATTCTACATACAAAACTTCTTATATAATGCACTGTTAAAGACTGAAGATCTTTAAAAACACATACTTACTCTGCTTGTACAATGAATGCACAAGTTATCGAACATCAGCTTCAACTCTTTGTGGATCGAATTAATGGAATTGTGCAATCTTTTATTTTTTAAAGAATCTTATACAGTGGAATTCGCTTAATGTGATCACGGATAATGTTATCAGTCGGTTATTGTAATCATTTTGACTGGGAACCGGCCGCTTTAATTAGTTTACATACAAAAACCACCGGATAATGTGATCAAAAAGCCGCTTATTATTATCACTTTCAAGAAATTTCCTACACAATAATCTCATTTTCAAAGTATCTTTTTCTGATTTGTCATTGAAATTTTATATATCTTTACAAAACACGTCACTCGTTTTAATTTCTATACAAAAGCTAATGAAGTTTTCCGTTTCATGGGGCGTTTCTATTTATATTTTGCCAAATGTGCACTTTGCTTTATGCATTTTAATTTAAATTTAGTTTATTCTTGCTAAATTTACCTAATTCTTCCAAAATTCGTTTTTTTCTAAAATTTGCTTATTGTTATCAGTCGGTTAATGTAATCAAAATGTTCTTGGCCCAAAGTGATCACATTAAGCGGATTCTACTGTACAAATCTTTGTAAATGTTACGTTTTATTTTAAAATCAAATAAGCAATTGAATTACAAATTTTTAATTATTTGAATCTTTTATTTCTCCATTTGCGCTTTATATTTAAGTATCGGTTTATCTGAGGCAAGGAACACGTTTAACACTTATAATGGTGATTATGCAAACCTGTTTTTATCTTTTTCTTTATTCGACCCAAAGGGTCCACATAAAATTGGATGCGAATCTCCTGCTATCCTCTTCGCGTTAAATGGAACCGCTACCAGCTAATCCCAGATTAATCTTCTTCCACTTCTTCTAAATGTTTTGTCCAAAATCACACCTCGTTCTCGTTTCAAAATTAAATTTATCCAAAATCACACCTCGTTCTAGTTCCAAAATTGAATTTATTATTTTCGTTTCGAAATAATTTTTTTTTAATTTTTACTTTCTGGTTTTCCTCACGTTTTCTGAGCACCACTCGTAACGATCTTTCTCTTTGAGGTTCTTTCGTCAACTGATTTTATTTTTGTTATCTTCCTCATTTTTCTAGCAATTTTATTTTTTTTACATTCAATTTTTCAAATCAATGCTTGTTAATGATAATGCGATTCGCTATACTTATTTCATTCGCCTGTACACGTACTTCTTACAATTAAATTACAACACCTGAAGTTCTTTAACTTTCAATTGTTTATTTTAACCAATTATTTTTTTGAAGATTAATTTTTGATAAATTTAAATGTTAAGTTTTTTTAAAGTATTTTTGATTTTTTAACATAAATCTTTTAATTAATGAATTTAACAACTGTCTTAGGGTAGATTGCTTGCATTCTAGACACTGCAATAAATATATCAAATTTACAAAAAATTAAATTATCCACTAGAAAATTTTAGTACATAATTTACTCATTTAACGATTGCGACATGTGACAGTATACGATTTTGGTACAGTATACATTGATTTTAATCAAAATTTCATTTATTCTTTTACAATTCATTTATTAGAACAGTTTATGTGCTCGACTTCTGTTCATGAAATCCAATACAAATAAAGAATAAACTTTTTAGTGGTATAAATTCTGAAAAATAGTTAAATAACTAAAATTTGTCATTAGAAACTCAATTGTAAAAAGTTTATGACCTTAATTATTATCTACACTTAAATTGCATAAAACAATATGTTTTCATTTCATTTTAAATTATAAAAACCGTTTAAAATTAAAGTGCAATTAAACATTTTACTTACTTGCAACGACATGGTTTGGTTAAATTTTAAATTTAGTACAAGAAGTGGTGCTTTTTCACAATTTGAAAGATATTTGCACAAAGAGAGGTTATTAGAGGTATTACATTTTTGAAGCTGCTCTCAAACAATAATACTAAGTGTCTGAAAAAATTGACAAATTTAAATTTATGATTAACCGTTCTAAAGTGACTATACATAAAAGAAAACTACATTTTTCTAGAATTGTTGATAAACAGTGTTTTGTGAACGTTATTATTATATTGAAATATATTGAAATATTTATATTATTGAAATAAAAAATTTAATTTCATTACATTTTATAAAAAAAATGCAAAATTGTAATCATTTATTTAGAATATAAAAACAAATTTGAAAAATCATCGGGCAAACATAATATGTAAATACATAATATTATGTTTAGTGAATTTACTACCTAGTTACATCATATCATATAAAAAAATTATAGAAAAAGCTCTCTGGTTATAACATAGCACATTCTTGTATCTAGAGCGTGCAACGTGCAATGAGTAAACAGTAACTAGCTGGTTCTATAATTTATTAGAGAGAAATATCTGATTATGTTTGCAAAATGTAAACTTTAATTATGGAGTGTAAAACGACTAAAACTAGATATACATGTTTACTATACCTATAATATAATATAATATAATATAATATAATGTAATATAATATAATATAATCTTAACTTGTGAGAACAAATAATATTAAAAACTTCAGAATTAAAAATATTTAGTGGAAAATTTAGTTTCTGCTTGATGAAAACTTGGGAATTATTAAAAAAAGGAGCCATTCGCAAGCTGTGTTAGAAAAATCTCACATTTGCACTCAAATTATTATATCAAACTTCAATCACATTAAGAACCGTTTTACATTATAATAAATTTACAGCTAAATTTTGTCACAAATTTGGTAGCAATTATATTGTATAAACTTTCAAGTGTCATATTTGACACAAATATTGCTATATATTTGTTACAAGAATAGAACAGGTCCTAAATATTTGGTATCAAATTTAGGATGCAAATTTGTGAAGTAATTTTCTTGCATAACACTAAAAAAAATTGAATACAATTTTTTTTCATAGATTTGCTATAAATTTTATTATAATGTAAAACGACTTTAAGAAAAAAAAAAGTGATTTAGATTATTCTCTCTTATTATAGGTATAACATTAAAAACCTCAATATAACAAGCTAAATCAAATAATTTAATAGAAATTATATTTGAGCTTTCAGGGGTTTTTAAATAAATTTCTGACGAAGGCGATAACCGTCGCTGAAAGCTCTAATATAATTTCTATTATATTATTTGATTTAACTTGTTATGTTGAAGTTTTTAATATTTTACTTATAATAAGAAAGAATGATCTAAATCACTTTTATTTCTTAATGTGGTTGAAGTTCGGTATAATAATTTGAGTGCAAATGTGAGATTTTTCTTCCACAGCTTGCGAATCACTTTATTTTTTTTAATAATTCTAATGTTTACATCAATCAGAAACTAAATTTTCCGCTAAATATTTTCAATTCTGAAAATCGAAAATAACAAAACAAAAGCTAGCAAATTGCTTTTACATGCAAATTTCGATAACTAGGTAAATTATTAAAAAGTACGTTGGAAATGCGCATATTCATAATACTGATATGAAACATTTCAGCGCTATTGAAATAATAAAACATAATGTGTGACCATCGTTAACCATTTATTACGCCAATTAAAGAATTAAAGCAGTTTAAAGATTTTAAAAATTTCTAAAATCTACGTTATCAAGAGCTTTCCAGACATCGTAACTAATAATTATAGCAATTCTGTTGACAACAATTTAATTTTATAAAACCATTTGCAAGCAAAAATGAGATTTTAGCAGTTAGCACTTTAATAATCCGAATAATTTTAACGATTGCACATGGCATTTCTTGATATTACAGTTCTATATTGTTAAAAGGATTAGGCGTCCATTAGCAATATTAATATTGGAGTGCACGTCGTTTGTTTTCCAACGGTGTTATAACTAAGTTTTTAAAAAAAAACTTAATAACTAATAACTAAAACGTAGGTTTTTAGCAAACTGACATAAAGCTATAATATAATCTCCTCGGGTATTGTCAGGAACATTGCTTCTATTTTTCCAAATGTTTTGTATTCAGAACCACACAATTCTTTTATAAGTATAACGTTTTATCAAATTTTTGTTGAAAACTTATTCAAATATAAATGTTAAAAGATCTAACAATCATAAGCCTAATAAAAAATAATATCTATACTAGATATATTGTTTCGTAACTACATACACTGTCGGCCAAAAGTTTGGATCGCTTGGATTTTAATTAAGCAGTATATGTGCGAAACAGGAAGGAAACAGCAACAATCATAAAATGAAATTTTATACTTATTGTTTTATTACATAAATATATTATTTTTTAGATATTGTTAAATTAATGCATTTGTTTTTCATTTCAACCAACAGATAATTATTATAAGGCACAATTATAAATTCCAGCAATTCCATTGTTCCTAATAACGAAACATTTTCCAAGATCATAATACCCATTTTAACCTACAATAGAAGGACATAGTAAGTCAAGTTACAACAAACTGAGTTAGTGGTACACGAAAATAAAATTTGTTAGAGTAACTACAAATGCAGTGCAATCTACCACAATGGATTCGAAGTAGAGTAACAACACCAAACATAATTAAAATGTACACGCCAATTGTTGTAAAATGACTGCAGTACAGCTTACTACAATTGTTGTTAAATTTTGAGCGATAAAGCAACAATACTCTCGAGTTAAAAGTACAAAAAAGTTGTAAAATTAACTACGTGCATCGAACAACAACGCAAGTGCATTTTAAAGCTGATGTAGTATAAACAGCATGGGGGGTTCGTTTACTACAATCTTACTTCAATTGTTGTTCGTGCGACAACAATTATTTTACTACATGAAAAATGTTAATATAATAATATCTTTTTTTTTGCGTTTTTATCTATTATTATTCTCTGATTTTACTAATACTAACAAAAATTAAATGTAGGTTTATTGAACTGACTCATTTTCATTTAATCTAATAATATATTTTAAGTGTGCAACCAGAAACATCTGGTTTTTAAAAGTTTAATAAATAATTTGCCGAACCCCCGAGGGCCCGCTATAGCACACCACTGGATATTAATGTAAGTATTTATAACAATTTGCTTATTATTTTAATTTAACAGATCAACACGATGTTGTGTTTCATTTATTTATTTACAGTTGTTTACCGTCAGACATGTGTATGTTATTTTAATGTTTAAGCAGTAGCATCTACTTTGATCATTCTACTCAAGATATCGCAGATCTCGAGAGTACACTAGTATAATTTGTAAATAAAGCGCTTGGATGCTTACTGCTGTTGTGCTGTTAAACTAATTTTGAATAAAGCAAATAAAAATTCTTTAGTAAAATTGTCGTAATTTGACAAATAATTTTGACAATAATAATATTAAAAATATTTGATGAAATCTATTCAAGATGGATTTTAAAGATATATTTATGATATAAACTTTTGATAAGATTATCATAAGATAAGATCATTTCCCATTTCCCTAAACCAGAATTTAACCTAAACTTTCCTAGTATAGGGTGATTCAATAGGAGCGCAGATTTTCTTTTATAAATAAAACCCACAAAAATTTATCAAAATGATTTTTTTTAAATTTTATCATGTTCTTCAGTCTATGGCATTTTTGTATGAAACACAATATCCATCAAATGCCCACCACGACTCCTCTGGCAACTCAGGATGCGAGTATCAAAATTTACATGACTTTTTAGCATAGTTCGGGCTGTATCTCGCTTATAATGCGAATGAAATTTATTTCTGAGCCTTGAAATGGTCTCTGGCTTATTGACATAATCCTTACTTTTTACGAGAGCCTTAAAGAATAAAGTTCAATGGTGTCAAATCGCAAGATTTCGGCGGCCATTTCACCTCATCGTTTCGTGAGATAATGCGTCTTAGGAATTTCGTTCGCAATATGGTCATTATTTTATGCGGTGCGTGGCAAGTCACACCGTCCTGTTGAAACCACATATTGTCTAAGTTCATATCATCTAATTCAGGCTATAGAAAATTTGTTATTATGTCACGATAACGTTCATCGTTTACCATAACAGTGCTACCAGCATCATTTTCAAAGAAGCACGGTCCGATGACTCTGCCAGCCCAACAAACGCACCAAATAGTGACTCATTGTGAGGTGTATAGTGTTTTTCTTATTGTATTATTTTTTTAAACGGCTTATTGTTGACTCAGATGGCCGGTTATGTTGATCGAAAAAATCACGCAATGCGTGAAATGTACCTCTTTCAGAACGATGATTTTAATAAAACGTTTGAATCACTGTTACGCGTTGTTCAACTGAGTATGACTCCATGACTAAATTTGTCAAATACCAACTGTATAAAAATTTTTTTTTAAAAACACTAATATAAATGCGATAATATCGCTGTCAAAGATCTGCGTTCCAATTGAATCATCCGATATTAGAAAGATGGCCATCAAACTGAAAAACTGTAAACCTAAACGTATTACATAACTTTTCCCATTAAATTTGGGTACAATAATTATCGTTCAACCTCCTCTTTCCGGGTACCATTCGACGAGAAACACCGCGAGGAAGCTACAGTTCGCATCAAAAAGTCAAAATGTTGAAAACCCGTAAAATTAAAGGTACAGATTTACTTCTTTGCACACATCATTAAAGGGTAAATTTTTGTCCCCCACTTTCTTGCCGGGTACCGTTCGACGCGGAAGACCTCAAGGAACCGACAGGTCGCATCTGCGGGGCTCAAAAATTGCGCTACGTATTGAGTTTAGTTAAACGGATACATTATATTATTTAGTTAAAGTTATTTTGTGTTAGATATAGCTTTGGCTATGAATGTTATTATTAATTATGAAATGTCAGTTTTTGGTTAAATAATCTTTACGTAAAATAAACTCCATATTTGTTTTGATGGATTTGTTTGATTCATTTTGGAAGGTCTTTATTTACAGCACAGAAAACTGATTTAGCTGAACATTACGCGGGGCGTAAAACCCAAAAAAATGTAAAAATTTCATACCCGTCAAACATTAATTGATTTCCGAAAATTTTTGGAATCGAAGAACTCGCATTCCGTCTCACTCGATATATACATGCTTTAGAAAGAGATGCGACACGGTACGAGGAAATAATTTAGGTATAATAAATGGTGCTCCAAAAATAATTGATGTAATAAAAAAAATTCCTTTGCCTCCCCGAGGAACAAACGAATTCCCAATCTCCGACCCCTTATACGAATTGTGCCCGTCAGTTCAGCACAAAAATCTACCCAAGGTGATAGCTGATAACTGACAGCACCAACCATAATCCAGGCCGGAAAAAGAACAATTCCTCTTTCCCTCATGGGGCCTCCAAAATTTTTCTCTACACGCTGGGAAACGATCAACCAACTTTTATTTACTGTGGATACCCAACATGTTAATCTAGCTGTAATTATTGCAGAAGCGAGAGTCGTCGGTTCCTGAAAAAGATATCAATAAAACGAAAAAAATAATCTCTGCAAGAAGTGTGCTGCTAAACGGCAGTTGCAACCAAACGCCAAAAATTTGCAGCTACTCGTCTCAATTATTATCTTTAAGAGAAACACAACTATGAACGAGCAGCAAACGCTAATTGTCGAACCAAAATAATTTAATAAATTTAATTTTATAATGAAATATTAAACGTTGTTAATAATATTTAATGTTGGAAAATAATCGAACGTTGCAAATTTGCAAGATATGATATTGCTATCGACAAGCGATACTCGATAGTATGGTTCCTACAAATTAAATTATACCATTGTGAATTATTCAAAAATAAATATTCGGCAATTTGGAAGCAACACTGGATTTCCAGTTAGCTCAACACACAGATCGAACGAGTAAAAGAACATATCAAAATTAGGTGTCTCCCCACGAAGTTTCAATACAAAAAAATTTAAAGGACTTACTCAAATTCGACGAGACACGAAAAACACTCTCACACATACCAAAGTTCACATGAAAGTCCAGAAATCGCGCTCTTGCGTTTACCAAAACGCAAACTCCAATATCCCCCGTAGTCAGACTCCAGGCAGGGGCTCACTCAGCAACAAAACAAATTCAAAAATTTGTTACATTGACACTTGAACTTTTTTTATTTTCTTTATGGTTTCCGCAATTTTCAACGAATTTTCACCATTTTCAGCTGGCCTCTAAGTTTAACTATGATGTACATTTATGCCAAGTTTTTTGACATTTGGTTCCGTGGTTTAACCTGGACAATTGATACTATTTTTATTCATATCCTAACCACACACAGACAGACATACAGACAAACATCCAACTAAAATTCATCAAAAACTTATCAGAACATGATAAGGAACATTTTAATACCAAAATTTCGATTTTTGATTTTTGAGTGGATTACAATACTTTCCCTTATACATATACGTACCTATACGTATGGGGAAAGTAAAAAACAAAAAACGAACATACACATAATTATTGAACGCAAGAATACTCGAGATGTTTTATAGTTTATTAATTAATTTGTTACATTTGTCAGTTTCGACATAGCAGTAAATTTGTTATTTGCTATTTATAATGTAAATTATATAACCTATAATGTTTATCGATTGAATAAGAAAATTTAGATTTCTATTTAAATACGTATTGATCGCTTCTCATTACAATTCTAAGAGAGCATCAATTTGGTCCACCCTGTACTTCGTCACCCTACTTCCCGTCTTTTTTCTATCCGTACTAGTTCATCTTACACTCACCACTTTTACGCGGGATTTTAAATTAAACTATACTATTTATAGCCGGGATTATAAAGGACAAATAAATATTTACTTGCTAGAATAAAATTTACTCCGTAGATTTGAGTATTATAAAAGACAGATAAATTTAAATTTGATCATTTAATTTAACCTCTCGATTTACTTGCTAGAATAAAATTTACTCCATAGATTTGCGTATTATAAAAGACAGATAAATTTACTAGCTAGGTTAAATCTATGGATAAATTAAACTATCGATTTCTAGGAATAAATATTTACTTGACTAGTAAATATTTGCAAAATAAACCAATGACGGTTATTCTTGCGCTATTTAGTTGAATGGTGGTATTAATTTAACCTATAAATTAAGTGTAGTTGCAAATTTCACCACGATTTCGTCAATCTCTTTTGAAGATGAAAACCATGAGGAAGTACAATCATGAATGCTGCGTATATTTAGAAGCAGAATTAATCCATTTGATTTCCTAAGTGATGAGGACTTGAGAGATAGGTTTCGTTTCAATGAACAAACCGTTTTGGCTTTTTAGGGTTGGTGAAAGAAAAATAAAAATGGAAAAAAGAAGCATAAGATAAGAAAAGATAAAAGTTTTACAGAAGGAAACCATGATGTAACGCCAATAAATATGCTCTTGATTGCACTATACGTTTCTCTAACACTGGGTTCGTTTTTTTATTAGGGATCACTTCAATCCCTGTTACAAATGCCCAACAAACCCCAACAAAATTAAAACTATTGGGCTGATATATGTTTTTGTCACGGGAATTCCCAGCAGAACCCAACATAAACAATGTTGACATTGTGTTGGGAAACCCCAGTAAGTTCCAACATAAATATTCCCTTCAACATAGTTTTATGAAGTTTTAATATTATTCTTTTCACGAATTAAGATGTATATATTATTTACATAAATATTCCCTTAAATCGAAAATTGTTAGATCGATAATAAACCCTGTGCAATAATAATTCTTTATTTTATTTTTTAAATAAATGTATTTAATGTTTACCACGGCTAAAGACTCTAATAAAATGCACAGGTCGTAGTTTGATGATTAATTAAACGCCCCCCCCCCATAAAGCATTTTCATGTGCTGCCCATTTCTAGGCCCGGTGGTGCAGGGGGATTAATACGTAGGGCAACATTGTCCCACGCATCGCTTGTAGGTTTATAACTTTTAATATCAATTTTCTTGCATTTTATAATGCTAATATATTCTTGTATTATTTCCAAAACTTTTTCTTTTTCGGTTTCTGTACAGTTTTTTACTGTACAGAACATCTTTTTTTATTATTAATGATATATGATTGTGACACTATTGATGAAATTGACAGGAGTTTAGTTCTAATAAACCGTTACATAAATTAAATCGCTAGGTAACTAACTTTAGTATACTTTTGCTTTATAGTCCCCAAAATTTACTCAGTAGATTTAACTGAACAAGTAAATTTACTTCGAGAATAACTAACTAATGATTTAACTGTCCTTTATAATCCCGGCTATTATATGAATAAAAAGTATTTGTGAATAAAAAGAATCAATTTAGCTTTTTCAATATCAATATAAGTTTATATATATATGTTACGGTCAATGACGTAAATTGGGCATTGACGTCAATGGCCGGGCAATGACGTCAATGCCCATTTATGCTGGCCATTAACATCATTAACCTGCCATTGACGTCAACGCCCGTTAAAGGTGGGCAATGATGTAAATATTTTCATTTGATTGTAATATTTACGTCTTTGGCCGGTCAATGACGTTAATGGCCAAAATGGATTGGACAATGATGATATTCTAGAATGACTACTATAAAGAACAGCAAAATGGCAATTTAAATTTGACAGCCAACTGGCAAGTGATATTTACGCACATATGTTATATTCATTAACAAAAATAATAAAAATTAAAAAATACTGAAATAGCGACCTATGGCACTTAGAATTGCAAATTTGTTTGCTAGCGCAACACGCACATTTATTATTTTTGCATCCACCCTTGCAATGACAACACTTGTAAGCGTGGCCTTCTACAACACTGCTTTTAGCTGCTGCTTGTCTAAGAGTAATCTCAATTTCTTTGGTCGTATCACTAATATTTTCTAACCAAAATTAACTTTTCAGTATCCCTTAATAACTAGTATTAATTGCAAATGCACATTAAATACATTACTTTCAGATGGAATCTATAGAATAATAATTTCATCATTGCCCACCCTGTATTGGGCATTGACGTCATTACCCGGACAATGATGTAAAAACCACATATAAAATTCTAAATGCCAACATTGCCCAAAATGCACGGTCATTGACGTCAATGCCCGGTGAATGACGTCAATGCACAACTAAGCTGGGCATTGACGTTATTGTCCGGCCATTAACGTTAATGGCCGAATTATCATCATTGACCGTAACATATACATACCTACGTTCGAGAATATTCGTCTTGTGTGGATTAATTTTTTCAAAGTAAAATTTTATATTAAAAAATAGAATAATACCCATATTCACAAACGTCCGTAAAAATTTTAACGAACTCTAACGAAAAATACGCATTTTAAAATATCTCACGTGAGATTAGAAGGGGGGAGTCAAGCCAAATCTCACGACATCTCACGAAGGGGGGCGGACCCCCTAAGTATGCTATAATACCCTAGGGCGTATAAATCATAATGCCCGCTTATTATGCCCTCTCATCGCAATTATATACACAAGTCACGGCAAACTAGGAAATTTAGCAAATTTTAATGGGGGAGTTTCCTTAGAAATAATTTTTTGAAATAATATATAAACATGAAACTGTAATAAAAATGCCGCATGTTGATGTAATTGGTTGGTCTTAAAACTCAGCGTACAATTTAAAAAAAATTTTTGAATTTCAAAAAAATATTTAATCTGCCCGCCATAGCTAACCAATAAGATTTAAACATGGCCGTCCGATGTTGTCAGTTCTTAATTGGGTTATTATTGACAGCTATCATATGTTAATTAAAATTCTTTATTTTCTCATTTAATGCTATTGATTATTTCGTCACATCAATGCTGATCAATGTTTTAACTGAAAAAATTGGTGCACTCTTTTTAAGAACTCTATAAGCTGGATGGTAGCTTCTGGTAAGCTTCTGGCGAAAAGCCATATAAGTGTGGCATTTAAAATCTCTTAAACTGTGGATGCAAAGCTCTTGTAAAAGTATTATTGATGTTTTAAATGGTTTATATAATATCTTTATGTAAAATATACAAAGAATTATCTTGTTTGTAAATAAATAATGAAACATTGTCGACATGTGAATCTGACCGAAGCACAACCGATCAACAAATTATAACACAACAGAATAACCAAATGTAACAAACTTCAAATATTACGTTAAGAATGAATGTTAAACCAATTCACTAACAAAATCTGTTCTATTTTTGAAAAACTCTACAAACGGGGTTAATTTGATGAATATCGCCAGAAGGCGAAAAGCCGTTTAAGTGTGGCATTTAAAATATCTTAAACTGTGGATGCAAAGCTCTTTTAAGTTGTCGAGATCTTTGTAAAACTAAAGTATTTGTTTTCATTAAATAAAAATTGTGAATCTAAGTAATCCATAATCACTCATATAAAATAAAAAAGTAACCACGAAATACACGGCGGCCATTACTTGTCATCAGGTAGGCATCTACATTTTAACATTTTAATAGAAGAAAGTACGGCAACATAGTACAGTTGACTAAAATCCTATAGGTTTATCCATTCCCACCCAAACAAGGGTTATGACGTCATAACCCTAACAATTTCAAATTTCATTAATTTTTTTCTGATACTTAACGCACTCAAAAAAATCTGGAAAAAAAACTGATGGCTCCGTTTGATCTCTACTTTCAAATAAAAAAATAAAAAAAAATTAGGAAACTCCTCCATTCAAAATTTATAAATTTTCTGAAATTCAAATGCAGTGTAATATAAAACGTTGTATGCAACACGGGCATTACTCGATGTTTATGCTCTCGGGCAACTTAAAAACTCTCGGGCCTAGCGGCCCTCGATCTTTTAAATTGGTTGCCCTCGACATAAACAACGTCATAATGTCCTTGATTACATAAATAACTATTACGAACGTTTGTGAATATGAGCATAAATTTAAAAAGTAGTAAACAGAAAAAAGAAAAATAAAATATTAGGTTGAAAAATGTATTTAATGTTGACTGCAAACTTGATCATACAAATTTAAATTAAAATAAATTATTCTCTTAGTTATTTGTTTGCGTGCTATTTTCATCAATTTATAAATTGAGGTTTAATTAAAAGTTTATTAATTCTCCTTTTTAGTGTATTCATTTTCCAACTGTAATTAAAATTTACTCTGGTATTCTGTTCACTAAAACGTCAACAAATTTTCGATAATCAAATGCACTTTAAGTAATTTTAAAAAAGGTCTTCTGCGAAAGACTTGCTGCTAATAAATTGTTACACATAGTAGGTAATTTACTGTTTTGATAAAATTATTACTCGAACCATTATTGTAAGCAAAAATAATATTTTATGAATACTTTGAATAAATTTACAAAATTAATACCATAAAGCGAACTAGTAGAGGGTTTACTCCTAAATATTTTAGAAGTTATAACAGTTTGTGGAAGGTTTAATATTTTCTTTGCATTATACGTTACGTATTTATCACAATAGCTATTTATGTAACTAGTTGGATAATTTAGTATGTTGTTCAACGCATGTGAATTTGTTAAGACGACGAAAAGACTTCAAAATGGAAAATATAGAATAACATTGTTATTCTATTACAACAAAGTAGTAAATATAAAAGAAAAGAAGGTGAAGACTACCCATAACACAGGACTAGATAGTAGAAGTTTTGGTTAATTTTTTTACCGAACTAGTTGCGTAATGTAATTTCATTGCGTAACTAGTTGCGTAATGATAGACGTAAAAACATAAAAAGTGATCACTTACGGTATATTAGAAGAGAGTGGCTGTATTATGTGCAATACGGTAAACATAATTTATTATTCGTATGCGAATTTAAATACATCAGTAATTAAAACGAATTTTGCTATGTAAACATTCTGCAAATTACAAATGTATTGATGGACGAATTAAAAGCTGCAGCAGAATATAGTAGTTGGTATCATGGAAATTTATTATTTATGAGTCTACCTATGTAGCTGCACCTGTTTGTTTAAAATGCATTCAATCAATAAATAAAATTTTATTTTGGTGTTTTACTATTTAAAAACTTATATTCGATTACCCGCATAGCCATATTGGTATGTATTTCAAGCTATGTGTTTTCAATTAGCGTTGTCCACACTTTGAGTTTAAATTACAAATAAAATAAACTGCATCCCAGTGTTACAGAATATAATAAGGATAACGCAAATAGAAAAGATCAAAGTGCTTGTGTAGCCACAAACATACCTTATATTTTAATTACATAGGTAATTAATGCAAATAATTGAAAACTATTCAATTTAATTAATAATACTTCCTATATTATGTAGAAATGCAAAAAGAACTTTTGGAGCGGAGTACCTGAACATAATAGTTTGAGTTGTTAATATGCTATAGCATTTCACGATTGTTAGTTAACTCACAGCAATTTCAAGGGCTTGTCTCTTTTGTACCATTTCAATTATGACGTAATTGAGGACGCCACAACATTTGAATATGTAAATGTGAGAGTACATAGTCGAGGAGATGTTTTTTATTCAAATTGCTTGCAAACGTTTATTTTGTTCATCTTAACAACCTCAAGGTCTATTTACCTTTTCTCTTTCATTATTTTATTTCCGTTGTTATCTCGTTTACAATTCAATTTTTACAAACTACCCTTAAACAAAAAAAAAACCGAATTTATGTTTAGAATGAAAATTTTCATTTATTTAGATCTTGATAGTCTCAAGCAAACCAAACTCAAAAGATTAAAATGTTGAAAGCGGATTAAGTACTTCATTTTGTTAAATTTTAACAGTGGTAATTGAGGGGTTAGTCTAAAACGAGATCCAGACGTAATGTATTTGTATACCATATATCTCATCTTTACGCCCGAATAAGAAAAATGAGCAAATATTAAAAACTGAGAGGAGTTTTATACAGACAGCTAAAATATCAAAGATATGTACTGCTACTTAACCTATTTAAAAAAAATTAAGTAATATAAATTCAATAAAAATTAAATTATTAGAAAAAAAACTGGAATATTTTGGATTTTAGAGCTAGAATCAGAATAGTTATACTACTGCTCAACACAGATTTACAATAAACAAATTCATAGCATTTGTATGGCACAGTGCTTCTTTGTAGAACAGTGTAACTTTGTAGGGAAGTACTTACTTCTATAATTAATTATAGTTCCATCTAGTTCGTGAAAAACATGATAGGGAAAATAGAGAAAAATGGTTTGAATAAATGAAATGAGAGATGGAGAAAGAAACAAAAAATATTATGGAGATTTCTTCCAATAGGTATAAGAAATAGTCGTCAGAATTGAAAAACATCATGTAAATGGTTTGGCTGTTTGGCATGGAATGCCCTATACATATGACAATGATGTAGTACTTACATTATTGCCACGAACCCGCAAGTATGTAATAAAACAAGAAAAGTAATTCTTATCGCACGAAGAGTATTTGTTTTGGTGCAGTGTATAGTGTCCGTATAATTGTACAAAATTAATAAATTTGCTCGTTAGTTGTACTACGCTTATACGAATATTCTTTTAAATAATAAATTTTCTAGTGGTAGGACATCGACCTCTAAATGAACATAAAAATAAAAACATTTTGCTTTTTTGCTTCATTAGCAAGAAAAATGTTCTGTTATTAATTTTCTAATTCAGAAGAGTTAGCTTAAACCAAATCCGAGTTATTTTCATAATAGTTTTTTAAATGAGTTTTATTCATGGTAATTATGCTTTAGCCATTTTTTACAAAAACGTTAAAATATTTAGCATCAGTAGATCTTTACTTAACAGTTTTTATCTCTATAAGCTTAATGTTCGTTACATTTGAATACGGGAGAGAAAAAGTTAACGTCTTATCGCGTAATTCGGGTTGTTGATGTAGACGGAGCTAGGAATCTAACTACATCTATTTGATAGATTTGTTAAAGCTGCCAGCAAGCGCTTTATCAACACAAATGATGCTTTTTTCTAAAAATGTAAACTAGTTTTCTATTACAATGATGCAAAGTTTACAATGTTCGTTGTTTCGAATGTTTATGCTATAGATAATCTGACAACACTTTAATAACAGACCAGAAAGTTATATTTTAATTTAATTTTTAATATTTATTGTCTAAACAAACGATTTTTGACTTTTAAATTAAAATAATTAAAAATATTTTTCCAAACTAAAATTGAGCTGTACCAATTTTAAAAACACGGAAGTTAAAGTTTTCCAGGCCAACGTAAACATACCTCGTGGCGTAAAGTATTATTCAATTTTACCTTACGGTGGAAGGTAATACAGTAGAATCCTTTTAATGTGATCACTTTGGCCAAGAACATTTTGATAACATTAACCGACTGATAACCAATAAGAAAATTTTAGAAAAAAACGAATTTTAGAGTAATTAGGTAAATTTAGCAAGAATAAACTAAACTTAAATTAAAATGCATAAAGAAAAGTGCACAAAGCAAGTAAAATGATTATAATAACCGACTGATAACATTATCCGTGATCACATTAACAGGATTCTACTCAGTGGCGTAACAAGCAGTTGAGGGACCCGTGTGCAAAAGTTGTTAACGGGGACCCTGTTTTTAAAAAAGACAAAAATGAAAGAAAATAATAAATAACTCATATACAATATAACCATAATTTTAAGATAAACAAATAACAAAACTAAATTAAGGGCCAAATTTAGAATAATCGGATAAACTTAGTATAACGTTATTCCTGGTATAACAATTACAAAGTTGCAGGGTGCCACTTATTTGGAAAATTTGGAAGAGTCAGGGAATTTAAGATTTAAGATAAACAATTTAATTAAAATTTTTTTTTATTTTAAATTGAATTATTTTATTTATAAATTAATGTTGTTAATTAAGAATTTAAAAAAATGAAATAAATTATTGGTTTTAATTTAATTTTAAAATTATGATTTTTTACCTATTTATTTTCTGATTTATCGAAATGTCATGGAAAATTTTTATTCTTTGTCAGGGAAAACCTGGAAATATCAGGATTTGATTTGGAAAATTTAGTGGGAACACTGAATTATTATTGGTAATAATGGTAATACTAAGTCTAACTCAGTGGCGTATTTAGAAAATGCTTTTGGAGGGGGCAGATTAAATATATTTCGGAATCTCGTTAATCCATTCATGCGCGTCAGTTGTAGCTAATCCCAATACATACAATCCCAGCACGCTTCTGCTGCTCCTGTTACAACGTATAATTTTTTGGTAAAAACACTCTGGTTGGTCGATTTTTTTTACCAACCAAAAAATATTTTTTCAATATTAATCCAAACCGGAAAATTTGAATTTTTAAGCAAAAATGAGAGAAGCTGAACCTTCGACTAGAAAAAATTAAAACTTGGAAAGCATATTTATTTAATTACCTTACTGTTCACGGAGTTTAGCAGCAACTTCCTGTGTTACTTTGAAAGTTAATTATAAAAATATAATATTTATAAATATATAAAATTTTAAACCGGGGGGTCTGGGGGGTGTGGAACACCTTCCAGCGCATATCGCAGAATTTCCACTCTTTTTGAATACTTGGAGAAGATAGGGGATTTATAATTTTACAAATTTTACCAGGAAAAACCGAAAAATTTAAATTTTTAAGCAAAAATGAGGGAAATTTAAGCCTTTGGCTAGAGTTTAGTAGCAATTTTTACGTTTCTTTGAATGTTAGCTGTCAAAATTATAGTCAAAAGTGTAAACCGGGTGAGCTGGGGGTGAACACCATCCAGTACATATTATAATAAAATTCCCACTCCTCTAGAATACCTACGCAAGACAGAATAATTATACAAATTTCGTCGAAAAAAGGTAGGAAATTTTTTGTTGTTGACCAAAGGGGGGGAAATTAAAGCTTCGGCTAAAGAAAATTAGAATTTAAGAAACTTATTTATTTTTATATTATAAAAAAAAAATTTAATTGCCCCACGGCACATCAAGTTTAGCAGCAAATTTTTGCTTTTTTGCTAAAATTAAATGTTTAAATATTATAACGCTAAAAAAGAGATCCACCGTCTAGCTGCCTGTACGTATACGGGCTTTCCAGCTAGTAAATAAATGAATAAATAAACAAACAAAAATAATTTAAAGTTATTTAAATTTTAAAACTTTGTAGTAAACATTATTTTTATCGAGGGGGGGGGGGTACAGTCCGATGCCTCCGGGGGGGGGGCAGATGCCCTTTTGCCCCCCTCTAAATACGCCACTGGTCTAACTTTATACCAGGGTCATCCGACTATTGTTAAACCTGCCTTTTTTAGATTATTTTATATATTATTTTAAATTTTTTTTAAAAGATTCCTGGGGGCCCTTTTAGCCGGGGGCCCGCGTGCGTTGGACCCACGGCACCCCAGTAGTTCCGCCACTGATCCTACTGTAAATAAATTATGAGATATGATATTATTTTAATAAATTTAAAAAATCTTGTTATCTACCTTTTCAAAAATGTTTTAAAAGTTTATCTACCAATTAAAATGTGTATTTTTAAGCTTAAATTTAAAAATAATAGATGTAAACATTGAAGTTGACACTTACATAATCTACAAAATTCTTAAATATGAGCAACTTAAAATTTCATTTTTAACTAAGGTTGCAGTTGACAACTTAAAAGTTAAAACTAGATAACCAATAAACCACGTCACCTTACTTTTGTTTAAATTAATTTTTGGATTTTGATTGCTTGGAGAAAAATTAACCGGTTTTATTGGGATGTAAAGCTAACTTTTCTGGCCATGCAAGTTTTCCATTCCAATAAAACAGTATACTTAAAACATCTCAAAGATTTATAACTCAGTCAAAAAAATTTAACTAAAAGTATCATCAGTTTGTTTATTTTTATACGGTTATACAACAATATACGTTAAAGTTAAACTTGTGATGATGATAATAATAATAATAATTAATTATATTTAATGAAATAGTTTGATAAATATAAATTTTGCACGTTCACGATTGGTCGTACTAAGTTAGTTATATACTCGGTAATCAATTCTTTACAATAACATATACGCGTAAAGGGTTAGTAATACTATTAATTGATGCGTGACGTTTACTTGAGATTCGAACCACAATCCTCTCTGAGCAAAATGATAAATTCAGGGATGTAGTAACAAAGAGAAGTTTTGCCACCGGACGTGAGCTTAAAGGTGAACTCGAATGACGCAGAGCTAAAGCTCCCAAGCTAAAGCTCTTTCGTGCAAAGAATTACTTTGCAGTTTCCTTAGAAGAGATTATGTTTTGTTATTTTAATCGCAATCAAAATTTATTCAATATTTTATTTAAACATGACTTCAAAAGCAACAAAGTTGTCTAACAGAGATTATTATTTCTTATGTTATTAAGTACTTATAAATGAAAGAAAAAGTAACATTCTTTGAAACATTACAACATTCCATCACGCTTTAACAAAATTGTTAAATAATAAATTGTAGTTCATTTTAAATTAATTAAATTTAATCAATAGGTTTGTTTAATTGAATATGTAAATAGTCAGTTTGTTTAATTAAAGTAATAAAAATTAAATGTGTGCAAAGATCGTAATTAAAAGTTAAATTTGAAAATCTGCAATTAGGAGTGAAATTAATTTTCTAAGTAGTTTTCACAATTCGAACAGCTTCATGAATAGAGGCATTAGTATTTGCTGACAATAGCAGTGAACTGTTGAAGGGTGCAACTAAATGACCTAAATTGTTGGTGGTAGCTTAATATAAGTAATTATTGTATTTACGCCGCCTGCAAATTTCGCCAATATTCAAAATTTTCCTAAAAGTATTAAATTTAATGCTTCAAATTTGTGCAAATGTTTAATGTAGGTACTTACCTTTTCTTCGTTTTATCTATTAAGTACTTATTTAAAATTTTATGCCGCCTCGCTTCGACATTTTTAATAATAAAATATTTCAAATATTTAACTATAACTTATTGTAAAATTAATTCAACTTCCTCGCTCTGAGTACTTCCGTTTACAGATTATTTCATGGGTGGAATGAAATCATTAGGCTGGTTTTAGTATTACTGTTTTTAATCAACCGATTTATGGTCAGGAAGACACCATGAATGTAGGTGCAGTAAATTTTATAAATAAAATTTTATGAAAAAAAGCTAAATAAAATAATTATTTGCACAACATTGTTAATGCTGTTTATTTCAACCATTAGATGCAAATGGATGTGTTTTATAAACCGTGTAAGTGTACAGAACAAAATCCTAAATTAATAAGAAGAAAATAGGGTTTTTGAATCAGAAATGCTTTTGCACAAAATTTGCAATGGGAACATGGTGAGATTTTCGTACAACTTATTTATAATAAGTTGTTTTTGGGCATTTAATCCAATGCATAAGCTTCAATGTTAATTTAGTTTCAAGTTTTACAGTTGCTTGGATAATTGACAAGTTTAATTTATATTTTCTTTTTGCCAGTGTTTGTTTTCCAATTTCACTGGTAAAATTGAGAACAAGATCAAAGAAACGTTCAATCAATGGCATTTTACAATATTAGTAACATTATACATTAACATTGTGTATAAATATTAGTGTAAAATATTTAACAACAAAAATTTAACAAGCAAGTTTTTGGTGCTGACAAACAGGGCATCACAGCGATTCTAAATATTTTTTTAAGTTTTACCTTAGGTTATGCTAGAGAAAAGAATTCTCAATTTTAAATCACTATAGATAGCATTAAAAGTAATTGTGTTCAAGACCATTAACCTATTACTTTTGTCAATTCAGATTCATATTTTTCCAATTATTATAAAGTTGTTTAGTTTATTTACATATGTTTCACGACTGTTACTCGTCGTTCTCATCCAATTAGCGCTACGTAAAGTAACAAATAATATTAGACAAATATGAGATTTTTTCTTTAAATCTTCATATTTATCGATGTATTTGATTTTATTGAATTTTTATTTCTTTTATTAACCAATTGACTACAAATACATCGATAAAATAAAAGCTTTAAAGAAGAAATGTCAGGTTGTGCCTTATCATGTTTTTACTTTATGAGCTTCTTCTTACTTCTGCATCTCGGACAATCGCCAGTGTCGCACAGATCTTTCCAATAATTTTTCACTCCTTTACAGTTGCAGATGTATACTTTATTGCATGTCAACTTTTTCATTAAAAAGAATTTTTTTATAGGACTACGTTAACCGCCACGTCAGATCACCTAATTATGTACTTTGAATCTGAATGACCAAGAATGTTGAATGACAGTTTTTGCAACAAATGATTGTCCAAGAAAATCATTTTTACCTCCAATCAAAAGAAATTTTTAATTCAAGGTTAGTTTTATCTGGCGCTTTTCACATGCGTGCTATTGTACGCATGCGCACAATTTTAAAATAAAATTAAAATTAATATTCACCTGTAATAGGGCACTTCCACTCCCCCACTCCAACATGGCTGCCGAACAGCAGCTTGGTGGTATGGTTGGTGGTATTCGCCATAAGATTTGTTAAGGATTCAATTGTTTTCGTTATAAAAATGTATTTTTTATAGATTTCTAACCAGTTCTTTTAGCATTTTTAGCTTTTATGACACGGTGGTGATTGTTTTATAATAAATTGGGCTACTAAAATCCACTATACTTACAAATAATTGAATAAATTGTGTGTTATTAAATTTTTCAAAATTATTAACCTGAAATATTAAAAGTTACAATAAATTTAATAATTTTAACAGTTATTTAAATGAAATACAATACAATAAATAAATAAACAACATTTCAGCTATTATGTTTTGTAATTATGTGCCAGCATTTTTGTGTTTCAGTAATTTGTTTGACTTTCCGGTTCATGTTGAAATAGCAGGGCTATACAACCAGAATTTGTAATTTTCCAACTTCTGCCGGTTTGCCTTTAAACAAAGTCAAATATTTACAGAATAAAAAGTACAGTAAAATTAAATGAATGATTAAACTTAACCAAATCAAACTAGAAAATATCTAATTTAAATGGTTTTTCGTCAGTTTGAGTTATAGGTAGGGAATTTTCAAACTTGGGCGAAATTTGTATCTGCCGGGCTTAATGCATTCTCGACTAGAAGATTTGCTGATTTTTAAGACACAATTTTTACATTTTTAAGTAAACTCCTGAACTGTGCTAGTTACGATTATATCTTTCACTAAATCTGAATGTATTTATGTAAATTACTCAAAAACACAAAAATGCTGGAAACTAATTATTAATAAACAGCTGAAATGTTGTGTATTGTTATTTAAAGCAATTTATTTCAAATTATTGTACCTAACTTTTAATATTTCAGGTTAATAATTTTCAAAAATTTAATAACACAAATTATTCAATTATTTGTAAGTATAGTGGATTTTAGTAGTCCAATTTATTATAAAACAATCACCACCGTGTCATAAAAGCTAAAAATGCTAAAAGAACTGGTTAGAATTCTATAAAAAATACATTTTTATAACGAAAACACTTGAATCCTTAACAAATCTTATGGCGAATACCACCAACCATACCACCAAGCTGCTGTTCGGCAGCCATGTTGGAGTGGGAGAGTGGAAGTGCCCTATTGTAAATAATTTTAATAAACTCAAGTTGAAACATTGTGGGCATTGCAATGAGGTTACAAATGATTTTTCTAGAATTAAAATAAGTAAATAAAATAAATTGTTCAATTAAGTCAAATTTAAGGAATAATATGAAATTTGTGAAAAGGTTGCATAATAAGGTGAATATGTACTGTAGCAGAACGTTAGTAAATTTAATAAAAGTTAGTAAATTTTCCATCTCTAGTTCGTTCTTTTTCAATTATTGTTTCTTTGAAATTTTCAGAATTTTATTTTTTTTCTGCTCTCCGTTTTTAAAATTGTATTTTACTTTATTTTCTTCAATGGATTCTTTGTCTATTATTGTTGTTCAATTTGTATTTTTTTAAATCATTCTCCAGTATTTAAATTTTTTTCCATATTTACAAAACCCCTATTTACATCTTCCTCTGTTTTGGTAATATTCCTTTCCAATAATTTTGTATTATTGATTTTTGATTTTTTGTATCTACTATCTTCCTGTGTTTTTGTAATTTTTTTTTTTCTAAATATTTCTGCATCCTAAGTATCATTTCTCCTAGATCTGTTATCTCCATAACTTGTGTTCCATGTCGAGTACTAGCACACCTATAAGCGAATCTTCTTGAATCGACATTTGAGATGCCATTGTTTAAATTCCAAAATTTTATTATTTCCAAATCAAATTTTAAATTATTAATTGGATATTTTGTAGTCCCAAATTAAATATTTTGTAGCTCCACGTTAGGCGCCAGAAGAGATGTAGTGGAACGTTAGTAAAGTTATAACTTCCATTTCCACATTTGGTTTTGCAGCTAGCTTGCCAAGTCGGAAACGGATACCTCTCGGTGTTGTGGGTTCTGTGATTCAAAAATTTGACATTACGACGCGAAAATAAACTCTTCAATTATCGCCAAAAAAAATCTTTCATAAAATTAATTCAAGTTAAAAGTATACAATTAAAATTTTTAAATAAACTTTTAAATAACATCTTGATTCAATAAATAAATAACCTATGTGCCACGCTATGGACACAATTTTTACGATGTCCTCCAATTACAACAACTAAATTTTGTAAAAATCCATTATAGTGTAGCATCCAAATTTCCAGATACCAATAACTAATTAACCGATCCAATTTTATCTCCAATTTTTCTAACATCTAAATTCAAAATTGCTCACTCAAATTTTTATTTTTATGGCATAAATCAAAATCTCAACTCTGAGACGCAAAATTACAACTTTTTTGGGAACTTCTAGCAGAAAACGTTCGTTCACCCGGGCGGACTCTTTCGAAAGGGCTGACTATCACGTCTTTTCGTACCAACACAAATTTACAATAAATTATTTAGAATTTATTCAATTAAAAATTCATATTTACCTCAAATCCAAAATCATTGAAACAAAGCTCAAATCTAAAAAATTAATTGACACTACAAATCAAAAATTTAAATTTTTAAAGATAAAAAATAATGATTTTGTAATACGACAGTACTTACTAATCAAACAATTTTTCATCGCAGCGCTGTTATAAATAACATAAAAATGAATATACCTATTATTAATATTATTAGGTATATAGTCCGTAACGGGCAATTTTCTTAATATGCAAGCATGATTTTTGATTGATTGTTGTTTGAAAAATCGTGTGCTGTTACGAGTACCCGTGAATGCATCGAAATAATTAATTATTACAATAAATATTAGCTATGCAGTTCAGAAAAGTTATTAAATTTTCTAACAAAGTGGTGTTAAGTAATTAATTGATTGACTAGTCAATAATTTACACAATACATACATAACATACATTGCAGTCTGCAGTTTTGTATCACTAAAGTATGAAAACCATTATTATCGCATTTTTAGCTTGATAGAAAAATTATAAAATAATTATAAAAGTGTCTACTTGTTTTCTTTGCAGTACCAATTAATAAAAAAAAGATTTTACAAAGAGAGCCTTTGTAATTGATTATATTATTCGCAAAAATATGGAAAATAACCAATTTTGTTAAAGAACGAAACGGTATTATAAAATTATAGCTGCACGTAGTCTCGAGCATTTGGGTGGTTGGCATTCGGCTTTGAAGTCATGGTTCAGGGTTTAGTAAATCGATTTAAGAAGTTTTCTAAGATTATTAAATTTATGATATGAGGGTTGTGGTTAGGCAAGTATAACAAATACGCGAATTAGTTTAGTATAAACTATTTTGTTTTCTAGAGAGTTGATGTTAAGCAAGAATTTGTTTTAAAATTATTATCTGTGTGTTAATTTTTTAATTAATTATTAAAATTAACATACAATTTTGTATGTTTCAAGTAAGTAAAACATTGTGTATTTTTGTGGTAAAAATTCTTTTAAAATTTGTAAAAGTTTACATTAACAAAATAAAAACACGAAAGTAAAACAATTCACCAACACAAAAATTTAATTAACGATAGTAGCAGGGTTACAATAGAAATTCTGTTTCAGTAGTAATTTCAATTCTCATTTATAATGAATGGTGTCGAATTGCGATACGCCCGTTTCGGGTATCTTCCATGTACTGTCGATATATTTTGCCAACTGTGATATATGTTCATCGAACAGCCCAATTTATAGATTAACAGATATTTCTCTTAAATGATAAAAAATACAAATTTCTTGATTTTTACCAAGGGCAAAGGGTAGGTATAATTTATAAAGTAACAATTATTACTTCTGTACAGTAACAAAAAAAATTTAAATCTGAACGTTAATTCACTTCTGTAATAAATTACTTTATAATACCTTTTAAATTTCTACAATAACTTATTTCTAAGCTTCACTACAAAATAATCGTTTTATGTTTTTTGTACATATAACAGTTTTAAAGAAAAAGAAAAGAGTTTTACGGCTTTAAGAAGATGAACTTTTTAAGCTTGACAGAACGTAGAAAGGAATTGCAGTCTCTATTTTATTGATTCTATTTGTACCTTCCACTGAAGAAAATGAGTTTAAATGAATTATATTTCATACGTATTTGCCAATTTATTGCTATTGGGTTTAATATTATAAAATAATAATTATATTTTTTGACTAATATTTTGATAAAATAATTATTCTGAAATCAAAAACTAATATTAAGATCAAAACTATCTTAGAACAAAATTTTTGAATTATAAAGTAAGTAATAAAATTTCATTCATTTTGTATTTATTTAAGGAAAAGTTCTTGTAGTTGCTATATTAAATTTTTATTCACATTAACAGGTTAACAGAAATTTTGATAAAAAATTTGAATTAAACTTGAAGTTGAGTAAGTAGTATCTACTATAATATAATAATTAAGCAGTAAAATTTTTTTTATTTAGTTTTTCTCCGTGTGCAAGATTAGTATAATTTATAAAAAAAATAAATTATCGTTGACCTTTATTTAAATTAGATTAAAAATAGTTGAATTTAAGGTTTTTTAACAGTATTTTATTGTCCAACGTTTCGGGTCGTTTTAGGTTGACCCATTTTCAAAGCTGAAAGTTATAAATTAAGTACAATTCTAAGAATATCAAATTTTTTAAAATTTACATGACTGATAAATTATTATTGTTGACAAAATAATGCCATAATAATGTTATTGATCATTTGTTTCATGCAGAACATGAAAACGATTGCGTATAGATTAGCTAGCATGAAATAAAAAATTAAAATTTAAAATTGAATAAGTAGTAGTAGTTATAAAATTAAAATAGAATTTGACCAAAAGTAATGTCATCGTCTTCATGATGTCTAGTATGTGTTTGTATCCTCCATGAAAGTATTGTACTTCCCTTTTATCATTCATTGCTTTAGAATAATTCATATGAATGTTTATAGACTCTTTTATTTTACGTTTTTTGTCTATCATCCCCTAAAAGCGTTTATTTTGTACTGAACCTTATGTTAGAAATAAGTTATTGAAAATGGGTTAACCTAAAATCACCTCAAACGTTGGACAATAAAATATTGTTAGTAAGACGTTAAGCTAAACTATTTTTAATCAAAATTACATAATAATTATTTGAAAAAAAATCAAATATTATATAAAATCGCAAAAACAATCCATTTAAAAAATAGGCGAATACAAACGAAAAGCAATTCCAATATCCAATGCTCAAATTTTGTCAACCACGGGAACTCGACACATGGATTTTAATTTTCAAACAAGCCACAATCAAAAACAACAATCTAAACAAAAAAGAAGACTGAGGTAAACAATGCAAAACTCCTGGTCATGTAGGGCGAAGAGGAATTCTACCAGAGAACCAACAAGGACTGGAGAAAGATCACACAAGTGACCTTGATAATCTATAATTTCTAGTTGATAGCAAATACAAGATTCGACTTGCAATGCGAATTACTCAAAAACAATGCAATAATTTATTTAAACAAAATTAAAATCGGATTCTAATTTTATACGAAGAAATTAAACTGTGCAAATAAATTATAAAATAAGTAATTCCTTGATTTAAATATACGGGGTTGGTCCACTAAAATTTTAAAACTGCTGATCAGTAGTTTTTGAACCATCCAATATTGGTCCAATCGGTCCAATATTGGACCGATATTGGTTGCAGATCGGCAGCCAATAGTGGTTATAAATATTGGCCCAATATTGCATTAAACTACTGCCAATATTGGTGCAATATTGATTTCCTATATATCGACGAAAGTATTATTTTTTATAATTTTAAAAAACTTTCCGTTAAACGTTGAACGAATTTCTAAAATTTAGACAAAAAATTTTTAATAATCGTAATGGTTAAAACAATATAGCAAAACATAATATGTTCTATTAATGTATTATTTTTTAAACACTTCTATTAATATTAATACAGAAATATTAATATTTAACCGAATTTGTCTGAAGATCGGAAGGCAATATTGCAATAATCATGGTTATTAATATTGGACCAATATCGCTCCAATATTGCGCCAAAGTTGTGTGCTACATGCTACATGGAGACTTTGTTACCAAGCTGTTGTAAATTTTCAATTAAAATTTGTTAAATCTGGATACGGATTAACGTATTTTACGGATTAATGTTATAGAGCGTTACGTGGGGGGAGTCTAACGTATTATGTCTAATGTAGTATAGCAATAACCAAATTAATATTTTAATTTAATTCATTTATTTTACTGTGGATCAAATGTATGTTCAAATATATTTTAGTTACTAAAATTTCAATACATAAACAATGCAGCTTCTGGCTTTGTAATAACGGTATAAAAATATACACATCGAAACTATACCTGAAAAGTACAGTGTAAATATGAAATTAAAATTATGTGCCTCTTAGGCAGTGTTACCAATCGCAAATATGCGTTTTCCCCTACCGAAGATCTTAAAATCCCCAAATTACCCAACCTACATTTCCAAAACCCCCAAAACTGAATGTATTTACTTGAGAAATAACTCGATGTTCATTGGTTTCTTCAAATTTTTATCAAATTAGTTGACATATTGACATAAACTATAATTATTTATATTTATATTTTATTTTTTATAATAATTATAATATACCATATTGTCACAAGTGGAAATGTATAATCTATAAATAAAAGTATAGTTAAGTAATAAAATTTCCACCCGAAGCTCTCTCGTATAACAGATTGACAAAACACTGTAAGAATAAATAGGTAAATAATCTGGAATAATAATAAATTAATTATTGAGTAATTAGTAAAAGTAAAAAAGTAATAAGTCGTGAGTCAGTGGTAAGACAGTTGTCAAGAAGCCTTGCAGTGAACCTCAAAGGGTTAATATGCGACCTGACCGCTTGATTGTTTTACCTTCGCAAGGGTGAAGTCGGGTAAGAGGGAATTTTAAAAATGTACATAATTATTACTTAGTCAATATTTAATAGTTGTTACACCTGTGCTTACATTGATTTATTCGAAATAAACCCTACTCGTCAAATCAAAAATAATAATCAATTTAGCTCTTAAACTTCTGAGTTACACAACCTCGGCGATAAGACCCAATCTTTTTGCGACCATATTATAATAATATTATTGTCGTGTTACAAATTAGTCATTAAAATAATTTTGAAAGGTTGAAAGGTTTAATTTGTGTACGAGAAGTGTTTTAGATATTTGAATTTGATTTTTTGTAATTCTGAATTGTTTGTAAATATGGATCTTTTTGATTATTATTTGTACTTGACAAATTCAGATTTTGAATTTGGAGCGTTGTTTTGAGTCAACAATGTTTTAAGTTGGTAGAAACAAGAATGATACTCGCTCCTTCCAGCCTGATCCGTCGAGGTGATCGGACGCTCTTGCGGGAAGGTTCCGTAAAAGTTTTAATTTTGCCTCTCAAATTTGAGATTTTTGATTTTAATTTTGATTTTGTGCAATTAAAGTTTGAATTTAATGAAAAAACTCTAATAATATGTATTATTGATATAATAATATATTGTTTATAGCAAAATACAAAACTCTTGTATTTTTTACGTTTATAGAATTGTAGGAATAATAATAATTAAAAATTTGATTCTAGAACAAAGGTTTATTAGCTCTTTATTTATAAAAGTGAAATTATTTTGCCTGTAAAGTGTTTATATTCCTACTTTATTTTTAAATATAAAACAAAAATAAGCTTTTTTGGTGGCAGAAATTGCTAAGATGTACAGGAGATTGAGAAATCAATACAAAATCAAAATAGTAGAAATAACATTTTATTTATATGAAATTCTAATGAATTAACAAAATGTTAAATTTATGAATATTAAAATGAAAATAACATTTTTCTTAACCGAAAAACTAAGAATTTTCAACCAATTTTTGGAGTTTGTTGTCAGGCCCTTTGACTTTTTCAAACAGGAAATTTTTTGTTTCCTATTTCGCTGTTGCTGCATGTGCGTTTGCTCGGGGATTATTTTCATCATCACCAGAAGTTGGAAGTGTAGTTTCTCTAATGAAAGTATTTAATTTTTCGTTACAACCAGTCATGCATAGTAAGCAGAACGATTCCACCATTTGTTCGTGCTGTTATCTGCTGTCAAGATGTCATTTCAGATTCATAATTTCTACTTTTAATGTTTTCAGCGTGACATGTATTATATATCACCACATTTACTTATTGTTTTGATAAACAGATTGTAAATATTAATTGAAATAAAAAAAAAACTTCACTCTGTGAATAAATGTATTTGTAAGTGCATTTTGCTGTATAGGAATTATAATCTCATACTATTGATTTGTAAACTTGGTAAAAGTGGTACCTACTTAAAAATAGACTTTATATAAATGTAGGTGGGTAGCAAAGTAAGTAAAAACGGATTATTTGTACAGGGTGGTTCAATTTCGATGACTCTTATGGGGAAATCGGTAACTATAGGAGATATCAAAAAATGAATTTTTTTGAGAAAAGTTAAATGGTGAAAACCCGAATTCGTTATCTTTTTTCATTTTCGAGTTATGACCAAAAGTTCACTTCTTCGACTTTTCGTTAAATGTCGATATCTCGGTTGTTTATAAAGTTTATAAACAAAATGAGTTAAAGAGATTTTAAATGTAGTTTCCAAGTTGTAATATAAAGTTGTGTTTTTTTAAATAGAAACCATAGTTGGCTATGAAATATTTAAATAGAATTTTTGATCCTTTTTTTAATTATATATAACATGTGGGGTCTATTATTTCAGTTTCATCCCGTTATATTACAAAATTTAAAATAAAAAAAAGAAGATCGGAAAATAAAAAGGTTGATTTGTAAGGATGAACATAATAAATTTTACAATCTTAGATAAATTCCCGTTATATTACACAATTTAAAATAAAAAAAAGAAGATTGGAAAATGAAAAGGTTGATTTATAAGCATGAATATAACAAATTTTTTCTCCAAACGTCACGAAAGTCAGCTGTTTCATTATCAATTTTAAACACGTAAGTCAAACTTTTCCTTAGCGACATACATAAAACCACGTGGCGTAAAGATTTTTTTGAAAGTAAACTGTCGGCGGCAGAAAAAAAAATAACTAGAAATGTGACATTATTTTAATAAAATTGACTAATTTTGGTATCTACCTTTTCTAAAAATTATTTTAAATTTATTTACCATTTCAAATATAAAATTTTAGAGCGTAATTTAAAAATAAATAGATATAAACTTTGACTTTGACATTTAAATCCTTAAATATACTAACTTAAAATTTTATTTTTAACCAAATAAATAAACATTTTGATCTTTTAACCTAAAAATTTTAATAAATGTCACAATTGAAGTTGACAGTTGCTAATTCATTTTAAAAATTACCAACATAAATTGAAAATAGTTGACAGATTAAATCAAAATGTCACCTTACTTTTGTTTATTTTTATTACAATTAGATTAAATTAAAACTGGTTGACCGATTAAAATTATCTACCTTTCGAATTTTTTGCGCGCGATCGATCTGAATTTTTGCATATGCTTTCCTATCAATAATTTACGGGGGTGTGTATTAAGCGAGGGGGGAGAATTTTTTGCTCAGTTTTTTTATATCTAGCGCCGTTTCCGAGTTATTGCTAATTTTGAAATTTATTTTTGAATTTTGTTCGTTTGGAGAAAAAGTAACATGGTTTATTCGGATGGAAAGGTAACTTTTCCTGCCACGCAAGTTTTTCATTCGCTCGGCTCGTTCCACTCACCTCGCAAATGAAAAAACTCGCTGGGCAGGAAAAGTTAATCTTTCCATCCTAATAAAACAATATACTATTACAATCTTAGATAAATTTGTAAACTTAACTCTTGAAAAATATTACCCACATTTTTTTTTGATAATTTTTTGTATAATATTTATTTGCAAAATGCTACAAAAGTTGAAATAATCACTAACAGTATCTTAAGAAATCTCTATTAAAAAAAATTAATTTAGTATAGTATTTATTGATCTTAAATACTTACTTAGATTTGATTCTCAAAAGTTTAACCCAAAATAGTATTATGAAGTACATTATAAGTAACAAATTAATGTAAATATATTAATACCTATCTTATTTTTCTCCTGTTTCAATTTTATGTTAATTAAAAATATTAATTTAATTAATTAACATCATTAAAAAAAGAATTCGCATTTTGTGAAATTGATTGATGGAAATTATTACACCATCATTTTATAGATTTCAATTTGCATTTTTTAACGCGTTTAGAAGCTGGTCAACCACAACGTCAAATTAACTTTAATCCAAGATATAATTGATTATTTTTGTTACCAATTCGTAATTTTTGTGTTTTTCGATCTAACAAGGGTACTAACAAACTCATTATAAGAAATGGGTACACGGGTACACCTGCCATGAAAAAATATTTTTTTTTTTTCTAATAATACTTAGTTCTGTAAAATAATTCTTTTTTTTGTTTAAGGTACAGGAATAGTTCTTTTCCCAGTTATATAAATATCGAAAAGATGAAAGAACGTATGTAGAATACAACTTCAGACATATAGATATCAACCGCGTGGACGCAGAGATGCCAGAAGATCGAAGAATTTTCGAAAACAATTTTTTTTTAAATAAAAAAATAAAGTCTAAACTACAATTTATGTTTTGGTCTTATGTTAAAACTGTTCGTTGTTGTTCGTTGTTTTATAGATTTCATGTGACATTTAATTTTACCATAAAACATCTCGTAGTTAACTGAAGAACAGCACCAATAATAATAACCCATGCTTTCGATGATGGGAGTATAAAAGTTGGCTGCCAAAAGATCCAAATGACATAAAACAGATTAGATTAGTAGAATTATAATTTTTCTCAATTGAACACGTTAGCTATCGGTTATACATATATCTTTCTGCAAAACTCTGTTTACATCAACTCCAAGAAATTTAACTAACTAATTCCATTCGACAGAACTTTAAATAGCATCAAAGATGATGGTTAAACTAGCACCAAATACAAACGCTCATGGCTTCGAGGGTTCTTACGCCGCCAACGCGCGGTGTATGCGTTAACCCAGCTTAATAAAATAATCCCAATTGGTATACTATATACATATGCTATGGTTGCATTTGGGCAGCAGAAGGAATAAACTTGTAAAACCGATTGATACTGAAGCAACCAATAATTGTAAAATTTATAATAATTTTAGACAACAGACGTGTATTTCAATTACATTAATATTCTGTAAGTAATCGTTCTTAATTATTATTCAAATAGAAATGTGTCTTTAAATTAACAAGTTTACTGCAGATATTATAAATTAGATATAAAATAAGTATTTCATTTAACAAATATTAGTTTTAGTACCAAGTGCTTCAAATATGGCGCATCATAATACTAAAATAACCTAAGACTAAATAAATAATATTAGTTGGAATATTTGAACTGAAATTCTCATTAATAATTTTGCTTCAATCTGTAAATTTAATTTTAAGAGGTGTCGAAATTGAAATAGTGTACATAAATTTAATTTAATGCAAATTAATAAATATACGAGTATCGTTATTACTTATTACTATTTCTGCTAGCGTTAGATAATTTTTTGTACCTACATTTTTATAACTTCCAAATGCATCATGCAAATGGATTGCATTTTGAAGTTACAAGATTTAAAACTTCTACAGTTATAATACTAGGCAAATATATAAAGATGTATTTAAATTAGCACGAGTTATGTATGTTTGCAAAACTTTTGCTATTATGCTATTAGATTATGTGGTGTAGCACTTCTCCTTTTTGTATCTACAACCGTATTGATTTATAAGCAAGTATATAGTTATTATATTCTAGTACACAGCAGTTAATCTTATATTAATTGCCTTCTTCGCCACTTAGAAGACATGTGACGTCAGTAAGATTAATTAGCAATGTGCAATATTGCTAACGTTTCTTTTATTAAATTTGAAGAAAAAACTCGGAAACGAGATCAAAAATTAATCATTATTGCCTAACTAAAAAATGTTGCTATTACTTATTAATTTTATTTTTAATATTCTTTACTGCTCGGCTTAAAGTTATTATTAATTTCAAGAAAGTTTATAGAATTCCGGATTCGAGGCGAAATTTTAGACATACAAACTCTGGATGCATATACGGGTACATACAGAGCAATAATAATCATATGCAGCATCAATTTATTTAAAAAATTATTTAAAAAAATTAACATTTCATATAGTAGTTTCCATAGCCTCATATAGGTTAGTAAATTAAATTAAATAGGGTCTGCTTAGCCAATCTACATTTACGGCTTATCGTCGCTTGAATATGCAGATTTTGGTCATTAAATAGTAATTTTTTATTTGATGCAGAATATTTAAGTTTAATCTTTGAATGTATAATCCACGTTTTTGCATATGCAAAACCTATAATTATTTTCAATAAACGCAGGGAATAACATAATAAATTATTATAATTATAATCCGCCCAGCAAAATAGTAAATTATTATATAGGTTTATTACTAAATCGAGGACAATAATTGCATTACTTTAACGAACAGCATAATATTTGCTAATAAATATGCAACTAAATGCTTACGTGAAATGAGAAATTATGAAATGCCGTATAAAAAAAAAGTTACATCTTCTTGTTGATATATTACTAATTAGCATTTAATTGTCTTTACAGTCGTTAACTTATACTTTGTATAGCAAATACAACTACCACAATAAAGTACACAAAAGCAGGATCTAGATCAATCTTCATTCAATTTGAATTAAAATTAAAACAACATATTAATTAATTACCATATTCAAAGTAATTTTTTGTAAATTAAGTTACCAAAAGGTTTATCTGATGACTCAGCATAATAGGTTTCATAAGTAATTTATGTTTTTCACTCAGATTAAACTCGCAACACCAAATTGCAAGTTAGTTGTTACATTATTCTAACTAACCTGTAGCTTAACGTGTAATCTCAATCACGGCACAAATAATTTGACAATTGTTCTATAATCCCAAGCCCAACTCACCTGTTGTTAATATAATAAATCACAGAAACGAATTTGTTAAATTTTTTATGTTAAATTATTTTTAAGATATTAAAATCAAGTAACTGACAAATTTGCAAATAAATCTTTTAAAAATGTTAATGTTTTTTCCATGGTGTATCAAGTTTATATTTGAATATATTTTGGTAAGGTGCTAACCTTTCTAGAAGATCGCAGCAGTGTAGTGGGCGTTAAACTGTAGTTTCCTACTTTTTTAGCCCGATAATAAAAAATCAATCAATTCCATTGAGTTGTAGTTTCCAATGAATTAGGCTGTACCTGGACTGTAGATTTTTAAATACAAGAAAATTCTATTGAATTTAGGAAGAATCTAATGTCTTAATATCCATTACTAGAAACAAAACTGTTTATTATTAAAATACAAGCTTGCAAATTTACACCTTGCCAGGATTACTCGATGGATTATCATGAATATGACAGAGATAGAAATAAATCATACTTAAGCGTCGTATCTGCAATTCTCGTGCTGTGTTAATTCACAAAATATTAATAAATCAACGCTCTTCAACTTAACCTGTCTTTCTAGATTCTAATAGCGACGCTATACTTCAGGTTAAATTGCGAAGTAACTAACTTCTTTTAAAAAATTTATCACTACCTTTAGGTTCCGTTGAAATTTCTTTGTAAAAAAAGATTTCAACACTCGTTTAATTTATCTAATTTAAATATAATGGTGGTATCCACTCAATTTATAAGGAAATTTTTGTATAGAACACTATCCTTCTTCTTCCTCTAAAAAAATTTTTTCTCTAAAAATTGAAGTAATATTGAAATGCAGTGGAACGATACAAAATTTGTTATAGATAAGGTACATTGATAAAGAAAGTGTTTTATTTTATTCCACATTATATGCTACGGTTTAATCTTCCTCGGCGAAAACGACGAAATTCCTGGTATATTGTACATTTGTATGTAGTATGTAGAAATCATAATGTAATAAATAGAATGAAAACCGTAGCGTTAAACCTCCGGAGATTTTATTAAAAAATTTAATAAAATCAAATATGAAGATAAAACAAATAAAAAAAGTAATTTTGCAACTTAATTTAAGCTTTATGTGCTTACTTCGTACATTTTAAAATGTGGCGTTGTCGATCTTTTTGTTTACGATAGCAACATTAGAAAAACTAAATAATTTAAACTATTAACTACCTATCTGCGTATTGAAATAGATACAAAGCAATAAAAATAAAAAATTAAGATAATACATTCTCGAATGATACAGTTTATTACGGTCCCGCAAGTAACAGTTTCGTTGCTATGCTGGATTTAGAGGTTTATTTGGTTTCTTGTGGAAGACCCAAAATTTAATGCTATACTATGCTGAATTCGTGCATCAGTTTAAGAATATTTTAATGGTTAATAAAGTGAATTTAAAAAATGCCTTTTAGGTATTTACACAATTTTGAATTTCATTTATTATAAATAATCGGAAATATTTATCTAGTATGTTGGTATGTACCTAGCTTATAATAATATTTTCATAAGAAAAGTAAAAGCTCTGTGCAGACCTGATTCTGGAGTAAACAACACAGTGAACCATAAAGTATTGCGAATATGCCATTCGATTTCAGTAGGTTATACATTTTGTTTTGTAGATTGAATTACATTTTTATTCTACCTGAAAATCAAATTTGATAAAATCTATGTCCAAATATTAAATTTTACTTTTCAAATCAAGGATGAATGGATTATATTAAAGCAGAAAAATTTAAAAAGAAAACATATTTTTAGCACTTTTACAAACAATTAATATCAATCGTATAAAACTAACAATAAGTTTGTTTATCTTATTTAAGTTGATCTATAAGATTTAACATCTAATGCTTACATATTTTGAACTCGACTCGACAATGATTGATTTTGATTATAAAATTTTGCTTTATTTATGGTATTTTACGCAATTGTGATGAATGACTTATGAATACTGTTACGAAAATAATGCACATGGACAAAAATAATTAAATTATAAACAATCTTGTTTCGAAATAAACTAAAAACGAGAAAGTTTTATTTTTTAATTATTTATATACGACAAAGCGAGTATAATTTTTATTGCCATTTACAGAAAGCTTGCATTGAGCTATAAGTTGTTAAAGCAATTTCTACACAAACATAAAATGCGGGAGGTTTTCAAAACTCATGACAAAATAAATGCGATATATTATTTTCTGAAAAGTCTTAAGTGGAAAACACTCATCCGTTTCTCGCAATTTTGTTCCTGCCTCTTTGTTAAAATCGGAAAGCATATCACATGAAGTTTCTGCACGTCGACATCTCGTGCATTTCCACATACGTATATGGAAGCAAAACATTAGAAAATGATAGAAAGTAACCGGGTCAATTTTTTTAAGGTTTTTAGTAAAGTAGGTGAACAAAGCAAGCAAAGTCGCGAGACTGTGAATTGTTTCTGTAAGTACTTAGTTGCCAGATGCGGGCCGTTCAAGTTGGGTTCGATAAAAATCTTTATTTAGTTCCTTTTGTTTTATTCAGATTTATATTTTTTCTCGTAGACATCGACAGGAAATATATACATTTGACCCCAAACGCCAAATGCGACGCGATTGCTTTGCTAGTAAGCGGAAAATTGAACGGATAAAGCGTAACAAGTGAAGCAAAACCTTCTATTCTTTTGCCATAACTTCAAAGTATAAATTATATGGCATCACACTAGCCATAATTGCATCTTTGAATTTTAAATTTGTTTATTTAAAGTAATTTATATTCAGTATGTATAACCCAAAAGAGTATATATAAATGTATTTTTATATTTGAAATTATTATAAATTTACAATAAACTTTGCAATATTTAAATTGTATTGCAAAAATATTAAATTTAGAAGCGGTTAAAAAGAATTCGGTTGCGTTTGGCATGTATGATAAATATCGTGCAACTTTTCAAAAGTAGATCGAAAAATACATACGTGTCAACAATACAATTTTTTAAAGTAAAATATGTATTTTAAATTGAAATTGTATTATAGAAATTGCAATATAAAAATAAATTAAGATTTTTCGTTTTTGAATTTATTTCAAGTTTTTTAATTTATATGATAACAATAGTAGAAAAAGAACTCAAAATAAAAAATTTTAAGTAAATTTGTGGTTTTAAGTATGTATTTATGGTTAAATTCAAAAAAATATAAGAATAATACAATACGTAGAAAATCAAAATTCAAAAAATTTAAAAAGGAGACAATTAACACATAACAGGTCTGGATTAAGAAAATTTGAAAAAATGAAAATTTCGTAATACGAAGTACAATATAACGTTATTTCATGGTTATTGCCATTCTTCAGTTGCACGCATCGATTACGATTACATTGTAAAATAAGAAGAAAAAAATTTTTCAAACTAAACAAAATTATCGACTAAATTGTACAAAATTGACTTACCATAACCTCCAAAGATTATCAAAACTGAACTTGTTACATGAGGTATGAATAATTTAAAAATGATTTGAACTAAGAAATTCGTTTACCTAGCACTGCTAGTTTGAAATCCGAAGGCACTGCCCTCTTAATATGATTTCACAATGAAACCACAAATTTACTTAAAATTTTTTATTTTGAGTTCTTTTTCTAGTTTTACGCCTCACGGTTAAAAAACGTGGTAAATTTTTGAATTTTGAATTTTTTCAAAGTTTTTAGAAATCATATTAAGAGGGCAGTGCCTTCGGATTTCAAACTAGCAGTGCTAGGTAAACGAATTTCTTAGTTCAAATCATTTTTAAATTATTCATACCTCATGTAACAAGTTCAGTTTTGATAATCTTTGGAGGTTATGGTAAGTCAATTTTGTACAATTTAGTCGATAATTTTGTTTAGTTTGAAAAATTTTTTTCTTCTTATTTTACAATGTAATCGTAATCGATGCGTGCAACTGAAGAATGGCAATAACCATGAAATAACGTTATATTGTACTTCGTATTACGAAATTTTCATTTTTTCAAATTTTCTTAATCCAGACCTGTTATGTGTTAATTGTCTCCTTTTTAAATTTTTTGAATTTTGATTTTCTACGTATTGTATTATTCTTATATTTTTTTGAAGATAACAATAGTAATTGGATTGACTATTTTTAATGTTTTGCAGTTACTGCAGTTTACTCCATTTAATTACATTTAGTTTTATCTTTGTATGTTGAGTACGTGCTTTTCTCCAATTATGTATTCTATTACATCTCTATTCTTCTATATCCATTAAAATTTGTTTTTGTTAACTTTTTAAGAATTTTGGCGCACTGTAAGCTAGGGTCTTTGTGAAAACCAACCCACACGTTCGAAATTTAAGTATAACCACAGCAGTGATTGGTGTGATCGCTGGTTGAGTTACAGTTTCAGTTACAAAGTCGCTCCGTTTCTTGGCGATTTGTCGATTAATTAAATTTGTAACCAAATACAAAATGTATTTAAATAATATAATAATATAAAAAAATAAAGAAGTGAACAACTTTATACAATATAGTAGAATTAGGCATATCGAATTATAACTTCATCTCAGCTTTGTAACGATTATCTTTTGATTACAGTAAAAGCTTCATTATCCGGTACATTCAGAGGTGAGACGCTGCATACTGCTGCTATGTAATACAATGTGACTGATAAAAAACGAACAGTGGATCATAATGAAATCCGAACACCCCTATGTTAACAATGTAAATTGCAGGTTTTCAAGTCATTTTTTATCAAATAAAAATTGTTATTACGGCAATATTCATTAAACATTTTATGTTGCAAATTTCATGGCATTCGTTTTTGTTTATATACTCGTACACTTTTTTATTCCGTTGCACTGTTTTCGAGTTACAGTGATTTAAAAACGACTCTTTAAAATGCAACATATAATTTCGTGTGTATCTCAGAAACGGTACAAAGAAAGAGAAAAATTAATAAACGTTTCTTATAAATGTAATTCTTTAAATTTTTGTTCATATAAATTTTTAAATTTTTCCGCAGCGTTTCTGAGATGCAAACGAAAATTTTTTTTGCATTTTACAGAGTTTTTTTAAATCACTGTAACTCGAAAGCGGTGCAACGGCAATGAAATTTGCAACAAAAAATGTTTAATAAGTATTGTCGTAAAGCGATTTTTATGGTGACCTGTCAAAATAACCTCGAGAAAATAGCCCCGACAAAATATCCCCGACATAATAGCCTGCTCTAAAATAGCCCTACGACATAATAGCCCGTGCTAAAATAGCTCCGGCAAAATAACCCAAAGACAAAATAGCTCAATGACAGAAGGGGTCGTGCATTAATTACGTAAGGGTTTGGAGAGACGAGTGTATCGGAAATCTCATGGACCGTTACGTGGAGGGAATTCGACGTATTCTGTCTAATATAGTACAGCGATACGCAAAGATATACTACAGGTTTGAAAACGGCATTTGAAAATCAAAATTTTTCACATGGGAGTACATAGAAATTACAAGTAACGGGTTTTCTGTTGACGGTATGTGTGCTCTGATATAATCTTAGTTAGTGATGGCCGTTACACGCGTGTCGTACTTCGCCAACTGCGAATCTTTGATTAAACCTAAGATAATAAAACTTAAAGATGCCCAACGCTATACAAACTTATGTGTATCCTAGTTTACTCCCTTAAGTAGATGGCGACACTAATTATATTTTTTAAGTTATACTTTAATTGGTTTTTTCTTAGTTGGTCATAGATATCGCAAATAAAAACAGATGTACGTTCTTACCTACCTATGGTTTTTATAGGTTGTAACCAGTTGTAACCATGGAAGTCTATGGAAGTCCATGGTTACAACTTACAATAAACATAGCTAGGTAAGAAATTACATCTATTTTTATTTGCGACATCTATGACCAACTAAAGAAAACCTAAAAAATATAATTAGGGTCGCCATCTATTAAAGGGAGTAAATTAGGATACACATAAATATGTATAGCATTGGGCATCTTTAAGTTTTATTATCTTTGATTAAACTTAAATACGGAGTCCGTGGACAAAAAACGATTCCCAATTTTTTGTTTTTTTGTCAAATCAAAAAGTTTTGAAAACATTCTTATATCTTATCGAGTGGGGAAACTAAAATACATTTTTTTGTTGGATTTTAATGGGACATGGGTAGAGTTGTTACCTAGTTCCCCCTGTATATTTGTCCTTGCCCTCTATACACAGATGTTATTGAAGCCAGGAGAGGTTATATTTGCCAATTGATTTGGCTGTTTATCAATATACCTAATTTCTTATTAAAATACATTAAATTAAAGTTAGAAATTGGTTAGAAGAATATTTCCTTAGATTAATCTAACCGAGATACATGATTCGACAGCGCGATGCAAACGGAATAAAGATATGGAAAGTAAAAACGCAAATATGTGCTATAAAAATATGGTGCAAAAAAGGAAAAATTGTAAGCAGGACCTGTTTAAGGTGGGAACATGGAACGCGAGGACACTGCTAAGACCGGGAAAGATAAACGAAGTTGCAAATGAGATTATAAGGTAAAATGTTGATATAGTAACATTACAAGAGTTGAGATGGGGTGGGCAAGGTGAAATAAAAAAGAAGGATTACACGATGTTTTTCGCCGGCGAGAGTAAACAAGGAAGAAATGGTACTGGTTTTATAGTAACGAAGAAAAACGTCAGAAACGTGTTAACGTTCAAGGCAATAAATGGAAGAATGTCATACCTGCGGATTAAATCGAAGACAAACATGTCTATTATAAACGGCTACTCACCAACAGAAGAAAGTTGCAAAAACGATAAAGAAGAGTTTTATAACGAAATGGAAAAACTATGCAAAACTGTTCCTAAGCAAGATATGCTGATCATATTGGGAGACTTTAACGCAAAGATAGGTAAAGAAAACCATCTAAACTCGGTCGCTGGCAGGGAAACAATACACAAACGAACAAATGACAATGGTTACATGTTATGCAATTAGGCTGAACCAACAAACACCACGATCTACATTACCAAATTTATTCACCGAAAATTGCATAAGATAACATGGGTATGGCCCGGTGGAGGTAAGGAAGAGGGAAACCAAATCGATCACATAATGTTGTCTAGGAAACACGAAAATGCAGTAAAAGATCTAAGAACATTCAGAGGCGCCAATGCAGACTCAGATCACTATCTAGTGGTAGCAAAGATAAAACTAAAAGTCACAAAATATAGTAGAACAGAAAATAGCTAAAAGAAGTTGGCGATGGAAGAACTTAACAACAGTGAAGCAAGAACACGTTACGAAAAACAAGTCAATCAAGAAATCAACAAAAGAAGGAAATGCAACAACATGGACGAAGAACTAGATAACATCATATCGATCGTAAGTACAAGTGCAAAAGAAACAGTCGGATATAAAACCAAAAGAAAAAGTAAAGATTGGTTCGATGACGAATGCATCGAATGTAACAAAAGGAAAACCGAGAGTAGATTGAAGTGGTTAAAAACAGGAACACAAGAAAGCCTGGACAATTACAAAAAAAGCTCGAGAGATGCAAATAAGATATATAAACAAAAAAAGAACGCATGGGTTACGGAAAGAATGATAGAAATTGAAACTAGCAACAAGTTTAATAACACGAAAACCTTCTACCAGCTGCTAAGAAACCTAAAAACAAGATATTGTGTCAAACCAAGAGGTATGAAAAAATGAAGAAGGGATAAGTGAATACAACCCTGAGAAAGTTAAACAAATTAGGAAAGAACATTTTCAAAAGTTGCTGGGGGGGGGGGGCAAAAAGAAGGATGTAATCATATCGAAGCAGTTAGTGACACTCAAGAAATATCAACACCGACAATCGAAGAAATAACTAGTAGAATTCAAAAGATGAAAAATGGAAAATCCCCAGGAAAGGACGAAACTAGCATAGAACTAAATTAAGTATGAAGGACAAGAACTTTGCGAAAGACTATATAATCTGGTACAACAAGTATGGACTGAAGAGAAGATGCTTATTAAATGGAGCGAAGGCATTATTGTACCACTAAAAAAGAAAGGAGCTTCAGATGAGTGCAAAAACTACAGAGGCATCATGTTACTTAATTCAACGTACAATGTAATGTCGAGACTGATACATAGAAGATTGAAAGAATTTACTAGGGGCTTGATAGGAGAGTATCAGTTCGGCTTCACTGAAGGCAAATCGACAGTTGATGCGATACACATAGTCAAACAAGTAATAGAAAAGACACAAGAATACAATATCGACCTGCACATGCTGTTCGTAGACTTCCAGCAAGCTTTTGACAAGGTTAACAGAGGTAAACTATACGAGGTGATGGAAGAAATGAAAATTCCAGCAAAGCTGATTAGACAGGTAAGAATGACAATAGACAACACAAAGGCATGCATTAGAACCGACGAAGGCGAGACGGAATGCTTCGAAATAGACAGTGGAGTCAGACAAGGAGACGCACTGTCAGCAACACTGTTTATACTAGTATTAGAAGGAATAATAAGAAGAATTGATGTCGAGGGTATAATTACAACAAGGGAAGTACAGCTTATCGCGTATGCAGACGACATGCTTATTATGTTAAGAACTCGTAAGGGAATGATACAAAAGTTTAAAGAAATGGAATAGGAAGCAAGGCAAATGGGACTTACTGTACACGAAAGCAAAACAAAATATATGTGGTGCGGAAGGAACACACCAGGTATACAGAACTTGATAATAAAGGGGTATACTTTTGAAGAAGTAGAAAGTTTTAACTATCTAGGAGTACACATAAACCGAAATAATAACAGAATTGTAGAAATAAGAAAGAGAATACAAGGTGGAAATAGAGCCTACTACTATAACAGAACATTGCTCAAAGACAAAAGTCTGAAGAAAGATACAAAATTAAGAATATATAGAACCCTGATAAGACCAGTAATAACATATGCAGCAGAAGCTTTATACTGGTCACAGCTAGAAGCGGAACTACTGAAAACGTTTGAAAGAAAAGTTTTACGCACTATCCTGGGACTGAAAAAGGGTAATAACGACGAATATAGAATACTTATGAACCGTGAAATAGAACAGGAGGTCAACGGTGAGAATATAGTGAAGGTCATGAAAGCGCAGCGAATTAGATGGCTGGACCATATTATGAGAAGAAATGACTAAAGCATGGTGAAAAGGGTAACGATGTGGAAACCGGATGCCAACAGAACAAAAGGAAGGCCGAAAGTGAGATGGTGGGATCAAGTGATAAACGACCTGAAAGTTATGGATGTGAAAGAATGGATGACAAAGGTTCAAGATAGACAACACTGGAGGGAAATTGTCAATGGTGCCGCTACTCACAAAAAATTGTAATCCAGAAAATAGGAATGAAGGTATATATTGTTTTAATGCAACTGTAACATGGGGTTAATCCTCCCCGACAATCGGATTTGTAGATCCTTGAACAAGGATAGCTATATTCAATTAGAATGTAAAGCTGATAATAATAATAATAATAATCTTAGGAAATATTATAAAATTCAAAGAAATCCAAGAAATTTTAGGAAATCTGAAGAAATTTTAGAAAATCCGGTGCAATCTAGAGAAATCTAAAGAAACCTCATAAAAGGAAATCTGTTGTTGAAAAATTTGGTTCGAGGTTTCTCTTCCTTGCTTTTAATATAACTTTTAAACTTCTAAAACAAAACTTTGTTTTGGAATATGGGCCCTCTGTGGTTGTAGAATATGGGAACGGTGAGATTTTATTTTATTTTTATTTTACTTTATTTCAAAAGTAAAATGAAATAAATCAAAATTAACTAATAAAAAATTAATAACAATTAAAATAATTTAAAAATTGTTTATTTTTCGGAAGATGCTATAATTGTTGCAAATGGCGGCAAATGTCAATTCTGCTTTTTTATCTCTTTTTTTCATAAAAACTCGAATAGGTGCTACTAGCAAGGGGTGGCAAAATTGAAAACTTGAAATTTTTTTAAATAATAACAGTAATTTAAATTATTTGCGAAATGTCCGGGTGCGAAATGTCCCCGGTAGCGAAATATCCGGGTGCGAAATGTCCCCGGTAGCGAAATATCCGGGTGCGAAATGCCCGGGTGCAAAATGTCCCCGGTAGCGAAATGTCCTGGGTGCGAAGTGTCCGGATGCGAAATGACCGGGTGCGAAATGTCCGGGTGCGAAATGTCCCGGAGCGAAGTGTCCAAGAACCATGGTGTCCATATCCAAAATCTTATCTTCTGATTTCAAAAACCAATAAATAGTTACTGATAGTAAGAAAAATCTACTTTAACAGAAATTTTGGAAAAAATTCATTGGATGATCAATTTTTAGATGATTGGATAATATATTGGCACTATTATAATGATTATTAATCTACTTAAAGTAAAAAAAGGGTGTTCACATTCGGGCCAGTTCCTCTAATTTTAAATAAATTTCATATTTAAAACTTTTTTTATAAATTTTCTAGATAAGATTTAATAATCGAAACACAGTATTGAAACAGTGTCACAAACTAATCATTTTAATTAAATTTCTTTTTTTTTAAATTGTCAGTTATGAAAATAAATCAATTAATTTAACGTTTAAATTATAGAAGCATTCGTATTGCATTTAAAAGTTATATGCTGTTCAGTTTACTTTTGTTTCCGAAACAAATTAATAATAATGAATTTATAGTAGTTAAAGTCTACTATCTATGGTGATATATTTTACACATAGATGCATTGGTAAGTGTATACGTAGTTTTTATATGGTTTTCACTTAAATTGATTGTTAGTACTACTTTTTTAAGTATAAAACTTATAATGTTCAGTTAATAATAAAGATATAGGTAGTTAAACTGATTTATAAATTAAAATTAGAACATAATCCCGTTTAATATCGTGCATCTAGAGTTGATATAAGCGCAAACTTGAGACATAAAAACTTTGAAATTGCTTTGGCCGAACAAACATTATACTTGCCCCTTTAGTAACTCGTTAGCCTTCGTACTAATTTCTGCTTTTAATTGCATCAAAGATTTCAAACATTCAATAGGAGTGAGGATTTCAAATATTTTTTATATCAAAATATTGAAACGGCAAGATCGAATTATTTCAAACTTTTTTTGTTCCATCCAACGTTTCATTCGTTCATTAACATTTTAATACTAATGCTATCTAAGAATTAAGATTCCGACCAATAGGAAATAACTTAGTTTATGTTATTTTAAACTTGATATCTAATTGGAAATGAATCAAATTGCTTAAAATGAGCATCATTAATTTTGCTTTTCAAAGCCGTTCCTAGTGAAGAGGGTTCTGTCATACTTACCACTTTACTAGACAAGTTCAGAAACTACAAGCAGAGAATACACAAATCTTGGAGTCACGTGTAGTAAATTACTTACTGTAATTCAAGAAAAAAATTTATATAATAATATTACGAACGTATTATACGCTCAACTGCTTTACACACAACATTCATCATTTCTACTAATTAAAAATGAATTTTACATAAATCAAGTTTTTTACAATATATACTACTTCAGCGTTTATTGAAAAATAAGTGAATAAAAAGGATTTGGATATCTGGAGCAATTGGTATATATTATAATATAACTTATAATAAGAAAACTCGAATATAATTTAAATTTTATATGATTTAGTAGACGTATGTAGAATTATAAAATGGTTGCTGAGACATCAGTTTTTCTATTGTCTTATCGTCTTTGATCGCAAACTCGTTGGATGATTTCGCATTGGTTTGCCTTAGGCGCGGATACAGCAAATTGACTATGATTTTTCTGATATTTTCGAGATTGTTTCTGAAATTTACTTTTTAAATGGAAACCAAATCCACATTTAAATATGTTCATCTATATTCCAATTGCTTTACTTATGATATATTATTATCGGAACTACATTTATTTCTTCCTCAATGTAATATTATAATAAATTATTATTTATATGCACTACAACTTAATAACCATTTTGAAACAACATGAAAAGGGAGCACATGTTGTACTATATAATTATTGTAATATTATTTTGATAATTTTATTATAATAATAAATTATTATCATTATAATTTTTAGTAGAACGATGCATTTGACAACAAATCAAAAGAATTTTCAAGTGAATTTGCATAGCTTTCCGATGAGCAAAAGCTATCGTTGTTCACGAATATGTAGGATCAGAAATTCTATCAGACGAAACAAACTTTCCGCAGAAACACTGTAAAGGAAAATAGCAAGATATACTAATACCTTGTGAAAGTTTAAATTATAAAACGATATTATAAAATAATTAAAAATTAAAACTACATGAATTTAGTATTATATACTCTGGCTGGTACTTGCGCAATGTTAACTTGCATTCCAATTTTTTGATTTACTGTAAATTACAATTTGGAATATAGACGTTATAAAATGTATATAAAAATAGATAAAAATGAAAAAGTAGTAAAATTAATGAATCTATTCCGGATTGAGCTATTTCACATAGATAGATGTATTATAGAATAGGATGGCTGTGTAAATAATTGAAAATGTTTGAGTACTTCGTTTAACACAAACGGGCTTTGATAGTTTTTTAGTTTTTGCTTTCGCTTTGATCTTTGAAATAGTAGTTTGTGCAAATATCATAAAAGTTATCAAATGAAATTGATCGCATAAATGATTGTTAACTTGAATTTAATTCTAAAAGCATATTTTTGTTCTAATTTAAGTATATTAAGTAAACGATAAACGTTGGGATGTTGTGATCCTCAGAATGTTTCTCTATTGCCTGGACTGTCCAGATAACGAATGTGAGGCAGAAAATAATACACTATACGTAGATAACTCGATAAGTTTGAGTGTTTTTAGTAAGAGGCTTTTCTGCTGTATCAGCTGTACAAAAAAGAATTGTATAGGCATCTAATATTAAATTGCACGTTCTAAAAGTAATTTATTTCAATTACTCTTTACTATGTAGTAAATAATTTAAAAAGTAACCAGTGGTGTGCTGTGAATATTTTATCAACGGGCTAAGTATCCAGTTTTGTCTCATTTTTATGACCAGCTGAATTTTATAAATTCAAATTATATTCTATTGGTATTGTTTTTAATATCATAACTTACCTATATATTGTAATTGATTTATAAAATTGTTTTTAATAATTAATTTATATAGATATTAAGATCAAAAACAATGTACTATCATATTTTTTTAGCAGTATATAATTTATTATACTGTATACTGTATAATATAATACAAAATAATTCAATATTACAAAAAAAGTATAAAAAATAACAATAAAATATGTTTTAATGGAAGTATACTGTATAATATAATACAAAATAATTCAATATTACAAAAAAAGTATAAAAAATAACAATAAAATATGTTTTAATGGAAGTTTTTACCTAACTACATGTTAACAATGTAAGTATTTGCTCCATTAACACATTATTTATTGCAAAGTGGCAGCATGATGTATGGTGGCGTGTTGTGCTGCATGATATTTTTTGTCTTATCAATAATTACTTTCAAGTAAAAGAGTCTTCCATTTATAACACCTAAACTTGCACCACGAGAAATTAAATGATTAGTTTTAGTTTAATACTCATTGATCAAATAATCTCGGTTGGATATAACATTGGAAAATCAGGTCTCAATTGCAATACAACTGCTGACGTTTTATTGCTGTCAGTTTCAATAGCAGATTAGTATTTAGATAAAAAATAATATGTCCCCAACCATGAAGACCTACCCAATATGTACCACAAATTCAAGTTGTAATGGCTTTCATGCAAAATGGTGAACCTGAAACCAGCTGTTGACCCAAAAAAACAAGAAAGTAAACATATACATATAATTAAACACAAGAATAATTTAGATGCTTTATAATTTAATAAATAATTTGTTCTTAGTTGTAATTTATAATATCAAATAAAAATTATTTTGTTTATTGTTAGAAATTTTTTTTTGATGGGTTGAAAATTTTTGATTTGTAAAGTAATAGTATATTAAACAACAAGTTTAGTAAAGCAAAGTTTTACTAAACGAATTTAGCCTTTGAGTACGAGCGAGCGCAGCGAGCGAGTAACTTAAAAGCTAATGAGTTTAGTAAAAATGCTTTACTTACAAGGTTTGTTTATACTATTTTTTCGGATTTTGTGCAATATCTAGTGCCGTTTTTGAGTTATTGCTAATTCAAAATATTTCATAGTAGGTACTTGTGTAGGTTGTTTATTGACAGTGACATTACTATATAGTAAAGTGACTTTTCTATGTGGTAAAGTGCCACTTTAATAAATGATTTTGAATTGAATCCGAAAAAATAATTTTTAGTTTTAAATTTGTTTCTGATGATTCTGAATTGTTCGTAAATATGGATTTTTAAATTTTGTATTTCATGTATAAATAAAAAAAATGTCATGGTATGATGGCTAGAAAGTCGAAGAAGCAGTACATATGTCTATTGCTTTTTGCCTTAATTGTGATAATTATTTTAGTTTTTAAACTATTTTTGCACAACTTGCATGATTATCTTTTTATCAAATAATTTATTGTAAATAATGCAAAAATTTTAAATTTTGGTGCGTCTTTTCGTGCCGACAATTATTGGTGTTGGTACAAAAACAAGCAATAGTTAGCTCCCTCCAAACCGGCCCGTCGAAGTGAACAAACGCTTTGTGGGTGTTTCCCGTAAAAGTGATAAATTGCGTCTCAGAGTTGAGATTTATGATTGACTTTACAGATAAAATTATAATTTGAGTGAGTAATTTTCTTGTTTTATTTAATTTGGAAAGCGTCCGAAGTTTCGAAGTATTTGGAGTATTTTTGGAGATTTTGATGAGATTTGGATTGATGTTAATCGAGATTGGAAATTAGTAAAATTGGAAAAATTGGACGGGAAGAAATTAAAAATTGGTTTCATTTCGATAAATTATAAAATTTTAAATAGAAAAACAACGGAAAAGTTGATGTGAATGTAATGTGTGGTTAACAATCCACACATTCGGATTAAAATTTATTTAAAAGTTTATTTGAGAAATTTGCATTATTATTAAGCTGTATTAATTTTTATTTATGGATTGTTTGGTTTGTTTAAAATAATTTAAGTAGTCGAATAATTGGATTGTAATTTTAAACCCACTCCTGAAATGTCTTGCTTTTCAACTAGAAAGCTAGCTGGCACCCGAAGGTAGAGAAGGAAGTTGGAAAAATTCCCTAAGTTTTCCCTGACAAAATTAGAAAAATCTAAAATTCCCTGACTTTTCCAGATTTTCCAGACGAGTGGGACTTTGCATATAAATAATAATACTCGAATAGTATTTATTAGATATATTTTATATACTATATTACAGTATATTAGATATACTATTTTATTAGTATAAAGACGGTTATTAGCTTAGTAGGTTAGCCGAACAACTGCTGGCTCTAAGGTACTCGGTTCAATTCCGGGAAGAGTCTAAAACTTTCATATGACAATCTCCGTGCTTCGGAGGGTACGTAAAGTCAGCGGTCCCCCTGAAATGATGATTGCCGCCATCAACTATTAAAAACAACGTTACAGGCATTCCCCAATCCGGATTATGCAACCGTGGAGTCTAAATGCTTAAACCCTTCTCTCAGAGAAAGAGGCTGATTGCCTTGTAGTGGGCAGAAAAAGGCTGACGAAAGAGAGGGAGAGAGAGTATTTATTAAGATAAAAGTAGACAAAGAAACAAATCTTCTTAGCTTATTACGAGGAGGAAACCACAGATCCAATACACCAGATTTCTGTTTATGACATTTTCTTGGATTTCTGTAGATTTCCCTGGATTTCCTAAAATTTCTCCAGATTTCCTAAAATGTTCTTGGATTTTCTTTTGCATTGATTCAAGTTAAAAAGCAAGATTATCTGTGATTTCTAAGATTTCTTTGGTTACTAATGGTTACTGTCAGTCAAAGTGCATCACGAATTTCACTTTTTCCTATATACCATTGGAAAGAAGACATTTTTTTTTATGTATTGTCGTATTCCAAAATCCAATTAATAAATTTTGAATTTTTAATTTGATTTTTAAGAATATTGTTATTTTGTATGTTTTTGTTTAATTTTGTTAATATTTAAAATTGCTCGTTTTTCCCGCCGGCGTCCAGTTGGTAACCAAGCGAAGGAAGTGGGAGGCTTTTTGCCGTTGAAGCCGTAAAGTACGGACGTGCTGGAGTTGGTCTCCGTTAAAATTAATTACATTTACATTAATAATTATATTTTAGATTAAAATTTTGGATTGTGAAATAAAAAATATTTGAGTTTGATGTTAAGTGATTTTTTTTAAATTGAATTATTTGGAAATTTGAAAAGTTTGGGAATATTATACGAATATTTGGATAAAATTGTTTCGATTGTTTGAAAAAAGAAATCTGGATTGTTAAAAAAAATAATAATTAATACTAAAATTGGATAAAAAGAAAATTAAATTGGTAAATTGAAAAATAAAATTGCAAATTTACAAGCAAGGCGTTGTAAATTTTATGTGGACAGCGACGCAAGTGCATCCAGATGGGCGCACACATTTGACCGTTCGTATCAACGCGGGATATTATATACCATTTTATTTGGATGTTTAAATTTAATTAAAAAAAAATAAGAGTCTCATTGCTCCAAAATAAATCGATTACTGGGGGTAGGTTACTTAATAAATTTTTACACCCCGGTACATCGCAGTATATTAAAAAATTTTTTTTGCGGATTATTCATTAGTTTTCGAGAAAACGGCATTTGAAAATCAAAATTTTCCATATGTTTAACATGGGAGTACATAGAAATTGCAAGTAACGGGTTTTCTGTTGACGGTATGTGCACATAGCGGTCACACGCGTTTTGTACCTCGCCGAGTGCGGGCTACTCAGTCAAGGTGGGACCGCCCAGTCGAGGTGGATTGAGTTCAGGGATGTTTTTAACGAGTTAAGTGCCTGCTAAAACGGCCCGGAGCGCCCGGAGCGGAGGGGACCAGAACGGAGGGTAGCGTAGGGTCAGTTTTGGTTGGCGCAACCACGGCAAATCACTGATCCACCGTAAAACGAATGAATTAAATTAAATTAATTTGGCTCCTCCCACTAATTTATATATGGTACTTTATATGTAAAATTTTCGAACTTTAAATGCCGTTTTTTCGAAAACTAATGGATAATCCTCAAAAAAAATTTTTTAATACACATAAAAAATTGTTCTCTTTCCAATGGTATGTAGGAAAAAGTGAAATTCGTGGTGCACTTTGACTGACAGATCCCCTTTAAATTTTCTTAGATTTTCTCAGATTTCCCTTCACTTGTACAACTCACGACTAACTAGTGTCGGCAGCTATGATCGACTATAAATTGCTTCGGATCGAACGGTCAATCGCGATCGACCTGTTGGCCATCCCTGTATATTCGACTAGCCAGATAGGAGCCCTGTACTAGTTCATAATCTGAACAACTGCCGGATTTTAAACCCTTATCTTCTTCATGCTCCTTCAGACTACCCAAATGTTCAGTATATAGTAGGTCAGGAATGGATAGTAAAGTACTTAGAACCTGTCGACTTGACTCTTCAGATATTGTAGTCTACCATTAACTCTGAAGGTTTTAGGACACAAACAAAGACGTTTTCGTCTTTATGTTAGTATATACTTGTAATTTACACCGTCAACTAACATAATTTCAATAAATATTTTTTTATTTTGTGGCCATAACAAATTATTTATATCTTTAACTAATTAACAAACCAGTAAATTTCGTGGTTAGTAAAATTCTTTTTAAAAAGTTTAATCAACTTAAATAAGAAATACCAGCTGTACATAAGAAAATACAGTTACATTAGAGTCGTTCAAGACGAATTCTCAGCTATCACTTCGGCTCAATAAAAAAAAATTTACATACATATGTTTGTAACAGTAGAAAATGACAAAAAAATATTGATGTATGCATGGTACAATCATAATTAATTAATTAAAGTGATCGTACAGTCAACACCTAGCTAACTTTATAAAAAAATTGTTAATTTATTTAGAAAATGGTATTTGGTCTCATATTGTTTGTAGACACATCTAAAATATTATTTGTTTTGCATGAAAAAACAAAAAATATTCTAGTAGAATTGTGCCGGTTTCTATTTTTTTTAAATAAATTTTGAATAAACAAGCCAAAAATCAACAATAAGATTGTAGTGTATGTAGTATCAATTTGTTAAAATAAATAAAGTTAGTACTAAAAACATATTTGTTTCAAAATTTATGTGGATGACAATGAAAATTTTAGCTAAACAAATAAACACAAATAAAATGTTAAATAATACAAGCGATAAGATTAAACAAAACCCTTTTTTAGCAAAAAAATAAAGCTAATTTTAAAATATTACATTTAGCAATTTTTTTGAACAATGCTAACGTTGTGTTAACAAATCAGTACAGCGAGTTAGAGAAGCATGAAAATCATATTTGTCGTCCGAAACAAATTACATTTCAGATTCTCCCTGGACAAACGTGAACATGGAACTGAAGTACTAGCATCCTCTCTGGATAATAAATAAACACACTTCATGATGGCGGGTGGCCAGCTAAGGGGATTATGTAAATGTAATCATTGCACTGGACGTTCCGCCGTGAGTGAATTCGTGAGTTGGCACAGACCTCTATAACTACGTTATAGATGAAGTTACAACTCCGCGGGGTTTCATCCAAGGTATTTGCTCGTTTGAGTTGCCACTATACTGCATAAGTTTCTCGTTTACATAACGTAGTTTCTTGACAATTTAAAAGTCGAATAGGTCATGCCTTGCAATTTCCTAAAAGTAGCTTAAAAGGTATAAAATATGGTTATAGTTATCATAAACATTACAAAAATTTACATACCCACTGACGAAAATAGCATACATACTTATGAGTTTCAAAATATTCTTTCACATTTTTTAAAATATTATTTCATAATTATTACACTTGTGCACTGATTAGGTTCTTTTATAAATTTTAACTTTGCCTTTGCATCAAATTTCAACTTGTTATTACTATTTCCTGCTAATTTTTGATAATATTATTGCGAACTAAGGTAGTAATCTGATATGTCTACCTACAGTTCTCTAGAGAATGATGAGATCAAATTTTAATGTAAATCCCAATAAGTTTTGGGATCTGTCAAGTTAAAAAAATTATTCGGTAGAACATAGTCGTAAAGTTATAGCAGCCACGTTTTCGAATTAATTATTTCAGGTTGTAACTGATGAATTACCGAAATGTCTTATATTTTAAAAATCGACTGCCAACTATCTAAAAGCTGCTACCTTTTTGATTTAGAAGTACTTAGAAGTCGATCAGTTTCATTTATAAGTCTTTTCAGGTCGAAATAGTAATTATTGAGAAAAATGAGTTAGTTGCTACTTAAAATTTTTCAAGAGTAATCGTCGGCAAAGTTATTTGCATTTATTATTTTTTATCCTTGATGAAAAATGTTCTCCAATATTTTAGATAATTTACTATTACCTTTATTATTTGTTTATTTTATTGTTTCTTTGTTTCTTGTAGTTGACAATTTACCACAAAAAGGTAAGATATGTAAGATTACACAGATAAAACACGAATCTTGAAGTTGGTGGTGAAAGGTCTTGTATTTCAATTTTTAATGTTATAAAACAATTACTTAAGAGTCATAAAAAGGTATTTAACTAAAATGATTAAATGTAAGAAAAAGGAAGTCATCTGTATTATCTGTTACTGTGCTTTAAGTACTTGTAACTAAATCTTACAGAAAAGCTCTTTATAGATCTTCTTAGGGTAAAAGCGCACAAAACGATGTAATAAATAATAGCACAACGAGAATACTTTTTGTCTACTTGGCTGTTCTAAATTTAATCTCTGAATACATTTTAAACTGAAATATTAGTAGAAATGAATAAATTTAAAGAATACATACAAAATCTATATTTAAACCGCTGTTGCTAGTGTCAGTGGTGAAAATATTACAGTAAATATCGATCAAGAATTATAAATTATTATATAATTTTACATAAATAAGAATAGCTCCATGGCAGAGGCTTCATCCACGATCGTGTCGGCTATACTGCTTTACTGCTGTGGTTTAAAGGTCTAAAAGGTGGAGTAATCCACCTCATAAAATGAATTGTAAAAACTTCAAAGAAGTGGTTATATATAGTCAGAAATGGACGCCAGTGAATATCGAAGAGTTGGGATATCAGAGTATCTAAGAGCCAATATTGTATCAAGTTCAGCAAGTGTTAACCCAGGGTTAACTGCGTTAACTATTGCTCAAGTATTAAATGTGAATACAAACATTTATTTTTTTTAAATGTAATTTATATGACAGCAAGAGATTTATTACAATAAACCAAAATCTAAAACTAAATCTTAGCTTAGCATCCCATGTCCGTTCAGCTTAACAGTAGAATCTGTAATATCCACAAACAGCTCAAAGCATGTATTTTTTAATTCGTACTACAGCATCATTCATATAAAATTATTACCTAACAAAATTCTTTATTCAGCAGTCACATGGTATTGATCTATCAGGAGCTAGGTTACCATCGAGCTGTAGTGTAGCTAACACTGCTAAATAAATGTAGGTATTAATGATATTCCGTTTGTAAATGATTAGAGTTATCATTCCAATTTAAAAATAAAGTGGTAGATTACAGTAAACTTGGGAAAATATGTCAGTCACATATAAGCACATGGTACTCTCGAGGATTTTTGTTGAAACATGAGCTATTTTCAGCGTTATTTTAGACGTTATTTTAAACGTCCTTAGGTCAACCTCATATGTTCTCATAGGAATTTTAGAAATCGTGATGCTACTGTAAATGTAACAAAACTCACAAGGTAAGTTATAGTATTGCAGCAACGAAGTAAGCTGTAGAAAAATTTAACAACCCCATATAATTTTATTAAAAATTGATTTCTATTAACGAAAGCCTGTGTTATTGTTTTGAATGAATTGCATTCCCGAGTAAAATAATTTATGAGAAAAATTAAATTCAATTTATAATATAGAAAAACCTGACAGAGCCGTAGAATAATTAGTTAGCTTTTCATTTATAAAAAGAATCCTGAAAATTCATGGAAACGAATAAAGATAAAATAAAAAGTTTTAATTTTTTAGTGCTATTGCAGATGCGGCTAGGACATTAAAACATGGCATATTATTTTAGTAAAGCGGCAAACAAATATTTTTTAATTTGTAACTTAAAATGGAACAATACATGGGCTATTTTTTAGGCAGGTACTACAAAATGGTATAATTATAATAATGAACAAAACATAGATAATGCGATTGTCCAATAAATTATGGTTTCCTATGCTGGTTTAGGCATGTTTGTTTGCTTTTCAAAAACTTTAATCAAACTAAAAAGCAATCTTTCAAATACACGAAATCTATCTTTCGAGGTATTGGAGACTTAATAGAAAAAGTATAAGAACAATTATAAATTTTCTTATAAAAAAGAACAAATAAAACTAGAAAGAGTTGTTTGCAATTTTTATATTATTTGGACTTTTGCAGAAGTAAGAGAAGTAAACTGGGTTGTCACGGTTGTCCAATTTTTTGCATACTATATTTTATACAAGCACATTGTATGTATGTGAATTGTAAATTGCGATTGTTGCAATTTGCAGCAGGAAACAGATATAATATTAATAAAATATGATTTTGCAGTATTCTGATGTGACTTAAAATCTATGCAGTAAAATTGCATTTTTAAAATGATTCAATTTTAACAATCGATCGAATAATTTGACTTGTTAGGCTTGGCCAGTTAATCGTTTAATCATAAATAAAGCCAAATTTAATTTAAATCAGCGAGTATATACCGTAGCTTGATATTAAATTTTATTAAATGCAGTGTTCTATTTTACTGGAAAATTATTATTATAATGAACAATAGTAACAGTCACAGTTACGGGTAAGCTGTTACATTATCTTATTGTCTATCTCGTGATAATGTAATTAGTATAATTAAAACACAATCTCATTTGAATTAACCAAGTTTCTCATAATTAATATATTTTCGTTATGATTTTATTGCTTTAATTAGGTTTATTTTGCACTACTTGTCATTTTTGGTTTTTCTTTAAATAACATCATTCTAACATTAGTTGGTAGCGAGATGATAATTCAGAACTCATAATAAAAAAATTGCTTTCCAAAAATGTATAAGTATGTTCAACAACTTATCGGGACTTGGACTATGGTTAAAAAAACAACAAAACGTTTAACTTTTTGTCTGACAAAAAATACTATCGAATATGGTTTTATCAAAAGCCTCCTCGATGTCAATAAACGTTCCTAGGTTGGACTCCGTAGCCCAGTGACCTTTTCACAAGCCCTTTTGAAGCGACGATTATTGACAAATCTATTGGGAAGATAGATAGAAGGATTGCACAATTTAGCGTAAACCAATACCATTTTAGTATATTTTGGTCCAAGGGCTTTTCATGCAAAGTCTTTTTTCTAGCATTTTTCAAATATATTCTTTTTTAAACAAAATACTATTAACTTAATTTATTACTATTGACTTAAAAAATAAACACCACCGAGGTGATTTATCTAAGAAAAAACAGGTATGATCTAATAAAAGTGGAAGAAGAACTTAATTTGATCAAACTTATGAAACAAAAACACCGAAAAACACTGATCGATATAAGTAGTCAATTTGATAATTCATTCATGCCTTGTTCTTTCTTCAGAACATCAATAAAAGAGTTTCCACGTTATTCAAACTCTAGGTCACTTTTGGTGTTTATGTTTTCGTTATTTTGTCTTCGGTGTTTTGACGTGGAATCATAAAAAGTTAAGACAGACCTGAAACAGACAGTAGTTGGATTGATAAAATCAAGAAGATAACCAAACCAAACACACAAGTATCTATAAAAGTTTCAAAAGATCAATAGGAGTGTAGAGGTATACTGGGCAGATATAAATAAATCATTGCGATCACGATTCGTCCGACATAAGAATACTACTGAAAAAAAAAACAAGAACTGTCTTCCCGCTAGCCACGATAATGCTTACATTTCTAATTGCAACTTGATTAATGTTTACCGATAGCAGGTGAATAGTTTACTTCCAGGTGGTGGTGTTTATCTGCAACTGATAGAATCTTGAACTCATCCTTATAGGAATTCCCAGTATAATGAAGGTCATTTAAAGAAACCGTTCTACTATAGATATCAAAACCGTGATAGGGATAATGTAGAACAATAATCTTAAACGGCGGGTGGGAAGATTTTACTCAAAGTATTTGCAAAGAAAATTCTTTGATTTCTAGCAGATATTAAAACCGATATCCGGACGTTTGGTCCCCGGACGATTGGTCCCTGACGATTGGTCCCCGGGCGATTGGTCCCCGGGCGATTGGTCCCCGGACGATTGATCCAGCGGACGATTGATCCAGCGGACGATTGATCCCCGGACAATTGATCCAGCGGACGATTGATCTCCGGGCAATTCCAAAAATATGTCCTGGGGGGGATGGGTAATAATAAATAATCAAATTATGAATGTTTTTATTATTATTATTGTTAGATTTAAAATAAAATTTGTAACGATTTCCACTCTTAAATTTATTAAGTAACAATATTTAAGATATAAAAGATTCGTTGTAAATTATATTTTTCGTTTAATATTACTTTAATATAACCAGCGGAGACGGAGACAAAATTTGTAAATTATTTAATTTGCCCCCTTTTCTAAGCGTGGTTAGGGTTACTGCCTAATACCTATTACCAAAGAGTATTACAAAGAGCTAATAGGGGCTGTCCATTAATTACGTAACGGTTTGGGGGAGGGGAAAGGTATTGGAAATCTTACGGACCCTTACGTGGGGGAGGGGAGGGTCCGACATATTCCTTACATAAGTTTCGTAAAATACTTTTTTTAAATTAAATCAGTTATTTTTACCTGAATATTAACCCTCTCAGTCCGACGTTTGTTTTACGAAATTTGCTGTACAGCCGGGGTTCGTCGGGTCTTTAGGATACGTCCTTGCGTTTTTTATTTTTATTAACTTTTATTTATATAAACAATCATTTATAAAAAATCGTCCGCTGGACGAATCGTCCGGGGATCAATCGTCCGGAGATCAATCGTCCGGGGATCAATCGTCCGGGGACTAAACGTCCTAGAATCGAGTTTTTGTCATTTTTAGCATTCTCGGTTTATGTTATTAAAATATTTATTGTGTTATGTAATTGTATAAATTAATTATTTGATGTGTTTTTCGAGGCTTTGTAACGTGAATAACTTTGAAAAGAGTTTCTGCAGTTTACCTTTTGCATATATTTACGTATCACAAGTTGGTTTTAACAGAACGATGTACTACTTAATTTAAGGAAATATATAATAAATTAAGAAAATATGGAAGTAGAGGAGTAGAGAGAATTTCATACAACTGACTATAAAAATGACTCATATGGTATATGAAAATATATAATTATCTATTATTCTTGAAGAAATTATGTAAAACGTTTATAATCAAGAATTTTAAAAAAATACAAAAGAGGGCGACTTTACCGTACAAGTTGACATTGAATTTTATTTTTGTAATTATGAATAATTGTTTGATAGTATAGTGAATAATTTTATGTAAATAATGTAAAATTTTGAATTTTGAATTTCGCACAGACAATTTTTAAGTTGGTACGGATGAAGCGATTGTCCCTTTTTCTAATCTGGTCCGTCAAGGTGGTCGGACGCTTTTGAAGGAAGGTCCCGCGAATGTATTAATTTTGCGTGCCAGATTTGAGGTTCTTGATTTGAATTTGTGAAATAAAGATTCGATTGGGTGAGTAATTTAGTTGATATATATTTTATTTGGAAGTTGTCCAAAGCCTAGATAGTATGTAGGATTTAGATTGTAGATTGAAAGTAAGATGTTGGTTTACTCGTTTATTAATATTAAATACATAAGAACAATACATCTGTATCGTCAAATATAAAATTTTTCTTCGTTGAGTGTCCGTCTAACACTTCTTCCTCTTTTAAGTGCGCGCCGTACACTGACCTAGTTTAGAGTCGGTCTTCAGGAGGTTGACGGGTCCGTTACTTTAGCCCCCCCCAGTTAAAATTTTTGGCCAAAAAGCTAGCTCCCGAATCGATATAGCTAGCACCGGCTAGCACCCTAATATTAAAGCTAGCACCATTACAGTTTTTTCACAAATCCACATTGAAACTGGGGGGGGCTAAAGTAACGCTAGCCCCCCCCAGTTAATATTTTGGCTCCAAAAGCTAGCTCCCTAATCTATATAGCTAGCACCAGCTAGCACCCAAATATTAGAGCTAGCACCATTACAGTTTTTTCACAAATCCACATTGAAACCGGGGGGGGCTAAAGTAACGCTAGCCCCCCCCGTTAATATTTTGGCTCCAAAAGCTAGCTCCTTAATCTACATAGCTAGCACCAGCTAGCACCAAAATATTAGAGCTAGCACCATTACAATTTCTTTACAAATTAGTATTTGATAAAAATGATAAAAATGTTTAAATGTTTCATTCCACTGCGCATGATCCGATATATTTCACACGCTCCGCCCATTCTAAACTTGACTAACAATTTTTTAACAGCTATGGCTTATTGTTAATCTATATTATGTCATTTATTTAAGAACAAAACGATAAAGTTAATAAATACAACCTTAATTATCATAATATATCGCTTTGTACATCGACACGGTTTCTCTATATCAAATTGTAATACACTAATATCGTATAATATGAAATAAATAGTAAATACGTAGATATACTATAATAGTGGACAAAGTAAAATAAATTTTATTTAATTTAACCGCCCTGTATGGAAAGGTTCAAATATTCACTTATCAGGTCCGTACTTGGGTGACATCATTTATTTATTATTTATAATTATAAGACTACGTCATAAATAAGATAATTTCGGTCTCGATAATAGCCAGGACTGGCGCTATAGGCAAGATTGAAGATTTACTTCTTATCACCCCCCCCCCCCCCCCCCGAGTTATGATTAAAAAGGATAATACGCTTAGGGAATTATCTACTTAACAGATAATGGGATTAGTCTATATAGGAGATTTGGGAAGGAAAAGTAACAAAAATTATACCAAATATAACTTAAAATGGGAAAAAAACGTTCTGAATCTGATATTCACACAATTGTAGAAGGATTGCTGAAGTTTCCATTAGAATCACTGTACGATAGAGAGAAAAAATGTTTTGTTTCAAAACACAATGCAATTTGGCAGAAAATATCGGAAGATTTTATGATACTTTATAATCTGAACATATCAAAACTTGGAATTTACACGGCAGTTTCAAAAAATTATTATGATTTATGGAATGTTCTACAAATTTATCCGGATGATGTTAAAGATGTACAAGCAATATACGAAGAAGTTTCTATCGGTAATATATCATGCAGTAATACTAACAGTAACAGTGATACTAGCACTGATATTGAAGAAGACTGTGTTGACGAACTGGAAACTACTTATCGGTTTAATATTGCTTTGACATGGACTGAATATGTAAGTTTTGATAAAAAACTTGTTACATACAAAAGAAAGGATAAGTCTGTGAGAAAATCAAAGCACACTGGTGAAATTAGAAATACATATGTTTTCGCAAATTCAAATTGGACAAATATAATACACAAGAAATTAATAGAAAATTCGTCACTTACATGTACGTTAACATTTGACAGGCACAGATTGTTTCCGTTTGGTCCACTGTTTTTAAAGATTTGGGCAGTTTGCAAAGAATGCAAATCAAGAATTACATGCGTTTTGATTAACGAACCACAACAAAATGAAATTTCGGAACTGAATTGTACTGTTCAAGGAAATTTTAGCAAGAAGCACACATTAAATTTCAGACGTCCACTTCGGGGTGACCTGCGATCTCACTATGTAAATAAAATGGTGAATGAGAAGTTTTCATCTAGTAGAATTCAAAGTATGATTATTAATAACGAATTAGAAACAGGAAAAATGATGCCTGAACTCAGTACACTTAGAGCTGCAAAATGTAAAGAAAAGAAAAAGAATTACCTTAATGAAAAACCTATTGATTCTCTTTACGAAATGAAAAACGTTCAAGAATTTTCTAATGTTATTCGCAATATTGGCTATTCCCCTTTTTTTGTATTTTGGTGGTCAAATTCTCAGCTTCTTGTGTATCGTCGATATTGTGAAAACAATTATAGTAGAATAGCTATCGATGCCACAGGATCAGTTGTAAAACGTATTATCTACACCGATGGAAGCAAATCAAGGCATATCTTTTTATATGATATTGTAATATTGTATCCAAATCAAAAACAATATTCCGTTGGATCAATGCTTAGTGATTCGCAAAACACAGAAGAAATAACGCATTGGCTATCCGTTTGGTTTAGAAGCGCAGGATGTACTCCGTCAGAAGTAGTAACTGATATGTCTCTTGCTTTAATGCATTCGTGCGCAAACACATTTACTCAGTATAAGAACCTCAACCAATACATTGAACAATGTTACAAGGTACTATTTAGAAATGATGATAAAATTTTTAAATGTTTTCTTCGTTTTGACGTGGCCCATTTTATAAAGCTCGTTACTAGATGGCCTAGTCTTAGAAATCAGCATAAACTAACAAGAACATTTTATCTTCGATGTATGGGACAAGTTGTACAATGTCAAGGAATAGAAGATTTGCAGTTATTATTAGATGCTATGTTTATTGTTGCTTATTCCGATACAGAAGGGCACTACAATGGCAACCCGACAATTTGCGAAATTAATAAAAAGTGGCTTATTGGACGTATATCTACAGGGACAGTTGAGCTCAACAAGATGATGGATGAGGAAAATTTTGCAGAAGAAGACGTTATGGGAAAGCTACATGATAAAGAAAAGGAAGAAATTAAAACCGATAATAATTTTACAAGTTGGTGCAAGAACATATCTGAATTCGCAAAAAATAGAGTCAACACACCAGAAGAAACAGGTGACCGAGGAAATCAACAGGTTCTACCACATTTCGTCGACGATTTTTTAAAGATTTCGAACTTTTTGCCTTTATGGAGCAGTATTATGTGTAAAAATTTTCCATTTTCGCCTAGAATTGCCAGCTCAGCATCGGCTGAAAGTAATTTTAATCAAGTCAAGAACAGAATTTTTGCTCACGAAAAACTTCCCCTACGTGTGGATGAGTTTGTTAGCGAATACATCAGGCACTACGAAGGTGCTATGAAGCTAGCTGTAGAGTATGATATGAACGATAATATTCAAGTTGATAGAATTACTACAAGCCAAGTAGAAAAATCATCCGTAGTTAACAATTTCCAATCTGAAACAGATAATTCACAACCAAAACGTAATCTTCTGTTGCCTGATAATCTGTGTGCTTCTTGTCAGTTAGGAATTGGAAGTGCCAATGTGGTATGTAAATTATGCAATTTGCTGTTGCATAACAATGACAACTGCACTGTCTCATACGAAGATGATATATTTTGTAAAGAATGTTATATTAGAGGTACACAAGATAAAACATTATCCGAAAGAGTCGCTGAAGAATCATGGATGAGAATGAACGTTCCTCCCAAGAAGAGACCCCGAAAGTCATATTTAGAGCCACAGTCAGAAATGGCTGTTGTCGATTGGACGAGAAAAATAAATATAACGACAATTGGACTCCTGCGAAATGGTAATATAGTTCATCAAAAACCACTAAAAATCTTCAAGCAATTGATAACGTTAAGAAACACTTGCGGACTAGATGCACTAATTCAAATATTTTGTATTGGATATTGTGATTCGTTAGTTATCAAAGAATACATAGAATCAATTAAAGACAGCAATAGGTTCGCAAAATTAGTAGTACAAGTTGTGAATAAAGGTGTGAACATTCATACATATAGAACTCGAGCAGAACTATTGTACGAACATTTTCCGAAACATTCATTGCCAGAAAACATTACAGAAATTAACTGTGAAGATAGTATAACCAATATAGCTAATACAACTTTAGAAAGTTTTAAGATAGGAATGCAAACGGATGAATGCAACAATTGCAAAAATATTCAACAAAGTGATCTAAAATGGTTATCGGTAGAACTTAATACTATTCAAGAACTGCCGACGAAATTAGAGGCACATATATCCGAACATGTCATCAGAAAAACTTGCAATGAATGTGGAAACAATGGGTTCTTGCGAAAGAAAATTTTAGACCGAATATATATTGCGATAGAACCAATTGCAACTAGTAATATGATTTTAGAACTCACAACAAATTTGGAAGATATACCTCCACATTTTTCTATAAATGGCGATAAATATGTTCTACGTGGTATAGTTGCATTTCAAGGAACTTCTCAAAGTACTCCAAATTGTATCGGACATTTTTTGACTTATGGGAGACGACACAACGGAAAATGGGAAATTTATAATGACCTATTAAAAAATAAAGAAGATGTTTCGCCAAGTCAAACAGTCAGGTGTCATTATCTTATCTATACCTTATAAGAGATATCGGAAAATTGTGATTTATTTTCACATAAAGTTGTCTTGTTGATATTTTTTTAAATAAATTTATTTTACTTTGTCTACTATATACAAAGCGATATATTATGATAATTAAGGTTGTATTTATTAACTTTATCGTTTTGTTCTTAAATAAATGACATAATATAGATTAACAATAAGCCATAGCTGTTAAAAAATTGTTAGTCAAGTTTAGAATGGGCGGAGCGTGTGAAATATATCGGATCATGCGCAGTGGAATGAAACATTTAAACATTTTTATCATTTTTATCAAATACTAATTTGTAAAGAAATTGTAATGGTGCTAGCTCTAATATTTTGGTGCTAGCTGGTGCTAGCTATGTAGATTAAGGAGCTAGCTTTTGGAGCCAAAATATTAACGGGGGGGGCTAGCGTTACTTTAGCCCCCCCCGGTTTCAATGTGGATTTGTGAAAAAACTGTAATGGTGCTAGCTCTAATATTTGGGTGCTAGCTGGTGCTAGCTATATAGATTAGGGAGCTAGCTTTTGGAGCCAAAATATTAACTGGGGGGGGCTAGCGTTACTTTAGCCCCCCCCAGTTTCAATGTGGATTTGTGAAAAAACTGTAATGGTGCTAGCTTTAATATTAGGGTGCTAGCCGGTGCTAGCTATATCGATTCGGGAGCTAGCTTTTTGGCCAAAAATTTTAACTGGGGGGGGCCAAAGTAACGGACCCGAGGTTGACCGCACTACCCTTAAAGATGCACCCCGCTTTATCGTTACCTGCTCCTACAAGTATTTGGAATATTTTTAAAGATTTGGATGGATCCGTTAATAAATGATAAAAGTAAGATTGGATAATTGGATGATAAAAAATAATATAGTTGGTTGAATTGGTAATACTGGTAATAAAATTTCAAGTTGAAATTGGAAGGCATTGTAAAATTTGTGTGCATGTCGAGCACCTGGTCTGATAGCGACGCACACTTACAGTTATCGTTAATTTATTTGCTTTATTTTTATGGATTATTTTGGTAAAAATTTACTGAAGAATTGAATTAAAATAATTTAAAATTGTGTGGCAAAACACAGCATCTATTAAATTGTCGTATCAATTTGGAAATAATAAGTAAAAAATTGAACCTATATTCCTAAGAAGTCTTCTGAGAGGAAATTAGAAAAACTAACGTTCCATAGCAATATAAATATCGCATAGTAGTAGAACGTTGCAAAAAAATATTTTCCAATTTTCTTTCTACCTTTAATTCGCCAGCTAGCTAATCAGTGATTGGTTGCTGTTTAACGTCAATTTAAATGATTCTCAAAATAAATTCTTCAACAATCGAAAATAATTTCCATAAAAAAATTTCAAATTTAATTATTAAACTTTAAATAAATTTTGCATTTAATAAATGCAACGATAATCTCAAGTATCCGTTATCAAACCATGTGCACGACGCAAATACACATTTTACTAAATTTTTCCATTTTAACAATTTAATTATTCAAAAACCAATTATAATTATTAGCAAATTATCCAAATTATCCAATGCCATCATCGAGTAAATTAATTTTTCAAATTAAACAAAACGAAAAATATTACTCACTCAAATGGCAATTTTGATAAACAAAATTATATCCAAAATCTCAAACTTGAGAAGTACATTTTAAAAAATGGGCCTTCCCACAAAAATACGTCCGTTCCACCATGGCGGACAATCTTAGAAGGAGCAGGTATCTTGTCTTTCCGTACCAACATAACTTGTTGAAAATTAAAAATTTTCACCTTTACATTTACAGTAATTTACAATAAATCAATTTTACTAAATACAAAAAATATTTCAAAAATGATTTGGTAACACGATAATAATATGTTATACTCCAGTTATACTATAATATATTATATTACTACTTACTTAAAAGTTAACAGTATTAATTTTCCTGGTATAAGCGTTGTATTCCAATTGTTCTTCTCGTCGCAATACCATCTGCATAGAGTGGCATAACCAGATAACCAGGCTAGGGGAGCTAGAGCCCCTCTCCTCAAAACTAGGAATAACTTTTGTAGGCCTTTTTTTCAGTCCCCTCAAGTATGAAAATAAATGTAAGTCATGTAATTCAGTCCTCTCAAAGTGAGTATTTAGTTACGCTATAGTCTGCATTGCAGAATATTATAAACTGTAGAAAAAACTTAAATATATATTATGCGTAATCTGTATTGAAGCTATTTTAGTTTATTTTTTATTTAAATAATAAACATAAAGGACGGTGACGCTTATAAGTCTGTTTGTTGGTGTATGAAGCAAAGAAGCAATCAACAAACGCTTTTATTTGCACTAACTTGTTAGGTTCAAATATAGATTAGACCTTATGTGTTGTAAAATGTAAATTATAACAGCCATCCCTTTCTACATCAATAAATAGTGGCTACTGTTTACAACAATATTTTTTGAGAATTTTTGATTACTTTTTTTAAATGACTTTATGTTTATGACTATTAAAAACATTACTATACTGTTTTTCTAACGTCATAAATAGATCAGTTTTTCTTCTAGAAATTATTAACTAATTGAAATTTTAATAACCTTAACGTTAGAATAAAGTTTTGAATAAAAAGTTAGTTTAGTTAACCTAAACACTCAACACGAAGTGAGTGTATTGTTTTGATCAGTTTTTCTGTTTTTCAGTTCAATACATTTTAAAATTACAGCGATATCGCAAAAACGCAGAAGTTGAAACGATATTATACCAGTATAATGTATATTATGTAACTGAATATAAATATTTGCACTTTTAGATCGATATAAAGCAAGGATTAGTGAAAGGGTTATCAGTTATAATTTGCTTGAAATTTCTGTAACCGTATATTTTCACTTAAAAACACAAAACATTTCAATTTTTAACAGCAATATTATGTTGCTTACAGTAATGATATAATTATTCTTATAAGTATTTATTTTAAAGCATTTTGAATTCGTTTTTTTAAGATTAGGTATACGTAATTTAATTTGGAAAAATATATATTATTTTAAAAATAAAGGATTAGCACGTTAATCGGGTTTATAGATTTTTACAGATTTAACCAAAAGTGAAAAGTAAATGGTAAAAGTTAAAATAAAGCTATTAAATTATGAATGAACTTCAAATATCGATTAATTTAGGTGTTAATGGATATTGAACATTGAATAAGTTTTTCATGCGAGAAATCTATACTTTTTGAAATAGACTAATTTCATTCTATAGACAGTACGTGCAATTTATGCATAGGACTACTTTAATCACATTTTTTCATACATCCACTACATTGAACTTACAAACAATGACTTGCGTTTAATTGTTAAACAATTGTTACTCGTAAACATATTAACATTATTTGTTGACAAAACTTACTGCTTGCTTATATACCACGTCGTTAATTAGCATTAGATTGTTATTGTATCGTTAAGCCCTGTAAGTGCTACGCCATTGTTAATCCAACGATTACCTTTTCCATGTGCCAATTGCATGTAAAACTACCAACTTGGCATTTGTTACATACAACGCTTGCAAACAAATATTTTATTTGGATTGTACTGAAATACGTTTAATTTTAAAATTATACAATAATTTAATAATACCAGCAGTAAGGCGTAAAGCCTACATCGGCCGAATTGAAAGCGGTTAACCGCGGTTTAAATCTTGGTAGCATCGAATACACTGCTGTGATCTAAAGCCTAAGATAGATATGTGCGCTATGGGGAATGCACCGGGTCACCATCTCATTATAATTAAATTTCCTAGTACATCATCTTGGCTGCGGCACTGAATAGTGAATATGGCACTCGAAGAAGAAGAGTAATTCATTTAACAAAATGAAATGTAAATGGTCAGATATAAAATAAATTAAAGTGGTATTTTAAATTAAACAGGTAGGTAAGCAAACCCACAAAATTACCTTATAAATACATATTTAGTTAAGAAATCTTTTGCATCTAGGCAGTAGATTATTATTTACCAAATGATTTTTGGAACTTCTGGGATAATATTAATCAATAGAATCATATTTAAGCTAGACTTTTTTGGGAAGTACTGTATTAGTTATACACGTGAGGGCTCAAAAGTTAGCATTTGCTGGTATTCTAAGGCAGTTTAACCAAACCATTTTACAATGTCGCAGATTTCTCTTTATGAATTTTTGTTAATGTAGAATTTGTTTCTGTAACAATCTAACATGTTCCTTTTATAAGAATATAGCAAAACTTTAACAAAAAATTACGTTAATGTCCAATACAAGGTGGACAATGATGAAATTACTATTCTACAGATTCTATATTCCATCACTCTTTCAGTTTTGGCTGCCGTAACCACGACAAATCACGGATACACCGTAAAATGAATGAATTGAATTAAATTAAAGTAATTTTTCCTCCGGGTTGGTTTGGCTGACACAAACACGACGAATCACAGATCCACCCTAAAATGAGTTTGCGTTTGTCTAAATTATATGAAAATTTTTGTACACTTATGAGATCTTGAAAAGGGCCGAGTTTTGTCCCGGGTTGAAGTGCATCGCCATTTTATTGTTGCTTATAGTATTTATTCTATAATATCATCATTGTCCAATCCATTTCGATCATTAACGTCATTGACCGGCCAAAGACGTAAATATTACAATTAAATGAAAATATTTACATCATTGCCCACTGTTAACGGGCGTTGACGTCAATGGCCGGTCAGTGACGTTAATGGCCAGCGTAAATGGGCATTGACGTTTTTGTCCGGCCATTGACGTCAATGCCGAATTTGCGTCATTGACCGTAACATATATTTTTTTATATAATAATATTATATGCATTATGCCCGATAAGTGACAAAATACGAAGTTTAACCTTCTGGTGGGCACGTTAAAAAGGTTACACGAATGGGCACTTGGGGTCTTTGAAGACCCCAGGAATTCTACGGTATAATAGTACATAAAAGTTGTGTAATTTGGTTTTTAATATATTTTAAGCAAAAAGTTAATTAACTACCTATTGTTAACTACCTATGTATATAAATTTAAAAAAAAAGACAAAATTTTACAAATTTTGTTAGATGCGTTAAAAAGGTTGCACGGATGGGCACATTGGGTCTTTTAAGACCCCATAATTTCTACGGCATATTATGATGCAAATATAAAAAGGGGAAAAACCTTATTAAAACCAAATAAATTAATTAGGCCACAAATAAGCTATTTTGCAGACAGCTAATAAAAAAAATTATTTCTGGGGTCTTTTTATACATATTTATTACTTAAAAACTGGTGCATATCGCTTAACGATTTATCCGATTTAACAAAAACAAACGTTGTTAGATAATTTAAACCATTGATTATCAGGGAAGTACCGGCCGAGTATAAAACAGTTTTAAAAATAACATCAAGCGTAATTTTTAAATTGTTTATAAAAAATGTTATTTTGTAACTTTTACTATTCATAAAATTTATTTAATAAAAAATAAAGCAGAATTTATTTTATCAAAATTATTATTATAGCGTATAGCTCTTAAAATTTAAATAGGCATTAGGGAATAGGAACGTGATTTTATAGTTCTATAACATCCCCATTGTTGAATTCTCTAAAAAAGAAATTTGAAATAGGTCAGCCGGCAATATTCAAATTTATATGATTTCCATTTCTAAATCAGCGTAGTATTGCATAATTTATTTTTAAATAATTCTATTACTTTAAATTCGGAATATTTATTTATAATGCACTATAGGTGTGTTTAATGGAAAATGCATGAATAATTGAGTAATTGATAAAATATTTATAATGAAACGGTAAGTGGTCCAATAACAAAAAAATTTTATATTCCCATATTTATTATGCATTTGAGTAGGTATTGGTAATAATTACAGAGTTAGTAATTGAATTATCCAATGCAGAACTACCCTACTTTATTTGATAACTTAATTTAGCGGTATAAATCTGAAATTAGGTCAGGTGTAACAGAATGCGTAGTGAAGTTTAACATATCTCAATCTTACAGGCACGAAACAGCGAGAAAAAATGATATTAGGATTAATACCAGCATCATGATGCGTGTGTGATGGTAGCGGAAATAGAAAGCAGCCATAAATGGCAGAAAGAGAAGGATATTTAATGTGAACCCGGCTGTGTTAAGATGTGCGGTTTTAAAAGTGTACACACTTATTTTGCCATTTGAAACACCGGCGCACATTATCTGAGAGACTATTAATCCTGTTCCTTTGTAGCAAGTGTTTTTCGGCGGACGTCACCATAGTAACGATTTCCGGTTGCCTAGTTACACAATTCTGCGTCTCTGATATTCTCGACGTCTACGCAACGCCGACGCAAGACACAGTTTGTTTTGTACAATTGCATGAAATGATGAATATGTATTACTCTTGTTGAAGATGATTTTCTTTGTTAGCATAACGCGACTGCGACTCGCGCCGGAAAACACTTCCCCAGACTCATAATTAACGCCACAGGGTTGCTCTCTTATTTCACCGACCGAATAGAAAGAAAACTTTGAATTGATGAACGACCCTACACTAAAATATAGGACAAAAAATGCTCGCTCTTTTATCTTACATTGACCTAAAAATTATGTAAAATCGTTACTAAAAAAATACTAAAAGGTGAAAGTACGGCTTAAAAAAAGTTTTTTGTTTTTTTCTTTGTACAAACGTCAATAATATCGTTTGCATAATATGTCAGTCAGTAACTCGATCAATAAATAAATATTAAAAGTCGATTAACTAAAAATATAATCGAATTATTAATAATCTATTTTTTCTTAAATAATCCTGCAATGCATTGTTGCAAACTTTTTAATTATTATTGTTAACTTAAAATGTAATGAAAATGGTAGAAATTCTAAGCTTTTTATCTTGCGAAAAAATACATTTTAACAAAGACTTTACTTTTTTCCTTATTAAAAGCAAGTTCCGAGTTTTAATCAAATTCTAAAAGTAGTTCAATTTAAAAATAATTAGAAACTAAAAAAAACATCTTTTTTATTCATAACCTATGTATTCCATTATCTTTTATTAAAACTGATATTATAAACAAAAATGTTTCCAAAAATAAAAACAAAGAGGTATAAGCTTTAAATTTTAACTTACACTACCTAGTAGTACCTACTCAAAAATAATAATTACTTTTGATGATAATAATAATATGGCAATTTATGAAAGTATACGACCGTAGTAGTACTTGTACGCTTAGAAGTAGGTAGAATATTATAATATTTTACAAGTAGCGTTAGCATTTATCAAAATACACAACCTGATTGTCTGAAGTTATGTAAATTTTAATATCAACCAAAATTTAAACATGTTAAACCAACAACCAGATTTTGTAATTATATAATAGAATCCACCAAGAAAAATATTTGTTTAAATTAAAAATATTATACTGTTTTTATTAAGTAATATTAAACTGTATTTGTTGTACGAAGAGTTCAATCATCTACGATCTAAAGATACTCAATTAGTTAATTATTATTTTTAAATACTGATTATACAGTGTGTTTTGTATTGCAGATAACCAGAATAGTAAGTTGTTGGAAGTTTTATTATTCGCCATTTACTTTACCGTTGGTGGCACTCGTGACTACAAAATGTCAACAACGTGGCGGCTGTATTATCTATACTTGATGCTGTTTTGAGTTTCATTCTAAAATATTTTATTGTAAAAGCCGCGGTGAAATGATAATTCACAAAATAGAACAACAAAAAATGCAAACGTTTGGTTTATAAACAAAACTTTCTATATCAACTATACGTATTATGTTAACTTAATATTTTTCCGCATGGTGGCGTTCGCTTAATTTAAATCGGGAATTGATTTCGAGATAAATTTAAGAAGATATAAGTGTTTGTTGCATTGTGAAAAACTTTAATTACGTTCCATATCAATATCAATACTTTAGAAAACCCAAAAAATGCACAAACACTTTTTAGAACTAAAAATGTTTTAAGTTCTCATAAAAAAATTGGCTATGTAAACATTGCATAACTTTCCCCATTAAATTTGGGTATAAAAATTATCGTTCAACCTCCTCTTTTCGGGTACTATTCGACGAGAAAGTCCGCGAGGAAGCTACAGTTCGCATTAAAAAGTCGAAAAGTTAAAAAATTTGAAAACCCGTTAAATTAAAAGTGCAGATTTACTTCTTTGCACACATAATAATTAGAGAGTAAATTTTCGTTCACCACCAATTTTGTACAAAATGGAAAACTTAAATCAAACAAACACCTGCATCTAGGTGTTCTTCCATTGTCTATCAATCATCTCCTTTTTAATTTCTACTTACATATTATATCTTCCATTACAATCTTTTCCAGTCTCCATTTCAATCTCTATTTGTTTCAAATTTAAATATTCATATTTAAATCACTAAATTCTTCTTTAAATTACTAATTAAAATAATTTATTCTACAGTATATAATAATATACAGGGTGCTGATTGATTTAGCCGAACATAGGAAATTAATATGTGAAAACTTATTTATGCAAATTCCTGCTTTCCTAATTATTTTAGAGAAAAACTGAAAAACACGAAAATAATGCAGAAATATAAACTACGAATGATAACACCATTAGATTTCATCTAGCTTTTACTGAAAAAATAAAAAAATGCTTTTAAAATTGTTAAAAGCTTTATTTATCAGACTGGCCATGTAAGTTTCCATGGTAATTATTTTTGAAAATAGAATTTAAATTGAATTTATTACATGGCCATTGGCATAAATAAAAATTTTAACAATTTTGAAAGCATTTTTTGACCTTTTAAGAAAAAGATAGATGAAATCTAATGGTGTTATCATTCGTAGTTTCTATTTCTGCATATTCTGCATTTGTGTGTTTCTAAAATAATTAGGAAAGCAGGAATTTGCGCAAATAAGTTTTTATATTATTATTTTTCTATGTTCGGCTAACTCATTCAGCACCCGGTATAAATATGAATAATATATTCAACGTTTACATCAAACAATTCATCTAAAAATATCACCTTTAATTGCCTACCAGACTATGAATACTAAAAATTTAATCAAAATTCCTCAAACTCGCAAACTTGGACATTTAGTCCAAAACAGCGCATTTCTAGCGGTAGTTGGCGCAACGTCCTCTAGTTTGCGGCAGGGTCGTAGCTAGAGTTAAATTTATGGTAAGGCTGCGGCGGTTACAAGTAGGGCAGACGTGTAAATAAGGGCTCATTCTAAAAAATAATTGAGGGGCGCATGAATATTTGACAACGACAAGAAAAGAGCTTTTAATTCTTTCTTTTTTTAGCTTTTTGCATTTTTTTCAAGCGAAAAATGCCGCCATAATTTGCAAACAAGTTCAGGCACGTCCCTGAAAAAACGTGAAGACGCAACAAAATGCCGCGCCTGCGGTCTCAGCGTTGCCGACTCCTGGGATGGTAAGATCGTTGGTAGGGCATTGAGATTTTAAGTTAGGGCATTGGGATTTTAAGTTAGGGCATTGGGATTTTAAGTTAGGGCATTGACCCACAATGCTCCTCCTAGCTACGGCCCTGGTTTGCGGTAAAACTAAAAAATTTAAAATTTACACTTAGTACAAATTTTTACAATAAAAATGGTTTTAAACATGCCCAAAACGATCACTAAATATTTAGTAGCCTACCGGCGATTTTAAATAGTAGTCCTACTAAGGATAGTACCCTTTAAATTCGACTATGCATACAGGTTGCATGTTTGGCTACTACCTGAGATAACTACTAGTATAATTTTTAAATAAATAATTATTAATAGACAATTTTGAAATACTCCCAGCAAACACTACAACGTCGGCCGTAAGCCGACAACGAATTAAATAATTATTATATTTATTATGCCAAAATCACTACTGCTCACTAAGTAAAATAGACATTCAAAAAATAGAATATATTTATTTAAAAAATTCATAATATTATGATATCATTATAATCAGTAAATCAGTGGCGGAACTACCGGGGTGCGGTGGGTGTGACGCACGCGGGCCCCCGGCTGAAAGGGCTCCCAATTCCACTGTGACCTTTCTCAATCTCTTTAAAAAAAATTAAAACCATTAAAAATATTATAATGAAATAATCTAGTATTAGTATTTAATTTCTAATATTCACAATAAAATATTATATTTTGGCAGTCTTCTCTTATTGAGGTAAAGAAAGAGGGCATCATTTATTTTTATTTTAATTTGCCAACAGCACATCATACAAATGAATATCTAATGATTTCCCACTTTAGCAGCACCAAGTACAATTTGTTGTTTAGTGATTTGTGACTTCAGCTTTGCCAGAAAGATAATTTTCATAATTTAATAATAAGTTAATCATAAGCCACTTAAAAAGTAGAAGTGGACTTAAGAAGCCTCATAGAAGGCTATAAGCAGTTTGACAATGATCTCCATGAAAATTAAGTTACCTGAAATTTAAATATTGGCAAAATAATTAATGTATTTGCCAAAGCAAAAAAAGGACTTCAATTCATAATTTTTGTAAAATGGTAATTATTGTATTTTTTATTCTACAAAGGCCTGTTTTATAATAGTGGGATAAACCTGGTATAACGTTAGACTTAGTATTACCATTATTACCGATTATTACCAATAATAATTCAGTGTTTTTCTAATAATTCAGCTTGTGAAATTACCTTAGTAACACATGCTAAATATGTTATTTTATAATCTAAGTTTTATCATAAACTCGATTTTTTTTTCTGGTGGGATTGGCCCTAAATGTAGTTTTGTTACTTGGTTATCTTAAAATTATGGTTTTATCGTATGAGTTATTTATTATTTTCTTTCATTTTTGTCTTTTATAAAAATAGGGCCCCCGATAACAACTTTGCACACGAGTCCCTCAACTGCGTGTTACGCCATTATAAAGTAATCATAATATACCAGAAATTCGCGTATTTAGAGTAATGCAATGAATTTTGAAAAATTTTGCGTAATTAAGAGTGAATATTTGTGTTCCACTTAAGTAGGTATATGAAAACTGCAGCCCTTAATGAAAAGTTGGTTAACTATGTGTACGATACTGAGGAAGAACAATGCGTCAGAAACATTGTGTCTACTGTTCATTTGTAATTATGCAGTGTTCAAACGTAATGTTATAAAAAAAATGAGATAAATAAAATAATAATTTAAGTTTATAGTAATTTTTTTTCAAAAATTGATGAATTACTAATTGGATCCTTCATAATTGATACAAGTTAGAATGCTTTCTCTGTTCAAAATTTATTACAAAAATGAAAAATTTATTAAATGAAAAAGCCATCTCTCAATAAAACTTACTAACAAATTATGCACTAATAGGATTATGGCAAAAGCGATAAATTATAAAAATTTTGAATCTGTTAATTTGTGTTATAATTTTTTCAATAATAATCAAACACTGAAACAGTGATTGTAAATTAGTTATAGGGATAAGTAAGTGATTGTTAAGTTTTTAACACTATATAAGTGAAGGTAAGAGAAGCAATTTTGTTTATAGAAAATATGCTTTTAAAACAGTTTTAATAATATAAGTAACGTAGGTATCTGAAAATGCATTAATAAAATCAAATTCAGTCATTCACAAATGCAATATTAAAACTAGTAGCACTGAAATATTTGATAAATTGGACAATCCTATGACTTCAATCTAAATCATTTCTAAATTAAAATATCGTTGACATCCACAATTGTGTGACCAAATTTCAGTTGTATCTTCAGCTGGTTTGTTTTTATTATAATAAGATATATTAAGCTTGTAGATTTTAGTAGCTAATGTTAATGTATATTGCAGTATAGATAATTAAAATCAATCTGCAATAAATAGATAATGTTAAAAAAAAATATCTAGATAGAATAGTTTTTGTAAAATGTCAAATTTCAGGAATAAATTGATATATTTATCCACTCTTTATATTAAATATTTTTAACCCTCTTCTTTGAGCTAACAATTTCCAAAATTTAATTGCCAATATAATACTCTCTCTCCTGTTCTACTAATATTTATACTAGTCTTCTCGATATCTTTAGCAAACCCGAAGTATGTTTCTATTTTAATACCTTCTAAATGCTTATCTCGTCAGGTTTGGTATTTTCGAATAAGGGTGAATTAAATTAAATGAGTTTTTGTTTTAAACTTCAGTTACAAGAAATGTGACGAAACATTTCGACCTTTATATGTCAAGAATAAAATTTAATATTTCCTAGTATGTTGACTATATTATCAACTTACCGGTAATTTGGGATTTGTAATCACTTTGCAATCCGAAAACTCATATACTTACATAATATAAATTTAATTTGATATTTTAAAGGAGATAACTTCAACCAAAAGAAAAAAGAATTAGAAACGCATAAATTCTAAGAATCGTGCAAGAATAGCGGTGTAAAGATTCTTAAAATATTAATTGAGTTATGAACAAATAAACATTTTGATTTGCCGGTACCGTTTTTGGGTAAGAAGTTAAGGAACAAGTGCTGAACTTAAGTATATCTACGTTATCTTAATAATAAGTTCGATGCACACGAGTATTAGGTACTAATTAATTTCTTATATATTATTCCATGAAATTACCGCAAAAATATAAGTTACATTAAATTCAACAATTTATAAATTAATTTAAAAATAATTTAGAAAAGGACTTATAGTGCGCAACCTTCTTTATCTAAGTGATAGATTTATACAATATTTAAATCGCCATAACAATGTTAGGAAAGCTAATTTTTTAAAAGTAAAAACAGTACTTGCATTTATTACCCTGCAATTGCATGTTGCAACTGCAATTGCAAATGCAATTACCCTGATTTAATTAAGTTTAAGTCATTTTTTCGGTTGTGTGCTCTTACAAACAAAATAACTTTAAGGAAATAATAAATTAATGCAATTTTAAATCTATTTAATAGAATTTGATTAATCATTTTAATTGTAATTTTTGGGTATTGTTGTACTAAAGCAATTGAATTTAAATTTTAAGGAAAGCTATTCAACTTTAACTAATCTTGCGGTCTATCAGAAGTTTGAAATTACTTTGATTAATTCTAGTTTCAAGTTAACGTCTTTTACATCGACTTATCAAATGTATTTATTTGACAGCTCTGATGTTAATTGCCAATAGTGAACGATTATATTGGATTATTTAAAAAATACGGTTTAAAGTTTTTAAAACTAAAAGCTACACTTTTTACATAATTAATTATGTTTATCGTTAGATAATTTTCTCTGTTATCTTATATTCAATGCGGATTTTAATGCATTTTTGAAAATATCGATGGAAAGTTATTGCGGTCATGAGAAGTTTTTGAAGAATTCTACTCTTATTTGCAAGTAATATCAAGTTTTCCAGTTGAAATGATAGCAGTTCACTATTTCTTTCTATGTTTTTAGCAATTCACTGCAAACTCCTGACTGGCTGCTTAAAAATAATTGTGAAGTATTTGAAGAACGAACTGAATTTTCATAATTATAAGAACAATTTTAAGTTTCCATTTCGGTAAATTAAGTAAGGTAACTTCTTCGTGGTTTATTGACTTCGATGCAAAAATTGTAAAGGATTTTAAAATATTGTTAATGAGGAATCCTCATGCATTTAAAAAAATTTCTTTCTGGAAGTTTGTGCTAAAAAAATGAGATTGGTGTTTTTAATTTTTTTATGCCATTAATATTAAGCCCAAAATGAGTTTTTGAAAACCCAGTGACGTCACTAGGAGGTTTTGCAAAACGTGACAACTCTGTAAACAAAATGGGTAAGATATAATATATCCGTAAATTGTAGTAAGACAAAGCCAAAAAACTTAGAAATTTAAAAAATTTTGAAATTGGTTCTAGTGTATAACATACTTTTAAACGTCAAATTATACTCCAATATGGCCTCAATTATATGTTTTGTGATAATTTAATTTCTTTATTTTTGTAGACTATAATTATTATTATTAACTTATAAATATACTAAACATATGTTTGCGGCCGGCCATATTAAACTATAATCTGATGTTTAAAAGTATGTTATACACTAGAAAAAATTTTAAAAAATTTCAATTTTTTTAGTTTTTTTGTCTTTGTCTTACACAATATATATCTAACTTATTTTGGTTTACGGGCTTGTCACGTTTTGCAAAACCTCCTAGTGAAGTAGCTGAATTTTTAAAAATTGAATTTTGGACTTAATATTAATCGAAAGCAAAAAGTAAAAACATAATAATAAATTGCAAAAGTATACTTTATCGATTGATATTATTCAAAAGTACTAATTCCAACTGTTGCAAATTCCTCATTGTATTTAATGACTCGTCCGTGATGACTCATCTACGATGACTCTTACATGTTGCTAATAGATGATGACTCGTATAATTATTATGATTACCTTGGTAACTGATAGTGCACATCTGCTAATTATACTGCTGACTGGTAGATTTTATCGTTCTAGAACAGGGGTCTCCAAACTACGGCCCGCCAGCACCACCAATCCGGCCCGCGATAGCGGGCCTGATGTGGCTGGTATCCGGCCCGCCCTTTAATTTATTTTGATAAATCAAATCAAATAAAGTAATCATACAAAATAATACTCAGGTATTTTATTTACCGACTAAAAATAGTTGTCAAAACACAACAAAAGTTGTCAAAAAGCAATCTTAATCTAATAAGTTAACAACGTAAATTGTACATTTTGAAACCGTTTTTTGACATATAAAAATCTCATTTACAGCAAAACTTTTTCAACATTTTTAGTTAAAAATTTCATTTTTTTAAATTTTGTATCTGCACTGAAAAAAAAGGTACATAAAAAATTCATCACTTTTCAGCCGATGAACAAAATTCATCATATTGATGAAATATTCATAGTTTTGATGAAAAGTCATTATATTGATGAAATTTGTTCATCAATATGATGATCCATTTTTTTCAAACGGTGCGATGAAATGAAAAACTGAATAGGCATTTTTTTCTTGAAAACGTGATTCTGTAGATTTATGTTCATAAGCATTTTTCTATTTTGTTGCACCGATTCCGAAATATAGATGACGATAGTTTTTGTGTTTTGCAGAGTCCTGTTTAAGTCGCTACCAGTCAAAAATGGGGCAATAAAATTGGAAAATGTATAGGTACAAAATTGAAGACAATGAAATTTATAACAAAAAAAAATGTTTAAAAAGAAGCTTTGCTGTAAATGCGATTTTTATATGTCAAAAAAACGGTTTCAAAATGTACAATTTACATTGTTAACATAGGGGGGGGGGGGGTTCGAATATTTTTGTTAGTCACTGTAGCTAGATATTGGCCCTCGGGGCTTTGTGGGGCAATCAGTCTGGCCCTTTAGCTAAAAAGTTTGGAGACCCCTGTTCTAAAAGACTCTATAAAAATTTTGTTGCTTATAAATTAATACAAATGTGATTTGATGTGAGGACAGTAGTAGGTTTAAATAGTGTCTTCTTTATTTGTACTCTCAGAAATTTGGACTTCCCAGTTATAATGTACAATTAAATTTTTATACGGAATTTATATTACTTATAGACCCACTTACTTCAGAAATGCTCACTTAATTTTAAGCATTTTAAGCAAAAAAAACACTAAGAACATAATATCACCTAATACAAAGTAATATATTACCTGTTTAAAATGTTAATTTAAAAAATTCATTCAATAGTCATATTTAATTCCAAAAACTTTTTAAATTTTAAAAATAAACCAATTTCTAAACTTTAATGATACATAGGTGTTGTCACAATTTTGTGGAACCCCCTTCTCTCGATCATCACAAATCGTCAAGCAGGTTAGAACCTTCAACGCGTAAAGAATTTTTTTCTTAACTTCTTTACTTACTATTAGGAATAATTTTATTGCAGTAATAATTTATTATTGAAATTACAAAAATTTGATTTAAAATCTAAAAATTGTAATTGTTATATTCTTTCGAATTGCACACGGGCTCAAATACAGTAGAAGCTCGATTCTGTGAACACAAAATTCCAAAGGTTTGCTCAAATTACCGCAAGTTTTCACACTAATGGGGGTGTAGAAAAGGCATATAATGGTACCAGTGACGGATTTACAAATTTGCCGCCAGTAGGCTATTCAATTTTTTCCGCCCCTACTGACCTCAGAAATTTGATACCCAAGTTTTTTAAATTACGGCAATGATTAATAAAAAAAATGAGTAAAAATTACTAAATATAAATTGTAATATTGAAACGCTATTGAGTCAATCCATATGAAATCACAAAAAAAAATTTTGCTGCACCATTTTAGATTTTGCATAAACTTTGTGCAAATGTTTTTTAGGGTTTCAAAGACCAAAATCCAGAAGGATTTAATTTTCGCACTAGCCACTTCTACTCCTAACAAATTCAAACAATTGAAAAGTCTTATTTTGGTGATTTGGGGTTTTAGCTGTAAATATTTCTCTATTACAGATATCGAGTTGACCAAGGTGGCATTTTAAAGCTGAAAGATGGTAGTTTCTAAAAAAAATATAAACATTTACATAATTCATACACCTGAAAAATAACATGGTATTGAAAATACGTGTATTTATATTTTATTAGTATAATAACTAATAAGCAAAACATTAAAATTTTAAGAATTTGCATATTTCGAGCCATAAAATTTGTAAAAGTGTTTGATTAGAGAAAAAAATTTGAAATTTTCAGGATACTTACTGTACAGTCAGAATCATGTTATAGTTAACATAGTGTTAACGAACGGAAGCTTTGGATTGGTAAATCAGCAGAAATGTGGCTGATTGGAGTATTTGTTAACATTACGTTAACGTTAACATGATTCTGACAGGGCAGTTAATTGAAAATTACAAAAATCAACATAATATACTTATTTTCAATACCATGTTATTTTTCAAGTATATGAATTATGTAAATGTTTATATTTTTTTCTAGAAACTACCTTCTTTCAGCTTCCAAATGCCACCTTGGTCGACTACATATCTCTAATAGAAAAATTTTTACAGCTAAAACCGCAAAACACAGAAATAATACTTTTCAATTGCTTGATTTTGTATGGACTGGAAGTGGCAAGTGCGAAAATTAAATTCTTCTGGATTTTGGTCTTTGGAACCCTAAGAAACATTCCCACAAAATTTAATAAAAATCTAAAATATTGCAACAACAAAGATTTGATGATTTCATATGGAATGACTCTATTGGAATATAATAATAAAATTCTCGTCCAAACTTTGATATATGAAAATTGAATATTTGGCTTAGTGCACTAAAATCAAACTAAATTTTTTGCAATGTCGATATTTCGAAGACTTTATATCTTCATCTTCAAGACTAGTAAGAAAAGGATATCGAATTGTTTGACAATATAAAATTAAAATTAAACGGCGAAAAAGAAGCCACAAATGGTCACAAATAAATTATTAAAATTGTGAAACATGTAAATATGAATCGTGTAATTAAAACTTGTAAATAAATAAATATTATTAAAATAATAATCTCTGACTATATTTTAAAAATATAACGAACAATGAAAGTCATCGAAACGTCTACATTGTAAAAAATTTAGTTTTATTTTAGTCCACTAAACCCAATATTTAATTTTTAAAAAATTTTAAAAATTCATGATCACAAAAGTATATTTTACAGAGCGTTTAGTAATTTTTCATATACAGACGTTAGAGTGTTCAGTAGACTGTACAGTAAGTACTAAAATATTGAAATTTTTGTTAAATTTTCTAAACTCGTTTTCTCTATGTATATATTTTTTTTATTTCTGCAAGACAAAAATTTTTGGGCCAAATTTGCCGCCCCCTGAAATCTGCCGCCCTAGGCTTCAGCCTACTCAGCTTGTTGGTAAATCCGCCACTGAAGGTACATATTTATTCCATATAAAACTTATAATGGATAATGTTGGTAATTAAGAACATTAAAGATGCAAAGTTTACGAAAAAACGTAATTATCCTACTTTGCTTTTGTTTTTTAATTAGATTTAAAATTATAGCCTTTTCATAAACCTTTTTTGAACTTAAGATATCAGTTATGTCAATACCTATCTTGATACCAATGCTTGAATAGCTTCATTATGTTTTTTTTTTGCAGTTTGGGTTTGATATTGTAACTTTTACTGAATGTAATTTACAGAGTGTAATAATGTTCACGGTACCGAGTAGCTATAGAAAAAATTGGTTGTTCACAGGACCGAGATGTTCTTAAATTCGAATGGTCACGTTATCAAGCTTCTACTGTATTCCATCTGATAATTGCAATTAGTATGTAAGGGGGTGAAAGCCAGAATGGTGTAAGTCAGAAAGATGTAAGATTGTTATACTATTTTAATCCTTAATTATAGGATTATTATTAAAGATTAAAATAATTTGAAAATTTTAAATGACTTACACCAATCTGGCTTTCACCCCCTCATGTATATATCTCTGTACCTGTATTATTCGATAAATAGTACCAGTTTTAATATTAGAAAGAAGTCCATGTATAGAATGTATAAATTCATTTATACACTACCTATTATTTTGTAAGCTGTTATCGTTATATTTTCATCTATTTCTGTGAGAACCATAATATTTCATATGTTTTTATAAGTCCTCGGTAGTATACTCTTTATTGTTTCTTATGTCAATACAATTATTACACTGCAAAGCCATTACAATCAAATTACGGGTTCAATTCAAAACTTAAAATACATTGAAATACAACAAATCACAAATTCCGAAACATGTTACAACATATTAAAATACTTAGAATACTAAAATCATCAAAATATCACACAACATATCACAGATGTTTAATCTTATCACAGTTCTCACACTTCCACTCATTTCCCTTATATGCCGCAACAAGATGTTCGAAGATTGAGTTATCGTACTGTATGCTGCTTTCTTTTTGGTCTTATTTATATCACCGTTCGACGCACCAATCTGCCCCAACAACTCCCTCAGATGTTCTTCCGTCGTCAACATTTCACCAAAGCAGCCGATGATGAACATCTCCAATTCCATATTACATTTATGGATGTGTCTCAGCTTGTCCACTAAGTTGGTGTCTCGTTGGATTGTTTTGCAATTTTTATGATCGATTGCATCGCAAGAGTTTTTTGTGTATCGAACTCTTTTTATTTCTTCTTGTGTTTTATAATTCTGTAGGTGGGGAATTGAAACTTCAAACAGGTACGTTTTGGCAATCGGTTTTAGTTTCTGCAGCATTATATCTGGCTTATTATGATGTAGTTTCTTCTCCGTCAGAATCGATTGACCGGCTCTGATCCTAAATTTATTTACGCCACTTGTGTATTCACAATTTAACACGGCCTTTCCAAATTGTAGGTTCTTTGCTATGTCATCTGAGCGTTTGTTGCTTCTAATATTAACCTCAGGAGCCAATTCACCACCTGGTCGTGTCTAGTATTGTAGTTGGTCTTCGTGCAAGCAGCGACTACATGGTAAGCGGTCTCTCTCACTCCGCATCCCAAGCGACAGTTCACGTTGGTACTGTTTCCAGGAGCAGCACGCAGTTTAAAAATTTGCTCTTCCGCCGCCGCATTTATCAGTGAAACTTTGGATGGGTTGGTTCTGTAATATAGGGTTGCCGGAAACTGGATAATTTTTTGGTTATCTACCACATTGCTTTTGACCAGTCTTTGGTCCTAGCCGCTATGTCGTTGGATTTAAAGAGACTTGTAGTCCCATGTATTGTTCGAGTCTTCCATTTCGATTTCTAGTTTGTATTTTTCACGAACACATCTAAATTCCCCTATAGGTGACCGGTGTCCCGCCTTATCGAGCTTCTGAAAGGTTGTGTATATACCTATCTTTCATTTCGGGGTGTTTACTTATGTACGCATATTTCCTTCCTATTTGGATCGCAGCCTCCGTCTCAATCGATCGGAAGTCGAGGCCGCCTAGGTGTGCAGGCAAGTACGCTCGTTGGTTTGACGTTGGTCTTTTCTTTATATTTTCCCCCGTCATTTGTGCTCTGATTTTCTTGTCTAGAGTTCTGCATCTTGGTAACGTCGCAAGGGTTGATTCATTCGGGTAGATGTTGCCCATGATGTAGATTGCGGCTGGAATCACCGTGCTGTTATATAGTCTCTTCATTTGGAAAGTGGTGAGATGTGACGTGAAGATGTTTTTTTGTCTTGCATAGAATTTTTTCTTCGATTCTTTCAAAAATTTCAAGAGTGTCTCTTTCGAGTTGTTCGATTCCCAGGTATTTGTACTCTTTAGTTATTTCCGGGAGAAATCTCTCATCATTTTGCACTTGTTCTTCTGTTCCAGTGGCTGAGTAGTGTCCACACTTCTTGGTGTTGAGATGTAATCCGACCTCATTGGCGCATCTCTCAATCAAGTCCTTTATCGCTGCTATGGATTCTCGTGTCGGGGCGTGACATTTAATGTCATCCATAAAGGCAATTATACGGTGTTGACCTTTTGTCATACCATTTATTTTTGGATCCGCTTTAACCCTCTCTATAATTCCCGCCGTGGTTAATACAAACAACAACGGACTCAGTGAGTCACTTTGCAGTATACCTCTTCTTACTTTGATGCTGGTTGGTATTGCATTCTTGTTTTTCTTCAGGAGAATCATACTCCATTGCTTTATAGCATGGATCAAGGTATTTTGTAGTGTATCTGGGATACATGAGCTTGTTCTGGTTGATTGAGTCATACGCCTTCTCGAAGTCGAGTCAGATTGTGTGGTGGTCTTTTCTTCTTAATCGCGCCATCTGGGTGAGGGCATTGTCGGTTAACATTCCATGTAGGGTTCCCCAGATCCCCGCTCTCGCCATTGGTTCTTAGTATACAGGGTGACCCAGACCACCCGTATCAGTACTTTTTTTCAAAAACGGTAGGTCGTAGAGAGTTGGGCTAAAAAAATTTATTACAAAAGTCCTAATGACGAATCTAATGGTGATATTATTATTTCCGGGAAAAGTCGGCATCCAGAGTAGGTTGCTCCAGAAAGTCCAGAAATCCAGAATTTTAAATGGCACCATATGTCGAAAGTGGTATCGTTGGAAAGCCCCTTAAAAAATAAGCAAGTTTTGTAGGAAAATTTTTTTTATTACTCCCACCCCTTTTAAGTTATATTCGACTTAAGTTATTCAGTTATTATTTTGATTATTTTGACTTTATTTTAAAAATTGGCATTCAAAATCTAGCTATCGGGTTAGACAATAATTAAACAATAAACCAGAAGAGCTCAACAGTGTTTAGAAGTAAATGAAAGACATTTTGAACACTTGTGACATTGCTCTAACGCGGTAGCTGGATTTCAAGTGCTGACTTTTAAAGTTAAGTTCGTTATAAGAAATTGAAATTTAATAATTTCAAGTGAATATAATTTAAAAGGGGTGAGAGTAATAAAAAAATTTTTCCTACAAAACTTTCTTATTTTTTAAAGAGCTTTCCAACGATACCACTTTCGACATATGTTTCTATTTAAAATTCTGGATTTCTGGACTTTCTGGAGCAAACTACTCTGGATGCCGACTTTTCCCGGAAATAATAATATTACCATTAGATTCCTCATTAGGGCTTTTGTAATAAATTTTTTTAGCCCAACTCTCTACGACTTACCGTTTTTGAAAAAAAGTACTGATACGGGTGGTCTGGGTCACCCTGTAGTATAGGTATATAAAACGTAGGTGGTATAGTGGTCAGTATCCCCGCCTGTCACGCGGGAGACCGGGATTCGATTCCCCGCCGGGGAGGCTTTTTTTTTATGCAAAAACTAGAATATAATAAATTATTATAATGAAAAAAAAAATTTGTTGAAAAATTGTTTTTGAATTTCAAGAATTTTTTTTCCCTAATTTATGAAATTTTCGTGTGGTATTCGATTGATTATTTTTTTTATTAATATTAATTTCATGAACTGACGATATAATAAACCGTCTTTGATTTATTTTATTAAAACAAAAATCGATTATTATTCTCGCGGCAATAGTGTAAGTATAGATTATTCCCACTAGTCCCACTAGTATAATGTTTTGATTGGCAACTTTGATTGAAATTGAAAGTTTCTATCGGTTTTCAGAAACAAAAAAAAATAATAAAAAAAAATCAAATCAAATCAAGTTCAAATAAAACTACCAGTAAAAAAATTTAAGAAAAGTGAAGTTTCAACCTACATTAAGAATCACTTAAACTTAAATAAATCCCCCGGATTTGACCTAATAACTGCAAAAGTCCTACAAGAACTCCGAGATAAGGCTATCAAATTTATAACTATGATCTTTAATTAGGTATATCTTGAGATTGGGCTATTTTCCTTTACAATGGAAGGTGGCTCAACTTATTTTAATATCCAAACCAGGAAAACCATTAACGAAAACTGCCTCGTACAGGCCTATCATCAGCTTGTTTTCTATTTTATCTAAAATATTTGAGAAACTAATTTGAAGAAGTGATTCCTAGTGGCAAGTGATTTCTGAGTATCAATTGGAATTCCCAAATCAGAATTCCACGATTGAGCAACTTCAAAGAATTGCTAATAAAATCAAGTAAGATTTGAAGACCAAAAGATACTGTTTAGCCGCATTTCTTGATATAACCTAAGCTTTCGACAAGGTGTGGCAACTGATCTTTATTCAAAATCAAATCATATCTTCCACACAACTTCTATCCGGTTTTGAAATCCTACCTACAACATAGACACTTCTTTGTAAAATATCGAGATGAGATATGACCACTTTGGTCAGTCCACTCTGGAGTCCCCCAGGGCAGCGTCTTGGGCCTGCTTCTATACCTAATTTACACAGCTGATCTACCAACTAATTCAGCACTCCCTGGTGTTAAAATGTAAAGGGAGCGTGCCATTGGGCAATCTCATTCTATGTCGTCTAATTCAATTTGATAATTTGTAAAATACTAAGATTTCAAATAAAAAAAAAAATTTCTAATACAAATGAAATGGAACGCCAATTGAATTGATAACTTCTACCAATCCAAATCCAATCAAAAACAATCCAAATCTTCTCGGAATTTTGGGACATATCAATATTCTAATAATAATATAAAACTGTTTACTCAAACATTTACTTTTATTTCACCCAAATATAAAAATTTATACTAAAACCTAAAATAACTCAAATTTACAGAGACAAAATCGATTTCCAACTGCTCCTGAAGCCATCTTGACGAAAAAAGACCTGGTTACTTCACGTAGTCGATTTAAACTAAACTAGTTAGTGGGTTAGTTAGTAAAATAAAAATTTTAAAAATAACACAAAACAATATCAAAAATAAATTAAAATGAATTTGGGCGAATCGGAGAGCTGGATTCTGGATTCATGTAAATGATTAATAAGCGAATTATTAACTATTCATAGATTAATTATTAGGTTTAAACCAATCAGCACTCGTAACTGTCACTAAGTTTAAGTAATTTTTAATAAATTTGAATAATTTAAAAAAAATGATTTTAAGAATTTAAATAGTAATTTATAATAAATAAAACTTAAGTTTACAGTTGAACGACATAGGATGTAGATTTTATAATGCTTTTAGAAAAATTAGTTCAATTATTTTGCGTATCCTACTTGAATTAAATATAGTTTTCTCAGCATAATAATTATTATTCACTTTATGTTGAACTTCAACACTTTTCTCGAATAGACAATCGTCTCGTTTAAAATATATTACGTTTATATCTATTTTAATAAGCAAGCATTACTCTTCAGTGAAGAATCTTTAGTAAATTTTGAATTTCTAAAACGCAATAGCGATAAATGCTATTACTTTTTAATTACTATAAAGCTGGATAGACGTAAGTTATAATAAATTTGACTACATGATTATTAATTAAATTTAGCTTGTCTAGTTCTAAACTTTAATATATTTTATATTATAATGTGTATTTTATTGTCTTTTAAAAAAACTAGTAGCGCTCGTTATAAATAAAATTCAAAAAATAATACAAATATAATTTTTTGAATCTTTGATTTGCTTTATTTTGGGAAGAGCACAAAAGAGCTATTTTTGGTGTTAATAATATATTATTGGTATTACTTCTATGATGATAATCAGTTAAAGCAAGTAATGATATAAGTACTTTGTAAACTACTCGATATGCGGTTTGAGACTAAGCAGCTTGTGATTTTTGCTCCTGGACCTAAAAATTAGGTTAAAGGAATCTGCGTATACTTCATATAAATTTAAGTTTTTCTAAATATTTCAGCAATTAGGTTTATTTAGTTAAGTCCTACTTATAAATTTGCTTAAAATTTATTGCATAAGAGGAGCTTAAGAGAAATTTTAAGTTTTAATTAGTTGAAATGAGAAATTAATAGCACTTACAAGAATGTCGATTTACATACTCAAATAATAGTATATAAGTACAACATTTTGTCAAAGATTTACCATATTATATAAAAGTTATTTCTTGACTTCAAAGTAGTATAATAGATTACTGGTATTATTAGTATCGAATGTATGATTTTGTTCATTAGGTATTCTGCTTCTTTGTTTTGCTGGCGAATTAAGGGGTTGTTCGAGATTGTGGTGCTGATGGGGATATTTGGCATTATATTGTACTGGGTCACAGTCGGCGAATTATTGCTGTGGTGCACCGGACCGTGAGTTATGGAACAAAATTTCCGCCTCCGCTTAGCAACGTTCTTCCTGCGGTTCTTCATATAGTAACTCAAATAGTTTTTACGTTAAAGAGCCGATTATAAATCGAATGTACTACATACTTACAATGGCACAGTATGAAATAAATATAAAACATTTTTACTTGAACAAATTTTCTTTTGTACAACTATAACACTGTTACTGAAATTTTAAATTAATTTAACTTTTAGTTTTATTCACACTTCAAAATGTTAATCACAACAAAAGATAAGCTATAGGTAAACGGAGTTCTGTTTTTACAATATCTCAAGAATTACCTGACCTACTAAAACTCATTTTTCGCAGATTGTTGAAGTTGGAAAATACTCTTTAACATTATTATCGAGTTCATTTACTAAGGACACTGATGTTCCTTACAACAAAATAATTAAAACTCGTTAAAAATGATCGCCTTTACTGTAATCGCTTATTGTGTCAACCACATCCAAATTGGGATTTGTTGAAAGTCGTAATTAAGGTTTTATAAAAATTAAACTTTTTATTAAATTTTCTTAAATATTACACATTCTTTTTGATATAATTACAAATTCAAACGCAAAATGAGGTATATTAAAATATGTTTTATTTATATTTATAGAATATATAGAATTACAAAATGCAAAAATAAAATTAACCATTAAACATTGGCAAGTTTCTTTAATACACAGTTATTGAACTTAACTAAGCGGTCTCCAGGATCCGAGCCTTCTGTAGTTTTGCAAGATTCAATGGCGTCTTCTATAATTTGTTCTTGATTGACCATACCTCCATTGACTAAATTTGCATATGGAATCAAAGGTTTGATTAGGTTCTTAGAGACAATCATTTTAGTGTTTTCGTCGTAGCCGTTTAGTTTTATATAAGAACAAAGCATGAGTTTGTTAAAATCGGGATTGCCTTCGGGTACTATTACACCATCTTTAACATTATCCAACACCCAATCAGTATTTAATCCAAGTTCTTTTATACAGGCAACATCTTCTGGGCTTAGAATATCTTCTGTATATTTGGAAGCTGCAAACTGAAAAAGAAATAGTTATTATAATTTTTTGTATAAAACATATTTCTCATTCACACTAAATTACTATTTAACTATTAAACTAGTATTAGAAGTAAGAGATAGATATATGCGATATTTTTACAGCTCAGGCCGTTTCTCGCATCCTAAACGCCATTCTTTTTTATTTTGCCAATCGTTCTCGTTAAGTTTTCTCCTACTCATGGCTTCTTGCACTTCTTGAATCCAATTTCGCATAGGTCGCCCTCTTTTTCTTCTCTGTGGTGGAGTCCATTCCCAAATCTTTAAAGGCCACCTGTGAGGTTGCATACGTCTTAAATGCCCATACCATCTTAACCTATTTTTTTCTATATCGTCTATTACCCCCCAGTTCTTATAGGTATCTGTCAATTTTCTCATCATGCAAGAGATATCTTCCTCATCTTCTGCAATAACCACTTGATCGTCAGCAAAAAGGAGAGTATGTAAACAGTCATCATTTATGCATTAGAAGTAAAAAACGTAAAATATGAAAAAATTGTTTTGAATTAAAAAAATAAATAAAATTATACAATAATATTTACCCCTAATGAAGTTAAAAATAGGAATGCCCAGATCTTCATGTTGATATCGTCGTTTGATAAATTATTGATTGAACTTGTATAGCTTCTTTTAAAACATCGTATTTAAATGCAACGGCTTAATGCAATAATTAATTTATTCAAAAATCAGCAAAATAGTTTTGCTAAGAGTTTAATAATAATTTATTGTGTATGCTTTTTATTATTCTACGAAAGGTTCTAAATAATAATTACAGAATCGTCTAATTTATTGAATTGCATTGCTTGATTAATTTCATAATATAAAATACAACGTTTGAGGTGCTCTGGAAAATTTTATCATTTTAAAAAGTCTGCATTATTGCTTTTATTATAAAATAGTGACAATTTGCATTAATATTGCTTATACTGATATATAAAAAATCTGCTTAATAGTCAATTAGGAAATATTTGAAACATTACATTAAAATTAAGTTTTTTTTTTAATTTATAATAAAAATGCAAAATACTAGATAATTCAAAAGGAAAACTGAATATATTGTAGTAAACATTCTGTATTATACATCTCACCACATTCGATTAAAGTTCTCAAAAAACAGTATTTTGCAAAAACTAACTTCTTAGTTTCTAACTTTGTGATGCTTTAAATAGTATACAAAATTATGTACAAAAATTACCAAAGGTTTTTTTTGTACGGCCAATAAGTTTCGAGCAATAGATATTATTTTAGTTTTAAATAATTTTTAATATTGTTTATACATTTTTTGTTTAATTTTTTGATTTAAATATAAATGGCAGTCGAAAATAAAAAAGTGTTTATTCTAAAAAAGTTGTAAAATTTCATTGAACGTTTAACGAAATTGTTCGCCGTTTTCTATAATATCTGTCTATTTCAGAATGTAGGATTTTTCTTAAACCTTTAAAATATCTTTTTATTTGACTACTACAAAAATACCCACGAGAAAGTTTTAGGTATTAGTAATACAATAATGATTTAGTCGTTATGTAGTGGAAAAGGAATCTGCATGGAGATAACTCGGAAATAAAATTTTGTTTGCTTAAGGCTTAAGCCCTCAACAAATTCAAACCGGAACAGGGGTACATTTGTCATGAAAGTCTTAGAAATCACAAAATCTTAAGTTGTAAAGAAATGAAGAGCAGAGCTAAAGACAGAAGATACACAATCACAACAGTGGTGATACCAACAGAATCAGTGGCGGAACTACCGGGGTGCGGTGGGTGCGACGCACACGGGCTCCCGGCCAAAAGAGCCCCCAGTTCTACTGTGACCTTCCTCAATCTTTAAAAAAAAAATTTAAATTTAATCTAGTATTAGTATTTAATTTCTAATATTCACAATGAAATATTATGTTTTGGTAGTCTTCTCTTATGCTCGGTTTCTGAAAATCTCTGGTTATCCTCTACATCGGTAATCGAAGGTTAAAGTTAATCTTAAGTTAAAGTAAGATGGGTAAACCATGAGCATTTTTGAGGTAAACAAAGTAGCATTCATTTTTCAAGTACAATTTTTTGTTTAGTGATTTGTGACTTCAGCTTTGTCAGAAAAATCATTTTCAAAATTCAAGTTAATCATAAGCCACTTAAAAAATATACTTTTCTATAGAAGTAGACTTAAGAAGCTTCATAGAAGGCTAAGCAGTTTATCTATTAAGGAGGAGAAAAGGAGTAAAAATTAAAAAATCAATTTACTACCGCTAAAAGAAATTTTTCATGAAAATAAAAAATTTGCTTTAGATACTTCTATAAAAATTAAGAAGACGATTAAACCCAATCCAGAGATGTGGACTCCCAATCAGAGATATTTCTATGCAATTGTAAAGTAGATGCTAAAGTGTAGAAAGGAACCTTTAATCAGAAAGATCTTATTACAGTAATAAGTTCTAGAAATATTATTTTGAATTTATAACTGATATAATTTGAACTACATAACTTGTATTCTTTTTACCTACTTTAAGTGAGATCAAAGATAATAAAACTTCAAGATGCCCAACGTTATACAAATTTATGTGTATCCCAATCGACTCCCAAAAGTAGATGGCGACACTAATTATATTTTTTTAGGTTATATTTTAATTTGTTTTTTTTTAGTTTGTCATGTTTTTTGTTGGTTGGAACCATAGACTTCTATAGACTTCCATGGTTACAACCTTGTTTATGAAATTTTTTATTTATTTTTTTTTGTCATGTTATTTTCTTCAAGCTATAATTTTTCAAAACTCCAAATTTTAAATTAAAATAAATGTTCAATAGGTATGCAAAGGGAAATTTTAATAAATTGAAAAGCAGACCCAGGTGCGCCACTATCAACTTGACTTTCCGTTGCCTTCAAAATTAATTCTAATTTTATAAAGTTTTCTAAACATTAATTATGATCTCAAACTTTCTTACTAATCTTTCAAATCTCAAATCACTATCAATCATTCAAAACTTATTGTCAAAAATTTATCGTTCAAAAACATCCAAATTGAAACAAGTTTCAAATCCAAATCAATCAAAATAATAAATCACCAAGTCACTTTATTTTTAAATATAAGACTTTTAACAAAATCGCAATCAAAATTTAAGAGACAAAACTTCTTCCCAACCGCTCATGGCGGCCATTATGGCAAAAAGCCTGGTTTTCACCACCCATTGCTGCCACTACTATTCTTTGGCGGGAAAACCAGCAAATACAAAAATACAATTTTTACAAAATAAATACACAAGTTCCAAATTAAATACAAAATTCCATTGAAGGATTTTGGAATATGACAATACGTATATAATTATAATTATATAACCAAATATAATGTGGTTGGTAGGTAATTTTTGTATTATGATTTGGTCCTTATGTTTTTCTCACTTTGACTCAGTTAATCTCTGTTCGGCTCAGCTCACTTCGTCTCAGTTGCGTAACTGAGATGGAAATAAAATAGGTAAAAAGAATACGCCTATTATGTAGTATTTGTGTAACAGAATAATCAATACGAAATTTTTTTTATAATTTAAAATAATAACCCAGGCAATAAAGGGTGCTTAGAGAGAAATGTCGATGTTCAATTTTTGAATTAGGATCAAAAAATATTTGACAAATAAGTAAAGGCTTTGGTATATTATGGCAAATGATTTAGAAAGGACATACTTTTTGATAAAAAATGTATAACATTTTTTAAATCTGATCAAATTATCTTTAATTTAATTTGTTGTACTACATACTATCTTTCTGGGTTTAAACATCGTCGGTTAAGAGTGTTAAACTGCTAACTCCATTTTTTGCACTAATATGTTTTTTGATGCCATTCAATTGTTTTTGTTGTTTTTGTTGTCTTCTGTAAAATTTCACTTTTAGGAGTTTAGCAGTTTAACACTCTTACTGCCCAGTCAGAATCATGTTAATGTTAATGCAATGTTAACGAACAGGAGCTTTGGATTGGTAGATCAGCAGAAACATGGCTTATGATTGGAGCATTTGTTAACATTACGTTAACATGATTCTGACAGGGAAGTTAATTTATTACGACGTCCATTTATTACGTGAGAAAATTCTGGCGATTTTTCGACCTCTCCCTCCCCTCTTGGTGAGATGTAGTGAGATTTTGTTTGACCCCCCCCCCCTGAAATCTCACGCGAGATTGTTTTACTTATGCCCGTATTCACCAACTACAAATAGCACTATTTGTCGAATAAAATGACATTATTAGGGAGACCGGGGTAAGTTGCAACACTTTTTAATCTTTATTTTTTTTAAGACTATTATGGCAAAAACACTCAAAATATTGGTGGACATATGTATATTGGTCCTTAAGGAACATAGGTATATAAAATTAAAGAACTTAAAAACAATAAGGGATAAATTACATAAAGTAAATAAAAAAGGTGATCGTGTTGCAATGTAACCCCGTCTTCGGGGCACGTTGCAACACATGCTGGGGTAAATTGCAACACTTATTCTAAAGCACTATCATCAATATTAGGTACAATTTACACATATATACAATGGTTTTTTTTGCGCAGGTTCAGTGTTCCCACATTTTGCAAAATCTATATTGCACCCATTCTTCTTTCATTCAAAAGTGCATTTATTTATGACACGCATGAATGGATTAACGAGATTCTCTTAAGGTGTGTACTGTGTAATTTTTTTTTTAAACCGCTAAATATGTGAACGGGTTACATTGTAACAGTTTGTTGCAACGTGCCACGCCACACTTTTTCGTTTTATAAGTTGTATAACTTTTACCTTGAAAACTTTTTTGATGATTATTTTACCCAAAACGAAAGACAAATGTTTACTCTATATCGCAAAGTTTAAATGAAAGCACTATTACAATTGATACTTTAATAATGCAACTTCATTGATAATTAGCAAAAATTACTTATTCTATCGAGAACACAGATGTTACGATTACTCATATACTGCAGCTATTACCTGACACACCTAAGAACCATTAAGTAACATGTATTTTGTACCAATGGCGGTATCTATGTATTATCTTATCCGTGAAAAAGTTATCTACACTGTTGGAACTTACCCATGTTGCAACTTACCCCGGTCTCCCCTACAATGCAAAAAAATGCAAAATTTGGTTTTATTCGTCAAAAAGTGCTATTTGTAGTTGGTGAATACGGGCATTAATTACTTAAATAACTTAATTTATTTTTCTTTTGAGCATAAATATTTTTACGATCAAAATTGGGTTTCAAAATAGTATATTAAGAAACTAGTTTCATAAGACCCGTTTTTATCACACCAATTCGTTTTCTATAGGATTCAAGTGTGATAAAGCGTCTTATGAAACCAGTGTTTTATACTACAAATTTTTTATATTTTGTGCTTTTAAGCTCTAAAAATTTAAAGATGTGCATTTTATTAAATAATAGCAAATTTGAAATTGTTGTTCGTTTTTAATGCAGTCAAATTTTCGGGTTAGAATACTGCACAATTGTTTATTAATTTGACATTGACAATATTAATTTGACAATTAAAATGACATTTATTTGCTATAATTTATTAATTATCAACCTCTTAAAACAAAACATTGCGTTTCGAAATATTGTCCATTTCGATACGCGATTGGGTTTCAAAATGACTTTACTTCGCAAAATAGAAAAAAGAAATTTTGCTGATGGTAGCTGTGATAATAATAACTTGCAGAAAATATATTAACAATTACAAACAATTAACTTATTAAAAATAAAAAATTGAGATCTCGACATTATAATCTTGAGAACCCCCTTTTCAACATCCATTAAGACTTCAGAACTAAATTGATGACTAATGAATTTCGATAAATTTTGGATTTTGTTTTTCATCAATTTTGAAAATGTGTGCTTGCTAATATATTAAATGTGATAAAAGATGTAAATAATTTGGATACATTCATAATCCATTGGTCCATTTACTAAGTAAAGCTGGCAAGAAGGGGTTCTTGTGGTATTTTTGAAAAAAGGGGAAACTGGTGAAACAAATTAAAACGAAATTACTTGTTAAAAATATTAGATTTCTTTTTAATTATTTTGTATTGATTTGGAAATGCCGTGTTTATGTTAAATTTAGTGCTGACTAGAGGAAGTAATCATGCGTTTTTCTTCTTTTTTGCAAAAATGGCCAACTGAAAGCCTTCTAGGTTATAAATTGAAGATACATAGGTATTTAATGGCTCAGTATAAAATTATATTAAAATATTTTTAATTTAACCAATTCTGATTTGTATAACCAACTCTTACAAAAATTTGACTTTACACTCCCAAAATGTTAATCCCAACAAAGGTAAGCTATATAGGTATAGATGCAGTTGGTACAGTGCTGTTGTTTGAATATCACAAGAATGACTTGACCTACTAAAACTCTTTTTGCGCTGACTGTTGAAGTTGGAAACTACTCGTTAACATTATTTACATTTTGTCAGATTCTAGAGTTTGTATACCAAGGACATCAATGTTACTTATATTATAGGAAAACATTTAACCCATTAAAGAGTATTGCAAACACAACAATCGGTTATTGTGTCAACCACCTCCAAATTGGAATTTTTTTGAATGTTTTACAATAAATTGAAATTTTGTAAGAATGATACTTTTTATTAAATTTTCAAAACATTACACATTTAATTTAATCAACAAAATGAATAACAGGAATCTCTTTGATGTATAATTATAAATACAAATGCAAAATACCAAATGTTCAATTAAAACAAAAAAAATTATGTTTATTTTGAATTATAAAATGCAAATACGAGTATTAACCATTAAACAGCTACATTCCTCATTACACAGTTATTGAATTTAACTACGTGGTCTCCAGGATCCGAGCCTGTTATAGCTTTGCAATACTCAAAGGCGTCTTCCAGAAGTTGTTCTTGATTGACCATACCTCCATTGACTAAATTTGCATATTTAATCAAAGGTGTTTTTAGATTCTTAACAACTATTTTTTTAGCGTGTACATTATAGCCGTTTAGTTTAATATAAGAACAAAGCAAGAGTTCGTTCATATCAGGAATGCCTTCTGGTAAAGTTACATCATCGTTAACATTATCCAATACCCAATCAGTGCTTAATCCCAGTTCTTTTATACAGTCTATATTTTCCTGGATTAGAATTTCTTCTGCAGTAAACTTGGAAACTGCAAACTAAAATAGTAATAGGTAATTAGGATAATTGTTAAGGTAAAACATATTCATTAAAACTAAATTTATTTTTATTTAAATATAAATAAAAATATTAGGATTTGAAAAATTAACGTCAAATGCTAAAAAATTATTTTGAATCATAAATTCACAAAATTAATAAATAATACAATTTACCCCTAAGGAAGTTAAAAATATGTATGCCCAAATCTTCATGTTGATATCGATGTCGTTGATAAATAATAATAATAATTGGTTGAACTCGAATAGTTTTCTTTTCAAAACAATATATTATTTAAGTTAAACTGTTTAATGTAATAATTAATTTATTCAAAAATCAGCAAAATATTTTTGCTATGATTTTATAATAATTTATTGTATGTTGTTTTAGTATTCTACGAAAGGTTCCAAATAATAACTATACCAGATAGTATCATTTATTGCACTACAGTGCTTAATTACATTTATTTAAAAAAATACGTTTGAGGTGCACTGGAAAATGTTATCATTTTAAAGTCGGCATAATTGCTTCACATTATAAAATAGTGATAAATGTGCATTAATATTGCTTATTCTGCTATGATAAAATTAATTTGGTTAAAAAGTTAATTTAATTAAAAGTAGTACTACTAAATGAAAAAGATTAGTCATTAAAAAAACTGAAGATTGTAGGAAAAAGTCTGTATGCATCTCATCACATTCGAGTAACTTTTTAGTTTGTGAATTTTCGCTTAAAATATTAGAAATAATAATTCTCGTCCGATGGAAAGATAGATAAAAGGAATATCGGGTTAGCGGACTCCAAATAAAACTACCAAAGGTTATTTCGTCGACGTTTCGAAGGTTTAATATTCCTTCATCTTCAGGACTAGAAGAAAAACACAGAATAGAACGTCGGTAAAAAGCAAGCAATTAAAAACAATCTCACCTCCATAACTAGATGTAAAGTAGTAACTTTGGTTGGGAGACAACATTAAATAGTAATTAGCTGGGAAATTTTCTCAGGCTTTAACAACGTCGACAATAATTATAAATATGTAAAAATCAAATATCAAATATAAATAAATACTCTAAAACACTCTAAAAACTCAACGTTCAAATTATTCAAAAATTAGTTATCACGTCTGGCGAATTGCCAAAAATAGAACAGTCCTACTGATAAACATGACCAATAATCTAATTGAATTTCAAATTACCTACATTTTCCCGCCATTAGATAAACACAAAACAAGCTATAAAACAAGGTCATCTACTAAGACGACCACAAAACAATGTGTCAACCAAAGAGAATGGTAAAAAAGTTAACTAACAGGAGATGTTTGTACAAAAAATGGGTTAGTAAGCTAAAGGAAACTGCCAAAATCATAGTGATAACAGCTTAAAATATTGGCGTTAGTTTATAAATAAAGTATACAAAATTTTCTACAAAGAACAGTTCAGCCGTCGGTCCGGTCATCTCTTATACTGACCTGTTACCGTTTCGCCCCGACCTGTTGTCGGGTCCGGACATTACTTATACATTTATGTAGTATCGGGCGGAGACGTTCCAGCTCCCGACACTTTAACTTATGTTAAAAATCTCTGCAATTTTTTAACACACGAGGGAGGTGGAGTACACCCCCTTAAGATGATGTCGCATTGAATTTTCGTGACTGAACCTTCGGTCTTAGACACATTGGTTCTTTGCCTTATATAAACAACGCTAAATTATTTAGTTTAGTTTTAGTTTAAAATATTTATTAAAAAATTAATCGTTACAAAATATTTGCAGGTCCAATGAGCATTTACATAAGTGCCAAATGGCTTAACATTACAAATTTCGTATACAAATAGGAGCCCCTCGTGGTGCCACATATCTCCAGTTTTCTTTGGGGTTACCCGATAGGTTTTACAATAATTAATTTGGTTGATATAAAAATTTAACATTGCCGTTTACAAGTATAATTTTGTTGGAAAAACCCTAATCCCTAATGGGAGTGTGAATATGTACAATAAAATAACAATAACAATAACACTAAATAAAATAAAATATACAGAGTGATAACAGAACAAAGTAACAAATAACAATAAACAATAAAAATTTTTTAACAAATAACAGATAACAGTGAATAGAATATGTGGAAACTTAACAATGATAGATTAATTGATTTTCTTGGTCAATCAATCCGTACGTTGGCGTAAATTAATTTCTGGAAAGCTAACGGATTGCAATTTGCATTCTTCTCAAGGTTTATGGATACTCCTTCCTGAGGGTAGCAGCTGGTGGTGGTGTCATGTGTCGTTTGTTGGATGTGGAAGTTGAGTTTGTAAGGATGGTAGGGTTTGGAATGGGAGCTTATATTTGTGTATAGTCTGGTTTGTGGTGATGTTTTGTGTAAGTGGACTGTTGTGTATTTGGTAGGTGTAGAATTTAATTTAATTTAATTTTCCATTTCTGGAAATATTGTGTAATGATGGGGGGGAGGGCGATGTGTGTTTTTGCGAATGTGGGTATGTCGTTTCTGTATAGTATGAATAGTTTCGGTGCCAGTACGGAGCCTTGGGGTACTCCAACATCGATATCTTTGGATTGGGAGATGATAGCATTAACTTTGACCGTGATCGATCTGCCGGTGAGGTAGGAGAGAACAAGTTTGATGAGATGGTTACTGAATCTATACTGTATCATTTTGAAAATTAAGCCGTCGGGTCCAGGTTCTGTCGAAGGCTTTTTCGATGTCGAAAAGTGTCATGACCGTGACTTTATCGTTATTGAACTGACCTATTACATAGTTAACAATTTGGGTTACTTGCAGGGACACTTCGGGACACTTGCGTCCCTGCCTGGAGTCTGATTTGGGTGGGATGGAGTTTGCGTTGTGAAAACGCAATGGTGCGATTTCCGGGTAGGGAAGGGAACCGTGACAAGTGTGAGATGTGTTTTTGTGTCTCGTCGAATTTTAGTAAGTTCTTTTACTTTTTGTTTTGAAACTTCTTGGGGAGACACCTAATTTTGACGATGTTCGATCTGTGTTTTGAGCTGACTGGAAATCTCGTATTGCTTCCGAATTGCCGAAAATTAATTTTAAATAATTTACTAAGGTAAATTATTTAGTATGGAACCAATTTCATTGCGAGTAATCTATTGATAGCTTTATCTCCACTCGCAAATATTTTCCAACGTTTGAATGTTTTTGGCAACGTTTAATATTTGATTTTATGATTAAATTTATTTAATTACTTTGGTTCGACAGTTTATGTGGCTGCTCGTTCTTAGTTGTGTTTCTCCTAGGGATAATAATTGAGACGAGTGGTTGCGACTTTTTGGCGTTTGGTAGCAACTGCCACTAGGCAGCATACTTCTTGCAGAGATTATTTTTTTGTTTTATCGATATCTTTTCCGGAACCTATGACTCTCGTTCTCCGCACCATATCAGTTAGATCAACATCTTGAGGCATCTACAGTAAAATAAAGCTGGTTGATCGTTTCTCAGCATGCAGAGAAAAATTCTGGAAACCCCATGAGGGAGAAGAGAAATTGTTCTTTTTTCGGTCTGGCTTATGGTTGGTGCTGTCAGTTATCAGCTATCACCTTGGGTGGATTTTTTGTTCTGAACTGAGAACTGAGGAGATTGGGAATTCGGTTGGTCCTCGAGGGGGCGAAGGAATTTTTTTATTACAATAAAATAGTTTTATTTCATTTATTGCATGTCGAATTGCATTGCAACCTGTCAAAAAATTTTCAATTTTGAACAGTTATTGCTCAGAAATTATTGGTTTTATGAAAAAAGCAAGCATTGGGTTTTTTGTAGAAAAGTTTGTATAATGTTGTCAATAATAAGTTATTAGGAAAAAACTGTTTTTCGGCAGTTTTACGCAAACGTGGGTGCGCACAGGTTTGTGAGAGGAAGAACTTATTTGTACTTTGACCCAATGAACAATTTTTAAACTATTTAAACCCCAAACGCTTTTCATTGGCATAAAAGTTCAAAAATTCACATGAATCAAAAATTATCGTTCAAGTACAAATAAATATCAAAGTAGTTTTTGCAGTATTACATTAGCCTGTGGAATCCCTAAATGAAAAGTTTTACAAGGTACAAGCTCACATACAATTAAACGTAGATGAAGAGAAAATTTAGGTAAACAGAAAATAACTAAGGCTTTATACGATTCATTTGGTAGATTAACATCATCCATTCTATTAATTATAAAATTTCTCCATTATTTTAATTTTAATTAAATTTTTTTAAATTTTAATTAACTTTTTTAAATTTTAATTAACTTTTAATTTATTTTAATTTTAAAATTTTTAATTTTTTGTTCTTGACTAAAACTTTTTGGTATTTAGTAACCTACTTTAGGTAGCTTTCCCTGAAACGTCAAAAGTGTCAAAAATACAATAATAATAATAATAAAAATACAAAACAAATAACATAAAAAAAATTATTAAAATCTAAGTAACTTCTTCAATCAGTATATGAATTTATAAAGCTAACAATAAGAATAAATTGGTTTAAAGTACACGTATAACATAATACAATTAGAAAATTTAACTATTTGGTCACCTGCATCTGAGCCTTCCATTTTCTGGCAATATTCAAAAGCATCTTTGGCAATTTCTTCTTGATTAACCACACCTCCGTTGACCAAATCTGCGTATTTAATTATTGCTGGTTTTAAACCCGTAAAATTCATAGTTTTGGTGTTTTCGTCGTAGCCATTAAGATTTTTAAAAGAACATAACATAAATTTATTCATTTCAGGAATACCTTCCGTTATTATTATCTTGTCGTTAATATTGCTTAAAATAGTTTCAATATTTATTCCAAGTTCTTCTATGCATTTTTTATCTTGTGGTAATAAATTATCTTCTGTTAGATTGGAAACCACAATCTAGAATATTCCAATTTTAGTTAATTATAGAAAATTACAGAAGGACACCGCAAAACTTTTGCTAAAGTATATTTATTAAATTATGTTCGAAGTATTATTAACAAAATTTAAAAGTACCCTTGATATAAATCGTTTTATATGTTACATTTAAAAATAAAATTTTATTGCCAAAAAAACTCAACTTTGTATCTGAAGGTTTTGGTTTATTAAATCATCATCGGGACACGGTATCAAATATTTAAAATTTCGATTCTCAAATGTATTAAGGTGCTAGATCAATAGGAATAGATCATAAAATCTAGCAGATGTCACTAGTTGCAATATGATGTTTTATTTTATTCAAGATGCACACCTTTTGAACAGGTATAATATTGTCTCGACAGTATGAAGAGCGAAAATCATTTTTGGTTTTTTAATATTAAATTAGAAAAAAGAAGAATTTTATATCATAAAAAAGAGAAAAGAAATAGAAATAAATTCGGAATTTCTATTTAATAAATCATGAAAAGCAATGAATTGCTGTTTTAGAATAAGCGTGCAAAGAGTTCATCCATTGCTTGATTAATAATTGTGAAATTAATATAACTTTAATATTTAATATTTCAATTCTTATAAAAATCTTCATAAATCTAAACCGGAACTTCCTCTTAAGAAAAGCAGAGGTTCAACATATAAACATTTTTTATGATGTTTAGAATACTTGAATGAGATGTTTTCAATTAATTTTTTTTAAAGTTTTTAAATAAAAAGGAATAAAGAAATCTTGGCTTATTTAAATTAACTTGAAAGAACTTTCAAAATTAATTAAAAAAATTTTTGCTTACATTTTCAAGTTATTTAGCTTTTTATTATTTCGCTAACTTTTGTTAATAATAGTTAGTTAATAATGTTAGTAAATAAATCTATAAATAATTCATATGACCATAATTATGTAATTTGCATGTATGTATTGCTGATATTAGTGATGTACATAACAAAAATTGCCCAATATATTTAGAGATAATTAAATTTTTACTTACCCTTAGGAAAGTTATTAATATAATTACACTTTTCATATTGTAAAAGCAAATTAGAAGTTTAGAAGTGCATTCTGGAAAATTTATATAATGCATATGCAATTTATAATCAACATCAATTATTTTTGCACAATTTGATTATAAAAGTAATAATATAGCAAATATTAACAATTGAATAGGTCGTCCTCTTTTTCCTTTTTGTGGCGGAGTCTATTACCAAATATTCAGAAGTTTCCTGTGGAGTTTCATGTGTCTTTGCCGTCATAATCTGTTTTAGAAAAAGATAAAAGTTTTTATTATTGATTAATCGTACAAGCAGAAATTTTAAACAATTTTATAAACGTAGACATATTAAAGCTAAACAAAAATTAAAATTTTGCTTAGCTTTGATTAAACATTTTTACATAATTTATAAACATGAGATATTTTATTCGTTTTCTTGTTTAATTTTGTAGAATTGCAAGAAAAAATTAAGTAAAAATATTTAACGCAAATAACTATCAGTAAATTACTTAAAAACTTAATTACAGTGATATTTATGTGGGGTCATTAAATTAATTAAATCGTGCAAAAGTAAATAAATAATATTCAGCCAATCGATAACAAACACTGAAATATTTAATTGCGAACACGTGAAAATTACAGTCAAATAAGTAAAATAAAACTAAGAATTAGTCAAAACAGTTACATTTATCAATATGATGCAAAGGGTCATACCAGATAACATTTAACTTTTGTACATTTTCTATATACACTCTATTTCGCTCATTTAGGTATAATTACCTGCAAAATTAAGATTTTTATATGTTGATGATATAGATGGTACCTTCTTTTGATGTTCCAGAACCGACGCGACGCGACGTACAAAATCATTTTATTTAAATTTTGTCAATAACTCTGATAGAATTATTCAGTTCAAGTCTTTTGTAGATCCCTGTTTTCTGGAAAATGAAAAGTATTTATAATACTTATATAATTATTTTCAAAAATTGTTATAAACTTTTTATTTATTAGTTATAACTAATTTTTTAAATTTTAATTCGCAATTTTTTTATCAATAATTATCTTTGTGGGATATTTATTATTTATAATTTATGGAATTTAGACATTTTTTCAAAGTTTGACTTTTTTTAATGTCGTTTTCAATATTTTTTGTTATCGCTTTAAAATTAAAAGTAATGTAACCGAGAAAATATTACTAGAACCCTTTACTAAAAAAATTATACCATTATTTAAACATAATTTATACACTTAAAATTAACCTTTACATAACAAAACTATTTATGATCATAATTTAGTCTACTATCGTTACGTTATAGCTCACTTTCTACACTGACTTGAATTACATAATGAGCAGTGGCGTGACAAGCAGGTGACTCATACAAGCATAATTTTGGAATTCTGACGATTTCCATGCAATTCCAGTGATTTCCAAAGAATTACTTCCAAACAAGGGCAGATATAGAGACCCAGCCCCAATTTAATTTTATTAAAATTTGAAAATTATACCTTAATTATTATCAAAAATAAAAAAGTTTTCTATTTATCAATTTTCTGAAATTTCCATGATTTTTCTAAGATTGTCTAGATGTCATAAAATATCCTAGAATTTTCTGTGATAACCCACTTCACAAGATTTCGTAAGATCCTAAAATTTTTAGATTTTGGATATTTTTCTAAGATTTTCTAGAATTTTCTACTTCCTAACATTTTTTCTAATTTTCAACATTTCCTAAGATTGTAAAATTAATGAAATTTTCTTGGATTTCCTAAAAAATATTGGAATTTCTTAAAATTTTTCCGGATTTCTTCAAATTTCCTTCTCGATTTTTACTAATAAGTGGAAAAATGATGAAGACATGGTCATATGCAAAACTAAAGGGAAGTCAGGGGAAATTTGAGGAAATCTAGATTATTAACTATCTTTTTGTTTGCTTTTTACATTTTCTGAGATTTCAATGGCTTTACAATTTTCTGGATTTTTCGAGATAACTTAAGATACCTTAGAATTTTCTATTTCTTACAGTTTTTTGCATTTCTCTCGTTTTCTTATTTACTAAAATTTTCTAGAGTTTCCTGAAATTTTCTTGAAATTTCTATGGATTTCTTAAGATTTTTAAGATTTCTACAAATTTTCTAAGAATCGGTTTGTTGAGATGTCTTGGAATTTTCCAGAATTTCTTCAAATTTCCTGTCACTAGTACACACAATTTTTTCGGCGATTTTCCTTTAGTTTTGTACTAATTGGAAAATCGAAGAGAAAATCGTGATATACAAAAGTGAAAAGAAATTCAAGCAAATTTTAGGGTATCTTAACGAATTCTATAAAATCTTAGTAAATCTTAAGAATGCTATTTTCTTCCCAAGGAATTCTTAGGAAATTTAGGATATCTTTAATTAATCCATAATATATTAATTCTTTTATCCCATTTTCAATTTTCAATTTTCCTTGGCTATTGGTTATACTAAGATTTTCTAGAATATTCTAAATTTCCCCTTTCCTAAGATTGCCTAGTAAAGGCAGATACAATGGGATATTGTATGTATTGACCCCCCCACGAGCCATAAATAATTTACTACACTTTGTTGAAATTTTAAAAGTATCATATCAAAATACATAATATTTATTCCCCCAATCAAGATTCGACTTCAAAGCTGTATTAGAATATAATGATTTTATAATTTTGAGATTTCTGCACAAAATTGTGTGTGAAATTGTTTATCACTGTTGCGCATCAAAGGATTATCATCCCAAAACACTTTGAACTTTGGGGCCTGAGATCGAAAAGTAAAATAACAACATTTAAAACTCGAGCGGAGTCAAGGTCACGCGCACTAATGGAATAGAAAATAATTTTTCTTAAAAATAGTTTTGTTCTTTTTTTAATTAATTAATTTATAATTAATTTTCTGACCTAAATTAATTTATTTAATAAATCAGGATTAAAAAATAGCTCAAGACTTTTAAATATTTAAATAACAAATAATTGTATGTTGTATAATATATTGATTAGTTACAGAGGCGGCCCGAACTTCCTAGCCCCCTCCCCCTCATAAATACGCTACTGGTTATTTGCGATATAACAATTACAGGGTTCCCACTTCTTTGGAAAATCTGGAAAAATCACGGAAAATTTAAGATTTTCCTAATTATGTCAGGGATATAATTTCTCAATTTTAGTGCCAGGTCAAAGATATGAAATTTTCAGTCTAGGAAAACAGTTTAATTTAATTTTTTTTTAATTTAAAAATAAATTTGTTTTTAAATTTTTAAACTTAATTAGTTTTTTTATTTTTTTTTCATTAATTATATATTTTTTTGTTTTAATTTTAAATTAATTACATTTTTGAATTTAAAAAAATTAAATGTTTTGGTTAATTTAATTTTGATTAAAATTACTGATTTTATTTAATTTTAAAATTTAGATTTTTTTGCCTTTTTATTTTCTGATTTATCGAAATACTAGATTACCTCATTATATTTTTAATGGTTTTTCATTTTTTTAAAAAGATTGGAAAAGTCACAGTACAATTAGGGGGGGGGGGCTCTCACCGCATCCCGGTAGTTCTGCCCCTCATAACGAGCCTCTTTCACGTACCAGTGTGGAAAGTGTTTTACTTTCAACACCGGTGTTGACAGTAAATTCGCTGCGTTTCAATTGTTTTTTTTTTTAATTTAAGAATCTCACATTTATTGGCAAAACTTTATAAATAAAATGTGGACAGTTAATAGATTGTCATGATAATAATCAAATTATTAGTAAGTATAATATATATATTGCAACTTTGATCATGAAGTTATTATTAAAATAGTGTTATGATCTCATTTTATTAATTAAAAAATATAATGTAAAAAATGTCAATTCAAATAAAATTACCGATTTCAAAAATTCTGTAGAAGTTAAAATTTTGTATGTTACACATGTAGATGTGTCACATTATTTTACCACGCGATTTTGTCAATGACTTCTTTTTACACTGATCACATAAACTGCTATTCGACCATCGAGGTTTTTTTAAATTGAAGTTTCTTGTTTCTCACGAAATAATCAACTTATTTCATTATTGTTTTGTAATGCATTGGAGATTCCATGGCTGATTCTAGAAATTATGTTATTAAATTTTGCTTGTTGGTTTTGCTGTTAAACTTGATTAAATGGGCTTTAATTTAGGTAAAATGTCGAATAGTTTACTTCTATTGTATTCTCTTCGTATTCCACCATTAACTACAATGTCACAAAATTATGTAGTAGTTAAGGATCGTGAGAGATTTGTTGTAGTAATTAATAAATTATTCCCTTCGCAATTTAAGCAAAAATTGTACTTAATAATCATAAGGTAAGTTACGTTAAAGGTAAGGAAACTTTTCTCGAATGTTGAAAATACAGAGGAAGCATTTTACCTTTTTTAGCAATCAATAATAATTTTACTGTACAAATCAACATAATATATCGACTATGTATCAGTTTCTAACAATGTATAATAATTATATATATAAATTAGAATTATCAATGTTGAGCTACAGGACACAAATAAAACACATTTTTTAAACAAGCTTTCGAAAAATGACTTTTTCTTTTTCAAGTTTAATATGAATTGTTCGTTTAAAAAATGTGTTTTATTTGTGTCCTGTAGCTCAACATTGATAATTCTAATTTATATTATTTTCAAGAGCTAATAATTTTAATTAAGAATAATTATATAGATATAAATAAACAAAAAAAGTACTATAAATGAATATTGTTTTATAAAAAATTATAGTTACTTATCTCAGAAATTCCAATATTTAAATATATATTTTTAAATACTAGACATTCAAATTTAAAATTTAATTTTTTAAAAACTTGAGAAAGAAAACAAAGTATTGCTCTGACAATCTACAACTTTAGAAATTATTTTGTAAAATTCCTAAATATTTAATTGGAATTTTTATTCTTGAAATAACTTAAAATGAATCCATGAGATAGAGTTGTCTAAAAAAATTCCAAAGAGTTAATCATAATCAAAAATTCTTGTGACAATTACTCCAAGAATTATAAATTAATATTTCTTATAATATATATATTTATCAAATTTTGAGTTGGGATTAGAATCCCTATAGTTCTGCAATATAAAAAAATAATCCGAGTTTTTTGAGATAAATTAATATCATCTAACTGATTTCATTTCTCGGATAATAAGACATTCCATTGTTGCCCATTTAAGGAAACACTCCAATATACCTGACTTAGCAACATAATAGTTTACGCAATTTTTATTAAACAAAATAATTATATTAATTTGTTAACACTCTCCTACTGTAATATTATATTCGAGTTAGTTGGAGAGTTGAAGTAGTTGTCTTCCTTATGTATATCACTGTGACACTTGGTTTAATTTTCATTTGCATGTAACATGTATTTGCTGTTAGGTATAGGTATTTTATGTTAATATGCAATATTAATGAACTTTACCTTTTTATAAACAAAAACTTAAGTATTGTCCACTGTAATTTTAATGAATAAAAATCTTGTTAGTTCATTCACAACCTATATTATATATTTCTGTCATCAATTAATATGGCATTATTACTAAAATTGACTTAAAATTTAAATCTTATATCAGAGTCGGTTATAATTTAGAACGAAGTATTTAGTAGAACTTGAAGCAACAACAGCAACTTTGTAGCACAACTGCACCGATAAGAAATAATAATCCAAAAAATAATATTTTGATATATTATACTATGTACTTCATACCTAGTGCATTATTTATAATTTCTATAATATTATGATTTATTAGATAATAATATTAAACTACCTACTAGTATTAATAATTCAAAATATAGTTATATAGATGTAGAGGTAGATCTATTGACAAAATACCTTTGTAAATGTAAATGTATATAATATTAAATGTAACAATAAAGTGCTACTTTTAATATAATATAATATAATCACTCGTGCTTTATGTATAATCTCTTGTGCTTATATCCTGTTAAGTTTCGTATGGTAATTTAAGTTAAATAGGGAAAGCGGAAGAAATTGTTTGGTTTACAATCTACACTGTAAATGATATTATCGATTGAGATGTATTCTGAAGTACATAATATAGTAGCTCGAAATATAATACAGGTATTATTAATAATTGTAACATAGTAGGTATGTAAATTGTAAATTAAGTATGTAGCAACTTCGAAGTAGTATTAGTATTTTGATTTAAAATTATTTTATCGATCATCGCCTAAAGGTTTCTGCGATAAATTTGTAAATAAAAATTATGTAAAGTAAACTATATAATATGCTTTGGCATTTAAACGTTTTTAATACTTTTATTCTCATTCTGTATTTCTTCGACAAAGTTGCTTCAACTTTTCTCATTTTAGAAGACGGACATTTATTTTTTGCATTTGTTAGACTTGAATAACCTACTTCTTTTTCAGAGTGAGCAAAACTTGTGTTTAACGAAAAAGTTGTATGAAAAATATAACATAGATCTATTCAGTATGCTCAACGAAACAAACTGTGGTTTAAAGTTTGCCAGAAAGTTAACTCTCAAGAGAGTTTAAACCAAAGGCGGTAATGTGTGATGGTTATTGTTATGAAGTAGCACAAGGGAATTAGAAAAAGGATATAATATTGAACTAAATATCTTGCTAACACAATGTTAATCAAAATCTACATACGTACAATATTGCCAAGTTTTAATTAGGTTACGAGTTAATAAAGAACCTAGAATAGAAATAAATCTATATTATTACTGCAATATTTATTGATTTGAAAAATTCAACAAGTTTACAATGATAAGTAAATATTATACATATGATAAAATATCCGAATATGTAATTTTCGTAAGATATGCATAAGTGCATGCGAATGTGGTGACCACATCTGTGATCATTGCCTTTACAAACACGAGTGTCTGGAATTTTGCCAAGATTAGTTGAGAGGAACCAACTAATGTCCATTCTCGTTTATGTACGAAAAAGAAACTGCACACAATGCTAGAACACTGTCAAAAATTACAAAATTTTTAAATTGTTTTGTCTTTTTAACTTTATGAAATAATATTTCTAGAACTCATACAATTGAAGCTACCAAAAACTTGGAAATTGTTTTTGTAGTTTTATATCGTGACAATACAAATATATGTATTTTCAGAAGTTTGTTACTCTGGGTAGTATAAATTATTCTTTTATTTTATATTTTACTGTGTTTATTTTATTTCAAGAAGTTGTATCCACTTTTTCTTTTTAAAGAATTACACGACAGCTATTGGTGACATTACCATCAAAACAATTGAACATACTGCAACAAGGATATCAATCCACTTTGTTGAAAATGAAAACATTGCGATCGACCAATATTAACATGCTTTTTATTGCAATGTAATTAATTTAAAGAAAGGAAAGATCTTCAACACGAAGTTTGGATCGATGAGCAAACTACAAAATAATATCAATTATTCTACCTATGCTAGTAATAAAATTGTAATGACAAGTTGAATTTATGAATCAATAAATTATGTTTTTAAATTTTTAGAAAATAAAAACAACTAGGTAGGTACCTAACTATTTTTAAAGAACATATAAAAATAAAAGTCATAAGAAAGGAATTTATAGAAATACGTCACTTTGATTTGTAGATTGGTGGAATTCGAGTGTATATGTTGTCAGTATCCTTTTATATGTTATCGAGATGTGCTCATGTGTCTTATACAGTTGGCTTCTTGAGAATAATAGTTCAATTGTTGGTTGCGATTTATAACCCACTTTTGCCAAAGTATTTTATTTCATAAATATTAAAGAACCAGTAATATCACTTTCAGCTGTGTGATTGGTAATTTCCAAATGAACGAATTGCTCAAATCCTTGCGAAATAATTAGTCTAACAAAAGAGTAAAATTTTTCGAGTTTCTTTTTGTTAAGAAGAAAATAAATACTTTGCCCAATAATTAAGAAAATTAAAATCTTATTCTTGACTAAATAAATAACAAAGAAATTTTATAATCGGAGTACTAAAACACTATTTCCAATCTTGCTTTAATATTTTTGAAAGTAATTAAACATTTTCATTCACAGTAAATTAAACTTTAAATTACTTATACTATACTATATTGGGCAAGGAGCAAATAGTAATTAAAAAGTTCGATAAATGTGAGCGGTTATCCCTAGTATTTAATTCTAATCCTAGCGTACTTTCGAAATGTAAATCTTGTGCATGCTAAAAGATTTTTCACTTATTATATTTGAGTTATAGCCGAAAGCTTAAAAGTTATTCCAATTTTATAAAAACCCGGCGTAGTTTCTCGGTTTCAAAACTTTTAGTGTCAACTTGATATATATCATTTATATAAAACTTAAGAAACGATATAACCATAGTAAAATTTTCAACTAACGTTTTATTTAATTTATTCTTCAAGTTAATTGTATAAACTAAATTAACTTGAAGCAAATAATCTATTAAAGTTATTCTATTATTATTTTATGTTAGTTTAATTTAAGAGATTTCAACAATCAATTTATTATCATTTAATTTTTTTAATTCATTAAATAGTTAATTCTCATCAATTATTTCATAATATACAAATAAATTAAACAGTGTTTAATTCAAAATATCCAAGTTTATCAAGTATTTTGTAATTAATTTGCAATCTCTCCTAATGCTAACTATTTGGTATAAATCGAGTAACTTAATTGGTTCATAGCACCAATGTTTTGTAATAATAACATTAAAAAATTATTATCAATATCTTGTTATCATAAAATTTTAAGTTTTTAAATTAAACTAAGTTTGCAGCAGTGGCTTATGTTGAGCTCTGCTTGAGATTCGAATCCTGGACTTCAATATTGAAATGAAAATAATTATAATTCATATTTATTTTACATAAAAAGTACTAAACGAATAACGGTGTAACTAAAGTTATGTAACTGTAGTTATAAAAAATTAATTGTTTAGTATGTAATGGCAATTAAACAATTTATCTCTGGCATTATATTTCCACTAAATCTAAAATCGAAAACCAATGCGCTTTTATCTGGAAACACGACTATGGAACCGGTAATGGCCGGCATTGTGACAACTAATTTATGATTCAATAACACAGTCAGAACCCAAAATTGAACTTTCGCGTAGTAGTAGATAGATAATCTTTACTTTACTAAACTATTTATATTGGATGAGTATAAATAATTGTTTTGTCGGCGTGGGTAGGTAGGTACATAAATATGTTTTCAAAATTAACATTATTTATGATTATCATAATTATTATTAGTGTCATTAATATAAAAATGAATAAAAAAACAAGTTAATAAAACAGATGGTATTTGGTCATCAAAGTAACACGGTTGTCATTAGTTATCCCGTAACCGGAATAACATTGTATAAATCTTGAGTAGGAAAACATCCAGATATCGACCATTAGTCTCAGACGCCACAACATATGGGTCAACCACTAACGGAAACTTGTTTCAAATTAAACGTAACAATTTTTTCAAAATATTCTTTCTTTAAATTTGAGAATGTGTCTGCACTGCCTGATCATTAGTAGATAAGTTTTTAATTTATTATGGTTTGAAAGTTTCTAGGACGAATATACATTTTCTAGCATTTAAATTTCAATACGCAGTTAGTTTTTGTTATATTATTATTTTTAATGAATTTTACTGATTTAATGTAATGTAAAAGTTAAACTGAACTTTTTTTGATATTTGAGCAATTATTTCGTTACTTACTTCAAAAACATAAATTCAATTTAAGCTGAAATAAATCTAAAAAGTGACTGGAAACAAGTGTTCCAAAATTCGCTAGCTGATACAATATCCGAAAATAAACAGAATGTTTCATATGAATAATTTTTAACAAAAAATGCGTTGTACAAGAAAGATGCAATCAGGCCCAACCAGAGGGGGGGGGGCGCTAGGGGATTTGTCTCCAGGGTCCGGGAAATTTCATAAAAGCATCTTGAAAGTGCAAATAAAATTCTATAATATTGTATCCAACCAAAAATTAGTTGATCTCTTTTTTTTTTAGTTAATTTTATATATTTTAGATGTTTTGTGCGTAGTTATTTTGTGGGGGCTCGCGAAGTCTTGCCACGGGGCCCAACATGGCTCTCGACGGCCCTGGATGCAATCAGATACAGAATACATACAATTTGGTATTCTTAAACGGGTGAAAGATAATTGCGAAAGAATGGCAGAAATTCATCAGGAGAGAATAGAAAAGGTAATAAAAAAGGTAATAAAATATATTATATACTAGCTTGAAGCCCGTCCGTAGACGGGCAACTAGACGGTGGTTCTCTTTTTTAGCGGTATAAAATTTAAACATTTAATTTCATCGTCAACTGTCATTCAGATTTGCCAGTTGATATTCAGAAATCGTCAGTTGCAATTCAGATTTGTCAACTGATATTCAGAAATCATGAATTGTAATTCAGATTTGTCAAATGATAATAAGAAAACGTTAAATGTAATTCATAAAGCATCAAATCTGTGGTTTTTGTTTTATATTTCTTAAAAATTGAAATTTTATTAATGCCTTCATAAGAATATAATAATATAATAGTTTATAAGCAAACTAATTCAATAAAAGTAAATAGAAAACAACTTGATAAGTAATCAGTAAAATCGACAATATGTCAGTCGGCCGCTAAGTTATTTGCTGAAATTTGAATTAACATAAAATTGTTGTCACATAATTTATGCTATATTTTTCTATTTTTTCTATAATATGAATAAATAATTAAAAAAAAAATTAAAATACTGTTTTTTTTCGTTTTCATAAAAAAAAAAATTTTAATTTCATTTAAGAGTTTCTGAATTACAATTGACGCTTTCTGAATATCAACTGAAGATTTCTGAATAATAATTAACGATTTCTGAATATCATCTAACAAATTTGAATTACAATTAACGATTTCTGGATTTCAGTTGGCAAATCTGAATTTTGACAGTTAACTTTCAAAGTAACGCAAAAGTTGCTGCACTTTTGCTTAAAAATTCAAATTTCCCGATTTTTCCTGGCGAAATTTAAAAATTATAAATTTGTTATCTTCTCCAAGTATTCTAAAAGAATGGAAATCCCGCGATATGTACTGGAGGGTGTTCAACACCCCCCAGACTCCCCGGTTTAAAATTTTGGCTTTATATTTTTATATTATTTTTAAAATTAACCTTCAAAAGTAACACAGAAAGTTGCTGTTAAACTCCATGAGATAAATATGCTTTTCAAGTTTTTAATTTTTTCTAGCCGAAGGTTAACTTTCCCTCATTTTTGTTTAAAAATTCAAATTTACCGATTAGTGCTAATCTTAGTTAGTTTAATATATTTTTCGGTTGGTAAAATTGTAAACCGGGGGTCTGGGGGGGTGTGGAACACTCTCCAGTACATATCGCAGGATTTCCACTCTTTCAGAATACTTGCAAAAGATAACGAATGTATAATTTTTAAATTTTGCCAGAAAAAATATAAGGAAATTTGAAATTTTAAGCAAAAGTGAGGGAAATCACTAAAAATGACACGCTGTAGCAGGATATATTATATATTGTCGTGTTTTTTTAACTTGTAAACTTAATTTTTGTTTATGTAGAAGGATTTGGTTATTATTGTAAATTTATAGTAAATAAATTTCAAAGACAATACAAGAAAGTTTATAGCTCTTCAGATTCGAACCGGATACGTTAATGATATTAGTTTATTGTATTAAGTACTACATAGGCCCATTATAACCGTTTCAATATCGAATTAAAATTGAAAAACCAATAGGTTAAAACTAAATAATAAAATCATAATTTTAAATAATCTTTAATTTTTCAATTCAAGTTTTCCATTCATGGATCACTACTATTATAATTTTATAGTAATTTTACTGTGTAATAATTTATGTTTTACCCAAATAAATATATTATATTAGTAAATTTCTTAATAATACGGTTTGTTAAAAGCGCTACGTTATATTTACGTTATTTCTCAAGGAAACATATAATAAATAATAATGTTATATTTATAATTGTTTTCAAATTTGCACACTACGAAACACGAAATTAGTCAGTCAAGTTGAATTAATGTGTAAATATGTAAATGAATCTTGTGTATTCAAATTTTATCTAAAAGTTACGTTAATCATAGTTTTAGTTTACTATATATCGTATGTAGGTTTAATTTTGCATGCAAGTTTAAACGTGAATTGCAGTAAAATTCAATATAACGTAATAAAGGGAAGCAATTAGGGTACAGGTGAATAAATGAATTTAAATAAATTTCTTCACGTTTCAATTTTGCTGCTATATCATCAATAGGATCTACTTATAATATACCATATGTTAGAATACAATGCAGTGCTAAACCGCACATACTATGTATGCTATCATACTTGTTCGTTGTACTATACATGCATAAGTAATTTATATTAGTCGGCATTCACATAGTGAACGAAACAGAAGAAATAAAAAAATATACCAATGATAAAGAATCTAATCTTCTTATCTCACTTTAAAATTTAAATTATTAAGTGAGACTCTTGGTGGACTATATTGAACTATAAAAGCTACTTTTACTGTCTCACTCGTTAATCATACATAATTCACAGTCCAAACTCCCAGTGCTAAAAAGCTCAAAATTTTCATGCACCTAGAATATGGTTATAAAATAGATAGAATAAATTTAAAACACTTCAAAATCGTCTGAGTTATCAATTCTAGTAGCTGAATGCTGAAACCTTTCTCTCAGAGAAAGATATTACTTGTTCTGTAATATCAGACAAAATAAAGACAAAAAGGATGGCCGTAGGCTGGTGGTTAGAGCGTTTGATTGATGATTCCCTAGTCGAACCTGGATTATTATTTTATTTCGACAGTATCTTCCTCACAAGGTGTTGCCGAGGTCTCTAAGATATTAAAAATATCTAAAATATAAAATATACCTATTTGAAGTTTTTAATAAAAAGTGTATTTCAAATACATTCAAATCTTAGTTTTGAGTAAACTTAACAATTCTAATAGGTAATTAAGAAGGCTTAATTATAAAAGCTACACTGTGAGAAAATTATTTTCATAAGTACCTACATACATATATGTAATATGTTGATCATCAACAAAAAATTGAATTAATAATTTAATTTCAAAAAATAGGAGACTTTCGTTTGTGTAAGTTTCATGTAGTAATGAAGCTTCGTTAGGATTCTGTAAACCAGAACTACATTGCAAATTGTATATCTTGGTTTCTTTTGATAACTGATGTATGTAAAGTAATCATTAGGCAAAAACACTCAATTGACGCATTTTCACATATTCAGCTTTAATTAAAATTCTTTTTGATCTTAATAATATTCGAGAAGGATAAAATTAGAATATGCATTTGCTGCATTTGCTCAAATCGACAGATATCAATGAATTATTTGTAATGTTTGCAAAAACTGATATGAATAAATAATAAACAATATACCTAATTTTTTTTTATTTATTTTTAATTGCATAACTCATTCATACAAAGTACACATTTTAACTGATATGATAAGTTTGCTAATGAGTAGCTAGGATACACTATATTGATTAAGTATTACACTAATTAAATCAGAAAATCGTTAGGATTTATTTATTATCATATAACTTATAAGTTGCGTGAGGAATATATAAGCACTTAGCAGTAGCCAAAATCACCTGAAACGGAACGGCATATCGCATTTCAACCGGAAAAGTTATTTCCGTTTGCGCCTGAAGCTGTACTTGTAACGGAAAGGAGGTAGTCGGCAACGACTCTTAAATCCTCACAAATTAGCATATTTAGTAAAGTGAAAACCAGCTTATATTTGCAAAAGCTTTTCTTTGAAGTCTTCTAATTATATACAATATCAAACGAATTTTATTTAATTGTGGAGATGGAATATAAAAAAACGTAAGTAATCAAAACAAAAAAGTATTATATAATAGCAACTTTGTTATTACAAGTATCGACGATTCAATAAATATTTTTACTTATTTATTAATAAATTATTATGCTTAATCGTCAAAGTATATTTTTATTAAATGTACTAAGTAGATATTGCTTCGAAATAGATAAATTGTGTTGCAATAAGTTTTTAATTTCCGTTTAGGGAGGTTTCATACCAGACGTTTGTTTGACGTTTTAAGCACAGCAACAGCGTTCAAACGAGAGCACAGTTTTCTTCGACCTCTATTATATAAATTTATCTAATACATAGTAAAATTAGAAAAATTGTTGCACAATTTTAAATGTTTTTAGCCAATAAGATTATGGCTATACCATTACTGGTATAGTCCCCCTACATCAAGAAGTCAAGCCAAGTTTCTATTATTTAAACATATTTTTATTTAATTTAGGTCAATAAGAATTAGTTTATTGTAGAAGGGACTGATACATACTGTTTTTGAGATTTAAAATTTTGGCCTTTCTGCGTTGGAGGATGGAAGAAAGAATGTTAATGTGTACAATAATCAATTTTTTGATGACGACTTAGTTAATCGCCTTTACGCCATATGTTTAGTGTTATGTATTTTTATCCAGATTTAATTGTTTTAAATTCGTAACACGTGCAAAATTAGCTTGTTTATGGCCAAAAATTAGTATTCTTGATATTGTTAGCCCTGCTGGCTTTCATGAGACAATATGGTAATTTTAATTTAAGTCGACTTCATTGATAACTTATGCTTCCTACGCTTGACCCGAGCAAAGAATTATCTAGTGAAGATTTTTTAATTAATTTGACTTTCATTGTCGTGCCACCATTGGATCATTGTAAAATTAAAGATTTTTCATAATAATTATTATTTAATAATAATAACAGAAACTGCGATTTGTCCAAATTTGGAAATTATTAATAGTCGAAATATGAAAAAAATTGTAAACTTTGTAAAATAAAAGTTCTGTTTGTATAATTTCTATCAATGGCGAATCTAAATTTAAATCAAACTAAATTTACCAAATTTTTCCTAATAAATCAAATCTAACTTAATGCTATCACAGACAACTCCAATTTAGATGGTCATCTAGTTTTACAGTAAATTCAAAATCGTCAATAGTAGTTACAGAAATCCATGTTGTATTATTATAAACTACTTTTTACAACAAAATAAACCAATCAATAAAAATCGTAGTCAAATAAACGAAAGAAACAAAATGAACTTGAAACACATCAATCAAACACATAGTTATTTAAACAATATATTATACTTTCTGTAATATTATAATAATAATAATAATAATAAAGTTTATTAAGCAGTATAAGTTCAATTCTATAAAATTAATTACAAATGTACAAAATATATTGTTTAAAAGGCAAAAGTTCAGCAGAGCTGATTTTCAACAAGTGCCTATTAAGGTAAGGAAGACCCTTGGATTTGGTTTGACATCGGGAGTTCCTTCACATGTACTTTAAAAGTTAGCTTTGAACTAGAGTTCAGATAAAGAGAAGCAAACTTGTTAAACGTGTAGAAGGTCCTATACTGGAAAGATCCCTCAAACTTCGAAGTCCTATATGTAGGCACCGAGAGAGTTCCATTGTTGCGTAAATTCAAGTCATGACAAGATGATCTTTGATTAAGGAGTTCATGCAGATAAGTGGGACAACCAGATTTAAAAATGTTAAATAGCAGAAGAGCGAATTGTAGTTCGCAGCGAGCCTCAATCTTCAATATTTGCTGTGAATTGTAGGTTGGGGTGACGTGGTCACATCGATCGACATTGAATGCGTAACGAAGGCATGCATTCTGGAGCACTTGCAGTTTATTCTTTAAGTAACCAGTAAGGCATCCATAGTAGACTGCAGAACAATAGTCGACATGACATAGTACAAGGCTTTGGATCAGATTCCACTTGACCTGTGGAGGCAGAAGATGGTTGTATCTATACAGCGATTTGAGTTTAAAGTAATTCGTACTGCAAATTTTATTTATATGGCTTTCAAAAGTTATGCCGCAGTCTCAAATGACGCCAAGATTTTTTGCTTTCTCACTAAAGTCTATCACGATGCTGTCTAGTTTAATATCTGTATGCTTCTTGATAGCCACTGCTCGACAATGTGAGCTGCCAACACAAAGACAGACAGTTTTGCTTGGATTTAGAAATAATCCGTTTGAAGAGGACCAGCGTAGAACCCGTTCGAGACAAACATTTATGTCTCGGACAATTTCATTAATGGACGCCGGTTTGCCTGAAATACTTACTTGTGTGTCATCCACAAACTTATGAGCATTAGTTCCATCTGGTAACGCATTGGGAAGGTCAGCTGTAAAAATCACAAAAAGAAGTGAACCCAGTATACTACCTTGGGGAACACTTCGAGTGATAGAAAGGAACTCGGATAAGATTGAGTTCAGTTTCGTACATTGCGATCTTCCATTCAGGTATTCGATGAGTAACTTCAGTGCCAATGTCGATTTCGCCACGTCCATAATACATCAACTTAGCGATTAAGAGATCATGCATCAAACGCCTTGCTAAAATCGAGAAGTGCCATTACGGTTACTTTGGAGTTGTCCTTGTTGGTAATCACATCGTTTAATACTTTTGATAGAGCAGTAGCAGTGCTGTATCCCGATTGGATACTAGGAAGAACGTCAAACTTTACAATGTGCTCGAGCAGTTGAATGTAAATGAAAGACTCCAGTACCTTTGAGAGAGCTGGTAAAATGCTAATAGGTCGTAGATCACCAAAACTACAAGCAATGCTGATCTTCGGGAGCGGTACAATTATTGACTTTAGTCAGGAAATGTCGATGTCTCCAAGCAGTAGTTGATTAGGTGGGTGAGGGTGTCCACACAAAACAGTAGCACAAGTTTGAACATTCTAGATGAGATATTATCGATACCCACAGCATTCGACTTCAATTTAGATATAGATCTAGCAACATCATCCGGGCTGACCAGGCGAAATGTCAATTTTTCTGTAATCCTAAGATGGTAACTATTTCTAAAAACATTGATAGTTTCTGGGTCAATTGCGGTCTTTGGTGCGGAATTGGCAAAGAACCTATTCAGCAGGTCAGGATCAGCATTCTCCAAATCCGATTCATTCTTGGATTTATTGTGTATGTTGGCACGATCGAAAAACTTCCACAATTTCTTAGAATCATTTGAACAGTTGTTGATTTGATGATTGAAGTAGGCCTTCTTTTCATTCAATATGGCTTGTGGGACGTAGTTTCGTATGTCTCGGTAAGACTTAAAATCAGAGGACTTCTTAGTTTTAATATACTTATTAAAAGCTTTCTGCCGAAGCTTAATCATGCATCGTATGTTATAGGTTAGCCAAGCTGGCTTTTTAGTATTGATTCTAATAGTAGAGACAGGAGCATGCATATCGAAAAGGTATACAATGGCAGAGTTGACGTAGGTGAGCTTATCGTTGATATTATCATAGTTCGTAACATAGGTCCAGTCGATGTTGTTAGCATCAAAGGCGAACTCTTCTATGTTGATATTCTTCAGATTTCTGAAAGTTAAGTATTGCGGCTCAGAGTCTTTGCTGTTGACATCTAACTTGCAGCTCACTAAGCAATGATCAGTCATGTGGGACATGTCATGTGTACAAGCATTGGAAAATCTAATGTCGTTACTCAAACAAATAACATCAATTAGGGATTCTGAGTTAGGAGTGACTCGTGTAGGCTGGTTAATGACTTGCACCAGATTAAATGAGGCGAACAGCGACTTCATAGATGCACTGAGGTTTGATTCACGTTGGTGTTGATAATTATCAATATTGATAATTAGATATAATATATTGACAGCTTTATCAAATTCTGGTCAAGTTTTGCTATACTGAAAGACTTGATAACTTACCAAGCTTGACTGAACTAGATAATTTTGTCAAGAAGTCTTAAAAATAGTCAATCTTGACAACTTTTCTATTCAAAATACATTTTTACGGCAAAAACTTGATAGTTATCCATTGAAACCGATTTACATTAGTCAAGATTTGTGTTATTACTTGATAAAAAACATTAAAAAATTTATATAAATCACAGATAAGTAAAATATAAATTATCAAAATTTCAGTGTAGAAATGATTGATTTATATTCTAGTAAGTTGACATATCGTATGAATACCAGATTTAACAATTATCAATCAAAAAATTCTGCTTTTTTAAATTTTACTTCTGATAGAAAATAGTTTTTTTAAATTATAATTAAATTAATATACACTTGAAATCAGTTTCTTTATTATTTTAATCCCAATTATACTTATTTTTAATGGTTTTTATTTTATGCATATAATTAAAAAGTCAAAGTTTGAATATAAATTTACAATAAACTTGTAAAAAATAAAAATGGAAAGTGAAACTAATAAAAAATTAACCTAAGTAATAATGATAGTAATTAAAATGTTTATGTTTAACGCAAGATTACTACTTCTCTTTTCAGTTCTAGTTGAAACTTGGTACAGACATATGCCTGAAGATAAAATTAAAAGTTAGAATCTCAGAGTGTTTATATGTATTAAACGGGTCTTTCTTATAATTAACAAAAATAAACGATCCTGGCGCTAATCAGAAGGTTTCCTTCCCACCAAGTATAAATGTCAAAATCATACACTGGTTGGACGTACTTTGGCCATTTTTTAAATTGCATTTATGATAAAAATTGACGTGGGTACCTATTGCTTTGCATTTCTTCAATTTATTGTAAATTGTGGAAGTTTACAATATTATTATAAAAAACTTCAAAATAAACTTACCTGAAATCTCTCATCGTTTTAAAATACTGTTGCTTTGGAAGAGATTGAAATTTAAACTAATGCAGTTTTCCTCCTTGAACATTTAAGTTCAGTTAAAGTTATGTTCAGGTTTTTAATCTTCTATTCAGTACCTACGTATTTATTTGTAGAGTAGGTTGCAATTAAACATTCGTATAGAGGGATTCATCCTGTTTCAAAACATGGATTATTCTAAAATTATCGAAAGAATATATAATTATTATTAATTCCTTACATATGTTGTATGCCAAGTTTAGAAAACTTAAATACAGAAGTATTTCAGTGATTTTATTTAAATTTTTTTAAGAAAATCAAGGTAAATTGATAATAAATAAACCTGAAATTTGTTGATATTAAATCCACTTTGCTTAACAGTATCATTACAAGTTATCATCTTTATTACGCAAAATGTAATGTTGCCATGTCCTTATTAACAATTAAGAAAAACATCTTAAGTAGTGGAGTTAGAAGAGTTCTGGACTACTGTCAGATTTGATTAATCGAATTTTGATTGGGGGATTAATTCAATTAAAATTTTATTTTCAGATTTTTTAATTATAATATAATCCTTTCTCCTTATTACATTGCCTTCGATGAGATATGTTTACCTTTATAATTATAATATAATTGATTGCGCTGTAAATTGATTACAATTGAACTATTTTTGATTTGATATTGTAATTAGATTTGAAATGGTGTGGTACAGACTTGATGGGACACAGTGCTAAAGAGGTACAGTCTTTATTTTCTTCATATCTAATTTAATTATTTTTGACGATCTTAATATAACCAGTTTTATGTAAACCTCGCATCATAACTAAGTAAGTAATAGATACTTTCTTGTCAAACACAAAAATGAGTATACTGACCTAGTTGCCATTAACGCAGGAGTACCCCAAGGAAGCGTTTTAGGCCCAGTTTTATACTTATTGTGCAAGTATTAGCTGCCAACAATAAGGTCTACAACAGTTCTCACCTTTGTACGTAACACCATCTTGCTTAATTTGAAACTCCCATTAAGAATGAGATGGCTTAATCAAAGTTAGTGGCTTAATTCTCATGCCCATCCGGGGATGGGACAACTCGGCGCCGCCAACTCGGCGCCGACCGACTCGGCGCTGCTAACTCGGCGACGGCTAACTGGGCGCCAAGCCAACTGGGCGCCAAGCCAACTCGGCACCAGGACAACTCGGCGTCAGCCAACTCGGCGCCAAGACAACTCGGCGCCGATCAAGGTTAGGTTAGAAAACGATATTTTATTTAACTACGATACATTATTTTTATAATTAATATTTTTTATATTAATTATTATTAATTTTTTGATATTTTTTTAATTAATAGGTTTAATTAATAGGTTTTTTTTAATTAATTGTACCGATGTTCCATAATTGCTTTCTTCACAGTCCTGAAGATGAAGGCGTAGTATACCTTCGAAACGTCGGCAAAGTAACTTTGTAGTTTTATTTGGTGTCCGCTAACCCAATATCCTGTTTTTCAATAACTACATCGGACGAGAACCTTTCCTTCTATAATAGGTTCTGCTAAAAAGAAATCTACATGTTAGATGTTTCTGCTAGCCCTCCCTTCTCCTAAGTGAGTTAATCTCGTCCTCATTAAACAGTACTTTCATTTCAAGATTTCAAGAATCCCATTTACATCCATATCCACTAGCGAAGCCAGATTTGCTTTTCAAATACGTCGAGGACGTATACGTTTAGGACGTAAATCATTAGCAATACAAAATTTTCGATTTTGGAGGAAGATGGGCTAGATGGCTAGTTCTGAAGTTGATTTGGGCATTTTTTTGATACAGATCCCGAAGGCTAATTGTCGCCAGGGCTAGCTGTCGGGGCCAACTGTCGTAGGGCTAACTGACCTACAATCACTTATAAAATATGCTAGAATAAATAAGACATACCCATGTTACGGACCTGATAAGAGCACTGTTACAATATGCGAACGACCCTGTATGAGGAATCGTTATAAGAATAACGACTTAATAAACATTTTATTATTTACTTGGCGCCGAGTTGGTTTGGCGCCGAGTTGGCGGCGCCGAGTCGGCGGCGCCGAGTTGTACCTGACCGTTAGCTCGGGAGCTGAAACTTCTCAGTAGCGGATTCAGTTGCGACACCACGTCAGATTATTAAACAAACTTTTCATCAATTAAAAAAATAATTATCTAATAAATTATTAAATTAAACTTTTAAATAAATTTTCGATCAAAATATAAAGATAACTGCAAGTACACGTAGCAATCAAGCCAGGTGCTCGACGTACACAAACTTTACTATGTCCTCCAATTTAAATTTAAATTTAATTAATTTACTAATTACTTTCAATAAATATATCAATAAAGCATCCAAATTCCCAATGATTGATAATTATCATCAACGAATCCAACTCTACTTCAATCTTCCAAATCCAAATTAAAAAAAAAAAAACTTCAATATCGTCCAAACTTCGGACGATTTCCAAAATAAGCAGTCAACAATAAATTATTCACTCCCATCAGAACTTTATTCTTAAAATTAAATCCAAAATCTCAAATTTGAGACGCAAAATTATAACTCTTATTGGCCTTCCCTTAGAAGGGACGATTTTTGCATCTATTAGTTTTTAACCATACACTTCTCTTCATAAAATAAGTCATCAAAATTATTTTTTAACAAAAATTCCAATATATCGTTTATTTCCATTGCTGAAAATAACTTAAAAAAAGTATAATAAAACAATAAAAGCAGAATCACAAAGTTCTAATAGCAAATACGTCAAGTATTATACTATTATACTATTCTTCTTCTTCGGTTTCCTCTTGACAGAGTAGTCGTGATCTCAATGGCTTAAGCCAAGATGACGTACTTGGGAATTTAATTAATGGGGTGGTTTCCCGTTGCCATCCCCATAGCCGACAGATATATCTCGGGCTTGAGATAACAGCAGTTTATTCGACGCGACCAGGATTTGAACAGCGGTTGCTCGCTTCCCAGTCGGCCGGTGTAAGTTTTACGCCATACTGCTGGTGGCATATACTATGATGTATATACTATACAAGTATATTTATAATGCATAAACTTCTAAGAGACTAGACTCAATGTCAGTTTTTTACTGTATTATGTAGTAAATTTGCACTCCTATATGTATATGTCATGTATCGATAGCTAGCATGTAAAACTGCATCCCCATTAAGACGGTACAGCAAACGGAACTTTAATCTTGAAACAAAGATTAATAGTACCGCTACTAACATCAATAGTGCCGCTTGCAGTGCTGCCTTAATGAGGATGCAGCTTAAGGTGCATTTTGAGTTGAGTCTTTTGCAACTGACAGCCGTCGTTATCGTATCACATCACTATTAAATTTCAATCGCAGGAGTTAATTTCAGAAGCTTCTCCGGAGTCTTAAGCGGGGGTGTGGCCCCGATGGTCTCTCAGCAGATTCGAATTATTGCGGAATTTCAATTTTATCGATTACTATATCAAAAATTTTTGAAAGTGTTGTTGTGAAAGGGTTGCGGTTTTGTATACCATCTATTGTGTCAAATGCACAGCATGGCTTTGTGTTTGGTAAATCTACCATAACAAATTTGTTGTGTTTTTCCAATTTTCTATAAACACTATTGAATCAGGAGGTCAGGTAGACGTCATTTATACTGATTTTTAAAATTTTTTTAATTTGGTTCAACACGATATACTGATTTCTAAGCTGGAAAATGCAGGCTTTTCGGCTGCGTTATCTTATCTTACAAGCAGAACCCAGTATGTTAAAATTGATATAGCTCATTCGAGTCTCATAAATGTGCTCTCCGGGGTGCCGCAAGTAAGTCACCTTGGTACCTTTATTTTCTTGGTGTTTTCGAACGACATAACATTTATTATCAAGTATTGCTCGTTCTTCCTATTTGCCGATGATCTAAAAGTTTTCCGAAAGGTTGATAGCCATTCTGATGTAAGACTGGTTCAGATAGATATAGATGCGGTACATCGTGGGTGTCAGGCAGATAAATTGTTTTTGAATCATTTGAAACATTTGAAAATGTAGGGTAATAACTTTTCATCGAAAATTTTACCTTTGCCATGTCGATTATTTCATTGATGGTTGTATTCAGGTTGACAATCGCCTTATTGAACTAATGGTTACAAAAGAAAAAAAGGTCTGGGGATTTATAATGCGGATCTGTAGAGAGTTTGACGATCATGTGGTTTTAGTTCGTGTTTATATAGTATTTATGTGCGCGCCATGCGCCATTCTGGAGCATACTTCAAGTTCAAGTTCTTTAGTATTCTGCCTAAACAGGGGTTCTTGAGGTCACTAATTAGTAATTAATTAATATTACTAAAGAACCTTTCATAAAGTAGGTTCGGCGCGGTAAAAGGGGTGACTTTGCATGACTAAACATCTTGACTTGAAAATTCTATATATCTTCACTTTAAAAAATAGTAGAATAATTTAGAAAAATGGGGTTTAAAGCTAAGTAGTAGTACTATGCGATGCAATTGTTGAAAATTGAAACAAAAACGTGAGGTTCCCTAAAAGAATTATAAAAAAAAAGTTAAAATAGCAATTTTTGACTATTGAAGCTAAAATTTCAAAACAACCTGACGTGCTGGAGCAATTTCAAAGTCAGATTCATTTCTAGTAATAATTTATTAATGTTAGTATGAATTTATCAATACCTAATTAATACATTAGACGATATTATTAATATTATTAATTTATTAGTTAAGTTATGAAAAAAAATGAATAAATTAAAGTAAATTATAATCTTATCCATTAAATAAATAAGCAAACATAATAAATCAACAATTATATTAACTTAATTACTACGTTTATGACTATTGATGTCATTATAACAAATTTTATTTACTAATGTTAAATTTTCTAATTAACATTGACTCTTAGATGATAGTTTAAAAAACCGTAAGCAGTAGACAATACTTTTCTGTTTCGTTCCAGGTTTATTTTAAAACAATTGTCAATTAAATCTGAAGAAAAACTGCTTTTCTAGTTGTTGAACATCTCTATACTCGTATATACAACAATAGCTGCGAAGTTTATTGCAAAATTGCGGAAACAACTGATTAAATATATAGTTTTAGTTTGTAGAAATTACAAGAAAACAATATTGGAAATCGTCATTAATAGATTTGAACAACAGTCTCATTGAGATCAATGGATTATCTTTTGTTGTACATTTTATAGAATAATATAGTACTACATATTATTATAATCAAAATAATTAAATTTTGTATATAACTCGAATTATACGATCGTATGGAATTATTGTGTTTGATTTGTAAAAAAATAATTATTAGGTACTAGTAGTTTTGATGCCTGTGACGTTATCACTATCAGTACATAAACTTCTATTTAGAAAAACTAAATTTTAGGATCTGTGGTCAGATTTTCCTTGCACCGTATGAGGGATCTAATTAAGGTTAAATAAAAGTGCACTTTTTTTATTTTTATTGCAATAGCTATTGCATTCGTAATAGTAGGTACACTAACTCGATGTCCCTAAACACTTTTTTAATTAAAATACTAGCGAACCAAACTGAAATACTTTTAATTACCTAAATTTTCTATACGGATATACTATTAGATTTTTGTAGGAGTAGTAAGTACCTATATAAATTTTAACCAAAATTATTTTTTAATTTGTATTTTTTTTTGTATAGATTTTTTAATGTATATCAATATGTATGGAATTATACGGTTGTATAGAATAGGTATCGTATAACCAATTCACAAAATTACCCACCAGTTTATTCCTCTTGAACGAGCATTTGTTGAAGTTTTTTACTATTCCAAATTTATTTTTATTTTTATTTTTAAAATATACTTTATATTGTTTTTTAATATGTTGAAGTTTGGATATGGAAGTTTTCTTTGTTAGGATTTTTATAAGTATATCTAAAAACCATTGACTATAGTTTACAGATTTGAGATTCGTGAGATTATATTGCACCAATTGAATTCAGTTTATTTATTTACAGAAGTGCACTTATCTACTTGTTTGTATTTTCAGGTCCGTTATCGCTGAAATACCAACACTACTTATTCAAATCAATGTGAACATCAGTGGGAGCTAGATCACCGTCGTACAGTGGGGCAGATGCCTGAAAAACCTGGCAAAAATAACCAAAACAAGTTTTTATTTGACCTTTTAAACGTATGGGTCACTGACTAAGGGTTTGATATGACTAGATGAATGGACTAAAACGATCGTAAAGATGATAAAATACCTGTTTTTTTAATTTATATAAAATATTTTTAATAAAATGTAGGCACATAGTAAACGAAAAATATTGAATATTTCAGTAAAATTTTATTATATTGGAGAAACAGTGACCTTTGTAACTATTCGTTGTATTAATGTAATAGTAATAGCTATTTTATTTAATTTTGGCCAGGTTTTTCTTGCATCTGTCCCACTGTGAGTTGTGCCAAAACACATGGCAGTATTTATACTACGTTTGGGTGAAAATGAATGATTAGATATCCAGTCACATTCTTGGCGACACTCCCGCAAAATCACCTTGGTCTGTAAGAACTTTTATCTCAGAAAGGGTTCACTTTTATGCACATATAGGAATAGCGAGTTCAAGTCAGTCCAATCAATTAACTATTGTAAAACGATATCGGTGTAAATTTATTTTAAAACAGACAGAATATATAGAAAATCTATAAGAAAGCTACGAGAACAAATTTTCAATAAAACTCGCAGTTTTCTATTTGGTAAGAAAACGGCAAAATATAAATAATTACTTTCTAAACATATAGAAAGCAATAAAAAATATCGATCTTTGGCTAATGCTTCCAACGACAATTTACTATTAAAACTTTCTTAAGAGACCCGAAAGCAACAAAAGTTGTTTCAAGTGAGGAAGCAGATAGTATAAAAATAACACTACTTATTCAATTTTATAAATTATATTAATTGAATCTGGTAAAATATTCTAAAAAATTTCAACTCTGCTATAAATTGTTTAATTCTAAAAATGTATGAAAATATTGGAATTTTAGGCGTATTAGGTATTCAACAAGATTTGTTAGAAAAAATACCTACTCGAAAACGTGATCATTTATTAACAAGCAAACGCAAGCAAAGCACAAATGATGCAAACAAGCAGCAGGTAGTAAACGCGTAGCGGCGACGCGACGCTCCTGCGCCCTAGCGTCGGCGTCGTTCAATAGCATCTTAGTAGAACAGTACCGCATAACCCTTCCTAGTGTCGCGTACTCAGCTGTTGATAATAAACATACGACCACGCGAACTTTCCCTTCAAAATAACATAACAGTAATAAAACTTACGAATTTAACCTACATATACACAGCATTTCATATGAGAAATGTTAAAAAGTTCTCTGAGGCGTCAAAACTTGCAATTATTACGCCCTAACTTTTAATTTCTACGTCGCACTTTCATATGCTTCCTTGAACCATATCTATCGAAAGTAGATTTCCTGCTCAATTAGTAATTTTAATATAAATTCAGTTGTATACTGTTGAAGTGTTGTGCATACCTGAATAGTACGTGAAAAATTGATCGTTTGGAGTGAGCAGTGTGTCATTCGGGGTGAGTACAGAAGATGCACTGAATGTTGTGGTCGTGAAGGGGGCCACTAGTGAGTGGAACACAGCGCCAAATTGCATCACCGTGCGGGTTCCGGCGGGGCTTGTTGCCAAAGCCGGTCATGTGCCACCAAATGGGGGAACCACCTCCGAGGAAGAAGCCACCATTCCGGTAAGCTAACAACACGTCGTAAAACGATTAAATATCTATATCTAATCTTCCGCATTTACATCTAGCATGTAAACAAAAAATGTTTGGCCAAGTACATACGTATCACTGCTTGTATCGTACATAGTTAACTTATAAGGTACAACCAAAAAATTGCATTGATGCAATCAGTAGAAATAAACTTATAATAAAATATAACATAAAACAAGTATTAAATTGCAGGTATGTTAAGTTAAAAGAATAAGTAGGAACTACATATTTTATTTTATCCAAAAAGCAAAAAATGTTTTCTTTCTGAATTACTATCTAGACTACCAAGAGATGCCACTAATAATTGGTTTCAACTATTGTTAACAAAAATAACTCTAAATGTATAAACAAATTCACAGTATAATTTATATTATAGATATTTATTTATAAATAATTTAAATGACCGAAAAGTAAAAAAATTACGATTACCAAAATATAGTTTTTCAAAATGTGCAAGCATAAAGCTCGTATAAATAAACAAATAAATTAGTAATTAATGCAAGAGATACATTATTTTATGGATTATTTGACATGCTTTGTTATGCCTATTTCAAAAGCCGAGTAGTTTAGAATCTTCTGGCCAAACTGTAAGTTCAATAATTAGAAAGGAGATTGTTGATATATTGTCTTGATTTCACAAAAAGTTGATAGAATAAAAGTTTTTTTCCATTTTTATTTACCCTTATAATCAGAATAAAAATATTTTAGATCGATCGGTGATGAGATTTCGTCATGATGTTGCATTTTAAGTCTTGAGAAAAAGTTTTTCGATTGAAAACATCAACAATACTTTGTAAACTCAAACACGGCGCACACAATTTTTCTTTCGACAAAAACAGAATCTGAAGTAATCGATTTCCAATATTGATGTATTTTCAATATAGAGGTTTGTCCATATGTAGTGTATTTATCGAGCTGTACATCTTTAATGTCCATGTGTATATGTAGTAATCTAGTTTAATCCGTTAATTATAGCTAACAATAAGGAACACAGTGTGATACTAAATGACATGTGGAGAGTTTGCCCAATGGCTCACTCTTTCAAATCTAAAAATAGCATTGCTATATTAACAACAGGTACTATATTACATGGTTACAGAAATCTATTATTTTAGATATTCCGTAAGTCTATAGGATTGCGTCGTTATATCCGTATTACTTGTGGTGGTTTTAGTAGACTCAGAGTCATGAATTTGGATGAGCTTTGCATTGGGTATCGATAATCTTTAGCTGTGAGTTCTTTTATATTTGAACTATCGATACCCTTAATTGATCAAAAATTACCGTCGGGATAGTTTGAAGAATCATTGACAATTATTTTTAATAACCTCTTTTGGTAGATTTGTATTTTAGATCTCTAGTTGGGAATTCTTCCTAATAATCAGTTTTTATGTGATATGTCTAGACGAGTCTTTGATTTAGATGTATATCAAAATACTTTACTTCTTCGGATTCAAAAATTAGGCTGATTTAGAATTAATTGAGAATGTGAAGTTGGTGAGAGTTGACTTGTTCTCAGTTATACATATTCCTCATTACAGATTTAAAGGAATTTCGAGTATCGTAGAATATATTAAATATATTAAGACAGTATCGTCGGTAAATGTTGCTCAAGCAGTGTTTCTCTGGGATGATAATAATATATAGAATATTATTCTTATGTAGTTCAAGAGTAGACCAAATTTCATGAGACATAACTTCTAGATTTATTCTTCATGTTTTACAAAGTAGAACCTATGCAATGACGCCAAAATTCGGAAATCGTCTTGGCTAAAAGTATATATTCGTAAAAGCCCTAGTTATAATATTTTAAAGCATTTAATTATATTTATTATAAATATTTTAGTATTTGGTATACCCACCTTCGGCGTTAATCACACTTTTAATTCGTTTAGGCATAGAAGCAGCTAAATCAAAACAGGCCTTTTGCGAAATGTTATCCCATTCATCTAAACTAACTTTCTCTACTGAATTTTTGAAGTTGTTTTTTTAAAACCACCTTTTTCTTTAATATTGTCCATAAATTTTCTGTTGTGGAGACAAATTTGAACTGTAACACAGAAACTTTATTTTTCTCAAACCACTGCATTCTAGCTTTTGATTTATGATGAGGAGCACCCTCTTCTTGGAAGATATGTTCTGATTTATCGTCTTCGAAAATTCTTCAAATGTTCTTCCAAAATCTTAATATAGGATGTGGAATTAATAATGCTATCGCCAAATTTAACGGTAGGTAGAATACAACCAGGTTTATAATTCTCCCCATTCTGTCTTCTTACATACGTATTGCACCCAAAGTTGTCCAAAAAGCTGAAATTTCTACATTAAAAAATAAGTAAATTTACATTTTTACTTGACGATTTCTTCATTCAATTATGAAAATTATCATGAAAAGGCAATGTAAAAACATACATTTACATTATTTTTTACCAGTCTTCAATTGTCCAGTTTGCCCAATTACAATACAGTAATAATGTTTACATATTACATACTATGAAACTGTGAGTTTCATTGCATGTTGAGACAGTCAGAACACTATAATTGCAGATCAACGCGCTTGCTGGTCAGAAACTAATTGGTTTCTTCCCTAGGACAGAAACCGTCAATTTTCTTGCCGCTTACTCAATTATAAATCTATCGTTTTAACCGTCAACTTATCTGACAGTGACAGTTTTTATATTTTATAAAGGTGAGGTTGGTTAATGAAACTCTCAGATTCATTGCAAATAGTGTGTATGGCACTCGCTGTCGCTCGGGCAGACAATCCTCACCCTTGTCTGTCATCGTTTAGTTTCATCCCTAGTCAAGCAATATACTATTAATATTATAGTATCCAATCTATTATGTTTACCAAAATATACTAAACACTTTTCAGAACTAAGTCCATCAATTATTAATTTACTAATTCAATGCCTGATGATGCCACATAGTAAGGAAAAACCGAGGATTGTTTCTTTAAATAGATAACTTGAAGTTTAAACAGGGTAGTTGATAAAAAGAAAGATAGTTGAAACTAGAATATATATATACAACATTTTTTAAAGAAAAACTTATTTAGATGCAACAAACCAAAAATTTTGAAATAGATAACAATAAACAATGACCTTATGTACAATATAAATTATATATTTTCAAAGTGGCTCCCTTCTGCGTGGATACAAAACAATTAATGTCGAATGAAATTATCGGCTGTTTTTCGTAACTCTTTTAGGGATACTTTGTCTTATACCTGAAGCAAGGATTATTCTAATGATTTCAAACTTTTGTCGAGTTTTGCACAGGTCCTGGTCTCTAAAATTGACCATATAGCAGAATCCATTCGGTTGAGATTTGATGAGTACGAGAACCATTCAGTGGAACTAATAAAATCAGGAAAATTGATTCGGCAACATATTTGCGTAGGGTTTGCTTTATAAAAAGACGCAAAGCCTTGTCGAAAAGTCCAATGTTGGTAAAAAATGTGCTGTTGGCCCCACGGAATTGCTACATCTTTATTGATTTTAACTCCTTCTTCCTCGAAAACTAAAGATATTTTACTGGTAGCACAAATACCCCCTCAAACCATGGCAAACTTGAGATGTTGGCCCTGGAACTCGATGGCAGAAGGTCCGGGTGCTTCTTCTGACCAATATCTATCAATTTGACGGTTACGAAATAGTTCGATTGTAAAAAAATTTTTCATTAAAGAAAACAAAATTATTTCAATTTTGAGTAGCGGTGCGATGATGAAAGGCACTGCATTATTGAAGTCATACTTGCTTGTTTTCATCCGATACCATTTTGGATTTTTACATCTTATAAGGCTTCTTCTTAAACTCATTTTTCACTATTCGTCGAACCGACTTTCGCAAGATTACAGTTCCACGAGCCACTTTTTGCATTGAGGGTCTCGGATTTTGTTGAATCCGAAGTTTCATGATGTTACCATTTCGGTGAGTGCTAACAGAACATTTTTTTTCTTTCCCGGGTCGGTCTTCATTATTACCAAGTTCTTTATAACGTTTGATGGCATCAAAAACGGCCTTTTGAAGAATGCACAGCATTTGAACAATTTCACATTGCTCATTTCCAGCTTCAAATAACGTTAAAATTACGGTGTGACTTTTTGATGTCTTGAAACTCGTAAACTTATATTTAGATTTTTTATTTTTATGATTTCTATTATTCTTGGAATCGGAATATTAGAATATTTTTCGGTAAAATTCAGTGATTTTCACGGAATGAATAAAACAAGTTTGTCCGGGTTCTTGTGGGTCATGCTGTATTAATAAGATATAGAATTGTTGAAATAGAGGTCTATTGAAACGTCGGACAATTAAATTGTTTGAATAGACCTTTATCTCAACAATTCTATATCTTATTAATATATTTAAAAGTGGTCAAAGATAAAAAATTATTACTACTTAGAATACATATATTTATGTACTTTTTTGTACATCTATAATGTATTTTTCAAATATTTTATTTAATATATTCCAAATCATATATTAATAAAGGTATATTTTTATATACCTTACTTCTTTATCATTTTAAAAGAGTATTATTTTTATCTTGTAGGACGTGGACAGCGTCTTTTATATTATTTGTAATTCATTAAATCTTCTTCTTCTTTAGCCATTAGTCGGTCAACTTTGAACATAGGTCTTTTTAAACTGCTTAAACCGGATCTGGCAATGCCTGTAACCCTGTTACATTAAATCATCAAATCAAATGGACTGCCGGTTTTACGTACTCTCCGAAGAACGGAGACGGTCATATGAAAGTTTTATGCCGGGTTTTACCAACCTTCGTCAAGGTTGTCAAGGTATTTGATTAAAATTGAATCTGTTTTAATCAATTATGAAACAGATTTTCATGAGTTAACGAACGTCAAACCATTTGACGTTGAACAAATGCCATGACGAAGGTTGGTGAAACTAGGCATTAGACTTTCCCGAAATCGAACCAATTCTTTAAAATCAGCAGTTGCTCGGCTAATTATGATTAAGGTCGCAATTACAATAGCCTGTTCCTACGGTCAATATTTTCATCATTTTGTATCAAAATATATTATTGTATTAATAAAAATATGTTTGACAAATCAATACGACCTGTCATACGGTCAAAACGTTTTTTTTCACAATTTGGCCATTAATGTTAATGGCCGGACAATTACGTCAATGCCCTGCTTAGCTGGGTATTGACATTAACGCCCCGTCAATAATGTCAATAACCACGCATTTTGGATGATGTTGACATTTAAAATTTTATATTTGGGTTTTACAAGATGGTCCGGTCAATACAGAGTGAGCGATGATGAAACTACTATAATAACAAAACTGTCATTTTAATTGACGGTTTTCTTCTTCTATTCCATTAGAAAGTAACATATTAGATAAGAATAGAATAATATATAAGAACAGAAATGGGTAACGTAGATCTCAATGAAATACAGAGGCGATTTAATCAACATATTGTAATGAAAATTAAAAATATTTATTTAATTATTAAGGCCTAAAAGATATTTACAGATAAAGTTAATAACCATAGAACTATTAATACACTAAAATATATTAAGAGACGTACCGAACCGACTTTTTGACTGATCTCTAGTAAGTTATAGTACCTCCCAACTAGCACAATTAGTCGCCGGAACGTAGCGGTGACTACTATAGGGAACCGCGAAGTCGTCGCTACTGGAGATGGGCACGTAATAGGCACGTGCCTATTACGTGCCTGCTACCAAAATGGGGAACACTTTTGTGGTAACCATAACGTCCCGGGGTCGTTCCGGCGACTTCTACCGCTACGTTCCAATAACGTCACCGTTACGTCGCGAGGACCACCCGGGGTGGTAACTACGACTTGATTGGGAACTACACATTTTATTTAGGGTTTTGGTTTTGTACCTGCTTTTTTCATTGTCGTAAAACTTCTTTTGTAAAACTTATATTTCTTACCTTCATGATCCTTGTCTATTTCTTTAACAGATAAACAAGATGGAATATTTAGAAGTACCTAAATATTATACTACGTATGGAAATACCATAAGAGAATATAAAATTACATTATTTTTCCATGGATAGGGTGATAAAATTGAAACGAATGCAAGTTTATTGTGAAATATATTAATTGTACATCGAAATTTGACCGTGCGCCATTGAAATTCGTATTTTTTTAATTAAATTATTTTATTTCAAATATTTGTCAATTAACAATCTGACACCGGTATACATAGTAACAATTTGATTATTATTCTTTGGGTCTTAAATCTACTTTTTATGCATTAATTTATTATATTTAATGCAAAAATTATGTTAAATTAGTATTTTTGTTCGTTATTCTGATTCAAGGTTCATATTTTACAATAATGGCTGCCATCAAAAATATATAAAAATGGCGTGTAATTGAAAAAATAACTTTAAAGTCGTCATCACCCAAAACTGTGACCTTAAAGTAGCGACACCTTGACTCTAGTGACGAGGTGGTCGTCATCACCCAAAACTGTGACCTTAAAGTAGTGACTACCTTGACTCTAGTGACGAGGTGGTTGCCGCACTACAAAATTATAACTTTAAAGTTATTGTTACTGCAAAGTCTTGAAAGCGACTTTAAAGTAACCGTCATTATGATGGTGGGGTAAGCTTTACAACGCAAACAAAACCCTACTATACCGATATAACTATACAAAAGTTTCTGTTGAAACTGCGCGGTTGCATTGCAAATTGATTTATTTATTTAAAAGAAAATATTTCATATTAATGGAAATATGATTAGAACCAATTTCAAAAACATTATTATATGTTTATTTTATAATTTTAATTATTAAATATTATTTTATAGACATCGAATAATACGGGACAGTGACGGCGCCAGGGGTGGACTAGAGTGGGCACTTACCCACCCTGTTATAATATAATCTAAAGCTATATTTGATAGCGATATAAGTTGTGAGATAAAAGGTGACAACAAAAACAGGGGGGGTATATTATTGTAAATTATATATTACTTTATAGGCACCAAAAACGAAATGATTCAGATTCCCCCCCCCAAATATTAAAAAATATAATTTTTTAAAACTTGAAATACAAATTGGTACTAGAAGGGGGGTGTAAAAATACATATAATGTAAAGTTATATTTGACAATTATTTATTTAATTATTTAAAAGTCCTGATCGATTTTTAAATTCTGATTGAATTAATGAATTAATTTAGGTCAAAAAATTAATTATTAATTAAATTAATAAAAAAAAAACGAAAACTATTTTATCTATCTTATCTTACGCGTGGTGTTATGGTTATATGGTTTACCTACTTTTATACTGAAAATAATATAATTTTTATGATTGGGACCAGTCGGCACTAATTAGTAAAATTTACCTATTGGTGAATTTTAGAAGGTAATATTCACCAAGTAGTAGCCGTTCATAGGTAGCGGGAATGCCATTAACATTAATAAATATTACTTACAAGTTCCACGACTTCAAAGTATTGGTCAAGGTCCCCAGGATGTCGCTGCGACTACCAATGCTACTTAAAAGTGGTGGTAACTTTGAAGTCGCTGTTTAGTAATCTAAGTTAGTCACCGTTACTACCATTTGCCACCACTAAGTTGCGAAAACTTTAAGGTCGTCGAGTAGGTAATTACGACGTCCCCACTACCAGTAAAGTTACTTCGAAGTAATGTAACTTCAAAGTAATCACCATTGGTAACAATTACGTAGCAGCGACTAAAAATTTCTCCAATTAAGTAATTTATACATCAAAGTCGTACATTTAGTAGCGGTTACGTAATAGTTACTCAATAAAGGTTCCCGTCTCAGTTGCTGCTACTTTGGTGCTAGTTGGGCTATTTATTATATATCATCATTTTTAAATCTTTTTTGGCCAATAACATTATTGGCCGGCCAAAGAAGTGAATATTAAAATCAGATGAAAATATTTACATCATTGCCCACCGTTAACGGCCATTGATGTCAACGTCCGATTTACAACTTTGGCAGTAACATATTGTTATATTTATATGTTCATACATATAATTACATCAATGTATCTTACCTATACATATAGGTAATTAGATACAATATCCATATTCGTATTACGAACATTAAGAAACTTAAAATCCTTGTTTTACATCAACAGATGTGACAGAAAGTTTTGAAGCTGATTATACAATGTTTTGCATTGCCTTCATCAATTTTAAATGGATTCACAACTGAAGTATTGGAACGACACTAACTTAATTACAAGAATTTAATTAAAAATTTCTTTTACTAATCCACCAGGAAAAAAATCTTTTTTATTAGAAAATAAAATCATTATGAAGGCTGATTAAAACGTTCTATTATGAATTGCAAATGCTGACTGATCGCCAGAACAAAACACCTCACGTTATTAGATGGTTTGACAAGGTGTTTTATATTGCAAGCATCTAAAATATATTGAAACAAACAATTTTAAACGTTTTAAATAAAACAAGAGAACTTGACTACGAAAAACTATACTTATTTACAAATAAATAAATAATAATGAAGTGATATGAAAACATAATATGTAATTCTATATTTATAATATAATATTGTCATGAATTTTGCTAATAAATAAATTTTCCTTGTTCTTTGATTCGATTAATTTGATGTGGGTGAAGAATTTTTCGCCACAGTGTTGAATTCTTTAGTGCACTCATTCATTTATTTCTAAACAGATAAGCTAGGTAATGCTGGATATTAAGGGATGTGCTTACCAGAGATACATTTTAAAACACTCTGTGCTTACGATTTTTTAGGTCGAACAATACTGTATAAAATATTGAAATATTAGTTAATTATATCGGATGTATGATAACCCAAAAAAACAATTAATCAATTAATTAAATTTCTGAGTAAGTCATCTTGGCTTCGGCTTTAATTCTTTGCTTTGTATAGCTTCCAATAATTCTAGGTTTTTACTTTTTGACTCTATATGTAAAATTTCATACCCCCTGTTTGTGCTGATCATATTTGTGAGATCACATGCGTTCGTTAAATCGTGTTTGGAAATATCTACCTGTATGACCGACATATTTTTGAGAGCATTCGCAAGTGAGCTCATAAACCCCTGATTTTGTGAAATGTGTGATTTTGGGTTATTAATAAATTTGTTAAAGTTTATTGACAGTTTTAAAGGCAATGTTGAAATTTTGATTATTCAAATGTTTAACAACTTTTTCTGACATAAAATTCACGTTATTTGTTTCACATTTATTTTGTTGTTCAATTTGACGCAGAAGTTATCTATTAATAATTTGACTTATATTCATTAAGAAATCGCGATAAATTCGATGGATAATACCTATTTGTTTTCATTGCTAATGTCTGTATATGATTGATTATCATCTATAGACCAGCATACAAATAGTTATTGAATTTTTCGCAATTGCAAAGAAATGCCACATAATCATCATGGTTTCGGCAGGATTTGTATCGGTCAGATTGGAACAGATGAAATTGCAGCTTTAAAAATAGTAAATAAAATAAAAATAAAAAATAAATTTCAATATGTATATAAAAATTTTGGAAAAATGTAAGCAATCCATACTTTCCACAATAAAATTCGTAGCTCAAGGAGTATATATCAAGATTATTTTTGAAATAAACACTTTGTGATTCAAAGCTGACAATTTGTGACGTACTGAATAACACAAATTAATTTTATAAAAGCCGATAAATATTAGCAAACGCTAGCTTTGGTTTATTTGGTGTTAAATTGCTGTCAACTTTTGATATTTGAAATAATACGAAATATTTGGCCGTTCGTGCTTGCCCCAATTTAATTTTATTTCCTTATATTACGATAACTAAATTTTGTTTATAAAATATTATTTATAAAGTTGCCATCGATAATATTGTATAAACTAGACGAAATATTAAAACATTTTTTGATATATTGACTCGTTAATCATATTATGCGTTGGTAGTTTAATTATTTTAGAGGAATCATTAATATTTATTAAGAAAAGCCTTACCAAGTTACGACTATTCCTTTTATTGCTGTTTGAGTTTTCATAATATTATTATATGAAAGCGTTATTGATTTTCTTTGTCAGTTGAATCTTTCTATGCATTTTAGATCATTATAACTGCAATAGCTCGAGTTTGCTTTTGAACTTGATTATCTGCTTAGATGTGTACCAATCAGGTTTTATGAAAAGGAAATTGAGATTATATTTATGCATGATGGAAATTTCCTAAAAGGGAAATGTTTATATGCTCAATAATTAATCATATTGATATTAACTGTATGAGAAAATATTGTTTTATAGATACATGGATGCTATCTAATTTTATTTTAATTTATTTTTGTTTTGTTTTTTATCTTTCATGTAAAGTTTTAATGTAATTGGTCAGAGTTAATTTGGCAGATTGAATATGCACACCATGTCGGCAGGTCCAACTACGAAATTTCATGAAATGATTCGAACCCGGAATTTTTGTCAATTTATTTTAAATCATCGAAGTATTTCATTAGTATGTTGAATATTAAATGTTCATCGATGACTTATATAGCTAAAATATTTAGAATATGTTTTGGGTTTTGTGGTGTATAATAGGTTACATCTCGCATTTAGTTAAATTTATATTATGTATTTCTACAAAATATTACGAAAATAATAATCAATATTTTATAATCAGAAAATTTTTAATTTTTTTGTACAGTTACAGGTAAATAATTTGATTGGTATAAACAACATTGTTCCATATATTTCAAAAATATAAAAAACAGTTTTTACCGAAATCCTAACATTTTTTATTTGAAAATTATCTTTATCAACAATATAAGAGCATTTTAGGAGTGATAAATAAATGGTCGTACTGTTTATCTACTTCCTAAAAAAGTAACAAAAATTTAGATATAAGTTATTGCAAAATGATATCATAAAAAACTAAATTTTCCTTAAAAATCCCTATCGAAAATTTGCAGTAATTTTGAATATTATAAAAAGTATTTAGGTACTTGAACTTTTCTCTTACAATGGCATATTTTGCAGAATTAAAACTTTTTGGTAATAAATTTTGTACGATTGTAGCAGTTTGACATTTACAAACTGAAATTATAATTTTATATTTTCGCAAATCCACTATGAATTACAGTTATTTCAAAAAGCTTGTAGATTAAATTTTGTCTAAAAAATTTGTTTATCTTGAAGAACTAACCAATATAATAAAGGAAATCAAAAATTGACACTTAACAATTTTTATTGAAACCATTTCCTTATTATCGTAAATATAAAAACCATTACTTTTATAACTCTTTTTAAGCTTCTTTGTGTTATATATAGTAGCCGATTAAACCTCACAATATTTTGTATTATTATCACTCTTATCTTTCTGTGTTTATTTTCTAAGATGTTATCTGTTCTTTATGGTTCATAGGCTAAAAAACAAAAAATAAAATTTTTAAATAGAGTTTGTTTTAGTTTCCAGTAAACAATCTTTTGTTAGGTTGTTTTGATTTATTTAAAAACAAGTTTGAATTCCATAAAGTAAAATTTTTGTGAGAAAGAACATTATATAAGTTACATATTTTGTTATAATAATAGTTAATTAGCCTTTAGTTAATACGAGTCATAGTAATTATTGCAGGCGCCAAATTTAAAATTTTAATAATAACATTACAAATTTAATTGTCAAATAAACTTGAATATTAATTTCAATCGTTAAATGGGTATAGGTAGAAACGATTTAAAATAAGTTTACTGATACATATTTATGTAGATGGATATGGTGAGATATTTTTATACCGAGCTGCAGACTGTAATCCTTTTTAGGTGTTTTTAATTCGTTTTAAAGCTAAAAAAAGTTTAAATTAAAATTGTAAATACTTATAAAAGTTTTGAATTTTATAGTAGGTACCTGTTAAAAGTTAAATGAAAAAGTTTATGGCAAGCTTTCTATGATTACTAGGTAAACATTTTAAAAATAGCACTTATTTTGAATTAAATTTTATTAGTTTTTTTAACATGTGCATTTTCGTCATTAAAAGTTTTATTAATTATCGAAATTGTATACAATGTATGAGGAATAACGAATAAAATTTTGATTGCTAAAAATATACTAATGAAAAGTAAGAGAGTACAAATAAGTGTATGTAATAATTGAATCTATTGTTAAACTTTAATTACTGTGATATTGTTTAAGTTTATCAAACAAAAGTAATGGATTTATTTGGTAAGGTAAATAGACACAGTCGTCAATATCGTTCGATATACATCCATAGTGTTCTTACTATATTAACATTGGTTTTGAAATTTAAAAGTAAACATGTAAAGCTGCTCGCAGGCTTTGTTATTCTGCCGACAATAAATTTTAGTTCTGATGAATTCATAATGAAGGTATAAAATTTATATAAACAGGACACCAACGTAGTCAACGCCATAAAATTCGGTTCGAGTCTTGCTTACTTAGAGTATTTTTTAGTATGAAAGTATCCTGTTAAATTTGCGATCAGGTTACATGGGCTTCAAGCATGAATAATTCACAAGAAGGAACCAACATAGGTAAGACTGTTAAGGCTCTGGAAAATATGAAGAACATTTGGTGCAAAATGCGATACTTTAAAGCACTTTAAAACGTTATTTTTGTAGACTTTAAAATTTCTTTTTATAATATCTTTAAAACATAGTAATTAAAAATTTTTTTTTTATTAATTATCTGTTAACAGTAGAGGTACCGCAATGGTAAAAATTCAATGTGAAATTTTGCTGAAAGTTACTCAGGCGTCGCAATTGACCTGCCGTTTTAGGTGAAAGTAGTATAGTTAAAAATAAATGTATTAAAAAATAACATCGGGAATGTAAAATTACAAAGCTTGATTTTTATGTTACACCTACCTATTCGCACACGAAAAATGTTAAAATTCGCCAACCCAAGTTATAAAATACGAGAAGTCGTTTAACGCCTGGAAGAACACAACTCAAAGAAATATTAAAAATTCATTTTTAGTATTTTATTATAATACGGTAACGTTAAAACAGAATGAATAAAAAGTTTTACCCTTAAATTAATTTCAAGCTGAAATTGTTTGAAATGAAAAGCCATAATTGTGCACACAACTATGATATATTCCACTCATTTTTTGTACTCAATTTTACATTTCAACCGGAATTCGCTTCACAAATAATAGAATGCTATTTGAAAAGAATAAAGAATGATCAATTTACTTACAAAAAATTTGATATAAATCTGATATTACAAGATTGATACGTTAAAACTTTTATAAAAAGTTAGATACTTGATATGTTCCTTATCTTTCAAAGTAGAAAATATTAAAAATTACAGCCAAACAAAATTAACTCTCAAGTTATTTTCCTATTATTCTACATTAAATATGCATTACGTCTTGTATTGGATTCTGTAGCCCGCAGCGTCCGCATGAATGATTTATAAACGATAATTAATCATTCTCTACCCAAAGAACTACGCGCACGATCGGCTAAACGAGCGAATTAGTTTTTTGAGTTTTCCAATACCTTAAATATACTTATAAACTAAAATTGTTCTCGTGCAACAATTAATTGGTAAAATTAAATGTTCTATTATTAGAACCTATTACACTTTTGTTTACAAAATTTAAAATAATTTTCACATCCATAGAAATGAATCGACCGAGTATCCAGCAAATGTGCATGACTAACTTTGATCAAAAATAGATAAAGCAGAATGTTTACACTAACGAAGCTGCATGTTGTTTAGTTTTAGTAAAATAAAATACTTATACGGGATTCTATTTTTATGAAGCTACATAGCTATTTTTACCTATGTATCTATGGCCTCTTCAACGTAAAATTAATTTATCGATTCCTACTTCTTACCTACTAAAATTTTATTTGAAGTGTTTTATTTTGAAGAGTTTGTGTGACAAATATAATTTTCCGCAAGATTTTCCACTGGGCCGTTTAATTTTTATGACTTAATCTTGATGATGAGGCTGCCATGTCAGTTCCAAAAGTAGCAGCAAAAACATTATATTATATTTTATGACCAAACAAAATCGATGCCCCTGAAGGTTTTTGGTGAACTACGATAATCCTACGAAAATGTGAATAATCAGTGCAAAATCTTCATAAAACAAAAAAAAAGATAAAACTTGTAATGTTTTATTCGATCGTCGATGAAGAAGTGAATTGAATTTCTATAATTTTTAGGCGTGGTTTTGTAATTGTGTGATATTTATTGAATGCATGAGTTGAGTGTTAAATACAACACAAATACCGTTCTAAAAATAAATTGTTTATTTTTGATCCATTAGGTTCTATTTGGTTCTGCTTAGTTGTATCTGCGGAAATCCGTGGCACGTTAAAGTTAATAAATTCGTTTCTTAAAATAAGAAAATATAAACATAAAATATTTGGTTGTAAAGAAACTAATTCTTTTGATAAAAAAAAGAGACCAAAGAATTGCTTTTTTTAATTAGGATTCATTTGCGAATTTATGCTAATGCAAATACTGAAATATACTTCTTTTTGAAGTTCTGTAAGCTTTTAAATTTGTCTCTTTAATTGCATTCGACATAAAATTTTAGCATCCTTAATAAAACAAAGACATCGCCTTCTCCGAATTTTTAAATTGAATTTTCTAAATCTTCATGGAAGCGTCCAAATATTTATTACGTTATTAATTTTTTTTAGAAAATTTTAATCGCAAATGCTTTTGATATCGGCATGGCTGATCGAATTTAATAAGTATTGCTGCATAAAGAAAATGATGCTAATGTGTTTAACAATTTTAAATTGAATTTAGAGAATATCGTTTACAACTGCAGGGTTTCTGTTAACTTTCGGCAAAGAAACCACAAAAATGTTTTATCTGCTCCTTGTGATTTATTATGTAGGATCTTCCGTTTTCTTGCTCCACTAAATAATTTAATTACTGACTGAGTTCGACATTGCTACAGCAGGAGTTTGGGAAGCAAATAGAAGGAATGTTTAATTTTAGTGATACAATATAGATAATTGCGCAAAATACAAAACACTCTTTAGCAGCTGTAAGCTTTCATAATGTGTAAATCACTAATTTCAATTAATATTTATTTAAATTAATGCATTTAATACAACAAATTAGGTCAACCGTTTTTAGATTTTTCTAAAAAATATTCTGCAAATTTGGAATTGGATTTCATTATATTATTATAGTGTAAAACATAATTTGTCTGGTAAAGCTTCTCAAAATTACTTGTATACTATACTCCCGTGGTTCGGGGCTCACGTTAAGTAGTATAGGTCCCAAATGTGTGTGTGATAATAAATACCATAAGTTTAGGATATAAAAGAGGTCAAAGCACATGAAAGAACAGAGAAGAGATATCGGTGAAAATTAAGACGTATAATATTGAACATAGCATTTCAGAATTACCTACAGTGTAGGAGCTTTGGTATGGTATACCTTTGTTCGGTAATTGTTAGGTGAAAATACTATTCTGTTTGCTTGTTCAGTTATTAGATGTATTCCATTTCAAAGCTAAATACAATTAATTAAAATTAACTTAAATATTTTTTAAATTTAATACTTCATGAAATGCCGTTTAAAGTTTGAATAGGCGGCTATTGTTCGAAGAATAATAATTTTGATATTAAATTTTTGTATGAACAACAAATAATGATTCGATTTATCTATGAATAGGTACCTATCCAATAGAATTCGTATATACATTTATTTAAATGGAATTTGATCGATCCTTTAAATTGTAAAAGAAAATATCATGAAATGTGTTACGCAGAATAATATTATAGTCTATGCTAATCAATAATTTTATTAAAAAGTTTTCTGAAAGTATTTTATCGGAAAAATACTTGTTATTATAATTACAATTTCCCTAGACACACAGCTGTTGCAGTTCATATAAGCGAAACTTAAAACTATATGGTAATTTTATGTAGAAGGAAAATTATTGCCAAGTTGACTTATCGATCAATTATTATACCCACTATATAGTCCGTTAAGAATATTATATATACAATTTTATAATTTATGCCCTAAATATAAGGATTCTATAAATCATTTTAAAATAATAAGGTTCTTTAATTAACTTCCATTCAAATGTTTGGGGATTTTGAAACGATTCCCTAAAACAAAGATTAATTTGTCTTCTCGCATTCTATTTAATTATATAGAAAGTATCAAAAGGCTTTTTACTAAAAGTCAATTTTTTTAGGAAAAGTGTTATCAACTCGAAAAATATGTAATTTGATTAATGACCTGTATTTGAAAGCTTAATTTGTGATATTTAAAGACTGCAATAGACAGTCATTATTTGATAATATATAATTTACGGATAAACTACGTTCACAATGGAAATAAATTCGCCAGACCAATTTATAAAGTCAGTGTAGTTGTTGGTAACTTTTTTTTTTAATTAAACAAAAATATCATATTTTAGCCTTTTGTGCACTTTACGCGTATTTTGTAATGGACGACAAATAAATTTTATTAGCTATTTGAAGAGTGCGATAAAATTGTATTAATAATTGCACAATAAAAAGCAACTTTCCATTTTCAATATAGTAGTAAGATTTCTATGAAATCGTGTGCAAAACAGAACCAGTTTTTATTACACAATAATTTTCATACAAAACAATTTTGAAAATGAGTCAGTTCGCTCACGATTTTTGTTGCCCGAAAAGATCACACGAAATTAGATAAATTTATTTTTTACGCTCTCTCACCATACTACCTTTACAATATAATCAATATTGTATTAAATTTTTTTTCGTAATGCTTACTTCCAAATTGCTATTTAATATTCATTGACATGATTGATGATTTAATATTAATATTTAATATTTTCAACAGCAAAATATAAATTTAACTTCGAATCAAATGCATAATCTGTAAAATAAAGAAAGTTTTCTCGAGTCGAGGGCACGCAACCACGTCTAGTGCTCGAAAATCTAATTTATGCACAGATCTGTGTATACATTTTTATTTCTTCGGTGTTTTCATTTTTAAAAATTATAATACGTACTATTTTGTATGTAGATATTTTCCAGTATTCTAATCCCCAATTCCCATACAATGGAATAAATGAGAAAGCAAAAAAGCCATCTTTTTCGCAGATTTACTTTATAAAGTGTAAATTGCATTTGCTAAAAAAATAATGCAACAAACAGAATATTTTGTAAGGGCGGCTACGTAGCAGACTCTATGATAAATTTTGTTATTGCGCTTATATTGCTTATTTTTGTATTTGAGAAAAATAATAATTTAACAGATGCAGATTAGTATATCACTGAAAAATTTGCGTCGGCTTGCTTGGTGTCACATACTTCAGGAATTAGTAAAAACTTATTTTTAAATCAATGAGACTATCACCTGTCCTTCAGCGTCAGCCATGACGTTTGGTTACTTAATTACATTTCCTGAAACTTTTTTAGCCAAATATTTATTTGATTGGAACCACAACATATAAATGCAATTATTTCAAAATAAATTTCAATTGGCTATACGTAGAACTAAAATACTTTGGTGCTGTTTTATAAAGTATAAATACTTTTATCAGAAAAACCGCAGTGAATTCACTTGGGTTAACTTGCAGAAGCACGTTTCTTCCTAAAGCGTTTTTATATTTACAGTATTCCATTCACGTAGTTTATTCTTGATTTTAGAACTTACTTCCAAGAGGTGTTTCACATCTGATGTATTTTAAAAATTTTTTTATTTAAAAAATGAAATAAATTTTATGCTAGTGTCAATGCAGCACAAAAATAAATAAAAATTTGTGGGTGTAATAGTAGAATCAGAAAAAAATTTGTTACCTCCCAATGATTTTTTTTGAAACGGCAATAAGTCATCATCTTTTTTGAATATATCAGCCTGGTTTCAGATGATTGTAGTATAATGTTTGTCGGTCACGAGATTGATGGTTTAAATGCCAGTTTATGTAATGCAAACTAATATTACCTTTCAACAATTGCCATAATTAATGTGTAAAATTCATGCTTCCACGGCTTGTTGTTTTGGGTCATTTACTGCAAAAGCTGCTTTCGTTGTTTTTGCTATTCCACCATATCGCTTTTTTATTGTTAATCCACGATGTAGGATTTTTATTAGCTATTTTAAGAAATGCCTAATGTAATTTTCAATAGTAACTTAAGTCTTAGCGTCGTTACTACCAAGTCTTTCTTTAAGTTAATACATTATTTTTAGTAAATAAATATTAAATTTACTGAAATGTTACCATTTCTTTCATACATTTGAAAAGATCGATGTAAACATCTAAAAGGAATAATTAATATAACTCAACGAATTAGGGAATGAGAAAAGCAGCAAAATGTTAATGATGAACATTTTACAGAACCCACGCTAGTCCTTTATTTTTAAAATCTGAATTTTGTAAGAACTTTTTTTATTTAATTAAACAGAGATTATATTTTAGGAGAAACTAAAATAAAACAAAATTTCGTATTGTAAATTTTTTTATTTAATAATGTAGTAGTAGATCAATCAACAAAAAACCAAACAGATATTTTGAGTATAATGCTAACTTGTAAACATATTATGCATACTTTCTTTAAACATACTTAAGTAATTAAATTTTTTTAATTCCATCATCTGAAAATTTGTATACCTTGTCTACCACTTTTTCAACTTTCGTTTTAAGTAATTACAAAAATATATTAAAAATACTTTAATTACTTAGAAAAGTAATTACAAAGTTAAAATTAAATAGTCTTGATAAAAATGGAATAAATAAAACGTAGTTCAAGATTGGTAATAATATAAAATTTTCAAAATTAAGAAAAAATTGTTTATTTGTATTTAAAATCGGAACATTACATTTGTATGTACTAAATTTGAAACTTTGCTAATTTTAAATCAAACAATTTTTAAATATAATTTGTTGGCAACATTTTTGCTTTTGTACTAACAAATTTGCAAAAATAGAAATTAATTAGATCATCAAGACTACTAGTTATGTGATAAATAATTTTTTTCGGATTCAATTCAAAATCATTTATTAAAGTGGCACTTTACCACATAGAAAAGTCACTTTACTATATAGTAATGTCACTGTCAATAAACAACCTACACAAGTACCTACTATGAAATATTTTGAATTAGCAATAACTCAAAAACGGCACTAGATATTGCACAAAATCCGAAAAAATAGTATAAACAAACCTTGTAAGTAAAGCATTTTTACTAAACTCATTAGCTTTTAAGTTACTCGCTCGCTGCGCTCGCTCGTACTCAAAGGCTAAATTCGTTTAGTAAAACTTTGCTTTACTAAACTTGTTGTTTAATATACTATTATTTAGTTAATATTGAACCCGAGCCTTTGACGGTTTAATAAAAAAATATTTTTAAAATTTTATATGGCAATTAATGTTGTCAGTTGGAATTTTACGAACTATCTTGAATATTGATTTCTACAATATAATTCTTGTTCTGCTCCTCTTCCACTAATAAAATAAACATTCATGATAGATATAGCTCTTTTTTATTAATTTAAAATTTCAAGATGTATATTCCTCATGTTGTGATGGGGTTGTTGTAATTCCGAATATAAATTATGTTGATTGAATTGAATATGCTATTTGTGAAGAAGCGAAAGCCATAAGTATATAATTATACTACCAGAAATCTACTACCAACTAAAAGAGATATATTTTACAAATCTACATACATTATACCGTTTGCCAAATTCTCATATTGGAAGTCATTTCTGTTATTATAGTTTTGTAATGTATAAACTGTTTTATTCGCATAATACCTTTATTCTATTTCTCCAAAATAAATCATAGCATCAAATTTTTTGTATTTTCTAAGCTGTTAGAATTTTTATTTTAAACACATAAACTTAGTAGTAGATCAACATATTTTTCGTTTTTAATTCAAACTTTTTTTTATCAGTGTACCTACTTAATATAATAATAAATTGGTATATTGACAAAAATTAATATCGCAGTTTATGTCCTATTCCTGATATGACAGTAAAATTGCCAGCTTTATTTTCTAGTTAATTTTTTTGCTGCATGAAAAAAATAACTTTAATAATAAATAACGCCAATGGCGTGTGTCTCTAAATTAACAGAAACACATTAATCTACATATTAAGTTTGAATGTTGTATCCTGTATTTAGTACTTTTGGCAAGTAAAAATTAAAAGTATATTATTAACAACATCCTGTTGCAAAATTAATTACTCAATACATATATGGCCGATTTGATTTTATTTGAACCTTCAAAGTTTTGTTTTTTAATTTTAACTCAGGCTTTCGAACTATCCATAGTCAATATAAAATATAATATAATAAATAATATTACGATCATAATATTCGTGCCCATAAAGTACCTATACTAATAGAACCAACTGAAAACCCTAAACGTCACAAAAAAAAGTTTTTAAATTTAAAAGTGTAATCAAAAGCAAAGTACTTTCTTATTCTTCTGAATAAAATTATGAGAAAATTTATTAAAATATTCTTACAAAAAGCAATCGTAATTTTGTTAGCTCTAAACTTACATAAACATGCAGAACCCAATAGCTTTTAATCTTTTATATAGTATTTTTAGTGAGCACCTCCATACTTATACGTAATTTATATAAAGCAAAAGCTTCGTCGACTGTTACTCTATTAACTAACTACCAGGGATTAACAGATATAATACCGTCATGACCCAATTTAATAAAACCCAGTGTTTAGATAATTTACCATTTTATTTTACAGCGACAACCAATTATACCTAATTATTAAATAATAAAATATCGGGATTGTCAAGTTTGTTATGTGATTTTGAACTCTGTTTACTATAGTAGCTTTAAAGCTATAATTTCTAGTTTTTAATTATTCAATCAGCAGTTTCTTCAAGTAATTTCTATCACTTAATGGTAGATCAATGATCAGATTATCACTTGATAGTTTTTTAAAATCGCAAAGATTAAATCGAAGCCTTTTTGATGAACAAAATTATAATTTAAAAATATTAAAATTTTACTTATGGCTGTTATTATTGGTAGAAGCAGAATTACAGGCAGATTTTTTTCAGTTTAAATTTTGCTGTTAATAAAACTTTTTGAAATAGAATTTTATGATATACAACTTTTTGTAATATTATTTAGTAGCCTGCTACTATATCCACTAGTGAATAAACATTTCGATCAATCAGAGACAGACAAACTATATAATCCCATATTAATAAATTGAATTTTGAAATAGTAAATGTTACTATTAGTTTAGTAGGTTAGTCGAACAACTGCCGACTCTAAGGGACTCGGTTTGAATCCGCAAAAAGTTTAAAACTTTCATATGGCCATCTCCGTGCTTCGGAGGGCACGTAAAGCCGGCGTTTCCCTTGGAATACTGATTGCCGCTATCAACTATTAAAAACAGGGTTACAGGTATTCCCTAATGTGAATTAAGCAACCGTGGGGCTAACATACACGTTTAAAGCTTTCTCAAAGAGAAAGAGGCTGATTGTCCTGCAATAGGTAGAAAAAGGCTAAGAGGGAAATGTTACTTATCTAATAAACCAAAATAATCTTTTTAAAGATAGAAGATTTGTGTATTTTTTGTTTACAAACTTTGCCTTTCGTAATTATACTTAATTCACCGCAGCAGTTACATTCTGATATTTAATTTTGTTTAATTTTAAAAGTCTAATTCGTTGAGTAGTTTTTAGTTTTCATCTATGTCTAATTTTAAGTACTTCCTGCAGTTTTTGTTGCTTTTATCAGCATGGTTCGATTGTAGCATATATTTTCCGTCAAATTCTATCTATGGGTTTAAGATTGTATAAAACAGGGGCTTCCAACCTTTTTCCAGTCGCGACCCCATTGGGTCAGTGGGCTAAGTGACCCACGACCAAGTTTAATTTTAAAAGATCGATTTTAATAGGGTAATAATGGAAAGGTTTCCGGTTAGGCAAAAAAATCGAGATTTCTGATTTAAGTTTTGGTTTGCTCAATACAGTTTGATTTTTGCGTAAGTAATTTTGATTTGTTTTTTAAAATTTGTCTTAATTTTGGACGAAGATTGGTTATTTTTGAATTTGATTATTTGAATTGAATTAAAAATTGAAATAAAGATAAATTATATTTTGCTTGAAAATGATAATTGGTTTGTACTTATTGTGAAAATTATAAATTTTAAAATTAGAATTTGGAAGATATAATATTGGATATCGACGCGTATAGTCGAGTTATCTTTTCATTTTGATTTTCCATTTAGTATTGAGAATTTATTGAAACAAATTTGAATTTAGATTTTTGGTATTGCGACTATTTTTATTGCTTTTTTTTATTATTTTTATTTTTTTTTATTTTTATTATTTTAAAAGGTATTTTTCCGAATTAGCTTTTCTGGAAATCTGAAACCCGGAAAAAAAGAACATAATCACTGGAACTCGGATTTATATGCACCAAAATATGCACTAAAATTGATAAAAATAGATAAAATATGCATTGATGCATATTGATTACGGTACATAATATAGTAAGGTAATCCGACGAGCAACGTTTATGTGAAACAATTTCGTCCACAAGGATAGAGCACAAGGTACCATATAAGCAAGCGTAAACTAGACAGAGAGCTGACTATTGCGATGTTTGACGTAGTAAGACGATCTAAAATGTGCAGGTATTATTACATTTAGATACCTTTATGCATCTCTCTCGTTGTACATTATGGTTTCATTTCTAATGCACGTAAAGAGTGCAGCGCTGATTGGATTACCTTACTATATTATGTACCGCGATATTGATGCATTGATGCAAACTAAAAAGTAAATAATTTTCGAATTTTTAATAAGTACTACCTACATTTACAAAATTTAATAATAAATCTGGAGGAATTAGGTAAAATTTGCAAAAATTTTGCATATTTTCAACATTTGCTGCATATTTGAGCAAGTATTGCATATTTATGCATATTTGGGCCAAATTTGGTGTTTTTGAAGAATTTTAATAATGAAAATAAAAAATTATTATTAAATTTTGCCAATTTAACCAATTTTTTTATTTAATTTTAATCAATTTAATTTTTTATTTAAAAAATTATTTACTTTTTTATTTATTTAAAAAATTATCAAAATTAAATTGCTTAAAATTAAATAAAATAATTGCTAATTTATGCAATAAAAATTAAATTGCTTAAATCAAAATAAAGTAATTGCTTAAATTGGCAAATTTAATAATAATTTTTTATTTTCTTTATTAAAATTCTTCAAAAAACATCAAAAGTGGCCCAAATATGCATTATTTGCTCAAATATGCACCAAATGTTGAAAATATGCAAAATATTAATTTTGACAACCAATTTTTCGGATTTGTTTTTAGAAAAGAATCTGTTGGCATATCAATATTAAAGAACATGCAAAAGCATAAATTCCGAGCCCTAATAATCACACATTGCAGTTTATATAATATAATATAAGGTAAACAAAGATAATTTTGCAGTTTGTCAATAGCAAATGTAAATTTGAAATATATAGAATCTCTAATTTAGGTCAAGTTAGCATATATTATTCAAGTTAATAGTAATAATTTAAATATTTTGTTAACATCAACGTGTTTAATGTAGGTTTTAATGTAAAATTGTTTATGTTATGTAGTTTGTACAATTTAATAAACAAAAGTTATACCTTTTAATACAGATCCATTAGTGAAAATTAAAGTATTTTTGCAAACATATGCACACCCCATATGCTTTTAGATTTTGCTAAACCAGTATATTTCCTAAACTGTGAGTCATTTTATAAATACGAAAAATAGTGTAGTATTCTAAGCAATTTGAAAGCAATTATTTACTTTAAACAACGGTTTGCGTAACAACTGCTTTATAAAAGCACTGAAAATTCTAAAAATATCCCTCCAACCATATTTACGTTTTTGCCTTATATCATCTATAATATTGTTATCCAGTTAGTAACCATTTCTCTCAAACACACGTTTTCAGAATAAAATACCTACTAGGAATATTTTTAAAACTTTACATTTGTTAAAACATAAAATATATAACTAAATTTTCAGAAATTGTACAAAATTTAAATTGCAAATTCTTTACCTTTGTAACTGAAACTGTACATATCTACTCAGTTTCCAACAAATGTAGTCTTGATTTATAGAACTAGTTAAAATGCAAATTCCTAACTACTAGTGCACACATTTATTCAAAGTTACACATTTTTAACGATTTACAATTTATACTGAAGCTCGAAGCATATTTAACAAATACCTACGGTATAATAATCTTACAAAAGTGGATTACAAATCAATAACATTAATTATCCCAATGAGAACTGCGTTAAAGATATAATAGTAATATTCAAAATTTAATAATAATAATAATTAATAAAAATATTTTTAATTGTTGCATGTGACATCTAGATACACTTGGTTAAACTAAATCACGAAGTAAGCTGCAAAATTTTAGTGTAAAATATTCTCGGAGTACAATCAATGTATGATAAATGTAAAATTGTGAAGTGTTAGCTATATTTTGACTATTTCATATTAGTCGCAATGTGGATTACTCCAATATTGCTAACTTAGTTTCAATATCCACGAATGTTTGTAGGCATAGTTTGCTAAAAATATCATTTTCAAATTTTGCCAATGGAAAAACGAAAGTATGAAAAATCTAATTGAGCAAAATAGTTTAGTCTAGCCTATTACGAGATTAGTTGTTGGATTACAAAGTACTTTTTACGAAAAAATGGTATGATAGATGTAAACATCGTCATTAAATTTCACATGGCAAGGTCGAAAGTAACAAACATTTCACGATGACCACACATATTATCACGGTGAAGTCAAATTGCTCTTTGCCAAAAGTGAATCGTTCATTACGTCTTCTAACAGTAAAGAATGCGTCTGACTAAAAGATAACCTGTGGCAAAGATCCAACGGAGAATTGAGCAACTGTGCGTCGCAGGAATTAAAGTTTGTCATGGCCTATTTGATTTATGCTACATTCGGGACAACAGGACTATACGTTACGACTACCTAAAAATAGTGTATATTATTTTAGGTGATAACTTAGCGCACCACCTCGTGTTTTATTTTGAGTAAGGTGACTTTCTGGGCATGATTTATAATACAATTTTATTCCCCAAATGAAATAAAAGAACAGTTATGTCGCTTCTCTATAGAAAATTTGGCGGAAGTTCGTCTGCTGACGACGTAAGAGGAAATATGGTGAGAAATGGCCTTGCGCTCTAAAGAACGCAGAGTATTAATGTTTGTTTTGTTGTTCAAATTACACTCAAAATTTTCTTTGTAACCGTGGAACATGTTTTTACACTTAACAATTTTCTAAATGATATTTTAATATTAAAATATTAACAAGTTGTAAATTTTTCAAAAATTAATTACGACGACAAATTGAAAGCTTTAATTTTTTTGGATTGTACAACGAGCAGTCGGTAGGTACCTACTAATTAAAACTAACAATTAAATAAATTCATTAAAATTAAGTATTATTTTAAAGAGCTAGGATTTGTTTCATTGTTATGAATTTTAAGTAGTTTCAAAAGGAAATTACGTTACGAAGAGAACTAAAAGAATCCTCGGTCACGTTTATTTATTTTGTAGTTTGCAACGCTCGTTTATTATAATCACAATTCTCTAAGTCTTGTTCAATTGTATTTTAAATAATAAATGATCTTAATGTCATCGTAAAATTGAGATATAACACAATTTATCATTTCAAATTTTGATAAGGGTTTTTACAAAGTAGATTACGTCTAATTTTCTTTATAAGATAACGTTATATTAATTGGATAAAAATTTTGGCAACTTTGAATATTCCTCGTGACTTTAATGCCTTTACTTACGGTTTTGGATAATTACAAAAAGTTAGAAAATCAATAAATTTCGAAATTCCACAAATTGGAAACAAAAAGAGGAAGATTTTTGCCTGCGGTTTACTCAACGATTATGTTCTGGTGTCTAAAATCTATCAAATTTCTTAATTAAAAAATAAGTTATTTGTTATGAGAAATTTCAACAACATGAAAAATTATATCAGTTTTGAATACCCAAAAATGTCCAAAAACTTTTTAGAGTAATAGGTATTTGCAAACGTTTTCGTCATAGTATGACAATGTCAGGCGAATGGACTGACAAGATAAGTGCTTGTTCAGAATATATAGTTGTCTGTATATTAAAGTTTCCAAATTAATGAGTTTACTGCATGAAATATTGTTAAATTTTAATTTCAGTTTCGTTTTTTTGAAAAATTATAGTTTAAAGAAAATGAACAACATTATTATTGTTTGCACATATTTATACAAAATATTTATAAGAAAATAATGATTATTGTAATATTATTGTCTGTCGCAGTTGTCGGCAACATCCGATCGTATCGCTGTACCAATAATACCTTTTACTCTTTTAGCATAATTACCTTGTGGCTGGTATTTCTGTTTAATTTCTAATACAAGCACATATAACTACAGAGCAACTTATTACGATACGTACAACCGTATTTTGAGCCAGTAATATAATTCACAACTTTTTTTATGACTAAATGAGTCGAGGTAAATTAGTCCTAAAAATCAGTTTCGATATAAGTTACGATTTGACTCAATTTTTTAAACCATCTGTTCAGTATAAAAGTGCACTTTTTAAGATTGTTTTGAAATTGAATTATTCAAATATTTGGCCATTTAATAACAGGATAATATGGTATGCAATTTATTTTTAGGTAAAGGAATTGGTAAAGTACAGCCAATCTTGATTTTATTGGCAGTGACGTCACTTGCGGGCTAATTTGTAACTAATTCTAAGAAATCTCTTCGGAACAATCTCAATGCATGTTGTTCTAGACCGAAAATGCTGTTACTAACAGCATATAACAAACTAACAGCATGCATGAAACTTCAGAAGAGTTAGAATTGCTAGATTTTACTTATTATGTATGCTTAAAATCTTAAATTACAGGCGTTAGCTGTACAATGTTGATTAATTTTGCTTACCCAATTTTATCCTTCAAAGTTTTCTTAAAATTAATTAAGCTGAACAAAAATATTTTTTTTAGGCTATGTGGTTGCAAAAAAACTATGTTTTTTTATAAAAACCTATTGTTTGTTTCCATTTACTCATGAAATACCATCTTTGAGCAACGCTGTAATTGGAGACTATATTAGATAAAAGAAAAAAAATCAAAAACTCCGATTAAAACTCCCTGCCCGAGGTTTATGAAATTATGCCATGGTTTTTTTTTTAGAACTTCATTATTAACCAATTTTTAATTCTTTTAATTTCATTTTAATTCTTGCTAATGTAGTTTTGCGTTTCTTTAAATAATACCAAAGTCGTAGCTGAAGGTTTACCTATTTTCACGTTAAGAAGATGAATTTACTTCGTTCTGTACATTAGTAGAATCTTTTGAACGGTCAAGAAAAATGTCTTAAACTCTCAAGAATCCAAAAAACAAATTTTCAAAAGTAGTGGAATTCTTAAAATTATTCGTATATACAAGATTTAAAAATTGGCTATGTAAACATTGCATAACTTTCCCCATTAAATTTTGGTATAAAAATTATCGTTCAACCTCCTCTTTTCGGGTACCATTCGAGGAAAAAGACCGCGAGTAAGCTACAGTTCGCATCAGAAACTCAAAAAGTTGAAAAATTTCAAAAAACCCGTTAAATTAAAGGTGCAGATTTATTTCTTTGTACTGTAAATTTTCGTTCGCCACCCTCTTGCCGGGTACCATTCGACGCGGAAAACCTCAAGGAAGCGGCAGGTCGCATCTGCGGAGCTTAAAAATCGCGGGACGCGGCGCGTAAAACTCAAAAAAATGTCAAAATTTCATAAACGTCAGACTTTAATTAATTTCCGAAAATTTTTGGAATCGAGTTGCGACGCGACTTGCATTCCGTCTAACTCGATATACGTGCTTTAGAAAGAGATGCGACACGGTACGCTTAAATAATTTGGGTATAACAAATGGTGGTCCAAAAGTAATTTACACTTGAACTTTTTTACTTTCTTTATAATTTTCACCAATTTCAGCTGGTCTCTAAGCTTAACTATGATGTACATTTATTCAAACTATTTTGACATTTGGTTGCGCGGTTTAACCTGTGCAATTGATACTATTTCTTTCCATGTCCTAAGCACACACAGACATACATAACTACAGATATACAGACGAACATCCAACTAAAATTCATCAAAAACTTATCAGGACATGATAAGAAACATTTTAATACCAAAATTTTTGATTTTTGAGTGGATGACAATACTCCCCTTATACATACGTATTCGAATGGAGAAAGTAAAAACATATTTGTTCATGAGGCATGAAGCGCTCGCTCCACAAGTGATTTTATTTTTCTGCTCTCGTTATGATACCTAATATTTCAATATTATTTAAAAACTGATCACAATTAACAAATATAATTTACAACCAAATTCACTTAATTTCTACCTGAAGTAATGCGTAAGTAGTCCCAAGTGCCATACGTGACTGTTCGCAGATAGACCATTAAGCAACTGGAAAGCACCTCATTAATTGCATTTTCCTAGTAATTCAACTTGATTCCTGTTAAATCTTTGATCTCTTATTAGCGTAAACAAATAAAATTAAATAAATTTTGTATAAAAATGTTGACTAAAAATGACCAAAAAAAGTTATGAACACGTTACGACTGTTATGAATCATCCAGAATCATCCAAAATAAACATTAGTACATAGTATATTTTAATAACTTGCTAAAGTTCACTTCATTAAAGTTTAAAAAAAAGTTTGTTGGAAGAAAACCTCAGGCATTACGATTTTATTTTATAGCAAAACATATCAAATTTAATTTTCCACTTTGATAGATTCTTCCATTTCTTCTACTTTCCATTTTGATAGATTCTTCAATTGTCATAAACACATTTCATGTTTATACACAAAACAATTGAAATTCAAAAACTTAAAAATGAAATCTTGTAATAAATTAAATTAAATGTTTCATCTGCCATCCACCGGTTTCTTGACATTGGGTGAAACTACTTACAAATAATTTTTCTTTAAAATGTCATAGCCTAATGTTTTCCTATGTCAAGCGTTTTGTTTCCAATTAAAAAATTAATTTCGTTATTCGTTATTTTTTCGTTAGAAAATTAACGTTTTATTAAATTTGAATGATGAAGTATTTTATTTTAGCCGCTCACTGTATAATGAAACAATAATATAAAAACTTTAATATGGCAAGTTAATTCAATTAATAAAATAGATATTATTTTTGAGCTTTTAGCGACGGTTATTGCTTTCGTCAGAAATTTCATTTTTACCTGAAACTTCAAAACTAATAAAATATTATATTTTAGTAATTGAATTAACTTGCTATGTTAAAGTTTCTTAATAATTAATTTTCACATGAGTTAAGAAATATTTATAAATTTTATTTACTGCAATTTATTTTTTAATAATTTCTAATATTTGTAAATAAACCAAAAGTAACACTTTTCTAAGTTAAGTTTTAAATGTTTTCGTCAAAATTAAAAAAAACATTTTCGTTCTGAAAATAACAGCAAATATTCAAACAGCTTTCAATTGTCACCTTTATCCTGCGTTATGTGGCTGACTGTGTTAGTTTGCAAAAAGATAAAGTCATTTGGCTTTGGTCCAACCATAAAATGTGTTTAGAATAAAAAATTAATATACAAGGTGATTCACAAAGACAGTTTATTATAAGATAATGGTGTTAAAATATTTATTTTTTTAAATTGTAATTATATTAGCATTACGTGATTAATGATTTTAAATACTATCTGTCTGTGAATGTTTCCTCTAATATTCTCGTGTAAACATTAACTATTTGCAATTAGAGCTTATAGTTTAAGTTAAAAGATTAAAAAAGTGATACACGATTAATCATTTAACCCTCGAGGACGCGCGCTGGTGCAAATTTGCAACTAAAAAATTATAATTTTGAAATTGAGATATTTTGAGTTGACCGACAAACTTTTGCGCTTGAGTATGTTCTTAGAGGCCGATGTTAAACCATATTCAGGCATAAAATATTCAATTTTTATAAGTGTTGATTGTACTAGTGTAAACTCATCCGTTGAAAATTAATTTTGTGTATTTTTGTTCTTATTTTTAATGAAAGCAAATAAATATTCATTTATATATTATCTATTTGGGTTAATAAATAATATTTAATTAAATATTTTTGTGTATTTTTTCATTTTATATGCATATTCGAAGTGGTAGCAAAATTGATACCACGCGAGCCCTCATGTAAAAAAATGGGGCGCGCGTCTTCGAGGGTTAATGTATTATTCAAAAAATTAAATTAATAAATTACAAATTATTTGTGTAATAATAAAACCTAAATTTTGAAATAAAAAAAATTAAAACCACTTGTCTTTCTGCTTAGTAATTTTCCATCCTTTTTTCTTGCTATTAGCCTACTTGACTTGAAAATGAGAATACAGAAGTACATCTTCTAACATAAAACCATCGTTAACTTTTCAAATATTAACTTTAGGCACAGGTTGCTTTAACACAAATTGATGCTGCTTTTAATACCACATTTGGTAATAAAAAACCTAAGTATGTAGAATTCAAAAACATAAATCAATTTGATTATAAATAATAATATAATTATGAAAATATAAATTATTAGATAAGTTCTCATTATAGCGTTTTCCCCAATTCTATTTTTGAAATTTTATTAATTTTTATCCTTTAAACTTTAAAACAGTTTCCCAATGTGTGCACCACGGTACACAGTACCATGGCTGTACAGAAAAGTACTTCAAATGTAAAACTTCCCAAAAATAAAATGATCTATTAAATAAGGCAAGTAAATATTTGTTGTTGGAATCTCGAAGTGGATCACCTTGCAATATTGGTAAACTATGTTTTAAATAAAAGTAAAGTCAAAATGAAGTAATTGCGGCATTAATTTGATGTAATGTTGTTCATGTAAGATTCGAAACACATACAAAGTCAGCAAACAACATACAGCAAGTTAGTTTAGTTTTCAGCGTTCTTATTAATTTTCATCTGGGTTCGATTCCAACTGCATTCTTTTTTTTAAATTTATTATTTATTGATCTTTTTAATTTCAGTAAAAATACTTTGCTTACAATAGGAATTTGTTCCTATATTTAATTTAACGAAAGTCGTACTCGTAGCTATGTTTGGGTAGCAGGTAATAATTTTCCAAACAAAGTTTAAATTTTAATTAAATAGAAAAAGTTCTAGTCGGATGCTATTTTTGTATGAATATAATGATAATATAATAGTTTATTTGTTGCACACAAAGGAATTTATTTATACACAGCACACAAACGAAACATAGCACAAAAAGAAATAAATAGACAAAGCTTTATGATTTGAATTCTTGTACAAAATCTGATTGTAAGCAAAGTATTTTTACAAAAAAAAATATAGATTTAAATGAATAGATATTAAAAAACTTATGAAGGCGACTGGCAACAAGCCCTGAATGGTAACTGGAAGTCTAAGTTTGATCTGCTTAATTCTTTCAGCTTATTGCATTTTTGGATATCATTTTGATTTCTTGCTATAAGTTGGTATATTGTATCCATACATAAAAACTCAGACTACAAGAATTGATTGATTTGCCCACCGCTTGCCCCACGCTTTAAGTCAATTTTGATGTTTATAAAAGAATGTATACTTATTAAAATCAAGATATGGAATAATTTTTTTCTACATTCATATGTAAACTTCCTAATCAGTAGTTTATTTAAGTCGGTAAGTTGAAAATAGGTTTGTTATAATTAATTTTTACAGGCGTCCACCATAATTGCCGTTAAAAGGGTGCAATTAGCGTCTTGCATCTGATGAAGGTTTAAGGGTGACTGAAGGTAAAACTTGCAACTGATTTTACGCTTAACTTAAAAACAACTGCAAAATTAAGAAAATTTAAGTGAACGTATACCAATCGAACTACATTTTCTAAAAATTAAATGGTAGGATTAATTTAAATGCATAAACACTAAATTTAATTTAATTTGCTATAAATTAATAAACTAAATAATATATGTAAAATAAACCGAGCTTTGTGATTTTCATTTATACAGATTTTCGTCAAAAACTAGCAGTCGATCTAATCCACAACTGAAAAATCTAGATTCAAATCATGGACTTCACGAAATTTATTTAACTCGACCCGTCAAATTTATATCTGTTTGCCTTCCACATTCATCAAAATTTGATCCATATTAGAATATGGATAGTGTTGATGCAGGATCTATGAGTTATTTTCCATCGATATTGCATTTTGCTTTTAGTGACCTGCACAAATAAATTCATAACATTTAATTTTGGCAAATTGTAATCATAATAAAATACCAATATAAATAATTACTATTATCCAAAAAGCTATACCAAAATATAAATTTTTATTGTGTTGCTGTTGTTCATGTCTTAATAAGTAGGGTGCGCTATAAACGCCGAGAAATCATAAACAGCTGATGCAACCAAAATTAATGGTTTTATTATAGCGTAGAAATAGTTTCAGGATTGCCTTTTTATAATAGATAGTCTTGCAGTACTTCCAAAAAATTATTTCTTGCTTGTGCTAAAGATACGAATAATTAAAAAATTCAATTTCTATTTGCTTCCCTTAAATTTAAAATGCCATCCAAAAAATGAATAATAGATATGCAACACAACATCGCAATCAGTGCTGAATATTGAAAATTTTTGATTTATCCAAATGGTGCGAGCTTAAAATTTTAAGTTTGTTAGGGAAAAGAAAAATTCAAAGCAGTAAAATAAATCCCAAGTTTATTTTATTAACTTTTATGTTATTACAAATTGTGAACTGACTTGAAAATGTTAGGTGAGTTGGTTTTATGAGCATTTTTTTTTTGATTTTTCATGTTTAAGGAAATGTGGTTAATTCAAACCATATCGGCGCAATGCCTTATTAAACTTAGATAGTAGCTACAGTAAATTTTAAAATACTGTTACTGTGTTTTTTATGTATATATTTTTTTTGTACAATTAATTATTAAAATTTTAATATCATTTTAGGTTTAAATTTCAAGGATTATAAAAACAGTGGTGATAGAGTGATTAAAATGTGTCAAGGCAAACGAATTCACATAGAATTAGGTATAAATTCCAAGCTTAGCTGCTTCGAGAAGAATTTCATTTCGTCAATTTAGTCAAGCACGTGATTTGAATTCATAAGCAAAGGTTTTCAGCAAAATTTGTACAATAAAATTATTTAAGTCAAATATAATAATTGATATTTTTTTTGATTTCTGATTTAATTAAATTTATATTCCTACTGGTGTCCCAATAAATTTTTGAATAAGAAATTAAATTTTTGTGCAAAGATGCAAATAGAATAGCATTTAAAAACAAAAGCGAGTACTGTAGTAATGTATATAAGTTGTATTAATAATAATTCAAGCAGACGTTATCGTTCTAAATCTATCAGAGGTCAGCGAGTAGATTAAACTAAGTAATTTGTTACCATCCCTAGGTGACATCTCGAGACCAAAGAAAAACCAATTTAACACCTTGAAACCAATTTTCCATTTTCTATTTCGTTGTGTGGATACTGCCAAGTAATATTTCACGATTGATTTTTTTACTTTGCTAACGTTTCTTTAATTTAAAATTTGTATTGTAGGGTAGATATATCATGCAAGATTTGTGTGTATTTTAAATCCATATCCAAATTGTTTTTTTTTTATAAATATTTTCTTAAAGATTATAAAAAATTCTTGAATATTAGTTTACAGTTTTACAATTTTAATATCAGAAAAATAATTAATTTATCTCCATTATTACGGTGGTTCCAACGTTCTAAGTGTAGATTAATTATCTGTATTTATGAAAACAAATTACATTTTAAATTGCTTTTGAATTTCTCTTGTTGAATTTGCAAAGAAAAGTAATACAACATATCGATCCGCAAAGTTTTTTTTAGGAGAGATAAATATAAAATTAAGGAAAAAAATACTATGTTAGCTTTTGTATGTTTTTCAAAATGTAACTTTGCTTTAAATAAATTAGAAGTAATTATTACATTCTTAATAAGATTTTATTTTTATAAAAGAACCTGGATTACCAAAATAATCCAATTTCAATTGTAAAGTAGGACAACAATACATACACAATTCAGCTAATTATGTGGTATTAAGAATTTGTGAAAAGAAATTGTGAAAAACATAATAAATACGGCTTTGTTAGAAGAAAAGCATACAATAAACTTCTTACTTAGTACGAAATTCGTGAAAAATTATGTTAGTTTTCCTCTCTAAATTATAGAGGGTAACAAATGTAAATATTTACGGATTTTGCTTGTCTTAATTAGATCGAGATTTATGTATCAAATTTTGTTATTGTTGCCATATAATAATATTACGATCGTGAGAATTGACGAAATATATAATTAATATGCAAAATATGAATATAATTACCATACAACTTTTTATGTTCAAGGAAGGTAACAGTTCCTTTTTTCATTAAGTTTTATGTTTTAGGTATTCTGGGATTTTATAATCGTAGACCAGGGAGCTTTCAACTTTTAAATAAGGGTAGAAATTAGAGAAACACTTAAATTTAATTAGCAGTTTATGTTAGGTATTATTTACAATAAAGGTTGAGGAAATTTGACAGTGGTGTTACAATATGATCGATATGAAGAGTTCACATTATTTTGATTCTCTATAAAAAAAAGTAAACGCACGAAATAAAGCAATCAATCATCAAACGCTTTTATGCTTCCAGTGACACTTTTATATATTTATCTAGGTTTGAAATAATTACTTTAATATTGCATAGTTCAAACTCATACTTTGTAACTAACTATAAATAATTTTTAATCAAATAGTGAGTGACACTTTGATTTTTAATTACCATACCGAATGAAAAATGGTATAAAATTAATTAATCAAACACGGCTTACATTATTAGCGAAATATTAAATGTGGTATTTGTATAATATTCTTAATATTTTAATATAATATTTTCAATTCAACAGTGCGGATATACTGTTTAATACATAATACTTAAATCCGATGATATGTTGAATTTTCCTGTTTAGTTTTAAAATATAAGCAGCAACAAATTTGATTTGTTTTTTAATAGGCTTTTTTTTAAAAATTTAGAGATAATATTATTGTATAATATTAAATAGCAACTAAAATTTAATTTTAAACAAGCAAATAATATTGGATTTGATTGATACTAAAAATGGACAAATAGTGCCTAATGGAAATATAATATATTGATGTTTAATTTATTAATTTCTGATGAACAATTTTATTGTGAATTTCTTTATATATATTTCTTTTAGTTTCTTTATATTTCATCGAAAATAAATAATTCGAAAAATAATATGCACATAATATGCACAATCAAGTAACAAGTCTCTGGTGAATTGAGGCAGTGTTGCCAATCTCTTACAGAGAAGATGAAATTCAGTGTTTCAATTTTCTTACGTATTTATTATATAGGTCACAATTTCGTATAGCATTTCTTGTGTCTTTAACAAGCAAACCTATCGACAATCATTAAAATGAGATTGATAAATTAAAATAAAGTGTCATCGAATAGTGAAGTAATCCAAGTTTTTATCTAACCAAATGAATAACTAGAACAAAGCTAAACTTCTTTAAATTGAATTTTACTGAATTTAATTAATTTAAAATGTAAATTTCCATCACTTGATTTTGTCGTTAGTAGCATCTTCATTTTACTAATTGCACAGAAAACTTTTCAAATAAAGTTTTCTAATACCCGTTTTCTTCACCTCGGGATATCTATAGGATACGAATCTATTAGACAAATTAATCAAATAACCAATCAAACAAAGGCAATTCAAATTCAAAGCAACAAATCAAAAATTTGTTTGGTTACTTGATTTATTTGTCTAATAAATAGATTCATATCCTATAAGTTGAAGAAAATGCTCACATTTGTATGGTAAGTGCTTTGTATTTTAGCGCTGGTTTTGGGCTCATAATGTTATTTTGTCCATTTTAGTCTTGAAAATGGAAGAATAGATCTTTCGAAACGTCGACACAACAAACCATTATTGTTTGATTTACATAGTTTAATAACTCCTTGATCCTTGTTTACTTTTCAATTTATTAATTTTAAATTTCTCATTCATCTCCATCTCCTTATTTAACTTAAATATTTAAATTTTATGTAGTTTACTATTTATGAGTACCTAATACGTAGAAATTTTTACATAATAGACTCTAACTGCATTTATTAATTTTTTTATGTTTGATATTTACACCGACAGTATAATTAATTGACGTTCCCTAAGACCCCTAAGGTCTGCAAATCAATTATTTTTTTAGTCCTGATACCATTCCTCTGATTCTTATATAAATTAACCTCTTGAATTCGAATATGACCTCCGTTTTCTCCCATCATCCACCGCTATCGGGGATGCCCCCTCTCCTATCTATTTTATTATTTCTTTTAACAAATATTTTAACCTTTACATTTCTTCTGGTAAACTAGAGAGGTGAAAAGTTAATATTTGTAACAAGAAAGTTGATTTGGGAGAAGATTTGAATTTTTTTACTTATTTTTGCTGTTTATTTCAGCAAAATATAATAGCAATCACACAAAACACAGATATTATGCAAGTTTTCAGTTCAGTTCAGGGATCAGTATACCTGTAAGCGTGTTAAAAAACACAAACAGGTGTACATTCGACAGAACATATTCCAATTTCAGATTTCGATTCCAGTTTTAAAGTTGCAATTCCACTGGGCATTACTGGATCTAGGTTACAAAAGACATTTGGAAAAATCTATAGGAATCTAAATTCTGGGACGAATTTTGTTTAGGTGTACTGGAGGGTGTTCCACACCCCCCAGACCCCCCGGTTTCAAAAACTGAAAATAAAATTAATCACAAAGCATTCACACAAATCTTGGATTTATAAAATCGGGTAGTACTTGTTAATGAATATTGTACAGGGGCCCCTAGAAATCACATATTGGTGTCGCGATGAATAATCCCCTAGCAAATAATCCCCAAAGTGAATAATGATTATTTTTAAATTAATTTTGAAATAAATTTTTTTTTAATTTCAGGATTTGTGCAAAGATCATTTGGTATGAATTTAACCGACCTCGTAACTCTAACTGAGATACCCATGATGGAGCTCGAAAAACGGCTATACCTCCCCTCCTCCAGTGTTTCTTAATCTCTTGATGCATGCTCATCTATGGTTTAATCTGTGTAATAGGAGTCATCTCGAAATTATCAGTAATATAGTAAATCCTTGCGATCCATGTAATGACTACATCATTTCCATGTATAGGTGAGCTAGGCTGAAGATTCTGCTTTTGCGGGTAGTCTCACGTTACATCTTGGATAAGTGTTGTAGATGGAGTATCTATCTTTTGATCATTCTCACAATCGAAAAATTACGTTCTTACTTTTTTAAAAATTTTATTAGTTTAATTAATACTTCAGAATTTACCTATGCCTTCCCTGACAAGCCGCCGCTGTTAAAGGCGGCATTTACCTAATTTGCACGCGGAGATGAAATAGCTTGATCCGGCACTGGGTAAAATATTTCAATTTAGAAGCAAAACTATAGTTCGAAAGTAACCAATTTTGAAAAACATATCTTCCAATTCATAAACTTGACAATTATTACGCTATAAATTAGTGAATAATAATATAGTCTAAGAAAATAGAATTTCTACTATTATTTTTATAATATTATTGCTAACTTTTATGAAAACAGAAAAATAAAAGGTTAAATGTTTATTTTTGATCTGAGGTTCATAATATTATTGCTTGAAATAATAATAACAGTTTAGAGTTTAGACCATAGTAAAGCTTGAATATAAGTTATATAATTATAATTCAACAACAATAAACCTCTTTACTGAGATAATAATATTTACAAGTATTCTTCAAAATAACAAAATATGAAATATTTGATATTACGTGCGTTTGTGTCTATTGCTATTTATAATTTCTCAGACAGTTATGAATTTTAAAGTAAAATAATAAAATTATTTTCAATTTGTAAATTTTATAACAAATTAACTTTTATTGGGTGTTTAGAGTTTTGATAATTTTTCTTTTAGCTTACTGAGAATTGAAGTTTTTAATTTGTGTATTTTTCGAGCAACTTTAAAGTAAATTGAGAAATATAATATTATATATTTTTATTATATTAATAATATATAATATTTGATAATACTAAACAGAATATTAAAATAATAGAATTTTATTTCTAAACCAATAAAATTATTTATTTTTATAGAAATACATTCTAAGTATCTACCTATGTATTCGAAAGTTTTCTTTCATTATTTTAACGTTTTGTTTAATTTTGTTAAATAATAAACAAGATATTTGTTGCCATATTCGGTTCTAATATAGACATTTGTTTTGTGCTCTATCCAGGGAATTCCCAACATCCTCAGAACCACAGCTCGAAAACATTTATCTTGTTGCTGTCAGCTTTTTTGATAGTCTATGTCTCTGAAGCATAAGTTGAAATCGAAAACATCAATGTATTAACGTTTCAGTTTAGTATGCTTACTGCTTATGTGATCTTTAAATATTCAAATTAGTTTTTTCAAAGCCGGCCTTGCCACAGCTATCCTCTTTCGAATTTCCACATTGCTTCCTCATTTAACTGTGATTTCTGATCTCAGATATTCAAACAGATCAAAATTTAATTGTCAACAGTAACTAATATTCAAGTGTTAGATGTCTTCAAATTCTTGTGCTTTTCAAGATCTAATGTGGGAAAAATCTCTTTGAGTTTATATTATTAACACTTTTATTTGTTACAATGACATTTAGGAATCTTAAAAAACCGACATATGAACTAAAATTTGTTTACTTTATTTTTAGATTATTTTTATGTTTTTATATTAATTTATGAAGTTAAATCTTTTATAATGTTTTTTTAAAGTACACAGTCAAGCAATAAATAATTAACTTTTAAAATTTATACTATAAAAATTGTCCATTGCTATAAAAAAATTCGTCTAATAATATAAGAATTTATTGAGTTCATCTATAGATGATAATTTTATTTAAAGAACGTAATTTGACATTGTGACATTTTAGTATTCTGTTCTTAAAATAAGGTTAACCTCAAATATTCGGTGTCTCAATAATGTGGTTTTTATCTTGCAGGAAATATTTTATGCTCTAGCTCTACAACGAAAGGTTTTTTTTTCGTTTATTTTCAATTATGCCATCTTCGACTTCTGCTTAAACTTTTTATTTCTTTGCAAAAATATAAATATAACTCCAAATAGTAAGGATTTGTGTAAATAGAAAGTGGAATGAAAATATAATTGACTTATTGGCTAATTAAAGATAGATTTTAGATTGAGAAGTCTAGCAAAAGTTGTCAGATAAATCATGATTAATGACAATTTTTGAATTTTTAAATAGTAAAGTTTGAGAATCCCTGTTTGTGTGTGAGACGTAACAAGCAGGTGGGCGTCTACTCTGGCCAGCGTCGCGGCGTTTTGATGTTAAACAGATAGTAGTTTGAGTATACGGTGCCTCATTGCAAGACGCGCTTTTAACACGAAGTAATTTCCTTATTTCATCGCGTGTTTGTAATTGCGTGTGTTATGTATTCAGAAACACTCAATCACATAATACATTTTATAACATAATTTATGTGATGTGCCGTATTTAATGGTAAAGGCAGTAGAGTGCGTTAAAATTGATATCTATAATGTAACCGAAAGAGACAATGTTTTGTGTTAATTTAATTTAAATATTATTAATTAAACAGTGAAATATAAATTATATTATTTTGTAAAAAGAAATTGCATACATGTATGTCATCGCGAATTACCAATATACACAATTTTGAGTGCCAACATAAATAAGCCGTCATATTTGCTTATAATAATACCACTTTGTGGCGAATTGCAAATTTTGATGTTCACATCATAATTTTGACGTAAATTGATTATTTACGGCGTCATTAACAATTTCTATTTAATACGTTTTATTCACAACTTTTTGATTTAATGACGTACTTTGCGTTCTTAACTCGAATGCAAATTATTTTCAATTTGTAATTTAGTTCAAGTTTATTTTACCTTGACCTTTACAGTGCAACACGTATAATATTCTTAATTATAATTATCGATTCCTTTTTCAAATACTATTCTATTCGAGTCCGTAGTAAAAGTTTACGTTTTCCATGCATCGATGCATCGTCGTTATCTTAACAGTGAAGCTGCAGCAAATCTTCGCTACGGTTATATGAGTGATTGGTGTAAAATGGTTAAGTTTATACAATTTATCTACTTGTCTATTCAAGTTAGATGACTTTTTGGAGGAGTCGGATATCATGTTGAGTTGGATTGTAAGTACAACCGCTGATTTTATACTTTCACTAACAAGCAAGCAAATTACAGCAATGTTCCTGCATAGTAAATCTCCATTTGCCAAATTCCGAAGCCATGTTTTAGAACAAAATTACCATTTTCGAAGATATAAAATTTGTAATCATGTAAATTAGAGATCCAGAAATTCGATTAGAATACTTATACTATGTACACATATAACTGAATAATGACGGCGTACCTTCCTGATGTAATTAAAGGACAGCTGCTGCTGGGGAGACACTAACTTACAGAGTAATTTACCGAAAATTAAAGTTGCATTTTGCTTAAAAAAAAAAAATGAATGACACAAAAGAAATTAATCGATATTGTATAATACCATCAAATCAAACACTTCAGTATACATGTACAGTGTATAATACAATGCTTTCTATTTGTTGTACAATATCCATAATTTGAAATGTATTGATTGCAAATGTGCGTACTACGGTTCATATTTAAAACACAAAAAACAAATTGTTTATTGCCGGTTAAAATATTTCAAAGGTTTGTGTATTTTAATGTAAATCTAAATATATCTCATGTTGTTTGAATAACCAAATTACGATTAGAAATGTTAGTATTCCAAGTTGAATGTACTGAAAGTATTGAAGTATTTATCCGTCAGAACTGCGTTCATACATAATCTATATAGGTGACGGAAAACCATTAACTAATTTTTTTGGTAACCGAATAAATTTAAAAATACAACTTTCACCCAGAAACTCGATATATTTGATTCTGTTTTTTAATGACTTTGAAAATAAACTACATCAATTTTATATTACAACAACAGATACCTGTTGATACCACAGATATTTTTTTTAAGTACCAAAAGTAGTTTTAATTCGCGAAGCATTGCTTTGTATCTACCTTAAAGGGTTGTAAACTTTCGAGTTAAATTTTACAGCCACCAGGATCGAATCTCTAAAAAAAATCTATGCTTTTCCAAAGCATTGTTTTGCAAGAATTGCAGCTTTAATATTAAGCCTTTCGAAGGGTTCCGGGTCACGGTTAATGTTGAGGCAATTTAATTGAAAATATGACTGCAAACAAAGAAAAGGGGTAGTGGAAAACGCAATTGATTTCTGAAAAAAATTGTAACGACTAAAAATAATTTAAATCATAAATTTAAGAATTAACAAAGTTCACACATTAATATTAAACACGAGTAAACACATAACGCTTTAGAAATGTCACAAAATTTATGTATAAAACTCAACTAAAGCTGCTAAGCGGTGTTTGTAGTTTGAATTAACGGGGGTTATATTTTATAGCTAATTTTATAAACTTTTGTGATGAGCAAGTATGTGGCATTCATATAGAACCATTACTTTTCGTAGGTACATAAAGACTGTTCAGTTATTATGCAAATTTTTGGTACTTCATTATAAATTATTGACAATTAAATATATTTGCGCTGAAAAAGTAAATTTTTAATTAAAAAATAAACTTTTAATTAAATCATTTTGTAGCGGAAAGCTTTTCGAGTACGCTATAAAAATTTTAAATAATGCGTAGCTGAGCTTTAAGGAAAAGTTTTAAATTGTGTAATATGCGGTATGATAATTAATGTAAATAATTTGAAAACATGCTTTGTGTCATTCATTGCAAATATAACATGATAACTGTAGTTTATTGAATGTCTTCTTAGCATTGATTCCATTTTCACTGAAATTTACAGTTGTACGAAATCGTTAACATTTATATAATATTATTATCAAATATGAATTAGTAGCAGTTTAGAATAACGTGATTTTAAATATTTAATTGCACATTGTCTACATTCTCTGCATCTTTACGAAATAACTAATTATTTACAGGTACGAATATTTGAAATTTTTACGTAGTAATCTTGATATTTCATTTAATTTTATGTTACATTAGCAAAAATTTCAATAACAGCTTTAATAAAGCTTCTTCAGTCACAACAACAATTATTAAATGATACATAGAAAAATTGTCCATTAAAGATTATAATTAGTATTTTTATTTATTTATTTAAATAAAATTATGGTTATGAATTGTTGTCACTGATCTGTTGTTGACCGCTGCTGGACTGTACGTGTCGGTTAGTCTTTTCAAATCACTAACTGAAAATAAATGAATTGTAAGCAGCAGTTGTAAGTTTTTCAAACTCAGGTGGTAACTGGAAAAAGAAAGCTAAAAGTCGAGAGCCACAAAAATAAGAATAAAATTACCTCTGCACTAAATACAATTTTTGTTTTTAATTAACGGTAAAAAAGGATACAAGAAAAGTTTGCAATATAGTTGTACTTTTAAACCATAAAATTAAAACACTTATTCAAAGTCTCATAGTATAAAATAAATGAGCAATTTCAAAATGAATTTTGAAATGTTGAACATAGATGTTAAATTTTGTAATATAATGTTAATGCAAACAACACGTTAGAAAGCACAAAAAAATAATCATCCTCTGTACCAAGAAGATAACGAGAATGCAAACATCACCACAGACAACCTTAATGTAGAGATATTCTATAGCATAAATTTCCAGATAATCATGTACTTACATAATATATAATAGTGCAAAAGAGCAACGGTCTTCAAGGCAGCTGTCAGTTGTTATGCCTCAAAATGCCATTCCAGAATTTCAGAAAATATTCAATGCAATTGTAATCACAAATAAAATTCTTACGAGCGTTTTACAAAGTCGTCTTTCTTGTTTGACGTTTTTATAGTAATATTCGGAAGGTGATGCTCGGTGTTAAACTTTTAAATCAGTGCAATATACAACGTAATGAAAAAGTAATCGTTTTTCAGACCGCTACACTTTGCAGTAGTTTTCAAAGTTTAAAATGCCTCTTTCTTTAACAACAATTATATTAGTATATCACATATTTTTGTATAATTCTCTAAAAAGCTTATGGATTGTAATAAGAGAACATTTTTTCAGACCAAGAGTTCTACCTCTTTAGTTTGTTATATTTCAAAAACTAATATATAATATTTAAGATAAGCGAACAAAAGTTAGCGAAGGAATTTAATTTTACATAATTTCTCCTTCATTCAAAATTTAAACGAAATATATTATAATTAATTATAATAAAAGTCAATTCAAACCGATTTCATTAATTGGTAAAAAAAACTATTTGACAAACAGTTTGTGAGTAACAATGCAGATGTTTGTAATTAATCAATATAAACAAGATTTACTTTAAGGATGGCAGATAATTCTGTAATAGAATATAAAGAGTTTTTTTAAAACTAAAAACACATTAATTTAAAATTTTTCAGGTTCCATCTTTTACATAAGTTTTTTGATTAATCCTCGCAAGGGCTTCGCTTCATAGGGACGAAGCAAAAAGTTGGTTAATAATAAAAAATTATAATTAAGCAAAATACAATAAAAACAACGTCGTTCTAAAGTAGACTTAACAAGAAAAATTGTCAGACACGTCAAGGGAGAGGACGACGTATTCACTTGAATGCATTCGTCGAATGGTTGAATCGCTCCAGTTGAGAAAGGTCGATTTATTTTGAGGTTGACAGCTTTCAAAACTCTGCGGATGAGCTAGCATACGATACGAGATTTGAGTGCAGCTAAGAATTTTGCGATAAATGCCATTTTGGATGAAAAATTAATTAAATTATTTTACACTTTGGATTATTTCAAATAATACTGTAAAATGTAGTGATTTTCACACTCGCGCTGAAATATTTCCATTTATATTATTTTCAGTCAGTATTAATATCTTCAGTTTGTTATTTTCACCTTTTTGATGCATTACTACGACTGAAGGTTTTCATTAACGTGTAACAGACTTCACTACGGATTAATTAAATTTTTTTCAAGAGTTCTAAAAAGTGTGATGGGAAAAACATCAATTAATATGCTTAATTTATAGCAACGGTATGTGAGTAAAATAATATTAAAGTATGGATTAAAACTCGACTTTGTTAAACTTCGTAAAATTAAATAGTAAAATATAGTAGCGAATGTTTAAAAGCCGACAACACAACTCTGTGCTAGATGATTTTGTCTCAACTATAATTTAAAACTTAAATAAAATGAAGTCAAGTCTATGTCGTTTCTATAAATAATTTTAAGTGTTTTTTTTTGTAAAGTAAATTTTCTTGTTTCGTTATAAACTTATTTATTTTCACTGTAATATAAAAAGTTTTATATTCGTTTGGTATTATTAAAATAAGGTAGTATAATAAAATTTAGTAGCGCTATAAGCTATAAGTTATAATGTAAAATACTTTAACATTGGCAAACCACCTGGCTATTCAAGCTTTAATTAGAATAAGACGAGGTAAGCTTCGACATACTAGCTTATTCATCATTTAAACAGGTTAATTGCGACAGAGATTTAATTTAAACGCGCTGCCTTCATTAACAACAGCTTCAGCTAGCGAAGCATCGCAGCCTTGAAAACCGAATCTTTCCCCTAGATAGTTGCATTTAAGTAATGAAATTTCTTGATGTTTTAATTAATTATAAATATTTACTTGCTGCCTAAAAAAGCTTTAAGTTTTTCTAACATTTCAGCGTTTAAAATGTCTATACGAAGTTTTGCCTTTACCCCCAGGCACATTTAGCAATATGCAAATTGCTATTTCAAACAGTACTAATAGCGCAAATATTAGTTTAAATATATAAAATTCTAAGTTCTCTCTATTCCGTGCAATTACAAAGCTGAAACTGTGTGGTTGTTGCTTATAGGTAATTAGCAGTTGGCTGCAATGAGGTTCTCCGGGGGGGACATCATTAAAAGTTTTTTAGTTTATTAGTGTACAAAAAATATTAGCATTTATAAACTAATCAACATTTAGTATTGTGCTATTATAGCTGCCAACTTGACAGTTTATTCGAAAGTAAATGAAATATTATTTTCAGGCAACCCTGTATAATAAAAAATCTTCCAATTTATTTAACTTATTTGTGCAGTTTTAATAATAATAATTATTGTACATTCTGTGATAAACATTTTTATTAAATCTCGTTTGTTGTGTCATTTAATTGAAAAATATCTTTTAAAAAATTTAATAATGTAATACTTCAAAATTTAATTAATTTCAGAAAATATTTGAAAAATAATTTGAATACACATTCTTTGAATCTCATACTTTTTGTATGCTATAAAATTATACTATATCTTGAATTTAAAATGTTTGACTGCAATATAAAATATTATGTGAACTAGGATTTCAGTAAAACTGGTAATTGTAACTTATTTGTGATACCATTGATACGAATTTAACTAGGAGGAAACTATTATTAGTTTTGAAAGTTTCTTTCTAAAGATAAAATTTTGTATTTGTGGAGCAGTGCATAAAAGTTGAATATTGAAACTATAACTTGAAAACACAAATTGTGCTGCAATTACAAATTGCTTCTTCGAGCAAAAGTTTTGAATTTATAATGTAGTTACTTTTCTATGAAAGAATGGTAGATACTTACTATAAAAATTGGAATAAATCATATTTAAGCCATAAAACACAGTAAATTGCTACTTTGTCAATTTTTGTAAACTATAACCGAAAATTCTGATTGTTTCTTTAGGAATATTAATTAATATGGATTCTAATTCATCGCTTATTATAACAAAAACCTTTAGAGAATCTATACTTTCTGAATTTTAGAGATTCATTTATTTTAAGCAAGTGTAAGAAAATATGAATAATTATTATGTTTAAAGATATTTATTGTAAATAAAATTTATTATTTGTTGAACTGATTCCTCACAGAATATTTATTACGCAATGTTTTATATAAAATATCTGTTTATTTGCATGGCCGAAGTTTAGTAGGTACTACTTGAATTGATGATATTACCTGACATCAACGAAAACGATGCAAAACTAGAACTTGTCGTATTCACACTCTGATGTCAAAAGTTTCCCATACGTTCAGTCAGCGTTTTCGATAACAATAAAAAAGCAAAAGAATAATTTTCAGTAAAAAACTACGAAATTTGGTTGCACGCAAAATTTGACCACATGGTAAAAAAGTAATCCAATTTTACATTAAAACATATCATTTTTACAATCAAAATAATATAAAATCACGACTGTGTAATTAAGAATTATGTAAAATTACAGTTTTTGTGTAATTTTTCATTAAAAGAATATTTACATATAGAAGTGAAAATACACTTATTTTTATTGTTTTTCTTAACATTTACATTTTTATAAAATATATTTTCTAGCTAATTGATTGATTTCTATTAGAAAAAAGTTTAGATTTTTTTTTTTTTTTTTAAAGAAAATACTTTCTTTTTATTCAATAAATGATGAAATAAGTTAGTGTTTTTGCATATATTTAATACGCCCCCTATTAGGGTGCCTTATTACCCAGACATTCTTTCAGATTGTAATATTTGTGTCTGTTTATTATTACAACTAAATATTTTATTAAAATGTAGTACTTATTAGTATTTCTTTTATTCTAGAATATAGTACCTCAAGCCAATGGAATAAAGAATTATTTAACACAAATTAATGAATTTCAAACTGTATCGTACCTTTTTTAATGTTGAAAAACAAACTGGAGGGCCATATTAGCACATTTTCATGTAATAATTTTAGATATGTACAGCATAGAAGGAATGTTACTGATATGCACCGTAACTTGAAGCAAAACACATTAATTTTACACAATTTGACGGTATCAGTATTACATCAGTGTATCAATTTTACACTGATAATATTGTTAGTTCCCAAGTTTCCTACGATTTGCTGTGTAATTTTAAACCATTATATTACTATATTTTTTAGAAATGATGGTTTTCTGCTTTTGGAATCTCAAAATGTCTAAATTCACCAACATTTTTACATTTTCTTCGGCATTTATACTTTATACTGGGTTACAGTATAATCTTGACATAAGATATTTAAAAATCTTTTGGTTATCGATGAATCCCATAATAGTTTAACTATTTTGTTATATTGTTATTCAGTTATTCATCCAATTTATTTTCCTTTTGATGTGCACCTAATAGACGTTGTTTTAATTTTTATTTAACCACTACAAATGTAAAATCAATCTAATTTCGAATGATAACAGTTTAGTGGTTTTAGACGATATTGCGGTAATAAATTTACTTTTTGGAGTAAGAGATAATATCAACAAAAATAATTGAGGACACACACGCTTATGTTTGGTTGTTATGATATTGTCGTGCGTGAATAAATGTTTTCAGAATTTAAATTTGACTTTCGTATTGCAAAGCATAAGCTTTGGTTACTACAATATTGATGAAGCAATGTACTATTATTTTTTTGCGTTCTAGTCCATTTTGTAATACTGAAAAATTAATTTTTTATTTCTTTTACGACAGGTACTTCAACTTCATTTGGATTTCTAGCTGTCAAAATGCACAAGCAAGTGAATTTTTTTTAAAAATTTTAAGAAAAATTGATAACTATAACAACTGAATTTAGCTTTTTAAATTAAAAAGTTAGTTCTACAACTAACTACATTTACACTCCCTTCAACGCGAAAATTAATATAAATATGTATTAAAATTTAGTTATTGTTAGTGAAATTCGTTCAACAGAGCCGCGATGAAAGAACGCGATGCCCATATACTCCAGTTGGCTCTTTTTCAGCTTCAATTTTATCACTGATCATATTTCAACTAGGGTCACTGCTCACCAATGACGTGCTCAATTTTAAGAAAAGCGGTTTCGAAAAGTTCTGTAATGTATACGAAAATTTTACAGAAAATCTTTCTATTTCAACTATAGTAGCTGTAAAAAGAATTTAATTCTTTTCTTTTACAAAAACAAGTCAACTATCAATTAGTCAATTATCAAAATTAAGAGGAGTTTCAGTTAGAGAAAGAAAGAAAAACCGAGACAAAATAATAAACATTTGAATGAACCGTTAATAAAAATATGAAAATCTACTACGAAAATCAAGTTCATTCACTTAATTGCTAAAATTGAAAGCTAAAAATAAGGTCAAACGACCTTTAATAATTTAATTTTTTTACGACAAGATGTGAAGAGCCAAAAGAAAACAGGTCTTTTCTGTACATCTAGGGGTGCTTTAAGCTATTGAGCCCCATGTGCTGAGAAAAGTTAATACGTCTCTGCTCACAATAACATAAATAATATAAAGTTCAAGGAATCACATGGCATTGTATTAACCTAGTCAAACTGAATTTGCTAGGAATTTAAGGCAGTAGTTGTAGTACCATGGTTTGTATTCCACGTCAAGCTGTAGGTCTTTCTTTAGGTTCAGTCAATAACAACTACTGGTTTGTGTAATAAATATAATAATTAAATCAGTGAATATTGTTATAAATTATAATTTAATCAATTTAACAAAAATGAGCAAACTAAATGTTTAGAAATAGTAAACTTAAAATATTTTAAAACGAAGAAATTATTTCTATTTAAAAAAATATAAGCGGATCTAACTAAGTAAGTAAACAGAAATAAAATTTAAACTACATTTTATTGTGTGAGCTTTCGACTCATATTTTGTATTTTCGAATAGTTTTAACACATTTTATTATTGTGCAAAGATTAATGGCCATTATTAAACGTAAAATTTATAATATGAAGTGTGCCAAAAGTGTCGAACTTACTATAACTTTTAGAAAGATATAGATAAATGGTAAAAACTTTAAAGGATTTTAATTTTATAGGATCATAAAAGCTTCGTTGACTAGAAAGGCAAGGAGCAGGGCTGAAATAGAGTAATTGAAATGAATTTATTTAAAAATATACTTAAAAAATTGATATTATCTCTTTAATGGGATCCCTTATGCTATTTAATATTTTTCAGCAACTGAAAAATGCTTTAATATTACAAATTTGACAATTAAAAGAAAATATCTCCTTTTGATGAGTAATTTAATGTATTTTGTGTAAGAAACATTTTGTGTAGAGCACTTGACGAATTATTAAAGTATACTATTTTTTTCAGACTGACAGTTTAGCAGAGTCAAAACCAGCATCGAAGGACATGACGGCCGTCAATGCGGTAAGTTTGATTAATCGCTATCATAACCTACAAATACAACACACGATTTTATCAGTGTTTTTGTCATCATTATCAATTCGCATAAATAACTAGTTTAGCCTTTTTTAATGGCTTTATATTGTAAAATGATATCGAATACTGGTGGTTGTTACTTTCCTGACAGTTAAATGAATGAAAAATCGGAGTTTTAACTCATGCGTGTAAAGAGATTGTAATGATTTTTTTTTATTATTATTAAAAATTATTTAAGTTGTGACTGTTCAAAATTAGCAAAATTAAAATTACCATATAATATTAAGCGTACAAAATAGTAGTTTGGTAAATAGAAATTATGTTAGGGAAAAACTTTTAGTAGATAACATATATGCGTTTCCCTGTTTTATAAAAATTTTACTGTAGTGCATAATTTGCAATTTTCTATTAGAATACATAATGTAATACTGGATAAAGCGGTGCTGTTAAAAATAACGAGCTTTTTACTCGTGCCCCTTAAGTTCGGCAGCTACGCGCTAGTTTAATATAAAATATATGAAAAGAGGAAATTGAGGGTGAGTGAAGGCTGACTTGTTCTATATCAAGAGGTACTATCAAAATATTTTTTGAGATTCTTTCAGATACGTATATGATATTATATAATTTTTGCATTACATTTACATAAAAAATTTAATTTCTCTTCTTTCGACTTTTATACAAAAACGAGCTTTAAAATATTCACAAAACGTTGTAATCGTATAAAACTAACCTTATATATCGTTAAAATGGAGTATTATGTTCCAAATTTATCGTTATGTTTTGAAGTCGATGCACGCCGACACAAACTGTATAAAAATTTATGGCTACTTTTCTCAAGGACCACATTCAGGCCATATCGCAACGGATTTGGAAATCAATCGAAAACTTTTGCGACTTTTTAGCCAATTTATTTCTTTCAATATAAAAGTATGAGACAATTTTACAAAATGTAACAGCAGTGTCACAGCACCCTCCATTTTGTGTTAATTAATATCTATAATGTAAAATATCAATTTTGTATTAGATAACGCATAAACATTAAGTACAACCACAAAATTTGAGATCCAAATATTATTATACGTATAACTCCAAGCTATATCTTAATAGATTTGTTTGTAGAATTAGGAAGTTGTTAAAAAGAGGATGTTCACTATATAGTACCAAATTTATATAAGTTCCACATAATTCAAATCGTATAATGTTCCAGATAACATTTGGAGAATAATTTATAGGTCGTTTCAACATGTTAAGGTACCTTGACTACCTAAATAATCCTAAAACATTAAAACCACAAAAGATAATTGCATGGGTAGGTACTCACATGACGAATAAAAAACAGTTACTTGCAATGGTACTTACAGTTTCCATTACATTAAATTCTTTGTATATACTATTTGAAATGTCTTGAAATAATATATCATTCTTCAAATGCGTTCTGATTTTTTATCTGAAATAATTAAAGCTTTCATCGGAAGTGGTTACAAAATCGGTATAATTGAGTTAGACTTAAATTGTTAGCAATTTATCCTCAAGAAATAACAAATCTTACTTATTAGACACCGGAATTGTACTGATAACTCACAATCAGGAACAACCTAGTTTTATAAATCGGACTGATTTAAACATTTTTTTTGTTTCATACTAGTCCTGATTATTTTAACAGGCTCTGCATTTCTACTATTAACATTCAAGATGTAGATTCTCTTACGCGCTGACTATTAGTTTAACCTTCAGCTGTTGTTTGATTTGAAGCATGCATGTTTAAAATGTGAGTTTCCATCATCAATGTTGCGGTTTACTTAAAAAAAATAGTTGTTACAATTCATCAAATTTTTATTTCTAACAAAATACCTAACTGTTACATTATAATCTAAATTATTATTGTTGGATAATAAAAATAAGTTTGCTAATAGAATGGAATTATAGGGATCTTTTATAAAAACTTATAGAGATTTTGGAAGAAAATCTTATTTTATTGGTTCAAATTTGATTATCATTCTTAAAGCGCTTTGTTGACGATATAATTACTCCAATTCCGAAAGGAAATCTAGACTTTATTATTCAACAATGGTTTTCGTTCCAATTTACAATTACTACACAAATTAACAGAATTGCTAAATCAAACAACGTTTTTTGATATGAAATTGATACACTAAAGCAATTCTATAAATTACAACAGACTCAAAAATCATTTTACTTTAAAATTATAATTAATTTTGAGAAAGTAAGTGCTATTGTTTTTTGCTTGAAGTACTATTGGTAGTATAGTAAGAATTTCGATTAAAAATTTATATTTTTGACCTTACTTTGTATTTTACACTTAACGTATGAAAATTGCAAAAAATGCAAATTGTGGCACCCAACGTGGAACACAAATCAGAAAATTAATTAAATACATAGAACCCCGAGATTTAAAAAAAAATTTACTATGTAAAGTTAAATATAAAAAGAAACATAGCAATATATTTCCTTGATATTTTTAGGGCAAAGACATAACTACATAATATATTATGTAAACATATTGTACTAATCTGTTTTGTACAACTTGAGCTATAATTTTGAATAGAAACAGTAAGTACTAAACGAGTTAGATGCTCAAAAGAAATTTAACAAATTGTAGTAATTACTTACATGGAAATGTTAGATTGTTAGAATTGCTAAGAGATAGTAATCAAGTCGCAAAAATTTTAATACTTGTAGACTTGAATATTGGGAAAAAAATTGCTAAAGATGCAAATGGAATTTCTTCCTGAATTTGAAAATGATTTTTGAAAAATTAAGTTAAAAAGGAGATCATAAATTAAATACACTAAAAATAGTTTCAACTTCATATTTTATTTTTTTTATTAATTAAAATTAATATTAATTTTGATGACAACCTTATTATTTAAAAAGGCAAAGCACTGACTTTCGTGGTTTGATATTGCAAGATCTTTAATCCAACTGAACAGGGTTTCTAAACATTATTTATATGAAATTTTATAATAAAATAAAAAATTGTGTCTCATTTTCACTTATCTATATTATTATGTCATGTCAGTATTATATCACTTTAGAATATCTAAGAACAAATTTCAAACAACACTCACTTACGTAAATAAATTTTTAAAGTTATTTTCCAATTTTCTTTTTTATTGCTGTTTATAAGCGAAAGAATAATTTTTCAAAGTATAGTGAATCTCAACATTAGCTAAACGTCAAATACAATTTTCAAAAAAGTAAAATAGTTTATTTTTACTTAACTTGAATAAATGTATAAAGCAAATCAAAATTCGCAATTCTACTAAATGAGCTGAAGCGATGCAATTAAAATATTAAAATAAAAGATTATATAAGATTTATAAGATTATATAAGTATTTTGCATAGGTATTCCCTATAAGGATCATAGCAATATATATGTATATATAAGACCTTGTGGTAGGTAAAGATCCTAGTTAGTGTTCTTTGGTCTTATTTTGAAATATTGCTTTTTTCTTATTAATTATACTACTTATTGCTAGTTATCAACAACAAATAAGAATTTTGGAAGCAATCTTCGGACAGTAATTTTTTAAACTCTCTTCAAAGTATTGCCGGATATCAAGTTCAGATTACATCTGTTCATAGGTTCAGTTTACGCTAGATTAAATTAAGGTAGAGTTAGGCTAAGCTTGAATTCGGTTAAGGTTGGGTTACGTTTATTTAGCTTGGGTTAGTTTGGTAAGATGTAAGTTAGGTCAGGATTAGGTTAGGTAAGCTAGGTTTAATTAACGGTTAGCAGCAGCATTTCTTAAATTATTTTTCAATTATTTAACACAATTATTAGTTAATATTATTGCGTTGCTTGATGAAATAGAGCTCTTTCTTTTATTTCTCCAAAAAAATTTGTTAAACTTATTGAATTTTTAGGATTTTAGGTTGCTAAGAAATTTTATGAGCGATGTTGCAATTAACACTTTTTTAATAATTTATATTACTGCAGTGCTTCATGGACTAATATAGTGCAAGCACAACTATGTAACACGAGTAAATGTCAAAACCGTAGTATTCATTTACATTGCTCATTGCTTAATATAACATGAAATTTTGATACATCTCATTTAACTTGTTTTGCACGAACTTCCGGGCTTTATGAAATTAATTTACATTGGACAGAGTTAGTTTCATGCGAGATTAAAACGCGTTTAGTGGATGTTGAGAAAAACATAACTGTCAAATTGGATATAGCATTATCAAGAATTATAATATTTACTCTTCGGTAGTTTTACCAATATTTGATTAGGAATTTGAAAACGAGGATTGAATACATAATGAACAATGTACAATTAGTATAAAATATATAATTTATTATATAATATTATACAGAGTAAGGTATTTTATCGATTTCTAAAAGTTAAGGTATAAGAAACACCAAACAAAATTCTGTAACGTAAAAGTTTGTTAATTAACATAAAATAGTTTTGAAGTATTCGAGTATACTAATTGAGCATTTTCAAATAATTATGAAAGATATGATTGATATAACAAACGTTACTAGATAGAGGAATAAGTCTTGGACTTGGGATCACAACAGTACTATCATGAATAAAACCGTGCTTTTCACTTTTATAGTCTGCTTCTTTTATCAATTATTCAATCTGCTGGTGTAAATAATGAAAAAGTATAAATTATGAATACGTAAATATCATATTTGCAAATCACTTGAAAAAGATTCAAAATGGGTGAGGTTATTTACTCGGCTACACGTTATGCAAGCATCAAGCACTCGAGCTATTTTCATTGAAGTGAAAAGCAACTGAAACAACGAGGAACCGTCGACTTTTACTAGAAATACCGTTAATGAAGGACTTGATGATGTACCCGTGTACATACTTATGACCTTAAATGATTTTGGTCTAGTAAACTTTAAATGCAATATCTTCAATTACGATTCTTACACATAACGTAATCGGGAACTGCTTTTAAGAGTTGCCGCCTACACATTTAAGAGCTCCCGAATAATACATGAGCTTGCGGTTAATACGAGCTTTAAGCTGCTTGAACGGAGAGCTTGCATTAGTGCTTTGGGAGCGAACAGCTGCGTCTCTTATAAACATAACATTACAGCTTATTTAATTATATACTTATTTGCATATTGTTTACACTACTTTAAAATCTCCTTTGTAGGATTTTCTATCGCTTTTACGTGTTACAACTAATATTGCCGGAATATTTTCTACAGTATTATATCTTGTAATACCATCAAATATGTAGTATATAAACTCACATTATTTATGCTTCTTATAATATTACAATTATTATAATATTGCAATAAGTAACAACTTCTGCAATTAGTATTCAGATATTGTAGCAAAGTTTACGTTTCTTATAGCAATAATATTATCATCAAAAGTTTCAAGAAAAAATGACGAAATTTATCTAGTAACATATCAACCCAAGTGTCATGTGCAGATCTCCAATAATTGATAATATAATGTTTCACCCTTTACTTTACTACTTTCTGTTGTCGTTTAAATGTATAATAAGTTGAAATAAATTTAAGAAAAATGAGCAGCGTAAGTGTTGCAGCTGTATGAAATAAATTGTAGAATTCGTACAGGTACAGCTAGAGGTACTTCAAATGCAATATTAATAGTATAGCCAATAAAATTATGTATTATTTGATTTATTGTAATTTCAATAAAAGTTTCAAACAACGTTTTTGATGCAACTAACTGATATTAAATTGATGCATTAAAAGCATTTATGTTTATATGTATGTATTGATTAATGTACTGTTGTAATGTACAGATTCAATAAATCAGAATATAAAACTTTCTCAAAATATTTATTTCATTTGATATCATCTGATCTGAGATCAAGTGAAATATAATCAGGGTTAAAAATTGAAATAGTGCGGTAGTGCCTGCTGAATTACTGAAACAGTAACAGTAAAAGCAGTATATTTTGTATCAGGTTGAGTTAAATGAGTCTCAATGATTATGGTTTCAGGTAAGAGTGTTTCAGCTTCCAAAATTTTCCCGAAACGTGTAAATTGGGAAAGTAAGTTTTGAACTAATTACAAAACTAGTTAACTCTGAAACTATATCTAAGTGCTTATCCTAGATGTACCTATGTATACATAATATTTACAACTTAGGTTTTCAAGTTTATATTATTTATAAGCAATGTATCATATCATTTGAGTTGCCAGATTACATTTGTCACTTTACAGTTGTAACAATGTTATCTTCTTCTGAATTGCACTCGGATGTCAAATAGAGGTCATTAAATTAACATTTATGTTGTGTAGGAATTACCTGAGGTAATTTGTATTTGGTATTAAGATTAGGAAGCGTATTTCTAGTTTAATAATTATTATCGCACTTGCTACGTGGTTGCTAAACGCACGATTAGATTATACCTATCATTATTAGAAGTTTATGACATCTTTACGTGTATTATTTACACTAATCAAGGTTTGAAAAATCGACATCCAGAATTTATATCAAATTCGAAACGAACATTAGTTTCGTCGAAACTCAACAACTTTTTATTATTTTTTCTATTATTAAGCTTATCGTTTTATTGTTAAAATAACAACTGAAGTATCTATAAGTAAAACAATAACAATAAATTTTTAATTTTGAAAATTTTTGATTGCTTCGATGGAAAAACTGAAAACAGTATATTCAATATTATAATTATCGTGAACAAATATTGATACCTATAATTTTTTTATGTTGTTTATTTTGATTAAACTATCCAATTTAACTAACTGGTTGAATGTTTTAATTTACATATGTCGTCTGTCAATATTTTCTTCTTATTTAAAACATTTTAAAAAGCTGCCTACGCTTTTACTTAAATTACTAAATTTTAATCAAACATGTAGAGACCTTCTATCATATTATCCGGTACTGTAAATGTTGCCGAATAGCATTGCTTAAAAAATTCGTTTACAAGAGTTGACATTCCCATTTGACTCTTTTTCATACCCGATAGAATACGCGTATTCTAGAGGCTGCAGATCAGGGAATTGAAAAATCGCTAAGGTTATTTCGTGTACGTGCTTATATAAATTTATGGCATAAAATCTTTCTTGATCTAGATTTTTAAAAGATTGACAATTTGAGATAATTGAAGAAATAATAAATTAGTTTTATTCTATTAACAGAATAAATTAAGTTCGTTTTCATTTCGTTATTTTTTTTATATAAATCGTTGTCGTTCTTTGTTACTTCCTACGATTTACTATTTCTTTAGACCAGTCAAAACCTATAAAAATATTTGCCGTTTTTCTTGTTGAAAAACTTTAAAAGGTTTTTTTTTCAATGAAATCTTTCGCGAAAGTAGCACAAAACTATTAATCTAGGCTAGGACTGTGGACTGTAGGTAAAATAGAAAAACGATTTTTCTAATTTTAGAATTTCCACAATATAATAAAAACTTTGTAACTGTAGTGAATGCATTAATGAGGTGACAGTTCGTGGTGCAAATTTATTATAAAAGCAGCTAACGCTCGAGTGCTTACTCGCCAAGCAAGAAGCAGTAATGAATCCCACCAATAATGATTTAAAAAAAGATGGGAGTTTATTAATCTTACTCATAGTAATTACTATGATGCTAACGTTGTTATAATAAAATTCCAATTACCTTCCTTTATTGTTTTCGATAACAGTAAAATAATAATAGTATTAGTATAATTTCATAAGAAATTTCTTGTACTATTCAGAATGTTTAGTTTAAACTGGAAGCTTTTGTTGAAAACAATAAGCTTTTCTTAACTGATTGTTGCATACACGAAAACCTAAAATAGTTATCAGAAGAGAAGCAATACAATTATAGAGGAAGAGCTTTGCTATCTGCCCGTTTTATGTTAGATTGTCCTTAAAATGTTATCTGTTGTATCGTGCCTATATATGAAGTAGGATAATGTAATGGGCAATAATGAAGATGGACGCTGACAGAGACTCATAATAAGGATTCAAAAGATATCTAAACTCCTATCATTATCTTAAGCAAGTACTATTACATAAAATTGCTAGCATTGCGCACCTGATACTGCTTTGTTAGTTTGTTAAAAGTAAACCTAAAAGACGTGTCGATACCCAAGTAACATATACTTGACTAATAACAAAATGTTTAACGTGCAGACTAAAACATTTTTCTTCTGGAATGACGCTGCCAATTTTATAAATTAATAATGAAATTTGAAACAACCGCGTGATGAAGATTCCTACTTGGTATGTAAAAGTAGCTTGGTAAAAATTTAAAACTTTTAAAAATTTACCCTTTCCTAAATGCATAATTAATCAAATCTACAGCTCTCTTCAAACCTCAAGGTAAAACACAAATGTTTTAAATTTCTTGGTATTTTAAAGTAAAAACTTCTTGAATTTCTCCAATTTAAACTTTTCAGCTTTTACAACTACTGCACTAATGCACTGCCATAAATCTTTAATTTAATTAAAAGCAGTGTAAAATGATGTCAAGAAAATATAAATCATATATATATTTGATTTAATTAAATCAAATACATATGATTTTTTATACATATGATTATGATAATACATATGATTTTTTATTATTATTCCAACTCCAACGTAATCAAATTTTATAAGGATCTAAGGGTATCAAATTATCTTTCGGATAAATTGAGTAGGTACGACAAAAACTTTTAATAAAGTAAATTGCTAAACTTATTTCCGATATATATATTTCTGTTTGATTAAAGTTGAATCGACAAATATTTATACATACTTACCAAGAGTAAAGGTATGTAAGGAAATAAAACTTTTAATGATAAAAAAATTGAGTAAATATTTAAATAATGTAAAAAGCGATGTTAATTGAGTATCGAAAATAGCAATTTTTTGCATTACAAAATTGTAAATAATAAATTTTTCAATTACTAAACATTCAAACTTCGAAATAAAGTTAAAATGTTTTAGTTTATTTACTGTTAAATTAATTAAAAGAGCAAACAGTCTTTTTAATATTGATTTCTTTATGTACCTAACTACTTTTCAGGTATATTTTACAAAGAATTGAATTCAAAATGCATCATTAAGTTTTTCATATGTTGTATGTAGTTACTTACCAACAAGTATGATATTATTTAATACATATAATTTTACATAATGTTTTGTATTTCAGGCATATACAAACAAATATCCGTATTTTTTGATAAAATGGAGCTTTACTTTGAAGTTTCACATGTGTTTATATGAAAATAAGCAATCTAAACAAGAGATGCCATTATATTAATGAAAGCTTATTTCTCTGGTGTTTTACACTACATTACAAGATAATTTACGTAACAACGACAGTTTATTTTTAACAAGCTACTATTTGTGACTTTACATTTAATAAATTTTTTAAATCTTTGTTTTGAACTACCTAACGTTTAATTAATGTAATTTTAAAATTGCTTGTTGATGCTAAAGAATATTATATGTCGGAAAATATATACATGGTTAAATTTTATGTTTAATCTTTATAATAATAGAGAGTAATATGTTATAATTATGTACTATATAATTCATTGTCGTGTTCTAAAAATTTTATATTAAACAATTAAATTCATTTTGTTTGGAAAATATTTTATTTTTGTTGTAAATTATGTAATTTTTCTAATAGTAATTCAAGGTAATGTACATATGATACAGGTACAGATGGGCAAGTTATCTAAAAATGTAACGTTCTCCTTCATAAAAATCTAATTACAATAAAATTTAAAGTAAAATTTGAATATTAGGGAACAAAAATAAATGGAAATAATAATTTGATAAATTGGCTTTCCCACTTATATATTTTTTTAATAAAATAGAAATAATAAAAATAAATTAATAAAATTTATATATTTCAATTGCAGATGTATGGCAATAAATAGTGTAAAGATTGCTGACTTTCCATAATATAAAGTGGTACAGAAATAATATGTAACAAGTACAATTGTCCGACGTTCTGGGTTTTTTAGACTACAAGGCTTACAAGGCTACAAAAACAAAACAAAAATGAAAAATAATGAATAAAAAGAAAACAAATACAAAAAAAAATTAAAATTTTTTTCATTTTTATTTTTGTTTGTTTTTTTTTGTTTTGTTTTTGTAGCCTTGAAAACGGGACATTAAAGGACGCGAAACGTCGGACAATTATATTTGTTTTATTTTAACCGCAAACTCAAATATTTCTTTACAACTTTTAGTACAGAATAATTAACTAAAAAACACCCAAACCGGGAAACCAAAAAAATAAACGGTGTAATTGCCACAAAATGTTAATTACTCGTTCCTCTATAAGTACTAAAAAGTCTTCATTTCTAGAGCGACGGGTTTGGGTGGGGCGAGGGGGGAAAAAGTCAAAACCATACGTTTCTACAGTTTTTGTCAAATATCTCGAAAATGATAGAAGATACCGAAAATACCATTCTATACAAAATAAAGGCGGTGAAATTTTCTACCAAAATGGTTCTATAAATTTTTTTGGTAAATTTTATAGATTAGGAGATATGGGGGGAGAACAGTTTTGATAATTTTCTTACTTACTTTTTGTTTTTACTGTAATTTTTAATTAATTTTAAAATTTTGTAATTACTGAAGATAGTGATGGAGAAGAGAAGTGATATTAACCCTGTAATGCACGTTTTAAATGGAATCTCGTTAACCCATTCATGCGCGTCACAAACTATAACCAAAATCTGAACTAAAATCTGTTTAAAATAGGATTTTCGTAAATATTATTACATAGAAACCTTTTCCTGACAATTACAAATACAACGAAAAAAAGATCAGCCAAATCGGTAGAGTCGTTCTTGAGTGATGAGCGTACATACATTTTTTACGTTTCATTTTTATGTACTATATAGATTTGTATGTCCATATGTAATTTTAATTAAATGTATTAAAATTCTTTTTACAAATGCCAGTCTGTAACTTACAAAGAATTTTTTCATATAAATATATTAATCCTGGAAAAAGTATTCAAGAAAGGCAAAAATTTATTATAACTCTCCTCCTCGATATCTTCTAATCTGTGGGGTTTACCAAAAACATGTTTAAGATAATTTTTCTAGAAAATTTTACGGCCTTTAATTTTGTACAGAACGGGATTTGCTGTATCTAACGTCATTTTCGAGATATTTGACAAAAACTGTGGAAATGTATGGTTTTGACTCCTTTCCCCCTCAACCCACCCAAACCCGTCGCTCTTAAGCGGGAGACTTTTTAGTACTTATAGAGCAACTGATTATAAACATTTGTGACAATCCAACCTCTTATTTTTTGAATTTCGGGGTTCACATCTAATTATACTGTACTATTTAGGAACATTACATCTCAATATACATATATTATAATATAATTTGCTAATTATTTAATATATTATATGATATAATCGAAAATATCAATATTAGGTACTAAATATAAGTTCAACAGTAGAAAAACTGTCACATTAGCAAAATGTAAATGATTTTTTCCACTAGTTGCTATACCATTACTGAAAATTTATAGTAAAACACCTGTTTTCTTCTTCTTCTTCTTGTTCGCAAACACATTTCTTGCGGAATATTGTCGTAACTTTGAGGTTCCGTTCTCTGAGATGGATTAGTGCTCATTTCTGTGGTCGGCATTAAAAGGTCATAAGTACACATTGTTTCCCTATACTGTGGCAGATTTGCAAGTTTGCCGCCAGTAGGCTATTCAATTTTTGCCGCCCCTACTGACCTGTGAAATTCGATACCCTAGTTTTTCAAATTATAGCAATGATTAATAAAAAAAAATGAGTAAAATTTACTAAATTTAAATTGTAATATTTGTCGCCCCCAAAAATCTGCCGCCCTAGGCTTCAGCCTGTTCTGCCTGTAATAAAACATTTTAGCATTTAAAGTAAAAAACTGAGGTTTTTAAAAATATGGGGGATGGAATACAGTCCAGAGCAATTTAAGATTTTCTAAGATTATTCCCGAATATCTTATTTTCTAAGAGTGCCAAGAATTGTAACGTTTAATACCATAAAATAAAGGTATCAATCCGGGGGGTCTGGAGGGCGTGGAACTCCCTCCAGTGCATTCATTGTTAATTATCTCTATGGTAAATATCTTGAAACGTTGATAACTGAATAACCCGTGAAGAAAGGGCAAATAATGCCCTGGAGGGCATTCCATGCCCCCCAGAACCCCCAGATTATTCCTACTCTTTGCATTTTTAAAAGTTTCTGTTACCATAGCATACGCTGGGGCAGTGGCGGATTTGCAAATTTATGATTAATAAAAAAATGAGTGAAATTTACTAAATTTAAATTCTAATATTGAAAAACTATTGGAATATTTTAAAAATTCATAATCACAAAAGTATATTTTACAGAGCGAGTAATTTTTCGTATACGGGAGTAAGATTTGCCGCCCTAGGCTTCAGCCTACTCAGCCTGTTGGTAAATCCACTACTGTCCCTATACACTTATGACCTTTTAACTGTCGATCACAGATTACTTCTTTGCATTTTTTTTTCATAATTTTCAATTTGACTTCGATTTGTCTACGACTATTCTCTATTTTCATTTTGAGGTTTGTTGGACCTTCACCTTGCCATCTCAATTTCGATCTGCATTTAGGTCTATATTGATACTAGGACTGCATTTCATCAGTCTTATCATGCGTTTTGTGTCAGCAAGTGTCTCAGCCATCTCAGTTGTATTGACTTTATCTGTCTCACTAATGACTCTTTCTTTCAGTTGCACTTCTATTTTTCGATTTGTTCTTTTTTTTTCTTGTCTTGAATTGGATCCAAAGGATCTAAATTACTTATTTACATTTTTAAAATATTTTAAAACTTGGAACTATTTTGTTATAATTACAACAATTTTTAGAAACTTCGAAATGGTTTATAACTCATGCCTTTTGTCCTCCGAAATTGAAAGAAAAAACCAATAACGTAAATTTAGAAAATTACACTGATTAGCGATAACTCTAAACCAACACTTTTAAAGCAGTTCTAAGAACTATTTAAGTACTTCACATTGAAAAAATCGATAAAATGTATGCAATAGTGCAAATACCAGTCTTCAAAGTCTGAAAAATGTTCCAAGCCATTTACATGTAGTCTGGTCAATTAAAGCATTCACTAATCAAATAAAACCATCAATTAGGATATAAAAAAATTTCAACATTAAGTAAATTCGAATTTAGCCAAGTTTGCCAGGAGTGCAATCAAGTTGGATGTATATCCTGGTAATTATACCTACTACATAATAGTACTTTGCTATTTTACTCATATGTTATTACAGCTTCTGAAAGCTTCTATTTCAAAACAATCCAGTTCCAGTATTCGTTTTTGTTAACTTGATTTAAAATTAGCTATTCGCTCTTACTATGCATATTAAATTGCTACCTGCATTAAGACTATATAAGTTTTAATTAATTTTATTTGAATTTTTTAGCCAGATTTTCATCAATTCCGCTTATCTAATTCACTAAAGAATTATAGATCAGTCAAGCGTCTAATACCTTCAAAGAACACTCTTTCAGTTTAGTATAGATATGTAGTCTTAAAGTGCTTTAATAATAAATTTTCTTTTGTTGTTGTTGCAGCTTTTTGAAATTTATTTTAGTCATATTACCCCATCTTAACACAAGAGAAGCTCTGGAATTTGACGAAAGAATAATGTACTGCAAAAAAATTTGCTATCACCATTAGAAATATTTCAATATTTCATAGTTTGACTTACCCTAATAGTGGAAGATTTCTCTTGCTGCTGTTTATATTGTTTTCCAATGTCATCAAATTTTAATACTCAACTTAAAACTGACCTAAACAAGATTATTAATTACTACATTTTACTTTACTTTTACTTTTACGCTCTTGGGATGTAAAACGACACCAGCTCATTCTAATTACTACCCTTGTTGCATAATATACTTTTTGTTTTAAAGTTTAATTAAAAAGCTGTAGTCAATACGTTTCTTTTATTATTGTGTGCAATCTTTGGACGTGTTTTGAAAGACTGTAAATAGTTTTTAATTAGGTTTGGTCTTAGGAATTGAAACGTAGATAAACGTGACCTAGCGTACTTTAAAATATCTATTCAAGAACTTGAAAGTTTATCTCTAATCCGATGGCGTGTACATTTTTTTAACATTGTAGAGCACTAATGATGTTTATTTTATTTTTATAGCTAAACCCCACACCGAAACTCCTCTTCCCTCGATTGAGCTAAGCTAATACAATGGTAACTCTTGGTTCCCTCTTAATGGAGATTGTATTTAGGGAAAACATAAAAACGTAACTAAAATTTTACAAAGCATCCTTTTGTGAATAACAAATAAGTAAAAATATATTTCAAAATAATAATAATAGCAATAACAATGATAGTACTGATGAGCGCAAGTTGCATTTGAGAAATTACTCAGGTGTTCTTGTATGAAATATGCAGCAAATAATACAATATGGTAAGTAAATTTAATTACATCATAAAAGTGTGAAAAATCATTACACATGATGACCCAGTTTTTCTACCACAACATATATTGCTCTTTATTTAATAATTCATCGCTATGCTTGAGCGATGAAAACCTTTTTCAATCAACAGATCCACATTTTCCACGTGAAGCATCGATTTCTCAGTTATGTCAGTAGGGAAAATTTAATGAAAAAGGTATTTTAGACGACAGTTATTTCTCATTAATATCAACCTGTTTAATTGAATTTAAAATTAACGATAAAGCAAATTTAGATTTTACTAATTGACTTTTATTGGCTAGATGACATCTTGAAAACTAATTTTTGTTACCAAGAAATATTTATCTCTTAAATCAATTTTGGTGAAAGCATTTTTAAGTAATTGCAAAATTTTAAATTTAAAAGTTTTAAAAGCTCGGTATAGCCAACAAAATTTCGAGCCATCTTAAAAATCTTTAATAACAATTTCGAAATTTGATTTTGTGAGTAATAATTATCTCCGTAGTGCTTTATAAAATCTGCTTTTTAATTAGTATTTTAAAAAAAGTGCGTGGATGTTTTTTATTTTTTACAGTAAATAATAAAAGCTTACGTAACCTTTAATTTATTTGTAATTAATAAAACATAAATATATTAAAAACGAAACCAAAAAATAACATTTACATAAACGGAAACGGAATTGTAAATATTGAAACTTGAAGCAAATCAAACAAAGCTCAACGCTAAAATGTTCAAAGCGCATAGCCCACATCCCCAATTTCTACAAATCAATAATAGAATCTGCGCACCAATTATTTCTGATTATTTTTAGATACGTCAATGTTTTATTGTACTTTTGTTAAACCTTCCTAACAAGCATCTAATATACCTCCAATAAAGCTTATATAAAATAATATTTTGGAAAATATTAAAGTAGTAAATAATAAAATCAATTATTATTATAATTTAGTAAAGTAGACAGAAATATAATTTAGTTTCGCCGAATTTTTTGAAAATATAATGTGATTTTATTAAATTTTCGTTTAGGTAATCGTTTTAAAATTGTAGCTCCATTACACGAAAAACTTTTGATGATCTTTTTGATCAAAAGAAACAAATTGAAAACCAACGATTCAGCAACATTTTCGTTCATGACTTTGTCATCTGAAGTGTTCTGAGGCGTGGTACATATCGTGGTATTCTTTCTTTTACAAAATTTTTCTTCTTGTGGTATGATGTGAATTACCTTTAACTGAATTCAAACTTCATATTTAATGACAATTTTTCTTAAGAAAATATTATTTTTCAAAGCTAAAAAGATTAAAAATAATTGTATATTTTTAAAAGCAATATTTTTATGCATTTTATATTCTTTTGAAACATCTGTGAAATTTTTTAATTAGATACGACTTTACAATTTATGTCGACTACGTTTTTATTATTAATTTAAAAATAATAAAAACACTTTTAGTTTAATGCTAATTTTTCTTGATATTATAGTAAATCAAAAAACATAAATTTTTATAAGAGCGTAGATAACATTTTTCTCTTTTATATTCACAAATGTAATAAAAAATATGTTTATCTCGCCGAAAAACATAAAAAATCTTTTTGTTTTTCATATTTCTTGTTTGTATATTTCGTATTTAAAAACAGTAGGTAATAATTTTAATACATTTATTTACGGATACTACTGCAAAGCATATGATATTACCATATTTTTCTATACAATACAATTCACTCCGTAATTGGTTCATAACGACGCGCGACGTCTAAATTTAAATATCTCAACTGCTCTAAACTACAATGTAACAACGACTTGCATTGTAATCAGCATAAATTCCCAACGGCTTCTTCAATACACATTTGGAATCTATCACAGTGTGGTAACATTCTGTCATGCCACTCGGGCTAAACCAGCAAAAGAACTGAAAGCGTAGTATGATCAATAGTTTAACGCGTAATCAAGTTTACAAATATTTTTATATATTCTCCCAGACCTACTTTATAATAATTACGTTACTTTGATATCCTGACATAGGTACCTAAAAATTGTATTGAAACGGAGGTAATATTTACTATGTATTCCAGTTGGGAAAAGCGGGAAGCAATTTGAAAAAATAATTTTCTTTTTTGGTTACTCGTAAACGGAACTCGGCAATTGCTATCAAATCTACACCAATATTTTGAAACATTTTATCCAAGTTGGAAATACTGTAGGTAATTCAAAAAGGAACAATTTTATAACAAATAAGTTTTTGTAATTTACTCTAACAAAGTCTTTTTCTGTACAAATAGGTATTTCGTAGATTGTCTCGGTTGAATGTACACAGGGCGCAAAGAATTTACGACTTCTTGTCATACGAATAAGTTTTATAAAGTTTAAAATGGCAGTGTGTAATCAATTGCCAATAAATCTGCCAATTTACTTTTTAGAATCAAGTAAAAGGCCCACATGATATCAAAACAAAGCAACGACAGTGATTGATTGATTTGTATTAGAAGCGTGTTCCTTTTTTGATAATAATGTTATATAAGTACCTACAACTTAAATATTATATCAAAAAATTTAAATGAACCGATTAATATGCTAATAATAAGTAGCTATTTCTTTTTATATTTTCCAAATGGAGATCAGTAGTATAGATTACACTAATTGCAAAAAACAATTATTTAATTTAAACCAATCTGTTGTTGCTTATTCTAAAAATTCTATTATTGTATCTTAGCCTATTAATTAATACAAATTACTTGAACTGTATTATAATTTTTTATGATCTAACGGAATATTACCCGAGATATACTACCCAAAATGTAATAAAGTCGCACGTTATAATACGAAATTTAAATATTCAACTCATTTTGCTTCGCACGCTGTATGGATTTTAAAATTTCAAATTAACACTCAAGACTTTATTAATGTATTTCCCATAATCGTCTTTTACAGTATTATGTAAGAAAAACTGCCTATATTTTTGCTCAAAATTGGTTTATTTAATTTTTTGTTATTTGAAGAAGTAACTTGTAGTCTAGCCTACGTACTATAAAACTTTCATCGCGAGATAGCTTTTATGACGCTATTTATAAAAATACGTAACTCAATTCTAGCTTAATTTAAAAATTTTAGAAAGCTCTGAAAAATTTTAATAGTGTTCCAATTTAATTTTCACTATGATCCATTACGTTTTTTATGATTGTAAAAAAGTCAACAATAAAAGTGTAAATGTAAACTAGAAATTTAAACGAAAACTTGAGGTATAATCGGGTATAATACAAAAAATGTACAATATTTGTTATTGTTGGTATACTATAAGCATATTTTTTGATCTTCTTGGATTGAAAAATATACCTGATTACAAGTTAGAAAAACAGGTGTGCGTGAAAAAAGTCACTTTTCCGAACTAGTGCGGAAAAACATACTTTACCTTAGTCAAACGAATATCAGAAAGTTTTTATTCTTAATATGTATATAATATATATTATAAAAAGCAATTACTAAGAACTAATACAACTGCAACGTTGCAATATTATTTATTGAAATATATTATAAATTTGATATTGTATATTTTGGTATTCAAAAATAGATACAGTGGGTTATGAATACCAATTTGTGTAAAGGCATAATTTAATTTTGAAGCCTTACCTTATAAAGTATTACAAGGGACATCCTAAACAAAGTTTCCTATAAATAATTCCAGTTCACAAGCTATAAATTGGTACCCACATTAATGATATTAAATTTGCAATATCTGTGGGTTTTTTGTTCTATTGATAAATAAATTTTTTATAGAGTATTATATAAAAAATCATGTAATTAGATAGGTCTATAAAATAGTAGATGTTACGAAACTAATTAAATTAGAGCATATTTTAGCTGGAAGTAGTAAAGAACAATAATTTACTTTTGAAAACCATCAAAAAGGTTTTCAAACTTTTTTACGTACTTTCAGGCTTTTTTAATAAGTAATAAAGTGGAACACGTAATTATGAAATGATATAGTACACCGCTGTAAGTTTTAAGGTTTCAAATATTTATATTTTTTATTGAACCGTTATTATCCAAGCATTTCAAATGATATTTAAATATAATACAAATTAATCAAGTTTTTCAACTTTCCAAGTGTATTTTTATGAAAATGTTATGGTCCTTCTATCGTTTACGTTACCAAACAAAACCTTTGAAAATCGTTTTCTTGGTGCTACGAAATTCTAATGTTTGTAAATTTCTTCGATAAAATAAATATATAAATTTATTTTGTTTGTTAATTATTTGAATAAAATTGTTCTTACGTTTAGTACTTTAATGTACTTTATTTTCAAGAAATTTCCTTGGTAGTTTGCCATTGCCTCTCGAGAAAAATGTTTTTAAGCGAAATAAAAAAATTACACTTTCATATCTTCGCAAACGTATTTTAAAAATTTTGTAGCTTATCTACGTAAAAAGATAATTAAGCTTTGCAAGAAAACTTTCGTACAAAAGAATTGTCAAGAAAGTGTTTTGATATTCGACTTAAAAGTGCACAATTCATAGCTTATTCTACTAAAGAATACGGCCTTTTATAAAGTATGTCACTGCGTCCGCGTATGAAATTGTGTGAGAAAGGCTTTTCCTAGCATCGGTGTATGATATTAAAACTGCGTTTTATGATATCCTCGAATGTTTCAATTTGAATGAATCCTTTTATTTATCCATTCATAAAACCAATTTGAAACTTTACGGCTTCACTTTATTTTAAAAATTGAAAATATCTGTCCCGGTGTTAATAATAACCGATTATTTTGGACTTTATATAAGTAATTTTAAACGAATCAATCAATGACATTATTGGTTATTTTAAAATTTTATACATAGAACTATAATAACCGTTACATTTTTGTGTATGCATAAATTATAGCGAAATAATGTTCAATTTACATTTTAATATTTTAAATGCTTTTTATCATAATACTCGTATAGCTGTTTTGAAATATGATAAATTCATTGGGAAAACGTTTTTTCCATTGTTTTTATAATTTATTTGCTACTTTAGCAACTGGATATTATATGATACATAATATAAATGGATATCCAAACTGTTCAGTTTGTTTGAATTGCATTTTTAAATTATAAATCGCAATGGTTATCGATTTCAAATAAAATTTAAGTATACCTGAATTTGGAATTACTATTTTTAACATAAAATATAACTAAAGTGTAGGTATTCTGTCTAGGTATTATAATATTGTTTCATCAACAACAAATTTGTTTTACTTTTCATTTAATATTGAAAGAGCTCTTAATGAAGTTCGCATGCAATGGCTCTAGATTCTAGAATGTACAAGTTGAAATAAAGAAAAGTGCTTATCTTGATAATGAAATCTTAATGTAGTTGATAATGTTAACTAACTTTACTAGCACTCTCATTTTCTCACACATCTGTGGCCTAATCTACAACGGAGGAGTTTCAATTCGAAAGAACGAATGCGAATGTAGTGGCGAAGAGTTACCAACAAAATCGATAATCATGCTGATTCCTACAGATACACAAAACATATATCAGTGACATCTCGTTTCTCATTTTGTGTATTTTCTCTGTTTAGTTCTGCCTGCCGACGCTACATTTTATATTTACTTAAAAATAACGGATCTGTTTGTTTTTTCCTGAATGTTGATTGGAGATTTGTAATTTTGATTGCCTCGTTTATGACGACGTAGCCTTCGAAGCTCTCGTAGATTATATGTATGTTGGAGTCAACATTTTTGCTTTTCAAATTTATCGTAAACCGGTAAGGATACACTTTAGTCGCTTAGAAATTATTAATAAAAACCATAAGAGCCCACTCTGTAGAAGTGGAATTATAAATAAAAAGACCAGGTAATAAAAAGAGCTATCAGGTAGAATTTATGAGTATTCTGCGTCGAATAAACCTTCGACATTATCGTGCAACTTTCGTTCAATCGCTAACGGGGCTAATCGTTATGTATTCCTCGTAGCACATATAAACCGAAGCTAAAACGCATATATCACAGTCCGTCAGTCTGATACGTCAAACATAAATCCCGAAAAAATATTGACGACGAATTTGGTAATCGCTTAATCCGGAATATGATTAATAGAATAAAAATTGCTTCTGATAGCGATATTCTATATTATCAATTTAAATTGTACAGATTTTATTTAACCTATAATCACATTTGACATTACCAGATTATAAATTCACTTTAGTTTTATTAAAAATTTTCGTTTATATTGAATTACGCTTTAATTTTATAATTCACGTTGTTCTCTAATCACCAACCTTTTGCTAGAATTTCCAACATTATTCCAATATTTTTTTAAATTTTATTCAAATTTTGAATTTTCGAGCAGTTCAATTTTGTGTCAACATAACAATCAATTCAATCAGTTCATATGGCATCTGATGTCACAATACTAATAATGGAGATCCATATAAAAAAAGACAAGTTGCTTAAGAATACGCCCGGTGCGGAGGCACCGACTGCTTCATCCTAGTTACGGAACTGCCAGTATCTTCTATTTATGTATTCTTGTCTCGGTCACTATTGTTATGTTACCAATAGTATCCGTGTTGTCTAACGTACAAGTAGAGAAATGTATTGCATTTTTATGTAAAACAAAAGGTGTAATCCAAATACACTTTTCTTATAGTACTCCTATTTGAATTCGAACCAATCGGCTCATCATTTAGATCTAATCGTGGAACTTACATGATCAATAATAATTAATTAGTAATTATATCGAAAAACCTAAAATATTAGGAGAAAACTATAAATAATAACAATAAATTTAATTCAAATTTAATAAATTCAATAGAATGTAATTTCAATGTTTATCACAATAGTTATTTTAATTGCTATTGATTACTGCTTCTGAAGTAAAGATAAATTATTGTTATTGCATGTTGATGTTGACGCCAATTCATATAATATTAGCAGCATTTCGTATTTGTATTATTTCGTATTAAATGTACATGGTTACAGCCTTTTATTTATTTTGCCTTTTATGCTTATTTTTTCTAGCTGTCCTTCTATATGCCTTTTTATCTAGATAGAAAATATCAGTTTCCCTGATTTGGTTATTAATTTTGAAAGTTGATTTGTACATAAATAGGAATATTTGCCAAGCAAGGTTGGCAGTTAATAAATAATGAAAAACAATTTTTTACATTATAGAATAAAAATTGCAACATTTTTTCTATGCTTTTTCTAACTTTCTTAGGGAATATTCTATTTTTCTTTTCTTCAAAAATTTAATTTTAGAAACATTTTTAACTTATTAATATTTACAAAAATTGCGCTCAAAAGATAAATAAAAATGTAAAATAACAATCCAAAGTTTAAACGATTTTTAATGACAAATATGATTCATAATTGCTGCAACAAAAACACACCCACATAAACTTGGTAAAATTACACACAATCTCATTACACATTTTTAACTCCAATTTCTAACATAAATCATGCAACAGATCAATAATTCATTTGTCAATCATTAGTCAATCAAATTTGTTTGTACATTTTCTTTTAATAGCCACTACTTAGCTTTTATTCTAATAAAATTGACTTTTACATAAAATATTTTTTTAGATATTTGTTGTTCAGAAGAAGCTGAAGGCGAAACTAGTAGCCAATTAAAATAAAAAGTACAAACAAAAACTTTATTATTTAGTCTTACTTTCGCTGATAATAAACGTTCTGAGAAATCGACTGTAACTTTTCACTACTAAGTGTAGTAGCCTTTTTAAATGTATACCGATGTTCAATTTGGGGAACCCCCAAAATTATCTACTATGACATTAAACGGCTTGAAACAAGTGAAAATAAGGTTGATCATCATCTGTAATGACATTGTCTATCGATTATTTTATTCTTTGAGCCCAAATAAAAAGTCTTATGTCTTGTAATTTGGGGTGGGGGGGAAGGAGGTTTCCGATTTTCTTAATTTTTTTATACAAGGGTGGGGGTTTTGTTCTTATTAAAAGAAGAAAATAAATATAATTTTATATTTCTATGTAATGAATGAATTTAACGCATGACACATGATGAATTTCTACATATCGATGAATTAATTATTATAAAATTAAATTATTATGCTCTCTGAATTACAATTGACGTTTTCATATTTTTATTTCACAGTTTTTAAATTTCATTTGACGATTTGTGAATATCTGAGTTTTCTTGTTTGTAATATAGAAATACTTACATATATAAAATCTTAATTATTAAGTATAGACACTGGCATTGAACAGGTTTAACGGAATAATTGGCTGTCAGTTTCAATACTTTGATAATTGATACAAAAAAAATTTTTGGCTGCAAGTTCTAGCTCATAGCGTCACGTCAAAGTAAATATAGATAAAATTTGCTTAAACCATTAATAGTCCAGTACGTGGGTTTTTTTTTAATGCAACAGGTGGGGTAGTATTAATTTTTTAGTATGTTGTTAGACTTGCGGCCCTAATGAAAAATCCAAGTTTTCGACCTCGAGGCGCATGCACTCGACCCGCCATCTTGGATTTTATGTACAAAAATTTGGTGTTTTGATAATAACTCAAAAAAGGTGGCTTTCACGACAAAAGATGTTTTATACAAAGTTAAAGAGGACAAAATTTCCAACATGTTTTGGTAAAAATTTTTTTTGTAGCACACATATATTAGGAGTTACAGCTCCGTGAAGTTGCACTATTTGAAAAAAATGAGGAAATTTCATTTTCATTGAGTTTTATTTTATTATTTCTATTACCTATATATCATTATATTTTACATAATTATAAAAAAAACTAAAAGGCACTTGAATATTATCACTTTACAGTATTATACTTTTCGTAAACAAAGTTAAAGACGAAAATAATATACTATACCTTCTTTTTTTTTTAATTTAAGAATAGTAAATTATGATTTTAGAGCGTTAGAAAAATTAATTTCTACTATATTTTGGTACGTTTCGATGGTCCGGGTTGCTTATTGTCGGTGTCCTGGTCGTCGTTGTCTGTGTCCTGGTCGTAGTTTTGGTCCGTACCGATTATAATAAGGAATCGGGAGCTGGTTTTTCCGATATTGTTATGGGAGTGAGCCCGTAAGCGCCATGCTTCCAATCCCAGTCTTCAGTATTTTTCTCTATGTCTGTCCATTTCTGTACTTGGTGGTAACCCCTAAAGGCGTGGAATTGCGCCTCGTCTTTTGTAGGTGGCAAAGAGGTAAGATTAAATTTGCTTTTTAGAGTAGATTTGACGAAGCGTTGGAAACGAATCTCTTCCAAACTCTTCTTATCCATGTTGCTACCATATAAAGCTACAAGAAAGCGTACTCCGGCCTCGGCAATCTCCTCTGATAGCGTAGCATCTTGTTGGTTCAAAATTTCAATTATTTCATGAACCGTTCTGTTCTTTTCTATCAGCGTACAAAATTTAGTTTTTCCCTGATTGAATATCGATGATTCAAGACATGCAAGAACAGAATGTGCTTGGTTGCTTCTTCGTATTTATTGTATTTATTAATAATATTGATAATATTAATAATATTAATAATACTGAGCTCAAGAACGGACGTTGGTACGGTTTTTGTTTTGTGTTTTAAGTGAACCGTCCGCATGAATCGCGACCAGTAGCCCTTGATGTGCATACAATTAAGTGATAACAACAAGTATGCAATACTGATGACGACTAATTAGTCAGAAACACATGTAATAGTGTGATGGCTAGGAAGTTGAAGAAGCAGTACACGTGTCTATCGCTCTTTTCCTTAATGATAGAACGTCCAGGCATGGGTTTTAGCATGTAAATCTGTCCTGCTGGAAGAACGGTTGGAGGTTCTATCATTAATTGTGTTTAATTTTTATTTTTTTCATTGGCTAAAAATCGCTAAAAATCGCTAAAAATAGGTAATAGAAATAATAAAATAAAACTCAACGAAAATGAAATTTCCCCATTTTTTTCAAATAGTGCAACTTCACGGAGCTGTAACTCCGAAGATATGTGTACTATAAAAAAAAAATTTACCAAAACATGTTGGAAATTTTGTCCTCTTTAACTTTGTATATAACATCTTTTGTCGTGAAAGCCACCGTTTTTGAGTTATTATCAAAACACCAAATTTTTGTACATAAAATGCAAGATGGCGGGTCGAGCGCATGCGCCTCGAGGTCGAAAACTTGGATTTTTCATTAGCGCCGCAAGACTAACAACATACTAAAAAATTACTACTACCCCCACGTACTGGACTATTAATGGTTTATGCAAATTTTATATAATAAATAAGAATAATAAAATAAAATTCAACAAAAATGAAATTTTCGCATTTTTTTTCACATAGTGCAATTTCACGAAGCTGTAACTCTTAACATATGTGTGCTACAAAAAAAATTTTTTACCAAAACATGTTGAAAATTTTAACTTTGTATAGAACATCTTTTGTCGTGAAAGCAACCGTTTTTGAGTTATTATCAAAAAACCACATTTTTGTACATAAAATCCAAGATGGCGGTTCGAGCGCATGTGCCTCGAGGTTAAAAACTTGGATTTTTTATTAGGGCCCAAAGCCTAACAACATACTAAAAAATCGCTACTACCCCACCTTTTGCATTCAAACACCCCTTTTTGATAGCCACGTACTGGACTAAAAGTGTTCTTCTCGTTAAGAAAGCCCAAATTAAGGCCGATGTAAATCTAAAAATTCGTTGGTAATATATACAGGCGGGTGCTAAATGACTTAGCTGAACATAGGAAATTAACATGTAAAAACTTATTTATGCAAATTCCTGCTTCCCTAATTATTTCAGAGAATAAATGAAAGACATACAAATAATGCAGAAATATAAACTACAAATGCTAAGAGCATTAGATTTTATCTAGCTTCAAAGTCAAAAAATGCTTTTGAAATTGTTAAAAGTTTCATTTATCAGACTGGCCATGTAAGTTTCCAAGGTAATTATTTTTGAAAATAGAAATTAACTTACTAACCGACTTCAAAAAAAGGAGGAAGTTCTCATTTTTATAATTAAATTTTTACAATCATAGCCAGTTCGAAAAATGAAAATTTTAACAATTTCAAAAGCATTTTTTGACTATTTAAATAAAAGCTAGATGAAATCTAATGTTCTTATCATTCGTAGTTTATATTTCTGCGTTATTTTTGTATCTTTCATTTTTTCTCTAAAATAATTAGGGAAGCAGGAATTTGCAAAAATAAGCTTTTACATGTTAATTTCCTATGTTCGGCTAACTCATTCATCAGCACCCGATACAGTTTCAGTAATAAATTTTTTTCATACGTAAACTTACTTTTTAAGGTGGTGCCCGTGTAGAATTGTTCTTTTTGGTTAAAAATTTGATAAATAATAAATAAATCTTATGCTTATGCACAATTATTCAGATTGTGTATTCTTATATTGTTATAAATAATGTTTTTATTTTAAATTTTAATTTATTTTATTTTTTTGGAAAAGTATTTTTCAAATACTTAACTTTATACCATTCAATTGTCAAATATAAAGTTTCTTTGTTTGTACAAATTATAAATTTAATGTTTTATTTGAAGAAAATATATTTTTGTTTATTATCTGTAATTTTTGAGCTTCCTCCGCTAGGCTCGCAAGTCAATCTTAAAAACTCGTCACGAAAAGTCGAATATTTGCTTCTAGGAAAACAATAAGTGAAAATATTTGATAATACTATAATAAATTTGAATAGTATAGTATCCCTTGCATTTTAAAAAATAACCGAGTACATTAACTGCGCTTTTAAATACGGATAATTAAAGAAGTTTTTCAAGTTATTCAATTTTTATTTCGAGTAGTACGCAACAACTGGATGATAACAATTTATTTGTCGAGTATGACTTTAAAATTAATTAAAAAGTTTTTAAATTTATGCAAAATAGTCGAAACAGCAATTTTTAAAATTGAAGTTTTACGTTATTATGTTTTCTTTTTTTTTATACAAAGTTTCATTCTGCAAACCTAGCTTATAGCATATGGCGTGGAAAGAATAGGATGAGGTAGAATAATATTAATTTTTTATTAAAACATGCTGCTACTTCTAATTTGTTGGGGAAACTTTTTAATGTCGCCTTTTTATTTTTTGTTTAAGCCGAACTATTTTAAATAAGGAGCAATACAGAATTGATATAATATAAATGATTGTAAAATAATCTCTAAATTAAAATATTCTTCTTCTAGAAAAAAATTGCAAAGAATGGAACAGATTTAGACACAGGGCAAATATTGCACACATAGAAATTAAACGTCCGATGTCGTAACCTGCTTCGGCTTCCTATACATATAATTAAAATTAAGGTTTAATAAATTCTTGTAATAATAGCTATTAAATTGTATGTCTTTGTCGAAGTATTTCATAACGGCACAATTTATTAGAGGCAAATTTTGTGAAGCATAGTATAAGCAATCTTTTTATTACTAAAGCAACTTCTATACTATAGGTAACTGAAAATTATTATCGCAATCTTAGAATGAGCTTTAATTACCAAAATTGTTCGGTATGACAAAGTTAATAAAATTATATGAATGGAGCGATTTCTAAAGGTGTTGTTTTCATCTCTCAAGTATGATAGAATTTAGCTTTTGATTTATTATAGAAATATATGAATGCTAAGGTTTTGTTACCCTATACCTATAGTTTCTACTGAAATTGTGCTACAGTTAACGTTAAGCAAAGGTTAAATTATTTTAACAAAATTAACGGATTTTTTGTTTTTAGTTAAATATGAATTTTACGTACAATTTTTTCTTGCTGGTTTAAACTTTGCGAAAGTTAATTAAGAAAGATATGTTATATTCGACTTGTTCGAGCTTTTGTTAATGCATTTTCGATAATAGTTAATGCATAGTACACTTTGAGTTACATATAATAATACACTTGAGGTTTCTCTGACAGCCAATAACAGTGCCAGACAGTATATCAATAATAAATGGCAGTAAGGCCAAAGAAGGAGATCGTTAGCCTCAACTACAAACTATGTTAGCAACGAGTGCACGATAGATACAGTTAACTAGACATAAATAATAATATTTTGAAAGCAATTATTTTGCGATTGAAATAAATTGGAGAGACTAAACTGGTAAGTATAAACTCACTATACACTCCTTGTATTCGACAGATAGCGATTTTGCAAATCCTTGGCATCTGTTCAAAGGTACAATCTTTGTTCAATTTTTATTCGTATCATTACGATTCCTTTAGCCATACTAAGGACTTTGTCGTTGTAATTATAGTTATTTAGTATTAATTCTCTTTTCATTCGGCGTAAAAAGGAGAGCTACATTTGAGATAAATCAGTACAAGTTTTAGATCCTTTATTTTTAATTTGAAAAAGTTCATAACTGACTCGATATAATCTGTAGATTTATTAAATTTTTTAATCAGCCTACATTTCTTCCTTACGTCTTTTTTTGCAAATCAATGTAGGTTTGTAAATAATTAATTTTTGGCGAAAAATATCAATTTGCGCCGAAATTTACTTTCGTCTCTTCTGAATTAAGCAATTTAATTAGAATCTCACAGTTTTTATTGATAAATTTTTTTTGATAGCTTTATACACTCAAGTGAGTAAGCATCGCCTCGCTATTATAATATTAAATTTAACGGTTAGATTAACTTAGTAGTCGGGTGTTTATTTTATAAAAATTTGAATTTTCAATTTAAATCATACAGGATGATACCATATTGTGATACAATTTAGAAACAAAAATAGGATGAAGGTTTCTTACCGAAATAACTTGATGACGACATTTAAAAAAATATTTCGAATGTCTAGAAAGATGTGATTAAAAGTCGCTAAATGCCGATAACAGACTACATAACTAACTATATAGTTAAATTCCAACTCTTGACTAAATAAATAGTTTAATTTATGAATGGAAAATAATGCATTAATCACCTAAAAATAAATTTCAAGATATATTATTTACTGAAACAAGCAGCATTATATTGATGTATTTAGGCGCCAATGAATTTAAAAAGCTTTTCATTGCATTTATAATTAGAAAAAATCAATAAGTTAATAAATAATTTATATTCATTATAAGGTATTATTCTCCGTTACATTTCAACAAATTTTTTAATTAACAAACTAATTAAAACTGTGCTCATGAAAAACTATTTAATCGGGATTGATTTTATTTTTTAAATAATTATGGAGCTTTACATTTAATCCAAATATTTATTAATTAGTTTCGAATTAAATGAGTAAGCCGTCGTCGTCTAAAGAAACGATTTTGGATATAACCTGAGAAATTAGGTTAAATCGTTTGAAGTTAGAAGAGAAATGTCCTGTGAAGTATAAAAGTAATTCGAGGATAACCCGTGTAAAATTTATAGGGTATAATTTGAGTAGGTCTAGTTATGTAAAACATCGAATACATAAAAAACAATATAACTATATTGCTGGAAGTAATTAAGCGGACTACGGCGAGAGCCGCAACTTGTAAAATTATTTTAGAGTTACAGCACGAAATACAGGTTTAATTGAAGGTATAATAAAAACGGCAAGCTCATTCCTGCTTCCAAATGAAGACAAATGTGCAGCGCGTGGTTCTGCGCGAAGGGAAATAAGGGGTGAAGGTAATGGGAAACGCTGACATGACATGTGCTGTGGTTTTAGCTTCAGCCACTGAATAGGATAGAAAGAGACTAATGAACTTGAAAATAATGACGAACAATACTACATCAAAAGTCATTCTCTAAATGTTCGACTATTTTCAATATTGTTGTTGAAGTTTAAAAACAGTTTTCCCTTTTCGTTCCATTACACATCTTTTGAAAGACATGTAGCAAACATAGCAATTGTCTACTTTAATTTTGCTATTCCTTTATTATAATTTGTTAAATTATAATCAGTTTTATATAGATTGCATTATTTGTCCGACAAGATGTTCCAATGGTCTCTAAAGCTATATATAGCCGACATTTTTTGTTACGACTTTGTTTTGGTGCTTGCTCCAAATAAATTTGATATCGGAAAATGAGATAAAGTTATTATGTTTACGACCCTTGTTCCAGACTTTTGTATTCGAATAAACAATGGTTTCTTTACCATATTTTATACTATTCTGAATAATGCAGAAATGTGGTTTTATACTTTATTACTTTAATACAATTTTGAAGTTTCTCCAATATTTTATTACAAGTAACCATAATCGAAAACAATAACTAAAATAGGTAGACTTCTATTAATGAACCTCCTGGTTAATTCACAATCTTCCCTTCGTTCGGTTTTCAGTCTCCGGAAAACATATTATAAGTCATAAATATGAAATCATCAGCTTTCATCCAAAATTTTAAGTGATAACAAAAAGTTACCTAGTTTTTTGTCAATAAAATGCTACCCTTTTGGTATATGTCCTACTTTAGATCTGCAAAGGTAGTTTATATATACTTTCGTTTAAACTTTATGTTGTAAAAATCTTGCAAAACTTTGAGCCTCATCATCAGAAATTTGCTTTAACATAGACGTCTTATTCAGATGTTATTCAAGTTTAAAGCAAATAAATTAAAACCTTATTTTGTTTGATACTTAATTTTGGATTATATTGATTTTAGAAATCTCGAATATGATTGTTCTCATATCATCTTCTCCTTTAAAAAGCTACACGCACAGACCCAACATGCATGATTCACAATAACCAGCATTTTGAATAATCTCATTTGAAGCAACTTGTGGCTTATTACTGGCATAGTGAATTTTATTCTAGTTACTGCCATTCTTTATTCCGTAGCATTACATTCTAGACCAAAAGGCTTCAATTAATTAAAATTGAATAGAACAAGCTTAATTCGAGCGTGGATTTACCAGTTTGTACTTGATTAAATTCTTTCAATCTCATAATTTCATTTAATAAGTATCTTTATGGTAATTTTTTTTAAACGTTTTATATTTAGAACGTTAATAAATTTATGTCTTCATTACTTTTACTTTATAATATCTTGCAGATTTTCTGATTCACATATCTTTTGCGTTTAAACTTTTTTTTTGATAAAAATGTATTTTCTCCGTGAAAATTCATTTAAACTTCTAGTCGGCTATAATTAACGATGTTTATTTTTTGACTTAATTATAACTCGGAGTTTAATTACTAAGTTTGAATTACTATTTAATCTGGTGTGCAATAACATGATATAATATATTAGTTAACATACAATACAGATGGAAAAGCAAATTACAAAAAATTGGAATGCAAACTGGACTAAGAGAAAATAAAAGGAAAGTCGTCGCACATATTCATACATAAAAATTAAACAAGCGACCCCAAAGATTACGTTATTGTAATGGTGATACCTGTTGCTGCTAACCAGTATTTCCATCCAAGAATGATAAAGATATTTTAAAATTGGATAGGAAGATGTTATAAATTTAAAAATCTGCAATAAGATGTTTCGGACAGGATGAAAGCAATAGTGTAGTAAATGTACAATGACCACAGCAGACTTTTGCTGTTACCGTCGGTGCTGGTTGAATTCAAAGCAAAAATTTCGGATTACAATATTGAATTTATTACTTTGGTGAAAAGAACCCAAATGATTGATGTGGAGAGGAAATAATTGTAATTTTTTTTAAACGTTTTAAAGACGTAGTATAATTCTTAGAACCAGTTTCGGTAATGCACCATCTTCAGGATTCAACGTCAAGCAGAAATCTAGCAATATTACTTTACGCCACGTGTTATGTTCATGGTGGTATGGAAAATTTTGACTTTTGAATTTATAGGTAAATGATTTGTTTGAAGAATATTGAGTATTTGTTACAATTACTGAAATTGAAGAAAATATACTTGTTGCTTAATGGTTGCATTGTTAAATACCTACAATTTTAAATAAACTAATCTAAAATTGACACATTGACATATTTCAGCATTTAAGGATTTATAACGAATGCTTTACAACATGTTATTCTATGGCTAGCTTTACACTGATTATTTTTTGTGTATTCTGAATACCTAACATTATTTTATGGTTTGATAGCTACTGTCGTTCTCTACGAACACGTTTTATACGAATTTCGAACAATATTTTAGCTAAAGTAGACATTCTAAAAAGTCAAATCACGTAAACGTATAGCGTGTCATAACTGTCTGGAAAGAACTTACAATTTTTAATATTTTAAAATGCCAATATTGTCATATTTCTCTTATTAACTCGGTACACTGTTACTCAATTAAAGTAACGTTCACATAGAGATTAATTGTTTTTAATTTCATTGCAAGAGTTCGCAAGAACCAATCAAATTAAAATATCTAAACTTCAGTACTGACACTTTAATTCGATTGGTTCTTACAGGCTCTTGTAATACAAGACAACTAATGCTGCTAAATTCGTTTTGATATAAATTATAATATACAGTTTGTCGTACAAAATTAGTATTCTGTCAGAAATTTTGAATTTAACAAAAATTTTCTATTCCATTTATGATTAGTATTTTTTCTTCTTTAGCCTTTTTGTCCTCTGTAGAATAATCTGAAACAAAGGTTTCAGCACTCTTTGCAGCTTAAACCGGTTTCGAGAGTGTGCCTATCACCCTGTTTAATAGTTGATGTTGGTAATTACCAACATATGAAAATCGAGACACTTTAGATCATAAAATAGTTAGGCTTTCCATGGATTCCAAATATCTTAGCTTACTATGCCGATAAGCTTTGCTTAATTTGCATTATTGGCGATTGTAAATTGCGCTCATATTTTGTTTAACCTAAGTGTTAAATTGACATTTATAGTTAACAGACATATTATTTATTCAGGGCCTATTTTACCATTAGACGCATTAAGCACGTGCCTAGGGCCCAATGACCAGAAGGGCCCAAAAAGAGAGAACATAAAATCATAAAATAAAAATCAAAAAAAATCAAATATAAATCAAAAAAAATCAAAAAAAAATCAAAAAAAAAATTGGGCCTTCGATGCTTTAGTTACAATCGAATATCAGGGGCCCAAAAATTTGCTAGAGCCTAACGTTAATTTTTAATTTTTTGCTTTCCACTTTCTTTCTCACACTCACAATCGAAGATCTTCTTCGGTACTGAAGAACTAATACTATTGGTTCATAAATAAAGAGTAAACCGTACACTGGAGGGTATTCCATACCCCCAGCCCCCCGGTTTGCCAATGGCTACACAAAAGCTCAATCAATATTTGCAGTTTTATAATAATAAATAAATACGTTGAACCTCACGCCCGTTTTTATTAACTTATTAAATTTGGAATCTAAGTTTAACAGGGGTATTCCGTACCCCCCAGTGCACGTCTTTATTTTATCCCCAAATTTTTTGCGGACTTATTATTGCGTCTGGGGGTATAGAATACTCCCAACATTACCTACTGGGTAACTCCTAAGTTTTGACCGTATAAGAAACGGTGTACTGGAGGGTATTCCATACCATTGTAATAATAAATAAATATGTTTAACTTCAGACTTCTAAAATTAAGTTTGAAGCTAAAAAAGATTACTTTTGTCCTTGGCAGCGGAACCAGTCTTTTCAAAACCCCAAGCTATAAACAAATTGTGTGACTTCTAAAACTTCTTAGTTTTAAATTTATTCAAAAACATAAAAGAATGGGGATAAACCGGGGGGTCTGCACGTTTTTATTTTATTCCTAAATAACTACACCGAACGCAACAAACTAGACTACATCATCTTCTCAACCTCTCAATTTTTTCCTTTTCACTTCCTGCCTTCTCCTCACAATCAAGTACCCCAGCATCTTCCAGCACTCAAATATCAGGGGCCCGAAAATTTGCTAGAGCCTAGGGCCCAACTCAGTTAAAAATAGACCCTGTATTTATTATATTACTGTATTATATTTTATGTATTAATATTTATATTATATTACTAATATGTTGAACAATTGAGGGGTCTAGAAGTAAAAGGGTTCAAGTGCATTTTTAGTAGTTCCGAGATAAATTGCTTTAAAGTTAACTTGAAATTCAAAATTTTAGGAATATCTTTAGAGAACTATATTAATAGTTTTGTTTTCTTGAAAGGCGAAAAATATTACAAGAAAAGAAAGAAGAATACTCTTTAGGGATGATATTTTGTACTTAGATTTGCTAATTTTAAAAAGTGCACTTGAACCCTTTTACTTCTAGGCCCCTCAATTGAGTGCTAAGTTGGTGTTTTTAGGAGTAGCACCGGATAATGACTGTGTTGATAAAACACAAAATGTGTTATTCTTTTTAATATAAATTAGCTGTATGTATGCACCTTTCCCTTTTAATTGCATTAAATTTTGCGTGAAGTTGAACTTATCTATATAGTCATTGTGATCCCGCATTAAGAACATCAGTTTAAAAGTTAAAGTAAACAAAAATATATATTGATATACTACGTTTATACATAAATTACGGAAAGCAGGAAATTTGTTTATTTTATCGTAGTTTAAATCTAGAATTTTCCTTGAAGCCTTCCTCTAACTTGTTGCGATATTTGATATAATTTTTGGCCTAATGGATTAACTCTCAATATGACTGTCTGGTGTTATTTATGCCGGGCGTAAAATTTTTCTGGTACGACTAATGTATTAAATGTATCTGACAAAATTTTTTTCAAATGATATCTTTATAACGCAGATAATATCTGTCTTAGAGACAATGCCTACTTTCATATTCATTTGCCTATGGAACATTTGTGTAGTTTATACAGCTCATAAAGAACGTTATGGTTTGCTATTTGCGAGTTGACATAAACTGAACGTTGGTATTTTATATATTACTGTGAAAGAGTATAATTTCTCACTCAAAATGTATATCTGAAAATGTTATAATAAAAGATATTTTATATAATAAAGTTTAATATAGGAAGTGTACCACGTGATGGAATTATGATGTCACATGAACTGGATTTGTTCCAACAAAGTTCTACAAAGAAAACACATCAAGATTGATTATGCACGGCTGTTTAGATAATGTAGTTTTAAACTATATGTGAATATTTATTTTAAAATTTTTAAATGCTAATATACTTGCCAATGTAGTAAATTTCTACTTTTTTTTAGTAACCAAAGTATATCCAATTTTTTATTGTTTGTTTGTAAAATATTCCTCGTGCTAAATTTATTATGTAGATTTGAATGACCCAAAAATACTACACTTAAGATATTAGGTTATTTTATATTGTTATTTTGTTTTATATTAAACTTGAAAATGATATCGACAGTTAAGTATTTGCTATATAATTTCATTAAATAACCTAAATGCATAATAAAAGTCAAAATATTAAATTTCTTTTCTCGTGAGTGATATATCTACTACTATGTGTACTGGTTTACATTTTGCGGTATAAAAAATTTTAAGGGGCTTGTTTACGAACCCTTATTATATTTAAATATTTTGCTGTTAACGTAATAGTAAGAATACACACTGTAAAGATAAAATAAACTTTTATGTACTTGCTCAAACGCCATAAAGTTTTATTGCAATCTCCATAAATGTCCAACGTGCTTAAAATCATTATCGCGTAACTCCACCACGGGGAATTGCATTTCGTTAAGGAATAAAAATTTAGATTAGCTTAAGATTTATTTACTTATCTGGGGTAAAAGTATCTGACGCTTTTAAAATTTGGTTTACTACACCTAGTAAGCCGGAATTTTAGTAATTCAGCCCCTAAAACCATCAATAAATAATTTTTTTCAACTCCTAGTTATAGTATCTGCCAATATAAAGCCACAAAATGTCAGTAAGTCATGTGCTGATTCAATCAAAATTTAGTTCAGAGTATGAACTTGGAAATATTTTCTTTTAATGTCAAAATATATAGGTGCTGTCGTTGCCAACAATTTATTTGTGTCAATAGCATGAAGGAAACCGCGCAATGTGATTTCCACAAGATGTTGCAGGAATATTAGAATAGAAAATAAAACGCAGCGCCTCTACATGGGATTTAAATATAAACTGTGAAATTGTTTCAATTAATAAAAATAAATCATAATATAATATACATTTCTTATAGATTTCTGATAGTTGAATAAACTCCGAGATAAATGATTTTTTTTTGAAAAATGTTATTTTTTGAGTGAAATTCATTCGTAATATTTTTCACAAAAGTTCTATTTTTCAATATCACTTTAAAATTGTATCGTTGGCGTAGGGTACTTAACTGTTGTCGACAGTTAGCAATAACGCCGGATATGACGATTTGAAAAGCGACACATAGACGTAAACGATTAAGCACGAATCGTTTTAGTCAGAACGTCATCAGGAAGCAATCACTAGAGTTTATTGTGTCCTTGTAGGAAATTGTATAAAATCGTTGCGAATAGTGAAGAAAATTAACTTCAAAACTGCGCTTCTTGTTCACGTGTGATTATTTAGAACAAAAACCGATAACCATTTTATAATGCGTCTAGCTTTCCGGTTTCCGACAGTAACTGAAAATAATTACATTACAAATTACTTAAGCGATTTAAATTAAATTAAACATTATTTTAACGTTCAACTCAAATAATAGTTCAATTTTTTCCTATTTCAATAAAAATCCTAATATTTTATTTTAGAAATTTTTTCTCTTGATCTTTAAAATTGGATTTTAAAATTATTATTAAATTTACTTAAAATTTTTCTTGCTAAATGAATATAAAGTTGAAGACGCAATATTTTTTATTGTATTTCCAAATCTACTTAAAGTTAGAATACATTTACATAGAGCGACGAAGTAAAAGGAAATCAAGTTCGAAAATTCTTCATATGGAAATGTTCAAGCATTGGACAGTTTACTGCAATTATTGTAATAACTACATTTTTAAATTAAAAATGTTTTTTGTTTTTCAATTTTCCGATTCGTCGTTTTAAGTGATGACCCCATTAGGAAATTTTATACTGGTTAAGTTTTGGAGAGGTCAGGGCTTTCATCTCCAAAACCGACGTTTCTTTTTCTTTTGGTCAACAGCTTTACTTAAAGGCCTCGGGTTAGGATTATTTGAGGAAATAAATTGTTTTTGAGATGAATTTAGTAGCCGTGCTTTATTATTGCTGCTTCTTATACTACTATATAAGTAAGAAAACGAGTTCACTTCGTAAGTTATAAAGAATTTACTCTACGCTTTTCTAAATTTTATTAATTTTAAATGATTTTACGTACACTAACTTTACTCTTTCAAGTTTTATATTGCATAACAATTTAATTATTTTTACATTTAAGGCATATTTCTATTTTAAATTTCATTACTACATCCGATGCTCGACATAATGCTACGATCAGTAGCTTTATTAGAAATTAACCGAATAGTTGTAATTTCGCAAACTCTAACGCTTAGATGGTTATTGTAATGGAGGATAGCTTTTAGCAGTTTCAAATTATGACTTTATTTAAAAGAAAAAGTTTGAAATTGCATTAAGAACATTTCTATATTGCCGTTCGGGAAAGTACACTTTCTCATTTAGTTCTCAATTATTAATATAACAACAATATACGAGTATACTATGTCGAGCTAATATCTAATCGGGCTGGTCAGTACCGAAACAACCACTAAAATTTATTCAAAATAAATTTACATTCAATTTTGTTTTTCACTTGTTTTATTTAAATTAAAAATAAAAGTTTATTTCATTCACAGGATATTCTACGCCTTTGATATAGTAATTGACTTTCAAAACTCAGCAATTCATGGTGGCATAATGCTTTTGTTTTCTGTTGTAATAATTTCTGTTTTATTATAGGGGAGAGTGGGGGAATATCGACCTTCGGGTAAAATCGACCAACTTCAAATCTCATAAACTTGGCACCATACGAGCGAACTTTACCTACCAGCCGAAAGATAGTTTTGTATATGATGCCTAATTTATAGAGTTAGTATGGTGCTATCACTCTTCATGTGTGTATGCTGTCAGTTTTGCTGGTTTTTAGACTTTTTATATTAAAATTGTGCTGCTTTCATTAAGGCTGGGACAGTTTTATATTTTCTAAATGTATTGAATTTTACATTGCTAGGATACAGCGGATAGTTCTCCTAAATTTGAATCTAATTTGGTGCAGTTTTAATCTGTATTTTTCGCTAAAATAATTTTTAAGGTTAAATGTACAGGTTCCAGTGATCGGTATTACACTAGATACTTAGGTATTAGATACTATTACAATATTTACACTTGATAGGTATGGTTGTGACCTATGTAAGGGTAAATGAACATTAAAATGTTAAAATAAAATTTATTTCAATATATTACTGTTGGTCGATTTTTCCCTCCACCATGTCGATGTTACCCTACCGGTCGAAATTACCCGACTTTTTTTCTTTTTTAAAAATGTACCGTAAAAATAAAGTCATTTGATTTTTTGAAAAATCACTATAAGAATCTCGTAGTAGATAAATTCCAAAGATTACTACTGGAAATCTTTAATGGCGCTTAAGTGGTCGATATTCCCCCACTGTCCCCTACTTACAATAATCATAAATATTCCATTTTCGTACAGTGTGTTGTTCTCTTATTCTAATGGTTAAATTATTGATTTTTAATTAAATTATATCGTAAGTTTCCATATGATTCATTTTCTTTCAATTTTAAATTTATATTAGTACATAATACTACCTACAGTTCAATTTGCATTAAATTTATCAAAAGTGTGACTAACAGAATTTAATTATGCACTATTGTGTTATAAATCGTAATTCTATTGATTGATTAATCAAAGCTTATTTCATATTGCGTATGATATTAATTTGATTAACTTTTTTACATTAAAGTGCAATAATTATTGTTTAATTGTATACTTGATAAGCATATTTGCATTGCATACATATACCTACCTTATTTATACCATAGAAACTTCGTTTCCAAATAAACTATAAACGAATCTATTGTACAATAAATGCATGTTTTTAGATGTACTTCCAAAAACTATTTACAGAATTAAGATGGTTACATGATGTAATTTATTACCTGCTATGGGGTTTCCGACATAATCTACTTAAAATTATTTTCAGAAACTTTCTTACACAAAGCATGGCATAGTTCTTAAAAGGTTACCGGTCTTTGTTTTCTACTTAACTCTTTACATACAAAATTGCAGCATTATTGATTAAACAATATTAAATTAATAAAATTAATATTTTATAGAATCCATAAATAATTACACTGTTCTTTGAATAAAAAAAGATAAAACGTGGTTCTCAGTGACAAATGAAAAAGTACTACTAATAGTAATAATTTACTATAAGTGTATGTACATATCTATTTCAACTGGTATATAGTAGGTACATAGTTCGATTCTCTTTAAGTGACTGAAAATAAATAGAACTGTAATTTGAAAACCTTTTAAGCAAATACGTCAAGTTAGGAATAAACATATTTAGACTTACAAATAGTAAAAATAGATATAATTATAGTATCAGAGAGAGGTTTAACAATATAGCCTATACTCTTTTGATTTAAAATATTATATGCATAGTATAGATATACAACATGTTATATTCATTTTTATAATGAAATGTTGATATTATTCCTATTACTAAATTGTGTTTGATAGATTCTAAATTATGTAAATAAAAATCATTAAATTAAATCAATTTCATTACCCATGACTGTTTCGTAATAACAAAAACCTTTTATATCAATATTCATATTTAAACTGATCTCTTAATAGAATTTCACCTTGACAATAGAATTTGGTCAAAAACCCCGCATTGCTATCCAACTCTACAAATCCAAACACATAAAATCGGACAACAATTATGGCTGCGTCACACTGATAAATAAAAAAAGAAGCATTTCAAACTTTGAACAGAATAATTTAATGTGGAAAAATAGATTTAAAAGAGAATTGTAAGGAATACACGTTGATGGTAACTAACATAAAGAGAAACGTAAATAGACTTAAAAATTTCAAATAGGTTGATTTCTCAGAAAGAATATAAAAGTGAATAACATTTTACTGAATAGTTCAAATTTGTCCAACTAAATAAAAATGAAAGTTTTAGTCTTGTTTTGAGTAAAACGTTAACATTAAAAAATAACTTTTGCTGGCACAGATCTCATCAACAAACAAACTTTTAGTTACTGACCTCTAATCGTATTTGCTATCGTGTCATGTGTTTTATTACCGATTGTGCATTACCGCACCAGTCAACCTATTTTAAATAAAATTATCATAGATGGCGACTGTACCAAACTTTACCACTGTTACCAACTCTTTCCTTTCGGTAGCAAACATCTAAAGAGATTTATCCTCAAATTAATGAGAATGTTTCTTGGTTTTCCATAATAATAATAATTGTAAAATTGCAATTTTAGATATCTTTAAATATGTACATTAAATACATTAAGTACATTAAATATGTACTTGGAAAACATTAAAGTACATAAATCAAAGAACATGTCGTTATTTTCATTATATTTTAAAATGTGAGATGATAAAAAAAGATCTTAAACAAAAGATAATCCTATATTTGCCCATTGTCGCCGTTTGGTACTGTAACTATAATAATTATTATTATAAAACTGATAATATAATAATAACAAAACATGAGCAAGCAGAACAATAGAGAACAGTTAAACACAATAATAAACATTCATTTTATTTCGCAGACGTACTTATTTCATGTTATCAATGCCTCATCTCGTGAAAATTTTATTGTATACCAAATACAAATTTTTTTTAATGAACAACCGAATAGTGACATAATTTTCTGACTCGTAATTTTAACTCTAAAGATTTTATAATTTACAAAAAATATTTTTTACGAAAAGATTGACTTTTCTCGAACACCGACTTGTATCCCATAGGGACACTCGCGTAACTGAAAACTTGGAAGTATTTAATCTGGGATTCTCAAACTCTTAATTTGTAATTTTGCGCGATATTATAATTTTAAATCAATTTTTTTCAATTTCATATTTGAATATATTTCAGGATTGGTAGCAAACATTAATTATTATTTTTTTAGAGTTTAGAATACTTAGAATTTAGAAATTTGTATTTATAGGCGAAAATGCATCGAAGTGATTAAATATGTCTTTACTCATAATATATACACTTTACCAAGAGGCTTATCTGATAAGGCTTAATGAGTACATAGTGAATTGTATAATATATACAAACCAATTTACATAATAATAGGTATACTATTATTTAGTTAAAGTATCTGACACTAATAGTTATATTTTCTTTTTCAGGTGAGTCGTCTTTCTGGTTAGAATGATTATGTTAATTACATGTAAGTAAATCATCTTCAGTACAATATCTGGTTTTTAAACACTTGTTCTTTTGTAAAGTAAAGAGAATGAAAATGTTATAGTTTACTCCTGAAATATTATTATTTCAAAACTTTTACTTTGAAGATTCTTTGTATTACACGATTCAAGTAGCAAAATTTTACAAAGAACAAAAAAAGAAAAGTTTAGTATATCTTTTAGCACTTTTTTTTATGTTTTGAACAAAAACCCAAGAAAACGTGAACTTGAATTTTTCCTTACTTTATTAATTTAACGCCATTGATGCCTAGCGGTGTCGTGTAATTCCGTGTGATTTCCGGACTAAAGCTTTCCTGATTGATAGTTGCATGTTTTTTCCCTTAATTTCAGTAAAATTTCATTCGACGTACAAATTGAATGCAAAGTGAGCTGCATGCTGCTAGCTGCGTGCCAATCGTTAAAGTGGTATACTTTTAAAAAAGCTTTCTATAGTAGTTATAATTTCACTGCTCGTACTAGCTTTTACTATTATAAAAGTAAAATAATTTACATGCAAGAGTAAAATGACTGAAGTGGCAATTACTACTGCATCACAAAATACATTAAACGAGTATTTAACTAAGCTAGAACATTGATTACACGCCACACTTCAACTACAAGCTTAATGTGTTTTCTGGAATTGTAGCCTCTTGTAGAATGATAAAAATTGTTTACTGGAGCAGATGTTACTTCTCTTTTACGCATAAAAACGTAAAGATATTTTGATGACATAAATAAATGGTTCTTCTTCTGATGATATTGGTTTACAACTAATGGAACTATTTGTTTGCTTTATAAAGTTTATAAATAAAAATATACAAATTTAGCAGTCGTATTTTTATTCCAGCAAATGTTAATCATAATAGCAAATCTTTTGATACGAAGCATATTGTGATTTTAACGTTAGGTTATGTACTCGAGAATATTGAAACTTTTATTTTTTACTATCGCAAAAACATATTATTATTGAAAATATTGAAACTAGAGGTTCTTTTGTTTAACGATTAAAGCAGTTATTCAGCAAAATTATACTTAAAATATTAACAAATACCAGTAAATAACTATAATCTGAATTAAATAAATAATAAACAACATGAATTATTTTATCGTAAAACCGAAGTGAAATAATAATTCATAACATAAAACACCAAAAGAACGCAAACGTTTGGTTTATAATCAAAACTTTCTATACCAACTATACGTATTAGATTAACTTAATAATTTTCCGTATGGTGGCGCTCGCTTAATGTAAAGAGCAAATAAGCGACATTTTATTTTTTCTCTGTAACAGTACAGGAAAATATATACCGGGTGCTAAATGAGTTAGCCGAACATAGGAAATTAACATATAAAAGCTTATTTCTGCAAATTCCTGCTTCCCAAATTATTTTAGAGAAAAAATGAAATACACAAACATAATGCAGAAATATAAACTACGAATGATAAGAACATTAAATTTCATTTAACTTTTACTTAAAAAATCAAAAAATGCTTTTGAAATTATTAAAAGTTTCATTTATCAGACTTGCCATGTAAGTTTCCATGGTAATTATTTTTGAAAATATAAATTGAAAATAAATTGATAATTGAAAATTTTAACAATTTTGAAAGCAGTTTTTGACCTTTTAAGTACAGGTTAGATAAAATCTAATGGTCTTATCATTTGTACTTTATATTTCTGCATTATTTTTATGTTTCTCATTTTTTCTCTAAAATAATTTGGGAAGCAGGAATTTGCATAAATAAGTTTTTACATGTTAATTTGCTATGTTCGGCTAACTCATTTCAGCACCCGGTATATGTTAATTACACAAGACATGTAAAAAATCAAGACGAGTAGTTTTATTCGCTATATACCTATATATCAAGCCAAGTAGTACGAAATTTATATATTCAGTCTAATGTTGCTTTGTCTAATTAAGGTATATACTTAGATAAAATCCCCTTATGCGATATAATTCCGCAGCAGACTAATATTCTAATAATTTTAATATGGCTAATTAATTGGTTTCTATTAGCAACTCCAAATTGAGAAAACGAACCATTTTCAACTTAGCGAAGTTGTGTGCCGTTGAAGCATTAAAGTAAAATCTTAATGATTAATGTTGAAGAGAAAATACGGCACCAACAGAAAAATTTATTTTAGTCGATAAGAGCAATTTGCATAAAATGAAAAATTCTATTAAAGAAATTAGAATTGTTTGAATTACCTTAACTTTCTACAATAATTATAAAAGAATTGAAGTTAATTAAAACTTAAATATTTCATTTTCAAGATTTCAAAAAGTTTTCGTGAAAATAAAATACAGAGGTCTGCGAATGATGTCATCGAATCTGAAAGAAATTAAAATATATAATTTATTTCTACTTGTTGGCAAGCCTGTAGTGTCCTGTTTGGTTAAGAGAACTTCCCTTAACAATCGTACATTTGTGTCAAGTTTGATTGCGCGTGTTAGCGATTAAATGTGTATTTCATTAAACTTGTAAATACTTGGTTGATGGTTCAAAGAGAGGATTCGAGTTCGATACTAATCACTACTAGCCGCAACTCAGCCAACCGAACTCATGCTTAACCTCCCTTTTGAAGTAACGCTAACCTAATCAATCTGCTTGAAGATAGTTAACATATTACAAAACTTTGTAAATTCGCCTTAAAACAATTAATTCCCACGAAAACAAACTATTAAAGTAATTTTTTTAATAAAAATGCAATTTTATTGAAATTGGAAATGAGTTTGGCAAAATTACATTTTCAATTGAAAAATACGCATGTACCATGCGATCTTTTTTATATCAAGAGATACATTGCGTACCACATAAAAAGGTAACAAATAGAATTTGTAAAAGTTTTTATGCGGTAATAAATTTTTACTAAAAACAACTTTGATAAATCGGATCGTTCAAGTTGATATAAAAGTGCGCCCTTTCTTGTCGATATAATAGACCATAATTCTTTTGCTTTCCATTTCGAACTTAAAGAGTTGCTTTAATCACAGTCACTAATCTTTGAAAGAAGAAAAATCTTTGTGTATATGCATTGAAAATAAACAATTTAAATTTATTTAACAGGAGTTTTATTTAAACATCACGAGATATCTTTTGAAGAATTTAGGATTTTCGTTTTATTCTCTGCTCTTTAAAATCATCTAAAATGTCACTAACTTTGTTTTTGATTAACTTTTATAAATAAATAACAAAATTTCTGTTCGTGACTACAGCATAGTTATGCATTTTCATGGTTTAAAATTAAATTTTAAATTTTATGTTAATTGCAGCAGAGTTTATTAGTTAAAATAACAAATTTGAAAGTGGAATTTAAAACTAGAGTAGCGGTGAAGTGTCAAGTATTGAAATTTCAATTTTATATGATGGGTGGTTAGTTAAAACACGAAATTTTATAAGCTGTATCAAAAGCAGCTGTTTGAAAAGTAGAGAATTAATTTATGCACTTTGAAAAGTTCGTTCTTCGCTTACTCGTAGGTTCAACAAGCTTTCGTTCTGTACATATTCTAGCAAAACTTTTTTATACGCCATTAATTTCGTTTCAAATCCAATGTGCACTAGAGTCTACTTTATTTTACTTTTTTAACTTTTTCTAATAACTTCTTTATGTAAAAGTTTTTCAGAGAAGCAAACTTTTGATATTATTAAACAGCAGTTTGAGTGCAACTGCTTATAAGTTTTTTAAATTTTATACTTTTATTAGAAAGTGAAGTAGGTATACCCGGCAGAGCAGCGCCATAAAAAATTAAGCCTTTTTTAAAAATTTGAATTTTACTACAAATAATTAAAATCAATACCAGCAACGTGGTTTAGTTGCATGACTTGTAGATTCTAGAATGCAAAGGATGCAAATCCTTCAGTAAAACGCACCGACTACAGATTTATTTTTCTTCCTCTTATACTTTAGTTTTTGTTATTTTCCGGCGTCTATTTTTGGCAATTATTGATTTTATCGGTACCAATGATTTGTTCTAGAGACTGCTCACCTGGATAAAAAATCCGAAGCTAGGTATTAAGCTTGTTAAAATGCATCAGGACAGAGTCGCATGCATGAAACATTGTAAATATATAGGTACACGACTTACGATTTTTTGCGATTCCAACCAAGGCGACTGAAAATTGGGAATTCATTTCCACGTAACGTAACGTAAACTTAAAAAATTATCAACCGCTGTGATGCCCAACTGTCATCACGAAAAAGGCATAATAACCAAATTATTTAATTAATCGTCATTACATTTTTAATTTATTGAAAACGTAAGCGATTTAGCAAAAACTGAAAATACACAGGATGATTTAGAAAAAGTATGTGAAATTAAAAATTAGAGAATTTATTCAAATTAAATTAAAATTGAAATGCAAATTAAAAATTGTCGTTACAATTGCTTGATCAGAAATAATTGTCTGTTGTTAAGTTTTATTAATTAGAGTTCGGATTTTATGCTTTTGTATGATCTTTAATATTAATATGCCAACAAACTCGTTATGAATTCTGGACAAATTAGGTAAAAATGAATCTGAAAAACTGCTTGGCAAAATGCATATTTTGCATATTTTCAACATTTGATGCATATTTGAGCAAATAATGCATATTTGGGCATATTTGGGGCACTTTTGGTGTTTTCTGAAGTATTTTAATAGAGAATAAAAAAAAATATTATTAAATTTACCAATTTTAATTAATTTAATAAATATTTTTTGTTTTTTTAAATTTTATTAAAAAACTAAATACATTTTTAAATAAAAAATTAAATTGCTTAAAATTAAATAAAAGAATTGCTTAAATTAACAAAATTTAATAATAAATTTTTCTTTTTTCTTTTAAAATTCTTTAAAAACACCAAAAGTGGCCCAAATATGCATTATTTACTCAAATATGCACCAAAAATGTTGAAAATATGCAAAATTTTGTACCTACTTACTTTGTACTTGAAAACAAATTGCAAAAATTCGAAGATTAGATATTTTTTAATTTGCATATCAATGCATATTTTATCTATTTTTATCAATTTTAGTGCATATTTTAAGGAAATTCAGTCCATATACATGCGCACATTCTCAAGTATTTTGGTGCTTATAAATCCGAGCTCTAGTTATAACAATGATGAGAAAGTTTAATTTTTTTGTACAAAGTCTTTTCTTCATAGTAGCGATGCAAGAGTAGCTAAGGCCCGTAGGCATATATACAAAACGGGTTCCTAAAAAAACAAGATATTACTTTTGAATTGCGTATATTATTTAAAAATTTCTTTTTTGGGATTTACTACCTTTTATGGTCCCGGGCACCTAAGCATTCGCTTACTGATACCACCGCCACTGCAATAGGCCCTATTTAGTAGCTTAAGTGCGCGTAACAATATCTCCCTGCCCTCCAACCTAAAATCCAGAATCTAGTAGAGTGCACTGGAATACCCCCCAAACCCCCCGGATTACACCAATTGTTTTGTGACTTAAATAATATGTTTAGAGCTTTGGAATCGGAAAAAACTGGTTTTGCTGCTAAATCTATAAGTAATTTTATTTTTGCACACATTATTTAAGTCACAAAATAATTGTTGTAATCCGGGGGGTCTGGGGGGTATGGAATACCCCACAGTGCACTCTTCTAGATTCTGGATTTTAGGTAGGAGAGCAGGGAGATATCCTAACGCGCCCTTAGGTCACTAAATGGGACCCATTGTACTACCTCCGATGCAGCGGCTCTCCGGCCTGTCACTTCTCAAGCCATTTTGTCTCCAGGATGAGAGGTAGTACAATGGGCCAGTGGCGGTGCAAGAGCAGCTGGGGCCCGTAAGCAAATATTCAAAACGGACCCCTAAAAAACAATGTATTAATTTTGAATTGCGTATATTATTTAAAAATCTCTTTCTTGGGATTTACTACCCTTTATGGTCTCGGGCCTCTTATGGTGCCGGGCCCCTAAACATCGCTTACATTCGCTTATTGATTTCACCGCCACTGTTTTTTCATCAGAAGTTTGACAAATGCAGGGTTGATCCACTCATCGATATCGCTGTGGTTGTTAATAGATTTTTAGTTTTTTATATTTTCGAGCTAAAAGTGAAGCGTTGGAGTGCTTATGATTTATTGCGTCCTGTATATTAAGTTATGTTTACATTTTTTTTTCAAATTTTTTTATCGATTTTGGTAACAATTTATATACAAAAGTGGATCCCAAAGCTATGATTCTCAACCTTTATTTTTGTGCCCCCTATCAAAATTGCGTATCCCCTACAAAATGTGTGGCAGTTTGTTTATATACAGGGTTCCGACTTGTCTGGAAAGTCTGGGAATTTAAGATTTTCCTAATTTTGTCAGAGAGAAGTCATAGAAGTTCTCATTTTTAATGCCAAGTCAAGGAAATCAAATTTTCAATCAAGGAAAACAATTTTATTTAAAATAAATTTAGTTTTAAATTTTAAAATTAAATTTTTTTTATTTAAAAATAAAATTTTTATAATTAAAAATTTAAAAATATTTATTAATTTTCACTTAATTTTACAATCAAGATTTTTTTTTTTCCGATTTATCGAAATGTCAGGGAAAATTTTTATTCTTTGTTAGGGAAAAGTCAGGGAATTTTATTTGGAAAATTCAGCTGGAAACCCTGATAGTAAAAATTCATTACCAATTTAAAAAGATTATGCAATCAATAGTAAATAAAATAATTTTGTTATATTACATTAGAAGAAAGAAGTCAATGAAAAGGTTGAGCTTGCTTATTTTATATAATTTTTTTTACTTGGTTGCATGTTAGTTAATTTTAATCGGAAATTTGATTCCAGTTTCAATCGGTTAATCCCTAATCATAAGTAGGATATTTATGTCACATGTAACAAATAATAACATAAATAATCAATAATAAATTGTTTTTTACATATTTTATACCAATTGCAATCGATGAGAATGTTTCTTACGGGCACCCCCTAAAGTATCCTCAGGAGACCTATTCATATGTAGGTACAGAAACGCTGATTTAGTTCTTTAGTTACTTTATGAATTGTTTATTAACTTGCTCAATCGTTCCGTGTTAATGACAAAAGCTATTATTGACTTCAGCTTTTCGATTTTGGCTTTGGAGATAATACTTACAAAACGTGACACTTTTAATTGTGTAATAATATTAATTTTATTAATAATATATACATTTTTAATGTATCGGTTTTGTCTTTTTGTCTATGAAAAAAAAGTAACATGCACGCCTCTGCATCCGCTATAAGTTCCAGCTAGTTGCAAACGACCACTAGGGCTACAACTCAAATGTAAATCAAACATAATATATTGGGTACAGTGGGTGGGAGTAAAATGTATTTTCTACCCCTCAATAGGAAGGGCTTGACAGTTATTTTTTCTTAGTAACCAAGTATTCGTTGTAGCATGTAATGTAAAATATACGACTCATTTAACTTCTCTTATATTATACAACATTTTAGAATCCATGTTTTGGATTGTTTGTATAATAATGAATTATATAAATAATTTCTATAAAAATTACTTTTCGCTAAGAGTATTTTTGATTATGTGGTTGTGATAAAAAATCGCTTTTAATACTAAAAATACTAAAATAAAAATTTATTTATACCCAGCAGAAATTTACAATAAACAGAAATTTATGTAATTTCGAATTTTATAAAAATAAAAGAAAGAGCAAAGTTCAAACACATAAATTAAACAAAAACATACAAAATAGCATATTATACTCATACGAATTTTTTTTGCTTTAGCCGAGATTTTATCCGCTTTTCAAGTAAAGGATTATGAAATAGATTATAGTTTGTGACTTACAATAATTAATATGTTGCATGGATTGCGGCTTGATCTATTGATTCACTTTTATTTTGCTGAACCGGGGGTTCTACGATTAAACACGTGCAGCGTTCCTAGACAGGCAATGGCAAACCATCGAGGTAATCTGTCAGGGAAACCCGTCATAAAATAAAGCGGTCAGCTAAAACCTACTCTGGGCGTGTGAACTTGGCTAGCTGGAAAATTTATATCGACACCTTTAGCGTGTATACCTTACACTGGCACTGTCGACTTGAGGATTATTTTCTAAAATTCCTCTGCAGTTTACTTTTTTGTAACAAGTTTTTTTGTGTGCAGCAACAATTTCTTTTTATTATTCAAAAATGAAAAATCTTAACAACTTCGAAGTACTACATGAAAATAAAAAAGCTCGCACTTATATTATATTAATATTTGAAAAAGTGGGAAATTGGTTATTACATACAGCATGTAATAACGTGGCAACAAAGGTAATCAAGTTTAGTCTTTAGTGCTATGTTTACACGACGCAAACGTGAATGTTAATCATGGTTACGTAAAGGTTTTACTCAGGAAACTTTATAATAATTAAGTTAGGGGCTACTAAACGACCTTATACGTCTTAAACGGCACTAAGACGTGACAGAAGTAAATTTGACAAAGCCACAATTTAACATTTTGGTGAAGAATTATTAAGGTTAAACGTACGTATATTGTAATTTCAAAAAAATGTATTAACTAAGCATTTAATGACTTTTTAATACTTTTTGTTGTTTGTCATTTCCCTTAAACGAAAGGCACTAATTGCTTTTTATTTTTTGGCTGCGTCGTACTATTTTGTAATTTGAAAGCTTTTTACATTAAAGAATTTAAATGCGAGTAATTACTAAGTTCTTTTATCCTACCAATAAAATAAGCAAAACCTTGCAATTTCTTTCTAATTACGATGGAATAATAAACAAATTCTGTTTGATATTAAATTAGAAAAGCAAAAAAAAGAAAATAATAACGTTAATTCGCGCAGTATTCACTAGCATAATAAATAAATTTATTGTAGGCAATTCAATTCTTTAATTAAAAGTATTCAACATTTAATTTCGGTACATTGCTAACGCTATGTGCTATTTAAAGTTAATGTCTCGACAAGAGGTGTGCTCTTGGATTACCATTAAATTATGTAATTATGTAAAATGGTGGAAGCTAATAATTTGGCATTGTCATCAAAGCTAAAACAAAGCTCGCAATTGTCAAATGGGAAGCAGCAATACACAATTGGAACGCAGTTGTTACTCTTATAAAACATGAAATTCCAACAATTATTTAGTAATGACCAGGTTTAATTTTATTTAAAAAGTAGCTACACATTTTTTATTTAAATTCAACTATTCGCACAGTTTGTTTATTGGCGATTGTGAAAATTGCGGGTTTTATTTGCGTTTGACAATTTTACTATTCTAACTATTTGTGTTAACCAACACCGGAGGATATTATTTTTTGGATTGATTTCTTCCGGTTTATAATGTTAAATACTGATAAACCCTTCTGTGGTTGGTCGGTTTCACGTTTCAGTCATATCCAATTTGTTGCTTACTTTTTTACATGTAACATACAGGTGCAGTATCATACAATCGAACAAAAAATGTTCAAATGTAAGAAACACGCGTAATGGGAAAGAAAAACTGAATATATCCGAAAAAAGTTCGGCACGAATGCAAGCTTTTTTAGAAACAAATAAAATGTTGGAAATTACTATTAAGATCAGGCGTATCCTATTTTCTAAATCCAAAAATGGTTTAATAAATACTAGGTAAACATAAAATAAAATATTTTATAAAGCTCACCTAGTATACCTTATAGCAAACTTTTAAAACTAATAATTTACGAGCTTCCCTCGTAGCCAAAACATAGTAAAATTTATTTTGCAAACATAATGCTTTTTCACACACACTTATTATAGCGAAAGCAGTGTACCGAATTTAGTAGATAAAAGTTTTTTCAATCATTATTTCCAAGACCGTCTTTCTTACCGTCTTTCAAGAAACAACATTTCCAAAATTGATTAGTACGAAGGCAATCACCTTTCCGAAGCATTTACACTTGAAACTGTCTAAATTATTTTATAATTGTTAAACAAAAGTTATAATATTTAATGGTGATTGCATTTAGATTATTGAACCTGGTGATAACTCTGGAATAAAATTACAATAAATAACGTAGTCAAATCTTTGCAGAGACAAGCATTTAAATCTTTGAAATGACCAACGCCAAAAGCTCGTAAATCTCAATATAAGATGCAGGGACACTAAACGCCTTAAGGAAACCGTTAGCTCTTCCCAAGAGGGTCTAATCCCTTCTATCATTACTAGCGCCGGTCAAGCGGTTAATCTTAACCAGCTACTTCCAGTTCAGTTTCATTTCTCTTTTTTATTATGCAACTGGATATGAAAACTATAAATCGCTTTTTAGATTTAATATTGAAAATGCAAATATGTTTAAAAGTACAGACTTTTTTCATTTATATTTTATTTGAATTTCAAAAATGAATTCTCATAAAAATGACATTTTCGCATGTCGAAAGATTAAATTTTATAATCATTTTATAGTTTTTAATATTCACACGGGTAATTTATGAGTTTCAACTTTTGATAGACGTAGTAAACGCGTACCGATACATATTTTCACTTACCTTCATTGTTTTTCTTTTTACTTTTCCGTGAAAGGTGAAAGAGTTTGTTGTAACAATTTTTTCAAATTTAGAATCTCGAAAATTCTTTTGATGTCACGAAAATAACCTTTATTTTCCATTAGAATTTTTATTGTTTTTATTTAGGTATTCGAAATTTTTTGTTTTGGAAATATCCGCATTTTAGTCATAATATAGGTAGTGCAATCGCGTAAGTAGATTACGATATGTTGGTAAAGCAAACAACAAATCAATTTTAATTCCACATGCTAGTGATAATACGGTGCACGATTTTCAGATCATTCTACTCGTATACACCCATTTAGTCAAGCGTAAAAAATTGAGCTTTACATCAAATTGTCAAAGGTAACTTTGGATCCTGAGATCGGGACTTGTACTTCATGGGGAAGTGAGATTCAGAAGAGAAACGAAACACAATAAGGGAACTTCTTAAAATAGTTTAATAATACTTGAAAAAATACAATAGTAAAAAATGATGATAAGATCAGCGACCTGACAACGAACGTGTAAATACAAAAATACAATATTTGTCAACAGTTAAAACATTTGCCAACTCAATACCAAACATATGCTAACTGAAAGTGATTAACCAATCCGGAAATTGTTGAAAGCAATTTATTATCGTTAAAATACCAATCGTATCAGGTGAGCTGGCGTCTTAGCTAATGAAATAATGGGCAAAACAATTTTCACCTTGCGATTATCAATTATTTCATAAACCATAAATAAAGGTAGACTTTAATTTATACTCAATAAACTGATGAAGTTTAGGATAGTCGAAATCTTGAAAAATGCCATCGGAATTCAAATCAGAGATAATTTTTTCTTAATTGGCCAAATCAGCTTTCCTAACAAAGGTAATAATAAGTATGTACATCTGCTTTAATTTGCTTGCAATAATTAATAAAACTCTCAGATAAATTATTAATATTGCATTATATGGTCTACTTCACATCTATCACTTCAAATTACTAATAATTCACACCGCCTTGCACGCAATGTTTTTTCTCTACTTTCAATTATCTAACATAATGTCGACAATAATTAAACGAAACATTTATATATTTTAACAAAATAAATTGGATAAATTTATGTATAAGTACTTTTCATTGCCATTGTTTCAAAAGTAATTGAAATTATTCATTGTTAAATTTGAATTTAGTATGCAAGTGGATAACCAATAAGACCATATTAAATTGTGTATGTTTGAAGATACTAATTTAAATCGCATATCAATTAACTGTCTGATGAGCAAGTTTGCCTAGTTGGCTAAATTGAGAAACTATTCTAGTTACCGCTATATTCATTTATTAACTTATTGTATATTAACTGAGAAGAACGAGTGATTAGATGACATGCTAATTATAATTTAGAATTTCCGAAACTTGGGAAAAGTAAATTACCAGACAAGTAAAAACTATTTACTTAGTAGTTGTTGAAACAGTAGGAACAAGAATTTTAAATTATTGTCAATTAAATAATTAAATTAAAACTTACGCAGGATTATGATTTTTTCGCCAATATTTTATGATGAATTTACATTTATCAAATCGTAATAGCACATCCATCAATACTTAGACTAAAATTGATGAATTTACAAAAAAAAATATATTAAGGTAACAAAATAATTATATAGATATTAATCAAAAATATTGTACTCAAACATTTTTATTTAATGGAAATTGAAGAGACTATTAATCTTGATTAACTTTTTATAAATAATACTATGAAATACGACATTTATTTAATTAAGAAGAGAGGACCAGAAGAAAACCTTTTGTTGCTTTTTTACCGATCATCTACAAAAAATTACATAAGTATTTCAATTTAAATTTATTGAATTCTTTTAAAAATACTATATTTTTTAAAGTTGGGTTTTTGTATTTTAAGAATTGAATTCACGAACAACAGTAAAAAAATTAACGCCTACAGTGAACTATAAAGAAATTGTTGGTGGGTGCATACGTACAAAACTTGGCAAACTTTATCATTTTCATTTACCATAAAATTTGAAAATGTAAAATATAATAAGTGTAGTAGTTAGCTTCTGGCAATATAATATAACGAGTTTCCTTTCACAAAATGTTTAAATTTTTCATATTTAAAAAAATGCATTTCCTCGAGTTTTTTCTTTGTTTGTTAAGAGCCACGGCGAGCTGTTAAAAATTAACTTAGCAGGTATAATATATAGAGCTCATATATTATACTATACGTCTGTGGAAGGAGTATAGCTTTTCGCTGATCAATAAAAGTAAAATACCGAATTTTAAATAAATAAGGAATTTTTTGCGCTTAGGTATTTTAATTAACTGTGTCAAATAAAAAATCAGAAGCTGTTTTTCAAATATACGTACGTGGAGAAAGTAATTTATTATTATGCCGACGGCATGTAAAATCTCTATCGTAATGGAAATCGTTCACCATCTGAGAATATGTAACAAAGACCAAAAAATATTAGTATTGAACTATCGAAAACTGATTTTTAATAATGCAAAGATGGAAATTACCTATTAAAGGAAATAATTCAGTAAACTTTTCTACAGCTTAAAAAATTTCCTATGCTCGGTTGTTTACTCTTTTGAAGCAATTTTCGTTCTTTCAGATTGTAACAGTTAACGCTTGGTGGAATTCAATCGTTCGTCTCGACATGAGTGAATGAGAAGTCGTCACCTATCCGGTCGATCCAATTTCTAAGTGTCACATAGTATAATATTAACTTAGTCGTCTCTCTATTTTTTTCTGTGTGATCAATATAGAAATGGGTTTCGTAAAAAACAAGTGATAGTGGATAATATATATCTTATCGTCGTCGTGTAGATGGTGTAAGACGATATTAAAATCGGAGATGGAAAACGTCACGTAAAGATATCCGATAACGTTATAATTACAATTCAACTGCCATCATCTTTGACCAATAACATACTAATATCTACTACTTATATCTTATTAAATTTCCTATTGTACAATCATCTAATTATTTCATCTGTGTAAGTATTTATAAATTTTATTTTCTGGTTGTTTCGCTAGAAAGTCGGTAGAAATCCATGTCGGTAATCTCGTTAATTTAATAATGCGCGTCATTAAATACTCTTTTTATCATTTTCTCAATAAATCAGAGTTAAATGGTTCACACCAACAAATTTGGCAAACTTTAAATGTTGCAAATTAGTGGGAAACCGAGAGGGGAGGGGTAAAAATTAAGATGAGTAGATATTTATGGAGTATTTGTACACAGTTTGCTCTTCTCAAACTTGTTGACAGGTTGCCCTTTGGAGGAGCTCGTAATTTTCCTACTGGTGAAGCACTGCAAAACTACCTCAGTGGATTATTACATTTATTTTCTCAAAATTTCATTTATACCTACATATACAAATAAAATCCTTTTTGGTAAGGTGGTTATGACAAGCGAGTTCAAGCAAGTGGAATTTGTGAGAAAGCTTAGTTTCGATTCGTTCTTATGCCTGTAGGATAATTATTTATTGTTCTGTTATTCGCTGCGGCTTTGACTATGCGAGTGTTATGTTGTTGCCGTATTAACACTACCACATTGATTTTTTCAATGTTATGTTGGTAAGTTTAAGAAGAGAAATTGCTCTGCATTGTTAGTTGAGCTGGATGTTCATCGCGTGAGAATAGTTAAGTATGATTTTGATTTAATTCCCTTACATAGGTTGATGAATGGTACAGTTGATTTAATTCGCCTCTTAGGCTTACTAAATTTTAATTTCGGTACGGTAAGAGCAGGAGTTATAAACTATTTTGTGTAAATTTCCATAAAACCAATTATGATTTTAATTGCCCTATTTCGAGAATGCAAAGAAGTTACAATGCGCGGTATATTGTTCTAAAAAATTTACTGGGTTCAAAGAAGAATGTTCTACCGTTAATTTATGTATGTTTGATGAATATTATTTTTTATTAGTCTCACTGAAGCGAAATGTATTTGAACATTTTTAATTTAAAATAACTGGGATTTGTTACAATATGCGAATTTAATCACTGACCTGTATGCTTGTCAGATGTTATTTTGACATTGATTAATTTTTTAACGCAAACGACATTGGTGGAAAGTGTGCTTTTCCGAACTGTAGAATATAAACTTTTTTCTGAATATTATAGTATATACTTTGAAATTGGGGTTGAAATTTCAAGTCTACAGTTTACAGTCCAATTAGAGAAATATCCTGTAATAAAAAAAAATTAATTAAATTTTTTTCATTTTTGTATTTATTTAAATTTTGAAGTTGTATTAATAATTAATGTTTGTTGTGAGTTGAAAACGATATTATAAAGTATTGCTGCCCCAGAGGTAAAAATGATACTTTTAGCTTCGTTTTAGTAAAATCGTGAATATTCATATTAAAATCCTTCAATTTGCAAATTGATCTATGGCTGGCGTTTGATTTAATTACTGTTGGTTTAAGGCTTCTGGTTATAGTAAACAAGATAGCGTGTTTATCTAAATCTAGTCTTCAGTAACAAATTTAAAAGGGAGCATGGTTGTTTACTAAAGTGCTTTGCAAACACCTGCGAAAAAAGTTTCTAGTAATTATATTATATTATATTAAGGATTAATTTTCGATTCTCTTTAATAAATTTTTTCGTGACAGCTTGGATTGGATCAATTGCTAAGCTCTGTATGGGTTCAACGTTGATCAATATTTTCTTTAAGTAAATTTCTGATTTAATAGGGATTGCTAGCGATAATCTCTCGATAATTACTACTGCAACTGCATATAACTAGAGTTTTTCACTCGTGAAAGAAACACGATCTGATGGAATTCGGTGTAGCAATTGAACACTCTAACTACTAGCCTACAATCGCTATCTCTATGAAACTGTTATTTGTGTTATATCGTTTGTTTGTTTCTTTGCCTAAGGGTATTAGCTTTTGTATTATTTAATATTTGCATTTTATAATAAAAATCTGTGCTATACAAAATTAACTCTTTAATTCTAAAAACGTCTAAATTCAGACTTAAATATTGTGCAAGTCTACCTAATGCAATTTGAAGTTCTTTGTCTGTTTGGTAAAATTGCGCAGCAAAATTAAATAATACTATAAGTAAACTTTGTCAAAGGATTCTATAATTAGGTTTTTTACTAAATGCTAAATCGTAAACCTAATTTCAGTGTAACTTAATTTGGAGAGATGTTTCTTATTCAAAATTGCGAAATTATTATTGTTATTATTTTTATTTTAGTAATCTTGAAGGAAAAAATCTAATAGGGAAATTATAAAGGAACAAGGAATTGCTGTATCCTGCTATAATCTAACAATATACTACCTATAGTATGGAGCAAAAATACGAGAGATGACTATAATATAATCAATCAATTAGAACTTTCTGGGCTTCTGTAAAAACTTACATTATCTGTCTTCCACAAAAGTAATGTAATTGTATAAATTATAATAAATAACGAATTTACTTCAATACAGCTTTGATTACCATTCTTCTAGAAAACAAACAATTTATACTAAAACATCGAATTCTGTTCCCACTGGACGTATAAAAGGACGATATACGAGGGTATAAACAATAGCCGTTCAGCTTTATCACAGTTTCTGCAATGTCCGGTGAGAGTAATGACAATATAGCAGAGGGCAAGCCTAATCAAATTGTCCAAGCGTAAAATGCAGGCAGCCGATGCGAAAAATAGGAATCAGATCTCTTGCGACGGATTCATTTTACTTTGCGACACAGTTCATGTGTTTCCAGTAGTTCTTATCATAAATCCTTCAAAAATGTAACGAATACAAATGTTCAATTTTCTAACTTTTGTTTATAACATTTCATTTTTTTTCCGTGGATATACAGTTTTTCATTAGTCCGCAGCAAAACGAAGTATTAGGAAAAATGTAGAGTCAAAATGATATAATAAAAGCAGTTCAACTGTAAACAATTTTGTTTAAATCTTAATTACAGAGCCCTCCATGCTAATCAACGTGATTAAACATCTCCACTAATAATACACACATTAACCCCAACATGGGTAATTTAAATTTGTATTTGCGGTATATAAAATATTCACAATAATTTACACAATTTGCTATGCTTTTCAATTCCAATTTAAAATAATTAATATAAAATTAAAATTAAAATGAGCAGCTTAAAATTTCGTCACTGTGTGATGGTAAATAAGCTTATCGAGCTAATGCTTCTATAAATTTACTACTCGTATGACGTGGACTCGTTTCGCAAATCTACGTGAGTTTAACGTGAGAAATTTAATAAAACTACTCGCACATTGAAAATTTCTTACCATCACTCTAAATGTTTGACTTTAATGTTACAAACATTATAAATTCAACACCAGTGAAATTGTGGTTCGTCGGCTCAAGTTCTTCGCATCCATCGAAATTGTGTAGCGTGTTAATTTAATTATGACGAAGTTTATAAAACATTAACGTAGGATAAGTGGTGCACTACAAACGATTCCTAAGAAGTTTCTATTTGTCGTTACAGCTACAAGATACATTGAAGTTGTTTGTTTCTGTTCTTTGTAGTTTACGCATATTTTATAAAGTTAATTTTGTAAACTGGAAGTTTGCAAAGTAAAGTTAAATGGTTTATTATTATTCATAGAAACAGTTGGATTTTACTGTTGAGAAATAATTAAAAGAGGAATATGTAGTTGATGTTTTAGACAAAATTTATAACCAGTAATTCGCAAAACTTTTCATGGTTAGCTATACCGCATAGCATGCACAACTGGAAGCCCGATTTTTATATCCAACTTAATTATTGTTATTTAACGAATGGTTTAGAGGATTAAGTTAGCTAACAAACACTAGCATTTTATGTTTCTGTTTTTATGAATGTTTTCGGACTGAAAGAACTCTGCATTTCCAGTAGCGCTATGCTTTGGATATGTATTGTGGAAGGAGTATCTATCTTCTATAATACCCTTCTTTTAACTTTTCGATTTATTAAATACGGTCATCTCGATCGGTTTAAGGTTGAATTGCTTCTTGAATTGCTTCATTTATTTTTAAAATAGGTAAATTTAAATTAAAAGTAAAAAATCGTCTCTCGAAATACTAAATATATTATAACGTGAAGGAAATGAAATACTGAAGAGTGTAACGAATATTTAATACGTCCCCATTTCTCGGGTTAGTGACGATATTTTAGAACGTAATTTCGAGCTACAAAAAAGCTCTTAAAACGTATTATGCAAATGCTTTCAAATACAATTTCAATAATATTATAAATATTGCCTATACATAATATAATATAACCTATATTTTCGTGAATACATTTCCCAACCAATTGTAATCTAAATTTATAACGAATTTATATTAGCAAATATTTTACCCAATCCCGAATGAATCTCAATCTTGTTATGAATATACTTTTAATTTCAAGACTTAATTAAGAAATAATCAATGAGCATATCAGTTTATTGGTTCTTATTTACCAACCTACTTTTGTTATTTAGTTTGTTTTCTCGATGTAAATTGGGTATTCACGAATTGAATTTATATTACGATCACTATAGAACAGATTAAGAATATTCTTTAGAAAAATATTATTTAAATTTATTTTTCCCCAAATTTAAAAGCTTATAATTAGTAATTGAACAGAAAGAATATGAGAATTTTTAGGCTTTGTTTATTTTTAAAATCGATCAAATTTTGAGTTATGTTAATACTACAGATTACGAAAAAAATGATAAGTAATTTTTTAAATCATAACCGAGTCATTGTTTACGTTTTCATAAATGTTTATTTGTTTGGAAAATCAATAACTAGGTATCAATTCTGTTCCTTAATTAATAACATTCTATAATTAAATTAAACAGTTTGCAATCTGCATTAAATAGATAGTTGCACATCGATCTTTCGTAATTGCTATAAAAGAAGGATAATGCTAAAATGCATTACTTTTATACGGAGCATACATTTTAAATAGACACTTTTAAAATCGTAGTTATAATACTACAATTTTAAAAGAGCGCTTTTAAGGAAAATTAAGCTTTTGTGCTACAAAATAGGATCGTTAGATTAAGCTTGATTTAAGGTTATTAAATTGCTGAATAGGTAATTCAAAAAATACAAGGATATATTTTTATCGTTTATTTCATTATAATGTTTGTTTTATAATCAAAAATAGTATCTTGTTATATGGGTGCGAAAAGCAGATGGAACATTGCAGAATGAACCAAAAAAAAACTGATTTTTGCAATAAAAATAATACCAACAAAAGTTCAAAAACGATCTTTATCGTTTATCTTTATCTTTATCGATTTTATCAATTTTTTACCTAATCTGATCAACTAAAAGGTAAAAATATCTCATATTAAGGATACTTAAAAAATTTGAGTTTTAAGAGTTATTGAAATCTTTAGATCCCGAATAAATCGGATATTTTCTTATTGCATAAAACTAACAGAGTTTAATATTTTTTCTTTTAACATATTTAGGAATTCAGTCATTGTCAGTCAACGTGTAAAGGGAAAAACAATAGTTTAAAAATCATTGTTGTTTGTTTCAGAAACATTTTCAAGTTGTAAAGTAGGATGGGAATTGAATTTCGGGTAAACTTACGAGTTCGATTGATCCAAATATAAAAGTTATTAATTTTGAACTTCTAAAATTTGCTTTATATAAAAAGTTCTTTTTACTTTGCTATGTTAAATTTGCAAATTGCTTTAATTTTAATGTGACTTAAATCGATTTAAATCTTGATTTGAAACCATTTTGTTAAAGCAAAATAATTATTGCAATATTTCTTGATATAAAGAGTATGTTGTATTTACATCTTCAAAATGTAGGATAATAATTATTTATATATAAAATATTAAAGAAATATTAGAAACTGTATTGTATATTTCTGAAATTGCCTTTGGTTAATATTGACCCTGAATTGTTCGATATCTTTGTGCAACTGATGTTAAACTTGAATTTTTAATTTAAAAAAAATGAAAATTTTTCATATTCAGAAATGTTAACTTAACAGCCAATTGACTACAAATAATTTGAAAAATGAATGATAATTTTTGTAGTTTAGTTAATAACATAAAAAGTTTGTGAAGTAGTATTATAATTAAAGCTCGGATTTATATGCACCAAAATACTTGAAAATATACGCATCTATATGCACCGAGTTTCCTTAAAATATGTACTAAAATTTATAAAAATAGGTAAAATATGCATTGATATGCAAACTAAAAATATGTAATCTTTGAATTTTTCATTTTTTTAAATTTTCAGTAAGTACTACCTAGATTTATAGAATTTAATAATTTTAATAATAAATCTGGACGAATTTTGCATATTTTCAACTTTTGGTGCATATTTGAGTAAATAATGCATATTTGGGCCACTTTTGGTGTCCAGCCGCAGCTAAAGATTCATATCTTTTATGCTTTCATGTTAATCATGATTTCTTATGGGAGTGTTTCCTTAGAATGCGATTTTTGCAGGCGATTTTAATGCCCATACTAATAGTCGTGGATCAATCCGAGATTCAAGATTAATTCTCGAAATAGTAGCTGTTGCTACGATACGGACTAAATTCCAGTAATCTCATTGGTAAATCCTATAGGATCATCTTAAATCTTGGATTGATCCGTGACTAGTAGTACGGGCATAAGGTAACACTCCCATATGAAAGCATTCACTGCGACTTTAGTCGCAGAGTCCCAGCCGCAGCTTAGTAAACATACTACTATGATCAAAAAGTACCCGGAATTTCTCAATAAAACGAAAACGGTTCAATTATTCATCGATATTTATTTTATTCCCTTCAAAGTAATCTCTATCGCAAGCAATACACATATGCCAACGCTTTTTCCAATCTTTGAAACACTTTTTATATGCCAATTTTGGAATGGTTTTTAGCTCCTTCTGCGAATTCTCTTTTATCACCTCGATCGTCTCAAAACGCTTTTCACGAAGTGGTAACTTGAGTCGTGATAACAAGAAAAAGTCACATGAGGCCAAGTCAAGTGAATTGTTTTTGGTCAGATAATCGCGTAAAAAATCAAAATTTCTCGTTTCTCAACTAAATTCGGCATAGCAAAATTCGCAGAACACACAAACCAAGGACTTGCTTACAAAACTATTGCGCATAAACTATCCGACAGATTGCTCCCAAAATTGACATGTAAACAACTGACAGATGTACTAACATAGAAAAAAAATTATTTTGGAAATATTTCAAGTGCGGTTCATTTAATTGAGAAATTCCGGGTACTTTTGGATCATAGGGTATCTTTAGTTGGGCGAAATTATCTGTACCAACACTAAGAGCTAGTTAAACGTTAGGTAAAAGTTAATCCAGAGTCCATTGATGTTTATCCTATGAGTCTATAGAAAACACTACCATAAGAAAGCATGATTAATAGAGCTCGGATTTATATGCACCAAAATACTTGAAAACATGCGCATATATAATATATATGCACCGAATTTCCTTAAAATATGCACTAAAAGTGATAAAAATAGATAAAATATGTAATGATATGCAAATTAAAAAATATCTAATCTTCGAATTTTTCTATTTTTTTCTCAAATTTTCAATAAGTACTACCTAGATTTATAATATTTAATAATTATAATAATGTGTTACCTCCTTTTACAAATTGCTCTGGGCTAGTCCATCGGAGAGCTTGAAATCGGATCTTCCGCTTAACCTCAGGTGGTGAATTCTACGACACTTCTTATGATAAGCAAAACACTGGAGTAAATAAAAGCCATTTGTTGTTAAAAATGGGATATAATAAAAAAATAAATAAAAACTATTTCTACACTAAATTAGAGATTACAATATTTTAACTAATGAAAATAAAATTATATGTCTTAATCTTGAAATAAACTAACTAGAAATAATCTTGAAATAAATATTAGAATTTAAAAATTACTAGCTAGGGCGTATATAGTACATTTCTAATTTTTATTATTTAGCGCACAATAATGTTTTTATTCAATTAGCTCACCCTTAATTGTTTATCACTATCCATAAGACGTGGTGCTGTTGATGATTTAAAGGTGATCTTCTAATGAATATCCAAAATGTGTCTAGGACCGCACTATTGCTAATTAATTGCACTAACGCGCACTTTACTATAGTTTTTATTGTTTATATCTATTATTAATCCTCCACTGCTTAACTACAACTTTTTTAAATATTGCTTACAGTAATTTTGAAGCCACTAAATAATTGTTTATTTATGATTTAGAATTTAGTATTAATAATTTGATAAATTGTGTTGTCAAAGTCGCTAAAAAATGTTTAAGTTCACTATATTTAATTGTTTTATAAATTGCACTTTAATACTCAAAATTAGACTAACTATCAAAAAACTCTCTACTATAACAATTGATCGCTTTACTATAAAAATTATCGACTCTCCAGTCGTAATTCTCTAAGGGAACTCTTCGGTCGTAATTCTCCAGGAGAACTGTTGAATTTTTTTTAATAAAAACTAACTATCCCTTAAAAATCCCCTCTACCTAATTATAAATTTACTAAATTTGTTTTTCCTAAAAATGGTCCAAAAATAAATTAAACGTTACGTTTGGAACCCGGTGTCAATTAAAATTGTCATTCTTAAATACTTTACGACCACTTCAAGTAGTCAGAAAATGATCGAGGTCAGGCGGGATCGATAGCAAACTTAATATGCATCCGCCGGTCTTTACTATACTAAGATGAAAAGTATCCTATTTAATTTTCGGTGTTTAGCATCAAAGTAAATTTCTAGAAATATAGCAAAACCCTCACAAGAAATTGTCACCTTCGATGCTTTACGATTATTTCTAATGATCTAAAATGATTTAGAACCGGCAGAATCGATATTGAACACATTAAGAAGTCGCCTCCCTTTCCTACACCAGGGTAAAAGTATTATATTTAACTTTCGGTTTGTGTACATCAAAGTAGACTTTGCCGAAACTAAAATTATTTTATTTTCTTTAAAATACTTCTAGTTACGGAAATCAACTTTTCGTAACAAATGTATCTGGACGAATTACATAAAATTTGCATTTCAACATTTGGTGCATATTTCAGTAAATAATGGATATTTGGGCCTCTTTTGGTGTTTTTTGAAAAATTTTAATAGAGAAAATAAAAAATTATTATTAAATTTGCTAATTTAAGCAATTGTTTTATTTAATAATCATTTATTTATTTTCTCTATAAAAAATTCTTCCAAAATCACCAAAAGTGGCCCAAATATGCATTATTTGCTCAAATATGCACCAAATGTTGAAAATATGCATAATATGCATTTTGATAAGCAGTTTTTCGGATTCGTTTTTACTTAATTAGTCCAGATTTCATAACGAATCTGTTGGCATATCAATATTAAAGAACATCTAAAAGCATAAAATCCGAACTCTAATTATTATAATTATTATTTAATGAGATTTTTAATTTATTGATGTAAAAATATAAAAATTTCAGTTAAGAAAAACCTTAAAAAAATATAGCAAAACTTGACAAAATTAATTGAACGCGATATGAAAAGACAACAAATTTATGATGTAAAAGCTCAATAAATTAACATAAAATTTTTTGTATACTAAACAATTTAAGTTTACGTCGTCAGACCCATCACCTATGGGCTCGACGACGCGACGCTCGCAAAATATATTGCAATTTATAATTTATTATCATTTATTCGAGATTTTGTGACAATAATTTTATGAAATATTAAAATTTATTAAAGCGCAACCTGTCATGTACCTTAACCATAGAAGATCAAATCAGAGACGACGGCGACCAAGTGCTACTTTGCTGTCGCCAAAGTTAATTCTTAAGGTATTAAGTATATAATTCTTCGTTTAATATAGTTAAATTACTGTTCTTTATTAGTAGACAATATGTTTCGTATAATTTTTACACATTTACAATTTTACATTTACATAAGATTTAAACAATGTTAATTTCAAAGCAAAAACCAATTTATCAAAGAGTTGAATTTTCACTTTTGACTAGAACAGGAAAGTTTTATTAAGGTTTTTTTAACTCTTTTATATTTTATATCGCTAGCACGTTTATGAAAGCTGTTGTAAATGTTTAAACACTACAAAATACAAAACGATACACGAAAGTTCGGGGATGTAGTATCTACTCGTACATTTAACATAAATCTTGGTAAGGTTTTTTTCTTTGATTTGTGGATTTGATATGCAAATCTAAAATTATACTGTATACAGCATACATCTTTAGTAATATACCATTCCATATCTGGATCGCTTCCACTATTTTAAAAATAAAACAGTTAATGTTCTGGGTGAATTGATTTATAATTTTCGATTTAACAATAATTTTCTAAATTCAAAAAATATAAGAATAATACAATACGTAGAAAATCAAAATTCAAAAAATTTAAAAAGGAGACAATTAACACATAACAGGTCTGGATTAAGAAAATTTGAAAAAATGAAAATTTCGTAATACGAAGTACAATATAACGTTATTTCATGGTTATTGCCATTCTTCAGTTGCACGCATCGATTACGATTACATTGTAAAATAAGAAGAAAAAATTTTTCAAACTAAACAAAATTATCGACTAAATTGTACAAAATTGACTTACCATAACCTCCAAAGATTATCAAAACTGAACTTGTTACATGAGGTATGAATAATTTAAAAATGATTTGAACTAAGAAATTCGTTTACCTAGCACTGCTAGTTTGAAATCCGAAGGCACTGCCCTCTTAATATGATTTCTAAAAACTTTGAAAAAATTCAAAATTCAAATGTATATTGTATATGTATATTAATGTGTATGTATATTAATGTATATTAATAAATGTATATTAACAAATGTATATTAATGTATTCAAAATACATACTAAAAACCACAAATTTACTTAAAATTTTTTATTTTGAGTTCTTTTTCTAATAATTTTCTGATGATTATAAAATTTGTGGAAAATTTTTCAAATATTGAAATACCTCACGTTTTCAATTTAATGCAGATTTTGGTACTACATGAAACCGTGATTTAATATTCTTGAAACATGAAGCTGTGATAATATTTATGAATTTATTATGAATTAAAATATAAATAATCATGAATTCAGTTTACTGCTATAGCAACATTTGATGTTGGTTATCACAACGGCAGTGCAGCATTGCTCAGTTTTGAAGTAAAATATTTATTCACTAAAAATGTTGCTTTTATTTATTATTATTGAAAAATTGCAGGTTCAAATGTCGAAAATAACTAACAAAGTAAGTAAAGTAACAATTAAAGCAAAATGGTTATTACAATAATTGGGGTCATATAATAAAGGAGTCTTAGTCGCAGCAAGTTACGGAATCAATCCCAATTTTTTCCGGACAAGATGGATCGGAATGCGGTTTTCTGCATTTGCTTCTAAAAATTATCAATACAAATATCACCTAGGTGGGAATATCCCGACGGTCGTGGTTGCATCGCTGCAGCCAAAACTGCATTCAAAAAATGCATTTCTTGAGACGCCCTTTGGACGAGTTAATAAATTTGTTAAAAAGAGTCAGAATTGGCCCAGAATAGGTGCCCTGGGGTTTTTGAAGTCGCTGATCACGATTATGATGTCCAAATTGCCACCCTGACCACCTGGGGCTCAGGAACGCCGACGAAAGTCATCTCCGTGGAACTCTCACAAAATTCATCCCGGGAAGGAAAGACACTTGGTGCCCGGGTTTTTTTTGGGTCGCTGAATTCAAATATGGCATCGGCGAACACCCCCAGACACCTGGTGCGCCCCAACCTGGACATGAAGATCGTCTCCGAGGCTTTCCAGGCACACTCGAAAAAGATGAACCGGAAATCGTTAAGGTGAGTTTTTTCTGTCGCCAAAGCAGAAGTTGACGTCGAAAAGGATCCCCCAAGCACCTGGTGCGCCGCAAGCTGGACCTGGAGATCGTCTCCGAGGTTCTCCAGATATACCCGAAAAAGGGCAACCGAAAATTGTTAAGGGGGCTTTTTGGGGCGTCTCATGATTTCATACATTCATTCATGCGTAACTCCCCCTGGGGCCCCCGAAAAAGTTCATCTAGCCTGTTCGACGTCAAATTCTGCTTTGGCGACCAAAAAAACGAACCTTAACGATTTCCGGTTCATCTTTTTCGAGTGTGTCTGGAAAGTCTCGGAGACGACCTTCATGTCCAGGTTGGAGCGCACCAGGTGCTTGGGGTATCCTTTTCGACGTCAACTTCTGCTTTGGCGACAGAAAAAACTCACCTTAACGATTTCCGGTTCATCTTTTTTGAGTGTGCCTGGAAAGCCTCGGAGACGATCTTCATGTCCAGGTTGGGGCGCACCAGGTGTCTGGGGGTGTTCGCCGATGCCATATTTGAATTCAGCGACCCAAAAAAAAACCGGGCACCAAGTGGTTCTGCTTTCCCGCATGAATTCTGTGAGAGTTCCACGGAGATGACGTTCACGTCCAGGTTGGGGCGCACCAGGTGTCTGGGGGTGTTCGCCGATGCCATATTTGAATTCAGCGACCCAAAAAAAACCCGGGCACCAAGTGGTTTTGCTTTCCCGCATGAATTCTGTGAGAGTTCCACGGAGATGACGTTCACGTCCAGGTTGTGGCGCACCAGGTGTCTGGGGGGTATTCGCCGTGCCATATTTGAATTCAGCGACCCAAAAAAACCCGGGCACCAAGTGTCTTTCCTTCCCGGGATGAATTTTGTGATAGTTCCACGGAGATGACTTTCGTCGGCGTTCCTGAGCCCCAGGTGGTCAGGGTGGCAATTTGGACATCATAATCGTGATCAGCGACCTCAAAAACCCCAGGGCACCTATTCTGGGCCAATTCTGACTCTTTTTAACAAATTTATTAACTCGTCCAAAGGGCGTCTCAAGAAATGCATTTTTTGAATGCAGTTTTGGCTGCAGCGATGCAACCACGACCGTCGGGATATTCCCACCCAGGTGATATTTGTATTGATAATTTTTAGAAGCAAATGCAGAAAACCGCATTCCGATCCATCTTGTCCGGAAAAAATTGGTTATTCGACCCATTTTTTACGTATCTTGCTGCGACTATCTGGAAAAATATCAGAACGCAAAACAGCATTGTTTTTGCTTCGGAGCTCTTACTATAAATAATGTTCTGTTTACATAATATCTCTATTTCAAAATGTTTAATATAGTTAAACTGCATTACCAAAGGGTTGTGATAATCGTGTATCGGTTTGAACGATGTCCTCATGCTTGAAACTTAGACATTATTCAGAAGGTTACAATGGGATATAGAATAAACCAAATAAAAAGCTTAAAATATTTAGCAGCAAAACCGATTCCAATTTAACATTATTTGTTATTATAATAGGATTTTAAAATTGCATATATTATACAGTCGTCCTGCAATGGATAAATTAAATTAATTTTTAAATAAATTATAATGCTATGCAATTTTTATTTTGAAAGCTGAAATTCATCAGTAGTAGAATATTTGTTATATGACAGTCGCATTGCACCATTTCTACATACACGGATGAATTCATTAGCAAGCATTTTATTTAAATCACGCTTGCATTAGATTCATTTTTGTGACGGTAAAAATCTGTCATATTTAATTCCAACTGTTGTTATGTACAAAATTTTACCAATTTTTTACTCGGTAAACGTGAATTACATCTATTTAACAAAGCTTCCCGTTTTGACTTTTTCTAAAAACTTTTTTACTTTTTTATTTAAATTAACTTTGTGAATAGAAGTTTTGGCATCTTTTAAAATTAATTTTAATATAAACATGGAAAAAATATAAATATGTACTTGGAATATTTTTTATCAGATTTCTCAAATTATTATCATCGAAAGACAAACTTAAACATGAAAGTTTAGTATATATTTAGGTATTTTATTTCTTAGGGAAAGCTATAACATCAAAACTTTATTTATAGTCAGCTAACAATGTTAACGGTAAAACTTGATTCAATAACAAGGCCAGTCTTTGAAAGTTCACTAAACAACTAATTTAGTTTTTCCATAAACTTTCCATTAAGAAATTTTTAATTTACCTTACTGAAAAGAACTAAATGTAATTTTATTTTATATTATAAAATATACGAAATAAAAATATGTAAAATTAAAGAAGCACTGCGAAAGCATTTCGAGTTAAGCAAAGAACTTTTTAAAATGCACTATATTACAGCTACAAACTACTTTAGATCATTTTCCTTTAGACATTTACCGGTAGAAGCTACTTTTTACCATATAAAAGTAATCTAAAATATTGTACTTGTAACTATTTTCAAGCAACTTGAAATTTAAATGTTAGATATATACTACTAAAGCTACTTTTATATAGTTTAACTTTTCTTTAAGAAAATAACAAAGAAACAAAAAGTTTCGAAAATATTTTCGCTTTTTACGAGCAATTCCATCTCTCCCATCTCGTCTCCATGGTCTATTTCGGATCATGTGGGTTTTCAAAGATCGCAGTCATTCGAATGTAGACTAATAAAAGAGAGTACCATATGGTTTATGGTTTAAGAGATTTCCCTAGCCAGAAAACTCAATACTTTTGTGTGATCTTACTTCTTTGTATCATTTTTTTGGGAAAAAGTTTTACATGAAGATGACGATTATAACTAATACCAGGATAATTAGACAGTCGGTTTTCCCAAGTCCGTGCCGGAGCTAAACTGGGAAAACGTTTTGAACTTGGTCCCACCTTAAAGGTCTTCGGGGATCCACAAAGTTTATCAAGCGTTGTTTTCACTAGTTTACAAAAAAAGTCGATATTCCTATCATCTTCGTGGTTGTTACTTGAATATTATTTAAACTATAGTAAACTATCAGTTATTTAAGTTTGCTTACGTAAAAGTAATACTTATTAAATTATTAATCACACCTAGCATGTTTTATTCGAAGCCAATGTAACCTTATGTGTCGGATTCGCTTCACTTATCCGTAAACTCTTTTTTTGGAGTTTAAAAGTCAACCTTACTTACACATAATCACATTGGGTTCAAATTCATGTAAAATTAGAATTTTGGAAGATATTTTTAGAAAAAAATTGTTAAAAATAGTTTTATAATATCATAAGAGAGTTTATGGGTGCAGGTATACTAAAACCAATCGACGGGAATTCCTAAAAAGTGTTGTTTGCTTCGAGGAATTCATTTAAAACCAAACATTGTGCTGGTTATGGACGATGAAAAATATTTCTGCTTCACGTACACCAATCGTGTTCAATATAAAGAATTTTACACTGATTTTATTCAGAATAGTTCTAGCAATGTCAGATACATTCCAAAAACAAAGTTTGACCAACAAATTTTGGTGTAGTACGTTATATCAAAGAGAAGAATTTCTCAGGTGTACATTCAATCATCGAATTGAAGATTTTTGGACTCGAAACTGCAAAGAGGTATACGAGGGTGGCTGAGAAGCTTAGACATACGAACAAATGAATCAACGAATTCGACTTTGTGTACGAAAAATCCCAATGGATCCTGTCCAAGGAATAATGGAAAACGTTTGAAGAAAATTACAATGTATCGAGGTTAATGGTCCTTTTGTACTATACAAATAATTTAATTTTAGAGTTTAAGATGTATAATGAAGAAAAAAAATTTTAATTATTAGAATTGTTTGTGATTGTATTGAATAATTGTGTTTGAAATGTGTGCAGCTACTTTATTGGCATAATTTATATTACCTACAGTAATAAACTGTTCATTTATTTCAGTATTTGAAAATTCCACTTGATTTTTTAATTGTAGTTTCTCAACCGATAAATTTTACTTTTACAAACATGTTGCATTAAATTTGAAAATAATTTTCCGTCGCGTCAGATGAAACGATGAAAGAGCAACATGTAGCAACGCTCAGTTATGTAGATACTGGCCACAATATTTTATGAGTTTTAAATTGCTTTAAGTCGATTGATACATTTAGCATTGTGGCAAATTTGAGCTAAGCATAGAAAACCAACTTCGATTTATCTTGAAAAGTAAATTGTCTTCAGTTCTATGTTGTAATAGTTGGTGTTAATTTAGTCCTTCCTTGTGTTCCTTTTCTATGATGAGATTGCGTTCATGCTGTGGCAGAGTATTGAGCGGAAGCACGTGCTGAAGGCAGAACTCAGCACGAGGCTGCGTGCGCAAATTCCTGTTTCCGCTTTAGGCTGTCGGTTTAATAGCCCTTTGTTCCCCTGTATCACGTTTAGTCCCTACGCTCACGCAGTTTTAAACTACATACTTTCCAGAAATAACAAAGCGTAATTACCTTGGGGGAAAAGCTTGGTGCGTTGGGGAATTAACGCCTACCTGTACGTTTCGATTACTTTATTGTCAAAAATTCACAAAAAATTAGAATTTTTTTAATTTGTTCCAATTAATTTCTCACTAAAAAAATGTACTAAAGAGGACAAAGAGACGATTAAAATATTAAATGTTAATATATTATTTACCTGTTGCATATTATTATTCACGCAGCTTCTTTTTTTTATCGATAATTCAGCACGACGTTCGTTGATAAGAAATTGAAGCACGTTCTTTTGTGTAATACAGAAACTCTCTACTATCGTTTGGCTCGTAACGTTGATACATACGAAAATAAAGTAGAATATGAAGGGTAGTTTGTATTAGTTTTTGTGTTGTAGTTATACAGTTATTGTGAAGATATGTCCAATTTACCTTTAATGGGCAAAACACAAACCTTTGTTAATATTTGGATACAATGTAGTTGGTTTGAACTTCAATTATGCTTAATCTAGATTTCCATTAAAGGCACAATGTAGATAAGATCTCTTGTAGTAATAATTATATCAAGACCCAAACCTCTCCATTCGACGTGCTTTTAAGTATAGCAGCAACAAAAACAACAACTGATTCTATACTTTACGTTTTCATCCACCTAAAAAAGAATTTCGTCAGCGTACAGGGTGGCAAGGTTGAAATGCGACTAACTTCCGACTAAATATCTTTCTTTAATTTTCTTATGTTGGATCAAAGCCAAGATTCGAACGTGGAAATCCACATTCATAGCTAAACTATTTAAAAATGGTAATTTTAACAAAAGTTTGATTTAGAGCAAGATAGGTGATTCAGCTGAATCACCCTGTACATAAATAAAATGCTATATAACTTTTAATAATACAATTCTTGTTTTAACTACTTGTTTTAAATCACATTGTAAAATTGACAAGGGTATCAGAAAATATTGATCGTTTAAAAACTGTAAAGCATTCTAAAAAGGCCCTCAGAGGATATTAAGTATCGCAGTTATCTTTGTAACAGTGCTCTTGTTTCAAGTATACACGCCAACTTCTCAAGAGAGTTTTAATGCTGTCGAGATTGACTTAATGGTCATTGGAAATTTATCACCCTACAAGGTCTGCTTGACTGAACAAACCCTTATTTCACTTCTAAAATACTACGTCATCAGCTTTGTTTTTCTTTCTATTGACACTTAAAAATCATTGGGTAATTATTTTATTTGCAATTATTTTTACCTACTGGGCGAAATAAAAATGTTGAATTGAAAATTATTTTGCTAAATGGATGGCTAAAACTTGTAAAATATAATCGAGGTTCGAACATAATTTTTAAATTCTGGTAATGACGGGGCTAAATAATAGAGCTCGTTTTTTTAATGACGTATTACTTTGGGGAACTTTTGATAAATTACGCAGAGCAACCATTATGCAATATATTAAAAATAACTTCCATAAAATTGACAACAAATTTTACAAAATCATATTAGACTATTTTCGTTTTAAATTCATCTCATTTGTATCTAATAATAGAAAGCCATTTTGATAATCCGACTCCACGGTAATTCAAACCAACGTTCAAGTACGAAATCCGTATTATTTATTAAGTTATCAATTTGTTATTGTGTTACATTAGAAATTATCAAAAATACTCATAATACCATTACATTAACGGATGTAGTTACATACAAACATCTTTACAATAGGTAGCTACCATTAATTTTTTAATGGATGAGGCAATCCAAAAATTGAATGATCCGAACACCCACGTTTGATTCTGATAGGAGTTGCCATTTTAGATTCATTAAAAGGCACAAGTTCACATAAAATTCATGGTTATACAATACATTTATATTGTGTGCATGGCATTTTACTCAGTTTAAAATTAGATTAGACTTGGTATGTATAATTGAACTAGCCTATTGAAGTTTCTTCCCTTCGCTTCGGGTCACTGACGTTATTTGTTTGTTTTCGTTTGCCACTTTGTGCATGTTAAGCTATACATTCACCTTAATAAAATACGTGTTTTAAATTTGTATAAAATAATGAATAAATTTGAAAGACTGCCTGAAAAACGCTAACTAATTCAATTTATATTGCGAGCATGTACTTCTGGGTCAGAATCGATAGACAAATATTTTGATGGGCATTCTCAATCATCAGGTTGTTGGCGATAATTTCCTGCAAAAGTGGGTCAAATGGAGAACTGTGTGGCTCTAAGATAACACTAAGGGTTTCAACTTGAAAACTTTTACCAAATGTTATTATTTGAATGCGAACAAGTAATTTGGCTAAAGTGTATCTATTCATTAATGTACTTACACGACGAAATAAAACATTCAATTGTGAAACTTTAATTAATAATAATTAATTATTAAAACATTAATTTGATTGGCTCTTGTACACAAGATTAATAATATACATGCTGGGCTCTACCTATAAAATAACAACATTAAGGTAAAATTATCAACAGGTAATTCAGCAAAGTTTCAGCAATTAAATTAATTGCAGCGAAATTAATCAAAAGTCACGTAACCAAGAACACTATTGTAGTTTTCAATTAAAGTGAATGGCTTCGTGCATGAGGAGTCACTAAAATTCCTAGTTGAAAAAAATTTCCTTCGTTTTAATTAAGCTGTTACTGAATTACAAGGATGGGCAATACCGTCCTACTCAGGATGCGTCCATAGGGGGCGACCTCTTCCTGGATAATATAGGTTGATAGGTTTTAAATTCGAAAAATCCGGGTTTCTACAAAGTTTTCCGTCGTAAAATTGATCTTGTATGGACCTATTTGAATGTAGCATATTTAGAACGAAGTTTTCAGGAGAAACAAAGTAAATTGCAAATTAATTTAAAAATAATTTCTATGTTATCCTGACAGTGATATAAGGTAGTCACATGAAATTGGAAAAATATAGTAGTTCATTGTATATCCATTAGGTAAAAATTTGAAAATAATTTGGTACTTGTTGCTTTAAAATAAGTTTCGACGAGATGAAAAACAATGTTTGCACATATTCGCAACAAAAATAATAAAATCGAATACAAATAACTTTTATTTCGTGAAACTCTGAATTATTTATGATTTTTTATTTGTTTTAGGGTGTACAAGAATTGGGCGTAAGATTACCTCTTCAACCTTACTCGGGAGGGCATGCTGTTTTCATGTATAGCACAGCAGCTGACGGAAACGTCACCCTTCAATTACGCGAATCAGATGACCTGGATCGGTCAGGTTTAGCAGCGATGTTAGCGCGTCTGCAAGATGATGCTGCCTTTTCGATATCGTATCAGGATAGCGATATTTTGTCAGATGGAAGCATCGATGTGCTATTGGGAACAGGAACTGGTACACTTCAAGGATCAGGTAATTTATCAGTTTAAATTATCTTTTTACTCCTCCATAAATGAAATATTTTCATTGATAGTAAAAAATGAAAATGAATGCCCTTATTACTGAAAAATGAAATGCATGAAATTGTAATTATAACTCTTACAAATTTAAATGAATCGTTTTATTGTCTTTCATTATTTCTAAAGAAATAATTCTTTTATGAAAATTAAAAATTTCCAATTTATTCAAAAAAGTTTAATTGCAATTTTTAACTTTTATGTATTTTACGTAAATATTCTTTCGCCGTGGAAATTCTAAGCTATTTAGAGTGCTGATTTAGTAAACTTAAATGGAGCAACACGTTCGTGTAGGGGTTTTATTTCTTTTGGTAATTTTAAAGTTTTACTAGTTTAGCATAGTTTTCTTGCACAGCGTAGATAATAATACTGATCAAGTTTACATACTATAGAAGCTTTATTAAAATAAAGATAAGAAATTTAAATTAATGTATTCGTTTATCTGCACTACACACTTGCATCTTCAGGCTTAAACTACCACTAACACGATAATCGACAGCATATTGTGAACCCCTAGACGAGGCTTAAAATTTGCACCGTATGAAAGTCAGCAACAACTGCTTTGCATATTGCTAGGTTTGCCCCCTTAAAATTGAAGTACTTATCAAAATTTAAAAAAAATTAAATTAAATACAGAACCAATATTTATTCTGCACTTAATTTATCTTAATTTTATCCATTTTCCAAATCCCATATTTTTTTAAAAATATTAAAAGTAAATTTCCACAACTTTCTTATTTATTTGCTTATTATACTGATTATACTTATTTATTTATTACAATTTTAGCTTGTTTAATATGTTTTCTGCTTTTTAATTATTTAATTGCCCTCTTCAGATGATCTTATTTTAATTTGTTTTTATTTTGTTATAATCCAAATGTAACAATCTCCTTTCACGTAATAATTAATGAATTTTTCATTTTTACATTTTGGTCATTGCAATAATTAAAATAAGAGACTATCATAGGTCGCATGACTATAGAACTTGTATAAAAATATCCTATCAAAAGTATCCTTGCAAAAATATCTTAGTCTAAATATTCCGGGATAAAAATATACTGCCGTAAATATTCTCAGCAATAATATCCCCCCAGCTAAAAATATCTTGGTAAATAAATATTTTTGTAGAAAAACTCGCTTTATTAAAAATTTTGCAAAACAACAATACAAAACAAATTAGCATCACAAAATAATATTTTTATGAGCAATAAATAAAATTCAACATCAATAAAACAGGAATCATTATATTAGAAACAGAAATTAATATTGTTTTCTGTTTTCATATAAGTTGCAAGTATTATTTTTTTATTTTATACAAATAAATCCCTATATTTTTGGGCATAAATCTCTGAGTAGCTCAAAAAAATTAAAAACATCATTAAGGTGCGACCTAACTCAAAAATTACGGATCTAGAAAGATGAGGTTGTTTTAAGTTAAATAAAATTAAGTTAAAAACACACCATTTCGTGTATTTACGTCGTCGAGTACGCGTACTGTCACTAGAATGAACTATCGCCGACTTTTTTGGGCAAAATCTTGCAGGGATATTTTTAAAAAGCTATTTTTGTAGAGATTCAATAGTCGCGTCACTAATTTCATATAATATCCGGTTTCATTTATTCTGGACAAAGTAAAAACTTTATTTCTGACGTTCTTTCCTCGGATGGCAGGGCAAACCACCGATGTGTAATCTGCCGAGTTCGAAGTCTACGATAAACAGTAGATTCCTTATGTAGGTGATATACTTAATATATTGTAACTTTACTCACACACCATGTACATAGGAGAGAAGAATTCCAACGTCCGAATACGGACAGGAACCACAAAAAGAATATTTTAAAATAAATTATGATTTTTTCTTATATGTTTAACAATTACGGGAGAAACCCAAATAATAGCAGGTTATGGGCATAAGTCTATACGTTAAATCTCGAAAATAATAGTTTAAATTCTACGTAGCTTTTAATGCAATAAATTATTTTCATCTAATTATGATAGCAAAGTATCACTTTATTATAACTTTTTACGTTATGCAACGTAATATTTTGCGTAACTTGTAGCGTTGTATTTTTCTTTTTACAACTAGTTACGTAATGAAAATTACCGTCGACGTGTTTATTGGTCACACAAGTCTTCATCGCAAATCACAGAGACTTTTGCAAATACAGATTATTTTTAACATTTTTGTAGAGGGGGGTACCGACGATCATGAAATTTCTTCTGCGAGATAACATTTAATTACACATAGTAAAGCTGATCGCGCCGAGGACAAAAAACTAAGCAAAATTTAGCAATGCCTAATAATTAATGAATTCCAGATTAAAAATAAATTTTTTTTTATTAAATTAATGATTAAAATAGTAGGTATGAATTACTTATTTACCATTACGGACATACCGTCAACAGAATGCATGGATTTGCTGTTGGGTTCCGCCTACTTCAACCAATATGCTACTTTTCACAATATTAACATTAGAATTTCAATATCGATTATTTCTAACATTGAATAATTTTTTATGTTCATTCTCACCTAAATCACCTTATTTTACGAAATTTTCTCAAAATTTTTTAAAACTTTTCGCTACCGCTAGACTCTTTATTGGTCTTTAACATTAAATAAGGAGCATTATTACAAAAAAAGTAATGAAAAGATTGTAATTAAATGAAATTCCAATCCTTTTCTTTATTTTTCTAAAATAAATTTTAAAAATTTGAATACACGAGATTGCTTATTTCAGTTAAGGCTCAATTTTGATTTTCGCAAACATAAATAGCTTCTGTAAATTTCTTTAGAATTTGTATTTCTTTAGACTTGACATCTTTACTTTTGAAGTTTATTTTCTTTATAAATAATTTTGCAGGGTTGTATGGTCTACTTAAGATAGTTTTAATAATATGTAGATATTAATACAAGATCTAAATATGTCAAGCATACTTTGATGTAGTTTTTAGCTATACTAATATTCTGAATAGAGTTAAGTGAGATAAAAGGCATTCAAAAATAAGACACCAAATTCCAACCAATTCGATGGTGGCGCTGTGGTGACGCTACCAAATGTCAACAACATGGCGGCTCTATTACGTACACTTGATGTTTTGAGTTTGAATCTGAATTATTTTATCATAAAATTGCTGTGAAATGATAAATCACCAAATAGAACACCAAAAAAATGCAAACGTTTGCTTTATAAGCAAAACTTTCTACACCAACTATACGTATTAGAATAACTTAATATTTTTCCGCGTGGTAGTTATCGGTTAATGTAAATCGCGAATCACCCACCAGAAAATCTCATAATCATTAATAAAAACGTTTTACCGAAACTAATCGTCAATTATTCTGAATCTTTCTGGTGTTCCTTGCCTTGGACTTTTACTAATACGTGTAGACTATTCTCCCGAATAAAATGTACGTCTACACGAGAGTAGTATTAAAATTTATCCTAGTCTGAGTACTTCCAATAGCCCATGTAAAGCTCATTCCTTAAGAAAGCCGTTTTTATACATCAGAAACTTCTACTAATTTCTCTCAGTAACTTGATTGATTGAGCGAGTAAAGCACTAACTTTTACTGTGTCTAATTACGAGAACCGATTTTTGCAAATGTTATAAATTACCTTTACGTATTTTTTGCAAATACCATAAAATTTTAAAATAAAGAATTTTGTTAAAATAATAATAATGTGTACTTCTTGTCCATTTTACATTGTTATGCAGTTTTCCAAACATTAATTTTATTTTATCTCGTTTTTCTTATTTATTACACAGTTTACAGTTTTTCTTTGGAATAAAATTATACTTCATTGTTACCATTGCGTTTTTCCTTATAATAATGACATAGCGTTCTAGTTTTTCACTTCTAAAATTCTGAAAAACCTCAAATGCAAAGTCATAAATGTCAAACGCCAGGTTTTTCAGGTTTCTCTAATTTTCTAGTTCATCTTTATTAGAGTTATATGTAAGACTGTAATTTAATTTAACCTCAGAAAGCTGCTCAGCTTAATTTACTTTTATATAATTTGTTACCTACTATTATTCTTTGTTTCGGGTAGATTTTGAGAATTACATTTTCAAAACATTATTTCTGCAATGTTATTTTCGTATAAATTGGTAAAATATAATGGGAATTGTCAATATATATATTTCATGTGTGGAACATAGGAAACAAATTCGTAATTTCACAGAGGGAAAAATCGTAATTCACTGAATGTGAAAAATAATATATTATCAGTAATTATGCAGCAAAATTCGGAAGATATCATTCATAAATAATTAGTAATTGGCAGCAAAATACATAAAGCAGTACATTACATCATTACACCCAGTGCACAATCACAATATCACCGTTAGTATTGAAATACGACCAATAACTTAAAATAAATTACTCTATCAATTCGTGATTAAATAATGAAAACTTTCAATTAGAGTTATTTATAGAAATTACTTACAATAAATGTCACAACGAAACTAATAATTTAGATTTTTTTTGTTTACATCTACCACAAAAAAAATGATTTGTGATTCAAAATAAATAAGCTCGTTTGAATATTTTCACACTTTTTTTGAAATATGAATATGTTCGTTTCCCAAAAAACACGCAAAATAGTAATATAATCGGAAGATTAAGCGACAACTAAAATCGGACCTTATTACCCCTATGAAGTAAACTCGCAATATGACGAAGATTGTTCCTGCTCCTGGCAGAAGTAAATTTTACATTTTATGACCATGTGGCTTTATTAAGTTACATCATACTGTTGTAATACCAAGCCATGTTCATCTGTGCATTGCATTTAAGTGGAACCATCTTTACGATGTCGTAATCCATTAAAGTCTCATACCGTGTCTGTGATGTACTCGCATTTAATAATCAACAAGAGAAAAATTAATATAAAGCTCAAATTAAAACGTATTAGTTGGTATCATAAATTTTAATAAAACTATGGTTCACATTAATTAAATTTATTCTGCGTTACAATTTTTGAAAAAAAAACCGAACTTGATTGGGCACGGTTATGTTTGTCGAGATTCGTACTTTCCTAATAACGCACAAACTTCTAAGTAGCACAAAGGTTTTTGTGACTCTGGAGGCGTCGAAATAAAAAATATCATTTCATCTAACGAATTATCTCAACCAAGTAATCACGTTTAATTTAAGCAAAGAACCAATCAAGTTTGCTCTTCCTCACGGAATGCAAAACAAAGAGGTCGAAATGTTTGCAATTTACATATAAAGATATAAAAAGGTTATTAACAGTTAAAATTAAATTCTGTAACTTTAAGTATCAAATCTCTTATCTCAGGACTGTTAAATTATTTAAAATTTTATTAATTAAAGAGTGTCTGGTCTAATAAATTTAAATGGCTGACAATAACGTCGAGGTTACGAAATTAAAGATAAAAGTAATGGGATAATAAAATAATAAAGTTTTAATATGATTACAATTGTAAATGAAGAAATCAATTTAAAATTGCAATAAATTGATAGAACCTGAATGGGTACGATGCAAGTACAAAGCTCTACTATGGTTAACTAAATTTTTAAAACTTCTTTGGAAGTAAAATCGGAATATAAATCAGATTAAACTCACAGATGATTTCTATAACATAGAAATTAAAAAATTTTATATAACCATAAATAATATTTGTTATATACAGTTGCGATCAAAAGTAAGTTGGCAAACAGTTTTTTAGCAAAAATTTATAAAAATTCAAATTATTTAGTGGACTATCATATATTTTCTAAAAGTATGTAGATTAATGCGTAGTTTACCGTATAAAACTTTTAACGGTTCAAAAGTAAATTGGCATAACATCTAAACATTAATAAGCGTTCATAGAAGTGTAACTGAAGTTAATTTGATTAAAATATATCTTTCCTGATAATACATTGACATGCCCAGAAGCAAAGAATATTCAGAAGATTTAAAAAAACACGGTTCTTAAATGGTTAAAAAATGGAAAATCATTGAGAGCATCAGAACGACATTTTGACATTCCAAATCAAACTCTAAGTCTCTGGTATCATAAAAATAATAATTATGGATCAGCAAAGACACGTCCAAGAACCGGGTGACCACGAAAAACAACCAAAAGAGAAGATAAAATGATGGTTCGTGAAGCAAGAAAAAATCTTCGTTTAGCGGCCACACAAATTGTTAAAAATTTTAACGAAAATCGCGAAGAAAAGCTTCATGTTTCGACTGCGAAACGTCAACTACATGCAGCTGAATTATTTGGCAAACGTCCTTCTAAGAAACCACTTATATCAAAGAAGAATCGGATAGCCCGTCTGAAGTTTGCTAAAACACACTTACACTGGGAAACGAAGGATTGGTCCAAAATTCTTTGGAGTGATGAACGTAAGTTTAATTTGTTTTCTCCTGATGGTATTAAGTATATCCGACGTCCAAAAGGTAAAAGACATGATATTGCATATCAAGTTCCTACTGTAAAACATGGTGGAGGAAACGTCATGGTGTGGGGTTGCTTTTCTCGAGATGGCGTTGGATCTCTACACAGAATTGATGGTATTATGGATCGGTTTATGTATGCCAACATACTGAGGGATCATATGCTACAACATGGCAAGAGAAAAATGCCACGCAGTTGGATCTTTCAACAGGATAATGATCCGAAACACACTTCGAAGCATGTTAGGGAGTACATGGATAAAGCTAAAATTCGTCTTTTAGAGTGGCCTAGTCAATCTCCCGACTTGAATCCCATAGAGCATTTATGGGAAGAGCTCGATCGTCGAATAAGTGAAAATTATAGTAATGCCACTCAATTATGGGAAGTACTACAGAATGAATGGTCAAAAATACCATTAGAACCTTTAGAGAACCTTGTTGACTCTATGCATTCACGATGTAAAGCTGTTATCGCTGCAAAAGGGTTTGCAACAAAATACTAAATGTTTTTAAACTAAAGTTTTTATATTTATTTATTTTTTTTTTAAGAATTCTTTGTTAACTTGCCAAATAGAAATATTTAGAATTTTTTTTTTTTTAAATTTTTCAGTTTAATAAAATTATTTAGAAATTTATATTTATATTTTTTAATTTAAAGGCTTTTAAAGAATACATATTAGAAAAATTAAAGTAAAATATTAAAATTTGAAAAAATTATTGGAAAAAAACTGTTTGCCAACTTACTTTTGATCGCAACTGTAATAATAACAAAAGAATTAATATGTAAGTATTATGCAATGCATAATATACTAAATATCATATAATTTACTACAAATTTTTTTTAAGTTTATTTCTATTACTATATATTCTTGATTGGAGTAATCTTTTAGTAAGTGCAGAAAAAAGTTCTGTTGAAGGATCATGAGAGTCTTTCTATGTCTGATTAGAGTTTTTATGTGCAATGTAAAGTTTGCAAATATATAAAACTCATAAAAAGTCTATTATTCTGTTCAAAGGGATTTTTTAAATTTTTTAATTGCAAGATTTTACTTGAAAATGCGATTACTATATTGTAGAACGGAAATTTGTTAAAATTAAGGGTAATTCCTGGAAAATAAGTACAAAAGATCTCTGTATCTGCCTTTTATTCATTATAACTATTAAACATAACTACCTACCTTTTAAGTTATTATTTTTCAATGAAATAATAACATAGAATCGGAAATGCCTGAAAAAGAAAAGTTTTCATTATTATTGAGATATTTTGTATGATATTTTTTGTACGCAAAACATTTTAATTCTTACATTACTTCATAAACTAATAAATCATTTTGATTGCTAAAAAGTACAGAAATTATACTCAAACTTATATTTCATAAAAATCATTGAACAAAAAGATCTCATTTGATGAATAAGCTTCAAGGTAGGCTTACAAATAAAAAAATGATAATTTAAAATCAAAGTTGCAAATTAGGTATTATTAATGTTATATCAAACACATACAAAATAGAGATCAAACCCATAACCTCGTTAGATTTTAATGAGGAAACGGAACAGAATCGTATTCGTTAACAATACAGCATCCCTGAAATACTTTGAAGTGCATAATTTTTTCATATTTTTAAAATTATTAACTTTGCTATCTATGAATTGCATTCTGCAGTTGACGATGCATACTTAAGAGCCTCTTAACAATTATTATATTGTAGACGTGAATTGTGTATTATATTCTACATGTTGAATAAGACAGGACTCGGCTCCGGTTTGAAAAGCTAATTTCTGGCATCTGAATTTGTGTCCACTAAAACAAAACAATAAATTAGCGAAACTAATTATAAAGCTATTTCTGTTGTATGGTAATATTTACATGAGTTTGATATAATTTAAAATTTTTCTTTTTAATTTGATCGTTAAAATTAATTAGGAAACATTTTCGGCGCGAGTGCATTAAACAATCACTAGATCCGAAGTGTGGTCTACTTATATGATAATGTAGAATATTATTAAGGTGTAAGAATCTTCAATATGCATGCAAAATACGATGTTTGCCGTAGTACCTTATATTTATGAATAGGAAATTAAACAGTCGGTGCTCTTTCCTGCAATGTGGTCGAGGATGCGGTAATGGCAACTCCCCAAGTCATGAAAAATTATAGCCATTCTTTAAGAATTATTAAAGCAATCATTATATTAAGTGAAGGAATGTATTTTTCAAACTTTATAACACTATGTAAATTAACTTTTATAATGACGTACATTTATTATTATGTGTAGCCGAAGATATATATTAAAAGATTTAATATCATTAATAAAGACTCCCTTAATTCGTGGTCGTATTCATTATGTGACGTAGCTTTTCCTAATTAATTGGTAATAACTCGAATAACTACAATAATTCTCATATGACTTGCCAGTTGGAATTATTTGTAAAAGTGAAAATTATTAATCATTCTAGTTGTTTATCCAAGCTAATGAATATTCTGTTGCATTAATGTAGGAAACAGTTGTTACCCAATTCTAATTCAAAGCGTCTGTGCAAATAGTGATAATGGTAGCAGATTGTAATCCAACAGAATTACAAAACCTACTATATATTTGATTCTCTGCAATAACATGTTTATTAAGCTCCTTCATGCAAAAATGTTCCCTTCCTTAAACACAAACATACCTCAACGTTGCCACTGCGTTATAAATATTTAAAATAGATGAAAAAAACATTTCATCTGGAGAATTGTACGTGTCTAAACGCATTCTCGTGACATTTTGTCACACGCTTAAACCTTCGGTGACAGTAAAAAAAAATTAAATGACAAAAAGGAAATACAACACCTCAACGTTGGTACATGCAATTCAGTATTTTAAGTCTAACTCGAGAGAGTAATCTTTAACGAAATTGTTTTTAAAGCTCGAAAAGCTAAGCACTCTTGGCACGTTCGAAACGTGAAATACTAATGTATTTAGTCAAACGAAACACAAATCAATTATTGGCACACTTTCCTTCTTTATGATTAATAAACTTTATGGTAAAATAAAATTTCTATTGTAACAATTTCATTTAGCTCCAATAACAATGTTGTATAAAATTTAATTTTTATATCCAGACGAACGTAAATTAAGTTATTTATGCATTAGTGTTGTAGGCATACTTGGTTCAGGTGTTTCGTGTTTATTGAATGACATAAATTATTTAGATCAATTTTCAAATGGCGCTTTCTTCAAAAATTACAGTCACTTATCTTTTCTCAAAATATAAATATGTACCTACTTAAAATCTATCATTAGAGTAATTTTAAGTGTTTGTTTTCAAAATTGATATTTGATGACTCTTTAAGTGTTATTTCTGTAATTACATTAAGAATTTTTTTACGTCCACGAATAGATTTAGAAATACTCTTGAGAAATATGAATGAAAATAAATTTTAAAGTTACAATTTTTTTACCAGTCCAACTGAAAGAAGTTACCTACATGTAATTCAGTTAGTTCGATGTGGTTTTATTGCCCACTACAACTTCTAAACAGCATTCAAGCTTTCATTACTTAAAAAAGTTTGTAACTCTTTTAGTTAAAATTTTAATTAAAGTGTGCACTTGTAAAGAGCTTTTACTGCATGCTCTAGGTTAACTAAAATATGCATAATATTAATTAAGCAACATTTAACTTGCAAAACTTTTGTAGTAGCGTTACTAGAATATTTGATTATAAATAATAAATTCTTCAACGTATTTTATTTAATTTTTTATTTTTGGCTTTCAATTTTCTTCTTCGTATTACTTTAAGGGACGAACTAAAGAGTCCAAGATTTAAACTGACAGTTTCCGCTCTGCAATAGCAGTCCACTCACTTCAGATTGTCTGCAGGTTGGTAACCGAAAGTTCAGGACTGCACACAATACTTCAGAAATCTGGACGTACGACTTCCTCACTAAATCTCACTGCGGTGAGCGTCGTAGCATCCAAACAGAACGCTCACTCTACAAAAGATTACTTAGATTTAACAAGAATTAATTTAAAAAATCTTTGTATTTAATCTTTAAGGTTTCTATGGTGCAATTGAAATGTTGAAGTTGAAAATACTGATGACTGGAGAAATTTAGATCGATACAAATTGCTTCAGAAAAGATCACAAAACAAAGTTTGGATGACCTATTGGTTTGTGCTTTGAAGTTTTCGATAAGACAATGTAATTGAAATAGCAACATTTAAAGTATTTATTTAATTCCATGTACATATTGCCATCTGCTGCCAGGACTATTTTTAATTGTTTTATTTGAAAAACATTCATTTCTTAAACTATAAAATTGCTTAAATTTGAAATTCGATAGCTGTTGTTGTTCCATCCTATTTTGTCTTTCTTTGTAAACTTCTACAAAGTGCCGGAAGTACAAGTCAAAATACACTAATGGCAGACTATTTTTGAAATAAAACATTTTTATGTAGGTAATTTTATTTTAGTAAATTATTACAATTATAGACTTAAGTATAATTTTAAATGGAGAGTTTCAATTTCATATAGTCAGGTAGCAAACAGTTTTTTACAATTATTCTTGTATACTAGCTTAAGTACCCGGTTTCGCCAGTAAGAAACAATAAAGCATTAAACTAATTATTCAAATAAGCACTTTAATATGAAATATTTATAGCTTTAATATTAAAGCTGTTTTTTAAAATTTTACATTTTTTATCTTTTTCTAACAGGTTTTAATGCAAAAAATATCAATTACAGATTTTCACGTTAACGTGATTTATATTAATTGATTTTTTTTTGATTTTTTATTAAATTTTATTAAATTTTAATTTAATATATTACAAAAAGTGCCAAAGCTCTGATTTTTATTCGTAGCTATATTAGCAAGAGAAATTTACTCTATTTCTGGTGAAATTTGGTGTACATATCCAGAAAACACCGTAACAATACAAATACACCGAAGTGTAAACTATCCCTGCTCTGCTTTTTTTACTCCCGGTTTAAGAGTTCTTTTTCATTACATCCACGAGAAATAATTAAAATTTACTTCAGCAATGTAGTGGCTTACAGGTTTGCACGTGATATATTTTTGATGTATTTTGGTATTGAGATTTATCTGCCAATTGCCTTTTATTTAAATCTTTCAATTGAATTTTCGATCCAAAATTAATTTATTTGCGCCTGTGATCAAGAATAATACCGAAGTTTTTTAGTTCCTTTACACAACAGTGCTACGGTAATGTCTATCTGCCAGATCTAGGCAACCTTTAATATTGCCAAAAAAATTCTAGTACGCTCTAGTGGAGCGACTCAAAGATTCACTATTTAAGCAAACCAGAATCTGAGATAAATCTGAATATCTCTAATTAATATTATTTTGATTATAAATTTTATTTAATAACAGTTGTATTATCTCTTATGAGAAGCAAGGTGTCGAATTGTTCATCTACCTAAACCATAACACTCGGAATAAAAATGTGGAGCACTATTTAACTTGATGTTTGATTTACGATATCTTTAAAAGTAACTTTCAATTCGTTTTATACTAGAAAAACATATTACATTGTCGATTGGTTCCACAACATAATCAATAGTGCAATTTAACCACAGAAAAAAGTTAATTGGACTGAAATATAATATGTTTCACAAAAATGTCAAACCCCAAGAATACATAATATGTCTTTTAAACATGTGGAATACAAATTTAAAGCCTTTTAATTAATTAGATTATTATTGTATCCTTTTTTTTTCAAGAAGCTGCCTTAACAAAAAACTTAGAATCTAGCATTCGCAAAATTGCAATATTGGCGTAATAGTTATCTGCAATATTGGAGCAATATTAAAATTCAATATTGCCTCAATATCAAAATATGATCATTTTATAATATTGGTGCAATATTGATTTCCAATATTTAATAAAGATTTTCTAGTAGTTCTTTCTAATTTATATAGACAAGAATGTTATTATTATTTTTAACCCTCGTTATTTTTCGCACCCCACTTTTCCTTACTTCTTATAGCGTTTTCACGTTTTCGTCTTACGTAAATTATTAGATACTGAAAGATGTATCCTATAACTGTGTGCGGTAGAAAATTTTCTAAAGTATATAGCTTACATTACATACTTTTATTATTACTACAGTAAGAAAAGCCCAAAGTATATTTTTTGACATAAAATGTTATAACGACAGTCAAATTAAGTGACAAGTTAAACCTTCGAATTGATAAAAATTTTAATTTCAAATTTGTGTTTTGAATCTACGCTACATAAAATATTTGATTCGAAACTTTTGCCAATAATATAACAATAAAAATGCATATGATACAATGAAGAATATTCGCTTTAACACGTGATAAATTAGAAGTGGGCATACAACATTCCCAAATCATTAAATTTAATACAGATTTGTCGTTATCTGAATACTTAGTAGGTTATTGTGTTGAATAGTTAGCAACGTAAAGCAGATTTACAGAAGAGCATAAACTTAAACGTAGACACACCTGAAATTTAGTCAAGTACGGTATGATAAATTTTGAATTTAACCCGCTACGCGATTCTCTAATGAATGTTTAATCTATTTCTGTTTTACTAAATAATATTAACAAACGCTTTATAAAACGAATGCAAACTGTAAAGATTTGGTTTTCAAATACAGCATGAAATGTAAATACAATTTTATTTTTCAATTAAAAAGTTCAAATATCTAATTTTAGATACAATTACTTGTTTAATGTTAATAAACGTTTCAAATAAAGTTTTTAAAAGTTGTCAGTAAAATTTAAAAATTCTACAATATTTAGACAATTTACTTCTCCAGTGTTGAAGCAAAACATTATTTCGCTACATTACCTCTTTTGTAGGTAACTTCCGTAAATTTTAAAATCCTTTGTTACGAATAAGCCGAAAAAATAATAATGATGCAAATAACTTACCTGGTAGAACAACTGATTACTTGAAACAAAATGTGAAAATTCCTTTTTATATTTTTACTTTATGTAATACGAGTATACCCAGTAGTTAATTACAAATATGTTTTTCTACTCGTTTGTTACACATGCGTTTTATATAAAGTAACAATATTGTCATCAATGGAATTGAATAATGAACTTGGAGGCCCCAATAATTGGCCAATTGCTGTGTTAATTACAATAAACATTTCAAATTATTTTGAGCTGTTAGATTGCTATTTTAAAATTCGTTTTAATCTAAACTACTTAAATTGGTATATTTTTGGCTTAAATGTATTGCGACACTCGCCAGTTACTCGTGCTCCATAAAGATTTTTCAGAGTAAATCTTCGATCGCTGTACTTAGGAGTGCAGTCGCTATTTACGATTAAAAATCTTGGATTTGCTTTCCAGCTCGAGCAATAGGTACATCAAGTGTATTTTTCCAGCTCAATTATCAAATGGTCGAAGCGCAGAGCTAGTTCATAATATACCAAATGGCTCTAGTAAAATTGCACCATATTTTCTATGGTTAAATTATAGTTCATGCAACTTATGGAATATTAACAATTTTCCTAAAAAATTAATTCAAATCAGTCAGATGGATCAAATTAGTTTGCAGGAAGCTAAATGCACAATGACAGATTGAGGTTATGCAATTTAATTTTATTAATTGCACAAATTAATACGTTATTGTGAATTTCGAGGAGAGTACGATAACCTTTAATCGGATTTAACTTTTACGAAGAAATTTAAATTCTCGATTATAAATACAGTAAAAATAATTCGAATTTTATTGTTTAATTAATCAGGTAATAAATTTTAAAAAAATCATATATTAAAAATCTAGAGTGTGCTCCCACCTCTTTACGGCAAAACAGCGACGGCGAAAGGTTCGAGTCTCCGTAATGTTTTTATTTCTTTTCTAGAATATGATACGCAATAAGGATATCACGTTGATAAAAAATCTATAAATCTAATAATCTAGAAAAAATCTGTATTTTTTGAATTTAGGTATAGGTAATTTAAATTAGATTCGGAAAATAAAAAACAATGGAAGGAATTGATGTGGAAGAGAAAACTTAGCTATCTCAAAACACTTTTAGGAAACTATTGCCAACGATAAAAATGTATTTATAATATCATGAAAGCACTTAGACCATTTGTATTCATTGAAAATTCGAGCACATCCGTAACCACATTTATTAAATTTGTATGTCTACTATGGGTGGGTGGATGTGCTTTGTATTTTTCGATAAATAGATTTGTGTAATAATATAGTAGTATATGTAGAGGTAAATTTAATTAAAATTACTTAAATATACTCGTGAATTATAAAAAAAACTTATGTTTTGTTCCAAATTGCAGAATATAATATATTTTATTCGTAACGTTGGGTTGTCAAAGAATTGCGTCATTATCATTAGGAGAATTTATCTGAAAGCATTGACTAATTCAAAGTAATGCAAAAGTTGTAAAGCCATATCTTTATGTAGCCTTTGAAAGCGTTTGTAACTTTTGGCGCGGTGTCCGATTATTACGCTTCATGTCATGCGGCGATCACGATTCGCGATTTGCTTCACGCACCAGGCACCACGGTTCGAATCCCCTAATCGATTAGTCTCACCGTTCACCAGTTCCAACTAAAAGACAATTCGCAAACGTAAACTGAATATTCCACGCGGACGAGCGTAAATTTAAATGGACAAAATGATGCCATTACTTTAGAATTAGCGACGATTTTAATAGCCTCCTTGGATCAACTCGCATTATTTATTATTTTTTAAAAACAGATAATTGCGCTATACATCAAACAATAAATTGTGCAATAAAAAGTTTTACGTTTTCTGTGTTCCAGTATTTTTAAATCTCTACGTTCAAAATTTTATAGATATTATTTATATTATTTTATTTAACCAATGTACAGTGTGTTTTACCTCCAAAGCAAAGTTACAACTTCTTTTACTAATGATTTGCAAACAATCCTGTGCTTTGGAATCAAAAACAAGTTCGATAACATTTATATTTTTTTTAAATAGCCTGCAGTCCAGCACGAATTTACTTATACCATTTATTACAAATTTAAACTATTTCAAAAATTGCTGGAAATTAACTTTTACGACTAGGAAGTTTTCACCGCTAACGAGCGCCTATTAATTGACTTTCCCTGCACTAGGCGGTATACTAGTCAAACTCGTTAGTTGATTACGTGTGATCCATACTTGAAAAGGGTTCTTTATATTATGAAAGATTATGTCAGATATACTTACGGGTAGGTAGTGCATAGGTGATATTCGTACATGAATACCTGGTAGCAATGGGCTGAAATGGGTTATATATTTTATATGAATACAATTTTCAAAAATAAAATAATAATAAAGCTCAATAATTATTCACATACCAAATGATTCAAATATTTTGTTAAAATTGTTTATCGAAAATTCTATAACAGTTAATTTTTTTAATTTAGATCAAGCATAAATATTAAAATTTAAATGTATTTCGGCAGCGTGAAAACATGTTATTAAAAATGGCAGTTTTTATTATCGTCTTTTGACGTCACTAGTGGTAGAAAATCAAGTGACAGGTAATATAATGTTAAACATTTCTTTGATGTTAATGCTTTTGAAATGTTATTATTTATATTATTGAAAAATAATGAAATATTTTTTTAAATAAAATTAGTAACATACACGTGTATTGGCATTTGACGTCACATACCATCTTCGATCTTGTTTTTTCTAAATAAATAATTTGCGGGCTAACAACACCGATTTTTGCATAATTACGAAAATATTCATATTATAGAGATATCTGTATTGAATTATTAATAATAATAAATGCAATTTTGGGATGTACGTATTTGAATCTCATGCAAATTGTCTATTGTACCGACCTAAAAGCATATCCTTGTGCTTTAATTAATTGGATATTGTACATGAACATTATTAATTAAAATTTAATAAATATTACTTTTGTTTACAGTATATACTTTGTTAATAAATAATGCAATATGCTTTATATAGTACCAAATACCATTGTATATTTAATCAGTACATTTTACCTAAATTGAATAACTAAATGATGTAAAAAGTTAGAAGTTGCAGTTTGTAGTATTTCTCAACATCTAATCATGAACATTATATTGACACTTATGGCTCTTATACGATATATAACTTAAGAACAACGGCAATTTAAAATTTTCTTGTTTTTATTTGCACCTTTAGTGAGAACAGTTAGGAAACTCCCGTTCAATAAATTTTCCTGTTTTTGTTAAAACCAGTGAAGCATGATTGAAGGAACTAAAGTTAATACATGAATTACTAAATAAATTGTGTAGAAAGACTCTTATTTGATTACTTTATATTAATGTAGGAGACGAGGAATATCCAAAGAACAAAAGTTATACGAGTATCTTCGTTTTTACATTCTTATGTATGTATTTATAATATGTAGTAAAGAAAAAGATTAAAAATAATATGTGGATTTTTTTGTTTAAAAAATGTTCAGAAGTTTGAACCATATCACTTTTCACAAAGCTTTATTTTGTAGAACAAACTTATTAGAACTATATATTCTTCGATTAGTTTCTATAAACTTTTATTTATCTTATCCGGACTGTTGTGTGTACATTGTCCTCTTGTTTGCGCGAATTTCATAGACTTTCTTTCCCAGAGTGGACAGCGAAACATTAAAATCTTATAAAAACTGATTTTAATTAATTAATGTTATATAGACGCTTAAATTAATCTTAAACTGTAGATGGAATCTGATAAAAGGTTTTTCCTAAAACGAACTTTTTTATGTTTTTAATAATGTTTTAGTAATGTCAATGTTTGAATAACTTTTTAAGCTTGGAAAGTGCCATGACGAAATTTTGGTTAACGCAATTTAATATGCTGTTTAATGTGTTCGAAAATGTGGCAAGCCTTCCTATATGTTTATATTAATTAGGCAAAGGGAACGACTTTTAATTTACATAATAAAATACATAAACTTAAATAATTTTAAGTTACTTACGTTTTCTCAAACTTCGAAATGCGTTACATAATAAAAGTTTTATAAACAAACTACAGTCAATAAATTAATTAAAGTTTCGTGAAAGCTATATAGGGTTACCTTTATTTGTGGGTATCATATTCTAAAACTAGAAGAAAATTAACCTGGATGTTCTATAAACCTAATAATAATTTCATGATTTTTTAAACTTAAGTAGATGCTTTCTAATCTGCTTCATTTGCAGCAGATAGAAAAGCAGCAACCTTTTTATTGTTTCTTTCGTATTTCGAAGCTTTGCACGTAAAAAGTACAGACGTGGTTGTTGATTTAATACTTCTACTTTTGCTTTAAGCTCTTTCAGTCGGCTTTTTCTTGTGAAAATATTTTTTCTCTGTAGATTTCTTAAAGATGTATTGTTTCGGAATGTAAAATACCTAGCGCAGTTTTAAAGGAATTTTTAAATTTAAATATTTCAAGTTATTTGTTTGAAACTTTTATTTAAATTGCAAATAATTCATGAAAAATATGAAACTATTCTAGGAAATTTTTGTAGTGAAATCTAATTTCCCGTCTTTAAAATTATCTTAGTCGCTGCATTGCAAATACATAGTAGTAAAGTACTAACTGTTTTTTTTAATCCCGACAGTTATAATGGAATGCAAAACAATCTATTTATAAATGCATGAATCGCACTGGTTTCGCGTTTTTCTATATTTTAAAATGAAAATACTTTATTTCTTGCAAATAAGACAGTTACTAACTTTTATTAAAATGTCGAATTAAATTACGTCAAAAGTTTTACCACCCCAAACGAATGCAACTGTTAGAACGCCCGCCATGCCGCTATACTTTTCAATCTTATGGTTCGTTTAACAATTTAAAATTTCTTTCAATATAAAATACATCAAAACGTTTGACTAATGAATTTTTAAACATTTTTTAATATAACCATTTTTTTGTTAAATTAACGTTTAACTTTTATCGACATAAAATTATTGAATTTATCTCTAATTATTCCGTCTAGAAATAATGAGGTTGTACAACGAACGATATTTGAATTTGGATTTTGGAGGAATATTATTAAATAACTATAAATTTGAACTAAAAATTTAAACATAGTACAACCGGGAAGACGTTACACGTTAGCCTCGGAGAAAGCCAACCGTAAGAATTAAGTCGTAACGTAACTCACATTAGCAAATTTACTAAATACTACAGTAGGTATTAATAACAAGGAAGTAAAGCATGTTAGTTTTAATCTCGCGTGTGAGTGTTCATTACAGGATAGATTACAGACATTCCGGTGTTGAGTTATGCACACTATTTCTGAACTTTCGGTAGGAAAAGTAAAACTTTTAAAATCAAAACAAATAAAATCACATGATAGCGTGTTGTATGCAATGCGTGCTCAGGTAGGTTTAATAAATTAGAATGCAACATAAACTGTATATATGTAATGCGTTATTAAAAAATGTAATGAATGAAGAAGCAAACTTCCAAGCTTAAGTAATACGGTGTCAGTCCATTGTGGACTTCATAACGCTAGTGTAGTGACTACAGAAATAGGAATTTAATTCTTAAGGATTAAATGAGACAATTTAATACCTAAGGATGAAAAGTGACTCTTTTGATTTATTATTTCGGTTTTACTCCCGGAAGTTCACAATTTAATTTTAATAAAATTAGAAAAAAAACATTTTTTTAAGATATTATACATATTCTAAAAAATCTAACGGTATCCGATAGGTAACACTAAAATGAAGCAATTAAACTATGGAGAAACTTCTACCAATGTAGCACAAATGTTGGCACAATATTGGGCCAATATTCAAATGTGAACATTTTCCAATATTCCGGCAATATTGAAAAACAATATTGGTCCAATATTAAAAATCAATATTGAGCCAATATTCAAGTGTGAACATTTTTTAATATTGGTGCAATATTGATTTCCAATATTAAAATGTTAAAAATCAAAAAAGTTTCTTTATTTTTACCTTGTGTTTCAATTGGGAGTTCTATGAATAATTTTAGGTTTAGGTGTATTTATTTTATAAATTATTGCTAACTATATATTTTTATGTTGCTATCGGTATATTACATAATTATTTTCTTACGAATTACGTGTAGTACCTGTCGTACGATTTTATACAGCATCCCAATTAAGTTGTATCTGAAAATAATTTTAATTAAACCTCCCACCAGCGTCCTTTGGATGTGCTGTAACACCAAACATCATGTAAATCTGAAAATTAAATTTAAACCTTTATTTACTTACCGCATACTTCAAGATTCGAACCCACGATGCTGATACTTTGAATATTATATATTATAATATAGTTTACCTTTTTTTTCTACGAACTTTACTTATTTGTTTAACAACGGGCCAACCTTACCATCCTTCTAGCTATAAAATAATTCATTCTCAAAAAGTAAAATATTTAAAACACAACAACACAATCGATATTAAGGTTGCAATTTTTGTTTGCTTTTGCATTCTATTCACGATACGTATACTCGAAGAAAATAGTTACAGTACTTGTTTTAATGAGCAAATCGGTCGCAGTGCCTTCTAGGAGTGCAACAGTGAACATCATATTATTATAAATTTATTTTAAATTGGATGTCGTTAATAATAACCGAATTTAATTTAAAAAACTAATAGTTCGTCTTTTTAGTTCCGCAGTTTTCGAGTGTAAACACCATCAACCCATGTAGTACAAATATTTCCGCAATATTGGTGCGATATTAAAAATCAATATTGGACCAATATTCAAATGTGAACATTTTCCAATATTGGTGCAATATTGATTCCCAATATTGCTGCAATATTGATCCAATATATAAATGCGAACATTTTCAAATATTCGAGCAATACTAATTTTAATTTCCAATGTTTGTGCAAGATTGAAAAACAATATTGCATGTTAATGCAGTAGCGCAGTAGCAGTTTTTAACTTTTTCCATCATTATCGCTAAATTGATAAGTGGAAGACTTAAACAAGAATAATTGTAATCTTTCGGAAAGGTGAATCGGCGAATAAAAAATGCAGTTAAATTTTTTGCTGCAGTGATAAATAAATATTGACAAACAAATGAATCTCACAGATTGTTAGCTATACTACTATCCTTTTTGCGTCTGACCTGTCCCAAAATCAGTTAGTAGCATAAGTAACGAAGCAAAGCATTTGTAATGTTAAAAATTTTTTTATTTGGAAATTTTTATAACTTTAGGGTCCCACATTATACGATGTAAATTATTAATTTGCGTTAAAAATAAACCAATTAATAGCAAAACAATTTAAAAGCAAATAGCTCGGTTATTACTACAAAGTTGTGATTGAAAATTATTATTTAGTAATTAATGATAATGTAATTAATAAATTGTTTCAAACCATAGATTACATTGTAAATTGCAATCTCGTTTGGTTCTGAAAGAAACCAATCACTTTCCAAGTAAAATTCTGCTGCATAATTTTCTTAAGTAATCTTAACTGACAAGAAGAAGATTATTTAAGTTAAAAACCCATTAAAATTGACTTTTAATTTAAAAACAACAATAATTATTATTTTCCAACTTTATAATCAATAACATTTCAAAATAAATTAATTCTCTATTATTTAGTTTATATATAAAATATATTATAATGCAGTAAATTTAAGCCAAAGTTTATTAAGCAATTCAATTTGGTATACAATAGTTATAAATATTTGTCTGTGGGATTCACCATTAACACTAATTGGCACAGCTTACGGTTACAACACAACTAATTTAATCTAAAAATAATATTTGGTAATTTTAGTAAATTCATTATCATTTTAACCATTGTTAATCGTATGTTGAGTACTTGGACAACAATTCACGTAAGAACGAATTATGTATCATACTATTTAATTTAAGTAATTAGTTTATTCCAAATTTTGGTTTTTAATTTTTACATTTATTTCAACTCTTTATTTATACCAAAAAAGTTAAGCAACCGTAAAATGCAGATTGGATCTGAATATAATGTAGGGAGTCTTGTAGACACCAAACTCTAACTTGGGTGTATACATTTAGCAACTTTATCACACAAAATTTGAAACCTTAGAAATTTTATATAAGTATTTTTATTTCTCCCAATTTCATATTTAATTACTTAATAATAACCGAATACAAAGCAGTATAAACACCAAGGAAAGTTCTTTATATGAAATTTCAACAAAGAATTAGAATAAAAATAATCTGTTAATAATTCTTGTTAACCATCTATTTACTTCAGGTTTCCAAATGAAGGCAGAACGTTAAATTTCAAAATTTGAAAAAATATATCTTAATTTTTAGTTAAAATTTAAATATTTCAGCGTTTCGTTAAGTTAGTATTAAAATTCTATATTTTTGTAATTACATAATTTACAGATGGTGCAGAAGTAATCTCGGAAGTAATTTACGACAACGAACATTGGTTACTGTTTCTCAACTAAAAATCATACGACAAATCATTACATTCGCTGTGTCTAATTGTTTTTTAATCTTCAGTTAACAACTTGTACAAAAACTAATTAACACTGTAAAATTACCAGAAAGATATGTTTACATTATTATTATAATTTAAGAAAATACATTATCTTGCTTCTCAAAAATAGATTCTAAATTAGAAAATTTTCAATGCGCGTGAAATTTTCAGTTTCAATGAATCCTTATGAAGAGAAAATAAATTTACAAAAAATATTTTTAGTTCTTTTATATAACAAAAAAAAACGAAATTATGTGCTTTGTACGAATATAATAGAGATGCTTCCAGGAAAGTACAAATAAATTTATTGGGGAATATATATTCCCCCACAAACGGAAATATTTAGATTACTTTCATTAATTTTCTACGCAACATAGAACTAGTTACATGATACCAGGTTTGCGGTTGTCAGTAATCCATGTTTATTATGTAATCTTTCGATTAAGCTTAATGCTTACATTTATAGATAGTTTACCAAAGTAAATGTAGTAATCGTATTTGGCATTGTATTCCAATAAATTGTAAGAGAGTTCGTGATGTTCTATAATTCAGCATTATATACAGATAATTTTATAAAAATAATTTAAAGACATTTCGTTCCTAATGCAATTTTACAAAAGTATTATTTGATATTACTCTACTAGTTGCTCTAATTCCCTTCTAGGATCGTTTTAATTAATATCAACATACAACTCAACTATGGTGCAGAACTTTGTAATCGACATGGTTGGTAGGGGGGGATTGATGAAGGAGTCCTAATATTAGCAGCAAATAATATATTTAGGCACTAACATGTTAGTAATATCCAAGTGACTTTGGCAGCTAGTCGATTAGCGCTTGCAGTTTGCTATTAGCGTTTAGTTGAAGCATTTTATTTAAAAAAAAAAAATTGATGATATTGAAAATATCGTAATCATATCTATTAATAAAAATAAATAAACATAACAAATATCTGGCCATTGGTTTAGTTAACGGACGCTATGAAGGTGTAGATCCGTAGCCGGACGTGCGAAAAGCAACCCACGGGAACACTTCATCATAGCTAGCCATGTCCGTTCGAAATTACCCCCATACATCATAACGTTCGTCTGTTGAGTTTGTTGTTGTGAATACCTAAGTTGAATTCGATATTATGGATATAATAATATAAAAACCTGATTTATGAAAATATGTTTTAAATCCAACTTCATAATTTGCAAATTCTATTTAGCAACTTTGTTCATTAATTGAATCAAAACTTTCAGCTTCGGAACATCCTATAATTGACTTAGGTAAAATAATGAAAACGTAATTTTTAAAATATCACCGGCATAAACATAATATTTATATTGAAGTATAAAATGAAATATTCAAGCGCCTTCAAGACACCGCAAATTACCCCAAGAACTTTAAATAGGCGGGCAAATTTGGGTCCATCACTTAATTCTGGATCATTAAATTTCAGATTTCAGTTGTAGTGATAGCTTTTCGATATAACTTTAAAATATCTAAACGTTCGTATTTTGTAAATCAAATTATTCAACATTTCGATAGTCATTAAATTACGTTCGTGCAAGTACGATACGCCTAGACAAAAATAATTAATTTTCCCTCAATTAATGAGAGCTTAAATAAAATTTTTGCAATATTCTAATTACGCCAAGAAATTAGTAACTTGAAGAGTTATCACTTCAGTGACAATGCCAAAATTGATAATGGTTTTCTTTTTATCACGCTTTAAATTAAATTCAACATTTTTTCTTGCTTCATCACACTTCGGCAATTATTATTGATTGAATAAATACTGAAAATCTTTAATAATAAAAAATAAGCTGAAATAAAAATTCTTTTTGTAATGTAAATATCCCTTTCGGTAGCACATTTTACGTTTTAATTATGAAAAAAATGTTTTTACGATGAATTTTATACAATTGAAAATTCCAATTAAAACTTTATATTTAGATAAATTGCGTTTCAATATTTCAACTTTTTTAATTTGTATTCTCCAAGTTTTAAAATTTATCATTGATGCTGTAGTTATTGAAAAAATATAAATTCGAATCAACTTTCTTTAATTTTATTTTTATATTAAATGAAACTGCACATTTAATGATATAGAAAAAAGCAATTAAAGAATATTTATTGCTTTTTGCCTATAAAATAATAATGAGAAAATATTGAGCAAATTTGTAAGTGCTTCATATTTTTTAGGTAATCGTCCTTTGAGATAGATGCTTTAGCAATATACGTCACTATTTTAAATTTATTATGCAGTAAGTCCGGTCTTGATTTATTGACAATCCTTGAATGGGAGTTATATCATACAATTTCGGATTCTTAACTTAATGGCAGCATTAAACTAAACAGCAACTTACAGATCATCGCTTAACTGCTAATTCAAAATCTTAAATTTTCTTTGAATTTATTTATCGACCGGTTATTGTCACTATTGGTCGATGAGGTTAAATTATTTATTTGGATGATTTTCACTAAATGCTACTCTTGTTTTTTTATGTTTCCACAGCTTGTAAACAAAACTTTTTGAAAAAATTGAATCACAGCAAACGGTAGTCATCACAAATTAATATAAAAATAAATAAACCAATCACAATCCGATTATAAGTACGAAACTTATTGAGAAATATAGATAAATAAGCTAACCTATCTCAACCAAACCTTGTTTAACCTAACTTTGAATATAAAAGTTACTATGATGCTGCATAATATTTATGATTTGCTGAGAAGATTATTTTGTTAGATGATATTATTACAATAATGCTTAAAACATTTGTAAAATTGAGTCGAAAAACAAAATGATAGAATGTATGTAAGCATATGTGTTCTGGGAGTTTTCTATTTTTAACTTTTATATCTCAAATCCTTGGAGAATCTATCAATTTCTTAGTACTATTTCAATAAAGTCCGTTAGCTTCTATAAGCTTATTTATTTTTGATTCTATACTAAAAGGAAAATATTTACAACATAGTCTGCAATATAAAATTCTATCGAGTTTTGTAATCAAAAAATGTTCTTGTTTTATAAATCTGTAACGCACAACTTAATATTAAATAATACAAAATATACCGTTTTTGGAATTACATTTTTTATTACAATACAAAAGAATTTTCAACGCAAAACTATATAATAGCTAAATATTATGGGATTGAAAATGGAATTATAAAAAATGTTGTACTTGTACAGATAAAACTGATACTGTTATAGAACGAAACCGGTTGAAAATTTTATTCAAAACTAATAAAAATTTACGTGGTATTTCAGGACATTTTAAAATATGGCGTTAGTAGGTTTAAAATTTAAGTCGATGATATTATGCATTTCCAAGTAAATAGGTCTACGCTGTAATAAAAAGTTGTATTAATGTTTTCTGTAACAAAACTTGTTAATTTTCATGACCTTATTTGCCGTTTAACTAATTTTCTTATAAAACAAAAGTTTGAAGTTGGTCTAAAACTTTTTAAACAACCTAATTTGAAATGTATTCTTAAATTGATTTACTTTAGAAGTAATAAGCTTTACGAATGATATTTGTAACATTTTGTAGCTAATTACTGTCTACTTTAACAAAACTTTTAACAAATCCTGTTTTATTAAAAGTGTAGATTTTATTTAAAAATATTGTAAACAGTGCAAGTGTTATGTATTTGACAATATTTTTAAAATTCACTGATAAATGGTATTTGGGAAAACCAAACTTTCAAATTTTAATTTTCATTTATTTTTCTCTCCTAAATCCGAACTCCAAATTTTGAGATAATTCGCTCATACGTACTAAAATCAAATTTTACTTTATGTTGCTTTAAATTTTCAATCCTAAATATTCTTTAATCACTCAAAATGATATCACCCTTCATTCTCAAAATAATAAAATTTAAATCAAAATTTTATCCTACAGCTTAGGCGGTCATCTTGTCGGTAAGAGCCTAGTTTCTACCGCTAGTTGGCGCAAAGTCAACTAACTTGCGGCGAATTCAAATATTTACAAAATTTACAATATTAATAAAAAATTTCTTAAACAGACATAATATATCAAAACCAAAAAGAAAAATCAGATTATTCCATAGAAAATTACAAAAAACATATATAAATTTTTAGTTCAAGTTTATATATTTCAATTAAATAGGTTTGTTTAAACGAAGTTATATATATTATTTTTTAGTACTTCTTCGATAAATTTTTCTATTTTTCAATCTTTATTGACGACATGTTTCGTAAAAAAGAGTAAACATTTTCAAGTCTATATATAAGAAATACAAGTTAATTTAACGTAAAATTAATATCTTATTTAAGTATTTAACATTTACCTTGATTGAAAATTGGTTTAGATGGAAAAAATATTTTGAAATTAATTTGAAGTTAATTTTAAATTAATTTAAAAACAATAATTATAGGAATACATGATATAATGGCCGAAATGAGAGTTATTCTTGTTTATTTCATAAATTTTCTTTGTTTTTTGTGGATTTTCAGATTTCATAGGATTCCCATAAAATTCTTTTCAAATATTTATCTTCTTTGTGTAGAATTTCTAAGTTGTGTTTGTCTATTTGATGATTTTTTAATTTTATATGTTTAGCAACTTGTGAATTTTAATGTATTGCTTCATGTTCTTTGATTCTGGTTTCCAGCCGTCTACCAGTTTCGCCGATATAAATATAATCGCAATCTTTACATTTAATTTTGTATATTCCATTACAATCCATTGTTTTTGGTTTAGGTTTAACGTTGAATAACAGATCACTTAAAATAAACTTTGTTTTTTCGGCTAGGACGATGTTGTTGTTTGCAGATTATTTCCATTTTTAGGTTTATATTACCTTCATAGGTAACAGGTTTATATATTATGTTCGTTTTATTACTTGTTCTTGTAAAATAATTGTATTCTGCCATTCGTTGTTTTTTCCTTAAGAGATTGTCGAGTATATTAGTTTAGTTAGATCAAAATTATGCATACATATTGATGGATATAGTTTTCGGTAAAAATGCATAGTTTTCATCTAATAAGAAAGTCAGTTACTCAATTAATAAAGTTTTCTAACATGTAAAAGAGAACTCCGCACCATTCTTAATATAGGAAAATATCTTTCTGTAGATTTGGCTGATTTATTGATATATTGTACTTCTCATCGTTCTGAACAAATGTCTCAATGGGCACAACTGATGTAATGAGCAGTTTCCGAATTATAAGTTCAAAAAGGTCCAGATTTAACAAGAAAATAGTATATTGTTTGGCTAGGGACGAAGCAAAATGATTAGAGACCAGGCCGGCAATACGCTGGTCTGAAATTATACAAATCAAAAGCTTTTGCAATTAAGGATGCCATATCGAGATGTCAGTCTTACTAGGAGATGACCACTTTTTTATGATGGATACCATCCAGGCACCTGCGAAACCCCGACTGTGGATTGAAAAGTTGCGACACCTTGTATAATTTATTATTTAACTTGTTTATAAATAAAATACACATTAATACCCTATACCCGACGTTTTTTATTTTTGTACCAAAATTTAATTTATCTTAATATTGTTAGTCAAGAAGCGTAAATTCGATCAATTTTTACGTATTGGAGAAAATTAAAACGAATTCAAGAAAAAAAAAGTTACAGCCGTCGGGAATCGAACTAGCGACCTACAGTTTACTAGACCTCACTCTCTAACCTCTAGGCCACGCTCCTTATTGCCAACTTCTATATTTCTATTTTAAAACTCGATTTTCTCGAAAACTTCTGTCCATCTCTCTCTACAACTTTGGGAAATTGTTATTGGAAGGCTGACCTTCCAGCACCATAAGTGGCCAAAATTACAAAAATGCCGCTAAGTGGTCATCTCCTAGTTAGCTTCGGTTAGCATCGAGGACCGCAAATTTTCCCAAAAAAATAATTAAAATGCAAAATATCATTACAATATATAAACCCAGAGGCAAGAGGAATGTAGACCGACCCAGAAAAAGATGGGACGACTAAGAGTGACGTAAATGACAACAAGTCCAAGACGTGCAGATGATGATGATAATGATGATGATGATCTCAAAATCGGTGCAACGAAATAGAACTATGTACTATGTATTGTCATGTTAGCCTACTACATAAGTGGAAATATAACATCAGCGTAGGTTCATATCGTTAAGTTAGTTACATTGGTAATTTAATACAAACCACCTACATAAAGTAGTTAGAAGTAGAAACGTAAAATTATAACTAGGGGGAATTGCAGTGTTATAAGCCTCCAACACTATTTTAGTGGTCGTGATCATGTGGGGAAACTTAGTTCGTCAATTTACACCCATTCGTTGTACGTCGTGACACTTCGTTTAAACCTAAAAGAAAAGAAAATCAATTATTAGAACTTAAATTCATGATTAAGCAAAATTTGACAATTAGCAGAATTACTTTCTTTGTGTAAATTCATGTGAATTGCATAAAAACTTGGACGGATTCCATTTATTTGACATCACTCGAGATTCTTAAAATCTCGTTTGAACGATTTCCTTTAGTAGCATTTTCATTTTCTTCACCAAACTCATTGAGTAAGGAAATTGGTAGCAGCAAGGGGGTAACAAAGGGCATGCATGCCGTAGACAAATATTCGACCCGAAAGTGAATTCAACAAACATTTGCAATTATGAACCTGGAATGAGATAGATTGCATAAAATGTATTAGGATTAGTTTGTTAATTATAACTAGGCGTTGTGTACAAATTCTGGTAGTGAAATAAAAGGTAGTTAATTGGAAAAGGACAAGTTGCGGAATCTAACATTGACGAATTTGATTATGTGTGGCATTTCGTGAAAAACAATTTTTGAAGGAAGAACCAAGTACAGTTAGAAATGTAACAACCCAGTGTTGACCTTCGTCGTTAGAGGAGGGCAAGTTGGAGTCGCGCCAGTGAATACAGTAGATTTGAAAAAGGGCAACTAGTCATGTCATTGCAGATACGTTTTATACCCTGGAGGCCTAACGGTACAAAAGAATTTTATGAAATATTTTCAGCATGATCCTGGAATAACAATGGTCATTTCCTGAAAATTTGAAGCGAATCAGTGAGATTGACAAGAACCTCAAATAAAATAGTGGGCCATATTTATAAAAATGTCGATATTTTTTTAAATCAAGGAGGTACTTTTGAGAAAATCTATAAAAGGAACGTAATTAAAATGGCGATTTAGTCTAATTTGGAACTTTGCTGTGAACAGTTCATTTTTTTGAAATTTTGTTGTATAACAAAAAAAAAAGGGTTTGACCGATCTTGTCAACCTGATTATCTCGCGGAAAACTAATGTGCAAATTAGTGAGCCGAATTTTGTGCTCAAGATTAATTTAACTGGTGTGAAGATTTCAACGCTTGTCTCAACTTTTCAATAACCTCAAATATTATTGAGATTGGAACGAATTGTGCCGCAACCCACGTAAGGTTGTTTTCGAGATGAAGGATTTAAGGTATCTAAAATATATATAAGTTATTCTGTTTAACGATTTAAAAATAATATTCTTGAACACTAATAAACTGCACTTACCTGCAGAATGTTACGATTTGTTTGTAAAATATTCTTGTTATAACCCTAGTATAATGCTTACACGTTTCACTATTACAAATAACTTAATCTTAAATTGTACATAAAATTAATTAAACCAATGTCTATTTGCAAACGTTTTTCTATTTAAGTTGCACATGCTCGTCAGGTTAGCTTTCATATACACGAAGTTAGGTATTCTCCTAGATTGCTGTAGCAGTGCCGTACAAGAAAGGGTGTGGTAAGCTTTCGAACAGGGGCGCGAAAAGGTATAAAGGGACTCAGATTACACCACAAATTTGGCGTCAAACGTTCAAGGCAAGTTATACATCACAAATTAAGTTATACATCACAGTATGTACAATTACTGTGTACTTAATTTCCTCTTAAATTTCTAAAACGTAGGTGTCAATCCGGGGGGTCTTGAGGGCATGGAATGCCCTCCAGTGCACCCTATTCAAAATATTTTATTGGTAAATATTTGTCATCTGAATCTACGTCAATTCGAGGTATTTGGTAAAGAATGTACTGGGGGGCATTCCATTGGGGGGGGACCCCCCCGGATTAACACCTACATTTTAAATTTAAAAAGGACTGGAGACATACAAAAGCGAACGAAAATGACAATAAAAATACAATTAAATTTTTAACAAAAAATGTCTAAAAAGATTTGCTTTAAAAGCGAGTTTTATATGCCAAAAACGGTTTCAAAATGTGCAATTTATATTGTTAACATAGAAGAGTTCGAATAATTCTGTTAGTCACTGTATGTGTTTGTCAACAAAACAAAACATAGCACAACAATTAATACAAAACAGTATCAATTTATTTAACATGAACAAACAAGTAAAAAAGTTTAAACTTTTACAGTGATAATAAAATTAAAAATTCGGTATAATTACAAATAATTATTACATTCTAACGTTTACTTGCCATTTCTACCAACGCTTACCTGTTAATTTGTTGGTAATATAGATAATTTAAAAAATAAATAAAATAATTAAAATGAACCCTTTATAGTGTTCGTAACTCGGAAACTGTCCATTACATCAAGTTGTACCCATTGAGACATTTGTTGAGAATGATGAGCATTACAATATATCCTAAAAATCAGCCAAATCTACAAAAAGACATTTTCCCATAAGAATTTACAAATACATTAAACATTTAAAAGAAAATTCAATAAGCAATGTAAATTTTTTGTATTATATTTTTATGTAAATGTTCCGATGTGCATATTTGATCAAATTGAAAATAGTCAATACATGAAGTAAGTAGTAATTACAATTCAAATAATGCACAACAATTTATTGACTGTGACTATAATATAGTTGTAATCTTATCATAATATTTTAATTTTTTAATTATAGTCAGTTTGATTCTGAGTTGCAACCAAATTCTTTCTGCCAGTTACATTTACATTTAGTTAGTAAGTAATGACTCGAACTATTGATCTATAATGCGGTTTTGTCGATTTATTCATATTCTAAAATTGAATTGCATTGAAGGCAAGTATGTATGTATTATAATACATACATAACAGAGGATAGCTCTACATTAGGAAGTAATAAATATTTTTGTATATTGCAAAAACGTTACATTCCAGTTCAAAATTGAATTTAAGGTAGGTACCTATCTACTTGATATATTATTATTGTAAACTAGTAAAGCTATATTATATTTAAAAAAAATTTAATTGAATAGTAGCTTCATTTAAAAGATTTATTTTTAATTTTTTTTATTAGTGCTTGTTCACAATGTACGTAAAACGTAAGACTAACATAAGATTTAAAAATATGAATTCAAATAAAAGCATAATGGAGTATCGAATAATATTAAAATCTTCAAGTAGACGACGTAGAATGTTTTTTGGCATATACCAAAATGACTCCAGCATTTTTCAATATTCGATTAAGGTCTTATTTCTATTTGTAATTCTTACGTTTTATGTATTTCTTATGTCTTACGTACATTGTGAACAGGCACTTAAACTTTGTTTATTAATTTTTTTATTTATAAATTAATTATTTTATGTTTATTCTAAATGTACAGCAGTATGAATAAATTAATTTAAACATAATTTTTAAAAGTATTCGTTTCACAACAAGTACTTACCTATGAATTATTTATCATACTATAAAAAATTAGTTTCAAGCAATCTATTGACGTTCTAATTATTATGTTATATCAATTTTTAAAGTTTAGCCAAAATTTCGCAATAATTTATTATTCATTCTTTCAAAGATTTTTTTTAAATTATTTTTCATTTTATGCAAAACAATAAAATCTTTGGTTTTATTTAAATACTTTTTATTTTCATTCCTGAAAGTATATGTTTGGAAATGTATCGCACAGAATATTCAATAAGTAATGAGTTCTTAAGGAATCATAAATTTTATTTTACTGATACCTTAAATGCAATTTTATCAAGAAAGTTTTCATTAACCAATTAAACAAGTACATGGTGAAAATTGAAGTGAATTAATTGCGCAGTGATATTGGCGATTCTGGTACCAATGGAAATGCTGCTGAAATATCGAGCATACAGAACATCAGTTTGACAACTTTAAGTTTCTCTCGAATATGATGTCTTAATTTGTCTTGAATATTTTTCTTATTTTTGTTCGCAATCTGCTAACAACTCCGCTCTACCGAGCTAACCAGGCATAATCACTGCTAACGATTTGTGATTAGTTCGATTTCTATTTAGTAAGAAATTAAAACTCGAACAGCCTACCAGAAATCCTTATAAGCTCTTGTTATTACGTGGTAATCTCCCACATTCACTTGCCGATAGTTTTAGTTTACCAATAGATGTTTTTATTTTTCCAATAGTTAATTACGAGCACTTTAATTGCTCGGACGTAACAATTTCAGTATAAATGCCAATTAGCGTTCTATTTTGACGTAAGGTATTAGACAACTTTTCTTTTGAAAAGTTCAAAACCAGGAAATGTGTTGGAACTTTTTCCAACTATTTATCTTAATAAACGATTCCGGTGCAAACTAGAAGTTGGCCTAGTTAAGGGAGGGTAAAAACAAACTACACACTGCCTAGAACATAAAGGCTTTAATTAGGAAGCAGGTGGTTTCACGCTGACTTCTAATGATGGTGCCGCATACAAATTGACTAAGTCACTTGCATCAATAATTCATTTGTATAATATCAGAGAACCCGCTGCTGGTACATATTTTCTAAATCGTTTAGACGTTTATTGAATTTCTTATGTTAACAAAGAAAATTGCAGCTTTTTGAATAAAGCAATTGATTACCATAACGAAATTATTTTATAAGGCAACTACATTCAAACTAGATGAAAATGAAATACGAGTAGGTGTATCTAATTAATATACCAATTTAACTAGGTGTAGTGTAAATTGGTCATTTTATCTCGCTTTTAATGTAGAGTCTATGCCCTCTAAGTTAATGATGATTTCAGTACTACAAACTTAACAAACACCCTCCAGGAATCTGTGAATATAATGAGGGTTGCTGCATTCAGTAATTTTGCCTACTACCAAACTTTTGCTTAGGTATGCAAAAACTTTACTCGCTATTCTACTAACAAGAGGGATGAAGACACGTGGGGTTCACTTATTTGAAATTTCTGTTCCCTGTGCACTTAAAATGTCTCTCATTTTCTATACAAATGTATTTTATAAAGCTTAGAAGCAACGTAACAATTTTTATGTAATAATGAAACTAAATTTTTATTAATGGAGCAGTATTTATTATTTGCTTTATTTCACTTTCTTTATTTCTTTTGTATTTTGATTAATTCGTGGGATTGTGTAAAAAAAATGAAATTAATAGCGAAAATCGGTTAAAGGATTCAAACAATCTACCCATTGTATAAACCAATTTTGCATCGTTCTATTATGGAAGGTTATGACACATTATCTTTGTTCGAATTCAAAATTTAACTGGAAACAAACAAAGAGAGGTGTAAAGTTTGTGAAGGGCATTGTAAAATATAAATTGCGAGATTTCATTTTCTCTTACTCTGCAATTATTTTACGTCAGTGTTTATTAATTTTGTGTCGACAGTTTATTTATAAGGGTTTCGGTTATAAGAGCTTTAGGTGGTATTAAAAATATCTAGAGCGATATGTTCTGCCGAGGCCGCTTTTACTATACGCACTTTTTAAACCAATTTGCTGTTTTTCGAAAATTTGATGTAAAAAAATTTAATATAGATTTAAACAAACAACCGGTTTTATATAAAAGGTATAAATATCATTATAAACTAATATTAAATGTAAACAGGGAGCTGATGAGGCGCATATATTTATAATTAATAAATAATTAATGTACACATCAATACAAAATGCAAATATTAATTTTGAATAATATTTTTAAATCGACAAATACAAAGTTATTGTTTATGTTATAGGCGAAACATATTATATTAAAGTCGTAATAAAATTGAAATAAATTTTAATATAGCTTACAAAACTCATTATATTAAAGTCTTCAATAAAATTTTATTAAATTAGATCGAGACGAGATGAGACTTTTTACTTTGAAGAGCTTTCCTTAGAGCTTTTCTCTTTTACTCTCATCTCGTTTACTTGTACGTTTATACATTCAACAACATGGATGAAAACTTGGTAGATTATCGCTAAACTAAAAGCAGCTGCACATCAAAGTTGTCATCTCTTAAATAGAACTTGTAATATGATGGATTACAATTCGATAACATCGTTAGATAAACGTTTCCGGTTTCTAAGTTTTTGATTAATCAAATTTTTCAGGTACTACCTATTACTACGGTTCAAAATATTTTCGTGTAAAGAAATCACATCCGCCCATTATTTTGTAAAAGTAAAATAAATTTTGTGATGTAAAATTTTCATCTCGATGGATCCATTGATAACGTATTTTATTTCTTTCAGGTGCAACGGAAGGCGTTACAGCAACTTTTGATCTATTTGATTCGTCGAGTGGTCCAGATTTAACATTGTCCCCACAAACTTTTACGAATTCTGCAGAGGCCTTTATTAACGACAACTCAAATAGTTTAGGGGTTCCCGCCGAAAATGAGGCAGGTGGGTTATTTGAGATATACTAAAGTTTTAATATTGTCATTCCATTCCATCCAATGACTTTCTAAAACCATAATTTTCGAATGAATTTGAAGTAGCTATACCTATACAATGTAGAAAGCTTCATAATACCACAATCCAACATGTCAATAATATGTCTGCTTCAATATAACTTTTATTCTAACATGTTTTTATATCGTTTCTTATATTTTATTTCTTAAGAAGGTAGATACCATTTGTGCAATAAAAAAAACTTGCATATCAATTATTAAGAGCACAAAGACAATAAAATCTAACATTCATGGCGTAGTGAAACCTGCGGCGAACCAAATCTTAGTGGAGCCACTCAAACCTATTTTAAATTCATTTGATGTGCGAAAAATGTTAGTTTCTAACGGCGTAGAAATACTTGCGTAACATATAGCTCGGATAGTATTTTTTTAATTGAATAATGATCGATATGGAAAAAACTCCTTGAAAAGGAATATAAATTATAATCATAATATTCTTCGGATTCAATATTTTTGATAGGTTTTCTTTGGATTGCATAAAATTTAAAAATAAAAAATCGTGTGGATAAATAACTGATAAAGATAGGAAAAGTCAATCTTATAAACTCTTCTTCGTTCAACATCGTCTACTCATTGCATATGGATGAGTTCTTTGTAACATGTGCTTTATTTTGTGAATAATGTCGAATGAAAACGGCTATAAATATCGCTCGAAGCGGACCAACAACATAAATCAATATTGCGCTTTTTTACCGAGATGTGGTTCTTTTGGGAACATACACAGAATTAGAATTTTTATTTTTTATGATAATATTATCGCGCATTGTTATCAAAACAACCTGATACCTAATTCTTGTACATATTAGAAGTTGGTAAGGAAACTAATGGAGTTTTGTAACTTTTTGGCATCTACAAATTGATATCAAGAACTAGACGCGCTTCAAATTAATTCCCAAGTGCAAACAGTTCATTTCGTGGTACAAACTGTATTCTAATTAAAAACTATAATAATAAAGTTAGTATTAATACCAATAGCAAGGATCTTCAGTAACAACATATTTCAAATAAAAACTTAAACTCTCACAAAATTTTCAGTCATCTTTGGGCAGATATTTACACAATTACACAGAAAACTGCTAATGCGTGGATTATAAGAAAACTCATTACAGAACATTGGGCCCATAACCTGTCGGTTCTTGCGCTTTCATCCGAAACAACACTTTTCTGCTACCCCAAGTACAAAAATCACAAATATATTAAGTTAGTAGTACTCAATGACCATTTTTTCAATTTTATTGTTTATTATATCAATAGCAACCAAATATCAACCCTGAAATTTATTCTCCATTTTTCTAAAAATTCTCAGAATTTTGAAAACTTACCAAAATTACATTTTTCAACGCTAAATATCGTTGGTGGGAGACCAGGTAAAACTCCAAACTTCTAGCCAATAAACTCTTAACGCGACGTCTAGACCCTGTCTGTAGTTGTGCGGAAAATTAAGAAGATCTAAAAGAGTCTAATGATTTAAGCAAAATAAGTAAAAAAAAACTCGTAAAGGCAAAGAATTTTAAACTAGAATTAAATTACAGAAAAGTAGTGACCTTTATGTCGCACAACCTGAGTAATCTAGTATAAGAAAATTACAAGGCAAAAATTATCTAACTGGAGCTATTTGGGATAATCAACAAATAAAACAGGACGAACAGAAGCAAAGCACATTGACTACTAATTGAATAAAAATACTCAATAGCGACAAATGACAAAAATGACTAATAGTATTGTCCGAAATTGCATTCACTCAAAATAACAATGTCAATAGATCTTGATGTGTAACTTGACTGGGAGATAAATTACGAGATGGTAATGAATTATTGGAAGGCTGCGTACTGTGTCAAATCAATGTAGCTGTCCACGTATGAATAATAAGATAACTAACATAAGAACTTCACGCTTCGTAATCTTCAATAGATTTATTCTAATTGATAACAATTATTTGCCGGCTATCTGACTTCGTTTTGTGACCAATTCCGAAATGCACAAATTTAATAGAAAATTGCCATAAATAAATCAAATATACTTGAATTGAATGTCGAATAATTGTGAAATTCACAATTAATAGGTCTGTTGCCGAACATAATTATTGTAAAATTTAACTAAAATTTAATAATGTTTAAAAACTAAAAATATCCCTTACTGTATACAGAGTGTGTACACTTTTTTAATTTTAATAGAAAGTAATAATAAAAAACAATTGAAATATTAAAAAATGTAGTGCTACTAAAAATAATTAAATTATATAAAAAGCAGAAATTTAGAACTTGTATTAGGGTATGAACGACATGGTTATTGTGCCATATTGACCCAATAATGAACAAAGCACATACATTTTACTGATTTTTATTCACAACCTGCAATGTTTCTGAATAAACTACAATGTTATTCACAAAAGTATCCGTATCGGAATAATTTCAAAGAGATGTAACTTAATTTAAAAATTGTATCAACAATTGTAGTAATATTTGTTAAACCTAGTGCACAAGCAAATCAATGATGAATTGAAAGTGTACTTGCAGCGTGAACTGTGCACAATACACAATTTATCAAACAAATTTGATATTTTTTACTAAATAAAATTATTTGAATTTCATCATACTGAGAGTTGTTTGGATACATATAAAGATCGTTTTGATTTTTTTAATCGAAAAATTAACAATATTATACGAATATATTAGTAAATCGGATATTGCTGTACCTAGGCTTTTTAGCAAAAAAAATTATTGCAATAGATATATAGATATATTATATGGAAATGACGTTTTGGCGCAGTTGTAAATTTAAAAATTTTTAAAGTTAACTTTACCGTTTTTGGTATAACTTACTTTATAACAGACGGACACATGAACTTCTTCCAGTACATGGAAATCAAAAATACTGTTGTAGCTAAGATGCTACTTCAATCGATGAAATTTTCAAGACATTCTTTCGCGATGATTGTCCATTGTTTTCAAATTATAAATACATTCTACAGATTTTTTTGAATATTAAAAAATACCTTACATGCCACTAAGCTATAGTAAAATATTATGTATTTGTTGATACTTTGGTATTTATGTAGTTAAAAGATCTGAAATCAAATTTTTTTTTATTAAATTTATTCTACTAAGCTGAAATAAGTTAAAAGGAAACTGTATTGATTAATATAGAGTTTGCCATTTTTCCTTTCCATTCTAATAAATTCTTAAAATTAAAACAGAAAAGCTGTTTAAAATTGTGAATTGAGCGTTATCTAATTCATTAGTTTATATAAAATATTTAATGCATTTTAAATTTATATAAGACTCTACTTAGAGTGAAACAGCTAATTGAAGAAATGTCTAGATTTTGCGGTTCTTTCTTTATCGACATCGGTCTGAAGATACGCATCGCTTCAAATTCTATTTCCACTTTCATTGAAAACTTCTAATATGATTCCAAAGTTGTCGAGTTCTACTGAAACCAGTCGGATTGCAGTACGAAGCTAATGAATATTTGATTGTCAGATATTGCGGACGCTGCAATACTGAAAGAAAACTCAATTTTGCATTAATGTAATCGTTATATTAAACAACCGAGTATGATATGTAAAGATACTTTTATAATTAGATTCTATTTTACAACTTAGTAATTGAGTTTCATTTTCAAAAGATTACATTGTAAAATATTAATGATTTTTCCGATTAAATGGCCCCTACTAGCAGTACCTGAACAGAAAGCGACGGCGACGTCTATTTTATTTCTTCTTGGCAAACGCTCACAGTTCACTTCATTTTTGACAATTACACTTTTGTAGTTTTTACAATTTATTTTTAATCCTATAGCAGGTAGTGATATCACACTCAGCAGGTTGTTGTGATAAACGCGAGTGCAAAAATTGAGTTATGAGATGAAGGCTTCTGTTGACAATTCCCGGTGGAAATAAGTTGTTTGCGCTAACTCTGGCACTCCATTACCCAGTGCGAGAGAAGCGACCGACGTGTGTCAATATCAATAAATGCTTTCCAATTCCTCATACTTTTACTTAGTAGGTAAATTAGAAATGTTTCCCATATACATTTATTCGTTACTGAATAGTAGAGATAATTCTTCAATCGATATTGAATTTATTTGCATAATTAAATCCATAAAATCATATTTATAGCCAGATATAGAATTATGTCAATTAGTTATTGATTTTTAAAAATTAATGATTGATGGATTTAACATATTTATTTTGCAATATTCCTGCCAGTTAATACATCATAAAACGTGCGACACGTTAATTATTTTTTTGCATAGAATAGCCTTTCTCCAAATATAAAAACTCTGTTTTTCTGGATTTTATCCAATTTATGTTTGTTTATAATTATCGTCTAGCTCAATTTGAAAAATTGTACTTTTCCTTTCAACTAAAGAAATTTAAAAGCTGTCACGGAAATGCTTGCGTGTTTCTTAATATCATCTAGTATAGATAAAATATCCGTCAGGAATGACGGTCCGTTTCCAAAATTAATATCCACCTTGATTGACGTATGACTTCTGCTTATCCAAGATTATTGGCAAATATTACCTTAGACCTATTTGGTCGAAATAATAAAATTGATTGATTATTATTTACTCTATTTGTTACCATGTTTACACGGGTGCTGCTGATGAATACATTTTCACTAATACTTGATAGTTTTCACATTTAAATTTGAAATCATAAGCTGCCAAAAAGTAAGTGCTATATTATTATTATTTATAAAGCAGTATAATTATTTTATTAATAGTTAAACTAAATAATCTAATAGAACAGATACAAAGCAGTAATTACAGATAGTATTTATTATTTCCCGCTGGAATAACGAAAAATGATAATTAATTAATATAAATATATGCATTTACATAATAATTTGTATTGCAAAATTACAATTCGAAAACATGGTATATAATTGGAAATGCCCACATCGATTGATCGGCTTTGATTATTAAATTAAATTGTGATTTACTGAAACGAAACGTAAATTTCAAAATATTTTTAACTCACCTAAATAGTTATATTTAAATATAAACAAAAATATGCATATTTCTTTGAATCTTAAATTAAGCAAAGAAATAAAAAATATTTATGCTTAATATCCGGGATAATATTTATGTTTTACTTTTTTGAAAGTACATAACAAAAACCTTTGACAATACAAGAGAGAGATTACGAGTAGGTAAATGTGTATTTTTATGTTAAAAATTCAACTATAGCGTAAACGTAATTCTGCTGTAATAATTTTTTTTTTATTTACAAAAAACTTAATAAGCAAGAATACAATTTCGCAAAAATACATATACGTAGGTATATTGTTACAAAAAAAATTATGTCAATTGTACCTATTGAAAATAAAGTGCGGAGTGCCTGTGCTATTTCTAGAGACAAAAAATAAATTTGTAATTAAGTATAAACTTTGTTAAATAAAATATTTACTACATTTCGCGATTTACGTTAAGCGAACGCCACCACTCGGAAAAATATTAAGTTAATCTAATACTTAGAGTGGGTATAGAAAGTTTTTTTTATAAACCATGCGTTTGCATTCTTTTGGTGTTCAATTTTGTGAATTATTATCATTTCACCGCGGTTTTATCAAGCTCAAAACAACATCAAGTATACGTAATTGAGCCGCCATGTTGTTGACATTTGGTAGCGTCACGAGCGCCAACAACGGTAATGCTTAAACTATTCATCATGTAGTACACTTCGGTAACAAAGCATTTGTCACAAAATTATGCACTTGGTGTATAAATTTTGAATTTTACTAAAGGTGGGAATTTTTTCAGTTACAACAACAACAGAAGATAAAAAACCACAAGTGGGTTCTTCGAGTGAAATAGTAAAATTAGCTGTTAAGAGACCTCGACCTAAAGCTGCATCTCCTAACAGACAAGGTCCGCAACAATGCCAGGTAAGCCTTATAGAAGATCGTGTGAATTATGTTCCACATACATATTATAAGACTGAACAAGCTATTAAATGAAAAAACATAGTTCTCTGTAATTTTAGTAAAACGAACCATAAGGCTAACTCTATTCAGGCTCAGGAGGATCACAACTTTAACGATGTAGAAAATTTTCATTAAATAAAAATGTAGAGTTCTGTAGGTCTTACAGTAAATTTAAAATATTCGAAGCTTTAAATTATAGACAACAAATAGCAAAACTTTCTGACAAAAATGCGCTTTCTCTTCTTGAAAAAAAAAACACAAAGCTTAAAATAGAAGTAGAAAAACTTAAGTTGTAATTTAATGCATCATTAGACGTAGAAAATGTTAACTACGTAAACATTTTAATGCATGTAAAATAATGCCAATTTTTTTGTCTGTTTCAGGTTTGTGCCAAAGTTTTTGGAAATGCATCTGCTCTTGCTAAACACAAGCTGACTCATAGTGACGAACGAAAATACGTATGCACTATGTGCGGGAAAGCTTTCAAGCGACAGGATCATCTGTAAGTTGACGAATTAATTACGTATTTTGTATTTTTTAAATTTTTATTAGAAATAGATTTCATTTTTTATCTCTACATGAAGTTACGCTACGATAGGCTGACTAGCACGTTATCTATTAAAATAATTCGATTAAACTATGAATAAACTTCAAATAGCATATAAGAAACGTTTACTTACTTGAAGTGGGCGGGGCTTAACTCCATCCTATTGACAGTACGTGCAATTTAAAGGATATTTTAATTCCACTTTTTTAATTAAACGCTACATCCTCAGGAAAAACCGATCCGGCACAACCCTAACTTTTATTATATTTTGCTTTTTTTACTAAAGTTTGCGAATACTTCATCAAATTTCATGTTTATATTTTGTAATTTACTCCCTCAACTGCCATAATTTCATTAGAAAATTTTTAAATTTGTGAGCTCGGATATCGTGCTATTCTCTACGATAGATATTGGTTGTATAATTAACACCACTGATAATTAGTTTTATTAATTCTGTGAACACCCGTTATATGCATGTTATTCAAGTGCATTTATAATTTCAAAGTATGTTACGCTAAATCTATTGTTGTTGTATAATCTAAAATTATAACGTTAATTTCAATATTTACATTATAATCAATTTATGCCTTGCGTATCACGAAATCTATTGATTATCTAATGTTTATAAAAATTATTAAATATTTTACTTTTCGTACCAACCCGTAAATGTTTGTAGGGTTGAATAGAAAAGAATACATACTGAAAAATATAATAATTTTCCAATAAATGAAAATTTGTCAAAATCACTCGAAAGTTTTGCTTTCGATATTTTTCTACTATAAGCCTTAATCAATAAGAAATTCTTTTTTTGCAAAACAATATTTCCCAATAAAGAACATCGCAACTGAGGAGTTCTTTTTTCGTTTATTACTACATGTAGTGGTTGTTATGATACCTAAGGATTGTTAAACTTAATGTATGTATGTAATTGGAATATTATTTATTTAAATTATTGATACATACATTTAATACTTCAATGGATAAGTTAGGTATTGTTACCAAATACCCTATTAGTATATTGAGAAAAAAATCATATGGATACTTATGTTAACATTAAAATATTAAATACCTGCTGCATTTGGCGACGGCGAAACGGCGACAGCGGAATGATGTTCATTATGATATCTTTGCAGTTTGATAATATCATTTCTTCTTAGACACAAAGTCAGCTGTTATTAGCATAATATTTCAAGTTTAGGTCATCCTTTGATGATAAGTGATATCACCACTTATACCCAGGTTTAATATCCTGCAATCTGATTGGTCCTCCCGTAGAAGAGTGTTATAATCTTAAAACAATAATTTATATGTTAAACAACAATATTATGTAATGTATGTTGTTTCGTATTTATTAATATTTTCCACATGTTGGTTGTTTCAACCTTGCGTGGTCAGCTGGGATGCTTGTCATTTTCCGAGCAGTCCCTGCTTCTATGTATTCTATTTTTGAATTGTCGAGACTTTCCGCATACTTCTAACATCTTTTGACAGTTAAATTTCTATTTTTTTAGCAATTTGTTGCAAATCATTTGAAGGAAGAAATTCGAACTCCTTACAGTAGAAATGCTTATTTTTGAGCTAGTTAGTTGAATTTTTGAATTCCTGTATTCTTCTACTTCTACAATAACTATAGTCAGATATGGATTTACCAGCAAGCAAAAGAGGTTATCGCTTTTGGCGATAAAATTTGAGGGGCGCAAAATTTATTTCGAATTTTTTCATGTATATTTCATATTTCAGGGAATACTAAAAATTTGGAAAAACAGTTGCTTTTTAAAACAGTTGTGTTTATTTTATACTATAATGTTATAGTTAATTTTGTTTTGACAAAATTGAGTAATTTCCATTACACAACGATTTCTGAAAATGTTTTAAACATAATTTTTGATGTCCGTAAAGCAGTTTTTCATTTCGATGGTTATAAATTATATTTACATGTTTCTGCCACAAATCAAATACTTGAAAAATTCTTAGGCGTAATAATTGCTAACTATAAAATTATCTAGATATATAAAAAAAAACGATGCAAACGAGCATCCTACTAAGTATAAGCCTCAAGAAAAACTATAAGGGATATTTTATTGTTTTTAGAATAACGTCATTTTGTCTGCATTTATATCTTTCTATTTAAAATTCAAAAGATAAATTTTATCTCTAGCACAGCACCAGAAACTTTTTATAAATCAAAAAACAACGAATTTGTAATTGCTGAACTGTAGAAACGGTGATTTATTTTCTAACATTTATTATGTGAACTACTTCCACAATTTAAAACTTTTAAGCATATACTATTGTAAGTAGGTGTGTAGTTTTCACCATAAAATTTATTTTCGAACAATTTTTGAATCAGATGAAGTTGGTTTTTTATTGTTTTAAGTATGTTGCACATAGGATTACTTGGGAATTTATTAAAAAGCTGACAATAAATAATGTTACCTACTAAAAGCTTTGAAGAACTTTACAACTTAAACAACTTTCTTAGAACAACAACTTTAATTGAGCAAAATACACTTCTTTTCTAAACAATTAAATGGTTTTACCTTTATTTTACTTTCGTCGAATATAAATATTTTTACATTAACAACAGGGAATACATAGGGATTGTAAATTTTAATTTATAATTTAGCTCGAAGCTTCTTCGAAATATGAAATTGAACTCCATCTTCCTTATGCATAATATTAAATTTTGTAGCTTTTCATTAATATTCGTTTAGGCATTACTACCTAAATTATTTTCCTTGCGAGGTTTAAGAATAAGATTGATAAAAAAAAGAATTTCCCAATTAAGAGATTTTTTTAATTTCAGAAATGGGCACATGCTGACACATCGAAATAAAAAGCCATATGAATGTAAAGCCGAAGGTTGCGGTAAATCTTATTGCGATGCTAGATCATTAAGGAGGCATACAGAAAATCATCATAGTTCTTCCACTGTCAGTACAAACACAACCACAATGTCTCCAGCACAAGGAGCAGCATCGGGAGATGCAGCTTCGCCACATGGTTCTAGTTGTATCCAATATGCTCCACCTCCAACCTCTTCGTCGACGGGCAAAAGTCAGCTTCAGCAATTATTAGCAACCGAGCCTATAAAAGTAAAGACCAAGTTGTAAACTTCTTTTCAATCAAATTAGCTTGTGCATGCATAGCAAGGAATTATATTGTTAAACTTTAGTTATAAATCCCTTTTAACTTTTAAAAGCTAATTAACTCCAAAAACATTGCTATATTTTAGTTTTAAAGCAAGTTTTATATTAAAGTTTTATTACATTATCACTACTAAATTGCTTTTAAATTATTAATAAATTATAATTGAGAAAGTTCATACCAGTTCTAATAGCATCCTTTATATTATTATTACTCATGCACATTTTATATTATGAATTTAAGTTTAACGTAAATTACTTCTTATAAGATAAAAATGCTTTAATTTAAAAAAGTTGCATAAAACTTTTTTTACCATCATCTAACGATATAATTTATAACTATGGCAACCTGGACATTATTATTGGGATTATGTCTCGGTTTGGTTGTACCCTAACATTATTTTCTTAAGCATTACAAATTACAGCTTTCAGTTCTGATTTAGAAGTGGCTACATTTTTCTTACCGCGAATTTACAGATACATTCGTTAAAATAAAACGCGAAAATTATAAATGCTTAAGCTACCTATTTGTTTTTTACAGAGTGGTAACGGAAGTAACAACGATGGATTAACCAAACAACAATTAGATTTGATACATCAAATAATGGAACAAACACAAAGACAATCGCATTCGGTGAGCAAACCTGCTACGAAACCAATATCAAAATCCCATAGCAAAACATCGAATAAAATTCAAAAAGTTTGGTCTTCCACGGTAAATATCTTTCTAATTTATTAATAAGTCCGTTTATAATGGACGTGTAAACTAATATAAATTTTAAAATAATACCACATCGACTCGGAATAAAATTTTATTAAATTTATCGTAAGCCAGCGCAGGTGTCCTATTATTCATTTAATCATAAATTTTAAACAAATATCCACAAATTGATTTTGAGTAAAACTACTTGCAGATATAGCAGGTTTTACAAATTCAATCATATTAACTTAATTTTATCCGAATTTATGTGTGCAATCTTTCATTTTCATTTTAAAAAACTTTATTTGCTCAAATTTCAATATTTGCTTAATAATTTCGTACAAAAGCAAAATTCATTAGAGAACAAAAAAACTTTTATAAAAAATTTAATTTAATATGAGTAGGAAGATCTATTTGCTAATATCGGAGACGACAAGATTGTATTTATTAAAAAATATTCCAAATTACTTTTATCAAAATTTCGAAGTTTATTATAATTTATTTTATTAATAATATTATTATTTAAAAATAAAAAATTGTGAATTGCAAAAGCGTAGACAATTATTTGCAACTCACTATCCTTTGTTGTTCTTTGGAATTTTTTTGAAAAATAAAACAGCGAGCAACCACTGCGACAAATTAAATTTATCGACCAAGCAAAAGTGTAATCAGCTTAAATTCTACCAATTAGCAAAAATGTTGACAAAACGGATTTTCACTTTTAATGAAGAGCATTAAGTTGAAAAGAATGAGCACGAACTTTCTTAATGCATACTGATTTTTGTAATTTTCTGAATAGGCGCAACAAAATGTTACCAACAAAATAACATCAAGCACATCGACATCTCAATCAAAAGTTACTACTACATCTTCGAGTACTAGTTCCAATCACCAAGTCAATAAAACTGAATCGAAACCTGTGGAGTGTAATCTCTGCCATAGGAAATTTAAAAACATTCCTGCATTGAACGGTCATATGCGACTTCATGGTGGTTATTTTAAAAAGGTAAAATTATTTTCGTTACCTATTTAATTACGTTAAACTTAAATCTAATCTAACTTAACTATTAACTTTTAAGGATGCAGAAAATAAAAAGTGCGAAAAAAAAGATGCAAGTGGACCACCTTTACAAACTGCTAGTGTAAGTGTACGGGCATTAATAGAAGAAAAAATTATAAATAAACGTATAACAAATCCCCAAACGCCGTCAAATAATGAAGAAACCCCAAGATCGTCTGCTCCGCCGTTATTTCCTCTTACTGTGCATTCCACTAACAGTTCTAATGATTTAGACTCGAAAATTACATCTTTTGTGGTGCCCGCACCTCCACATCAAACCACAGAAAAAACAAGAAGACATTCCGAAGCTGAAACATACACATCGCAAAAACACCAAAGTACTCAACGAGAAGCCGAAGCCTTAGCAGATTTGATTCTCAAAAAAGGAAAAGTGTCGGTTAAAAGGACGACATCCGATCCTGGTCAGGCAACTCAAAGAGTAATTCAGTTACAAACTGGAGAATCGTTAACGCTTACGGGGGTAGCATATCAATCTGAAGATAACGGTGGATTTTATTCGCAAACTCTTCAAGATGAAGTTTTTACTCAGGTACAAGATTCTATGCTTCTTCAAGGCGTAGACGCGCAGCATTTAACTTCAATTCAGTTCCAAAGCGATTCACTCTTACACAACGAGAATGAAAATCAACTACAAGACATAGCTTCGTTAGAAGACTACGCGAACGTTACGGCAAGTTTACAAGATACAGTTAATTCACCACCATATCAATCGAGTCATTCAGTGAATCAAGACTTACAAGCAGTGCTGGACTCGCCTTTGCCAGAAAGTTTAGCGGACTTTAGTACATTTCATTCGGCATCCAATTTGGATATGCCTTCCCCTGGTTATCAATCACAATCGCCAGCTCAATATACAGAATCACCTCATCCATCATTAACTGCTCAATCTCCATTACAATCGCCATTAATGAGGCACGATTCACCAGGTTTTGTATATCCGACGCCTCCGGCAAGTCACGAAGGTCAAAGTCCGTGCTTTGGTCAAAATTCAATGATGCCTTTAGTGTCTCCCAAACAAAGTGACTATACGCAATTGAACGGGCAAGATTTAGAAGAACCGCCGCAGGCATCTTCTCCACTTTCCGCGGCATTTTTTACATCGACGATGTCGAGTTCTGCGGCTGTCGAAGAAGCGCTGGAAGAAGTTCTTCCCGGCGAAACAATTTCAACTGACGACATATATCCGCTTTCGAATTCTCCGGTGCCTCAATCGCCTCTCTCGGTAGGTTTAACGCCCGTCGCTTCTCCTCTCTCTAGTATTCCATCATCGTCTGTATCATCTCCACACACTTCTGTTACTTATACCGTTTCACCAAGCAATGTACAATTTCCATTGTCACCTCATTATGCGTTTCAATCTCAAATGATGCCTAATTCGGACGATCCTTTGTTATCGAGTAGTCCTAAAGATACTAAAAAGAAATTTGAATTTAACGGGATGCCTTTAAAAGTTATAAGCAGCAATGGACTATTAGATTTAAATAGCACAAATTTTACCGGAATTCTTGTGGATAGTAACGGAGAATTGAAGTTAATTCAAACTAGCGGGGGTTCGTTGCAAACAAAAAACATTGTCGTTACCGGAAATTACGCTCAAAATATGGAAATAAAAAATGGAGAGAAAATACAAAAGATTAATTCGGTAGTGCGATGTACGATACCCAAACAAATGTCGAAAGGAATAAAACAGGAAGAAGATGACATTTTCATTAGTCCTACTATGTAAGTTTAATTTTTACATCAATTACGTAATATGAGAATATTTCACCTTTTAGCAAGGTACCATTAAGTCCTGCAAAAGTTTCGCGAAAACGTCCCAGATCGGAACTCTTACAATTGCCAGTTTTACATCAATCGAGGCTGAGAGCAACGCGAAGTCGACCGCATGGTTCGTCTACGTATACGCCTCCTCCTTTGTTGAATCCGACCAGACCTGGAAAAGGATTATATTGTAGATTAAAACATAAGTTACCTAACGGTATGTCAAGTCGCAATGTTTAGAATCAAACTATAAAAATTATTTATATTATGCAACACTTTAGAATCGCGCGAAGAAGTGTTAAATATTTGGAACAGCGAATCTGCTCCTGAATCGGACTCAACACCCCACATTAACATAGGATCCCAATTTCAAAGTACAATTCCTGCTTTAAGAAAGTCAATTTCTTTTTCGAACCAAGAACCACTGAAAGAACAGCTTTTATGGGGTCTACCGACAGACACTTACAATGATAACGAAGGTGAGTTTGCAATATTATAATTAGAACAAAATTTGTTGTTGGTTCAAACAAAATTGCTTAATTGAAATTTAGCATTAAGAAAGCTTGTTGTTTGAGCCACAATGTGGTTCAAGCAGCAGGCATGTGTTAGTATTAAATATGTGCAGTTGACATGTACTTGGATTTCGCGTGCTGCGCAGCGGTCCCAGGTGGAGGACGCAACAAAGAATATGCCATGCATATACTACAAATGTGCGGAGGAAATATTCACGTAAGACATTTAAGTTTGCGTTGCGGACATTATTTAATTTAATATATTTACCGCAGGACGCAATGTTAAGACTAATGCAAGCATCTCCTGCTCTACCTTACGATCATCCATTGTTACATTATCAATACAACGATAGCGATAGGTGGTCGGCCGAAGAAATTCAATCGTTTCAGGAAGCTTTAATAAGATACGACAAAGATTTTTACAGTATATCCCGTGAGGTAATTTATTTAAATTGCATCTTAAATTTTTAATTTTTAAATCTCTTGGGTAATTTTTAGATTGGTAGCAAATCCACAAAGCAATGCGTACAATTTTATTATGTTTGGAAAAAAGTATGCGTCGATGAATACCGCCGGATTAAACTCTCGAGGGAATTGAAGCGTGGGTACGCAACAGGATTTGAATTGGAAGTTGATGAAAAACCTCACCCAGATGTAAAATTATTAGGAGTAAGTTGCATGAAAAAAGTTGATCGATTCATAATTATTTTTATTATTTTATTAAAGATAGCCGATGCCGAATCGCCTTTGTTTGTGCAGGAGCATAAAAACTTCATCTGCGAGTTTTCCGATTGCTCAGCAGTAAGTAATGTTTTGTTTCGTTAAAGTATTATTTAATAATGCAATTTTATCGTTCTTTTCCTAACAGAGTTTCAACTCGAAAGCCGCCCTAAATGGTCATATAAGAATTCATGCAGGAACTATTCGAAGTTCACCTATTCCAACTGCAACATTAGAAAGGCGACCGCAATCTACACCTTCAACAATGTGCCATTCAGATTCTTCTGAAGATTATCCTTGTAAGATTTGCGGGAAGTAAGTGTTCTACATTCATCATAGCATAGCTAAGGTAAATTGATCGATGTATTGCTAAGGTGCGTGTTGCTTGCCAGCTAATACTATCGCATCAACTTTCACTGACAATCCATTGAGCGGACTGAGGTACAATTAATTTATTTGCGTTTTCTTTTCTCTATTTTATTTTAGTTGGTTCGTTGTTTTTATATGTTTTTTGTGTATTTATATCTATTAGTTATCTTTCTTAAAGAAAGCATGACGTTCTACTTTATTTATTAATTAGAAAATCTATCACGCAAGCTACATCTTGTGGGTATTTCTATTATGGTGTGGGCTAAATTATAACAAAAATTTTGCTGTTTGTTTTACTTGATTTAAGATTCGCATTTCAAATATTTTTAAATTTTTATTTATGTTATTAATTATTGAAGACTCGTAGAAATCACGCGTGGGTTTTGTAAAATGAGAAATATAACAAAATATTTATTAACAATAACAATCACTGCAGAAAACGTCTGCAGATATCCAACAATCAACAAAAAATTGTATTCTTTAATTTTTGCTACAAATACAAAAACGTTAATAAGTTATAACAAAATAGTAATAATTTTAGTTTATTTTTTCACTATTTTGGTGGAATGCAACTGATGATTGATAAAAATCGAAAAATGGGCCCTATATTGAATTACTGATTAATTAAAAAAAATTAATTTTAATTATCCGTTTTGGATTTTGTTTAGGTTTTCTGAAAAAAGTGATATTATTAAAAATAAAAATAAACCATTTTCTTATTTTTAACAAAATAAAAGAATAATAATTATTATTTGTTACTTTTCATTTATACGGAGAAAAACAGTGATTTTAAATGAGAAAAAATGACAAATCACTTTCATCCCATACTAACTCTACATAATCAACTATACCGACTCCCACATGCGATCAAATTAATTTACCTTTATATTTTATAGGAGTTATAGCATTTCAAAATTATAGTATTTGGAAATATTAGAAAATATCAGTTCAGATTCATTTTAAATAGATTAAAACCAATCAAGGAGACAAGGAGAACAAATTTTGAAAACTTTAGGATATACTTAGTGAGCCTTAATGTGGTGATAGAATCTTAAGATACCTACTTAAAGATAATGAGAAGGTCTCGTGGACTCTGTTTTCCAAGAAAATATAACTTAAAAAGGTATATGATATTCTGAAATTCAGTTATTTGGCAAATTGTAAAATGTGATACATTTTGAAACTTATAGTTAAAATCTGCATTATAACAACTAAAGTCCGGATTTATAGGTACTAAAAAATTTGAAAAATACAGGCAAAATTGCTCTAAAAACTTCAAAATAAGCATTTCAATATGTGCTAAAAAATTTTATTACGCCTCAAAATGCTGGATTGCAATTAGTGCAAATAATAAATTAATTATTTTTGTTGGAAGTTTAGTTATATATGTTACGGTCAATGTGACAATTTGGCCATTAACGTCAATGGCCGGACAATAACGTCAATGCCCAGCTTAGTTGGGCATTAACGTCATTGACCGGTCATTGTCTTCAATGAACATGCATTTTGGGCGATGTTGACATTGAAAATTTCTTATGTGGTTTATACATCATTGTCCGGGCAATGACGTTAATGTCCAATACAGGGTAGGCAATGCTGAAACTACTATTCTATAGATTCCATATTCTACCACTCTTAGCGACAGCCGTCACACACATTTCGTATTTTGCCGAGTTTGGGCTTCCCTGGAGAGGTCGGGCCTCTCAGTTAGTAAAGGTGGATTGATTTCGCGGATGTTTTTAGCGAGTAAGAGAGGTTTTTTTACAGAGCTTCGGGCCGTTTTGGCTAAACAACCACGGAAAATCACGGATCAACCGGAAAACACTCTAATTAAATTAAATTAATTTATCCTTCGGGCCGTTTTGACTGATGCAACCACGACGAAACACGGATCCACCCTAAAATGAGTTTGCGTTTGTCTAAATTAAATAAGAATCCCTCTACACTTATGAGGCTGTGAAAAGGGCCAAGTTGCTGTCATTTATACGGAAAAACGCGTGCACGACAAATAATTGTCCCCCGGGTTGAAATGCATCTCCATTTTGCTGTTCCTTATAGTATTAATTCTATAATATCATCATTGTCCAATCCATTTTGACCATTAACGTCATTCACCGGCCGAAAACGTAAATATTGCAATGATATGAAAATATTTACATCATTGCCCATCGTTAACGGACGTTGACGTCAATGGTCGGTCAATGACGTTAATGGCCGGTCAATGACGTTAATGGCCAGCGTAAATGGGAATTAACGTCATTGTCCGGACATTGACGTCAATGCCCAATTTACGTTATTGACCGTAACATATATAAATAATAATAAAATATTGTTTTGTTTATTTGATTTTTGAAAATTGCGACCAAACTTTCTTTTGCTTTGGGCAATTTTAATACACTTTAAAATCAAACTCGACAGATATTCAGAAGTATAACGTCTCAAAGAATATTTTTTAAATGAAACTTTTTGAGGATGAGGCTCACTTCAGTTTTTTAATATTTTATTTATTTATTTATTTATTTATTTTCTACTATTGTTTACCGGTAAAGTTCCTTATACCTATTACCTTATACCTGTGGGTTACCAATTAAAAAATGTTAATACTCTAATCCCACTCGATTGGAAAGCATGGAAAATTTGGGCAAGTCTGGAAAATTAAAATTTACCTAATTTTGTCAGGGAAAGGTCAGGGAATTTCTTATTTTTAATGACAAAGCAAAAAAATTAAATTTTCAGTCACTGAAACCAATTTAATGTAAATTTTTTTTTAATTCTAACAATTTTAAATTAAATTTTTATTAATTAAAAATTAAATCTTTTTAATTTTAAAATAAAAAAAAAGTAATTTTTCTTTTTATTTTAAAATTACAAAAAAATAATTTTTATTTTTATTTTAAAATTATTATTTTTATTTACCTTTTTATCTTCCGATTTATCGAAATGTCAGGGAAAATTTTTGTTCTTTTTGGGGGAAAACCTGGAAAAGTCTGGGAATTTAAGATTCCCTAATTTTGTCAGGAAAAAGTCAGGACATTTCTTATTTTTTATGCCAAGGCAGGGAAATTAAATTTTCCATCAGGGTAAACAATTTAATATAAAAATATTTTTGAATTTTAAAATTAAAAAGAAATATTTTATTTTTATTATAAAATTTTTATTTTTATTTATCTTTTTATCTTCCTATTTATCGAAATATCAGGGAAAATCTTCTATTTTTTTTTCAGGGAAAACCTGGAAAAGTCAAAGAATTTGATTTGGAAAATTTAATGGGAACTATGTAACGATTTGAAGGTGTCAGAAATATGCGCAAGTTTATTAAATGCTGCAATGTTAAATGGTGCAAAAAATTTGAAAAACCCAAAATTTTTTTTTAATTTGCTAAATATGCCAACATAAGGAAATAAGCACTTACAGACAATATACCGTCAAATATACACTTTCACTTAAAATATGCATTTATAGGCACAATAAAAACTACATAAAACGACTCAGAAAGGCGTAAAACATGTTTTCCTTTAAAGATTTTTCAAGTGCCTGTATACAAAGGAAACATGCAAATTCCTAAAAATCCAATCCCTAATTATAACTATATTAACTGAGAGTTAGGGAACTATTGGGGCTAGAAGGCTAGAATATTGTACTAATTTATGAACCACTTTTGCCTCAGATGAAAAACAGAAAACTACATTTTTGGATAAAATCCGAAAAATAGTAAGGTTTTTAAAAGGCTGCATCTACTGAACTATAGAGTCTGCAACAATATTTATTTTTAAGTTTTATCAAAGATAATAAAACTTAAAGATGTCCAACGCTATACAAATTTATGTGTATCCCAATCGACTCCCAAAAGTAGATGGCGACACAATTATATTTTTTTAGGTTATATTTTAATTTGGTTTTTTTTAGTTTGTCATGTTTTTTGTAGGTTGTAACCATGGAAGTCTATGGAAGTAACCATGGAAGTCTATGGAAGTCCATGATTACAACCAACAAAAAATATGACAAACTAAAAAAATGCCAAATTAAAATATAACCTAAAAAAATATAACTAGTGTCGCCATCTACTTTTGGGAGTCGATTGGGATACACATAAATTTGTATAGCGTTTGACATCTTTAAGTTTTATTATCTTTGGTTTTATATAGAAATTCATCAAAACACATCGTTCAACTTTGGTTGTAAGTGTAACTATTTATAAGATGCACCAAACACGGCGAAACTATTATCCAGTTATTTTGTTATGGAGTTATCCAGTTATTGGTTAAAAAAATTAGTATGGACCTGGAAGTAAAAAGATATTGTTCAGCGGTGTTCATGGATATATCGCAGGCATTTGATAAGGTCTGGTAACTGGGATTGCGGATTGCTGTATAAACTAAGAAAGATGCTCCCCTATTACCTATACCAACTAATTAAATCTTATATCAGCAACAGGCAATTTCTTGTGAAATATCAAAATGTATACACAGGAATATCCCAGTTGAGGCCGGTGTACCACAGGGTACTCTCCTAGGGTCAATTCTGTACCTCTTGTACGCTTCAGATTTATCAACATTGGAGGAAAACACTGCAGCTACGTTACGTCACGTGGATGATACGGGCATTATGACATTACACACCAACCCTAAATTTGCGTCCGAGTTATTACCAATAAACATGTAGAAAAACAGTTGAAGACGTGGAGATTAAAGGCAAACGAGTCAAAATCTGCACATGTTACGTTTACACTGCGAAAAGAAACTTGTCCTCCTGTACTCGAACACAAATATTCGTATTGTCGAAAGATTTCAAGCAAAGAGGCTGAGAAATTTGGTCAAATCACTCTGGTTCATTACAAGCACATTACAAGCAAAGAAAGAAGAAATTGTCGCTTTTAATGACAAGTATAAGAGCAGTATTAATGCACATCCAAATCAACTGGCAGCAAGCCTGATGGAAGATCAACCAGACAAGCGTAAACTCAAACGATTCAAACCTCAAGACCTAATTAACAGATTTAGAAGACTAACATTTAATCTGAGGTACTACAAGCTTTTGATTACCCTTTACAAAACTTAATTCAATAAATTAACTCTATAAAGGCAGAAACCACTGAGTTTTTGATTAAATATTATGTCACAGTTAGAAATTGTTAAAACATTTACTTATTGTTGTAAGACAGATTGTAAATTTTCTGGATAAATAAAAATATTTTCAAGTAAAAACGGATAACCTGATGACTGAACCATTTTGCAGATGATCTACTTTTTTCAAGTTATTTTTGAAAATTTAAACAGTACCCACCCATCTTTAAATGATATTCTCTCAAAAAATAGAGTTTATGAGATCAAACGCCAAGATCTATCTCTTCAATTTAGCCTATTTTCACTCTACTTTAATTTAAAGCAATAGACAATTTCCGTTCTTGTCGAGTGAATAGTTGCAGTTGCGAGTGAATAGCAAAGCAATGTCATGAAAATTGCAGTGACTAAACATCGAAACAATCCGTTCGAAAAACAAAGGATATTTAAGTGTTATAATAAATTATTATTATTATGAGAAAACTAACAGTTTTGACATTATTCTGTTAGTCGATACAGAATACGTTATACAAATGGATTATTCCAAGAGCTGATGAATGTTTTGATGTATAATTTAATTTTTATCAACTTAAAATAATATGCAGCATGAATTTATATTGAAATTTCTGCTAGAAATGGCTAGACCGACAAAATATATATAAGAAAATTTTGTACATTGATATTGAATAAAAATATTGCAACACAACATTGGTTACCGATTTTTGGATTGCAAAGCGAAATCAATGATTACATTTGCTTTTTTTTAATTTTAGCAAGGAGACCGAGAATCAACTTTATTCGTCATTATATAATGAACAAATGGATTGAATTCTGAAAATCAATCGTTTAATAACAGTTAACTTCGCCTAGATTTCTAGTGTTTATTTTGGTTTCTACAGTTTCAAACTCAGACAGTACTATACACGCAAAATATAGGGTCAAAGAACGCAACTTCAACTGCAAACAATATTCTCAATAACAATGCAATAAACTTACACAATTACGAGAAAGCACCTTTAAAATAATAAAAATAGCAATCTCCAATACAATGTAAGACTTCTTCTTGGCAATTATGTATTGTATCCTGTATCGTATCAAGTCTCTCTATAGATTTTTGGATTTACATAAATTTTTATAATCGGCTCAAGTTCTACAAATATTATATTGTTTTCATTAAAGCCTCAGACAAATCTTTCAACTTGAAGTTGAATTTTCGCTTTGAGGTTTGACTAAATAAACACTTAATAGGCAATTAAACTTCTTATAACTATTGGAGAAGCTTGTAAAATGAGTAGTGATTTTCTCGTGTCTAAAACTTCCAATGGACCATTAATTAAAATTATTGATTAATTTTTAACTTTTCTAGAATTTAACAAGCATTGCAGCATTTTTCGTGCAAGTTAATTTCATAACAATGCATTTAAGAGAAAATTTTATAGTGAAAACCTGATTGTTGGTTATTTTTTTCCTATTTCCTTTAGTCTACTGCCGTCATAAGCACAGTTAAATTTCTGCCCTATAACTATCAAATCCTATAGATCATTTAGGATGCCATGTGCGAATTAATGAAAGACACAAAGTAGCAGTAAGAGGTGGCTGGTGGCGTATTTTTAAATTCCAGAATGTGAGACAAATTTACATTAGAAAGCTGAAAACCGGAGTTGTAAAAGTGGGTCTAGGATAAAAGGACGCCAGCGTTTGGACGCAGAACCAAAAGAACGCAGACCCAAAAGGACTCAGACTGAAAAGGACGCAGAACCAAATGGACGCGAGGCCAAAAAAGACGCGGCTATATAGGCGCAAACCCAAAAAGACGCGACCATATAGACGCAGACCCAAAAAGATTCGTAATAATAATAGCCTTTATGGGAAAGGAGGGTATCTGACATTTTATTTTTTCTTATTCGGAATAAAGTTAAATTTCTTCATTATCGTCGATCAACAACCAGCTCAACTAGGTTTAAAATTATATTTGATCTGGATAACAATATAAAATCCGTTAAAAGCTATATTCCAAATTTGTGGTCACATAGCACTATAGTTAATTAACAAATTTTCTATTACCTGAAATATTTACATTGACTACAGTTTACCCACTTCGATTTAATGAAATTAATTATAATTACGACTGAATGTAGAATTAAAGCTTTTAGTGTAAACTACCTATTAATTTAATTAATAAATTATTTTTATATCGACCGTCATGTCATGATCTCCTAACGAGTTGATAGAATGAAACTAAATTGGTGTGCACCTCGATTTTTGCGCATTTAAATTGGTTGCCAAATTTGTTTAGGTTGTTAGAAAAACTCTACCAATCAGAACATTTTTAAGTTGGCGAAATAAAATTGATAAACAGATAGCTTGATATTATTTTTATTGACAATTAGGACGTCTTTGTATATTTTAAGTTGGCAATAATCACAGATAAGTTAGATACCTACATATTTAGATGTATATATTTAAAAATCCAATCCACAAATAAAATCTCCGATATAAATGGATATTTCTATTTATTTATATGTATTTATAGAAACGCTAACGTTTAAAGATAAATCGCCCACATGTAGCCATATCAATTTTATTTTATAATTCCTTTAATTTTGAAATTTAAATACCTAAATTCACCATTTAAATTAAATATACTTTTTAAATCAACCAATTTTTACTTATTATCTTTACAATCTCCAATTTCTAAGAATTCCATCTCATCAAAAAAAACAATTTCATTCAAATATAAGTATTTTCTGTATTAAAAATATTCAAAATAATAAATCGCTTTTATTCACAAGATATAAACTTGAAATAAAAATCGGATATAAAAGTCAGGAGACAACTTTTGTCTCAACCGCCCAGACGGCTATCTTCTTGGCAAAAGCTTGGTTTCCTCCTTTGGTTGGCCTAACGTCAACTACCCAGCGGGAAAACCATAAAATCAAAAATATATACACAAATTTATAAGATTTTACAATAAAAAAAAATCAAGTTTTTCTAAACAAAATATTAAATTCACAAAACATAAAATTCTAAATTCAATAGAGATTTTCAATTACCTTTAATTTTTAAATTTAAATACCATAAATTCACCATTTAAATTAAATATACTTTTTAAATCAACCAATTTTTACTTCCGGATTCCGAATCAGGGCTCACTTAAAATTGACGGTTTTTTGGTGGAATTTTTTAAGTAATTAAATCGATGATTAACAAAGAAATATCAAACGAAAAAACATTAAACACTTATTTCACAAAAGATGCACTAATTACTATTTTTTAATAGAATTCGTAAGTGGTGGCTTGATGTGGTCGCTAGTTGAAGTTGAAACCGAAGACTCGGCAGAATTTCTTAACTCAGCCCTCTGGTGAACATCAAACTGTGGATTAAATTACTTATAACTTTCGTTAACAACTCCATAGAAAAACGGGGTACAATAAGCCTAGAGCTTCAGTGAAAAATGGGCCTTGAACAACTACCCGTGCAACGATGATAATAATAATAATAGTGCCTGTTCACAATGTACGTAAAACACAAGACGAACACAAGATTTAAAAATATAAATAAGTACAAATAAAATCTTATCGAATAATATTAAAATCCTAAACTACACGACGTAGAATGTTCTTTTGCATATATTATATTATAACAAAATAACTGCAGTATTATTAAATATTTGCATTTGTAATTCTTACGTTTTATGTATTTCTTACGTTTTATATACATTGTGAACAAGCACTTATTCTATAAGAGCAATGTGAATTTTGAAAAAAAGACTGTAAAACTTCAAAATGTTTCCAATGATAATTTAAATAGATGGGGGTCAATCTAAATAAAATTTTAAAACTGATGGTTTCATAAATGAATTTGCTTATCTATAATGATTTACATTATAATTACTTCTCCTCTTGGCCCACAAAGGAAACCAGGCTTTTACCAAAAAGGAGACAAAAATTGTCTCCTGACTTTTATATGCGATTTTAATTTTGAGTTTATATTTTGTGAATAACGAGTTGCAAAATTCTGTTTCTCTCTCTATGTATTCACACTCTGATTGGTCTGCATTGTTTACCAGCTTAATGATATACTATAGTAACATTTCCGATGCTCAATCGACTGAGAAAATATTGCCATTGAAATAGCGTTTCATGTAGTAATTACTATAGAAAATGAGTTATAGGGCTAAACCAGATTTTTTTACCTAAGTAATTTACATTTTGCGTTGTTTCAATTGTTGAATTGTTGCGATCTTGTTGCATCTTCGTCTGATCTAATAAGAATAAATATAAATAATTTGTAAATACATGCTTGTTAAATTCGCCTCTGTTCAAGTTTAATTTGAATCGAATTTAAAAAATTATTTTATTTGTCTGCGAAAAAGCGAAAGTAGACAAAAGCCTTTTTTTATAATAAACACTTAAATATGTGTGACAGGCGAAAAATAAGTCCATAAAAAATGTTATCCTACTTTGCTGCAAACAAGCTAAACTAACAAGTTTATTGCAAAGTTTTTACTCCAGTCTTGCAAGCTGTAGACTTATAACCACTCGACTAGTAGGAATCTTGAGAATATAAGCAGTTGTTGTATAAACATTCACTGACGTCGAGTTAGTATAATAAGAATAAGTTGAAAAAGTTATTTTTTACATTTTCCAATTTATTCGTATAATCATAAAAATGGATTGCTACTCCGTTTTTTCACTTGAGATCAAAAAGATTTTATATTTATTACAATATCTTTTTAATTTTTTTTTTTTTATTTAAGGATACTTTTGATATGTTTCACTTTTATAATGCCTTCGTATGATTCTTCATGAAGAAAATGGCAAGCGGGATAATAATTGCTATAATAGGATATGTTGTTATTTTATAATAAATTATATTATTGATGTGTGGGTACATATATCTATTGTAATGTTTTGTTTTTATTTTGCAGAGTTTTTACTAAAATCAAAAGTCGTAGTGCTCATATGAAATCTCATCGTCCTCCAGACACCGAACCTGTAAGACGAAAAGAAAAAGATGTTTCGTGTTCTTCTAGTTTTAATGTATTTGTATCGACTTCTCTAAATACTTAGCAAGAGGTTGTATAAAATTTCAGTATTTTAGAAAACAAATTAAAACAGGTAATAGGCAATCAAAAATTTTGTTATCCAATCAAAATTACTCAATTATTTACATTTATTATTACTTAATTGAAGGAAAAAAAACTGTAAATCAAATAAAGCAATCAAAATTAATAAGTTTTGATATGAATAAATTATAAATCCGCAAAATAGGAAATGTATAGTAAAAGTGTAATATTCCAAGATCGTAGATAATTGTAGTTAAAACTTTAGGGTAGGTGTACATCCACATATAACAGAGATTTATATATTTAATAAATAGGGGTTGTGTTGCGTTACATTTTGTAACGTTAGTGCCTTTCGACTGTCGAGTGAGACCTTTGCTTATTCTACTTGATGTAGTTTAAGCTTTGAGCTGTACCGATACCGATCCGGTACTCAATAGTTTGTAACTTGAAAATGCTCAGTTCAACTTTGGTGATCGCGTGTGAATTATGAGCAATAGATCTGAATTCAGATTAATTATATCAACGGCCATAACTACAAACAAAAACTATACGTATTATATTTTTGACCTATTAATCGCGGAGGTTTTGATATTTTATATAAGAAAAATTAACTATAAGGAATATACTACTACTAAAAAATCGTGTAAGACGTTATAATATTTTAAGTTGTTCACATTTATTTACCGATATTGTTAAATTATTTTTTAATTATTATAGAGAATTTTTATTTTGAAATAAATCAGAATAAAGTTTGATATTTTAGCGCGATTAAAATGTCATTTAACAATGTAGTACGTTGCCCTATAAGGCGCCTGTACTGTTTACTCTGTGTTGTGATCTTTTTAAAAGTCTATTACTATAAATCTATATAAATACTTAATATAAATAATAAATATTTGTACATGTTACTGAATGTGTAGGTAGTAATAATTACTATTGTCTATGCGAAGCCAGAGGAAACCTCAAAATTTTCCATTAAGAAATGACAATCCACTATCGTTTTATTCGTACATTTATGTGTTACATATTGATGTATTTTTAGTGTCTTAAAGACGTAAAACATAGGTTTAAGCAGTTAAATAAGTAGGTAAAAGAAAACCTGATTGTTGTATGTTGACATGTTTTATAATCCATATTGTATGTTTTGTAGTTTCTCATACAAACGAGAAAACTCTAGGTTAAGTAAAATCGCTCGAGATCCACTGGCTTGCGCAAGACCCGAACTGCCATCGTTTTGTTAGCGTAGAAATAATCAGGTTCGTCCAAAGGTGCAGGATGGGCTGGAAAAATTCTGTTCAATTTCTTTGTTTGTCTTTGAAAAATTATTTTTTTTAACTGTTCATACCGATTTTGTAAGACCGAATAAAGACGTTGTTCAGATTTCACACATTCCAGTAAAACTTACCTCCCTCTGATAAAACCTGACGTTATCCTTATTTATAACATCTTCGATAACATGTCGGACAATAAAAAAGCAATGATTTTAGGCATTGGTAAAAAACAACATCCAAAATTCTTTGGCTTGCTTAAATGCGTTTCACTAATTTTTAAGAAACTATGCCGACTATTCTTTTCCTATAAAAAATATACCTAGTGCAATTTTTATACTAACTAATAACAACACTGATCGGCAAAGGAAATATTTTGCTTCCTGTTAAAATTTATATATTAGTATATATTTCTTCTTTTACCGGACAGATTATTCAAATGCCTCGGTGATATTTTAAAACTTTTATTTTATTTAAATAACATAAAATTATTTCGGGGAAGCAATTAATGTCGACCGGTGGAATTAAACCGAAAGCCCGAGTATTAGGCTCTCTATATTTGTTAAATGTGGATTATTGTATAACTTCTTAGAAACGTATGACTTTTTTAATTGTTACTTTTTTATACTTATATACTTTTGAAAATTTGTTGTTTTTTATTTTTTAACTGTTGATAAACGTATGCTCATTAAAACATCGATGTTTCTTTTGCCACTGCTGTAAATGGGCAAAATTGAACGGCCTAATTCTGATAATTAAATGATAAATTTAAACATTATTCGTAAATATATTTTAGCTACAATTGTACTGCATTTTCTTGTGATATAAAAAAAAACGAACGAAAGTTTTCTGTTCCGAAACGAGTGTCCGTCATGTTACGTTAAGAAAGAAAAATTATTGTTGTGTTGTTTATGTGTTACCTATGTATCGTTGCCCTCAAAGTATTTTAAGTGTGATTTAAAAACAATCATTTACAATACACAATAATCTGCATTCTATTGCTGTTGTCTTTCAAAATTAAAAAATACCTGATTATCAGCGTGATCGTCAAAAACGCAAAGACGGTAGATAAGAAATGCAATTTTCAGCTTCTTAGCTGTATTTGGTGAGTTAGCGGAAGCCTAATTTGTTGCTAACTCTTTAAAGTTGTTATTTGTATGGATGTGTGCCTGTACCGTTTCATTTGTGCCAAGATTTCAATATCACAGTAAAATTGTAAAATATATTTAGCGTAATTATTAATGATGCTTGTACATTTGTACATAAGTGTGTATTAATTAGCCTATTCTTTCTACAAATTAAGCGTCTAAAAATGTTTTGTTGATATCTATTGTACAACAATTTAAACATTTTTATGCACTTGATTTTAATGGAGAAAACTTTTTTGCCAAATATTTTAACCCCGTCGCATCGCCATGCATTATTAGTCAAGGGGACGTGTAGTATGCAATAAACTATACATAGTACCTACATACCTACCTATCCGATGTGTTGTTTGTGAAATTCACAGTCTTTCTACTAAATATAAATTTGTTATTATCTCTACTGGCTACGCATATTAACAAACATTCTTCTACTCACTATAATTTTTTTGCTTTCGAATCGTCATCAAAAGTGATCAACAGTGTGATATTATCAATTTTTCAAAATATACCTACCCAAAATAGTAAACTTTTTCTTTTCTTTCGCAAAATCAAGATTAAAATTAATTATAGTGATTAGACACGAAAAATTTTCTATAAATTGTTTTTTGCTTTAAATTAAAATCGGATTAGTTTTGCAAATGCGCGGTTCCCTTTAGATATACACCCTGTACCTGAGCGTTAACTCATCCTCGTTACTAATAATAATATTTACTATGATTAGCTTTACTTGTTATTGATACTGATATCTTTTTAACTGTAGAAATATTCCCTTATTTTTTGAGAATTAAAATTGCATGTAAAATATTCCCTATTTATATAAGGTTATTTATTGGAGTTTAGTATTTTACATTTAATATGTCTCAAATTGTTGTGCTCATTTTATATCTATGATAAATCCGATGTCAATACTTATAGCTCAAACTTTTATATTTTTTTTTTATTCTAAATATAAAAGAAAACAATCTGTAGTTTATAAATCATGTGTTTTTATGGTACAAGTGTTTTACACTTTGAATATATTTTTTGTAGCTAAAACATTTCCAGTTAAAAATAAAAAATATAACTGACGTCGATTGTACGAGGTGTGATATTAATTATTCACTATTGAGAAAATCCAATGCTCATTGATTTTTTTAGCTACAAAAAACTAAAAACGTGTTAAATTTTAGGAAATTTGTATATACGTTTGTATTAATAATTGTATTCTCTAGTTTCATAATTTGTGTTTTAAATAATTGTTTTGTTTGACTACTTAAAAACTATTTGTTGTTAAATTCTGTCCAAAGATTTCCAAACGTATGTTTAAAATAAAAGTGTATATGTATATACTTGTATTATTGTATGCACAATAAAATGGCGTTGTATTTAATTAATCTTTTATATTGATGAAATTATAATAGTTTATTTTAAAGAAACGATATTATAAACAAGTAATCTGATATTTCTGATTCTGAAGTAGGGAGGAAAGTGAAAAAATTTTGGAAATTAAACTAAAAGTGAAGTGAAGAACAAATGGTATAAATAGCGAAGAAAAAAGAGGAGGAAGTAAGATAATATTAACTTTTTTTGTAAACACTGGAATCTAATGAAAAGTTCAGAAAAAGTCTCGTACTGAGAGATGAACATTATAAGCTGTATTTTTTATTTTGATTTGGGTGTAATCTGAAAAAAATTACATTACTCGATTAAGGTTGTTTATTGGTTGAAACATTTTACCTCGGATACTCAGAAATTGATTGTTTGATCAAAATTATTTATTAGTGACTACAGTAACAGTAAGGTATAACGTAAGTATTTTCAAATTTGGGAAAGTCCAGAAAAGAATATTGAATGGTCGACTACTACAATAATTGATTTATATATCATTAATCATAGATTTAAACTGATGTCAATTGGAGAAAATTATCAAGTTTAAGTAATACATACTTAAAAAAATGAATAATGAACTTAATATTAATCGGAAATTTAGTGAAACACAAACAAAACATCCAAAATAAATTTAAATTTATTTCAATAATGAATTTTGTAAATTCGTTTTGAAACGAAGAGACCGTGGATGGATATCCATGTTGTATGATTTGATGTACAATAACTGCAAAGACAAATTAAAAAAAAAAAATTTAAAACGACGAAAATTTTGAATTAAAAACGCAGTAAAGAAATTGGAACAAGAATTATTGTAAAAACTTGGATAAAACGCTAATTAATATTTAGAACGGTGTGGGGAATTTAGTGACAATTAGCATCTGTCGGACAGGGTGAGAAATAATAAAATTTTAAATTCAAAAAATATAAGAATAATACAATACGTAGAAAATCAAAATTCAAAAAATTTGAAAAAGAGACAATTAACACATAACAGGTCCGAATTAAGAAAATTTGAAAAAATGAAAAATTCGTAATACGATAGTACAATATAACGTTATTTCATGGTTATTGCCATTCTTCAGTTGCACGTAATCGCTTACATTGTAAAATAAGAAACAAATTTTCAAACTAAACAAAAATATCGACTAAATTGTACTAAATTGTAAATTGTTTTGTACAATTTAGTCGATATTTTTGTTTAGTTTGAAAATTTGTTTCTTATTTTACAATGTAAGCGATTACGTGCAACTGAAGAATGGCAATAACCATGAAATAACGTTATATTGTACTATCGTATTACGAATTTTTCATTTTTTCAAATTTTCTTAATTCGGACCTGTTATGTGTTAATTGTCTCTTTTTCAAATTTTTTGAATTTTGATTTTCTACGTATTGTATTATTCTTATATTTTTTGAATTTAACCATAAATACATACTAAAAACCACAAATTTACTTAAAATTTTTATTTTGAGTTCTTTTTCTAATAAAATTTTAAACCTAAATTGGGATTAAATGATTTAATTTAATACAATTTTTTGATTAAAGATAAAAATGCAATGTAGTAACCTGAAATAATCAGTAATTAAATGTTTGTTAAAAATTTAATTTTGAACAAATTAGAAAAGAGTGAATTTTTCGTCAAGAAGATTTATCAAACAGATAGATATAGATACTCCTCTCAGAAGACATTTTCCAATGAGTAAAGTGAGGATACTGCAGAAACAGCACCTTCAGTCAAAAACATGACATAGACCAACGGTTTTGAGATTACTCCAAAAAAGATTTCTGTTCATCAGACAAATTAGAAAATGAACCCAAAATAAAAATTTTAAGTAAATTTCTGGTACCTACGTAGTATGTATTTATAGATCATTTTAAATAAAGTTAGTACAAAATATTGTATTATTCTTAACTTTATTTAAATTTAGATACAAATTAACCATGCATGTAACATTGCATGAGTTAAACTTCCGCATATATGCCCATATATGCCATTGCTGAATAATAAATTAAAAAAATAGGAGGTGCACAACTACACCTTTTCCAACAGTAATTGAGAAAATCTCAACTGCTATTGAGAAAACTTCAATTGTAATTAATATTTTCCATTTGATATTGAGAAGTCGTCAAATGAAAATGAGAAAGCGTCAAATGAAGATGAGAAAGCATCAATTCTGCAACAAAATACAGCTGAACTGTAAGTAAAAAAAAGTAAGTAAGTAAAAAAAAAAATTACAAAAAAAGCTTTTCACAATTCTTCAATGCTATAATTTTAATCCTTTAAGGGCCGGTTGTATGTCAGTGGTTTAACTCAAAGATCATCCAAACCTGGTTCAAGTCTTGAACCAGGATTAACGCCTATTCGGTTGTATGTAAGTCGAGTCAACTAATCCGAGAGTTAATTTTTAAATTTATGTTGTTATTCCTGAATACGACAAAAATCTCTAGAAAAACAGTGATTTTTAAGATTTGACATTTGACACATTAGATTGAAACTGAAAGATGTCAATAATATTAATTTATATAATATGTATTGTCGTGTGACCAAATCATCTTTTGAAGATTTTTTAATAATTGGGAAATTTTGATTTGAGGTAAATGATATTCTTTGATTTGAATTATAATTCTGGCGTTTTTAAATTTTGTTAATATGTGATTTTGATTATTTTATGTTTGAATTTAAATTTGTTAAAAAATTTTTGTAATTTTTGTAAATATTTGTTAAGTTTTGAATTTGTGCGTCTTCTTCTAAGGGTTTAGCAATTTAAATGTTGACTAGAAGATGTACGATGGGCCCCTTCCATTCTTGTCGATTGGACAAGACAGACGAATTTTTGTGAAAAGGTTTTTGAAATTTTGAATTTGTGTCTCAAGTTTTTTTAAGTTTAATTTGAGAATAAAGATTTGAAATTTGCCTGAGTATTTTTGATTTGTTTGTATTGAAAATGGTCCGAAATTTGGACAGGATTGAGTTTTTGGATATTTAAATATAATGGTGAAATTGGATGATCAAAAATTATTATAAGTAATTGCATTTATCGAAAATTTTAAACTACGAGTAATAAAAATCGAAAGCAAAGCGAAATTTATACGAAGCGGATGTTGGATGCAAAATTGGATGCAAAAATAATTTATTCACAATCGGTTAGTAATCGATACATTCCTGACTTTTAATAAGTTGGGAAGCAGTTTATTATTTAGTTTCACTGCCAACCAATCAAAAAGCTATTTTGTTTTACTTTCCAACCTACCCCAGGTTGGGAAGTGGCCACTTCCCGACCTGCAATGTCGCATGGATGGCAAGAAAAGAAACTAACAAAAAATATGCGTCAAATTATTTAGTTAAGGTTATGTCAAGTATCAAGTACAATTTATATACAAATTTAGTACAAGCTAAATTATAATCTAATTTTATTTTAGTTACTTTATACGTTTAAGTTTAGCCAGAATAATTAAAAATTATTTAAGCAGTAATATTAAAAACACTAAACAAATCTGTAAATTTGTTACTAATATAATATTTGCCAGTTGTCAACACAAATTTTTTGTTTGACATAAACAGCAATTTGTTTTTAATATTTCATACTAACTTGATAAACAATTTTTATTTTCAAAAGTGAAATCAAATGAAAAGCAGTGTATAATTTAATTCAATTTTTAATTATTTCTTGTTTACAAACTGATTGTGAATAAAATAGTATACATACCTCGGTGTCAAGCTTCATTCCAGCGTCGCGCTTATAGTTGACTTCGGCGCTTCGCGCCTCAGTCAACTAACTTAGCGCTCGGCTGTAATGAAGCATTTTCCACCTCGGCACGTAATATACTATTAATTGAGAATTATTTTATGGAATATTTTCGTAATTTTTGGCTCCTTTTGGAAGATTTGGTTTGATGTCGCAGGAGCCGAGCTTGTTGAGCTGGCCGAGAGAAAAATCTGCATCTGACCAATTAACAAAATGATTTGGACGATCACGAAAAACTTGATGGTTTCTTTGAATGCTTTCTCCAAAAAATTTCCATAAATTCCATAAAATCTTCGTCGTCGGTTAATTGATAATCCATAATAATATTATGTACTCGTAATAAATAATGCGCAATAATAATATAATAAGTTATAATAAATTTTAAGAAAATAAGTTTTTTAATAAATACTATCAAAATTAAAATTTACATTACATTGTACATTTACATTAAATTACATCGACTTGAACCAGGGTTAAACCACCGATTTCGGTGGGTAAAGAAAAATTGAGAATTAAACTAGGTTCAAGTCTTGAACCAAGTACATACAACAGACATTTACAAAAATTCCTGGTTTAACTCTGATCCGAGTTTAAACCACTTACATACAACCGGCCCTAAACAAATCCGGTTATTTTATTACATCGGATAATTAATAAAATCCAAATATAACCAATATAATACCAATAAATAAATAAAATTTAAATATTGCTTTAAAAAAAGCATATTAAAAATTGCTATCCATATTACAATTCGTCGGCTGAGAATTTGTTTGTCGTAAACGACAATTTTGACTTTTTTAACCTTAGCATACTTTTAGGGGTTTTCGGACCTGCCCTTTCGATTCCACTAATCAGAAAAAAGCTATCTCTTTTCATTGCTGAGGTACTCAGAATTTTTTTTACTGTATGAATCATGGTTTTAAACTGTTGTAACAATGTGTTTGCAGTATAGACTAATTCATGGCGTCAAATACGTCAAATTTTCCATATAAAATTGGCATTTGGCACACAAACAGCACTATTTGTTTTCCTTTTAACTTACTTAAGAATTTGTTTAACTTATGTATAGGTATATCAAGAAACTTTGCCGTATATCTTTATAAAAATTTCAACTTGTCATTTTAGTGGCGTTTATGGCAAACTCATTTTTAACAAATTTGTTAATATCGTCTAAAGTAAATATAAGTAGGTACATAGTTATCTTTAACGAGATTCTTTTAACGTCTCTTTAATCATGTTTCACACTCTTAATTGTTTTAAGCAGGATATGTCTTCATTTTCTATGGTTTTCTCTATGTTTTTTCTCTAGTGAGGAAGTATTTTCAGTAAAAAAAATTTTATATACTTTTTAACCATAGAAAACATCATATAAGTTTGTTTAAATGCAAGATTACAGAAAAAAATTACTTTTTAATTTTTGTCATATTGTTCCACCACTTCAAAAATTTCGAAAACATTCATGAGTATAAGGGACTATAAAAGACATTTTTTGACAAAATTTGGTGAGTGACACTTTTCAGAAAGGCGTTAAAAAATAAGATTTAAATTTTATTTCTTTTGCCAAAAATCGGGTTTTCGTTTAAGAATCATGATCAAAGTATTTTTTCATGTTTTTTACTCATAAGAAATTTTTTACTTCTAAGAAAATCACCATTCAGTAATTTTGAATTTTACTATATAATAAAAAATAAAATCAAAAAAAGAGTTTTTTTTGAAAAACTCGAAAACCGTTTAAGATAAAGAGCTGAAATTTTGGCTGAATTACTTTTATTTGATACCAAAACGATCCCCCAAGTACAAGCCAAAAAAACCGCAAGGGCAGATTTCCCATATAAACCCGGCTATAGCCTTTGTTCCACTTTTAAAAGCATTTGGGTAATAATTAGAATTATTGCACTAATTTATAAAAAAAAATTAGAAAATCCTATCGGTTAGTTTTTCTAATATTGTGTGCTTAAACATTCAAATTCAATTTCTGCAATTATTGTAAAAATTGGCGCTTACTGCAAACAAATTTTCTCATCTTCATTTGACGCTTTCTCATTTTCATTTAACGACTTCTCAATATCAATTGGAAAATATTAATTTCAATTGAGGACTTCTCAATATCAAATGTAAAATATTAATTACAATTCAGGATTTCTCAAAAACAATTGGAAAAGGATGCTATAAGTGTCTCAAATCCAAAATTTCTACTTTCTACGACCTACCATATTTGAGTTATGAGACATACAGACTTACGTACAGACGTCACATCGAAAATAGTCAAAATGGATTCAGAGAAGGTCAAAACGGATATTTCCGTGAAAATCTGGAAGCCGAAAAAAAACCGGGATTACAATACTTTCTTGTTTTACAAGGAAGTAAAAATACCGCTGTGTGCAGAGCCAAAAATAAAGGCGCCACTGGCCAAGTCCGAGTTGTTGAATCAAGCGACCAGAACTTAACTCGACTCCTCCTGTGATAAAAATATGTTGTTAAACTTATTAAGGGTGTACTAAAGACAGTTTTATAGAATTTATAGGGTAACTGTAATATAATGCGTAGAATAGAGATTTTTTTACGGTACAACTGATAAAGCCCGACTCTGAAGATGTACACAGTAGTGCACGAAACTAGTCGGCAGCAATAAATAAATTAAAAAAACCTGTAGAAGAGTGTATTTTATTTAGTTGAATATTAACTCGCAAATATACAAAGGTCGGTAAGGTAATTTTGAAACACTCGCGGTTCACTTCCAAAAGTATTTGCACAACATAAATATAAAGTTAAAATTAAATACGAAAGTTTATGGTTGTTCTTAAGTTGGAGCAAGCAGAAGAAGCAAAATGCTAAATTTGGGTAACATCCATTGTGTAAAGTTGTGATGATAACTGGGTTTGTAGAACAAATATATTATTGCGGTTGACGTTGAGTGCCGAATGCAGATCTTCAAAAGAGATTTTTTGTAAAATGCAAGATGTCAAGACACGGCGTGGTTGTGGTTTCTTATTTATATATTCTGCACGCGATAACTTCACGTAAACTGTAAAGAAAATTAGCGTACAAGCCTATTTTCCAACAAAAATTACACCACCCGAATTACTTTTATTCGAACTCAATTGACATACTTAAAACTTTAAGTTGTTTTGTTCCTTTCGTTCGTTGTTAACTTGAGGAAAATCGACTTCAAGACTGAGTTCGTGATCTGATGTAAAAGGTAATATAAAATTTTGGAATCCTTGAAGAAAGGTTTCCAATTAATAATTTGGATCACACTATCCACTGGTCAAGTTCTAGTTTAGGTGTTTTTCAGAAAATTTTGAATAACAACCCGTAATTTTTCAAGAAATTTTCAATGACAAATAAGTTTACAATGACTAAATGTGGTAGTATTTCAAGAACTTTTACGATGCTATTAAACAAAATTATTTATGTAACGGAACGAATATACAGGATGGATTAGAGCAAATTGTCAAAGTTTTAATGTTAATTGACAAATTTATGTAATTTTTGTATAAATTAAAATTCTCCTTACAATGTGCTGAAGCATAAAAAAGGAGAAAAGCAAAGAATTTAGAATGGTGTAGTGTAAAGTATAAATTTTAGGTAAACAATAATTTATTTATTATTAATTACGTAGTAATATTGTTCTAGTTATTAAGTAGTATAAGTTATTTAGGTTAGTGCTGACTTCGGTCTAGGTTAGTATGTAGGTTACAAATAGTAGTAGTCTTTATTTTAATCAAGTAGATGTTGAGTAGTAGTCAACAAGGGTAGTTATAATTAAGCTATGAGGTTGTATCAGTTATGCAAGTAAAGATACTGACTCTAAAGTGTTAGGTTATTACAATGGTTATGCATCTGCTCTTTGTGGATTTCAACCAAGCGTTTGATAGAGCAAACAGGAGGGAACTACTGGAAATCATGCAAGAAAATAGAATCATGAAAAAAAATCATGAAAAAAAACAAAGCTGATTAGACCAGTCAAGATGACCCTGGAGAAAATAATAGCCAAAATAAAAACCCGGCAGGCGAAACATCAGAAACATCACATTGTTTAACATTGTGCTTGAAAAATTAATTAGATTAAAAACAGAAAAAAGGAGTGAAAGACATTTTCAGTGCAATAATAGAGCCAGCAAAGACGATGGGCTTCTTAGTAAACGGGGGAATTACTAAATTCATAAAGTGCCAGAGAATAAATACCAATAATACGAAAGAATTAAGAATAAACGACTGCAGTTTCAAACATGTTACGAATTTCAACTGTCTCGGGGGGCAAATAAATAACGATAAAAGCAGAACATCGGAAGTTAAATCAAAGATTCAAGCAGGTAACAGATCTTAATTTGCAAATAGACTGATACTAAGAGACAAACAAATTCGTGGTCACATGCTATAAGGAAATAAGTCCACTTATGCTCAAACTTTGGTATAAGGAAAAAAGTTTATGTCAATAAATACTTGGAAATTTGCGAATTTTTTTACAGATATAAATATTATGTTTAAATTAAACAAAAAAATCAGTAATTTTTTATTATTTTTGTTTTTACAGGGAATTTGTGATACATTTGAGAGATAGCAATTAAATTTTTAAAGTTAAAGTGTAGTGGTTATAAGCTAGTAACTTTTAAAGTTAAAATTAAAAAAAAAGGTTTTTGCTTCTCCTGTAAAGTTAACTATTTGTACTTATACCCTTTCTAGAATGTGACCACAGAAATAATATCAAAACAAACGAAGATTCAAATATACAAATCTCTAATTAGGCCGATAGTTGCATATGCGGCTAAAACAATATGACTATCACAAAAAGAGAAGGAGAACCTTAGGGTTTTTGAGAGGAAAATAATGAGAACAATTCTATTTTTGATGAAATTGATGGGCCACGTCATGAGGAGTAATGACGAAGAGATGACAAAAAAGGTGATGTTATGGGAACCGGAGGAACACCGAGACCACGATGGTGGCGTGATCGAGAGACAGACTGGATACAGCCTTACTGTGACCGCAAAAGATGGAAATTAATAGTGAAAGATGCAAAGGCTCATCGCAGGTTATGAGAGACGGTATGAAGAATACTACCTGAATTGTAAATTGATAAAGACTGATCCCTCTTCCAAACAATATTTTGTTAGTACCGAAAGGTACATCTCCATTCCGCAAGAAATTAAAAATATTATCTTTATTTTTATTGTTAACTTTAAGAAGAACTATTTAATTTGTTTACTCTTTATTTCTTATTATTATTTGCCAATAATAATAATTTTTTTATTAATTTAATAATTAATAATTATTATTTTGGCTTTATCTTCTAAATAAGCAAAAGTCAAAGTAATATCGTATGTTTTAAGACCCAATTTAGTTTCATTGCTCTCATATTATTATTTTTGATAAATTTTTTCTTTTCCTTCTTTTTAAATTAATTTTTTAACTTTGTTATACATTTATCCTAACAGGCTCGTAAGTATCCGTCACGTTAAATTCAAAATCAGCCGATATAATCAAGCGTCGGATAACCGGTCTCCTACTGTATAGCATTATTTAAAGTTACAAGAAAATAACGCTCAGAATTTTTCTGAAAATCTTAAAAGAGCAAGTTATTAACATTTATCGACATTATATCATAAGTTTTCTAAAGAACATTAAGTATTAATGTGCTCTTTTCACTATCTAGTGAAGTATTTCGTGATATAGCATAACCTTTTCAAAATCTCGGATTTTCATATTATTAGCAAAGGAATATCCTACACCACTCGTATTTGAGTAAGCATCGAAGTAAAATAGAAAATGAAGTTACTAATAATTATTTCAATAATACTCAATGTTAATGGATATACTTTTAACTTTATGCAAAGTAAGTGGTAGGCAATATTACTAATAAGGTAAAAATTAAAGTTTTTTACCTAAAATAAATCCATTTTGCAGTAAATGCGTTAAGTACTACACCTACCTATGGAGAAAATATATCTGGAGCATTGGTAGATATACTTGGAGGACTTCCATTACATCATCTCGTTTTTGCTTTCGATAACAGTATCGGTAAATTTTGCACATATTTTGAATAAGTAGTACACCTAGTACAGTATAATTAAGATGGGAACCCCGAAATCCAAAAAATAAGAGATTGGATTGTTTCAAAATGTTTATTATGAGTTCCTCTATAAGTACTAAAAGTTTTCCGCTTAAAAGTGACGGGTTTGGGTGGGGTGAGGGGGGGGGGAGGAGTCAAAACCATACATTTCCACAGTTTTTGTCAATATCTAGAAAATGACGTTAGATAGCGCAAATCTCACCCCGTACAAAATTAAAGGCCGTTAAATTTTCTAGAAAAATTGTCTTAAACATGTTTTTGGTAAACCCCACAGATTAGAAGATATGGAGGACGAAAGTTTTAATGAATTTTTGCCGTTCGGTACAAGATGTGAAAACAATGTAAACTATCGAAAATGTATACATTTTTCCAGGATTAATATATTTATATGAAAAGAAAACCTTGGTAGTTACAGACTGGCATTTGTAAAATACACCTAATTAAAATTACATAATATGGACATAAAAATATATAATGAAAGAAAGAAAATAGAAAATAGAAAAGTGGTGCATATAAAGAACTTAAAAATACCATTAATGAAAATTACCATTAAATATCGTAAGAAATGAAAGTTATTATAATAACAATGCTAAATAATAACACATAAAATTAATTATTAAATTAAACTAATTAAAGTTGACTTAGACAGAAAAAGAAAGAAAAAAGAAAAAAATGTGTGCATTACAGAATTAATTTCATTTCTCTTCTCCATCACTTCCATCAGTATCTGAATTCATATCTATAGGTTCCTCACTGTTCTCGTCGTCTGACATAAGTAATTCATCTTCTTCATTCAAATCTACTTCTATGTCCTCACTATTGCACAGTGGGTGCACATAGATGAGCACTGCAACGCACTTCTTCTACACTCACAGTTAATTTGACAGTCGGAGGTGCAGGAGCAGGAAACCAGTTGTAGTAAGTGCTCTGGAGCAGCAGATAGAGAGGTTGTTGTCGGGCGCAGATGACCTGCAACATTTTTCCAGCCCCATTTCATCGGGTCCAACTTTACACCATGCCACTGCTGAACTTGGTGGTACACTCTCATTGAGTGCTCGCTTGCCGCTGCTGTGGTTGGTGGCAGAGTCGCTAACTTGAACTCTCCTTGTAGCGATTGTTTAGCGACTGTTAATAAATACAGTTGGTTACGCAGAGCATCCAAGGTATACCCTTTTTTGGATCCATACACCGATAAGAAAAATTTATTGCCAGCATCAGCTATTGCCTCTCTTTGGGCTGTAAGGTCATTAAATATCATTAAATTTGATCTAAGTTCTTCATCAAATCGTACTTTTTTAAAAGGTGCTGTTTTACCTTTCCTATATATCGAAGAAACTGAATCACAGCCTGTAAAAGCATATACTGTCAATAGCACATTTTTCATTTCCGCAATCTCCTGTTGCATTTTTTGAATATTGTATGTCTTATCTCTTTGACTCCCTTTTCCAGGCGCAATCATTCTCAAGGTACAATTTGAGGGAGCACGGCTGATTAACAACATCAGTAAATCAGTATCATCACGGATTACTCTTACATCGTTCCCTTTTTGTGCCTCCGTAATCGCTGATGCAACAATGAGTGTTTCTGCATCGCCATCAGCTTGCAACACTTTAGATCCAGTTTCCACCAAGTGTTTTGACAAAAGAGATATAAGTTCCGTTTTATTGGTTTTGTTTTGCGAGGAAATCACTTTGTCCCAATGTGACATCGATGAAATCTTCTACCTTCACGTCTACACTCCTACAAGAACGCGATCTTCTAAGATGCTCTTCATCTTTTGTATTCGATTCTTCTTTGTAACCATATCAAATACAACAATAGCTTTTCCGTAATGAGAGAGAACATAGTCACAATATTGCTGGCATATGACTCGAAACATTGCAAGACACTACCAAACCACACGATGAAGAAGATGCCCTCCGTCTATAACATAACATGCTTTCGCCGTCTTCTTGTCGCGAAAAAGTGAATCGCTTTCTCCTTTTGGCAAAACTTTTAATATTGAGAACTTGGTTCCTTTTCTCATCAAGTCACTTTCATCGAACAATGAAGGAGGATATGTAGATAGTTCATAGACAAATATTTCTGCTAATCTTTCTTCAGTTCTCACAGTACAAATCATGCGATGGAGTAGCTGGTTGGATTAACGTACATAGCATCATTTCGAACAGTGACAGATTTCGTTACAGCTGCTAATGACTGGACAGTGTTTTTTCTTTTTAAGTGAATGTCACTAAATTGCATACCTTTAAGCTCTTTTATTGCTGCTAACCTTATTTCACGGGCCTTATCACAATTTGTACGTAAGTCTGCCAAGATACCGGTAGAGAGAGAAGACAACTCTGCAGGTTTTGAAAAAAGGTTGCGTTCTTGAAACCATTTTATAAAAACCTGTAAGTGCTTAGAATTTCACTTCTGATTTGCATTGCGTAACTCTACGTGCTGCTCTAAAAAAGTTGAATCAACAGATGTAAATTTTTGATTGCCTCAACAATTCTTGAGCTGGCCGGCATTGATTTCACCCATGTAGCAATTGTTGATGCAGTGATACCTCTGCCACCAGTCAAACCACCACTGCTTTTCATTGCCCGCATTAACATTTGCTCAATTGTCATGTCGCTCAAAACTCCACACAAAAATTTGTTACTCCGGCGAATTGTAAAAAGCCATTGGTTACGTATTCTTCAAATTCTTCATCATTCAATGTACTCAATAGCTGCAGACAATCTTGCTGATACACATGAGCGGAATTTGCATAGTTCAAATGTCCTGAGGCATGAAAATATGGCAGCATTTCGTGCACACAGTGGAGATGGAGGTAAAAATCCCCACCTCTCTCTGCTTTTATAAACATCCGTACTATGTTCACCATTTCAATAAATTGTATCCACAACTTCTGAGTTCTTCCACATTCTTTGGAATGCTGCAGCATCTCCTCGAATGTTTTTACAAATTTTTCCACTGACCTAGATTTTAATATCTCTTCAGGATTAATTTCAACAGCAGCAAATGATGAATATAGTGCCTTCAACCTTTCTTTGTCAAAGTCAGAGTTGTGGGTCTCAAGAAAAACTGTAATGAGAGCTTCTTGAGTCAAGAACAGAGCCAGAATAGCTCTAGAATATGCTTTCCCATTCAACATTTGCGGAATACTGTTTTTGGCATAAACTTGATTCCAGACTTGTTCCAAACCACTTCCAGCCATTGCATGGCCTATTGATCCGATGAAAGAAAGGAGAAGGTGGAAACCACCAAGCCGAATAAATAGTGACTTCAAAGGGCTACCGAGAGGGGCATTTGCCACCATTTTCCGAGGTTTGGCATATAGTGGTTGATCAAATGGGACCATTGTGCAAGCTTGTCCATGTTTAATAACTCCCTGAGCAGCATAAAGAAGGACGGTGTAGATGGTCGATTGGTTTGTGGGTTTTAGATTGACAAATGTAATTGCCACGACTGATGATGATTGAAACAGCTCTGTGGTATACAATTGTTCCATGAAACCACTCCACCCAGGTCTATTGTGAACAGCATGAATCCAGATACCAGACAACCAAAAGAGATCTAAGATGCAAGCAGAAACAGCTGAAGATGGTTTAACCTGCATTTCTTCCCAACCTAAAGGTTATATGAACATATCCTGAAGTTTTAGGTCTGTTCGATTTCCTTTACAGTGACACTTCTCCGAGGAACACAAGTATCAAAAGTAAGTGCAGAGTGAGGTATTACACATAATATTCCACCCATCGAATGGAAAATTCATGGCCATCCACTGTTCGCACATTATAATCAGCATTATCAAAAACATACTGTATGTAACCATCTTCTATAATATTTAACTGGTCCTCCCTGGTCACTGATCTTTCAAATTTTAAAACTTCTTGATATGAAGCACAAAATCCCATACTATAAATGAGATCTATCAGTAGTTTTGACCCATATTTTCTGTGGAGAAACACTGCTGTACCAAATTGGATAGATGACACGAAGGATCTTGGTCGAGAGACTGAAATTATTGACTGAGTAATGGCAATTGTTTTCCGCTCAGTAGTTTTCTTGTTTTTTTCTGTTTCTTTAGTGGGTTTTATTATATCATAAAAAAAAGTTTTTAACAAATCAGGAACCATTTCTGCGCTTCCAGATTCAATTTGTTGTACACTTGGAAATAGAGAGCAATCGTAAGCTAGAGATCTCACTGCACGTCGAATAATCGCTGCTGCAGTTGTGATTACTCTCAGGTCTTCTTCTTCATCAATTTTCGGATTTTTACACCAAACGTCAGATAGGATTCTTGAAGCTGTTCCACTGAAGCAAATAATTGTTCTTTTTCCTGGAATATCTGTAACATGTATGTTAGAACCAAAATGTTCAACAAGTTTTTTTTTAGGTAGCGTTTATCGTATTCTTCAGCATCTGGACTCAGGGTACAGTACAATTCCTGTAATTCCACCAGTGTATAACTGACATTCGTCATTCTCAATTAGGTACTGACATACTTTATCAAATGCTATAGCTCTTTCAGAATCTAATGTCGATCCACCTTTTGTTGTTGGCACTCCAGGTTTAGTAGAACCTACAACTTTGAACCTAGAAAGACAATACTTATGGTATCTCCCATCAACATGAACTAAGTTAGGAACATTGTAAATTCTTATAAGAACTTCTCGACCCCAGGCATCGTTTCTTCTTGTTGCATCCGCACGAATAATGTTTATGAAATCAAGTGTTCGCGCATTACTCCATTATTGTTGATATGGATTTTTTAATTTTGAAGCATCAACACACCGACGTTCACAAAGAAACAAGTCTTAAAAATAAATTAAAAACGAGTTGTTTTTTTGGGTTCAGGATTATCAATCTTTAATGGTGCTTTAGGTTTTAAAGTATAGAGTCTACGACACTCTTTATGCACTTCTAGAATTGCACTATCCTGAAACTTATCCTTCACTCCCTCCTTCTTAATTTCACTACATTCTCTTATTTTATTTACTCCTTTTTGAGTTAAACAAATAAGATCACCTCCCATATCCACACAAGGGTTTAATGCACAACTCATACTAAATACCTATGTATAATATAAATATATTATATAATAAGCTTTGTAGGCAGTACTAACTTTATTTTGGTAATAAGTAGTTTACAAAACACTTTCAGTGGTGTGAAACTCAACAGAACAAAAAGTATAGCTTTTCAACGAAAGGAATTGCATTAGCATGGAAAAGATAGGAGGCCAAGCTTGTCACGCCAGGGTTACCAACTCCTAAAAATCTTTCCTCAAAACACAAGGAATTGCGGTAAGATCCGAAAGATAGGAGATTAAGCTTGTCCGACCAGGGTTGCTAACTCCAAAAAATCTTTCCCCCAAACACAAGTTGATAAACCGCTAAAAATTCCCCAAAAAAATTTCTATATATAATTTAGAAATCCTATTTATTTTATTAATTAATATTAATATATTATTATAATAATTATTATCATCATTATCATCTCTAAAAAACTACCATTTTGCATTTCCCCCTTTTAAATTTAGAAGGAAAACCACCAAGTTGGGATCCCTGGTATCCGGACCTTCGGAGCTTCCACATTTATTGTCCACGCAAGTACGCAATTCACTCTTTTTTACTACTTTTCAACAAACTTTCTAAACATCCAACTAGACAAAAACATTACGAAAATTCATATTTACAAAAAGATGTTTATTGGAGTTGTATGCAATACATGATATGTAAAAATGAAGCTTGAAGGGAAAATTATCAAAACTGTCCCCCTCCATATCTCCTAATCTATAGAGTTTACAAAAAAAATGTAAAGAGCCATTTTTGTAGAAAATTTCACGACCTTTAATTTTGTATAGAATCATATTTTCTGTATCTTTCATCATTTTCGAGATATTTGACTAAAACTGTGGAAATGTATGGTTTTGACTCCTTCCCCCCTCGCCCCACCCAAACCCGCCGCTCTAGAACGGGAAACTTTTTAGTACTTATAGAGGAACGAGTAATGAACATTTTGTGACTATTAAATGTTTTATTTTTTGGATTTCCCGGTTTGGGTGTTTTTTAGTCTAAGTATACTGTACTAACCGTATTTTTAACGTTGTTTTAACGTAGATCTGGACATGGTTCATATGTTAACGACCGAATTTCTAACACATCAAATGACTGTAACACTTTTCAATGTTACCACCGTTGATTTTCAAGAAAATGTAAAACCCTCTCATTTTAAATTTATTGATTAATTGAGTAAATAATAAAATTTTTAGTATTTTTCATATGTATCCAATATGATCACAAATTACTTAGATTTAACAACACTATTCATGTGCAATCACAAGCTTTCTGAATATATTCTCTTAGAGGTAATAATTTACGATTATTTAAAACATATTAATCTTCTTAATTTTAATATCTTTTAGTATTATTATAGAAATTTTATCCGGAGAAACATTCTACTAATTTTCTATTGGGGTAAACAATCAGTCAATCGCTATTTTACAAGAAGTTTGCACGAAATGTTAAGAACTGTTGTTTTGACCAACCCTAGACCGAATACGTGAGATATATTCTAAATTTAATTATAAATAAATATACAAGTACATGTACAAGTACGAGTACGAGTACGAGTACAAGTACAAGTATAAATACAAGTACAAGTATACAAGTACAAGTACAAGTACAAGTACAAGTACAAGTACAAGTACAAGTACAAGTACAAATACCAGTACAAGTACAAGTACAAGTACAAGTACAAGTACAAGTACAAGTACAAGTACAAGTACAAGTACAAGTACAAGTACAAGTACAAGTATACAAGTACAATTACAAGTCCAAATACAAATACAAATATTTTATATATATAATGTCTTTTAGGTATCGCGTATATTACAATCAAGCTACTTCTCACAAACGGCATCATTTAAGCTTGATTAATTGGTGGAACTCCGCTGGAGGTTTATTTCACCGTCCTACGCTACCAGCAGCAAAACCAATTTTTCAAAACTTTAATAGAAAAATGTTTCTAGTTCCTGTATTACACGTTAGTATAAATTAACGATTTTTGGTTCCTGAATAATGAACTATCTTACACTGAGTTTTAGAAACCACCATGGCATTTTGTTCAATATAATAACATGTCTATAACAGTTGAAGGTGGACGAGACGATGTGCTTTTATCGTTGTTAGCTTCCGAACTTAACTTTCAGTAAATTGATATTTTTGTATGTAACAGAAAAAACTTTACTGCATTTTTAGGTACATGTACTTTGATCCGTTTGATAAAAGCATGGACATGGGTATAGATGGCGAAGGAGTGGACGGTGTGCTCAACGAAATCAGCAAACGAGTTAGGTTTTTCATATCATAATCAAATTTTTTGTATTTAACCAAAATTACTTTGAATAGGAAATTGAATTTTTCCTAGGAGACGTTACGATAACTTTACAACGCTTAAAATTAGTAGAATTTTCTTTCTTGACTTTAGCTGATAGCGTAGCTTTCGTTACTCACGCTCCAAGTCGTTTAAACGAAGCTTTAGCATTAGTGCGACCATTTAATTGGATGGTACATTTCAATAGATTAAGTTTTCAATATACTTATCAAATAATTTTTATAGGTTTGGCCAGCTATTATTGCTACTATTTTAGTTTCTGGCGGATTTTTATATCTGATTATCGTTTTGCCCAATTTATGGCAACCCAGGCAATTGATACGCTCTCATTCTCGACTTTTTTACGATTGCTATTGGTTTACCATTAGTTTATTTCTTAAACAAAGTAAGTCATGAAATAATGTAACCGATATGTTTTAACGTAAAGTCAATTTATAATCTTATAGCTGGAAGTCAGCCTAGTTCAACTAATAAATTTCGGTTTTTTTCAATTGTGCTATCGCTTTCTGCAACTTACATTATAGCGGATATGTATTCCGCTAACTTAACATCGTTATTAGCAAAACCTGGACGAGGTAACCATAAAATGTTAAATTCAACTATTAAACAAAATTGTATTAATTTATTTTTAGAAAAAGCTATAAACAATTTAGTTCATCTCGAACAAGCAATGCTTACAAGAGATTATAAACTGTATATTGAAAGTGCCAGTTACAGTCTTTTAGCCGTAAGTATTTTGGCTAATTAGCTATACTCACAGGTAACTTTAAAGAATTTTAGAACGGTACAGGAATATATGGGAGACTGTGGAAAATCATGTCAAGAAAGCAACGATTCTATTTGGTTAATTCTGTTGAAGACGGCGTTCAACTGGTCAGCAATTCAACAAATGTAGCCGTGCTAGGAGGAAGAGAAACTTTATTTTTTGATATTCAACGATTCGGTAAAATGATGTAGCATTTTTTTCCCAGTAAAATTTTATTCTTATAGGAGCTAATAATTTTCATTTGAGCGAAAAACTAAATACCGCTTATTCGGCAATGACGTTTCAAATTGGTTGCCCCTACGTAGACAATTTTAATAAAATGTAATTTAGTAATAACTATACGTACAGGGTGTTTTAAAAAATTGAAGATCTATGGTTACCGCAGGTTTCAAATGCTAATGAATAATAGAATTTCATTATATGTATATTAAATAAATTCTAATATTTTGACTTGAGAAATTTCTCGTAGATCTGTATATCTTTGATTTTTTACGACACCCTAAGTATAACATTTTAAGATGTACTTTTTGCTAATTTACAGAATAATGTCAATTTTTGAAGCTGGAATTTTAACAAAAATGACTGAAAATGAATATGAAAAATTGGGTAAAAGCAAAGCTAATGGTACCACAGAAGAGAAGCCTGCAGTGGTTAAGCCGATTAAAAAGCAGACACGTAAAGTTGCTAAAGCGGCAGAGGAAAATCAAAAATCTCAACCAATTAGTATAAAAATGCTTCAAGGTGCTTTCTATCTACTTTTTATTGGCCACGCTTTTGCAAGTAAATATATTTAATAAAAAAAGAATTATTTCAAATAATCAATTTTATTTTAGCAATATCTTTATTTTGTGAATTGCTATTCGTTCGACAAAATGATAAATTTCAATTCTTAAATAAATCATCTAAAAAGTTGTTTAATCTTATTAAAACAAATATTTCTCGTGTTATTTCAAAAATTGTATTTAACGTTAGAATGTGGATTTATAATATCATGAACGAAGCTATCATAGAAACACTGGAATACATTGATTAATTTTTTAATCATTTAACATATTATTTATACATAGATACTAAAAAATAACTGCTTATTTAAAAAAAAATTTATATACATAGGTAATTCCTAAATTTGATTAAAAATCTGTATCTAATTATATATTATTAGGGTAAGATTAATTTCGAATAAAAATTATTTTGAACGACAGTCTTTTCATCGCTTTAATTTTTAATAGCTGGGAGTGGTATTTTGAACTGGAATATCTAATTAAGTTTTAATTACATCTTTCCTTATATAATTACCTCGACTATAATTTATTTAAGTAGCCTTCTTAAAGTGGAAATTATAATTTTTATTTCACTCTAGAGATAATCTGATACCTTAAGAATAAATAGTTTGTTCAAAAGCTTAATATAAAATGGTAAGTTAAGTAGATATGTATAAAAAACATTGTTTATCTGAACTCGTATTAACTATAAGTTTATGGTTTCAGGCAGAATTATCTGATAGTTCGCTTGCTATCCAAATTCAAAAGGATATGTTGAGTTATACAGGAATATGGCCTAAGAGAAATCTATCAATTTTGGACTACTTGGTATTTATGATACAGATGATTCTTGCAGTGGGTTTAAATGTTGCTCAAGGGGTTGAAGTGGTAACCCAAATTACCGATATTATTAAATTGGCCGAAATTTTGTACATATTCATGTCGTGTTTTACGTACTGCGTAAAGTTGCTCTGCTTCTTGAGAAATAGAAAAATTTTTATGGACTTAGTTGATATGCTGAAAGAACCAGTATTTACAACATATTCTATTGACTATGACCATTATATGGCAACTACCATAAAACGATGTCGATTATTGGCAAACGTATATCGTTTTATGTGCTTGCTATTGATAATAATGTTGGGAGTTTATCCCATCGTGGATCACAAATACTTACCTTTTCCTCTTTCGTACAATCTTGGAAAATATAGATTTCCTTTGTATATTTTTGAAATGATTGCCATATTTTTTGCTGCATGGAACAATTCGTGTTTAGATACATTGATAGCTAGCCTAATGAGTATAGGCAGTGCTCATCTGGATATACTAAGAGAGAAAATAATTAATAGCTTAAATGGTGATCAAACTGAAGAAGTAATATGTAAGGAATTAAAGGAATGTGTGATATATCATCAAGCAATAATTAAGTACCCATTACAATAATTAAAGTTTAATTAATTTTAATATTATTTTTCTCAGGTATGTTGAACGCATCGATTATGTTTTCAGAGCTGGTAATTTGGCACAATTTTTAACAAGTATTATAATAATTTGCAATACTTTATTTGATTTTGTACTGGTAAGAACGATAATATATTATCTAGTTCTTCTTACATCAATTAATTTTTGTTTCTGCACTTACAGATGCCTATCGAATCGACCCAAACATTAATGCTGGTTGATTATCTTGCGCTGGTATTGATAGAATTTGCTCAATATTGTTGGTTTGGAAATAGCATAACAGTAAAAGTATGTAAATATTTTTTAGATTACATTGATAGGATAATAATATGTATTATATAAAAAAAATTTAGAGCACACAGATAATCGATGGTTGCTATATGTCCAATTGGTACATTTGTGGAAATAAACCTGCAAAATATCTTAATATTATAATGGAAAGGTCAAAGAGACCATTATATGTAACTGTTTGGAAGTTTTCTCGATTATCTCTAGCTGCTTTTATGTCTGTAAGTTATGCATTTAATATACTTGGGTAAGGTTAATTACTTTTAATTTTTAATTATAATTTTTACAGGTACTTCAATGGTCTTACTCGTATTTTGCACTCTTATTAAAACTATACAAGAAAAAATTGCAATAGAAGTAAAATTTTATGTTATTGCACGCTGTATTGCACAAAATTTTCAAAAGTTTTTGATTTTTTAAATTCTCAACTTCGCGTAAAAGTGTTTAAAATTTAGATAGTAATTAGTTATTAGTAATTTAATTAAATTATATTGCATTTTAAAAATAGGTTTCGTAAGTAAAAGTTTTTATATTTTTGATGCTTTATAGTTAATTTGTTGAAAAATGTAATATTGTATCGCACTTAGATAGGTAAAATCATTGCAAGTTAATTTGAATTTGGATAATAAAATTATTTATAAAGAGTCTCATGCTAACAAATAATCGATTGCTGATGATGAAACGCAATTTTTCGAACATTCTATAAAATAAATTATAAAATCATCGCCAGGTCATAGTATATTTGTCATTTATTAAATTATTTAAAAATTAAATTTGTTTATTCACTTGTAAGGAAATAAATTGAAGCTGTAATTACTTTCAAAATTAAAATGTATTAATAAAATTTCAAATGGCACAAAAAAAACAAGTTCCTACGAAATAAATAATCTAATTTATAATCCCGAACCTAACAGCACTCAAATGGGCACTGAAATAAAAGTTACCTACATCAAAAGTTTTCAAAAAAAGGCTTTTGCATTAAATATTTAAAGAACAAGATATAATAATATGTATAAAATATCGTCCAATGTTATTATATTAGATAGAAATCTTGGGATTAGAAACGCAAAATAAAAACAAATTAACTATATGTCAACGTTTCGGTTCATTTACTGAAGCCATCTTCAAAGACTTTAATATAAGAAACATATTGGTAACTACAAATGATAACATAATAGTTTTGATTTCACACTCACCTAATAGTAGGATGGAAAATGTTTTGCGTAAATAAATAAAATATGGGGAGACAATAAAGAAACAGTTAACGTAAATAATATTAAATATAGATATAAATTTATAAAATGAAATAATAAAATCAATTTTAAAATAAAATGATGATTAATAAATAAATTTTGAATTGTGACAAATGACGAAATCAAATAACAAAAAACTTTTTGAAATAAATCAAATCAAAATACAGTAACTAGTCTTAAATCATCCCCTAAAGCCAAAAGAGTTAAATATAAATAGAATATACTCAAGGTAAATCATAAACTATAAGTGTGTGAGACCAAAAATTATAAAATTACAAGTTAAAAAATCCAAACAATAATCTAAAAACAGGAGCGTAATTATTATAACATGGTGAGGATTAATATCAAAAAACCAAAATACTAAGTTGAGTACTAAAAGGTACAATAAAAACAAAATTAAGGTGGTTTAATTTTGTTAATGAAATTTCTTAATAGGTTTTTGTATCCGGAGTTAATATAACCATAGTCTGTCTGTTTATTCATGTTGTTGTCAGTTGTGGAGATATAGGCTGCCTCTAGGAAAATTCTTTTTTGATAGTTAGTCTCGGTGTTTAAAATACTAACATCATCCAAAGAAAAATTATGTAACCCTTTGGTCATATGTTCGGATAACCCTGTCTTTTTGGAATTAGTTTTAATATCGTATTGATGTTGTTTAATCTATGAAGATGGCTTCAGTAATTGAGCCGAAACGTTGAAATATAGTTAATTTGTTTTTATTTTGCGTTCCTAATCCCAAAATTTCTATCTAATAGAACAAGATATATTTGTAAGAAAAAAAAAAATTTTAAGTTTTCGTGAACCGATTTCATACAAAATCTAATCAGTACATTAAAGATAAATATAAGCACCTATATAAAATTTTAATTTTACAATTATTTGCTTATGCGAGAAGTTTGGTTTTGATGGCGACAATTTTTAAATAATAATCCTTTTAAGATCGCATTATTTTATTGAATTTACTAACTCCAAACCTAAAACATCTAAAATATTTTTTTTTTGCAAATTTACAATACTTTTTCATACTATAAAAAATAAAAGGCACAAAAAGAGATAATAAAAATACAAATCCATTTAATCAAACATATCGTTATCAGTTTTTATATTAGGACGAAGAGAATTTTTTCTTTACGGCTTCTTCCAATAGCAAAAGAGCGATTTCATCTAAAAAGAATAATTTCAAAGCAAATTCAGAGATTTCTCAATTAAATTATTAAGCTAAGACTTTTAGACCGATAAAAACTTTTAACCCTTTCCGGTACATGGTTCAAAATTTGAATCACCAAGTTAGTGAAAAGTATTACTACACAGTGGTTCACCAAATGTACCTCTTTTAATTTGTTTTCTGAATTTGTAAAACAACTATAGGTACAATTTCAATTTTCAAAACAAAATTTTTCGCAAAAATGCTTATAAAATTTTGTACCGGAAAGAGTTAAATAAAAAATAGACTTAACTTCAAAATTAAAATATTGATTTTTATTAAAATTTAGTACTTACCCTCTGGAGACAGAGATTTTACAGTTGCCATCATTATTGTAACAAATAGAATTACCAAACCAAAATAACTCATTAGCTTCATGGTTCCAACGCAGTGTTCACCTTTCTGTGCTTTTCAGTCTTCAACTTTGCGTTATTTAAGTATTTTTGCAACAAAAGTGTGAGTAATTTGGAAAATTTTAACCAATTAAGAATACAATTTCAAGATAAAATATTATTTAATCTTTATTTAAATTTTAATTATTTAAATAATTAAGTAAGATAGCATAATATGGAACTTTTTATGTGAGGTAGTTTTTAGAGCATTGATATTTTTTAAAAAGGCATAAAAGTGATAAGTAGAGCCCGGATTCTAAGCTTTTTGCTTTTGCTCTAAATTATAAGCTGAAGATATTCCTTCTGGTTCTTGACGTTTCTTAAAAATTGCAGTGCTTTGACCTAATGTTGATAGTGCTTTTTTGGCTTTTTCTTCAAAATTTTGCTTAAAACGCACGTTAGTGCTTATTTGAGCTTTATTAGAAGCTTTAAAGATAATGAAATTTGGAACACAAAATGTCTGAAACATATTTTGCTATAAATTCGATTTTTATATGAGAAAATCTTGGAAAGTGGAAAGGTACGATTTACAATTTACATTGTAAACATAGGAGTGTATTAATAATTTCTTGAGCCATTGTATATTTTGCTACAAATTTTTTTTGCTACAAAAAAAAAATTTTTAAGAATACATTAATTCGATAACAATTAGTTATATCAAAGCTAACTTTCCATCATCCATCAAATATTATTTTCCAAAAAATATTTGCCTTTTGTGGAATCATTAAAAAAATTTTTTGATTTATAAGCAGGTTTTAACGACATCAGGCGACAATCTTTCAAAATAAAAAATTTTGAAAATTAATATATAATTATTTTTATAATTATGAAGCGAATGTCAAATTATATTTTGATGTTTGAATTTTGGTGCTTTTTTTCAATTTTAAATGACTTTTTCTTCTGTTTTTTGAAACATTTGAAAGCGCTTATTTTGGATTTATAAGTGCTTATAAATCCGGGCTCTAGTGATAAGAGTATCTAGTTTACTAGTTTACAAGTTTACTAGCTTACAAGAGTAATCTAGTTTTGAATAACGTGGAAACTTTCTATTGGGCAGGATCAATAATAATTAGTTAAGTCTTTATTCTTAAGTAACATAATATTATGTTTTATGAATTTAATATATTTCAATTTTTCGCTAAAGAAAGTAAAGATTTTTTTGGGTGCGCTTCTTTTAGGTAGGTATATACTAAGAACCAATCAGAAGCTTTCAATGATTTTAGCGTGAAATTCAAAGTTTTTAATATAATTATGTTTAAGTAATTTGATTTGATATTACATTATTAGGTATATTTATTGAATTTCGTTTAGTAAATTTTTGGGTTGGTAAAAAATTGGACAAATTGGATAGACAGAAGAATACATACGTACTAGTCCAGTCAGTATGTACATTTGAAATTGCATTAATTATAAGAAGCAATTTTTTTTCTCCAATCGATACGGGGGGTCATTGGTAGTCTAAAACAAAAAACTCGAGAAAATCGCCATGTTGCTTTTTCCGCCATCTTGAATTTAAGGGTTGATTTTTGTTTATTAAATAACTCGATTATTTTCAACTTTACGGTGCTAAGCACCAAACTTGTTGAAAATTTAATTTCCCATACTTTTTGTCATTACTCATTTTCCGTATGATCGATATTTTTGTATCTACAGGCAACGAAGTGGGAATGAAAGTAGATAATTGCATTATCTCCTTTGTTGTCAACTGGGAAATGAAACAAAAAAAATAGGTAAATTGACTTTCTATCTGTCATCTGTCAAAAATTACAAGCTGTCAAATTTGAAACTTCAAGAGTGAATATCTCATGAAGTACTGAAAGGATCTCAACCAAATTTTGTATATAGGAACATTGTCCCGACAAAACTTGACAGCATATGGAACCATTTGATAAAAATCAGGAATTAAACATGAAAAAAAAAGATTACTTTATTTTTTAACAGACTGCTGTCAATCGTTGCCCCGCTGATTACCCGGCAGGAGTCGATTTTAGGTTTCTGTAGGCCTAATATGACACAAATAAACTAAAACTAATCTTTATAAAATGTTACATTGAAAAGTGTCGCTAGCTCCCGGACTATATTGAAAGTATCAACTGCCAAAAAAGTCAAAACAAAAAACATCGATTTTTTGAAAGTATCACACTAGTAAAGCCCCTTAAGTTTAGAACTGTGGCCGGAAGCCTATCGAAGATAAATGAAATCGTATGGGGGTACCGGGGTTTATTTGAAGCGATGAAATGAAAAAAAAGAAATTTAAAGCAATAAAATAGGTAAAAAATGTTTACTATACAGGGTGACCCAGACCACCCGTATCAGTACTTTTTTTCAAAAACGGTAAGTCGTAGAGAGTTGGGCTGAAAAAATTTATTACAAAAGCCATAATGACGAATCTAATGGTGATATTATTTCCGGGAAAAGTCGGCATCTAGAGTAGTTTGCTCCAGAAAGTCCAGAAATCCAGAATTTTAAATGGTACCATATGTCGAAAGTGGTATCGTTGGAAAGCTCCTTGAAAAATAAGCAAGTTTTGTAGGAAAATTTTTTTTATTACTCCCACCCCTTTTACGTTATATTTGACTTAAGTTATTAAGTTATTATTTTGATTATTTTGACTTTATTTTAAAAATTGGCATTCAAAATCTAGCTATCGGGTTAGGCAATAATTAGACAATAAACCAGAAGAGCTCAACAGTGTTTAGAAGTAAATAGAAGACATTTTGAACACTTGTGACATTGCTCTAACGCGGTAGCTGGATTTCAAGTGCTGACTTTCAAAGTTAAGTTCGTTATAAGAAATTGAAATTTAATAATTTCAAGTGAATATAACTTAAAAGGGGTGCGAGTAATAAAAAAATTTTTTCTACAAAAATTGCTTATTTTTTAAAGAGCTTTCCAACGATACCACTTTCGACATATGGTGGCAGTTAAAATTCTGGATTTCTGGACTTTCTGGAGCAAACTACTCTGGATGCCGACTTTTCCCGGAAATAATAATATCACCATTAGATTCGTCATTAGGGCTTTTGTAATAAATTTTTTTAGCCCAACTCTCTACGACTTACCGTTTTTGAAAAAAAAAGTACTGATACGAGTGGTCTGGGTCACCCTGTATATCAAATTACCTACATACAACTACTTTTGTCCAACTTTTGTTCAGATAGACAAATTTTTTTGTGTACAGAATTAATTTTAGTTATTTGTAATATATTTTTATTTGCGCTTTTGTTTTATTTGCTTATATTAATTTTGATTTTCAAAATGTTTTTCACGATTAATTATATATTTTTATTATTTGTTAGCATTAAGACTCCTTTGCCTGATAGTTTATATACATACTAGTATATATATACATACTAAGAAGAGTGTTCATTTTTAAGCACTATTTTCACGATTTTTATGCTTAGAAGTCCGTACTCTAGTCATCATAATTAAAATTTAAATAAATTTTAAATGGTATTTTATCTTTTTTAAATTATAGTCTTAATTGCCTCAAATTTTATCAATTACTGCTACCTACTTCTGATAATATGTATAAAAATGCATAAATATCGCAAACTTTTTAATAAATTTTGGTTATTCGTTTTGGTAAATTAATGGCAAATTAATGTAGATTTCTAGCCTCTAGGGGTGAAAGTATGCTAAATCTGAGTAAGTAATAAGAACTGACAATGAGCAAAAGGGTTAAACGATTGATTGATCGTATGGGTCTGAAGTATAGGCAATAACAAAAAAGAATAGAGAAAAGCTAAAATCAGTCGAAATAGAGTATTTAAGACGAAGCTACGATCTGACTAAATTCTATAAAATAAGGTGATCACAGAAAACAAGCTGAGGTAGATATAAACATCGTTGAAAGCACAGAGACAAAACAATTCATATGGTCCCACTAAACACAAACCTGTTATAGAGATGTAACATAGTTTAGCCTATTGCCTCATTGCTATTAACCTCTCTAGGACCTTCCTGCCCACTCTTATGTCCGACTTTTAAGGAGCAGCATAAGATGTTGCACATAACTCCCACCAATAACGGTAATTAGAGCTCTTAGTCCCAACCTCCCATGGAAGAGGTTCAAAATTTGCAATCCTGTAGAGGTTCAAAATATAAAATCTTTTAAAGCTTCAAATAAAGTCTTATTTGAGTGGGTTTCACATGCATCCTAAATCCGTACCGACGAAGTTCAAGATTAATTGAAGTTCAACGTTAAATTTGCTTTCAAGTACAGCATGAACTTTGGCGTTACAGATTTCGGCTGCATGCAAAACCCACTTCTTTGGGATAGTTTATTCACCTGTAAAACTTAAAATTGTTAATAGTACAATGTATTTAAAATGTATAAATATGTACAAATACAAATTTTTTTAAACATTAAAAATTAAAATGCACTTAATGTTCTTAAGTGTAATGATTGTGGCAATGTTCCACCTGAGACTTCTTCTTTGCGGTGTTGATTGCAATACGACTGAACTAAAATACGATGAATTTGCCCATGCATTGAAAAAAAAGGTACATCAAAATTCATAATTGATATCGTCCGTAACTCAATTAACTATAAAAAGTTTATCGGGATTTATCTAGGACAGGTCTAATAAAAAACTTCAACTTTTTGTCGACGTTTCGAACATATATTTCGTTCTTCTTCAGGACTAAAAACAATAAAATGCAGAAATTAACAAAATCCTTACCTCAAGTTCAGTTTACAGAGACCAGGGGTACATGATCTTATTAGTAACTAAATGCGGTATAAAAATCAACATAACAGTAATATTAAAAAACAGTGAGAACTCCAAAAAAACCAAATCACAACTTAATACAATAAGGTGTCAACAATTAAAAACCTTTTTAACATGTCAAAATGTAAAACACAAAATATAAAATATATAAAGTATTCAAGAATTATCAGTTCAAATACATTACCTCACGCAGATTTTCAATCGTTCCAAATAATTAATTAATTTACTAATAACTGCCAGATTTGACCTCTTTACATGTAAATAATATTTTGAAAAAACCTCGAAAAAACCCATAGGACGCAGGTACTTCGTTCTTATCTTCACAAAAGAGGTTCAAAGTACCGCCCGATAAAAGTAAATTCTTCTTTAGTATGTTTGAAAAAATTTACTGTCAAACTTGCAAAATGAATGACACGTCATATGATAATCATTAAAATTTTCAAATGTATTGTCATATTTTTACAAGCCACCTAACAAATTTTCACAAAAAATAGATAAATTAAGATTTGAGTTCATATTTTCTGTAATTTTCTTGTTTTTACATTTGGCTCAATTGCTTTCTTACCAATACTTGTATTTCAAAAGCTTTATCAGCACCCAAAATTTTATCTGAATCAGTTAAACATTTCCGGAGCTACGATAACATTTTTATTTTTTTAGTTTTGTTTATTGTGGTAACCCTGGCAAAGATTTCCCTGCCAAAACTTTATTTTCACCACTAGAGCCCACCAGACATACGTCTAAAAAGTTTGACTGCCATCGATGCAGAAATGCCGAAAAACATTGAAGGACAAGAACTTTGATCCAGATTTCGCAAAAAAAGTAATCTTTTTTTTTCATGTTGAATTCTTGATTTTGATCAAATGGTTCCATATTATGCTGTCAAGTCCTGTGGGTGCAATAAACCTACATACAATTTTTTGATATAATTTCCGAAAATTTTTGGAATCGAGTTGCTACGCGACTCGTATTCCGTCTAACTCAATATACGTGCTTAAGAGAGAGATGCGACACGGCACGATTAAATAATTTGGATATAACAAATGGTGGTCCAAAAGTAATTGACACTTGAACTTTTTTTATTTTCTTTATCATTTCCACAATTTTCAACAAATTTTCACCATTTTCAGCTGGCCTCTAAGTTTAACTATGATGTACATTTATGCCAAATTTTTTGACATTTGGTTGCGTGGTTTAACCTGTGCAATTGATACTATTTCATTTCATGATCTCGTAACCACATACAGACAGACATACAGACGAACATCCAACTAAAATTCATCAAAAACTTATCAGGACATGATAAGGAACATTTTAATGGAAAAATTACAATTTTTGATTTTTGAGTGGATTACAATACTATCCCTTATACATACGTATACGTATGGGGAAAGTAAAAATTTACGGCAAATCTATTTTTTTCAAATCATACTTGCGTATTTCACATTTCAATGGAAATCCAAAATATCTAAAAATGACGGTAAAATGTACTACTCAATACGAATATTATATTATCACTGCATATCGTTGTTTATTACTGCCGCATACTGTAGAATTTCAAGTGTGTTCTAGGGATTTTTGAAATTTCACCAAGTCAAATTGTCAAAAAAATCATAAACATAACGTGAGGTTACGTTTAAATTTCGTTTGTGGTTTGGCGGTGTTAATTTTGAAAAATAGGTTTCAAATTGTTTAATTAATTATGACTCTAAATGAAGATGGATCGGCTAAACTAATAGCTCCAACAGTGGATCAATTAAATGCCGATAGAGTTACAGAAGTATGTCTTAATAAATTAAATTGCAACAAAAAAAGTAACTTCTCTGTATATTTCAGCTTTCGGTGAAATATTGGGCACCTCATTCTATTAAAAATCATCTTCCATTCAATCCAGATGTTGTGGAAGACATATATCAGCAAGATATTCGTGGCAGCAAGTACGAATCTATTTCTTAACCTCAAATTCAAGCTAATATATTTATTTTCAGTTTTTCAATTCGCCGGATAATGGTATTAGAATTTAGTCAATACCTGGAAAACTACTTGTGGCCTAATTACAATTCCAATGCTTCGCACTCGCATATGATGTCAATTGTAGTGATGTTAAACGAAAAGTTTAGAGAACGCGTGCAAGCTTGGGAGCCCTTTAAAAGAAATTCAAAATATTTTTCAGACTTTTTTCGTCAAGTTTTACATTCTTGTCTGAAAGATGATTTAAGTATTACTTTAAAAGAACAAACATCTTTACTGGTATTTCTAAATCACTGCTTCAATAGTATGGAAGTTGTGATATGTCGTGATCAAGTGAAACGATTGGTGTCGTTATCTATGTGGATTTCTTTGCAAGAAGCACGTAGAGAGCACGAATTTAAACTATATCCAATGTGGAAGAAAAATTGGAAAAAAATTCATAAAAAAGATAATTCCAACGAAATAGATCAACTGTTGTGGGAACGAACATTTTTGCATAAATTAATGTTGAAATTTATGACTGTTCTGGATACCATACCCAAGGAAGGTGCTATACCTGAAGAGAAGGTAATAAATACATGAAATGAATGTTTTGTTTTTAAAATTGGAGTTGCATTTTTTAGGTTCATTATTGTGAGAGATTTCTCGAACTGATGACCGATATAGAAGCACTGCTACCTACACGTAGATTTTTTAATACAGTTTTAGACGACTGTCATTTGGTTGTGAGGTGTCAATTATCCAATTTAATTCAAAGGCCAGAAGGACACTTATTTCAACAAGTAAGTTTTCTTTTTATTATTTATTCATAAAAAATACAAAATGAATATAAAATAATCATGTACATACAATAAATATATATTATTCAGCTACCAATCACATTGGAATGTATAAAATGAGACTCTTTTTAAGTTAAATACGTCTTTTAAGTATAAAATTATTGCAATCAGTCGAAAAATTCAATTTCGTAATTTTAAATTATAATCGAGATTCTTCATCACAAAATTTAATAATTTCCAGTATTCATAGCTGTCATTTCGTCTCCCCATTCACATTCAGGTTCGGGTCTACAGCATGAACATGCACAATTTGCATAGCAGCACGTTTTACGTACCAAAAAAAACACATGCTCTTGATTGAAAACGCATACATATAAATAAAGTGGAGCTTGTATTGTGTTTACTACTATGTAAGTGTAGGCTAATCCTTCAAACTTTGCAAACGATAGCAAAAAGAAAAGCCATGTTATTGTCATTATTAAAAATAATAGTAAAAACATGCGAAAGCTGAAAAATAAGCAAATTAAGTGTTAATTATGCTATAAACTATAGAAATAATTTAATTCAGTCAACTTGCATAAAATATAGATTGCTCCATTTTAAGTAGCTCAATTTGGGGATTTTGCTTATTAAAATAAGGGAAATACATATTTGCATCAATAGAATACTCAAAAAGGTAATAGGTACTTCAGAAATGAAATTCCAAGTTTTGGCTTATTTTCCACCTGTTGGTTTATATTAAAAAACATTTCACTTTGAATCTTAGAAAAATATTGAATAAAAAAATTTAAGCTTTATAAACTATTGATCACAATATTTATGAAAATACTACATTGCTTTATTAGGCACTTAAGTTTGACTTTTTGTAACGAGATCCCCATGTTGAGCCATTGTAAGTACATGAAGTTAAAATTTGCTAATGTTAATTTTGCTGGCATGAACTACAGCATGATAAACATAACAAAATTTAATAAAATATAGCTTTTTGTGCAAAAGTTATGTTCTCACTTGAATTGATTTACAGTGAAACCTGTATAAGCTGGAATCGCTTGGAGTCGAAAAAAATTTCCGCTTTAAACAAACAGGTTTCCGTGTGCAATTTAAATATAAAGCAACTTAATTATTATTTATTATGAAGGAAATTTCATGATAAATAGGTATTTTTTAAGGAAATACTAATGCTTATGAAGATTTCACTGTAGGTACATAAAATATTTTAAGAAAAAATTAAATTACCTGTGCTTCAATTTATGATGAATTCTTCCATATGTATTCATTCGATTTAATATCTTTAAAGTTGTGGCAAAAAAGAAAATGTTAGCTAAAATGGTGAATGACACTGGCACAAAAAATATGACAATGCCTAATGAGCCAATGGTTTCTTGTTCGTAGCCTAGTTTTACTTTACTTTTCGGTTGGGGATAATCCATGGTATAATGTGCAAAAAGAGCTAAAGCTCCCATAACAAGAGTACAGCTCCATACATATACAGAATAATAGCAGTACTTTTTTCCATCTGTTATACGTAAGAAAACATTGCGTGATCTAAATGAATATGTTGATTTGATGAATTGCATTCTACTTTCTTATATTTTGCTCACCTAAAAGTTTTCCAGATGTAGTATCCAATACTATTTAACCAAAAAAAGGCACCCAATAAGGATATGTAACAGATGGCTTCTGCAGGTGATAAATTTGTTTGTAAATTTATTTTAAATGTACAGGTTATTAATACTAACCTGCAACAATTATGCTAACATGATTAGTAAAAATGCTGAACAGTCTTATCATGTCGGCTATTTGATGAACAATAAGGCACAAAGATATTGTCGTAATAATACTACCCACCAAATCTCTCAAAGTGGGCATAATAAAGTAAATAACAGCTACCGTCAAAAAACAGCCCATGCTAATTACGTGAGTAATAGGATTAATTATGTTGCGCATAAGAAAGAATGTGTTCAACCAATTTGTCTGTTGTTCCGGTGCACAAACTACGGCATACTCACTTTCTAAATGTCCTTCGACATGCTAAAAAAGCAGAAATTAAAATGTTAAAAACTTTACAACGATAAATTATTTATCATCAATACCTTTTCCATGCAATATTTCCCTGAAGGATAATCATGATACATTAATTCTTCACCTTGAATTGAATCATAATTGGGGTCTTGTTCTTCACCAGGAACAATGTGATACAAATAGTGCCGCAACACGCCATTGGGTAACAATTTAAGAACATCTGTGGAATTTTTATAGTAATAAATAGGCCATTGCTGTGTCGAACCACAATCGGGTGAACCAGTTATAAATCTTCAAAATAGTACAATTTACTTCAGATAAACTAAGCACATTCTATTAATGCTTACATGTAATCAACTTGCACATTTGTCTCTCCATTTTCTCTCGTAAAAATTGGTTTCCAAATACTTGTTACGTTTGTTTCGTTTATGTGAACGCAACGTTTGTCGATTAACAGTTCATAAGATTCGCAACATTTATTCACTTTTACTGGGCTTCTATCCCGAGTATGATACTGAAAGTCGCCAACTGCCAAAGTTACAGTAAATAATAACGTTAAACGATAAGTTTTAAATAGCATTTTTTATGTGAGGTTATGTTGACCAAATAAATAGTTGGAAATAAATTATAGCTTAGATTTATAAACATTGATTTTGTCATTTGATTCACTGTTCCTCTTATTACAATAGCGTACGATTAGTGATGATATCTAAAAAAAATTCAATACTGATCACTTATCTGGAGTAGCAAAATTGTGCAAAAACTGTTTGAGGCGATTTAGACGGCGTAATTATATTTGAATCGATAATTAATTCGATTTCATTATTGAAAACTTATTTAAACTTCCTGGTTTCAACTTTCGTCATGTTATATTTAAACTTCTGCGACGTTGTCATATCGAGCGGATTTTGGAATCAAGCAACGAGATTGCCAATATACATAGTGTAACAAAAGAACAAGATTTTTAATAGATTGTAATTTTACTGGTAATTCTTTGGTTTTCTTTTGCAAATTTTTGTTTCTTTGAATATCTGAATGTAGTCAAATTTTAACTTACCACTGTATTTTTACTATTATTTAGAAATGGCTCACAAAAATAAGCATACAGTCCTATGCTAACAATGTAAATTGTACTTTTTGAAGATGTTTTCTCAAAAAAAAATCGCAAAAATTTTTAGACATTTTTGGTTGAAAATTTCATTCTTTTCATTTTTGTTTATTTGCATTTTTCTATTTCGTCTCACTGTTTTCGAGATACAGTGACTTAAAACAATCTCTGTAAAATTTTTAATTAAATACCTATAAGAGTAATGTTAACTTTTTTCGGCTTATCCATTTTAGACTCTTAAGCTGGATTTATAGTTTGACGTACTGTAAACGTAGACGCACTGCAAAAAGATGAACTATAAAATGTATGACGCATGACATAACGTAAGTGAAACGGAGTGTAACGGAAGAGTTGGTCAACTTTCATCTCTTAAGGCGCGTTCTTACGATTCAACTTGACTCGTAAGAACGCGCCTTTACAGTACTTTTCTTGCGTCCGACCAATCAACAAGCGTGATATGATTCGTGTTACGATGCGATACGAACTTGTGAATCGTATGTTTATTATTTTCTTTAAGTATGAATTTTGACAGGTTTACTTTTTCAAAGTTTTGAGGTCAATTCTAAATTGTTTTTAAATATTAAAGATTTTAAATATATTTACGGTACTTTGTGATTGTTTATTGAATATTTGAAATAATATTATTTCATTCATCACCTCTACCCATGCGCAAAAATTCCGTTCCGTTAATTTATAAATTGAACAATATTTTACATTGCGTTTGTTACGTATCCAGTGCGTCTACGTTTGCAGTACGTCAAACTATAAATCCAGCTTTAATTTATTTATTTTAATTTCACATTATTTTGAGTCTAGAATTTTATCATAAATTAAAATATTTTGAGGTTTTGTTAAGTTTCGTTTAAAACATATATGGTTATTCTTTGTTGTAATATAATATTATTTGTCATGTTTACAAAGACCGAAAATACCAATTACGTATTTAAAAAAATTTAATGGAAAGGATATGAAATTTCACCGAAACGAATTTTTTAAAATTAAATTTTAAGAACATTAATAAATTATTGACCAACATAGAAATGTTGCCATAGAAATGTGGAATATACAAAGTGATTCACCAAAGTGGTTCATTAAAAGTTTCCATTAAGGTTAAAATACAAAAGCTTTTATGAACATCTATTTATTGACCTCAAGCAAATTTAGATTTATTGTTGAAGTATGAAATTAAATTAAAATATAAAATATACAAAAGTATTATAAGTTTTGTTAATCTAGCGTTTGTATCGTTGAGATCTTGAATTTTGTAAAAAATTAATTCGATTAACAATTGACAAAATAATTATGTTTTTAACTCGAAAGCGTCGTTCTCAGGAAATTAACGCGGAACGTATATTTATAAAAAATAATGTAAAATAATTAAATTTCTTCTTTAAAACCTCATTTTCATTGATGTATTTGACTTTAAGAGAATTTTTGTTTATTTTATTAACTAATTTACCTCAAATACATCGATAAAATCGAAGTTTTAAATAAGAAATGTCATTTTTTTATTTATTGACGTCTAAATTACGTAGCGTTAATTGGCTGATAACGACGCTTATTGTAGAATAATGTTGAATGAAGCTTACGCGGATTCTTATCGATAAATGTAATAAATTAATTAATCGATTAATTTTGATTGAATCTACATTTCGTTGAAATTTGATAATGTGAAATACCATTTTAATGCGATATCAATACAATTTTATAAATACACTGTAAATATTTAATAATAGTAAAGTTTAAATACTTAATATAAATGGTGCAATTAGAAGGATATATATGTATAAAAGGTACCTTGTCACCTCAAAAACGGATACGCAACATTCGTTGTCACCTCATATATAATGCTTTCACCTCCGTTTTCGGAGGTGACAACGTTTTTCCTTGTTTTCTTCGAAATAATGTTGTAGATGGCGTTACGGGCTAAATATCAAAATTTGACCCGGAGGTGACAACGACCCCCTAGTATCCGCAAAACAATCTGTTAGTTCGGGCATATATCACTGGCGCTAGTGTCGTTTTCTTGTATTCACGGACTGTGCGTACCTACCTCCGTTACATGAACTGTACGTTGTCTCCACCGAGACTTGGCAACACTGCAATATTATATATTAATTAAAAAGAAACGGTCGACTTGTAACTCGGTATATTTTTATCTGCTATTCTACGAGTGTTGGTTATTCACGGATACACAATAGTCGTTGTTACCTCTTGAATTTTTAAAATGAATTCAAGAAGTTTATTAAATTAATTAAGATGAATATTAAATAATATAGTTTTGAATAAAAGTAAGTTTATTAAAAACAGTTTTAATTCTTAAAATCAGTGATAAATTAAAAGTTTACCTAATTTTTGCACTACTGACTGTTTAAATGCTTTTTGGAACCAGAAGAAGTTAATTCTGATGATATGGAGCGTTGCGACGTTGAGAAAACTTTTTGCAAAAGTGACAATAATTTTAGATCTGACAGAGTATACGTAGTCATAGAAATTTATTCAAAATTATTTTAACCCAATTTTTATTAAAATAATAATAATAGCAACAACTGTTAATTATTATTACGCTCCTAAGTTTGTTAATTAAAAGTTCCCATTAAAGCTGTAGTTGAATTACCGGCGACAGAAATCGGAAATTAATTCAAAAACTTTCATGTTTATATTTTTACGAACGTAAAAGGTGTAGGGAATCCGTTAATTTCTAGCGACGCGACTTTATCAACAACAATGTACCTAATCCGTAATGTAATAGTAACTTATAAAATAAGCAATTTTTGAAAACAACCATGGCAACGTTTTTCTAGTAAATTAGTAAAATTTATATGAATTTTACTGAAATTATGTTGTACTCGTTAATACAAATCAAAAGATTTTTTCCTACGCCCGATAGTGAAAGTAGGCTTTTCAAGCTGTCAGTTGATAGTTGAAAGTTGGCATTTGCCGCTTGGTGAGCGGCAATATTTCATTGCCGCTCGCCCAGCTGAAAGTAGATTTGTTTAAAATAAAATACATAACATAAACAGTAACTACAATTTATTCAATAATATAATATGTCATCTTATTTATACCTTCAACATCAAATAAGATTTATCAGGAGTAATATCTATCAATTTCTTCTCTTTTAAGAATCTTTGATTTTTTGGATTTTGGTAACCTTTTGATTGCTTCTTTGAAAAAGCAATGAATCGGCTATTCTTTGAAATGTCAATATAGTCGCGTCAATAAATACATAAAATAGGCAATCTTCGGAAGTCCTCAAGAACAGCTCCGATTTTGATGATTCTTTTTTTTAAATATTTTATTTTTTATATTATTTAAATTCAGAAACCTTTTGAAGCGGGGATATGACTATTAATATAATTTATCCAACACCTCTGTCTTATGAAGGCATAATAATGCCGATTTTACATATCTTATGGGGTCTATAAAACACTAGTGGACTTATGAATTTATAATTACACACTAATGACTTATATGTAAATTATGAGTACACCTACTACTTAATAGTTTTCATAATTTCAATTTGATATTTTAAAACGTCAAATGTCAAAACTTTTAATTACATTTTAAACTATTATTACGAGATATTGGATAAAACTTTGTATTACACACGTGTCTTATTGGCATCCAAAACACTCAAGAAATTAAACACTCGACCTGCGGTCTCGTGTTTAAACTTTTCTTTCGTGTTTTAGGGGCCTAATAATACACTTGTATTATAAATAACTATTAAACAACATGGTTTGATATTTATATAAAATATCAGTTTTTCATACAAAACTTATTCTACAATAATTCAATAATTAATATACGAAAGTAAATTAGAATATTATTATTAATTGTGGATTATTTATTATTTTATGAGATATGTATAAAAAAAAATTGTTTATCAATACTTGTAGGGAATAATAGATCCGCAACACTTTCCATTTAATTCCACTGTATATTATTTTCGGCCAGTTTTTTGCAAAGAAGATTACTAAACCAATTTTTATTTTTGCTGCTTCCCAACTCTTTAGTTTTCTTTAGAGGCATATCTTCTTCAAATAAATAAACAATTGAAATATTACTTATATATCTACAAATTTTCTCAGACGCTTTAGACGTTCCACCATTATCATATTTATCAAAAATAACTTTAACGTTAGGGCCATTGTTATTACGTAAATATCTAATGTACTGTAGACAAATATCAAGAAACTTATTATTTTTGCCCCATTTTAATCTATGGTGTAACATACCACCATCAATAATGTAGAAAAATCGGCGAAGCACCGATATCTTTTTGTAAAGATATCCATTATTTCCACCAAACATTACTTTAGTAATATTAAAAATTAAAAATAATAACTAGAGGATGCAAAGGGGGAAACGCACATAATTTCAATGAAAGTTATAAGGCTTGCTCTAGTACCATGCTCCAAAGCACCTTCATAATGAATTGGAAAAGATCAAGCTCGCTAATTTCCTTTCAGTCTTAATATTTAACGATGATTTTTATGATATTCTAAAAATGCTGGAAGTAATGGACGTCATCATCGGTCCTATTGCAAAAGAATATACCTTGGAGAGAGAAAACAGCTGAATCAACCAGGTGGAATTACGTCATTAAGCATTTTCAAAAGAGGAACGAACAGCTCCGAGAAAATCTTCAGCTTCTCAGCAGAGGAGGGTCCATTGTGTGGGCCAGGTATTAGCAGTTTTTATGCTAAATATCATTTTATCTTTCAAAAATCCATAGTTAAATCGTTAAACGCGTAAATCTCCAAATGACATTTTTCAAATTTCCTGCATTGTAACTGAAAGAGCAATTATTATCCGATTGTCTTGAAATTTGAACTAAGTACTCTTGAATATATTTACTCTACAATGACGTAGGATATTTTTGTTTAGATGAAAACGGTTATTTGGCATTGAAGAAACGCCCATTTTATAGGCAAAGAAACAGACTATTTTTCATAACTACGCTATTTAGTTAGATTTTGATATTTTTCGAAAATCCTACATCATTGAACAGGAAGTACTTTCTACTTTAACGCTATGTTTTCCTTTTTCGGTTTCAGTTATTCAATCGGCCGGAATCATGGCAGCAGTAGAAGAACTTTTTTTGCGCTTCCAAAGGCAGCGCATAAGTCGTTTAAATTTCAATAGTTTTCTATGAAAACATTAAGTAATATAATAGAAAATGATCTTGCATCACGTGCATAGAGTAGTTTTAAAAACTAAAAATTAAACACAATTAAGGGAAAGATTTTTTTCTACAATTTTGTTTTCAAATATTTTTTGTTGTTCTAATAAGTTAGATACTACTTGTAAATTGTCTATCTATTTTTGCGTATTAAAAATGTAAAAAAATCCAGAATTTAATTAAGGCTGGAAGGAACCCCAATATTTTGAATTTTTTTGTTAGGAAACTTTAAAGCAAACCAGTTTTTTACTAGGGTGACGTTGCCATTGTTTTTTTCAAAAAATGTTTAACGGTTTCCAAAATAACTAATAATTATATCCCTGTACGTAACAACTTTTGTCCAGAAGTGTATAATTATTATTTTTGCATTGTTGCGCCACTTGTTCACGCCTCAATTTTTGATTATACAAATCTCGTTAATTCATTCATGCGCGTCACCTTGTTTTTCTAATTTTGCGAAATCTCTCTTTCTCCTCTTAAATTAAAAAAAAATTTGCACAAAAACTTAGTCCAAGTACTACTGAGTAGCGAAAGCTCTAGAAGTATTTTTTGTCGAGTATAAACACGGATCACATTAATTAAAGTTGTTGTCATTCCATCAATCCAATTAATGCCATATTATTATTATTAAACACAATAAAAAATTTATAAAATTATTTATAAATTTATAAAAATAATTATAAACAATTTTTAGTATATCACGGTAGAACAAACAGAATATAAAAATGAAACTGGTAAACATTGACAAATCCCACGCAAGTGTCATGGATCGCGTGAATGTTGCTTGGAGCAAACTCGATCTGTAACATTTAGCTTTTAATCGTGAAATGTTTATAATATAGTAAGTATAGGATCAACTCTATACTATAACACCTCCGTCACATCTGGCAACATCGCTGGAGGACATAACACGCACTGTTTCTAAGTTCAGACGCACATATACGAGGACACTACGTATCTTATATATAAGAAAAATATTGAATATATAAAAATTGTATTAAGAGAATATTTTACCCCTCTTTTGAAAAACGGTATCCGGACGTTCCCCTCAGCTTATATATCTGAGTGCTATGCAATTTAAGCACTCCCTTCAACCGGAGGTCAGGTCGTCTTCTCAATATAACGGAGGTGACAACTTAACAGGGATACGTATATATATACGTATAATCAATTTGTACTTCTTTTTTTATAGGTATTTGCTTTTTATTTGAATTCAGTATTTTTGAATGAACAATAATTCTAATAGAAGTTAGTCACGTGTGTGATGTCATAACCAAGCCCCCGTTTTTTGCGTAAAGCTTTAATAATAATTTTACTAAAACAATTATAATTCATTGGAAATTGTTAGAATAACTGATTCTATAAACTTGAAGACTTGTGGATTATTGTGCAATTTAAAAAATTTTGCTCAAAGAAACCTAAATACTAATATAAAAAAATGCAAAAGAAAGTAGATATTTAGAAAATTAGAATTTACATGTTAATTTATCGCTTTAATTTTAATGTTCAATATTAGATTTGCATAGTATGATCAATTAGCAATTAACGATTTATTATGATGAGCATAACAAGTTTTTTTTCTCAGCTCAATAATTTGAACTTTTGTTGACGTTATATTATCCAAACAATCAGTACCTACGTGTAATTAAAATTAGTTCTATTCAATTTATAAAAAGTTCTCTTAACCGAGCATTTTCAGAAAATTATTTCCAACATTCATTGGTAGGTTTTCCATTGATATGAAATGCTCTAACGATGATCATCTTAAAGAAATTATTAATTATAATATTAAAATCCGAAAAGTTCAATATAAATGAATATACTCTGTAATACCTACTAATATATAAACTAAAAACGTTTATTTTGCTTTCAAATTTCAAATTTTTAAGTACAAAATAGATTTTACTAAAAAAAAAACTAATCGTTACAGTAGCAGCATAAAAATTTTTTTTTTAATTATATTTTAGTTATTTGTATATTTCTACAATTTTCATTATAGAAGGTGTCACTTTCTTCATCTACTAATTCTTTCCACTCTTGTGGAAATGTAATACACAATAATTTTTCTTGTTTTCCCAAAGCTTTCAAAACTTTATTTCTCAGTACCACCAAAATGAAAAATAGAACTCCCCCTACAAGATAATTTCTGCAATCGAAAATATCCCTGTAATAATAAAATCAATTAAGTTTATTTACATAGAATTTAATATTTACTTACCATAAATAATCTAACGCATCACTTTCGTGTAAAAATATGAATGTTATAATATCGGTAACCACAAGCAATATAAAAATTAGAAGAATGTGCAAATAAACCACTGATCTGTAAACAATAATTATTTTATGTCAATATATAAATTTACTAATAATTATTTATTCCGAATTTATTAATAAAAATACTAAAAAATTAAAAATTTTAGCTTAACAATGAAATTCTTTTTTTGTTGGATTTTTAAAGTATACTTTTATAAAGACTTTTTTATTAAAAGAGATAAGATAAGTTTGTTGGCAGTTTCACAAGGATACTACTAATGCTTGTACGACACTATCCATTTCTCTGTATAATAAACTGCACATTTTATGCTCGAAGACAAGTTTAAAACCTTTGCGCATGCGCACTTTGTTCTGCGCAAAATAAGAAGGTACCTATTAAAATCATATTAATTATTACTTTTTGCGCAATGATGTTAATAAATAGTATTCAATTCTGGAATCGACGTCTATCCATACTTTTTTAGCTGCCCATAGCTGCAGAACGGAGCTTATCAGAAGTGTTATAAAAACAGGTCCATAGAAGTACGCCAAGACGGTGTAAGCTCCTACATTTGAAATATAGTTTTATTACGTATAGAAATTAATCTCGTTTGATATATTTTATCATACCGCTTTCGTACCAGCACTGATTACTTCCAGGTCGTAAATCTTGATTTCTTTCACCATGAAATCCCAAAGCAGTTATGGCTAGTAAAACCGGAATTCCATATCCATAACCATAATATATTAATGTCCATCTGGCTTCAGTTTGATAGAGTGACTGACTGAAACATTATTATAGTAATTTTTAATCATTATCTCAAATTCTTAACGTACATTGTAATTCTCCACAAATGATACGATAGCACAGTCAACCAGTTATACGAACAAAAGAAGGCGAAAAAATATATGGAAGATGTTAAAACGCAAGACTCTGGATTTATAAGTGATATTACTTTTAAAAATGTGGCTATCGTATGAACCACTATTATGGGTCCCACAAAGTTTAATATGCATTGTCCCTTGAAAAAAGCATTTAAAATTCTAATGTATTCACTTGGTACAACTGACCTCTAAATCTCGAAGATCTTTCACGAAAAAATAAATAATGAATATAAGCAATAGTAGTACCAGCGTTATGAGTGCACATGCATTTTTTGCATACGTTAATTTCACTCTTTCTTCTGGTTGTGGTGTTTCTTCTCTATCGTAACAAACAAGAGCAGACTCTCTTTCATTACCAAATTTTTTTGTTAAGCAATACCTAAAAATAAATTTACCATATTTAATATTAAGAATAGGACCGTACTTACTTTGTTGGTTCAATTAAAACGTATCCATAATCTTCATTTTCTTCTATATGTAAATATTCATCTTCGTCTATATCAAAATCAAGAGCACTATTATGCTCAGGTCCCATAAATTTTCTGAACTCGCAGGTCAGTGCAGTTAAATTGGATGCATCCCAACACGTTAAATTATCGAATATAATGTTTGTGGATGCACAGCAGGGCTTCTGGGCACTAACATAATTATTCAAATTGCTGCAAACTAATAGCAACGTACATATTCGAAAAATCATTTTAAATTTGCATTGGTCCAACTGCAAGAAAAATTTAATAACTATCAAAACATTTTATCAATCAAGAGTAAGAACTGATGGCATCTCGTGGCATGCATAATTTAATTTACTTAGTTTAATATTAATTTTGCGAGTTTTACTCGAGACAAGTAAAATGATGTAATTATTTCTATAAGTATAATAATTATTGTGAGTTGTAATATTGAAATTAAAAAAATTCGCACAATCAATAGATATAACTATAAATTGTCGATGTTCTCTTTTAATAACTTAAACTAAATTTACCTGATCATTATTATTTATAAAAATTAATCGCGCTTTTTATGAATAAAACTGACCTTTAATAATACTCCAAAAAATCTCACTGAACTTGGAATTTAACCACTGTTATTTCATTTATTATTGTGTTTATTTCCTACAAACGTAATTATTTAATGCCACTTTATTTCTGTGACTTTTTCTTCAAGAATAATATTTAATTTTAGAACGACCGCGAAGATGTGGTGAAATTATTTTACACTAACTTTGTTACGTATCGGGCACACTTATGTGTCTTGGAGAGATGCCAATGGGCACCTAAGCATTGCTAAATCCCAAGTTTTTTCGAAATTGTTCAATCTGATACTTTTATGCGAGGCTCACAGTTTTCATTAATTTTTTCTGTTATGACTTCTAGTATATGAATTAATAGCAATTTTTTTAACTAATAAATATATTTTAGTTTATAATGATTTACTATTAAACATAAACGACCGCTGCGGTAGGTAAATTTGGTAAGTTATTTTTAAAGAGGAAAATCTGTATCCATCTGTCGATAATATTATTGATAATTCGAAAATTTAAAATAGCTCTCAATAAATTTCGAAATCATTCAATTACTTTCGATTAACTCATCGATCTCTTCTCTTTTATAAGATCATAATAATTTATTATGAATCAACTGAGGTTACAAAATTACAACAAATGTTACAGTTTCCATAAGATAGTTTGGCCTCCGAGATATGCAAATAACATTATGACTAGTTTACTCCAGATCCTATTATAAATTAATATGACGAAGGAAAACAACCCTTTAAACTGGCAGCTTTTGCTCCAAAAAACTGATATGCTAAACTATAAATTTAATTTCGGTATTTATTATAGATACATAAATCTTTTTTTACCTACGTTTATAGCCAATATCATAACTTTTAGCAAAAATATATTTATAATATTAATTTTATCATCAGTGACCACATGGGTATTTTAGAATGCAAGAAACTAAAACAGAGAAAGGGAATATTAAGTAACATAATTCAGAACACAAAGAGCATAGCTTAGGAAGATTAATTTTAGTATATAATTTTAGATTATAATATAATTTTTTCAAATTTTGAATTTTTCAAAAAACACACAAGTTACTCGAAATCTTATTCTAGCTAGCATATGGAATTGATTTAGAGGATTTTGTATGGTTTTTGTATCTCCTAAGTCCAGTTGTAATCCTGGATTACCTTTGGCTAGAGCTGTATACAACTAATCTTTATGAGTTGTATGCTCGAACATTTTTAATTTTAACATTTGACAAAACTTTTTAGGTACCTACTGGAAATGAACTTGAAGTAAAAAATTATTTTTATAATTGAACATAATCGTGAAATAGGCCCTTATATCGTATTACTAAATTTTGAATTGTTTTTTTTTTATATTTATAACGTAATATTCATTTATCTTCTTTTTTAAATATTTTTAGTTCTAAACTATCAAATAATAGTATGTAATTAATGTTCTTTTTTGTTTTTTAAATAATAATATTCTACATATTGTATTTCTTCACTTTACTGTTAAAATTCTATTATTTTAACGTTTTGTTTAATTCTGTTAAATATAACATCGTAGGTACTTTTAGCAACTGAAGATGTAGAGAACACCGAAACTATGCAGAATTGCATTTAAGAATATTTTGGAAAAACAAATTTTAATACGAGATTACCATAATATTTTTGGAAATTATCAAAGCGGTGTCATCAATGTCAAAATCTTTGTCGCAGCTTTACTTTGCTTTTTAATTAGTTGATAAAGATTTACCTACCTAAAAAATTAACTGTCAGGTGCAAACTGCACTTACCGCCTTTGATGCTTAATTTACTATAAAAAAATACCGCTTTGGCTTTGTGATTGCATAGATGCATTCCTCAGGTGCATAAAGCATTGTAAATGGACGGATATATCTTTGAGAGTATGTTAGCTCACATCTCCACACGTATGACGGTAGCACATAATAGTGTGTACTAGTGTGAATCATTTTAATTCGCATTCTTATATATTTTTCTTTTTTTCAATTTTGTAAAAATATTTGCAACACAAGACAAATGCTATGTAGTAAATAAATTCCGATTGACCAAATTGAACTAAATTGACTGATAATAAATAATTTTTTTAATTCCGGAATCACATAATATGTAACAAAATTAATTTTTGGCAGTTAATAGTTTTTATGTATTAAAATATACAGTAGAATCCGCTTAATGTGATCTCGGATAATGTTATCAGTCGGTTATTGTGATCATTTTTTTTGGAAACCGGCCACTTTTCTTTTTTTTTTTTTTTGCTGCTATTTTGTTCTAATACAAGTCTTCTAAAATTCGCCTTTTTCTAAATTTCGCTATTATCAGTTAATATTATTAAAATGTCCTTGGCCCGAAGTGATCACATTAAGCGGATTCTACTGTATAATACTAGTATGTTTAAGCCAAGTCGGAATGGTACAAATGACACTAATTTGGGGTCGAATCTAACGAAGTAAAAAACTCCATAATCTAGCAAAATATTAAAATAATCAAAAGTATGTTTAATATTATTATGATTGTAAAACTAAACATAAATCAGGAAAAATATTAAACTTACGTATTAATAGACTACAAGATTTATTCATTGTTTACTTTTAGACTCGATAGTCTTTCATGTTATTCTCAAATGATGGGAAATTATTACATATTGATGAAAGTATTCATACAATCGGCACCTTCAATCGTGTTACAAATGCGATTTTTGCGAAAATTATTCCCATAAATTACCAAAACTATTAAATTAAAATATAGATAGATAGATAGATATTTTTCGACTTTTACCTAAAAAATGGAAAGAAGTTGAATTAAATTAAATATTGTACTATCTCGTCTGTTATAAACTTTGAAGTAGGAAAATCTGGATTTAGACTACGAATGAGACCCCCTTAGAAGAAGAAAATTGTGGAATCGAATTAATGCAATTTCAGCAATAAATTTTGTACATTTTTTTTGCGCTGTAAATAACTTACCTTGTATAATCTATGACAAACATATTACTTATTTAATCTTTTTCTATTTCTCGGTTGTCAGTAAAACACTGAAAACATACCTGTCTCTCTTACACATTTTAAAATATACTAGCATCTCACTTGTGTTTATCGCACCCTTAAGCATGTAGTTTTTACATCAAATTGTTTTGTAGATTTTTCAGTATTGCAAAGTGTTGACCTGTTAAGACATCGGTGGTTTAAGATATTTTTTGTATATTTAAATGAATAATAATTAGGTCATAATATATTTATATCGTCGATTTTGTAATGTTGACAGCTATCAAAACATTTCATCGTGCAATTTTTTAATTTTAGAATTTTTTTATTATGATGTATAAGCGTGCGGATATAGATTTGTAGTTAATTTTGGGATTTTAGTTTTAATTTAATCTTGAAAGTATTTTTGAGTGATGTATTTAATGATTAAGAGGTTTCATTATCAAATAAATTAGTTATTTAGGGATTAGAGGGAATGGAAAAATTAAAGAAAAACTCCACTTCTGTTCTTCAGGATATCATTACTTCAAATCACCATATAGGCAATCATATCATATAGGCTATGATATTTTTCGTCATATCTTATCAGACCAGATACATATTTCAACGTACGATATCCTGTTGCGCAAAATATTTCCAATAAATTTGCCAAATTAAAACCACACAATAAAATTTTACGTGTTATTGGCAAATACAATCAATATGTGTATTTCAAAATACTTCCTATCGATACTTAACAGGTTTCTATTAAAACCTTGTGCAATTTCGGATACTTTCATTATGATTCCATTTAATGAAATGGAAATAACGCGTTTCAATTTGTTAAATAATAATTAAAAATGCTTCTAAGAAGTTTTCGTGATCTAAGTAACTTTGACTCATTAGGCGGAATTTTATTTACGCGGAAAAGTAATTTGTACGGCAGTTTAAAATTAGAAATTGAAATATTTTGATACTTTTATATTTATAAATTATAATCGTACAATCTAGTAGTTAAAAATAATATACACTGTCTTACAAAATTTATGTACAAAGTTAATTATAATCTGAGATTCGTTCATCAATCGCAAATATAATTTCACACATTTAACTTATTACACTACATTATTAGGCTTTTCTTTTATTTCGTTAAATTTCTTTTCGTAGATATATTCTTTGGGAACGTATTCTTCTTCGTTGTCTTCATCGCATTCTTCGTCGTGTAAGCTTTTCCACTCTGATGGTAACTTAATGCAAAATATACCACGATTCGCCAACCCTTTCAGCGCTCGCTTTCGGAAAATCACCAGTATTAAAAATATTAAAACACCTTGTATGGCGTTTATAACGTCGGTTACCATCCTATAAATAAATAATTATTAGTTAGTATGTAAAGTAACTTAAAAATAATATTTGTACCATATGTAATCGACGAAATTATGTTGCGTATCAACGGCAAACGAAATTATTTCGAAACTCCACGACAATCCCATGATGAAGAAGAGCTTTATGTATAGTAAACACCTAAACAGAATCTATTGTATTATTTTGTCATTTCATAAATTGAATACATACTTATAGCGTAAAGATTTTAATTTATTACATTGAGTAACGGTTTTTGCATCTCCCCATAATTTTATAAGCGTAAACGTGAAGAACACCATGTTGATGACGAGCATGACTGCTATCGGTCCATAAAAATAGATCCAGGTTGCTTTTCGATCTAAATCATTTTTATTATTAATATCTTTAAGGATTATTTTTGTCAATATTTTACCTATCAACCAACACGATCCTTCGCCAATTCCAGGCTTATCGTGATCTCCTGGAATATGATTTGCTATTAGCGATATTATTAAAAAGAAGATAGGAAGACCAAATCCGTAGGCACTGTAAATTATTTCCCACTGTCTTCTCGTTCCCAATGAGATTATATCCCTGTAATTTCAGATTTTTGAAATGCATTTATTTATAAAAAAATACGAAGATCTATACTAACACTGTGATTCTGAAGATATGAAATGATATGACATTTAACCAAGCAAAAGTTGCCATAAACGTTGTGTAAGTCATAAATCCTACTATATAGCAAAATGGATCTGGAACGAATACTCCAAGCTGCATTATTCCAAGCGATAACATGGATATCGCTAAAGCTGTTATTAAGCACATCAAACATTTTCCCTAAAAAATATAATGTTTTATGAATATTATCTTACATTAATATTGTATTAATGGTTAAAAAACAGTTGATTAATAATTTACCTGTAAATCTCTCATTTGGGGTACCAAAATATAAACGATTAGTGTTAAAACTAAAAACACCACCGATATTATTTCGCAAATAGCTCTAAATGTATAAAATGTTTTAGATGTTTGAATTTCCATGGGTTGGGGAGGAACACATACGATCGCAATTACTTGTCCATCTTTTTCTTCTTTTACCAAACAATAGCTTTAAAAAATAATGCAATTAGCGACATAAATATTGGCAATATACATATTATTAATTATTTAAAAAATGTAATAATAATATTAGAAATTGAATATTCATATAAAATAAATATATATTTAAAAAAATCTAGTATAAATTCAGAGGTAAAATTTAAATAAATTATAAAAACTGCTGTGAAACAAACAACTTGTGGATAGTTTTAAATATCAAATGTTAACTTACTCGTTATAAGGTATGGGTACTTCATCATCAATTAATTCCTGATCGGCGCTTATTGTAAATTTTCCATCGTCGATCATATACTTGTGTTCACAAGAAATTCCTGTAAGAACGGAGCCATCCCCACATCTTCCCCCTGCGATAAAGTTTTCACCATCTTTACAACAATTTTTCTGTGCAAGAGCACCGCCGATCAACAACAAAACGATTAACAACGTATATTTAATTATTATAACCATTTCTACTTCACTAAATTTTTATTTCATAAGGAAACCTGAAAGAAAAATAATTATAATTAATATTTTATACCAGTGCATTTTTTACATTAAATTAAAAATAACATGAGGTGTTACTTACGATAAAGAACCAGTTTAAATGATAAATAAATAACAGAACGCCTATAGAAATTTTGTATGAGTCAAAGAACCATCGTTTAAATATTAAATTGATTCAATACACCAGCTTTATACTTTGCAAACAAATTTAATTAAATATTCAACGTGCTGCGATTCTTATTCAAGATGACATTTACTATTATGATGTTAATCGGTAGAGTATTTATTATATAAACCTATTTTGACTGTTTAGGAAGCACCTATTCCAAACGGATGTGATAAGAAACCATAATACGTCGTGGTGTGGATGATGTGTTTTTTGTATCTAGTAGAATTAATAGTATTTTTGAGAACTTGTGGTGGTTTGTAAATACTGTCAATTTTTCTTGAAAATTTATTCAAATTCTTTAAATCACTATTATCTTCGCTAATACAATGCCAATCGAGTCACGTAAACATTGATGAATCATTTTGCATATAGATTTTTCTGCATGATGTATTCATTATTTTCTTATTTTTTAATTATACTCTTTTTTTAAATTCAATAATTATTTATAATCGATTATGGGCACATACTAATAGAAAAAATTAACATACCGAATGCCATTTGCGTAATATTTTTATTTCAATTTTTGTAATTATTATTAAAATTGATATTATACTTACACTTTAATATTTAAGTAAAAAATTTAACATAATTATAACTGTCAATTTGAAAAGTTTATTTGATATATAAATTATACGTGAACGAGTTTTTTAATATAAACATTTTACTAAAATTAGTTCATCACTAATTATTGCGATTGGTAAAATTTTAAAATTATAATTTATAATGCCAATTAAGCTGTATTTATGGGGAATTACACACCAAATCGACTCGGCTTTGACCCTTGTCGTCTTTTATATTTTATTTTTCTTCAAATATAATTATTATAGAGTGACGCACAGAAATAATGCCAATTTTCAGTTTTTTTGTGAACTGGTCTGGCAGTAATAAAACAATATTCAAATTTGTGCAGTAAATTTCTCATAAATAGTTTTGGGTCTATTTAGATTATGGCTCTTCTCTTATTTTTAGGTAACTACACTTCTAAATCAGCATTAAAAAAATTAATTATTGTATGGATGTAAAGTTACAGACATCATAGAAATAATCTCAATAATTTTGTTTATCTTTGAATTTGCTGTGTAAATTTGAACAAAATTGATAAGGGGAAGGAAAAATTAATACGGAAATTGTATAAATAAAGTATATAAATTGCAATATATTATCTTAAGAACAATATGCATAAATTCGGCATAAAGAAATAATAAATTTTCAGGTTCCCTAGGAATTATGCAAAATCTTTTTTGCACTGTCTTGCAAGAACATTTTGCAAAGCCCTATCCAGTTCCTGTATACATTCAAATTCGCTGGCCTATTTGACCCAATGTCGTTTCAGTTGTTAAGTTCAATATAGTATATAGTTAGAGCAATTAATAAAAAATTCATAGTGAAATTAGACAATACGTAAACACCTTTCTAATCAAAAAAACAATTTTTCTTCGAAAATCTCTAATTTTATCAAAATTCACAACATGACTTACAAAATGGGGGGTTAAATATTAATAACCAAGTATAGTTAAGGTTTTGTTTCATTTGACACCATTATACCGCCCACCCTGTTGAGCGATCACGCAATTTATGTAGAATTTTGAGAGATTTCATTGAGGTTGGTGTACCTATTCGAAAACTTGTAAACAGTGTAACACTTTATGTTCAAATAAATTAATTTTTGTTTTGACAATAACCGACATTAACGTTCATTTTAAATATAGAAAAAGAATAAATTTATTCAAATGAAAATTTATTAGCAAACTTATTGAAAGATGTTATCAAAAATTTCAAAAAATAATTGTAACAATTAATTCTATCATTTTTATTATTTTACTTTTGACATTTTTTATGATACAAACGATAATTTATTATTACATATTCAATGGAAAGAGAAAGAGAGAGATCTAAGCGACATATTTTACATAAATATGATTGTGAGCCCCAATGAAGACCACAAGTTTGTTCAAATAAACCTATGCGGTTAAAATTACGAAATAATCTAAAATTTGATGAAATAATTTGATCAAGGTGGTGGAAGGTGAAAGTGAAATAGATGAAAAATGTGAAGAAGTGCCATAAGCAGGACTTTTCAATATACAATGTTAAAAAATGCCTCCCAGCATAGGAAATGAAAGCTAATACTCATATCAGTATTTTAAAATGACCAAATATGTATTAAAAATATCACAGATATACTTTTGTAAGAACATCTAGGTTGTTATGGAAAAAAGTTTAAAATACAAAATGAAAGACTGAATAAACTCCAATATTGAGCAAGGAACTGAGCAGCAAAGTTTATCTTTCGAATAAATTGATATGATCAGGACATAATTTCTCTCCGGTAATTTTGACCAATTTTCTTATAGAAAATACAATTTTATAATATATTGATTTTTTAAAAAGTTTATATCTTAATCGTATCAATGGTTGGGTGTTACCGCATTGTGAAATTTCTTGATATGAAAATAGTTTCCTATTAAATTATCGATTATGATCTGGTTTTTGCATATTTATTATTTTGTATGTTTAATAAAATCAATCGTTATTTATAATAACAAGTTACCAATACATAATAAGTATGCTATTTATGTAAAGAAGTATTGGTATTCTCATAACTTCTGGGATATATTCATAAAATACAAAAATATAATTTGGATATAATGCTCTCGAAACAACTCGTCATACTATTTTGATAGCATTTTTCCTGATTTGGAGCAATTTGTTTCGCTAATATTGTATTTCTCTTGCTCTAACTGGTCGTTCTGATCTTGTTGAAACTACAGTTTCAGAACTCCTTTTTTTCAGTTCAAGTGTAAAGAAAAAGAAGCATCCCTAGCAGAAGACGGCGCAATAAACTGGCCAATAATTGGATTTTCCTTATTTGATATTATGTTGTAAACTTTTGCAATATTTTCACATATTAATAAGAATAAACCGTATTATTTCCATAGTAGAATTAGAGATTTTTGTAAATATAAAAACTTTACCAAATGAAACGGTTGTTCGAAAGTATTTTTTCAACGCGGTAATAATCCTAAACACTCCCCAAAACTTTGTTAAATAAAGAAAACATCAACTTTTACTTTGGTGAACACTGAACATTACCACGCAAAATTTATTTTACCCCATTAAGTTGGAATATTAAATATTTTTATTATGATATATCGTCGGCTCAGAATAAGAGTATTCTATCTCCAATTTTATATCATTTTATTCTATGTTAATTTCTCTACTCTACAGTATAATGCACAAAAATTGCCAAAATTTTTATTTAAATTAATTTATATAAAATAAATTTAAATTGAAATTGTATAAAAGTATTCCAATGAAGAGTAATGCAATCTTTAAACTGCTATACTGTAAAATTTAGAAAAATGGAAATACTACTCTGATATACTCTGATTCTGAAGCTACGATATCTAAACAAAACTATTTATTCAGATGAACGCGCATATCTAAGGTATCTATTTATTCAACTGCAATTTTTTTAATGTGACCTTCATTAAGTAAAATTATAGTTAAAGAATTTAATATCATCAGCATCATTTATAAATTATAACATACAAAGCAGGTGTTTGATACAAATACAAAAATCGAGTTTGAAAGAAAAATAAAAAAACAAATTATTTAATTTAATCCATAATTCAAAATCTTTTGATTTCATACATCAAAGGTTATCATATAATTTGTAGGCATATCACGCTCTTTAAAATAGAAATTAAACAGTTTCGATTTATCATTTGAAGATTAAGATTAAATATATTATTATTGAGAGCTACGTCTGCACCTCGAAGAATTAAATTTAAAGAAATTCAAAAATATTTTTACATGGTTAAGTATCTTCTATCGCTGCGCAGTGTTCGCGGGGACACCAAATTGTTTTTGAAATAATTTTTACAATTTATCCCCCTACAACTTCCCAACACAGGGTGATTATTTGACGACCAACGAAATTTGCATTTGTGCTAAACTAGAGAAACTTGGATCGGAGTCTTAACTATACAATTCAAGCAAATATTGCATTTTTACGAAATACGAAATATACACTCCCACACACACGGACATTTGTTGAAAATGGTCATTTTGCGCTTATGAAGCCCCAACACGTGTTAATCCTTTTAAAATTTGAACTTTTTTTACACATTTGCAATACTTCAGTAATAAACTAACATCAGTGACTTTAAACTTGAACTTGTTATTTGATTTGCACTGGAATACTAATTAACTTGATGTAATACTCGTTTTTGATCTTGAAATTGAAAGTAAATTATTTAATTTTATCTGTTTGTATGTTGCTAAAGATTAAATTTCATAATTTATTATTATTTTTTAATAAACAAAATTATTAAATTAAATTACTAAAAATATCACGTGGTTCATTTTTAATATAACATGTAGATACCTACACATAAAAACTCACAATGGCAATTATATATTATTATTATTCACTCACTATTTCATGCTGTTTGTTGTTTGAAACATAATTTTAAACCATCACAATTTGTTTCTAATTATTAACAACCTGGCATACGTCGTGTCAATTGGTCCTAAACATATTGAGCATTAATGTGTATTTTAAATATTTGACAACACTTTGACAACTTCTTTTTTACAAAAATTTATAAAATGTAGGTACTACATAGATTGCCGTAGTTTTCTGACTAACTAATCAACGTGCTCGTATACGTTTTCGTGCATTGCCTTGAAATAAACCAACCTGTTTCTTCTCTGATCTATTCAAATTTAGTTTTTCTGAATAACGGCTAAAATATGAAAATTAATTTTTTTAGATAGGAGTTTTTAGTGGTTGGGTACCTATATCTCAAAATTTTAATATATTTTATAAAAAGTTTATTCAAAATTTCCAGAAACAGATTCGATATTTTTCAAGAAAATTTAATTTTTAAAATAACTAATATTTTCTTTTTTATCAAATAGTAATTGAAGACTCGGGTAGATGAAAGAGGTAAATCATGAATGAAGTTGGTAAATAACACGCCATTGGCGCCGACTATATAAGTAGTCAACAACACCTGATGGAATAGGAACATAAATTTAAAACTATCTGAGCCTTTTAGGATAATCCTAAAATATCATTTCAGCGCCGCGAGAGAAAACCCGATCTCGGTCAAAAATTATTATCATGAGATTATTTTTTCATTGTTATTCTAAAATATTATTTTTAAATGCCAATAAAAAAAACATTGGCTTAATGAAATGCTTTAAATATTTAAGTATTTATGTAATACAAATTAACATAGAAATTATCGTCAGATAGGTGGAAAAACTTTCGCGTTTTGAAAGTATTTGCATTTAAAGATTTATTTAACATATTTTCATTAGAGCAAAACATAATATAGAAGCATTCCAATAATGTTTTTTATTTTAATTGTTGAAAACTTTTTTCTAAAAGAACAAAGCTGAGTTCATACAGTGAACAGAAGAGACCGATGAAAAAGAATACTGAATTTATTTACAGTTTATCCCTAAAATAATTTGGGGAGCAAACAATAAAAATTAAACATTGGAAAATTTAGCATTGAAATCCCTATTTTACTTGAACCTAGCATAATATACATTTAGTATGTATTTTCATTCAGCTATCATAGGGTATTTAAATAATTTTATGTTAATATAATCAAATTTTTAAAAGAAATCGAAATACTAGAAAATTGTAAAATGATAAAATGTTGCATGTTCTAATAACCTACACAAACAAACTGTTTTACTTTTTAATAAACTCTGTTTTTAATGTAGCTCACTTTAGTAAACATTAAATTGATTTATTTAGAATAAATTATAATTAGACCCTTATATCAAATGTTGGTATTTAAATAATAAAATTAAGTGTAATTTTTTGATGATGAGCTAATGTTTAAACTTCAACAATTTTAAAGCTTAAAATGTATTAAACATTAAGTTCTAAAACAGAAATATGGCAGGTGGCACAAAAGAACTACTTTACTGTCAGCAAAGGACGCGGGCGGTGCTATTTTTCCGTGCCGTCCAATTGATCCGCAAAACAATTGTGTTTTTAGAAATAATTATTGTTACTCGCGACGCCTATTTTTTTAAACGTAATTGTAACTGAAGATTCTTCTTTTTGAAGTGCCATATACTAAGCAGTGCTTAGGCTATCACTTGGCTGAAGCCAAGATGACTTACTAGGGAATTTAATTAATGGAGTGGTTTCCCGTTGTCTTCCCCATATCCCACAGATCTATCTTGGACTTTAGATCAAAGCAGTGTATTCGACGTGATTAGACGGTTACCCGATGTAGACTACACGCCATACTGCTGGTATAACTGAAGATTACTAAAAAAAATGACTGCATTCATCCAAAAAATCTCTAAAGTATTTTTTTATATAATTTTTATATTTATTTATAATTATATTTCACCAATTGAAATGTTTACATTTCGGCGCCAGTGGTGATACATGCCACCACTCTGACTTTGATATGAAAAATACTTGAAATAAAATTAAAGGAAGTAACAATTTCTTAACAAATACGAATAGATAAAAGGTGTACTTTAAAACACTTCTCCAATGATAGATTTTGTCACGTATCTTCTTTGTCCACTCAAGTCTTGAATTATTTATATGCATAATAATTTATTGTTATTATAATTATTATAGAGAGAAAAATAGCTGCCTTATATAGATATTATATTATTAAGGTTACATTTTGCAATAAATTCATCAATTCGAACTTCAAGAATCATCTCATAAATAATATGGTTTAAAACATGATGGTATTGATTTAATTTATCTGTTTATAAATTTAAAAATTTGCCCGTTGTCATAGATAAAATTAATGATAATAATAATAATTATTTATGTATATTGTAGCAAAAATTTTACCTACCAGGCTTATTTTATTGGTAATAATAATATAAACTACAAAAGTTAAACTTACATTGATCTTACACTGATACAAAATATAGTATTTTATTAATATTATCTTAAAATGTAAGATAAAACTACTTTAGTATTTATCAAAATGATAAATATTATAGCTTTTCGATGGAACTTATAAATTGCCCATGATCTACACTACACATTTTATCCCTCTATGAACTTATTTAGTTATTATTATATATTTTTTAATTTCAGCTGAATTTATTTAATTTTGCTAATTATTGGCCTAGATTTAATATCGAGCTTGGCCTGCATTCTTTTCAAATTCCTCAATATTTTCGTTCCACGTGTAGTCTACTGTAACTTCCTTTTTATTAAAATTGTCATTTGCTAGCCTAACATTATTTATAATTAAAATTTTCATGTGCTATTACAAATTTTACATTCATGAATATGTAGCACCTGTGTAAGATTATTGCTGCTGTTTTTCGAGTTCTGGTGCTATTCTATCTTTCAGCTTCACTGGGTATATCCGGTTCAAAGTTGATGGCGGAACTTTAAAATTTGGAACTTTCGCGAAGAATTTATAGGCCCCCCATAAAATTGAATTTTTTAAAACAAAAAGTTTAAATTGCAATGTCAAAAATTAAAAAAAAATAATAAAGGTTTAATTGAAAATGTTCATACATTTGAGATGCTACAATAATTATAATCCGTGCTGCAATAAAATTAATTTCAAACATTTGCACTACATAATATAGCACACTAACATTTTGTAAAATCTCGATATACTTGTCCCAACATCGCTTGGTATTATACTATATGTGCACTTATGCCTAATTTTTTTAAATTTACCCGAAAATTTGCACTTTTACCGGTATACTTTTTCCATTACATAATGTACTTCAATTTCATAGAAGGTTATTGACATTTAATACTTCAAAGATGTCGCCAGCACCTTCTGCAAAATTTGATGTAATTGACCGGGGATCGAACCCACGACTGCACAACCTCCGCTCTTCGGTGAAATATTAAATAAACTTTTTTTGTTTATAAATTGTTTTTTAAAGATTTATATTATACTTTTACTCTCAAAATTTCTATGGTTACTGGAAACTGAATTGATTAATTGTACGATTTTAATGAAGAATGGGATTGCCAAATTGACAATATAAAATTGTAAAAATTATGTAAATTACTGCGATATCGCAGTTACTTGCACATTTCCAGATTAATTGTTATCAGGCTAGGCGTTTGCTATTTAATGCAATATAGAAAGAAAAACAAATAAATGAAAACAATTCAAATTGATAAATATGATCTTATAAAATAAGATCAATCTGAAACTGTAAGTGAAAAATTCTAAAACATTTTTTTAAGATGATTGATTTCTTATATTTTTTATTCTTACACAATTTAGGAGTTTTAGAATTCTCTAAATGCGCACCTACAACAATGCATTACGTTATTTTGACTAGGTGTGATTAGTTGAAATTAAATTTTATCACCTGAAAAACTTATCTCTATGTTTTTATGCCGCATTTGATTTACGAGTTCAAAGATCCACGAGTAACGCATATTAAAAAAATAATTAAACAAGAAAACCTATTATACCTATTATTACAGAAAATTTATAATTAATTGATTAATAATTTTAATTAATTGTTCTATTTCATATTAGATATTACGAGTACAATAACAATATTTCCGGAAATGAATGTGTATTTATAAATAAAAAATTGATACAATTTGAGTTTTCTACCGTGAAATTTTTTAAAATTAATTTAACATTAATATACTACTTTTTACACTTCATCTGGATTTCATTACAATCATTACATTACAATAATATATTAAACATTAAATTGTTATTGTGTTGATTCGTCTGATACATTCGATATTAGATCAAATACCATTATTTGTACTATGTACTATGATCAATAATTTCTTCAATTTTTTATCGCGATACCTACATTTAGTAAGATAGGTATTGATATAATTCTGTTATTATACTTTAAAGTTAATCAGTACTATCATTTCTTTAACCTAGATAGCATCGTGAAGTTTAATTTGAAATTCAACATATATATGTAAAAATATTACTTATCACACATTAGTGACTCAATATAAGATTGATAATCAATTTATATCTATCTATCCATACATAACGAATTTTCTATGACGCGTTGATCAATCCCATTTAGTATTAATCATACACTAATCACATGCTATACTCGTATTGACGCTGTTAATGCAGGACGCAGTCATAGGAAGTTTAAATTGTCCTTTTAATCCGGATTCATGAACAGCTCATAAATTTTACTTTCTAGTTGCTCTTTAAGCAAGACTGGATATTAAAATGAAAAGGATCCTACCAGACTTTATTTGTATATAATTACCATTTGCGTCATAATAATATAAACGCCATGAATAACAAATGCATTCAAGTTCAAGATTTGTATTAATTTATAGAGCGATGAGTCTACATAGTTTTCAAAAATTGAGAAGATGAAAATATTTTTATTAACCAGGCATATTTTTAATTCAAGACGAATGCTACAGTTTTCAAAACAACAATTGAATTTATATTGATTTTCAGTATTTCAAAATTTATTTTTTTTTTAATTTTTTTTTTTTTTATTACAATTGTAGCCAATTTTGGTCAAATTATGAATTCTGTGATTTTAAAAGTGATTGCATTAGGTACACACATACGTACGTACCAAATCACGCCAAATCTTAGGCTTAGGGGGCAAGAAACCCCTCCCCCAAGAAAAAAATCTTATTAACTAATTCATTCTCACTAACCTTGTTTACGTACGTGATAACATCCATGCACCGAATCATATATAAAATGCTCTTACGCATACTTATTACGTCCCAACTAAACTACGCTCTTGATGCATCATAATAATATATGCATCTTGGTAATATTTATTAATATGTGTCGAGGTAATCCTCTAAATTAGAGTAAAATAAATGGAAAACCTTGAAAATTCGGAATATATTGAACTTAAATTTGTTGATATAATTTTTTTAAATACATTAATTTGTTGTGAATTTGTATGACTAATATTATCTTAAACAAATTTAATTTGGTAACATTAATAAGTAAATTTAGTTTAGCAAAAGTGGTTAGCAATTTAGTCCTTGCACCAAAATTCAAGGATTTCTTGCTCACGAAATGTTTGTCTGAACTACAGGTAACACCTCCCTGAACATGGCCCCTCCTTTTTAATTTTAAGATTTTAATAATCATGCTAGATTGTGCCGGGATTGCTAACTTCCGTGATTTTACCATGGTATAGGGGTGCATGTCAGCGGCTGGAGTTGGCAAATTTAATTTAATTTTTTTTGTCATATATTTATCTCAAAAGATACATGTTTTATAATTGGATTGCAGCTGGAAGCATATAAGAAATGCTGTAAATAGACATTTTGTTCATTTTAATTAGTATTGAATATATTGAATAGGTAATTAGTATTGAAAATTTTCAAAATTATAAATTTGTATAAACAAACGAAGATGTTCTGAGATGTTGAATTTCGGAAATAAGTTTTAACCCTTTTCAGGGTAAAAAAAGTACACTCTGATGTGTTGCAATAGATGCTGAAATATTAGTTCATAAAATTTAAAGTCATTGTATAATTTAAAAATGTTAAGACCACTAACTCAATTTTTAAAAGCAGCTTATTTATGGAAAAATGTGCTATCTACCATTCTCAATTTCATCAATGAAAATATTAAAATAGTTTATGACATAATCTCCTTATACGCTTTAATCTAAAAGTTTTTTTATGGGGTTAACAATTATGCATACAAAAATACAAAATTTGAGATCAATAAAATCTTGAAATTTTCTTGAAACAACTGTTTTTACATTCTGTGCTTCCGTATATTTGTACTGCTAAGGCAGACAGCCTTAAGTATTTCCACCATATTGACCTTCCAACAAAGGTCATACAGAGTTGCTGTGTATTAGAATCATTTGGAGTCCTTATTGACAGACTTGACATCAATATTGTACTACAATCGATACCCCATTTTCTTCACAACATTCGTCTTTATAGTCCGGTGGCAGATTTTTATAATTGGTAGTTTATATCTAAAAATTCTAAAAAAAAATTGAAGTCTGCCATTTTGCTCTTTCTAAATATCACATTTTAAGACAAAAAAATAGATTAATATATTGTGTATATTGACATTTTCCAGAACAATTCCAATTCTGAATAATTGGGCTTATAAGAAAACTTTGTATTCCGACAAGACAACGATCCTAAGGAATACAAAGGAATTGATCTTACATTAATATAATTATATATTATAATCAAATATAATTATATATTATATATTATATAATTATATTTGATTATATTATTGAATTTAACTTGTTAATTAAAGTTTTATTGTTTATCATTAATATAATGTCCCAAAACAATTAGATATTTCTCTTTTGAAAAAAAATAATGAAAACTCTAGGAACTAAGTAAATTTCGAACAAAAGTGATTCAAAAATTCCGCTTGAAAGGAACTAATAATTATTTCTAAATTTTTTATTTACTTAAAACTTATGCGTATGAAAGATTTGCCGAAGTTCAAGAGTAGCCGAATACTTTTGTGAGTAACTATAATAATATACCTATGTATGTATCTACCTACGTGTGAGGTTTTCCAAGATGACGCTGATTGTGGTCAAGATACATTTTTAACAGCCAAAGAGGATAAGCACCATAATTATTACTTGTTATAATTGTTGTAAAACTATTAAGGAAGTATTTCATCTAAACATGTAAATGATAATAATATTATTTCCACCTCCGTGCGTGGCAAAAATAGTTAATAATAGATTCATTTTACCTACTTTAAAAAATTTAATTAAATACCTAATATTAATTTAATTAACTACCTATGTCTTAATAATTACTTTAATTTTATTTATTATTCGATTAATTTGCACGAGATTTAAATAATCAAAATTGAAAATCATATTATATAATGGATTATTTTTCACTTTTCTAGATTAAAGTAATTATTGTAATGAGTATATTCTATGCTTAATCAATATTATACTAATAATAATTTATATAAAATGTATACATGTAATAAATTACAATATTTTAAATGTTTAATCATCATTTCATCACTTATAGTTTTCTAATTGAAGTTTTACAGATAAAATCTGTTATACCGTTATTTCTATCAAATTTCCTGTTGGGTTTTCACCACATCATGCGTACAAACGAGAGTACCTATGATTAATAAAACACGGATTTTGATGCTCTCAAAAAGTGAAAATTCTAAAAATAAACAGAAATTTTCTATAATTTAAAAGCACAAACACTAGATGTATACTCTATTTCTAATTATTATTTTTTTAGCTTTTAGATATGTTAAAATTCTACACTCGTTTTGAAATTAATGACGAGTCCGGTGATCCCTTAACAGATCACGATATGACCCAAATCCATTACTCAAAAATTACTTCACTTCAGGTAAGCACAATAAATATTGACGCACTGTTACAAATTAATTAATTTTTTGAACAGAAAGCAGCATTTGCAAAATTTCCTAAACTACGTAATTTTTCCCTCGCAAACGTTGCTAGTGTCGATACAAGAAAGGCTTTATTGAAACATTTTGGACCGTTGAGGTAAATCCCCTAAACTTATAACTGACATAATTAATATTGAAAGAAAAAATATTTTAGACGTGAAGAACTGCATGCTATAGCGACATATTTACATCTTGTACCATCTAATGAAAATGCTGCTAAAGTAGAATGGTGTCGTCTTGACGAAGAGTTTCTTAGGGAACTTTTGGTAAATAACTTACCTAATCCATTCAGTAAAATTGCATCCATAATATTGTTTTATAGGTTTCCCGACATGAAAAACGCACGTCACAGCTCGAGGCACTAAATGAAATGCCGCTATATCCCACCGAAGAAGAAATTTGGAATGAAAATATAGTTCCAACTGCTTATTTTTCAGGCGAAGGCTGCTTAGCCTTACCTAAACTAAATCTGCAATTTTTGACTTTACACGATTATCTTTTAAGAAACTTCAATTTATTTCGTTTGGAATCAACGTGTAAGTTAAGAAAATTAAACATTAAAATATGTAAACTAAATTTTACGTGTGTTTAGATGAAATTCGGCAAGATATAGAAGATTCCGTCAGTCGTTTGTGTCCATGGTATGTTATATTTGTTTTCGTGTCAGATAGTGCTTTATTATAATACAAATTTTTAGGGAATCGGAAGATGGTGGAATAAATTGGGGAGGGTGGGCCAGAATGGCTCAACCGATTATTAATTTTGCAGTAGTTGAAGTAGCAAAGCCAAATATAGGCGATAAACGTCCAAGTAGAGTGAGAGCAGATATTACTCTTAATTTATCGGTCAGAACGGAAGTGAAAGCGGAATGGGAAAACTTGAGAAGGCACGACGTGTGTTTTTTGATTACAGTAAAACCTAACAATTCAATCGGTAATTCTACCATCTCTAAACAAAATATTTTTGTGATAAATTATATTTTTCAGGTACAAGATATGATTATAAGAAACCATTTATTCCTCAAGTGGGTTTGGTGAGTGTTCGAGGTTGCGAAATTGAAGGTATGTTGGATAATAACGGAAGAGTTGTTGAAGATGGTCCGGAACCAAAACCAATGATTCCTGGTGATAACAGAACTTTTCGCGTATGGCTTGATTGTAATCAATACAGAAATGATATGAACAAAGTCAGTGAAGGGCAAGAGGATGTGTACGAAGGATTTAATATTTTAATGAGGAGGAAGCCCAAAGAAAATAATTTTAAAGCGGTACTTGAAACAATAAGAGAACTTATGAATACCGAATGTGTAGTGCCAGATTGGTTACACGACATAATATTGGGTTATGGCGATCCTGGTGCTGCTCATTATGCCAAACTTGACCACCCGATATCAGTTATGGATTTTAATGATACTTTCATTGATATAGATCACCTTAGGTCTTGTTTTCCAGACTATGAAATTAAAGTTAAAACTGATGATCCCACAAAATTGGTCAAACCATTTAAGTAAGTTTTAATAATACAAAAAAAACAAATTAATTTAGTAAATTGCATGTTCTTGTTTACAGAATAACTTTTGAGGATCTGATGGAAAATTCAGAAGAAAGGAAGAAAGTTTTGGTTGTGGAACCCCACGTCATTCCCAGTCGTGGTCCGTACTCTTTCAATCAACCAAAAAAGTATAATTTTGCATTTGTGCTTTTATTTTTTGATGTTAAAATTCTTTTGTAGAAATATGGTACCATTTACTCCAACTCAGGTGGAGGCAATCAAATCAGGAATGCAGCCCGGTCTGACCTTAGTTGTAGGACCTCCAGGAACTGGCAAAACTGATGTAGCCGTTCAAATTATTTCAAATTTGTATCACAATTTTCCCAATCAACGGACGCTAATTGTCACTCATTCCAATCAAGCTTTGAATCAACTTTTCGAGAAGATTGCAGTTTTAGATATCGACGAACGTCATTTATTACGTCTTGGTCATGGCGAAGAAGCATTAGAAACTGAAAAAGATTTTAGCAGATATGGAAGAGTGAATTATGTTTTAGCTAAACGTTTAGATTTACTAACTGAAGTACAAAAGCTGCAGGAATCTATTGATGTAGATGGAGATGTTGCTTATACTTGTGAAACAGCTGGATACTTTTTTTTGTATCAGATTCTATCTCGATGGGAACAGTTTCTCGCTGTTGCTAAACCCAAAAATGGAAAGGTAGTATAATTATTTAAATATTATGAAGTGTAAAATAGTACAATTTTAATTTTAGAAAGTCATTGAAGTTATTGCTAAAGAATTTCCATTTACTCGTTTCTTCAATGATATTGATATGCTATTCAAGGGAAACTCTTATGAAGAAGACTTAGAAATAGCCGAAAGTTGTTTCAGATACATTCAACACATATTCAATGAATTGGAAGAGTTTAGAGCTTTTGAATTATTGCGCTCAGGGCTGGACAGATCAAAATATCTATTAGTTAAGGAAGCAAAAATAATTGCTATGACTTGTACACATGCTGCATTAAAGCGAAAAGAATTAGTCGACATGGGTAAGTTGTTGAAATTTTGAAAAAATTTATTTTTTGTAATGATAATTTTCTATAGGCTTTAAGTACGATAACATTCTTATGGAAGAAGCGGCACAAATTTTAGAAATTGAAACTTTTATTCCCCTTTTGCTTCAAAACTCCGAAGATGGGTACAATCGGCTAAAAAGGTGGATTATGATTGGTGATCATCATCAGTTACCTCCTGTTATTAAAAATATGGCATTCCAAAAATATTCAAATATGGAGCAAAGTTTGTTTACTCGATTGGTTCGTTTGGGGGTACCTACTATAGATTTAGATGCACAAGGACGTTCTCGACCAAGGTAATCACTTTTGTTATGATTTATACAACGAAAACCCATTAACTGACATTTTTGGTAAAATTAAGTTTATTTAAAACCAATACATAAATGAACGTTTAGTAATAAAAAAAATTGTTGATATACGATTTCTCAGGTTTACAAGTGTTTAATCTTCTCAGAAGATTCAAATGCAATTTACTCAAAACTATGATTTATGTAATTAATGAGTTTTTATTGTATGATTTATTGATTTATGGCAACGATAGTTGGTATCAATAATAAATTTTTTATTAGCATATGCAATTTGTATAAGTGGAGATACAATAATCTTGGTAATCTGAAACATGTTGAACAATGGAACGAATATCGACATGCTAATGCAGGTTTCGAATACGATTTCCAACTTATTAATGTGGAAGACTTCAATGGGATTGGAGAATCAGAGCCGAATCCGTATTTTTATCAGGTATATTGTTAAAATTTTGCTTGTGTTCAGCCTTATTTATTTTTTAATGTTTCCAGAATCTTGCTGAAGCTGAATATTGTGTGGCAACATTTATGTACATGAGATTGCTGGGTTATCCGGCTCATAAAATATCGATACTAACTACTTATAATGGCCAGAAGCATTTAATACGTGATGTTATCAATAGTAGGTGTGCTAACAATCCACTTATTGGAAGGCCTCATAAGGTGAGTCCGCATAACCAAATTACTATAATATATCACACACAACTCTCCCTAATCTCTTGAAGTAATGAATAGTACATACTATTAATTATTCTGAATTAACTTTAGGTAACCACAGTAGACAAGTACCAAGGTCAACAGAATGATTATATTTTATTATCGTTAGTTCGAACAAAAGCAGTTGGGCACTTGAGAGATGTAAGACGTTTGGTGGTTGCTATGTCTCGTGCAAGGCTTGGTCTGTACGTATTTGCTCGAGTGTCGCTTTTTCAAAATTGCTTTGAACTTACTCCAGCTTTCCAGCAGGTAAAATATTTTATTTTCACGAACTCAATCGCTTTACAGAAACATGCTTTTATTTGTTAACAGTTAATGGCCAGACCAACGCAGCTTCATCTGGTATTAAATGAAGGCTATCCTGCTAAACGTGCTACAAATGAAAAACCAGTATCATTTGTTATTCAAGATATGAGTCACATAGCTAATTTTGTATATAACTATTATATGGAACGAGTCAAGGCATTGAAGGAATTTTATGTAAGCACTTCTTATTGGTTTAAAAAAATTTAAATTTAATTTTGGAAATAATTTAGCAAACTCAAGAGAAATGGAGTGAACCTGGTTCTTGTGAGGTTAAAGAACACGAAGGATTAATTTCGTCGCATCCTGGAGAAGATAGAGATACCGACAGCGAAGATGAGAGTGAAGAAAAGCAGAGTAAACAACTACCTATTCCGATTCAAGACGAACTGATTGAAAATCAACCTGAACAAATGGAAACAGAAGAAGAAATTACAAAAGAAAATGATACACCGGAAAACGATAATGAAGAAGACGACGATGATGATGATGATTAGAATTCAAGTTGGTTTTGTAAATTGATGTTATTGTATATAGCGATTTCTTTAGTATGTTTATTAATCCTTACTGCATTTGCATTATTTTAATAATTATCAATTTTTAACTTTTCTGCCGAGTATTTTTATAGATAATTTTAAAATATATTTAAGGTTACTGTTTTTCAAAAATAGTGATTTGAGTATTTTACTTTGTAATGTAGAAATAAAGGTTCTCTTATAATAAAATAATAAATTTCATATTTTATTCTTATACCTCTGATTTCTGCTGTTCGCTTTTTCGATAGTAAAAAAATTAATAATATTAGAGGGTTTTTTATGTTTATTTTATGAGGTTTACGAATTCAGTTTATCTACATCGCAAGCAAATAATTTTGTAGGTAAGTAGGTATTACGCATTCAATTATACCTGCTTTATAGAACTAAATTTCTTTAGTTTTATCTTAATTTTTAGAATTTTAGAATAAATATTGAAACTTATCTAATCTCAACTTCACTTTTGTGTATAAATAACAAGGAAAAAAATACTTATTTACAAGGAGGTAAGGGGACGTTCATTGCATAATTATGTGATGCGATTTTGTCGAATTTTCAACCCTTTCTCCCCCCTTCTAATCTCACGTGAGATTATTTGTTTTACTTAATTTAACTCAGTTTTCCCGCAATTTTACAGTTTCTTGTGGGAAAAAAAATTACGTGATATTTGCTGAGTCCCCCCCCCCTTTCTCCCACTTGAAATTCGGCTTCCTAAACCCTCCTCTTCTAAAACGCCTCACGTAATTAATGAATGTCCCCTAAGTGCAAGAAAATCTGAGGTGGTGTAGGAAATTTTATGAAATCTCAGGAATACTACAGACAATCTTTCAAAAATCTTGTAACAGATAATCGTTCAAATCGTAATCGTAGCATTCAAAAATTTGCTTTGTGACTTTATTTTTCGATTATTCATTTATTCAATACGCTATTTTGAAATTTTTAGAACCATTAATGACGAAATTCAAAATTCGCTTTTTTTAATTCTAACAGTTTATTTAAAGCAAAACTTTGAAATAATTTTTTAAATTTAAAAGATAATATTGATAACTTACAGAATAATAAATAACTTAAATCTACTCTAACCATAACGTTAGCCTTGTTCATTGCATGTTTTTATTTTATACAAATATTTTTAGGCATAAATTGCACTCGAAAATGACAAATATACTTAGACAGTAAATTTTCGATCCGCTCATTCTATTAAAAACATCCCCTAAGCGGCTCCAACTCAAAAATTGGTATAGGTATCTAGAAAAATGGCATTTCTGGGTGACTTTTTGGTTAAAACATTCCTAAACCAGTTGTAACTTAAAAATTACAAACCTAAAAAAATGTGGTCTTTGAGTCGCTCCACTCATTAAAAACATCACTGATGTTGCAATCATTTGTTTGGGGATCAAGAGCTATTTTTGCATTGATATTTTTAGCAGGATATTTTTGTACAGGTTCAATAGTCCGGTTACTTTTTTATTTTTGTTTATTATGTATTCTGGGATGCAAAAAATAAATTTCCTGAAAATTTAAATCTATAATTGATTTTATTTTTTTAATTAAAATAAATTTTTTACTAAATTTTATTATTCCCCAAGCCTTAGAGGTAGATATTTCAACTAATTTTTATTTTACAATAAATATGTTTGGCTGAGTTTTGCCAGATTTTTGTTAAATGTGCATGTGACTTTTGAGCCCTTATTAGTATAAAAAGATAATGATGCCGGCGGTGGAAATCTTGGAAATTTTAATATACTGTTCAGTAATATTTTAAGATTATTATAATAGCCAATTTTAAGACTTACAATATTTTTTCCTAGGTTTGGGCAAAATTTCACCTAAAATGCCTGGAATATTGATAAATTTAATATTATACCAGAGAACAAAAGCAGCCCTCAATCTTGAAATAAAACAGTAATAAAAGTATCCAAGTCTCCAAGGTGACAAAATTTGTGTAACATCTGTCAAATAAGCACTTTTGGGGATTTAAAAAAATTTTCTGTGGCCCAAAATTATAATATTTTGGAAGATTAATTTGTGACAAGCAAATTGCAAGTGGTAAGCGGGTGCGATATTGTCGATGGATGAGTATCAGAAGACGTTGCGTTGCAAATTGTAGAGTGACACATGCTACTTCAACTGGAGCAATTTGATAAACACATCTATGGCCACCAGGCTTAGCCCTCGTAACTCTGAAATTAACGCTTTAGAACAACGCGGATATTTAATTGGCAAAAAGATCGGACAGGGCTCGTATGCCACTGTTCATTTGGCCGATTATGTCGACGAAACTTCAGGTCCCAAAAAGATGCGTCTTGCTTGCAAAATTTTTGACAAGGAAAAGGCCCCAAGGGATTTTTTAGATAAATTTTTTCCTAGAGAATTAGAAATTCTTACCAAAATCGAAAATCCACATATTATACAAGTACATAGTATTTTACAAAGAGGACCACGAGTTTTTATATTTATGAGGTGATTGTTGCATTTTCCACTGTTAAATTATACTTACTATTTTAAATTTATATTTTGTTATAGATATGCAGATAATGGTGACTTATTAGATTTTATAAAACGCAATGGCGTAGTCCCAGAACAGCAATCAAAATTATGGTTTCGACAGATGGCGACCGGATTGCAATATTTACATAACAAAAATATTGCACACAGAGATTTAAAATGCGAAAATATTCTCCTCTCACGAAGATTTAATGTAAAACTTGCCGATTTTGGTTTCGCAAGATTTTGTGTCGACTCCGAAGGTAGGAGAGTTCTTAGTCAGACTTATTGTGGTTCTGCAGCTTATGCAGCTCCCGAGGTGGTCAATGGAACGCCGTACAATCCCAAACTCTCGGATGTCTGGTCTTTAGGAATAATTTTATTCATAATGCTTAACGCATCGATGCCGTTTGACGATTCTAATTTACGAAAATTGCTCAAGGATCAAATGACTCGTAATTGGGTCTTCAGATCTCGCGTTAGAGATAACTTAACATCAAATGCAAAATCTATCGTACGGCATATTTTAGAACCTGACATTACTTTAAGATTAACACTCGAACGTGTTCTGGGCCACGATTGGGTCAGAGCGAAAAAGGATCGCGCTACTTCACTGATCGGGAGGTTGGTGCATTCTGCTCCGCAACCGGTACATCCGCAAATACCAGCAAACACAGCTGGCCGATTAAATGCACATCATCCTGAAAGTCCGGAAGGAGTTCCTGGAGATCACAAAAGTCATGACGGAAAGAAAAGTAACACTCTCATCAATGGTGTTCAACTAGCTGATGTATAGCTTATTTCATAAAATATTTTTTTTATGTAATTTATCGCAAGATGGACATTTAGAAATATACAACTGATTTAGATTTTTATATTTACAATAAATTTTTGCTAATCTGTATTAAATATCCTTCTTGGGGTTTTTAATTTTTATTATTTTTTACCACAGCAGTTATGGGTTACAGTCGAACGTGTTGCATGTATGCAGATTATACATATCTTCGATGCTGATTGTACTTTAATATTAAAAACGAATTATAAAAGGTAATAATTTATTATTATAAAATGCGAGGACTAATCAATTAAATTTAACATAAATATAATTTTAATTAGTACAATTATCTCCAAATGAATTATTACATTTAGTATTTATCAAGAGCTGATACTATCTCTGATCTTTTCCTCCATGACCTCTCAAAAACTAAAACATGTTGAAATTATGTAACCTCATTATGAACAGATATAAGATTATTTTCACGAGAGGGAATCCCCTAAATTTGATATAATATTGTTTATTGTTATTAACATTTGATAATATTTTTAAAAGTTTAAATTTGGTATAATTCATTCACAAATTTGAAGACAAAACAATTTGTACGGTTTGGAAATCATAATTTTTTATTGTAAAAGTCTCATACACAGTTATTAGTCTGTAACAATAACGGGAACAGTAAAAAGTTAAAATACATATATTTAGGTGGCTCCTTCACAATATACGGGAACAAAAACGATTTACTTTTACCGCTGTGGATTTGCGCATGCGCAAACTATCAGAAGGCGTGTTTTAAAAAACTTGAGCCAACCAAATATCCCTATATTAACTATCGTTACTGTTACCATTCTCCCGTTCCCCTTTCTGTTCACGTTACTGTTACAAACCAATTGTGTATGAGCCTTTATTGATAATAAGTAGAAGAGGTGTGAGAGTTCAGGATCACTGTCCGGGCGATTGTAATTTCCACCGATGGTCAAAGGGTCCCATAATCCCATATGTATATTCCACCGGCGTGATTTTTTTTAGGCAGGTAGACTGGTCAGACATTTAATCTTTTAATTGTTAAGTTTATAATTCGTCGTTAAGTTGGTAAGACTTTGACTAGGTTATTAAGTTATTAGTTAATTTATATTTTTGATTAATAAATTATGTCAATGTTACATCGCGTTTTTTCATACACTGCATAAAAATTGTATTACATTACTTATATGTCTGATTTCACATAAATTTTAACGGGTTGTTAAATTTAACTAACCAATGGAAATTATTCCTTAAAGCTAACAAACCAATAGAAATCATCAGGCATTAATTTATATTGTTTATTGATATATAGCAATTTTGAAGTAGATTAGTTATATGTCGAAGTTATTTGTTGACTTTGCATTTAATTAACTGAGCCCCCCCCTTGAAAATTTCTTTAACAAATTTTTATTTTTTCGGCGTTTTATTCCATACTAGTTGAAATGGATAAAAATGAAAACTTTCAGCGAAAATCGTTTAATTATATTTTCTAAATCAACCCTTTCCAGCTTAGGGGCCATCCATAAATTTCGTCCTACGTTAGGGGGTTGGGGAGTCATCTCAGATTTGTGACAAAAATGTGACAGGGGGTCTGGGGGGTTTCAAATATTGTGATGTCACAAAGTAAAATTTTTAACAATAGATTTTTTTGATCCATGGATCGGTTGTAGCAACATAAGTAGCGCTTAAGTGCGTTTTTTCATGCGGCAAAAAAAAATTAAATATTAATAAAAATAAAATGTTATTTCAGACCTGTAAAATTGATTTAATTTAAGTTAGTTGTTAAAAAAATTTTAGTTAAAAAAGCAGGAAAGTGTTGTTTTGATGACGATTTTCAGTAAAATATTTTGATAGTTGCATGGTCGATAAAAAACCTCTTCCAAAGGGATTTTAATTTTATTAATCTGGCTATTGTACACCTACTAATACTTTGTAATCCCTCATTACGGTTATCGGTGGAATTTACAGGTGACCGACGTTGACCATTTTGGAAGGACGGATTAATTATTGACCGTCGGTGGAGTTTACATACGTCCCACTGTCCAAATTTTTTCCATTAAATTGTCCGGATCGCACATTAATTTAATCGATATTCGAATCTCGGTTTTTTATTGTGATGTAATTGATACTAAATAATCATTTAGTAACACATCTCTGTTCGTTACATGTTGAACCCAAGGTATTTTTAATATGCGTCTGTAGATCCACATCTCAAAAGCTTCCAACGTCTTGCTTTCCAACTTCAGTTAGGGTCCACCTTTCTGCCCCATATCCGGGGCCTATTTTACCATTAGCCGTATTAGGCACGTGCCTAGGGCCCAATAGCCAGAGGGACCCGAAAAGAAAAATAATAAAATCGTAAAATGAAAATCATATACTGATAAAATAACCCAAAAATTGGGCCTTCGATGCTATGGGCAGATCCGAACTGCGGCGCGGTTAATCCCGAATCGGATTAAAAAAAAGGTCAACCTTTTCTTGCTGTCCGAACTGCGGCGAGGTCAGAAAAAACTGTAGGTTGAACTGCGGCGAGGTTAATCCCTAATCGGATTTTAAAAAAATCGGATGTGGCCATCACATAACTTTCCGAATATTATTTATATATAGAATAGAAAAAATAAATAAAAAATAAAAAAAAATAAAAATAAATAAAAAAAAATTTTTAGAAAAAATTTTATAACACAAAAGTTGTAGGTAATTTGATATGGATAATTTTTGTCTTAATAAAATTTTACCTATTTCATTGCGTTTCGGAGTTATAATGGATTATGTTTTATCGCTTCAAGTAAACCCCCCGTTCCCCCCATACGATTTTATCCATTTTCAATAAGCTTCGTGCCACAACAGATAAAAACTTAAATTTAAAATTTGGAGTGATTTTGTTATTTCGTTTGGTTGCTATCGTGTTCACAGACATACATACACACACACACACATACATACACGTCCCGCAATGCTTACGTGGACGTCTGAAATAGACTCATTTGTGTGGACTTGCATTCCATCACTACTGTGACATTCAGTTTCCAGCGATGTTAATGCCACTATGACGGGCTTTTCAATACACACCAAATTCTGTATAGAATATTAAAAAAACGATTCTGGGGACGGTCCCCATTAATAGGTTATATAAAAACGCTCAATTATGTGGACGGTCCCCATTAATAAGTTAAATAAAAACGCACAATTATGTGGACAGTCCCCATTATTAGGTACAGTGACTCATAATGAAATCCGGACACTCCAATGTTAACAATGTGAATTGCGCGTTTTCAAGTAATTTTTTGTTATATAAAAATCACTTTTACCACAATAGTCATTCAACATTTTTTGATCACCTCATGTAATTAATGAACACCCCCTTTCGAGTTACAGTGATTAGACTTTGTAAAATGCAAAAAATATTTTCGTCTGTATCTCAGAAACGGTACAACGAAAGAGAAAAATTAATAAACAATTTTTCTTACAAATATCATTTCCTAAGTTACAGATGGTAATATTTTAGAGAGTCTGTTTTAAGTCACTGTAAATCGGAAACGGTGAAACGGAATAGAAAAATGTATATAAACAAAAATAAAGGTAATGAAATTTTCAAAAAAAATGTTCAATAAGTTTTGCTGTAAAACCGACTTTTATATGACAAGAAAACGTCTTGAAAACGTGCAATTTACATTGTTAACATAGGGGTGTCCGGACTTTTTTTGTTATTATTGAACTTTAATGAGACATAACATAATGAAAAAATAACAACGAAATAATAATAAAAACACGTGCTTTTATCTTCAATTCTTGATTTACTAATGTATAATAAGCTGCAATTCAATAGTATTCACATTGTTTATCTAAAGTCTAAAAGCTGGTTTACACTATGAGATTTTTCATGTGACTTATCGTACGACTTGTCATATTAGAAATATTTTTACGTTCACACTATACAATTTTTGGTATTTATTAGTAACATAAAAACAAAATAAAGCAATGCGCATTGCTTACGATTTTAGATAGGATTTTTCATACGATAAAGTCACGTGAGAAGTTGCATAGTGTGAAGTCAAAAATGTAAGTTTGATCTTTTTTCACTTAAAATATCTCATTAAAAGTTTGATAATAAAATATATACTAATTATTAACCACGAAATAAATAATAGGTATTAATATAAAGCTTTTTAAAAGGAACGGTTTAAATGAACAATGAAAAAGATTATTTTTAATTTTAAGTTTATTTTTAACAAACATCTGAAGCAACATATACTACCAAACTACCGTTGCTGAAAGCTTTTATTCGAAAATATTTAACCCATTCCTCTTTTAAGAGAAAATTTTATATTAATAATAAAATACAATTTCAAATATTAATAATGGATAATAAATAATAATACTCATATAATAAGAACATTAATTATGTGGATGGTCCCCATTATTAGGTACATCTAATAAGAACATATAATTGTGTGGACGGTCCCCATTATTAGGTTCATGATACATATGATAAGAGCACCGAATTGTGTGGACGGTCCCCATTATTCGGTACATCTAATAAGAACATATAATTGTGTGGACGGTCCCCATTATTAGGTTCATGATACATATGATAAGAGCACCGAATTGTGTGGACGGTCCCCATTATTCGGTACATCTAATAAGAACATCGAATTGTGTGGACAGTCCCCATTATTAGGTACACAGATGAGATGGGGGAGTTTCCTTAAAAATAATTTTTTGAAATGTAACATATACTATAGTATATACTATATGTTAGGTCAATGATGACAATTTGGCCATTGACGTCAATGACCATGCATTTTGGGTGATATTAACATTTAAAATTTCATGTGTGGTTTTTACATCATTGTCCGGGCAATGACGTCAATGCTCAGTATACGGTGACAATGATGAAATTACAATTCTATAGATTCCAACTGAAAGTAATATATTAAATGTGTCTTTGCAATTAATACTAGTTATATACTGAAAAGTTAATTTTGTTAGAAAATATTAGTGATACGTCCAAAGAAAATGAGATTACTCTTAGAAAAGCAGCAGTTGAAAGCAATGTTTTAGGAGGCATCGGTTACAAACATTTTTATTGCAAAGGTGGATGTAAAAATAATACATTTTTTATTATTTTAAGTGCCATGGGTCAATCCCGTGCCAGAATAAAAATGATTAATTTAAAAAAATTTATTTCATTATTTTTTAATTTTTATTATTTTTGTTAATAAATAATTATATTATATTATTATACAATAAATACAACATATTTACGTAAATATCACTTGCCAGTTGGCTGTTTTTTGGCAAAATTGCCATTTTGCTGTTCTTTATAATAGTTATTCTATAATATCATCATTTGTCCAATCCATTTTGGCCATTAACGTCATTGACCGGCCAAAGACGTAAATATTACAATCAAATGAAAATATTTACATCATTGCCCACCGTTAACTTGATTTGATTAAAAAAAAACTACGAAAATTGTCTCGTTAATTTGAGAGTGTACCAATAACTACGTCTGTACCCTATACTCAGGCCCTGCCCCGAGTCCCTAAAAGTGAGAGCGGAGAGTGCTCTTCGGCGCCGGCGCAACGCAGCCAAGGGATCTTGGAAAAATGAAGATAATGAAATTTCAACAAAAAATGTGTAATAAATTTTGTCATAAAAGCGATTTTTATATTAGAAAATATGTCTTCAAAAGGTACGATTTACATTGCTAACATTATGACTTACGCTTATTTTTGTGAGCCACTGTACATACTTTTGAATTGTAAATCACTGTGGGTGGGGAGGAGGACGTCGCATAAGAGTGACTTGCCAGCGGGTCCCAGAAGGGCTTGGCGCGGCCCTGCCAATATTCCCATAAATTATAATTACCATTATCCTAACGTAAGCCATATAAAGTAAATTTTACAGGAAGCGCAAAAGAATTTTTTGAACAGCAAATCCTGAAATTTTCTAGCACATTTTTTATGTAAAAATGTATTATTAAAATATATATTATTAAATTATTATCTATTACAATATTACAATTTAATTAATTGCAAAAATAGATGTGATTTTTTTCATGAGCTTCCTATTTGCACACTAAAAAATTATGTACGTCTGCATCGTTTAATAAAATCAACGGTAACAACGAGGTAACAACAACACTGTGGACTGCTGGTATTTATTACGATTGCTATTCAGCAAATTTTTGTAGTGCATTTGTACAGAAGAGGTGACGCACTTTAGTTAGGCGTCGGATATTTTATATTTCCAAGTCCCAAAATAATTATATTATAATTTTATAATATATTATATTTGTAAAATAATTAAAATGTTCATATCTTTTTACTTATGGCTTATACTGTGAAATAAGTTTTAGGCCCCTAATTAAAATTTTTAAAAAGAATTACAAAATTATTTCAAAGTAAAAGTGACTTTCTGGTTCGAACTCCGAACTAGAAACATTCGTTACACTAGAAGTCTCATTTTCACAAAGTGACTATCATCATCATCACAATTAATTTAACAAATAAGAAAAAAAAAACAAAGCAAATTCTTGCATAGTAGATCAAGATGTACTATAATTAAAGTTACCATATTTTAAAATCATGAAATCGGGATATATAGTACATAGGAGTGGATATTTGATTTATGGAGGGGAGAATAAAAATTAAAAAAAAGCGCCGCAGACGAAATTTGTTTTCATTTTTTTCAAAGGTCATCAGTGCTTAAATCAAAAGATATAAATTGCCAATATTGTTTTTAAATGGGTAGTTTTTTCAATAGGTACCTTATTATGTTTCCACATTTTAACATTTCATTCCACTCTCCTAATAGTATTAAAAATTTGTTTAAGTAGTCAAATAACAAAATGTACAAGATGTAGGCAGATCAAGTTGCGTCTAGTTGCAAGCTACGGACGTGGGCGAGCGCGAGTCACATGCTAGAAGTGCGAAATTGTAAATTAATTAGCTGGATATTTTCAGTTTTTAGAAATTCTGATATATAATCAGAATAAGTCTGATAATAACTAGATACTAATATACAAACAAATTAGAAACAATAATATATTATAATCAGTGAGGGGCTGTTCACAAATTACGTAACGGCCTTAGGGGGGAGAGGGGGATTGACAATTTGTTACGATTTGTTACGGTGGGGGAAGGGGGTGTTTTTCAAAATGTTACGTAACCAAAATATTTCTTTTTTTGTCAAAAAACTAGATAGTTTTTCTAGATACCTATTAAATTTTCATTAATTTGATAAATTATTATTTTTTATTTTCAAGTTAAAGTTATAAATAAAAAATTTATTTTAAAAATTGTTTTAACTTTTGTTACGTTATTCTTCCGAGGGGGAGGGGGTATCGCAATTTGTTACGATCTGTTACAAAGGGGGGGAGGGGGTTAAAAAACGTCAAAAATTGCGTTACGTAATTTGTGAACAGCCCCTGACGGATCAAGCTATTTTTCATAATCGTTATACGATATTATGAATTATGATCATATCAAGATAATCGTTTCTTCCAAAAACAACGTAAGACGTAAAAGCCATGAAAAAATCTTACTAATGTTACATTATTACAATTTACAATAAACAAAATGATAAAGGATTAAAAATTAAATGCAATAGTTTTTCTGTTAATTTATTGTTTTTTTCAGTTTAGGGTTGTCCTTAAATCCTTAATTAGGCGCACTAAGAAAATCACACAATTTGTCTCATGGGGTCAAAATTGAGTGTTTTTTTTTCAATTTTAAATTGTCTTGACCCCCACATGCGCCTAATTAAGAGTTAATTATGTTATTACCATCGTGATGTTAATGCACCCCCCCCCCTGTTAGAACCTCAAGTGATTAAAAGACAACCGGGTTCATCCATAAACCACGTGGTTCCCCCTCTGAATGGAACATAGTTGTTTTTTTTTATTATTTTGTGCTTTCTGTGAACAAAATTATTTGGTATAAAATAAACATGAGCGATATTTAGTTTAAAAAAATATTTTAAACTTTTTGAAAAAAGAAATTACCTACTATACATTGTTTTTAAAAGAAATAAAAAATTACGTAGCTTGACTCTAACTTTTGTAACCTTATATTTGTTGAGGGGTTCCAGAAAATGTGAAGCAGGGTGACGAAGGGAAGGTCCGAAAAAGCGAAATTTTGCATGACGTATTTTAGGAACGGCCCCAAAATAAAAATGGTTTTATTATGCGAATTTCTTGCGCTCCGAGCTAGTAGCGCTTTGAGAATAAAATTACTCGCTAGATGCTAGATGCGGATCGCAAAGACTAAAATTATTTTCAACATTTACGTATCTAATGGCTTACAATTAAATATTATTAAATTTAAAAAATTATTAATTAAATTAAAATTTTTAACTTTTAAAACGATCGATTAAGTAAAAACGGTATTTATTATAATTAGATATAATTATAAAATAAGACTTCCTTCAAACTTCGAGCTAGAAACTGAGAAGTTGTTACTGTTCTCTAGGTCCGAACGCAAAGATCTATTTTAACTTTAAATATAAATAATTTTTAAAACACCGCGTTACATAATTTTGTAACAATGAAAAAATTTTCCGTTATTAAAAATCGTGTGCATTTCGGTTAGGATTGCTGAATATTGTTCTTTGAAATAATGTGTTTAATCAACAAACGAGGTACTCTGAAGATTCCCTCTCTCATTTATCTATGTTTAGGCGCGAAAATTTAGTCCAGTTGTCGGCATAGTCTTCACATAAGCGATATAAACGTCCTTGATAATACTATAATTTAACAAGAGCTGTCAATAAATTAAAACTTCAAATTTTATAGACGCCGTGTCGCTTGTTATTAGGAGTTTTCTTTTTCATTTTTTAAGGCATGTCCGACGAGAGGGGGGTCGCAGGTAATTTTCCCAGGGCCCGGAGTTTCTAAGGAGTTCCGGAAACAAAGTTTTTATTATTTGGCACGAAGTTATCACTGTTGTCAAACGGAGGGGGAAGTGCATACACTTCAATTTAAAAATCGAGCTAACGCCCTAGTCTTGTTTTTAACTCAATCTAAGGTGGGCGCCAACTTGAAAGTTTCATATTGCGTTTTAGGCGGTTTTAGATTTGTTGAATATAATTTGTGTTAACAAAAAATAAGTTCATACTGTAACAAACTCTTTAAAATTTAAAAAATTTAATTTTTAAATTTAAATAATAGCTCACAACATAACATGCGATTGCGATGCCATATTATATAAAGTGCATCATGGAAATGAATATTTTGCTACCTATGCGTTTAATATAATTTGCATTTTCTTATTTTATGATCGTGACCAAATTTATATGTGATCACCCCTGAGGTTGGGGAATTTTTAACAAAAAAAGAATCATTAAAATCGGACAACGTGGTAAAAAATTATCGCTGAACATTATAAAAATTTTCCGACGAATTGATAAACCTCCACTGCATATTCGCGCCGTAGATTACCTGCTACGTCATAATAAAAAGTAGATAGCGGTAGGTCATGTATTAAAATCTGATACTTCCTAGTAAAACAAAATATACAGAGTACATTTTAATTTCCAGGGTTACTTAATATCTTTGGTTACTCTAAACGTCTAAACAAAACATCTTTTTTATTAGAAAACAAAGCATTTGGTAATTTATCTAAAAAATTGTTGGAATAATAAAAAACTATTCTGAACTCGTTAGGATGGCAACTATCCGGCAAATACCAGAATCACCGTTGAATTCTTCATTGGCGCCATTGTAAAAAATTATGTTTTTTGAGTTTTCCATGGATAGGTGATTTAAAAAAAAACTAGTGAAACAAGTGGTCTGCTTCACTCTGCGTAGCGGTTTGCTCTTGCTCCGAGCAACGTACATAACTGCTTTATCCTCAAAATCATTGACGAACAGGAACCAAAATTTAATTTGTTTGACAAATTGAACTAAGTTGAATTCTTAGAATCTATTTACAAATACTGTATCTACAAATTGTATCTACAAATACTACCAAAAAATTATTTATTCCTATGGTGTGGTTAAATTCTGCTTTATTAATTTATTATTATTACTGATACCTGTTTAATCAAATAAATTAGAATTTTAAGAAACTGTGGGTGGTTGAAAAAAATTTATTGATTTTCATTGGATTTTTTATGATTTTAATATACCGCGGGTGTTTATTTTCAAAAGCAGCCAGTCGAAATAACTATTTGTCTTTGAGTAAATTTGAGTAAATATTGATTAGGAGGTTGTTCAAAACCAATCCTATTAGAATTTTAAGTTCAACTCCTTCTCCATAAGATATCCCTACAAACCATCCAAATTAAGGTACGTATGACCATTCGTACTGGTTTTGAAACCTTCGTCCTTGTTAGTCAAGGCAATTAACCAGGACAGGAAAATTTACTGATGTAACTATTGTTCTATTGTTGTATACCTGTTGTACGAAAGAAAGGTGAAAACCTAAAAAAAAGGTCCTTACTCAAGAACAAAAGTTATTTCCACTGCCTACTTTTGAAATGAACACAAGTACATATTATCATTATAATATTATGTAGTTCAGGAGGTAAACTAAAGTTTGAAAAAATTAAATTAATATTTATTATTTTTATAAAAATTAAATATTTGCATTCATTTTATAAGATCGGGTATTCCAACGATACTAATAAAGCGTCGACTCGGTAACATGATACCTATTTCAACTGATAGGTAAGCGCCTTTGTTACTATTTATAACGCATACTGCAACATTTTCTACATATCGTCGTTAAAGAAGTGAAACCGTGTAGTATCTCCACATTATTTTGGCAAAAATACATAACTTTATGAATGAAAAATATGAAGAAAAATTGGTACTATCTGTCTCGTGACATCCCGTATCTGAGAAAACTTAAATTTTTCAACTATTTTATGTAGTAGGTGGACATACTAAATTATATAATATAATACATATTATGATTATGTAATTTTGCATTTTGGTTCTATTCTTTCTTATCTGTTTTAAAATGCATATTTTGCATAATTTTCGCGCCTTTGGATTTGTACTATAAACTTATTTTATAACCAATACAAAATTACATAATTTAGTATGTCCACTACATATCGACAAAATAGTCGAAAAATTTAAGTTTTCTCAGATACGGAATGTCACCAGACGCAGATAGAACAAATATTTCTTCGCCCCGATGGATGATGTAGCAAACCTATACGCGTACCAGAGGTGACACGTATGAAAAATTTCGACAGATTCTGAAATTACCACTAATGAAAAATGCAAAAATACATAAATAAACCCGTTCCTTACTAAAAAGTGATATATGTCGCGTTGAATCTTGAATGATATGGAACCATGAACCATAAACAGTTCTTTGCGAACATAGGCGCAACCAGGTATAATATTTTGGGTGGGCTAAAACGAGAATTTACGTCGATTATGCTTTCTATATCAATAGAAATATCCATATTTTTATCGTAGTCAATTTATTTTGGGGGGGGGGGGGTAAGCCCACCCAGCCCCCTAGTTGCGCCTATGCTTGCGAATAATCTTCTATAACGAAAAAATATTTGAATTTAAAGTCCATTAAATGTCTAATCCAATAAAATAAAAAGATAAACAATAATAATTTGGCATTAAAATGCCAAAAAAATTAACAAATTTTTATTTTGACATTTAACAAATCGTTTTTCAGTTAATATAATTATTATTATTAACTTCAAAAATTATAAAATACACCTTCAAAAAAATTCGGTTACCTTTGAAATTCGGCGCTATAGCATTTTAATCAATTATGCGCAATAATTATTCGATGTATGTATAATTTATACAATAATCGTTTAAAATACATAGAGGTCCGCACAACAATGCGAAAGCAAACACAGTTCCTCTAAACACTCTTACTCTTACACAGTATTTGTGTTAGATTAGTACAACTAGTCGCCGTAGAGGGCAGCACTAACATACCGTCAATCAAGTCCACATAATTATAGGAAAAATTTGTTATGTTCACACACCAGAATCAAATACTCTAGACTATAATACATTCAACTTCGTGAAAAAACAGGAATCCGAACTCTGGCGGCTTGCGTTGAAATGAATAATGTCAACAAATAAGTTTTTTAGGTTAAATCCATAGATAAGAGATAGGCAAGTTGCTATACTTTTTTTCTCAACGTATTATACCCGCCAATGGTGGTCGGTGTGCCAACTAAAAATCAGATAAAATTCTAGAATTTTATTTGAATTTTTGTTAATTTTGTTCACAAGGTTTATTTTGCAGATTTAAATTAATATTATGCATTAATTAAAATTTTTCTGTTTATAAACTCAAATTACAAAATTACTTCAGTAAATTAATCAATTTATTGTAACTCAAATAAATAAAATTAAAAGATTATTACTTATTAATAAAATATTCCAAAATACTCCAAAATCTGCTATCTTTTTGGAGTGTTCTCTCCTGGTTCTTTCCTAATGACTTGCTCCTCCTGCTTCAAGCATGCTCTGCCCAATAGATCTCATAATTATTGTCTTCCATCTTCCGTCCTTGATGGCCTTTGCGTTTGGTTTCTGTGAGACAAACTATGTCCATGTTAAGTTTGTCTAATTGGCTTCAGATTTCTTGATGTTTATTTAATATACCTTAAACATTCCACGTACCTATTCTCCATGTCCATTTTCTTAGCATAAGTCGTTTTTGATTTAATCCGTCCAGTGTTCGAGACTTGTCGTTTGCGTTTTTTAGCATTTTTGTTTTTATGTAAGATGAGGAGCTGGCCCGACGAAAGAACTCCCAACCTGGAGGGCAAGCATTTTCTATTGGGGTTTATTCCCTTATGCCCGGTTTCTTCACCTTGAGATATCTATCGGATAAGTATAACCATACGGATAGTTATACTATTATATAGTTAATCTTATCCGATAGATATCTCAAGGTGAAGAAATCGGTCATTACTCGAAGTGTTGTGATGTCATTTTGACATTTTGTTTTAACTTTATATTATAATATTATATTATTTATTATATAAAATGGTAAACAAAGTTGGTCCAATTTGTGCCGTATACGATTGTAATAACTATATGCAGCAAAAATGTGAAAAGAAGTCATTTTTACTAATCTTTTTATCTGAAAACTATTTTTAAATATTATAGTTTAAATGCGCATTAGTAGTATTAGGCATTAGCTAATTGACGCGAATTTTACATTTCATCATGCTAGATGGCGCTATGAACGATGTCCGACAAATTGTATGTAAAACTATCAAAGTTGTACGTATTATAAGTCTATAGTATTTGCCAGAATCATAGCGAGGTTGTGGGGACATATAGAAATTTCAATTTTTCTGTGGTAGGGAGACCCTAGAAAACGGTTTAAACATGAAAATAAATTGTGGGGACCGGTGTATGTCCCCACAAATGGTGAAGTCCACACAAAGTGGGTTTCATTCCGTAGGAAGTCCACATAATTATAGCAAGACCTACGCATACACACATACAGACATTTTTCAAAAATTGTAGAAATGGTTTAAGGGAACCTCAAAACATAAAAATTTTATGAAAAAATTGGGGGTCAATTTTTTTTTTCAATTTCAGATTACAATACTTTCCTTACTAAGGAGTTCGGAAAGTAAAAAGGCTCAACAATAATACAGGGTAATACAACAAACTTAAAAAAAATTTTTGCCCCCCCCCCCGAAAACAGTCCTATGGACGCCCATGGCCCCGCCTAATGTAACTTTTTAAGCTGGTTACATGCACTTGCGATTTGCGGAATGCGATTTTTGTTTTGATTGGTTTAATTTCACGAAATTTCAAATTTACGTTCAAATTTAATGATTAAATGAGATTTTTATTTTGATTGACAAAGAAAAAAATTGGCTGTGTAAACATTGCATAACTTTCCCCATTAAATTTGGGTATAAAAATTATCGTTCAACCTTTCTTTCTGGGTACCATTCGAGGAGAAACACCTCGAGGAAGCTACAGTTCGAATCAAAAAGTCAAAAAGTTGAAAAATTTGAAAACCAGTTTAATTAAAGGTGCAGATTTACTTCTTTGCACACATAATTAGAGAGTAAATTTTCGTTCGCCACCTTCTTGAAATGTACCGTTTGATGTGCAAGACCTCGAGGAAACGACAGGTCGCATCTGCGGGGCTCAAAAATCGCGCTACTCGGGACACGGGGTGTAAAATCCGAAAACATCAAAATTTCATAAACGTCAAACTTCAATTAATTTCCGAAAATTTTTGGAATCGAGTTGCTACGCGACTATACTTGCTTTAGAGAGAGATGCGACACGGCACGATTAAATAATTTGGATATAACAAATGGTGGTCCAAAAGTGATTGACACTTGAACTTTTTTTATTTTCTTTATCATTTCCGCAATTTTCAACAAATTTTCACCATTTTTAGCTGGCCTCTAAGTTTAACTATGATGTACATTTCTGCCAAATTTTTTGACATTTGGTTGCGTGGTTTAACCTGTGCAATTGATACTATTTCATTTCATGATCCCGTAACCACATACAGACAGACATACAGACAGACATACAGACAGACATACAGACAGACATACAGACAGACATACAGACAGACATACAGACAGACATACAGACAGACATACAGACAGACATACAGACAGACATACAGACAGACATACAGACAGACATACAGACAGACATACAGACAGACATACAGACAGACATACAGACAGACATACAGACAGACATACAGACAGACATACAGACAGACATACAGACAGACATACAGACAGACATACAGACAGACATACAGACAGACATACAGACAGACATACAGACAGACATACAGACAGACATACAGACAGACATACAGACAGACATACAGACAGACATACAGACAGACATACAGACAGACATACAGACAGACATACAGACAGACATACAGACAGACATACAGACAGACATACAGACAGACATACAGACAGACATACAGACAGACATACAGACAGACATACAGACAGACATACAGACAGACATACAGACAGACATACAGACAGACATACAGACAGACATACAGACAGACATACAGACAGACATACAGACAGACATACAGACAGACATACAGACAGACATACAGACAGACATACAGACAGACATACAGACAGACATACAGACAGACATACAGACAGACATACAGACAGACATACAGACAGACATACAGACAGACATACAGACAGACATACAGACAGACATACAGACAGACATACAGACAGACATACAGACAGACATACAGACAGACATACAGACAGACATACAGACAGACATACAGACAGACATACAGACAGACATACAGACAGACATACAGACAGACATACAGACAGACATACAGACAGACATACAGACAGACATACAGACAGACATACAGACAGACATACAGACAGACATACAGACAGACATACAGACAGACATACAGACAGACATACAGACAGACATACAGACAGACATACAGACAGACATACAGACAGACATACAGACAGACATACAGACAGACATACAGACAGACATACAGACAGACATACAGACAGACATACAGACAGACATACAGACAGACATACAGACAGACATACAGACAGACATACAGACAGACATACAGACAGACATACAGACAGACATACAGACAGACATACAGACAGACATACAGACGAACATCCAACTAAAATTCATCAAAAACTTATCAGGACATGATAAGGAACATTTTGATGCAAAAATTTCGATATTTTGAGTGGATTACAATACTTTCCCTTATACATACGTATACGTATGGGGAAAGTAAAAAATATATTGCAAATGGTGTAGAAAAGTACCAAAACGGAGAATTAGATCGTTTTTCTTTCATCAAAGAAGTTTCGCACCATTATCGTGGATGTAACAAACGTGCGTAAAGTATAATTTAATTATTTATATAACTTGTATAATACATTAATAAAAAAAATTGACTTCAAATATTTAATATTAATCCCTTCAACTTTTTCTAATCTGGATTATTAATCCCTTCTTGTACCTGTAAGTGGCCTCGCCGCAGTTCGGACTTTCACTAAACCACATCTAAAGTAACCACGCCGCAGTTCGTACCATTTTAAATAGGGTCAACTTGACCGCGCCGCAGTTCGGAAAACCCCGATGCTATTAGTTACACTCGAATATAAGGGGCCCGAAAATTTGCTAGAGCTTAGGGTCCAACTCAGTTGAAAATAGGCCCCGCCCATATCCATATAGCAACAACGGGAGCACTAGCACCGCGCCACTCTCATCTTCATTAACACGCTAAGATCGTGATCATGATTCCAACTGTAGTTCCTAGGTATGTATATTTATTTACCCTTTCTATCTGTTCGTTCTTGACAGTCAGTCGTCCTGGAGGTATTACTTCCTTACTGATGACTCTCTGAAAATCATAGTTTTCACATTTTCAACTTTTTTCTTCGGTAACATTAAGATTAAGTATAATACAATCAATTTCTATAAAAAAATAAAAATCGGTATGTTACTTCTCTATAACGGGTTTGTGTTTAGTGGGTAGTTAACCCGTAAGTAGCGACGTTGTTTTCTTGTCGCACAAGAAACGAGGTGGTTTACGCCAATTTTGTTTTAAATTGATAAATTCACTCAAACCATGTAAAACACACATGCCCGAGGGGTACATGAAGTCCGAAATACAATCTGACATTTAAAAGTATGTTATATACTAGAACAAAGCTTAAAAAATTTCAAATTTCTAAGTTTTCTGTTTTTGTCTTACCACAATATAGAATATATTGATCCGTATATCCGTAACTCATTTTGTTTACAGGGTTGTCAGGTTTGCAAAACCTCCTAGTGACGTCACTGGGTTTTTAAAAATTTATTTTGGGCTTAATATTAATGGCACAAAAAAATTAGAAACACCAATCTCATTCTTTCAATACAAACTTTTAGAAAACAAATTTTAAAAATTGCATGAGAAAAAAAAGACACTATTTTTTAAAATAAATTTTAAATAAATTATTATTTATAATATTATAATCTTAAAAAAAATTGAAAAATATAAAAAAAACATGTTTTAAACACAGAACTAAACACTCGTTTTAAACGCATTTAAAACATGTTTTAATCAAAATGTTGTTTTAAAAGAATTTTGTTTTAAACATGTTTAAAACACCTTGTTTAAAACATTACAACCCTGATGATACAATGATTACACTTATCGATATCGTTAACTGACGGCATTTTCAAAATCTTCTGGGAGCTCTCCCACCCCACCTCGCTACTTACGGGTTAACGTAGGAGGTGTCGACTTGGTTCATCAGGTATTATTTGATTAGCTTCTTGATAATCAGGCTTCAGGCCATTCGACGACTCGACCTTCCTAGTTTTTTTTTTCCGTTTTTTTACCTAGTTTTTTTTTAATTTGTTTTTATAGGTTATAGGATCGGTGATTGTACCCTTGCGCAACTGATTTTCTATCTGATTTGGTATCATCCTATACCTAAATAATTGCTTTATAAATACGGTTGGTAATGGTTGGTAACAAAAACAAAATATGTCAAAATCATAATAATACATAAAGAGGTTATATCTTTAAAATACATATTTTCTGAGATTTTAAGAAGTGTTTGATATTGAATAATATTACAATTAAAATCCAGTTATAGAAAGTGCAGGTCTGTTTAGATTAATCGTTATTGCAACACATTAAAAATTTCACAGTTGTTGTGCACTATGATCCAAATAAAATTTGAATCGGCAAATGTTTATCGAATCCTTGAAGACACCAATGGAGCCGCATTTAAAAAGACGTTTTCTGAATTAGAGGTATACTCGGTTTTGCTTTCATCTATTATATGAAATATGTTCATCACAAAATAAATAAATAATCACATATGGTGAAATTTTCAACTAATTAATATTAATTCTATAATTTAGCAAATACTAATAAAGTTTATTTACAGGGTATTAAATTAGAAACTGTTTACTTCTTGCAAAACGGTAAACTTATCAATGAAAACACAGTTGTAAACAAAAATGGACCGATTAATGTTGTGCCGAAAGTGCTTGGAGGTAAAGGTGGTTTTGGGTCTATGCTGAGAGCTATCGGTGCTCAAATAGAGAAAACAACAAACAGGGAGGCATGCAGAGATTTAAGTGGACGTCGTCTTCGAGATATAAATGAAGAGAAGAGATTAAAGACTTGGATTGGTCAACAAGTAGAACGTGAAAAAGATGCAGCAAATCGTAAACAAAAAAAGTTGGAAAGAATGTGTGAACCACCTAAACACGAATTTAAAGATGAAGCTTATGACGAAGAACGATCACAATTAACTGAAAAAGTCGAGGATGCACTTATGCAAGGTTTGAAAGCTAAAGCTATCTCTAGTACAGTCGGTGTAAAACGTAAGAGACCTATTAAGGATGGTGCTCGAAAAAAAGCTCATTTGTGGTAAGAGTTTCATTTAAAAATGCATTTAAAATTTATTCATATACAATTTTATTTTAGGCTCGATGACGATCTTGATGATGACAGTACTAGTAGTGATGACTCTGACTGTAAATCATCTTCCAGTATTACTGAAAAAGAAGAGAAATCTGTTAATGTACAACATGCAGCGACTTCGATTGCTAAAGAAAGTGTTGAAGATAATGTACCTAGCACAAGTTCATCATCAACCATTTGAAAGTAATTTAACAATCTAAACTTGATTTTTTTCCATGTACATAGAAAGTTTTAAAATATTGTAATTTACTAACTAAACAGTTAATATAAAAATAAATTAAAATTATATAATTCAAAAGTTAACATATTTTTCTGAAAACAAATTAGAAGACGTGGTATTTATCTTTGTAAAATTTGACGGACGACACTAAAGTCCTTGGTACTTGACTATTAATAAGTAAGTACCAGTAGCGATGTGTGGATAATGACGGGAAATGGGTATACACAATTTTTGATTGTTGTTTATCGCTCGACTGGAAGTAAAGTATACTTCAGTGCCTAAACTTTAAAATAATAGAGGTAACATTAATTAAATTTATTTTTTATATTTACATTAAATTCAATACGGTTTTGTTTGTATGATTAATTTTATTGATTGCTAACTATTGCTTCACCTAGATCAGGGATGGCGAACCTTTATGCGTATACGTGCCAATTTTCTGGAATAATATTTAATGACGTCGCAGCCGTGCCATCAAATATTCTTGACTTTGTGATCAGTGGAAAAATAATGTAAAAAAAAAAAAAAAAAAACAATATCAACTCAAAGCTCTATATTTACCAAAAATACAATTACAAGAGCAATTAAAAATTAGTGCGACTTCTGTTGTTGCAGATTGGACGATAATTGACTTATATTGGGGTTGTACGATGTTACTTTTAGCAGAATGCATGCTGAACTTGATTCATCAGTCAGTCGATTTCTAACAGAGTCTTTGATGTTATTCATCTCTGAAAACAATGACTCGCAGGCATATGTAGATGAAAATACAGTTAGAATAGCGTGAGCCAGCTTCTTTAAACAATTAAACGTTTCTGGCAACGCATTCCAGGTTTCTAAAATTTTATTATTGGCATCTTTACTTATATTACTGGTCAATCTTTCTGTTTCAATTAACTCTAATTCTCTTCTCATGTCTATGAATTTTTGTACCCAAATTGAACTAGATTGGAAATCAATCAGCTGCATTTCAAAATCTTCAATTTCCAACCAATCGAACTGGGAGAAGTTCAGTGTATGAAAGGTCGTTACATCTGGGTACATAATAAACTTGACCGTTTCTGATATTTCTTTGAACTGAGAAAATCTTGTTGAAAATTCCTTAATTGAAGAATCAATCACAGAGATAAATTCCTCAGTAATATTTTCTGCATTTGTTGTCTCATGTATAACAGATTCATTGATATATTTTTTCAAGTATGGAAAATACTTGTAGTTTTTTGCGATAATATCGTTTCTGAAAACTTGCAGTTTAGCCTCAAAGGCGCGAATGAGATCGATCATGACGATTATTGTTTTGTTTGTGCCTTGAAGCTTCACATTTAACGTATTTAAGTGTTGGCATATGTCTGTAAAAAACATCAATTTTGAAAGCCACATGACGTCCAAAAGCTGTGGGTATTGTTCAATTTTTCCCTCATTTTGCAGAAACAGTCTGAGTTCTTCCAAGCATTCAACAAATCTTTCAAGTACAGAACCACGACTCAGCCACCGAACATTATTATACATCAGTAAGCCATTATACACGGAGTTGACTTCATCCAACAAAGCGTCGAACTTTCGCTTGTTTAAAGCCTGAGCAGAGATGAGATTGACTATTTTCGTAACTACTGCCATAACATTATCAAGAGATGTTAAACCGCTCTTAGCGCATAAGGCTTGTTGGTGAATGATGCAGTGGAATTCAAGAATCGAATGTCCTACTTCAGTTTGAAATAAACTTATGAAACCAATTTTTTTACCCACCATACTCGGAGCACCATCAGTTGTTACAGAAACAACTTTTTTTATATCAATTTCTTTTTCAACTATCGAATTTTTAACTGCCGTACAAATATCTGCGCCCTTTGTAGTTGTTAGTAACGATTTTATCGCAATTAATTCCTCCTTAATGACGTTTCCTACGCAGTATCGAGCAAAAACAGCTAAACGTGCAGATTTTGTGACGTCAGTGCTTTCGTCGAGGCATAGCGATATAAATGAAGCAGAGTGAATGTCAAGCTTTTGTTGCTCTGTAACATTTTCAGCCAATTTTAAGATTCTTTCCTTTATTGTGTTTCTGGACAAAGGAGTATCTTTGATGCGCTGAATTATCTTATTTTTATTCTCGAAATCATCAAAAAGATAAGGCGCGCATGCTAACCAGGCTTCCTTTAAAAACTCGCCTTCTTGAAAGGGTTTACTATGCCGAGCAATGACATTTGCAGCCGTGTAACTTGCCGCACTTGTACGACAATTTTTGCCAACAAATTTATTTATTGATGTTGACTGTTTGTTTCTGTCTTTCAAAGCACTCGCAATAAATTCCTTTTGCTCTGCTTCGCTTTTTTGACAAATGGATTTGTGATTTGTTTCAAAATGCCGTTTAACGGAAGATGTTCTACATACCATGGTGCCAGAACATAAAACACACACTGCTTTGTCACCTTTATTAATCACGCCGAATTTATCAGTCCACCAAGTATGAAATTCTCTAATATCCTTGCTATTTTGCACTTTTAGTTTCTTTGCTGAACTAGCCATATTAAATTACAGCAAATAATAACTTAATGATAATAACACAATGAAATTCAACTATTTTTTGCGTAAACAAACAATTTGCGCGGGCACTGCACCTCGTTTGTTTTTATTTTTTTATACATTCCCCGCGCTAGCATATCAACTACGCCCCGCCTCCACCCCGCGCATCGGACCCGAACGTTCGCGCGCGTTTGCTTTTCAAAGATTCATAGGTATTGTGCTACATCATAATTTATACTTTATGTATAAATTTTCTTTAAACTCGTAATCGGTGACGTGCCGAAATTATTTCGTCGCGTGCCAATGCTGGCACGCGTGCCATTGGTTCGCCATCCCTGACCTAGATAATACTTTAAACTAAATATTTACAATATCATAATTTCATAATACACAAAATATTAACTTACAAGTCAGTTTTGTTTAAAAAAATACATAACTTTCTTTAATAGGTAAATCTAACTAAATAAATAATAAACTTTTTTAATTCAATTTTTACGTTTGTCAAGTTGTGTATGACACAAATATCATATGGGAGTAAAAAAGTTTATTTATTAATAATATTTTCCTGCTTCCGATTTCTTAAGTGCGTCTATGTGCATGCTTACAACCGACGTAAGTTGCTCGTAACATTCTTTTATGAGTTATCGTTGGCGACGGAATTTAATAGTGTTAATTATTTTCCTAGGAAAATAATGAACGATTGTCATACAGATTTTTTATAGTATATTAATCTAAATTCTAATAAAATATTTGACGATTGATGTCAAATTGTAATATTATATAAATATATTGTCCGGAGCTCTGCGGAAGCAGGAAAAATTTTATAAGCAACACGGCACGTAAGAACTATTATCAGTCTCAGAAAGTAATTAAACCTCGGCTTCGCCTCGTCTTAAATAACCTTCCTTGACTGATAATAAGATCCTTTCGTTTCTTGTAACTTAAATAACTATTATTCAAAAAATATTATATACGATATACAAATATTTTTAATTTTAAATTAAAGTTAAAAATAATACAATACATAGCAGTGGCGTATTTAGAGGGGGGCAGATGCCCCCCAAGGATGACTCAGATTGTACCCCTAAAGCCCCCCCTGATAAAAATAATGATTACCACGAAGTTTTAAAATTTAAATAACTTTAAATTATTTTTATTTATTTGTTTATTTATTTATTTACTATCTGGAATGCCCGTCCGCGGATGGGTAGCTAGACAGTGGATCTGTTTTTTAGTTGTATAATATTTAATTATTTAATTTTTTTTCCCGCTACTGGGTGATTCCTGTTTTTCTATATTTTCAATTAAATTTTTTTTTATAATTTAAAAATAAATAAGTTTCTTAAATTCTAATTTTCTTTTTTTTTCAGCTTTTTCCGACGAAATTTGTATAATTATTTTGCCTTCTGTAGGTATTCAAGAAGAGTGGGAATTTTATTATATGTACAGGAGGGTGTTCACCTCCAGACCACCCGGTTCACACTTTTGACTATAATTTTGACAGTTAACTCTGAGCAGTAAGACACTTAAATAAATGTTTTTCTAAGCTTTAATATTCTCTAGCCAAAGTTTAAATTTCTGTAATTTTTGCTTAAAAATTCAAATTTCCAGGTTTTTCCTGACGAAATTTGTAAAATTATAAATACCCTATCTTCTCCGAGTATTCTGATAGAGTGGAAATCCTGCGATATGTACTGGAGGGTGTTCCACACCCCCAAACCCCCCGGTTTACAATTTTGACTTTATATTTTTATATTATTTTTATAATTAACCTTCACAGTAACACAGAAGTTGCTGCTAAACTTCGTAATCAGTAAGGTAATTAAATAAATATGCTTTCCAAGTTTTAATTTTTTCTAGCTGAAGGTTAAACTTCCTTCATTATTGATTAAAAATTCAAATTTTCCGGTTTGGATTAATATTGGATAAATATTTTTAGTCCTAATATTAGTTTAATATATTCTTTGGTTGGTAAAAAAAATCGGCCAACCAGAGTGTTTTTTCCACCAAAAAATGACACGTTGTAGCAGGAGCAGTAGAAGCGTGCTGGAATTTTATGTATTAGGATTAGCTAATACTGACGAGCACGAATGAATTAACGAGATTCTGAAAAAATCTTTAATCTGCCCCCCCCCCCAAAGCATTTTCTAAATACGCCACTGATACGTAGAAAATCAATAATTCAAAAAAAAGACATACAGCCTTGGCCAAAAGTATTAGGTCACTACTAAAATGTCATTATTATGGAAACAGTTAAATATTTTTTGAAAACAACCATGCTAATTTTTTCCTAGTAAAAAACTGTCTTGTTTAAATGTTTTAGTAAATCCAAAAATACGAAATATAACGGCAATACGGCCTTGATTAAAAAATCGATATTTTCGGCTCCTTTATGAGCTAAATTGGATAGTAAAGTTTACCTAGATTATGTAGTACAATAAATCATTTCAAACAAAAAAGTGTCGAACAAAATTTTTCAGAAACGTACCGTTTTTGAGTTATAAGGAAATCAAAATTTTTCGGTTTTAAAAAAAAGTGTTGACTTGGCAAATTATAACTTTAAAGTTTGCGGTTTTAATTATAACTGCAATATACGTGTAAAAATCTTAATTATTTCAGATTTTGAATTGAATTTCAATGTAATTTACCAATTTTTTGAAGAATTTTGATAATTTTGAAGTTTTAATTTTACGTATAACTCGAAAACGGTACGTTTCTGAAAAATTTTGTATTACACTTTTTTGTTTGTAATGATTAGTACTACATAATCTAGGTAAAATTTACTATCTATTATAGCTCATAAAGGTTTTTGAAAATTTCGATGTCTTAATCAAGGCTTAAAACAGCCGAATTGCTGTTATATTTCGTATTTTTTGATTTACTAAAACATTAAAGCAATGTAGTTTTTAACTAGGAAGACAGTACCATGGTTGTTTTCAAAAAATATTCAACTGTTTCCATAATAACGATATTTTAAAAGTGATCTAATACTTTTGGCCAAGGCTGTAATTATCACTTAACAGGTCAGAATTAAAAATATAACCTTGAAATAAGGACCTTATATCGTTATAATTGCTGCGTTCTATTTGCCAAAAACTAAGTTAATCTAACCTAAGTTGAAGTATGAACTTAGTAAAATTGCGTTCTATTTACAACTAAGCATTTGAGGGGAAGTTAGATTTTTTGCTTGTTTCGTAGGTACCTGAATATCAACCTTAGTTCTTAAGTTTAACGAAGTTGTTGTTTATGTCAAATGTTCACAAGTTATGAATTTATATGTTAAAATATACGGAATAACAACGTAATGCAAACTGTTTAAGGTTAGGTTATAATTCAAACAAGTAAAATGCTAAGTTCGAACTTAGATTTGTCCCCCTCTACTTAGGTTAGATTAACTTAGATTTTGGTAAATAGAACGCAGCAATTGTATTATGAATTTTTTACTTTTAATTTTTCACACATTTTTTACAGCATAATATTACTTATTCATATTTTTAATCCTGAGTTCCTGACCTGTTAAGTGATAATTATGCCTTTTTTGATTTTCTACGTATTGTATTATTCTTAACTTTAATTTAAAATTATTTATAAATACATACCACAAATCGACTTAAAATTTTGTTTTGGGTTCATTTTCACAAATATTTTTTATTAGAACAAAATAGTGAACAAATCATTCACGAATTGCAGGATATGTACTTACTAACAACAGTTTTAGGATGCAATATTGTTTAAATTAGCTTTTTTTTCATATTTTGTAGCAAACTAAGCTTGAAAGCAGCATTTCAAGATTTTAGTTGTTAAGGAAGTGGAGTGTTTTTCATCTAAAGTAAAAAATAATCAATCTAAAAACAAACAAAAGCAATAATACTTAAATGTTTTTAATATTAGAATTATATACTTTACATTCTCTTCGCCAATGCAAAATTTGCTTATCAAATCAAGTTTTACTTTTAATTCGAATGATGTAATAAACTAATAAATATTATATTTTAATTTTTTAATATGTAGTAGCTTAATTTTTTAGTTGATTGCGCACTTTTTTAAAGTACTCTGCTTATTTAAATTTTTTTATTAATTTTATTTTCATTTTTAATTAACTAATGTCCAAAGAGCAATCAATGGATTCTAGATTTTAGATAAGAGAGCAAGAAGACGGCACTGGTGACTGGTCCCCTCTTGCCCCCCTCTCTTCTCGACATCCCAAACAAAGGAAAAACTCATGAACCTTACACACCTTAGTACCTATTGATTCTGGTTATGTCACTCAACATTTTCCAATGTTTCGTTCAGTGATGTAAGCTTCGCTTCCGAAAGTTAACGTTTGTCAATTTGATGGTTATAATTAATTATTAGTAATTAGTAGAAAAACAATGCATTTTTGAAATTAAGCGGCAATTAAATTTTGATAATCGTTAAATTTTTGGCAATAAACTATAATCGGTCTAGTCGTTGCGGCACTACCAGTTCGGAGTAAATTGATGTGACGCAATACGTTTCTACATAGATGATTTCACGTCAAAACACCAAAAGTCAAAATCGCCGAAAACAAAACCATTGAAAGTCAAAATCACCGAAAACAGAAACACCAAAAGTGACCTAATGTTTAAATGACATAGAAACTATTTTATTGATGTTTTGAACAAAGAACAAGGCATGAATAAATTCATAGTAAAACACAGGGTTCCCACTCGTCTGGAAAATCTAGAAAAGTCAGAGAATTTCTCATTTTTAGTGCTAGGTCAGGGAAATCAAATTTTCAGTCAGGGAAAACTATTTAATTTAAAAACAAGTTTTTTAAATTTTAAAATAAATTTATTTTTCAATTTTAAAATTACATTTCTCCTAATTAAAAATTAATTTTATTTTAATTTTAAAATTAATAAATTTAAAAAAATTATTAATTTTAAAATTAAGATTTGTTTTACCTATTTATGTTCCGATTTATTCATCGAAATATCAGGGAAAATTTTTATTCTTTGTCAGGGATAACTTGGAAAAGTTAGTGAATTTGATTTGGAAGAAAAAGTACCGCGATGTTGCAGCATTTAGATATATGCCAAGTTAAAATAAACTGCAGTTTGTTAGTTTTGAAATTTATCTTAAAGCAATTTGGACAGATGCTATATAACAATACTGTAAATTATTCTACCTATTATTGGTAATTTAAAAAGTAATTTAATTGAATCAAATAATTAATAAAAACTTTTACAGAGGTGTAGCGATTAATATAATTATGGTATAAAATTAAAGATTCGTTTTCTTTCCTTTTTATTTGAAATGTACATTTTAATTTCGTTTTGTAGGAGGAATAGTTTTAATTTATAAAATAAATATGATCTAGAAAAAATTAATTATATTCTTCAAAAGGTACATAGTCGCGTACAGGTAACACCAATCCATAACATTCGTCTGCTAATTTTAGAGCTAATATAAAAATAACCACTCCCAATACTACTCTTTTTCTGTAATGACTTTCGGAAATATGGTTACAAATTTTAGTCATAATTTTGCAAGCTTTACAAAATAATTTGCAACCCCCACTCATCTGTTCATTATCCGTTGACGACTGTTTATTTCTTTTTGAAGGTGTCGAATCAGTCGCTTCATCCTTTTTTCCATCTGATGTTGTTGCTTCATTGTCTTCTTCTGATTCTTCATCATCTGGGTCTTCATCAAAGTTTTGATCTTCGTTCTCTTCTGAAATAAAAACTTCTATAACCATATTTATTTAATTTTACTGAAAATTTTGATTTTTTTCTAAATGACTGATGGATTAACGTCAATTGATATTTTGTTTTATTTTCCAAAAATTTTTATGACAGCTGACAGGTGAGAAACTATAGCAAAACACTATATTGCACTTAAATCTTTATATATTATAGATTATTATGTTCGGAAAATAATATCATAATATTAAACTTTGTATATTTATAATTTTTTACACCTGACTAATAAAAAGATAAATATTGTGTACATTAATTGCTGTATGTGGGCAGAAAAATAAATTAATATTTTTTAAAATAATTTACAGATTATAACTTAGAGTAATTATATTTTAAATCTATGTTGCAATAAATAATATCAGAGGAACCAGATTAACAAGTTCAGGCATTATGTTAACAAATTCAGTGAGTCACTGAAAAAAATTTGATTTGGTTTCAGAAGACTTATTTGTAGGATTTATTATAATATTTGGAGAGATCTGAATAGCCCTTTATATTTGAATCGGTCATTTCAAAAATAGCATAAGGAATAGAATCAAAAATTAAAATTTTACAGGAACCAAATAAAACCGTTTTGCACAAAAACATCTACATTTTGGAAAGTTTTTTTTTATAATTTGTCTTTTTATACCTTTAATTTGTTAATTATTTAAAAATTACTACAAAAAAAAGTACGTTTAAGCGATTTACATTATGCAAACACCACCAATACGTATATTAGTTGGTGTAAAAAAGTTTTGTTTATAAAATAAGCGTTTGCATTCTTGTGGTGATATATTTTGTGAATTATCATTTCATCGCGGTTTTATGATCAAATAATTCAGAATCAAACTCAAAACAATATCAAGTTTACGCCATGTTGTTGACATTTGGTAGCGCCACCAACGCTAAGGTCAGTCGCTAATAACGAGTACGCCACTGGTAATTCTTTAAATACGGTTACTATATACTAACTTTTCATTTGATAATTACGTAAGTAATGAGTCATAGCTTTTTCGTTAATAATTATGTTAGCTACGAGTCATAAACTTTTTCTTTTGCTAGCAAGTCATGACAATGTATTTTTTCAAATTTTAAAAGTTTTTATTAGGTATGTTTGAAGATTTTAAATTTTTATTATTATTATTTTTAATTTAACAGGTTTTCACGATTGGTCTTCAAAATTTTTGTTACTGATTGGTAAATGTATTTATGATAGATCTTCATGACCGAATATCCACTTTTTCCTTTTTTTAATTGAATTACAAGTTTAGATAATAATAATTAAATTATTCTAATAAAAATGAAAAATCTTCATAATACTTTTTTAAAGCATTAGAACTCGGCAGTTCAACGCTTTTTTGTTTTAAAAATTCACACTTCTTGAACCAACAACTGCATTTCATTACTGGTTAAATAAATATCTATTGTATTATCTGTGGCGATAATTATCGATCGGCATAGAAGTGTTCCGCTGATGAATTAATTTTTCTGTAATAAATTTTCTTTACTCATGTGTAGGGATCGGATTTTTAGGCATTTGCATGTTTTTTCTGCGTACAGACACGTGAGAAATTTTAGAACTGGAACATGTTTTACTCCTTTCTGAGTCGTTTAATGTAGTTTTTATTTTGCCTATAAATGCATATGTTGAGTTTCAGTGCATATTTCTCGGTTTATTGTATATACTAAATGCTTATTTGCTTATATTGGTATGTATATTGCGTATTTGGCAAATTAAATCATAAAAGTTTTGGGTTTTGCAACGTTTTTAAACGAATTAAGTGTTTTTAAATTATTTTTTTTATTATTTTAAATTATTCATTAATTTTTATATTATGTATATACTTGATTAAAATTTTAAACTTGACCGGTCAAGAATAGTAGAAAATAACTAAATAAAATATTCAAAAACCGAAGTGAGCTTAATCCTCAAAAAGTTTCACTTCAAAAATATTCCTTGATATGTCATACTTCTAAACCTCTCTCTCTCTCTCTTTAGCCTTTTCTACCCACTGCAAGACAATTAGCCTCTTTCTCTGAGAGAAAGATTTAAGCATTTAGACCCTACGGTTGCTTAATCCAGATTGAAGAATGCCTGTAACCCTGTTCTTAATAGTTGATAGCGGTAATCATCAACTCAGGGGGACCGCTGGCTTTACGTGCCCTCCGAAGCACGGAGACTTCTAAATATCTATTGAAGTATATTTTACATCTGTTTATTAAATGTTTTTTTATAAAAGAACGCTAAAAGTGGGCGCAATTTTCAAATATGAAAGAAATAAAAAATAAAACAATATTTTGTTATTATTTTTTATTTATTATTTTATTTCTAACGATGTACTCTCACTGTAGCTACATTCAACACCAACTGAACTTTTTACAAAAATAGTTAATTCGTTATTTGCATTGATTGCAATCCAGCATTTTGAGGCATAGGTAATAAAAAATTTTAGCGCATATTTAAGTGCTTATTTTGAAGTTTTTAGAGCATATTTGCCTGCATATTTTTAAGTTTTTTAGTGCCTATAAATCCGGACCTTACTCATGTGTATTATAAATAACTACATATATCACATAAAGGGACTAGTTCTTAAGTAATTTAAAGATTTGATTCGATTATTGAAACTGAAATGATGTTTTAAAATTTAATTTGACATTTCGAAAAAAAATAAACATTAATTTACTGCAAATTTATTAATTGTAGGTAGCAAAAAGTATCAATTCTGAATTATAAAAAAATTTCAACGATAAATCGACAAAAGTAATATTTACGTAATTTGTAATTTCTTGTTTCACTAAGCAGTTATGACTGTTTGTTTAGTTTTGTAATGAGGTTCCATCAACTTTGGAATCATTAAATTGAAAAGGAATTATTGGAATTCAAATTGACAAAATATCATTGAATGATTCAATCGTTCATTCGTTCAATAAAAACGGAAAGAAAATTTTATTATATAACCTAAAGGCTCAATCCTTTATGTTTCCAATATCCAATAATGCTATGTTATTTTCAATTAAAACTTGAGGTACTTATCTTCAACAAAATCTTAAATTTCCTAGATTTTAAATTAATTTAAAAAAATGTATTTTTGAAATTGATTAAGTTACATGATCAATTTATATTGTAATTATTTAATTGGCTCAAATTTTTAATTGAGCAATTCCATGTAGTCGCTTTCTAATGTTTCTATCTTGCAAGTTCTGCGCCACTTCCGGTTTATTATCCCTAAAAAGTTTTCAAAAGGGTTGTTAAATTAAAATTATTGAATACATATTGATAAATAGTATTCATGGAGAGCCAACATTTATACGTGTGGTCTCTATGAATTGGTTGTAGGAACTCCGTTTATGTCCTACATAACAAGTCTCTTGGTAATTTGAGTTACCAAGGTATCATTCCTGCGGGTGTGCATTCTCGTCGCTATCTAGATTTAGACCAATAAATACATGCTGTGCACCGATGCTGTCGCAACCACTAGGCACATTTTTCATTTTTATGTAAGCGATAACACTGAAAGCAAATTAAGCATACTTTGACAGCAATTTCCAGTGCTTTAAAAAAATCTACAAAAACCTTTTACTTTTAAAATAAAGAAACTATAAGTGTACTTATAGTTCTTATGCAAGAACATCCCATAAGGTGGATTTGCCAGATTACGGGCGATTAACCTTGTCTTTATTATTTTTTAATAATCTACTATTTTAATGTTTCATCAAAGAAATTCAACGGACACAGGTCGATTCAATGCCACTTCTCGGTTGCACTTAATTACGATTTAAACAAGATGTATATCAATATTAAGAATGTAATAATAAAAATAAACATTTTTAAAACTTTAAATGCCAAAAAAGCACTTTATGAACATTATTATCCCGTAGTCCCGTAGTAACCACACCTCGATCATGGATACAACAAACCACGCTAGTGCGAATTGGGATTTTGCAATTTCAAAGTACAATAACTCGTATAAATAGTCGAAAAGTATTTGATAATCCATGTTTCTTCGAGTAAAAATTTCCCAGGAATCCAGTGATGATGGTTTCGAATACGAGAAATTACATTAAGTTGCTGAAAATTCGTCAAAATCAAAACAAAATTTTTCAAAAATCTGTTTTTGTAAAAAAAAATTACCATTTTTTTGCTATTCGACGGAAATGATGTTTCTTTTTTTTAAATTCATGTAGAAATATTGTACTTTCTGGAAAAAAATATTTCATTAACATAACAGATCGTTGAGGATTTTTTAAGAGTGTTTGAAAATATGGTATATTTTAAATGTAGAATAAACAGTACATGGTTGGTCTATGTCTATGATGACGAAATGTAAGTATTTTTTTGAAAAAAGTAGAAAAATTGAAACATATCCATAATAAATATATAATAACATAATCATAATCTATTTTATTAACCCACTCGATGCAAAGGCCGCATCTAATATGCAGAAAAAAGATTTTATCGCGCACCAACTGTACTAACGCTAATACCACACTAGTGCTAATTTGCACCTCGTTTCACTTTACCCACTGCTAGAACTGTAGTTTCGGAACAAATTTTGCCGAAGTCCTTCTTCAGGTAGTAATCTAAGGTGATAACACATTTGTCGTGATAAAAGGATACCGTTACAAAACGTCGTTGAAGAGAGATAAGAATAAGAAATTTTAAGGGGTGCGAATTTGCACTGGTGTGGTTACCACGGGTAATTGATTGTAGAACTGCTATGCCGAAAACGAAGAACAGAAGCTGCTTGTATTCCATAAACTTTAATTTCCTTTTAAAATACAAATTTCATCGTATAATCAAAACACGTGTATGAGAAAAATTTAAAAAATACTTCTGACCTTCTGAACGTTGGTTGGTACTGCGGTTAAATTTTGTACAAGAAACGTGAAAAACTGCAAATTAACACATTTATCTTATTAAGACCTATAGATGCACATGCTGTTAAAAAAACGTGCTAAAGAGTAGTATATGATATTGAATATTGTTATATTTTTATTTAATATTTAATTTCAACAGAAGCGTTCAGAATTAGGCGTTTTATTTTTTTTTTACTTTTATTTTCGGTTTCACTATTATTTAATTTTACATTATCCTTTGGTGTACAAGAGCAGCCAACAGCCGAACTCACCCTATATGTATATGATTTCCGTATGCCAATTTTTAATAAATTTATTTGAATTGATATAGAACATTAATTTTTCTTGCAGGTAAACAATGACTGAAATTAATTTAATTCTAAAATTTTTCACGTTGGTGTTAGTGACATTTATGAAAACATAAAATAGTTTACCATTTAACATTTATATTTCTGTTTAATTTACGAACACGTAGAATGTAGACAGTTAATTAATTAAAAAAATACAATACATACCTAAGTATATTTAAAAAATATTATAATATTAAATAATATACATACATAATAGGTCGCATCACATAACAGCTTTAAATAACATTTCTCCAAACATCACTGATAAAATTTAATTATGAAGAACTAAAACTAATTAGCATGCATTGAATCACTTTAAGCTTCTAATGAAGCATCAAAAACTTTAAGATCAATTAATTTGAACAGAAAAAATTGACTTTACTTAAAGATTCACTACAACAAATAATTAAAATTTGTTTACTACCAATTAAAATGGGTTTCAGCTTGATTATTAATAAACTTAATCAATACACTTAGATATCAATACACTTAAGATAAAAGCATTAAAAATGAATTATGCAGAAAATTCTACATATGAAGCGTAAAATTGAATTCAATTACTTTTCTGTAAGTCTTACTAATGCTTCTTTTTAAATTTTCACCTTAAGCTGTGCGCATCGTTAGTGATGTATTCTTTAATTTCGTTTACAATAATTGTTTATTGCTACTTAAATAAATTAGACTGTTCCAACATTTTCATCGACGAAGACGAGACAGGCATAGGAACAGAAAACGCAAGTAAGTTTTAATTGCCGATTTTTATTTTGAACCTGACGGACGGTAAAAAGTGATTGATTGCAACCAAATTTTTGTTTTCGTAATAAAAATTAATATGTTAATTTCAAATTTTCAAAACAACAAATCTAATTATTTTGGAAAACATTTAATTAAGCATGGTCCAAAAGTATTAAATCTACTATAAAATTAATTTTAACCAATTTTTGATTAATACATATTTTTGATTTATTGGGGTTATTAGCGGGCGTAAAAACAGAAGAAGAACTTTCGAAATTTAGTTTACATTACAATAATTATTTGTTTTATTATAATAGTGATGTAGTTAGACTAGTGATCGGAAAACCGCGGTTCCATTCATGATCTGAGCTATAGGGAAGCAAAGAGAAACACTTCCATTAAACCTTTCAGGCTCATCTGGATGCAATGTTTATGAATTAATAATGTTTGACAATAAATGTCAAAATAATTTATAAATTTTTTTTAAATTATTACATACGAAAATCGAAATTTAGTGGTTTTATAGTGAAACCACTGAGAATGAAAGGGTTAATCGCATTTTCACAAAAGATGTATGATCTTACTCAAGGTTGAATCATATTATATGATATTGTTTATTTATTCCAAACTTAATTTTAATAGCTAATTTGTAGAAATTTCACGTTGTGCACCAAATTATAGATAAATGTAATTTCAGTGAGGTATGATATTGCACACAATGCAAATTCAGTTATAATAATTATATTATTTGATTCCATCCTACAGCTGCCAAACGTTTTTAATCTAAGATTTTTTCTTGAAGGTAATATTTCAATGAGACGACAACCAAATAGTATTTCAAATCAACAAATTTGGAAATTTCTTTATAATTTAAATGTTCTGAAATGATTGTTAAATTTATGTACGACTTTATTACGGTGCACCATAAAAATTTAATAATTTGTTGCAAAACATTATTAATTATATGGTTTCCAAAAGAAATTTGAAATTAATTAATGAAAATTTGATTTTTAACGAACACAACAGCACACACTAACTCAAAAATTCTATGATTTAATGATATTTGAACATTGAGGAAACCCATTGAACTTACACCTACAAATGTATTTACAAAACATTAAAACCGTCAAATTTTATGTTCAGTTTTAATTGTAATATTGTTCCAAGTAATCGATTGCCTTGCGATTAAAAGTGAACTTGAAATATTAATAAAATTATACATGACTTCTTCAGTATCCATTTGAATTTTATTGACTGTAAATATGGTTCGTGTACATTCAATACTTGTAAGCTGTTTCGTTAATTACTTTCTGTGTTTCGCTCAAAGTGAGTATCTTTTTGGATTTAACTAGTGTCTTGATCTTCTACACGTATTTGTCTATGCAATAATGACGTAATAGTAAGTGACCAAATACGTAGGCTACACATACATTATATACTAGGTATAAATAGGTATAATAGGTATAGGTAGTATAATATTGTATTAAATTCGTTTATCGTCAAAAATCGATATATCGTAAAATTTAATTAAAAATTTGAATCGGTTAGCATCAAATAAAGAAATAATAATTTATGGTAATATAAATAAATCAAAACAAGCATTTTACGGCCACTAATTGCTTTTTTTAAATATATATCTACTACATAATATTACCACAAACAAACATAATAATATGAATAATAAAATCAAAAATAAACAATTTATTTTTATTTTTTAGTTTACAAATTTTAAAAGATTGCAAAACCAAAATATCACGTACGATTTTCTGCATTTGAAATCCATAAACCATAAAAAGAAAATTAAAAGTTTATTTTTATTTTACTGCTCAGTAATATAATTTTCATCATATGATACGGAAATTTATGTGTAAGTGCAAAATTTCTATACACAGTGATATTCAAATTACTTTTAAAAAATCGTTAGAACGATGTAAGTGCGGTACCTACTGCAATAGCATTTGTAGTTTCAAATCTTCACAGTCTAGTTAACTTAGATGATTTGTAAAGTTTAAAATTTTTTACCCATAACTATTAGATATTGTACAGGGTGGACCCCCTGAATCAGGCGTATAATTATTGTAAGTGAGATCGAATTCGACTTACTGTAGGATGCATAGAATCAATATTTATTGCTTTAAAAATTATATTTTATAAATCAATGTGCTTGATTCACGTTTATTTGTTTGAGGGTAAAAAATAGTATAGTTTTCAATAAATATAAACCTGTGACCGAAATTCTCTTAAATTTCTAAAATGTTAAGGCAAGACTTTTTTAAATAATAAAGTCACTTCCGACCCTATTCGCCCCATTTATCCTATTCACCCCATTTTACCGCACTTAAAAAATGTATTTTTCTTTTTTAAAATTTTAAAAATTTTAAAAATATAAAAATCAGAAAACAAACCATAAAAATTCAATTGCGTTGGTCGGTTCGAATACTGCTTATACTCATAGATATTTATTTTAAAAGGTTTTAATAATATGTGCCAGCTTTATATGCGAGTACCTACCTAAGTAATTAAAATTTATCTTTGCATTTTTCACAATTTATAAGTGTACCATGAAAACAAACAATATTCATTTGTTATACGGATCAGACAGACCCACATTGCTTTGTTGTTTTTTGTAGTTTAGTTAAGTTGTGTAAAATGATGTTTTGTATTGAAATTTTAAGAAATATGTATAAAAGAAATGAGCGTATCGTTTCCTGTTAAAAACTTTTTTTTTTTAATTTGATACGAAATATAATCTAGTATGCCAATAAAGTAGCTGCTCAACTTTCAAACACAAATATTCAAAACAATAACAAATAATTACAACAATTTAAATTTTATTTCTTCAATATACATCTTAAACTTTAAAATTCAGTTATTTGTATAGGACTAATGGACCATTATCTTCGATAGATCATAATTTTCTTGGAACGTCTTCCATCATCCGTTGGACAGCATCCATTGGGACTTTTCGTACACAAAGTCGAATTCGCCGATTCAACTGTTTGTAGGTCTGAGCTTCCCAGCCTCCCTTGTATACCTCTTTACTGAGTAGAGCCCAGAAATCTTCAATTGGGCGTGCCTTTGGTACGTTTGGAGGATTAGCTGATTTAGGTACAAAATTGATGTTATTCGTGACTAACCAATCGATGGTCTTTTTGGCATAGTGACTCGATGCTAGGTCGGGCCAGAATAAAATTTCGTCGTCTTTATGTTGTGTTTCAACTAAACGTTTCATTCTTGTTATACATTTTTCAATATATATATCTGCATTAATTGCAGGACCTTTTGAGGGTTGAATATACACCTGAGAAATTCCTCTCTTTGATATAGCGCACCACACCAAAATTTTTTGTTCAAACTTTGCTTTTGAAATGTATCTGACATTACTAGGACTATTCTGAATAACATCAGTATAAAAACCTTGATTTTCAATACGATTTCTGCACGTAAAACTAAAATATTTTTCATCGTCCATAACCAGCACAACGTTTGGTTTTAAATGATTTCGTCGAAGCAAACGACACTTTTTAGGATTTTCTAACAATTGTTTTTCAGTATACCGTGGTACATATCCTCTCTTATGATACTTTACACCCATTTTTAATAAATTTTGTCTAATAGTTTCTTTTGAAATTTTAAATTTACTTGCCAATTTGCGATTTGAAGTTCCAATTTGGTTCACAGCAACGTCTTTCAGTTGTTGGCGTTTCCTATGTGTCAGTATTGGTTTACGGCCCGTTTTTTTTTTATTCATGGCAGGTAAACCATTATCAAACCATTTGAAAATACTGTTGATGGTCCTACGACTAAATTTCTCACTTAGAAAATGGTTTAAAACAAACTTTCTTTCGTGCTGTCCAAGCATTGCATACACCCGTTCACGTAAATAATTTTGTTCAGCAACCTTCATCGTGAATATTATGAATTAAACTAAATGTAATCCAAGTGCATTATGTAAGGATAATGAGAAAAATTTTCTGAACAAATAGAAACATGTTTTATGCTGAATTTTTAGTCTTGAAATGTGGGCAGCTACTTTATTGGCATACGTTAATTCTATACATGACATAATATAATTATGTATATTAGGAGCAGCATTTTTTTCTGCACCTGAAAAACATGATTATCGGTTCTGACGTCGTTAAATTTTAAGTTTTAGTTTTACCCCGTAAAAGGGGTAACTTGAATCAATTTTAAAGTTCAATATACCATTATATTTATGATCGTTAATGTATAATGTTTAAGTTAATAAAATCCACTATTATAGTGTTAGCTTTATTGGATACTTATTACCTAATTATTTATTGTAATAAGCCAATAATTATTGATCAGTTCAAAGAAATCTAGATTATATTTTTCAGTTTTGACAAAATAATAAAATTTATTTAAAAAAATAGCAAAAAAGCAAAAAATGAACAAACATTTCAAATTTGCAATTATTTATTAAAATTCACTTTTTGAAATTTTGAGAGCGTAAAAGCGCAAAATAGAAAAAATAGTATAAAAAACTCATATTATCACACTTATCCTTTAGAAAACTCCTCGCTACGATAAAAACGTGTCTTATGAAACTAGTTTCTTAATATACTATTTTATTGCTAATTATAATGTAAAATAATTATAAGTTAACTTGTTTTTGTTTGTCACGTGGTCGGTAAAATCACATACATGAGTAAAGTAAAATTCTCAGAAAACATAATTAAATATATTATAATATTAATATATTAATATAAAATAAATATTTGATAGAAAGGTATATTCTTGCAATAAAACAAATACTTATTGTCTATTATTATAATAGTTATTGTCTAACTATTTATTAAAATAAATAGTTTGATATCTATATTAAGTTTGGGTTACTGTCAGTTAATTAACCCCAGAAATTGAGCTTTTTCCTATAATACTATTGGATCGAGGACAATTTTTTAAGAATTTTATAAAAAAAATAGGATTTTGGGGATTTTCCATTAGTTATTAGTCTCTTCCTTTCTGAACGCTTCGCAGACCATCAATAAATTTCACCAAATAAAACACCATACGGATAAGTATCACTTTCGCTAAGTGAAAATTCAACAAAAAGTGATAGTTTCCATAGTCTTGGAGGTTAAATATTCTTATGAATACAGGGGTTAAAATTTATAAGTTATAGTAAATTTATAATAAATTTAATAAATTGGGACACCCGATGCCCAAATGTGCAGGCGCCCAGACGGTGCCGCCCAAATGTCCTGGCGTCCAAATTTCCAGCGCCAAATCGTCCTGGCGCTAGGACGTTTGGGCACTGAACGTACCGTTCCCTGACCGTCCCCGTGTTTGTTGTCCGACTTTGAACATTGGTATCGTTCTCTTACGAGAAAGGTTTAAGTATTAGACCTCACTGTTGTTGATACCGTATTGGGAAATGCTGTAACTCTATTTTAATAGTTGATAGTTGATGACGGCAATCATATACTTACTCTTCCTTACTTAGACTCTCCCCGGATTCCAACCGAGTACCTTAAAGCTATAGAGGGGTTCTACTGTATAATTATTGTCGTGTAACTTTGAAAATTGATCTTTCCAACTAGTTTTCGCTCTTAAATTTATCTTTACTAGCTTCTATAAATTGTCGTAGAGCATTGAAACCATCAGGAGTCGGTTTCAGTTATTTCGACGCCAATTTAAATTTCTCAAAAATATTCAATATAAATTAAAAATAATCAAATACTGGTAGGTAACAGTCCCGGGCAGGAGAGAAAATACCCGGGCTTGCCGGTAAAAAAGCTCAGATTTGGCAAAAAGGTAAGATTATGCTCTTAAAAACATTTTTTCACAATTCCAGGAGTAAAGTAATGCTTTTAAATATACCTATTTATAAAAAAATAGTTATAAAGTAATACTTTCTTTTGCGCCATTATTGCGCGCTATTGATCAGAAAATTTGCGTATGGCTTCTTGCGACAAATCGCTGGGGAGTTAGAATAACTGGAGTAAATCTTTTGTTCAGTTTTTCGATATCTAGCGCCGTTTTCGAGTTATTGCAATTTTAAAATCAAAGAAAATTACTCTGGTGGAATCTCGTTAATCCATTCATGCGCGTCAACGTGGGGAAAATATTTGCAAAAACTCTCGACTAGTCCCCATTCTTGAGTGCAATACTTAATCCAATCATTAAATCCAAATTTCAAATCTAATTATTAAATTTTAAATTAAACTTTAAAATAAATTTTCCATACAAAAATGGAACGATAATCGCGAGTCTATCACTATCGATGCAGCTACATACTTACCCTGCATGCTAATTTAACGATGCCTTTTTAATTTTAACAACTTCAACTTTTAGAAAACCAACTACAATTTTTCAATATTCAATCATCAAATCTTACGTCATAAAAATATTAATTAACGGATCCAATTTCAATTAACGATCCTAATCAAAATTTGCCAAAATGTTTAATGTCCTCCAAACTTAAGGCGCAAATCAAAAATATCAGGATCTTCGCCCAAAAATACGTCCGGTAGGCTCCAAAGAGCCTACCTATTCAAAAAGATTTACAAATATTTACAAAAATTACTCACAATAGAATCTCAATATAAAAGTAATTAAAATGTTGCATTTTCAAAAATTTCAAATTATCAAAAATTAAATTCAAACTTAAAAAAATTATTTTACAAAAATCAAAAATCATACAACTATCAAAAATCTTCAAAAATTGATTTGGTAACACGACAATATGTAAGGAGATATTGTTTAAACAGTAAGTAAATATAATCAATATCAAGTCTTCGGCTCCAAAACTACGCAATTTTCACTTTAATTTTTATTCTTTAATTATACATGTCTGCAAAATGATTTTCCCATAAGAATATAGTTAATTTTATCAAAATTTTTACGACTTTTTTTAAGTGGCTCTCATTCAGATGGGCCAACAAAATAAAAAATGTATATAAACATAACTGAAGGGAACGAAGTTTACAACAAAAAATGTTTAAAAAGTTTTGCTGTAAAAACGATTTTTATATGACAAAATTCTTCAAAAATTTCAATCATTTACATTGTTAACATAGAATTGAATTTTGTTTTGTGTATTTACATTACTTTAAACTTAAAAAACTTGAATTGCAATCTTTCGATGTTTACGTAACTTTTTTTACTTTTATGTTTTGCAGTACGCATTTTGAAAGTTGAAGGAAAACAGATAAGTGCCAAAATTTTAAAATTGAGTTTTTTTAGCTGAAGCAGATCAATTTTTGAGTTCTTAAAACGATTTTTCCTTTTCCTGTAAAATTTATCTTTCGGCGCTTACCTCTTTTCCATCGTCAGTCGGAGGATGGGACAAAATCCCGCCGAACCAAAATCTCGCCGGATCTTACGTACGAACTCAAATTACCTAAATTTCTATCGCAGGCTTAAGATTTATTATGGTTAAGTTAGTAGGTTAGTGTTAGTTTATGATTTTTATTTAGCGAAATTGTGCATAAAAAAAGATATCCACGCGAAGATATGGATCGGTTACGTAGGTTATGTAATCACCCCATTGCATTGTACTCCACCTAATACTTCATAAACTACCCTGACCCAAATCGGTGGAATAGTACACTACACTAGGTTGACCATTTTAGGGTTGGGCATTAAATTAATATCAACCATCGGTGGAAAAGCCTGCCGTCCATTTGGAGGTATGAATAGTATCCTAACCAGAAGTCCACTTGGAATGGAGTAGTAGGATTTGTTTAAAATGTTTAAAGTTTTAAAACTAACTGAATGTTATTGGCATAAGAAATCTTTCACATCACAACAAAAATGGCCCGGCGGGATTATGGTCCGGAGGGGTTTTGCCGGCGGGATTGTGGCCGCGGGATTTTGTCTTAGACCGATTGTCAGTTTCGTTTAAATCTATTTAGTATGAATTTTTTATGTTTTATCTAGTAAATTTAATATTATAATATTATTGTTTAAATCAATGATTCTCAACCATTTTGTGGACCCAGAACACTTATGACAATAATAAAAAAAATTGCGGAACACTACTACCGATAACGATAGACTTGTAAGCGCTAAATTCCAATTTTATTTAAGAAACAATTTTTTTTTGATTATTGAAATGTTCAGGGAAAAGATAAACCTATAAAATTATAAATATAAAATCAAAAATTAAGTATGCTGTTTAGCTAAACGTCCAAATTTTCTACTATTTTTTCGACAGTTTGTGTGTCTAAGAATCAACTTTTCCTAATACACAGTTTCTCTTTAATTCTTTTTAAACTTGATTAACAAGCATTATAAAATTTATTACGTCTGTTTTTGATTTATTAATGATTACTAATCATTATTACCATCATAATAAAACTAGCTTTAAAAATAACATTCCATTTTATTTCCATTACATTAAATTATTTCATAAGTGCATACAAAGTCACGGTCGACCGGCATTACTTCCTCGGTCCGACTTTTATTAAAATTCAAATTTCTAAACCCTGCGCTTTTTTAAAATTTAAATATTATGCAATATGCGTACTAAATGTAGTGTTAATTAAAGATAATTACTTTTTTGTTAGAGTAGCTGAGAGAGGTTAGTTTTTTTAAATTTTAGTCTGTACAAATTAGGTACAGAGACAGATTTAGGAAGAATTAGGTATACAATGTGACAGAGACAGATATACAGAGATAGACATGTGTGAAATGTTTATATTATTTTCAGAAAAAAAATTTTAATTTTTCAAAAATTTTTTCTTATTAATCTTCTGTCTGTTTGTCTGCATTAAAAAATAAATAATTTTTGTTTAATATGTACAAAGTTTGTTGCACATCAATCTATATTGTAGAATGTAGAGCATATTTTGTATAAAATAATAATTTAAAACTTTATCTTGTAATTTTTAATATTTTTGTTGAAAAAATTAATTTTTTTAAATTTTGCAAATTTTTGTTTTGCTGCGAAGTATAGTGGACTTTGCGTCAACTAATAAACAAAACCTGGCCTTGGTCAAAAAGCTGCCTCACTGAGTGGGTGGACAAATTTTTATTTAGTTTTTGCGTGATTTGCGAATAAAGTGTGATTTTGTTTATTTAAAAAGTTTGTTTGATTAAATCTTAAATTGATTGATATAATTTTGATAAAATTAATTTATTTTGGAATGCTTAGTGGACATAAGCGGTAATTGGAATTTTTGAATGTAAGAGAGAAAGCGAAATACTAGCATTTAATTTTCCATTTAATAAGTATTTTTATTTGAATAAACATTTGTTAAAGATAATCTCAATTTTATTTATTTATAAAATAATAATAAATAATAAATTAATATGCAAAAGTGCGGTCGTAGGTTAGCCATAGAATTCTAAGTAGATAGCTACATCGCAGTCGTGGGTTCGATCCCAACCAAGTACATCTGGCTATTTCGGCAATATTACATATTCTCACAATACGTCGGCGACATCTTTGAGATATTAAATTCTTAAATACTAATCAGCCCTTTATAGTAATTTATAAATTACTTAATTTATTTTATAGTCATTTAAGAAAATAGTTACTTTTGTACCTAGGGCGGAAAGTGATAGTTTATGAATTGCGACAGACAAGAGATATAAGTCAAAAGAATATTATATATTTTTTTTAATTTTTATTTGCTCAATCGTTTTCGTCCAATTATTAACTGCTTCTTGTACATTCTGATTCTATTCCGAATAAGTCTTCCCATCTTTCTTTTCTGGTTTTGGTTGCATACGTCTTAGATGTTCGTACCATATCGTAACCTACTCTTTTCATCTTTAGTCGGAACGAGAAAATTTATAAAATTATAACTTTTACAAAGAAAAAATTATTGCAAAATTAGAAATAAGAGAGACATTTTTTAAATATCCATAATGTTAATTAATGTATTCTTTAACTAAATGAGTTTTCCGTAAGTTTGTTTTTTGGTAAGTGATCAACTTGAAAGAGGGCAACGAGAAGGTGTTCTCGAAAAAGTCACCCATTTAATTACGGTACAAACTGCGAGAATTAGTTAACTCCGGTGTTCTAACGAAATAAATCTCCAAATAATTATTTTTTTAGTTCAAAGATAGGTTCTCCTTATTATACAAATACATCTAAACTAAAACACAAAACTGTCCACCTCTGATTATGTATAACTAATATATTAATTTTTTTATTAGTAAATGTACCAGATGTTACGAAGCATCCGAATTGGTATCTTTTAGAACACGAAAATTGTGGAATAACAAACTCAGATCGAATAATTGGTGGTAAAAATGCTAGTCTAGGGCAATTTCCTTGGCTTGTTCGTATAGGATATTCTCCAATTGGAAGAGCAAATGAAGTTTCGCCAAGTTTTAAATGCGGAGGTACTCTTATAAGTAAACTGTACGTAATAACAGCAGCTCATTGTGTAACAGCTTTACCAAACATTATTGTGTAAGTATATTATTGTTTCTCTACATTTAAAAATTTGTCAAAATTTATTGCGTGCTTCGAAACAATCATGTTGTCGAACATAAATTTGCAATTAAAATTGCTGAGATGTTATCTTCATAAATCGGCATTAAAATCGAGAATCTATATTAATGACGAACTAAGTGTACCAATAATTAACGGTATTGTTTACGACTTACACATTCCCACATGGAAGGCCACTTCATTGCACTTATCATTCACTCTTCTAGTACTCTATTTTTATCTTTACTACACTTTTCCTTAATTCCTTTGTCATTTCTCCAATTTTCAATTCTATTTTGCTCTCTCCATAGTATTTTCACATATTTTTGGCATTCAATTCAATGAGTTTCAATTATTTTTCTATTTTGCGTCTGAAACAAAGTCATTTCGAAATTCAATCGCGTATTGAAATGGACATTATTATGAAACGGATTTTTTTGTTTTAAGAGGTTGGTAACTAAACGTCAGTGAAAATGGAAACGAATATTATCAATCTAAATTAAATTATAAATCTCTAAATTAGTTCATAATATGTTAATTACCGACAATCATCATTTAGGCGACGACTTAACTCGACACCGGTTTTTTGGGCGACGACTTATTAGACGACCGACGCGCGACGCGACAGTACAAATTGGGCGACGGGAAATTTGGTAAATTAAAATAATATTTAATTGCAAAATTTATTTTCAAATTCTTATAGTATTAAGTATTTAATAAAAGAATCAATTAACTTCTATCAAAATGGGCAGAACCAGTTACATTTTATCCCCAGCCCCCACGTAAGGACGCCCATGTTTTACGTTTGGTGTACTTTCTTTAAGTAATTAATAATTGTAATTTGTAATTAAACATTAATTTTTTAATTAAAAAAATTTACCGAATTCCCGTTGCCGAATTTGTACTGTCGCCTAATTTACCGTCGCCTAATAAGGCGTCGCCCAAAAATCCAGTGTTCCACTTCTAATTATTGTTGTTTTATGAAGTTTTTCCATATTTTTGCAGTGCAAAATATTGCTTCTCTACAATATTTCAAGAGAAACTCAATAATCTTTGTTCGCGAATTTCGTTATTCTTTACCTTAACACTTAGTTTACCCTTTGTATTGGTAGCTCTATTGTCTTTCCTTTACCTTAATTAATTTAAAGTATTAAAATACCAAAATAAACGCTGCTTGACGTAGTTTGACATAGACTTAGATTGGTAAGATATATAAAAAAAAGTAATCATTAGCAGTATAAAATGTCAACTTAATATTGCAATAAAAGTAAGATTTCACTGAGTTTATAATCATTAATTGCCATAATAATAATTATTAAATGCAATCAATAAATTACAAATTACGAATTTCAAAACCGTATAATAATTTATTCGATTACTTAATTATTGCAATCGTTATAGTTTTCAATAAATTTACTAATAATTTTATTGTGTGCAAAGCATAACAAAACAAAAAAAGTAATTAAATTTGGATACATAGTAATTAAAAAAAAATGCTTTATAAAAAATTATAAATAATATAATAATTTTCGGATGGAACTTAATTTTTTTTTTTTAACAGATCAACAATACGAATGGGAGAAAATAATGTCTTAACACAATGGGATTGTGATGGAGATGTTTGTGCTGAACCAGTACAAGATGTAAAGCCGGAATCGATTATTGTTCATCGGGATTATGGCAAACCTGCGTACAAAAACGATATTGCTTTAATTAGGCTCTCACAACCGGCATATTTCAATGGTAAATATTTAACAAAATTTTGAGTTTTGAAAAGAGTAAAGTAATTAAAAATACAAGAATAGTATATTCTGAAACAAGTGCGGAATAGCCATTCCAAACGTGTTTCAGACTATACTTTCTATACGACTATTAAAATAATTAGCTGTATAAGTTTTGACCGTAATTAGAACTTGTAAAACTGAGAAAATTTTTTTGTGCGCGATCGATCTGAATTTTTGCACATGCTTTCCTACCGATAATTCACATGGGAGGAGTTGCAGCGAGGGGGGGAGAAGTTTTTGCTCAGTTTTTCAATATCTAACGCCGTTTTCGAGTTATCGCTAATTCAAGTTTGAGTGGCGGAAACGCAGCAATAACTCAAGAACGGCGCTAGATATCGAGAAACTGAGCAAAAAATTGTCCCCCCTCGTACACACCCTTTGTGAATTATCGGTAGGAAAATATGTGCAAAAATTTTACTTTTAAATTTTAAAGTTTACTCATTTGACAAACTTGATTTTTGTTTATAAAATTTGTGAATTAAAAACAAAGACAAATTGACATAGGTTAAATCAATAGTAAATCAAGAGGTTAAATTAAATGATAAATTTAAATTTATCCGTCTTTTATAATACGCGAGTAAATTTTTAACTTTTATAAATTGTAATCCAGGCACTTAAATATAATATTTCTTATTAATTTGACAGATGTGTAAATAAATTGAGTTCAAAAATTTGGTAATAGATGTCACTTCAAATAGTAGTCTATTCTTTGCTCTAATTGGTCTAATCTGTGCGAGAATAATTATTCTTTGCTCTAATTGGTCTAATCTGTGCCAGAATAATTATTCTCGCACCGATAATCGGTGCGAGAATAAAAAAAAGAAAGAATGTAGATATTCTGTATTTAAAAATAGAATCAGAATGCCCACATTCTATGATAGTCGTATAGAAAAGAAATTTTAGTTTTGACCATTAACCATCTCCACCCAATTAAAATTTTTTTTATTTTTCTGCTATGCCGAATGCCTTTTATAGTCCAGTCAATACGGATCCAAAAATGATGTTTGCTTGCAATAAATCATAAAGTTTTGAAGTCCGGAAGTGTACGCCATCTTAGATTTTAAGCGACAATTTATGGTTATTCAATAATATCTTCAAAAATATAGTTCGTATAAAAATTGATGCTCGTTAAATTCTCAATAAGAAAGTTTATATTCAATATTAGCGTCAATGTAATATTGAATCGACAAAATAATGCTCCTGTCGTGAAATGTGGTGCCGCGTCTCATTATGACAATATAGTGGAGCGGATGATCGTCAAATGCCTTCACTAACCCAATCACGACTTAGAACTAAACGAATTGTATATCAAAATGTTCGTACTGACCTATTATTATTAATAAGGTTTACATTCCTTTAGGAATATTCCTACTCTTTACAAAAGTCTTTACAATTCATTTCAGGTGAATTACTCCTCTTGTTGTCTTCTTCGTTTTTCATAATCTAGCGTGTGTTTTTGCCTCATTCACTATTCTTCTCCATTCTAATCTATCCTCGCATCTCCCTTTCTATTTCGTCACTCCCATCGCTTTAAGGTCATTCATCACTTCGTCCATCAACCTATTTCTTGTTCTTCCTCTAGGTCTTGTCTCAGTCGGTCTATATTCTGTTATCTGTCTTAATTCGCTTTGTGGTTCTCTTCTTGTCGATGTTTGTTCTTTGTCTGTATTCACCTTCTCCGGTTTTCTTCATACCCATAATCGCTCTCATCATTCTTCTCTCGAACGCTCTCAGTCTTTCTTCTTCTCTCTTTGTCAAGTTTATCGTTTCCGCTGCGTGTGTTACTACCGTTCTCACATAGGTCTTGTATATTCTTATCTTAGTTCTTATCGATATGTTTTTGCTCTTAATATTTTCTTGTTTACATGATCAGCCCTCCAGCCCGCTTGTATGTTCTCATGTATTTACGATGTTCTATTGTTGGTCTTATTTAGCTGGAGTCCCAGGTACTTGAATTTTTTTACATTTTCAAACGTATAATTTCGAATTTTAAATTCGCTTTGTCTTGTGTCTTCGTTTCTGCTAAGGTTCATATACTTGGTCTTGCTCTAATTTATTCTTAGTCCCATCTTTTTCGCTATTTCTTCCATTTCGCTGAACACTCTGATCAATTCTTGTCTTGACCCGGCTATAATAACAACATCATTAGCGTATGCCAATATTTGCCATTCTTTCTTAACAATTGTTGCTATGTTTCCTAATCTTCTAATAATGCCCTCCATCACTAGGTTAAACATAGTAGCCGACAGCGCATCACCCTGTCTCACTCCTCCATTGGAGTCGATACCAATCTTCACCGTTGCTTTCGATCCTTTCATTGTCATCTTTATTAGTAGTTTTAGTTTCTGTGGTATTTTCAATTCCTCCAGCACTTCATATAGTTTCTCAATTTTGAGCTACAGGACACAAAATAAAACACATGTTTAAACGAGCTTTCGAAAAATTGAAAAAAATCGGCACTATCCTTTCTGTTCTCCATTCTCTCGGCATTTCCTCTTTTCCCCAGATCTCAAGTATCATCTCGTACATTCTTTAATGAGTTCCTTCTCCTGCATTCCTCATCATTTCACCGCTTATTTCGTCTCGTTCAGATGCCTTCCCAGTTTTTAACTTTTTCAATATTGTTTTCATCTCGCTGTATGTTGGTTCCGTTACTGTTGTTTCTTCTTTTTGTTCTTCCTTTTCTACCTCAGCGTTTTTATCAGCTACTTAGTTTAACAGTTTCTGAAAGTGTCTTTTCCATATTCCTTTTATTTCGTTTTCATTGTCACCTCTTCTTCCATTCTCGTCTTTCATTGTTCTTGTGTTTACTTTTCGTTTCCTTATTTGTTGTTTCATTCCAAGATAGAACTTCTTAGCGTTATTCTTTTTACAGTTATCGTTCATTTCGTTCATGATGTCGTTTAGCCATTTTTCTTTCTTCCTTTTGTATATCTTGTATATCTGCCTTTTTCATTCTTTCTTTATATGTAATTCTGTCCATTTCTCTTTTTGTTTTCATCCATCTCAATCTTGCTGCTCTTTTCATGTCTGCCATCTCTTCACATTCCTTATCGAACCATCGCTTGTGTACGACTTGCTTCTTAAATCCCACCGATCTATTCTGCCATTAATTGGTTTAAATTGCATTATGTTTCTCTTCATATTGTTTCTTACAAAGTAACCCACACCCCTTGTTCCTTGTTTCTCTTCTCCTGAGTACAATAATACGTATTCACCGGCGTTTACCTTACCATTACCCCACCCCCCATCTTATCTCCTGTACCGCTGCTATGTTGACTCCGTACCTCTTTAGTTCTCTTGTTGTCTCTTGCATCTTGCCCTTCCTCAGCATTGATCTGACGTTCCACGTGCCAATTTTCCACATCTTAGATTCTCTTCTTTTCCTTTGCTTTACGGTCTACGACGTTTCGGCGCAGCCGATTCGGCGCGACCGATTCGGCGCAGCCGGTTCGGCGCGTAGACAGTTCGGCGCAAAGACGGTTCAGCGCGAAGACAGTTCGTCGCGTAGACGGTTCGGCGCGATCCGGTTCGGCGCAAACCGATTCGGCGCGAAACTAGTTCGGCACGAGCCGATTCGGCGCAAAGATTTTTCGGCGCGAGAATAATATATTTCAAAAAAAAAGAAAAAAACATTAAACATTACATTACATTAAACATTAATAGATAAATAATATAAATAATAAATTTATTACAATTAATATACATGTATAAAAAATATATAATGTTAGGGATTCATTTCGTAATTATACGATAATCCTCGCAGATAGTCGATTATATTATATAATGTATTCAATTCTTAAAGGGTACCAACTAAATAATTTTAAACTGTAATCCTTTGTTCCGCCACAAGTTTTTTAAAGTTTTTGCCAGACATAAGTTGTAGTCTGTTAAATTTCCTATTCGGAATGGGACGTAAAATTTTTTGTAAAATGTGTCATTTGAAGGATACCGGAAATAATTAAATCTATGACACGGATACGGGGTTTTCAAAAAAAAACAAAAGAAAAATCTTGATTTTTTCAACATTTTTTTACTTACTTTAATTCATAACTCAAAAGCCGTTGATTTTAGCCAATAAAATAAAATGAAATGAATCCCTAACACAGTAGCTACATTAACTTATTTTTTTATTCATGTGTATTAGTTTTAATAAATTTATAATTTATATTACTTACCTATTAATGTTTAAATTTTTAAAATTAAATTTTTCTTCTTTTTTTCAAGTATTTTATTCTCGCGCCGAAAAGTCTTTGCGCCGAATCGGCTCGCGCCGAACCGGATCGCGCCGAACCGGATCGCGCCGAACAGTCTTCGCGCCGAACTGTCTTCGCGCCGAACCGTTTTCGCGCCGAACTGTCTTCGCGCCGAATCGTCTTCGCGCCGAACCGGCTGCGCCGAACCGGCTGCGCCGAAACGGTCGCGCCGAAACCTCCCATCCCGATATGAGTACCCCTTCCGCTCTACCGGCAATCTATGTATTCTATTTTTTTATTTCTACCGTATATTTCGATAGTAAAAACAGCATTTTATATTTTTTAAATCAAGTATTGTATAAAACTTGTAATCATATTTTATAATTTATAATATTTTATAAAGCTTCATCCAACTAAACAAAAATTTCAAAATTATTTTCCAATATCGTTGGAAAATAGATATTTATTTCAAGCTAAATAATAGTGTTAAAGTCATCTTGGTATACCTATAGTAATTTTCAAGTACGAACGATTTCAAAAGTTCCTTCAATAGGTTAAATAAAATTAATTTTTTTTCGTTTTTGGCTTATAACTTTTCTTTCTCACAATTGCCGATATTCTAATCTTCGTATTTAGGTCCAATAGGTCAATACGAACACTTTGATATGTAATTCGTTTAGTTCTACGTTGTGATCATCCGCTCCACTATATAGTCATAATGAGAAACGGCACCATATTTCACGACAGGCGGATGGATTTTGTTGATTAAATATTACATTGACTCTAATATTGAATATAAGCTTTCTTATTTAGAATTTAACGAGCTTCAATTTTTATACGAACTATATTTTTGTAAAGTTAATATTTTTGAAGATATTATTAAAAAGTCATAAATTGTCACTTAAAATGACACTTCCGGACGTCAGAGGAATGGTGACTTTCTTTTGGTTAAACAGCGGACTAAGACGAAACTTTCTGCCAAATTTCAAAGTTCTTATTAACTTTCTTATTTTTTTATTAATTTCTGTTAGGATGGGTTCAACCAGCATGTATTCCACATGGAGCGCAACTTGTACATGATTACGTTGGAAGTTCAGCTGAAGTTGCCGGTTGGGGTGTATTCGATATGGATTTTCCGGTACCAAGCACAAATTTATTGCACGTCAGTCTTCCAGTAGTGCATTTAAATAGATGTATCGAAGCATTTAGGAGACACGCTAAAATAGGATCCACTCAATTATGCGTGGGTGGTGTCGAAGGTGAAGATTCATGTGGAGGAGATTCTGGAGGACCTCTGGTACAGGTCGAGTCCGTTCATGGTTCTCCGCATTATTATATTTTAGGAATTGTATCGTTTGGAGCCAAACGGTGTGGTACTTCATCGATGCCTGCAATTTATACAAGAATGAGTTCGTACGTAGTTTGGGTACTTGATAATATGTTACCTTAAATTTAAATGTAAAGTAAATCTTCCAACAATTGTAAATATCTACCTAAATAACTTCAAATGTAAAGAACTGTAAAATAATAAGATTGAAGTACTGCAAGTTTATCCTTTTTTTATTACTATTAATATTACATTGTTAAATAATTTTATTTTTTTATTAAATAAATAAAAATTTGTTTATAATAAATTTAATAAATTAAAATTATTGAAATCAAAAATTATATAGATACATTTGCAAAATGTATTAGAATACCAAAACTTAAATTAACCTGTAATTTTGGACTTTTGAAAAAGCATTGATTTGTAATAGTCAAGCGTATGAATTGATCAACAAGAAGTCAAAGCTTAAAATAATTTAATATGTTGACTGTAACAGAAAACTCGATATTTAGCTGTCTTATGTACTACTTGCAATCGAAGTTGTTTAAGCTACTTTTTTGAAACAGCTAGCTACAGCTACAAGCTTAAATTAATTCTAAATAAGCATAAAAAACTTGAAAATGTAACCGTCGCTTACGAAACACGTGTAGTGCAAAAACGAAAAACTTTTCTGGAATTAAATTGTTTTTTTTTTTTTCTGGCTATATTCCGGAAGGTTGTCCTAAATTTGATTCAAAAACTTGCAGCTTTTTAAAGAAAGTAGTTAAAACAACTTATAACTTTAAGCTACTTTTAGTTTAGTGTAAATTATAGCATCTAAGCTACTTTTTGTATATATCTCGAAAAATAAAAATATGTATTATAATAATTGTATAGACAATATTTTTATTAGTAGAATTCAAATAATAACATTGCGAGTACCTATATTAATTTTCATTACCTTGAAGACAAATTCAAAAACAAATATTTCTGACGGTGAGCGAGAGTCGTGAGTTCTCTCAAGATGCCAACATAATATAAATAAAAATACAATCTTCAAATTAATCTTTATTTAGACATTTTGGAGAAGCATAAATAATTTATTTACTTATACGATATCGAGTACTTAATTAAGAATTAACAAAAACCTTGCAAAAAAATTGCAGATAGTCCAAAATAAGTTTAAATTCAAACGGGTACTATTCGGCGCAGCCGTTTCGACGCAAGTACAACTTGGCGCGAGTCCCGTTCGGCGCAAGTACTATTTGGTGTAAGTCCCGATCGGCGCAAGTACAGTTCGGCACTAGTACAGCTCGGCGCAATTACTATTTGGCGCGAGTTCAGTTCGCCGCAAACCCGTTTCGGCGTGAGTCCAGATCGGCGCGGGTACAGTTACTATATTTTTAATCTTGTTCTAATTTGATTAAAAAAACGTATTTAAAAAAATAAATTTTATTAAAGAAATAAATAAACAAAGCAATAATCCTGAAAAACTAATTAATAAAAAATTATTCGCGCATAGCAAAATTATGCGCTAATCCGCGTAAAAAATCGATGATATCGCGGTTATCAAAATTCTCCATCAGTGCTGCGATTCTTATGTCTGCGTCTCTGTATTTTTTAAGTTTTAATGGTGGAGGATTTCCAGCAACAAGTCGCTCATAAGCTACATCTTGCCGTGTTTGAATTTTTTTTAACCCATTAATGAATTGCCATATAGTGGGATGTGTCATTCCTAATTCAGCCTGAATTCGTCTATTGCCAACTTACTTGGGTGACGTCTCTCTACATTGGTTTGTTCATAGTCAGGACCGTATCCCCTACTACTAATGCTAACATATATAGTAAAAAATTTACTATAATTAAAAGGCAGACCGAACTGAACTCGCGCCGAACTCGCCGAAACGGCTACGCCGATTGGGGCCGTTCCCCAAACTTATGTACAATCTACAAAATTTTTTCAAATTTGATTTTTTCGATACCTAATTGAAACATTTTAGTTTACATTACTCTTAAATCATAATACATAATATTTTATTATAGTATTATTTAAAAAACAACCTTCAAACTATTATTATTTACATAATTAATAATATGGTTAACTTATAATATTTGTGGTTAATGTTTAGTATAGTAAGAAGTTTAATAATTATAATGTTAACGGAATTTGTTAAATAAAAACAAATAATACGTACTTCTTTAATTATAATTGCGTAATAATAATATTATTATAGATACCTATTTAAAATTTATTTTTAACAATTATTGTTGTTGATAGTTCGCAATTACTACTACCACCAAAGCATTATTGCAGAGTTTCCGTCTATATGTCAAGTATCAACAGGGAAATTCCAAAGTAACTCATCAATTTAGAAATGCCTTGAACCTTAATGGTAATCTCAGTTTCGTCACAATATTACTTATCGCTTCAATTTGAAAATACGCAATTAATTAATCAAAAAATAAATTATTCAAATACTTTTATTAATTTTTCAAATAATTCGTTGAAATGCACAATATGTGAATTCCGAGTTTTTCTATCAAATATCTGGCATTAAAATTTAAAAAAATTAATGTTAACTTATTTTTCCAAGGTGGACGAGCTAAAGTAAAGAACAAACTTAAAATCGGCGAGAATATCATCGACAGTCTTGCAGTTCAGTGCCCACCTCCACATTATCGAGATAACTTTAGTTAGTTTATTACTGTCGTTTTTTTAAAGTGAATTTGTTTAACAAATTTAGCTATACAATGAACCTCAAGTATTTGCTGTTGTGTTTCTTAGGATCAATATGTTCTATTTCTGCACGTAAGTAACAATTTTCAAAAATTTCTAATTTTTTGAAATCTCATATTAACCACTTTTGCCAATCTTCCAGTTGACATCAGTTAACCATAAAAAAATACAGTACGTCACATTTAAAATTAAAAACAGAATCAAAACTATTCTAGTGACAGACATTGATTTAGTGTCACTATCTCTTTTCTTGTTATTTGAGAAAATTTTATCAATATTTAATATACATAGGATTAGCTTTCGATTTACTTTTTACATTTCTCAATATTTTTCATTTACTTAACGGGATTTTGAATGTTTGCGTCGTCAAATATGGTAATTTTTGGTATTGGAGATTTTACCATTCTACTAATCATTACGTAATCGAAGTTAATTCATAATATTTAAATTAATAAAAAATAATAATCAACATAATTTATTTAATTAAGAAAATAATATAGTATAACCCAGAATCTAAAATATAAACCAGCAGACACTTGAAAGTATTCAATTCAGTTTACGGATAACCCTATTAGAATCGGGTAAACCCACAAGGACGAATAATTACAAGTCAGTAGTTCTTTCTACCACAGTAGTACTTCCGAGTAAATGTAAACGAACAATTCAGCTATCGAACAAATCAACTTCCTATTCATCACAAAAATACCTGTAAACCCTCAAATAAATCCAAATGATTACGGTCTGAATTCTGATGCTCCAATGAGCTCCGATACAGCCGCTCCCCGTGCTGTCACTCCTCAAGCCATCCTGTCTCCAGGATAAACTCGAGTATCTTAGCAGGCGGAATGTCGCTGATCTCCTAGCATGCACCTCTCGTTAACAGTGATAAAGCACATGTTCCGCTGTTTTTTCTGCTCTATTGCATCTCCGACATCTAGGGTTGTTTACAAGTCCCAGTGTGTTGTGATGTTTGTTCAGTTTTGCAGTGTCCAGTTCTTTGACAATTCCTGACTGAATTTACCAAACCAAACGAAAGAATACCTATGAAAGTCTTCTATAAAAATATAGTTATCCTGAAAGAATTTCACAGGCTCGCAGCCAAACAACCCGAACAGAAACCATTTACTCTTATGCTGACACATTCGGACCGGCTTATGACAGCCCGCGTTCGAAGTGTCAGTCCAAGTGAAATACCTAAACCACATCGGTTAGATGTTAGATTATGCAAATTTCGTGGTAAACATGGCTCAAACCGACAATGAATTTTGGAAAGAAATTATCATTAGCGATGAGGCTCATTTTTATTTGAATGGAACCGTGAATAAGCAAAATTGTTGCAAGCAATACCACAAGAGCTTTGATTTATCCAGATAATTTTTAATTTCAACGAATATTTGATTGACCAACAGTTTTCTCGAGCCAAATTTTAAAAGCACGTATGAGTGAAATCAAAACTACTGTTGTTTTTGATAAGATAATTCCGCGAATGATGCATAAATACGCATAAAACTATTTAAACTTCACTTTGTTTGTCATTTCAAAAAAAGTAAATAAAGAAATATCTGCAAAATTTATTCACTTGCATTTCTGTTCCAACCAAGTACAATTATTCGGTGACCGGACAGAACAGAACATGAAAAAACAGAATATGAAAAAACAGAACATGAAAAAACAGAACAATGAAAAAACAGAATAATGAAAAAACAGAATTATGACGAAACAGAACTTTTTTTTTTCGCTTTTTTTATTCGCTAGCAAAACTTTCAAGTTTGACGTTTCTTATTCATTGTTTTATACATGAATAGAATTATCGGTTCTACACCAATATGAAAACCTCCAAATAATTCACGAGGAACCTCTCCACTACCGAATTTGCGCAAAAAATCATTGGACCGTTCTTCTTCGAAAACCACTCTGGGGCAGCCGTAACCGTCAATTAGAGAGCGTTATCGGGCCATAATAAAAACATTTTCTATGCCAATTCTTACTGATAATCGCATGGACAACTTTCGGTTCTAACAGAACGGCGCCACAGCTCACTCAATCCTTTGTTCCTCGGTCGCTTAATTTCGAAAATGGTGATTTTTACTGGAATCCGCGATTGACCGATTTAATGCCTCCATCAGACTTCTTCCTGTTGGGTTATTTGAAGTCCAAAATGTTTGTCAACAAGCCACCTTGAGAACCTTGAAAGACAATATCCGTCAGGAAATAGCAGCTATTCTGCCCGAAATACTTCGAAATCTAATGAAAAATGCCGAAAAACGAGCACATTGCTTAATTCGCTCTGGCGGCGATCATTTACGCGATATTATATTTAAAAAGTGATCGGAACAAAATAAAAAATAAAGTTAAAAATAAATGAAAAATCAATTCACAGCAAAATTATTTATGTTTTTTTTTAATTATTACCAAAAAAACATTCCGAATGTTTAAATGGCATACTTTGTATAATCGTATAGGTAACAGTCCCGGGCAGTCCGGGACTGTTTACCCGAGTATGGCACGTAAAGGCTCAGGGATGGCAAAAAAGGCAAAAAATGCTCTTACAAACTTGTTTTCATAATTCCAGGAGTAAAGTGATGCTTTTAAATATAGTACTTATAAAAAACTAGTTATAAAGTAATACTTTTTTTGCGCCATTATCGAGCGCTATTGATCTGAAATTTTGCATATGGCTTCTTACGACAAATCGCTGGGAGACAATTTTTTGCTCAGTTTTTCCATATCTAGCGCCGTTTTCGAGTTATTGCAATTTCAAAATCTCAAATTGAACTTTTAATATTTACGTTGCTATGAAAAATATTCAGCGGGTAAATTTATGTCAAAAAATAATCACTTTCTAAAATTGTTTCTAGCATTATCAAGCATGCTTAGACAAACTAACAAAAATTACGTCAAAATGTCACGTTGTGCAAATAATTCTTTCCAACATAATATTGAATCTACAAAGTTATTACAATTTCAAAATCAAGGAAAATACTCGGATAGAATCTCGTTAATCCATTCATGCGCGTCAATGTGGGTAAATATTAGTCCCCATTTTTGAGTGCAATACTCTGATGATTGGTTTAGATAGTACAAAAATCGAAAAATGCAGTTACACGTTTTATATTTTCTAAAATACTGATATGAGTACCCTCCAGCGGACGGGTGTGGTCTATAAGTCCATAAAATAATATACAAATATCATAATAACTTTAAACAAAATATTTTTGTTTATTTTTATAAACAATTTTTTGGGTTTGTTGTGTTAAATTAGTTTGTTTGGAGAACACGAAAAATTTAATTTAATTTTAATTTAATTTAATTTAGTTTAGTTTGTATTCAGTTTTCAAAAAACAATGTAAAAAAGAACGTTTATTCTTATTGCGAAAAAATAACTAAATATTTCAAATATATTTATTCATATTTAGAAAAACTATCATAGTTTGTGTTCATAAAATAATATAAATTATATAGTATTTATATTAAACATATAAATAAAAATAAAAGTTTTAATATCTGTCTCTCTCTCTCTATCAGACCGCTCGTCTAACGTTAAATCATCCGACCACTTGAGGGTTAAACGAATAAACTAAAATTTAATACAAAGCAGTCTTATAGGCAATATATTTTTTTCTAAAATGCGCAATTGACATCAGTTAGTAACGCAAACGTGTATAAAATGATCCCTCGGGGTAAAATGCTTTTATCCTGCGGATATTATTTAAAACTAATTGACTGTGATCAAGGTTTTTCCATTGATGCATGACTTTTTTATGTTCTGATATGTAACTGGTTACTACATAACAAGTAAGATTAGCTTTGGTGTATAGTAAAAAAAGTTTTGCACACTTTGTAAAAGTAAACATTCTTCTTCGGCAGCATATTAAAATTTAGTTTAGATAGTTTACCATTTAGAGATAAACAAGTAATTGTGTTGCAAAGTGATAGTTATCCAATAACAGGAAATACACTACTATTATACGAAATTGCATTTAATTATGTATGGGAGATACAATCGGAGACAAAAGTAGGGTTGATTTAAATTTCACGAATATTGGTCTTATTTGTGTAGTAAAATACTTTTTAAATATCATAAACGATAAACAAAGTTACAAAAATGCATGTAGAAAGGTTTTTTTAGTTTAAATCGGTTCATTTTCTGAAATTACAAATATTAAATTTGACATAACAAAATTTTTATTAGTGACTATCCCTGCAATCCAACCTACTAACAAAATAAAAAATGTAATAATTTTTATGAGTAAAAATTGATATTTGTTGTTAAAACTGATAAAAACCGAGATATAGATAATATTTATAATACCAGCAAGTTTTAAATATGTTTAGGGTTCTTTTAACATCAAAATTTTTATTATTTTTAGAGAATTGAACGTTACAACTCTATATCGGTTGTTCAATTATTAATTAGTTTCTTAAGAACGGGGTAGTAAACAGTGATAAAATTTTGCTAAAACCTTCTTCTATTTATAAGCTATAACGACAAAAATTTGAAAAAATTCTTATATTTTGATCATATATTTTAAGCTAATATATTCGATAAAATGTTGTTTTTTTTACATTACATTACATTACATTACATTACATTATAAGTTACAAGTAACAATATTGTTTTCACCACAAATATTCTCGAGTAAGACTCCAAATCAAGTTTGTTGGTTAGAAAGTCTTCGCTTTCACCTTACGATTCGACTTGCCTAGTCAGAAATAGTCGACTGCAGCCAAACTTGAAAAATAAAACAATAGCAAATGAAAAATAGAAAACGGCGGAGGGGTGGTATGGAGCACCTCCCAAGTATCATAATGATTTATATAAATTCTGAAAGATTTTTGATCAGAAAGATTAGAAGGTTGTCATTTGGTAAGAAACTGGGGGGGAACATTATAATTTTATAAATGCTTAATTAATTGCAAAATGTTCGATTTACGTCTCCCCAACCATCTTAGTCACTTTAAATTAATTTTTTCAGAAACAACATGTAATACACCTGATCGTGCAATAGGAACATGTATAAGTCTTCGAAAATGTCCTGCATTATTAGCATTACTGGAAGTTCGTCCTTTACCGGCGGCGACCAGCGAATACCTTAGAAAAGCTAATTGCGGCTTTGATGGTATAGATCCAATGGTGTGTTGTGCTACTGGAAATCCTGGTGGTAGTAATAATAATAATAATAACAATATTTTACAACCTACAAATGAAGGTAACATAAAATTACATTATTAGAATACGTAATTGTAATTAGTAATTAATGAATTCCAGGATCTCACGAATCCAATTTATTACCAGATGTTGAAGAATGCGGTTTGTTTAACGCCGATAGAATTATTGGAGGAGAAGTCGCCGAGTTAGACGATTTTCCTTGGATGGCTTTAATCGAATACCAAAGACGTATGTAGTACTTACCAGTTAATGGCTGTCTTATAAAAACTTGTAATTTTAGCGAATGGACGTGGTTTTTACTGTGGTGGAGTTTTAATCAACAAAAGATATATTCTTACCGCTGCTCATTGTTTGAAAGGAAAAGATCTACCAAAAAATTGGAATTTGTAATAACTCTTATTTCTTATTAACATTCATTTTATATTTCATTTTTTTTTTTAATTAACAGAGTAAGTGTACGTTTGGGTGAATATAACAGAGAAACCGATCCAGACTGTACTAAATGGGCTAACTTTGAAACATGTGCACCAGAAGCATTCAACGTTCCAGTAACTGAAAGAATTGCTCACGAGTCTTACGATCCAAATGATGTTAGTCAACTACACGATATTGCACTACTACGATTGTCACGTGATGTTGAATACTCAGGTATTATAAATACAAAGCATTGATAGGTAATAAATCATACTGTGTTATGATTTTAGAATACGCTAGGCCAATTTGTTTACCGACATCGACGACATTGGTGAACGAAGCTTTTGAAGGTACGAATATGACAGTAGCAGGTTGGGGAACCACCGAAAATAGAACAGAGAGCCAAATTAAACTTAAAGTGACGGTAATTTTTAATTATTTAATTGATTTTTTAAACTCAAGATTTAATATTATAAAACTGTTTTTATAGGTACCGGTTCAGTCAAATACGCAATGTGCTGATGTATACAGAGGCCTAGTAAATTTTGGACCAGGTCAAATGTGCGCAGGTGGATTCAAAGGCAAAGATTCGTGTCGAGGAGATAGTGGTGGAGCATTGATGACAGTTGAATCATATCAAGGAGAATCCAATTGGTATGCTGCAGGAGTAGTATCATTTGGACCTACCCCTTGTGGACTTGATGGATGGCCTGGTGTATACACTAGAGTAACACATTATATTCCATGGATAATTAGTAAATTAAGGCCCTAAAATAAATGAGATTATAATAATTAAAGACTGATAAAAATTTTTATTGATCTAGAGATAAGCTCAAATATCAAATTCAGCTTTAATTTCGAACCAATTAAATGGTAAATTTTGCTAATACTGGTTTTTGTACTATCAAACTACGATTCTTCAATATTTATGCATGAAATGTTATGTCATTTGCTTTTTCGTGCTGTGTCTTTGTTACACCTAGTTTGATGATTTTTCTATAGTATTAAATAAAATGTTGCTGTAGCAATCCATTTGATGTCCTCTGGATCTACTTGTTCATCAGCTTTTTAGTCCATTCCTGATCAATCAGCCTCTTTCTCTTTCTAGAAAGGTAACACCATTTAGACCCTTTAGGTACCCTTCAAAGCACGAAGAAAGTTTAAACTTCCTGATTTTAAACGCAGAAAATGAGTTTGAGGATATTAAACTATGCCGCAATATTCTGTGTAAGATATAAAGCGCTGAAAGACAAATTTCGAAAATTTATATTCAAAAATCAATACCAAAAATGTAGCTAAAAGTCTTTTCAACAAATAAAATAGTTTAAGAATATTAAAGGGCAGCACCCTGGAGTTTTAATTATTAAAAATTATTAAATAAAAAAAAATAAATTAAAAAAATGTAAAATAATTAAAAATACTACCGTTCGCAAAAGCATACTTTCTGCACTGATTTGCGTTAGAAAATAAGTTACTTTTGCCCATATTTCATTGTTTATTTTGTTAATTATTCAATCAAACAAAAGTACGCAAAATGAATTTCAACACAAGCATTTTCTTTTCTACAATGTTTCCGTGTTTTGTAAAATGTCAAAAAGAAAATTACAATGTAAACTCATTAATTAAAATATTCATTGAATCTCAGTGTAGTAATCTCACTTTCGTTTCAATAATAATTGTTTATCGCTTTGAACTGTTGGGTTTCAAAATTTGCGATTATAAATACAAAAAGTAAATTACAACTACTTATTATTATTGAATGTTTTTAATAAATTTAGAAAATCAAATAATTTAGTAAAATACAGAACAAATACAAACAAATTTTTCCACGGTAGACAAACTGAAGTTTGAAACAAAACTGAAAATTGCCAAAAATACGATAAACGATTTTACATTTTAATGTATACTATACTTCAACATTATTGAGATAACTTAAAAAATGTTTACAGTTTTAAGTAAATTAAGTAAACAGATATTTTGTTGAATAACAAGAAAATTTTTGTTATAAGAAAAATTTAATAACTAGAACCACGGTAAGCCGAATCAACGCTCTCCAATCTATGAGGTCGGAAGCCAAACAACCACATAAATCACACTCTTGGAAGTAATAGTTTAAAAATAAGTGAGTAATCCATTGTCCAAGCCCAAGCTAAGTTAGTATGGAATGTGGGCACCGAAAAAAACGCTATCATATAAAAATTCATCATATTAATGAAAAATTCGTCATTTTGATGAAAAAATCATTGTATTAATGAATTTTTCATATTTTTCAGTGTATGCGACTTTCCACTAATTTTTGATAGTATGCAAATTAAGATTTTTTAATAGTTTAAAAATTTATTCAAATTCTAGTAATGGTAATCTCATATCAAATCTTAAAAATAATATTGTTTTTTATTTTTATTATTATTAAATTATTGTCAATAAATTAATATAATTTTTTAAATTCGATTTTTTAATAACTAAACTACCGATGTACATCACAACTTTGGATTTTGATGACACAATTTGAACAAGATTTTTAATATTATTTTTTTTTATTTTTGAATTATTACACAATAGCCTGCAAAAAACTTACATGCAAATGTATCTTCTGTAAAATATCTGCCATCATCACAAGCAACTTTTAATTTTTTCTCCAAGGTGCACGAACTGAAGCTTATAACAAAACTTGAAATCGGCAAGAATGCCGTAAATAGTTTTACAGTTCAGTGTTCACTGTAACATTTTCGAGATAACTTAAGAAATTACCTTTTGTTTAAGATAAAGTTTAACAAATTTAAAGTTTAAAATGAACCTAAAGTGTTATTTGATGTTATGTTTATTAGGATCGACAATAATATGTTCCATTTCTGCTCGTAAGTATAAATTTTTACAATAGTATCGTTGAACTTGTTATTAACAATTGTTACTGATTCCCCGACCAGTTAAAAATACGCATACTAAAAGTAAATAATTTGTTCGTAGAAAAGACAAAAAATTTTTAATATAAAACAGAATGAAAATTAAAGTACTTAAAACACTACATAATATAATAAACTACAACCGTTATGTACTTTTGCTATTTTTTATTCTATTTTTACATATAATATGCATCTTTTCTATTTGGAAAACCCCAAGGCCCAGGTAAATGAAGTTTAAGAATTTATAAATTTCTTATTAAAAAAATATAATTTTTTTTCAATTTTTATTTATTAAATATGTTTGTCAAATTCAAAATTTTTAGGCCGGATTAATTTTTGAATTATTTAAAATCTTATACAATAATCCCCCTCATTTCGGGGCCTGTATGTCTAATAAATTTATTTATTATATTAATTATGTAAATTTTATTTTTTCAGAGACTTGTAATACACCTGAGCGTAAAAAAGGATTATGCATAAATATACGAAGTTGTGCTGCATTATTCGCATTGCTGAAAGTTCGTCCGTTATCCCCGCAGATCAGAAAATATCTTCAAAGAGCAAATTGCGGCTATGATGGTATAGATCCGAAAGTATGTTGTGCTAATGACAATAGCACGCAATCATTACAACATATAAACGAAAATTATAGGATAACATCAATCTGATTCAGATACATCACTAAATAATTTGCTTAATATTTATTAATTTATTTCGTGCAAAATTTTATTTAAATAGAAACTATTTAAACTAATCTGTTCATTAATTTCAATAATTTGTTAGTGGTAAAATAAAATTAATGATAACAAAGTTGAAGTTAAAATCATTCTGTGAACATCTTCACATAAGACTGCTGAGAAAACGAAGATAGCCCTAAGAAATTAAAAACTTACGTATACTTTTCTTCAGACTTCAAAGATTTTTTAAAGTTATATCTTTCTCCCTTAAATCCATAACCTTTGGGTATCTCCACTTTCCAAGTTTTGAGACGAACCACAAGACAATTCGAGAAATTTCTCCTTATTTCCTTCAGGATTACCTTAAAAGTTCCTTTTGAAAAAGCAAAAAAAATTGTAATCCTAAGATTTCCTTTCACTTATACACTAAATTTCTCCAACGATTTCCCTTTTATTATTATTTATTTATTTATTTATTTATTTACCTTTATTTATGACGTAAGACCGGAATGAACTTTAATTAAAGAATTAAACTACATACAAAAGGTAAAACAAATTTATAACAATTTTAGTCAATGGTTTTTAATCAGTTTTAGTCAGGTCACCGTCTAAACTCTAAAGCAAAGATCTCATATTTATTATGATCAACTAGGTACTTACGAATCCCTCACACAGAGAAAAGAACACAATGCAATGAGTTGGAGCTAATAGAATAAAAAATACTTTAAACACATCAATCAAACACGTAGTTATTATTATTTTATAATTTATTAAATTTGTTGTACTTGATGTCCAATGTCCAAAGATGTCCAAATGACAGGTTTGAAGTTCGTGTCATTTTCGATCTATTTCAACTACAGCTGTTATATAATCTGTACTACCAAAGAAAACCTTAGTTAATACCTAAAATCTATCCGAACATTATCAAATATTTAAATTTCGTAAGTTTTTTTTTACTATTAAATGTTACTAGTAAGTATTGCAATGTCTTAGAATGCAGTAAATCGAGCCTAACGCCTAGTTTACACGAGCTTCGTAGCTAATGCTTAGAACTTGTAGCTTATAGTAATATTTTGCGTGTAAACATACCGAATAGTGCTTTGCATTAGTAAACTGTCAATGCGAGTGAATAGAAACCAATTCTATTTACTTAGCGACAAGTCGCCTAAGCATTAGTTACAAAGCTCGTGTATCCCAGGCATAAGGCAGTTATTAAATTCATTGATCAAAAGATTTATGTTTTTTATGAAAGAAATAATTGGTTAAAATAAACAATTGAAAGTTAAAGAACTTCAGGTGTTGTAATATAATTGTAAGAAGTGCGTGTACAGGCGAATGAAATAAGTATAACGAATCGCATTATCATTAACAAGCATTGATTTGAAAAATTGAATGTAAAAAAAATGAAATTGCTAGACAACGGGTTGATAAGGAAGATAACAAAAAATAAAATCAGTTGACGACAGAACCTCAAAGAGGAAGGTCGTTACATGTGGTCCTCAGAAAAAGTGAGGAAAACCACAAAGTGAAAATAAAAACAAAATATTTCGAAACGAAAATAATAAATTTAATTTTGGTACGAGAACGAGGTGTGATTTTCGATAAATTCCATTTGAAACGAGAACGAGATGTGATTTTGGACAAAGCATTTGGAAGAAGTGGAAAGAGATTAATCTGGGATTAGATGGTAGCGGTTCCATTTAACGCGAAGAGGAGAGCACAAAATTCGCATCCGATTGAAGGTGGACCCTCTAGGTCGAATAAAGAAAAACATAAAGACAGGTTTGCATAATCACCATTATAAGTAGAGCGCGGAATTATGTACATATCTTGTATGTGGCATATAATTTATAATTGCATAATATCTTGTGTTTATGCATAAATTGCATACTGCATACTCGATATCGGGGTCCCTGTGCATATAATTATAAGTGTTAAACGTGTTCCTTGCTGCAGATAAACTGATAGTTAAATATGAATTGACCAGGGCTTTTCTTTGGTGGTTCAGATAATTTTGATATCTGTCCTGTTCCTGCAGACATATTACAATTTTAGTTATGATGTGGTACACAGTCTAGCAACGCTTATATATTTTTTACAAATCTAGTGTATGGTTGATATGACTTTGATGCAGATGTCTAAAGATCTGGTTATATCTTAACCACAGCTCTTCCACATTTTTAATTTTAATTTAGAATTTTAAGAAATCGAAAAAAACAATTGACGAAATAAATTTGCGTTCTGTAAGTATATTCATGGTAATAAAGCAAACTAAACTTAGCACAATTCTCAACTGCCGCTGGAAAAAGTGAAAAACCAAAATTTGCACACCCCCTTGACCTTATTTGTCTTTTTTTAATATAAATATAAAATGAAAAAGCAGAACAATTAAACAAAATTTTGAATATTTTTAAATAGATATTTATTCCATTCCATGACTCAAAAACGGAATAGGTTTAAACAATCAAACAAAATGAAAACAAACAAAATTTGACCTTAGTCAAAAAACATTAGTTTCTTTTTTGTTAAAACTAAATAAAGTCTATTGTAATATAAAGTTAGCACGACTCAAAAAAACGAAATTTAAATAAAATAATCAGTTTCTATTGTTTGCTGGTTAATCCGCCTCTGCTCTCAACCCTTCAATATAGTTGAATTATAGTTGTTGTAAACTGCCCTATTTTACCTATACGTTTTTGACCAAAATAAACTAAATAAAAGAAAAAACTAACCCTTACTGTTAAAATTTAAATAATATTTTAAAATGTCATATATTATGATAATGTAATTATGTATAATTCAATGCCAGAAACCTAGCAGACCCCCCGAATTTCAATAAATACAGCTGATTTTACTTGAAATCTAGATAAATCTAGATAATCTAAATAACTAGCTCCTGTATTTATATAAATATTAAAAATACACACAATGGAAGGAAATTAGCAAAGGAACACTAATATCCACCAAGGCCAAGATCAACAGATTACAGAAGATAATACGATTTAACAGGAAACTACTACTTATCAAGAACTTACAATATAACTTCCTCCAAAGAAATATATAAATAGGTAGTATTTAATTTATTTTATTAAAAAAATAATATAAACAATTAAAAAAGCTAGTAACTCAAAAGTTAATGTACATAATAATTAATAATTGGATATAAAATGTAAAATTTTTAAAAAAAGTTAAAGATAATAATCAAAAATTAAATAAAAAATATATAAAAAAATGTAAAAATTGAATTAAAAACATTATTATTTTTAAAGAGATAAACAGAAAATAAAAATAATTTTAATTAAAATCAAAAAAGTAAAAATAGAGCTATTTACTTTTTGTATTGTAGGAACTGTAATATAAATTAAAAATGCAAATTGTAATAAACAAAATAAATAAAAAATCAAATGGAATTGCTTCGTTAAATAGCTAGTTCTCTGGATTAAAAAATCTTTTTGCGGGTTTATCTTCGATACATCAATAAGTAGACAACCGATTCTTATTGACCAATAAACGGAATTTCGACAGCAGAAGCCAAATGAAAATCGAGTGGTGTTTTATAATTTCATAATTATTATATTTTAAAATTTATGATTTTATCGTTTCCGAATTGTACAAGTAATTTCGAGCCAGGGTATTCACGCACATCGTATTCCACAGTAAAGTTATCCTTTACCATCAAGGTATAGTTTGTTTCAAGCTAAATGGAATTGAAAAAATGAATATATTAAATTACTTTGATATAAGCACGTATGAACTTTTCCGCAAAAACATAATAATGCTACTGCCAAAATGGCTAGCGTGCGATTAAAAACATCACCTTATCTCTATAATATGATTTTGCGGAAACGTTTTTACGTTCTTATATCAAAGTAATTTAATATATTTCTTTTTTCAATTCCATTTAGCTTGAAACAAACTATGAACGAAAATCCGAACAGGACACCCACATACCCGTACACTTTCGGAAGTAATTCCACAAATTCAATGCTGAGCAAATTACACTGGCACCAGCAGAATGAAAATCCGAACAAGACACCCACATACCCGTACACTTTCGAAAGTCATTCCACAAATTCAATGCTGAGAAAATTACACTGGCACCAGCAGAATTCATAAATCATGAGAAGCTAAAAATTGTTTTTGTCGATCAGAAATTATTTATATTCATATATTTATAACAAATAAATATAAATACGTAGATACTAAATTCGTGGGTTTTCTGTTTACTTCATAAAAATAAATTAATAATTCTTGTTAAAATTCAAATAAACGCGTCATAATCAATGCGTGGTTTTTTGATGAAATACTGCATAAAATTCTTAAGAAAGTACTTAGAACAAATAATTAAAAATAATTATACATGCATGAAAAATCAAGGCTTCACCTTAATTATAAAACAACAAAGTAGTAAATATTATGATAAAATTATTTACCTAGTTAATATCTACCTATTTTAAAAGTAACATCAAAAGAATACTGTATTTATGGAATAATATGGAATCAGTTCTAGAAAACTTCAAAATTTATTGGGATTACTAATAATCCGGTTTATGGATTTGACTTGACGTACTTGTAATCTACTTTAAGTATCATATCAAGTTTCGTTAATCCTCAGTTGGTTAATTGTTGTTAACATGGCAAGTTCCACTAACATCTTGTTCACGTTACTTGTTTGTGTTGCTTTGGATGTCGCATTTGCTTGTAAGTAGTGAAGATAAGTATTTTAGATGTTAGTGTAATATAAAATAATTATTTTGAGGTTCTACCATTTAAAGAGGTTAATGCTATCAAGTTTTTAACTAAATGTATGATTATAAATATAAACAAACTGCTTGTAGATAATTTATTTCTGACCGGTTTTGTGCTTTATTTTACTGTCCTATATTTAGGGTATTGAGTTAATATAAAAAAAGTTGATAAGTATGCAATTCATGGTATAGATACAATAAACTATTTTCCTAAATGTTGCCGGAACGATCAGTTATAGAACTCTGGTGTCACGGTCTGTCTGTGTATGACTTACGTCATACTGCTGAATTGAACAATTTCTGCTATAAAACCCATGCTCACCTGCTCAGTTTTGGTGTATGTGTGTGAAAATTGAATTTCATTCGAAAATTTAGTTTCAAAAGTAGATATCTGTATAAGTTTCAGAACTTACTGACTGGCCACTAATCTTGTCAGATTTCAATTTGACATAATAAATTGCTCTTTTAGGTTAGAATGCATGTCTGACAAGATAAATTACCTACTTTAAATCATTTTATAACCACTAATTTCTTTCGAATTATCTTTTTTTAAATGATTGTAATGGAGTGTGTTTTTCAGTAGGGGATAGGTTACCTTCAGCTTTTTGGGATGAGCAAAATGTTAATATTAGTGTGTACTTGTACTTACATTAGTATGAATAACGCAAACAAAAGCATGAGTAATAGGTATAACGAGTATAACCATTACTTTCTCTCATGTACATTGTACATATAATAAATTAGAGATTGAAACTTTCAAATTTAACCCTGAAAGTGCAATAAAAATTAGTAAGCTTAAAATGAGTCAAAACGAAGGTAGCAACCTCAGTGTTTATTATGCACTTCACGCAAACTCTTCCATCGGTTTTGATAATTCATCTGAATAAATTTATGTAAATTATGTTACTATTGTTTAAAAATCACATCTTTTACTAACAATAGATCTGGATTGTAACATAAACTTTCATTTATTCAACTTTTCAATTTTTCTAGTAAATAATGGAGACAGATGCCAAACGCCACGTCAAGAACGTGGTGAATGTATAGGAATAAGACAATGCTCGAGCTTAATAAGTTTAATTCAACAACTTCCAATACCAACTGAAACCGCTAATTTTCTAAGAAGTTCACAATGCGGTACTGAAAATAGAGAACCCCTCGTTTGTTGTCCTGTAGTAAGATCAACTCGAGGTAAGCAATCTTCTTCTTCCTCTTAATTTAGAACTTCTTCAAGTTATTATCATTGATATGTTAACACTTGAATAATATTCTAGTAAAGTGCTAACCTTGCTAGATGCATTTGAATCTAGTAAAGTGCTAACCTTGCTAGATGCATTTGAATCTAGTAAAGTGCTAACCTTGCTAGATGCATTTGAACCGCGGTTTCCCGCCGATTTAAACTTGACACGACACTGCTGATCTTAATCAAAAAGAAAATTTCCTTTTAATTTAATATTTCTAGGAGATATAACAAGCGACTTACTGCCCAGTACGGAGATATGCGGAAAACAATTGAGTGACAGACTTGTGGGTGGTGAGATAGCAGAAATCAACGAGTATCCATGGATGGCACTCTTCGAATATATCACAGGTAAAAATATATAAAATATTATTAATGTCATTTTTGATTTAATAATATTATCACTAGCCGTTTAAAATGCATACAATTTTTTTTTGTAGATTTTGACCAATCCTTCCGTTGTGGAGGATCTTTGATCAGCAGTAAATATGTTTTAACCGCTGCACATTGTATCAAGAGAATTCCTGAAACTTGGCGACTGTAAGTTTTCATAAGGTTTATTGAAATTTTGCACTAAAACATTATTTTTTAGAATTAGTATACGCTTAGGTGAATATGATTTAAGAAACGCAACAGATTGCAAAGTTTCTCCTGGCCTGGAAAAATGTTCTGATCCACCAATTGATGTAGAAATTGAAGAAGTAATCGTTCACAATAATTACCAACCCCAAAGCAGACTGCAAGCACATGATATAGCACTTGTAAGACTTAAAAATGAAGTCGCTTTTACAGGTAGATAGTGTTTTTGATTTATACAACATAAGATATATGTATCTAAGTTGCAGTTTTTTACCTCAGAAAAGCATTTCAATCTTTCTAGAAAAATTGTAATTAAATTTTGCTTTATTTATAACTCCATCATTTTTTTTTGTCTTTTGTGCAGTTAAATTTTTTTGTAATTTTCTATTACACAACGATTTTCATAGAAATCATTGAGTAATAGAAATAAGTTATATAAATGTATGTAAACTATTTAATCCTACATTTATTTTTTCAGAATATATAACTCCAATTTGTATTCCATTAACTTCATCATTACGTAATCAAGATTTCACTGGGAAACAAATGGTAGTCGCTGGATGGGGCAAAACTGAAAACCAAAGTCAAAGTCAAATTAAACTTAAATTAAAGGTAAATTGGTGGATTGCATAAAATAGCAGTAAAAGCTAAAAATAAAGTTTTTATTAGATTTCGGTCACACCGGAAGGCGATTGTAAATCAACTTATCGTGGAGGTGGTATTAACCTAGAAGATACTCAATTTTGCGCGGGAGGAGAACAAGGAAAAGATTCTTGTACGGGTGACAGCGGAGGTCCTTTAATGATCCAAGATACAATCGATACTGATAATTGGTACGCAATGGGAATCGTATCGTTTGGACCACGCCGTTGTGGATCCAAGGATTGGCCAGGAGTTTATACAAGAGTTAGTGATTTTTCGCAATGGATAGTGGATAATATTCGACCATAAAATATGTGATTGTTTTATAAAATATTTTTCTTAAATTATTAAAATAAATACCTATTAGATACAAAAATCAGCTCATTCTAATCAACTGTTATTGATTCTATCCAGACCATCGTCCACATGTCCTATGGTAATTGTTAAAATTAGAAAAAAAGAAAAAAAACTACATTAACCTAAATCTTATTGAAATTCTAAAATATCTATAACGTGTACGATAGGTAGTATAGAATGCTATTTCGTAAAAAAAACTTGTTAACATTGAGAAGTAATACTGTAGAATGATATTGCTTTTACGAAATCCGACATATTTATTTATTTTACATATAATTATGTTGTATTTATACATCAGTGACTTTCCAGTACTGTTTTAAACACTATAAACTTTGTGTTCTTTAAAAGCATTTACAAATTTGTACATATATGTATGTATTATGTAGGGTGAGAAAAATTTTAAATTCGTTCATACTCTTAACCCGTCGTTGGCAGGCCCGGATTGGCCCACCAGGAAATCGGGAAGTTCCCGGTAGGCCTAACGGGGGCCTGTGACTGATTGTTTTGCCTATATACGGCGTATTTTAATATTTCATACGTGATGGAGGCCGGTGACCGTCTGCGAATACCGGTAAATAATTTGCTTCCAATCCGGCCCTGGTCGTTGGTACACATAACTAACATTACGAACGTCAATTGTATAAATGATGTCGAATTAATCTGATACTATTAATACCTTCAAATGACGTGTCTACAAATATTGACAAAAATAAATTATAGCGCTATTTGTCATTCCCGCATAGTTATCGTCTTACATAGTTGACAACACCGATAAAGTGAGCGTCGCGCTAACCGCGCAATACTTTTATCTGACTGTAGTTAGGAATGATCATATTTTTGTATTATATTTAAGTATTTAACCCTTCAATCAACGGGTAGAATAAATTACATTGTTATATCATACAATTAAAGCCTGATAGGCTTCACCCATGGACTGGAGGGTTGAGATAAAAATTGATATTGATTACGGGTTTTTTTTTTCTCAAGATCAACCCAATAGTTGAAACTTCAATACGCCACCGCCTGTAACATACATAATGTTGTGTTCTGATAAAGTAATGAAAAGTGAGTTGCGTAATTTAGAAATAAAGAACTGACTTTGCAACCTGAGGAACAATAAAGGCAGGACTCTTGTTCGTTTTCGAAATTGTTTTTTTTTTGTGTTAAGTTTTGTTCGTTAGTTAAGTTGTATTGTTTAGTTTAAGTTTGTTGCAGTAATTTCGTTTGTTTATTTAAATTTTAATGTTTGTATTTTAAATTTCGTTGTTTAGCGACTCACACAAATTGCAGCTGAGCAGTAAGCAAGCTAGAACCTTGATTTGATTTAAAAAAAAGAAGAATAAAAAAACCAAGGAAATGGGGAGAAGAATGTAAATAAATGAAAGTACGAGAAGTCGCAAATTTACAAACCGGGATATATAAATAAAAGTTAATTGCGGAGAGTCGCAATATTTTACAATCAGAAGGAGAAAAATAAATAAATAGTACGAGAAGTCGCAAAATTTACAAACGGAGAGATAAATAAAAGTTAATTGCGGAGAGTCGCAAATTTTACAATCAAAAATATAAATAAAAGTTAATTGCGGAGGATCGCAAATTTTACAGTCGAAGATAAATAAATAAAAGTCGAATAGAGAAGCCCCAAATTTACAATCCAAGAGTTGGTGTGGTGTTGAATTTAGCTGAAGAAAATTGTGATTAGAGTGGGAAGAAAGAAGCCAAATTACGTGCTGCTCGGCGAATTTGTGTGAGTCCTGCTTTCTAATTTTGTTTACTTGTGTAAGGTTTCAAAATAAATTGTTCTTTTAATCGTCAGTTTTTTATTGTTCTTGCATGTAACCATTTTCGAGAACCAACGACCATTTTATAAGAGAGTAAGAGATCACAACAATACCTACATATTTTTGAATGTTTTTAAAAACTAATCATGTTCTAAAATTAACATTACTCTCAGCATCGCGATTTTACAAGCTTGCTCGTTTGAATATCACTTAAAGTAAAAACTAATATTTTTTGTATTTCCCGTTTTTTTTTAAGTTGTGATTTGTTAGTCACTATTTGAATTTTGGGAATTTTTATTACTATCATCGAAATGTTTTAATTAAAAATTTGATAAAATTCAACCTAATCAGTTGATACGCATTATGGTAGACATACTTTATTCTTTATTATGTATTTTCTAGCATGGGTCACAAACTTTGATGGCGATAACATTTAACAGTTAATTAAGTCAAAAACCGCATAAATAGTTTGGAAGTTTAATTTATAACTGATATTATTAATAAATTAATTTAATAATGCTTTCAATATATTATATTCATCTCAATATATTAAAATTATTTTTTGTTGTCAACCTTATTACGAACGCAGGTAAATATTAATTTTTAATATTAATTATTGTGCTATATACTCCAGTCGTCTAGTCTAGTCTAATCATTTAAGATTATTATAATTAAGGGTCATTAACCAAAAAAATTTAAAGTATCAGTTCAAACCAATGTGTTTATCAGCTCATCATTTGTCTTAATGATCATTATTATTATAATTTTCTTGGCGAAATAATGTGTCAAACATGTTTACTAACTCTCAGATTATGATGGTGATATCAGTAAATATTATTATTTTACAGAAAGCGCAAGTCAAACATTTGAAGCCTGCATAACGCCTAACAACACCAATGGTCAATGCATAAATATCCGTAAATGTCCTGCACTTTTAAATTTAATAGATCCAAATTCCAAAGAAAATGTACAGTACCTTAGAAGAGCAAATTGTGGATATGAAAACCTCGATCCCAAAATATGTTGTTCATTATTAACACAATCCGAAAACATCCCCCCAACACAACAATGGATCCCACCAAATGAAGAAACATTAAAGAGTAAAAATTGTATTTCGTTTCAAATTTCTACGTGTACAAATTTCTCATGTTATAGAATTACCCACTGCATATTTACTTCCGAGTTTAGAAACATGTGGTCCACACGAAACTCTTAAAATTAGGAACGGCGTTGCTGCGGATTTAGGAGAATATCCGTGGATGGCGTTATTGCAATATCAAACAAGTATGAAAAACTAGGTATTCATCGATATAATGAACAATTCATAAATACGATGAATTTTTTATTAATACAATGAAATTTTCTTGTTTACTAAAAATTGTTTACAGTATTTTTGAAATTATAGCAAATAGTAGAAGTTTCCATTGCGGTGGAGCTCTAATTAACAATAGATACGTTTTAACAGCAGCCCATTGCGTTGATCAAGAAGCATTGCCTACAAATTGGATTCTGTAAGTTATTACCTATTTTTTATTATAATCTAAACTATTTTAAAATATAAAGTGTTAGTATTCATAATCGCAATCATTAAGGGCTATAACTTATCAGTTTATTGCTTCCCGATTATGCCATATAATATGGTGGAAATGTTTTTGAGAATTTATTATACTTCTGGTGTATTTTATTTATTAAAATTTTGTATATTTTAGTTCTAAACAATAGTTTCTAAAATACTGACATGGTTAATATTGAATTTTACTACCTAAATCACCAATCTCTCGAAAAAATCGCATAAGTTAAAATTTATCGAAAATGATTGATTATTTTTTATTTTAATATCAGTTTTTCTTCATATTTCATAGAGTGGGTGTACGTTTAGGCGAACATAATACAACTACAAATCCAGATTGCTTACATTTTGATGATAAAGAACAATGTGCACCTCCAGTTATCGATGTCGAAATATCAGAAAAAATAGTGCATCCCAACTACGCAGCCGGGGATAGAAACCGTTATGGCGATATTGCTTTATTACGGCTCGATTCCGAAATTTCATATTCATGTAAAAATATATTGAAATGTTGCTATGTTATTTGATACTAAAAATATGTTAATATTTTAGTTTATGTTACGCCTATATGTTTGCCCATAATCCAGAATTTGCTGGAAAAAGATTACGCTGGTGAGAATATGATGGTAGCGGGATGGGGTCAAACAGAAAAGCCTTCACCATCAAGTGACATCAAACTTAAATTACAAGTAAGTACCAAATACACGAGAGCGGATACAAAAGAAGTATTGGGGATGACTATCCCTCGGCCATGACTTACCAAAAACCGGTAAAATACATTTTTGAATGTAAAATATTAATTACACCCCCCATGAACAATAGCTGATTCCACCCTTGCAAGTGCATGGTCGAAAAATTTTTGTTAGATATTCAAAAACTTTTTGAATCTTATTATTTTTTTTAAGTTACCAGTAAAATCAAATGCCGAATGTTACTCGCAGTACAGGGATCGAGGTGTAACATTGAAAAGAAGTCAAATATGCGCAGGAGGACTTCGAGATCAAGATTCGTGTAAAGGAGATAGTGGAGGTCCACTAATGTCGCTCCACTTTGCTGAAGATTATAACTGGTATGCTATTGGAATAGTATCATTTGGACCAGAAGATTGCGGACAAGAAGGATTTCCGGGGATCTACACAAGAGTTTCTGATTATATGGATTGGATAATTAATAATTTAAAACCTTAATATTATAATTAAAATAACAAAACTGTATGATCAGAGAAATAAATATTTTATTTTTATAATCTCGGAATAATCTCATTATAACGTAGATAAATCAATCTATCTGCCTACATGTTCATTTCCGAGTTGCAGCGAGATAAGGCTCACAAGCTTCGGTACCTTAGCACGATAAATTCTCAGAATTATCAAAAGTTAGAATGTCAAAAAAACCTTTTAAATTAAAAAATTTTTTTTTCAAATCCGTACATCCAAAATCTGAGAAAATATTGTCTTCAAACCTATAGTGCTCCAAAAAATACAGAAAAAACTGTGCAACTATGTCTTATAATACAACTATGTTGTATTTTTAAAGACACAAATTTTTTGGTTTCACAACTTAAGAATCTATTGTCATTGAGAATTTCATCGAGCACACCACCAAACTGTCCTGGCATGGTTACGCCATTGTTTTGGAAACAAATTATAAAAAATGTTCAAATAAAAAAAATGCTATAACGGGTCAATAAAAAGTAAAAGTAATTTGTAAATTAATTTATTTTGGGAAAATTGGTAATATTATTATTGGGTACAAAGCAGATTTGGGCAAAAAATAACTAAGCTGCTTTTTAAGCTACATTAAAAACTCGTTTTAAAGTCCAAAAAATAGCTCAAGTAAAATTTAATTAGTAGCCATAATGAATTTAATAGCTATATTTTTATACTCGGAAAAAACAGCTTAATATACTTTATCTGCCCAATTCTGGGTACAATTCACTATTTTGCATAAAACTAAATTTAACAGCAAACCCCAACTCACTGATTACAATACTCTTTTCCTACCTTGATATAAAATTTTTATTTCACCTTCCTTTGTCAAATTATCTTATCACACTAAATTACCTATTTCTAATTAAAGTTTGATAAATGCATAATTATGAAAGTTTTGTTTTTAATATACTTAAGGGACTTGCAGCAGATTGTCTCTAAATGTCTGAAAATCTATGGTTTTCTTGCTATTAGTTTATTACCATAGACAATGTGGAAAGGAAAAACTTATAACGATAATGAGTGATGGTTTCTTTTACAAAATAATAAATAAAAAAATGTTATAAATAGTTTGCACTTTCACTGTCGGTATTCAACATTCTCTCACACCATTCGAAGAGATAAAATAAATAAAGACGAAATAAAAAACAAAATATTTCTTTTATAATTTACTGATTTACTAATACGAAACATCCAACAAAACATAGTTTTCAATTTTATTACTGCAGTAAAAACAGTAAAAATTAATTAATTTGAAACTTAAAAAAAAATACATTGTAATAATTAATTAAAATAAAAAAGCATATAATTAATTTAAATATTATTTGTATTTTAATATTTACAATTTCATCTAGCCACAAAATTTCACCACCTGTTTTAAAATAATATTGAATAATAATTTTCATTATTGTAATTAAGAAATTTTAATTTAAAAAAAAAAACGATAAAATGATATCCTTTCAGCATTTAGTTGACCTAGCTATTAGATTATTTCAAGATAGATTTCAATGTGTTAATTTTGAAAATAAATATAGATAATAAATAAATTTGAAATATGTATTAATAAAAATTTGTCCCTTAAGCAATAAAATTGATTAGTAAGAGATTTTAAACTGACCTGATTAAACTGACCTCAGCTGTAAGTCATTTTAATAAACAGACGTTGTAATACGTGTTTGTTATTGTTTCGAAAAAATTCAACTTTTGTTTGTAAAAGTGTTTAAAGTAAAATTTAACGGACGAAACAATAGCAAAAGTATTTGTCCAAATAAATATCATGTTCAATAACATCACAACATATTTTTCAGTAATAGTTAATGTTTTTATCAAACTCTTACCAAAACGCTTTCCTGTGGTTGCTCGAGCAGGCAGCTCTTTCAGCGATTTGATTTGAAATCTAACCTAAATAACATACAACCACAGCATACAAATTATTACATAACACATTCAAAGAGAATTTCCCCACACGATCTATAAAAAAGGCATAAGGTGAAAATATATGTAACCAATTGTACAGAACAATATAAAGCATGACGATAAAACAGATGCACTTTCTAAAATAAAAATTCATAAAAAAAATTGGCATTTATACAAAACAAAAATTGAACGAAATAAAGCCCTATGCTAATCAAATGTTATTAAACCTATTAGATTTTCATGAATCGGTTGGCAAAATATTAAATTAATACCTTACAATATTTAAAATTACATGATTTATCATAATAAACTCTTAAAGCTATTAAATAATTCCACATTTTTGACCATGGTAAAAATCCGTGGTAGGAAACAGCTAAAATCTGTAAATCACAATTATAACTGATATCTAGATGGTCCACATTGCCTGAAAAAAATATGTACCACCAACACTGTCAAACGGTTACGCATTGTATATACATTAAAATTGTACGAGTGCAAAAATATAAATTTGTAACAGTTCTATTTTAAGCATAATAGTAATTATTATCATAGTAATAAACACAACATCATCATAAACAAATAAATAAATAAAATCAATATGCATGTATATTTCATTACCACATTAAATATTTCAATAATTAAAATAAAAACGATTTTGATAGATACATTTAAGAATCAAACTGCATATAAGAAATAAAATATAGCTTGCAGAAAACTGGAATCGGCATAAACAAATTCCTAATAAGTTTCTGTAAAAAGTGTGTTAGCAACATTATGAATAAATAATATAAATACAGACATCCTTCCACGTCCCATATGCTGATGATCCTAAAATAGAAGTGTGCACTCAAATATATATTACCAGACAGTGTTCACAGTACACAAATTATACCAAAAAATAAAAAAATCATAATGCATATACATTGATAAACAAAATATAAATTCAATGGCACATGTAAATATATAAATAGATTTCAAAAATGACATAATAATCAATATATCAATAAATATCATAAATCATGAGCACGTTTCAACAATATTGCATTATTATTATTATATAACAAAAATAAAACAAAGAAATTTTTTAATATTCGTATACTTACGGTTTGTACAAGATTAATTTTCTTGGGAATTGTTACCTCCTCCATAACCATAACCAGAAAATCCATATTGACCCTGAGGCATAGCCGGTGGAGCTGCACCCTGTGTTTGACCCTGGTAATAACCTGCAAAAAACATTTCTTTTTAATTTATTGTTTAAATTTTATTGAAAATCAAAATATTATAATATGGTTCAGAAAACTGTCATGGTTATTTCAATAATAAACACTTCAAAATCATTTAAATATTAACATAGAGTATTTAAATACTTGCGACCTATTTTTCCCTCCATTTACAGAAATGTTTGTTCACAATGTACCATTTTTAACAAACTCTTGGTTATAACCATAAATTGGATTTACAATCGTTATTTTACACAAACTTTTATAGTTTCTTACATTATTTTATATAGAATACCATTTTTTTTTATATAAAACGACTTGAAACTCCTAGAAATCAAGTGTGAAAAATTATGAGCAAAAAATATATAAATGCTAGCAAAATGCCCATGTTTTACTGCAAAATTAGCAAAATTAAGATTTAAACAATTCAGAATTTGCATTGGAAACTTCAAACATAACCTCTTCCTCTTTCAAAAATACTTCTATAGATATCAAATAGTTTCACTAACACAGTATTGTCAGGATCTAACAAACTCGGTCATGTTTGATTGATCTATCAGCTGAATTTTGAATAAACAAAAATGTTATTTAGGAAAATTAAGAAAAGTAATAAAAGATATTACAAAGGGTTCTATTCTCAAATTGTTTAAATAACCTTTGAAACTTTTAAAAAAACCTGTTTTTAATTTATTGTTTTGTTCCTTTTAAAAAATCAGAGCAAGTATGAAGTTTAATATTATTATTTGTGATCAGTAAATATGTATAATGGAAATCCATTTATGGCAAATTCTTATCTAGTATTAATAGTAAAATTAAGACAAAATATATATCATTCATATCATTCTTAAATATAAGGAGTTGGCATGCAATTGTTACAAAATATCTTAAATCCATTTTAAATGATATGATCTTTTTTCTAGTTTGGGCAAGCTGTTTGTATATAATATAGTAAGCAATAATCTAAATAGCAAATTTTACATTACAAGTCGAATAGGTTATTGTAAACAAAAAATATAGCAAAATTACAATACAACAGGCTATTAATAATCAAAAAAATACTAATGATAATGAGTATTAATGAAATTTTAATAATGCATGACATTGCATGGCCAAATTTGTCCCTAATATTTTATATTCCGACACTTTTTATAAGTACAAGAAATACTTTTATTTGGGACTTTTTAAATATTTTCAATCTTGACGATTATTTAATTGTTTTTACTAGCATTTAAATATTTTTTTAATAAAAACGAATAAATTTATTTAATCTGGATAAAATGCTCACCTGAAGAAGCCGGATAACCTCCATAAGGTTGTTGATAAACTCCACCAATTGGTTGTTGCGTTGGTGTCACTTGTCCCGTAGATGGTGTCGTGACAACTTGCGATCCACCTTGAGCAACCTTTAAACAAAAGAATTATAAACACCGGCCCATTATTCAACACCTAAGACACACCATACCTTTGCTTTCATTTGTGATTCAATCGCTTCGGCTTCTTTATGCTTTCCCAAACTACGGTAATACTCTGCCCATTGAGCACTGTAGTCTGGTTGTGCACCATTTGAAGCCGGAGGAACTGAATTATTTACAGCTGGACCGGCAACTGGAGCAGATGTTGGTGCGCCTGTGGGTTGTGCAGCTGGAGCATTAACTCCTTTATTTTTTGCCTATAATTACATTAGTACACAACCCCATCAGACATAAATTTAAATAAAAATAATTACCTGTTGTTCTATAACTTCTGCTTCACGATGCATACCCAAAGACCTATAATATTCTGCCCATTGCAAGGAATAATCGGGTTGTCCGGTTGAAGGATTGACTTGAACTGGATTTGCCGGTTGTGATGTATTATCGGCAGGCTGCCCAGGAACAGCCCATTGTTGAGGGAAGGCAGGTGCTCCCCAATTTTGAGGAGTGTACCCTTGTGGTGCCATACCAGGATAAGCCGTCGGTAGATTACTGCTGACTCCAGTCGAAATAAAATTAAGTGGCATTTGTACTTTTTCACTAATAATACGTTTTGCAGTTTCTATTTGTTCTTGATCACCTCGAATTATAAAAGATTTGTCTGTTGTATTTTTCTGCCATGCCCTATCCAATTCGCAATGAGCTCCCGATTGTTGAATAATGGATTTGATTGTCTCTCCTCCTACAAAAAGCAATCAGATTAATAAATTGTTAATTCGTTTACAATAAAATGACATACCTCTGCCGATAATGACACCACATTTTGCACTAGGTACTGTAAAAGTAACTTCTTGAGATTGTTGCTGCTGCTGTTGAGGTGGTGGTTGTTGTTGTTGCTGATTTCTTCTATCATCCCATCCTGAAAATTCTTGATTACCATTTCGATTTCCTCTATTATCAAATCGTTCTCTACCACCTCTATGCCCTCGATTTCCACCGTCCTCTCTCCTACATACGCTGTCAATTAATTCTTCTATCCGTTGACGAGCCTACAATTTATATATAAAATAACATAATATTATTTTGTAACCTTGTAACCTTACCTGTTCAACATTTTGTGTTCTTCCAGAAAGATAACATCTTCGATCGCCAGGACCTTCTTCTTTAGCTTGTTGGAACTGAACTTTTGCACCAGTTTCAGCTTGAATCTTTTTAATCATATCACCTCCTTTACCTATCACAACTCCTACGGCAGGCCTTGGTACTAATACCTAAGTAACAGTTTAGAATTTGAAAAAATACAATTAAATAATCTATTTTTTTACTTCAACTTCGCTATTCCCGCCACCACCATACTCGTTGTATTGTTGTTTATCGTCTGGATTTCGACCATTTCCAGGATAATTACCACCAGGTGCTGCACCTCCACCACCACCATTACCATTACCTCTTCTGTTATATGCTTGCATTTCTTTTTCAGCAATTAATTCATAAACAAGCTGTTTTGCATATTCCACTTTACTAGGATCGCCACTAATTCTTAAAGGTTTTTCGAGTTCTGGATTAGGACTATCTTGTATAACAACCATCTTTGCTCCACTTTTTTCTTGTAATTGCTTAATGGTTTCTCCACCTTTTCCTATTATAAGACCAACTTTTGGTCCCGGAACCATAATTTCGACAAAATTACGCCCATTAGGCCCTTGATTTCCTCCTCCACCTCCGCCGCCTCCACCACCGCCTCCTCCTCCTCCTCCGCCTCCACCACCACCTCCTCCTCCTCCCATATTTTGGTTTGAATTATTCATTCCTGATAGTAACAAAAATATTATATAGATTTATGCTGCAAAAAATTGCATATTATGTTCTACAATAATAATGAATAAATGCATCCACCTCAATGATCGACCACAATTCCAGTTTTAGCTTAATGATTTATACCTTTCTGCCAGTAACAACAAAATTAATAGTGGAAAGAAATTTTTAAATAATAAAAAAAATTTCTTACTTAAAATACTAAAGGAAAAGAAAAGTCATACTAAAACACAAATAAATAAAAAAAAAAACATGATTATTTTAATTCAAAATCACAGAAGAGAAATAAATAAAGGAAATTTGTGTAAGATCAAAGCAAAAAAAGAATATCTTTACGAAAACAAAATCCAACAAATGTTTTACATACGTTACCGGCATAGCCGGCAACTAAATTGTCGACAACTTGATTGGAATCAAATTAGAAACTAGGTAAATTTAAAAAAAACTATTTGGTGACTATTAGGTAGTAAACATGCACTAAGATGCAAATAATGCTAAGATGAATAAGTTAGTCTTACAAAATTACACTATTTTGTTAGATAAAAAGAAATTGCAAAACAAAAAAAATGGTACAGAAAAATGGATAATGTACCTGAATAGCTGTTTTGTGACATTGGCAAGGAGCTCAAATCGATGCCCCCTAAACCTTCAGTACGTCCCCTTTGTTGAACTATATTTGTTATGAGTTCCTTCGCTCGATTAATAGCGTCTCGATTGCCAGATAGTGAACATATACGTTCAGGAAGACCCCCCGAGTCTGGAGCCATTTGGATCTTACAGCCAGATTCTGCTTGTAATCTGGTAATTTGTTCACCACCTCTTCCGATTACTGCAATAATATAATTTAATTGTAGAGCGAAAAAATTTAATTATTAATAATATAGAAGAATTTATTATTATTTTTTAATTTCCAACTAACAATATCACTGATCAAAAATTGTTATGATCTTCAAGAAAAGTTATAAGAATCACCAATAATATTTACAACCAACAAAATTGCGCTAAATAAAATACAAGTATTTTAAATGTAAATGCATTTTAAGTGTTAACCTCGCAAGCAAAAAGCGCCTAGCTACAAAGTAGTAGAAACGTTAGAATAAGAAATCAAATTGTTTTACCACTAGACGTTAATAAATGATTTTGAATTAAAATAAAAAATATTGTAAATACACATTTTTTAACTTAAAATTCTAAAGCAAATAATATGAGATTGTACATCCCAAAATTGCAATTTGTCATCATAATATTTGGCAAATAGCAGACATTGGACCAAAAGTTTTGATACCTGATATACATGTTCATTTTGGCATTATGTTCAAGCTACTATAGGTCCCCACGTTCCTCAAAAATAGGTGCCAATTTTCAGTTTATCACATATTGTTTGGTAACGGTTATTGTGATAGAGAGGATTACACAAAATTGTATGTAAAAAATTTAGTAAATGAATTAAAAGTGTGCAAAACTGCAGTTAGATCTTCATTCAACTTACAATTCACCTCGAATGAAAAATCCAGCTGTTTCAGAGCCTGAAGCTAAATATATTATGAAGTTCCTCCTAGACGTAACAAATTAGTTAAGAAAAAAATAAGGTCACCAACAGGGCGGCGCTAGGGTTGGCCTGCAAATTCAAATCAAGCGCCCCCTTCCCCACAAAAAGTCAAAATTATTTTTGATGACTATGATTGTGACAGTTTCGTAATTTTGCCATATAAAATCTGTGAAATAACAGATGCAGCAAATTTAATGGATGCCAAAATGTACGTAAATAATACAAGCGGAGGCACCTTCATAAACAGTTTCCATAAAACTAACAAAACCATGTGACCTGAACAGTATATCCAATCATATTAATACAAGCAATGTTTAGATATACTATGACGTCATATTAAGGAAGCATCCATTAACTACTACATATGGATAATTATTTTAATTTTGAGTCCCTCCTCCCCTATGCAAGAGTATGTAAGATTTTGCCAACACCCACTCATCTGATGTAAGGATCATTCAGAAAATTTACACCCCTTCACAGGCACCTTAAAAATTGATATCCTTAACGAAACTAAAGACGACATTACTTTCTATTCAAATTTATTTAGAATCGCTTTGAATCGTTGAAGATTTCTCAGCTCCCCCTAAAAACCCTTGAGAGTCGTTCATATTACGTCACATATGGAAGGGAAGGTTCTAAAATTTTCAAAGTTTGTTTCTTTTCAGAATTTTTAAATTCTTCCAAATTAATATTTTAAATATAATATTTTGTAATTGGTATTTTGTTGTTTTATTCTTTTTTCGTGGGGAGGGGTGCATAGATGCGTGACGTAATATTTGAAGGGAGTCTAGTTTTTTGTGACAAAGTGCGACGATAGAGAAGGGAGTATAAAAATGCTTCAAATTGCGTGACGTAATTTACGAACAATCCCTTATGTTTATAATTAATTAATTTAATTCATTATTTATAATTATAAAGTTCCCTTTTCTGTGGGACCTAAAACTTCAGCTTTATAGATTTTTTATAAAAATCAGTCACTAAATCTATCTAAAAAACGGCAGAATTCTGTATAACTATCTAAACACTCTTGCAATCATTATTTGATGGTTTAGCTATGAAAACACACAAAAAAGGGTTGCAAAATCATCCACAAAATTTGGATGAGAAGAATGACTCTAAACCATTTTCCTTATTCTTGGATGGCATGAATAGCATGGTATAAGCAATTACAAACACAGCTAGCACCATATAATATGTATTTCATACAAAGGCTGACATAATACATTTGCTGTATATTTTATCAACTGTACATCCTATGAAATAATCATAGGCAACCTTTTTGTATATAAAATTTAATCATTTTGACTGTTACTAAACTGAAAAATAGCACCTATTTGTAAAGATAGCAGTTAACTGTACAGGTACGATGTATTGCCAAAATAAACATGTATTCCAAGTTTTAAAACTTCAGATTTGATGTCCACTATTTCTCCTTATCTAACCGAGTTAAATATTTTACTCAAATATTTTGAAAATGCATTATTATTAACCAAAACCTAACAAATAAAATTTGGCAAAAATTGAAAGCTAAACTACTTGTATTTCAAAAGTTTTTTTTTTAAACTTCAGAGAATACCGAATATATGATTAATGTTTCCATTATCATTTATTCTAAAATTGGATTTCAAATTTAGTACTGCATAAAATGTCTTAAAAGCTAAATTCTTAATTGCTTAATCAACAAAAATAATTTAAACAAAGACGATACTCACTTAATCCAACCATTTTGTCTGGAACTTTGATATCCTCATTGAATTGTGGTCCACTAGGTCCACCCAATGTCGGTGGAACGCCTAAACCTGGAGGAGCACTCACAATATTTGCTTGAGCTGGAGGTGGAGGACGAGTCGGAACTTGTGCTGCTACTTGAGGTGGTACAACTGCTGCTGCGGTATTATTTACTACACTGCCGGCCATTTTTTTTGCGTCGGGTTCTAGAAAAGTAAAAACAAGAGTTACAAATTTATTGTTTAAGATAGTCCTTTAAAAAATATACCAGAACAATGTTCTGGTTTGTTCAGAACATTTTCAAAAAAAAAAGTAGACTTGATATTGAAAAAGAAGGGAGATGGGAAATTTCTTCCAATTTGCATTACAATATGTGTAAGATGTGAGTAGAATAATTATTGTAGGGTGGCCTGGTAGGGCTAGTTTGACAAGGAAATAAAAACGGTTTTTTATATTCAACAATAAACTTATAAAAATAAGTCTCGAAAATATGTCAAAAAAATGTACCTTTATAAAATATTTAAAAAAAATATCGAAAAGATCTGCTTGACTTGATTTTTTCTCAACATATTATTTTAAATTTCTATATGATTACAAATTCTAAGTAACGATCCTACTAACAAAAGAAATTTATGCAACATCCTACTTGTTTGCGTACAGGTACGTAACAAATAATGAAATGTTTAGGTACCGAAGTGAAAAAACTTTATTTCCGAAGCCACCGCAATTCAGAATGGTTAATTTTGACCAATTCTTACATTTTTACAAATTATAAATGCAAAAACCTGTGTACGTAAGGTAACAGTTTAAAATACTATCCCAATCCGATCTGTTAGCCCTTTTTCGAGCATTAGTCAAATAATATAAAAAATACTAACCTAAAGCGTCTTCTAATGGGCGTTTCACTTGTCTATCATTAGGAGCAGCTCCTGGGTTGATTTTGGCAGCAATCTATAAAATAATTTTATTGTTAAAGAAGTACTTAGAAGTTGTGTTTCTAAAGTATTAAATAACCATTTTAGTATGTTTCCGAATTGATTTTCTTACAAGTTTTACCCGACAAACGCATGCATTAATAACAGCTCGAGTTGAGCGTCCCTAAAAGATATGTTGCATATTTTACCTGTTTAGCACGTTGTACAGCAGCCGCAAAAGCAGAAGATTGATTAAACGTTTGTTGAGGAGGTGCAACTGACGTATAATCACTCATATTTCGGGTTTTTTGAAAAACCAAACACCATACAAGCTTGCAATGGCGTACGTATTCAATATTACATGAAGTTAGATTAAATGCGATCTTTAAAATAAGGATTACCAACAGAGTCGTATTAAAACTGTATATCACTAAGTTGCCGACTTAAAATATCGTTTTAACGCTACAAAATTAAGGGAAACTTAAATTAATGATTTGGAAACAATGAATATTGTTTATAGTTTGCTAAAAATCAGTATACGACACGATAGACGTTAATTTTGTTGTGCATCGAGGAACTTGGTTATCCCGCTTTACACTAACACCGTACAGAGTGAAACAGATTTATTGGAACTCGATAAATAAAGAAACACATCTTCAACGAGAAAATACGAATTGTTACGAGTTTGAAATTTTTTAAATGTTTTATATTAAATACGGTAAAACTGTAAAATATCAATTTCGTTAACACATACTTACCTTCCGAGCCATTGGGAACGCAATTCATGTGGTAACTGTTATAAAATTACCTCCTCTTTTTAATATTTGGAATTTCCGGATGTATGCGCGTAAGGTTAATGCGCAATACGCCATCTGTCAATTTAATTTTAATTTAAAATTTACCCGTAAAAATCAAAATGTAATTAACATTTAATACAAACACATTAATTAAGATATGACCAATAAAACATTGCTCGCAAGATACAAAGGTAATTTTTTTTGTCATTGGTTTTTTTATACTTTTTAATCAAAAATTGAAAATTCGATTCATTGTGTTTCGGCTTGGATTTTATTATAAATTGATCAATCGGATCGTTTTTATCAATTCAACAATCGACGATGTCTATATTAGCCAATAGTAAAGCAAAAAATTAAATCAAATTGTATAATTTTACACATTAAAATATTCCTGTTTATTTTTAATTTTCAATAGCCGTTCAATAGCCTATTCCACCTACACTAGTTTGGCATTAATGCCATCAGCTGTTAAATAAAATGTTTGGAAAAAATGTATTACCCGTCTTGCAAAAATTTATTTTATTAACTTTTACATTTAATTACAGAAAATATGCCTCTGTTTTACTTAATTATTAAAAACTATTATTTATATCACAATACACACATTTGAAATATGAAACTTACAACAAACAATAATTAAACTTAGAACTTGTCTCGTGGCTTCGCATATCAGAAAATCATAACTACCCCATTTGTATTTCTCCTTCCGTATCTTCTCGTGGAACGAAATATCTAACACTTTGTAAACTAAAATCAAAATGTTTCAATAAATTTATGGTATAACAGAACATAATTCGACAGAAACATGTTAGGGCAACAAAACAAGCAAGGAAGGATAACATTAAAACAAAGTAATAAATTATAAAATTTCTATATTTTGTGTCCAACTTCAATCAACAAAGCATCCAATTTTAAATCAATATGTTTATCAATAATATTTGTCTGGTATGTCCAACAAAGAGATAAAAATGGAACATTGTTAAGTCGAACGTGTGCAATTTGTCTCTTCACGTTTTCTTTCACCTAAAAAATTTCTACGATAAAAATAATTCTAATTGACATTCAAATTGTACATACTAAATATTCCTCCTTGTAAGCCTCCACAATTGTAGTAACCAATTTGGCCAACTGCTCCATATTTGTAGTTCGAAATAATTTTGTCGAGATAGTGCATTGTTGCTTTAAAGCACTCATTTGAAAATCTAACAATTGCAATGTTGTCTTAATTTTATCTAATTCTATAACTACGTCGTCTAAGTCAAAGCAAAGTTTTTCCAGTCCATCGGGATACTTTTCTTGGCTATCCAATTTTAAATTAACTATTTGTTTACAAATTTCCACGCCTTTTATATGAAGGTCGTTCCATTTTTGAATATTGTTGTATACATTTGCGCCTATATCTGCAGCAACTCTCACAGTTCCTGTTAAGTTTGCTTGCGGTGATGCCACAAGTGGACTTTTTACAACTACAATTACACATTTTAGCAAACATCAAGTTATTTAGTAAATAGAATACTTACGAGTGACCGGTGATGCCCTGACAGACTCATTACCAGATTCGCAATAAGTATTTGTCTTTTGCGGTGTTTTATCATTCATTTTAAACACTTCACTAATAAAAACTTACCGCTAACAACTAACTTCAAAACAATAATTTGAGGTTATGTTTAATTAGTTGTTGCGTTCAAGTAAACAAGTAAACGAAATTCGATTAGAGCCAATTAGAGCTATCTATGATAAAAGACTGCAAATTCAGCGTATAAATGATTAATATGTGGAAGTAAACACGTTAAAATTTCATTATTTGCGGAAAAAAATTATTTTCTTTGTTAGGTGAACCGCAGTAGGTTGTGTTACTATTTGTATGAAGTTCTATTAGAGCCAAGTACATTATCGTTTTTGATAAAATTGATCTAATAATATTTTAAAGTTATTTCAAATAAAGATAAGCGCTGCTTATTGTCTTCATATAAAACCAATATCAAATTTTTAATCAACAGCAGCAACATGGGACGTGGTAAGGATTTATCGAAAGAAGAAATTGCCGAAATAAACCTATTGAGGAAAAGAAATGTATCCATCAGAAGCATAGCGAAACAAATAAATAGATCACATCATTTAGTAGGAAACTATTTTAAATTAGGCAAAAATTATGGTAAAAACAGAAAATTTGACCATAACACGAAACTGTCGCTTCAAGATAAACGCAAAATTTTTAAAGAAATAAAAGGATCTTCGAAAACTGCATTAGAAATTAAATCAAAATTGCAATTACCGGTAACAGTTAGACGAATACAACAAGTGTTGCAAACAAATAAAGATTTTATTTGTACAAAATCATTAAAAAAGCCTTCGTTAACACCTCAACACAAAGAAGCTCGTCTTCAGTTTGCTCGAAATCACATGCAGTGGAATAATAAATGGAGAAAAGTAATATTTAGTGACAAAATGAAGTTTAATTTAGATGGACTCGATGAGTGTTCTTTTAATTCAAATGATATTCGTCATAAAAAAAATGTTAAAATTGGTGATAATTTTGAAGAAGACTCTTGTACGATATGGGCAGCGTTTTCGTTTTATGGAAGATCTGAAATTACATGGATCAGCCATCGTATGAATGTGAAAAATTATATTGCAGTATTAGAAGACGGTTTAGTGCCTATGATAGATGAAATGCTGCCCAATGACTGCATTTTTCAACAGGATAATTTGGCCATCCACACAGCTCGGCCTGTGAAAGATTGGTTTTCATCGAAGGAAATACCATTGTTGACTTGGCCAGCAAGAAGTCCCGATTTAAATCCAATGGGAAACCTATGGGAATTACTTGCTTGTCAAATCTACAGAGATGGGAGGCACTACAATAGCTTAGAGGAACTAAAAAGTGCCATATGTGAAGCATGGAAGGCGATTTCGATAGAGGTATTACAAAATTTTATAAACTCAATGCCAAATAGAATTTTTGAATTAATACGTAATAATGGAGGGGTGCCAAACTGTTAATCTTGAAATTCTTTAATATTTTCCAAAATAGCCACTATTAGAGTTACACTAAAATAATTTGGAATTTTTCAGATTTAAAATGTTTTATATTTGTTTTTAATAAATCATATAATTTTTTTGAATTATTTGGATTTATTTTCGCCGTATACCTAAAATTTGCGAACTTGACGGAAAATTATGGCATCCGCGTCTCGATATTTCTTTAATTTTTTGTGAGGTTCATTACCAGCTACAAGTTACTCATAATAAATGTCTATTATCTGAACCACCAAAGAAAAGCCCTGGCCAATACCTACAAATTATCCGAAAGATATGAAATATTTATATTTTAAATATTATTTTTTAGTACTTAATTACTTATTAGTTCTTACATTTAGTAAAGTAAAAAAAACTTACTAAATAAAAATATTTTCTAGCCTTCGGATAGATTTAAGGTATTAACCAGCACTTTTCTTTTAAAGATTATTTTATGAATTTAGGATAAATTTTAGAATTTCAAGAATATTTAGATTTTTAGGACAAACAGGAAGCCCGCCCATTTTATCATTGAGATATTTCAAAATATCTAACAATGTACCTTAGCTACATTTTTAACTTTCGTTTCTACTCATTTTATCTTCGAGATAATTAGAAGAAGTTACCTACTCATTTTGTTTTCGAAATATTTCAAAAATTCTAATGCGGGAATATTTCAAGATTTTCGATTTATTTCATATTGGGGTCAAAAACTATAAATTGTACCTTTGTTACTTTCATTTTTAAGTCGTTTGCTTTCGAGATAATTAAACAAATTTTGAACAGAATTGACAAAATTCTGCCTCTTCCCCCATTTCAAATGTTGAGTTCTAAATTGTTTGTACCTTGTTTGTTTCTGTTTATTTTCGATTGTATCTGTTTTGTTTGTTGTTTTCTTTTTAGGGAGAGTTCATTCATTACGTGGGGTTTTTGAAAGGGGTTCTTGAAAATCCAACAAACCTTTAAGAGGGGAAGGAGAGCTCAAGGAATTTTTTACAAAAATTTTTTTAAATAAGTTTACAAAGCATTGAAATAATTTGAATAGAAAATCATATCTCGGACCTTCGCTTTTAGTAACGCCATCTCTAGTTAATCATTTTATCCTGCGGTGTGAAGGTGAAAATTGAATATAAAGATAAAAGTGGTATTTACTATTTTTTACTGGTAGAAATCATAGATTATTTTGGATTCAAAATGGGAGGTGACTGGCAAGATGCCATTATTAGACATTTTTTAAATTCGAAAATACACCTCTGGATTCTGGATTGGATGTGAAGGGCAAACCGAAGTTTGCATGCACTCAGGCCACAAAACGGGCCCATTATGCTACCAAATACACCTGTATATTATAATCCTAGAATGTTCAATAATATGTACTATTTTACTGGTGATTATAATAACCCGAACAATGAAACAATCGATGATCTTGTGTATGAAAATGCAAAATAAATAAGAAATTCTGTAAGCAAATTCAAAAACAGGAGAGAATAAACAGTTTAAAATTATAATTTTCATGAATTATACTTACGTGTTCTGAAGCATTAATCTTGCTCTTTGAGGACCCACATGATAAATTCCATATGCTATTCCAGAAACGATAGCTATAATAATAGCAGTTAACCAAATCCAGGCAAAACTAAAACCGGTGTCTATGTTTTTAGTTGGTGCTTCGGAAAATGTTATCACCTAAAAATATTAAATATTGGAAACAAAATAATATAATAATTGGTTATAATTTATAAATAATTACCAAGTTGTCGACACATCCATCTAGGTTATTGGATTCGCATACGCATTTAACTGTTCCTTTGGTTGGTACACACAAATTTGTGCAGTTCTTTTCTTGACACGTATTATTTATCAACGGTTGAATGGACGATTGGTTTATGGCAAAATTTGAAATTTCTCCTTCGTGTAAGGTATGATTTGAGCAAGAGTGATATCTGATGTACAACGGGCAGATTTGCAGTACATGATTTGAAATTAGAAAGAATAAGCGATCTTCGAACAGAGTTATATCTGTTGCTTTCGGTACATTTTGCAAAATGACGGTTTGATTTTGTCCATCGTAGGTTATTCTAAATACTTGACCATCATTTTTTTCCGTTAAATATAATACTTTTTTATTATAATCGAAGGTTATTCCGGTTATGTAGTCAATATCTGACATGTGTATTTCTTCCAGGAACGATCCGTCGAGGAAGCATTTGTAAACTTTTGATTTAGTTGGAAATTCCATAAGGACCGTTGCGAAAAATAGTACTTTATTTATGGCATCAACTTTTAGTGCGGTAATTCTGCTATGATCGTGTATTGAACGAATGGTGTAACAATGGTGTAAGTCAAAATTACACACACCGATCGATCTACTTGAAATGCTTTCGTTGACATAATATACGTTTTCTGTTATCCAATCTACGGAAATTAGTTCTGGACGGCCAGTTACATTCATATATGAATGATCTTTCGTATCCGTGTTAATTCTATGGATCAACCTTTCATCATCTGCGCTGTAGTATACATAATGATTGGGGCCAGATACATCAAAATCTGCAATTTTAAAAAGCGATTTTGTAAAAAATACCGCTCGTAACTGATTTTTATGCGACATTGTAAAAATTGTGTCGTACGCCACAAATATTAAGGTTTCTTCATCCCTTTCTTCACTTTTGCATGATACTTGATCAGCACTGCAAACATAACATTAAAAGATAAGTAGTTAAAAATAAAATTTTAAATATTCAAACTAACTTGAGTTGAAATCCATCAAAACAGGCACATCTGTAGCCGCCCATTGTATCGGAACACTTTTGAGCACACACTGGTGGGTCTTGCAGACATTCTTTGATAGCAACGCAAGTTTTATTATCGCTTGCAAGTTGAGAGCCTTCTCTGCATAAGCATACCGGACCGGTAGGTCTTCTTTGGCATAATTGACTGCAAGTTGAGTTTTCACAGGAAACGTCACATTGGTCGTTCTCATCCGATCCATCTCCACAATTGAAATCACCGTCACATACTAAATTGTAATCAATGCAATGACCATTTTTGCATTTATATTTGTTATCGCACGAAATTATATCGGGATATTGTTTTTCATAGGAATGAGAACAAAGTGCGTAGCTTTCATCTGATTTATCTTCGCAGTCCTCGAAATGATCACAAACGAACATGGCAGGAATGCACTTTCCGTTCGAACATTTGAAATCGCCAAACGGGCAAGTGTCACAATCTTCTTCATCTTCAAAGTTGGGACACTCGAAAGTTCCATTACAACGTACTTTATTTGGAAGACAAAGATATTTACTTTTGTGGCAAGTAAATTCATTTTTATTGCACAAACGAGATTCGTCTTTATTTGAACATTCCAGTTCATCGGAAAAATCTCCGCAGTCGTCTATTTTATTGCATCGTAAACTACTGCTTATACACAATCCATTATTGCAGAGATAATTTGGAAGTGCACAGTTTTTGTAACCTAAAGGATATACAATAAAGTAGTTCAAGTATTTAAAGGTTCTAGGTCATTTTGCTATCACTTTTGGTTTGTTACTAATTGAGAATTACTCATTGCAGAAAATGTATGTATGATTTTAGTAACAGCAAGAGTAGTAGCGAAATGTCCGGTAGCGAAATGTCCGGAAGCGAAATGTCCGGTCACCGTATTTAAGAGTTGTATTACCGCATTTGTCGTGTTCGTCGCTTCCATCTCGACAATCGATTTCTCCATCACACTCCCAACTCTTTTGAATGCACGTACCTATATTACACCTATTACAAAAATATTACTTACAATTTAACGTTCGTACGTCTCTTAATTTTAATAGTTTACCTAAACTTTCCAGGGGGACAGGTATAGCAATCTGATTCGTCCTCGCCACTTTGGCAATCCATTACGTTATTGCATACGCTCGTTGCGGGTATACACTTCTTATCCCAGCACATAAATTCTTTGATGGTACAAGTTTGATTGTATAAAATATCGCAGTTGATTTCATCGGACTTATCGCGGCAATCAAAATTTAAATCACAAACTAGTGTTTTGTTGATGCAATCGCCATTACCACATTGAAAGTATTCTTCGGGGCAATAAACAGTTATGTTACAACCTTTCTCGTCTTCTTCATAAGTGCAATCTTTATGATGATTGCATCTTAATTTATTAGGAATACATGCATTGGAAAGGTCACAGAAAAATTCATCCACTGTACAAACTGCCGGTTTGAAACAAGTTCTGCCATCTTGTTCCAGCTTCAGTCCTAATGGACACGAACACCTAAAAGACATTCCTGCACTCGGTATACACAAATGACTACAATTTCCATTTTTGACTTCACATGAATGATATGGAGGCGAACGAGGCGAAATTGAAATAAAATGTTCAATCTCTTGAGTATTCTTATTAATTTCTTCTACGAATTTCGAACATGGCCGTTAGTAAAATATAAAATTTCCTCGATAAATGTATTTACCTATTGTGTATTGTTTAACATTTGCGTTATCCAACGAATGGGTTTTATTGGACCAAAATAATACGTTTGAGTGCTCTTTTACCCAAAATACATCTGAATTTAATATTGCAATTCCAGCAACAGTAGGTTGTGATGATTTATAAACAGCTTTACCTTTGTCTAAAAATAGGTTGCATACAAAAATTATTAAACTGATTATTTTGAAAAGACCTTATTACCATTTACATTGTAACTTTCGATATTTCCAGTGCCATGATCGGCCCAAAATACACGTTCCAACAGTGGATCATAAGTTAAATGCAGAGGTCCCACCAGGCCCTCTCTTATCATTTTTACTTTGTTCAAACCATCCAAATCCATAATGACAATTTCGGATGAATTTCTAAATAATTTTTGTACTGCGCAAAAAATTAAACTAAAACAATTAATAAAAAGATCGCGATAATCGTCAGCATAACATAATATATTTACCCGTTTTCGGGAACAAGTGCTAGAGAAACGGGTTTTTCCCCTGGATTAAATGACGTAATTACTTTTCTAGTTTTGGTTTCAAAATTGTAAAGCTCTACATTTCTTCTAATTGAATCGCACCAAAAAATACTGTTGCCTAAATAATCTAGAAGTAAAAAAAATTTATTTTAATTATAACTGATAATTTTTTTCATTATTTACCGAAATCAATAGACTTGACATGTTCTAAGTTGTTATCTGTAAGAATAGTTTCGATAGTATAATTTTTGGTGAGATTTATTTTCGTAATGGATTTTGTTATTTGGTCTGCCATATACACACTTTGGTCTCTTATATTAAAGGCAACAGCGGTGATATTTTGAACAATAATGGGCACCCTTGTAATATTTGGCCTTCCTAACTCTATGTACTCCATAATCCATAACGCATTAATGGTCCCTATTAAGAGTCGCTGACCCGTTACATCTGGAAGATGTTGTTTACATATTTACTCCCTGCCAAAATACCTACCTGTGTGTTTTTACCTCCAGTACATCCAAACGTTCTAAAATCTACTTCTTTTCCTTCTGAGCAGGCACATGCATAATCGTTATTTTTAGGAAGACACAGTTCCGAACAAGGGTGGTCTTCGCAGGGATTTGTCAAATTTTCGTGAAGATGATAATGGTATGCCTCCACCGTATAAATGGTGTCGCGTAAATATTTGACAAATATTTGATGATTGTTGCCATTAAGCTTGTTGCACGCTTCAATTGTACGAGTTGTAATGTCTGACCAATACACGCGACTTTCAAAAACCGCAACTGCATATGGATGCATTAAAGTTGCCTTGTATATCACCTACAAAATATTTAGTATTTGATATGAGGATAAGCGTGAAATGACAAAAGTATACTTACACGTCGATCAGTTCCATCTAATGTCACACTTTCGATCATTTTTTTCTTGGAATCTGCCCAAAACAGCCGATGAGCAGTGACATGCGAATCTACTGCTATTCCACTTGGCCAAACTATATCAGTCGTAATAAAATCAACCACATCGGTACCATCCATGTAAGCGCGCGCTATCCTGGGTTTTTCCCCCCATTCTGACCAAAACATTTCTCTGAAACATTTTTAAATAATTTTTTAAGAATGACCCAGATAAAATTTTAACTAACCCTTTTGTAAAATGCAGAGCGAGACCTCGAGGTTGATCGTTTCCGGAAGTTACTAAAATTTTGCAAAACTTTCCATCAGAAGTGCAAACCACGATGTGTTTTAAACCTGCATCAGTGAAATAAACGTTTCCAGTTAAGGGATCCGCAGTAATTACTTGCGGTGCTTTTAGTCCTATTGTAATGAACGGCTGAAACGTTAAAATAACGTTAATTTTGATTTAATTAAATGAATGCATAATTTTTACTGTCATTTTAAATCCTAGGTAAGTAGCTTTTGTAATTTTAATGTTGTCATCAACCATTTCGGTATAGTACATATCATTGCCATTAAAGGTGAAACCTACTGCATGTACCAAGTGTTCTTTGAATATAAAAGTCAATTCGGGTTTAGTTAAAAGTCCTTTTAGTGAGATACCATCGGCGAAATGCAAAGTCGGAGAAGTATGAATAATTTCACATGATTTGTTATCAGTTGCCAAAGCATAACCTTCGGCACACGAACAACTGTAGGATCCCTGTGTATTGATGCATAACTGATCGCAATTTCCTACAATTAATAATAATAATAAATAAATTATATTTCGGTGATTTCATTCTTTACTAACCATACTGTGAACATTCATTTACATCTGCACATTCGATTCCATTAACTAAACGATATCCGCTTGGACACGTACACCAAGTCTTATTTTCTACCTCGGATGTCGTGGTGATACAATTTCGCGATTCCGGACATTTTTTTGTATTGCAATCAAATGAACATAGATTTTCATCAGATTTGTCTGGACAATCAACAAAACCGTTGCACACATCTTGCTGTCGTATACAATGCTTTTCATCGGCACACAACACTAAACCTCTATCTGCTGTACACAACTGTGGAATAGTTTTATTGCCACAATTTTCTTCGTCGCTGCCATCTTGACAATCTGTAACGCCATCGCAAACCCAGTTATTGTAAATACATTCTCCACTATTGCACTTGTGACCATCCGGACAAGGCTTCTTCTCGCATATAGTTTCATCTTCTCCATTTAAACATTCTTTTATTCCGTTACAAACCCATAGATTAGGAATACACAAACCTTCCTCGTGACATAAAAATTGATTTTCTGGGCAAGATGTTTCAATCTATAACAAAAAAAATCTTACGCGATTTGTTTGGCCATCATTGAAAGTTTCTTTCAGGGGTCACTTGCATTGATATAAAAAAGAGAAACATAATTATTATGTACTATTGCTTACCTTATTTGAACAATTACGTTCATCACTTAAATCAACGCAATCATATTCGCGATTACAAACTAATGTGTCCGCTACGCATTGATTGTCTTTGCACAAAAACCACAAAAAATCTTGACACAGGAAGCCCTCTGCAAAAAAATGTAACTTTTAGTTTATCAATTTATCTTGGTTCAACTTCCCGATGAGAAATAAGTAGGAAGCAAGTAAAAAACTTCGCCTCCTCTCTTTATGATTATCTACTTATCATTCCAAAATTATCATCATAGTCCACCATAGTAAAAAATTCGCATTATTTCAAAAGCATTATATTTTATTAATGTTGATTGTAAAATAGCAAAAACAATAATTACTTACTGCAGTCTACTTCATCGCTTCCATCTGCACAGGTGCGTACATTATCGCATCTTTGGCCCAACGGAATACAGGTTCCATCGCCACAAGCAAACTCTTCCACGGTACAATTTGGATAAGAAACGGCTAATTCGGCCCATATCGAAATTGTAAATAAAACAATAAACAAAGTATAATTAAAACGAACACTCATGTTAAATAATTAAAATGAAGAGGGGTCATCAATAAGCGTTTGGTAAAACAATTTTAACAAATCAAACAAATTACAATAATATAAAATTTTAAAATTGGAACTGCGTTGATTATCTCAACATAAAATAAGTGAAATTGAAAATGTGGTCTGCACTCGAAATGTAAAATAGAAATAATATTTTAAAGATAAAAATGGTTAAAATTTGAAACGATCTTTATTCAATATCTTGTAGAAAAATGTTTTTGGGCATTTTAGTTTGAAAGTTATGGCATTAAGTTAAATTAGAAATAGAAATACATATTTTAATGAAAATTTTTTCAGATTCAAACTCGATATTTATGGATTTCTTAAAAAGAAAGTACCTAAATATACGAAAAAACGCAAAAAATTAAATGTGAAAATTTCTAAATTTTATTTGTCTAATTTTTCTCTTTTCATTTCAAGATAAAGAAATTCAGTATATTATGCAGTGTCATGCAATACAGTATTGTAATCAAGTACAATCACTGGCGTGCCTATAGCTTTTGCGATCCAGAGCATTTCTTAAAACTTGCCGTCCCTCTACTCCCTCCCCTCCCCCAAATGATTATTGTAAATATTACTGAACATAAATAAATAAATAAAAAAGAATCTTTTGTACAAAACGTTTAACGCAAAACGTGTATTTATATATTTATTTTTCTTACACAAAAAAGAATTTATTATTTTTTATTTATTAAAATTATTTTGTTATAAAAAGATAAAATGCCGCCCCTAAAAATCTGCTACCCGGGGCAGTCCGATCAAACATATAAATCAGAAATTGACGTCAATGACCGAACAATGACGTCAATGTCTATTTTTGCTGGCCATTAACGTTATTATCTGGCCTTTCACGTGATTGTCCGTCCACGATAACCAAAGAAGTAAAAATTAAAAATAAAAACGTCTTTGGCCGGTCAATGACGTTATTGACCAAAACAGAATGGACAATGATGATATAATTTAGTAAATACTCGGTCGGCTGAAAAGTTCGTATCGTTTCTAAGAGAAGGCGCCACTAGAATTTTTTTCATGTGATTTTCTGTGAGAACTAACATTCAAACGATATGGGTCAAAAATTGACAGCGATCTGTCAATTGGTTCGTGAGTTATAGCATTTTGAGTAAAGCAACTTTTGTTATTGGGAATAAAATGGATAAAAAGGAATTTCGTGTGTTAATGAAACACTGTTTTTTTATAGGAAAAAATAGTGCTGAAACAAAAACTTGGCTTGATAAGTGTTATCCGGACTCTGCTCCAGCGGAAGCAACCATTCGTAAGTGGTTTGCTAAATTCCGTACAGGCTATATGAGCATCGAAAATGATGAGCGCAGTGGACGTCCAAAAGAGGCCGTTACAGGTGAAAATGTCAAAAAAATTCACCAAATAATTTTGGATGACCGTAAAATGAAGTTGATCGAGATAGCTGAGACTCTAAAGATATCAAAGGAACGTGTTGGACATATCGTGCATGAATAGTTAGGCATGCGAAAGCTCTGTGCAATATGGGTGCCGCGTGAGCTCAATGTCAATCAAAAGCGACAACATGGTAATGATTCGAAGCAGTGTTTGGAGCTGTTCAACCGCAATAAAGCTGAAAATTTGGGTCGATATATGACAATGGATGAAACATGGCTCCATCACCACACTCCAGAGTTCAATCGGCAGTCAGCTGAGTAGACTGCGCGACGAAACCAAACCAAAGCGAGAAAAAACACAACAGTCGGCTGGCAAGATTATGCCGTCTGTATTTTGGGATGCGCATGGTATATTGTTCATCGATTATCTTAAAAAAGGGAAAACAATCAACAGCGACTATTATATAGCATTGTTGGAGCGTTTGAAGGATGAAATTGGGAAAAAACGGCCCCATTTCAAGAAAAAAAAATTTCTGTTTCACCAAGAAAATGCACCATGTCACAAGTCGATAAAAACGATGGTTAAACTCAATGAATTAAGTTATGAATTGCTTCCCCACTCAGGGTATTCTCTAGATTTGGCCCCCAGCGACTATTTCCTGTTTGGAGACTTTAAGAGAATGCTCGCTGGAAAGAAATTTAGAACAAATAAAGAAGTAATCGCCGAAATAGAGGCCTATTTTGAGGCTAAAGACAAATCGTACTACAAAAATGGTATCGAAAAGTTGGAAGACCGCTATAATCGGTGTATCACCCGCGAAGGCAACTATGTTGAATAATTAAATTGAATTTTTCGAAAAAAAAAATTTTTTCTTCAAAACGATACGAACTTTTCAGCCGAACTGTTAGGAAGCAAAACCAAATATAACCAATTTTGCTTATATTGCGATATTCTAAATTAAAGTTTTTAAATAATTTGTTTTTGTAACCATGTCCCTCTAAAACATCGTTTTGAGCTGCAGCTTTTCAGTACTAGGGTTAAACTCAGATCAAATATACTTATTCTTTATTAACATAGTTTATGCAAAGTTTATAAAGACTATGTCTACAGAGAGTACTTCCAATATGAACTCTTCTCTTCCAGTTTAGAGGATTGTTTTTCAATGATTTTTGATATCAATGGCGTTTGCAATTGAGGCATATTCCATCAGCTTTGTTAACTTCTTTGCCAAAGGGTAATATTATAGAATATAGAGCACTAGCTGCAAGCATTTCTCTCTTTCTGTCCAACAAGCTTCCAGTGCTTTGTTCAATTTTAAGTGCTAATTCCGTATTATCTTCTATCTGAATTGTTATTCCCATTTCTTGCAAAAGAGTCTCGACATTTTCTACCTCTTAATAATTCCTTAATAACTAATGGAATAGTTTCATCGTAGTCCACTCTGCATAGGACATTAGCGTTATTGCCCGGACAATGATGTAAAAACCACATTATGAAATTTTAAATATCAACATCGCCCAAAATGCATGATCATTGACGTTATTGACCGGGCATTAACGTCAATTGCTAGTTTAACAAGGTTTTGACCAAGGGCGTAGCAACAGGTGGTACTAGTGGTGCCGCGCACCAGGGCCCAGGCCCAAATGGAGCCCGGTTTCCCTTCCAATACCAAAAAGCAAAGAGCACAAAAATTCAAAAGAAAAAACATTTATGTTCGGGAGCTTGTAATCTAAATCCAGAATATTCAACTATTGTTACTAGTATTGATTATATCTTTTGAAACACTAATTTAAAAATTAAAACAATATGAACCAGTACAAACATTTGAGAGATCATTTTCGATCTTGAAATTGGTAAAGAACTAATTGTCACAAAGCAGACTTTCTAGCTTGGCAATTTTATCAATAGAAAATTAGACAGCTAGAACTTTAGATCTTACTAAACAATTTCGTTGCTTGCCAATCGAAAGGCAAGAAAACCAGATTTAGAATAAGTTTTGTTTTGTGTTTTACCATTTACTATAACGGGTGCTGACTGAGTTAGTCCAACATAGGAAATTAACATGTATAAACTTATTTGTACACATTCCTGCTTTCCTAATTATTTTAGAAAAAAAATGAAAGACACAAAAATAATGCAGAAATATAAACTGCGAATGATAAGAGCATTGATTTCATCTAGCTTTTACTTCAAGGTCAAAAAATGCTTTTGAAATTGATAAAATTTTCATTTATCAGACTGGCCAGGTAAGTTACCAATGTAATTATTATTGAATTTATTACATGGTCAGCAGAGCCGGATTAAGGAGGGGCTAAAGGGCTGCAGCCCCGGGTTTCCAATTTTCTAGGGGCCTTAAAAGAACTAAAGCATCAAAATTTAAATCACCAAAGTTTACATCTGATCTAAGCGTGGTTGACCTTCAAAAATCAAAAAATTTTGTCTGCGGCGCATTTTATTAAAACGTGCAAAACCAAGGGGATTCCAAAAAGAGTAAACCGGGCCTCACATATCCTTAATCCGCCTAATCAGTCTTATTAGTAATTGTCATAGTCTCTACGTCCATAGGTCAGCACTGGTAGATGTAAAGCTGGCCACAAACTGGCGTACATGTGTGTCATACATGTACGTCATACCGGTTGAGACGTTGATGTTCGCTGGTGTGTGGGCAAAGAGTGACACTCAAGCATGCTAGTCTAGAGACAACAGCGCACCGTCATACATACATGTACGACGCACATATATGACACACATGTACGCCCGTCTATGGCCAGCTTAAGAGTCATATATTTTTGCTTTAAGTTTTTTTGGGAATTTTTTTGACACCAACACAAAGGATAGTCTTCCAAATGCTACCCACTCCAGGGTTATTCTTCTGTTTATTTCCGCGTGCTGGTTTTCTTTTCCAAGCCTGGTGGTATGGCCCAAGTAAATGTATTTAGTTGATATTTATAATTTAAATTCTTTTACACTAACAGTAGATTTGGGGATTATGGAACAAGCATAGTTTTAAAAAAATTAGAAGTTTTAGAAAATTGTTTATTTAATTAATAAACAGATACGCTTACACAAATGTTCATTTTAATATTATTATTCACAAATTACAACAATAAATATATCATTTCATATAAACATTTTTACAAAATACAATAAAAATTGAAACCCAACGATTTAGTATAATATAGCCGAGGTACTTCAATCTCCAATTAATAATTCTGCATCATTTTCTCTACGGCCACGTTGAGAAACGTAACGTACACTAAAATCAACAAACACACAATACATTTCAAAATAAGATGATCTAGTAAAATTAATTCAAAAAAATACTAACCTCTGATATACCATCGATCGTGTTCTCTCTGGATAAAAAAAATAAATAGCAATTGCTACTGCAGCGACCGCAATAAGACCAGCAAATAACCACTTCCAAACAGAAATACCACTTCTGGAATTTTCTCCTGTTAGTTTTCCAGTGTATTTTGACCACTAAAACAAAAAGTAAGAACTTAGTTTTGCACCATAAATTTCAATAATTCAAATATTTACTTGGTATTCAATGCAATCCTGTGGAGATTCGCATAAACATGTAACCTTATCGTCAATTGGAACGCACAATTTACTACATTTGCTGGTTTGGCATATACTTCTATTTGTGAACGGTTGTATAGAGGAATGATTCATGACAAATTTTTCGATTTCTATATCGTGTAAGATATTCTTCGTGCAGGCAAAATAATCACCAAATAATGGACATATTTCCAACTCACGTTTTGAATTAAAAAAGTATAAATGATTTTCGTGTGTGTTTAGTCTTGACGAATTTGGAAAATTATGCAAAATGGTCATTTGATCTGATCCGTGATAAGTTATTTTAAAAACTAATCCATCATTTTGATCGGCGAAATACAATATCTTTTTGTGAAAATCGAACGTCATTCCAGTCACGTAATCGCCATTGGACACATGTATCTCTTCAAGATATGATCCATCTAAATTGCATTTGTAAATCTTTGATGTTGGCGAAGAACCCATTTCTACCACAGCATAGAATACATATTTATTAACTGCGTCTATTGTCAGTGCAGTTATTTTGGTTTTATTTCCCACTATGGAGTGAATAACAGAACAATAACCAGTTTCAAAATTACAAACGTGAATTAATCTATTGGTAGTATTCTCGTTAACGTAATATACGTTTTCCGAAATCCATTCAACCGAAAGTAACTGAGGACGTCCAAGTCCCGACATATACGAATGTTCCTTAGTTGTCAAATTGATTCTATGTAGTTCCCCGTCATCTTCTGTGATGAAGTATATCAAGTTATTGGGCACAGATATGTCGAAGTCGGTAATATTAAGAACCGAATTGGCCACAAAAACCTCTTCTAGCTTATGATTTGGCGATATTGTAAAAATTGTGTCGTTCGACATAATTGTATAAGCCAAATTTTCGTCAACACTTTTACACGATACTCGATCGTGCCTGAAAAGATACACAATATACAATCCAAATTAATATTTATATAATGGCTCACCTTAATTCGAAGTCTACATAACATTTGCAATTAAAACTTCCCTCTAGTTCTTCACATATTTGACTACACACTGGTGGTTCTCCTTTGCATTCTTTAATGTCAACGCAAGTGATGCGGTTACTGCTAAGCCTAAAGCCTTTTTGACATAAACATTTTGGACCTTGAGGCGTTTTCATACACGAATTACATGTTTGGTTACAAGAGACAGAACAAAGTTCACCTTCGTCTGATCCGTCTTTACAGTTGTACGCGCCGTTGCACACCAGATGATTGTCTATGCAATGTCCATCATCTTTGCAAGTGAATTTATTATCACATGAAATTGGTTCATTCGGTGGCACTTCGGTGGGCATTATATGAGAACAAAGAGTGTAGCTTTCGTCAGATTTATCTTCACAATCCGTGTAACGATCGCAAACATACACAGATGGAATGCATTTTCCATTAGTGCACATAAATTCACCTAAGGGACATTGTGAACAATCCTCTTCGTCTTCATAATTTGGACACTCGACTGTTTCGTTACAACGTACTGCACTCGGAAGACAAACGGATTTACTTTGATAACAGGAAAATTCATTGGGTTTGCAATTGTTGGTATAGTTTTTGTTACATTGTACTTCATCAGAATTATCTCCACAATCGTTCACGTTATTGCAAACTAGGTCTTCGTCTATGCATAATCCTGTTGCGCAAATAAAATCAGGATACTTACATTTTTTATAATCTAAAATTTTATTGTATTAGGCAATTAAATCGATAGTATTTTTGATGACTTGCTTACCGCAATCTTCGTGTTCATCACTTCCATCGATACAGTCTTGCTCTTGATCGCACAGCCATTTGTTGGGAATGCAGCCGCCTATTGGACATCTGAAAAAAATACATAGCACCTAATTTCCATTTTTATATTTGCAAATAATTACCTATAATAATCCTTTTTACATTTTACACGATTACAATTTGATTCGTCTTCTCCAGCTTGGCAATCGGTTACGTTATTGCATACACTAGTATTGGGAATACATTTACCACCGAGACACATAAACTCGTTGCGGTTACATTTAGATTTGATTATCACATTATCGCAATTCAATTCATCGGATCCATCGCGACAATCAAAATGCATGTCGCAAACTAAAGATTCGTCGATACAATCATCGTCGTGACATTGAAAATATCCATTAGGGCAAGCAACAACTATTGGACAATCGCTTTCATCTTCTCCATAAATGCAATCAATTTTATGATTACATTTTGACGACATGGGAATGCATATTTCAGATTTGTTACATTTAAATTCATTTTTTTCACAAGTTAAATCGTGACCACATGTTTTACCATCGCTCGTTAAGTTCATACCAATTGGACATAAACACTTTGCAGACATATTTTCACCAGGAACGCATATGTGACTGCAATTGCCGTTATGGTGTTCGCATGAATGATTTGGAGATGAACGAGGTGAAATTGAAATAAAATGTATGATATCTTCATTGTGGTTAATCTCATCTACAAAAACTTAAAGATTTAGAAAAATGTTCGATAGAATTTGGAATTGTGTACCTATTGTAAAATGATTATTGCTATGGGAACCCAAATCGTGACTTCTATCACTCCAAAATAATTTGTTCGACTTCTCTTTTATCCAAAATACATTATCTTGCGATACTAAAATTCCCCTGACAGAAGCTTGCGATGACCTGAAGATTTTTCTTTGCTTGTCTTTAAGAAATAAGTGCATCAGTTAATATTATGAAGATCCTACGAGATTCCACTTACCATTTATGTGGTAACTTTCAATATTTCCTGTGCTGGAGTCGGCCCAAAATATGTTCTTTAAAAATGGATCATATGTTAGATACACTGGTCCAACTAAAGAGTCTCTTAAAATCTCGATAGATTTGGAACCATCCATGTATAGGAAATCAACTTCAGCAATACCTTTAAATTTTTGAACGCTCAAGAAAAGGTAACTAAAATGTAGTATTAAATAAGTATCTAAAAAATGTATGTAATATGGTTTACCCAAATTCGGGAACAAGAGCTATCGAAATAGCTTTCTGTCCCAAAGGTAAGGTTGTAATTATTCTTCTGGCTTTAGATTCTAAACTATAAACCTCTACATTTCTTCTTTTTGAATCATACCAATATATATTGTTACCCAAGTGATCTAAAATAAAAAAATTTTGAAATAAAATAATAATATGAAAAATTGGATAATTTACCATAATCAAGTGCTGTAATGTTATCTACATTTGTGATAATAATGTCGACTTTATTGTTTTGCAGGTTTAATTTCTTTATAGATTTTATAGTACCATCGGCTATGTACACGGAATCATTTTTTATGTTATAAGCAATGGCTGTGATGTTTTCGGCAACAGGCAATTTTGTTACATTTAATTTTCCTAAATTTCTATACTCCATCGTCCATAACGAATTTATTGTTCCTAATAAAATTTTCTGAGCATTCGTCACATCTAAAAATGTATGTTTAAAAAATCCGTTAATCTTTACTTGGACTGGTAGCTTACTTATGCATCTTGTATTATTGGAATCTATTTTTTTTCCTTCCGAACACTGACAAGTATAACTGCCCCTATAAGCAAGTAAGCACAACTCGTTACAAGATGCATTTTTGCAAGGATTTGTATGATTTTCGTGCATTAAAGGATGATATACTTCAATATTGCTTAGAGTTTCGCCAGAGTGCTTCACCAATGTTTTATGATTCCTACCATTAAATTTATCGCAAGATTCAACAGTGTGGGTCGTTAAATCGGACCAATACACACGGTTCTCAAAAACGGCCAGCGAAAATGGATGAATCAAGTTTGCTTTGAATATTACCTATATTGATATAATCAGTTTGATTGAGTTTTAAAAAATTGACTACTTACACGCCTATCAGTTCCATCCAGTTTTACGCTTTCAATTAACTTTTTTTGGGAATCGACCCAAAATAAACGTGAACCAGATACATCTACAGCTACTCCCATCGGAGAACCCAAATTATCTGTTATAAAGTTTTCGTCGTTTTCTCCATCCATAGAAGCGTGTGCTATTCTTGGAGCTGTTCCCCATTCTGACCAAAACATTTCACTATAATAATAAAAACAACGAATAAGTAAAGCTTTGTTGTTGCAATAATCTGTGCAAAATAAATACTTGCCCTCTTGCGGGATGAAGAGCGAGACCATGAAGCTTATCCTTATGAGAAATCGGCAGAACTTTGCAATGGACCCCGTCGATTGTACAAACACCAATGTGTTGAAATTTTGAGTCGGTGAAGTAAAGATTGGTAGTTATATAATCTATAGCTATTACTGCTGGTTCTCCTAATCCAATTGTAATTAAATTCTAAAATAAAATTAATTAAATTAATTTATTACCAAATTCTCTGATAGGAATATTACCTTTTTTTCACTTCCAGATTCGGCGGCCGAAGAAATTCTATAATCGTCTTCGATCAATTCGGAGTAATATATGCGATTATCGTAAAAAGCTAATGCCATCACATTGAACAAATTTTTTACCGTGGAAAAAGTTGTTTGGGACTTAACCAAAAGTTTTCTGATTGAAATGTTATTACTGTAGAATAACGTTACGTCTCCTTCGCTGACTTCGCAGGTTTTTCCATCTTTTTGTAAATTGTAACCCTCGGCACAAGAACAATTAAAATGTCCCTTGGTGTTACTACATTGCTGATCACATATTCCTACAGAAATAAAAATATTCCATATTGGTAATCGGTATTGAATTTAAAAATTTTACTAACCGTATTGCGTGCATTCGTCTAAATCTTTACATGAACCTCCACTACTTAAGTGATATCCAGGTGGGCAAGTGCACAAAGTTCCATTACCTTTTCCTGAAGGAACCTGTACGCAGTTACTTGATGCTGCACAAAACATTTCGTCAGAGTTATCTGGACAGTTGGATACTCCATTGCATACTTCTTCGTGCGGAATACAATGTATTTTATCTCCGCATAACACCAGGCCTCGATCTGAAGTACAAAATTCAGGTTTTGTTTTACTACCACAATCTTTTTCATCGCTCTCATCTCTACAATCAAAGACGCCGTCACATTTCCAGCCCTCGTGAATACATTCACCGCTTCCACATTTGGCGTTATCTTCGCAATACATTGAAGCACATGACTTTTCGTCTTCTCCTAGTGAGCACTCTTGAATTCCATTACATTTCCATAAATTAGAAATACACAAACCGTCGTTGCACATAAATTGATTTGCCGAACAGGATTTTTTTGTCTAAAACCAATAATGAATAAATGAAAAAATAAGTGAACATTTAAATAATTTAGGAACTTACCAGTAGAGAAGAGCAATTTCGTTCGTCCGATAAATCGAGACAGTCGTATTCTCCATCGCAAACTAAATCTGATGTTATGCATTGATCTATCTGACACTTAAACCAAAAAGGTGCTTTGCAGTTATTGCCTGCAAAAATATAAAATCTGAAAGTACTTCCCAAATAGTTCCAAAGTATACCTATCCAGATTTGCCTAATCAAGACACTTCTAAGGGGACGTCCATTAATTACGTGAGACGTTTAGGGTGGTGATCTCTCACCCATCTCACGTGGGGTTGAGGGGATCTCAGCAAATATCACGCAAATTTTTTTTCGCAAGAAACTGTAAAATATAGATTCAACTTTCACGACATCTCACCCGAGGGGAGGAGGGTTCGAAAAATCGCCTCACGTAATTAATGAAAGAATTTGGATAAAATATAAGAAATCAATTATTAGCTTTGCTATACATCAATAAATTATGTACAATATATTTAGTCCACTACATTTAGGATTTTGATACGGAATAATTATATCCTACAGTTTTTGCTCGTTTTAATATATATTATGGTGTCCCAAATAACGTCTCAAAAGTCCGAAGGGGGCGGAGCTCCGCCAAACATGTGGCAACAATGTAAAGGTGCTTTAAAACGGTTTTTGACGTTTTTCTCGGTTCCTATCAGTTTTACGAACAAAATATCTCTATTCAAAAAGAAAGACACGATAATTCTATACAAAAAAGGTTCTGTAAAATTTTTCAGTCCGAGCAATACATTTCATGATAAACCCTGCTGAAAAAATATGTATAAAATTTTTTTCTAAACGTAAAATATAAGAAAAAAATAATTTTGTTTTTAAATTAATGGTTTAATATTATTTATTGAAGGAAGAAGAATCTCAAGGGTTTATATTATCAGATATTTCAGGTTCTGTGTTATTCGTAGTGTTTTGTTGTGATGAATCGTCTTCGATTGGTTCAGCATTTGAGCAAGATTGGCCATGGCAATTACCACAAACTGATGAGCAATGTAGTCCTAATCTTCGACAAGTGCACAATGGTCCGCAACCTTTTGCGCAATTGCTAAAAATCATGTTTAAAAGATAATTAGTTTTAATCTGAGAAAATAAAAAAAAAATTTATATTGCATATTTTTCAGCGGGGTTTATCATGAAAAGTATTGCTCAGACTGAAAAATTTTATAGAACCTTTTTTGTATAGAATTATCGTGTCTTTCTTTTTGAATAGAGGTATTTAATTCGTAAAACTGATAGGAACCGAGAAAATTGTCAAAAACCGTTTTAGAGCCTTTTTACATTGTTGCCACATGTTTGGCGGAGCTCTCCCCCCCCCCCCCCTTTGGACTTTTGAGACGTTATTCGGGGCACCATAATATATATGAAAACGCGCAAAAGCTGAAAGATATAATTATTCCGTATCAAGGCCTATTTTTTGACTAATTTCTCTGGACTAATTTTAAATTAAACTTTTAAATAATATGTTCTTTGAATGATTATCTTAAATTATTTTACACTATCAACTCCACATACTTGCGTAAATTTTTTGCGTGTTGTACAGCAACCACATGCATCAAAATCATTAACAACAAGATTTGTACTACTTACGGCAATTATGTTCGTCACTTCCATCCTTACAATCGTGTTTTCCATCACATTTTTCTTGTACCAAAATACAGCTTTGATCATCACAAGTAAACTGGGTATATTGGTTACAAGTAGAATTTTGAATATTTTCTGCTTTGCCAATTGCAATATTAAAAATACAAATTAAAAAAATGTAGTTAAACTGAACAAGCATTTTAAAACTTAAATAAAACATTAAAAACGAAACATTTATAAATTTTAAATATTTTTAGATAATATTAATTAAATATTTTCTAGTTTAACGTGAATTTGTTTACGACGAATGTGGCAAACACTAAAAATTTAAAATCAAAAATGTATATTTGCTACATGGGATTGATTATTTTATTGTGCTTGTTGTAGATTATTCCAAAAGTACCTATTTATATGGAAAACGGTATAATTATTAAATTCTAATTTTTATGATTAAAAAATATTTAAAACAAAAATATAATTATTTATTTTGCATAATAAAAAGATTAAATGTTTTTTTAAAATATTTTTTATAATAACTCAAAAACGAGCATCAAAAAATAAAACCAACTAATTTTTAATTATAATTAATTAATTTAAATAAGTTTTTAATGTCGCCTGAAGCTGCATACGTTTAAGGGGCCCCTTGTAAATAAAACGTAAAGAAATTGAAAAAATAGTTTCAGAAAATTTATGTTTTTATTTTCAAAGCAACAACCATTCAAATTTGGAAATTTTTTGACGGTTTATCAAAACTTCTATTTTTACATAATACAATGCAACGAGTTAAATTTACTATTTCATCTTGTTATTTTTTAAAAAGCACTAATTTTTTATGTTATTTATTAATGAAATATATTATAAAATTGAACAACTAACACTACAATGAATAATTTATTATAATTACTTAAAAGCTAAAATGAGACTGAACTTGTTTTAGCATTTGATTAGATATTTTATAATAGTTAATACAATGAAAGGTGATAAATGATAACATTATTATTAATTTTAGAATACGACTTCCATTTTATGCAGTTTACATTTTCTTATAAATGCATTATCTGAATATTATATGATTTGTACGTTTCACTGGCGTATATAGAGCTTTCGCTGCCAGGGGCGCCACAGTGTGGAAAAGCCGGACAAAAGGTGATTTTTAAAGTAATTAATTTGGTCTGTTAAAAAATAGTTACTTGCTAGGAACATTCCAAAGATGCATGAACACTAAAAAAATTATAAAAAATGTGCCCGGAAAATTTCGAAAAAAAATGGCAAAGTCATCCTTGTTTTATTATTGCAAAAAATCGTTATATACATAGGTACTTTAACTTTGCTGAAATCGAAAATACATTGATTTTTTTAAAGTTTTCAAGTAGAAATGTTGTTTCTGTATCTCTTTACTAACACACAAGTGCGAAAATAGAACAAAGAATTACATTTTACTGAGAAAGAATTACACAAACAACGGTTTGTAGGACCTAATTTGTAAAAAAACTCAATTTTTTTTAATGTTGACTTCTTTAAACTTTTAGCTGTATAATGACGCATATGACTCAACGAAATTTTTTTTGTGATATTGTGGATATCTCTAGTACTTGCCCTCCAAATTTCAGCTGCAGATACTTGCAAATGCGACCACACGAGCGTTTTTACTGAGATTTGTCCTATGGATTATCGGATTATCGAAAATAAATTTTTTGAAATTATAATATAAGCAAAATATAGAAAAAATACAATAATAATACAAAAAATATAAAAAAATTCTATAAACAATTGAAAACTATTTTAAAATGGCAAACTTTAGCATTTCGAATCGTGACTTATGCGATATTCTGTGGGAATATGCAACTTCTTCCAAATCAAACCTGCGGATAATTATTACGCAAAATTGCAAAATGCAATCCTAATTTTACTGAACACCAGCTGGATCAAATTAAACATAAAATTAGTATTAAATTTTTAACTCGGTACTCTAAAATGTTGAAAAAAGCTCACAGACTAAAGACTGTATTCAATAAGAATAAGAATAATAAGAAGAAGCAGGAAATAACGATTTTAAAAGAATTAGACAATTTAATACAGGGAAAACATTAAGAATTGCAAATTGTACAGATATCGTGCGCCATCTACTTTGTCTTCCGATCCAGAAATAACAAAATTAAGAATATTGCGACCCAAAAAAGATTCATCATTCTCGCCCGAGGCCGTAGAATTGTTGGAACACCAGAATTTTGATCCAGAGGAAGGGGAATAATATTGGGATACAATATTTTGAAGAATTGCTGACTGCATTTTAGTCTCTTAAAACAGGATCTTTTAATAAAAAATTTTATTTTAATTCTGGCGTTAGTTTTTAATTATTATTTTGTTCTATTCTATTAAGGATATAGTAAGACATCTTTCAGATTTTTTTCAGATTTTTTGCTCTAAAATTGAAAGCTCAGCAACCGTTTGTCCGCAAAAACCCCATTTTTCCACACTGTGGGAGGTCTTAAAATTTACCGCCCCCCCCCTTATACATTTTTTTAAATATTTTTTTATAAAAAGAATTCTTTTTTAATATTTTTCTATAGGTAAGTTTTTTTTATTTTTATAAAAATATATTTTTACAAAAAGATGCAAAATGCCGCCCCTAAGAATTGGGGCCCCAGCTATGGCTTTTGCAGTCGGCTGATATGCAAAAGTTATAGAACAGTCTCATCTGAGGCAGTCTCATCATCTGAGGAGTTTTGGCCGGGCTTAGCTCGTTCTAACGATCTAATTCTAATAAAAAAAATAAATAATAAAAAAAAATAAAAAAGAAAACGTTCTAATTCTAATTTCAATATCTATATTGAAATCGAAAGAAGATTAGCTTAGGGTAAATTAAAAAAAAACTTTTTAAATAAAAAATGCACTAAAAAGTAAAAAATAATTATTCAAATAAGACAAACAAAGCTCCCTGAAAACATCAATATGAAAAGCATGGGGCTATGAATTTCACAATTTAATATCTGTAAGATCCCCACGCTTTTTATATTGATGTTTTCCGGAAGCTTTGTTTGTACTTATTTGAAAAATAATTTTTTCTTTTTAGTGCATTTGTTATTTATATTTAATTTCTAGAAAAAGCTTTGTTTGAAAAGTTTTTTTAAATTTTTTTTATGTTTAAATTTAAATTTGTAAATAATTTTTTGTAAAAATTTGTAAATTTTTGAATTTGGTGGGTCTTTTCGTGCTGACAAGTATAATGTTGGTACGAAAAGACGTGAGATTCGCCTCTTCCGAACGTATCCTTCGAACCGAACGGACCTATTTTTGTGTGAAGGCTCTGATATTTTTGATTTGCGTCTGTAATTTGGGAATTATGATATAATTCTGAGAATAAACTTCGCTAACTAGACTGTATCGGTTTGCTGTTCTGTATGATTTTTAGCCTTCTCTTGGGCAAGAGCAAAATTCATTGTGCGACCATGGCCTTGATATTTATTCCTTTGAAGTGGAACAGTAAATAATAATAATTATTGTAGGATATAACATTACTATTTAAAAAATTACTTTTGACAGAAAACCCTCAGATCAGCTTGTTAAGTTTATTTTTATTTGTTTAGATAGATTTTCTCAACCAAAATAATGTATTGTATTTTAAAGTTAATGATCCGATTCTCTAAAAATGATATTATGTACCTACCGCAACATATCTAAGGATATATAATATGTATGTACAATATAGTTGTTATGCAAATTAAAATAACATTGAATTTTTCTGATATAACCATTCTAATGTTTCTGACCTAACTAATATAATATTAAATATTATAACTCGGTCTTGCTCAAGTTCTACCTGAACCCAATGTTCCCATGAAACATTCCTCGGACATACCAATCCATCGTAAAACAAAACTGGCACTATACACGGATGATACTGCCATTTATGCTCATTTACTCTACGCATAGGTAGGTGCCGGTGACAGATACTAAACGACTAAACGCCAATAAAATTTTAATTGAAGAATAAAATTCTATCAATGATTGTTCACAAGAATTCCTAAACATACAGACTATGTCGAACATGGTGCAATCCCTAAACGAAACTTAAGCATTTTATTAATTATTTTTAAAATTATTATTATTAAATGTAATAAAATCACTGGTTGTACCTTTATGTAGTAATATTATACAACTTCTAATAGTTACCAACCTTTATATACAGGGAGGCTCAAAAAACAACAATCACAATTTGAATTATAATTGAAGATTGTGGGACAAGACAGTGTCGTCGTCCGGTTTTTTATGAAATAAAATTAAGTGAAATTCACAAGTCAAATAAATTAGTGGTTCCACGTCTAGAAATAGCTTTTACTAGAGGGAGGATGTTCGACACTGCAATTAAAAAAAAAAGTTGTTGCTTAGACAAAAGGGGGGATGTGTCTGGACTCTCTAACCCCCTTCCCTCCTCTATACGTCCCTGATTACTAGACCTAATCACACAGCTAGTTACCTACTAGCATACACTTTGAACTTCTTCTATATGCTTGCGTCTCTTTAAAATTCCTTTACTCAATGATTTTAATATTGTGAAAGCCATGATGTTAGGTTGGCACCTAATACGAAAAGATTATATAACTTATACAGAGTGACCGGTCGACCATCTGAACATAGGCAATTAACATAGGAAATTGATTTTTCTTTAATTCCTGCTTCCCATCACAACGGACAAGTATGAAAATGGTATCAATTTAAAGAGATTTTTATTCCGCTTCTAAGGATACCCAACACTTGATTCATTTTTAAATTCTCATAAAATTTAAGCATATATTTAGTAAATATTATGTTCGCATACAAAATTTAACGTTAAAATCTTTCATCTTAACAGCACAATCTGATAATTTTAACCCCTCCCCCCCTAATCGATTTTATTATTAGGATTTAGATATCTACAATACAGCTTTCTATTGCATCTACTAGATATTTTCCAACTATATCTCGTGGATATCCAGACAAAGTCAGGTAGTGACGTTCATAAAATAGGTAGATGTCCACTAATTGTCAGCTATAGATATTCACTAAATGTTGTGCAATGTGAATCTCATAGATGTCTAGATCAACTATAAGCTGTATACATACATGTTTTAGCTATCTACTAGATGCCTACTGTCTACGTCTATTGGATGTTGCACATAGTTTCTCTTGTAGATATACTGACCGATGTCTACAAAACATTTTTTTATTACATCTTCTAGATATTGTTCCAAATATATCTCGTAGATATCCAGACAAAGTCAGATGGTGACGTTCATAAAATAGATGTCTACTAATTGACGGCTAAGCACATTCACTGGATATTGTCCAACGAATATCTCATAGATATCCAGATAAAGTCAATGCTATACATACATGTTCTAGCCATCTACTGGATGTCCACTATCTTCACCTATTGGATATTGCACATACTTTGACTTGTGGATATACTATCCGATGTCTATAATATATTATTCAATTATATCTACTAGATATTGTTCCAAATATATCTAGTGGATATCCAGACAAAGTCCGGTGGTGACGTTTATAAAATAGATGTCTACTAAATGTCGGCAATATACATACATTCTCTAGATGTTGTGCAACGTATATCTAATAGCTATCCAGAGAAAGTCCTGGATATACATACATCATCTGGACTGTATCTGGATATCCAGTAGATATTGAGTGTTGTCTGGGAATTGTTTCATTTTTGACGCATCGAAAATTGCGCATCAAGCTTCATTTTTCGTGTAATCAAAATTTAATTGCTCAAGTCGTTGCATTTTGTATTTCTACTGTTTACGTGAATGAAAAAATAAATAATATAAAAAGTAAAATTTTTTGTCTATTTATTTTTAAACTATAGTTTAAAAATAAATAAATAGCAATGTATACATTGCGCTTTTTTGCAATTATAAGCTATTTCACATCTAAAACGGTGCAAAGAAACTAAAATTAAACAGTCAGGTGTATTTAAAACTAGAAAGTTAGAAATGTACATTTCTTAAATAAAAAATATATATTTTAGAAATTCAACATTGAAAGATCGCAGTGCTGTCAATATGTATAATGGTTTTCTGCGGTAATCCGAGTTCCATCTTGTCTAGATGGAAATGTAAAAATTTACATTAAAAATTACATAATTAAGTTATAGGAATAAATGGCTTTTGAAACATCATGACAATATTACCATCTATTTAGTTATATTTCAAAAAAGTTGCAGTAACGTTGACGCAGATGCTAAAGAATCTTGGAAGACAAGAACACATCGGGTTCGGGTTTCATAAAATACTTCCGATGGTTTTCAATCACGGGATAAATCTTTTCAAAGGCTATTTGAATGCTTTCCAAATCTTTGGCACCTGTCATTACAAGTTTTGTACTGCAAAATACCTTTGCACATATTTTACCAATTCCCGTGTTAAATTTCAACCCTGGAAATGCTGAAGTCAACAATTGACTTCCTTGATATTCCCGAATACTTTGGATTGTTTTATATAATTTATATATATCAACTGGAAACGGAAGAATATAATTCGCCACCATATTTTGAATTTTGAATTTTCTGACTTTGACAGGATATCCCAAATTTTGAATTATTCTTGCATATCTTCTACAAGCCGTCTTTGAATCTTGGGTCGAAATGGCCCCCATGCATACAATTCCACCAGTACTAAATATTAATGCTGTTGTTGGTGGATATCGAAGAGACATTTTGACGGCCCCAAATATCCCTGGATCGAAATATGTGTTTCGAAGGAGTTTTACATGGTTTAAATTGATTTTGCAACCTAAACTTGCCGTTGCTGTTAAGTTTACAATTGTCGGTAATAAAGAACGAAAGTCAAATTCACGGTCTCTATCATAAGCCAGTTCTCTAATATGATTCAAATAATGCTTAAGTTTGAATTTCTTGGATTGCTTGGATTTTTTAAATTTATCTTTATCGATTTTAATTTTCTGTTGAACTGGACGATCACAAGGTTCAGGCTCTGGATCGGACAATGAATAAGTAGTATTATGTGTTCTGGGATTTTGAACCTTTTGAAAAAGTGCATTTTCTACGTTTATAACTTCCTCATTTGCATTCAATTCACTATTTTGAACATTTGTGATCGGAATCAGATTACCTGGCTGAGACATCAAAGCGTTATTAGAGTTCCAAATCATCTGGATTTTCAGTAGAAATACTGTTGCGTTCGTTTTCTTCAAGTATTTGAAGTAGGTACATCAAAATTCTGCAATATAGAAGCATTCAGTGAAGGGTTATATCGCCTGGAGAATGTTTCACCATATTATCAAATTCATCGTTACAGGACATCTTTCTATTATTTTTGTACATAAATCAGAGTATGTTAATAATTCTAACTCTTTTGGATTATTTCTTGAAATATACTGGAATTTCTGTGATTCCAAGTTATTATGTTATATTATCCGATTTGCAAATTTCGAATTAATTTCGATTATGATTATTGTGTTCTATTTTTATCCGGCTCAACTGCGCGACGCAAAGGAGGGTTATGTGTTTATCAGTCTGTATTATATAGATGCATTGGCGCAACTAGGTATAATATTTTGGGGGGGCTAAAACGAGGACTTTTTTCTTTGCTTAACAAAATCAAAAATTGACGATAGATAGTAAATTTATTTTTTAATATAAATTTATTGACACATAAAATAAAAAAAACAAAAACGTAACGAAATTCTCTTTTTCTTTTTTGCAAATTTGTCGATTACACTGTCTATATCAATAGAAATATCCACTTTTTTTTTACCGTAGTCAATTTGTTTTTGAGAGGGCTAATTTTAATTTTGAGGGGGTTAGGCCCCCCCTAGTTGCGCCTATGTATGTATGTTTGTTTCTTTGTGGCACTCTAGAGCCGAAACGCGTGGACCGATTTTGATGAATCTTAAACGATTCTTCTTAAACTTGTGAGTGTCACTAAAGACACGACAATAATTAAAATTATTACTAGACCATCAAACGCCATATTGCGACGAAGAAAACAATTTTTTTTATTTTGGTATAAAAACACACACAAACGGGTAATTTTTTTAATTTGATAAATAAATTTTGCTTGATAATAAGGGTTTTTAGTTACACAAAGTTACACTGCATTTTAAAACACTGTAATTCAAGATATTAATTTAAAAAAATTAAAAGAATTAATATAAGAAGTTTTACAAAATAGCAATTTTTAAGTTGTAAGTTTTTTTTCCTTAGGTACTACTACTTATGATGCTGAAAATGTTTTGAATTGACAAGATTGCGAAATTTGCCTTCATATCATAATTAAAATTTTCAAAATCAGTAGGAATTTTCATTGAGATTTTCCGGGTTAGTAGAGGGGCTATGAGAGTTCTGAGACACTTTTTAAATTCGAAATCCTTTGATTAATCAAATTTTGATTCTCGGATTAATTTAATCAAAACTTTGATTGACGTTTTTTTATTACAATGCATTTAATTGTTGCTAATTAAATAATGGGGCTTCTTACATTATTCCCATGTGGTAACACAATCACCTGGTAAGACTATATGAACAGTTATAGGCCGGTAGTACATCAGAGATTTAGAATTTAAATGAATGGAATATGGAATATTCCGTATATAAAAATAGAATATTGGTGGAACCAGTTTCCCATCAACTTTTATATACAGTAGAACCTCTATAGTTTGACACTGTCGTATTGGATAACTCCGAGAATTTCTCTTGTTAACGGACAGATGCTTATAAGCTTATGACTCACAAGTTGTGAGTTTTATCTCGCCAAGACTCGGATATAAACACGTATTAGGCAGACAGATTGATTTAACTACGTTATAACGCTTACATTATAATAGGAAAACAACAGCATTTATTATTTCGAGATTATAAAAAATATTTAGGGGAAAGGCTTGTAATTTGACCACCCTTAGCATTTTTGCTCCATAACTCATTTTCTCATTAATATTTTTGGATATATAATGCTACCATTGGAAAGAGGACTTCATTAGCTAAATTTTTGCTAAAGACACTTATTAGATTACTCGAAAAACAAAAAATTTATAACCATTCTCCCGAAGAGACTAAAAATTGGCTTATTTTATTTTTGGCATGTAAGTTGACCACCCCCTAAAAAGTTGCTGAAAAGTCAAAAACTTAACTGAAATCGACTGATGTGCAAAATTAATGATCTTTTATTGAGTTTTAATTAAAAAAGTGAAGAAAAAAGAATAAAAAACATCAAAAGTGAATTAATGGTGATAATTACAATTGATGCTTTCTTGCGTTTCTCATCCTCCTTGGTCATAGCAATGGCTTTCTTGTCCTTAGCAACGAGCTCCTAGAGCTTAGCAGCTAATTCTTTCTTTGATTTTGTAACTTTTTGCTTTGTGGTCATCTTACATTCTTGACGATTTGGAAACAAACACAAAAACAAACATGCAAAAACACGATATCTTTGGAATTCACTTTGGATTATTAAAATTCAATGGAATACGAGTTTAGCACATGTATTTACCATAGGATATCAACGAAAATTGTTCACTTTGTGAGCAAACTGAAAAATCAATATTTTAAAAAAATAATCTTTTTTCACACAATGTTTGTCGGAGCTAGTGCGACGCGTCTATTCACTTCTAAACCACATAAAAATTGAAAGCTATGTCAAAGAGCACGATAACAGTTGAAATGGCGGTATTCCCATTGACAGTTTTCTCTAAAACACCGGGTGGTCATCTTACATGCATGGTCAACTTACAAGCCTCTCCCCTACGTACTAATTGTACAGCATTGTTATTGTAACGCGTATCGTCATAATTTTGTCATTTAATTTATAAAATTCATTCGTAAAATATAAAATTATTAGAAAGTTTGTATATGTATGTACTTATCTAATAAAATTTTTGCAAAATAATTCTTTTTACAAAATTTGTATATTTAAATTAAATCATCACGTTTGCTGGGTAAGTCATAGTGTAAATAAATTCTTATCGTAATCAAGAATAACATGATATACCTATTGCACAGTTAAAGACTGATGATCTTTAAAAGCCCGTACTTACTCTGATTATGCAATGAATGCACAGCTTATCGAACCTCAGCTTCCAAATCTTTGTGGATCGAATTAATTTTCAATTTTTTATTTTTCAAAGAATCTTAAAGAAAATTTTTTATGAATGTTTCGTTTTATTTTTAAATCAAATAAACAATTGAATTACAAATTTTAATTGTTTGAATCTTTCATTTCCCCAATTGCGCTTTATATTTAACTATCGGTGTATCCGCGGAAAGCAACACGTTTAACACTTATAACGGTGATTATGCAAACCTGTCTTTATCTTCTTCTTTATTCGACCCAGAGGGTCCACATTAAATTGGATGCGAATCTCCAACTCTTCTCTTCGCGTTGAATGGAATCGCTACCAGCTAATCCTAGATTAATTTCCTTCCACTTCTTCTAAATGCTTTGTCCAAAATCACACCTTGTTCTCGATCCAAATTGAATTTATTATTTTCGTTTCTAAATATTTTGTTTTTATTTTCACTTTGTGGTTTTCCTCACTTTTTCTGAGGACCACACGTAACGACCTTCCTCCTTGAGGTTCCGTCGTAAAGTGATTTTATTTTTTATTATTCTTTATCAGCCCGTTGTCTAGCAATTTCATTTTTTTATATTCAATTTTTCAAATCAATGCTTGTTAATGATAATGCGATTCGTTATCTTTATTTCATTCGCCTGTACACGCACTTTTCCCAATTACATTACAACACCTGAAGTTCTTTAACTTTCATGTGTTTATTTTAACCAATTATTTCTTTCAAAATAAATTTTTTGATAAATTTAAATGTTAAGTTTCTTTGAATTTGTATTTTTTGATTTTTGACATATAATTGACATTTTAATTAATGAATTTAACAGCTGCCTTAGTGCCCAGTCAGAATCATGTTAATGTTAACGTAATGTTAACGAATGGGAGCTTTGGATTGGTAGATCAGCAGAAACATGAATTTTGATTGGAGCATTTGTTAACATTACGTTAACGTTAACGTAACGTTAAGGTTTTACTGTATTCGAACATTGACCTGCATTATTTCTAGCCAATCTTAGTAAAACGATTTTTCAACCTTAGTTAAACACTATATAATATAGTTATAAAATAATATGTCTTCGAGACCAGTAAAAAGTAAGTTTTATAATGTTATTTTTTGAATGGTAGACTATTTTATTTTATTTTAAAAACGACACATCTCAAATGGATTCTGAAGATTCAATCTTAGAAAATAGCTATGGATAAAATTACTATACTTATCGAATATTTAACCGTGGGATTTGATTTATAACGCAAACATCATCACCTTCCATTTTGCAAATTCTAAATACTTACTAAATATTATTGACGTATTTTTTTTAATTTCAGTTATTTTACTAACCAGGCGGTGTGGTAGCGCTGATGATGATGATTTTCAATTTTTGGCACAATGCAGTTTCTTTTCTATTGTAAATTATCTATTCTGTGCTGACCATAGAACATATTTATTGTTGACCGTTTAGAATAAACAAATTGTTTACTGCCTAGTACCTAAATATGCTATTTTAGTGCCTAGGCTGTAAAATTGTCTTCGGTAATCAGCAACTGTTTGCAAATTTAAAATTTTAATATCAATGGGAAAATAATAATTTTTTGAATACGTAAAGTTTTCTTATTTCCAGAATAGAACAGCGCGTACAAATTGTACCATTTATTTCATTGATCCTTGTATTGACATTTACATTACGTCAAACGTAGCAAATGACTTGTATATTTTCAGTCCTTCGCTAAAACTTTTCATTGGCTATCGCGGAATGATCATAACAATTATTGCTAACTTCATATCGGTGTGTGTATGTCAAAATTTTTTGGAAGTGAGCAAGTCAAATGTAAAAAGTAATTTGGTTGTAATTTGTTCGTGGTTTTGTGCCATTTGTTAATTTAGTTTTGTTACACTTAATAATTGTACATGGAATCGTTAAAATAGTAGTTCATGAAGAAACAATGTGCAAATATTTTTAGTTATATGTATTATTTACTTATTGGTTACCTACTAATTTCCAACTATCGGAGTATCGTATGATAATTAGTCTTAATTTGTAAGTGAAATTACTACTTCATTTTAAAACTTCACATTTCAAATTTGATTTGCTAATTTTTGTTTTCTTACGAAGTCCCTCTTCGCTTTGGATACTCTAAAACCGATATTTTTTGACATTGAACTTGTTGTATCAGCACAATTTCAAATAGGTATAAACTTACTTTTCTGAGTATAAACTTATTTATTTCTACTGAGATCCGGCTCATAAATAAAAGGAAAAATGAAAGAGAGAATTGAAAAGAAAATTAATAGATTGTAAGCTGTATGCCAAATTTTAGTTCGGATGTATGAAAATTGGTTAGAAAAGTACTTTGCAGGCAAACAAATTTTATAGAACGGTCATGTGAAGTTAAATAAATGCTTTTGCAATACTTGCAATGTTTTTTTTCCAAGAAGTGCACTCCGTGAATTTTCCATCTTAGGATTGTCTGAATAATATTTACTTGTCAGTTTTGAAAAATAATGAAATGGTTTTTATTTTATTGTGCTTTGTTTATTACTCATAAGTGCAGTGTAAATAACGCAAATAAACAAAAGAACACACAAAGAAAAATATTTTAATATTGAAATATCAATATTTGTAATGATCATTTTTTTAAAGTGAATATTGTTTATTCGTTGCAATTGATGAAAATATAACATAGACTGGTAGTGCATTAGCAGCAACCACCGAAACTAAGCCTTGAACTGCAATTTTAAAAAAAAGACCACTAAGAAAAATGAGACTATCATTGCAAAAGGTCAATTTACATAAAGTTTACCTTTACACTATTTTTTTTATCTATTTAATTAGTTCATAGTCATAACAAACATATTATCACTGAAAGTTATCTTTGTATTGGTTTTTATAAATTTTTTTTTGTTATAACTTTTAATCTATCAATACTAGTACTTCATAATAAAGTTAACCTTGTCAGATAAATTCAAAGACAATACAATATCAAGATTTTCCATTTTCATAACTTTTCGTTATTTTAGTAAAAAAAATTTATTTTTATTGTTTCGATTTAACATTTTTAGATGAAATGTATGAAAACACAAACTCTGAACCTAGCACGTGTTCTTCTAGTTGTCAAGAATTGGGTCGTTCCTCAAAAGTTGTCAAAGGTTATGGTGAACATAACAGTGATTATGGTTTCGAGACTATGATTGGATTAAACGTCGGAATGAGTGGAGATGCGTCTGATTCAAACGAAGGAGATGATAATTACGATTCGAGCAAGCTTTCTGGTTTGGTGGGACTTCAAAATGTTGGGAACACTTGTTACATGAATGCTGCACTACAAGCACTTAGTAATACTTTGCCCCTCACCAGTTTCTTCTTGGAGTGTTCGGCCGCCATTAATCTTCTATCCGAGGGCCGTAATTCAAACATCAGTCATGCATATCAAGCGTTGATGAAAGACATGTGGCTAGGCAGGCGTGGTACGGTTAATCCAACAGGTAAATTGAAACTTGAATTTGTCCAGTCATTTGGTACCAAGAAATAACACGAAAATCCTATTTTTTCTTAAACTCTTTACTACAACTACAAAATGTTTACAAACCCACAACCTTGTAGTTTTGAGGATCTTCTTTGATAAATTTTCCTGTTTTAATACGAACCCTGTGTTCTAATACTAAACTAAAGAGTTGTAAGCAAAATAATATTTTCGAGTTACTTCCACTAAACCTATTTGTGTAACGTAACAATGCTGGTCTAATACATTTATCGTTTTCTTTATTTAAAGCTGTTTTATCTGGTATACGAAACGTGCAAATGACATTTCGTGGTTGTTTACAACATGACACACAGGAATTTCTTAGAAATTTTATGGATCACTTGCACGAAGAGTTGAAACAAGTTTGTCCGTACGAATGTTCTGATGATATCGAATCTACAGTAGATGAATCGCCATTAAATTCCAGTTTTGAGTCAAGCGATGGAGAATATGAAACTTGTGATTCAGGTATGAGCGATCATTCGAGCCTCAGCGATGACACCGAACAATTGACCACTAAATGTAAAATTAGGAAGGGCGCTAATTTGAAAGACGAAAGGTGCAAAAAAGATGTTATAGGTAAATGAACCGTTTCTGTTACTTCCGGAAATTATTAAATATATTTTTTAGATTCACAACCTGAAAGTATGTCATCTAAAGTTCCAAAAAAACAACTTAAGTATCGGTCAATAATATCCGACATATTTGATGGTAAATTGTTATCCTCTGTGCAATGTCTAACATGTTACAGAGTGTCGAGTCGTGTCGAAACATTCCAAGATTTATCTTTACCTATTCCTACGCGTGATCACGTAACAGTATTACACCAATCACCTATTCGTTTAAGAAATGAAAGTTCAATGAAGTGTAATGGTGGCACGAGCGCATCCTTTATTACATCGAGTATGAATTCTAGCAGTTCTACCTGTTCACAAGCAATGTTACCCGAACAAAATGGTTGGATTTCTTGGATAATAAATTGGTTAAGGTCATGGTTTTATGGTCCCGTTGTGTCGTTGCATGACTGCTTGGGTGCTCTTTTTAGTATAGATGAATTAAAAGGCGAAAATATGTATTATTGTGAACGCTGTCGAAAATTACGTAATGGAATCAAATTTAGCAAGGTATGTTTACAAAGATCATAGTCGGAGAAGATAGTCAAATTGTCTCTAGCTTTGATTAATTTAAAATTTATACCAAATACCACGCGTGGGATGAGATTTTTTTGAACTCACATTCTTCTCTAATACAAATATATCCAGCATAGGGCAAAAGCCAAGTGGAAGATGATTGACGGTTTTCATGAACTCTATGCCCTCCTGTATCGTTACTATTTTGCAATCTTGCACTGATTGATTACATCAGGATTTTGAAATTGAAATTTGGTTAAAAGCAGTATTTTATGGATTCTTAACTTTGGTGTAAATTTAAGCTCAATAATAATAAATGGTAATTGGAGCCGATTTCACTATCTTATCTGACTTGGTATGGCCGTCTATTCTATTTCATGTTATCAATTTTTTATACTTTTCAGATGATACAATTACCTGAAGTTTTATGCATTCATTTAAAACGATTCCGCCATGAAATTATGTACAGTAGTAAAATTTCATCATTTGTAAGCTTTCCACTGAAAGGCTTAGATGTTGCACCTTACTTGCATGATCATTGCATTTCTGTTGTTAAAACTTACGAACTGTTCGCTGTAATATGCCATCATGGAACGGCCGGTGGTGGTCATTACACTTGTTATGCTCTGAATGACGATCAGTGGTACGAATTTGACGACCAATTTGTAACTCGTGTAAGCGCAGAGACCGTGCAAGCTAGCGAAGCATATGTTCTTTTTTATCGAAAGAACGCTTCTGAAACACAAAACATAAAAATTAAGGCTAGTGAATTGGCTGCAATGTCAGACGAATTATTAGAAGATATGGTTTATGTTTCTAGACAATGGCTTAATCGCTTCAAGACGTGTGCAGAGCCCGGACCCATTGATAATTCAGATTTTCTATGTCGTCACGGTTTAATAAATCCAGAAAAAGCTTTGATATTACATCAACTTGCAGTTCCTCTGCCGAAACAAGTTTATGGATATTTAGAAGACAAATTTGGAGGATGTCCGCCGATTAAATACACTTACGTTTGTAAGAATTGTCAATTGATGCAAAAGCGAATTAGCTTAGAAACGGAAGGTTTCCTAAAATTGAATTACGATTTTATTAATCTTAGATTAGAATCGACTCATCTATTGTCTGCTAATTGGTTCGACCAGTGGCAAAATTTTGTACGAAAGTATTATCCTGATCCACCTGGTCCAATAGATAATGTTACGTGTCAAGGTCCAAATAATTATATAGAAGTGAACAAAGAGTTGTGGACGTTCTTTCATGACATTTACGGCGGTGGACCCGAGATGCCTTTACTACCAGAAAAAACTATACATCACAACAATAATGGTGATGCAAAAACCGAAGCAAGTTCCAATTCCAATGAACTGGATTCATCAACGACTGAAACAAATTCAAATAAAAGCAATAAATATAATTCTCAATGTAATCATGTGAATAATTCGCATTCCGAATCAAACGAAAACAATGGAGAAGTAAAGCATCAAACAAATAATTGTGATACTTTGTCGAGTAGTTATATGGACGTGCTACACCAAAATAATAGTTTACCAAATAATTGTAATAATAATAATTTTAATTCATCAAGTGCTTCTAGTGCATCTGTGACTGACGATGAAACGACAAATCATTATGATGTAAATAATTGTTTAGATTATAAATTGGCAAGCAAAACGGCAAAAGAGAAACTTTACTATAAAACTAAAAGACGAAGATTTCGATGTAAAATTAGTTATAAAAATAAACTTCAAAATAACAGTAGTAACAAAAATTTAAAACGTAAAGATGTTTGTTGACCAAAATGTATAGTTTTCTTCATGTACTTTAAGTTTTTATAATAACTTGCATCAATAAAGATTGTATTTTTAGGGCATTTACTTTTTTTTAGTTACCGGGAACATTGTTGTGCAGCATTATTTATTTACATAAAATACCGAGTCGGTGGATTTGACATATTTGTTGAGACAAGACATACCTAGGTACCTAATTTTTAAGTATTGAAAATTCAATGTGTTCATAAAGAAAACCTAAATTTATTATTTATTGTTCAGCTTTGTATGTGGAGTAAATTTAAAGGTGTGGGAGGAAAAACTAGGTAAAAATTTGTATGTGATGTTTATATTACGATAGACCAATTATGCATTGTTTTATTAATAATTCTATTGTAAATTAAAATTTTTTTATATGTGTGTGTGTGTGTAATACTTACAACCTATTAGAATTTTACCAACTATTTACTCTATGGTGTATTATATTTTTCTTTTAATTACGATTGTATAATTTGTTAAATTTCCATTATTTATGGTCCACTGTTTTTAAGAATTTAGTTTATTACCACCGGTGTTTAAAATGGGAGTACCACATGAATTGATGTTACATAATATTATTTAGTAATATTAAATTTGTGATTTTTATATGAATTTGGAGTTTAAAAACCAAAGTATTGTAACATTAAATTTTTTGTGTTTATTGTAAATTTATTTGTTATTTATTGACGTAGCTGCTTGTAAAGTGATTAATCTAAATAACAAATAAATTATGATTACAAAAAATGTATTATATTTCTTAAATGCACCAGTTCTATTAATATGGATATTGTTATTAATGAAAGAATATTTTAAATAAATAATGTTACATGATGACATAACATATACAGACCTTTTCTTGAAACGACCTACTACTGTTTTTGTAAAAAGATTTCCAATACAAATTCACAAATATCAAAAATTATATATTTTCAAATAAATAACTGCATTGCATATTTACAAATTTATATTTACTATTTGATTTAAGTTCGAATCATATGGACACTCTTTGAAGATTGAGTAATTGTGGCTGCTCGTTCTGTTCCTAATATTGCAGCCAATTGAATAACGTCAAATTTTGAATATAAAATGGTTACAGTCATATTAAATTTGTGCCCCACTTTCTTATTCATATTACTTTCCTATAAAGTAAAACAAATATTCAATATATTATGTTCAAGATGTGATAATTGTACAAACCTCCATCAAATTGCACAATTCAGAATAAAAATGTGGAAAAGTCGGCGGTTGATAAAATATTAAATGCCTGATTCCTTTCACTCTCACTCTATTGAAAAAGTGAAATCTTTCGGTGTATAACATAAATTGTGCATCTCCGTGGAAGAACATATCTCTTGCACGTGCCACTTTATTATCCTACAACAAACGACCAGCTAAGTAACACAAATACAAAAAAAGCAAACTCCATTTACCTTTGAATATTCACAAGCTTGCACAAAATCGACGTCATTCCTCTTAAAATAATTCCTCAGTCGCACATACTCAAAATAGCTTGAAATGAAAACCAAAGTTTGCTTCATCGAAGCTTCTCTATGTCTAGGTAAAACTTCGTTACCAAAAAACCTCAAGCGATCTTCCGATAATTGAGCAAAGTCGTCGCACGGAATTTTTTGAAAAACATTTGGAAGAGTAACAAAAACATCAGAAATAGATCCATGTGTAATTAAATTCGATGTTTTAATTTTTCCAGCATAATTAAAACATTTGCGGTTAAAAATTGCATTGAATTCAGGTAAAACGATAGACGAAAACATTAACGTTTGTCTGTAATATTTTGCCAAACCGTTCAGACTCCAAGTTCTCACACGAAAATAATCTGCACCGTGAGTCTCTTTGGGTTGCAAGTGCATGTGATTCATTAAATGAAGAACGTGCGACCAATTTTGCATGGTGAATATTTCCATTTGGTCAAATATTAGCAATTCGATGGAAGCTAAGAAATCGTAATCTCGTTCCGGTTCGCCTTCGACGCCTATAATTGTTCGCAAACCCAACGGAGAAGCAATTATTATATCAGATTTATAGAAATCTGTAAATAACTAAAATTAAAGTATATAAATGAAACTTCTTCAGTAAGTTTTCAAAATCATTTTACCTTAACACTTTTTTTTGTGATAGTCAAGCCAATTTTAAAATCGTCACCGCTGTTTCCACTAAATAAGATTTGATAATCTTCAGGTTTAGGATTTCTCTTTGGCATAGACATTTCATGACCAGTAAACTGTTCGATAAATCTTCCTTTGTTAAAAACAGTTCCTTTATCTTCGGCAACAAAAATATCAATTAACATTTTAATTATTCGGTATGCGGAATCTCGGAAAGGAACAATGACCAATACCTAAAGTTTAAAAACATTAGTGTACAGTGAAACTTATTTAAAAAAAATCTCTACCTTAGGTCTAACTAAACCTTGATCACGAAACTCTTCGGGAACATCATCTTTGGCTTGTAATTTAGCATTATGATGTAAAATTTTCGTCCTGGTTTTCAAAATGTGGTTAGCAATATGAAGTGAATAAACAAACCGAATTTCTTCACTATTATCAAACGTTCTTTGAGGAAAGTAAAAGTCTTGATAATTATTAATTATAGAAAAAATTTCACTCTGCAAGGGGGTTAGAAATGTTACATTGCTTACACTTTTTCCACATTTGTTAGCTTCCACTAAATTTTCTTTAATTTGTGATTTAATAAATAAGGAATCACTCAAGTTTGTGATTTGCTTTGGTACTGTTCCTGGAGATGCAGATGGTCTCGAATCATCTAAAATTTGAATCTTACTAACACTGTTGTTTTCACACTTTGGAATGTCGATCTGAAGAGCACCCAACAGGGGCCAATCCACCTCGTGACGATCAACTAACATTGGAGTGGTTTGTACGGAATTTAATAAACTTTTGCTTAGATCATAAAACAGATGTTTCACAAAAGGATCGTTCGATTGGCCGTTTGCATCTTCCTCCTCTTTTTCAGTTTCAAAATCAATTTCATTTTCCTCATCCTGATCTTCCACTTCTTTTTCGCTCTCGGCTACAGTTTCTTTCACTTCCTGCTCTTCGCTGACCGTCTTTGGCTGATCTTCGTCAGATTCACTTTCGTCGCTAGTTTCAATCGCTACCGTTCTTTTTTTGACATATTCGGGATTAATGGTTCCCAATAACAAATCAACAAAATTATCTTCCTCCTCCGATGATGAATAGTCGTTTTGCACATTTTGTGGGGGTTCTAACTTTTGACGTTTAAAAGTTTCTAGGTTAGAATCGGGAGATGTATTCAAATAACGCTTTTTTGATGAATTCGATGGTTTTTTCTTGTTAAAACCGCCACGTTTAGATTTATTATGAGAATTTCCACGATTTTTGCCTTTAAAACGTCCACGTTGAGGCATTTTGACAAAATTATTGTACCACGTGGGAAAATTCAAATACGAGAAAAACACGCGAAATACACCAATTATTATGTTGAAGATGTTGGTAGTTGTGATATGTTTGTGGTTGGTAGTACTTATTTCTTTTTCTAAACGGGCATCGGCAACTGTTTAGGGGAGGCAAAGGAGGGGGACAATCAAAAAACTGGACAGAAAAATAAATACAGTGAGTGTACAAATTATTCCTATGTTACCAATGTAAATTGCACATTTTGAAACCTTTTTTGACATATAAAAATCACTTTTACAGCAAAACTTTTTCGCCGTTTTTTGTTAAAAACTTCATTGTCTTCAATTATGTATCTATACATTTTTCTATTTAGTCGCCCCGTTTGTGACTGTTAGCGAGTTAAACAAGACTCGGTAAAATACATAAAATATTATCATCTGTATCTCAGAAAAGGTGTGACAAAATATAAAAATGTATACCGGGTGCTGAATGAGTTAGCCGAACATAGGAAATTAACATGTAAAAACTTATTTATGCAAATTCCTGCTTCCCTAATTATTTTAGAGAAAAAATGAAAGATACAAAAATAATGCAGAAATATAAACTACAAATGATAAGACCATTAGATTTTATCTAACTTTTACTTAAAAGATCAAAAAATGCTTTCAAAGTTGTTAAAATTTTCATTTATTGCCATTTATTATTTCCAAAAATTGCCAAAATATTTATGAAAGTCTTATAAATAAGTACCTATACCAAATTTCAAAAGTCATGTTTTTAGTTTCTGAGAAAATTAAATTATTATTCTAAAAAGTAGTTCAAAAGCTATCAAGATTTTCGATAAATTTACATTAAAAACAAAAATATTGGTGGGAAAATGAATAGGTTACGAAATCAGATGTTGCCATGATTTACTAAATATTGATAGCTTTTTTACACTTTTTGGAATAATAATTTAATATTCTCAGAAAATGAAAACATGACTTTTTTGAAATTTGGTATACTTATTTATAAGACTTTCATAAATATTTTGACAATTTTTGGTAATGCTGACATTTCTGATTGTTGAAATAATGACCTTTAAATCAATGCAACTGTAACTTTGACATTTTTTATCTCGATAACTAAAAACAAGATTAAATTCAAACTTTGCCAGAAATTTTTTTATTACCCAAATAATGTACTGTAAAAATTTCAAGAACTTCTCATTATTTTCATTTTCCTTCTTAACAACCTTAAAAAGCATTTTTGGATTTTTAAGTAAAAGTTAGATGAAATCTAATGCTCTTATCATTCGTAGTTTATATTTGTACATTATTTTTGTGTCTTTCATTTTTTCTCTAAAATAATTAGGAAAGCAGAAATTTGCATAAATAAGTTTTTACATGTTAATTTCCTATGTTCGGCTAACTTATTCAGCACCCGGTATAAACAAAAATGTAGAGAATAATATTTGCAACAAAAAAACTACCTATACATTTTTCTATTTCGTTGCACCGATTTTGAGATACAGGTGACAATATTATTTGAATTTTACAAAGTCTTGTTTAAGTCGCAGTCAGTCAAAAACGGGGCGATAAAATGGAAAAATGTATAGGTACAAAATTGAAGACAATGAAATTTTTAACAAAAAATGTCTAGAAAGTTTTGCTGTAAAAGCGATTTTTATATGTCAAAAAACGGTTTTAAAATGTGCAATTTACATTGATGAATGATAACATAAGAGGTTTCGAATACTTTGTACACTTACTGTAGTAGACAGCGGCGTAACAACAAGGTGTTATGGGTGTTCAGAAAACACGGGCCCCCGGAGCCAACTAGTTACGAAGGGGGTCCTATAAAATTCAATTTGCCTAAAGACAACATATTTTAAATAAATAATAAAAATAAATTATTATTAATGTTAACTAATATGATATTATATTGATATTGCTTATAAGCATAACTATGAAAGGGGCCCCCACCGCCCCACCTGCCTAAGTAAACATAACTTTTTAAAAATTGGCTATGTAAACATTGCATAACTTTCCTCATTAAATTTGGGTATAAAAATTATCGTTCAACCTCCTCTTTCTGGGTACCATTCGAGGAGAAACACCTCGAGAAATCTACAGTTCGAATCAAAAAGTCAAAAAGTTGAAAAATTTGAAAACCAGTTAAATTAAAGGTGCAGATTTACTTCTTTGCACACATAATTAGAGAGTAAATTTTCGTTCGCAACCTTCTTGAAATGTACCGTTCGATGTGCAAGACCTCAAGGAAACGACAGGTCGCATCTGCGGGGCTCAAAAATCGCGCTTTTTTTATTTTCTTTATCATTTCCGCAATTTTCAACAAATTTTCACCATTTTCAGCTGGCCTCTAAGTTTAACTATGATGTCTATTTATGCCAAATTTTTTGACATTTGGTTGCGTGGTTTAACCTGTGCAATTGATACTATTTCTTTTCATGATCTCGTAACCACATACAGACATACAGACGAACATCCAACTAAAATTCATCAAAAACTTATCAGGACATGATAAGGAACATTTTAATACAAAAATTTCGATTTTTGAGTGGATTACAATACTTTCCCTTATACATACGTATTCGTATGGGGAAAGTAAAAGTAAGTAATTAACGAGGCGCATAAATTAATTTACAAGAAAGCCCTTTTTTTAATTGCCCTGGGCGCACACCGCGATTTGATTAAAATTTATTAAAACTAAATCAAATACATTAATTAACTAATGAGTTTATATTGTTGAGTTAAACGCAAAAAGATAAATAAATCAACAAATCAATTAATTTTCGACGTATAAAATAATAATGTATTTGGTTAGAAATATTTTCTCATAGAGAAGTTCTGAACAGGGAAGTAAACTTTTGGGTAAATTAAAATTTCAAAATCACTCATTGTAGGTACGTACTCTATGTCAAAAGAAATCCAAATGTGCAGATGTTACTTAATTTTTTCCAAATACTCTTTGCTTTTTTTTAAAAAGATGATATTTTTTTAGACCGACAAAGTAATAAATAAACCTATTTACTCGTATTTCATCCATTTAAAATACTTAAAATTTATTACTTTATTACTAGATCCTCTACCGTTTAAGGCCGACAACCGATAGATAAGCTAATAATACCTAGTCGGGACATAAGTTCTGTTACACAGTATTAATTAAATTTTGAATGTTTCAAAATAATAAATTCAATTATGATATATACTGCTTTATTACTTAATATATAAAGAATACATTTTTAATATATTTACTCAAAATGTCCTCCTTTAGCCTTTACACAAGCCTTTAAACGCCGTGGCCAATCATCAATTGCGGCACGGACGACTTGTAACGGTATCGATGCTGCTTCTTTCACCAAATCCCGCTTCAGAAGCTCGATATTTTTATGAGGCTTACTACAAGCCATGTTTTCAAGAACTGACCACAATTTATAATCCAAAGGATTCAGATCAGGACTTCCAGAAGGCCATTGTTCTGCTGCAATAAACGCAGGTAAATTTTCTGCTAGCCACCTTTGGGTTGTCTTAGCTTTGTGTGCTGGTACAGAGTCCTGTTGGAAAACCCAATGGTTTCCTTGAAAGAGAGAGTCGTTAAGAGGCTTTACCACGTCTTCTAACATTTCTTGGTAAATTGGTGCCGATGTTTTAACGCCTTTTTCACAAAAGTGAAGTTGAGTAACCCCTTCGTAGGATACACCCCACCAAACCATCACAGATGCTGGATAATGGCCTCTTTGAACCCTCGGAATTTTTTCTGCCGCTTCTTTAGAGCTGTGAGCATAAACACGATCGTTTTGCTTATTAAATTTTTCTTCGACGGTAAATTTTTTTTCATCGGTAAACAAAATATTTTTAAAATTATTATTACCGTGCCTCCTTAATAGGGTTTTCAATCTCTCGTGCCTAATTTTTTTTAAAGCTGTTGTTAACCTTTGTCCTGTTGCTCTACGAAAAGCCCCAAGTTTTAGGTCCTGCCTCAATACGCGAGACACGCTTTTTTTTGAAATTTGCATCTCCATAGCAATAATTTTTTGTTTTCGCAGAGGATTTCGTCGTATTCTTTCACGCACTGCTTTAATCACTCGTGGAGTTCTTATGGTACGAGGACGTCCACTTCTTTTTCTGTCAGCTATTGCATTTGTATCGGTAAACCGTTTTATAGCACGACTTACAAACATTTTTGAAATTTTTAACGGCTTTAGCAATTTTAAAATTTCACTATTTGATACACCACAATTTATGTAACGCAATAACTGCTACCCGATTTTCTTTCACACCCCAATCCATGTTGCTGGTTGAACTCAAAAATTTTAACTATAGTCTGTACAAATTGCCAAAAGAAAGGGCTTTCTAAATATGTAATTGTTTTCCACCCTCTGTAATCTTAAGCTGTAAAATCTAACGGTTCTTTACAGGTAACAGAATTTATGTCCCGACTAGGTAAATAATAATGTTGGATTGAATGCTAAAATTTGTCAAAATATGTTTTGTCAGTTCACGGTCCTCTTGTATCTTTTCAATTACCATGTAAAAACTATAAGCAGTTTCGAAAAAAAAAATTAAAAAAATCGATAAACAATGAAAAAATTTTCAAAAAATAAAATTATTTACAAAAAATACGGTTAGGTAGGTACTATTTTAACACATGGGTCCTAGTTAGGTCCAGGAAACCTGGATTTTCCAAACATCAGACGAATTAAGTGACTATACATGTGTAGAGAGGAGAACATAGATATTTATGTCCCCCCCCCCCTAGGGGCCCCCGTAGCCTTGTGCTAAATTTTATACACGGGCGCCGAGCAAAGTTGTTACGCCACTGGTAATAGACGAAATTACTGGCGAGAAATTTTCTCCAGTTTGATATAAAGGGGTTAATTCAGAAATTGACAAATTTTTTTATTGCTGGAGTTAAAATTTTGAATGCTCTTTCGATTGATACCCAAGAATTTAGCTGTACTTCTTTTCATTTACGAGCTATGAGTTGAGTTTTCTGACTTAACTCCTTTATACCAAACTGCTGAGAATTTACCGGGGTTCAATTTACCACAAGGATCAAATTACCGGTGAACAAATCACCTAGTGCCATATTATTTCTCATTGTTTCATGATCGATGTAGAGCAACTTTTGAAAAAAGTTTATTGAAAAATTAACAAAACGAATGATTTTGTTAATTTAATTCTAGTCCTTGTCTGAAGTAGAAAAATTAAGAACATTTTTTCTGAATTCAAACAAAGAGTTCAAGCAAAAAAATTGCATTTTCAAGTTATTTCCATACAAAAATACCTAATGAAGTTAATAAAAGACTCTGTCTGTTTAGCTGTTATATTGTAAAAATTATTCATATTAATTACTCCTATTTAAATGTGAATAATAAAAGATCAATTTTTTTATATTAAAAAAATATTTTTATTTATCTTCTATTTTTCGATAACTTTGATTTCTTTTTGGTAATTGCTTTGTTTAAAGTAGAATTATCCTTTTTGTCACTCTTGTTAGGTTTTTGTTTGAACAACCATTTGGGTTTACTTCGCATACCTTTATTGTTTTCTATTGCCGTACTTAAAATATCGACTGCTTTTTCACTTTTAGTTTCATCTTCATAGTTGAATTTTCCCGCAGTAGAAATTAGGGGATATTTTCCACTAAAACCTTTTGGAACTATCGGTTTTGCTAATAGTTTAGCTAATTGTTTCTTTTTCAGTTGGACGACTTTTCGCAGGGAATTTGATTTTTCATTGCTGTAAAATACAAATTTTATTAAGCTTTGGGTTAAAATTATTTTCGTCGAGGTATATACTTTGACGATTTATCACCATACGAGTACATTTCGTCATCGATTATAATGTCCATATCTTCGGCAGCTTTTTGTAGCCAACCACTTTCCGTATTGTTTTTACGAAGACGCAGCTGCAATGTATCTAATTCTCTTGCAAATTTTACGATTTCCTTAACAGAATTTAAAATATTATCTTGGACTGGAAAGGTTGGCAAATCTTCGGCTAAACAAAAAATATTTAATCTACATGCAAAAAAGTATATTTAAAATGTACTTACATCTTCCCAATGTTTTACAAAGTTTCACATAATTTTGAAGTTCGGTTGGCTCTATCAGTAAAACGGTTAGACCTTTATTAGATGCTCTGGCAGTGCGACCTGAACGATGGACATAACTTTCACTTGTTCGTGGAGTTTGGTAATGCAATACATGTTCGATTGCAGGTATGTCGAGTCCTCTTGCTGCAACGTCCGTGGCGACCAACACCGATTTATTGTTAAATCGAAACCTATTTAAAAAACAATAAAAATGCTTTTGGATACTACAAAAACTTACTTGTCCAAATTTTTTAAACGTTGTCTTTGTTGCATAGATGCATGCAATGGCAACGATTTACATCCAAGCAAATCTAACAAGGTTACCAATCGTTTCACACAACCGATGGAATTACAAAATATCAATGTGCGACCTGGATGTTCCCGTAGAAAATAAAAAAGATAATAATCTTTTTCGTCAAAGTCACAGGTTATTCTGGATTCTAGCAAGGTTTCGGCGGTGCCTGTCTTTTGTGTAACGTCAACAACTTTAGGATTATTTATTCCGAGAAGATCAATCATATGTTGTATTTTTTGTTGAGGTGTCAAATTTGAAGATTTTCTTTTCTTCTTTTTTAACGATATTTTATTTCTAACAGCCAAATATCTTGGAAGCTCGTGCACCAGCGTAAGTGTAGCAGAGAACACAAAATTTTGTCTTCTCTTGCAGTGTTCTTGATTAAAATTTATTCTTTCTAATAAATTTTGCAACTCTTGAAAATGTCCTTTTTCCAGCATTCGATCAGTTTCATCGATGGCCAAATACCTGTAAATGTGATTAAAGAATTATTATTTTAAACTGAAAGGAGTGCGAGATAAAAAGGTTTAGATAGATAAATATTTGCAAACCTAATTTTGTCGACTTGTGACAAATGACCATTGCCTAATTGAATTAGTTCCCAAAGTCTTCCGGGCGTTGCGACCACAATTTCAGGACCTCGACGCAATATTCGTTCTTGTTTTGCAACTGCCATACCGCCCATCACAACTGCTATTTGAATGCCTAATAAAAATTATTTTAAATTAAATGTAACAACGAATCGCCAATATAAATTACCAGAGTTTTTCGCTATAGCTGTAAGATGATCTTTAACTTGAATAGCCAATTCTCGTGTAGGTGTAAGTATTAAAGCATACAGTGGCTTTCTAACGATGTTATCTTCAAGCTTTATATTATCTATAACATTTACACATCCCATTTCTAAAAATTGTAAATTGTAAACTAGTAAATTATTTGCAATAAACTAATTTAACCTTCAACTTCTTGCTCCGAGTCGCTACCAGAAAATTGTTCTTGATCAGATGAAGACTTTTCACTATTTAGCTCACCTTCAGCTTCATCATCTAGTGAAGGTTTCACAAATTTTCCAATTTGATCTGAATCATCATCAGATTGGGATTCTAAATCATTCTCGTGATCACCTTCTGTGAAAACAAAATGAAAGCCTATAAAATTTCACATGATCTACGACATACCACTTTCTATTTCTCCATCATCTTCATCGATGTTATTGTCGGAAGAAAATCCTTCATCTGATTGTAAAGAACTTGGTTGGTTTTCCTTCAAATTTAATATCCCAGCTAGAATAGGAATGCCAAATGCCAAAGTTTTACCACTTCCAGTCTCGGCTGCACCCAAAATATCTCTGCGCCCTAAACCAAAAATTATAACAATTCTAAAAATCGGTAATTCTATGATTACCCAAAATGGCAGCTGGTAATGTGAGACGTTGAATTTCTGTGGGTTGTATAAATCCTTTCTCCTTGATTGCTCTCAGCAAAACTGAAGGTATGTCATAACCTGTCCATGCTGTGAAGTTCTCATCACTTTCATCTTCGGTATCAACTTGGACAAATTTCTTCTTAACATCGGCAGCCGTTTTTGTCTTCTTCTGTGAAGACTGTTTTTTATTTCTAGCCTTGCGTTTCTATAAACGTACAATGTTTAAGACAAACAGTAATTCATATTTAAGTAAATTAACAGTAATTAAAAATGCAATAATACCTTAGATTTTGAGACACCACTACCGATGTCATAATCTGCACATTCTTCAATTCCTACAAGTCCTTGCAAGTCGTTTATCACATTACCCTCCAATTGTACCGGTGTCCAGTTGGCTTTTTTGAAAAGCTTAGCCATTTTATGTAATTGATATTATATAAACGAAATGTTTTCGTTTGATGAATTTTCACATGCTAACATGAAGATAACCTCAAAATTAGTAAACATAACCTAATATATTCAAAAGCATAACTTAGCATAACTGTACAAAAAGTACAGAGTTTACAGTTTACGGGACCTTTCCAGACTTTTCAGTTTTCAGAGAGAAGAAATTAAAATGGTAGTTTTTCTTGGTTTTATGTATTTATTAAATTTTGTTTGTTCTTGATTAATAATTTATAAAATAATTATAAAAATTTTTGAATAATGGGATATAATATATTATAAACATAATTGTGACAAATTATTATTTAATTAAAAATAATAATTCATTTTGGTAGTTTTTAGTTTTAAAAGTGGAGGGCAAGTGTCTCTGTGCCCTTTAACAACACCGCTACTGAAATAGTTTTAAAAAATCTAATGAGAATAACATAGTTCAAGGTCACAGACGTCAGTGACAGCCAGTAATGACTGTCAAAAGTTAAAGAAATCAATTAATTTATCTAATTTTAGTAATAACGTAATAACTAAGTGCATATTTATTATTTTCTATATTAATTGTAAAACAGAGAAGCTAGAATGTCGGGAACTCAAGGTAACGTTAGTGTACAGTTTGTTTTAAAAATTTTACAGCAAAATACTTATTACAGAAAATCGTCCAGAATTATATGAGGAAGTAAAACTGTTTCACAATGCTCGCGAAAGAGAAAAGTATATATACTGTCCGAGAAATATCACAATTATTTATTACTTGTTTTGTAGGTTTGATAATTTAGCTGATTTATATGCTGTTGTGAACACATTACAACAGTTGGAAAAAGCTTACATTAGAGATTGTGTGACGCCTAAAGAATATACGGGTGCTTGTAGTAAGTTATTGGTTCAATATAAAGCTGCATTTCGTCAAGTCAAGGGAGAAGAGTTTCCCTCTGTCGATACTTTTGTACGCAAGTATCGTGTAAGTATTTGTGTTTAAATTTACCAAAACAGGTTAGGAGTTTGTTGTTGTGATTTATTGTAGTTGGACTGTCCGGCAGCATTGGAAAGAATAAAAGAAGATAGACCGATCACTATTAAAGATGACAAAGGAAATACCAGTAAATGTATTGCTGATATTGTTTCGGTACGTTAACTTTGAAATTATGTTTATTAAGTAATTAAAGTAAATACTTTTACAGCTGTTTATAACACTGATGGATAAATTGAGGTTGAAGTTTTGTGCAACTGATGAAATACATCCCGAATTAAAAGATTTAGTAGACACAATGAATCGATTAAGCATTTTGCCTTCCGATTTTGAAGGAAAACAAAAAGTGACAGAGTGGTTTAATACGCTGAACTCTATGCAGGCATCAGACGAACTTTCAGAGTCACAAGTTCGTCAACTCTTATTCGATTTGGAGAGTTCTTATGGTGCATTTAATAAGCTTTTGCATAACTCGTAGTTTTAAAAAATAACCAGTTTTATAAACAATTTATTATGTAATATAAATGTATGTAAAAAACGAATGAAAAAATATAATGCACGTAATTTTAAGAAAGACGTAGTCTTTTTCTTGTACTGGGACCTGCTACTGGCGATGCCTCGACTTCACTTTCGCTGGAAGACTCCCCTGTATTACTGTCAGCTTGGACGTCTGACCAAGCTGCTTTGCAACTGGGACATCTACTCTGCTTCTCCAAATATTTATCGATGCAAAAGCTGTGCATTGCTTTTTTACATTTGGAACAATTTTTGGCCTTAAAAAAAATTTTACCAAGTGCAAAAAATTGTAAAAATAAACTTACCAATAAAACTAAGTCCGAACACAAATAACAGGGATTTAAATATTCCTTACAATGCTGACTAAAGTAAGGTGCAAATTCTAGTATACACCTTGGCCCCAAATATGTCAAGGAATTTTTAACCACTAGATATCCTTCCTTCCTCCATTTTTCCAATACTGCTTCGACGTTATCTTTACGTATACTGTTAGCCACGGAGTTACTCAGATTAAAACAAGCCATGGTCGACATTGTATGTTCTGGAATCATTACTAATTCTTTGAATAATGTTTGAAAGTATTCTAGTTCTGTAGCAGTAAACACATTCTGTAATTTTGTAATATCATCGTTTGCCGTATTCAATAGCAATAGTTTAGAATCTTCAGTTACTTCGCACTTTACAATCGCAATTTTCAATTCCTGCTTTGATATTTCACTATTAATTTCCGATATGAAATTCTTAAGATTTCTCAAAACACCCAAATTGTCTAAAAGTAAAACTTATTAGGTACGATTATAAACAGAACTTAACCCTTCGAAGGTGACGGTATATAACTAGATGTATAAAGAATATTATTAAGTATAAACGCAGAGTCTTGGAGGGCGATACCTGGTCGGATTAAGTCACCCGACTTTCTTGTTATTCAATTATTTCCAATGTAAGATTAAAGAAATAAATAAGTCTTATAAAATCCAGTAAGGAAGTAAAACAAAAGTTGCAGACTTTATAAACCTCTCTTTTTAGCGAAAAATAATTCACCATAACTATCGAAGGGCTAGATATTATAATTTACATATTTACCTTGAATGTTTTTTGCAAATAGTAGAGCGGAATCGATGGAAACATACTTTTTTTTAAGCATAAATTGAACAAAAAACCTATGAGCATCTTCGTACATTTTTGATTTTAAAATATTTCCTGTTCCACAATCAAAACAAAACCAACAGACAAAACATAACCTCAATTCTTAATTATTGTGAGTTCTCAGAGTTGTCGCACTATAATGGCTTAATTATCTATTCTGTGTAGAATAGAATTGTCTATACTGTGATAACTGTCTTTTATCATAAGTTTAAAAATACAATTTATCAATTTTACAGGTTGAAATATTCTTGGCGGTTTTTTCCTTGTTTCTCAAATCGATAAACGTTGATCAGCTGTTTTCAAGGTCGTTTCAGTTTTTGGACCTAGTTCGGCACGTCCGAAAGGTTTAACACTTAAAATTATTGATTATAATAACGTGATATATAAATAGATATTTTAATTAGATCGATAAGGTTTTACAAACTTGACTTGCTCATATGTCCTGCGAAAAAATCGTAAAATTGCTTTCTAAGGGGCCAAACTGCGGCATGAGTCCAGTAAATCATGTCTTATACAGAATTAGAATATGGATATCAAGGATTGCGTAATACAGTAAAATCAACTCACTTTTATGTTGGCGGTGTAAGTATGTTTTATTTATATTTACTCTATCGTTATTTTTAGTTATATGGTTATGGTACCTTAATAGTTATAAAATAAGTACCCACTACGTAGAATAACATAAATGTATTTGCAGTGTGTTATTTTCAAGCATCACAGAGGTGTAATTTCATCGATGCTACTTTTAACATAAAAATAGTTATTCGTAATTCAACCTGAATTAAAAATAAACATAAGTTATTCTAACGTAGTTTAAATGGTAGGTGTATGTAAACATTTTACTGCAATTCATTCTTGTCAGAAGTGTAAATTCTGGTTTTTATAAAATTGTACAATCTTTGATTGCTTGCACCTCGGAATTTGTGAAATTTAAAATCATTACTGTATTTCATTATTATTTATTTTTTCTGTTCTGAAATTGAATAACGAAATCTAGCATAATGTAACCTCAAGAAACAAAGCCGCAACTCATTTTTATCTTTTATCTGAAGACTTTTTTTTCTTCTAAGAAAAGGTAGAAATGAATTACGGCTTTGTTTCTTGGGAGTGTCGATATTATTATCACTCTTAAGAGTGCAGTCATGGGCTTGCAGTTAGAGTGCTTTTTTACACTTAGTAAAACCAAAATATTAATAAATAACAAGACGCTCAACACTTGAACATACATAATATTACATTTACTTTTAAGTTATGGAAAATCCTTAGTTTAGATTAGAAAAATTTGATCTTATTACACCTTCAGAAAGAAAAGATCTAACTTAAAAAACACCATTTTTGTGAGAGCCGTTTGAATATTCTGTTCTTTTAAAAAAAATTTGTATTATATTTTTTAAATTTTTATATTATAATTTTAATCCTCCAAATAAATCTCAACTCAAAATACCTCCCCGAACTCTCCAAATGTCCCCCATTTGAATAACATAGGTATGATTATAAAAGTTTCTGATTTCGTTTCTCTTCTCTGTATTTTATATCTTTTCTTACTTTCTTTCTTCCATGCTTTATATTATCATTTCTTCTCTTTTTTATTTTCTCTTTGTCGCGGCACTTCTACACTCCTCATCAAACCAATCTTTACCATGTATTTTCTCTATTGATCAACTAGTATATCAGTTTAATTGCATCCTTTATTATTTCTTCTATTCTTGTGCAATTCTCCTCGATTGTTCTATCTTTTTTTACATTAAAGTTTTTTTCTTTATTTCTTATTCAAGGAATTTCTGTATTTTCTCTTCTTGCAAATCACCAGTGACAGCCTTAATTTCTTTTTTTCCCTTGCGTTGCTCTATCTTTTCATTGTCATCCCTAGCAAATAATAATTATTACAATCTGCGTCTGCTCCTCAGTAGCTTCTTATATTCGTGAGTTCTACTATTTCTTATTTCGTACATCTTATACCGTAGTGGTCAGATAAAAGTTAACACTTGGAAAATACCATATCATATAATATGGGTCATTAACTTGCAAAGAAAGTTTATAGCTTAAGAAAGGTTATAGCTAATAGAATAGGACGTAGCTATGCTACAGTAATTAAAATTTAAAAAAAATATCGAGCAATTGGTTCTTTAAATAGATAAAAATGGACTGGTTTTAAAAACAGATAAACTAACCATAGAGATGACCAAATTTTGGAAAGACGGTGCTTTAAGGGGGTCACCCCGTGTGATTGCCGGTTTATTTCGCTTTTCTTTGGGATTTCTTTTTGACGAACAATAAAAATATAGAAGTTTCAACTTTTTACTATATATTTATTGATATTTCAACAGTAAGTCAGAATTTTTTCAGACCAAAATTTTCATCACAACGTGTATTGCGCCACTCCAAAGGCACCCATGCCAAAAAAACTGGCCTCCACGATTCCGGCTGATCGGCTTATCTTAAATCAAAAAACTTTTATTTTAGTCAGTAAAGCTGTCTCCATCGAGTGAACTAAAATCATTCCAAAATATTGAAAATTGAATCATTTACGAATAATTAATTAAATAAAATTTTAAAAAATTAAATAATTAATTTTCAATATTTTGGAATGATCCTAGTTCACTCGATGGCCACAGCTTTACTGATTAAAATGCCGTTCAGTTTTTTGATTTAAGATAAGCCAATCAGCCGGAATCCTGGAGGCCAGTTTTTTTGACATTGGTGCCTTTGGAGTGGCGCAACACGCGTTGTGATGGAGATATTAGCCTGAAAAAATTCTGACTTACTGTTGAAATATCAGTAAATATACAGTAAAAAGTTGAAACTTCTAAATTTATAATGTTCGTAAAAAAAAATCCCAAAGAAAAGCTAAATAAACCGGAAATCACACGGGGTGACCCCCTTAATAATTGGAAAAATCATTCACAAAAATAAAATTGGAGTTCCATTATATGATAAAAGCAGAATTAAGTAATAAATTTGTACAATGTAGGTTGCAAACCTTCAGATTATCGACAAGAAGAACTCATGAAAACCCTACTTGGACAACACGAATGAGGATTAAAAAGCTAAACTTTGCAAAATCCTACAGATATTGGACTGAAAATGATTGAAGAGAGGTTCATCTTTACATATGAATCAAAATGTAACCTCAATCCATTTGATGGAATTCGGTACATCCGCCGAAAGATTGAGGAAGAATTTCACAAATATTTAATTTTCATCAGGAACAAGTTTCCACTCAGTTTATGGTTTGGGGGTGCATTTATTACTTTGGAATGGGAGATTTAACCTTCCTCACTGGATTCAGAGAATGGAAACTTTTATATCAAAATCATTGAAGCCCATTTAATCCTATCAATTGAGAGACTATTTCCATAATTTATGATCCCACATTTCAGGACAATTCTGCGCCCTGTCAACGTGTTTGGAAAGGAAGTTTTGATGGTTTTGTATTCCTTTATATCAGATATATTCAAAAATATGAATTGAAGTTAAGCTTTTCCCGTTTTTAATCTACGAGATCAAGAATTTGTTAAAAAGACCGGTATTACCACCCTTCCTTGGCCTGGAAATAATCCATATCTGGAATCCTATCAAGAATTGCTGGACGGTTTTTAAGCGCAGTATACGCCAACGGAATCTTACAACCAAAATCAAATTTAAAACAGTCAATGGATGCTTGGAAATATGATATTAGGGCCGAATACTATACATGCTTAATAAAGGCAATACCAACAAGGATTAAAGCAGTTATAACGACTCGAGACTACTATACAAAGAGTTAACACGTTTGTTATATTAAAATAATAATTATTTTTTAATAATTAATAATTACCCACCCCTGGCTACGTGCCTGCCTTAATGTATATTCTTTTTTTTAAATTGGGTACTCCTTATTATATTTTTTTCCGTTGCAAAGTCTATTAGCCTGAGCCCATTTTCATCAGTATCTTTATGTTGGCTATGATTTCTCATGGGAGAATCGGACAATTCGGTGCGAGTGATTATATATAAATCCTATTTTGTGCAGGAGTAAATTACCATGTCGCGTAGGGTTTCTGAAAACTCGGGTTTTTAGGACTCGGACTCGCCGAGTTATTCCAACATGAATAATAAAAGTTGAATTTAATAAATTGATTACGTTCAGATAATTTAAACAAATTAATTTGCTTAATTTTAAAGACTCAGATTCGTCGAGTATTAGAGCCGAGTCCCGAATCCGAGTAACTACCCAAATACTTGGCGAGTCAGAGTGCAGTCGAATCGAGTCCAGAAACCTTAATGTCACGGAAGTGACTTAGGTAATCGAGTTTTTCAAAAATTTTATACTAATAGTCGATGACCGTCAGAAGTCAAATATAAGTATTCTAGAATAATAGGGCCAGATAATAGATAAGAGGAATATCCAGACAAACTCGAGAAAATTGAATTTGAAAATTTCTAGGCTAGCTATTTTCTTTTCAAACATTTTCCAACTCCCATTATAGCAGAGTTAATAGCACTCTCGTCTATAAATCAGAAGGTTTGATTCCTACAAACTTTTGATATCTTTCTGTAATCTATCAAATCTATGCTAATTAACAAATATTTCAAATTTGTTCTTAATTATAAGCTCATGTTTGGTTATTTTACTTATACATGCAGCTTGAAAATTAATTTTCTTTATTACAGTAAAAGCTCTATAACTCGACGTAAACGGGACCCATGTCCTGTTTAATATAGAATGTGTCAAATAAAAGGTTTAAATAAATATCTTTATATGAAATAAACATATGTTATTCTTGATTACGATAAGAATTTATTTGCACTTGTACTTACCCAGCAAACTTGATGATTTAATTTAAATATACAAATCTTGTAAAAAGAATTATTTTACAAAATTTTTATTAGATACTTACAAGTAGTAAACTTAAAAATAATTTTATATTTTACGAATAAATTTTATAAATTTATTAAATTGCAAAATTATGACTATATGCGTCATAAAATAACAAAACTATACGAGTAGAATGTAAATATTTTATTTTTATAATTATTTATAATTTCTGAATAATATATTTCCAATTTAAATTACCCTTTATTTTAGCATTGAGAATGCTGTTATTTTTCTATTATAATGTAAGCATTATAACGTAGGTAATCAATCTATCTGACTACATGTTCACCTCCGAGTCGTGACGAGAGAAAGCTCACAACTTTTGAGTCACAAGCATCTATCCATTAACATGATAAATTCTCAGAATTGTCTAATATGAGGATGTCCAGGTATAGAGCTTCTACTGTCGTTACTTCTTTAATTGGAATTTTTTTAATAAATTGGTATTTTTGTACCTTGTACTACATTTTTGTAAGATTTTTGAAAACCGTGACGAAGGTTAACACATTTAATCGTTTGCGGGTTGCGGGAAACGAGAACCCTAGTCCACGACTCTACTTTTGCTACTATCATCTTCGATGGTTGTCCTTTGTATATTTTATATACTTTATTTAACTTAGGTTATTCCTTATATATGTAGTTTTTTGAACAGGACTTTTTCAACTTGCTGTGCTTCCTTGCCATCAGCTGTTTTCATTCCATTCCTGTTTCCATTCCACCTGAAGTAAGCTCTCGAAACTTCCCTATCAAGTCTCAGAAGTACTTCGTTCCCAATTTTAGAAGTATTAAAAAAATTGGAGTAGTTGAAATTTGAAGGAACATTTTTTCCAAACATTCACAATCCAGAGAGTTCTTGTCAATTTTACATAAGTATTATGTCAAATTTATACAATTAGTAAGAAAAATTTTATAATAAACTTGTAATTTATTTTTTTAAACATTTATCTCTTTGTTACACAATGGACATCTTGAATATTGCAAGAACATTTTATTCCTTAAGCTTGGTACAACTAAAACTAAAAAATAATAGCGCAAGTTTCTAACTTCAACTTTTTTTTATATAAATATAGGGCGATTTAGAATCATGTGAACGAAGTGATTCAAGTCCAACTTTTCAGGAGTTTGATATGGACGACAATGTCAAGCATGTGGTGGTTGGCATATGTGCTATGTCGAAGAAATCTCAAAGTAAGCCCATGAAGGAGATCCTTACCAGGTTACAAGAGTTTGAATACATTAAGGTTATAGTTTTTCCTGAAGAAGTAATACTTGAGGTACTCCATCTAAATTTCTCTTTTATAATATAATTGTACATTTTTTTAAAGACACCGGTTGAACAATGGCCTCCATGTGATTGTTTGATATCGTTTCATTCTAAAGGTTTTCCGTTAGACAAAGCTATTCAGTATGCACAAATGCATAACCCGTATGTTATTAACAATTTACATATGCAATATGATATTCAAGACCGAAGAAAAGTTTATTCGATTCTTGAATCTGAAGGAATTGAAATACCTCGGTATGCAGTTCTAGATCGAGATAGCCTGGATCCAAAACGTTGGTGCTTTATAAATTTTACTTTTCTGTTTATTTATAAAAAACTTTCAGATCACGAATTGATGGAATCGGAAGATCATGTTGAAGTAAATGGAGTAGTTTTTAATAAACCATTTGTTGAAAAACCTGTATCTGCAGAAGATCACAACATTTACATTTATTATCCCACTTCTGCAGGTGGAGGAAGTCAACGATTATTTAGAAAGGTAATTATTCTTTTTTCCTTCACATTTAAAATCAATTAAGTAGGTACTAATTTCTGGTGTATATAAATTATTAATTTGGCTGTGGAATTTTTTCCATTATTATCTTAAAATTTATATCAAGGAAAGTCTTATGTCAGGTTTCATAAAACTTTCAAAACAACCTTCAATTTATTTTATCGGCAGTTTGTTAAAAGTTTTGCGAAACTGGGCATTAGTTTATAGTTTAAGCGAAAACTTCATTATTATATAGATTTTTTATATTTTGATATAAAAATTTTCAAAAACTAGTTATATTAACATACTATCAAAGACATTTTATGAGTCTAAAGTAACAAACATCATACACATCTTATGGTTTTATTATCATTTCTAAAACTTATACTGTTTTAATGTTCTGTTTGTACATTTTTCGTCTTCTGTAAAGTTTTGATTATGTATTTATTTTGGTTATCTGGTGGTGAATAAACTCTTAAAAACTTGGTAAAAATTTAATAAATAAATTTAGTATTTGCTTCATGCAAAACATAGGTTGTGGCCAAGAACCAATTTTGGAAGTTTGGAAGCAAAAAATATTTTAAAAACTAAACGTCAGATGAAGAAACATTTAGAAAAAATTTTTTATAAAAGTCGGGGGGGAAACTTTTAATCAGTGAACGTTTTTTATATTAGCTTTGCTTTTTAAAAGGCAACTGATATTTATTTTAGCAGATTCAGATTCTGCACGAAAAAATAAGTAACTTTCGTTGGAAAAATATTTTTATTATTTTATTCTCATGAGATCAACAATGGAAAGTATTGCATTTTCTGTCTAGACAACTATTATAATACCAAATGTACTGGCGGGCAAGCTGTTTCTACCATTATCAGTTTTTGGTATTCTTTTAGAATAGTTTTGCTATTCTGTAAGGGTTGATATGTTACCAAGCTTGATAATTTTCTCAAGAAACCTTGAAAATAGTTAATCTTGACAATTTTGCTATTCAGGACATTTTTGAAGCAAAATCTTGACAGTTATTAATTAACACCGATTGACAGTAGGCAAGTAGTAGAATCACTAGCTCAGATTGATAGCACTTGTCAACAGTTATAAATTTGCGGATAATCATTTAGAAATTTGTTTTATTATTAAGTAGCGTTCTCAGCCAATTAACGTGACACAACATAGCATAGCATAGCTTAGCACGGAAGTTAAAATACATTGAAACTTATGTGTGTGTTCAAATTGACAAATGACGAATTTGGCATAACATAACATAACAAAGCATTAACGATTTTAGGTCTATTATGAATTTACCTATTATACCAACGAATTAATAGGAAGGCGCTGGTAGAAATTGAAAGTAAACGTCAGAAAGTAATAATAATTTGTATTGTACTATAATTAGTATAATTATCGCGAATTTATTATTATATAATTACAGTACAGCCTCGATTATCCAGACACACTTTAATCTGGACACTCCAGTAATCCGGACACTTCTGCTCTTCGTACACTTTATATTTCTTACCTCTGCAATCCGGACGTATTTTTTGTTGCAGTATCTAATTAATGCAATTCATCGGTAACCTTTTATAAGACTAAACTATGACATTACTGCACACGTTTATTAAAGAGGATCAAGATGATTCTGAGATGAGAGTCGAAAATATCCTCAAAATAAAGCATAATGATGCAATAGAAGCTTTTTCAACATTGCTCCAACTGGCTGAGGAAAATATATCACAGGATCTACTATTAAGAAGAATGAAAAATATTGCACGAGATTTGGTAGTAAAGAAAAAATTAACCCAATCAAAAATTAATTGCTTCTTAAAAAAATCATAGTATGATTGTTTGATAAAAGTTGTATTTTTACTTTTTTGTTTGTTTATTTTATTTAGTTTATTAATGTAAACTATATATTGTAAAATAAAATGATTCAATAATACATATCAACGGTTTTTATTCAATAAAATAAGTTTAAAAAAATATCTCGCTAATCCGGAAAACTCGGTTATCCGAACAAACTCAAAACTATATCTGTCCGGAATAACGAGGCTGTACTGTAGTTAATTTAATTATGTCAAATAAATCGATACAATTTTGTTTTGTAGTGCTATGTTAAGTTATGCTATGCTATGTTGTGGTTAATTGGATGAGAACGACGCTTTACTCCAGATTTAATTAAAATTTACATTTAAAAAAAATTAGAACCACATAGATTGATTTAATATAGTTTTTGAAACATTTGTAAACGAATCGTAGGTAAGTGACATTGACAGTGTTGTCAAGGATAGTTGATGTATAAGGAAACTTATAAAATATTGACTACGATTGATAATAGTCAAAAATTGACAATTATCAAGACCATTGTGAATAGCACTGAATATCTTATTTGGCGGAAATAATAGGGAAAGACGGATTTATGCAAGGTTGAAATTGCACACGTAACATTTTGAAGAAAACATATTATATGTGCCAAAAATATGACTGGTGTTTCTGGAATCTCAAGATATTATTGCAATTGTGCCAATGGAATGAAAACTATTGAGCACTGCTCTATTTTGGCAGTAATCATTATTATTTATGTTTTACAATATATTATATTGTATCAAAAATAATAAAACCAGATAAACTTCCAAATATATTATGTATATATAGATTTAAACATATTATAATATATCATCGTAGGAAACATAAACATAATTTTATTTATTATTATTCTTTACCAAGTTTTGAGCAGTTTGGGATAGTTTTGTTTGATTATTTGCATTCCTAAATAAATTTTTTCTTCAATATTAACAATTTTATGAGAAATATTTCAGAAAAAGATTTAAAATATTACATGTAAATTGGGTTCACAATTTCATCTCTAGTGGTGATTGGAGATTAATAAAAATTTAATACAGTTTTCTCAAATATGTGGGAATTTGTTTTCATTATTCTGATTGGTTATATGTAAATAAATTTATTTACATTTCAAGTTTGTATAGGGAATCGTTTATCTTATAAATTATGGAATAAAATTATATTTACAAGCATGAGTTTCTGTTTTTATAAAAAGATTAATATTATCGAAAGCTTTCCACATATTTGTTAAAGAAATCATTTAACAAAAAATGTTTGTGACCACTTACTTCACTATTTTGTCACACATTTTGTACTGTACTGTCTTCATAATTCATGTGCTTTACAATCATCAGATGCCAACATTAGAAATCTTCTATGTATTTGCTTCCAAACAAAAATCTACACTGTATGTTCCATATTTTCTTTTCAGTTATCTTCCTTTGCGTTCACTGAATCAAGATTACTATATCGATTCCACGTATGTACAAACAATTAGACTAATAAGAAATCAAAATTATTGATTGACGATATTAATATATAATTCAATAGTTGAGCAGTTTTTGAAAGGTCTTTATATCATGTAAAAATCTTCTTTATTTCATTTTGTAAGTTCTCAAAATTTTAAGAGCACATTGCAAATTTTAGATTGGCAGTAGAAGTAGTGTTTACTCTCCTGAATCGAGAGTGCGAAAAACTGGCAGTTTTATTTATGAAGATTTTATGCCTACTGATGGAACCGACGTTAAAGTATGTTTTCCGGCTATAATAACTATCAAGTAAATTAAGTTTTTATGCTTAGGTTTATACCGTCGGACCAGATTATGCTCATGCAGAAGCTAGAAAATCACCTGCTTTGGACGGTAAAGTCGAACGAGATAGAGAAGGAAAGGAAATACGATATCCTGTAATATTAAGTAACGCAGAAAAATTAATTTCGCGGAAAGTTTGTCTCGCATTTAAACAAGCAGTGTGTGGTTTCGATTTGCTTAGGCAAGCTTATAATATTATGAAATCATAAAATTTTGCCTAATTAATTTTTCTTCTAATTTAGGGCAAATGGTAAATCGTTTGTTTGTGATGTAAACGGATTTAGTTTTGTAAAAAATTCAAATAAATATTATGACGATTGCGCAAAAATATTAGGAAATATGATTTTACGAGAGCTTGCACCCACGTTGCATATTCCATGGTCTGTGCCTTTTCAGTTAGATGATCCGCCAATTGTTCCTACAACTTTTGGTAAAATGATGGAATTGCGTTGCGTGGTGGCCGTTATTCGACACGGTGATCGCACACCTAAACAAAAAATGAAAGTTGAAGTACGACATGCTAAGTAATGTTAATTCTTTAGGTTTTGTAATCGAAAATTGAACTGGTAATTTTGTTAGGTTTTTTGAAATTTTTGAAAAATACGACGGTTACAAACAAGGATATGTTAAATTAAAGAGACCTAAACAGTTGCAAGAAATTTTAGATATTGCCAGGTCATTGTTGGCCGAAATTCAACAGCACGAAGCCGATCCGGAAATTGAAGAGAAACAAGGAAAGCTTGAACAATTAAAAAGTGTTTTGGAAATGTAAATTTTTATTTATTTACTATAAGAAATTACAATACTTACCTCAAATTCATTCCTAGGTATGGCCATTTTTCTGGTATTAATCGTAAGGTTCAGATGAAGTATCAACCCAAGGGTAGACCACGTGGCTCCAGCTCCGACGATGGTAAAACACAACTTAGTACGACAATTTTTTAATTACTTACTGTAGTTTTAATATTTAATTATTTTTTACTATGGTTTAGATTTACATTTTTATAAACCAAGTTAATGCACGTCTTGGTTTAATTGTTTTGATTATGTGTTACAACAAATTATCGACTTGGTTATTAATGTTGTTAAATTTGATGTTGCAGATCCTCCAGCGGAACCGTCGTTGGTTTTGATATTAAAATGGGGAGGCGAATTAACTCCGGCTGGCCGAATTCAAGCAGAAGAATTGGGCAGAATTTTCCGTTGTATGTACCCCGGGGGCCAAGGTAGACATTTGGCCGGTTCGTACCTTGCTTTTTATTGCCTTTTGTTCTAGTTATCTATTTTTTTGCATAATTTGTTTAATCTTTAAGAATGTATTTATTTTGGAAACACTTTGTTACTACCTCAAGGTGCATGTTCAATGTTCATCGTTCCACTTTCATTTTCAAAGTACAGGTACTGTATTTTATTCATGTTTAAAGAATTTAACATCTTTGACTAAAATTTATCTTCATTGAACATCAATAAGCTAAAAGCAAATAATATTCATGTAATATAATTTTGTATTGTTATGCTTCTTCTACAACTTTTCGTATTGACTCAGAATTTGATTTAAGAATCTAAAAATGAGCTTTTCTTTAGTAGAGTAGATTCTATAAATTAATGTAGTAAACTTGTAGGGATTCTTAAATTTAAATTTTGCGATATTGTTCAGTTAGTAAGTTGTCTAATTTTTCCAAGGCTTTAATTGAATTATTTTGTTGTAAAATAAACTTGAAACTATTACGTGAGCTATTAGCAAACATATTGAGATCTGCATGCAAAAATGTTCGGATATCCATATTAATACTGCACTTGTTTTTTATTGTTTCTGTTTTAATTTTCAAATATATTTTCCCAGCCCCCTATTTTCCTAATCAATTCAATTTAAGAAAGAGCATTTAATTTTGGTAAAAAGTTTTATTGTTTTTAAAGCTCATATCGTAGTTTCTGAAAAATTAGTATGTAGTTTTACACAAACTGAAACAATTAAAGCTGTTGTTCTTCAGTATTTAGAGCTAATCTAAAATGTACTTACTACTGAATTACGGCAACTTTGTGACAACTTGATGAACTTTAAAGTGGTCAATGTGGTACAAGTTGATGCACATTTTAAGAAAAACTCAATTAGAAAATAATATTAAGTTTTATTAGGTGAATATGCTGGAGCTCAAGGTTTAGGATTATTAAGATTACATTCAACATTTCGCCACGACTTAAAAATATATGCATCGGATGAAGGTAGAGTACAAATGACTGCGGCTGCATTTGCTAAAGGACTGCTTGCGCTAGAAGGCGAATTGACGCCAATTCTTGTACAAATGGTAAAAAGTGCTAATACTAATGGACTTCTAGATAATGACTGTGATAGTAGTAAATATCAAAATATGTAAGCATTTCTTTAGTTTTCTATAAAATCCAATACTTAAAAAAAATATTTAAGGTGTAAATCGAGACTTCACGAACTAATGCAATTAAATAGAGACTTCACTATAGAAGATGTAGAAAAAATTAATCCTTGTAATTCCTCGAGTATTTCCGATGCTTTAGATTTTGTAAAAAATCCATACAAATGTTGTCAACATGTTCACGAAATAATCAATTCTTTATTAGATGTTGTAAGATTAAAACGAGATGATCCTAAGACTAAAGGTATTTAATTTTTGTAATAATCGATTTTTTTTAATTTAATTTATATATTTTAATTTAGATGCAGTTTTATATCACGGAGAGACTTGGGAATTGATGGGGCGTAGATGGGGTAAAATCGAGAAAGACTTTTGTACTAAAAATAAAAGATTCGATATTAGTAAGATTCCGGATATTTATGACTGTATTAAATATGATCTACAACATAACCAACATACATTGCAGTACGAACAAGCAGAAGAATTGTACATGTACGCTAAATATCTAGCAGATATTGTAATTCCACAGGTAAGATAAATTACATAGAAAACCTTGAATTTTTTTAAACCAATTTTGAAAAAATAATGTGAAGATTGAATTATTTGCAGGAATACGGTTTGACATCACAAGAAAAATTAACAATTGGCCAAGGCATTTGCACGCCACTACTCAAAAAAATTCGCGCCGATTTACAGCGCAATATCGAGGAATGTGACAACGAAACGGTTAATCGCTTAAATCCTAGGTATTCTCATGGCGTTTCAAGTCCAGGGCGTCACGTTCGTACCAGATTATATTTTACTAGTGAAAGTCATGTTCATTCCCTCATCACGTGTCTTCGCTACGGTGGATTATTCAATGTACAATTTTTCTATTCCTTACATAAAATTTTACTAACATTTAATTTTTAGGTGGTTACGGATGAGCAATGGTCGAGAGCTATGGAATATATTTCTATGGTATCTGAATTGAATTACATGTCTCAAGTTGTTATTATGTTGTATGAAGATCCTACCAAGGATCCAAGCAGCGACGAACGATTTCACATCGAACTTCATTTTAGCCCAGGTGTTAATTGTTGTGTACAAAAGAATCTTCCTCCCGGTCCTGGTTTTCGTCCACATTCGCGCAACGAATCCGTCGCCAGTAAAACTGGAGTAAATTTAACAAGTTATAATTTGCCTAGATTTTTTTAATTTGTAACTTTCAGAGTTCGAATAGTTCTCCAACGCCAACGCCAGAATCGAGAAGTCATTGTTCGCCTTGTATCGACGAAGAATCCGAGGGTAGTACTGAAGAACGTGTGATTGGTGTGTCTAGTTTGCATGACTTGTCGCCACCTGTTTCGCCTAATCATGAAAAGCATTATAGGCATTATCACAAGTCGAATCCAATTCCTATAGGGTAACATTTTCTTCTTGTTTTATTATTTCAGTCTTGTAACTTTTAATTTTTAGATCGTCACATACCGTGAGTGGACATGAGGCAATGCATTTAGCAAAACGCTTAAATGAAGAATTGGCACAACAAACACCAAGAGAAGAAGGATCGGAGCGAACATTGAGTCCAGAACCTGAATTAAGATCAAAAAGTTACGATAATCGTACTACACAAACTCAAGGAAAAGGTAAGCAATTTTGTTTTGTTTTTTATAGAATTATCAAAAATTGTTTTAATTACGATATTTTATTTATGAGTATTTATCTGACGGACTTGCTGTGCGATAATAACATTAAAATAAATTGAAGAATTTTTCAATATAGAACAATGGAATCTTCAGTTCATTGTAACTGATGCTATGTTATTACTAAAATGTTTATTTATATTACTAATTGGCATGGTGAACTCATATCTAACTTGTGTTCTGATTATATTTGGGTAGCCGATCAGTTGCAGTACCAAAGCCTGGATGCAGTTAATAATCAAGGTATGTTTATGTTTCGACAATCTTTTCTATTGGCTTCTTGAACAAATTAAACTATCTGTAACCTTTTCGTTTTCTTTCCAATATTAAAGGTTGTTTTAATATTTGCTGACGCAACCATAACACTTTTTTATAATTTTACACATTTGATAAAACTTAATTACCACCGAAGCACTAATTCAGTTGGTTCTTATTAATTTAATTAACATTAAGAGGAATCCTTCTAATTTTTGGAGGGAAAAAATTATTTTAACTCTAATTTATACTGCACGATCTAAAAATAATATCATATTAGATGTGTTTGGCATGCTGCACCACCGTTTTTTTCAAAACTGCTTTCTTTAGTTAATCAAACCTTGATACAAAACTGATATAATGCAAGTTAATTGTGAAGAAAACTGACAATCAGAACCTTGTTTACACTTCACAAACTTTTGACTTAGGGAAACTTAGGGAAAATGTCCATTTCCTCACCTGTAACATAAATAACTATTGGGTAACTATGAACAAAATTTACAACAATTTTGGTAATTTGGGGATTCCTCTTAATTAGTTTAAATTATGTAAAATAACTTATTTTTAAAATTCCGCTTTTTGTTAACTTGTAAGTCAGCATCTTTAACTTGCAAGGTACGAAAATTGTATTTATTACTTTTTCTTGCTTATAACGATAAATTTGAATGTAATCTTTTAATAATTTTCTGTGTTAATTTGCAGTTACTATTTCAGGTTTTTGTAGTATTCAACTTGATTTTGTTGATGTATTGTGCATTTTCTTTACAACTATTCTTAGCGTAAGGTATATTTAAAAAAAAACTTGATTATATACTGCGCACATTTTTTGTTGTTCTATCTTAATTACTTTATTTTTGTAGTAAACACTTAAATGTTGTAGTCCAAGTTTCTACATGTAAAAACTATAATATTCTCTTCTCTAATTTTCAATTATTTCAATTTTTAGATTAAAACATGTAGAAATTTAGGTACTTGTGGCTGAGCATGAGCAAAGTCAAGTTGATAATAATGTAGAGTAATTCGTCTGCCCGTAATTGATCTGTACGTCTGGTGTTGAAATATTTCGTGAAGGTATTTTTGATTCTAATACTATGTTAGGGTCAAATTTATCTTCCTGTCATTGCTGTTTTACATCCAACCAACGCAACGCCATGTCTATTAAATTTTGCTTGTTTCTAACATTTTTGTCGGTTGCAAATTTTATATTGAACTAAAAAGTTCCAGCGAATAATTTGGTAATAATAAATTGATTGCTCTAATCATTTTCGTTACTTACATTATGTTGTGTTTTTAAGAATTATTTTGACTAATACTTACCATCATCGCATCGATGTTTTTAACTTGAGCTTGCGTGTTATTGCATGCATAATTTTACTTTAATGCTGTTTTGTGTATGCCATTTCACTAACTCCTTAATTTTGTGTGTTGTTTTGTCAACAAAAATAACAAAAACGCTTGGTTGAATTATGTTCTCTAAAATTTCTTTTGAGAATAACTAAATTTTTAAGGCCCATACATGATTTTTGAAAGGAACCTTGGCGAATTGAGTAAAGGTTTGTGGGCATATTTTTATTCTGGTTCCAAATTAAATTTGTGTTTCATAATAATGTGTATTGTGAAAGTGAACAATAATATAATTTGTTTTTCTTCTTTTGTACACATTCGATCCTTCTCCTTTTTAATGTCATTTCATTTTCGGCTTTTTTCTGTTATTCCCACTAATACTTACGTTAACGTCACAGAACACACAATCTCTCCACCGACATCTAACAAATGTAAATGTAGTGTGTCCAATGACAGTGACAATTTAACATGTACACATAAATTGAACAAGCGTGCAGAAATGATTTCTAAAAACACAAAAACACGTTGTAATGAAAATGATTTAGAAAACACAAATAGCGAACATTGCGATTTTTATCCTGTAATCTTTGTAAGTCCGGTATGTGAAACCGGCGAAGAAGACAAATTAGCATATTCGTTTAGCTTACCTAGCACAAAATCGGTAACAAGTCAATATAACTTTTTGCAATCGTACCGCGATTATTTGAATAGTCCAATAAAAAATCCACCTTTACGATCATTGTCACATCCAAACCCAATTATAACCAATCCAACCTATTCAGAGACCAACAGCAGTACTGGTACCAAACGCCACCGGCACAGCATTGCTGGGCAGACGACCTACTTTAAGATGTTAGGATTTAACACTGGAGGTCCTTTACCACTTAAGAAATTAGGAGGAGGAAGTACCAACTCCCTATTTTCTACAGCAGTAATATCTGGTAGTTCTAGTGCACCAAATCTCAGAGATATGATACCAAGTACGGCTAGTGCATCAGGTAATTTAATCTATGTTGTTTTTATGCAACTGCATATTTATGCAAATTTACTAATGTTTTTGTGTGCTATGTTAAAGATTACTTCCTAACCTTTTACGTTTTACATTTCATTGTATCGTCTCGATCATTTTATAAATCGCAAAAATATTTCATCAAGCCTAAAACTCTTGGTGTTGTCGAGTGCTGCAATAAACATTTTCCATGTTCATCTGCTACCTCTAAAATATAGATGCATTTTTAATTAAAATCGTAGATCTGTTTTTTTAAAAGAATATTGACTAACCATAATAATTTATAATGTTATTCGATCCACCAACCGAGTACATCTAGTTTTTTGAATCGTGTCTCCCTCGCAAGGTGCTGGCAACATCTTTGAGGAGAAAAGCGCTAGACTGAGTATTTAACAGTGTAAACACATTCATAAGATGTAGGTATTCTTCTTTTCAACACGGTGAAACCCTACCTTCATTTCAGAAAAATGTATTTTCTATCCCAGACAGATTGGTAGAACTTTTACATTTTCTCCGCCCTCCAAGGTTCATAGTAAATCTATCTAGCTTAGGATATTCGCAAGTTGTATTTCTTCCATCAAGTTAATAATTTTGGAAGTAATCTTTAAAATCGTTGCGCGACTAAAATAAAATAATATTTGAAAAACAATCTTTTAACATTTGTTATAGCAATTGAAGGTTTTGGTGGTGTGCCTCCAATCAGACCGTTAGAGACACTGCATAATGCATTATCGTTACGACAACTTGACATATTTTTGGACCAAATGACTTCGATGCCGTTGTTTAAGACTCCATCGTCGACGCCCCCAAAATATCCTACTCCTTCGACGACTCCAATAAATTTATCAGACACAGATGTAAACAACAAGGGCTATTCAACTCATCCTCCGCCATTAAAATTACAATCGCCTTGTAACAGTAAGTTTCGTTCAATTTCCATTTTGTGATGTAAACAAATATTAATTGATCAGGTTTGGGCTGGAGCGGACCTCCAAGTTTTGTATCTTCCAGCAGTGGTCCTTCATCGCCAGGAATTTCGGATCCATATTCAAATTCTAAAGAAAGCAGTGAAATGTCGTCGAGTATTGTCAGCAGTGATGGGTAATTTATTTCCTATACAAAAACAGCACGAGTCACATTGTCAAATTATAAATGTTTATTTTTTGTCGAGTCACTTTTTCATGAAAACATTTTATATTCGGATCACATTTTATTGACTTTTTAAGATGACAATTGAAACCAAGAAGTGGAGTAAACAAAAGTGGCATGTTATGTACACGTTTTAAATTATACTTTTTTTTATAAAAAAATTTATTTTGTCATGTAATTTATGTTTTATTTTGTGCACACTGTATTAGGTAAATGTCTGGAGCATTTCTTAAACTAAGAATGCCTAAAATTTACTTAAAGAGGTTAGATGGAAATTTGAGTGTTAGAGAATTAGTCTAGCAAAGTAGTGATCAAAATTTTTTATTTAGTGACGTTTTTTCTTTTGATACTCATAGACTAAAATAAGCAATTTTAAAAAACAAGCAATTAATGTAATGGTAAGTATTATATTAATTATTCGAGGGGACCTTATTTAGTCATTAACCATTTATCCATTAAATGAAATTACTGTAGAAGTTGAAAATTAATTAACTGCTTACATGTTTTAACAGTAGCATGAAGGTGGCAAATTTAACATAACTTGGATTACAAAAGTAGTAATTGGGCTTTAAGTAAATTGTAACAAATGCTAGACAAATTTAAGTACGACTAATGGAATTGCTTTATAGGTCGGTGCTTCTGGGATTTAATCCAATTGGGAATGCATCAAAACTCGATAGTTAACGGACTGTATTAGAATGATAATAGGATAACTTAAATTTTGATTCTGTATCTCCGATGGATAACAAATCAATCAGATTAACTTTTTTTTTTAAGTTATCCTGTTATCATTCTAGTAGTGCTATGCTCTCGCAGACGTGTTGTCTAGAATTTTGTAGTTTACAGAAAAGTTCTTTTAATTTTTTTTACCCAATTTTGCGGTTTAGAATTTATTAACCAAGTACCTAGCATATTTTTGCACACCCGGAAATTAAAATTTTTGTTCTTTTAGATACCCATTTGAGTTTTACCGCACTCCCGATCTTTTGAAACTTTGATCTAAAATTGTCTACGAGCACTGGTCTATTAGTATATAGGAAATTACTATATTATTTAACTAAAATTTTTATTTTGTTCTGTAGGGGCTTGGTTGATAATTTATCTCACATTTTCCTGCCAGACTTGGATCAAGATTTAGAAAATGTTGAAATATTATTGCAACCTACAGGTCAAGTATCAGACTCGAGAGAATTTTCCGATTACTTTGCAAACTTACAAAGATCCCAAAAAAATATCAGACATGGTGTGTATTTTATGATCAGTTTTGAACCCAACAGTAACACTTGTATTTTAGGCGACGAAGTGTCGTTCATGCGAGCAAAATGTATGGAAGTTTCCAACGACATAACCATAACGCAGCATTCGGAAATGTATCCCAGTGCATCGATACAAATTCCTTCCAGCAAGGTAGGCGAGAATAATTTGGATGCCAATGAAATCGACGACGAAGGAAGTGTGACGCCAACAACCAACTCACCTTATTTGAAAAATTATTCAGACAAAGGTAATCCAATTCACTACAGATTGCCTGTTGCAGGTGTAAAACAATTATTTTTAGGTGGAACACAGGGTTCCGTTATTGTCAAAGAATTTTATATGGAACCACAAAAAATATCGCGAGTTTCCAAAAGTTTCCATGGTAAATCGCCGACATGTGATAGTTTGTTAAATATTGCAGCAATTCCGAGACGGGCCAGCGAAGAAATAACCACGAGTGAAAAATGTGATATTACAAAGAAAGTTAGTTTGGAAAATTCTCCTAAAAAGTACAAATCCAAACGGCATCAGTTTAAAACTCAGCTGTCGCATCCAGGCAATTCGACATTGTCGACTAGTAATGTGGATTCGAGGAAATCATCTTTGAGTAATGAAAGTGGTCAAACTAAAACGCGTTTCACCACAACTTTAGTGAAAGAAACAAACTATAGTATTCCAAAAAATAGTGAAGAAAATAAAGATTCCTAAGTTATAAATATTCGGTTTGTTGAACATTAAATTGTTTCATAGATTTTATATTATATTGAATGAATTAGACTGTTCCAATTTTTATATAGGTACTAAATTTTAATAAAACGAATTATTTGCACTAAATTTTATTCTTAGATTTTTTTTAATTCATGATTACAAAAATTAACAAGCAATTTTTGTGGACGACTTTTCTAATCCGGTATGGACCTTAAAATTTTTTGCATATTTTTGCTCATATGAATTAAAAGAAATCACATTGGGATAAACATCAAGTTGTGTATACCGACCATTCTTTTTTTTTTTTTTTCCTATTTTACATTCTACCCCTTACCTTCCTCGGATTGTCCCACACTGTTACATTTTTTTAATTACCTTTTTGTCGTAGGGTATTCTTTAGAGAACATATTTAGGATAACTTTCGAGAACCAAAAAATCGTAGGTTTTGTTCATTTTAATACATATTTTATTGACCTAATTTTGTCCACTTACAGTTCAATGACCCAATTATGTATGTAGTTTTACTTACAATGCAGCATTTTAAAGTGAATTTGACTCACTGAAAGGTTGTAAAACATTAAAACGGCAAAAAAACAAGTGTACATGAATATATTTTGTATATGTTTTAAGTTTCATAATAATCGTACAGAAACAGCATACACCAAACATCCAAAACTAACCTACTTTCAATTTTACTGTAGTTCCAATCAACTTAAAACAATTTGTACTTAAACACAGCTTACATAACGAGACAATTGTTATGTAAAGAAAATTATAACACTGTTATGATTATTACTTTTTTCACAAAAAAACCAGCCCAATAACAATAAAATGGGTGATGGAATTGTTAATATTATTTGTTACTAACCTTTTTCATTTTTATTTGTTCTGCCTTTACCACAATTAAAGTGATCAATTTAAAATTGACATCAATATGTTTATTATCAAGATAATATACAGCCAAAATTTTTTATTATGACAAAATATTTGATATTTTAAATATACATGGATATAACAAGTATCACTTGTAGAAAAAATGCAACAATCATTTTGGCAAAACATTTACAACAATGTATACATTACAATTTAACACAAAATAGTTTTTTGCAATGGAAGCGAGATCAAAATTCATAAAATTAATAAAATAAAATCGCTGCCTCTAAGTTATTGTTATCAAGGTTCTTAAGCCTATCAGTCAAGGCAGAAATTTACATAAATATTTCAATATTTATGCACTTGTATTCTTAAAAGTACATGGCAGTTATAATCTGAAATTTTCAAGGAAATAATGCTTACAAAAGATCAATTATTATGAAAAGCTGCCAATTAAAACATTCAAAATAAAATTTTTTCGTGAAAGCAACCAAGTTAATGTGTAATAATTAATAAAACCGAACAACTAAATACAATCGTTTCCACATAATCGTCTTTACAAATTTTAAAATTTACGTATCAAATTTCTTTCTTTTATAAATAAAAACACTAAATATAATTTTTTTTTCAAATTTTTAAAACATAATTTCCATAACAATAAAATTTTTAATTTTAATCTAAACATAATAATTATGTAAATACAATAAAACAAAAATATTTTAGTGAAACATTTTCACATTTCGATTTTATTATTTTTTAAATCTAGGATCTAAATACAAAAAGCTAGGCACAAGTTAGTTAGGCAATGGGGTTTTTTAAAACCCTAATTGGGTAACGCCATCGAGTCAATAGATTACCAATAAAATATTCCATACAATTAAATTTCCAAAAAATAAACCTCCACAATTTTAACATCAAAACAATCAGGTACTTCACAAAGAGGTCCACTTTTATTAAAGCCAAATTTGCACGTGACTAGCTTCGCTTAATTTTGAGACAAAAAGGTTAATAATTTTTTCAAGTGACTAGAAATTTCTTCAGTCCCATTAAACTCAATTTTAACGAATTAGAATTGGGAAAACTTTTTTTTTACTGGATTTTTGATAATATTAACAATATCTTTAAAAATCGGTGGTTCTCAAACTGTTACAGAAGTCGTTTGATTTCTGGTTTTAGGTGGTGAAATTTAGTATCTACAACAATTTTTTTGAGAATTAATCTAAATATTCTTTTTTGGGTTTTTAGAGTTTCATTAAAAATTTTACTCCACCCTGTCTTGAATTGGAGATCTCGTTTAGCAGTCAACAGAATTAACCGCTAGGCTGCATCAATTTATTAGTTGGCTTCAGACTCTTATAGGGCAAATTATGGATTCCTCTAGTTGCCGACAATTTAGTTGTGATGTAATTCAGATTCCACTTAAAGCTGTAAGTCCTTGTTTACTTTTAATCGGTAAGTAACAAATATTACTTGTAATAAAATTGAATTTGTGGCTCAATAAAGAAAATGTAAAAATAGTTTAATAAGTAGTATGAGAGCCACCGATTCAGAATCGATTGTATAAGTAAAGGTTTCAATTCCTAAAAAAATTCCTTCGCTAGATATCCAAAATTAATATTTAATATTCGTATCAATTTTTCATTGGTAAAATGTTAACTCGACGAACATAAATAACACATGCATAATTTTTACTTATACCCAGTATATAAATATTTAAATTTTCAATAGTTTTAATAATGTTACACATTACATCATTTTGTTTCAAAACAAAGCACCTTCGAGGAGTCGAATCATCCAAATAAAAATAATATTGGCAAGAGGAAGCCAAAAAATATTTTATACAATAAACTTACATAACAAGATGACAATAATATATGATTAAAAATCACATTTTTAAAAGAAGCAATGTTCCTTTGTTTCTCAAAAGTTAAAGTGTAATTTAGGTCCAAAATTGGAATTTTGCAGGTCCAATAAATTTTAAATTGCTTAATATGAAATTATTAGCACATCACATTACACTAACATGGATTTGTTTTTCATGTTTTGTGCACATAAAACAAAGGGCATTACATTTCCAGCACATAAAATGTGCAAATGTGCATTTTAATCAAAAATTTAAATATTCTAATAAATACAAAAAAATAACAAAAATAACTTTTAAGACGCAATTTTAATTGTTTGTTTAATTTTTTTTAAATATTGGAAAACCTAGTTTCCAAACTATAATTAAATATAGAAACTTAAAGTATGATCATCATCACACACCTAAACTTTATGAAACCCTTATTCATCTCATTTTATCACAGATACACATAATTCAGTCGTGTTCAAAAACCAATCGTCTGCAAAAATATTTAATTGAAGTGTTCTGTAAGATGTTACCTTTGCAACCAAATTAGTCGCATCGATTCTGATACTTTAAAACAAACCCTTACTCGTTAGAAAAATTTGAAAACTATGTAAATCTCAATTACCATTTTGTAATAAATTATATTTTTTGTTTACAAAAATAGATACTGGACAGTTTTCTATTAAATTTCAAGTTACAACAAATAATAATTAATGCAATAACGCAGCTTTCTATAAAAACTGCATCAAGTTAATGTTGCAATAATTTTTTTTTTTTAATAAAACATTTAGCGACTACCAATTCCATTTTCCATTAGATGAATAATAAGTTAACTAAACTTTGTAACCTATTACACACATATTTTTTAATTTTTTATGCTCTAGACGAGAATAGTATAGTAATCGTGCAAGTAGAAAAAATACAACAAACATCATTTTTGGGTACAAATTTTTGTTGGTTGTTTATAGGGCGTTTCTACTCGATATACATCCACCAACGAAGTATGATTTATATAAATTTTATTAACGTTAACAAGTCAATAAAAACTTGTATATACGGTAAGTTTCATATTTGTTTTACAATGTAATTCCCTATTTTAGTAAAAAAAGGCAATTTACAATGAAATAATAAACAGTCACTCGGTGTTACACAATAAAATAAAACTTTGCATACTACATAATATGAAACTACTTTCGATAATATTAATATCATAGATTTATAGTTAACTGTTTGTTTCGTATACATAATTAATAACACTCATTAAACCTAACACAATAATGATGAGAATTTTTTTTTTTAGAATTTAAACAAGAAATTAGGTATTACTTTGTAAATTTCGTTTCAACAAATTTGGGCGTTTTAGATTTCCTTACGATATTAAAAATGCAGTCCACTGTATGTAACAATTTTCTTTGGCTTTCAATAGTTTGATCAAGAAAAATTAAAAATAACAAGACCTTTCTTACATTCGATATGAGGTGAGATTGCATCTCACCCTATCCAAACACTCTTTCATCAAACATTTAAACAAATTCAAGCACTCTTAAATGCGATGAGAAACTCCCTGAGCAATTTTTATATTCTTTTTATTCTAAAATATGCAGGGTTTAAAACGACAATCCTCTTTTATTTTCAAAAAAAGGAAAACATTCTTTATAAATTTATCAGACTTTTAAGCATGTAGAAAACATTGCGTTTGTACATTTAGGTAAATTTTTGACCACTGACCAACAATATCGTTATAATATTTAACCCATACAGATACGATATTTTAAAGAATATAAAAATATTCATAGCATACTTATCGTTACACTATTAATAGTTACATTTTTTTTTAATAAATAAAATGTTTATCTTTAAGTTTTTTATTTACACAATAATTTTTTTATCGCAAAGATGAACGGCGAAAAAACATTTTAATTTATGTGGTGTCATATTACCAAAATTAACTTTTTAGAATAAGAAAAATAAAATTATGTAATACCTAATATCGATTTTCAAACTAAGTCGTTAGAGCTACTTTATTTCTAATTATGTGAAACTTTACAAATTAATAAAAAAATAGATTTTTATAGTAGTAATAATAACAAAAAAAAAAGGAACGAAGACGACGAAAACGTTTAATTTTAAAATTAAAATGAGCTAACAACTATTATGTACACCTAATTATATGGGGTAGATAGATTACTTCACAATCCACATTCATGTTGGAATATTTTGATAGACAACTCACAAATAAGCAGACTTTCCTTCACATAAATTCATCTCGTATCAAAAATATACAGTCATCTACAAAATATCACATGGCCTAGTTGTTATAAAATCTTTCAAGTTTATACGTTCTGTTTCACCCCATACATCAAATAAATTATGTACATAATTATTTATAAATAAAAATACTATGCAAATCTTTGTTAGGTAACTTAACCAAGTAAAAACTTCTCTAAGATTATTTAAATTAAAATTTAACACTGAGTAGTTTCTAGTCTGATTCATTATTTTTGTTACTGGAAATTTTACAACAAAGATCTTCATAGAGAAGTCTTACTTTATCAACTTATTGTAAATGAACAAATGTAATTGGCAAAATATAAAAAAAAAATGAATTGCTTTCCATGTTGTCCACCTCGCAGAACAGTGTTTCCTCAAATGCAAGGAATATTGAAGAAAAAGAAACAGTTTTCAAAAAGCTAAAAGTACTACCCATTTTAAAAGCAATGTCCAGTGTAAATTTTTCGAAATTGCAATGATAATCTTTAGAGGATTCAATAAGATTCAACTTAGATTCGAAAAATTGTTTGGTACAGAAAGATAAGAAAAGTGGATCATCATTTTTCTCTTAATACATTTTTGGTGGAATGTACTGAAAAATATTACAACTAGTATAATTTACTGTAATGTATCGCTTTAATAATCACCAAATCGATTTACAATTTGGAAAATTTTAAAAAATTTCATATTAAAAATATTTTTCTTTGGACGGAAACAATAAAAACATAGGCATTGGTGGCATTTATAGGGTTTCTAAATCCCAAACCAACACACGTCATGAGCATTAACGACGTCACATTAGACCAGGGCTGTCAAAATTTTAAACAACGTGCGATTATAAAGTGAGATATATACCGAATTATCATCGCAACACACAATACTGTACATACACGTTAATGTAAGCATACTTATAAAAATTAACATACAATCGTAATTAGAATTCCATTTTTATGTGGTGGTAATGACAGACGTCATTCCTCTGACGTAATCGGTTCAAGATTTTGAAACTCTCTAGTTCCTTAACAGACATATTCAATAGAGGCTATTGTTGAAGAATTTTTAAATCTTGATGTTCATAGAACTGACAAAACAATTTGGAAAAATTGATTTTTAGAATTATTATGACTGAAAGAATTAATTATTATAATTGTCTAATTTTTTTTAATTAGGCCTATAGATTATTGTTGCATAAACTTGCTGATATATTGCAATTAAAAACTTTTAAAAGCTATTTTCTCAGAAACGGTAGTTCATAGCACTTTAAAAAAAAGCAGATGTTTGCTTAATTTTAGTACTCTTTCAACCTACCAAAGCTTGTCTGAACCCTAGAGTTGTTCTTGGGGGGGGGGGGGGGGTTCTCCTAGTGAGTTAGATCAAACCCATTCATCTTTGATTTTTCTTGATGTTGATCTTCGATCAAAGAATTTAAATATTAACATGACATTTGAACAAAAATTACTACTAATGGAAATCGTTAATTTCTTCATTTTCTCAATTTATTTTATTTTATGTGCATTTACTTGGAAGGAACATAAAAGCTAAAGCTTTTTATACGTAAAGGTTAGAGATCAAGTATTGTTTAACCCCTTGGGTGCAATATTTTAATTTTTAAAGTGTAAACCTGATTACATTTCTATGACCCCTACTGTATAAGTAGTTGCAATGTTATAGAAATATTAATTTGAACTTTTTATGTTTAATAAATAGAAAACAAGCTAATTTGCTTTACATTGTTTCTTAATAATCGTTAGTAATACTTTTCTTCAGCCTCATTTATATTTTGAATTTTACTTCATTTTAGTTTGTTCTTTACCCTTAGACCCACCGAAATCGCATAAACTTGCTTTCATATACTATGCAGATATAATTTTAATAATAAATTAGATAATTTAAACATCTTTTAAGGAAACACTCTGTTCTATTATCAACTTAACAAATATTCCAATTTAGAAATTTTCAGTAGCTAATCTTGGGCCTGTTGCGCCTTACTACTTTTCACATATTAGCAATATTTTGTACTACATTTGGTCAATTCTCATATAACTTGTTTCGATGCTGTACCCGCCTATTTTTCTGAAAACTTATTCCAGCTCAAGTTTTGTTTTTCGAGTATTGTAGCATTGAGAACTTCAATTATGAAAACCTAAATCTATCAATTTTTTCCTAAAATGCAGGCTTTTTAAACTGCAATTATCGCGCAGTTGGTGATCGGTAACTTAAGTGATATTGCCCATATAAAGCCTGCATTTCAGGAAAAAATTTATAGATTTAGGCTTTCATAATAATTAAAGTTCCCACTACCCTGCAATGCTACTGTATCATCACACAAAAAACAAAACTTGAGCGAAAATAAGTTTGCAGAAAAATAGGTGGGGACAGCATCGGAACAAGTTATATAAAAATTGACCATTTATTGTCGACTCTTTCTGCATTTATTAGACAATTTCAATTTTTTAGTCTCATTTGATCCCTCCCCAGAGGACTGTCACCTTATTAATAACTTTAACGTTCAAAAATTTAAATTAATCCGCGTTTGCTTTATAAATTGGTCTTTTAATTTTATTGAGTAAACTATCATTTAAAAAACGAGACAACTTCCTGTTCTCATTGATCTAGACTGCTGGGACACCGAGACTCTGAAGTTTACAATGAGATGTCTCGTCACGTTAACAGTGGGTAAAAAGTAGTTGGTATAATAGACCCCGATAACTACATTAATATTTTGCCATATTTCAATTGTTCATCTATGAAACAAAAGTTTATTGTGATATTCTAAAATTGTACAGTATTTGTCAAAAACTGAAAGTACTATAATATAATAAAATTACATTGGCAATTTCAATTAAAAACGGTTAATTTCAAGTAGGGTTAATTAGGTTTATAATATAATTTATGTGCTGCATTTTCATAATTTATTTATTACAAAAATTTTACTTCAGCATTTTAAAATCGCAGTAAAATGTATTTTAAGCAAATACAAAGTAAATTTTGACCTATTCATAAAAGGGACATTGCGTAAAAAGAAATTTCGGAAAATGTTACATTCGGCACGAAAAATCAATTACTTATACAAATTCAGATTATTTAACGAAATTTTTAAAATTGCAAAAGATCATTTTAAACATTTGCTATTATATAAATTTAAAAAATGTGATGTGATGTGTCTTCTATTATTACCAAGATTCCTAATGAAAAAGCGAATAAAGGTGATTATATAACAAAAAATTAAACTTCAAATAAAATACTAAAACATAAAACTTTTTGACAAACAACATAAAACTTTAGCATCGCTAAAACATAATCAATAACAATAAAATCAACTAAATATTAGTCAAAATCTTTCTGTAGACCAATTAATTTGCAATAATTGACGCGTTAACTTATTAATTAAAATAATAAAATTATCGTAATAATAATTAATTTCATATAAAACTATGAGCCGTTAATGTTGGATGTATTTTTTAAATCGAATTCGCTTCCATTGATTACACAACTTTCGTCTAGAACATTATTAATATTTTGTTTGGTGTTATTAGCGTAATTACCTTCCGATAATTGACCATCAAAGTTGTAGGCGGCTTTGTTGTTGTCCCCTATTAAAATATCGCAATTGAGATTTGCATCGTTAACATTAAACATATCAACGTTATTATAAATTCCGTCGTTACTTTCAGTACTCGGAAAAAAAGTTAAATTTTGGTTAATCTCGTTTCCTCTACCAATCTTTTCTTTTATAGGTTGTCCGTTTAATAAACAATCTTGACTGTGATTGTAAGAAAAGGTTTCATTTAAAGCTAATGGTGTGGAAGGATAAGACCGATAATTTTTTGATATATTAACCTTAGGATTGGACGAACAAGGTATAGGAGTTCCTGGAACGGAGCGCGACGGATTGTATTTCATGGAGTAATTTATTTCGGAACTGGAATCTATGTCAATACTTAACGAACGTCCTAATATTCGTAAATTTGGTAAAGCGTTGGCGTTCATTTTTATGGCCTGTTGATCAAAATCCATAGAAGACTCCGCGTCGGGCAATTCCAAATTGTTATCCAATGAAACGTTATTATAAACGTTTCTAGATTCTATTGGAATTTCGTTACATCTGACTTTCATGGCGTTCGTTTCAGGCGTTTGCAACATATCGTTTGGACATGAATCCAAGGTGCTTAAAATTTTGTTCATATTTATATTCTCGTTATTTGGAAACGTGTCGAAATCGTTAAAATCGTTTTCTATGATGCTCGAAGAGGAAGGAATAAATGGAAATTGAGTTGGGGCAAAGGAATTTTGTACAATTGGTGATTGGAGATTATGATTTGTTTTGAGGCACATCTGATGTAACGGCACTGATTGCGATCTATAATTTGTTTCTGCAGTCACATCAGATAAATTTTTGGAAAATAGTTGAGTAATTTCTGTAGACAATGAGTCCTGCATGTTGACATTTAGACTTTGCGATCGTGAATAATTCGGCGAATATGTAACTTTGTTGTTTGAATTTAGAAGTTTTTGCAAGAAGTTTGAATTTTTCGCTTTGATAGCATATTTAGGACTAGCTGGAGCCGACATTGGCAAATAATTATTTATTTCGGTAGATATGACAAGTTGGTTTTGTAAATCACTGCATTCGTTTGTCACATCGACTTCATTGTGTGTATCTGTTTCTTGTTTAATCTTAAGGTTTGTTTTAGGCAATATTATTGGTTTACGAGTCGAAGGTATACTTAATAAACCTGGCTGATTAACAATAAAAGATGTACTTACATTTTGATGACCGTTACCTTTTGCTCGAGGAACGGGCGTATTTCGTGGACTAACAAAAGGACTCACGGTTGTACTAGAACACTTTGACTGTATACCATTAGGCGACATAGGACCTGGCGATATTGGCGTAAAATTGAAGTTTTTTCTGCGCGTATTTGGACTTGGCGGAACGGAGTCGTCTTGAAGAATGTCAAAACTAACCCTTCTGCGTGCGCTGACGCACATATTGGAATAATCACTGTTTTTTTGATAATTAACATTTGAATTTGATAAATTGGTTTTCGTAAATGCACTACTGTTGGATGTTAGCAAAGATGTTAAATTCAAGGCAGTTTCTTGTAAATCGTCAGAACAATCAATGTCCGAACCATTTGTAGATGAATTAATATCCGCAATATTATTTTGTTGTGTGATTAAAAGTTGACGCAGTTGGGATATTTTTGACGATACATCTTGATCGGAATTTTTATCTTTATTTTCAAAATACTTTACCAATTCTTCCTCGTTCTCTTGGCTATTGTTGGTGCCCAAATAATCATCTAATGCAGATTTATCCATATTTGCTATGCTTATTAATCGCTCTCGTGGAAGTGAGACGTCGGTATCGACATCTAAAGATATCAAATTGTTGTCGATATCGGACTTGTACGAATCTTGTACTAATTTTTTAATTGCCTTTTCTTTCTTAATAGCAATCTTGTTCGAGGTGCTAGTGTGATTATCAATGACTGTTTGATTAGATCGATTGTCGGCAGCAGGAGCTATTTGTGGATTGTACAAGTCACAAGGTTCTAATTTAGGTTGAATTGCTTTGTACTTTGCATTTTTACCTTTCTTCGGCGATGCTGTAGAAAAAAATTTGCTTGGATTACTGTTGAGGCGTGGTATAGGTAATTTACCAACTGCATTTGATTTTGACACAAATTCGCCCGTTATCTCGCTATTATGTTTCTGAATTTCATTCGTATACTCGCTTATTTGATCAGGGTTAACTGTCTTATGAAAACTGCTAAAATCAGGTAACGTTTGTAGATTAGCAAAATCTATTGATTTATCACAGACAGGTTGAAGGCCCTGAGACGGACTTATATTTACATCACTTGAAACTGCAGTTGGTGACGCATTTAATGGACTAACAGTGGCAGACCTAGGTTGAGGTTTGAACTTTTTGGAACGTGTTTTGTGTTCTATTTTCGGAGATTGAAGTTGCTGTAAAATTTTTCTATTTTTAGATTATTTAATTTATTAAATAAGTTCTTATTTTATTGAGAATTAAATTTAAAAGATGTTTAATTAAATCTGTATCATGAGGAATAATTCTTTCGTGTCTGCGATTTTGATATCCTGGTATAAATAAATAATTCAAAATTTATTAGAATTTTTCAGTAGTAATTTACCAACTTATGGTCTAGTCATTAAGTACTTTTGAAAATAACAAGGAAATGAAATATTTTTTTGCTTCAAACCTTTACTTTAGTATTTAGTGGTCTAACTTTTCTGTGACAGATTCAAACCGGAATAAGGCCAAATTTATTTTAAAAAAACGGTCAAAAGAGATCAAGTTTGAAAACTTATAGCTAAGACCCTAATATAGCTACAAAGTTATTTTACACATAGATTTATAAATAATTCAGTCTAGTTTCACTTATCTGTAAACCACTTTTGCGTCAGATGAACAGAAAAACAGTTCTATATCGAAAACTAAAATCAATGGTTTTTTGCAAGGAGTAAATATCTGAAAATAATTTTGTACACAGGACTCGGAATGCCAATGATTTCCATGGAATTCCAAAGGTTCTCAAAGAATTCCAATGATTTCCAACAAGAGGGAGGTAACGGGGTAATTGTACCCCCCCTCCCATGACCCATCAAAACCAATAAAATCCCTAAATTTTGTTAAAACTTAAAAATTATTTCTAAATTCTTATTAAAAAAATATGGATTTACCCTCCCCAGTCTCATTTACCTCACCCATGAATTTTTCCTAAATCTGCTCTTGTGTACAACTGAAGAGAAATTTGAGGAAGTCTTAAGATATAGAAAATACAAAGAAATTAAAAAATCTTAAGAATACTATATAGATGAGCTTTTTTTATTTTTTCAATTTTCTAGGATATTCTAGATTTCTTAAAATATCCTAGAATTTTCTACATTTTCTGGGATTTTCCATTTCACAAGATTCCGAATATCCTGAAACTTTCTAGATTTTTCTGAAATTTCTTTGGATTTTCTAGAGGTCCTTAAGATATCCTTGAATTTTCAAATATTTTCTTAATATTTCTATTTCTTGGATTTCTTAACATTTTTCCGGTTTTCCATAGATTTCCTTTCACTTGTACTCCAGATTTCCCCCTCGATTTAACTAACTATAAGTGGAAAACCAACTGGAAATCATAATATACAACACTAATGGGAAATTTGAAAAAAAAAATGTTATTTCCTTTGATATTCCTGTTTCTCACGAATTTCTTGAATTTATTAAAATTTCCTAGGATTTTTCATTTCTTTGGATTTCCTATTTACTAAAATGTCCTAGAATTTCCCGAGATTATCTTGAAAATCTTAAAATTTCATCAAACATCTTCAGATATTCTCTTCACTAGTACACCAGAGATTTTTGATGATTTCTCCGTAGTTTGTTGCTGGAAAACCGAGGGGAAATCGTGAAATACAAAAGTGAAGGAAAATCTTATGATATTAGGAAATCTTAAGAATGATCGAAATAAGTTTTATATTTTAGCTTTTTCAATTTTCTGAGATTTCCTAAGATTTTCTCGATTTCCTAAAATAATAGAATTTTTTTAATTTTCTAGAATTTCCCATATTCTAAGTTGGCCTGCCAAGAATTTTTGGAAGGGGGAGAGGGTATATTATTATTTACCCTCTCCTCACTACTCCTCGTTTGATTTCCAAACTAGTTCCAATCTAAAAAATGTCTATGATTTCCAAGGACAAGGAATTCCAGAGATTTTCAAGGGAATTCCATATAAGTGTACATAAAATTTTCGAGATATTTACCCCCTGGTTTTTAGTCAAAAATTGATAAAAATCTGGGTTCTTTAAAGAGCTATAACTCAGTAACTACTAAATGGAGTAGAACAACAATTTTTTTATATTTTTATGCAGAATTTTATTTTTATAATTTTATGAATTTTACGTTGTAGAAAACTTGAAGCCTTTTGTTTTGATACTCAAGTAAAAAGCTTAAGCAACGAAAATTTCATTTAGGAGTTATCTCCACGCAGATTCCTTTTTCACTACTTAATGACTGGACTATTGTATAATATAATCAAAGCGATTAGCCATAACAAGGTACAGAAAGTTCAGTACGGTTCCTTACAAGAGCTGTACAATAAATCTATGGGGAACTCTTCAACTATTTCAACAACTACTACTAGTAGTAGGAATAGACATTAGTATGACATGGAATGACCATAAAATTTTCCCCTCAAATTAAGAAATGAAAGTACATTAATACTCACTTGCATTTTCCTTTTTTGTTCTTTGTGTAGTTCGGATTTTTGTTGAATTTTTCTTTGAAGTTGCATTTGTGTTTCTTTATGTTTGTTTCCACATCCAATATTAGTAGATATTGACTCCCCTGCAAACGAAGTTTAATAAATAGACCAGTCTATGGGATTAAATAAGTCAAGATGCATAATTTGACATCTTGATTAATCTACCAAAAATCTTAATCAATACAAGCTCAACTTTTGCCACCATCTCACGTAAAAGAGTACAGAAATTTAATTTTGATTCCCTTTGGTCCGATAGTCAGAATACTTTAACATTTCTTTGCTCTATTTAATCTATAACTCAAAAACCATTGATTTCGGATAATAAAGAATAACAACTTAGTTTGTAGATTAATGTCAGGTTTTTGAAAACACGTGAGATGAGTAATAGTTTTGGTGCTATAACCATTATACGATAGAAATAACAAAAATTTCTTTAATAAGGAATTTTAGACGAAACTTTTAATCCCAAGTAATTTGTTTTAAATTCAAAGCAATTGAAACATTTTGTTTGTACCTTTAAAAGAAGTTTTAGCTGCAGAGACAACGTGATTAGCTGCACTTGTACCATTACCAATCGACAAATTCAACACCAAATAACAAGCTAATGCTTGCAAAGATGGAAATTGTAATCCTAATTGATGTTCAGACCATTCCTTAACAATTGTCCAAGCTGCAGCCACGAGATCTGCCGAACTGCACGAAACTTCCGATGACTGTAACGGAACAAAAACAGGTATAAGATAAATAAATAAACTGTAAAACGAAATTACCAAGGGTTTATCCGAAAGATCAGGTAAAATTGGAGAATCTAATTTGAGACGCCTACGAAGACCAGCATAACAATAACGTGACTTTCCCCTCGTACCCAATCGCCTAGGTCTCACTCGTGGATAAACTTGTTTCATAACTTTTCCAAAATCCGCCGTCGATAATGGCTTTATTTTGTTTGGACCACAAAAACAACTGCAAGTTAAAACCACCTTTAAGTACAATTTAATTGATTTAATTTAGTAAATGCCTGTGTAATATGACTTGATAAAAATTATAAACAAGTAATAAAACTTACTAATATTCGTTATACACATCCTGTTTGGGTAAAGAAAGTTCGGGATCTTCTTCCAGATGCGTTTTAATCCACATAATTGTTTGACTAATTTCTGATCTACTTCCTAAAGGATTTAGGGGTTGACGTAGAGGATCACCGGCATTGCTGTACTCGGTTGGTAGTTTGAGGTATAACAGCAAATGTTCGGTAGGTGTCAAAGTTTTAACCTGCTCCAAAATATTTTCAATTGTTTTTCTTGACACCTCACTGAAAAGGTATCAAAAATAAAATCGTTAAGGCAACGAAATAAGTAAAAAACTAACCTAACAGCAGCCTCAACAACCTGTTGTATTTTATTATTTCGATCTGCATCGCTTTGAGTTTTAATTTTAGATTTTTCTATTCCTATATTGGCGTTGTTGGTTTCGAGTATATTGGTAATGCCGTTATTCAAATAATCATCTGTTTCTTCCAGATCCATTGCCACAGCTTGCTGGTTGTTTTTTGAAGTCCATTGTTCTTTTTCCATAATTTTTTCGCCGTTTTTTAAGGAATTTTTGTTGTTGCTTTTTTAATGTTAACCACATTTAATAAAATATGAAATATGCAGACCTATTCATTTTATTGTCAACTAAAATCAGCTGGCCTCCAATGGAGAATAATCGACTGGTCCCAATTTTTTATTAAATGTCTATTATGACGTAATATCGTTTTAGATATTTCGCATGTTTGCGGGTTTGCCGCATGTGTTTTATTTCAACGCTACCAACGTGACATAATAATTTGATCAAAAAAAACAAATTTGAATATCTTTCAAATTTTATGTCGTATATTTTACATTCTATTAATTTTTGGTAAAAAAAATATAACATTTGCGTAAGGCAGGGACGGACTAGTCAAGACCTCTTATGAGGCTCTTTTAAGAAACTTGTATCAAGTACGAGATCGAACATAAGTATCGATATAAGTACGGGTATAATGGTATAAATATTTGAGCTGACGCTCAATTTTTTTTTAATTTTTGTGAAAAACAGAAAAACGCAAAAACAATACAAACATTTCCTTATTTGTTTAAAAATAGGAATTTTGAAAAATGTTCTTCACGTTTAGTACATATACGTGGTCCAGACTCTTAATACATTTTGAGGATATATTTATATTCTTCATCAGAAGACTTTTAAAAAATATTATAATAATTCTAAACCATTTACTTTTAATTTAAATTTACCACACTAGATTTAACTAGCCAATTAGAAATAGCGAAACGTTGGGCAAGTACTGCCATTGGTGATTGAAGTGCTAAAAAACACACATAACCTAGAATTTTACACATGTCAATTTAAAACTAATTAAAAGCGCGATTTTATAATTTAGCATGTCTCGTAACACCCAATATTGTGCCTATGTAGGAACGACAACAGGAGCTCTTGCATGTAAGTACTTCGTTTTTACATTTTAAAGGTTAAATTTAATATTCATTGATTCAACAGATACAGATTGTGATACAGATGAAAATGAATTACATTACGAAATTGAGCACGCCGAAAATTCGGAAGTGACGGTGTTTGAATGGGATAAATCGGGAACCAATATAATTTGCGGACATAAAAGTGGTGTTGTCAAATATTATGACACTGTAAACAATAAGTTTACAAAGAAAATTAATAATTTAAAAGGAAAAGGACCATCTGTGGGTGTATGCGAGATAGATGATAATCTTGTCATTGGACGACGAAATGGTATAATTAATATTTGGTCAGAAATAGATTTAAATACGTTTTCAATAAAGTTACCCAAAGATGGTAGGATGGATTGTTGTGTACAAAATAAGGTAAACGGTAAATTGGTGGGAACGGGTGGCGAAAGTAGTGATTTTAAATTATGGGATGTAGAAAGTAAAAAGAATGTTTTTGAAGCTAAATCGGTAAGTCTTTAGTTTTAATTTTATTTTGCTTTATTAAATTTTGAAATTGTAGCTCGGACATGACGAATTAAATTTACCCATACACACTACTATTAGTGGAATATGCTTTTATGAAAATGAAGAACATTTGGCAAGTTGTTCAGGTAGGGAGGGTCATGTTTTGTTGTATGACAAGCGAGCACAAAGAAGACCCGTTACAAAATTTTTTGATGAAAAAGCAAGTTTCAACACAATTACTTCGGCACACAGAGAGAGGTTAAACATAAAACTGAATGTTATTGTGACAAAAATATAAAAGTATTGTATTATTTTAGGCAATGTATTGTGGGGACAAATAAAGGTTACATACAATGGATCGATTTACGTGCTCCCACTAAAGTGCTTAAAACATACAAGTCATTTGTAGGTAGTATCACCAGTCTGGTTTGTGATCCAGCTTCTTCCATTGTTGTAGGGGCAAGTCTAGATAGATTCTTACGTATTCATAATTTAAACACGCATATATGTACATTTAAGGTAAATAGCCCTTTTATTCTTCTCTGAATTAAAATTAATACTGCATTTTTATTGTAGAAATACATGCAACAAAGTTTGACTAAAGTTCTTATTAAACCCATTGTTAAAATTGAGCCTAAAGTTGAGGAAGATGAAGAGTATGAAAGTATATTCAGTAATATGGAAACTGTCATAGAAGATCAACCAACAAAAAAGAGAAGAATTGAAAAGAACGATGAGGAATTATTAGATTCAGTCGATGAAGTCGAGTCGGCAGAAAAGGACGTAAAGATAAAGAAGAAAAATAAACAATCTTAATAACTATAGTTCGGTTTACAGTAAAGTAATTTATGTGATGTGGTATGATAATTTTTTTTTCTATAAAGTGACAATTATGTTATTTCTATATTACTTTTCAAAGAAAACTATCTATATTTTTTTTGTTAACTATTAAAAGATAATCTCACAAGAGTAATGTTTATCCTGGAACCTATTGACTCGCCCAACAAAGATTTACTTTCTGTACAGTTCTAAAGAAGGTTACAAAGGTTATTAAGAATAAATTGAAAAGTGAAACAAATGACTCAATGTATTTGTTGTAATTGTTTAAAGTAAAAAAAACTAAATATTTGTGTTTTATGATTACCGCCCACTCCAGCACTAATTAATTTATTTAAAATGATTTCTATTATGCAAGTTTTAATTAGGAAGTTTAACAAATAGTTTCAGCAATTTTAAAAAAGTTTAAAATATAGTAGAACCCCTCTATAACGAGTCCCGGTTATAACGAGTAAAAGTTTGGTCCCTCGACTTTGGTTTACATGCTAAACTGATTGCTTATAACGAGTAAGTAGGCTGGTCCCTTGAGCTCTTTATATACCCCTTTCCCTATTTTTTTCTTCTTTTAATCAATTTAAATTTCAAAGTGATATCTTCAGGGGTTTCTAATAATAATATTAAAAATTACCCTTAAAAAAAAATGTAAACTATGTGTACGCCTCTGGTGTGCTACCACTTAGTTCCTTTTGATTGATTTTATTGCCCACTCTGTATAATTATTGGTTATGTACAAAAATTTTGTACCAGATCGTGTGTTGAAATTCTGATAATATTGTGATATTTTATAACTTGTTGTATGTAAGTAACATACATTTCTCTGAGAATTACGTATATTTTAAATTTTTGGTACTACATTTGTATTTTAATTCAGATTTCGGTTATAACCTAAAATTTCAATATGCCTCATTCGTGTCGCTTTTATAAGGAAAAATACCCCGAGGTGGAAGATGTGGTTATGGTCAACGTTAGATCGATAGCCGAAATGGGAGCATATGTACATTTGCTGGAGTACAATAACATCGAGGGCATGATATTGCTTTCGGAATTGTCGAGAAGACGTATTCGTTCCATAAATAAGTTAATTAGAGTTGGTAAAACGGAACCCGTTGTGGTCATAAGAGTGGATAAAGAAAAGGGGTACATTGATTTGTCTAAGCGTCGCGTAAGTGCCGAAGATGTAGAAAAATGCACCGAACGTTTTGCAAAAGCTAAAGCTGTTAATTCCATATTACGACACGTTGCCGAATTGTTAAAATACGAAACCGATCAGCAATTGGAAGAATTGTATCAAAAGACAGCTTGGTACTTTGAAGACAAATATAAAAAAAATAATGTCAGCGCTTACGATATGTTTAAACAGGCCGTGATGTGAGTGACAATATTTACATTAGATTACATCATTATTTTTGTTTCTTTCAATTTTAGCGATCCCTCAATTTTGTCTGAATGTGGTTTGGATGACACAACAAAGGAAGTTTTATTGAGTAATATTAAACGTAAATTGACATCTCAAGCTGTTAAAATACGTGCCGATATTGAATGTTCGTGTTACGGTTATGAAGGAATCGATGCAGTTAAAACTGCATTAAGAGCTGGACTTGCTCTTTCTACAGAAGAATTTCCCATAAAAATTAATCTCATAGCACCTCCTATCTATGGTTAATATTTTTAATTGTTTTAGAAATGCAGCTTCAATTAATTTATTATTTTAGTTATGACAACATCCACTCCCGAGAAGCAAGAGGGTTTGAAAATTTTGCAAGAGGCTATAGAAGCCATCGAAAAAACTATCTTCCAGGTAAAAGGTGTTTTTAAAATCAAAATGGCGCCTAAGGTAGTTACGGCTACGGATGAAGCAGACTTGCAACGACAAATGGAACGTGCTGAAGCTGAAAATGCAGAAGTTGATGGCGATGATGATGACGAAGAAGAAGACGACGGTGAAGATGTCAGCGAAGAGGAAAATAATGTCGAAGAAGAAGCATCGCTAGACAATTAATATAGTATTCTGCATACTACAATTTTTATTTGAGTATGCATTTCTTAATGATATGCTGTTTTGTCCTTATTTCTGCATTTTACACAAATATAAAGGTTATTATAAAGTGACATTATTTCACATTTCCCAAAAAACAAAACCTTTTTCTACTGTGCTCTAGTTTTACAAAGTATAACTTAATATTTTTTGTCGATTAAGGAGGCAGATTGCATTTACAACATGCGAGTTGAATTGCAAATTAAGTTCAGATCATAATAACTCTGAATCCTAATGTATAATTTTTTCACGAATTTTTATGACACAAATAATTGTTAAATTCCTTTCTAAAAATAACAAAGAAAATATATGAGCGATAACACTGTTATTATCTTTGTTATTGTTTAACGTCGCATGCATCTGAGAATAAAGAGACTCTTAAGGTACGTTTTGCTAGAAACTGTAGCAGCAGAGCAGTTATGGGAGGTACTGATCTTCAATTGTACCACGGTCTTGCTAGAAACCGTAGCAGCAGAGTAGTTACGGCTGGCGTCAACTGCAAGTGCAATACCTAATAGGAGGTGCTGCGCTTCAATTGTATCGGCTAGCAACACACGTAGCAGATATTGCATAAGAGCAGTTAGTCAAGGTTATGCGGTGCTGCTTGTGCAATTGCTAGCAAACCGTACCTTTAGAAATAACTTTGAAATCTGCAGATAATGCAATAGCATGAAGTAATTCGTGGTTTTTCAACTGCTATCTGAATTAGTAGGCTATGCATAAAATTAAAGCTTCTGATATTTCTGAATATCAATTGACAAATCTTCATTACAATTGACGTTTTCTGAATATCAACTGGCAAATCTTAATTACAATTGACGATTTCTGAATATCAGCTGGCAAATCTGAATTACAGTTGACGATTTCTGAATTACTGGTAGAAAAGGTGTCTCGAGCCCCCCCCCATCGCCTCACTTAATTAATGGACGCCGCGCCGCCTTAGGTAAAGATCCATACCTTAAATAATTTCGGAGGCATGGTGTAAAGTTTACACTGTAAACCCTTGCTATCCAAACTAACTGATCATATTTTTAGGTCAGGTGAGGTCGAACAGTTCCTACCCATCCGAATGCATGAAATGCGGTGTAAACTGATGTGTACTTCGAGTATAGTCTTCAGTAGGTAATTTTGTCTTGTTCATACAATAGACGACATTATTTTACTTTTAACTAAACCGGCGTAGGTATGGTCGAAATACCACATATGTGTAAACTGTTGTAAAAGGATAATCGATTGATATGCGGTTTCAAAAATGTCCAAGTTACATTGTGGTTCTCATTGATTTAAAGGTCATTATTTCAACAATCAGAAAAGTCAGCATTTCCAAAAATCGGTACGCGACAACTCGGCGACAGCCATCTCGGCAATCAGTCATTTCGGCGATCGGTCAACTCAACGACGGTCACCTCGGCGACCGAGTTGGTTAAATCAAATAGATTGCTAAGTTGGATATATATGTTAAATCGTTATTGTTTTATTTCAAAATTATTATTGTTTATTTATATTTATTTTATTCATTAAAATTATTTATTTTTTAATTATTATTTTAAAAATAAAAATACTAGCCTATTTCTCCAGCCATTGGGCAAAACATTTCTTTTCCTTTTTTTTATTGTTTATGATGTTGATGTTTCATTAATTGGAGTATAATTTCTTATACTTCTATGGTTAACTCTTTCTTTAAATTATTAATCAATTAATCGCCCTTAATCAATTATTAAGAGCGTGGGAATTTTGGACTATAAGTGGATTTTGTTTAGAAAAAGAATAAAAATGATCTTTTCTTGGAATCATCGCCGAGTTGACTGGTCGTCCAGTTGGCCGTCGCCGAGTTGACTGATCGCCGAGTTGACCGATCGCCGAGTTGACCGTCGCCGAGTTGACGGTGTCCGTGATTTCAACCATTTTCAATAGGCTTCATGCCACAACAGATAAAAACTTAAATTTAAAATTTGAAATGATTTCGTTATTTTGTTTGGATGCTATCGTGTTCACAGACATACATACACACATACAGACATTTTTCAAAAATAATAGAAATGGTTCAAGGGAATCTCAAAACATAAAAATTTGATAAAAAAAATAAGAGGTCAATTTTTTTTTTCAATTTCAGATTACAATACTTTCCTTACTAAGGAGTTCGGAATGTAAAAATTTCAAGAACTTCTCATTAATTTCATTTTGCTTAAGTCGGATGAGATTCGAAGCTAAAATTAATATAATTGCACTCTACTACTAGATCAAATTTTTTTTACTTGCTTCCTACGAAATTAGTGATTGAAAATAATTATCTAGTAAGTATTACACATTCAAAATTACCTAGCAACCTAAAAACTATTAAAACATCTGCCACAGAACATCAAAAAAATATTTTCGTTATGCGTCATAAATTTTTGTGTTAATAAATAGGATTACAGTAATAATTCTAACTAAAAATAATTACTCAAAGCATATAAATATCAATATGGACTCTTTTTATGGAATAAATACGCAATTAACGACATCCAACATGTACAACAATTATTGTAATTACAATGAAGTAGGACAATATCCAAAACTGTTTTCCGAAAACAATAATAAAGATCGTGACTTGATATTTTCATCACCTCCATCACAAGCATTTCAGAATGAAAAAAGAAACGGCGAACATTTAGAAAAAGTAAAAATAATTTCATATGGCGTTCAATTTGCTAATTAAAAAAAATGTATTCATGATCATCGTATATTAAAGTTATAGTGTAAATTTGTTGATTTTTATTTTTTGCCTTTGTGTTGTCTAATTCAAAAGATAATTTATATCAGTGCCACCAAAAAAATAAATAAGAAAAATTTTGGTTTTAGCTAGATCTTTTAACATTAGGTCTTTAAAATTAAATAGTCAGATACTTCAATTGTATGGAATAGATAAACCAATATTTATTACCATTATTTTATATTGTATTGTAAATGTAAAACAAATGCCAAAATAATTCAAATTTAACCTATCCCTCATAAAATTTGGGTAACTCTGTTCCCAACACAACTCTACGTTCCACACCTTTGGCTGTTATAATACCAATTCGAACCACACCACCAGATGAACCATCTCGGGCCATCGCTAAAGCCAAAGCTGTAACAAAAAATTAGTTAGTTAATTTTGAATTTCCACAGAGGCAATCGGCTTACTATTTGTAACAAATTTAACACACTCCTCTTGTGACATTCCAGATTTATAATTAGCATCTACATAACCATAAACGTAACTGGATCCCGATCCACCAATAGATACTGCTTGACGAACACACATACCACCAATTGGAATCGAGTAAACTTGACCACCTTTCTTCCTATCCCACCCGGCAACCAAAATACCAGCCATGAGAGAATCCCTATGATTATAACACAGTTCTCTAAACACAGCGGCTCCTGTTTCTACAAGAGGTTGTTCTCCCAATTCCATACTATAACAGAATGGAGTTACATCAAGTTAAAAATTGTGTTGTTCACAAACTCACGAGTGAAAATTGAGATGGTAGGAAACAACATCGGCAACCGCTTGGGTGTCAGCTGCAGAGCCCGAACGACAACAGTAAATATTATCGGTAACCTTAGTCAACTTGTCCGTAACGCGATTTGCGATGTAAGCACTAAAATATTAAAGGGATAAGAATTTTAACAATACGTAATAAGAACACTTTACCCTGTGGTTGTTCTAGAATCAGCTCCGATAATCACACCACCATCAAATTCTGCAGCCATAATCGAAGTCTAACAAGTTTTAATAAATTAATAACAGTATAACTAAAATTATTATTGAACACTTACCCCTGTACTGTGGGGTGCATCGAGCCAATCATTAGGAGAATTCATTTTACAAAAATTATAATTGCAGTCACACAAATGAAAATGTTTGTTAACGATGATCGGCAAAATTTACAAGCACAACTGTCAAATTTTCATAGTTAACATACCGATCATAGGCGTTCATAAGTTTTTTTCAGAAGGGACAGAAATATTGAAATTAAAACAGGAGGAACAAAATTGCACCTAATGGGGAGTTTATACAACGAGATAAGGGATAAGAACTAAGAATTAGGAATATTAATTTTAATAGGGCAATATTTACAACCAATATATTTTTAAAATACTTTCAAAAAGTTGTATTCAGTTGGTTCAGTATTGAATTTATTTATAACGTTGGTGGTAGTGTGAATAATTTCAAATCTTCGTATTGGTTCGTATTTCTAACCTAATTGTTTTGACATGTAATAAACGTGTATATATTTTCATTAATAATAGTTTGCGTTTAATTTATAATAACTAACATAATGGTGCAAAATCCTCCTGAGAATGCCTCGGATAAAAAGAAAGTGCACAGAGAGCGAAAATCGGGTACGTATGAACTTGATTCAATTTTTACTGAAAATAATGAGTGCAATATTTTGTAGGTCACAAAGCCGAGCAAAAGAAGAAAGCAAAGTCTAAGGATGGACTTCCTACAGATAAACAAAAAAATCCTAAAGCTTTTGGGTTTAATTCGGCCGTTAAAGCTGAACGTAGGTTTCGGCGTACACAAGATATCACTACAAAACGACAGCATATTCCTGAGGTCGATCGTGTTCCTCTCGAACCACCGCCACTTTTAGTTGGAATAGTTGGTCCTGCTGGAGTTGGAAAAACCACTTTGATGAATAGTTTGATAAAGATGTATACTAAAGCACCGGTGACTTCGATTAAAGGTCCCGTTACAATTGTAATTGGAAAGAAAAAACGAGTCACGTTAATTGAATGTAACAACGACATAAATTCGATGATCGATATTGCTAAAGTTGCGGACATTGTTTTGTTATTGTCCGATGCTTACTATAAGTTTGAAATGGCTATGTTTGAATTCATTAACATTTGTCAAGTTCATGGAATGCCACGTATTATGGGGGTGCTAACACATTTGGATTTGATCAAAAATCCAAACACCTTAAAGAAAGTAAAAAAAGAGTTGAAACATCGTTTATGGACGGAAATATTTAAAGGTGCGAAACTTTTTTATCTCACTGGAATATTGCACAACCAATATTTAAATAACGAAATTAAGAACCTCGCATTATATATAACTGTGATGAAGCTGCGACCTATTGCATGGAGAACTACTCACAGCTACTTGTTAGCAGACAGATATGAAGATTTAACCAATCAAGAATTAATCAGAAAAAATGAAAAGTGTGATAGAAATATTGTGTTATACGGTTACGTAAGAGGGATACCACTTAACAAGAGTTCCTTTGTTCATTTAGCCGGTAAATTTCCCAATTTCAATATTATTTTTCTTTTAATAAGAATTTTTTAATTATTGCAGGTTTGGGTGATCTTCAAATACAAGATGTTTCGTTTTTGCCTGACCCTTGTCCACTTCCCGAAACAATTAAAAAAAGGGCTTTAATTGAGAAAGAAAAACTGATATATGCTCCTTTTTCTGGCGTTGGAGGTATAGTTTATGATAAAGATGCCATTTACGTTGAACTAGGTGGTTCTCATAGTCATAAGCAGCGAGACGAAGAGACAGACAATATAATAAAGAATATTATGAATACAGATGAAACTTTAGCAGAAAAAGTTGATAAAATGGAATTTAAAATTTTTTCTGATGGAAAAACATTCACATCTAAAGATATAGATAATGTGGTACCGCACAAACCAGAGGCAGTTGCTAGTGGGTCGAGTGTTGATGAAGGTAGAAGAAAACTTTTTGAAAAATTATCAAGGGGAGATGAAGATGACTTGGAAAGTGAAGATGAAGTAGGAAGCGAAGATAATGAAGATGACGATAGTGAAGCAGATGATAATGATGAAGAAGATTACTCCGAAAATAATGAAGAAGAAAACGACGGTTCAGACGAAGAAGAAAACGACGAAAATATACAAATTAAGTGGAAGGACAACTTGGCTAAAAAAGCTCACCTTGCTTTTTTAAATCGCCAGAGTGAACAGAAAAATTTAATGAAAGTTGTATATGGTAACAAAATTGTTTTAAAAAATGTATTTATTTATTTATTTATTGTTTAATATTTTCAGGCGTGTTTCATCAAAAAAATACAGTTGGAGAAGAGGAAAATAAATCTGAACAACAAGAAGTAGTAGGTGGTCTCTTCACGATAATTTCTTATGAACAAAAGAAGCAGAAAGCTGATAAAGCAGGTATGAATGCAGATGTGTTTTCATTGATGGAACCGTGGAACAGCGAAGAAGCAAATTGGTTGGATTTTGAAGTAAGTTTTACAGTGGATATTTCAGAATATTAGTCGGTGTTTTTTAAAAACTAGCCAAGTTAACTAAGTTCGATCTAATTCAAATTACTTTATAAATTTTCATAATGATAGCTTATCGTCTGCCTCAAAAACACTCATTTAATTTATTTTAAAAATTATTGCTATGTGCATATGCATATGAAAATCTTTGTATTTTTATGTTTCATTCAAATTCTGCAGATTAATATTTTACATTTTCAGTCAAAAAAATCAGGCTATGATAATAAATTATGTATACTATGTAAATACTATTTAGATGCAAATTAATATTTTAAACGTATAATCCTAAAATTACCAAACTATGAAAGTTGAAAATAAATAACGAATATATTGGTGTGATTTTAGAATAAAGCTTTGATAGCAAATTGTTTCGTAACTGGAAAATGGAAAGACTCGGAAGATGCATCGGAACTTTTAAAATTAGACGACGCAGAAATCAGTGACGATTCTGAAGTTTTTGGTGATTTTGAAGATTTAGAAACTGGCGAAAAGCACATGGCAGGTGACAAAGAAGCTGACGATAAAAAACAAGATTCCAAAAAACGTAAAAGAAACGAAGTTTCCGAAGATGAAGAATCGGCGAAAAAGAAACTAGTGGAAAAGAAACTTAAACTTAGAGAAAAGTTTGATAAGGAATACGATAATACAGATAATGATTATTACGATGGTCTCAAAAGCGCCGTGGAAAAACAGTCACAACTGAATAAGACTGTTTTTGAAAATATGGAAGACGACATTCGAGTTCAGCTCGAAGGTTACAGACCAGGAATGTACTGCAGGTTGGAATTTAAAGATATTCCATGCGAATTTGTACATAACTTTGATCCGACTTATCCGCTGCTAGTGGGCGCTTTAAATAGGGGTGAAGAAAATATTGGATATGTCACTGGTCAAATTAAGAAGCATCGTTGGTTCAACAGAACTTTGAAAACAAACGATCCCTTAATTATTTCATTGGGATGGCGTCGATTCCAAACCGTTCCCATTTATTCAAAATTGGAAGACGATTTAAAGTACAGGTATCTGAAGTACACGCCAGATCATGTTATGATTAAGTGTCATTTTTGGGGACCACTTACTCCGCAAGGTACTGGCTTTGTAGCTTTGCAAAGCTGTGATGAAAATTCTGAAAGAGCAAAGTCTGGTTTTCGAATTGTTGCTACCGGCGCTGTGCAGGACTTGGATAAAACGACGCAAATTATGAAAAAATTAAAACTGATAGGAGAACCTCTTAAAATATACCAAAAGACTGCTTTCATAAAGGATATGTTTACCAGCTCTTTGGAAGTCGCAAAATTTGAAGGAGCCCGTGTACAAACAGTGTCTGGAATAAGGGGACAAATAAAAAAAGCAGTAAATAAACCAGAAGGATCTTTTAGGGCTACGTTTGAAGATACAATTAAATTAAGTGGTAAGTATTTTTATAAATGATTAAACGGATCAAAATTAAATATTGATTACTTTTGTAGACATCGTATTTTGCAAAACTTGGGTTCGAGTCGATGTTGCTCAATTTTATAATCCTGTCAACACATTGTTGTTGCCGCATGATCAAAAGGATAGTTGGAAAGGTTTAAGGACAAAAGGAGAAATAAAATTCGATGCAGGCATTCGAAATATGCCCGATAATGACAGTTTATATAGGGTAAGTAACAATTAATTGTGAAATTCTACAGGCTTGGTTACAACCATTTAATTTCACAGGACATCAAGCGAACAGAAAAACCTTTCAAACCTTTCATGATTCCGAGTAAACTAAAAGAAGCTTTACCCTATAAAAATAAACCAAAGTTAATGGAGAAAAAAGATAAACAACATCATAGAGTTGCGATAATACGTGAACCCGAGGAAGAAAAAATAGCTAAAATGATGAAAATGTTTAGGACTGCCTATGCCCACAAAAATAAACAAAAGCGTTTGTCAAGCGAAGTCAAGCGAAAAGCATTTATAAAAGAAAAACAGAAAGAAAAGGAATTAAAAATTAAGAAAGCACAAGCAAAGAGAAGGAGAAATTAAAATTGTAAATAACTTTTATTTTTTTTTATAATCATAATAAATCTACAACATAATATAAAATAATTAAGGTTCTTAACAAATTCAATTTTTAAATAAGGAAAATAATTTATGTATCACCTGAAAGTAATAATTGTGCTTCCAATCGATTCCGGTGATTGGATATGCTTTAGGGCAGTTATAATATCAGTTGGATGATAAACTTTGTCGACAACTGTTTGCAGCTGACAACTTTCTACAAATTCTTTTAATTGATCTATATGAGGTTCGTTTATACTTTTGCCGGTTATTTTCTAAAACAAAATTAATTTAAAAAGTACTTCCGATAATAGGAAACAATGCAAACCTGTACTACATTCTTGCAATTTAACCAAATCCAGAAAAGCGAACTTGAAATGTAACCACACGAATCTGAACACAAATCAACAGGTAAAGTTGAAAAAATTCTTCCATTTTCGTTGCAAAATTGCTGTAATTCATTGTTGCTAAATTCGTAATCGTTTGTTACAAATATAAAGTCATAGTTTTCATGAAGTTCAAGTTCTTTTATTATAAGTTTCTTAATTTCGCTCACATCTTCATAGCTAACTTCGTCGTTTTGTAAACAAATTACATCGTGTGAACCTAACGCTATGCACACTGGCACAGCTTTCTTCAAACAAGTTGTGGTGACATTCGCTCTCCACTTATTTAAAAGTTGAACTAAAACACATCCTACTGGGGTACAACCACCTATTATTAATATTCTAAAATTAAATAGATTAAAGTTCATTCCCAAACTATGTACCTAGTTTTTACTCACCTTTTATCGCTACAATTGTTAATCGTAAGTCTACAGTGCTGTAAGGCACGTAAAGCAATTGTGCCCGAATATGGTAAACTACTTGCAGCTTCGTACCCGATTGTTTTAGGTTTAGAAAAAACTTGATTTTGTGAAACTTTTATGGTTTGTGAAAGTGTTCCATTTGCCCAATAGGGGACTTTCAACCACACTTCATCGCCGACTTCGAAACGGCTTACATTCTTTCCAACATCTGTTACTATTCCAGAACAATCTCGTCCAAGTGTAACTGGTAGATAAGGGCTAAACACCTAATGAATAAATAATATAAAATTTTCAAAAAAACAAATATTTTTAACAGGTTTCCTTACATGATTATTTAAAATTGATCGCAATCGTAAACCATATCCACTGCATATTTTTGCATCAATAACATTAACAGATGCTGCTTTTACATCGATAAGTACATCGTTGTAACCGCATTCTTTAGGAACAATTGTATCCTCAACTACGCTGACGGACTGCAAAATTTTAAAATACTTAATTGATATTTTAATTTCAAAATAAGTTTTACCTCGATTCCTGTATAATTAAGGCATTGCACTGCTCTCATGTACCTTTTGACGGCCTCTCTCTTTTTAATAGCTAAGCCAATTCCTAATCCACATAAAATTCCTAATAAAAATCCAATACAGCCAATGCATATATTTTCTTTGGACCCTGTAGACACAGAACAGATATCACAATCAATTGAATACTCGATAAGTGTGAAAACTTGTACCAATTACTCACATCTGAAGGTAAATAATCCTTGAACGGTATCGATTAGTCTTAACGATTGTGTGTGAGCAACTTCCTCTAATTTTCCTGCAAATTCCAGTACACCCTGCCACAACTGGTGAATAGTTTCTTCGATATGAATCGAAAAGTTACTGTTTCGGAGTTGAGCCAACACCGAATGTGCATAAACCGAAAACTGTTGCAAAAGTTTTCTTCCTTGTTCAGATGCAAGACTTAATTGTATCTATAATAATTACATAACCACTCAACTTCGACAAACAAATAACTAATTAAATAAAACAAGTGAAGGTAAATGAAATAGGAAAAACAATACACAGGTACAGAAATAAACGAAGGTGGGTGACCTAAAATTGAAACAAAACGACCGTACCTGCAAATTTTCAAATTTTTGTGAACTTCGAAATAATACTTCATCCATTTTTTTATTTAAATAATATATTTCTGTTGTTTATTTTATTAGATTAGAAAATTATGGTATTTTTAAAAAATAGTCGAAATGTATTTAATTAATTAAAATAAAACTTGAACTAAAAATAATCCAAAAAGGGAACACACATGTCAGTGTGCATTTGCCTATCCATCTGTAAATAAGGGTATTCTCATTTGTTACGTCAGCTTCTGAACGCGAATTCGCACGTTTTTCGTTAATTAAATATGTTTTCCATAAAAGAGAAGATAATGATTATTATGTTTTTCAAATTTACACGAAAAGTAGGTTGTGACAGCAGCTTTCAGATTCTTTTTGAGGGTGAATTCTGATTGGTGAATAGGAATTTATTTTAAATTTTGATTCGCAAAACAATACGCCTTTAATGTGGACGTTTCTTAATAAAAAGAAATATCACCAAACCCCTAGATTCATTTGAACTATTGGCGGTTTTATTCAATTTTGTTTTATGTATGTTGAGGTTATAATCAGAATAGTTCAGTGACTTTTACGTTTGTTCAAGTTTTAATTATTTTAATAATCAGACATGCCTCGATACAAGTTATTGTGCAAAAGGAAAGAATTACAATTGTTAGGTACCCTAAATGGTGGACAAAGTTTTAGGTAATTCTTTCATTCTAATCACTTTTCTAGTCGATCCTTAGTAGACACTTTACTTAATTGGTAATTAAAACTAAATTTAATTACAAAATTGTAAGCTTTTCTTCTTAAGTCGATAATTAAGAAATTTATTTCATTTAGATGGAAGAAACATATTAAAGATGCTACGGAGCAGTGGATTGGCGTTTTTGGTGGCAAAGTTTGGATTCTTGAACAACAAGACGATCACATCCTTTACCAAGTACACGAGAATAACTCTACATTGGATCAAGACACAAATAACGATGAGTCAAAAGAAATCAAGTACGAAAAAGAACTCCGAAATTATTTCCAATTGGATTTAATAAATTTAGAGGAATACTATGCCAAGTGGTCTGCACGAGACGCATATTTTAAAAATGCAGCGGAACAATTTTATGGAATTAGAATTTTGCAACAAGATCCAACCGAAAATATATTTTCTTTCATTTGTTCTCAAAATAATCATATTTCAAGGTAATAATAATTTGTTCAAGTAGTTTTTATAAGAAATCTAAAATTTAGAATTTTAGAATATCTAGTTTGGTTGAAAAGTTGGCTAACAGATACGGTGAAAAAATATGTGACATTGATGGGGAATCTTATTATGCTTTTCCTAAAGTCGAATCTTTAGCTCAAGAAAAAGTTGAACAAGAACTTCGTAAAAATGGATTTGGATACAGAGCCAAATATATATACAAATCGGCACAACAAATTGTAGAAAATGGTGGAAGTAAATGGTTCGAAAAATTGAAAGAAATGAATTATCAAGATGCTAAAAAGGAATTAATAACTTTAACTGGAATAGGACCAAAGGTTAGCTGTCGATATCTTAAGTCATAATTGAAATTGTAGGGTATTACAATTACATTTCAAAAAACTCGGCTATAGAGTTTTGGTTTAATGCAGTGTTTTGTTTTAGGTAGCCGATTGTATTTGTTTAATGTCATTGGGACATTTGGAAGCCATTCCCGTTGACACTCATATGTATCAGATTGCTAAAAAATTTTATATACCTAAATTAGCCAAACAAAAAACCGTAACAGAAAAAATATACAATGAAATTGGAGATCACTTCAGGGACATGTATGGTTCTCTAGCTGGATGGGCCCACACTGTATGTTCAATCTTTTGTATTTCATTTTTAATTCTTTACTGATTACTGTTTCTTGTAGATTCTATTTTGTGCAGATTTAAAGAAATTTAAAACAAACGAAAATGACAATGCAGAAACCGATGAAAAGCCCAAAAAGCGAAAGAAGTAATTTAAAATTCATTTTATTTCATTTTAAACAAATACAATGTTAAGTTTTTGTTAGTGATAATATAAGTTTGGATACAAAATTTGTAGTATTTTCTCAGTCCAACTGCATACCTTCATCGTCGTCTTCATTTTTCTTCTCCTCTTTACCTTCTGCTTTCTTTTCTTTTCCTTTACTACTTGCGTCTTCTTCGGTGGAGCCATTTTTCTCCAATGCTTTTACGAAACTTGCCATATTACCTTGAGTAGCTGCTGCTACGGCATCAGAATTTACTGATAATTGCGATACAATTGGACCTAACTGACCAGATTCCAATGCAGTCGAAAATTGTTGAACGGCTTGCTGAAATTGGGGAGAAGTGATGGTAGAACGTAATTGTTCTTCGGTTGAGCCTCCGACGGCTGGTAAATGATTTTCCAAATGTTGAATGGCTTCAGTGTTGTTTAATAAACCTGATAAAGCGTCGGTAGTTAATGCAGTTGAGAGATCAACTGATTGTTGGTCGGGAGTGGTTGGTGCAATTCCTTGTAAAAAATTCTGTAAATCAGACAATTGGATGGGATTTGCTACTCCGGATGCCGATTCAGACGATTTTGAGTTGCTACGACTATCTTTGGATGCTGTAGTAGTTCCAGTTGGTGTAGCAGTTGTGGTACTTCCAGACGTAGTCGATGATGAGGTGGTCGAAGGCGTGGTAACACGATGCGAAATGGCTGGAGTGGCATTTGAATTGCGATTTGAAGCACGGTTCATTGTTCCCAACAAAGACGATAATCCACCAATTTGACCACCTCCAAATAACTGCATAAGTTGTGACTGAGACATATTGTTCAACAAAGACTGTAAATCTTGATCGTTTGATCCACTATTTTGAACGCTACTGGATGGATTGTTCAAAACTTCATTGATGCGCTTGCAATTGTCTTCATCTTTGTCAGCGCGGGGCTCTTGAAGCCAGAAAAAGAATCGTCGACTTGAGGACTTAAACTTTAATAAGTAAGCACGACCGGTTGTGCACTGTGGAACTTTCACATATTCGCAATCATCTGGAAAGATTATTAAATCATCTTCGACTACTCCTGTTGTACGATCTTGCCAACAGAAATGCATTAACGAGTCTTCGCTTTGGTACAAATATAACAAACCCTTGCGCTTGTCTGGATACACCATACGACCTTTTTGAGCCATTTTTCCAGCACGCATTTCAATCAAATGCTTAATTCCGCCTGTAGAACCAGGTCCGGATGAAGAATTACCAAAAAGAGCACCACCAGCTGGCATTTTGTAAATTTGAGTTCTAAAAAGTGAATTTCATGAATGACGTTTATGTGAAAAAAATGGCATGTAATTGTTCAAATGTCAAAAAATATGACTTTTTAAAATATTGTAATTATTTTTAATATAGGGGGCACGGTAATGTAATTTAAATATTACTGTAAAAAAGATCAAATAGGTAATTTAGGTGACCAATATGATACTCTGGAAATGACTTTATATCAGTAAATATTTAAAGTTTTACTTACTTCACTAAATTTTTAAACAAACGATAATATTAGCTTTAAAAATTGATGGTGTTTCTTAATTAATTTTTATAATTTGTTCAAATTTTGTTGAACAATGTAAAACTAGTGACTTGCGTTCTCACAATTTGACAAATCTATGATTTGACACAAATTGACACATTTATATAGGTTTTTGACACCACTACCAACTTAATTCTAATATATCTACCAGTGCTACTCAAAGAAAAATAGGAGGGTGGGCAATCTTTTGTTTTGTTTTATCTATGTACTTCAATCTTCGTTTGTTTAGGGTCGCAACTTCGACCTTAACGAAAATTTAGTATTTAATTATTTAATGTCAAATTGAGAATTTTTAATTTACAAATTAACTGGTTAATTAAACAATAAATACAATTTGAATTATATTTTTTTATTGTAGCACGCAAAAGAAGTTCGTTTATGTTCAACAATAGAGAATTCAAATACATCATATTTTTATATCTCTCCACTAGTCCAAGGTCCTAGTTTTGCTTCTATAATAATAAATAATATACCTATTATAGTACACACTATTAAATTTAAATTGAAAATATATTGAAAAAATTTATGAACTTTTGAATTATTGAAGAGTAAATGCAATTTTTCCACTGGCGGCTTTCCATGTGTGGTAGGTGTAACAATTGCGAAACTTATTACAAAATTGAAAATCAGAAGATAAATTAAAATAAATTTGCAATTTTGAACATATTTGTTTTGGGAGGAGGACAATTCTTTTGAATTAAAACTTTGCAAAGTATCAATTTTAAAATACCACAACACACAATAAAATCTTGAATTTATTGTTTCTAATAACTTTTAAATTGCCAGTAAATACCTAATGTAGTTCGTTCAAGGCTAGTTCCTTTTTGATACAAAGTAATAAACCTCGCCTTTGAGATTATTATGTAGGGGAAATGTGGATATGATGGCACCCCAGGTATGATGGCACCCTTTCAATTTTAGCGCTATTTATTAGAATTTAGTTCAATCTAAGCCCACAAGTGGTGCTAGAGACACAAGTGCTGTAGCAGAGGTGTAGCAATTGAGTGCGCGCAACCAATGTAAGTTGATTTTGAAATTTTTTAAGTACACAAAAGTTTCTATTTACTTTAAATTTCACTGATTTGTGGTCGCATGCTTGAATATTTCGCTAACTGTGATAGATTCATATGATATAGTATGAACATTCAGCTTTCTAAACATGATTTACTCTATAAGTCAAGTTTCCGTTAGAATGTGACAAATTAACAAAGTTTAAAATTTTGTATTTTTGATATGATGGCACCCCAAATGTTTGTTATGATGGAGTAGGGTGCCATCATACAAAATGAATCTGTTATTTAATGTATTTGGGAAGCCGTAGTTATTATTTTTATTTTTCAATGTATGTTCGTTACTTAAGATTCACTTTTCGTTTTTTATTTTAGTAGAATTATTGTATCCTATCATATTTTAATTAGGTGTGCCATCACACACAAATCAGTTGATATGATGGCACCTTTGTTATGAAATGAGAAAAGGTAAAAAAATATATTTTGTTTATATTTTAATATACTTCAAAGTAAAATTAGCTCAGTCTATGATATCCTTGACTTGTTCCCTCAATAATATACACATAGAAGCTAATTTAGGCATCGAATAGAGTGATTGAAAAAAAGGGTGCCATCATCACCGAGCTTCCCCTACTCTATAATGATCATGCCTGACGTGTGTCATTTAGATTTGTGCAAAATTGCGACTTGAGAAAAACCGCGGCAGTTGTTTTTTCACGTTCAAGTTCATTTACGCATCTAACCAAATTTCGGTTTTATTATTAAAACTATCAGGAACAATTTAATTTTGATAGAATGTGTAAACCAAGAACGAAATCACATTTTTTTAAGTTAGTGTTTTCTAGTTTTTGTGTCTTAAACAAAGCTGGCAATATTAGGTTATAATGTCGCCAAGTTCTGTGGGGTTCTGTGTTGTTTTTAGTCGACAGTGTTCTAGCATTTCCGACAAATTAAAAAATAATGCAGCACATAATACTCGAAATCCATGGTTTGGTACTCGTGTGCACTTATATTTTTAGAAGATTTTGGAAGAATATTTCTTCATGAGAGAGGTTATTAAGAATGTTTGCAAAGAAAATAAAGAAAAAGATGAAGTCATAAGTTAATTGTTAAATTGTCCAAGCGTTGGACAATATAATTCACAAAATTTTCAACTTGACCGGTATCTCTTATTAACTTTTTGTTACTTACACCTTCAGACTTTAACCCCTTGTATTGTATTTTGAGGCAGATAATTATTACATTTTGGTACTTCCCCGTTATTGATCGAAAAAGATTACAAACATAATGGTAAAATATCGTCACTTCTACCTCAATACCTCCAATAATCATCAGCACACCAAATTGTATCTGGAGATACGATGACATATTCATTTATATTATGAATATTTAATAAATAATAAATTATAAAATTACTGATAACTAGAGCTCGGATTTTATGCTTTTGCATGTTTTTTAATATTGATATGCTAACAGATTTGTTTTGAAATCTGAACGAATTAGGTAAAAATTAATCCCAAAAACCGCTTGTTAAAATGCATCTTTTGGATATTTTCTATGCAATATATATTTTCTATGTGTTTTTCTATAAATATTATTTAAGCCACTTTTGGTGTTTTTGAAGAATTTTAATAGAGAAAATAAAAAATTATTATTAAATTTATAAACATCGAGAACGATGCAAAAAAATTAAAAAAATTAATAAACAGTTTTTCTTGTAAATTTTATTCTCTACATTTTTGTTTCTATACATTTTTCTATTTTGTCGCACCGTTTCCAAGATGACAATATTTTTTGCATTTTACAGCCTTGTTTAAGTTCCTGTCAGTCAAAAACGGCGCTATAAAATAAAAAAGTTGAAAAATTTGAAAACCCGTTAAATTAAAGGCGCATATTTACTTTAGATAAATTTCTTGCCGGGTACCGTTCGACGTGGAAGACTTCGAGGAAGCGACTGGTTTCATCTGCGGCGCTCACCAATCGGGCTGCGGAGGACGCGAGACGTAAAACCTGAAAACATGTCAAACTTTTAATTAGGTACTTAATTTCCGAAAATTTTTGGAATCGACTTACGACGCGACTCGGATTCCGTCTAACTCGATTTACGTGCCTTGGAAAGAGATGCGATACGGTACGATTAAATAATTTGGGTATAACAAATGGTGGTTCAAAAGTAATTGACACTTTTTTATTTTCTTTATTATTTCCGCAATTTTGAACGAATTTTCACCATTTTCAGCTGGGCCTCTAAGTTTAACTATGATGTACATTTATGCCGAATTTTATCACATTTCAGGGCCGGCATCTTTTAGATTTGCCGTGTGGTGCTCACATATTATGTGATGTGAAATACAATGTTTTCAAGTGTTTAGTGTTTTCTTTCCCAAATTATTTACTGTTTTGTAATTTCCAGTGTGGTGCTCAAAATCCGTAGTGTGGTGCCCGAGCACTCAAGCAACACAACTGTTGCCGGCCCTGTCACATTTGGTGGCGAGGTTTAACCTGTGCAATTGATACTACTATTTCTTTTCTTTTCATATCCTAACCACACACAGGCATACAAACGAACATCCAGCTAAAATTCAACAAAAACTTATTAGGACATGATAAGAAACATTTTAATACCAAAATTTCGATTTTTGATTTTTGAGTGAATTGCAATACTTTCCCTTTTACATACGTAGATGTATGGGGAAAATAAAAATGCATATAAATAAAATTGAAAGCAAAGAAATTTTCAACAAAAAATCTCTAAAAAGTTTTGCTGTAAAATCGATTTTTATATGAAAACAAGCGGTTTCAAAATGTTCAATTTACATTGGTAACATATAGGAGTGTCAGAGTACTTTTGCGAGTCACTGCATGTTTTGTATTTTACAGAGTCTTTTTTGTCACCATTCTTTGTTTTTCTTTGCTTTCAAATTTGTACCAGCTGTCGAGCAATATTTTTGCTTTAAATGTCACCTCAGAATAAGGCTAGAACTTTTTGAAATCTTCAAATGTATTGCTCAGACATTCCATCGTCCAAACCAGTATGCTCTTGTACGATACCGTGGGTTTCAAATAAATTTCAGAAAACTTGACAATTTTTTCATTTGGCCAAGGAAATTGGAGCTAAATAAAAATAAATCACAATTTAAAAACTGTCAACGATTAATGAGTCAGAAACGCGTGTCTGCCGTTCATCCTTATAGACTTTGAAAACAATTTTATTAATTGGTCAAAGGAAATTGAGATCAACTAAATAAAATTGGCACCAAATAGAAAATTGAAAAATTTCCAAATACATTACAAATATTTTCATGAACAAATGAAATTGAGATCAAATGAGAACAAACGGAAAATACATATTTAAACGATTTAGGATCGCTTTTACAATAGTCGGTTAATTTTTATTTATCCGGGTTGTAACATTATACGGATGTTTATTGGTTTATTGTTTAGTGTGTTTATTGTTGATTGGTTGATAGCTATAGGTTAGTTATACTCATACTTAACCGACTATTGTAAAAGCGGACCTTGGGCGGAATCCCACCAGACAAGAAAAATCGAGTTTTTGACAAAACTTAGATTAAAATAACAAATTTAGCGTGTGTTACCAAGGTAATTTAACAATTTTTGTCTAAAACTCGATTTTTTGTCTGGTGGGATTGGCCCTTACGGACTTCGCATAGAAAATCGTGAAAACTAATTTGAGCTGGTCTTGATCGCCCCCCCCCTTTCTTTGCACAGTTGGTCACAATCTTCGCCCTCCTCCACCCGGGAACGTCCGATAGTCATAAATCGAAAAACTTCTTATATATCTTTGAAATTGGATTGAAAATAGATCTGAAATGGGATTTTTATGCGGACTTCACATTTAGCTAAGTCTCCCTCCTGGTTATATCTACAAGGAAACTATCTAACTTTCACATCGCCAATTTGGTTTATTTTTGTTGTTCGAGCAGGTTGTGACTGGAAATGAAACTGGTTAAAATTTTATGTCCCACTTCTCAGCTCATCGTTCCAAAAATGAACCAATTCGGTGATGCGGAGGTCGGCTCCCAAATAAAGGTCCTCGTTAGTCACGTTTTTTCATTTCGCTTCATCGTTTCATTTGAGGGGGTTTCTCGCCGCGTCTTAAAATAAATGTCAACAAAATGATTGATCTACTACCGTTTTGAAAAGTGCACTTTAACATTCATTTGCGTAATAAAGTGACCTAGTTTATGAGCATTCACTTATGTGAAATATAAAAAGTGATTTACCGAATATTTTTGGATATGTAAATAAATAATTATAAAGGGTTAGTCTACAGAAAAATTTAAATAAAATTTAACGCATGTTTAGAAACGAAGGAAGGTACACGTATGGAGCAGGAATCGCAGATTTCTTTAAGACATTAAATTGTAATTATTTTACTGAAAAAAAACTGGTTGTCAAACTTTAAGGTTGTTAAGAAGGAAATTGAAGTATATTATGAGAAGTTCTTGTAATTTTTGCAGTACATTATTTGCGTAATAAAAAAAATTCTGGTAAAGTTTGAACTTAATCTTGCTTTTAGTTATCGAGATAAAAAATGTCAAAGTTACATTGCGTTCACATTGATTTAATAGTTATTTAAGTTACAAGGGACGTAAGGACCCTATTATCAGTCAAGGAAGGTTAATTAATACGAAGCGGAGCGTAGGTTTAAATTACTTTCCGGCATTGATACTAATAGTTCTTACGTGGCGTGTTACTTATTAAATTTTTTCTGCTTCCGCAAAGCACCGGACAATATTTTTATATATAATATTACAATTTCACATCGATCAAATTGACATCGACGTCTGTAAGACAATCGTTCATTATTTTCCTAGGAACGTAAGTGACACACTACTAATGCCCATACCTATAATAGTCGATGCTTGGCTAGAGCAAAACTTAAGCACGACTTAAGTACGAAATTGTTTATTCTGATTGGTCGATTTCGTACTTAAGTCTGACTCAAGTCCGAGATCGAACGAAGTATCGACTATAGGTATGGGCATAAGTTCCGTCGCCAACGGTAACTCATAAACTAATGTTACGAGTAGAGTGTGGAATTTATGCTCTATGGAACCCGATATTTGGTACGTGGCATATAATTTATAATACAGTCAAACTTTCCTAACGAATTAGAGAAACTTCAAGTTATGAAGATAAAATTACACGTAAATATCTGACAAAACTATATATTTTTTCAAAAAAAATCGAATTATAGAATAATTCGAGTGAGAGCAGTTCGAGTAGAGAACTTTCACTGTATGTATAATATCTTGCGTTTATGCATAAATATAAATTGTATGCCGCATACTAAATATCGGGTTCCCTATTGCATAAATTCCACTCTAGTTATGAGCAACTTACGTCGGTTGTAAGCATACACATAAGACACACTTACGTGATCGGAAGCAGGAAAAGTTCATTATTTCAACAATCACAAATGTCAGCATTACCAAAAATCACCAAAATATTTATGAACGTCTTATAAATAGAGTTCGGATTAAAAGCAATAGAAAACCCGATATTTCTGTGGTCACATGCTAGAAGGGTATAAGTACCAATAGTCAACTTTACAAGAGACGCAAAAAACGTTTTTTTAATTTTAACTTGAAAAGTTGCTAGCTTATAACCACTAAACTTTTATTTTGAAAATTTAATTGCTATCTCACAAATATATCACAAATTCCCTTATATAGGCCAGTCAAAATCGACAATAAATCGGAAAAACATGATGTATCTCTGATTTTTTAGTATGTTGTTTAGACCCATTAGGGTAGTGCATACCCAAGTTTGCAACTCTCTAAAAGTTGTGGAAAAAGTGTAGCACACAAAAAACCGCAAAATTTTAGAAGTTTTTTCAGTTTTTGCTTTCTATCTCCTAAACTATGCATTTTTCGACAAAAGCCATTATATAGGTTTTTGAAGAGCATTAAATTTGTGACAATTTAAGCCTAACCAGAGCTCTATAGATCAATTAGTTACCGAATTACGGCATTTTGAAAATAGGTCATTTTTCCCATAAAATGATTTTAGATTTAGACCTTCTTTAAACCGAAATCACGGCTAAACCATTGATCCTATGAGTAGAACTCATAAATAGAAGTTGTAAGAAATTTAATTAGCTTGAAATTAAGAGCAAATCGGGGTCTGTAGGCCTTGTAAAAATGGAAAAATTGGCCTATTTTCAAAGTGCCGTAATTTGGTAACTAATTGCCCTACAGAGTTCCGGTTAGATCTAAATTGTTACAAATTTAATGCTTTTCAAAAACGTATATAGTCACTTTCGTCGAAGAATACATAGTTTAGGAGATATAAAGCAAAAACTGAAAAAAGTCTTAAATTTTTGCGGTTTTTTCGTGTGCTACACTTTTTCCACAACTTTTAGAGAGTTGCAAACTTGGGTATACACTACCCTAATGAGTCCAAACAACATACTAAAAAATCAGAGATACATCATGTTTTTCGAATTTAGCGATTTTTTGTGTCGATTTTGACTGGCCTAATAGCAGAAGTACAAAAAATAAAATAAAAAATTACTGATTTTTTAATTGATTTTAAGTGTAATATCCCCGTAAAAAAATTCGTTCATCGAATCATCGAACAAAGCAATTCCGGAGACAACCTTTTTTGGGCATGCGCATTAAAGAAATCGGTTCCATTGATATTAATAGATTAATACACATAAAATTTATGTGTATATAATTATAAATAAAATATAAAAAAATATAATATATATTTATGTGTATATATAAAATAATATCAGTATAAATAAATAATAATTGCAATATCAACTATAAATTATACAATACATCTTTTTATAGGTAGTAATTCAGAAGACGGTCACGGCCTGGCGCTTGTGTGCGCCGATTGCTAAGCCGAAATCACCGGTTCGATCCCGGGCGGAGTAAAAACTTTATTCTGACCGTCTTCCCTCGGCAGGCAATTGCAAACCACCGATGTATCTGCCTAGAGAACCCTTCTAAAAAAAAAAGAAGTGGTCACTATGCTCTTACGTAGAGCGAAGGAATCTGAGAGAGATAATTCAGGAAAGCTTAGCGGAAAATTGCAAAGCAAATGTTTTACTAAAACGGCACTTACTCTCACTCTTAAATTTATACCACCGATACTCCTATTCATGACCAACAATTACAGGCTAATGCGGTTCATTTGCAAAGGGGCCTTCGTAGTAGCAACTACTCCGATGTGTTTCCGAAATTTTGAATTATGAAAAAAATTTATTTCTCCAAATCGGCACATACTCTCACTTTTAAATTTATACCACCAATACTCCTATTCATGAGCAACAACTACGTGCCAATGCAGTCATTTTTCCACCAATATTTTTGTTTTTTAATGTACAGTGAAACTTCCCTAACTCGAACTATTCTATAAATCGAATTTTTTTTAAATATATAGGTTTCTCAGATATTTATGTGTAATTTTATCTCTTTAACTCGAAGTTTCTCCAATTCGAACTTTTTGGTGGTCCCTTGAGATTCGAGTTAGGGAAGTTTGACTGTATATTTATCTAAAATCTTGATAGCTTTTGAACTGCTTTTTAGAATAATAATTTAATTTTCTCAAAAACTAAAAATATAACTTTTTTTAAGTTTAGTATACTTTTTTATAAAACTTTCATAAATATTTTGGAGATTTTTGGTAATGTTGACATCTCTGATTGTCGAGATAATGACCTTTAAATCAATGTGAACGTAATGTAACTTTGATATTTTTTATCTCGATAACTAAAAACAAGATTAAGTTCAAGGAGTTCAAGCTTCGCCAGAATTTTTTCCGCCAACTGCAATCAACGAATTGACTTGAAATTTAAAACGTATGTTCCATAAACTAGAAGTTTTCATGCGGCGTAGGCTTTTGTTAAAATTTTGTGTCCTTAAATGAATTGTTATTTTAAAAAAATCTTAATTATTTTCTTTAACGAAAACGAAAAAAACCAAAATTCTGCGGAAGCCGATAGCCAGTACCTTGTAGGTAATTATTGAAAATATTTTATTTTGTAGAATCGGTCCAACAAACTCGGCTATCGCGTACATAATCCGATCGCACCGCAAGTAAAAAACTTGTGCGCGAAGCGACGTAGCTGCTACAAAAATAATTATTTTCTAATAAAATTTTAAATGCATAGTACCTATATTAATACATAGAAATCCAAAAATGAATAAAATCACATTTATACTACTTTTCTTAGAATTAATTCTCAAAATTTACACTATTTTAAGACTCATTTTGCTTTTTTGCTTTTTTTTATAATTTTGCATATAGCTGTGACGAAAATTTTCGTATTAGCAAAATGTCACCTTCAACACTTATATCATAAATGACTATTTCGCACTAAAATTAATGCCCGTTTATATTTTTACACACTTAATTTTTCACCTTTGCACGACCTGTTTTTCGGATGATTTTGCCGCACCGGGTATAATCATACTGTTGGAAATAAACAACACAATATCTTGAATCGGTGCGCATAAATTACGGTAAGTAATGAATGATCGTTTATCGTACATAAATTACTATAATTGGAAGTATTTTCCAATAAATTAATCAAATTAATCATTTTTCTAACCGGTAGCAACAACCGTCGCAACTTCACTTGTGATTCGATTATTGGTTTTTAGTTGTTGACATTTTGTTATCGGCGTACATAATTTCGTTTGTTTTTTAGTCGACTTACTTGATTTGTAACGGATACGGAAAGATCTTTACATTAATAAAATACAAAATAAATTTCAACGAAAAATTTATTGCTTCTAAAAACTATATTCCAAATTGGGTGCAGTAGTGTGGAACTATTCATTTGTGTATAAATATTACTGCTGTGCGGTTAGTAAATATTCGTTTGGTCATACGTGCAATGCGTGTGACTTCTTCCTATTGGATATTTCTAGACGCGGTACATAGCAGCTAAGATGTCTAGCGAAGGTGAAAATACGCAAGAAATTCCAAAAGAGGTAATATTTTTAACCTTTTTTATTTAATTAAATTAAAATTCCAATCGAAATTTAATTAAAATTTCGTTCGGTACCCTGTTGCACGTTGTCCAAATTTTATTACCTAAAATTTGTTTGTACAATGTGATTTTTCAATATGGCTGCATAATGGTAGTTTCGAATGGCGGGAAACAAACTTGGCATTTTCAAAAAAAAAATTAACGATTATTTTTAATTATTTACATTGAAACAAATTAATAATTAATTTCTCAATTTAATAGACTAAAGAATCTGTAAGCGACGAGGACAAAAATGGAGAAGATTCGCAACCAAACAAAAAATCAAAAATTGAAAATGATGCCGATAAAAAAGAAGATGCAAAAGTCCCGGTCGTAAAAGAGAATGCAGAGAAAAAGGAAAACGATACCAAGAAGGAGAAGGAGAAGCCCGAGGAAGAACCAGAGAAGGCCAAAAGCGAAGTAAAACCAGATTCAGTCGATTCTAAAAAAGCCACAAAATCCGAGGACGAGGAAGGAAGCGATAAGGAGGAAGAAGGAGAAGACGACGATGAAGATAAAAAGGACGATAAGGAGGTTCCGCTCCTGGATCAACCTTTAGAGCAGTCCGGACCTCGCGAACGTAAGAAGGTCCAAAGATTTACGGGAAATAAATCATCAGATTCCAAAGAGCCAAAGGAGAAAGAAAAAGAAAAAGAGGTAGTCGAATAATCTGTTCTTAAATTTTTAATATCCTTTATTTTTGTAGTTGCCAGTAAAATCTGACGTGGGAGAAGGCTGCGGTGTGGAATTGGGCGAAATTCCGAGAATCGATGCATCAATTTCGCGTTTCAAAAACGACGATTTAAAGTTGCTGCATCGTTTGATATTTAAAACGCCAGGAAAAACTACAATCATCAAGAAAAACATCAAAAAGTTTAATGGCTTTGATTTTAAAAAAGATTCGGACGATTACACTAAAAAAATTGAATCTACCAAAAAATTCGAACTCAAACAATTGAAAATTATTTGTGAGATGTTGGATTTGGATAAGAAGGGAACAAAAGATGAAATTGTGGAGAGGGTAGTGGACTTTTTGTTGGAACCAAAAGATTCGGGTAAACCTGCAGGTGGTGGTAGACCCAAACGTACAGCAGCAGTTCGTGCAAACAATATAGGTAACGTAGGGACTTTTGATTGTCGAAGGATGTTTTGAGAAAGTAATTTTAAATTGTAGGTTATTCGTCACATGACGATTCGTATTCTAGTGACGAACAACGATCGTCGCGAACCACTCGTGGTAAGGGCAGACGCACTAATTTGAAAGACGATACTACAAGTGAAAGTGACTTCCGTTTATCTGACGTAAGCGAAGACAAACCAAGGGTTGTGAAACGTAAAAGAGTTGGTCGTAAAAAAGCAGCTGCAGCATCCGACGATGACGAGGAGGACGATGTAAGCGATGTAAACGAAAGTGCAACATCTGAAGATAGCGATGTAAGTTGGTTAAACAATAATAAAAATGTTTCTAATTGGCATAATTGATAATTAGGAGGAGCCCAAAAAACGTAAGAAGGGCAACAAAAAGATTATAAACAACTCCAAAACTAAAACAACTCCCAAGACGAGAGGTCGTAAACCAGCGGCAGAATCGGAAAAGAAAACGCCGGCGAAAAGGGGTCGTAAACGTGAGGAAACTTCAGAAGATAGTGAGCAAGACGAGGAAGAAAATGCGAGTTCATCAGAAGATGAGCCTCTTATTAAAAAGGCCAAAAGTCCACAACCGCCTACTGTAAGTTTATATAATTCTATTTCAAACTATTTGAGATTAAGGAATTTTTTTGAGAATCGGAGAACTATTGCATTATTTTATATAACTTGAATTAAATTTACCGTAACAACTGGTATATAAATAAATTACATTTTGTTAATTTATTGTAGGACGATGAAATAAAAAAATATGTAAAAGAAATATTAGACGGAGCAAATTTGGAAGAAATAACGATGAAAACTGTTTGCAAACAAGTGTACGCCCATTATCCAGATTTTGATCTTGCACACAAAAAGGATTTTATCAAGAGTACAGTAAAATCGGTAAGTTTTAACTTTTGCCATTTGAAAAATGTGTACAACTAAAATTTTTCCTGTTTCAGTTAATATCTACATGAGCTTGTAAAGAAATTATTTTATAATTGTGGGAAATTGTCAAATCAACATATGTATGCTGAGTACAAAATTTTAATTGGTTCTGTATATTTTTGAATATTTCACGATTGCGCATTTTATCTTTTATTACAAAAAACAAAAATATGCATTTTGCGGATCATGATTCGTGATTGTTAAATTAATGTAAAGTAGTCGTAAGTTAAAAATTATATTTCATATAATAGAATAAAATGGTATTGTTTGAAAATAATATATTTACATTTTTTTAAAACTCTATTTGTAGAGTCCATTTTTTGTGAACATTTTTTTAAGCTTTTTTTTACATTACAAGTTGAGTTGTATTTTATCTTTGTATTTATATTTTAAGCTATGCATAAAATTTATGATTGACTTTTAATAATTTTTTATTGTTATATAGTATTATATATTAATATTTCTCGTTGGTTTATTAAAAAGTTCAATCTTATTGATTTTATTGTAATTATAGCAATCATAATATTTTAATTGATTTTGTTTATATTTTATAATAAATTTCTTAATATATATTTTGCTGTACAGAATTTTAAAAATACGTTTAATTTTATTCTCAATATTCTTGTTGATTAATGGCACTCGAAATTAAATTTTTTTGTCAATCTTAAGATTTGTGTAATAAATTTTATAAATTCACAATATCAACCTTTCGACAAGTGTTGCTTAAAGGAATTAAATAAATATCAAACTAATTTTTCAAAAAATTATTTGTCATTTCTTTTTCAACGACGTCAAGAATATCTTTCATCAAATGGAGTGCAAATGAAAATAAAAGAAGTCTAAACTATTAACATTAATTTTAAAGATGTATTACATTTATCTCTTGCAAATCTTGAAAAAATCATCCATACATGCCGACTATCAGAATTTGTGATTTTGAGACATTTGTTCTGCTAATCTAACAGTAATATTTTCTTTTTCTTTGGATCAGTCCAAGATTCTTGTTCGCGGATCAGTACACTATCGAAAATGCAAGGTATTCATGTTGATAAAAAATTTTAGATTTTTTAAATTTAAACACATTGAAATGACAAAATAATACTAAACGGCAAGTAAATTCTAAGCACTGAATTAAAAATTAAGTTTACTACTAACTCCTCCAGGGTTTCCTACTTATATTTGTATCCTGTATGCAAGTGTAATTTATTCTCATTTGCATTAATTTTAGTTTCAAGCGGAGGCAAAATGTTGCATACAAATATTTCATTTTTACATAGTTACTACTTCATTATTTTAATGTATAATTATTTATGCAATATTTTCAAGCGGTCTTTTTTGAATTTAAAATTGCCGCGTGGAGTAAAATTTTTTGTGCTGTTGGTAGAACTGTTTGACGACGCCAAGCGCACCAACAATTTTTAGACGTTCCATTTCGTTACTTCGTACGTATTGTTACTGGTTCAGCGCTGGTTAATTCGTTCAAATAACTATCTCGACCAGTAAATTTTATTTAAAACATCATGGTAAGTTTAAATTAGCTTTTTTCTTTTATTAAACTTGATTTACATTCACATATTTTTTCATTATTTGACTAAACTGGAAACACGTGGATTTTAGGTTATGAAATTGTGTTTCGTATAGCCACAATTAAAACCTTTAAAACTAATTTATTTTATTTTGTAGTCGGCTATTAAAGAAGTTAATTCAGATAAGCCCGGACAAGAGGCAGCACCAATCCATCGCATCCGTATAACTTTAACTTCACGCAATGTGCGTTCGTTGGAAAAGGTTTGCGCCGATCTTATTTCGGGAGCAAAGAAACAAAAGTTGCGTGTGAAAGGACCAGTGCGTATGCCTACCAAGACCTTACGTATTACCACACGAAAGACACCCTGTGGTGAAGGTTCCAAAACTTGGGATCGATTCCAAATGAGGATCCACAAACGTGTCATCGATTTACATTCTCCATCAGAGATTGTTAAACAGATTACTTCCATTTCTATTGAACCTGGTGTAGAAGTTGAAGTAACCATTGCCGACGCTTAAGTTACAAGTACATATTTTTGTAAATTCGTTAATTAAATAAATGTAATTTACATTCAATTTGAGTTTTACTAGTCTTCGATATAATAATTTTGTTTTAATTCAAAATGTTTAAGAAGTGCTTAAGAACTTCCGATACTTGAATAGCATCTTAAAGTTTTGCGAATCAATTATATATTTCAGTGTCGTAACTAAATTTTATAATTTTACATATAAAAAGGGTTTTGTAATGTTAACGTACCTGCACAGTAGTTTTACCATTTTCGAGTTATAGGTTTTGGTTGTAAAAATTGCCAAGTCAAGTATTTATCGAGTATGTAATATTAAATGTGACTGCCGAGAAAATTGGCATATTTCAAAGCAAATGACGGGATAAAGCATTTTTCGGAGTTTCGCGGGTTAATCTATTGCTATGTTCTTCAGGTCTCAAAATTTCATGAATTTCCTTTCAAAAGAGTAATAAGTAAGGGTGGATTATCAGCAATGGAAAATTTTTTTTAAGTTATAGTTGAGACACCAACCACTTTTGGCGCTGTAAAATTAGTATTTTGATAAATTTGGATTTTTGAAAATTCTCAAGTTTAAAAAAAAAAATTGTGGTTCCATTAGTATTTTCGGAACCCAATATTTTATAATGCCAGAGCCGCCTCTATTTCACTATCGCTAGTTTTGCATAGTGCATTGTGTTGACGATATTATACTAGCACTATTTTTTTTTCTGTGAAAACTGATATCTCTATTATTTCTTCATAGATTCCGACAGCAGCGGATTACAGATTACTACTGATTCGTAAAAAAAATTAAAAAAAGTTCTATCAAACAATCAGAATTCTTCGGCAAAAAAATTCTGTAATCCACAACTGTCAGAACCAACTTTCACCAATCTTTTTCTTATGTTTATTATTTATTTTTATTTTCTCACCTGGGTCCAGGAGTGGGGTAATTAAAAAAATAACTTAACATGGCCTTTGGGGGGGGGGATGATTGCCGCTCACCTTGGATCCGCGTTTGCATGGGTCAAACAGGTTAGTCACACAAGGCAAACTTTTTTAGATATTTTCTTGAAATCTTGAAAAGATTTCTCCAGATTTCCTTCAGATTCTCTTTAGAATTCCTTTTAAAAAAAGTTGAAAAAGCAAAAGAAAGCCCAAAAAATTTTAGAAGTTTTTTTGGGATTTCCTAAAATTTTCATTTAATATTTTCTCGGAAATCAACAGATTTTCTAAAAATGTCTTGAATTTCTTGAAATTTCTTAATATTTTCTACATTTCACCGGTTTCTTAATTTCCTTGGATTTTCAACATTTCCTCGATTTCTTTATTTTCTACGATATGTTCGGACTTTCTTCCTTGGAATTCCTAAGATTTTCAAAACTTTCCTTGAATTTTCTTAGATTTCGCAAGATATTTTAAAATTTTCTATTTCTTAAGATTTTCTTAGATTTCCGTCGATTTTCTAAGATTTCTTTGAATAAATAATTCCTTTGGATTTCGTCAGATTTCCCCGAGTGTTCTCAAGCAGTTCTCAGATTTCTTTTCACTTGTAGGTACACCAGATTTTACCAGCGATTTTCCCCTCGAATTTTACAAATAAAATTATTTTTTTTAAACCGGCAGACTGCTAGACAGGGACGTCTCCTCCCCAATATCTTCGGTAATTGAAAAAGTTATAAATTTACCGAACAGTTGGCAAAATCATTAGTTATCATAGCAGGTCCATATTTATAAGATCTGTAGACCCCTTAGGCTGAATTTGTATTTTTTTGAATGAATTGTTATTTCAAAAGTAAACATACAGCGGTCTCGGCGACCGCCACAGTATTTTTTCATAATTTTAGAAAAGTTTTTAAAAATAAAGCTATATTAATAATTCAAATCTTATTCTACTATCGTCAACTTGACAAAAATGAAGAAAAGCCTTCTTGGTCTTCCGATGCCAGTGGGATATTTAAATAAATTTCTTCGTCTGGGCCCACAACCAGTTATGTTTTGCTTTTCGTGCCACAAACTTTGTAAAAACGATCTTATATTCTGAGTCTTACTAATTGATCATAAGAAAGGGGTGAGGTGTACTTTTCAGAATTTGAAAAATGCAGTTATAACCTAGTATCTTTAGTTAAAACGATTTCAATATTTAGTAATTAGGATTATAGTTATGTAATTAAAAACAAATTATATTTATTGATAACGAGAGGTGCATAGCGGTGATTAAAATTTGAAAGATTTAAATCGTCGCGTTCGGGGCGTGACAGCTATGTATACCGATGACGTAATATTTTAAATGCCTGGCCACCATTTTGTATACCTACGCGAAACTTCTTAAAGAAAAAGCAGTACCATTTTAACCGGTCACAAACGGCCATAATCAATTTAGTTATGCTTCTTTAAACCTAGCCACGTCGTAGTTTCGCATCTAATGCATCTACGCGAATAGGCAACGATTGCTAAAAATCGATTTTAAAAAAGTGGAACAAAAATTTAAGGTGCCAACCAAGTGACAGTTCGGGTAGTTCGTTCCGCGTTAGTTTGTTGTTTATAGTGGCCCATCCCAGTTCGCTGTGTATGTGTGTGCCGTTGATTAAACAATTTCTATATTAAAATTTAATGGATATCAACATTTGCTGATAAGGTAAGCGTAATCCGTGCTTAAAATTCAGTAATCTATTTGTGAATCGTTGACGCGGGTAATAATTTTTTTTACGAAAAATTAGGTTACCTGTGTAGTATTCCAGTGCAACCAGTACAATTTGAATTTAGTTTTTTTTTTATATCATAAAAAACTACCCAGTTGAAGTTGGTTCGTAGGTTTGTTAATGCTAATTTCGAGTTGAAAAAATTGTCTGGACATTCTTTTCGGATGATATCATTATCAACAGGTTGGGCTTAAGTAGTTAAAATTTAACGAATTCAGGTAAAGCCACCGCACTCGTTTTATTCATTTGTTTACATGTTGATCGTTTCAAAAATGGGAATTAAATCGATTTTTGTGGCCGATGACATTAATTCAATATTCTGCGTGTGGATAAACTTGCAATTTTAATATAAAATCTTTTTACGTATTAAACGAAAAAAATTGGTCCCAAATTTGGGTTCAATACCCGTCCGTAATGTAGCTAACAATGATTTTATAAATTCTAACTTCAATTATATTTTAGCAGCATTTTAAATTAAATGACTAATTTCTAAAAATATCTTATTTTTATTGTGATTGCTACTCGCAATAAATTATAATAATTTGTTATCGTGGAGGTCTTTCTTTGCGCGGCTCGTGAGCTATAAACCTGGATGCAATTGCAGTTTCACCGGTTAACTCTTTTTAACCGGAAACCGGATACTATGAATTTGTTTTTTTACAATCTTCGTGTTTGGTATTTTTAGGCATAAAAAACTCGAAAATGCTACGTGCAACGAAGCACCTACCCAGATAATCGACAAAGATGCACCGCGTGAATATGTTTTACTTTTTTTAGATTTTTCTCATAAACATATTTCAAAGTTTGGAAATTCAATGATCCAATTATAATTTAATCAACTTTGCGGATAAATTAAATCAGGTCGTGCTCCAATTTATTGGGAGCCGGTCAGATTTAGTTCAAGTTGACAATGGCTCGATTTAGGTTAATTTATGCTGTCTTTCGGCGACTGTGCAAATAGATAATGGATGGGATGGTTTTCTGCTGTAATTTCTATATAATTGCAAAATTGAATATTGTAATCACTGGAAGCTTATTTTATCTGTCGATATTTTGTTGATTTAGCCAACACCCATTTAATTCAAATATCTACGTTGACACTACAGAATTTGATTACGAGTAGTACATACAAAGATTAAGAGTAACTATTGCAACATTTATAAAACTCGGAGATATGCTATAAATAATAATAAATGTCATTATTGTTGATTGCATCACGTATCTTCTGCAAGCCGGTAGATATTCACTGAATCAACTCATTCGTACACGTTTTTCATAAGCACATAGAATAATAAAAAAAATTAAAAGTGGAAGTATCCAATTTGTAGTATAAAAATGATATAACCAAAAAGTTTTATACAAAATTTTATTCTCTGCCGTAACTTTATAATCGAAATCGACGATTTGTGCTTGAATTTGATTCATCAGAGTTGCTGTTCTAATACTGTCCTGCCAGATTATCACATTATCATATTACTTTTCTTTTAGGTTATAATGCACTTCTAATTGATTGACTAATGAAAAAGCGGATCAATGAAAGTTGACAAAACAGCATAGAGGTTCATGAAGAACAGTGAAGAGAGTAAATTTTCACTTTGCTCACGCCCGTTTTGAATCGGGTATAGAAAAACATAGTGTGCCTGTATAGTGTCAAGTTTCTTTTGTTTTAAAAAAAATTATTTCTTTCTCGATTACTCGAAACTCCTTATTAACTCCTAGTTAATTTTTTATAACGTTAACCTTGAAATATTGTAACAAAATTTACATCTTTAATAGTGTGAGGGTCATTACATATAAAGTGGTCCAAACTGGTCGCTCGACCATTTAAAAATTTGTGTGTGTTTGTTGATAATTCAAAATTAAAATTCTATGTCTTGTTTTCATGTGAATATTCATTCGATATGGTAGTATTTTCGCATTTCAAATGGTTTGCGGAAAGTGCAATATCTTAGCTCTTATTTATTTAATCAAATTGATACTTGTAATATTTTAAACTCGCACTTCTCAAGTCTGCGGACCACTAACATATTTGTTTTTTAGGTAAAATATCATAAGATTATCTAAATTTCTAAATTAAAAGAAAATGTTTATATCAAATTGATATGTATTTTTCCAGGGTCCAAAGTTGTTGAATTGACTCCTCCGGAAAAAATACAATTTTTATTATTAATTTGCCCGACTAACTTCTAGAAACTTAATTGACAAAATAAATTCCAAATACAAACGGTAATTGGGAAAGCCAATCTCAAAACATAATGCCATTTTTTTCTCTTCTTTATAAATATCCAAATTCAAAATTAAATTTTAATAAAATTTCTATGCATAAAAATGGGAAAGCAAATCAACGAGCAAAAATTGCTTACCCAAAAATTTAAAAATAATTCAAAATCGAAATTTGCCACTTTACCTAGTGGCGGGAAGACTAGAAAATTCAAAAGGTTTCTTTACAAATTCAAAATAAATAAAAATTTTACAAAATTATTAATTTCACAAATCAAAAATCCAATGGAAGATTTTGGAAAACGACAGTTTTATTTTCAATAATGATTTCTTCGCAGACCATCTAAATTTCTCGCGAATCACTAGGTTGGCGACCGCTGCATTACGCATAATATGAATGTTGGAAAATAAATTCAAATGTTGTCACGGACTTTTTTTTGTAGGAAATTAATTTACTACCAATCTGCCTGTTGTGGTTTTTCGAGTGTTTTTTTAAAGTTTATATTTATATTTTAAACGAAAAAGAAATTACTTTTTATCTATTCCAAATATCAGAGATGTTGATAATCTGAAAATTTGATTACAGAACAAACATGCAAGTGAAGTTAAATAAAATCATGTTGAAAATGAAACAACTTTCAACGGTTACACTAATGGTGGTAGCCAACCCCGATTCAGTTTCAGACTCTCGGTAGACCAGAACATATTTTTCTGTACGATTTATTCAGTTTTGTTTGATAAATTTTCAAATTGGTTTATTCAAGAAATTACGATAAACTTATGCCCTCGTCCCCATTGCTGAATGAATAAACTTATTTTTTTTATTTTCTTGATTCAGTTTATAAACGACTTCAAACCTTTTTAATTAAAATCGCTTGAATATTAAATATATCTAATTATCATTTTTCTAGCTTAAAATTGAATGATTTGATGGGAGGGGAACATCTTTTCGATGCCTAAAATTTAGTTCGATTAAGTAAGAGTTTAAACACACTCGAAAGATTAGATTTTGCTTTTCAATGGTCAATATGGCAGGGAAACACAAACACACCAAATATCAAGAACATTAATTTGCCTTATTTGGGAATATATTATTACTATCTCATAATGGATATACATATCTAGATATGGTGAATGGCAAATATTGTGAAAAAGTAACTATGTAATTGTCACTTTAGTGCCGTAATCACCAAAAATATTATTTTTGCATATTTATCAATATAAACAATATTTATAAACATCAAATGTAGGTATCTAAATTTCTCTCGATTGCAGTAAACTCAAAATACTGATTTACTGTGTTATTTGCCTATGGTAATACCTACTTCGCGAGTTGCATTCAACCAGAGAATTTCACAAAAAATATTTTAATAGAACAATCAACTATTTATAGTTTACCACAATTATTTTAACTATGCATAAAAGGTTTGCTAATCGGCAAAATAATAATCAGTGGAATTATCAGAGATGCACAAATTTCCCAAATTCCTTATCAGATTTTCGCTGTGACTATCGTGTCGCAAGTGACGCGACCAATTCTTTTGATAAATCTGAAAATGTCGAAAACAAGTTATATCGGTATTAACATTCTTCATTTAGTAGTTATCTAAAATATTTAAAATGTAAAAATAGAAATTACTATTAAAAAAGTGAATCTATGATAGTGTAAAATATAAGCAATTTCTATATTTGGAATAGAAGCATTATTCATTCATTGTAGTTCATTAAAATGTACTGATAGAAGACTTCAAATTATTACGTATGACGTAACCCTTGACTTAACAGTGTTATAATGGAATTTACAGTAATAAATAGATTCATACTATTATTATATTTATTGCAAGTGAGGTCAAATTCAATTTTTTCAAAAAATTAAAATCAGACAAGACTTCCGTTCCTGTATGACTTGGACCATATATCCTGAAGGGTGCACCAAGTTTAGTAGTACTGGAATACTAAATTCATAAAAAAAAAAGTTTTTTTTTTAAATGCTGTTGCTTTTACCAAGTTGCTTGTTTTCTAATTGTGTAGCTTTAAAATCGATTTCCCACCGTATGCCCTTAAAATGCATGTTGCATTTGCGCTGTAATTGAAAATGCACTGAAATTTTGCACGAGGTGTATTTTAAAATATTTCCAAAGTTTTAATAAACTTATTATATTATTATCTTTTTCTTTCGGTATAGCAACTGTAATAAATTAATTTATGGTTTCACTTTTCATCAATTTGTATTATACATAAAGGATTTCATATCCTCATTTAAGAAAATTTGCTGAAATCATGGTATAATTTTAGAGATGTATTTTTTTGACCATCAGAGTTGATATTGCTCACCACCTACTTCCTTCAATTTATCAATTTGAAGTTTGAGTTGCAAGCAAGAATAGCAATCAGATTATATAAACTTCACATTTATCTTCGTTATTTTTGAGACTCTTGTTAGAACTTCAAAAAAACGCGTAAAAACCTAAATTTCAGGTATATTTAGGTGAGGTTAATAGGAAAAACGTAATTTCTCATTCAATGACTCGTTATGGGTGAACGATATTCTTTTTGAATCTCTACAATAATAAACGTATTGTTATTCAAAAGCACATACATAAATATAACAATAATTTATAAAAACATATTTTTTTTATTGTTGTGTATACGCCATTAGTGCTTTTATTAAAAAAATTCAAGTTGGATATATTCATTGAAGTACGTTTGCACCTGCGTTATGGATACTCTTCCAGGTCACTAACCCTTACTTTTATATCCAAACATAAACCCACCTTATCGAATTAATCGACGGCTTTTTTGAATTTCTTCCTTCTATATATTCAACGTAACCATTTCACATGCAGGTACGTGGTTTTTGATCGCACCCCGATAACGATACATAATTTCAAAATCGTTGAAAGTAAATGAACCACAATTAACTAGAATGAATAAGGTTTATTAACAATTATGACTTATTATTAATTCTAACGCCACGTTTTTAATTAAACTATCATATCGTGATGTTTTCGACTTGCAACTCCATCGTGAAATTTCAACTTTAGTCACCAATAGCCATATTTTGTTAGCTGATAAAATGGAGAAAAGAAATTTCAGTGGGTAGAAATTTAAAGTAAATGAAGATTCAAATTCTTACATATTAATTTCAAAGCAGCTTTCCAAAATAGCTTACAGAAGGTCTATATAGTTGGGATTGATTATTAATTTCGAAATCAATCATTTTCAAGAAAGGCCGTAAAGAAGTTCTGGTAAAAAGATCGAAATTTGTTAACCTAAATAATGGAATACTAAATCGGTTCTTATTGAAGACGTTTTCATGGGGTTGCGGCAGCTGCTGTCTGCTCAGTTTTCGTAAAAGGTGGTCCCGAAATTGTTGTCTTATTATAGGTCTACCTTTCCACTTTCTTCAAGATTCTGAAATATGATCTTTTATTTTCCTGATGCCATATTAAAAAATTCCAGAATATAGGACGATATAAACATTGAATATTATCAAAATGAAATGGAAACCTGAAAATGAAGACTAGAAAGCAACTCGCTCAAAAAATTTTCAGCTCAAATGCTCTGAGATCCGTAATATTGCCAATATTGCAAGCAATCATATTATGTAACTCCAAAGATAAATTAATGAAGTTACTGGTATTCTACAAAAATTTAAATGTCCTACCCATTCATCAGCTTTATGGTAGCGCATCGGATTTATTACCAAAAGATTAAAACAGAAAACATGCAATTAAATAAAATTCATTACCCATGACTGCATTCCCAATTTGTGATATTTCTATTTAAACTATGTTAGGAATATTCAATTAGGACACAAATTGAATAAGTGGTGGAGACTTATTTGTAAGCGAAACCTGCTAAAAGCTTTTGACTGTGATTAAAAAAGAAAAGGAATAAACCACGATAAGATCATAGTGTGGATAGCTAAAAATGTTATAGAAATCATGCTAATAAGTACAAGAGTAAATCGAATACAGTTTAATTACAGAGGCCGCTACCCGGACAATATTCTGTGATCGTCGCAGACCTATCTACCTGAAGAAAATCTCCTAGTCCGAGATTGGAGACTCGATATGAACGGTAGTCCACGTAGATGAAATCTAAATGTTTCGTTAATAAATCCAGTCATATATGATAGGCGGATTGACTAAATTTATTTAAATGTACTATACGTGCAACGACTGGCGTGGATGTATGATGTGAGCAGACGAGTGATAGATATAAATTTTGATATATAAGTTTCATGTTGTACTAAATTAAAATTGTATAACATTTTTTTAACTTTAAACTATATGGACATGAATACTAAAATTACTAATTTTAATACCAGATATTGTTAAATATAAAATTTTAAATTCTAAAGAATTACACACAGTCAATCGTTAAAATTATTAAGAAAATAACAGAACTAAACAAAACGTTAAAACAAAAGAATTTTAACAGTAAAGTTAAGAATGCAGTACGTAGAAAAATCAATTATTCAAACAATTGAAAAAATACATAATTATCATTTGACAGGTCTGGATTTAAATTCTTATCAACCTACCTTTTATTTGCTATTTATAACTTCCAAAACATTCACTCCGCCTTTTCGATAACTAAACCCAAAATATCAACTCTAATTAGCTTATTCATTCGCATCACCGTGAGTCTCAAATCGACACACTACATGTTACGAGAACATCAGCTACTACGCTAAAATGTGCATTAGGTTTGAAAAAGGGGAAGTAGTGTAGAGGCTTTACTTCAATTTAAATAGTGCAATAGATAATATGAATTAGTACATACATCTAAGTTTGTCCTCGGTGGTTCTTTGTTTAAGCGGCCGACTACTTATATCATTACATTTTATATTAAAAACATTATAAAGATGACACTTTCGTCGCTTTTACAGATTTTATATTAATTTTTTCTTTACCTAAGTTGAATAGAGAAAAGATTAATTACTATGTAACCATAGGAACATCGTCATTTTTACATGTTAGTGTTAGTATTATGTTTTTATTTTTATAACTTGATTGTTATTTTATTAATATTATGTTTTTGTTGTAGATTGTTAGGCTGGATTGCCAGAAGACAAGAAAATGACTGTAGATTCTGAAAATACTAACGCTTCTCCAGCAAAGAGCAAAACATCAACAGTAGGACGAACTGTTACAGCTCAAATTTATATGCTAGATGGTACTCTACTGGATGTTCATGTTGAGGTGTGTATTTTTAATAATCAAGATATTTAAAATTAAAAACAATTTTAATTGATAGGTATATAATAAGTAAATATTGAATATTATTGCTACAAAGATACTACATAGAATGAAATCTTTGTTTCTTGGAATTTTTTGTGTCATAATAAGATTAACTTTTTGGTTTTAGTAATGAGTGTTTGTGGTAAAAACTAGTTAATATGATATCATATCTAATTTGTTACTCAGTAGATTATTTGTCGCAATTTTAATAATTAATTACCAATTACTTTTTTCTAATTTGTTGGAAATTTTATCACTGCATATTAACGTTGGGATCTATACAGGGTGCTGAATGAGTTAGCCGAACATAGGAAATTAACATGTAAAAACTTATTTATGCAAATTCCTGGTTCCCTAATTATTTTAGAGAAAAAATGAAAGACACGAAAATAATTCAGAAATATAAACTACGAATTATAAGAGCATTAGATTTCATCTAACTTTCCCTATCTTTATAATGGAGGATTACATATAACTGATATACTATTTTTTATGGGGTAGATGTGGTAGATACTTGCAGTGTGTTGTTAGTTGTAATTTATTTTTTACTAAATTACATGGCTATATTTTCATTTTTTCATAAAACTTTAAATATTATTGTTGACGTTCACAAGTGTGAAGTGTGTTCACGAGGAGTGAATAATTATTAATTATTTGTTTTGAATATTACCTTACTGATCTATTTGTAATTTTTATTGATTAAAAGCAGTGCTTATTGGCAGTCAACTTAGCCAAAGCCAAGACGACTTACTAGGCAATAAATTAATGAGGTTATTTCTCGATTCCTTTTCTTTAGCCTACAAATAGCTCTTAGGTTTTGAATCTCGTTAGTGTATTCGATCTCACCAGGATTAGTATGTTTCCGCTTCCTAATTGGCCGGTGTGGTCTCAAGCATGGGCTGTATGTATACATTCATTATATCATACATTCATATTATCAAATCTCCTTATCGACAAGTAACAGAAAAATCTGTATTTTTCTTAATTTGTTCTATAAGTAAACATATAACAGAGGTCCCTTATAAAATTTTAACTGTACATATAACTGGGAGATCCATGTACTGGTAGTAGGTACATATAAGTGGGAGTCTACCAGTCTACTGTATCAATTATTTAAAAAAAAAATTGATTTTGAAAATTTGATTTGATTTTTTATTATTAAGAATACAGAATTTTTTCAACGGTCAAAATTCTATTTTTAAAATAGGTCCGCGAATATTGTAAATTACTATTATAAACTTATAACCTGGTTTGATACGTTTTAAGCACTAAAAAACTGACATTTTTTTTATGTTATGAAGTAGGTATATATGTACATTATAAATAGATTGACAACTTGAATAATATGAAAGTAGTAATTATTATAATTTCCATGTAAACGGAAATAATGTCTATCTCTTTGTAATAAAATAATAACAACAAACAATAAAAAACGCTAATAATAGCGTCAAAATTATCCTAATTAAATGTAGCAATGGTTGTATTTCGGTTTGGTATGTTTTCTTAATAATAGCGCTAACAAACCACACCTTTTGTGAAATAGGTACATCGGTGGACCAATGGTTATTAACTTCTGACTTTTGTGCAAAGTTCTAATAATTTACTTTACTTGCAAATGACCGAGCTTGATTGTAAAATTTAGCAAAAATTGAACGTGTGCAAAACAGGCGCTTGTCGTCATTATTTAATAAAAAATTAAATATCAAGACCCCCTGATAAAGACAGTCTTTTTTGCCATAAATTGTACGAATATAGAAATTTTCAATTTTCGTTTTTCATAACCGGAAAAGCTACAAACAACGCTACTCCAGAGATTCGTCACAGATTACGTATAAAAACCGCCGATAGATACTTTCACGAATGAAAAATGTCTGATCTAAACCACCGAATTACTGTCGCGATTTTTACTATAGAGCAAAGCTAAAACTGGAAGAAATTTCTTCCCATATTACGAAACGAATTTTTATTAAAATATTAAAAATTTAAAATTTATTTTTCAGAGAAAAGCGAAAGGACAAGAATTACTTCACAAAGTATGTGATGCCATAAATTTGGTAGAAAAGGATTATTTCGGACTTGTGTATGCAGATCGACATGATGCCAGAAATTGGTTAGATTTAGATAAACGTATAACAAAATTTGTGAAAGGTAAATATTTTAATCTTGTTTTGAATTATTTTATGTTGAAAAGAAAAAATAATTTTGAGATAAAATCCAAGCTTCTGAAATATTGCAAATTATATACAGCACATATTCTTTTATCAGAGGTTTTTGAAATGGAAAGACTTGAGTTTACACTTGAACTAAATTTTAATTAAAAAAAAAATACATATAAAAAACAAGACTGCAATAAAAATTCTTTTCAGAATCGCGAAGAAGTATTACTGTTTGCTTGGACTTGAACCAAACAAATATAAACAGACATTTAAACTTTATTGTTATTTGCCTCTTTCTATTGGATCAATATTTATTTGTGCAAAACATAACTAAATACTTTAATTGTAAATATTTTGAATAATAAATAATTAAGCAGTGCATAATATTAGAAAAAAATTTAATTTACATAATTATTATTACTATAAAATTTTCCGGTTAATAAACAATCTTATCATAATTAATAGATATAATTTTTTATTAATTTATTTATTTAAAAATATTATATTAAATAGTCGACAACATTTTCATACTTAAAAGCCAATTTTGGTGTTCTTTCATAATATAATATTATACTCGGCTATAAAACAATGACGGTTTTTGAAGTGTTAAGTGGAAGCTAGTTTTGGTATGGTGCTAATTGTTATTCCCCACCAATAAAGGAAGTTGTGTAATGAATAGAAAATGACTTACTTTGACAGGTCTTTTATATTGTTATCTGAGAATACGTTAAATAATGCAGCAGCACCATCGACAAAATTATTAGTTTATATAAAATTTATAAAATTGAAAAAGAAAAACTACTGCTAGCTGTGCACAATTCTAAGTAAATATTAAACGAAACGGAACACTACTAATTTCTAATGATTTATGCAGGGCTAGGCTATTCCCCTTTAATAAAATATTGACAGATACTCATAATATGGGTGTGCCGTTTTGTATCACTGAGCAAAGGCTTTCCATGAAAGTGAAAATTACATTTCTTTTATATAAAAATTATCATATACAATATCCCAAATGCATTCAAATTGTCTACTAATTTGAAATGCACGAGGGGATATTTATTTAGACTATTTCACGAATAAAATAGGAGGTTAATAATAATTAATTAAAATTATAATTTGAGTTACTGCCGAAAGCACAAATTTTCAAGTTTATTAAGTAGATAATCAGGTCTATTATGTATCACAAACGTTATTATAAAGGTGACAGTTATGACATTCAATAAGGTTTTTGGCAAATTGGTATGCACTATAAATGTTAAGAAAACCTTTATCATAAAGATCATGTTTAAATACCGGTTTGTGAAAACGATAGGTAATACCAATTTGCCGAAAATCTGTAATGTAATGTCATAACTGTCACCTTTATAATAACGTTTGTGATACATAATAGACCTGAATATGTATTATTTAAATGTTGAAGTTAATAAAAAAAAAATGTCGCTTATATTTGCATTAAAATAAACTTTCAAAAATTGTCGCTGCAATTCGATTGCCATTGGTTGAATGTGTCGTGTTTTTTCATTCCATTGGTCTAATGACAGCTGAGTAAAATAGTCATTTTTATTTATATTCCTTAGGTCCAGTATTTCAGTTGCTAGTTAAACTAAATTCAAGGTTTAAACTACGTTTATGGCTACCTGATTGGTCAGATATTGAGTTTAAACTCTGATCGTAGTTTAAACCGCAACTGAAATACCGGCCCTTAATAAATTAACTGTAGAAATAAAGACTGCAATGTACTTTCTAAATTTAAAAACATAATTTTTTGAAGGTTTATTTCTTCGTCTTGAAAAACCCGTTAATTTTCAGTTGAACCATGGAAATTCAATTTTGAAGTCAAATTTTATCCTCCGGATCCTGCTCAACTACAAGAAGATATTACACGCTACCAATTGTGTCTACAAATTCGTAATGATATTTTAAATAACCGTTTGCCTTGTTCGTTTGTTACTCATGCTCTACTTGGATCATATTTGGTCCAGTCTGAATTGGGCGATTATGATGCCGATGCAATGGGTCGGACTTATCTACGCGAGTTTAAATTTGCACCTAATCAAACGCAAGAACTCGAGGAAAAAGTTATGGAACTTCATAAAACTCATAAGTAAGTTATGGGTTAATGCTGTTATTTGGTTGAATAACTTTTATTTTGTATTTTTAGGGGTCAAACACCAGCCGAAGCTGAATTACATTACCTGGAAAATGCTAAAAAGCTAGCAATGTATGGTGTGGATTTACATCCAGCTAAAGATTCAGAAGGGGTGGATATAATGTTGGGTAAGCACAAAAAGTTCCTACCTGCGTCGATTTGTAAATAATTGTGGTTGTTAGGTGTGTGTGCATCTGGATTATTGGTTTATCGTGATCGTTTAAGAATCAATAGGTTTGCTTGGCCTAAAATTTTGAAGATTAGCTACAAGCGACATAATTTTTACATTAAGATACGTCCTGGCGAATTTGAACAATTTGAATCAACTATCGGATTTAAATTGGCAAATCATAGAGCCGCAAAAAAGTTATGGAAAACCTGTGTGGAACATCACACGTTCTTTAGGTAATAGAGAAGGATAGATTTGAACAAACACCTACTTAATTGGTTTACTTTTAAATTTAGACTTATGACACCAGAACCAAATCAGAAATCTTCTCTATTTCCACGTTTGGGATCAAAGTTTAGGTATTCTGGACGAACTCATTATGAAACGAAACGTACACCCATCGAAAGACCTGCTCCTCAATTTGAACGTTCTCTTTCCGGTCGACGTTTGACTTCCCGTAGTATGGATCGTAAGTTGGTAAACATTTTTTGTGTGCGTTTTTGTAATATTTTATTTTACTTACAGCTTTGGGAGGAACCCAACCTGAAGAGGACTTCAATGAAGCAAATAAACGTCACACCATGTCCTACCCGCCCGAGCATATTCCCGATATCGATAATCATACTCCAACAAACGTAAAATCTCCTAAAGAAATTAAGCCCAAAAAAGACAAGGTAATTTTGCATAAAAATTATTCATTTTTTAGGAGAGAACGAATTCACGTTTTGGTTGTATTTTTATTAAAGTTGACCAATTTTGAAACAGCTAAAAACTTGTAATCTTCTTTCTGTGGTTTTTAGTCTAAAAGATTGTTAGAAATAAATTTTTTGTTATGGTAAGTAACACAAACAACTTCAGAAATATCAATGAAGAAATGTTAAATATGACCTAATTTCTAAAAGCTTACGCGGAAGGGAAGCACAGGAACAGCGTCGACTAATTCAGATAGCTCTGTGGAAGGCGAATTTGAAGCTGAAAAGTCTGAAAAGGTGTTGCAATTAAATTCAATATTTATTGTGCTTTAATGTTTAAATTTTTTGCAGAGTGTTAGTAAACAAAAATTATAGACGCTTCTTCTTTTAATTTATATTTTCCGCATTTTTTTTTAATTTTAACAATTGATCTTAAAATGATCATAAATAAAAGTTGGTAGGTGGGAATTAATATTTTATTAACGAACATCAAACTTTTAATTATGAAAGAATTTAATTGCAAAATTAATTTTTAATTTTTTTAGAAGTGTTTGTTGAAGCTTCCTACGTTCTTGTAAGGACTTCCATGCTTTCATGTTTTTTATGCTACATTATACTTCATTCAAAATTGTTTTCTTACATTCAATCGATTATATTGACCAAGGAGCAGGTTAAACAGCCAGAAGACAATCTAAAGCTGTAAACTGTTTTTAAACAGTTTTAGCCTACATCAGCTAAATAGCATTTTTGAATTGAAGTTAAAAAAATGAAACTTGATTTATATGACGCAAACGCATTCTATATATTTATTATGCTAATAAATGGCCTTCTACATTGCATCTTTTTTTATTATTTTATCTGTTGCTTCTCTAATTAAACATAATCTACTTACTTAAAAACATATAGTTAAAAGAAATGGATTATATTTTGAAATCGGCTTTAAATTTTTTTAGTTTTGTCGTTAATTTGAGAAACCAATTTATTCTTTTAAATTAATATTTTCTTAAATTTCGTTAATCTAATCGTTGCCGTTATAGAAACCAGTAGGTGGAATAGCAGTTTTACCATCTGGTGGATTCTTTGGTAAGAAAAAGGAAAAAGATGAAAAGGATAAAGAAAATAGGGATATTAATGCTATGGACCAAAATGGAACTGATAACGAATCCCAATTAAACTCAAGTGCTGAACACGAAAAGACACCTAAAGATAAGGAAAAATCTAAGGTAAGTCTTCCAAATTTTTATTTCAATTTTCACTTAGGTTTGAATATGCTTAGTAGATTTACGATAAAATTTTTGTATACAAATTAATTAGTGAACATGAAGCTTTAAAGCTTTTAGTAAAATTTTGTGCATAGTACACTCGAAATAGAAATTTGTGTTGACAAGTTAATTGTTATAAATTATTATTCTTTTAAAATGTAGTACGTAGTTTTTTCAAAGCAAACATTTTTTAAATAAATCAATTAAATTAGTTATAAATAGAGAAATAATTTGTAATCAACTTAATACTGCTAGTGCACAATTCACTCATAATGTGTAGTTTTTGAAAATAATTATTATAAATCTTTATATTTTGGCACAGCTTCTAGACAGAAATATGTCTAAAAGTTTTGTAATTAAGCACACAACAGCAATCGTTCAAAAAATTTAAAATTGTTGTTTTGAAAAATATTATTTTATTTGTGTTTACTTGCATGTTTTTATTTTGCATGTTCTGCTATGCAAAAACAGAGTCCCGCATTCTTGATGTTTGGTTCTAAACGTGAAAAATCACCAAAAGACAAAGAAGAGAAACCGAAGAAACAAAAAGTCGAAGCCGAACCTTTGCAAACCACCGAACAAAAGGGTGGACCGCCAATGGGTTCCCCACAACTTCCTGGATACACCAGGCAATACGACTACGACGCTTCTGATGATCAAGCTACCCCACGCAAACTTCAAGGTTTTTCTTATGAAGGTCAAGGCAAAAATGATCCCAACAGCGATCGCCAATTACAACAATCTCCACCTGGAAAGCGAGCTACGGGCTTAGCATTTAACTACGCTCCCGGCGAAGATGGCAAAATTAAAAAAGAAGGTTTGAAAACACCAATTAGTGAAACTGCTACCTTACCGAAACAATCTGACAAGCAACATATTGTTCCGGTAGCAAGCTTGGGATCTGCCGATCCCGAACGAGATCTTAAAGCAGATACTGCAGCATTTTTAGCGGGAGAACAATACGCAGTTCCGGTAAAAGCTCAACCGGTTACTGCAGCTGTCCCCATTCCAGTGGCAGGTGAAAAAAGAACAAAACCGGTTCGATTGTTTGTCGTAACTGGCAGAAAGGATCCAAAAACTGGTAAAGTTGACATCGAAAATGGCAGTGTTGACACATCGGTAGGTCAACAAAATGTAGACAACGGTTTAATCGATTCCAAGTACGGCTTGATAGATCCTTCAAACGCTACGTTAATCATAACCAATCCAAGTAACGGACAGAAAGAAGTGGTTCAAGGTTACATCGACCCAACCACAAAACAAATTGTCATCAATAATGGTGCCATAATCGATCCTGCAACAGGCAAAAGGGATGCAAATCTTGGTCAAGTAATCTCTATAGCCGGACAAACTCTATCTCCTCCGAAAAGTACCATAGCTGCTGTGCCTAAAAAACGATTGGTCAAAATCGTTGTTATCACCGCTAAAAAAGATCCAAAAACGGGCCGTGTTGAAGCCGAAAAAGGTACCAGCGAGAACTTGGACGCCGTTTTAGATCCATTTACGGGTCATATTGAAACCAAGTATGGAGTAATTGACACCAAAAATCAAAAACTCGTTCGTAAGAATCCAAAAACTGGAAAAACTGATATCGAATCGGTCGAAATTGATCCCACTCTTAATCAAATTCTTGTTAGAAATGGAGTAGCAGATCCAAAAACTGGAAAAGTTGATAGCAGTTTGGGACAACTTGTTTCCCTTACGGAAAATCCAGACGCCGTTATTCCAATTACTTCCGTAACTGCCAAGCGCGATCCTACTACAGGCCAATTAGACCCAACTAATGCTCATAAAGAAACCACCAACGGAAAGATCGATTCTAAAACGAATAATATAATTACTAAATATGGTTCTGTCGATATCAATAAAGGAGTTATAGTGTCTCGCGATTCAAAAACCAATAAAATTAGCGAACGTCCAATTCAATTTGACAGTCAAGATAACATAATAATCCTCTCGGGGGTTGTCGATCCTAAAACTGGCAACATTGATAACAATTTGAGTCAAATCTTACAAGTTGGATCAGAACTTGATAACAATATACAAGTTACTTCTTTAGCCGGTAAAGTTGACAGTAAGAAAGGTTTAGATTTGAAATCTGCCACTTCAGAAACTACCGAGTGCTTATACAATCCTGACACAAATTTAATTTACACAAAATATGGAATCTACGATCCCGTACATGAGACACTCACATCCTTTGATACTAAGTCGGGAAAAACTGATATTAAACAAGGCTATCGTGACCCAGTTACCGGCGAAATTTTGTTCAAAGGATTGATAAATCCAAAAACAAACAAAACTGATTCTAGCTTTGGAAGAACAATTGCAATCGAAGTTAAAAAGAATCCAGTTGATCCTGCAGTTCAATCTCAAGAAAATGTAGCGGGAGTTCAATCCGCATTGCCTCGTGCTAGTCCGACTCCAGTACCCATTACCGAAGATAAAAATAGGGTAATCAAATTAATGGTTGTTACGGCAAAACGGGATCCAAAAACTGGCGCCTTGGATCTAGAAAATGGATCCGTCGATCATTCGGCTGGTATTCTTCATCCTACTGGTGAAATCGATAGTAAATATGGTTTGCTAAATCCGAAAGATGGAACACTTATTGTAACCGATCCCGCAAGTGGTCTAAAAGAAACTATCAAGGGTCGCATAGATCCAATTTCTGGCCAAATAACAATAGCTTCCGGCGCCATTATTCATCCTAAAACCGGCAAGAAAGATACCGGGTTTGGTCAAGTTATAACAGTAGTAGGCGATAAAGAGTCGTCATCGTCGAAACAACAATTTCCAAATGCTTTAGCGTCGTATCCATTGTTAAAGAAGAGAATGATTAAGATTTTGGTGATAACAGCTAAAAGGAATCCTAGCACTGGACAAATCGAAACCGAAAAAGGTACTGTAGAAAAATTAACGGCTACCTTGGATCCCGTATCTGGTATAATCGACACTAAATATGGTAAAATTGATCCACAAAATTTGAAGCTTGTTGGCAAAGATCCTAAAACTAATAAACCAACATTACTACCCATAAAAATCGACGAGAAGTCTGGACAAATAATAGTGGAAGGCAACGTTACTGATCCAAAAACAGGAAAATTCGATCCAAATTTGGTTCGAGTTATCAATATTGTCGATCCGGCCAAACCAGTAGTAACTATAAGTACCACTACTGTGTACAAAGATCCCAAAACTGGCGCCATTGATCCACATAGTGGTCGAACTGAAATTACGAATGGTCAAATTAAACCAGACAGTGGTGAAATTATTACAAAGCAAGGCATTATCAATTTGCATTTGCTCCAATTAACCACCAAAGATCCAAAAACGGGTAACGTTACTACCCGAAAAGTTCAAATTGATAAGGATGACAATATTATTGTACCCAGCGGAGTCGTTAATCCTGCAACGGGTAAAGTCGATCCAAATCTAATTCAAATAATCGAAGTTGGTTGTGAAGTTGATCCAGATGTTGAGGTAACCACGTTTGTTGGAAAAGTGGATTCGAAGAAAAACGTTGTTGATCCTAAAGGTGGTGAAACCGAAACCACTCTTGGTTTATACGATCCCGAGAAAAATAAACTGTACACAAAATACGGCTGCTATAATCCAGTCGAGGGAAGTTTAACTGTTATCGATCCAAAAACTGGCAAGAGTGACACTAAATTAGGCTTTAATGATCCTAATACTGGCGATATTATTTACAAAGGTGGTTTCATCAATCCCAAAAATGGTAAAAGCGATCCTCACTTTGGACGTAATCTTTCAATTCGAATTATCGAACCTACTATTGATCCGGTTACGGCGCAACAGTTGATTCAAAAGCAGGCACCTAGTGTACCTAGTGTTAAATCACAATCTCCCGAAAAAGTTGCTTTGGTTACAACTCAATCGCCACCTCGCGCGGTATCACCAGCCGTTAGCGCAGGATCACCAGTTGTGAGCGTAGGATCGCCAATTGATAAGTCAAATCAAGTTGTTTCACCATTGGAACATCTTAAAACGCAAGAAAAACCATTAGCAAAACATAGAATTGTGAGAATCCTAGTGATTACTTCTAAAAAAGATCCCAAGACTGGTCAATTTGATACCGAACACGGTACAGAAGAACAAATTACTGGAATATACGATCCAACTACTGGTTTTATCGACACCAAATATGGTTCCATTAATCCAACGAGTGGTGAAATTGTTGCTCGAGATCCCGCATCTGGCAAATCCGATGTGGTGAAGGGAAAAGTAGATCCCTTGACCAACAGCATTTACTTACCAACCAGCACCGTTATCGATCCAAAAACAGGCAAACCCGATACAAACACTGGTCAAATATTTTCTATAGTTGGTCTTAAACAAGCCCAAGAACCTAGTGCAGCTCCAATACCTAAAAAACGAATAATTAAATTAACCGTCATCACAACAAAAATTGATCCCAAGACTGGTAAAATTGATCCAGAAAAGAGCCAAATTGAACAATCAACTGCAACTATTCAACCTTCTACTGGTTTAATCGAATCCAAATATGGATTAATCGACCCCAAAAATGGAAAATTGATTATTAACGATCCAAAATCTGGCAAAGTGGATGCAAAATCTGCGTCTATTAACGAAAATACCGGACAAATTCATCTTTCTGGTGGAATCGTCGATCCCAAGACCGGTAAAGTAGACAATTCGCTTGGCCAAGTCATCAGTGTTGCCGGACACAGCGATCCCGTGGTGGAAATTACGACTAAAATTTTGAAAAAGGATCCCGCAACTGGAATGTACGACATGAAAAATACTCAAATGGAAACGACGAAAGGTAAAAAGAATCCAGCCACCGGAGAAATTTTGACTAAATATGGTATTATCAATCTGAAATTATTGAAAATCACCAGTAAAGATCCTAAAACTGGTAAAATTGAATCTAGACCTATTCAAATTGACGAAGAGGGCAACGTATTTGTGCCAGTTGGAGTAATCGATCCTAAAACTGACACCGTCGATCCAAATTTGGGTCAAATAATTCAAATTGGTTCAGAAATTGAACCCGTTGTTCAAGTTACTACGTTTGTTGGTAAAGTTGATCCCAAGAAGAATGTTATTGACACGAAAAACATTAATGTTGACATATTGGAAGGTTTATATAATCCAGAAACTAATAAAATCCATACGAAACTTGGTCAAATAGATCCCGTTTATGGTACACTATCCTACTTGGATCCAAAAACGCAGAGTTTAGAAGTAAAACAAGGTACAATTGATCCTGCAACCGGTCAGATATTATTTAAAGGAGAAGTTAATCCAAAAACTGGAAAGATGGATTCTAACTATGGTAGGATAATATCGGTGCTTATAACGGAACCCAATGTTGATAATAAAGGTGTTCTTGTTAAGAAACAGCCGAAGAATGTTAAAATTGATCCAAAAACGAATCAGGTGTGGGTGTTCGATCATCAAGATCCTATCACCAAGCAAGAAGTTTATTCGTCTGGTCATATAGATCCGATTACCGGATACATAATAACCGTTTACGGATATTTGGATCCTAAAGCCGGAACCATTTCCAAAGTTGTTAAAGTCGATTCAAATAACGCCAAAATCGATCCGGTCACAAATCAAGTGTATACGAAAACATCTGAGGTGGACGAAACTGGAACTCCGTTGTATTCCATTTCGGAAATCGATCCTAAGAGTGGAGAAATTTTCACGAAATATGGCAAAGTTGATCCGAAAACAGGAAGACTTATAATTATAAGAATTTATCGCGTATCTCAAAAGGATCCCAGCGCTAAAGTTGAAGAAATTGATCCAAAAGATTGCGAAATCGACGATAATTCGGGTAGAATTCTTCGAGTTACGACACAAACCGTCTACATGTATAGCATGATTGATCCGAAAACAGGCAAAATTGTTCAAATTGATGCCAACGATCCGATGGTTAGGAATGCAAATACAAAGGTCACTCAAGTCATGACATTGTCGGGAGAAATTGATCCGGTTACTGGACGAATACATACAGAATGGGGACATATTGATCCGCAAACTGGCGATATCGATCCAATAACTGCACGCAGGGATCCAGTTACGGGCGAATTAATTTTAAATTACGCCCAAATTGATCCGAGCCATTTTACCGATTTGAAAGAAACTAAAGTGAAAATAACGGATCGATCATTTAAAAAGGATGGTGGTAGTTCATCAGAAGCCGAAACCAGCGACGACGACTTAAACGAATATGCCACTGAAAATTTGAAAGATATGGCAAGTTTAAAAATTCCGAAAACGAAGCAAGGCCCTAGTACGCCGGTCATAGTTAAGACGACGACCAAACAAATTGTAACAAAGGATCGTGGTGGTGTTACGCAAAATATTGAAGAAAGAATCGAAGATGGTAGAACTGGAGAAGTTACTGTTTCCACGCAAGTTAATAAGGTAGGTGATGTAGCGTAGGATTTATTTTAGATTATACGTAGGGTTTTCTGTACAACCAACAAACATTCCTATGATGTTTTTGTTTTAAATGTTTATTTGAAAAGTCAAGTGAAATATTTTTAATTAAAAATTACAATAACGTTAGAACAACCTAATTTCAAAAACTCACGGTATTTGAATGTAATGTTATTTTTTTTTGCTAATTTATTCCGTGTAGCAAATTGACTAGCTTTGAGAACTTGCTAGTCTCGTCCGAGATGTTCAATAATAAATATTTTAATGTTTTTTTTTTGTTTTTTTGATTTTTTTAATTATAACTTTTATTTTGTGGTAACAAAGGCCGATGTTCCCACGGACGATGGTAAGTCACCATTTGTAACGGCACGTGCTGTTACCACACGTACAGCAACAACACACGAAGATCTTGGTACAAATGCACGTACCCAGCAATTGGAAGAAAAAACTGTAGCGCACTCTATGACGTCTAGTGCCACAAGGCAAGAACAAAGAACAGTAACTCAAGAAGTAAAAACCACTAGCACCGTTGTTGGTGGAGAACAGGTTATTATTATTTTTTATTTTATGATTTGATGATTTTATTAATTCGGAAAAATTCATGCATTTTCTTTATTTAACCTTGACACTTTTAAAAAACATTTCTAAAGACACACAGATCATATTAAAAATTTTGTACGTTTTTTTTTCATTCTAACAAACAATGGCAAATATATATTCATTCAAATATTGTTCTACTAAATGCATGGCTTATAGCTGGCCCGACGAGACAGTGTTAGCTCGGCAAGTTCAGGTGATTCAGGCACTCCCATTGATCCTCCCGATGACCCCAACGATCCATACTATGACAGTGTATTCAAGGTAGGTAGCACAGTTTTGCTTGGTAGTAGCATGCGTTTGTTTTATGTTATGTAATGCTGTCACTTGCTGCATTTGTTTATATAAATAAATATGATAATGTCTATCTCTGCTATGTCTTGAAGAAAACTTCTATTTTGTAATTGAATTTTCTAAATGTAGGATGGCGTTCCTGGAGGAATAGTCCAAACCGAAAGTGTCGTCTACAGTGGAGATCCTACCATCAAGCATGTTTCCACTACTCAAGTGCCTGTTGTAGCTACAGAAGCACGTAAGGTTCATTTAGAGTCCGAAGATGGTAATTATTCTGCTACGGGTGAAATTGTTAGTTCACAAACGATTAGTTCGAAAACACGCACCGTCGAAACGATTACCGTAAGTCATGATCTTGTAATTAATTTCAAATGATAAAACTGTTATTAATTTGTAGTACAAAACTGAACGCGATGGTGTAGTAGAAACTCGGGTGGAACAAAAAATTACAATCCAATCGGACGGTGACCCAATTGACCACGATCGTGCTCTAGCCGAAGCAATTCAAGAAGCTACCGCTATGAATCCAGACATGACTGTTGAAAAAATTGAAATCCAACAACAACCCACTCCTCAACAGTAAATAGGTAGCAATATATTTTTGTAAAATTTGTAATCTATAAATTTAATAATTTGTTTTTTGTTTCAGGTTTTATGTTGCAAAAAAGTTTATTAACACAACCGTACCTCTGTTAATAATTAAAGAAGTGAAATCTTTAATTAATAGCATTTAATATAGTTGGCTTTGCTTTAGTACTTTAGATTACCACATAAACATTGTGTATGTTTTAAGTTAATTTAACGAGCTTGTTGTGAACCTTGACATTTTTTTAACTTTTTGTATATTTAAGCAACTTTTTATATTTGTTCAATAACTTGCTCTCTCTCTCTTATTACATATTGAATCTCACTGCATTTGTGATGGGTGTATGGTTGCATTATAAAATTATAGAACATAATACTTATTTTTGTGTTACGGAAAAGATATAAAATATTTATCTTGCAGCTGCGACGATATTAAAATTGAAAAGTATTAAATTAATAGTTATTATTAAGTGAGGTGCTTATTTTAGAAGATACATTAAAATGAAAACATTTATTTATGCTGCGCAGCGACTGGCGTAATGTAAATGTTTGAAAATACAAAATAATAAAAAAAATTCAGTCATAAAAACATTCCAGATGTTTCAGATATTATGCATCATTTAAAAGTGCGTTTGCTTTATTGATCTATGGCAAAAACTACTCGTGTCAGGAAATATACTAATCGGCTTCTGTTATTTATTATAGTCCACAATATTTTAAAATCAAATGGGAAAATATGCCTTGCACTTTTTTAACTTGAAAATAGTTTTAGCTTACTTACTAATATACAATTATTGTTAGTTTAGTTAGTTTTTGTATGTATTTTAAATACAAATAAGTGGTACATTTTCTTATTTTTTGTATTCTGTTAAAATTTTATTTCTATTTATTTAAAAGTAAATTTTACTAAGGACCACTATAAAGATTGTTTTAATTTTTAAAATTGCTGCAGCTATCAAATGTGAATCTATATATATATTGTATGTTGTTTTATAAAAATTTATTTAATTAATAAATATGTTGAAAAAATTTCACTATTTCTTATTTTTTCCACCATCATTTTATGGTCAAATCCGTTCAATGGAGAGGCAACTTGAAGTTTGAATCCATTCGACATTAATCGGAATTTCGTTAATCCATTCTGAATAGAAATAAAACGAAAAGTTAAAACAACAATTTATTATTTCATGAAATTAATTTTCAAATTAATTTTCAACAAAGATTAATTTAAGTATATACAACTTTATACAATTATTATAAATAAAATAACTTATAGGATAAAAATAATACTCTTAACTTAGAGCATCAATTTTGCTCCTGATCATAATTAATTTCTTCTTGGTGTTTTCCGAATGGCAACCTAAAATTAATAATTGAAATATATTTCAATTGGATTGGTACAAACAGTTTACTTACTTTGTGGCATTACTGACAGCCATTCACTTATCATCGTTACAGTAGGCTCATTCATTTCAAAAATGTTACAAATTAAAAAGTTCAATAAATCGAGGGCTACATTAATATCTGCTTCACTTTTCAACTGTACTACTTTGAGATTAGATACGAAATGTTTGTAAAATATGGGGCCGCTCAAATTGCGTGCGATAATTAAAATCATAAGTTTGGATTTATCACATTTTTTTTCTGAAATTAAAATTTGAAATGAAATAAAATTTTGTGCTCAAAAATCAAAGATAACTCACCCAAATATTCATTTATAATTTCTTTCAACATGTGACCTATAGGTGTCACGTCTGCAGGAAACTGATGGATTTGAACCAGAAAATTTATTAAAGCAAGTTTGTAATATTCTGGTTCTTGGAGTTCTTTATTCTTCAGCAAAGAAATTATCGCTCTAATTAGAAGGCGATCTAAACAAAAAGAAATATAAAATCATAGGTCACAGAGACCAACAAACCTAACTTACCGTTTTCGCTTGCATCCTGGTACTTAACAAAAACTTCTGACCAACTGCTAGCAAGAAAGTACAAATAGGGGACAGCCAAATTGCCCATATTAGCTAAAGAACAAAATATAAACGACTTGGCGTGAAGGAATTGGTGAAAATACTTCATATAAGCCACATGCAAACGTGCTATGGGTTCCAAGTGTATAGGACTGTTGACGGTCAGTATTGCACGTTCTGCAATTTTCAAAAAAATTCGTCTGGTGTTGTCGTCTTTACGAGTCATTGCTATTAACAACCTCAGCAGTACAATTTGGTACTCGGATAAAATTGGCGCGATCGGATTGTCGCGTTTCACGGGTTTGCACTCAAAGTCTTCCGTTGACATTTTAACAATAACTCTAAAAAATATCAGTATAAAAATTTGATTTTATGTTGTTTTCGATATAAAATTTTGCGTTCAACATTCAATGAAAGTTTCTGATAAAGAAAGGGAGCTTACCTGCACAAAGGTTTAATTTCATAATTGGACAGTAAAATGTTGATCATAGAATTTGACGGTACTTCAAACAGCATTAGCAACGCCTTTTCAATCAGTAAGTAATTTGTGCGCACCTTTCGTGATGTGGACGGTTGGTTTATTTCTTGTTTCGACATTTCGTGATTTTCTTCTTTGACTTCGAAAGAAAAATCTTCGCTTTTAAAGGTTTGAGGAATAAAATCGTACAATACGGGCTTTTTCTCGTCTTCTACTGTCCATTTCTTCTGAAATTCCCTTTCGTTTTGGAATGAAGAAATTTTTGAGAAAGCGAAATCTTCGTTTTTGATATCTAGTTTAGGCGGCATGGGCGATTTGTTGTACAAAATATCTTCATTTTTAATTTTAGGAGAAATTAAGGGTAAAAATGGAAGATTAATCCTCTTATTTTCCAGAACCTTGGTTTCGTTTTCAACTTTTGCCAACAACTTGCGAGTTTTTTCCCACAAATCGTTTTTCACTTTCGCATCCAATTCAGAAGACGATAAAACCATTTCACCATTTTTGTCAAAACCAATCAAATCGGCTTTGACAGAAATTGAACTATGCTTGATCTGTTTTAGTGGGGAAGCTTTCTTTGCCCAACAATTTGGCCTCTTATAAGTTGTTCTCTCTTCTTGCTGTTGTGATTGACCTCTCAATTTATCCAAAATGGTGTTATTTATACTAAGATTACGGGGCGAACGACGTGGTGAAAGTTCAAAATTTGACGATTTCACGGCAATTTCCTTTCTTTCGTTTGTCACTTTGCGCTTTTTCTTAACTCGGTTCTTTCCAGAGTCTGCGGCTTCTACGCGATAAATCGGAAGTGAAATTGGTCCTTCCGTATCTGAAGAAGAAACAGGAAGCGCCGCCGCCGCTCTTTTATAAGACAAACTTTCGCTACTATCAACAATTTCGGTCTCACTCTCAATCTTAAGTACGAATTTGTTTCGAGCAGAACTGATTTTGTCTCGGAGGAAAAGTTTACGTTTAGAAGGGCTAAGTTTCTTTTTTGGCAAACTTTCTTTGGTATTTTTAGTAGCATTTTTTCGAATATTTGAAAGCGGCACATCACTGTCGTCGCTATCCTCGGCAAAAACTCGATCGACCTTGGAATTGTTCTTTGCTGAACTCCCCGAATCGCTCAAATAGAAATCGTCTTTGAGAAGGCGCTTGCTAGCTATCACAAGAGGCACATCACTATCGTCGCTTACATTGCCAAACAGGGATTGCATATTTTCTGCTTTGTTTTGGTTTTGTACATCTTTTTCTGACATTTGATCTTGTGCATGTTTGAAAATTTCAACTTTTTTTTCTGTTATTGTAGTTAAATTGATATTATCGTTTTTGGAGCCATATACATTTGAGAACTTCGTTGAAATTGCAGCATTGAGTTCATCTTTTAGGTAAAAATTATTTTCTGGCAAACGATTAACAGTCTTAACGTCGTTTTCATTTTTGGAAAAACCACCTTTTTGTATTTCATTACGACTATCTTGAGCTAATTTGGAATCTTGAACTACATTTCTGGGTAGCATCGTTGTAATAGACATAATCTTTTCTGGTGCATCCTGAGAAGTTTTATTCGCCATTTCTAACGTGTTATTGTCATCGCTTTCGAGAAGACAATCGTCATCTATTACCAATGAAGCATTGCAGTCACTTTCATCAGTCAGATCGAAGAGAGAATGATTAGTTTGTATTTTGCTTGCAATTGAGCGATGGCTCGGAGATGTTTTGTTTTGAACATTTTCAATAGCAGCACATTCTAACCTTAGACTTGGCTCGTCTTCAGTATTTTCAATTTTCGATCTTAAATCTTTGGTATTTTCAATCGTTTTTTTTGGAGACAATACATCACAGTCGCTTTCACTCAAATTAAGATCATCTTCCAGGAGACATTGTAAGTCTTGAACTGTCTTCTCTGGCGACTTTGTCATAATCAGCGTCTCACGAACGCTATCGTCATTATCGTTAAAGTAATCCTCAAAACTGCGATTATGTAGAGTATTTTTAACTTTCCCAATTTCCACCGGAACTGTCCTTTTCGCGGGAGGTGGAGGAAGAGCAATATAATAACTCATAATATTAATCTGATTGGTCGTTACATTTGATTTGTTTTCTTCTTCACCAACATCACTTACACAGTTTTGTGAAATTTTCGTAGAAATCACATTTGTTTCAAAGTTTTTAGTTCTACTTTCTGTCACTTCACTTTTAAGTGTTTCAATGTCGTCACTAGAAATTGTATTGACTTGCGATAATTCCACAGGCGCTGCATCAAACAAAGTCGTACTATCATCACCCTTTTTGCTAGAAGAACATAACGTAGGAAGTTGCGCATCCACGGAGATGTTTGAACTTACGATGTCTTCTTGTTCTGTTTCAAAACCTGTAAATGAAAAGCAAGTTTGAAAAGGTCAGAGATCAAGTTATGGCATGTTATGGGTCAAATTCTTAACTAACCTCTCCTGAGCTTCATTAAAGAAAATAACCTGAAGTACAAGGGATTAATATCTCAAAAATTTCAAATATTTCCATAGAATTTCAGGAATATCCAAACAAGTTCCAAGGGAATTCCAAACAAATGCATATATTACCGTCAATGCCCTTTAACGGTGGGCAATGATGTAAATATTTTCATCTGATTGTAATATTGTTATATTATAATATACCTAAGTATTTCGATCCACAGTTTGATGTTCACCAGAGGGCTGAGTTAAGAAATTCTGCCGAGTCCGGGATTTGAATCCAGAATTAATGTAATTCATAAAGCATCAATTCACTACACAATACATCAAGCGACAGCCTTAGCAATGGATGATATGCCAGTCGGCCGCTAAGTTATTTGTTGAAATTTGACATATTGTTGTGACATATTTAATATGCTGTATTTCTTATTTTTTCTATACGAATAATTTAAAAAAAATTAAAAAATTGTTTTTATCGTTTTTATGAAGCCCTTTCATATATAAAATTAAATTTCGTTTAACCGTTTGTGAATTTCATTTGACGGTTTCTGAATATCATTTGACAAATCTGAATTACAATTAACGATTTCTGAATATCAACTGGCAAAACTGAATTACAATTAACGATTTCTGAATATCAACTGGCAAATCTGAATTACAGTTGACGATTTCTGAATTACTGCTGGAAAAGGTGTAGAGGGAAATGTCGAGATACCAATTTTTAACTTCAAGACTAAATTTGAACTAGTTAAGAAGACAATATACTAATGCCCGATTGCACCATCTATCAATAAACGTTAAGCTTCGATTAAATCGCTAATCCCCACCTTATTTCACTACATACTGATTTTCCATTGGTCGGAATAAGATTTAAGTGAAACTTAAGGCAGTATTCTACTTTGGAAGCTCAAAAAAGAAGCAATCTTTGTGAATTTTTTTTTAGATTATTAATAAAGATATTGATATGAGGTTGTTCAAGATTTAAAAATACACTCCTGAAATACTTAAAAAAAAGTTTTTTGAAATATTTTATGCATTTTTTATATACAGAAACATTATTTAAATGTCATGTCTCGATTAGTAGGTGGGGCTGCGCTGGTGTTAAAATCTTGAAATTGGGTAATCTTAAACTAAAAATATCAATAGCTTTAGGTTCAATATATTACTAGCAACCGACTGAACTAAAATTTTTAATATACATCCAAAAATAATTTTTTTTTTTTAAATATATTATTACTGGAAATGGCGATAAAAAAATGAAAAAAACAGAAAAATTGTAATTTTTTTCCGCTGTTTTTTGCAAAAAAAATATAGTTAAAATTAAAATTTTACGATAATTTTAGTTCAGGCGGTTGCCAGTGTTATATGGAACATAAAACTTCTGATTTGTTTTGATTTAGATGGCCCATTTTCAAGATTTTAACACCATCGCTACTTTTCATTCAAATAATGTTTCTGTATGTAAAGAAAGCATAAAACATATTAAAAAATTTTTTTAAGCATTTCAAGAGTATATTTATTAAGCCTTTCAAACCTTATATCAATTATCTTTATTAATAATCTCATTAAAAATTCACAAAAATTACTTTGCTTCAAAGTAGAATTCTGCCTGAAGTTTTAATGATAGGTGGTGCAATAGGTCTCCAAACCTATGAAAACACACCAGTGTTCATTGCCTGGACTATTAATTGAACAGAAAATAAATGAAACATAAATAAATGAAATGAATAAAAAGTTGGAAAAGAATTTAACTACAAAACTAGTCCGATTACTTACTATCACATTCACTATCACTGATAATGTAGCCGGAATCAACGCTTCGTTGTCCACAATACCCATCCAAAATAGGATCATTCATTCCTGACCCAAGTCTTGGATGAGACCTCCTTCCACGTTTAAAACCAATCCTAATCAGCATATTTCTTTCCTTCCTGAAAAGTTCAAACGTGAAATTTTAATATATTTACTCAATTTTTAATCAAAAAAACTTACTTTAGTTTGGCCTTCATTATTGCATTCTTCTTCAATAAGTGTGTTCTGATTTCTTTCCTTGCAATTTCTAAAAATACAAAAGAATTTAGAAATCACCAAATAATTAAAACTATAAAACCTACTCTGTGCCAAAATTTTTGTTTCTTGGATGGTTAAGCCATGTGCTTTACCGACATTCGTTTTAGAAAACGATTCGTCGTTTTTAACCAGCACTTCCTCCAAGGTTACCTTCAGCTTTCCATTTTCTTCCTTCAGCGCTTTTAATTCTTCTACCATTTCATTAATTTTCTTTTGGGCTTCAATGACATCCAATTTGGCAAGATTAAATTTCTTTTGTTCATTTTCCAGTTTTTCAATTTTCGCACAATTTCGTGTCTGATTTTCAATTATTTCATTAAACTTATGCTGGGCTTTAGTTATGTCAACTTTAATACCATTCAACTTTGTCTGTTGTTGTGTCAAAACGTCATCAAACTTATTATTTTCTTCCCTTACTCGTGCTAATTTTTTTCTTTCTTCTTCCATGACGGCTTTAAATTCCTTTTCGGTAGCAATAACATCCAGTCTCATCGTATTCAATTTTTGCCTTTCGTTTTCTATCAAAGAGGCCAGTTTCTTATATTCTTCTTCCACCTCCAATTTAGTAAAACCATTTTGATGGCTTTGAATTTTTTTCGGTGTTCTAGGTGGAGAAGGTGGTATTGGAGAAAGACAAGTGGGTCGATTGTTTATCATTTCGTCCAGAATTTGTCTTACCTGCTCCTGAGTAATTTTTTCTTCTTCGCACTCACTTTCAACAGAGAAATCTAAAGTCTTTAAACCTTTGGAAGTCAAAGATATCTCATCTGAAACTTGTAACTCCTTCGTATTTTCGTCTATTAAATCCATATCAAGAATGTCCAAATTTTGTTGTGACTTCACTTTCTCATCTTCGAGGGTATTTATTAAATCCAGACCCAAAGATAAATTTGGTGGTTCTCCTATATATGAAGATGAAGTTGTTGACCTTGGTGACTGCAAATTTTCAAGATTTTTGGATTGTAATTCAATTCTTTGCTCTAATTCTAGATTTTTCACTTTTAAATTTTCCACTTTCTCCTCCAACATTTTGTCGCGTTCTTTTAAACGTTTATTATCGCCAATTAATAAAGAATAATTTGTCCGTAAACTTTTTAATTCTTCGGTTACATTTTGATATTCCTAAAAACAATAAAATTTACGACTGAACTGTAAGCAATTTTGTAAGAGTTTTAAAGCATTTAAACGGAGAGGAAAAATTCCGGCGTCGCCGCCCTCCCACTGTAGAATACCCAATTATTATAAATTTTAAATACATAATTATTATAGAATAATTTAGTAATTACAAACTACAAATAATTCCTCTCAGTTATAGTTCCCTCTATAATAATTCCCAGCTTTGTTTAAAATGAAAAATAAAACTTACTTCACGTTTTACCACAACAGAAGCCTTGCTTTCTACAGTTTGTTGATTTAAACGTTGAGATACCTCCTCATGTTTACTTTTCCATTCATCCACTTCCAATTCGAGCTCCAAAATTTTATCCTGATACTGATGGCAAAGTTTGTCTTTATTGCTCCTCGGGGTGGGTTTTTGATTCTTCTTCTGTTCTTTTAGCAGACGCTCTTGTGCTTTTTTACACTCACTCTGTGCCATAGCTCTCTCTTGCGTAGAAGTGTGATACAAGTTGATGTAGTGATTCAACTCCTGTTTAGTTTTTTCCAAAATCTCACCGCTGTGATCCTCCTTTACTTTAATCAGCAAACGGTTGGCATTTTTAAGTTTATTTCTGTAAGCTGTGCATTGTGCTTTCAGCTTGTCACGTTCGTTTTCAACAACCGACAAGCTATGGAAAATTTGCCTGCCAAAAAAAACCCTATATAAAAAACCGGAACAATAATAACAGATCTTCTGCTTACCCTGTATTCATCACAAGATGAGTTACATCGTTAACGGACATTGTAGTGGCCCCGTTCGAAATATTATCCATTTCTGAAAAAGCTAACCTAACTTTCGGCACCTCACTTTGTAATTTTATTTAAATTATCCCGAGCTTAAAATAATTTACTCGAAGAAATTATGTAAAAGTTTGTGTGAGAAGTAAAAAACGTTGAAGTGTCCGATGAAATAGGCATTGTTGAAATCGCTAAAGGTACGTTATAACCTAAAATAATTTTTAAACCATACATCGGTTACCAACATTAGCCGGTTCGCCAGGCAGTTTTGTTTGTATAAATTTGTATTGACCTTGAAATTTTAAATTTAAATAAAATCTTTATTGTAATTTCGTCTTTTGATGAAATGATAGAAGTTTTGTGTAATGATACTATAAATCAAATTCTCAGAACATTTTGAAGATCTAAAGTTTTAAACAAATTTATACTACAGGATGTTTCAAAATTTTTATAAAGGCCGTTGTTTCTTTTCTTGGTAGATAGGTAACGGATAAGATCCCGAAATGTTTTAAACGATAACCCTTAATTTTCTTTATGGATTTAGTGATTTGTAAAAAATAAATTCAATATAGGTACTTGTGTAATTTATTTTGATTTAAATTTATACAGGCACTAGCGTACCTAGGGGGGGCGGTAGGGGCGGACCGCCCCGGGCAGCACCTTTTTAAGGGGCGGCATTTTGCTTCTTTTGGCAAAAAAAGATATTTTTAAAAAAATTTAAAAAAAAATTTATATACATTTTTTTTTTAATAAATTTTTTTTATAAAAAATATTTAAAAAATATGTTATTTAAAAACTCGAGGCACGCTAGTGTATACAGGTTCAACTAAAATGTGGAAACATTATCGGAACTCCTATGTAGTGGCTACGTTTCGGCTGCTGTTTTAATCCTTTTGAAGACCTATCTTTAATATTGCTTGCACTTTTGGGCACTGAAAAGAGCGAGTAAAATAATGTTTTACAAAAAAGCAAATTACTTACTAGCGTTCCATGGTATATAAATATCATTTGCGTCGCTATGCATTGTGCTGTTATCAAAGCAAGGTTTACTGTTTCTTAAAATCGATTGTGATACTGCTTTTTGTATGGAAGTTGGATAATTTTTAGCTACACCTACAAATAAAAGGATGCCTTAATTATTGCAATATTTTTTTAGGTTGGTGAAAAATGTTGACCATTCAGATTTTATCCGTTATCCGTTTACCACTGACATGCATGGATGGATTAACGATAAATATTTGAAAAATTACTAGGTAGCTTGTAACCTAAATCCCCCCCATTAGGACTTGAAGTGGGGAGTCTTCCAAGTGAGTACGTCTCGGAAGCTGATAAAAACATCCCTGAAGGCCGCCCCAACTCAAAAATCATAGATCATAAAGCGTGAATCAGATTGGTAAAGAAGCAGAATTTTATCAAAACTTACTTGATATTTTGTTTACCAAATTAATGGCTTGTCGGCTACTATGGTGTATTTTTTCCTTCTCAAATCGTTTCATAAAATTTCTTGTTGTTTCGCTAATTGACTTATTATCCAATAAGGCTAAAATTTAATTAGTTGATCAGTGTATGAATTTTGTATTGCAATATTTTGTGTGTTCTTCCGTAGTACGGGAAATTTTTAAAATAAAATAAAAAACTTTTTTGCACAAAATTATACGAAACAGCTAACTTTTGAAGAGAGATACTTTGACTGATTTCGTGAAGGTACTAGCGTTAGCTGATATTTGGGTAGCATTTCTATGGATAGCTGATTGTAATGATTTTCAAAACTTACACAGGCAAATTGTACTAGCAATCAAATTTTCTCTATATCGATGCTGTTTTACTAACGGATTTCCAATAAATGTTGCTTCGGTAAGGTGAAACCAATTACACAATATATCAGAAACAGCTTTATTGTCTTGAAGATGATTGTTGCTGGCGTTAAAAGATTTAATAAATTTTAATGGAGCAAGCTGCTCTATGCTAGTTAAATTATTATCGGAGATGTTAAGAAACAGTAAACTTCTCTAAAAGATAAGAATCAGTGACTAAACGAATTTAGTTCAAATTACTATTGTTACCCACCGATAGAGTACAAACAGTTCTCGGGTCAAAACATAATGGTTCCTTATTGCGAAGCTTTTGCTTTTCTATATGAAGCTCTTCTAGATGTTCCAAATTTTCCAATCCTTCTACCACACTAATTTTGTTGTGTCCCAAATATAATTTTCTCAATTTTCTTAATTCGCCTAAATTTTGAATTTTAGATATTTTATTTTTTTGCAAATATAAATTTTGTAAATTTGAAGCCGAATTTAAATTTTCAATTTTACTGATTGAATTATTATGTAAATACAATACGCATAAAGTTTCAGGTAAACTTTTGTTTTCCTACAACAGTAATAATAAATTAGAAAATGAACTTATTTAATTTAAAAAAATCTTTAACTTACGATACTTGTCAAATGTTTATCGTTTAAGTAGAGATGTGTAATAGGTTTTTTTGTTGCAACCCCGTATGCATTTGCCCTTGCTGTTACAGTGTATTTCGATTTCTTTTTAGGCTGTTTATCCATACTTTTCTATTAATAAAATTAAATTTTACTATTGTCAAATTGAATCAATCAAATTATAAACAAGTCGATTTTCCAGTAGTTGCTAAGCAATAAAAATAATATTTAATTATTGATTTTCTTTTAAAACAGTAGGTACACTGATAAAAATGTATCATCAGTTTGTACTTTAAAATTTCATGGTTAAATAAAGATATTTGCGTGAAAATACTAATTAGTTTGCTCTTAAAAATTTCTTTTTATAATTTATAATAAATTATTATGTAACACCATGTATTTTATAGCATTCAAACTTTTATCATGAATATTGTGTGAAACGGGCTTTATGTCAAATGCAAAAAACCTAACCTAAATGTTTTGTGATTCTAGATTCTAACTGATTCTAACCAAACTATTTGTTGAACTAAGGTAATATTTTGTGAAACGAGTTAATGCAATGGCTAAAAGTAAAGAAGAGAATAAAACTAACGGTGAATTTGAACTGAAGAAGAAAGTTTCAGAAAAAGAAAAAAGAACGAAATCTTTAAGCGAGTTACATGTAATGACGAAAAGTAGAGCTCAACTCACATTAAAAATGTTACATCCGAAAAATAATTTGAAACCGAAGCATAAGAAAAATTATTGTATTTCTGCAGCGGAAAAGTCGAACTGGCCCGAAAAGAGTACATTTACGTGGGATTCGAATCCTTTTATCATGAAAAATATACGATCGTGTATATTAACAAATAATTGGGATTGTTTGACCAAGTTACTTTTATTGTTGTATCATAAAACTGGCAAAAGTTCTTATTTGATTAAGCAAGTGAGTATATTATATTTAAAGCTATCGAATGTTTTTCAATTTGTTCTTTTTTTTTGTTTAGCTAACTAAATTGAATTTAATGAAAAATCCTGCCGATTCCAATGGAGAACTGTTAACAAGATTTTTGGATAATATTACAATGTTTAGTAGAAAAAAGTAACTTTAAGTTTTAAATTGTTTTCTGCTAGTTTGTGATATTACATTTTTATTTAACCCTTTCAGCCCTGACTTTTTTGTAGTTGAAATAAAAATTTTTTTTTTATAAATTCTTTATCTGGACCTATATAATATGGTATTCACCAAATTTCAACAAAATCGCGCCATGGGTTTAGGAGTTAGAAAAATACGCCCACAAATTTCAAGCGTCTATGGCAAGCGTACTTGTATAAAATATATCAAACTACGTTAACGAAGCAACTGATTAGACATATATGTATGCCCATCATTCACGATAAAGTCAAAAAAAATTTAAATACACTAAAATTTTCTAATTTACCAAACGTAGTGTTTAATTTTATACTTTAGTTTAGACTCAATTTTTATTACACTGCAAATAACTATCATTAAGGCACTCAAAACTAAGAATAAGGGTAATATTATTTAGGTTTTCACGGTCCCTAAGGTCCAAGCTTTTGACCTATAGTAGCCAATATCTAAATTATTTACAGATTTACGCTAAAAATTACTTTACGCTAAAATGCTAAAAATACAGCGGTGGCAATTGCCACCGGGAGGGCCGAAAGGATTAAATTAGGTTTAATACGAAGGTTATACATTATATAAAAAACAAGTTTATTTTGAAATTATTTATGCATACTTTTGAATTCTTTCGAGTTGAAATTTTTTTCAAATCAAATCAAAATCAAAAGTATTTTAACAGCAGCGCCACGGGTTTCTTCATAAAAATAAGCAAAACTAAATTTTGTCTGTATTCTGTAAGTTGGTATTACTTTTTATATCTACGATTGTTGACATTCAATTTTTAAGGTTATATTTTTTGTATAACATTTTCTTGCACGTGCCGAATTGTTCCATAATAATTATAATTTGATAACATAAATTATGGCCGAAATTGTACAGAATCGTTTGGAATCCATGACGGAAGAATTGGAAGAAATGCGAAGAGCTCAACTATTCACTCCCGAAGAAACTGTGTAAGCTAAATTACTTACAACTAACATTGTAAAACAATTTAAATTAACGACTCTTGATCAATTTTAGAGAGATACTAAAGAGAAGAAAGGAATTTGAAAATAAAATACACTCCGTAACGAAAGAATTGAAATCCTATCTGGCTTATATCAATTACGAAAAGGCGTTACTAAAAACCGTCAAATTGAGACGCGGGAAACGCAAAATTAAAGATGCCAAGGAGAGCATCGATTATAAAATTATTAAAAGAATTCGGGTGCTCTACGAAATTGCAATACAGAGGTTCAATTGCGATACTCTCTTGTTCCAAGAATTTTTAAAGTTTTGCAAACTGGTTCATCTAGCAAATTCTGCCTTGGACATTATTTCTGTTACACTCAAGGTAGGGAATTTTTCTCATTCTTTCGTATCCGTGCTTATTTTTAATATTTTCAGAAACACTCTGACAATGAAGAAATTTGGCAAATTGCGGCAAGATGGCATGTCGATGAACGTCAAGATAAACAAACCGCTTCAAAACTACTTTTAAAAGGTTTAGAAATACACAAAGACAGTGAGCTTCTTTTCAAACAACTTATCGAAATTGAATTATTTTCATGCACAAAAACTGAAAATAATGATTTATCCGTTCAAAAGATTTGTTTGCTTAAATTAGAAAAAATTGTTTCTAGATGCTTTGAAAGGATAAAGGGCTTTACTTTCTACTTGACTTTGTTAGAATTATTTGAATGCCATCAATTTACATCCAAAGTGCAGCTGGATATTATCGATTATTTAATGAATCATCATTCTTACAACGAAGTTGTATGGGATGCTTTGGCGCAAAGGGAACGTAGAAGTAAGACATTTTAATAAAATTGATTATTATTTAACTTGGTTAATTTGTATTATTTTTAGTTTGCTATGTCTTGGAAGACCCCAAATTTAGAGGTACTGGCACCGTAAACATTCAAACAAGAACTCCAAGAGCACGTTTAGAAGCATGCTTTTTAAAGTATCAAGAAGGTTTGAATCGCGTTTTTCCTACAAGTAAGTCAAAATTATGGTCTTTGTATATAGACTTCTTGTTGGATTTACAAAAAGAAACTGCAAGTGTTGCGACAGTTCTCAAGATGGAGACTCTCAAGGCGGCATTACACAATGCCTCTTTGGACAATAGTTTATTAGAAAGGCATTACATGGCTTGGATGGAAATTGCAAATGAAGATGTTTTGGAAATAGCGGAAAAAGGTAAGAAAAAATGAAAACAAATTTGTTTTGTTGCTACTAACTAACTTTTATTGTAGGTACTCTTGCAATTCCAGATTCTGTCGAATTATGGAAAGCCCGAATGCATTTACAAATCATACAAAATGATACAGCTAAGATTAATGAGGTATTTAATATAGGAACAAAAGCATTAAAAGAAAAGGCGCTACCGCTATGGTGCTCCATTGTGAGGTACCATTATTTAACATCAAGTGAAGATTATATCAATAGCATATACGAAGATGCTATAAAGCAGCCAGAAGAAATATCTTCAGTGCTAAAACCACAATACATGCAGTGGTTAGTGTTAACGAAAGGAATGGATGTTGCTCGTCAAGTTTATTTAAAGCTTGCCATGGCAAAACCATATTGCAAAGAACTACACGAGGAAATGTCAAAACTAGAGTCCACTGCTATTGCCAGCAATTATACTGCTTGGGAAAAAGTTCATAAATTAGCAACGGAACAATTTGGAGAAGTCGATGTGGACGTATGGATAAACTACATTAAATTTTATTTATGCAACAACAAAAAAGTTCAAAATATTAATGATAGTGTTCAACGCATTTACAAGCAAGCCGAAAATAAATTACCTAATGTCCTGATGTTTGAATTTATTGAAAAATATAAAAAACTGATGGAGTCTGTGTAATATGTGGAATAATTTGTCTGTAATATAGAGTAAGTCGTAAAACAAATCCTTTTTTCATTTTTCTTGTTTGTAAATAAATTATAATTATTTGTTAAACATATTTTGATTTGTCCTGGTTCATCTTATGTTTGTTAAAATTTGAAAGAACAAAGTATGCATAGTGAATAATGTACAATTAAAGAATCAGTGGGAGTAAGTGCTTGTTCACAATGTGCGTAAAACGTAAGACTAACATAAGATTTAAAAATATGAATTCAAATAAAAGCATAATGGAGTATCGAATAATATTAAAATCTTCAAGTAGACGATATAGAATGTTCTTTTGCATATACCAAAATAACTCAGTATTTTTCAATATTCGATTAAGGTTTATGTATTTCTTATGTCTTACGTACATTGTGAACAAACACTAATGATACATGCAAGTTAGACTAAATTTTTTTGGTTTCCCAGGCTACCTATAAAAGCACCATATCGTTGCTATCGATGCTAATAGTCGGTGTTTATACGACTAGCGTGAAGCTATGTAGTGTCTTGATCCATATAAAACATTTCAACTTCATAAAAAATTTTTTATTGGAATCTTATTATTTTTCCTCTGCCTCGTCAATTATTATTAATCATCATGTCTGTGCAGTACCCTTTGAGTCGAGTAAAAAGCAATTTATTCAGATAACTTTATTTTTACATTTGGGAACTTCAATTTCTACATATTCTATTAAACAAATATATCGTAAAACATGCTGATCATTTATATTATAACAATTAAAGAAATTGTTCATGTTTGTTTCATCACATGGATGAAAACTTTTTATTGTCGATTTAATATTGCTACAAATGTTGTTGTAAAACTTCCAATACTTGATTCCTTGAGATAAAATTAATGACAGTGCAGGCTGTCTCGCAGTTCCCTTAATTAAAACGTTATTTTCGCTCCAATCTGAATCACGTGTCGATTTGAATAAAATTTCTAATTTATTTTTAAACTCTTGATTTAATTTGCTTAACCGATCTCTTCAATTTAAAAGAATTAATATCACTGGAATCATTTAACTAATGCAATTATACTTACAGGAACTCTCGAAGTTTCAGAAATTCATCTTGCATTTGATCTAATATATTTGATTGAATAGATAATTTCAAACGTTCATACCTGGACCATTCATATAAATCTGCTCTAAAAAATATTAATTATTATTATAGAATATTTAATATTTTATATAAATATTTAATGTCTTACTGGTTTACATGTTTTAACTGATCCGATAAGTTACGAATAACTTCAAAAGTTTTTTTAGATTCTTGTATTACAGTTTTCCATTCCTCCACATGTACTGTTCGTGTATAATGACATAAATTGAAAATGTTCTTTTGTATGGAAACGATTTGCTTATCCATTTAAAGAATTTTGAAAAACCTTAACCTGTTCTTATAATCAGTAACTACGTAGTAAAATAAAATATACAATAAGTCAAATTAATTAATTCAAATTCTAAGGCAAAAGTATTTCTTCATTTATATATAACATTTCCAAAAGAAACTACTTTTTTGAGGTTATGTTTCTAAAAACACGACAGACAAACGTCAATGTAGGCCACGCGGTGCTAGGGCCCGAGAAATTTTGGTGAAATGACGGAAATGACAAACAAGAATAGAGAAACAAGTGACACTTGCACTAAAATTTATTTTGAATTCCTAAAATAAGTGCAAAAATTACTAAATATTTTACTTTTAATATTTTTCAAATTTTTTTACCCATTTTTATTCTAAATTAACTACTTTAAAATTTAGAAACCACTTTTATTTTAATTTATTTATTTTTTTAAACGGTAAAATATTTGGAATTATTTGAAATACACCTATTATTTTGTCTAAACTCAAAGGTATAATATTATATTAATTTTAAAAAATGGAGGCATAATAAAGTTTACTATAAAAAAAATTTGGTAAAATAATTCCGAATTAAAATCTGGAAAGTTTGTTGTGGGAGACCTGAATGTGATATGCAAAATATCTCAAAAATTTGGTACCATAGCATGTAGTGTATTATTGATCATCGGGCAAGAAATTTTCAGTTCATTATTCTTTTTCTCTTTGAAAGCTTAGTCTCGAAGAAAAAATATATTTTGAAGAAACAAAAATAAAATTCGTTGAAAACAAGTTTGCGCACCTCGGGAAAAACAAACCCCTTCGGCTCTGCTGGAGCTCTTCGCAAATGGAATAATTGCGTGCCAAACAAAGCTTCACTTTTAATCCAAATTAGACAATATACTATTATTACGATAGGTCTACTACAATAATTTGCTTTTTACAACATAAAAAGAGGGTGCTTCTTTACTTACCGTTGCCTGGCAACGTGAAATTGGTATACAAACAAAAATGGCAAATTTTGATAACGACGACGTTATAGATGATTTACTATCAGGTGATAGTAACGATAGTTTTTTTGAAGAACCAAAGTTATTAACCAAACGCGCGAGTTTAACAAAAGTGCCAGACAAAAAGGCTATATCGTCGCTTTTCGGTTTAAACGAAACAGAAAATAAGTTATCAAGTAAGGAACCCGATTGGTTAGGATTAGGGGACGATGTTAACGAAAAAAATAATTTTCAAAAATCTGTTGCCGTTAATAAAGAAATAGATCCTGTGATAAAATCTGCACGAGGTGACGGCGATAAGGATATTTTAAGTTCGTTGGGATTCAAGAAAAAAAATGAAACGAAAGAAATACCTAAAGAAGTAAGAATAGAAGCCAATGTGGAGTCTACAGTTAAAAGTACAAATCCAGTTAATAAAAATCTTTTAATGGAAAGCATTTTCGGTCCTCGAAAACTTCAAAGCGACGACGTTTCTTTCGACGATATCTTAAAAGACACTAAAATCGGCAAAGAAAAAACAACCGAACTACGATTACCTGAAAAAAAAGAAGAAGCTGCTCCTAAAATGATAACACAAACTTCCGAATTCTCTGTAGGTGACGGTCGACGCTCTAGACATAATATATCCAACGTTAATTTACAAGATCCTCTAGGACTTTTTACAAAAGAAACAACTACGGCATCAAGAGGACAGCCAAAAACTATCTCGAACGAAGAAAAAATTAAAAAATCCGACGAGGACAGTTTTCCCGCAAAATCCCGAGATTTAAAAACAAAAAGTACTCCAAGTATAAAGCAACTTCCCGAGTGGCTAGATGACGGATCTCAACTTAAAAATAATCGGCCCGAAACAAAAGTAACGGATACAAATAATTTATCGGAAAATCACAACGAAGTAATTCAAAAACAATCAGCAAACGTGGAAGAAATTGTGCCAAAATTGGAAACCGGTGCCAAACCTACAATGTTAATTGACGATCAAGCGCTTCAATCTTTAATGGTCCAACAAAAATTAACGACGTCTAATGTTGAATATCAAAATACTGCGATAGCTTTACAACAACAAGAATCTCAGTTGTTGATGGCTTTGCATTTGAAAAAGTACGAAGAAAATTTATCCGAATTACAATCAAAACAACAAGAAATTATAATTAAACAAGAGAAGCAATTTAACAATCTTGTCGAGCAACAATTTGCAAAACAACAAATTATAGAAAACAATATGAGACTGCAACAAGAAAGAATTAACAATCACATTCAAATGTTGATTTCTCAGCCAGCTGTTTCAAAAAACCAAGATAGTTTTCAAGAGGATCATATAAGTGAGTTAAAAAAAAATAACGTGGAAGAAAGTTATAAATTATACGAAGACATGATTTCTACATTGAAACAACGACAACACGAAGAAATATTTTTATTGAATGAATCGTATAAGTAGGTATTAAGCCCGAGTGACTTTTTTATAAATCATTTAAATTTTATAAATTTTAGAAAGCAAATTTCTCTTTTGGAAAATGCAATGGAATCAACGGAAACTCGATTAAAAACAGAAATGTCAGATTTGTTGGAGCAATTTCATAGAACGTTGGAAAAATTAAAGGAAAGTCATGCTTCCGATAATGAAGAGCATAAACAAAAATTGAAAGAAATGTCTGCGATCCATGCAAACGAAATTAAAGGAATTAGAGATAACCATAATCGGATAATCGAAGAAATTAAATATGAATATTCTACGATAATGGAAAATTATAAAGACGCAAAACAAAAGTCCGCTGAAATTATGACAAATGCAGACGCCTATACGCATAAGCTAAGTACGAGTTTAAATATATTGGAAACTAACGCGAGAGTTTTAAACGAAATCCAAGATAAAGTTCACAATGATTATGGAATTTTAAGCATCGCAAGAGAGGAATCTTTGAAAGCTAAAGAAGAAGAAATAAAATGTAAGTAGATAAACAACTTTTTAAGATTTAAAAAAATAGACAAGAGAATTATTGCTTTTTCTGCCGGCGATGGGCGGCACTAAAGTAGTACTTTCCTATTATATAAATTTTAAGTTTCAAGTTTTTATTTGACTTAAAAAAGATTGATTTGCTGTAGTAATGAAGAGCACTTTGGAGAAATCACGAGAAGCTTCCGATGCTGAACGAGCGCAGCTGATGGGCTTGGTAAGAAGTTTAGAAATGAAATTAGTTGAACAATCTCAAAATTCGAGAGAAGAACGTTGGGCTCTACAGCAGGCTACCGCAATTTTAGTTGCAAAATCTTCGGCGTTTGATCGCGAGGTCGAATTTAATCGATCCATACTCGACAGGGAAAAGGAGGAAATAAAAGTAAGTATAGTAATATCTCTTTGTAAGCTAACTAATTCTATAATTTTTCAGACATTAAAAGAATCTTTATTGGCCGAACAAGAGAGAACGATGTTACAAATTATGGAAGAAAAGTTGCTGATATCGTCCGAAAAGTCCCGCTTGGAAACATCTGCCAAATTAAATCAAGATTATGACGCTCAAAGAAACCGAGTTGAAGTAGAAGCGGCACTTAAAGTGGCAAAGGAAGCTACCGAACTGGCGGATCGCGAACGTGAAAATCTAAACAAGAAACAAAGCGAATTTGAAACTCTGAAGAGGAAACTTTTAGATCAAGAACAAAAGTTAAATTTAAAACAAAGGGAATTAGAGGAGGTATTCATCAATGCAGACAATAAAGCCAAAGATGGAGAAAGAGCATTGTCCATGGCTAAACAACTAGAAGCAAAATATAATTTGCGATTAAGAGACATACAAGGTCAATTGGTTTCATTAACGAATAGAGAGAAAAAATTAGCAGAAGAAAAAATTTCTTTGTCAAAAGAACGATTAGCTTTGCACAACAACTTGAGACAAATTAAAAAGTGCAGTTTGTGTGCCAACGAAAATGTACAAGCCGAAAACGATAACATTGATGATATAGTGGAACAAGATTTTTCAGTGCATCTATCTCCGGTAAATTATTTTTATAAATAATTTTTACTTGAAGATAATATATAAATTCTTTGTAGGTCACCGATCCTGACATTTTGCGTCTTCGTTACGAAATTAATGAAGAAAGAACCGTGGACTTTAAACAGTTTTTTGAAAATTAAAAAATAAAAGTAAATGTAACATTTTATATTTGAATAATTAATAAAAGTAATTTAAGCAATAAAACAGAAACAGATACCAAATTATTATTTGTGTTGTGCTTTGGATTCCACGGGAAGCTTAGCCCCGTTAAAATTAATGCGCATGATAGGATTAAAAAAATGAAAAGGTGGTTGTGGTTTTTTAGCCTCCCCCAAAATCACACCCAGTTGCGCCTATGGATAAAACGTACATCAATCTATAACTCAAAAAAAATGTTAGCGAGTTCATACTATAATCTATAAATCTATCTGATTGAATTGGATCAAATGCCCGATGGTCCGGAGTGTGACAAAAAAACTAATCAAGCTCTAATAAGGATCTTCTGATTTACTCTAAAAAGAAACCCGACCCTTTGTCGTCATGACTCGAAATGTCAGATGTCAACGCAAATGGCATAAAATTATTAATTGATTTTTAAAAATACACTAGTAAATAAAAGTCACATACCAAATTCATCTAATTATAAAATATTGATCGAACCAAAGAATTCAAATGACCAAACTTTATTGACGCACGGTGTAAATGCATCTACCCCACCAAGTTTTTTATTCGCGATTTTGTTTTCAACGGCTCATAAATTCACGCGTGAGGCGGTATAACCTCAAAACGAATGTAATATTTAAAATAAAATAAATTTGATATGTCACGATTGTTTATTTTCTAAATTATGGCGGGCCAATACTGTTATAAAATATTTGTGTTCATTTTTATTATACAATTAACTTTAAGTTATAAATTAAACGTACCCCGAATATTACTTCCAATTTTCAATGACTTGTCTTCAAAATTTGTGTTGGAGGCTACCGAAGGTGGATGTTACAAATGGTAAGTTACAATTTATGTTATAATTCCATCATTTTATCTTGCCTGTTTTTAAGGACAACCACACGATCGGATGTGATTACTTTAACTCAGATCGATGCAGATGCTGACTTTTGTTGTTCGTCAAAAGTTATTGTGCAGGCTATCACAAAAGAATTTGCTAGAAACATAGCAGTTGTATTAGCGGAAGATGTTCATACTCAACGAATTTTACGATGTGATGTTATTGTTGACGTAATAGATAATTTAGAAATAGTTACCACTACCAGAGAACTTTTTATGGAAGAGGCTCCGGAAGTATTCGAAGTTAGGGCTTATGATGATCAAGGTATATACTGTTAGCAGATGAAGTAAAAACCGAATTATTGTTTATTTTCATTTAGGAAATGAATTTAGTTCTTTGGAAGGCATCGAGTTTGATTGGGACATAATGTGTTTGGGAACAAATCCAGATGTCGTTGTTTTGAAATTTATGGGATTTGCTGAGTCGCCCTACGAAACTCCGCCAACAATTCAAGCAATTGAAGAAGAAAGTAAACAAGGCCATATTGTTTTGCTAGAAGGCGTTAAAACAGGAGCCGCTAAAGTTTCTGTTAATTTACCTCAACCAGAATATAAACACATAAAACCTTGCAGCATTCAATTGTCGGTTATTGCTAATTTGTTAATTCTTCCTGCCGATGCATACATTATGGTTGGAGATACAGTGACGTTTCAAATTATACATGTAAGATTTTTCTTTTTCTTTCCTTCTGCAAATCGCTTATCTAGGTTCTGTTGAATAATATTTGAAATTTAGATGAACAATGGACAAATGGAAGTTATTGCATTACCTGACGCACAATTTTACTTGGAAGTTGAAAATAAAGAACTGGGTACTTCACAAAAAGAGACAGGTAAACTACACAGAATTTTTAATTGCGAAAAATGCCACTTGAAATTTTATTTATAGGAGAAATAACGGGCATAGCAGAAGGTAGAACTCGAGTTGTACTTCATGATAGAAACGTAAATGAAGAAGACCCAAGTTTTAAATTACCTGCAGCTACCTTAAACATAGTTGCTCCAGCTTACATGGTTCTCAGTTGTATGCCTCACCGGAATTGGGCAATTTTGAAATCGATACATCACGATATTATTGTAGAGGTTTACTCGAGGTACAGGAAATTATTGAAAATTGTAAATGTTTGAAATTAATGAGTAATTTTAGCAACGACAACAAGATATATTTAGGTTCGGGCGCTCAAGTTCACACACAAGTTGGAGACAGTTTTCATGTACAAGAACGTTCTCAAAACGGAAGTTGGTTGACAGGATGGGGAATAGAAACAGGTACAGTCCCAGTTCAAGCATTGTTAGAATCTGTGGTGCATCCTACTTTGGGTACTTTTAAAATTGAGAAAGAAATTGTTGCTCAAGCTCAATTACACGTCTATTCTCCCATTATTTTAACACCATGTGAAGTCGTTTTACCTTGGGATCCACAAAGAAGACCAAAGTAATTTTTTTTATTTTTCCTTTTTTGGTTTAAATAATTAATTATGTTATTAGGTATGAGAAACAAGTTAGAGCAACTGGTGGTGATGGTAGATTTCTGTGGAGTAGTAGTAATCATACCATCGGTGTGGTGACTCAATCGGGATTAGTTAGAACACATACCAGTGGTTATTTTGAAGTATCGGCAGCTATGACAAGGAATCATCATAATCGAGAAACTGCAGTGTAAGTACAACCATCTAAATTTCAAAGTCAAAGTTATTGGGAGTAATTTTTGTTAGTTGCCTATTCTATTAGTATTATTAATCACCTCACTTTTTTAATTTTTTGAAAAACGTAACTTAAATTTTATTTGTAGATTTCTTATTTTGTTACCCACACGCTTGGAAATTGTAGAATTTATAATGGAAGCAGAAATTGGATCAATTATATACTTACATGTAGCTTTATATGCCGACAAGCACTCCAAAGAAAATGAACAACCATCCCAAATTCCTTTTACAAGTTGTCAAGAGTTACCATATGATGTTACATTTTCAGATCAAAGTTTTTCTTACAATAAAACTGCAATAATTCCGCCGGTAGGAATTTCTTGTGCTAATATAGCAATTATAGGAACAAAAGTGGCAGTCACTACTGTCACTGTTTCATATACCGTCGAAGATCAACTTTTAGAAGATACCGTAACAATTAGTACTTTTAAACCTCTCAAGGTGATAAAACCAAACGTGTGTGAAATTGTATTAGCTGTCGGTACGTCAATATCGGTATTATTTACCGGTGGTCCTCAGATTATACCTGGTAAACAATTATTGCACAAACGCACAATATCGATTGCGGACGAAGCGGTGGTTAGTGCAAGCGAGGAACCTGTTGAAAATCCTGAAGAAATTTTATTGAACGTTGTTTGTCTACAGTTGGGTGAAAGTTCAGTAACATTAACTGTAAGCAACAGTCCGTCTTTGCCAAATAGTAAAAATCAAGAGAGTTGTGCCAGTGTAAAAGTCATATGCGGTGAACCAAAGTCTTTATCTTTACAACCTGAAACTCAAGCAGCAAATACCGAAGGATGCCCTATGGATTTAAGTTCTAGTCGAATTGTCATTCACAGTTACAAAGATGTGGAGTTAGATGTGATAGTTATGGACGACCAGGGTCGCCAATTTTTAAATGTTTCTAGTCTTAAATTTGATTGGAAAGTGAAGCCTCAAGAATTGGGCGAATTACAAAATTCTGATGGCGTTTTTGCAAAGACTGTTACAGAAAGAGGGGTGGTTTTTCAAAATAAGACTTATCAGATAGTGTCTCCTAAATCTCAAACGGGGAGTATGGAAGTTAGCGCTGCAATAGTGTCTTATAAAGTCGAAGACTTAATTACTCAAGGTATTTCGGTGGAATCTGAAAATTTGCAGGATTCGGTTACTGCTGCGATACATTTATTTTTGGTAGACGATACAGTCGTAACGCCCAACTCAGTTTCTGTATTTAATCATCCCGGTAATAGAAAACTGGTAGCAGTTAGTCAGGGTTCAGGATATTTTGAAATAGCTTTGAGTGCTGATGATGTTGCACATGTAAAGTATATAGACTCGACACGTCAAATTGAAATTGTGCCTATAAAGGATGGCCATTTAAGAATTACTCTGGTTGATTTATGTTTATCATCGCAACCTTCTACCATCGAGGCAAACATAGTTTCCGTTAATATTATAAGAGTTGAAATGTCTGACAAGGTCGAAATAGGTCGATGTATTTCTTGCATAGTAAAATTATATGACGAAAACGATAATTTATTGTGCGTACCCGATTTGAATATGGTAAATGTCGAACATCAGTTACAACGTGAGATTGCAAAGGTAAAGAAAGTCAAAGAGGATCCCAATAATCCTTGGGGACCAGGAGAAATTCATTACATTATAACAGGTTTGTTGGTTTTTCTCAATTTATTTGAAATTTATAATTGTTTATTTGCAGGAATTGAATTAGGAGAAAGCAAACTAACATTTTCAATCGGTGAAACATCGAGTGCTCCTATTGAATTACAAGTATTTTCTCCTTTAAAAGTTACTCCAAGAAATACAACTTTAGTTGTCGGTTCCATTTTACAATTTAGTAATAAAGGTGGACCACTACCCGACTGTAACGTTGAATATGCATCTGAAAATATGGAAATTGCAGGTACGTACTTGAAGTTTAGACTGAATAACTTGGTAATTGCTGTGGACAGACTTCTTATTAGTAAATAATATTTGTATTAAATGTTACTGAAATCTTCACGCAACTATTAGTTGTATTATTTAAATGTATACTTATTAGTACTTTATCGTTTTATGATCTTTCCAAGTTGATACGCGTAAGATATAAAATAGGAAGAACATGAAATAAAAAGTTTCTTAAAAAGTTGCTGTTATAATTTGAAACTCCAAAAATGTTTAAAACATTTTTACAAAATTGTCATAAAACCCCAAGTATGGAGCTGAAAAAATGTGGCATTTACAATCGATAAACGATAACCACAATCACCTACTCTTGTCAATATTTTTTTTTTATATTAGTTAGCTTAACAATTAATTTAAAAATATGTTTAAGCTAATATACCAAAAATGTCCGTAATTTTATAGATCATAGTTTATTGTATAGATTTATATTGATTGTTAACCTAATCGGTTGGAGTTGCATCCGAAAGTTTATTAAAGACTGCTATGCAACAGATGGTTGATATGTAATATAGTTTTATTTGTTTAGATGTTAACATAGCTGGTTTAGTACAAGCAAAAGCCTTGGGTCACTCTCAAATCACCGCTCGAGCTGTTGGCATCAACCCAACTACTGGATTAAAAATTGTTTACTCTCAGGTATGTCCTATTGGTTTTACATAAAGAAGTTAATGTAACTTTTTTAAACAGGACACTGTAGATTTAGTTGTCGTGCCTCTCACTGGAATTAAAATTGGAGCACCATTAATGAGATTTCAAGTTGACACAACTGTACCGGCATGGGCTACCGGTATACCCGAACATTTAACGCCTATAATATTAGGAACAGTGGAACCACCTATTAAGTTCGAGTGGACAGTTGAAGATGAACAAGTACTTAATGTACACGGGCTGTTTAAAGAGCACGGAATTGATTATTTAGAAGAAGATGATATCTCGGTACGTTTAACCGGTACTGCACCTGGTCTTACAAAAGTGCTTTTAAATGCCATCGTACCTGGCCCTACGGCCGGTAATGGAGACTCGTCCGAAGTGGTTTATTCGACTAGTATCGATGTGGAAGTTTTCGAAAGGCTTACTGTTACAAGTCCCAATAACGTAGTGGGAAGTTTCCTTTTAATGGCTCCACACTGTACGATTCAAATTCAAACAAACTTGGATGAAACCAATAAATTAACTTACAGGTATGTATTTATTTTGTAGGCTGAGCACGGATGTATAATATTAAGAGGTGAGCTTACAACTGCAAATCGTATGTCCCTCGAACGTCACCAACTTTGCTAGACAGAGACAGACAACTTGCCGCTGTTAATACTAGAGATTTAACGTAGTAATATCGGAAATATTACTTTAGAGACCTACAAGAAATAAATAAACAACTTAACAGCAAATTAGCTATTTAATTACAACTGTAGAAAAATATTTAATATTAAAATTTTTTTGTTTTAAGTTAATTAGTTCTTTTAAATGTTACATTGAACATTTTAGTTAAATCATTAATTTTTATTTTAGAAAACGAATCTTAAAAAATGCATAAAATACATGCATCGCTTATCTACTCTGCAATTTCAAACGGCTCTGGTTCTATCTCTGTCGCTACCTCTCTCTCGCACACTGAGGACGTTCGCGACCGCTAATCTACGATATAAGCATAGGTCGTCAGATCACCTCTTTAATTATACATCCGTGAGGCTAAGAATATTTTTATTATGTAAAATTTTATTTTACAGTTTACCTGGCCCCGAACCTCCCAGCGATCCAGACAGCCGTAAATCGTTAACGTTACCGAACTCAGTTATAACATTATCCAATTCTGGTTTGTTACGTTCACATGAAGCATTTGGAAAGACAATGATTTTAGTTACAGCGTTAGATGAGTACGGACTGAAACAAACATTGAGCGTTATTGTTGAGGTAAATTATAATATTTAGCAGTAAATTAGTTGAAATTTAATATTCAAAATATATAATGTAGGTAAAACCAGTTCATTACATGTTACTCAACGTAATTGCAAATTGGAAAGTTGTTGTGCCTCCGGAATTAGAAACTTTACCATTAGGAACAGAATTTCAGTTGCACGTGTCTTATCACGATAATACTGGAGCAGAATTTACTGCTGGTACTGCAGAATTAGGTATACGCAGTTCTCGATTTGATTTGGCAAAAATTCGTGCCGGAGTGGATAATTCAACTGTATTTGTTGCACTGAAAAAACCTGGAAGTACAATGATTAAAGTTTGGGCTGATGGTTATCACAAAACAGCAGATTATGTGAAACTTCGTGTCGGACAATCGCTTTCTCCTAATATGGTAATTAATTTATCTACGAAAATCTACGAATTAGAATTTATTTTTAATTTTAGGGACAATTAAATACGGGAGATATAATTTGTGCTTGCACAGCTGTGGTGTCGACAACCGATTTACAAGGCAGTTGGAGTTCTAGCGATCGCAGTTTACTTTCAATAGATTCAGAAACTGGTGTAGGACACGTCGAGGGTGTTCGAAGTGGTTCAGTGTCGATAGGACATTCTTTGCATCCAAGTGCTTCTTTACAAGTGCAAGTGGTTCCATCAAATCAAATAACTATGTTGCCCACATCTGACGAACCTTTGATAAATTCACGAGATGCACCAGTTTATAAAGTACCGTTAGTACTGTCCAATGAACAAAATCCCAGCAAAACCAACAATGTTGTAAGTAGTATGAAATGTTTTGAATGGAAAGAATTTAATTTCACGTTTTTGCAAGGTTTGTCAATGCAGTTGCGAAGTGGAAATGGACGGAAATGAAAATTATCCTTATACATGCCACTTAGAATTTGCAAGTACTTCTTGTGGTGGAGGTGTAAAAGCAGAGGATGTATTTAGTGTTGCACCTGGATTTGATTCAAAAGAAGGTGAGATTTAGGAATAAAAAACATTTACTTAATGCTTAACATCTTTTTTTAGGACAATATACTTGTGACATATTACCGGGAAAGGCTACTAGTGCAAGTATAAGTATTATAAAAGCGAATGTTTCTGTCTGGGCCCAATTGGTTGGGGGTAGCGTTCAAGCCGCACCTATCGAATTGCCATTTATTCCGGCTATATTTGTGGAACCTGAATTGTATTTAGACAACGAGCACGGAATTTTAAGTGTACATGGTTTGGAAAATGTTTTGTGTGAAGTTACGGTAAGTGTTTCTAAAATTTCAATGACCAGATGTTATATCATGGTTTGCAGGTGGAGCCAGCCGATAGTAGTTTATTCAAAATTGACGGTCCAGATAGATCAAAAGCCAACGTACTTAAGTTTGATGTGCAGTTGCTGGATTATCATTGGAAATTAGACGAATTAGGTGAAGCAATGAATCTGGTGGTCACATCAAAGGTTACCAAAGAAGTTGTTAATGTGAGTTAAAAATAAAAAGTATAATTTCAAACATTCACAAATTGAAATTTTTAAGGTTCATGTTAAAACTGGCAGTCCAAGTCAAACGAATATTCGTACATCACGTTGCAGTATACAGTCATCGAGAAGTAGTACAAGTTTTATGAGTGATACACAATATATGCTCATCATTTTAACTGTAATGATTGCAGTGTTAATTATCATTTACATGTGTAAGTAAGCTTATAATTTAAAAACTGAGATCGTTTAGCATTGAAATCTAACTCAATCAAATCTGAATAATAGTATATTAGGATAACAGAGGGGTAAATAACAAAGATTTGACCGACTTTTTTTTAGCATATGCATATTGTTTCCAACCTGTCGTGAATGTCAACGTCAGTCCCGATCGTTCTTTATTATCCGGTAAGCTTTACATTATTTATAATTAGTTTTCGATTATGTTAACTTGTACTTTAGGTTCACCAAATGGAACCCCAAGATCGTCATTTAATAGTGGTCAGTGTGCATACGTACAATATATGCGAAGACAGCAAGCTTCAACTAATGGTACTCCTAGAAATAGGGCAAGCTGTAGTAGAGAACCAGTGTATGGTGATCCCAATAGTTTTTATGCCACAAGTCCCGAGACGAGAAGAAATAATAGGAGCTTCATGTAGCAAATTTTATAGTAAATAGAACAATCACTTAATTTCCATTGTACATACAAATTTTAAGTCATTTTAAGAAAATTTAATTTTTATTTTTACCCCAGAAATTTGCGAAATTTCAATACCACGGTTGTGATAATTTTTTATACATAATAGATAAAATGAAAGATCCAATAAAATTTACAATATTTGCCCTTTATTGATATACATTTTTTTAGTACCATATTTCCAAACAGTTATATACCGTGTAAATAATTAAAAGATAAACACTATCTACTTGTACGACTTACTAAAACAAAAATAAAAAATGTAAAAATATCACAGATGATTTCCATAAATTAGCATACATTTAAATATAAGCAAAAAATTATGAAAATTTTACATAAATGTAGGCACTTTCATACGTGTTCAGATCGATACCTCTCCCATCTAGAATCATCTGATTCATGTGTGATGTAACGTACACCAATTTGCGTTTCCAAATTACGAAGATCGCACCAAGTTTCGTAATCCTGAAACAATTGAAATTAAAACTTTTTACGATTCCTTCTTAATTTACTTGTACCTGCAACCAAATGTGTTGTGAAGATTTGTCAACTGTATATCTTTTTCTTTGCTTGACCTGCAGTAAGTTATTTATCAAATCGATAGCTAAAAATTGACCAAATGAAAATTTTGAAAAAAAAAACGCACGTGAAAGTTTACCATCAGATGAAACTTCCTTCCAAGGATTTGAGGGATACATAAATGCGGCATTCTGAATTTGCTCGTTAATATCTTCATCTTCGTTAAACGGGAATGTGCCACTTAAGCTGACATAAATAATAACGCCTACACTCCACATGTCTAAGGATCTATTGTAGCCTTTGTTGCGCAAAACTTCTGGTGCTGAAAAGGCAATATGGATTATTTGTTTCTTAACACAAGAAGTACAAACCTAAATATGCGGGTGTACCGACAACCGATCTTCGGAACGACTTCTCTCCGATAATTCGAGCAAAACCAAAATCGCATAGTTTAACTTGAGGAAATTCTGAATCCGAATTCAGGAGTACATTTTCAGGTTTCAAATCACAATGAACAATATTTTTACTATGCAAATGTTTTAAAGCTATGAGTATCTGAAATAAATTTAAAATTAGGTCGGAATTAATTATCGGCAGTTCAGTAATTACTTGAGTGATAAGGAACTTGGTCACTCTTTCGTTTAATCGCCCTTTATCATGGGATAAAATCATTTCCAACATATCTCCCTTCAATTTTTCCATAACTACAAAAATTCGCTCCGGCGTTTCAAACATGCGTTCTAAATTTACAACACCTGGGTGAGAAAAATTTTGAAGGATTGCGACTTCGTTTTTAAGTTGAGCTTCTTGTTTGGTTGGAAAACGCAATTTATCGATTACCTAATAACAAAATTGATTTGCAATATTTTTTTTTGGTAAAACTATAATTTTGTACCTTGATGGCTACCGCTCGAGATGTTCTTCTGTGAATACCGCCATACACAATACCAAACTGTCCAGATCCTAAAACTTCATCTGGGTATATCTGATACACTTGGTTCATATCGGTGATGTTCTCTTCCGGTTCACTGACTTCCGGCGAACCTAAATGGAAGAAGGATTTTAAGACTAATACTTTTATTTTAAGATTTTTAAGAAAAAGTAAAACTTACGGTTACTGGAAGTGACGGGCATCAGTGCTTGTTTTAATTTAGTTTCCCAACTGCAAGCCACATGTGAACCAATTCCACTATTCAAAGGTGGGGGTATAGCACCTTTTCCGCCACCATAAAAAATATCTTGACCAACAAAATAATCAACATGAAGCGTTCGTATTTCAAAACAGTGCATCACATCTAAAAGTAAAAGGATATAATTTATCTTGGCACTTTATTACAACGATCTCACCTCCGTGTTTTGTTCTCGCCGTATCGATGGCTAAAACTTGAGATAACGGAATTTCTTTGTAATATTTAGAAGTCTGTTCGTTTTGAAATAATGTGATGGATTTTGTGTCTAGTTTCCAGTAATGATTTCTAACCTGCGGGGGGGGGGGTTTAATATTAAATAGGTGAAAATAAATTGCGACGTAAAACTTACCGTACTGTCTTTGTTTGTAAAATGAACCAACCAACCTTCCTTCAAGGATTTAGAATTACCGCGTTTGGTGTGCTTAACAGACTGTACAATTCGTTGTAAAGGAATATTGGCACTAGGAGCTGAAGAAGTGCTAGAAGAAGAATATTGTTACATTAATAACGTAAAGGATAAAGACATTTTCAGTTACCTGGAAGGATTCGAGTCGTTGTCATTATCATGCACAGGTACACGTTCAACTTCGAGAACAGATTCGTAATAACTGGAGTCCCCTTCCGTTGTGTCCGATTTAAAATAATCAAGTCTTTGAGTATCTCCTTCAATTGGAATGCCAAGATAATAATTTATAGAACCATTTGCACTAATACCTCCTTCCTGATCGCTACTATCGTCTTCGGTTTCAATTAGCCGAGCACACATGTGGCTTTCATTACTTCCTGAGCTTTCTGAATAATTGTAGTTACCTAAATCATACCACAGGTTACTAAATTTAAATTTTTTAAAATTTCATTAAAAAATGTACTATTATTGGTCTAAAAAATTTAAATTTCTAATCTAAAAAAGATTTCTCTTAATACCTTGAATATTTTTAGGCATCTCTCCCGTACAATCTTTTGGAATATATTCTATACATTTTTTGTGAGCATTATAATTACAATCTTTGCATTGTAAACCTTGTTTAAAAAGACCACGTAAAAGTTTTTTACAATATTGACAAACAGTTGGTCGAGTATAACTATGAAGTACAAATGTATGAGGAATTCGTATACGTCCTGCCAATTCTTTTTCTATCCAAACAGGTCGACCACCAGACGATGGAGATCGATTGTGAGACTGGAAAAGAAGGCTAAGTAGCTTATTTTTAAACTAGAATTTGTTGATTTAGTTCAAATTAGTTTAAAAAATATCTGAAATGATTTTGCAAGCAAGTAAATATCTCAAATATCTTCCGTGTTTATAAAATTGTATTTTTTTTAAATAAAGGAAATTATAACGAAAAAATTGTACAAAATTTTCAAGAATAGGAAAAGAAATGCGAATGATTTCATGAAAAAAGTAAAAATAAAAATTTTAAGTTATTTTTACTTATTTTGATACTACTTAAGCTACAAACTAGTTCACATGATTGGCTATGATAATGAAAGCTAAGAATTTATAAACTTTTCAACAATTTCTAAATCATAATGCAAAAGTAATTTTCTGTAATTTACTCAAATTTTTGCATTATGCTTAATAATTAATTATGCTAAATCTATGTTTTAAGTACACTACAACAGTTCTCATTAATTATTTACTAACACAATCCCTAAGCTACATTTTTATTAGTCAACACAGTTTTTCAAATTGCTATACAAAAAAAAACAATTTCAAATTACATTTAACTTCCACACTCTCCTCCATGCAAACTTTATTCTCTATAAGTTTTGTGGTTATTTTTCTCACATAAATGTATTTAACCAATAGATTCAAAAATGCTTACTGTAATCTCTGAGCATCAGATGTGTAGGAAAGATAAAATCTTTCAGTTAAATTTTCAAAAGCCCCCCCCCCCCTTAAAGGAGTCCACTATTTATTCTAGAATTCAATGTAAAAATTATTCTTCCATTCTTCGACCAGTTTACCAATTCTAACCAGCTCAAGAGAAGTACATCTCTCCTTGTCAAAAAAACTTTCCGTGGTTCAGAGTCCACTATAAACATTAGATCACTCATGTGAAAACACTTTGAATGAAAATGAAGAGAGACAAAGAGTAATATATTTAAGAAAGACAAGACAATAGAGAAAACAGAAATAAAAAAGTGTGATGGACAACTAAAAGGGTTTATTTAGCTTTAGCTAATTTGTATATACCCTACCTTTTTAAATCTAGTGAATTTCTGTAAAATTTTCTTTTGGTATTTCTATTGGTTGGTACTTACGGTAATTGTTCTAAAGTCATAATATAAAAATGCTTAAGATATCTTCCATGTTTTATATTAACTTTATAGATAAATAATTGTAAGCCGTTCCTACAGATCTTATGACCAGAGAGACTGCATTATTAATGAAAATAACACCCACATGCAAATAAGAGCTCCATTTCTAAATAAGAGATCAATTTCGATGTAATGTAAAGCACATACAAAAAAGCAAAATATTGGTCACCGGATAGACACAAGTTCAACACTTAAAATAATTAAATAAAATCATACCTGTCCATTACTTTTGCTGTAGCTCTTGCGACTTCCTTTGAATTGTGTAGATTGGTTCCATCTTAATATATATCGATAAAATGTTTTCTTTTTTTCACTATCCTTATTAATAAGCTTCTTCTGTTTGGTAAGTGTGGAAATAACGTAAACAAATTGTTTTAGTACTCTCGTTCACCTCCAAAAGCATAAGTTAGCAAGTTCCCGTCTTTTTATTTTACTTTACCCTCTTTATTTATACATTAATTCTGTACTACTCAGAATATACAGAGTTCTTTAATATTAAATTAAACTAGAGAAAATTTCATCAGTTAACAATTTTAAAGTTATAATTTTATTTTATCCTTAGGTTGTGGCTACACTTAGTCCAAAATCGATCCAATCAGAGTTGACCCGATATGCCAGAAAAAAATAAACATGTAGCTACAAGTTTATAGCGATGGTTCAGTTCAGATTGTATGTTTCATATTATAGACAGTCATGTGGTCAAGTGTGTCGACTGCTAATGCCAACTATTTAGTTCAGTTTTAGGCAAAGTAAGAACTTCATTTTGACCTCCCTCTCCTCGGAAGGCAATTCCAAACCACCAAGGTAAAATCTTTTCAAAATGATAAGTAAGATAAGTATCTTTTAGTTTCAATGAGACATGTCAAGGTATTTGTACCTTGTGTTGTGTTATAAATAACATAATCTGGTTCAACAGTTTTATAATATAATGAAGCAAAGCAAATCTCTTCGGAACAAATCTGATCAGATGTGGACCTAGTGTAGTTTTAGGCTTACAGTTTAATAATTTGATTTCAAATTTGCACTCACGACAAATGAACACTTTCAAGTCAACATTTTTTAAATTGTACAAACAAACAACAAGCTATGATACCCCATGAGCAACCAAACATCTTCTTTGAAGGTTGTTACTAACATAAAAGGGTGAATTATGATTGAGCAACGACTATTTCCCAAAATTAATTATTTATATTTAGCTTGGAAAATAAAATACAAATTTTTACAATTCACAAATGAATACCGAAGCAAAATGATCCATTAAAATGTTTTTTTTGTGAGTTTGATGCAAAAATAATTCACAAAGCTGCATTCCCCCTATAAAAAACTTATTTTATCTACTATCGTTACGTAATAGCCACCTCTACACTGATTTGAGTTATATAATGAGTCGCTTTCATGCACTAGGGCGGAAAGTGAAATTCACTATGCTTTTATTTTTGTTTAAATTAAAGAATCTGAGGTTTGTTGACATTACTACTTGCCAAATGTAAACCAATAAAATAAGAATATTTAGATATTTAAATAGCTTGATCAGATAAATTTATGAATTAAAAATATAATACAGAAAACGTCAATTCAAATAAAAATCAACGATAGAAGATAAAATTTTGTAAATAAACTACTATTATTACAAAATTTTTTCAGAAGACTGCCTTTAAAAATAAGCCTACCTAATTAACAAAAAAAATTATACAGTTGGAATGAAAAAGTGGCAAGGCAATGTAAAAAGTCATGCATGCGTATGGAGCAAACGAGTAAGACAAAACCAAAACAGCTAAAGAAAGTTAAAATAATAAGTTATCCGTTATTATGATGCTTGTAACATTCTTTGTTTGATAAGAAACCAAAATATGTATAAAAAATTATATTATTCCAATTAATACAAAAAATGTAAAACAATGTATATTAATAATAATATAAAAATTTCGACTTAATTTTTATATTTGTAAATACTTGCAAAATCACGTAAAATAAATTAATACTATTTTCCACAACCATATAAATATAAATTACACTTCATCATTATTTCAACAAATAAGTACGTACACCTACATTTCACTACATGATACAAATACTTTACTATATTAATACTTATAGAGTATTTTCGTTTGAGCCTGTCGATCGATAAATGTTATTTGTAAATAATTATAAAAAATAAATGCTTAATACGTAATAAACAGGGTGGCCCACTTACAACAAATTTATAATAGAACATTATACACCAAACCGTATGACGGATGAAAAGTTACATTACTTATAAATGTCATATTTAAATATATAAATCTTAACTTGAGAAAGAAAACTGAAGAAGACGACAAAAATCGTTGAAAGCTTAAGATATATTTGATTATATTATTGAATTTAACTTGTTATTTATAGTTTAATTGTTTATAAATGTCATACACTAGTGTTAACTGATCTTGATTATTTTGACATTTATTGGAAGAAATTGGAAGACCATCCTCCAACACATTTTAGTCAAATCTCTCGTAGGAATCTCGATGCTTGAAACATTCTCTATCATTAGATAGATAGATCGAGCAGAACGACAACCTTGATTCCGATACATATCAGACTTAAATCTTATACTATTTTCCTGCTTATCTATTACAACCACTATAGATAATAATATGTTCTGGTTAAAGGGGAATGAAAATAACTCGGAAATAATTTTCTTTTGTTTAAATCCTTTACTTTAGTATCAGAAAAAAAATCTTAAATTTTCTGCAACAGATTCAAACCGAAATAGAGTTAAATTTGTCAAGAAAGATACCAAAAATCACAAAATTTTAAATTGACCGTTTCCTGTAGTACATTTTATTCCCAACATAAGTAATATTAATATTAAAGTAGATAAAATTCTTCGTAAAAGTATAAAATAAAAAAAAACTGTTCCGAGGTATAGCTCTTTACAAAACGCCGATTTTTGTTCAAAAAAACCTTGTTTGCAGTAGTTTTAAATTTTAAATTTTTTTCTGTTCATCTGACACAAAAATGGTCTACAGACAGAGTTAAAAGTATTTTAATTTGAGTAATTGAACTACTTTTACGTAAAGGAATTCAAGTACTTTTAAAGTAATTGAAGTACTTTTGAAGTAATTGCAGTATTTTAAAGTAATTGAAGTACTTGAAGTATTTTAAGTATATGATGTACTTTAAATAATTGAAGTACTTCGAGTAATTTTGTGGTACCTGAATTATTTTTTATTTACTTTGGAAATATTCGAATTACTTTTTATAAGTACTTGGTAATTGAAGTACATTTTCTTAGTAAAGTACTTGAGTAGTTGATTCTTCAAGTACTTTTAAGAAAATATGGTATTTGATATTGAAGTACTTTTGGCATTAACAAAGTACTTGGTAATTGGTTCTTGAATTACTTTCACAAAGTGCTTTGGACAGCTCTGTCTACAGATAAGTAAAACCAGACACAATTATCTGTAAATCTATTCTATTTCTTTAGTTTCTAAACATGAAATTTTGTTTCCTACACATTAGATTATGTTAATATTGTATCTGAGATGCACTGAAATTGAGTTATACGCAAAAATGCAATAAATGGAAAAATAAGATTATAATGGGGCCCTATTATAGCTACAAAGTTAATTAATATATTGTCGTGATATAATCTGTAAGGGGGGTGATTTACAGAAAAATGTTAAATTTTATTTGTTTTCTTTTTTAATTTTGTAAATTTTGGTTTTGCCGCGGGTTAGTTAAGCTGAGCGCCAGCTAGTGACTAAACCAGGCTTTTGCCAATTTGAAGCCGCACGAAGCGGACGGACCGGAGTTGGTCTCCGGTAAATTTGTAATTTTAATTGATTAAAATTTTGATTTGAGAATAAAAAGTTATTGGTTTCAAGTAAGTGATTTTGTTTAATTTGAATTGTCTGGAAGGACAATTATTTAGAAATTTTTTGATGAAGTCTGGATTGGAATTGGATTGTTAATGATTAAAAATTGGATTGATTAAATTAAAATATTAAATTCGGAAAATTGGAAATAATAATATCATAATCGGTTTCATTAGAAAGTAAAAATTTTAAAACTTGAAATTGAAGGCAAGTACAAATTTCGTATCGTGAAGTGCAGCGTGTGACCAGCTGGGTTCACACATTTTACAGTGATAATTTACAAATGAAAATTTTGGGAAGTTAGAAAATATTATCTCAATATAGATTCACAGATAATTGAGGCTAGTGTTATCTGTAGCCCACTTTTGCGTCAGATGAACCAAAAAAAAGTTCTACATTAAAAACTGAAAACAACGGTATTTTGTTCAAAAATTAATAAAAATCAAGGTCTTGGAAGAGCTATAACTCAGAAACTAGATAGACTAAAACAACAACCGTTTTATACTTTTATGCAGAATCTACTTTAATTTAAATATCTATTTTGGGTAAAGGATTTACAAGATATGGCTAATTTAATAATTTGTATATTTTGGGACCTTTCCGACAAGCTTAAGACCTTCTATGTATATATATTTTACGGCCCTGTTTGTAATATTTAAGTACGTACGTTATTGATAGAAGGTATTACTACCAACTAAATGTTGATACATCTAACTGTTTTCGAGTTATGGCTTAGTAATTAAAAAGGTCTTCAACCTCTTATAGTGTAAAGTGTTACCAGACAAGTAGAAGACCTGCAGTTTAACATAGACTTTGAATCACAGCAAGTGTGATATATTTCCATTCGAGAAGGTTTCGTCAGGCAGATTGCACTTCAGTAGTTCGCCAATATCTTCAGAAAGGAGAAAGCCAAAACAAGGTTCTTACTTCACCGAGATCGAACCAAGCATCCCAATATTAGCAGTTAACGTAATTATTTAGTATTAATAATAAATTAACAACAAAAATATGCTAAACTATTATTTTACACATATCACAGACCCCTATCAGCAATAAGTCGAGGCAAAATCTGTGTATAATTAAACTATGTTTAAATTCATCACTTTTAATTTCATCTCAAAATTCAGTGGTGGTCTGGCTAAGGTAAGGTTCAAAACCTTTCCTTTACACACAGAAAGGAATGAGAAGAAGCCACCTCATGGAATATTTTAGATAATTTGCAAAATCATTGACAAAACTTTTAAAAATTAAAACATAACATTTTTGCAGATTATGCATGTAGATATTACCGTACTTTTATGTTAGTGTTTGTGTACACAAAAATATGTTTGAAGTGGGTGCATAAATAATTCTTTTTTAATTTTACTGTTAAGAACGGAATGGAAGAATTTGCCATAAGTGGATCACATTGTATATATTATGTAAATTTGTTCGATAAATATTTACTCAGTCAAAATATTTAAAACTAATTAAGCTTTTTCATTATTCTAACAGATCGACAGTCTCTAATTTAAAAGCAGATCAATTTTTATTTGCATTGCCAGTAAAAAAGTTAGCAAGTCTTACCAAATTACTTTCTTCGGTATGCATAGAGTTGCCAGAAGTTAAAGAAGAATTGGAGCTACCGGAAGGGCTTCGAGGCACTTGTAATGTACTAGAATGACGTCGTTGTTTATCTTCTTGCCCACTCGACGGTGACGCAGATGAGCAATCATTTGGTACTTTAACTACACAACGTTTATGAAAGTTCTGACCACAACCTGTAAGAAATATTAAATGAAAAGTGTATCCAACCTATTTAAAATGAAAACTTACCATCACATTTAAGTCCTTGGCGTACTAAGCCAAATAACATTTCGCCACAAAAATCGCAAAAAGTCGGAGTTTTATAAGAATGAACTGATAAAGCATGGGGTCTAACAATTTTTTGCTTGGGAATGTTTGAAGTAACTTTAAAATAATATTATTAAATACATCAAAAAAATAAATCTCAATTTTGCTTACATGTTCCCGATAGTATAATTTCAACAATAGTTTCGTCTATAATATCTGAAGCGGAGTTAACAACTTGAAGTATATTTTGAGATTCATAATCGTGCCGAAATAATAACAATCGTTCTTCTATTTTATTAATACCATGATCTGGAATCTACAATATTGAAAAATGTATTAAAAATCACAAACAGCATAAATAATTTCAATAGCTACCTTTTCATTTAAAAAATTACATGCTAAATCTTTTATAGTTTTAAGATTTAGTTTACATTGAGCTATCGTTACTGCATCACGAAATAAACCAAATTGAAAGATAAACGTAACTTCAGGTCCTTTTGAATCCATAATTGGAATTATGGAGAAAATCTTGATAAAATATAAAGAAACAATAATTAATGAACAGAACCTGGTTTTAATAAAAATCGTAGCATATTGGAAATGATATTTAGAACTAGGAAAAAATCCTAAGTTCTCTATAGTAGATTTGATCTGGAATAGAGGTAAATTTTTCAAGAAAGATCCCAAAATTCATCAAGTCTTGCATTGGCGGTTTTCTGTGTAGTTTAATATAAAAAAAATTGTTTGGGTTTCCTAGTTTCAGGGCGTTTTTTACATAAGATATTGATGCTTAAAATTAAACTCTTAGAACCTACCATGTGAACCACAATAGATAATTTTTTTAAGCTTCTTGGATTGAAACCCGGTAGCTCAAAACATAATTTTCGATTACAGCTATCTTTAGCTGTACTTAGGAAGCATATAAACGATTTTTTCTATGAATTATTTTATCTAGTTGTTTAATTTCGGTTATTCCTGTTTTAACAAATTTACTTCTATTCCGATTCAATCCCAACACAGAACTAGGACTTTTTTCTTAAGTCAAACTAAAGTGTTGAAGCAAATTATTTACACGCAGACCCAATTTTTGCGATAGTAATAATTGGGCAATAACAAAGTTTAGAAAATATATTTAACAAAAACTATAGACGTGAAAGATCATCTTCTCGTAGCAGCAAATTTAAATACTTTTTGAAGTGCAACTTGTTAGAACTTTCCAGGTTACGTTAATTGAATACAAGTCTCATACAGAGTTGGTTTAATCGAAAATTTTTATATCAACGTTAGGATTAAAAAGTATGTAAATTTTAGTACTTAATTGTTCAAAGGTTCAAAATTGCTAATAACAATAAAATAATTAAATATCGTATAAACCCAATTACGTAATTTTGATTAAGTGAAAATTAAACTTAAATATAAAACAACGCAAATAAGCGAAAAACGTGATAAGAAGTAGCTTATTCTGTATAAATATTAACAGATCATTAAAAAATTGTACAATACCTAGAACACAAAATGTTAAAAATGTTCAAAATTTTGAACCCAAGATAGAAATGCCTCGGACGTTTTTAAAAGAAATTATTACAACACAAAAATTCATAAGATTTTTATTTACCGTTAAGTCATGAAAATATTTACCACAAGAAAAATGTTATGAGCAAAGTGAAAGCAACATTCTTCGTCAAACTATTAGTAACATACACATTTTTAAATACGCTTAAAAATCGAACGAACTATGTTTTATATATATCGCGGGTTTAATTAAAATTTAAATAAAATTACACAAGTAGCAACACTTAACATGCAAAAAGTTTTATTTTACTATTGACGTACATTTGACGTTGATTTGACGTATGTCACATATAAAAACACCACGTTGCCAATTAAATGACATAAGAAATCCCTAACCTATGGGTGTGTTCTAGAAATTTTGGTATGGAAAGATGCCGTGTTCGAGAGAGATGAACGCGAATCTTCTTGCGCTTGAATTTCTAACCCTAATTATTGATTTGTTTATGTTATTTATTTCCCAGAACGGTAATACTTATTACTTTTATAGAAATCCAATTTATGTAATCGAATTATTGTAATACTTTTAGTGCTCCAAAGAAAATGTCTATCTTGTGTGGACTTGAAAACGAAGAGGTTAATTGATTCCACAAATGGACTGCGTAAAGCAGTTGAATTTAAAATGGATAAAGCAGAAATTTTTGAAAAGTATGACATATACTGCAAACTTGCAGTCGTCGATGTAAAAGCAGTGCTACCGCAATCTTGTTCAAAAGTGGAAAGTCTTATCTCGAAAGGTAACTTTAACTGTTAAAGCAATTGCAGAGTTAGGACTACGTCGTCTGCATAGCATACTATCTCTATTCCGCTACCCTCTACTTCATAAACAAAGTCAGTGTCTTTGATACCTTTAATGACCTATTCCATATTCAGGTTGAACAACGTTGGGCTCAAGCTATCACCTTGTCTAATTCCAGTTTAGATAGGGACTTCTTTAGTAAGGGTATCTGCAACTTTTATTCGTCTAGTCTCACTCTATCGAATGCCTGTGTAGAATCAACAAAACACAGGAACGGTGGCTTGTCATATTCAATTGAACCTTCTATCAGTTGTCGTATTATAAATATTCCATCGAATATTCCATCGAATATTGATAATATGGAGCTACATTACTTAAATCACGTTTCAATCGACTATTATTTCTTGTTGTCAGGTCAATCAACATCATTCCGTTATTCTCTGATTTCAATAGGTTGTGTAGTGTAGACTGTAATTGCCAATTGTTGGTTCAAACTTTTGTTCCTCGCCTATTTTTGCTTTAAAATCCCCCCCCCCCTCATATCATATTTAGGCATCTCTTGTATGGTTTTATCAAGCAGTTCGTAGAAGGTTATTACTTACTTTTGTTGGTACATGTGCCGATAAGAGAGAATAGTTGTACTACAAAACTTTCGACAAAAACTTTATGACAAATTCGGTTCCTCATTCATGTCTGTCACCGTCCCCTCTACTTATAATACAACCGAATAACCAATCATGGTGTTACCTGCTTTACGTCATCTCATCTCTTGGATTGCTGTAATACTCATTTTTAATTTCTCCAGTTATTCTATGGCTTCTGTTAATATGAACAAATGAACATATACCTATCTCTTTAGCGGTATGAGAGTTTTTACTAGGGATAAATTATCTATCATTTTGGTTGGATCCACCCTTGATTAAAGAAAAACTGGATCGAATCAAACTCTAGCTCTCGTGAATGTGAGTATTGCCGATTATATTAGTTGTATTATCACTATATAATTTATTGTACAACTTCTGCCCAAAATAAAGTATGCATCAGCGTTCAAATACTCAGGGTCAGATAAGGTCTTACTTGGTCTTTAGGCTATAACATTTTGAGGGCTCACCTTATGTAAGGTGACAATTTTTTTTAGCTAAATTTAGACAATAGAATCTTTTTTTTATTGATTTGATAATTTTTTTTGATACTGGAAAAAAAAGGGGAGACTTGTGGCGGGAACCATGTTTAAGGGCCCCCCAATGAGCTCCGGGCCCTAGTCTAACCAGCCTTACAGTTAATCCGGTCCTGCAAATACTATCAAATACTATAAACACGTTTGGCCGTAGGAGTACAATAAATTGCTTAGTGTAATACGGTCATTAGAGCAGCTTAGAGAAGCTCTATCATTACTCTCTCTTATCTATGATCCCTATGGAGGAGCCTATCTAAAATGTCTCTTATAAACCCTGTATGTAATTTGGGGAGTTGGTACATTTTTGTTTGTTGTGATTATTTAAGATTGGAAAAATATTATTTATAAATCTTAAAATCAATGATGGACCAAGAAAAAGAAAATTTAAGAAGGTTCTACTTGAGGGATTTATTCGGCGATAAGTATTACTGTGACTATCAAAGAAATAAAAGTAAAACTGAACCCCTACACTTTTTCGAATTGTTCACTAACAATTTTTTTACAGGAGAAAGATAAACTTGTACCGGCATTTATAAAAGTAAAAGGTTTAGTTAAACAACAAATTTATTTTTTTAATTATTCATAAATCAAGACCTGCAGAATATCATAGGGGAAAATAATATTGTCACTGGTAATGCGGATCTTTTATTTTATTTAAAGTAAGTTTTATTTTACAAACTTATACTATTATTATTAATATTGGATCTTTTTAAATATCTAGATATGTGTCGGGACGCCTGAAATTCGAGATGTGCAGAATTATGTCAGCAAGCCTATTACACCACACGAGTGCTGTTTACTTGATATTACGCATGCTGCACCTATTTATGTGGATGTCGAATAGACTATAAGTGGTAAAAAATTTACCAAAGAAAATATTCTCATCGGACGAATGCCTATCATGTTACGATCATCAAATTGTTTATTAAATAATAAAACTGAATTTGAATTATCAACAGTGATGGAATGTCTTTTTGATTCGAGTGGTTACTTTATTGTGAAAGGACAAGAAAAGTTGGTTTTAATTCAGGAGTAACTTGCACGAAATCGTATGATTCTGGAAGAATATTCAGTCGGAATGAAGTATGAAGTTATAAGTTTAACTACAATACCTGTATCCATCATATTTAGAGCGATGGGAATGAGCTTGGACTATGAGGTTCTGAATTTGTGTGTGTAAAGAAACCACTTAAATTTCAAGCAACTATGGAAGAATTGTACACCTTAAATATTATGTGTACTGAACATACTTTAGCTTATTTAAGTATGAAATTGATTAGACGTTTGTCACCCTACAATGTGAAGGACATGTTGGTGATCACAATTTTTCTGCTTCTTCTTCTGTTCTTTGGAATTTTGACACTGCTGGTTTTGTTCCAAAAGGTAAACGTTCTATTTTATATATTCCTTTGTGCGTACTCCATGCCAATAGTAATTTTGAAAATTTTTTTAACTCAACTTGTTTATAGGCATGACTAAGATCTAACTTTGTAAATGACTCTCCTTCTTGCATTGTCACAAATTACTCAATATTGGTTGGTATTTGGTATGGGTCATCTTTCTAAAACTGCATTTACATTGACTTTGTAATCAGCACATAAATGGATAGACCCATCCGATTTTAAAACTAGAACCAATGGTGTACCCCAATCGGAATTTTTTATCGTCGTAATAACTCCTTCTTTCTCTAATCGTTCCAATTCTGCACTCACTTTTTTTTTATAAGCAAAAGGTAACGATCTTGGTTTACAAAATTTTGGAGAGATCTTTTCCATTAATTCTAATTTAATTTTTTCGTATTTGTACAAACCTAATTTTTCTTCAAAAAGCGAATTATACTTTATACAGAGGTCTTGTAATTGTTGCGGTTTCTGACTGTCTTCGCTTTGAATGTTGTTTAATCTCGAACCTCTTAAAACGTTATTAAATTTTTCATCAATTTTGACATTCTGATAATGTCTCTGTTGTTTCCTTTTATCACTAAAATTTCTACATTTCTCTCCAGGTTTCCCAAATTCAATGTTACTTTAATTTTACCTGCCGGTTTGAAAATGATTATTATTTTCCTGACAAGCTACTGCGATACGTCCCAACTTGCCACACTTCCTACACCGAAACTTCTTAAACCGACAATAACTAAAATTGAGATTGTCTTTGCCACATGCATTACATTTGGGAATTGGTATTTTGTTTTTCGATCTCAAATTTTCTGAGCTATTGCGTGTGTTTCGGTATAGCTTGTAAACTTGATTTGTATTTTCCTCTACTTTTTTTCTAAAGAAATTTAACGAAACTTCTTTCTTTAGTGCCAGATCATATACCTTCTCTAATTTTGATGTGTCGGCATCCTCTTCACAAATTGGGTTTAAATATCGCCACTCCTTAAACCAACTACAAACTTGTCTTTCAGTGATTCTTCTAAATAGACACCAAATTTGCAACTGACCGCTAACTTTTTTACTCTTGCGTACTATTCTACTATGTTTCCCCCTTCTTCCTATTTTGCTTCGTAGAATTTTATACGCTCGCTGAAACTCTAAACTACGACGCTAAAATGTTTTTCTAATATGTTCCATAATTCTACCAATGTTTTTTTAATCCGGTTCAACAGGGTCACATAAATCATAAAGTGTTTCGTAAACGACATCTTTAAACACGTTAATACTATCGCAATTTTCTTGTCTTCTTTTATTTCGTTTGCTGCAAAGTACTGGGTCAACTTGGCTTTGAATATTTTCATATTATCGTTTGCAGAAAACACCTGCATGATCCCAAATTTTGTCATATTGACTTACCACGTTTTATTTTTCCTAATTCGCGTTTAAAAATGTTTCCAATTTATTCTCGTCGCCAGTGTGTAATCTGTAATGTATCGACATGATACATGTGACATGAGCGTGTGGGCTTAAGAAGGCAGAACTCGAGGAGGTTTAAGACTGGGTGAAATACAAGGTTTATAACTTAAATTTTTGTAAAATTATTGGTCAACTGTTTTGTTTTTATTTTAGTAATTTGTTGGAGGAAAGATTAATGATTTCTAGTGATGCTTGTGAAGTGGATATTTGTAATCAATATGGTCGATTTGGTTACTCAAACTGGTTCAATAGTTGTAAAAATTCTTACCAAATTTCGAGTGTTACTCGATTTAAATTTTTAAACTTAGTTCAAGGATAATTCTTACAGACTATTGTTAATAAAAATTTTTATATTTATTGTTTGAATTTTTTTTTATTTTTTAATTAAACTTAATTGAATCTAAATTTTTATTTTCCATAATACCAAAATTATCCAAATCTGCCATTACTTTCTGGACTTCCAAACTTTCATTTTCCAAAACTACCAAATTATTTAAATTTTCCATCTCATTTTCGATTATTAAATCTCTATTTTCCAGATTGAGATAAAAATAATTTTCATTTACCAAATTTAAATTATCATCTTTAGAAATCACATTTTCAATTTCGTTTTTAAAATCCAAATTTTCCATATCAATAAATATTTTATTGTTCAAATTATCCATAATTATGTCCTGGATTTCCAAATTTTTATTTTCCAATACATTTTCAAAATTTAAATTATCAACAAGATCGTCCAAAATGCCTTGTGAGATTTCCAATATCTCATTTCTTATTTCAAACTGTTCTATGTAGATCATTTTTTGTTTCTTTTTTTCCTGAATTTTTAATCTCTTTTTTTAAATTTTTAATAATATTCTTTTTCTTGTTTGTTTCGTGCATTTTTCTCCACATGTTTTTATCATCCAATTTTAAAGATTTTTCTCTTTCCAGACTTTCATTTTTATCTTCAGAAACCAAATTTTTATTATTTAAGTCCAAATTTTTGTTTTCCAAAACCAAACTTTTCTCAAAATTTTCATTTATTAGAATTAAATTTTCATTTTTTAAATTGATTAAATGTTTACTTTTCAAACTCAAGTTTTCATTTTCAAGGTCCAAATTATTATTTCTAATTAATTTTTTATTTTCCAAAATAAAATCTTTTCCAATTCTTCTGTTATTTGTCTGATCATATTATTATTTTCTTTTCGCAAATCTAACCAGAATTGCTGGTATTGACAAGCCACTACCATTTCCATTCTATCTTTTTTTACATTCCACCAAGAGCATGTGAAACTATCTCAGGGTCAAAGGTGAGTTTCTAAAAATGTGTCCCACCAGTTGGGATGCTAAAAAGATGTAATGAGCTTTATTTATTTCGCCCCACGTTCTGGCGCCAATTTAATTGTCCAATAATATCCAAATAGCTCTCAAAATAAAATAATTTTCAATTATTTAAACGATTCAATTTTACTTTAAAATAATTTTTCACTTTTAATAAGGAACGGTGATTATAAATGCCGCTTATCGATGCATATGTTCCATACATAAAAACTTCGTTTTTCCTTCAAGTTTTACAAATTTTCAAATATTCAAATACCAATTATTAAATTTCTTTATTAACGATTAACGGATCCGATCTCAAATCTCAAAATCCAAACCAAAAAATAAATTTATTTGCTTAAATAAATAAATTTAATAGCACAATTTCCAATCAATTCTACACAAAAAATATGTCAAAAACTGGCCAAAATGCTCAAAAATTAGGAGAGTGGAGCGGAACATGGTCCATCTCTTCTCCCACAAAAATTGTCGCCAACTTAAAAATTCTTTCGCGGGCGATTACAAAATTCAAAAATCATTTATAAAATTAAACAGAATGACAAAAATAAACAAAATCTTCGTAATTACATAAAAAAAATCAAAATTTGATGTTTGAAACACAACAATATAATATGGGAATAATAAAAGTTGAGGCGAATTGGTTTTTGGGCTCACTTTCTTGGTAAAAATATCCCCGAAGGCTACCCGATAACTCAAAAAGCACGGATCGCTGAGCTCACGCACTATTTAGAAACATCTCCGAAGCTGATCAAATTTGAAAATTACGGATTTAAAAAATCTCGAGTTTACGTGATTTTTAAAAACATCCTTGAAGCCGCCAGCTTTGGAAAATCACATGTCTAGAATGTCAAGAAATTGTCTTTAAGTTCAATATGGCTCTAATTATCGTAATTCAATTTAAAATGGATTTATGATTTGACGTTAAAAGGTTAAAATCTTAAATTTAATTTCGGTTATGTCATAAATTAGAACAAACATTAGAAGTTTGTTTATTACTATTATAACGTATTATTTGTCACATATTTTACATTTATTTTCATTTGTTTTTGACCATTGACCATTTACGATTTATTATTGTCACTTATTAAGTTGACATTCTTTAACACTGATATTAACCTTACGAGTGTTTGTATTCATAAATTTATTTTCTACTATGTTAAATAAAATTAAAAGTCTAAAATTCTTTTATTGTTCGAAAAGGATCTGTGACTATCGTTTCCGCAATAATACAAGTTAGTTGTTACATCAGAGTGGGCTCCACACTTGATCAGTTTAAGCCAAGTCTACTTGGTCTCTGGAGAATTTTGTTTTGCTCCCAGGGTTCTTGTTTTGTTTTTTCCCATATATGGAAATCTAGCAAGTTACCTAGGATCTAAAATAATTAATATGCTTAAAATCCGATGTCTAGTGAAAACACAGGTCGCAGAGCTAACGTAAGAAGAAAATGCGACAATGTCCGAATAACAAAAAATTGATATGAAAAATAAATATAAACTTTTTCCATGTTTTTGTTTAACTTTTTTTCGGAAAAATAAATATTTAAATATGGTTTGCTTTTTAAAGTACATTCTCTAACGGAATAGAAGTTAAAATCAATGCTCATAATCTAAAATGCGCCTGCAGAAAATTTAATTTTCTTTTAGAAACAAAAGCGATAAGATTTTATACAAGCGGGGGAAACCAACTTTCCGTTGAACGGTGCGTTCATAGATGAGAGAGATAGTACTACTATCTTTCTATCTATATACTATCTGTACTATCTCTATCATCTATGGGTACGTTTTTGCTAGAGGAATTGAAATTACAAATTGTACTGTTTTTCGAGTCACACTGTTTATATTTTTTAATGTTTCTGATGTTAGGATAATATTATTTCATGATATATCGGAAAATAACTTAATTTTAAAAAGAAATAGCTCTAATGTGATTGGTGCTTCCCTAATACTTAATATAGGGTGAAAATGCAACAAAAAGAAATGTATCAACAAGAAATACTAATTTTTTTCATTCCATAAGAATTTGTTATTTTGGCTGGCAATCGAATATAATTTAATTCCAATTTATGAAACATTATCACCGTGTAATTAATTTTGCGCAAACTTACCGAAAATAATTAATGGTTTGATTTAATTTGCTTGTTATTCTTGATTTTTTAGTTGAACAAAAAATGTTTTCAATTTGTGGCTATTAAAGCCAAATCTTTTTAATCCCAGATTAATTTGTATTAGGGGAGATAGTTAATTACCGTTAAATTGCAGTATAGGGTAGAAATATTAATTTATCTTATAATATAAAATTAGTATACCTACCCGTAATTTTAAACTTAATAAAAAAATATTAATTTTAACTGTAAAGTTAAGAATACGTAAGTATACGTAGAAAGACATTAATTTATCATTTTCGACAGACTAAGATTAAAAATATTTAAAAAATAAATAAAAATAAATAAATACTTTATTTGAAAAACTATAAAATGCACAATGAAATTTAAACAAATGAACTTGTAATGCAAATTTTTAAGAAAAAATGATAAAAAGTAAATTATAAAAGTATTGACGTTGAATTAAATGGTGCATATTTAAAAAATAATCCGTACGTACTAAATATCAAAATAAAACAATATAATATTTTTTATGTAAATTCATGGTTTATTAATTTTTATCATAGAATAATTGCTGTCAGGATAATGAAAACATAAGACTCGTTTATGTACTCTATGGCAGAATTTTCTTTCTTCAGGATTTTTTCTAGTACTTTTACTGTATATAACAATTGGAAAGCAAATGTCTTATAACGAATGTATATTTTAATGCTCATCATTGAATATAACGTTGTCTCCCCGACGTCCCAAACCATAAAAGAAGCGCTATCTAATGCACTTCACTTGCTTTTGATGACTTCAACTGCGTATACTTTGCATACAAGTAACAGCGATGTTGATACGATTGTGAGTGCGACAAAAAATTTCGTTATCGTAAATATATTGCGGGAAGTTTTTGTATTTTGACTGTTTACATTTTTTATCACGGTAATGCCAAAAAAATTGAACAAGTAAACTTGAATAATTGTATACTACCTGTAGTAAATAAATACAAAATCAATTTGTCAATCATATTATGGAGAATAAAAATATAATATATTTAAGTTTTTGTATTCATGTAAAAAAAGATTTATTTCTTATTTTACTATCAGAGCTGATAGCTACTATTCCTAGTCTTTGATTGAGTAATCATATTGTTAGGTTTCCTTTAAAGGCTGGCCAATATAAATTGTGTACAAATTTGAAAATATTATTTATCAATTGTCAACAAGTTTTTATTTTACATCTTTCAATTTTTAAGATATGCTTGATTCTCTATCGCCCGTTGCGTTACTCTCGCACCCGCTTTGGATACGTAGAGCAATTTAACCCCGATATTCAAATCTGCAATGTAATCTGCTCGGTATGGTATAGATTTATGTCTTCTTTGTTCCCTTATTTGTAACATTTATATTTGCGCGTATTTTGCTGGGAAATTTAAGATTTATGTGTTTAAACAGTACAGTTGCTAAATGTACCTACGAAATAATTATGTCATATAATATATTAATTTTTACAGTTTAAAATAATTACACAAATAGGAGAGTAGATTTTATAATATATTTTCATATTTTTTTATTTCTTCCATTTAAAAATGAAGTCAAGTGGCTCGTGAATGTAACAGAAGCAACTGCTGTATATTACATCTGACAGGACTGGATTAAGCTGCCTTGAAGTCCAAAAGAAACTTTTTTCAGGCCCTTAACCCGTGTATAGTGCAGTCCAACTTCCGTTCTCGTTATAATATTGGCATTAGATGGATGCTCCAGCCGTCCAAGGAACGGATACACAGGTGATCTTGATTCAGACTGTTTTCCACAGTAGCAACTTATTGGTAACTTCTAACAGAATTCAACAGCAGAATGTTGATTTTCGTAACGTTGACTTTGTGTATGAGACGTTTATTCATATTGCACCAGCTAATTTAAATCCCAATAATGACGCTGTAACAACTGATTGAAAATTGATACTAATGGCTTCACTTAGAACATATTATTCAAATAATCAAAACTTGACGATTTAAAATTAGATCTAGCTGTCTTTTCAGACATCACAATCAAAAGCTTTGTGTTGTTCTCCTGGGACCCCAAACGATAAAATTTCTTAACTAAGTAGAATTGATCCGAACAAATAAAAGTATACATGTTATCCACACTGGTGATGCTCTACCCATAAAACAGAGGTTTTATCGTCTTTCTCCAGATATGCGAAAAAATCTGGACAAGATACTTGAAATGGGAATCATGTGTGCTTCGGACTCTCCTTGGTCATCTCCAATGCTTCTCGTTTGAAAATCTGACTTAAACATATTGTGTGTGCTTGATTGTCGAAAATTGAACAAAAAAACCAAAAAAGATGCATATCCCTTGCCGCGTCCCAATAAATTTTAACTCATTTACGTGATGCTCTGTATATTTCAACTATCGATATGAAGACAACCTCATTACAAAGTTTCTTTCGTTAAGTAAAATTTTCCTAAGTAAAAAATAGAACGAACTAATTTAATAATCTGTAATGTACTTACCTACATTGTGAAAAAGCAACATTTCAATCTTGGCTAAAATAATTTATAATATATTTTCATAATATAGTGTAACATAATTGCACGTTAACATAGCAATACGTAAACTCAAAGTTGAATTTGCAATTTTGGCGTGAATATAACCGTTAGGGAAGGATCTACTATGTAAATAAAACAAAGGTGCTGCCAAAACTGAAATTTTCTGCCCGGAGTCTTTAGTTCCCAAATAAAATGTAAAACTAGATTGAAAATACCCAGAGCAATTTATTTTCCTAGAGAAAATTGTATCGACTGAATCTGCTAGGTATTCTTACAAAATTTTAACTTATTTTAGTTTGTGTCAATAAAATATATCATAATATCTGGTAGGTATTTGCCCTTGTGGGCATTGCGAATATTTGCCGTGACATCGAGTGGGTATTTAAACATGAATATTAAACAGAACCGGGATCTCGTTTTGGTAGTAAACACTTGTATAAAGTCAAAGGGACTTTGGACTCATTTCGTGAATAATTAAATCGTTAAACATAAAGACCGCAAATGTAAAAGTGCAAGAAAATAATAATAATAATGATAATAATCGGTATTTTTCTTGATGTAATTTTTTAAATGTCTGGAACTTACAAGACTATATTATGTAATTATGCACGGTTTTAAAAAGTCTCACAAACGTATATATGTAGTTATCTCTATTGAATTTTTTCAAGCAAGAACACAAACAAAACCGAGTACACAAACCTATAGACTCCAGAGATCGCTCGACCATTAAATTCCGTCGGCTTGATTTGACTTGAGCGTTCATACTCTCTCGAGAATACAATACGGTTTCAACTGCACTTACATTTTTAAATATCCAATGCTTAATCGAAAGTCGAGTTTTAGAAAAAAAGTCATAATTCCTATAACGTAAATTGTTAAGTATGACAAAAAATTTTTATCAAACGCCTAAATATGAAAAACATCAATTAATTATTAGTAATTTTTTTATCCGTGTAATCGGCTTTTGAGCCGGATTTGATAAATAATTTAAACTTGAAGACAAGTGATGTTAATCGTTATAATTTGAGAATAAAACATAATAGAATTTAAAATTTCATTCATCTTTTATTTCTATTCTGCAGTAAAAGTTTTTGTAAGCGAAATTCCAATTTGGGAATATCTGATAATGAGCCAGACCGTTCGGAGCCTACATAGTTCTTGCTTGTGATTGATAACTCAACCCCCACATCGCTTTTCTGTTCTAGATACCATCGGTAATTACGAGGGTCGTAAAAACTCTGTGAGACCAACCGGATAATGCGGCCTAGTTAGCAGAAAAGGCAGCCTCAGGACTAGCACAGTTAATTATTTGGATAAAACAAAATTTCCCCTTTTTAATTTACAGCAATATCTTCTTCGTAACAGCAGCTATATATTATATTTTTACATGCTACAATGCTAATTCTATGAGAACACATTTAAGACTAAAGGAGTGTACACTTCCACGCTGATTCTTAAAACTTTATTCATTTATCATTTAAGTTTCAAACTTCTTTAAACTATGCGGGGAATTCTAATTTTCATATATCATGGATGTAACTTAGCAGGTAAGTAGATATACTGCAAAACCAACCAATTTAATTTTTCTTCTTATATTTGAATGTTATTAAAATATATTCGAGTTTTGGCGGTGGAGATCTAAAAATCTCTCTTGTCATGATTTGAGAAACTTGGCTTTGTTCTATGTGTATATAGTATGAGTATGACACAAACTAATCTAGTTAGTAACTTATAGTTTAACAAGTTTGTATGCCTTGACTGGAACAATTGAGAACGCGAATTCAAAAACCAATAAGTGCAGGTATCCGTGGTGTGTTGAGAGTAGAAGAATTAATTGTAATTTGTTTTCTACATAGATGTATTCATACATACGAATGGTTTTAGTTTTATTTTAAAAGCAATACAAGATTAATTAACTACCAATCCATTAATCTTGAAATAGTCAATCTGAAGTTTTCATTTGCGGTAATTGTGCTGTCACTCTTCGTTCCTTATTGTTTTCGCGTTGATCACGATTCAATTTCGGTTCCTGTTCAATTTCTAAATCATCTAAAATCTAACCGTAAATTGTCTTCGTTATCAATTATTGACTAACAGTTTGTAGTACATACATTACTATAATAAAGGTACGCTTGCCTGTTGACGTACTACGCCACATAAACGAATTTCTCTTTAAATTTTTATATTAAATTATTGTATATACCTCCATATAAATTTATACGAGATGAACTGAAAGCTGGAAACTCTAGTCAAACATTCTAAGTAATTTCAGTCAGGTTCAAAGCGATGAAACGATTCGTTTGCATTTGCATCGGCTGCGAAAGGTATACTTTAGTTGATCACAAAAGCGTTGTATTCCGCCAACACAATGCAAGACCTCATATTGCGCGTGACCCGGGACTAAATCTAGAGCCTTGGAAATTTATCCTATGCTTATGATCTGATTTTGTCATTGGACCGGCATGCCGTACGCACCATCGACATCAGTTTCCAAGCCTAGCGACACTGGAAATTTTATTCCTGCAAGAACATTACACAATTGCTTCAATATCCGATATTTTCAGCTAATAGTAGAATTAAGTGCAATAAATATAGCAATTACTTCGAATACGCGATATCCCACCGAAATAGAGAATTATTGCAATAGTACTCGACCAACAATAGCAAATGGCTTTTGAATTGATTGTACTTGACCTGAACCAAACAAGGTGCTGGACACAATCCTTGTGTAGAGAACCGTATTGGGTAGTGTGATTTATTGCGAGCTTCTATCGAATTGGTCAGTTTTAGAAATTTTAGAAGCAAGCAACGCAGTATCAGACATCCCATTACAAACAAGGATGCCTTTCATACATACTTCAACAATTTTTCTGATTTTCCTCAATATGATTGTATTAAAAAAATATTAGAAACACATAAATAATCTGTAAAAAGCAGTATTCGGTATATTATGTTAACTGACCGGGAAATTATTGATGCCGAAAGCAAAACCACTATATTTTCTTCAAGCCAAAAAGGATTACTTTTATCTTTATAATAACATAATATGTAGTAACTCTCGAAATATGTTTTTTGGTGTCTTGTATTAACTAAATGCATCAGTGGAAATCTTCCAAAAAATAAATAATTAAGAAATTCGTAATAAACTAATCTTGTAAATTTTCATATTTAAATTTGAGAGTTCAAGCCAGTTCCATTAGCAAATTCGTGATAAAAATTCTTGTGTATTTCTTATTGAAAGCAAATCGTATACCGAAAATGTTAAAAACAAAATTTTTTTGAATAAAATCAATTCTAAAAAATATTACAGTGAAAAAACTTCAGATTTTTTTCAACACACAAAGTATGTTCATCACAAATTTGAAAATTGCTGTAGCATTGCACGACAGATCTCACTCATACTTATTGTTCTAACATATTGCTAGGTAGACTTCTCTCGATTTAATATGTTTAGCGTTGCAAGACAGAATACTTGCTTCCAATTCAACCGTTTTAGCACAGCAAGACAGCACATCTAACTATATAGAAGGGAATAAATTTTAAGCTTTAAACCCGTGATATGTAGAACAGTGGCATATACAGCCCAAAAAAAGATGGATATTTTCTGATGCGCATTGTATGGAAGACTTAGTTATCGCTCATTTATACCATAATATAAACTACTTAAGGGGCCTCCAAAGGCAAAACTGCTTCAGCAAAGCTGAGATAAAACTATTTACGTTATTTAAATAATGCATTTATGTTAACGTAAATCTAAATTAAAATCTTTTACAATCAAGGGTAATAAACGTAAGATACGTGTTTTGGACTCATTAGTCGTCATCAGTACCGTACAATATACACATAAAACACATTTACTAAACAATAAAAGGGATAAAATGGAATGTAGTGGTGTATAGTTATAGTATATTATAATGTTTACAAATTTTAGTAAACATCTTTTTGAAACTGGACATATAAGTTTTCAGGAAAATAATAAAAAAAGCAGACATCTAAACCTTTGAAAAAATGTTTAAATTAAAAATAGGACATTGTCTTATTCAGATTAAAAGTAAAACTTTGTTTGACACACAAAAAAACGCTAGCGCTCTGCCTTACAAATGCAATAATAACTTCTACCTATTTACTGAAAAAAAAAAACAAAAGCAAATAATTATACCACTCAAATGAAGGTCTGCTATGCTCTGCTATGGTCATCATTCAACTTAAATGGTTTCTCACCGGTGTGAATATTTCGGAAGGTAATACCATTGTTTATCTATAGATGTTTATTATTGTTTATCTATAGATAAACAATGGTAATACGATAGCAGGAACTGAGGGATAAATCTTGTCTAGATATGCAAAAACAAGAGTTTTTCAGGTTTTGCTAGTTTGAATCGAATATTCATCTACGGATTACTTGAAGGAAATCATACCAATCCATTGGGTTAAAATTTCAGACTGAAGTTTTTTTTTATTGTAAAGTCTTCTATGACTTTTAAAAGGTATTTAAATTAAAGTAAATTGTAAAATAAAGTAATGATCCTGTTGCAGGGGCGGAACTATCGGGGTGCGGTGGGTGCGATGCACGCGGGCCCGCTGCTAAAAAGGCTCCCAGTTGTACTGTGACCTTGAATCTTAATAAAAATGCCAAAAATAGGAGATGCACAACTAGATGCAATTTAAGGTCTGGGAAGGTATAGAATACCCCCAGGTCACCAGCAATTATGTTGAAATGATGCTATTAGACTTGTGACTTCCGTACCAGGAATTTTACTATATTCTGTGGAGTGTTTCACACCCCCCAGACCCCGGTGAGAGTTTTCACGACGTATAGATATATGCTGTATAAATATGCACTAAAATTTTTGTTTGTATACAAACGATATATACACGTATTTGTTCTAAGAGAATAAAAAGTTTTCATATGAAGGTAAATCATACAACGTACACACACACCTTCGGGTTTTCAAACCGGGAGGTCTGGGGGGTATCGAATACCCTCCCGTGCACCAGCAATTACATTTGTTGAAAAAATAAAGTTAAAACCCCGAGTTTTTTATTTTTTTTTTGTCAAAATCAAATTTTTATTTTACTTTTCGATCACAGGCTTAGATGCTTTTTACAAAAAATTAAAAATTTTTAATTAAAAAAAATTAATATTTAAATAAAAAAGTTTATTTTAAAATTAGAAAACTTTTAAATTCAATTCTTTACCTCGACTGAAAGTTTAATTTCCTTGATTTGGCACTAAAAATGAGAAATTTCCTGACAAAATTGGGGAATCTTAAATTTTCCATGACTTCTCCAGATTTTTCAAAGAAGTGGGAACCCTGTAATTGTTATATAGGGAATAATCAGCGGCGTATTTAATTAGGGGCCCTAGGACGCCCGGGCCTTCTCCGTAACTAATCAATATATTAAATAACATACAATTATATTTATTTGTTATTTAAATATTTAAATATCGTCTGACCGAGTCAAAAAATTAATTATTATTAATTCAATTAATAAAAAAAGAACGAAAACTATCTTTAGGAAAAATTATTTTTGTATTTCATATTTTACATTTCCATTTTAAATGGTATTTGTTTGTTATTTTACTTTTCTACCCCAAAATTCTTTGGGATGATAATCTCGTTAATCCCTTGATGCGCACCAGGGATAGACAATTTTGCACACAATTTTGTGCAAAAATCTCAAAATTATGAAGTCATTGCAGTTCATACAGCCTTGAAATCTAAAACTAAGGTCGGATCTAGGCAAATTTCATGGATGGGGGGGGGGGGGAATAAATATATTATGTATTTTAATAATTATATTTTACTTATTATTAATATTAATATTTTAATATTTTTAAAATTTCAACGAAACAAAACGTAGTAAATTTTGTTATTTTTTTAAGACTCATGGGTGGGGTTTGATATTGTGTTGTATCTGCCTTTGCCAGCCAATCTTGGAAAAGAGGAAATTTAGAATATTCCAGAACATCTTGGGAAAGCCAATAGCCAAGGAAATCTCAGAAAATTAAAAAGGAAATAAAAGAATGAATAATCTTTGGTATTCTAAAGATTTCCTAAATTTCCTTGGGAAGAAAATAGCATTCTTAAGTTTTCCGAAGATTTCATAGAATTTCTCTAAAATTTGCTTGGATTTCTCCTCACTTTTGTATATCACGATTTTCCTTTCGGTTTTCCAGTTAGTACAAAACTAAGAAGTGAATGGTAACCTAAAGAAATTCTGAAAAAAAAAAAAAGAAAAAATTCCAATTTGTAGAAATATAGAAAATCTCAAGAAATCCATAGAAATTTCAAGAAAATCTTAGGAAACTAGAAAATTTTGGTATATAGGAAATCGAGAGAAATACAGAAAACTCGAGAAAATTTTAAAGTCAATGAAATTTCAGAAAATGGAAAAAGCAAAAAAAAATCGTCTATAATATTCTAGATTTCCTTAAATTTCTCTTTTGTTTTCCATATGACAATTTCTACATCATTTTTCCACTTATTAGTTAACTAAAGAACGGGAAACTTTAAGAAATTCCAGAAAATTTTAGAAAATCCATGAAAGTGTCACTAATTTTACAATTAGGAAACGTAGAAAATTAGAGGAAACAGAAAATTCTTGAAAATCTTAGAAAAATATCCAAAAAATCTTGTGACGTGGGGAATCACAGAAAACTCTAGGATCTTTTAAGAAATTTGGAAAATCTCAGAAAATTGAAAAATAAAAAACTCATTTATATATTTTTTAAAACATTTAATAAAAATAAAAAGGGGGTGGGGGTGGTTACTCGTGTCTATATCCGCTCTTGTTTGGAAGGAATTCTATGGAAATCACTGGAATTGCATGGAAATCATCGGAATTTCGAGTCCTGTATACAAATTTTTTTTTGTTTTTTATAAAAGCAGTGCTCCCGTCAACAACTTCGCACACGGGTCCCTCACCTGCTTGTTACGCCATTGTCCTGTTGTTTAAAACAAAATATTTTGTTAGATATTGACAATTGGTTTGATGGGTTGCCTACTCATTGCATTTTGTTTCAAATTATTTGAATTAAATTTTACTAAGAAAATTATAGTTTCTTTCAAAGCTAAAAAATTATAAAAGTAAAGTGAGGAAATACAAAAAAAAAAGTAAATTAAAATGATTTTTATTTGATGGAAGCAATATTCGCACAATCACAACGCACCTGTGAAATGTCAGGTTGCAATCTCAGAACTAAATCGGCTAGGATCAGGATTATAGGATTATTTACAATGCGTTTTTGCCTAGAGCATTGGCAAGAAAACTAAATACCTAATAGGTAAAATACCTAACTTAATACTCGAAGAAACGACAGAGCTTTGAAATCCTACTCAAAAATCAAAATTAATCGATATTTCAAATTTATCCATAGTTTGATCGCTTCATTTTAGTGTTATCTAACATATTTCCTTGCAATTTTCCAAATATAATATCTTCGGGTCCGGGTTATCATACTTTAGCCGCTTCATTCTAAAATTCTTTAACTTTAACATCTATCCGAAGAAATAAACAAACGAAAAACAAAATTTTTAGAACGAATCGAGTTAATAAAAATTAATAACCTTGTTCAGTGATCTTGATGATTTCGGATCTCTGTGCTTTTAGTATTTTATCTAAAATTACTTTAATGAAATAATTACCTAATATTTACCTTAATCACCTTAACAAATTACTATTAGAGCAAATTATTACTGAAAAATGATGTAAGTCATTTTGAAGAAATAAAACAAAATAATTAGTTCAAACATCAATATTCGGGACTTCACGATAAAGGAAGTTTTATATTTTCGACGAAGCAAACGTGTTCCCATGTGGAGCAACGCAATATCTTTACCGCGTCGAGCAAGTCATTAGGGAGCAGTGCAGCGCCGTCGATTAGATTATCACCGCCAGCGGCTCGACTCGACGGCTCCGTCTGTTACGACGTTTTCCTTGCCATCTAATATTACGTTCACTTCCGTCGTTTCTCTCTACGTATCAGGTTATTACGTTCCGTCTCTCAACCTATCCAAAAGGAATTTGTTGGCATCCATAATTGGGAAGCGACACGAGACAGACACGTATCATTGTGGTGCGATATCTCATGCATGTAACACATTTCTGCTAAATCAATATTGGATTATATTATATCTTTTACTTTCTGATCAATAATTTTTGGTAATAACGAAACAGTTTTGGAAATAAATTTAAACTAATCCATAAGCGATGTTAAACATTTTTATATTCTAAAATGGAAATGTTAAGAATTTTGTTAACTATTTGGGCATCGAAAAGTACGATAAGAACGTCACCTAATGTGTAGATTTTAAATATACTGAAATATTTAAAACCAATACGCAAAAATAAATTTATGAACAAGCAAATTACATCATTTCATTAGTCAACAGGTATAGTATAGATATTTGAAAATTTAATGAAAATTATCTACATTTCAACTAGACACAAAAAGCCTGTTCGTAAATGTGAGAAATTACAAACTGTAGCCTGTAGCTGGAAGGTATAATGGTTCTATATTGTCAGAAACCTTTTTTAATTTCAAAATCAACAGTTAAAGTAGTATTTAGAATTTAGAAGAATTTAAACAGGGTCATTTTTGGTGACAAAAACAAGTACAATTTATTTTGTTATAATGAAAAATAAAATACGAAGGAAAAGACTGAATATTAAAGTAAATAGACATGGTGATAGTTCGGCTATGTTATGGGGCTGTATGTCCATAGGATTTAAAACTTTTTAAAGAATTTTAATAAAGATCTTAGCTAACTCAATGAAAAATTAAAAATTTTTATTGTAAACTTTGGCAATCATACAAAATTTTATCTAAAGCTTCTGAAACCTCAATAATAATTAACTCAAGTCCTAAATTCAACTTTTCCAATATCGGTAATTTACCGAAACTCTAGGCTCTGATTTTATGCCTATTATTATATTTCAACGTCTAGTTAGTACTTATTTAGATTGCAAATATTAGTTTACAATTTCATGCCAGTACTTATTACATTTAAATGGATTCTACTGCAGCTCCCCGACTGCAGATTCACGATGGCGTGATATTTCTTCAAAATTTTAATACTACAACCTGCAGGTGAAAACCACATTAAAATTGATGCATTCATTCTGAAGGAACAGACAAAAATTAGCATAACATTAGTCAAGTTCTTTATTATATTCAAATTAAGTAAAACAAAACTTAAAAGGTTATTTTATAATTAAAGAGCTTATAAAATATTTTCTTAAAACTCAATCAATCAGGAAGTATTTTATCTTAAAACTACGAGAATGTAAGAAAATAAGTAATACTTATTCTAACTAATCAGTGAATTTCTTAAATGTAATTTTTAACATATACAATTTTAACAAAAATTATTCCCTTAAAACATGAAAAACAATATAATATTAAAAATAAATTGGTTTTACTTGATTTGTACAAAAGTTGGAAAAATATTTAATATTAAAAAAAATTAAAAAGGAACTATATTATAATAATTAATAATAATAAATTGATACGATTATATTATATGGAAGCCCGAAGAGTTTTTTACTTATAAAGTTCATCGTATATCATTTTTTCTATTTTTATTCTTAATGGTAATTTTTTATTATGAGGAACTTGCTTAAAATGTGGATATAAACTCAGGAGAAATTGAAGATCGTCGTCGTTAGGATAATTTGAAGCATTTCTTTCGGGAGAGTCTGGTTTTTCGAATTCTAATTCAACTTCTTCCGAGTATCTGCGCTTTTTGGAAATGTTAACTTTTACATCATCAAAATCATTAGAAAGTGCTAAAGGATCCTGCGAATCGTTTTCGTCGCCGTTTTCTATTTGTATTATGTAATCCTGATTAGAAAATAAACTATGATCTCTCAGTGATATATCATTAACTTTAGATTTTGTATTTAAAATAATGTTCTTTATGAATTCCAAGTGTGAATAGTACCTCCACTTTGGTACCGTTTCTGTTGACTGATTCATAGATTTTACCAGTAATTTTCGGTACGAGTCTTTAAGGTTTTTCCATCTTGCTTTTATAATTTCCTCTGAAATAAAAAACAACGTCAAAAAATTGTTATATAATAATTATTAGGTATATACATAGTAAGTATTAAGTAAGGCTGGGATTTTTTATCAATTAATCGATAAATATCGATAGTTATCGATTAATCGAAGAACAATATTTTACTTTTGAAATATCGATTAATCAAGTTATCGATATTTCGATAGTTTCGATATTCCGATAGTTATCGATCTTTCGATAGTTATCGATATTTGGATACTTATCGACATTTCGATATTTCTAGTTTAGGTTATTTTCCTTGACCAATGGGGACTCCCCATTGGTCAATTTTGGATTCGACCGGTTTCTTTATTCGAGAAAAAGAAGTTGGGGTTTATTATTTCGATAATTATCCGAGTATTGAAATCGATACGTATCGATACTTCGATTATTATCGATACGATACTTCGATATTCCGATAATGATCGACAAATATCGATTAATCGTAGTTATCGATAGTTTTTGAATTTTCAATATTCGATATCTATATTTGAATATCGCCCAGCCCTAGTATTAAGAAAGGGATGGAAACAGATATATTCTTTCAAAAATAAATATTAGTAATAATAATAATAATATAGACATATTTTGACCATTTTATTTTTTAGAGAGTAGAAATATATAGTAAAATATTAAGTACATGTAATATGAGAGGAATGAACTAATAAATTTTTTTTTTGAGAAATAAAGAACTTCCTGAAGAATGGAGAATGTCATTACATAAGAAAGGCAAACTGGAAGAATGTTGTAAGTATAGTGGAATAACGCTGTTGCCAACCACATATAAAACATTGTCATCTCCAATACTAGAAAACATATCGTCGAGTTCGATAGTGGATGCAATACGGATGATAAATAAATAATGTAAAAGGTTCACGAACATGATTTGGAGTTGCATCTGCTGTTCATTGATTTTAAACAGGCTTAAAATTAAAAAATACTTGTTTTTTAAGTGCTATAAGATAAGCAACCGTTTCTGAGAAAATAGCGTTTACAAGTTTGAATGCAATACTTCATCAGTTAGTTTATGCAATAAAAATCCAAAGGTGGGCATTGTAAAGCTAAATGAAAACGAATTGAAGTTAAGAACAAATACAGAACGAAAATGTCGTGAAATGTACTAAGGTTCACAGAATGATATGGTTGGGACAGAAGAGACGGAAACGAAACAATAAGAATTGTACTTGAATGGAAACCAACTAATGAAAGAAAAAGACGACGATCGACAGTAAGACGGTGGGACGAAATAACTGAAAATCTGGTTGAAATGGGCATACATTGGAAAAATATAGTTGATGAAACGAAGACTCACAGAAGATTGCAGTAACCTCGAGTGATCCACTTCAAAAATTTTAGATCTAGAGTAGTTCATAAGAAATACGGTTATATTTCGTTAGAATACCAACTTTCATTCATTACCATCCTTAGAAAAATAGAGAAGCGCTGCAGTGCTAAGGCCCAGGGTTGATTAGAATTTAAGAATTTTATATCTTAAAGATGTTGTAAGAACATCTTGTAAGAACCAGTGTAGTTGGTCAGAGATCAAACCCACGCCAACACTATGTACAATATAGGAATCAAATACTTTAATAGCTAGCCAAGCATTGCGCTCATAGTCACACTTATTATACTTGATTAAATTCCGTTTAGTGTTGTCGATAGATGTCACTAAAACTTAAAGAAAAGTAGTGTAATCAGCACCTTACTTTGGGGCTCAATTACATAGCACCAAGGTAATTTTCCTCTAAGAGAATTCAGAAAATCCTTCTCAAAATAAAGTATATACTATGCATCCCGTGGTTCGGAGGCCATGTTAAACAATAGATCCTCTAGATATATTGTCGTTGAATTTTCATGTATTTTTCTTATTTTTCAGTTTGAATATTTTGGGTATTTTTGGTTTTGACGTCATGCAGTTGGTATTATAATTTTGATGAGGACGTTGGCAGCAGAAAAATGATGGTAGTTGGAAGGAAAATTTGTGTTAAACATTTTAAGGAATTACAGTTTTAATTTTGTGAAAAAGGTGTTTTAAATTTAAAATTATTTAAAAATCGGTAAATTATATGACAATATATGTGAAAACACTTCACGAATGGATGGAATTGATCATCATGCCTTTGTAAAATGGCAAAACTCGAGAGAGAGAGAGAGACAGACAGACAGACAGACCGACAGAGAGAATAAGAAGTTCAGTAGATTTACATTTTACTGTATTGTTAAAATCAGGGTAAAAGTCGTCACAAATACACAATCAAGTTATGGCGGAGTTGGCGGCTTTATACCTAGAGTATTAGATGTTGCCAATACTAGAGACAATCTTACCAACATTGGCAACTAAATAATTCCCGTCGCACCTGCTGCAAGAAGAAAAATAAGAAATTCGGAACGTAGAGAAAAATTTAACCACCCCAATAACCGTTTATAAGATCAGGGCGGTCCAATGCCGCATTGCCTTCTAGTAGGTAATAATCTAATAATACTATAAATCAGAAAGCCTCCGAGTTATTTTTTTTCAAGGCGATTTGAAAATTTTAAGACGGATTACTTTTTCAAGGTGCAGAGTATAGACCAATTTTTTAAGAGGAAAGAAACTTTGAACTCGGAAAACTCTAAAAAATTTTCAATGGAGAAACGACGTTAAATCACATTCTAATATAACAATTGCTTTTCGTATTTTTAATTTTTTTTTTGAAGAAATATCTCTTAATTTTCCACAATAATAATGATTATTAATATTAAAATTCAATGCCAATAGAACACAGTTAGGATTCGTTGACAAAAGTGAGCCTGTTGATAAAGTATTAACCGCACACCACTGCTTATCGGTTACTGTAATTATCCACTTTCTACCTGCATCGGACATGCTTAGAAACCGTAACAAAACATTTAATTCAACATTTGGTAAATTATTTAAAATAAAATAATTTAACGAAACAAAAATTCGCTAGTATAGCTGATGGCATACGGTTGAGAACCGCTGGACATAATATGGCAACCTCGCAAGTAAACAAGCTAGCAAAACCCCGTGTAATTAAAATTAAAGACAAAGAAACGGTCGAATAATAAATCATTAATACAAAGTTGGTACAACTTTATAATTGACAAAAGTAAAATATTTTTATCTGTAATTTTAAGTGCGTTGCAATGGCCGTTGTGCGCAAAAGTACGCCCGGGTCAGACTGACGCATGCACCGAATAACGTGCGATGACGCAAAGCGATAGCGTTATATCTGTAACCAAAGTTTGACTTACTTGTACATTTCATTTGTTCTGCAATATCTTCCCACATTACTTCCCTAGCTGCACTATCAATTCTATCCCATAATGAATTATCCCACAATGCTCGACGAATTTTAATATGCTCTATGAGCTGATAGTTGTTCATTGGAATACTACGCGGCATCGGCGTGGAGATTGTAGAATGGTATGCAGTACGAGAATGTCGGCGTTGAACTGCGTTGCGGCGAGTAGTGAAATTCGTTAAAGGTCGGCGAAGCGGTGATTGTCCCCACAACGTAGTGCTACTTTTAATTTTATTTACTAGATGACTTCATTTTATATTATTTTTAAGCAGCTACAAAACTTGCTCATTTACCAGTAAAATTATATTTCGCATGGTTTAACTACGATTTTCTTTTTTTTTTAATTTAGAAGAATACCTTTTGCATGCTTTTTACTGATTTAAATTTTATATCAAAAATTTAACTCCAGAAAAAGTGCCGACGTTCAATGTTATTCTCAAAAATTTGGTGTGTAGCGTGTAGAAAAATTGTTGCTAGGTTTTTGGTTCGATTTTTTTTCTTAAATTAAGATATCCTACTTGATTTTTAAAAATATAACAATCCAAAAAATTTTCAAAAAAACCAAAATAAAATTAAGAAAATTTTTTTCCTCAATTATCCATTTCTTTTTCTAAAAGTTTAATATGATTTGGGGGAATACTTATGCCCTATAAATTTTAATATCTATATTATTTATTCTTGGTTTCGCTGATATTAATTTTTCAAATTCCATATCAAATCATGTAGTCTGGCGGTACTCATGTTCCAGAATCCGTTTTTGTTAAAATATGTCGTAATTATTTCTGATTTACAAAATATTTTGCTCTCATTGGCTAACAGGATGCAGCTTCTCGTTTTTTGTTTGTTTTGTTTTTACTAGCCGACCAATGAACTGTTCTGACGGAGATCGGAATAATATTGATAATAATAATAATTTAATAAACGCAATTTTAGTATGATTTTGCCTGCAATAAACGGCAATGCAATATACTATTACTTCCAGCACTGTAACTTGTAACTCCAAATCGTTTTCGTTAATAATTTGAACGTTATTGAAATTTAAATTAAGTTTGTAATTTTTAAGCATTGAACTAAGATTTGTGATTTTAATTGTTTGTTCCTCCTCCGTTGTTATTCAAAGGCGACGAATGTAATTATCTATCTGCCTACATTTTCATGCATGCAAGTCGGTTGGAATAAATCCCACGCTCACAATTACAACAAGAAATGGCAGACGTAGCGTGTTTAGTGACGAATTGATGCTTTACAACTTGGCCTATTTACTATCTTTTACAACTTCAGCCGCTTTGCCCGTAACTTTAATGATACTAAAACCGCTCTAAATTTTACACTAACCAAAAAGTTAGCTTAGTTGTTCTCAGGCTTTGCATTATAGTCTACGTTCATTTATTCCAAATTACTTCAGCAAGATCGTTTTGCACGTTTCGTTCATTATACCTAATCATCAGGCAGAATCGGTTCAACCTTAAGGGCCGGTTCAACTAGCTCTGATTAAATACTTCAATGTTAGAGTTAATCACTAAATAGAAAAAAGTGTTTCACCAGATTTTTGATCATGGTTAAGGCAACCCAAGTAACAATTTTTACACCACGGTACCCAAAACACTGAGAAACCACCGTGTATTTTAACACCTTGGTGTTCAACTGGTGTTTGTACTACTAAAAAACCACTGTGGTGATACAATGGTGATTTCATTACTAAAATAACACCGTGATGATTTAATGGTGCTTTTAACACTCAAGTAACACCGTTGAAATATAAAACTACAATTTTAGTTGGTGTTTTTACTACTCTATTGACACCGTGGCAATACAACGGTGTCTTTACTACCAAAGTACCACTGTGGTAATACAATGGTGTAGGGGGCGTCCATTAATTACGTGAGGTGATTTTGGCGATTTGTAGACCCCCCCGCCCCCCTTGGTGAGATGTCGTGAGATTTGGCTTGACCCCCCCCCCTTATAATCTCACGTGAGATTTTTTAAAATGCGTATACATTAATCTGTGCTTGATTGCGTTGGATTTATTAAAAAAGCATAATTTGCTTAATTATTATTCTTATTTAAGAATAGTTAACACAAAAAATTACGTGATATTTGCCGAGACCCCCCCTCACCCCCACGTGAGATTGTGTGAGATTCGGCTCGACCCCCTCCCTCCCCTAATTGTCTCAGGTAATTAATGGACGCCCCCGTATTCATTACTAAAATAATACCGTGGTGATTTAAGGGTGCTTTTAACACTCAAGTAACACCGTTGAAATATAAAACTACAATTTTAGTTGGTGTTTTTACTACTCTATTGACACGGTGGCGATACAACGGTGTCGTAACTACCAAAGTACCACTGTGGTGATACAATGGTGTTTTCATTACTAAAATAACGCGATGGTGATTTTATGGTGCTTTTATCACTCAAACAACACCGTTGTAATAAATAACCACAATCCCAAGTAACATTTAGAAAAGTTAACACCTTGTTAAACACCTAGTTATCTAGGTTTATCTCAGTGTAGTTTGCCGAGTGTTGAAACACCATAGCATCACCAGAGAAAACATTGAAAAGATTCTATAAAGAATTTTTGAAACAAACAAAATAAAAGAATAAATAAATCAAGGTAGGTAAGTTTATTATCGTTTGGTACTTTATGTAGCAAATAAATATCAATATAAATTAATATAGAGTATATTTTACAGGAATCACGAGGACGATGAAGGTGATGACCACGAAAAACTATCACAATAAGTTTAAACTTATTTTACTTTTTTTAAAGATTTTTTTACTTTTTTTTATCATGTATTGAAATAAATAAATCATATAAATTAAAATCAGTGTATAATGTATAATTCAAGAAATTAAATATGCGGGATTAAATATGAGTGTTTAAACACCACCGTAACACCAGTAATAATTTAATGTGATTTTCCGAGTGCTAAAACACCACAGTAACACCAGTGTCTACAAGTGTCTCTCTGCTGTTGTTTTTGTTTTACACGTCGCTCTATGGTGTTTGCCAAGTACTAAAACACCACAGTAACACCAGTAATACAACAGTGTCTGTTCAGTGTTACCACAGTGTCTCTCTAGTGTTGTAACACTCAGCAAACACCATACTGTCACGTGTATAACACGAGCCAGCTTGGTGTTTAACACGTGGCTCAAATAGTTTGCCGAGTGTTTTAATACCATAATATATCATACTAAAAACACCAGTAATACACCAGTGTCAGCTCGGTATTACCACCGTGTTTCCTCTGGTGTTGCTGTGATGTTTCAACACTCGGCAAACTATACCTAGCCACGTGTATAACACCTAGACTACTAGGTGTTTAACACGGAATTAACACCAACAGGCCCAGTGTTAACACGGTGTTAACTTTTCAAAATGTTACTTGGGATTGTGGTTATTTATTACAACGGTATTATTTGAGTGATAAAAGCACCATAAAATCACCATCGCGTTTTTATACAATTTTATACAAATGTTTCTTTTTGGAAGTTAGTTACGGCTTTTCATGATCCTCTGCACAAATTGGAGGACTATAAAAGTTTCTATAGTTATTCCATTGACTTGCCTTTGTTCCAAGCTTTTCTGTCTTTAAGGTAGCGTTTCATCGCAATATAGTATAAGAAGAAATTAAGACGTTGGCAAATGATTTACAAATCAGAAGTAAAACAATTGTACAATTTTATAATTGTTATTTTCTATTTATAAATTTGTAAATATTCTTCTACTTTCAAATGCCATGCAGGAAGACGGTTCTTACGTTCTCTCCTGGTGTGAGTGATAAGCGTTATCATAATATTATACTAAGATTAGGGTTTCTCATTACCAGCGAATCTCAATTCCCGGGATGTATATTTATTCGGGGTTTAGTCATGTATACATTACACAAACATTATACCTATATATATACATAAGTACATACATACATACTATATCGTATGTACATCCACTATACAACATTTTGCTGCTTTCCCAATCCCAATCTCTATACTCAATCATGTACCATTTCCTCATCCAGACCTTTATCTTGCATTGCCTTTTCGCATGCCCTCATTCCACGACTTCCGGGGTCGTCCTCTCTTATTTTTTCCTGGTGGTTTCTATAGAAATATTTTTTTCGCCATCTTTTATCTTCCATACGTAGTAGATGTTTAAACCATTTCAGGCCTCTTATTTCTATCCTACATATGTATTACATCCTCTACTTGTGTCATTATGTTTCGGATTCTTTCATTTCTTACTCTTTGCGTTCTCGATCTCATTAGCACTGCAACGCAAATAGTCTATATCTACTGCTTTAAATCTTTCGTTTATCGTGCTCTTTCATTCACTTTGTAATGAAATTTTAATGAAAAATTGCCATCACACCTGGAAAGGTGACCTCCAGTAATAATATGTAGCGATGCCCAGATAGTAACTAACTAACTCTTTATTTTTTTAATACGGAGGCAAAGAGCGCAGATTCTGAAAAAAATATGAAATTGCTTCCTCTTTTGAAATGAAAGTCGAATAACAAATAACGGTATATTGAAACCAAAACATATAGTACAACAATTTCCAAACAAATAAGAAAGAATTCGGCAGCACAAATAGTAGCAACACGTAGTTCTTCCAAATAATACAGGAATTTCAGCGTCCTCACAACCAAACAGCATGAAATGGAAAGTCGAAAAAGTCACTTACCAAGTACTTGGCTTGTTCACAAGATAAGATAATGACAATGGTCGCTTTTCACTCAGCCGTTGCTCCCTCGGAATGGAGTCTTTGTAGGTGAACGGATGCTACGCTGCTGCGGTGAATGAAGATGGTCTGTTGCACACTGAAGTTAACGGTCGTTGAGCTGGAATCCGAACAAGATGGCGGCTACTAGTGCCGTAACTAGGGTATGGTCAATATGGCCCCGGCCATAGGCGCAGTTTGAATAGAGGCGCCAAAATTTAAAAAATCAAATTATAAATATTGTATTTAATATAGGCGCCAGAGACGCTATTTGAATAAAGGTGCGCTGTTTAAATAAAGGCACCGAAATTCAAAAGTATTTAATCAGTTTTCTTAAATTTAATAAATTTTAACCGAGGGTATGTCTCAAAATTCGCCATTTTGCACCAAATCCAAAAAAACAATTTTGGGGAAACCCCTGACTCCTCTTTAGGGGTGGGGGTAAACCCCGCCCTCACCATTTCCGTTAAGGCGCATTTTTTGTAGTTGGCCATAGGCGCCAAAAGTTCTAGTTACAGCACTGGCGGCTACCCCACACAAAAAAACAGTAGCCGAACTTCATCCGCGAAATTCCGGGATGAAATTTTTTAGAATCACGGGATCACGGAAGGAGGGGGGAGGAAGAGTATTAAAAAAATTAATTTTGTTTTACAAAAAAATAATAAATTAATAAACAAAATAAATTAATAAATTTAAACATTCCATTTCCGTATATTAATTACACAGTGTTACGTGGTACAGCTTCTAGAATGGGCGGGGGTGATTCTAATAGATTTTGTTGCGCTGAAAACAAATCTGACTTTTAAATTGCTCCATCACCTCAGGTTTTTTTGAAATTGTAGCTTAAATAATCAAAAAATGGCTATTTTAACCATTTTCATGATTTTTTTCAGGGAACCTCAATTTTTGTTTCCATTTTCAACAAGTGCATCGCGTAGTACTACTACTTAGCTTTAAAATCCATTTCTTTAAATTGTTCTACCATGTTTTAAAGTGAAAATATACTATTTTTAAGTCAAGAGGTTTAGTCATGCAAAGTCACCCGTTTTACCGCGCGGAAGTTCTTTAGTATTCTGCCTACACGGTACACAGGAGTTCTTGAGGTCGCTAATTAATTAATACTAAAGAACTTGTTAAAAAGTAAGTTCAGCGCGGTAAAATGAGTGACTTTGCATGACTTACTGCCCAGTCAGAATCATGTTAATGTTAACGTAATGTTAACGAACGGGAGATCAGCAGAAATATGGATTTTGATTGGAGCATTTGTTAACATGACGTTAACTTTAACATGACGTTAACGTTAACATGATTCTGACAGGACAATAAACCTCTTGACTTAAAAATGGTATATCTTTACTTTAAAAAATTGTAGACCAATTTTGAAAAAAGGATTTTAAAGCTAAGTAGTAGTAAGTAGTAGTACTACGCGATGCACTTGTGGAAAATTGAAACAAAAAATTGAGGTTCCCTGAAAAAAATCATGAAAATGGTTAAAATAGCCATTTTTTTTACTATTTAAGCTACAATTTCAAAAAAACCTGACGCGATGGAGCAATTTCAAAGTCAGATTCGTTTTCAGCGCAAAAAATTCTGTTAGAATCATCCCCGCCCATTCTCGAAGTTGAGAAAAGTTCAATTTTGTAACACTGTGTTATTTTAGAAATAGTTCTTTCAAAAACAAAGGTTGTTCACGGAGGTATATCTATAAATAATTACCGAATTTTTGTAATTGGTGATTAAATATTAAGTTAATCTAGTAGTAGATTCGTATAGTTGGTATAGAAAGTTTTGTTTATAAACCAACGTTTGCATTCCTTTGGTGTTTTAATTTGTGAATTGTCATTTCACATCGGTTTTACGATAAAATAATCAGAATCAAACTCAAAACAACATCAAGTGTACGTAATAGAGCCGCCATGTAATTGACATTTGGTAGCATCACGAGCGCCATCAACGGTAAGGTAAATCGCGAATAAAAAGGTACTTCAAAAACATTCATTTCCTTTATGATATTTTTAACAACGCAACGTTCAAGACTCTTTAATACTAGTTTCCTCTTCAATATTTCAATTTCAATAATATCAGAATTCCAGGGAAATTTGTTTAAAATTCCGAGATTACGGAAAGTATCTTTACCTAGCGGGATAAGAGATGTAATTTTTCAGATACCAAAAATTTCAAAATCACTATTCCAAAAAATACAACTTTTTTTTAAACTTGCCCGAGTAACTTTCAAATTGTAATTTCGAATAAATTTTAATATAGAAAATAGAAATGTGCCTATCTGTCTCGGTATCAAATTATAATTTTCTGTCTTTTTAATTTAAATTTTACGAAATTTTAACATTAAAATAATTTAATTATATTTCTTATCTTCAAAAATTCTAATTACTGCTTCTGTTCACTAAACAGTTCAAAAATAATCCAATTTCTATTCGAAATTATATCAAAGGAACCTAATGCAATCAAATAAATTACTCACGTAAGAATAATCACTCTTTATTAGCAAAAATATAAAAATTTTGCAGTCATTCATGAAACCTTTGAAGACATTGATTTGAAATTTTGAGGGAGTACCTATGTAAGGTATATGAAAATTAGAAAAAGAACTCAAAATAAAAAATTTTAAGTAAATTTGTGGTTTTTAGTATGTATTTATGGTTAAATTCAAAAAATATAAGAATAATACAATACGTAGAAAATCAAAATTCAAAAAATTTAAAAAGGAGACAATTAACACATAACAGGTCTGGATTAAGAAAATTTGAAAAAATGAAAATTTCGTAATACGAAGTACAATATAACGTTATTTCATGGTTATTGCCATTCTTCAGTTGCACGCATCGATTACGATTACATTGTAAAATAAGAAGAAAAAATTTTTCAAACTAAACAAAATTATCGACTAAATTGTACAAAATTGACTTACCATAACCTCCAAAGATTATCAAAACTGAACTTGTTACACGAGGTATGAATAATTTAAAAATGATTTGAACTAAGAAATTCGTTTACCTAGCACAGGTGCTAGGTAAACGAATTTCTTAGTTCAAATCATTTTTAAATTATTCATACCTCGTGTAACAAGTTCAGTTTTGATAATCTTTGGAGGTTATGGTAAGTCAATTTTGTACAATTTAGTCGATAATTTTGTTTAGTTTGAAAAATTTTTTCTTCTTATTTTACAATGTAATCGTAATCGATGCGTGCAACTGAAGAATGGCAATAACCATGAAATAACGTTATATTGTACTTCGTATTACGAAATTTTCATTTTTTCAAATTTTCTTAATCCAGACCTGTTATGTGTTAATTGTCTCCTTTTTAAATTTTTTGAATTTTGATTTTCTACGTATTGTATTATTCTTATATTTTTTGAATTTATATGAAAATTTACTTGCCATTCAAAAAAAATTTGTTTTTTTATTTGTTCTATTATTAATTTACTTAGAAAAAAAGAGGGCACCTACAAACCTTACTGTTAAAAAGTTGGATTTAGAGGGTGATTGTGACCGACATATTTAACAAAAAGAGGGAATAATACAAATTTAAAAATGTGACTTTTTATTAGAGCATCCCATTTAAGTTTTAAGGTAAGATTAGATGATCTATCGTTTCTCTCAATTTTCGTCAAGAAAATTGATTTTGAAACGTTGTTAACAAATTTGCGTTAATAAAATGCAGGTAAACTAATCTTCACTTTTTTGGTGCACATGAAAACTATAAAGAGAGTTGTATTACCTTTTGAGGGAATAAGCTGTCGAATGCTTTTGGCCTAGTGAGTTGGACATAATATACTTAATCCGTTCCTGCAATTATTGTTGCAAAAAATCGGATAAGTTTTCCTTCCGTGTGAAAGGAAAGCACGCCAGAAAATGTGTAATTTCTCATTAACCATTACTTAAATTCAAATTGTATGTATAAGCTTTTGTTTAAATAAAATAATCTTTTTAGTTGATAAAAAAATGTTTGTTACACTTTTTTAGACTAACATGTTTTTATTTAGAAGAACAAAATATTCGAAAAGGTTTCACGCAAAATGGCGCTTTTTTAGTAAGACCCATTTCTTTCTACACTGTAAAAAAATTACAGAAAATAAGATAAAATAACACGATTATGTGTTAATCCAAGTTCAATCTAGGTTCCAAAAAATATGTGTAATATTTTACACAAACGTTGGTACCAAATTTATGTGTAAAATCAACACATTTATTATCTAATTTTGGGTGTTTCTATGTTATAATGCCCTGGTCCCACGATCAAAATAATAAGCTGGAAAATTTCAATCACACCGCAAGTTTACTGTCTCAACCTTGCCGGTTGAAAGAAAATTTACTGTATTACTTACTTTTCTATCGCCATTTGAAGAAATTTTCTTCTTTTAATAATTGTTGTTTTTTCTTTCTACTAATTTTCTGCTCTGGGCTATTGACCCAATCTCTTGACCATCAGGATTGTAATAATTTATTGTCATTATTTATTGTATCGACGATAACGACAATGCATTTTATTCGTTCTTCCTGTTTTTCTGTTTTCAATATAGTATAATTTTCGGCATCTCACCTACGGCTATGCAAATACGGTTAGTTATCAAACAAATATTCAATATAACTCATATGGTATGCATGCAAAATAAATTTTCCCTATAATAGATTATTACTCTTACGGAAAAATTATGTGCATCGTAAACGTGACAATTAAATTGAAAGTAGTAGATTATTATAGAAGCTCGTTTAATGAATAGAAATTATAAATATTTGAAGAATTGAATTAACGCTTTGTATTTTATAAGCGAAGGCCAAGTTAACAACCATGTGTGTATGTACACTTAAAATCCATTCTCTATATGTGTGCTTACATTACATGCTTTGTAGCCTAAGTCCCTATAATCCCATAATACGTCACGTTTCCGCATAAGTTATACTCAGGATACAACATTCTACAATATGCAAAATTTAACGCGCGCTTGTGTAACCATCCCTCGAGGATACGTTTCACAACTTACCAAAGACATGTATTTTCTCTTGCTGTCTCTTCAATACCTAGTCTTAAATAATAGGTACTTGCACAATGGCCCCTAAACGAAACAAAAGTAACAAAAAGAGTTTGACTTTATTTTTCGACTATTAAATTTAAACTCCGTAACGATTGATTAATTTATGACGGAGATATAGGTGCGATGATAATAATAATTACTACATTACGTAACAAATCGATTTGTGTTAGTTGAAACTAAATAATCAATCAAGCTAAATATTTGCAAGAACCACACATATGGTACACGAAGCGTAATACATTATCTCGATTACACACGACATGCGTGTTTCATAATTATTACAAAAGCCGTCAAAGAGACGTTTCGTGTCAATTACCTGTATCACCTAGAAATTTATTAACGCATTAAATTCGAACAATTGATTCGATACATTGATAAAGCTAAACCGATGGAAGACAATGCACATTCTCTGCAGGAGCAATATTTTTGGTGCCGTAATACTGACCTGTCATCATTAAACCTGTTCAAATGTAATGTCTATAAGAATTGTAACGAATTTCAGAAACTATCGCATTGTATTGTACCATACACTATACTTCCTTGTTTGTACAAGTTCTTGCAATTCGATGAATCGCTCAATGAATGACGCAGTATACAACAAATATAACTAAAAGAGAAGAGAAACTTACCAATTTACGGCTTAATTGTTTTGTGTGCAACCGGCAATTATTGTTCTACTTCAATTAGTTGAGAAAGAAGTATAATATAATACCAACAATAAAACAGTAGTTCAAGTTGTACATAATGTACAAAGAGAAAATTTTGATTTTATTTGGTAAGGAAGTATGCTTTCTCACCACGACATGACACCGACGCAGAAGTTGAAAAGGACGAAAAAACTTTTCGTATATATGAACATTTCAATTTCTGTTAAGGATTAAAAAGGACTTTTATAGAAAACAAAATCGACTATGCTTATTTTTCCAAAACAAACACTGTACTCTGACTTGAGAAACGATCTGCAGGAAATTCCAAGTGAGCAGAATGATGTTGAGCTTGAGAGACCTTCTATGATAGATGACAATGCTGTTGGTAAGACGTTTTATACTTCATGTCAGACTAAACAAAGAGAAGTTCTACTATATAAAAAAAATACTAAGTAAACATTTTAATGATGAACTTAAAAACGTAGGACATCTTTGCTGAAAACTTGATGTTGAAATAGTTGCAAATAATTTAGTATAATAATTGATTGTTTGAGCTTGTTTTCCCCATGTCGCTTAAATTTACCCGATTTTATATCATACGAGAAGTTGTTAAACTTATTAATAAGAAGTAATAACTGTGAGTAGTTTTATTGAATTAAAAATTATGATTACGATGACATTAAACAAATAGATCTAAGATGAGCAAATCTTTAGTTTACTTGCTTACTGTAAAAAAACCAAGTGAGTGCACAATCAACATAATTAAGTGCGGTTGTTTCTGGTGTTAATGATTTGTGTAAATGGAATTTCGGTATTTTTATTTTATTTTATTTTATTTTGTTTTATTTTGTACAGGGTAGAACGCTCGACAGTGGAGAATCTCTAAGGTATTGATAGAAGATATTTTTCGCATAGAAACTATTGATTTTTTTAAATTTTAATCACGGATTAGTGACTATTTAAAGGCCATTCGCTTATCTACAAACTAATGTATAACCTTTTATCATCTACACCTTTTCTACCAATTATTCAGAAAACATCAAGTGTAATTCAGATTTGTCAATTCATATTCAGAAATCGTCATATATGAAATACAGAAACCGTCAAATGAAATTTAAAAAGTGTCAAATGAAAATCAGAAAGCGTCAAATGAAAATCAAAAAACGTTAATAATTGTAATTTCGAAAGCATAATGATTTAATTCGGATAGTTTATAAATTATACAGAATGAAATTATACCTAAACTGAAATTTAATGTACCTACTGTAAAAGTACATATATTATCGGAATAAGCCTTCATAAAAACAAAAACATCAATATTTTAATTATTTTTTTTATTTGTTTATTTATTTATTTATTTACTTATTTATTTATTCATATTATAAGAAATAAGAAATACAGCATAAATTATTTCACAACAAATCAAATTTCAGCGAATAACTTAGCGACCGACTCCCATATCTTCCATTGCTAAAGGGCCCCTACACTATGCGATTTATCCTGAGATTTCCCGTACGAATTTACTTAGGATCTAGAAATAGATATCTTCCTAATCGTAGACTTGGGTTAAGATTTTGCTATGAGTTGCTTACGAGTTCAGATTCGAGAGTTTCTATACGACAAATCTGCTTACGACAACTCGTACGAGAAACCCTAGGATAAATCGCATAGTGTCACATTGGGAACTCGAATATTGCTTTGGGAGATTAAGAGATATAAAATATAAACCACAGAATTGATGCTTTTTAAATTACATTTGACGTTTTCTGATTTTCATTTGACGGCTTCTGTATTTCATTTGGCAAATCTGAATTACAGCTGACCATTTCTAGATAACAACAACTGACAAATCTGAATTACAATTGACGTTTTCTGAATACAGTTGACCTTTTCTGGATTTGCGATCACAATTTTCCTACGTCAATCCACTTCCCCTCTTAGAGAGAGATTATAGCATTTAGACCCCACGGTTGCTAAATCCGAATTGAGGATGCTTGTAACCAGCGCCTGATCAAGCTATTTCAGCGCCGGGTGCAGATTAGGTAAATGACGCGACCAAATATCAAGAACATGGCGGCTCTATTACGTACAATGATTCCACATCGAAACACCGAAAACGAAAATACTGAGACCACCACCGAAAACAAAAACTACAAAAGTGACCTAGTGATTCAATGACGTGAAAACTCTTTTATTGATGTTCTGAAGAAAAAAACGCATTAATGAACTCAAAGGAAGAAAAAGAACCGCGACGTTGCAGCCGGGATGAAATCTATAGTACAGTCCTATGGTGAGCGTAACCTGGAGGATTATCTAACTGGCATCGCTTACAATTTCGAACTTCAAGGCAACTAAAAAGATGACGATTTATTAAAAATATCTGTAATGCCTATCAAATTAACTTAACTAAACAATCAAGTTTAATTAAGACTTCAGTAATCAACGATGCCGCACAAAAAGAAGTTTCCACGACACTCAAACACTACGTCCGTGTTTTTCGGTGTTTTTGTTTTCTGTTCTTGGTTTCGGGGTTTTTGTTTCTTGGTGATTTTGTTTTCGGTGTTTTTGTTTCGGTGTTTTGACGTGATTCCCGTACGATTGGTATGGGTCATTTCTACATTATGTCAAACCAACAATTCACTCAACCTGACTATATCAGATTTCCTTGAAAATTTGGTTAATTATACTCTTTAACATCCGGAATTCAAATATAATTTAAAAAAAATTCTAACTCTTATAGTTTTTCAGTTATTTAATTTTAAAAATCGTAAAAACGACACTTTTTTGGCTCGCACTCAACGATACAGTTGCATTTTTTTTATCATAACTGCTAAACCCATCACGCGGTCTCACTCTGAAAATTTTATGACATATGTATTTACCAAATTACCAATATAAATATATAGAGTAGCATCGACAGAAGTGGGCCACACTTTGGTTTTCATGCTATAGGATGTTCAAAAATTGATATTTTTTAACACTATTTGCATCTATTTGTAGGGAAAGGGATTACCTAACTTTCGTCAGAAACATATTTAAAAATTTTTAATGTTAACATATTTTTTTACACCGTTAAGTGAAAAAAGAGAAAATTGCGATTTCACGATTTTGCTGGCAGAAGTGGGCCACCCAAGTTTTTCATCTAAAACAAGTACAAGGATCAATCACTATGACTTTTTTATGTTAAATGATTTATTTTTATAATAAATTGTATTGTAAAAATCAATTTTCAACTGTGATATTTTTTATTATGCTGCTTTAAAGATACACAAAAAAATATTAACATAAAAAACTTCAAAAAAGTGATTGCACTGAATTCAGGGAAGCAAGACCTTTCAAATAAGGTATCACTTGCTGTATCATCCCTATTAACATTTCAGGGGTTGTCATCACAGCGCGAAGGGATGAAACAATACGGGAGTGATATTGCCCGCAAAATTTGTTTCCCTCGATGATAAAATTGACGTGTTTTAACATTTCTTGAAAAAAAATTCTGTTGGCCACAATCCCGCCTGTTTCGTTTTCAGACGACCACCCTGTATACAGGGTGTCTTAAAAAAATGTCTAAAAAAGTAAATATAATTTGATAATTAGTTAAAATAATCCATGGATACGTATCTTTATCGAATTATATTTACTAACAATACTTTTTTTGAGACACCCTGTGTATATATTTATACAGGGTGTAGATATACATCAGTCTAAGCTGTTTTTTTCGCGCAGCCACTCAATTAGTGTAAACAAAACCACTAAATGTCGAAACAGAACGTTACTGAAGTGGCCCACTTCTATCTGCAAAAAATGGCCCACTTCTGTCAACAAGCATAATAACAAGCATAACACCACGTGACAATATGCTAAAAACTCTACACATTTTTGTCGGTTAGGTCTAATACTATAATAAAGGCTACTATCCCGATTAAATTCGACGAATAACTTATGCAAATCACAATAACTTTCACAATAAAAAAAATGAAAATAGTAAATATTTTTAGCACTAATTGTTTGAGAACACAAATGCACGTCTGCGAAGTTCAATGACCTATTGAAAACTGAGTTCATGTCGATAAGAAACAAAATAAAATTTTTGTTGACAAATATATCATTTGTGTAAACAAAAATGGGGGGTGGCCCACTTCTCACGGTGGCCCACTTCTCTCCATGCTACTTTACCTTATTTTTATAACTTTCAAAAAATACTAATTCAAATAATTTTTCAAAAATTTTTTTGAGGTTTGGAAATGATAATTCACCAAATACTTAAAATACCAAAGAATGCAAACATTTGGTTTTAAACTAAACTTTCTATACCAACTATCTGTATTAGATTAGATCGCGAATAATCAAAGAAAACCAAATTTTTATTATTTGGAGACATGTGTTTGAGGGAGGCTAGAAGCTGGAATATGTAGAAAATAAGTAAAAAAATGGAGCAAAGAAACGGCAAAATCAATCATTTTTAATGATTTTTTTTTACAATTATTTAAGGGGACAAATCTTCCCCCAAATCAACTTACTTATTAGAAATATTAACTTTTCACCTTTCTAGATTACCAGAAGAAATGTAAACGCCAAAATAATCGTTTTCATTTCTCCAAATTATCGAAAAGTGATAAAAATAGATGGTGGTAAGGAACATCTCCTGAAAACGGTAAATGATAGAGGAAAACGGGGGTCATATTCGGATTCAAAATGTCATTTTCAGTGGCGTATTAAGCAAGTTTGACGCCACAAGCCTTTAATATTTTGCGCCCCTACCCTCTAGGCTTTTCAGTTGACTTTTTTTAAATTAGAAAAATTCATAAAAAAATTAAACTTATTTTTAAGAATAATACTTTTTAAAATAAAAAAATAATAATTAGATAATTGAACATAAAACATATTACAAATACTATGTACTTAAAACGGTTTTTTCGTGATTTCACATTGGCGAAAACATTCACGATGTCAAAATGTATGCCGTTTAATACATTCCCTCCAAGCAAATAAGAGCCAACGCGTTTAATTTTTCATTGGATAATGTAGATCTGCGTTAGTTCTTCACTCTCTTCAATGTTGAAAACGATCTACCCCCCCCCCCCGTACAGTTTGTCACTGCTTTGTAAGAAAACATTCCAAACAATACTATTATATTTGGAAAAACACTCTCAAATTTCTTGTCTTTTAATTGTCTTAGGGCCGGTATTTCAGTTGTGGTTTAAACTACGATCAGAGTTTAAACTCAATATCTGACCAATCAGGTAGTCATAAACGTAGTTTAAACCTTGAATTTAGTTTAACTAGCGACTGAAATACTGGACCTTAGAAAGTCTAGCAATCCATTTGATCTTTGGCTTGAATTATTTCACCTTCTAATTGGTCATCGAGATCATGTTTATACTTTTTAATTAAGTTTGAACATTTTTCTTAGATTTGTTTAATAGTCATAACTGATAAAATTATTTTAAAAGCCCAATTTTGCATTGGTCTCTATACAAGACTCTTGAGAGTTCCGTTCCTTGAAAGTTCAGTTTTTAGTTTATCTATTAATGGACGAAATACTTATTATTTTTTGAAGTGAACCCATTTTTGTAATTTAAAATTTTTTTGTGTTAAAAATATACAAGCTGCTACTATGGTTCACCAATGTACAACGACAAAATCTCGGATTGGTAAAACAGAATACTCAGAATTTTAATTTTAATGTCGAAAATGAAAATTTTTATTTTTCCAGCTCCTGAAATTACATTTTGCGTCTCGTGAAATTTTGCGCTCCTAAAATTTTGCCCCACAAGCCCGGCTTCATGGGTTTTTGCGATAATACGCCACTGGTCATTTTATATATGAAATCAGCAGGAATAGTATCAGGGCTCAAAAAAAAATTTATTTGCAGACCAGTGTATGTTATCATTACTCATTTTACTTTACCAATAATTAAATCAAATAAAATCTTAATTAAATCACAATTTGTGACTTTTTAACTTTTTGTGAAGTTTTAACTTTCAGACTCTCCTCGGATTCAAACTGAGGACCTTAGAGTCAGCAGTTGTTCGGCTAACCTACTAAGCTAATGACAGTTTCTGGAGTACAACTACAAAAGTTGTAGAATTAACGGATTTTGATTTATAAATTAAATTTAAAGAAGAAATGTAAAAAACTCAAAGTTTTATGCATTCTTTTCTTGCAAATCCTTTTTGGAAGAAAATCTTCAAAAAGCACCCCCAGAGCCGGTACTAGGTGGTAGTTCTACCCACTAAAAACCTCTTCTTTGTGCTGAAGTTTTCATTCAACATTTCGTCCGTATCTTATTCATTTTGCTGTCCTATGTTGATTCTGTCCTTTCAAAATTTTAAGTCTTCAATCTTTTCAGTTCACTTTTACAGGAAGAACACCGTTTTCCCTAGTTTTCCGAGCAATAAAGTATTATTTGTCAGGCGAATGAAGTGCCAAACTTCAATTTTAACTCTAAAATCAAAATGACAAAGAAAGTATGTTTTGCTGTATTTTCGGCAGAGCAGTTTAGGCAACCGCTGCATAAAGTTCTCTTGAAACGATGGAGTTAGCTCTTAAAGCAGCTATAGCAGGTGAAGACTTTGTAGGTAGTTCATCTCCTAATTTTCTGTCGTAATTATATTAGGCTTTTATTGACAACATCAAGTAATATTAGGAATCAAGAGAATTCCATCTTCACTGTCTCTCAATTTTGCTGTTCGCTTTTGCTTTTGCTGTATATCTATCTCATGCTTTGCACTGAATTTGATTTAATTCTGAAGGCATCGGTTCAAGTAGGTACCCCATAACATTATGGAGTCGGTAACCGATGCTACTACTTGAGGATTTTTTTCGGCTGAACTTCCAAATTTTTATTCGCATAAATGTTGTTTTCCCTCACCCCCTTAGGTGAAGAGTGCGAGTGTGAAGAGGAGTGACCCTAGATATTCAGTCAGATATTAGATTACAGAGATACATTTTTAAATAACAACAATTGTTCATTGCTACGCTTATGTCTTCGCGCACGTTTCTTAGCGCAGTCATTTATACTCAAGGCTGTTGCAAACTGCCGAATTTTAAGGAGATTTGATTAAATGGTCAGCGAGCTCAGACGTTTTCAAATTTTGTCCGAAGTTAGTGCAGAGTTTTGACGCCGAATATTTTTAAAGTAGGCCGAGAAATTATCAGTTCAATGCGAAGTCGGTTGTTTACCAAGTTGAAGATTGCGCTATATTTTGTTATTTCACCTGTTGCTTTTTTTGGAGATTTGTATAACCTGAAGAATTATAATTTAACTATTTGCCAGCAAGCAGCAAGTTTGAGTTATTGTTCCGATTTCAAGTACGACGAATGTTAGTCGATACCAATATCTTTACTCTACCACCATCAGTAATCAACGGCCACTGTCAGTGTGTTTTCAAGATTGTGCTACCAGAAGTTTTGGCTAGCCATCCGTTCTAGCAGCAGCGTACAGGAATTCTTCACCATCTTTAGCAGCAGCAGCGGACTATTAGCAGGCTCCATACCGAGGAACCCAGCAGCAGTTGTAAACAAACCTGGTTCTGGGTGAGTGATTTTTTGTTTTCTCATTTGATGCTGTGTGATAATGGAAACGCAGGAGTTTCTCATATTGTTGCGATTTATTAAAAAAGGAAGCAATTTCATTTTATTTTCAGAACCTGCGCTCTTTACCTCCAATTTTATAAAAAGAGTTAGTTTTTCTGTCTGGGCATCGCCACATATTTATATACTGGAAAACATCTATTCCAGATATTGAGAAAATTTGCCAATTAGGCAAATTTTATTATAAAAGATACAAGCTAATACTTTTATTTTCTTGTTCAGAGAGAACATTCTCATCATGGGCTATTATGATCATCGTATAGCTAATGATTCTCTATGTCCCTCTTGGTTTAGTTGACAATCTTGAACAATAGATTTAGGGCGTAGAACGTAGATGGTTGACCTGCCCTTTCGAAAGCCAAATTGATTGGAGTTAATTTGCCGTTTTCATCAATCCTCCTCTGAAGTCTGGCTAAGATGAAGCTTTCGAATACCTTACTCAGGCGATTCAGTAGGCATATTGGATAACTTCACAAGGATAACTTCTTTCCATTTTCTTGGAAATCTTACTCTCCCATCTTCTTCACAAGCCTTGCTGGAATTGCTGGAGAATAGGATCATCGCTTTAAGGATCACTTTCCTGTTACGTTCAAAAAGTAGATGCGCTGGAAATCTGTTGCAATGTCTGATATGAATTTTATATCGAATCTTTTGCAGATTTGAATTTTGCAGCTCCCGCCCCAAACGTCGTTGTTTAAATCGAGAAGAAGTGACTCTCATTCTTTCTGTTTACTGTTATTAACTACAATTTTCATTTTGTCTTTCGAATTCTTAAGTTCAGTTTTTAGCACATCTGTCATTTTAGGTTGTCTGCATGAGACCTTGGATAGCTTTCGCCTGGCGTAGTTAATTTTTTTCCTTTTGTTTGCTAGTAAATAGGTCATCGTTGATGAGTTATCGTTTATGTACCTATTCAACATATCTTTGTTTAGCGGTTTCTAGGCATATCTATTGTTCGGCCTATAGCTGTCAGGAAAGATGCGGAAAGAGATGTATTGATAGTCACTTCTGCTTTTCTTCTCCAAAATCTGCCATCTCCTGAGAGAGATCGTTGCATTCTGAATGGGTGGGATCAGATCCAGTATTTAGGTATAAGTGCCTCTTTGTAAGGAATGGGCTTTCTCCTTGTTTAACACCTCTACTCACTTGTTGCCATAATTTCTACTGTGATGTGTTGTGTATTGTCTTCTATGGGTAAATTTTATTCTGGAAACTTTGCATTTAAGTCTCTTCCGACACCTTAGATTTCATTTTATTCTTGAGATCTCTGAATAGATTTACCAAGTCTCGTATAGGTTCTACCGAGTTCATATTGAGTAAAAAGCAACACGAGTATCTATGCACCAAGATCTTGCTATTTCCTGTTCTCCTGTTGTAGATGGAGACATCTGCCACGATGTAGATGGCCATATTCCCTTCCGTACTCTGTACCCCGTTTTTCTCCAGATGTTTGTTTGGTTTTTCTTACAAGCTCTGTATCCGTTAGACGAAACTAACGACCTAATTCATATAGCCTTTGGTTGTCAGAAAATTCGAAAATAATGTAGTTTTGAAAGTAGTCTAGTTTGGGGTAAGCGAATGCTCTTGAAAAAATTACTAATCCATGATACATTAACACTAAGAAAAGTCAATATTTTCAAAGCTATAGTGATAATTTTCTTTATTTTTGTGAGATAGTTTGTCTATTTACGCATTATATTTTTTATATTATATGGTAAAATTTAACAGTCGATTTTCTCAGTGTGTGCTATCAGATTTGAAGGACCTACTAACTACACTGTAATGTCGATCAGACAATTTTAGAAAACTAAAATGATATTAAATTTAAAATAAATTCAGATTTGTAGGTATATCAATATTGTCATCCAAATTTTTCTTCTATCAAATATAGGCTTGACATAAGTTAAGAGGCACGCTTTTGACCTAATCCCGGTGCTGCTTGACTATCGATCAGGTCCTGTCGTGACAATTGGAGTGTGGTGCCGTGTTTCCGGTTCCGCTTCAACGGCACCACAAAAGGACACACGCGGTTCGTAATACGTAGAACGATAAGCGACCCCTCGTCTATCCCTGCTATGTAATCGGACTTGACCAACTGACAAAAAATATGTGAAATAATGAAGATATATGAGCTAGGTGCGTTATTTTTTGGTGTTGTTTCAAACTTTTATGAATTACTTTTAATCATACCATCAACATGATAAAGTAAACTAATTATGCTCCATATTTTTGGAAGTAAGTAAACACAATCGTTAATGACGGCAAAAAGGTTATTTTAAATGTATAACTGCACCGTACTGATGAGAACTGAGTTTGTCCGAAACACTAGATAGAGGTGAATTCAAATTATTTATCATTTATTCTAACTAATATTTTAACAGATTACACGTGCTATGTTTTGATTTGGAGTTCAATAATTTATTTTCAGATGGCAGCAAATGTGCCAATATAATATGTATAGATAGATAATGTAAGAATCTCAAAACGTAATTTTTGTAGCAGGTTTAGAGGCGAATGGTGGCTAAATATAGGGTTTCCGTGTATTAAAATTTTAAACTAAATAAGTAATACTCAAAAGCTGTGACAACTCAAAATCCCCAACATTAGGAATAAATTCCGGAAAGAGAACATAACTAGGGCAAATCCAATTTATTATTTATTTGCATTTTTTTTTCTTTGCGGATTTTAACAGGAATCTACAGGAATTCGAGGAATTCGCAGTAATTTAAATTTTAAAAATCAAAGATACTACCGCTAGATTTATTTATTAAACAAATAAGTTGCGGAATTACGTTTTTCACCAATAAAATTATATTTCTTCTTATTGGAAGTAGTTTATCGTCCAATTTGTGAATAATTGGTTCACTGCCACAACTATGTTATTATGATTACAAAATGATTTCCTTTTTAAGAACTTCTTATACGTACTCGTATTTCCAAATCACTTTTGTTCGAATATACCGACAAATTAAAAAGTTTTTAGTGTTTTGCAAGTACTAAGTATATCAATTTTAAAAATGAAAATATAATGTACATAGAAGTTTGAAGTAATTCCTAACCTAACACAAACCTAACTTAACTTAATTCAAACTTAACCTACCCTAACTTACCACTTACAAATTATATACTGTACATAATTGTAATATATAATAAATGTAAATTATATAAATTATAAATTACAAATTACATAATAAATTATACAAATTTATATAATTAGGAGTATTTAATATCAAAAATGTTGTTTACAATTATTTGTAGAAAAGCTTTTTAATTTTTTTAATTTTAATTCGTTTTTTTTGTATTTATTAATTTTTGATTTATTCATTTTTTCAATTTGTGTTCTCTAACGGGAAACAACAAATCTGCTGTACGGTGGTGATAATAAGGGTTTTATCAAAATTTGTGCCAGTTTAGAAAACATAAATTAACAACACTTAAATAAAACTGAACTGCGCATAAATCTGGGAAATGACAACTATCTAGAAAGATATAATAGCAATCAGGAATCACTATAATAGGTTTGCTGTTTTCCCTAAGAGCAGATTTAATTTTTTTTTTAATTTTTAATTTAATACTCTAAATCGTTTTGAAACTATCAGGAGCACGCGCAAATTATGTTATCTTACGATATTCATTCTGCGCTTGCGCTTAATATTTTCAAAACGGTTTGGAGTGATGAAGAAACAAAGCTAATGTCTTGAAGGGGAAAACTGTAATACTATTAATAAAAATATCATTGAATTGAATGAAGTGCCTTTTTAAAGAGTGTGAAATACTTTATAAACTACAAAAATCGAAGTCTTTCGAGTTGCAGATTCAATTAAGTAAACGAACTATTTATATAATAGCTCTCTGATGAGCGCAATTCAATGCAGAATTCAGTAAACCATAGAATTTTTTACCGAGGTTAAACAAAGTGAAATAATTTTGATGGTTTCTAATCTCAATTTTTATTACCTACTTATTAGTTCACCGTAATCCCAGATGCAGAACTTGTGCCTACTGCTTTCATAAGGAAAATCTTGCTTTAAGCTGTATAAGAACAAACTTTTTGTGCATCCAGGAAGTCCTGGTAATATTTGGTGTACAAGCCCAAGGTGGATCACTGATGAACACACAAAAATAAGTTGCTTCGTAATAGAAATAATATAACAATAATCTTGAAAATCAAAATATAGATAAATAGACTTACCCAACAGTATACTGCTAGTATTAAAAACTCTATCTTATACAGAAATTTGTTTCTGATTACTCTGAGGGATGAATCAGTGAGTTTGAGTATCTGGCAGTATTTAATAAAGAACTAAAAATATAAATACAATATAAATATCATCAATTATTTAAATATAAATATTAAAATAGAATATTTAAAAAAATAAAAAAGAAATAAGAACATGGCAGAGCAAAAGGCTGCCGAAGAGAATCAGAAAAAGAAAGAGGAACAAGACGAAGAATTGTCAAAATCGCTGCTTGCATTTGAAAGTTTAATAGAAGAAGTATGGTGACATTGGCAATTCCGAAATAACTGTTACTGGCAAACCAGGTCACATTTTTATTCCGTTTCCTGTTGCCGAAATAACGTACATTTTGTAATATTAATGCTGCTATAAGTAAATTTAAAGTTTTGTTGTATTGGTGAAGTATGATATTTATTTCGGTAAATTATCAATTTCCTGGTAAGATTTTTTTTATTTGCTGCTTGTAATTTTACCAAGATTCGTTATTTTAGCATTTTTGTTTGACGTCATGTTTCTAACGAGGTCATGAAGTGACCTTGATGACGTCTTTTTGTTATCAAACATGAGGTGGTTATTTCTTTTGTTTATTGCAGTCTGATGTGTTAAGCTGCGATATATTATGGATATGACTTATTTGGTTTTTGTGGTTGTTGGTTTATATGATACTGTAAGGTACTTGAAAGAGTTTGGATCGGCGTAATCTTTCGTTTGGGTGGGAGATCATCTGGTGTGGACGTGCCATTTAGGAAGATTTATTTGTAGTCAATTGTAATGTCCCCTTCTTCTACTTTAGGCTAAGATAAATTCTGTTTGCTTTGACATCGGGCTGTCTTCTATCGAAGACAAATCCGAAGTCACAAGTCTGCGAGCATATTAATTGCTTTACATCTGAGGCAGCTTGCTGGGTTCGTCTTAGATGTGCCTATAGACCTGGATTTTTTATTGATGAGACAATAATAAGTAATTTTAGACTCTTTCCGGATTCGAACCATCAGGTACACTTTAATGTGTCAGCAGTTATTCAGCTATCATACTAGGCTAATGATCGTCTCATAAATTTGTAATGTGATTTGAATAAATGGTTTTCGTTAATCGATGCAATCTGCGATGTTACAGATCCTGTCATTAAACAGAAGGATAAAAAAGCGACATTCATTCGTGTGAAGTGGACCATTGAATCTTGTAATGAAAAGGTGCAAAGGGTAAGTTTCATTTTAATATCACTGTGAGATATTATATTTTTGAATGAAGGGATTTACTATTATAATATTGTTGTCTTCCTGTCAGATGGAGTAGCGTTGAAGACTCCGCTGCAGCCTCCATTCAGATGCATAAAGGTTTAAAGCCGGGTTTCTCCTTCAGAGATTTCTGGCATTGTTTTTGTGTTAAATTCTGAAAATTCGAGTCTTTAACTCAAGATTTTCATGTGGTAAAATAATACCATGTATATCTTCATAATTAATCATTTAATATGTCTGTTCACAAGACTAACAAAAAAATCAACTGATAATTCCAAACTTCTGGGTAATAAGTAATAACTCATGGTCCGCAATCGCGTAACTAATGACCAAGCACCAATGGTGATCACAAACAGCTTACTAATGAATAATATATTCGGCCTATTCTAACAAAAATACCAAAAGTAGAAACCATCGACGTGTCATAAGTATGGCGCAACTTCAATAATACCAATTGAACAATGTTTAGCTTCTCGGGCGTTCAAAGACTGTAAGCTAATTTAATTTGAAAAACGATTGGAGTCATTTACTTGGGCCCATGACACTCCTGTTCTAAAACCAATAAAATTTTTAATTTTATGTTATAATTTCGGTTAAATGTGCTGGTCTTTTAAATCAATCACCTGTAAAATGTGTCTCGGTTTTCTACCGCTTTATACTCACACGATAGTCCTGGCTTTGTACTAATTTATTGTGCAATAATTGGTTGCAAAAGTTAATTTTGGTATGAACAGTTTAACAAAAACTATAAGCACAAAAACTTTTCGTTTTTTTTTGAATTCAAATATCCAAAACGAATAAACTTAAAATCGATAAATTGATGTAATACTTGATACAATTTTAGTGAGTATGCTAATTAGTAAAGCATTGGTAAAAATGTTAATCTGAGGTTAACTCCATAATTAATTTCGCTTACGGGCTCAAGAGCGAAGTGAACCGCAGCTGCACCATCTGCCCCCTAATTGCGGGATGGTCCGTCGTCTCTTCGCCTGTGACGCCATAACGCGCTATACTAGCGTCGAGTCGAACAGGACATCAATAGACTCGATGTGGATAAGGGCAACGTGGTGAATAGGGATACTAAAGTCCCCTTGCCTCACGCTGCTATTAATACAAAAAGCAGTTGGTTGATTGGCACTGCTGAAGGATATATTTTTGAGTGTGTATTGTCTATGTATCGATTTCGACTATCAAAACAAAGTAACATTTATTCTTGATGAGAACTTTTCCAACAAAATAGTATACATTTCCAGTCGTTTGTGCGCCGAAGAAAACATAACAGAACAATAAATCATTCCATTCGTTATTTACGAAATAATGTTGCATTAAAAGCACTTTGATTGTAATTCAAAATAGATACATACATCCTCAGACTAACTATTTACTAGACAGAGCATAGCTATGCTAACACACAGGTTTGTTTTGAAGCAAATTTTAAGCATCACTGTTGGTAAACATTACTTGTTATTAAACAACGTCCAGTGGTTACGCCTATGAATTTTTATAGGTTAAATTTTACTTACTTATGTTTTAAAGATTTTTGATACACTCCACCACACACAATGCATTGCTTGCCCATTTTTTAAATTATAAATTCCACACACGACTCAATAACTAAAATAATTAATTCACTATGTTTAAAAAAATATTTCGTATTTTAACCACAACAAGTGGTGCGCATTTTTGACCAATTACAACTCGGGACTCGGTAAACACCAGATATGTAAACAAATAGAAAAATTTGCTTCAAGTTACGTTTGTATATGTTCTGTCTAGGTATATTTAGTCTGAGCATACATCCGTATAAATTAATATACTCGCTCGGTTTATTTATCATTTATACTACATATTCGGCTATTTTTAGATATACTTTCCTAATTTATACAATTTAACCGCATATTAAGGTAATTCCTATATTATAAACTATAGGCAATGGGAATTTAAATGCCAGGTAATTATCCGTTCAACAATTTTCATGTCGTCAAGTAAAATTATGGATTGCACTTACGATGTCTTAATTATACCGAAAAATCGTTATCGATTCCGAAAAAAAAGAGTTAAGGAAATAAATCTTGCCAATTTCGAAATGCAAAAATTGAGAAAATTACTAAAATGGATTGGGAATGCATAGCGGCGCAATCCACATTGTGAATTAATATTGCATGTTATATTTGATGTTCCCGTTTTGTGTAACGAGTCCTTGCACGCGATCGCCTCTGTGCCTAGAAGATTGAAGTACCGTAGTTGGCGTCCCTTAGGAGTCTCTGACAAACGAGTAGCTCTGAGCGTGTCAGCCACAGAAATTTCCAACACTGTTCCCAGCTTTACCGGATGCTTTTGTTTATACGGGATACGTACATCCAACTTGTAGTCAAATGTTATTTAAAGAATTTAATTTCGGTGTTAGAAGACGATGATGCATCGGCATGACTATTCATTTTTGTCTCTTAACGTTTTTTTGACGAATAATCGTGTAGTTACCTATAACTACTACGTTTTGATTTGGGTCGTGTGATTATTATTATTTCAAAAGTATTATTCTGCATTATTTAAGTTCGTAAAATATTTACAGTTAAATTTCCAACTCGAACGAATTAGATTAGACGCTTTGATAGAAGGGTAAAAAATGAATAACTCGAGCGCAATGACAAAATGAAGATTGCTAACCGAATTTAACGTAAAATAAACGTGTGACATTATTATCAGTTCTAAAACTTAACGTGTACCACATACGGAGAGATGTAAGTGCTAATGCATGGGGGCGACATTCACGAAGCAAAAGGAAAACTGACTGTCTTTAGATTTGCTTTTTCGTGAAATATGAAGTGCGTTTTTGATATTATTTTTGTGTAATGTAGCAAAATAAACAAAATAAGTATTTGAAAAGACCACAACAATAATAACAATAATAAAAACAACAATTAGAGAAAAGTTTTTTATTTTGAATTTGAAGGGGAAGTTTGAAACAAAGTTTACTTCTAAACAGTCAATTTGCATAAATTTTTTAAGCGTGTTGCTCAAATTGAAATACGAACAAGTGATATCTGGATAATAGATCAAAGTTAGATTTCTTTTGTTAAAAGCCGCATGTTACAACGTGAAATAATCGTTAGTGGGCGAATAGAATCATCAATATGAAGGATAACAATGCGTCACATGTATAATTCCATTCGTAGTATTTGTACGGGTTTCGTGCTCAGAACAGTCACGCTATCGCTCACGCTGATTTATCACAAGCCGCCGCACTGTTACCGAGCAGCTGCGGTGGTAACAGGGAACGGGACAAGGGAACGAGGAAACGGGACGGATTTCGTCCCACACCCCATTACCCAGACAAACGCGCTGCGGCCTTGTCATCGCTTCGAAGCTCCGGCCGCACTCGAGGGCTGTTTGTATTTCATATCGCATCACGCTCAAGCGATAGAGAAATATTGGAAATATAGGGTTCGATAGGCAGGGGTGACATACAACATACCTACTCCCCTTAACTTCGTATAGCACTGCTTTGTCAATTCCGCTGCATAGAAGGATTTCGTGAAATCTCGAATTTAATAAGCTTTGCAAAGCATATACATAATGATATATATGGCTATATCTACTTACATTTTAAATCAAATTTTAGTGTAAATGCCAATCCTTGACATCTATTGTACGGTCGTGTACGATTATATAGAAAAATTAAATTATTGTTCACTAAATGTTGGATATTGTAGTATTAACTTTTTATTTAAATCAAAATAAGAAAAACTTGGTGGAAGTTTACTTTCTTAAACGCTATTATAATTTTTTGTATTGGAGAAAAGTGTCGGGTGTTGTGATAACATTAAAATGCTGCTAGCTGAATTGCTCGGCTGGAGCTTTGGTTATTTTTTCATATTTCACGTACTATTTACCTCTGAGAAGGTAAATTAATTTAAAGTTAACAAAAAAAAATAAGGTTTAGAAAACTGCATGCACTATGAAACTGTGATTAAGATTAAGATTTTAGTTTGAAATTAACTTCCTAATTAATTTTTTTATTTGAGAAGTTATGTTCGCTGACGTGAATAAACTTAAACATCAAACACAAAATGTAATAAAAACCACATGAATTTATAAGTCACTAGCAGTTATTACAGGCTGCATACATTCATTATACCTACGTGAGCCGGGAGCTATACACCGGATTCTGAGGTCGTCCGGATGTTCCACAAGAGTCTATCCATGTTTTATTTTTGTTCTCTGAAAGCTCGGAATCAATTTTTGTTCAAATGTTCAATATAGAAACTGTCATTATAGTTTGCACAATTTTAAGCGATGATATATTCTGATAGCTTTACTATTATTAAAATAAAACATTTTTAATTTTAAGTGATCGTGTTAAAAATAAACTTTGAATTATTATGGGCCGGCACAAATTAAAGAATTATATTATAAATAAATCTAAACTTAACATTATAATTATTACATCTGAAACCTCCCGCACTCAGAGTCTATTGTCTATTTTTAACTGAGTTGGGCCCTAGGCTCTAGCAAATTTTCGGGCCCCTTATATTCGAGTGTAACTAATAGCATCGAAAGCCCAATTTTTGGGTTATTTCATCAGATTTGATTTTTATTTTACGATTTTCTGTTCTATTTTTTCGGGCCCAATGGCCAGAGGCACCCGCCTAATAGTAAAATAGGCCCTGCAAAGGGGCGAAACCCCTGAGCAGCGGAGGCAACATGTTTAAAATCGAAACCTGGTCCATGCAACAACAGATATATAAATTGGCCCTACCATTAGATAAGAGCCTCCTTCCACGCTCCAGTGTACCAATAATTTACGACGGGGTTTCCCAAATTGAGTTGATTTTTGGTGGGTCGCGACTAGGTTTACAATGTTTGAAAACCTCTGATCCGAGGGGTGAGTCACAAAGCAGATTTTTGTATACTAAATTTTCTTCTACGAGGTTTTTCCAAGATTTTCCCAGATTTCCTTACCCTTGTACATCTGATTTCCCCAACAGTTCCCCCTTCGCTCTGATCTATGAAATATATTTTGTATAATAATTTTAAATGTAATATAAACGTTAATTCAATGTTAAAATTTCCTTCGCTTTTAAGCACAATTAGTATTGTTGTACTGGAGGGTATTCCATATCCCCCAGACCCCATGGTTTAAAATACAGAAAGATTGTGGGTATATTTTCTAATCAGTTTTATTTCTTTTGTATGAATCTTTCACTTTTTTACAACAAAGTACATTTATAGATCACGGCAGTGCTTCCTCCCCCCTAATGTACCAGTACATGTTTCTCCCAGACCATTTCAGGTCTCTCTAGTCTTACATATAAAATTTTGTATTCATCCTTCGTGATTGGTTTTATTTATACGGTTACCCTCTTTCAGAACAAAATACATTTATAGTTCGCAGCAGTACCTACGCACTGAAGGTGGGGTCCCCCCTTTCAATTTAGAATGTCCTTCGTTTCTTCAGTACAATAATTACAACTAATATCTTATTCCATATTCCATCCTATTGAGTTCTCTCCTCCTTGATTAGTTTTAAAAATAATAAACCAATAAAATGATGATGATGCATGAAGTTGTATTGTACGATAAAGTTACGGTGTACTAAAGGTAAAGTGACCATTCGTACTGGTTTCACCAGGATAGTATTGGTTTTGGAACCTTTGTCTTGGTTATTCGAGACAGTTAACCAGGACATAAAAATTTACTAACTATTGTTCTATTGATATATACCTGCTGTATCGAAAGGAAGATGGAAACCTAAAAAAAAAAGTTCCTCTATTTTTGCATGTACTGGTTTTACATTTCATAAAAGTGGTCACCTTAACCAAAGGGTCTTCCATATCCCCTGAACAATTTGATCCTGAAAGAGTGAGAGTTCTTAATTTAATCAAATTAATAAAAAAATATGGACGTAAAATTTTTGTTACTGAAACCGGGGGTCTGGGAGGCATGGAATGCCCTCCAGTACATTAGTTATTTATTGACTCAATAACTTGATAATGGAATACAATTTCAATTCAATTATTTTGCCCCGATATTATGCCCCGAAGTTTTAGATCGAAATCGAAAGTTTGTTTGCATATTTTTGGATTAATTTTATTAAAAAAGAAGCATTTACTCTTTCAGAACCAAATACACTTACACCGGAGAGTCTGGGGAGTACAGCATACCCTCTAGTGCACTCGTAATTTGTTGGCGCAGTAACTTGATTATGGAATACAACTTAACACAATTTATGATGTACTGGATGGCATTCCATGCCACCCAGACCCCCCAGTTTCAAAACCGAAAGTTTTATGATTTACGAAACTTCATTAAAATTTTATTAACCAAAAACGTTTCTTATTTTCAGAACCTGTTTTCGAGGTAATTATTTTTTTAGGAAAACTTGCAATCAGGGCTTATTTTTAACTGAGTTGGGGCCTAGGCTCTAGCAAATTTTCGTAACTCTTATATTCAAGTGTAACTAATAAAATCGAAGGCCCAATTTTTGGGTTATTTTGTCAGTATTTGATTTTTATTTTACGATTTTATGTTCGCTCTTTTCGGGCCCCTCTGGCCATTGGGCCCTAGGCATGTGCCTAATGCGCCTAATGGTAAATAGGCCCTGCCCGCACTAGTTAAAAACATCTCTGAAACTGCCCGAGTTTGAAAATAACAGGTTTAGAATGGCTGCCATCTGTTTTTACGTAAAAATTTTGTTGGAATATTAGTTATGCTACAACTATTATGGATGGTATTAAGCCATCCCTGAACATGTATCTATGTTTAGAGGTTTTATGGGTTCCTCTGTATAATAGTTGTTAGTATTATATACCAACATCTAATTGATGATAATCTACTATATAAGTAAGTAGACTATCTGTATCTAAAATATAAAAATGTAATTATTTGTATTATCAATAAAGTATAAATAGTTCGATATATATCTCTAACAGGTTATGGGCCCTCGCAACGCTAAAGAAGAATAAATTAATATTTTAATTTGCGAATATTGCTTTGTTCGATTTCGGTTTGTTTGTGCGATAAACGTTTTATAAATAAAAAACGATGGAGTCTGAATTAGCAACTCTGAAGCAACAAATTCAGGAATTGAAATTGCAGAATATTTTGCGGTCACAAACTCCGATTGTAGCAATGGGTGGATTAAGCGAATCCAAACATCTGCGGGGAAAAGAAAATTTCAGCGAATGGAAACATGCAATGAAGAATTTGTTAATCGATGCGGGTATGTGGAAATATGTTGAACCGACCACGGATATGAAACTTGATGCCGAATTCGATCAACGTGTATTGGCAAAGATTAATTTATCGATAAGACCAAGTGCTGCATCAGAAATAAGAAATGCTAAAACTGCGAAAGAAGCTTGGGATAAGTTGAAAAATGTTTATGAACTGTCAGGAACATTGCACTTGATTAGTTTGTACCAACAATTGTTTAGAACGAATCTCGAAAGCTGCAAGAATATGCATGATTACGTTGAAAGAATGCCCTACTAAAAGCTTAAATAAAATAACGCCTAAAGAATGTTGGACTGGTAAGAAACCGAACTTATCTCACCTCCGCATATTTGGATGTAAAGCATTTATACACATACCAAAAGCATTCAGAAAGAAATTGGATACCAAAGCGGAAGAATATTTATTTGTCGGATATAGCGAAACGTCAAAGGGATATCGATTTGTTCATCCAGTAACAAAGAAACTAAAGATATCACGAGATGCTGTATTTTTTGAAGATCAAATGGTAAATGTGAAATCAGATGATAATATACTAAATCTTTTTCCACAAGTTGTTCTAGAAAATAATTCAGGAACATTGGATCAAGATGGATGCCAAGATGGAAATCAAGAAGGATAACAAGATGGAAACCAAGAATGATACCAAGATGAAAACCAAGATGGAAATCAAGATGGATACCAAGATGGAAATCAAGATGGATACCAAGATGGAAATCAAGATGGATACCAAGATGGTAATAATTCCAGCTATGTTGATATGATGGATATTGGAACAGATATATTGAACGAAAGTAATATCGAAGAAAATGATATACAAGAAGTAGTTACAAATATACCAAGACGCTCTACTCGTATTGCAAATAAGAATAACATGAAATTCAAAACGGAATTCATTAATCAGGCAGTTCTAGAAGTTTTTAATGATCCATTAACTCTTACCGAAGCACTTGAAAGCGAAAACTGTGAAAAATGGAAGAAAGCCATACAGGAAGAAATGGAAGCGCACAAAACAAATAAAACTTGGGTTTTATGCGAAGTTCCAAAAAATCGAAAAACGGTGAAAAGTAAATGGGTATTCAAAACGAAGTATACAGCCGATGGAAAAGTAGATCGATTCAAAGCCAGGTTAGTTGCAAAAGGATTTTCGCAAAAAGAAGGCATTGATTACGAAGAAACGTTCGCACCGGTAGTACGACATAGTTCTATACGATTATTGCTAGCATTAGCAGCTAAGAATAATTGGAGTATAGATCAAATGGATGTCGTCACTGCATTTCTACATCCAAAATTAGATGAAGAAATTTATATGGAACTACCAAATAAGAAGACTTGTTTATTAAAGAAATCGATAAATGGTTTGAAGCAAGCAAGTCGCGTTTGGTATAAAGAATTTGACCAAACAATGAAAAAATTAAAATTTAATCAATCAAAATTTGATCCATGTGTGTACATAAAGAAAGAAAATAATGAAATTCTTATTTTAACCGTTTATGTAGATGACATTTTGATTTTTTCAGGAAACGATTCAATGAAAAATGAATTGAAACGACAGTTGGTAAAATCATTTAAAATGAAAGATTTGGGTAAAGCCCATTATTGTTTAGGAATAAGAATTGAATATGATCAAAAAATGGAATCATAACGCTGGACCAAGAAAGGTATATAAACGAAATTTTAAAGAAATTTAAAATGGACGAATGTAATGGAGTAACCACACCGTTTGATGTAAATCAAGTTATTACGAAGGATATACATCAGAAAGAAGAAACACTCGACGTTCCGTATCAAGAAGCGATTGGAAGTTTGATGTATGCCGCACAAGGGACAAGACCCGATATCGCCTACGCCGTTGGAAAACTCAGCCGTTACAATAACACTCCTGGAAAAATGCATTGGATGGCAGTAAAAAGAGTTTTTAGATATCTTAAAAATACTAAGAATCTAAAACTAACGTTTAGAAGAAATAATAAAAGCTTATGTGGGTATTGTGATTCCGATTGGGCAGCTGATTTAGATGATAGGAAATCTACTGCTGGTTACGTGTTTTTAATGAGTGGAGGAGCTGTAAGTTGGGCATCAAAAAAGCAACCTACAGTAGCTCTCTCAACTACCGAAGCGGAATACATGGCCTTAAGTTTTGCATCACAGGAAGCAGTATTTCTTCGAGGCCTTATGCAAGAGTTACAGGAAAAAGAAGAAGCAATCAATATATTTTGTGATAACAAGGGAGCAATTGATCTCAGCAAAAACGCAGGTTATCGATGTAGAACGAAACATATTGATATAAAACATCATTTCGTTCGTGAACGACAAGAGTTAAAACAAATTCAAGTCAAACATATTGGAACGCAAGAAATGGTGGCCGATTCGTTAACCAAGGCATTAGCAAGAGAAAAACATCAATATTGTTCGGGCAAGATGGGATTCTCAATAGTTATACCATAACTAGTGGAGGTGTTGGAATATTAGTTATGCTACAACTATTATGGATGGTATTAAGCCATCCCTGAACATGTATCTATGTTTAGAGATTTTATGGGTTCCTCTGTATAATAGTTGTTAGTATTATATACCAACATCTAATTGATGATAATCTACTATATAAGTAAGTAGACTATCTGTATCTAAAATATAAAAATGTAATTATTTGTATTATCAATAAAGTATAAATAGTTCGATATATATCTCTAACAAATTTAACTTTAGGAAAACAACTAAATCAAATTTTAAACAAATATATAATATAATATGTTTACAGTTTCACAACTGGAAGACAACTTCGGCAGGTTCTGCCCCTTAAAAAACTTTGCAGTATTTATTTACGTGAAGTACACCTACTGTTAACAAAATGGAGCATGCTTCGAAAACTGGCTGCTTCTAACGTCAAAATCGAAACTTTAAAATCGATTATTTTTTAAGCAACTAAAATCTGCTATATTATTTATCATCAAAGCTTTCATCATCATTGGCTGTTGGCTTTATATTTAATTTCGATACATAAATTGAATGTCACCATAGGTTTTTATAGATATATGAGAAAACGTGGTATAATTTGATAGATGACATTAAAATGAATCGATTAAAATAAAGATTAACTTAAAATATAGATCAATTTAGGATTAAGATCCAAGATCTGTATAGTTTTTTCAAGCTAAACTAGCACAGTCAAGTGAGAAACACTCTTGCAATTGCCATCTATATTTTGTTCTCCGCATTATATGAATGAGCTTCTTCTTCTTTTTCTTCTTCTTCTTTTTATCTTTTTCGCTTTTTTTCAAGGGAATACTACAATTTGTGTCATTTGTGGCAACTAGTAGTTTTGCTACCTATTCAGTGAATTACCAACTTTTTAGCGAATTTCACAACTTTTTGCCAATTACCGAAGATTATTAGGGGAAATATGAGAGAATTTTTAAAAATACGAAATATACCTTTTTTTTAACAAAAATAGACTTTTTCTATACACAAACTCGCACAATTCGAAGACTAGAATTTCACGTTTTTTTAAAGAATATTTTTAAAAGGATGTACCTATCTACTAATTAACTTTTGATCTTGATTTAATTTACTTATTAATTTTTGATTTATTATTTAGCAGTATCATGCGAACTATTAATTTAGTCAATTATATTATACACAACCTTCTGCTTAAAAGCGTTGAAGTAGAAATAATTTGTTTAAATCCTAAGACTGTAGATAGAGGTGGGTGGGTACGTGCGTGGGTGCGGTGTATGAATCGATTGTAGAGCAAACGGTTGAACCGATTGTAGAGCAAACGGTTGAACCGATTGTAATCCAATTTTTGTCAAATATGTATGTAGCATAGTATATAAATTAACTCCAGCGCTGATTAGAAATTAGGAATTCGACCGATAACTTAAAGTTTTTCCAAATTTACAAATAAAAGTTGTTTTTTGTTTTCAAAATTAATCATCTTTGAAATTTTGTTTAACTCTGATGGAAGGAAGCCGGTTTATTAGCGTCGAAGGTGCGATGTAGTTTGCATGTTTGCTCACTACTTGCCACTAACTGACGTATTTCTTTTTTTTATACTAACTTATAGGTTGGTTGTGGTAATTTAATTTTAAATTTTAGACGAGTATTATAAAGGCAATTACGATACATTTACAAACGATGGCGTTCTGTGACTACAATTGTATCTACATAATATTATGTTCGTCGGTTGATGTGGAAAACATTACACCATCTTGTAAAATAATTAATTATTATCCAAAAATCAGTGCGAGTTTTGAATAGATTAACGAGATATCCGTAATTTCTATGTTTATTTCAAAAGCAATAACATAAAATTATAAATTAAAAAAAATTTACAATATAATCCAGAAATAGCTTACGTTTTACTTCTTTTTTGATTTTCAAATTTATTTATTAATTTATTATCATATTATACTTTTTAAACTTGTTAAATGAGTAATGCATTCTTCATTTTCTTTTTTTAAATGGGTACTCCCAATATAAATAATCTGCATGATTCGTGTTTTTGTATTAAGTGCATTGAGTACTTTTTGCATTTCCTTTTTCAATTGACCGCATATTTTCCGTTTAAACTTAACATTATACGTGCATTAGTCGGCTTGACATCCGCTTGTACAGTGAATATTAATGCTTATTTAGTTTTTACCAAGTTACAGGTGGTGAATTATGTTGATATTCGTACTAGTATATATACGAGTATTACCTAATTGTAGATACAACTCTCAGTTCCGAGATTCCGATATACATAGTATGTATCGTAGATAATAGTATATTTTAATAATTATGTATACACTAACGACACATAATATAATATACATATTACTATGTAAGGATGTCAGGATCAGAATTTTTGTCCAAAATTTACATCTATCAATTCATGACATTTGATGTCATTTATATTTGGTGGCATCAACATAGAATAATAATAATTCAATTATCGTAGTTGATTTTCTTAAATTAAAAATTACATTTTTAAACACCCACAGTGAAATGTTTCGAGAAATGTTGAAAATTGTCTACCTAGAAACTTCAGTGAGTTACTAAATAGTTTGGTACGTCGCCGTCGTTAACTAGCGTCAAGCAAACTAAAGTTTTAAGCAATCACACAAAGAAAGTCGGTTTGGCTCTTAAGTTTATCGAGAAAGCTAGTTGTGCCGTTCTGCCGATCGAATCCCATAAATAATGTACTTACTATTTACCTTCACAGTTTCAAGATTTATAAGAAACATTTAAAATAAATAACTAGTGTACCAAATCATTAGTACTTCAAACTTTCCTTTATCTCTTTATGCTTTCCTACCATCTCACAAATGCATTCTTGGTTCCTTCGACTAGAGAACTACAGCAGTGCGGTGCAAACTCGTCATTTAACCCCAACCCGTCGAAGGTGACGTAAGCTTTAAGCCCGTACAACTACAGTTGTAATCTTTAACTCGGGACTTTCCTCACAAGGATCTTAACTTATAATTATTTTTATTTCCCTCGTCGTTCATACGATTGCACTTAAATAAATGGCATCAACAACGAAATTTTGTTTGATTGAACAACTAAATTAGTTGATCCAACAAAAATTTTTTGTTGTATCAGAGAAAACTTGGTTGTGACAATTTAAAACATATTGAATGACTTAACACATTTGTTGTTATTACAATTACGTTACAGACGTGCTAAATAGAATTATCTACTAATATTATGGATGAATAGAGTGTTGGTAGAGAACTTACAACTATTATTGTTATCATTCTAGAAAAGCCGAATAAAGAATGCGGATTATGAACTTTGGAGCTACTGCAGCATTCAATAATGATTTTAAAAAGTCACGTATGTACATTTTGTTTATTAGTAACATAGCGTAACGCATTATGTACGTTGACATCCCAGCATGTGTTATATAATGCGAGTACGAGGGGTAGTATGACTGTAAGTCCCGTAGCGTTAACGTTAATGAATACGCCGAGTTATACGGATCGATGAACAGCGGCCTCGTTATCGCCTTCTCGAGCGCCGCCTTGGTTAATTATTCGTTTGCTGTTTGCTGGTTCACTTTATAGACTCAGCGATTGCGAAATGGTATTCGTCTTCAACCCAAACCGACTACATTTAATTGAACACGAATACTTTTAATATCACACAATGGCATAATTTTCACGATAGCTACTATTTATTTCTTTTACGCTTTTCAAGTTTATCTAACAAGTTTTAACTGCGACAAACAATTAGCACTTTTTTAACAAACACAATGCTGGATCGTAAACTAAGCGTTTGAAAAACTCAGCAGATTTACTTCTTATTTTATCCAAATATCAAAATAACAGAAATAAACTTAATAACTAGAATTTCAAGTAAATTTTGTGGTGTTGAGTTTGTATCGTAAAATGTAACATTTAAAAAATTAAACAGTCCGTTAAATTGTCAGATTTTAACAATAAATTTTTATTTTTTTAAATCATTTTCTACGTATCTGCATATTTATATGCATATAGCTAATTTATGAGTACTATAGATTACTAGTAATATTATAGTACTATAGGCTATGGAGTAGATACTATTATAGTATAGTAGTATAATATACTACTTATTTTAATATTATGTTATACAGGGTTTTCCATTAAAGACGCCTAGATTTTAACATATTTTTAACAAACAAACTTGGTGTTTTTATTCAATGATAATTCAAATAATACAAATCATTGTGCCAAGTTACAGCGTCGAGGACCGCATGCAAGTCATAAAATTTTATTATCAAAATAGATGTTCTATTGTGGCAACGATACGCGTGTTGAGTCCACTTTACGGTGTACACGGTCGTCCTTCCCAGTCGGCTATTCAACGTTTGGTGGCGAAATTAGAGTCGAGCGGTTCAGGAATCAATCAGCCAAACCGACCATGGACAACGCCGTGTGTTCGCTGACTGGGCTCTGGAGCAGTTTAAAGTGGCCCCCGATTTCGGTAAAAAAATCATCTTTAGCGACGAGGCCCATTTTTGGATGAACGGGTACGTCAATAAGCAAAATTGCCGGATTTGAGGCCATGCCAATCCACACGAGGTCCACCAAATGGCAATGCATCCGCAGAAAGTCATTGTCTGGTGTGGATTTTGGGCAGGCGGCATCATCGGTCCGTAACGACGATGGCGTTGCCATCACTATCAAAGGAGAGCGCTACCGATCCATGTTAACCGATTTCTTTTGGGCCAAATTGGAAGATATGGATGTGCACGACATGTGGTTCCAACAGGACGGTGCTACGTGCCACACAGCTAATGCCACTATACAACTTCTGCAGCAGCGGTTTAGCGACAAGGTTATCTCACGCAGAGGCGACGTGAATTGGCCACCGAGATCGTGCGATTTGACCCCGTTAGACTTTTTCTTGTGGGGTTTTATTAAGTCCCAGGTCTATGCCAATAAGCCGCAAACCACCGATGCCCTAAAAACGAACATCAGCTATGCCATCGCCCAAATTCAGCCTGATTTGTGCGCAAGAGTAATCGAAAATTGGACCTCTCATTTGAACCCATTTGAACGACGTTATTTTTCACACATAATGTCATTGATAGGCCATTGTCATAGATAGAATAAAAAAAAATATTCGTAGATATATCACATACAACTTGCTTTATTCAATTTTAAAACCTAGGCGTCCTTAATGGAAAACCCCGAGGGGTAAATCTCCCGGGAAGTTTGGTGTACAGCTTGTAGGAAGTCCCGGGAAGTCCGGGGAAGTCCGAGGAAGTCCGAGGGAGTCCGGGGAAGTCTGAGGAAGTCCGGGGAAGTCTGAGGAAGTCCGGGGAAGTCTGGGAAGTCTGAGGAAGTCTGGGGAAGTCTGAAATATAGAATGATATTAATTCTTGCCGCGCCATTCTTGCGCGCTATTAATCTGAAATTTTGCATATAGCTTCCTATGACCAAGTACTGGGATTCTAAGGCACTAATTTTTACTCGGTTTTTCGATATCTAGCGCCGTTTTCGAGTTATTGTAAATTCAAAATCTCAAATTTGCAATAATATTTGTCACAATGTCTAAGGAAGTCTGAGGTAGTCCGGGAAGTCTGAGGAAGTCTGGGGAAGTCTGAGGTAGTCCGGGGAAGTCTGAGGAAGTCTGGGAAGTCTGAGGAAGTCTGAGGTAGTCTGGGGAAGTCTGGGAAGTCTGAAATATAAAATGATATTAATTCTTGCCGCGCCATTCTTGCGCGCTATTGATCTGAAATTTTGCATATAGCTTCCTATGACCAAGTACTAGGATTCTAAGGCACTAATTATTTCTCGGTTTTTCGATATCTAGCGCCGTTTTCGAGTTATTGTAAATTCAAAATCTCAAATGTCATAATTACAATGAATCATTTACTTCTTAAAGCAACGCAATAATATTTGTCACAATGTATGAGGAAGTCCGTGGTAGTCTGAGGAAGTCTGGGGAAGTCTGAGGTAGTCCGGGAAGTCCGGGAAGTCCGAGGAAGTCCGGGAAGTCTGGGGAAGTCCGAGGAAGTCTGGGGAAGTCCGGGGAAGTCCGAGGAAGTCCGGGGAAGTCCGAGGAAGTGCGGGAAGTCTGGGGAAGTCAGGGGAAGTTTGGGAAGTCCGAAGTGGGAGGAAGTCTGGTGTACACAATTTTTAAGCGTGGTTTACCCCTCGGAAAACCCTTTAGTTTATACAGTAGAATCCGCTTAATGTGATCTCGGATAATGTTATCAGTCGGTTATTGTGATAATTTTTTTTGGAAACCTGCCACTTTTTCTTTCTTTTTTTCTTCTATCTTGTTCTAATCGAAGTCTTCTAAAATTCGCATTTTTCTAAATTTTGCTAATTGTTATCAGTTATCAGTTAATATTATTAAAATTACCTTGGCCCGAAGTGATTACATTAAGCGGATTCTACTGTAGTAAACAATACACTATAAATAGTAGTCTATAACTAAAAATTTCTTTTTAAATAGTTCATCTAATAATTCTTCATTTAATTATTAAAATTCTATTATTTTAAACTTGCGTTTAGTTTTACTAAAAATATTATAAAATACTAAAATATGAATTCAAAAGCAGCAAAAATTAAAAGCTAAGCGCCTTTTAATTTTAGGCAAGACCTATATAATCTATTATTTTTCGCTCTAGTGTAATAATAATTTTTTACCTGACAATTTTATTTCTTTAGGTCTATTTTTAATTTGAAAAAGGTAAACCATTTTAAGTTATAGCGATGTCTTAATTTTTATATCTATTCGCTTTTAACGCTGTTTAAAAGATCTCCTGAATTATTTTGTCGGAATATCGTAACTTGTAGTTTATATTAATGAACGTAACGTAAGTCTAATGAGCTATATTAATTCCGTTAACATGGATTTACCTATACAGTTATATTCAAAAAATTTCATTCTTTACATCACGGGGTTTGTAGAGCATTTGTAGTTCGTATTGTATACATCACCTGCACTCATTTTTATGTTAGATGTGCACGACAGAATTTTACTAGTTTTTTCTTTTTGCAATTAAAGAGTTGCTAATGCAGGTAGGCAATTATTTAACTAGGAAATTGCTTGTTTTTGGATATAATGATTTTTTAGTTACTATGAGTCATGTTTTGAGTTTTGTTTGGTTTGGTTTTGTATTTTGAATTTGTATTCTGTATTGTATTTTGTATCGTAGTTTGGAAGGAAAAAGTGAAAAAATGGACCAACTTGCGATCGAGCAATATTAGGACGTAGAATATTTTTAAATGTTCTTGGTTGTAAATGTTTTATTTGGTGAGTAGTGAAGAGATATACCGGAATCAGACCACTTTTGTATTGCATCGTTTTATTTGTTTTCTTATTATTCATTTTTAGTAAGTAACGAGAATTTTTAATTTATACGAAAATCAGATAAATTTAACAATTCTGTGGTCTCGGGGTAAAACGATTTAAGTCACTTTTTGGAGAGTCAAGGTTTAGCAAATTTAAAAAAACTCAGACCTCAGATCACGAACTCAGTAATACTGACTTCAAGTTGAAGTCGATTTTCCTCAAGTTAACAACGAGACTTCGTTCCGATACTTTTTTTAAAGTACTGCCTACCGCGGATAGGAACGTAAAACCTTAAAAGTTCTAAGTACTATGTCAAGTGAGTCGAATAAAGTAATTCGGGTGATGTAAGTTTTCGCTGGAAAATAGGCTGGTATTTTTTAAAGTTTACGTTACGTTTTACCGTGGGAAAATTCTCAATATTAGTTCGCCGTGTATGGAATATACAAAAAAGGGAGCCACAACCACGCGATGCCTTGCAATCTTGTATGTTACAAGAAAAATCTCTATCGAGGATCAGTATCCAGCACTCAACGTCGACCGCAATTATATTTTTGTTCTACAATCCAGCTGGCATCATAACATTATATACCGGATGTTACCGAAATTTGGCATTCTGCACCCCCTGCTTGCTCCAACGAGGAAGAACCACAAAAATTTTTAGTAATTTTAAATATTTATGTGTGAGTGTTTTGAAATTATCGTACAGACCCCTGTATTCTTGCAAATTAACGTTGAAAACTATTAGTTTTTTAATGTTTATCAATTTTCTGCATTTTTGTATTATTAAAATTTAAATTGCTATAAATTAATTAACTTAATAGTTTATGAAATTATTAATTTAAGATTAACCTTTCTGACGCCGTGCACCGACTTATTAAAAATTTGCGAAATTGTAAGAATTCATTATTAAAACGAATTTTTTGTGTGTTAGTGTTAGTGTTAGAATGTTAGATTGCTACGTCGTAGACGTGGGTTTGATCCCTGACTAAGTACATCTGGCTGTTTCGACCTTGTCTCCCTCACAAGATGCTGGCAACATCTTTGTTGTATTAAATGCTTAAATAAATAAGCGATGGGTCTACAAGGCCTGTAGTGCTACAGTATATATATATATATATTTATACAAAGGTCTTAATTTGTAAAAAAAAAATTGAAGGTAAGAATATGAACAGTATGGAAGTTACTGACGAGGAACTGATTCAACCAATAGCTACGCTCTACTCCCTCTATCTAAATTTTTGGTATACCGATCATATACTTCAGGCTTATTCCCCCCCCTCTTTAAGACTATGCCCTCCAGAACTATAGAACTATGCACTTGTACGGGCTAGAAATAACCTTATTAAGTTATCATACATAGTTGTAACTTGCTGCTTGTGAATTACTTTGAAGATTTACTTATAAATTCTTCAATAAAAAATTGTAAAGTAATAATTTAATTTATTATTTGATTATTAAAATGGTTTTGGTACATTAAAATATTCAATAGGTACATATTATTGCTACTACGAAGTTTGGTTGGAGAACCAACTTAAATTTATGTTGTATCTATGAGTTGTTGATTGGAAGGATTTGTTTATCATCCTGCGTAATAAGTTTCTTGGTTAACGTTAATATTCTATAGACTATTCAATTCACATGTCATCTGTCAAAAGTGGACCAATAAAAATGTTTGATGTGAGATTACATGGCCAATCAAAATGAACTGCAGCGAATATTCCACTAGTGGTGAATTGCAGCGACTATTCCATAGTAGGACAAGCGAATATTTTAAATAAATAAAAAATTTTATTGCTATTATTATCTGATTATTATTTCAAATTATTTTTAGATTTTATTTTTCACTACAAATAAAAACAAAAGTTTGTTTACTATAGTTGTCACAGAAATAAAATCATGTGTAACTCAATTTTTTTGTCAATTTTATTTTAAAAGTAAAATTTGTTCAATGAATAGTCTCTTAAATACGACTCGTAATCATAGATGATGTAGAATATTTTGTGGTGATATCACTCATATTCTTTGCGCTTGCGAATAGCATTCGTGCTGGCGCACTCGTGCTATTCATTTTGCAAGCGCAACGAATATTCGTGATATCAGCACAAAATATTCGACATATCTATGACTACTCGTGGTATTACAAGTGATTATTTCTGTGATTCACACCAATAAATATATGCTCTATACAGATGCTGTCGCAACCGCTACACACTTTATTTTTTTTTTAACGGTTTTTTAAACATTTTATTTAAACGGTCTCTAGATAGTGGTTGCTTCCCTCAAACTTGGAAAGAATGTTTCATTAATCCAATTTTCAAGAAGGGCGATAGAAGTAATATCTCGAACTACAGAGAAGTATCTATTCAGTCAACGATACCAAAAATTCTTGACAAATTAGTGTCTGATCAATTGAGAGATGCTAGTAAGTCTCTCATTGTTGAGCAACAGCATGGCTTTTACGCGGGTCGTTCTACATCGACCAATCTACTTTCTTTCGTGTCATTGTGGCATTTGAACAGCATAAGCAGGTTGATGCCGTTTACACCGACTTCTCTAAGGCTTTTGATCGGGTGTCTCATGTTGCGCTTCTGGCGAAACTCTCTTCTCTTGGCTTTAACTCAACTGCGTTAAAATGGTTTAGCAGCTTTTTGATTGGAAGAACTCAAAAAGTAAGAATTGATAACTTTACATCATCGTCTATCCAGGTTACATCTGGCGTTCCGCAAGGATCTCATTGCGGTCCAATTCTTTTTTTGTTATTTATTAACGATATAGAATAGGAGATTCTTTTATATATAGGAGAATTTTTATTGTATTCTCATTTCTTACTGTTTGCCGATGACTTGAGAATTTTCAAAACTATCACTTCCGTAAGAGATTGTTTGCTCTTGCAACAAGATATTAATAATCTATCCTAATGGTGTACATTGAATAATCTCGAATTAAATTTTGAAAAATGTTTAGTGATTTCCTTTACAAGAGGCCATGATACTTCATTCAGCTACAATATTAATTGGATGATTTTAAATCGTGTAAACGCAATTAATGATCTTAGTGTTTGTCTTGATATTTCACTCTCATTTAAAAGTCATATATTAAAAACATGTAATAAACCCCTTCAGAAACTTGGCTTTATTAGACGCCAATCCATGCATTTCTCTGCAAGTACTGTCAAGATTTTATATTTTGCTCTTGTACGGTCCTATCTTGAGTATGGATCTTGTATAAGGTCTCCATACCTTCAAGTATGCATAAAACAACTTGAGGGGGTCCAACACAAGTTCTTCAAATATTTAAATTATAAACGGGGGCTCCCATTGGAGAATTTTTCAGATGAGGATTGCCTCAAATTTTGTAAGACAAAGTCTCAGTGGCAGAATAGATTGCAAAGCTTTGTTTGAACAATTCATTATTAGGAAGCCAGTAAGAGTTACTAGAACTAACCATATTTTTGAAAAGAAATATCATTCCACCAACTATGGGTTGTTCAGTCCGGTGGCTAGGATGACTCGCTTTGCTAACCGCATTAATGAAGAAGACTCCATAGACTTGATCAATCAACCTTTGATTAAGTTTAAAAACATACTATCTCTCATGGTCATTGCGTCGACGGGCGTTTATACGCTTTGCTATTGTAAATAATATTTTTTTAAATTTGTTGTAATTGATGTAAATATCAAATTTAGGATATCAAACCACATTATCATATCATCAACCACTTATCATATAAGTTTTGTTACTATTCCAAATCTCATTACTATATGAAATCTCATTATAAAGAACCGTGAACCGCAAAATTTAATAAATTTAAATTAATTAATTAAAATTAAAATTTCAAATAAATTAGAAGAAGATTAAAAGAGCCTTCTTGTTCAGGCATATCTCCACTACTTTGATGAGTTTTCGATTTAATAATTACATAAAATTTGATGTGTATAAAATAAATAGTATTGAGGTTATTGATGTCTGGTTATTTTTTAAATTCATGTCGCTCTTCCACCTGTCGATGACATTAAGGCAAGTGTACGTTTTTCAATTACACTTAAATGAAAACAGCATACGAATTCACAACTGGTACTCTTGATAATTATGTTATAGATTTGATTTCATATTAAGTATTTGTTTTTTTAAATGATGGTATTTGAATAATTCCTGTTTTAATCACTTTATCTATGTACTATCGTCACGTAATAACTCACTCTATATACTGATTTGAGTTACATTAATGACCCACTTTCATGCACTAGTGTGGAAAGTCGCTTACTTTCAACAATGGTGTTACAATAGCTTTTATTTGTTTTGAATTTAATAAATTTAAATAAAATGTTGACAGTTGACAGATTGTAACGATAATAAACGAAATGGTATAGTATTATAATATTGTCGTGTTTCAAACTATTCTATTAAAAATTAAGATTTTATTCTACAGATTCTACAGACTATTGTGTTTAGCAAAATTTTTATTTTACTGTAAATGTTATAAATTTTGTAAATATTTGGAATTTCCCGCTAACTGGTTGAGGTTGCGCCAACTAGGGGGAAAATCATGTCTTTTGCAGCCAATATGGCCTCTTAAGCGATTGAGACAACATTTGTTTCCTAGTTTTGATTGCAATTTTATTTTCGAGTTTAATATTTTTGCAAATAAAGTGATTTGATTTTGAGTGAGTAATTTTGATATTTAGCATAACAGAGTTGGAAATTTTTTTTACTTTACTTAAGGATGGGACCGACATTGCTTTTTTGGAACTACTCGGTCGGCTGAAAAGTTCGTATCGTTTCTAATAGAGGGCGCCACTAGAATTTTTTTCATGTGATTTTCTGTGAGAACTAACATTCAAACGATATGGGTCAAAAATTGACAGCGATCTGTCAATTGGTTCGTGAGTTATAGCATTTTGAGTAAAGCAACTTTTGTTATTGGGAATAAAATGGATAAAAAGGAATTTCGTGTGTTAATGAAACACTGTTTCTTTATAGGAAAAAATAGTGCTGAAACAAAAACTTGGCTTGATAAGTGTTATCCGGACTCTGCTCCAGCGGAAGCAACCATTCGTAAGTGGTTTGCTAAATTACGTACAGGTTATATGAGCATCGAAAATGATGAGCGCAGTGGACGTCCAAAAGAGGCCTTTACAGGTGAAAACGTCAAAAAAATCAACCAAATAATTTTGGATGACCGTAAATGAAGTTGATCGAGATAGCTGAGACTCTAAAGATATCCTTTGATAGCACGTTCCTTTGAACGTGTTAGACATATCGTGCATGAATATGTAGGCATGCGAAAGCTCTGTGCAATATGGGTGCCGCGTGAGCTCAATGTCAATCAAAAGCGACAACATGGTAATGATTCGAAGCAGTGTTTGGAGCTGTGCAACTGCAATAAAGCTGAAAATTTGGGTCGATATGTGACAATGGATGAAACATGGCTCCATCACCACACTCCAGAATTCAATCGGCAGTCAGCTGAGTAGACTGCACGCGACGAAACCAATCCAAAGCGAGGAAAAACACAACAGTCGGCTGGCAAGGTCATGGCGTCCGTATTTTGGGATGCGCATGGTATATTGTTTATCGATTATCTTAAAAAAGGGAAAACAATCAACAGCGACTATCATATAGCATTGTTGGAGCGTTTGAAGGATGAAATTGGGAAAAAACAGCCCCATTTCAAGAAAAAAAATTTTTGTTTCACCAAGAAAATGCACCCTGTCACAAGTCGATAAAAACGATGGTCAAACTCAATGAATTAAGTTATGAATTGCTTCCCCACCCAGGGTATTCTCTAGATTTGGCCCCCAGCGACTATTTCCTGTTTGGAGCCCTTAAGAGAATGCTCGCTGGAAAGAAATTTAGAACAAATAAAGAAGTAATCGCCGAAATAGAGGCCTATTTTGAGGCTAAAGACAAATCATACTACAAAAATAGTATGGAAAAGTTGGAACATCGCTATAATCGGTGTATCACCCGCGAAGGCAACTATGTTGAATAATTAAATTGAATTTTTCCAAAAAAAATTTTTTTTCTTCAAAACGATACGAACTTTTCAGCCGAACTGTTCTATTATTATTATAAAATTTTTCTGCTACTTTATTTTTCATTAAAGAGAGATTTCAATGGAACACAGAATTGAATTTTACAGCTTTGTTTAAAAACATTAACTTATGGCAACGTCGTTGGTAAATATTTGTTTTTCCTATTCCTATCTGTTTGATTTTTTCTCTATTTTGTTTTATTAATGTTATCTGGCGCCCACAGAAAAAAACCCATAGTTTTACTCGTTGAACAGCAATAATTGGAATGTAAGATTGATTTAATAGTTGGCAAACAATTATTTATTCATAATATAGACACAATAAATTTTAAATAGTTTTTCCAGCTGAGACGAGGCGAATACATTAATAACACAATCCCGAACGCGCGATCATTAAAATTAAAATAAAATTTAAATTTGTAAACCGACAACAATAGTAAAAACTAAATATGAATTTGACCCAATATAATGTAACTATTAGCCACCCCGCAGTTGAGATGCCGCACCCCATGATTACACATGCGGCATTTTAATGGTCACGTTCAGCGGTTCATCGCTCGTGCGTTTTCCTTGCGCCTACCAGATCGTGATGTCAATTCTAATAATACAGACATGATAAATGATTCCCAGACTTACGCGTAATATTAAACTCTTGGGACGAGGTGCGTTATAGATCATGACGGGATAAATTACGAAAGATATTCATTCGGCGGTAGTAATGTATTGTACTTAATAACTGATGCACCAGCGTGTACCAATTTAGCCGACATTCGTCATAGTCGTTCGATGTGCATAGGAACTGTAGAACATGTAAAATTAATTTTCCACAGAAAACGGAAATAGAAGTGGAGAATTCCATTAACCTAACTTTTAAAACAGTTTATTTTTATCGTCTCCACTAACAAAACATAAATAACATTTATTAGTAAATTAGTTAAATTTACAGTTTGTGAGGGTGTTACAATGGAACGTTTGAAATATCGTACCACTTGAAAAAAAATTTTTTAAAGTAAGAAACTTTTGTCGTGTGTTAGCAATGAACAGACGCGAACGATGATGATACATCATAATCTTTAGATTTATTAACTACTTGTTGCTACTGTTGATAAGCACCGTTGCTTCCTGAGCAGTATTAGTTGATATCCCATTCTTGTTTGTCATCCAGTGACTTTCGTAATTCTCGGTCTTTTAAAAAGCTCTTAAATTAATTACTTTAATTGTTTTGTATTTAAATTTTATTATAATTGTTTTTTTATTTAAATCTTGTGTTATTTGTTCAGCTTTAGCTATTATACTCGAAGTAAATAAACTTAGAAATTTCTTATATTTTGTATTTTTTAATTCGCAGATATAAAAAAAAATTATATTGTCAGGACCCCGCACTTGGCGTAAAAGCTTTTAATTTTTTTTATTATTAATTATAATTATTTTTATTTAATTGGGACAAATGGGAAAAATTCGCTTGTTGCAGTTTTTTTGCAAGGGTTTACTTATTTCTTTTATTTTTACTGCTGTTATTCACAATTCTGATTTACCCGGAACTCCCTTTACCGAGGAACTTTTTTTATTATTGAAAATTCTATACGCTAATTTAGATCTGCAAATCTCTTTAAAAAAATGTTTAAATAATAAATTGTAGCCAAATCTTACATTTAAATAATAATAAAAAGTGCAAAAAGTGATCTTGTTAAATCTCTTCAGTTAAATTTAATTGGGCGAAATTGACAAACAAACAGCAAATTAAAGAAAAGCAAAAGTCATGATGGTTAAAAACTAACAATTAAAAATGAGTAATTCAAGATTTTTAAAATAAAGCTAATGTTATTTTTTTTTTAAACACTTTTCATATTGAATTTTAATAAAATATATTAATTTGAAGATGATTCGTTTGAAAGATCAATCCAGTTGAGATAGGGTACATGGGTTGGTTATACATGCCAGTAACACCCGAAAAAATAATTGACATAAACAGTGTGGTTCATTGCATATTCAGATAGACTTTCGGAGTTTAATGAAATTTTTAATGTGATGAGCCGGACCGCAAACCAAACAAAAGCTCTACGTTTTAAAACTTAACTAAACACATAATTTTTCGTACACAAAATATTTCTCTATATAAAATCTTTTACTCGATATAAATGTGGAAATCTTTTCCCAGTTTCTTGTGAAGTTTGTAGGCAATATTTCATTTAGTTCTCAGTTAGAATTTTATTACTGTATTATTTGTTAACTTATGTTAAATTTGAAATGTAAGTTATATGGGCAGAATAATCGGGCAGTTTAAATGTTTCAGTTTGTTAAAAATTGACTTGCAATATAAATTTCCCTGTGGAATAATTTATTGTTGTCGTGCTCAGCAATAGATCAATATTACTAAATTTTTGTGAGTGACTCTTAAAAATCTTTAAAATTAAATAAGATAAAAAGTAAATTAAGCTGATAAAACTGAAACTATAATTTACGTTTTCAATTGATTTCCAAAATGAGACTACGTTTGGTCGTCATATTATTAATGAGATGACAAATTCCAAATCTACCGTTACGAAGAATTCGAGGAAAGGTTTTCATTTCGGGAAATGTAGAACCATATTCATAAGTAACATTTTGTAAATTGAATGGTTTACTGTCGGATATTAATTTGAATTTTGTGTTCTATTTGTGGTATATTCTACGTTGAACACAGTATGCTTATCTATAGCTTCGGTTTGCTGTTAATTTTGTGGTCATCGTTGTGCTAAACACAGAGTATTTTACATTCAATTATATATATTTCACATTAACACTCAATTAAATTTTTAATCAAATGCGTGAATTACTTATTATAATTATTATTAAAATGCATTACTACCTTATATAAAACTTATAATGCTGCCTGTTTGTGGTCAAAATAATTAAAAATAATTTTACACGAAAATAAGAGACCCTGAGGTCAATGGAGAAGCTTCATATCCTTAATACTCTTAGAATCAACCAAAAGTCCATCTAAATAAGCAACGACGCACCCTCATAGGCTCACCATTAATCCGTCAGTGTTCTATCAAGAGGTTCGACTTCGCAATTTAAAATATTTTACAAGATTTCGGACCCTTTAATTATTACTTCTAGTGAGAAACATAAAATACTAAAAATTCAAATTAAAATTTCTGGAGATTAAGAATATTTAAATTAAGATCTAGTTTTTTATTACAAATCGCGCATAGCTTTATTACATTGTAAAAATATTAATATTTGGATTTAACGCTGCTTGGGCACACGCAATTCTTGTTTTATTGTTGGCATAAAAACTTGTTTACATTGTAATAAAGTCACTGGGCAACTCCTTTGATATTTTATGCAGAATTTTCACTAGCTCCTGTTTATACCCCTTTAAACTCATTTTAAAAATAGTGCTTTAAAATATAAATTTTTTAAATATTTGCGTACATCTTAATATAAAGTTGCCTATTAATATTTTCGGTAATAGATGGATTTAGAAACAAACAATTTCGGCTTATGCAAGACGGTGCGGCATTCTGTTGTGTTTTCTAATTGGTGCATTGTATTAATATTTAATGAATACTCCTATTTCAAATGAATGATCCAAATTAAAAAATAAAATAAGATAAAAGTTCATTTTTAAGTTGAACCAAAGTGATTTTAAAACTAATACTAAGAAACTCTAATGAATCCAGTGAAAATTGATCTATCAGATTGTGCGGTCTGAAGGCCGTACTGATTCATAACTCTCTCACAACCTATGAATTTTTTTAGGTTTTCAATAAAAATAAATAGAATGAATGGAATCAAAAAGTGGAAGAAGCCACAAGAAGAAGGAAATTGAGTGAGAACGATTGGTAAAATAAAAAAGAATGGCGCTTAGGATGCGAGAAATGGCCTGAGCTGTAAACACATTGCAATATAAAATATCGTGTTGCAAAATTCCTTTTTTTAAATTTTGAAAAAGTGTTTGAATGTTGTTATGTGGACCATTTAATATTTTGAATTTATTTTTTTGAAAGTTTGATTTTAATTTGTATTTAAATTTGTTTGTAAAATTTGAGTTTGTAAATAATTTTTGTAAATATTTTAAAAATTTGAATTTGTGCATTTTTTCGCGCCAATAAATTTAAGTTGGCACGAAATTGTTAATAGCTTTTGCGTTCTACCCGGTGACCATTTAGCAACGCGGACGTTAAGCGTAAGTCTCCAATAATTTTACTAAATTTGGTTTCAAGTTTTAAAATTTTAAGATATTTTACAAATAAATAAGTTGATTCGATGTTGGTGAACTTTGTTTGATGATTTGAATTATTTTTGTCTCAAATTGGACGAGTTTTAAAGAGAATGTTTTTAAAGTTTTGGATAAGTAATTTTGGATGTTGTAATTGGATTGATAATAATTAATTGGATATTTTGGAGAAAGAAAATTTGTTTGGATTATAAAAGCTAAAAAAAATTGCATTGGATTAATAAATTTAAAGTGGAAATTGAAGTAACATTTAAAACGGGATACGAGCAAGGCGTCTAGTCTTTATCTCGCACATTTGTTAAAATAAAAAATTTGGACGAAGTGGTACAAATTTTAATTAACAATTAAAATTTTGATAAGTCTCATGTTCTTGTTTGATAGTTTGGTAACTTATCAATTATTTTAAAATCATGCATACGTTGCAAACTACACACGTCAATATACTGTCATGTTCCAAAATCCACCATTGATATTTTTGTTTGTAATTTGAAAATTTTTATTATTTTTGTAAAAATTTAATTTTTGTATTTGCTGGTTTTCCCGCCAAAGAATTGTAGTGGCAGCAGTGGGTGGTGGAAACCAGGCTTTTGCCAAAAATAGCCGCCTGAAGCGGTTGAGGAGAAAGTCGTCTCCTGTATTATTTTTGGGTTTTTTTGAATAGAATATTTTGGAGAGAATAAATATTTTAATTTTGTAAGTTGATTTGATTGTTTGGTTTTGATATTGCGGAAGAAATTTTTTATGATTTTTTTATAATTTTTTTTATTTTTTTATGATTTTGAAAAGTCATAATTTATTGAATTATTAATTTAATTAGTAATATAATAAAACTTAAAAATATCGAAGCAAGTGTACGATAAATTCGAGGCGAGTGCATGTGCTACATTTATCTTTCAATTTTGTTCCATTTCGATTTAAAAATTAAATTATGATTGAGGAGTCTCATGCTCAATAATGCAGTAATTTGGTTGGGGTTCCAGTACATTTAAAAAACATATTTACACACCCCCCTTAATTACATGTCAGTACATATATACCTAGTCGGGACATATGTAAATTCTGTTACCTGTAAAGAACCGTTAGATTTTACAGCTTAAGATTACAGAGGGTGGAAAACAATTACATATTTAGAAAGCCCTTTCTTTTGGCAACTTGTACAGACTATAGTTAACATTTTTGAGTTCAACCAGCAACATGGATTGGGGTGTGAAAGAAAATCGGATAGCAGTTATTGCGTTACATAAATGTGGTGTATCAAATAGTGAAATTTTAAAATTGCTAAAGCCGTTAAAAATTTCAAAAATGTTTGTAAGTCGTACTATAAAACGGTTTACCGATACAAATGCAATAGCTGACAGAAAAAGAAGTGGACGTCCTCGTACCATAAGAACTCCACGAGTGATTAAAGCAGTGCGTGAAAGAATACGACGAAATCCTCTGCGAAAACAAAAAATTATTGCTATGGAGATGCAAATTTCAAAAATAAGCGTGTCTCGCGTATTGAGGCAGGACCTAAAACTTGGGGCTTTTCGTAGAGCAACAGGACAAAGGTTAACAACAGCTTTAAAAAAAATTAGGCACGAGAGATCGAAAACCCTATTAAGGAGGCACGGTAATAATAATTTAAAAAATATTTTGTTTAACGATGAAAAAAATTTTACCGTCGAAGAAAAATTTAATAAGCAAAACGATCGTGTTTATGCTCCGAGGGTTCAAAGAGGCCATTATCCAGCATCTGTGATGGTTTGGTGGGGTGTATCCTACGAAGGGGTTACTTCACTTTTGTGAAAAAGGCGTTAAAACATCGGCACCAATTTACCAAGAAATGTTAGAAGACGTGGTAAAGCCTCTTAACGACTCTCTCTTTCAAGGAAACCATTGGGTTTTCCAACAGGACTCTGTACCAGCACACAAAGCTAAGACAACCCAAAGGTGGCTAGCAGAAAATTTACCTGCGTTTATTGCAGCAGAACAATGGCCTTCTGGAAGTCCTGATCTGAATCCTTTGGATTATAAATTGTGGTCAGTTCTTGAAAACATGGCTTGTAGTAAGCCTCATAAAAATATCGAGCTTCTGAAGCGGGATTTGGTGAAAGCAGCAGCATCGATACCGTTACAAGTCGTCCGTGCCGCAATTGATGATTGGCCACGGCGTTTAAAGGCTTGTGTAAAGGCTAAAGGAGGACATTTTGAGTAAATATATTAAAAATGTATTCTTTATATATTAAGTAATAAAGCAGTATATATCATAATTGAATTTGTTATTTTGAAACTTTAAAAATTTAATTAATACTGTGTAACAGAACTTATGTCCCGACTAGGTAATATGTACATCAAAAATTCGCGATATTGGTGAAAAATTCATAGTATTAATGGAAAAATCATTGTATTAACGAATTTTGTTCATCGGCGCAAATATGATGAATTTTCCATCAATATGACGAACCGTTTTGCCAAGGAACATTTCACAACTTGGGTATATAAATAACGATTTTAATTCCAACTGTTATAGTACAGAATGGCGCGCGGCAGACGTATGGATTTGAAAATGGAATAAAACACAGACGTTTACAAAATGACCAAGTGTTTTATTTTTTCCTGTTTCATTAACATGGGAAATTTAAGTTTACACGGTTTTGAACAAGGTATCGTCCAAAGACATTTTTGAAATTTTCGTGTACTCAGATGTGTTAATAAACAGAATATGTGGTATTGGAGTGATACGAATCACAGAGATCTGTACCGGAGATCCCTGTACTTCGACAGGGTGACAGTATGGTGTGCAATTTCAAGAATTGGGATTATGGGGCTATACTTTTTTGAATAAAACCATTGAGTAGTTACAGTCACTTCTGCACGTTAGATGACCATGATCCAGGATCATTTTTCTTGCATCAGTTGCAAGGGATGAAGCTGAAAGACGTCTGGTTTCAGCAGGACCACGCTACAGTCCACACAGCAAGGGTTTCCATAGACATTTTGCGAGACAAATTCCCCGGGTTCCTCATCTCCCTAAGAGGCGATTTAAACTGGCCAGCGCGCTCTCCTGATTTGGCCCTTGTGATTTTTTTCTGTAGGGGATCCCCAAAATTCTTGACTTAGAACGATCGTCCCAGGACCCTGGAAGTCCTGAAACACAATATTCGAGCCCAAATCGCCGAAATTCCTGTAGCAATGATTCAAAGAATGCACGAAAACTTCAGAAAAAGGCTTACTCAGTATTTGGAGTATGAGGGGCACCATTTGGACGATACCTTGTTCAAAACCGTTTGAACTTAAATTTCCCATGTTAATAAAACAGGAAAAACTAAAAAAACTTCGACAAGGCCACGATACACTTATTACCGGTATGTTCAGTAAGAACTTAAAACTCGTTCGTTCTGCGCAATTACGTCACGTAGGAGACACGTTGTGGTTGGCGGTTGGAACAAAAACGGTTAAGCGTCTCAGCCAATTAACGCTACGTAATTTAGACGTCAATTCAAAAACATATCGCGGGAATGTAAACACGAAACTCTAACCTCATTTCTAAACGTCAACGGCTGGGATCGGTTTACGTCACCGCAGTATAGATGTCGCTACCGTCTCGCAGCCAAGATCAGATCTGCCGCGAGACGCTCGTGTTGAAGCACGTAGTACATAATGTTTCGAATTTGACATTTTTGGCTCCAAGCTGACGTCACATAGTGCGAGAAGGATAGAGCTACCTGCGCATGAGCATACCGGTAATAAGTGTATCGTGGTCAAGGCATTTGATTAACGTCAAATGGTTTGACGTTCGTTAACTCATGAAAATCTGTTTCATAATTGGTTAAAACAGATTTGACGTTGATCAAATGCTTTGACAACCTTCACGAAGGTTGGTGAAGCAGGGTATTAGTCTGTGTTTTATTCCAATTTCTAATCACGTCTGTCGTGGGCTGGACTACGAAAAGGGACCTTATGTCGGAAAACAAGTTTCCCAATAAAACGGGTTTAAAGATTTCAAGTATTTAAAAAAAAAGTTACAGTTTGTTCCGTTAGAAAGAGCGTCCTTTTCTTTATGAGAAAAGTCAAGAAAGTGAAAAAAAAATTTTCATGATTTTTCTCAACTTTCAACTTTGAGATTGATTTGTGAAGTGAGTGATGAAGATAGAAACTTGTGGTTCACGCCATTCGAAAGAACGTCTTTTTTTCCTATAAAAAATTACCAAAAAAGTGAAAATTGATTTCTCCGACGTAAGGTGCCTTCTCTTAGTCCAGGTCATATATACGTTTCTTGTGTGACTTAAAAAACACATCCATTTTGGACCGGTAGAAAAATTGAAAATTGTTTCACGTTATAATTTTGACTGACAATTCGTAACTGAAGATATATGTAGGAGAATTCGATGAAAAAAACTTTCCAAAGGATTTTCAATTGAGAAATACTAATTGAAATAAATCTGATTATCGAAGAACTTTTGTTACGAATCCACGATGTTTTCGGAAACACCCACGCTCTCGAAAACTGCGTTTTAAATAACACGGCTAGCTAACACGTGCAGTCCATCTACGGTTAAGCAAGTGGCAGATGTAGTAGAATTTTGAGCAATTTATGCTACATTCTTTCAAATTAATTATTTACTGTTGCTAATTTTTCCAAATTGTAACAATTCATAAACTTTTTCTTAAATTTCATTTTTGATATCTCTTTTTGATCTCAAAACTTCGAGCTCTTCATTTCCCTTCTTTTGGTATATTTCATGGCGTTGTAACATTTCTATTACTTATGAAATCTTAAAAATTATATTCCGACTATTTGACAGCTACTTGTCGTTTCTCATATTTTCAATTTTCTTCTTCCAATTTTGCTTTTTAGGTGTCTAACCCAAATTCTTTCTTCTCTCGACCTCCCAGCCTCTATTGCACGTATTTTCAAATCTCAAAACGTTACAATAAACTCCAGGGAAATCACCTGTATCTTTGCCACAAAATTCTACCTACGTAGCACTTAGCACTACCTTCTATGGATCCATGAAATTATTACCAATAAAGTTCACCTGAGGTGAGTTTAAACAATTTTTCAACTCAAATATCTCAAAATTTCATATTAACAAGTTTTTTATATTTTATAGATCGTAGATTATCGTTCAACCAATTTATCATTTTCACGTTAAGCAAGATTACTTTTAAAAAAAGAACTCAAAATAAAAAATTTTTAAGTAAATTTGTGGTTTTTAGTATGTATTTATGGTTAAATTCAAAAAAATATAAGAATAATACATTACGTAGAAAATCAAAAATACTTTACTTAATTTTGTTTATGTTAAGCATTTATTGACTAATTGAATAAACTAGAAAAATATTTAAAGATTTACCTAATACAATAATATAATGTAATTCGGTAAAAAAAAGTTTCAGTGCTTACTATTTCTAAATTAACAAGAGAACTATTAGATTATGCTATTTTAAATTACTTTGAATAATGTATTTTTCAAAAATTATGTTAACTTGACCACATAAATTTTAATGTGTACCTTAAAAGCTGCATTTACTTTTGCTGCGTGAAAACCATTGAACTATAACAAAAATTTGCATGATTTACTGAGCTTTCATAATATATTATTATGTCCACTACTGAAAATAATTAATAAATAGCACAGCTGTAAACATTTCCATTTAATTTTTATTCAGTTCCAAATTTTAACTATCAACATATTTCTGATCCACTAGTATTCGTGTTTTTTTTTTTTTTTTCATCTTTCCATCTTTTCGTTGTGGTATTTGTATTTTATTAATTACGTTAGGGATCGCACTATATAATTTTGTTTCATTTTAATTTGTCCCCTAGATCGGCATTATTTGTCTATCTACACACAAACATAAGCTCGGAGTGAGCTTCAACATCTAGCTTTGGTTTCGTTTGGCCATATACATTATAAATACAGCATTAAAGGCTATGTAGTCTCATAGTTTCATTAACCATCTTCCTTTATTCATTTCTATGTCTGGACTTCTCTTGCAAATCCGTCACCTTTACATTTTTTTCTAGTCAGATTAAGTGGTAAAACTCACTTTTAAAGTTAAAATTATGTGAAAGAGAAACAAATCGCTTGGCTGAAATGATCACATATACTAAAATTTTCCATTTAAACTTCTGCGTTTAAACTTAAACTTAATTGGTTAATCCGCATCTACAAAATAAAATAACACTAAATCCGAGTATGTATGTTAAAAACACTACAAAAGCCATTTGAAACTAGGAACAAAGTTATGATATAGGATATGCTGTATGTCTGACAAAGTAAATTAATTTAAATTTGTGATAGGTATGGGCAAGTTATATGATTAACTAAATAATTTATGATTGGTAGAAAGAACGTGAAATAAATTTTTAAGAATGGTAGGTGCGGATTTTATAAAACAAATTGTTGATGTTACAATGATGAGGAATACCTACAAATTTCAATACAATGAAGAATAAAGAATAAATATCTCTCCCGCTTTCTTATAAATAAATACTTTCCGGAAAACTTGCATCCCAAGCTGGTATTAATAAAAAAGCCAGATGAAAACCAACTAAGCAGACTTTGCAGGATACAATATGCCACTTCTTCGAGATGTTGATTTGAGCTAGCAATACCGTGCTGGCCACAGGCTGTGGCGAAAACTAAGTATCAGAGAACCGCGTCACGTCCCCTCGTACTGTTCTTGACCCGTCATCCCGTTGTGTGTTCATGTTCTTTTTGGCTTGAGCTTGGCACTTCTGTTACGAGTTTTATTTTTCTATTGATGTGTTTTTAAAGTCAAAGAAAAGAATAAAAAATATTTTATGTTGTGGTTTCACACACAAAAGCTTCAATTTATTTTACTTTTAAGTTTAACTCCCGCAATAATGTGGGAATGCAAATTATCAATTTTGCCTGCATTCCAAAAAAAACTCTTAGGCTGTCTGCTGCCAAAAGACAAAGTTGGATAAACGAAAGGGTTATAACGACTTTAAATTTATCAAACTTTGGAACAAAACAATGATAGTTTGTTTGCGGCAATACTGAAAATCGATTGAAATAGAACTACGACATAGGTAGGTACCTAATGCGAGAACTTCAAATATCATAATATGCACAATGGAATGCTATGTACATGCTATATGCAATATAATATGCTAGGCAATATCATCGGGCCCATAAATAGAAACTGAATGTAGGTTAAACCAATAATATATTGTGTGTATTGTGTATACTAACCTTCTTCTGTACAATAATTTCAAAAAATCTCAATGGATATAATGTTAAGTTTATCTAAAATTATCAATAACAAGATTTAAAGTTTTAATTGGAAATTTAAGATTTCAAACAAAAGCGTATTCTTGCTTAGCAAGGCATCACGATAGCTTTAGCTCGAGTGCATTTGTTTATAGCAATAATGCATTTTGCTATGCATTAAAAAGGATGGTCACCTCTTTTGAATGGATGGAGCTCTCTTTTTAACGTAAGTACTACTATACTAAAATTGTAGGCATCAACAGATTTATTTTAAAGGTATTGAATTGTCAATACATAATATCTATTATGTAGGTACCTCTTAACTTAATATTATATAATTTACAGTGAAGTATATTGGAAGTCATAAATTGACAATAACTGATACTTTATGAATTTTTCAAGTGGGATATGAAGGAATCTTTATTGATTTTTGAACTTTGTACAGAAAAGTGACCTCTGTTCCAATTTATAAATTATTTTGTTTTCAAGTTTCTTTAATTACAAATCGTACCTCTTGAGGAAAGCAGGCAAGAAATGCTAATGGCAAATATTAAAATCGTATACTGTACAGTTGGAAAGGTAAATGGTTCAGAAAAAATTTTACGCTTAAAAAATATTAAAACTCGCAGAGGCTTTATTTTAATAAAAGCATCAAACAATTTACAGCCTTTGTTCGTTTCCGTAGGAGGTTTAGCTAATTTTGAAATAGAAAAACAAATTTAATGCACTTCTTATATATTATTATAGAGAAGCGAATTAGAAATTATAAAAGAAAAAATAGATTTGTAAAAAAGAGAATATGTGATGAACTGTCAGTTTCGTAAAGCACTTATTTAAAATGCTATCATTACGCGCAATATAATAGTAATAGTTTTTCGATATTCTCCTTCACGTGCCGTTATTAGTAAAAAGTGAAGCGAACGGTAGCTAGGAACGGCCCGCTAGCATTAATATTGCATGCGAAGCTTCGGTCGGATGCTCTAACGAGGGTAGCTACTCTGGAGCGTCGACACGCTGCCCTGAAGCGAAGGGTAAGGCGGGATACCTCACTCTAGTTGACAGATAGGGTACGTCGAGCACGTCGCCGCCGAGCAATCGCGTGCTACTTCTAGAACCACCACTTATAAATTCTCGCTCGATTTAAGTTTCACCAACTATTATAATAATTTTTTCATAATTTCAGTTTTAATCCATCTTTGTCATGCCATTCGTTAAACTGATTTTACGGAACATCAAAAAAGACATTTGTTTTTTGCAATTCCGGAAACAAAATAAACTAAAATGTTATACAAAGAATTGTATAAATCGTTAAAGCAAAACTGCCATTTTAATTTGCTATATCAAATGGTTCACAAGAAGTGCAGATATTTATTTATTTTGTGTGAATTTTGAAATCACTTTATATTCTATATTTTTTTTATTCAATTTTAAATATCGACTTTTTTGTTTTCAGCTTTATTATACCCTAAACCTTGTTTTTCTACGATTTTTTGAGTTTGGAACTTCCTTAACGATAATATTCTTAGGTTTCTATTACTTGCATTGCTTATTTCAGTTTTTTCTTTATTAAATTATTAAAGTTAGGTAGATATGATAATATAAATTATTAATTTATATTAAATAGAAATAGAATTATATTTATTTCGAATTAAAAAGTTATTAAGGTTGATATGAAAAAACACGGATACTTCTATACTTTTTCGTTAATATCTTGAAAACCAAAGGTAGGTATACATAATTTTAGCTATTAGATTATAAAAGTTTCTACAGTAATGGTTTTAACAAAAATTATGTATACATTTTTTTTTTGTTTTAACATGTTAGTATATCCTTACGATTTGTTAAGTAATTTTTCAAGAAACATTTTTTATTTCATAACAAATTTCTTCATGTTTAACAATAATTGCAATTATTGTTGTAAGTAACATATTTTAATTTTTACATGTAAATTTCGTGCACGCAATTGTTTTTAAAACAAAAGAATGACGAGCGGCAGTAAAGTACTTTAGTGCATACGCACTAAAATAAAGATAACTTTAATTACAGTTAATAATTAGTTTTTTAAATTTTCAGAAAAGAATAACATGTTTTATTCCAAACTAATGTACTTTTTGTGTCTTCTCCATAATTGTCAATCGAACAAGCTCGTCGCAAAAAGACAAACCCATTAGCTTTTAATAAAACAATATATTATTATACTATATTTTAGAATTTTCTTGTCTATTTTCACTGAAAAAAACTACCTTGGAATTTATTTCTAATATAATGTTTGTAGTACATTTTTTTTGTAATTTATTGCTATGTACAATAGCAATTATTACAATTATTACTGAAATGTTGTGGTAAATTCTTTGTATAAATAATGAATATAATCCATGCTAACTAATCTTCAGAACCAGATTAAGGGGGGGCTAAAAGGGCTGCAGCCCCGAGCATCCAATTTTCTAGGGGCCTCAAAACATTTAAGGTGGCCGAGAAATTCGCTTTTCTTATTTGACGCAAATCTTAAAAGCTAATAGATTTGGAGAAATTCTGAAAACACCATCAAATAGCTTATGCCTGAAATTACAAAATGGGTGATTTTAGTAAAAAAATTTGCCAAAAATTATTTTCTGTTGGAATTGTTTTCCAAATATTATTTCACCCATACATTTTTAAAGCCTAAATTTGGATTCTAGATGTAGCGTGTACCTGAAAGAACGTTTTTTCATCAAGTAAATATTTTTAAATTACATATTTTTTGAAATTTGTGTCGAATGGAAAATGGCTTTCGCATTTACTAATAATGCATATATGTAGGCAACCAACAATATTACTATAGTCCTTTAATCAAAGCTGTTTAGCGTAAATATTATCTTTGCACCGTTTGCGTTTTTCGCAAAGTGTAAAAATCCCGTTTCGATTATAAGTTGGTTTTTGGTTATTACCTTTTTTATATTATATAAAATATTTGGACATTATTTGCGATAGAATTTTGTAATTATATCAACGCTACTAATTATTGTAACGAGTACAATAAGTAAATCAGGGCCGGCAGGGGCGGATCCAGAATTTTTTTCTGGGGGGGGGCACAAAGGGTCGAGACGGGCAAAAAGTGTTCTCAGATTTGGGTTTGTCTCCATGTTTCCTTGTTAATTTTAAGCGTCTGAATCCGCCTATGAGGGCCGGCATCTTTTAGATTTGCCGTGTGGTGCTCACATAATATTATGTGATGTAAAATGCAATTTTTTCAAGTGTTTAGTGTTTTCTTTCCCAAATTATATACTGTTTTGTAATTTTCCGTGTGGTGCTCAAAATCCGTGGTGTGGTGCTTGAGCACTTAAGCAATACAACTGTTGCCGGCTCTAAGTACATCATGTGCTGTATTTCTGTTTTCAACTTGCATTGTCTGAGTTAAACATACATATATAACAGTTCGGCTGAAAAGTTCGTATCGTTTTGAAGAAAAAAAATTTTTTTTGGAAAAATTCAATTTAATTATTCAACATAGTTGCCTTCACGGGTGATACACCGATTATAGCGGTCTTCCAACTTTTCGATACCATTTTTGTAGTATGATTTGTCTTTAGCCTCAAAATAGGCCTCTATTTCGGCGATTACTTCTTTATTTCTTCTAAATTTCTTTCCAGCGAGAATTCTCTTAAGGTCTCCAAACAGGAAATAGTCGCTGGGGGCCAAATCTAGAGAATACCCTGAGTGGGGAAGCAATTCATAACTTAATTCATTGAGTTTGACCATCGTTTTTATCGGCTTGTGACACGGTGCATTTTCTTGGTGAAACAAAAAATTTTTTTTCTTGAAATGGGGCCGTTTTTTCCCAATTTCATCCTTCAAACGCTCCAACAATGCTATATAATAGTCGCTGTTGATTGTTTTCCCTTTTTTAAGATAATCGATGAACAATATACCATGCGCATCCCAAAATACAGACGCCATGACCTTGCCAGCCGACTGTTGTGTTTTTCCTCGCTTTGGATTGGTTTCGTCGCGTGCAGTCTACACAGCTGACTGCCGATTGAACTCTGGAGTGTGGTGATGGAGCCATGTTTCATCCATTGTCACATATCGACCCAAATTTTCAGCTTTATTGCGGTTGAACAACCCCAAACACTGCTTCGAATCATTACCATGTTGTCGCTTTTGTGTTGTCATGTTGTCGATATGTCCAACACGTTCCTTTGATGTCTTTAGAGTCTCAGCTATCTCGATCAACTTCATTTTACGGCCATCCAAAATTATTTGGTGGATTTTTTTGACGTTTTCACCTGTAACGGCCTCTTTTGGACGTCCACTGCGCTCATCATTTTCGATGCTCATATAATTTTATACATTAACAAATAATATGTAAAAATTTTGTGATTTGTCCTCAAATATATTGGGATTACCCTAACATTTTATAAAATTTTAATTATTAGTAGAGTCAAGTAGGGTAATTTCGAACGGGTTTTATTTTTTGTCTATAGCCAGGGCCGCAATAAGGCATGTGAGTACCCTAGGCATTTTTTTTGCCGCCCCTTATAATAAAAAATTGAAATTATTGTTACAGCATATACGAATTTATTAGCAAAAAGAAACTCTGAGAGTTAAGAACTTACTTGAATTTTTATTTATGTTACATTTTTTATTAGAATTAATTGGAATTTTTGCCGCCCCTAAAAGACTGCCGCCCTAGGCAGCTGCCTTGCTTGCCTAATGGATAAATCGGCCCTATCTATAGCGGTGTGAAAAATGTACATTTTGGAACATTTTTTGGCTGGAAATGCAAGAGGAACTCAAGTCCTAACTCGCTGCATTCATGGATTGTCAATATTTACAGTTTTTCATTCAATATTTCCCTCTGAAAAAAAAGTTGCTTTTTGAATTTTTGCAAAATGGTGGGGTAATTTCAAACACCCAAGAAAACTGCCTACAAGAAGCATCAAGATTCACATAAATCGGTTTAAAAGGTGACCACAAATCTATTGAATAAAAATCATCGAATTTAATTAATGTTTATTTGTGAAATATGTTATATAAAATTTTTTTTTTTATTTATTTTTTTTTATGTGAAAGTATGATATAAATAAGCAATAAATATATTATTAAAAAAAAAAATTAATTCATTTTGATTTAATACGTAATATAAAGTGGTCGGAATTTTCTAGGATAGTCTTTACCATAGATAATATGTTATGTTCGGAATTCCTCCACTGACACCACTTTACGCACATGTTTTGTATTTCACGACTATATGGTAGAAAATGCAAAATCTCTTCGGTTTCTGAAAGAGCATCATTAAACCTTTGGTATATATTAAATTTACCCCATAATTGTGACGATTAGTTTGTCAGAAACACAATATTTTGAGAGCCGAATAAAACTTTGGGAATACAAAAATTGTCACTCGTTTCACACAGCTAATATACGCACGTTTGAACGCACCAGTGACTATTGAAAAATGTGATAGTATTGTAAACAGCAACTGACAAAAATTTGGTTTGTCACGTGTCAACACAACTCGAGATAATGACCGTGTTCGGAATTCCCCACTGTTCGGATTTACCCCACTTCACTATACCTATGTAATATAATGTAATATAATGTAATGTAATGTAATATATACCTATGTTTTGGTAGGTAGAAGCTGAAAATTAATAAAATAATACTATTTTTATTTAGTGTCTTGTGTTTGACAAAATTTACAAAATATACAAGTCTAAATTTTCAAAAAATTTGCTATGATAAATTTGATGAAAATTTATGTCAAATATTATAGTAAATAAATGTTATATGCATCAGCAGTGAATATCTGGTGCCGGCAAGACGATAACAACTACTATGTAATCTTTACCGGTGATAAGCACACATACCATCTTGCACCATATTAACAATTATAAATAAAAATGCATTTTGCTACAAGTAGCGACACTAGCGGATTTACTTTCCTACGCGAATTTCTCGGCCACCTTAAAGCAACAAAATTTAAATCACCCAAGTTTACATTTACACAAAATTTTACGTTTTTACGTACAGCAGAGATTTGCAACTCAAAGAGCAAGAAGAAATTGGTACCACAAAAAATGGTAAATTACATTGAAATTCAATTCAAAATCTAAAATAAACAAGATTTTTACACGTACATATTATATTGCAGTTATAAAAAATAAAACCCCAAACTTTAAACTTATAATTTTGTAAGTGAGCACTTTTTTTTTAAACAGAAAAATTTTGATTTCATTATAACTCAAAAATGGTACGTTTCTGAAAAATTTTGTCGACACATTTTTATTTGTAATGATTAGTACTACCATAATCTAAATAAAATTTACTATCCAATTTACCTCATAAAGGTTGTCGAAAACATCAATTATTAAATCAAGGACGTATTGCTGTTATATTTCGTATTTTTGGATTTACTAAAACATTAAAACAAGACAGTTTTTTACTAGGATGACAGTAGCATGGTTGTTCTCAAAAAATATTTAACTGTTTCCATAATAACGACATTTAAGAGGTGACCTAATACTTTTGGCCAAGGCTGTATGTGTTTTATTTCTCTGATTTCTTTTTTAACGTTTATATTTCTATTCATCCAATATTACTTTCTAGACCAACTTAATTGTAAACTTTTTTATCGCATTTTCTTTTATTTTCCACAAATATAATAATTTTATTAGAGCGGCTAAATAACACCGAGCTAGACTCGATGCCATTTTTCTACAAATCTCTTTACATTTCTACGGCTTCGTCCAAAGCCAAATATAGATGTCCAGCGCTTTAACTGGTAGCCTACGACGGTGCTCTAATTGAAAAGTAATTATTGTGTATTCGCAAAAATACATATAAATATTATTATTATTCAGAACCATTTTTTAAATAAATTACTATTGCAATCTAATCCCGATTTTTTGCCCCAATAAAATAATAAGCATTTGTTTTTCTTTTTGGCATTGTTTCAAAAAACAAGAAATATTACCTTTGTTGTCGCAAATTAGTTAGAGAAATTGTCTCAGATAATATGGAAAAACTGAAAATCTGTAAAAATCAAATTGAATTTTATTTGATTTTGTTTCATACATAGCTAATATAATTTATATTATGTTACGTTGATATTCTATTGTCTATGACATATTATATGTATATGTATAACTCAGTATCAATTTATAATATACTATTATATCTTATATCGAACAAAAGTATTAATTTTTATAATAATATGCATTTTTTTTGTTACAGCGAAAATGCATTAAAATGATTTTAGACAAGAAATGTCAAGTTTAAGAAAACCCTTTAAATTAATTATTATTTTGAACATATAGTACAAATATCTGTATCTTGTCATAATAGAACCAATGGCACAAAGGTGTTACGAAACATGTGCCAAGCATCAACAATACATTGGTGGCTTTGCCAGTCTCATTGTTTCGTATCTTAACAGTCGCATCAAATAGCACTACAGGAATATAAAATGCATATTATAGAGACATTTTTTTAAAATAGCTAAGCCATTTCATTTTTAGCATCTTTTTTTTAGTAGAAAAATTAGTAAAAATTACAAAAGAAGATTAATAATAACCATCAAACGATAATTATCAGTTAACTATGTATGTTGAAATATTCCAAAGAGTTAAAAGGTAGAGTAAATAATATACTACATATAGTATGTAGACAAAAATTTTATATTGTACTTTGCTCAGTATACCAAAGCATTCGGAACCCACGCTTTTACCTCTTTCAGGTCACGAAATTTCACAGAAATCTTTGAACCTGCGAGCTTGGAGCTTCTTAAAATTATATGAAAATTATAAGAGAGAACCAAAGAAATCATCAGATATTCAACTACATAATTGAAATTTTCTTGAATTTTAACTTTAGTGTATTTTTAAAGTTAAATTATTATTATTTTTTATTGCTTACTCAATTGCAAATGCATCACAATTTTATTTAATGAATAAAAATCTCAGAACCAATTTTTTCGTTTATTATTATTAGGCATAAGAAGTCGGATTAACTATAGTATTACGAAATCCGGTTTTTTAGCATTAGTTTCTAATTTGAGTTAATGAGATCCAAACAGAGTTTAAAGATATAAGAAACTGTTCTCTCCTTTTCACGTTTATCAAAGTTTCCTACTCCTAACTAATTAGTGTACAGTTTCAGGTCCGCACTAAGAAAGGAATCAACTGGAATGATTATTTTCCATAGGTAAAATTTCAATTTTATGTGGTATTTGAAAATTGAAAAACAAATTATGTAACATTTTATTTAAATATTAAAATATTAATCTCTACATTTAAAAAGGAAAGTTTGTTTGTTCACTAGACACTCCTAGGCCCTTTAACTAATCTGAACCAAATTTTGCACACTTACTCAGTAACCATCGGGTTAAGATCTGTTCAAAAATATTTTTTTATTCGAGAGGAGAGAATCGCCTCACGAAATTAGGAATTAATGTCCCTATAGAAAAGTAACAGAAAAAAATCCTGAAAGATGAAATTAAAACTAAAAATTAGAAATTAAAAAAAATTATTTTATTTTAAGTAAGACTCCGGGCGAAGCCGGGTATCTAGCTGGTACTAATACTGGTATTTCACAAGTGATTCTTATATTTTCAAGTTCTTTTTGCGATTTTTTATTATCAAAATAGATAATGAGTAAATAGATAAAGCTTACAAATTTAAAGCAATATAGAGACAAACTTTAATTGAGCTAAATATATGAGTATTTATTTTTGAGTTTGTTTTAACTTAATTCTCACCACTCGTTTTCTCATTTTCTGAGGTAAATGAGGAATCTCCAAGTAGGTATATAACTGAAAATGCAGTAGGTTGTATGTAAATCATTATACTTTTTATTATATATTTCAATAACTTTTTAAATATAATTAAACACTTCAAAATATTTGGTAATGTAATTTGCTAGTATTTTTTGACTATCAGGTACGTTTTATATTTACCGCTTTTGCACCGCATCGAGACAATGGTACTCAGGTTGTTACTAAACAGTTGGTTTATTTGAAACCCAGCATGCAATCCATTATATTATAAATAATAATCTTTGATCATATGTTTCACAGTTTTTTAATTTATTTATTCATACCTGTGCAATATTGAAAATGCTGTATTTATACATTATTCACTTGTAATTAAGTATGTGTTGCATGCAATTGTTTTTTCGAGTTAATTAATTTCATTTGTTTTGATTTGTTAGACAAACCCCCTTTTATTTTAATACTTTATAAAAACTTTATACTAATAGATTTTATTTTAATTTTCAATTTTGGAAATTTTTTAATTTTTTTAATTTTAACATAATAAATTTAAAAATATTTTTAACATTTCGTTATGTTGAACGAGCACATTGGAAAGATTCTGAACCGAATTCCACTTTGTTACGAAAGGTATTTAATTATACAGTCAACTTATTTTCTGCACCCTTCCGTATGATCTTAAAGTTTTGAATTATTTTGCAATATTTTAGTACCTATCGTTTGTTTCCACTTTAAAGCCAATTAAACACTTGATGATTTTCAAAATTCAATGATAGTGCGCTTTTAAAATTTGTAGGCTACCCAATTAAATTCCCCAAAAATCACAAAATTCCGTTACCTTATACCGAAGTCGGAATCATTTTAAAAAAAATTTCAACAAATTTCTTTGATCTTTAAGCGCAGGAAAATCGTAATTGTATTATGTACGTTGGTAAAGTTTTATTTTTAAATTTGGTCGAGTATCTGTTTTTCTAAATACATAAAATGTAAATTTAGAAAAGTTTTGAGCTTCGGAACTTAATGTCTGCACCTGTTGCTTGATGGTTAGCTTCGCATTTCCCGGTCTCATTTTGCTACGAAACGCGAGCACTCGTTATCGGTGAAACAACACGTTTATCGTAGAGCGCACTTACTGCCTCAGTTCCCTTCTATTATTAATGTTCTTCCTAATGGCGATCGATAGTTCAGATAGGACTGTTTTCCGGCGATAGTTTGATACCAAGCAATTCCAAAGTTTATATATGTAAAAAACAGCATCAAATTCGTAGGTGCTAAGGTAATTCGTTAACTAAACAATAACACTTTCTTTAGAGAATAAGGAAATTTCATCAGCCATTTGCGTACATCCTATTTTTTATCTTTAATTTTGAAAGCTAATCCAACGACCCGAACAGATTTTAAGCACCAATTACAATATTGGGAGATATAAACAGTTTAATAATTACGATATTCATCAATTAAACAAAGTACCCACTTGTTCGTTCAAAACATTGGTTAGCTCTGCTCCTCTGCTTAGCAAATTAGTTTTTAAGGAACATTTTGTATTTAACACACTTCAATAACAGATTAATCTGTTCCACTTGAGGTGCGCGATTATCAAATAATTAATTTTTTTCGACTAATCGGTTATAGAAAATATTTGTTTTTTTTTATTTTTTGTTTTTTTTGCTTTAGCTTTTCTATTAAAAACAATGTAAACAATAATATATGTGAAAACTCCCCTATATTCGTTCAAATATCACGAAATTAGAATGGTTTTTTTAAAACTTCTACCAACCAGCAGGGTAATTAGTTAACTTCGTTATAATTTATCATTATTTCCATAATCGTGTCGATTATTTTCATAATCGATTATTTCCATAATCGATTGTTATGAGTTATTATCATAATCGATTATGAAATAAACGATTACGATATTCGATTAATTAAAAAATCAATTCTAAATTAATTTTTATGATTGTGGAATCAATGATTAATGATTATCATTGGATAATTTTAGAAAGTAATTTCTCTCCAATTTTTTAATTTCCAAATGAATTACACATATTTACTTTATATTTTCATACTATGAAAACGGATTTGTCACGCTAACAAAGCTAATAGTAGCTATAGCTTCAACAGAATTTGCTTTTGTTCAGACCAAACTTTTTTTTCTATCAAAATAAATATTTTTTACCGAACAAAAACACTTTTGTTAAGGCAGCTTAAAATTTGTTGTAGCAACAAAAAACTATAGTTAGTTAGAGCGACAAATCTTTTTTCGGAGTTAAAATTAAAAAAAAATTGAAATATCAAAATCTACAGATTTCAAACTAATAAATCGAATTAAATAGAAGCTTCTTCGTTGAAACATTTATAATAATTACTATTTAATAACTAATTTATTAATTGCCGTTACCGTACTTAATGTGTAGTGTAATAGTCCACTTTATTCCCATGATCAAAAGTGACCGCTGACCTACAAACCCTTTTTATCTGTGCTACCCCAGCATCCAGCATTGTAACAAGTTAGATAGGGTCTGCTGGTCTATCATATCAACCAACGATTTCTGAATATCATGTTGAAGCTGCAACCTGTTCTCTTCACAATATGTTTAAAGATTTCTACTAACGGTCACTCAAGATGTTATGCTAGAATTCCTATGGGAAGTTGTTATCATCGACTTTAATTGACATAATGCTAAACATAACTTTAGTATATAAAAATAATAGAGGTTCAATACAAAAAAACGAACAGCATCAATTATTAAAAAAAAAACCTAAGTTTAACGTGATAATTATTAGAGATGTAATTTACAATTCAGGACAATAAAGGATTACGCATTTTGTTATCAAACATTTTCTGCATTATTAAAGCACCATATAAACAGGTTAACGCTTAACGCGCCCTAATTATTTGCATGCCGCATTAAAATAGAGTAAAAATGTATTTAAATGATTTTGTAGTTTACTTACTTTAGAGTAAGCGCTACCGGATTACAAAAGGCAATTGTTGGGGTTTGAAAGAATCAAGAATTAAAAACTTCTTATTGTACTTTTCACAACGGATAAATATTATTATTATACATATTATTACGTTTTTTTAACGTAGGGTAACTAATTCGCGTGTTTATTATCAATGAACATTTTGGCTAGACTACTAAAGACAGTCTGATTGTAAACCAGTATTTCATTCACTACATGTAATGTCACTTCCGTCTGGTTATGTATATGACATGAGAAGATGTTGGAGATTTCGCTTTGTTGGATCGTTAAGCATCTTTGAATATTTCGAAGAAGTTGAATAAAAAAATTATGATACATCATAATTAATCTAAATTTGGGACCGGCCTGTGGTTATGTGGCACCCCAAAACAAATTATAATTTAAACGCCCCTTAGATAACACGTAGAAACGTGCCTTTTGGTAGCAGACAATTTCCGCACGTTGCAATATATTTCGCTTTTAGTCTTAGCAAAATTAAATCTGTTGAGAGCGCACCGATGCTAAGTATGTACTATATCCTTTGTTTTCTCCAACCACAAACTTTATATTAGTTCAAAACACTAATCATCTTTTTGACTATTCAAATTACAAGATTGTAAAATTACGTATTTTATAATCAAAAATCAATTTTTTTGTACCTACTTATCTAATAGCTCGATAAATTGCGTCTATATCTGCAATATTTGACTCTTTATCGATGCGAAGTTCTAACTTGACTATATAATGCTACCAGAACACGTATAAACGCGGCTGGCACGTTGTTGATGGAAAGCCTATGTATGTTCACATAGTTTCATCTTCCCTCACGCTTCGTCCTTTTCACTCCGACTTCGGCTTTTGTAAAGCTTTTCCCAAATTCTCCGTACGTCGATCGTAGCTTTGCAATCGGTCTTGTTATTTGCCTTGACAAGATAAGACGGCGTTGATCGAATGCTTTCACTGTTAGAGCACGATCCCAGATGCTAGTGAAATTTTATTATCAATTGAGTATACGCGTATATATACGCAAGATAATTTGATAAGATCATTTCACGCAAGTAAGGTATGCAAATGTCTAATGTCAAATATATATATATCCAGGAAATAACCGACTGCATTGACAGACAAACGTTTCTCGATCTACGGGGTTTGAGTATTTATACTATACAATAAATATACTATTTTTAGGGAAGAGTACAAAAACCCGGAACTAGATTTTAAAAATTTTCTTATGCAATAGTTGTGGACATAAATTACAAATACAAACATTCCGTAAACAATCCTTAAAACTGCAATGCGAATACTGTGTTGGCTGTTTGCATATGGTTAGCTGCTCCCAATAAAATTTTTTTTTGAAATCTCTGTTTTTAAGTAAAATGTGGCTATGATTAACGAAATCCAATTTAAAATAAAATTATGCTACCAATACCATGTTTAACTGTTCGAATATCAGCATCTCTCTGTAGCGTAGTTTAATCGTAGTTTAATCGCTCAATTTAACCGTTATCTAATATAATCCGTCGCATTTCGCAAATATCTAGAATACATTCGGGTTGGGTTATCGTACTCGAGCCATATTTTTACAATCGCGTAGAACTATTTTTAGCGTTAAAATCGGTAAATCACAATATATTGCGATGAAACACGTAGAGATAAACAAGAAAAAGAATAGAGTGTACGACGAGAACCTAAAGAGGAAAGTCGAAAATTGAGAAGCTTTGATTGACGTCTCAAGGATCAGATTAGGTTTAGTTAGCGTAGGTGTAGAGCAAGTTAGTTTTTGTTTTTGGTGAAAAAGAGAATGCCATATTCATATGTAATGTTAATTTGAATAATTTGATAGAAATAATTTGTAGAAGATTATAAATAAATATCTACATCAATAAAAGAAGTATTAAGCTAAGTGGAGGAGTTATTGAAGGTAGAAAAACAAATAACAATTTTGAAATAAATACATAACATTTTGGCATCCCAACGTGAGTGGCTGAAACGATGAAACAACGCTCATCAAACTCGCGAACCCTGAGATTAAGTTTAAGTGTAGGTGTAGGTCAAGTTTGTCAAAAAATATATTTTCGAAGACGTCGTCTTGAGTAAATACACACAATGGAAGCAAACAACGACAATGAGATTATGAAAATTTTAAAGGAGATGAACGAGACAATGAAAGAAATAAAAAGTGAAATGAAAATAATGGAGGAGCATCTCGACCAGTGGGACAAAGAAAGGAAGGTTTTCAATGCAAACTTACGATCTTCCAACGAACAAATGCGCCGAGAACGAATCAAAGCAAATGTGGTCGAAGCCGAGGTAATAGTAGAAGCAGTGGTATTGGAAAAAGGAAATGCCAGTTGTATTCAAGAAGAAATTAAGAAGATTGATGAAGAAGCAGCCATAGAAGTATTGTCAATACAGAAGGGGGTAAAAAGTGATCAGAACCAAATTGAGAAATTTTTCAAATTGAATTGAGAAAAAGAAGGAAAAGAGATGCAAGAGAAGAACGACAAAGGTGCATAAATTGGACGAAGTACGAATGCAAAATATCCTCCAACAGATTATACAGCTAGACCGAGAAGAGTGGTTTCCGATAATCGAAGAAGGTAAACAGATACTTTGCAACGAAAAGAAAGCGTTCTTAAAAACATATTGGGGGATATCTACACAAGGTAGAGCCCGGAAAAATGTAAATTGGGGTAGAGATAGAAAGAGAGTTGCCAATCGAAGCAGAGGGAATGGTAGAGCTAGAGGAAACGGTGGTGAAATTCGGCAGGAAACCGAAGGGCCAGATATACAAACAGTAAACAATACCGTAGTAATTAAAAATCACGAACCGCGATCAGGGACTAAAATACTAAGTCCGACCCAGGGGCCGGATTTTGAACGACGACAAGTTTCAGATTAGGGAAGTGAGCTATTACGTACACCCGCAGGAGCATAACGATAGAGAAATCAACAACAAACTCAACAGACTCAAATTAGAAATCAATAATCCATTTTAGGCCAAAATTAGAAATTACAAGACTTAAAAATTAAATTCATTTTATTAAAAATAATTACAAACACCAACAAATTCAGTAAGGGGCAAACCTAAAAAAAAGAGTTATTGTAACAACGATTATTTAATTAAAAATCATACCCATTTTAGACAAAAATTTGAAATTAAATGAAAATTTAAAACCAAATGTAGGAACAAACTTCAAAATGACAAACGTCAAATCAATTTAAATTAACTAAACTGACAGTGACAGAAGAAAAATTTAAGAAACATAACGAACGTCTTTTAAATTTGAAAATGAGCAAAAGATAATTCGATGTTGGCGATATTGTAGTAGTAAAAAGATTGCGGGTGGCGGATAGAGCACGAAATAGGTGCGCAAAATTGATGTTGCCATATGAGGGACCATACAAGGTCGGGCGCATTTTAAACGAGAATTCATATGAATTGCATTATTTAGAAAATGACGGAATCAGGGGAAAATTCCACATAAATTTAATATATCCTTACGCGATCGTTTCGGATGACGAAATAGAGTAGGAAATTGTGAAATCAATGGTCCAAATAGGAGCTAGAAGTAACTGTTGAAAATAGGTCAAATTAGGAAATTTAAATTTTATATAAACAAAGATGTACCAGACAACTAAAAATTCCGGAAATTCGCCGATGGCTAAGGGAAAATGGGGAAAAATATTTATATACCGGCTAAATACCGAAGAAGGGGATTAATTGAAGATCAGCAAATAACTGAGAATAGGCGTGGGTTATTCCGGCAAAAGACTGAAGCATAACCTAAATTGACGCTCAGTAGCTGATAGAAGTGAAAGTGGTTCAGACAATAGTTCTGACGATTAAATAAAGTTAATTTCAGGCAAGTCCTGAAAAGTTAAAAAGTAATTACGATTACTAAGTGCGCTGCACAAAGCAGTATAGGCTACAAGGTACATAGTTGTTGCATAAAATGTTCCAAAATAAAAAAAAACAACCACGAAGGTAAAAGGGACGTTAAGAGGGAGACAAAATTGATTGACAATACGAAAAAAAAAACAAGTTTTCGAAACGAAAGGATTTTTAAGTTAGGAAGATTTTATTAAGATGCAAAAAGGAAGCACAAATTCTCATATGGTGACATCAAAATTGCCAAGGTTGAAAATTTTTAAATAGTTTAACCGTTTTAGTTAGTTAAATAGTTTAGTTTAGTTTAGTTTAGTTGAAACAAATGTTAGGTGGAAATGTTGGAAAGAACCTTGATGAGAAGTTACCATGTTTGGAAGCCAAGTTAAAGTCAGCATCATTTTCATTAATAAAAAAAAAAAAAAAGAGCCGAAGATATTTAAATTCAGTGAAAAAACTTCTTTATTAAGAAAAGAGCTTAAGATTAAATTTTATTCACCTCATTTAAGGGGATAAAATATGCGATGAAACACGTAGAGATAAACAAGAAAAAGAATAGAGTGTACGACGAGAACCTAAAGAGGAAAGTCGAAAATTGAGAAGCTTTGATTGACGTCTCAAGGATCAGATTAGGTTTAGTTAGAGTAGGTGTAGAGCAAGTTAGTTTTTGTTTTTGGTGAAAAAGAGAATGTCATCTTCATATGTAATGTTAATTTGAATAATTTGATAGAAATAATTTGTAGAAGATTATAAATAAATATCTACATCAATAAAAGAAGTATTAAGCTAAGTGGAGGAGTTATTGAAGGTAGAAAAACAAATAACAATTTCGAAATAAATACATAACAATATACAATGAATTATTTTGGTATACCTATACCTATGTATTTAAGAGTTAAAATATGCAGAGCACTGTCCAGTGCTATATAAGTGCATTATGCAAAATTCGTATTTTATGTCATTTATTTACAACATATTACAAAAATTTAAAAATCACGCAATACCATCAATCTTGAAACGTTTATGTATTAAAATATGAAACAAAAATTTTAGTTTTTCATAGCAAGCTTAAATAAATTGAAATGTAAGATTCGGGGATTCACGAACTTGAATTTTCTCATTATACATAATATTCCAATGAGTAACTAAATTGTTTTTTTTTGTTTCACATCTTTCAGAGAAAGCATAAAAAAGCTAAATAAGTTTTTTAGTTTAGGATGAACTGGGTCATAATTCAGGTTTTAATGTTAAATGTCCAAATATAAGCCGCAATATTGATAAGTCGGGTGCGGAAATGTGTAAAAATAAAGTCACTAAAAAGGAATAAAATATGAATCTGTAAATATGCGTTAAAAAAAGTACAAATGCAAAAAAAAATACAAATAGATATAACTAAAAATTACATCGAAATATTAAAGATATGCATAACAGGGTCGAAGAGAATAATCCGTAATGTTAGCTGATATGTTTAACAATGTTAAATTTTCATTGAGGTGAGAACAGTATATTCACAATTAACCAGATTTATTAACATCTAATAAATGCATTATTTGAGGTTGGTAAAATAAACGTTTATTTGTGACGTGCACATAATTTATTAAAATTGTTTTAGTATACTTATAAATAGTAAATTAGAATTAATTATGCTTATTAGTATATATGTTACGGTCAATGATGACAATTCGGCCATTAACGTCAATGGCCGGACAATAACGTCAATGCCCAGCTTAGTTGGGCATTAACGTCATTGACCGGTCATTAACGTCAAGGACCATAAATTTTGGGCGATGTTGACATTTAAAATTTTATATGTGGTTTTTACATCATTGTCCGGGCAATGACGTTAATGCCCGATACAGGCTGGGCAATGATAAAACTACTATTTTATAGATTCCATTTCCAGCACTCTTAATGATAGCCGTCACAGACGTTTCGTATTTGGCCGAGTTCGGGCTTCCCTGGAAAGGTCGGGTTTCCTAGTCGAAGTGGATTGATTTCAGGGATGCTTTTAGTGAGTGAAAGAGCTTTATTTTAGAGAGCTTTTTAGAGCGCTCCAAGTCCGTTTTGGTTTGCGCAATCACGGCAAATCACACATCTACCTTAAAATAAATTAATTAAATTAAACTAATTTTTCCTCCAGGCCGTTTTAACTGTTGCAACCACGACGAATCATGGATCCACCCTAAAATGAGTTTGCATTTGTCTGAATTAAATAAAAATCCCTGTATACTTATGAAGCCGTGAAAAGGGACGAGTTACTGTCAGAAAAACGCGTGCACAACAAATAATTGTCCCGGGTTGAAGCGCATCGTTATTTTGCTGTTCCTTATAGTATTTATTCTATAATATCATCATTGTCCTATCTATTTTGGCCATTAACATCATTGACCGGCCAAAGACGTAAATATTACAATCAGATGAAAATATTTACATCATTGCCCACCGTTAACGGGCGTTGACGTCAATGGCCGGTCAATGACGTTAATGGCCAGCTTAAATGGGCATTGACGTCATTGCCCAGACATTAACGTTATTGCCCAATTTACGTCATTGACCGTAACATATATATTTTTTATTTTTGTTTAAATGAATTATATATACAATATACACTTAGTGAAGAATAAAATATTATTTTATACTAATATTCAATCCAATAATACAAAATTGTGGATTTGTTTAGTGTAATTTTTAGGAACTCTTTGGAGTTTTTTTGGAAATTTCTGAAACTCTTGAAAACCACTGAAAATTTTTGAAAATTGCTGGAATTTTTAGGAAATCTTTAAAAATCTTGGAAAATTCTGTAATACCATTAAAATTCCAAATTTGGTATACAAACATTTTTTGAAATATTGACCCCTTAACACCCGAATGTGTGTTAATAATCTTTCCGTGGGACACCTAAAGTTAATTAATAGAATAATTACTTGCATACGAGTAGGTACAGTTTACTTTTACTAAATTTAATAAAAAAATTTAATATTTAATTTGTAAATTTTCTAGATTTAGTTTTGTTTCCCATTTGAATAGTAAATGGTTTGCATTTTTTTTCGCCATCGAGGGAAGATTAGGATGGCGAAGTGCGAAAATTACTTTTTTGCCGTTTCGAGAGTCGCCCGGTTGTCACAACTGCAGTTGTCACTCAAAGATTTTAGTTTTTGGGAATATTTTTGCGAAAAATTTAAAAAAATTAATTAACTTATTAAAGTTGTATCGTCATCAAAATCTTGTGAATTTGGAATAATATTTAGTTGCATTGTTCATAAAATGTCAAAAATGAATCATATCTTATTATAAATTATTATAGATTATTATAAAAATATTATAAAAGGAACCACGATGATTGTTTGTTAAAGATTTGTAAACTGAAATGCGGAATGTTAAATATTAAACATTGAAATAATAAATTAATTAAAAAACTGTTAAGAAGATCTAAACTTACTTACAAAATGTAATTCAATTTAAAATTACCGCCAAAATGCAAATTTGTATCAATGTGTCGTCGTCGAAATGGCCTCAGCAAACAAAGAGATCACTGCGGATTATTAATAATAATATACGCATTTTAAGAAGAGAGCTTTAAGAGAGCTGATAAAAGTTGTTGGAGATATCTAAATAATGATTAATTAGTGTTTGGAAAGATAATTTTTTATGGAATTGAATCTTGAACAGATGATTTTGGAATAAATAAATAAAGATGAAACTTTTGACAAATAAAAATTGTAATTTATTTAAATAAATATTTATATTTACTTACCTGGATTGAAGAATGAAAAGTTAAAATTTAGGTGAATTATAAGAAATCATTAAAGCATGATAAGGAATTTTGTCAATATACTCACTAGTTATAACTTCTGCACAAAATTAAAAAGTACGAATAGTAGATTAGAATAGAAAAATTTCCATTAATGAAATTCAATGAATATCTGGTAAGTATACCTAATTATTGATCAAAGTATAAATAAAAATATTATTGTTCATAAAAAATAGATTTTATGCTTTGCTTAATGGAAAGTTGTTCCTTCCTTATTTTGCAATTCTTTGAAAATTCCAGAAATCCTTAGAAATGTTTGGAATTCCTTGAAAATCTCTTAGAAAACATTGTAACTTCTTCAAAAGAAAAATTAAAAATTAAAATTGTGTGAATTTTTGAATTTTGGTGAATCTTTTCGTGCTAGATTATGTTGGTACGGAAAAACGTTAGATTTACTCCTTCCAACTTGGTTCGCCAAGGCCAGTGGACGTACTATTTTTGTATGAAAGTCCTGAGAAATTTTGAATTTAATTCCCTAGTTTGGGATTTATAATATAATTTTGATAATAAACTGCGATTTTAATTGAGTAAAATTTTCATTTTATTTTTATTTTGAAAATTGTCCGAAATTTGGACATTAGATTTTTTTGAAATTTAGATTTGGATGATTGGAGTGAGATTGGATCCGTATTGAAATTATTGATTATTGGAAGTTTAGATACATAATTTGGTGAATATTGTTTAAGAAATTTATTTAATAATTTATTTGTTTAAAATTAAAAAGCAGAAAAATTTACGACGTAAATTGCATCGATAGCGATAGGCTTGCAATATTGTCGTTCCATTTTCGAATACGAACTTTTATTTTGAAAAGTTTAAATGTGGATTGCAATTGAAATTATTTTTATGGTTGAATTATTATTTTTTGGATTAATTGGTTTATTTTTTGCGTCACAACGCAATCTACTCCTGAGAGGTTTCCGCTCTCCGACTTAAATTAAATGTAGCAAAGGAAGTTGAAAAAATTAAGAATTTTGTAACGTTCCACTACAATATAATAAAATAATTTCTAAAATAATCTCTGCAAGTAAGGAAGGGGACGATCGTTAGCTTAGTAGGTTAGCACAACAACTGCTGACTCTAAAGTACTCGGTTCGAATCCAAGCAAAGTCTAAAACTTTCGTATCACCGTTTCCGTGCTTCGGAGAGCACGTGAAGCCGGTGGTCTCTCGGGGTAGATGATTGCCGCCATAAACTATTAACCCTAAACTTGGCAAGCACTAATTTTTCGGCATAAAATTCTTTCTTTCGAAGATTATATCTTTTGAAGTTTTTCAATCCTACCTGATAAAAAGAATTTTTGAAATCATGTATCTTGTGAAATACATTGCCAACTTAAGGGTTAAGAACATAGTTACAGGTACTACCCATTAAGCAATAACCGTGGGGTATAGATGCTTAAAAAACTTTTCTCTTAGAGAAACAGGCTGATTATCCTGCAGCTGACAGAAAAAGCTGAAGAAGACGAAGACTACTATAAAGTATATATTTTTTGCAGTTATAGTTTAATTACAAGTTCCAATATAAGTTGAATAATAGTAAGATTTGAATTATATTTAACATTTGCAAATACCTAATTACAATTGAGGGGCCTAGAAGTAAAAGGGTTCAAGTGAAATCTAAGTACAAAATATCATCCCTAAAGGGTATTCTTTTTTCTTTCCTTGTGATATTTTTTCGCCTTTCAAGAAAACAAAATTATTAACATAGTTTTCTAAAGATATTCCTGAAATTTTGAATTTCAAGTTAACTTTAAAGCAATTGTAACAATTTCGGTATTTTTATAAAAAACACCTTGCTCACCACACCTGGGATAGATATCCCTCAGTATTAAATAATTGTGGTGAAGCCCAGATGGAAAACCAACTCTTAAATGGGGAGGCGAGATCGTCGGTTCTGAAAAATAAGAATTTGCTTCCTTCGAATACAATAAAACTCCTTCAACATTTAACCGTATAATGAGGATTAAATATGATACAACAATTTCCAATTCGATAACAAAATAAATCGTTCGCCACAAATAGGGAAACATCCACGTCGCCAGCCGATGCAAAACTACACGTTTCCGCAATTGCAGTAAAAAACTCGGTAAATCAAAAAAACACTTACCAAGGCCTGGTTCGTTTACAAAGTGGTAATTCGACAGAAGCTTGTTTACCAGTAATGTACTGCAACCGCAACCCACACAAGCTCTTGACTCGATGACTTCCCTGGCTACTGCTGATGAAAAAAACTCGGCTCGATTGCGATGCTGCTTGCAGAATTCGTTGCGTCGCACAAACAAGAATTTCACTACCAAACACTTGATCGTAGCACAGAACTGACTCCTTCCAGTAGTCGTCGATGGTAAGTAAAAAATCAGAAAGATGCAACATACGGCCACACACCGTTTTCAAAATCGAACATTCAATGTTGCTGCAGATTGGAGGCAGTTTGAGTTATCAGCGCTACGGTACAAATCCCACAATTAAGGTTTCCGATGTTAACTAAATTACGAGGTTTTACGGTTTCGTAAATCTAAACTACACTGAACGATTTCTTCTCAGGCTTACTCTTTACAAATATTCGGCCCTATCTGAATAATCTTCAGCCAACGAAACTAAAATACGTCTTACTTCTTCGTCGTGCGCTTTTAGAATCCTTAACCCAGCTCAAGCACGCGCTCTCTACGATCCCTTGCGCATGCCTTACTAAGCATAGGCGTACTAAAAATCGTCACCAAGGGATCGCGCAACAATTAACAAAAAATTGTTACACAATTTATCTCGGAATTACTAAAATTACACTTAAACCCTTTTACTTCTAGGCCCCTCAATTATCGCAAATTAACGCACAATTTCAAAACACACGTGCAATTTATGTTTGGATTTTTATGGTTGTAATGTCGAAACGTAAAATCAAATCTCCCACAATTAACCCTACTTCCTAAACTTAACCTAACCCTCCTAAGCGCAGTTAAGGTAGCCACCACACCCGAAATACCGTATCGTCTAATACTAGGGCCCCCACGTTGTGCACAGAAAACGTACGCCATTACATCCCTAGACATAATACTTCTCTCGCATCGAAGAAGGAACTTGAGCAATAGCAAAAGAGTCGAAAGAAACGCAAAGCAAACTGATAATTAAATACAATAAATTTTGATATTTATAATTTGTCAATTGTTGTTACATTTGTCTGTTTCAACATTGTGGTTAGCTTTGTTACCTTGTAGGTTATAAGGTAAATATTCTGTCATTTTGTTCAGGCAAATCACATACATGTGGAATGTTCATATTTTTGCCAAAATACATACCAAATTGTTTTATCAGTTAAATTCATTTATCCAACACCTCTGTCTTATGAAGGCATAATAATGCCGATTTTACATATCTTATGGGGTCTATAAAACACTAGTAGACTTATGAATTCATAATTACACACTAATGACTTATATGTAAATTATGAGTACACCTACTACTTACTAGTTTTCATAATTTAAATTTGATATTTTAAAACGTCAAATGTAAAAACTTAATTACATTTTAAACTATTATTACGAGATATTGGATAAAGCTTTGTATTACACACGTGGCTTATAAGGCACTTGTATAATAAATAGCTATTATATTACACTGAATCATTATTTGTTTTTTATACCTTGACAACGAAATATATTAAGTATGCTATAATAACCTAGGGCGTATAAATTATAATGCCCGCTTATTATGCCCTCTCAATCGCAATTATAGATACAAGTCACCGCAAACTAGAAAATTTAGCAAAATCAAATTCAAAATTTATAAAATTTTTAAAATTTTCTCAAATTCAAATGCAGTGTAATATAAAACGTTGTATCCACTGGCATTACTCGATGTTTATGCTCTCGAGCAACTTAAAAACTCTCGGGCCTAGCGGCCCTCTACCTTTCAAATTGGTTACCCTCGACATAAACATCGTCATAATGCCCTTGATACATAAATAACTATTTTAGCATATTTGCATAAGATCGCTAATATATAAATATACAATGTGATTCAGAATAGGATTAGATTGACATCTTTAATCTTTCCTAAACTGTAGAAACATAAAAGTAAAATCCTCAACATATGTATAAAACCAGTAGTATCGAATCTTGGGTATGCCCTTTTTATATAAAATGGCTTCCGCACAATATCCCCAAGTTTTAGTCTTACTTCATCAAATTTTGCTGTTTTGCTTGTTTTTGCTACCTGGCCAGTGAACTCGTCTGCACAATGGTCTTTTAATGATTAAAACTTATACATAATCATGTTCATTGAATTCGATTACACGAAACTTGTACCTTTTGAATATATTAATTTTTAAACATAATTTACTTTTAGATTTCCAAACCACAATAAAGAACAACACAATTACAAGCTGTAAAGCAATAAGTGGCCATCTCGTGCATTATTTCCAAAGTAACAAGCACGTATTTGGTGGTAATTTCAAATGATTTAAAATCGTTCGATCTATAGGTTTGAAGATCTTTTGTATAAAGCATATTCTGTTAACTTTATAAGTAAATTTATCTTCTTTAATTCTATTGGGTCATTTTGGTGATCTGCTAACCATTTTTGGACAGCTTCCATTGTAGTTTAAGAGCACCTGTTTGATTGTCTCTTGAAACATTTCCTTACTTAGAAGAAAAAGACCTAGCCATCGCTCACCGCTGTCATCCAGCTAGTTGTAACACTTCTTAGGACAATTCACACGATAATAACTATACTGAATTTACTTAGCTTGTGAAGAACTTTGTCATTCCCTGGGAAAGGCAAGATTTACCATATGTTCCAGGCTACACCAAACTAACATACAATTCAAAAATTATAGCACCTATCCGAAAGAAGACACATCGTTCCTTGCTTTTTTTTCCCTTGATTTTGGAGAAAGTAATAATGTGACTCTTGCAAGTGTCTATATAGAGTTGAATTTGAACAATTTCGCTAATTAGGTAATTAGTGCTAATTATCATTGTAAATCATTTTATTTTAAATAAATCTTAGTTTGATGATCGTTGAACAAAAATAGTTGAAATGGGCCACCATGGAGCTAATGTTTATAGAAACTGCATGACCCACCAACAACTACTCGTTGATTCTGATTATCAATCAAACTGAATTAACGTCAAGAAATCTTCCACGATTATTCATAAAAATTTTTATTTTACATTTTAATTAAAGCCCAGTTATTTATTCCGAAAGCTAAGAAAAACGCATTGAAATTTCTCCAGTATTCAAAATCCCAAACTTATCTGAACTGAATTAAAAACATTGAGATTGAGATTTGTAATTAATGATAAGCAAACATGCAAAGTGTTAATGTTTCCAACTATTTTACGTTAGTTTACTGAAACATCAAATAAGTTTTATAATTCGTTTCAACTCAACCACAAGATATTTTCCTCGGCAAGTGAGAAATTGAGATGCGATGCACGTAGCTTGAATCGCAATGTAGGAACGGAGTCGTGACGCAAATCCCTGCTTAGGGAAAGCATCACCACCGCCTTATCGATATGATGCCATCATTTTATGAATGAGTAGCGTTAGTGTCGTGATATTTGATACGCGTTGAAATCCTACCAGAAAATCAGAAATATGACAAAAAATATCTCCATCTAAAATATAAACTTTTATTCTCAAATGTAAATTACTTTCATCGTTCCGTGTTTTTAGTTTTATTTCAATATGTTAAAACAAAATGGTTTCCTTCCCACAACATGAACGAAATATTCCGTCAAATTTAACATGTTCTCAGTCAACAATGCAATAGTATTTGTGACTTGTGAGAGATTTTCCACTAAGAAATTCAAGCTATTAAATATCTCACATTGCGTATTATATATGACGCACCCTGTCCCACGAGCTTAATATCGTTCTGTAAAGTCTAGTCTCATTTATCAAGTTATTTGATGACAACACGGACCGGCTGGCGCAAAGCAACCCATGAACGATGAGCCACCGGAGCTGTCATTAAAATGCGGCATATATTATCAGGGTGGATGATGGCACACTGTTAAAAGCACGAACGCGAAACATTTTCGGTAACAACATTTAACTACTCTGTACCTTCATCAAATATAATTACGTTGTTAATGCTACACAACTATATATAGAGTTAAACTACTTCACAACGAAATCGTTAAAACTAAAATATAAGAATGTTTTTTTTTAATTATAGTGGCAGCTCCTCGACTAAATACTAAATTATAGCGACACTAAAGAGAAATAAATTATTAAACTTGAAAAAATATATTATATTATTTTATTTAAAAAAAAAAAATGATCAATTTTGAAAACTCGCAGGTAAGATCCTACGAAGGCTAGAAAGTTGTTATATGCGGGGATTTACAGGCAATTGAGTATAGTTTCACTCATCCCTAGATCACTTGCGCGAAATAAACGTGAGGAAATAGGGTTCGGTGGACCACTGTATCTCGAGAAGGAAACTATAGATGCTAAAACATCAATTTATTATTTTTTTCAGATTTTAATCTGTTTCAATTTTGCTAATAAATATTTTTATACATTTTTTACTAAGATTTTTGTCACAGAAATTTTAACTTTCTGTTTGAAGTTTAATCGCTAATTGGAAATCGGTAGGAAACTCCGGGTCTAGACAAGATGACTTTCAATAGTACTTTAAAGTACGGACAATTACCTAACGACTTCCGTCGAGTAATCGCAGAATCTGGCATATAATTTCGTTTTTTCAAAACTTGCACAGTATTTTTGAACTAATTTGTTAAAATATACTAAAGCTTAAAGCAATGCATTGCAACAATGTATCGCGTTAATAAATAAACATGCAAGGTTCGAACACCAGTTTTAGTTTATATTTCAGATTCGACAGCAAAATAAAAGAAATTTTATTTTCGTATGTGTACCTGTAAATAAGAACATGATAAATTACAATGCGAAGTTCAAGCATTTAAAATTCTGTTTCATGTAGTGTGCAATTTTTAATTAAATGAAAAACAAGAATTATATATTTTTTATTTTTAAACAATGTAAACAAGAAGATTTGGATGTTGCGGTATTACCATCTACCTATGTATATGCTTTGAAAAAAATGTTGTTTCAAAATGAACTTTAAGATAAGAATAATTATAATTATGGTAGTATAATCACACTTAAAATTTTGGATATTTTTGTTCAACTTGTGAAAAGTACTTTGTAATACCGTGGTATTTGTTGTATTGCTATTTTTAGATCTTCTTTCTAATAGACCTTTGTTGCCATCCACAACAACTCTTGCTCAGCCAAGTATTTCGTAGTAATGAAATGAGTCCCGGGTATTAGGGAGGTTGAGATTGTTCTGGAGCTTGAAGCGTCTCTGCCAACGTTTGAATGATATTTGCATAGCAGATACTTTTCTCCGATTTCCTTACCACCTTAGGGTTAGAATTTGAATTCGTATATTTTGATCTTTGCATAGAAACGGCATTTCAAATTTTTGAACTGCATAGGTGAAAAACATTTCTTCTAATTGATTTTAATTTTTACCAACGTTCAACAATCAAAAAAAAACTAAAATACTTGTAAATTTAAAAATTTAAATTTAAAAAATAAAAGAAAATCATAAATAAATGGGAGTTTTGGAAATCACTAATAATAATTTAGAAAACAAATAGTACAATATGTTTCGACCTTTTAAAGTCAAAAACTGGCAATTAAATAAAAAACAATTAAAGGCGAAAAAAATTTGGGAAGAAATGTGACGACTAGAAATATGAGGTCGAAGTGTAATTCTACCTTTATTTCTAGGGTATTTCTAACCCCCCAGACTCCTCAGTGCGTACTATCGCTAAATACAAATGATATAATATAATTTAATCTCAAATTTCAACTTTTAATTTAAATTATTTTGAAGTCCATGTAAATGTTGTTTATATTTGTGCAATGAAAAGTGGGAAAACAGCCGGCTATTAACCCAGCAATCCAATATCTGATGATTTTATCATTTAATTATAATTTTAACGTAAAATTTTAATTTAACTATTTTAATTTTAGAAAATAACTCGTAATATGCTTCATAATTTTTTTTAAAAGAGTGAAATGTTCCTACGTCAAAAACTAAAAAAGATTACATTTCCAGTATTATAAAGTTGGTTTGGGAAAAATTTATAGACACCTTACACCATCAGTAATAAAATTTTTTGAAAATTTGATACGTTCAAAGACGTTTTTGATACGATATTTTTAAATAGGTATATTACAACATACAAATATTCTTTTTGAATAATTTATACTAACAAATATTTTAATTTATCAAATATTCAATTTTGTTTACTAAAGTGCAGATTTCAAATTGCAAACTTTTTTAATTAGCATGTGGAAATGCGGAACTGAATGGTAGGAAATTGTCGTTTTCAGGTTTTTGTGTTATTGAATGTTTTTAAATGTCTTAAAGGAATTTAATGCATTTTTTTTATTGCCCAAGTAAACAATTTGATCTAAAAATGTTTTTTGTAATTTTCTGTACATCCATACTCGTAAACATCGTTTTTATGATTTAATGTTTAATTGAATTTAGAAGTGATTTAAAAAGATAAAATAATTATATACCTATTGATTTTTTTGGGTGATTAAAGTTGAGCATGAAATGCTATAAATTTCATCTTTTTGTAGTTCAAAGCTGAATCGTTGAGAACAAAGCTTACTAAAATCGTGTTTATAAGGACGACGGTATGGGGTAGTGAAATACAAGCAGGATAACTTAGTTTATTGCAACTGGGACATACAATAAAGCCCCACGAGATTAACAACGGCGGCGGTAGCGGTGCCGATGGCGGCACAAAGAAGCGTCTTACGCACGAGTGGTTAGAAGCACTGGGAGTGTCGCTTTGGTAGGAAGTGAACTAAGTCAAGTGTATTATAGCTATCGAAGAACCTTCTGTTCTCAAAGACAATTCTTTAACTATAAACCGCATACATGTTCGTGATAAGTAGATATAGAGCTTCCTTGTTCTTAATCCGAAGTATCGCTTTCTATCAACACACTAACTTAAATTCTATAAATAACTATTTTTAAGTTAAATACAATTGCAAATTTTTTTTCAATATATTTTAGAGGAATTAAACATAAACGATGATTTTGTTGCACCTGAAGAATTTCCGTTGAGAACTACAGCTTCTTGTTGTAAAATTAATTATAAATTATTAAACAACTGGATTTGTTGTAGAACACCAGGCCACTTACACCGTTTTTCCCCACAAAAATATTTTTGTAATCGTTTATACAAATTTCCCAGAAACACAGTATTTACTGTCATTAGAAAACAGCAATTAAGTAACCAGGTACCTACATGGAAATAGAATAAAAAATCAAAGGAAAATGAAGAAGGCAAATCGAATAAATAACTACCTACAGTTTAAATTATTATCTGAAAAGTGGCATATAGTAGAAAAAATGCAGATAGGTAGATTATTAAACCTTGTTTTAAATACAAGTCCTTAGATGTATGTTGTGTTTTTAAAAATGATTAACCTTCTTAGAAGTTTTCTTACTGTAAAAAAAACTAGCGTACCTACACTTAAAGTTGTAGACTGCTTGAGCGGTCGATAATCCACTTCTCGGATGTTCCTTCTTTTTTTTATAAAAGTTTAAGATAATTTTATTATCTTTCGTATGGTTTATCCAATAATTTTTTAACAACTTATGACTTAGCTATTTAAGGGTGACTTTACTGTAACTTTAAAGTTATAACGATATAGTTTTTTTACCACAATTTCAAAATTTCGTCTAGATTATGTTGGAAATGTGTCCCAAGGTACACTTTCGTATCGTTGTTAGGAAATTAGCTTAAAAAGTAACTGATTTATACTTGGTATATTGCTGAAAGTTAAAGCTAACATTGTAGGTCTTTGAATTGTAAAACAGACTGTCAAAATAATATTTTTTTCGCATAATTATTTAATTTAAGCTATTCAATGAAAGCAGCAAGCAAAGCAGTAAAAAAAGGACTGAAAAGTTTCTATTAAGTAAAATCAGAACTGTATAATAAATACAAATAAGTCAAGTTTATTTAAAGTTTCAATATTTTTAACTAAAATGAAGATTGGACCTTAATTTGAGTGAGAGAAAATAAGAAATTAGATAAAGAGTGCAATGAAGGAAGAAAAAGTGCAATAAAAGATGATATTATGATAGATTAAAGTTGTTGAAAAATGATCACCAGGTAATCAATGATAAAATAATTAATCAAAAACTACCTAATAGGATTAAAATACAAAAGTTACTTACTAAGGTGGCCACCAGTTAAGTTTATAAGATATATCAAAAATCAACAATCTTTAAATTGACGATAGAACCCTCTAAGGTTGAATTGAAGCGGTCGCAAGAAATTTTCTACCAAACTGTTGCTGCCTCTCGAAATAACGATAACGCCGTACTGGAAACTAAACCTGATAAAATCTAAAGTGAAAGATGACAAACTTAATTTTAACCAAGATGCAAAATGTCCGAACAAAAAAATAAATGAAATCATAAAAATCCGAACGAAAATAATGTTTTGTTTTGGAATGGTGCACTAATTTGCGTTAATCGTAATTTGGTTAATAAATGCAGTTAAAATTGTTGAATTACTATTGCAACGTATTATATTGGGATTCTTAATTCAATTATTATTATTCAATTTATTATTAATTCAAATTAAAGTGCTACAATTAATAAAGTTCATTATGATTTAATTTTTATATGCATTATTACCTGTTCAGTTAGCGCATAAATCAACCCCACAGATAACATTAAAAATACGGAAGTTTTAAATAAAAAATATACTAATATACTAAAACCGATATATGGCATAACTCTTTAAGTATAGTCGATTGATACGTGGTTTAAGTAGTGTAATTTGATATTAACCATATCAATATTTTAGAAACCCCAAAAAATGCACGAAACACTTTTTAGAACTAAAATGTTTTTAAGTTTATGTAAGGTACCTGCGCGTAATAAGGCCTACCTAAGGAATATTTGAAATAAAATTAAAAATATCCAATTTAATCAACATATCTTAATAATAATCATATTTTTGGTTCATCTTTCGCAATTTTACAGTTTCAGGCAAAACAAACATTACGTGATATATACCGAGACTCCCCTACGTGAGATTCTGCTTGACCCCCTCCCCCCTAAACGCCCACGTAGTTAATGGAGGTCCCCTAATGATAACACAGGTCTGCATATCAAATTTTTTTTCGATACCTGATACCATTCCTCTTGATTCTTATGTAAATTAACCTCCTGAATCCGAAGATGAGCTTCGTTTTCTCACATCATCCACGGCTTTCGGGGGATGCCCTCCCTATCTATTTTATTATTTTTTAACAATTATTTTAGCATTTACATTTCTTCTATTTAATATTTAAATATTTAATATTTCTATATTAATATTTAAATATTGTATAAAAGTAAATATTTCTAGCAAGAAAGTTGTTTTTCTGAGAATATTTGTCCCATGAATTTGTGAAAAAATCATTCAAAATGATGCAAGTTTTCAGTTTTTACAACCAGGGGGTCTGGGGAGTGTGGCACACCCTCCATAAGTGTGTTAAAAAACACAAATACGTGTACATTCCACCGAACATAATATATTCCAAATAGCAAACAGATTTCGATTACAGTTTTAAAGTTGCGATTCCATGAGTTGATTACTGGATCTAGGTTACAAAAGACATTTGGAAAAATCTATAGGAAGCTAGATTCTGGGACCAATTTTGTTTAGGTGTACTGGAGGGTGTTCCACACCCCCCAGACCCCCCGGTTTCAAAAATTGAAAACTTATGTATGTATATGTAATAAGAGACTATCACTCTTTGAGAATAAGTACATTTGTAGGTTTAGGCAATACGCACTGAGTAGTACAGAGTACCCCAGTATCCAACTGATTGCATAAAATTATTGCCACAACATATAAATGTATTGGTTCTGAAAGAGAGAAAGGCTGATATGTAATAAAATTAATCATAAAACATGCACCCAAATCTTGGATTTATAAAGTCGGGGAGTAATCCCCTAACAAATAATCCTCAAAGTGAATACCTAATGATTATTTTTAAATAAATTTTAAAATAAATTTTAAAATAAATTTTTTTAATTTCAGGGTTTGTACCAGGATCATTTGGTTGAGGATCATTTTTCATTTGGTATGAATTTAACCAATCATTAGGCGCCATTTACCTAATCTGCACCCGACGCTGAAATAGCTTGATCCGGCACTGTTTAACATATTCAAATAATAAAATTATACTTAATATTATTTGGTATTTGAAATCGATAAACACATAAATGCAACAACTAAACATTCTTTTAAAAAAATATTAATTACAACGCCTTGAAGCAATCAAACTCATCACTTTCTGACCACGTGGCTCGTTTAGGAGGCATCGGGCTCGAAATACTAAAAATAAGGTTTAATCATTTTGTAATAAATATGCGTACTAATTATTTAGATTCGTAATATATCTCAAAAATACTTTAAAATACATTATAAAGCAAACAAACTTTGATACAAGAAGTAAGACTATGGTTAAATTTAGTAGGCCTTAATAACCGCCGACCAGTTAATGTAAGAAAAACAAAATAAAAAATATTTGGGCCACGATACGTAATTCAAATTTTTAAGATCATCGAAGCATGTATTTTATAAAGACATAAATTTTAATTTTATATAGCTAATACCTGTATAATTATGGTATAGTTATTAAGAGTGTGGAATTGATGCACTAAAAAGTACCAAACATGTGCACTTACATATGCAGCAATAAATGTCTGAAATATGCATGTATATGCTTTTAAAAAAAAAGATTATGCACTCAAAAATAAAAATCTTTACTTTTTTTAATTAATTTTATTGAAAATTTTTATTAAAATTATCATTTTTTGTTAGCAAAACAGTATAAAGGGTGTTTTTTAACTGCATGAGGACTTCAAATTGAAATAAAATATTACAAAATTGATAGAATGGTTTTTTTATGAAAGTATATTTGATTAATTAATAAATATCTATTTATAAATTATAATAAAAAATTTTTTTAAGCTAACTATAAAGCACGGTGGTGGAAATATGATGTTTTGGGGGTCCATAGCTGCAAGCGGCGTCGGTAATTTAGAGTTTATTGATGAAAAATTAAACAAGGAACATTTTCTAAAAATTAGTTCAAACCATAATAAAATAAATACAGGCTATAATTGATACCAAAGAAGGTTCAATTGGTATTTAAAAACAAAATAATTAATTTAAAACTATTAATTTTATTATAAGTTTATTGTAGTTTCTTGTATAAAACAAATCTTTTTCCCGTTTTTTCAGACTTTCTAGATTTTCAAAACATGCTTAAATAATAATATGCAAAACCAAAAAATGTAATTTTATGAGTTTAGAAACAAATTCAGCTTTTTATCGTGAAGTTTAGTGTACGCCTTCAATTTTAAATAATATTTTCCTAAAATTATAAAAATTATGAAAAATATGCACTTAATATGTCTTAAAAATAAAAACATGAAATATGCAGTAAAAATAAAAACCTATTAAATATGCACTCTCAAATTTTGGTGATAAACTTGAAAGTTCTAGAAACGGATAGATACAATTTTTTACGACTATAGAGGAACAAGCAACAAAAATATGCATTTACATATAATTCCACACTCTAGCTTATTAACAACATGTGAAAATATTTTTCTGATTACAATAATTGTATTACATGTTAGAGAAATTAATAAATGAAAAATCTTACTGTTTTTTATCAACAAATTATGCAAATACATGTATACATGTATAAAAATAAATACATGTACAGAAAAATACCTGTAATATTTATTACAAAAAAATATTTACGATTTATTTGAACCGATTTTTATTATTTGGGGCTTCACGGTATCACCTTATGATGAATGATGTAACACTGGAAGCTAGAAACGGAATATTCAGCTCCCGCAAAATTTTAGCAACTTCTACATGCAATAGGTGTCTGTTAGTGTGGTATTGAGCAAGGGGCGGTTATTTTAAGTACGATTTTGGTTACTTAGAACTCATTAGTTTACAGGCCATATGATGAGTCAAGACTAACTGATCTGCTTTGTTATATTTTTTATTGAAAAATTACAAATCTGCGTTGTAGATAATATTTCTCCTTAGCAAATTTATTAAACTATCTCAAAATTCAAAACTATGTAAATTCTTTAGGTATTTTTATGCGCCTTTTAGTGATTGTAAGAGCCAAGTTGGTGTTGAAACTTGACTTGCATGGCAAACCTGCTCAGATGATTTTCAGTTCTTGTGCTGAAAGAAGCCGAAGGTTCGATTAAAATTTTATATATATTTTAGAAACAAATTTTATAGATTTTTTATTTTATTAAAAAATTTTTATTATTGTTATTATTGATTTTACAAAAACAGCTTCTTAATTCAAAATTTAAAAAATTATTCTCTTTAAATTTAAAACAAAGCAATTCTGATCACTTAGAAAGCATGACAGTGCATATTCGAATCTGCATAATTATGTCAGTTATTTCCTTCCTATGGGCACCGCTAGTGGCAGAGTATCCCATACCTCAAAATAACTCTTTAACTGTTAAACTAATACATTATCCTATCTTTTATGATGAATTTAAAATAAAATTTTTAAATAATTTGCAATATTTATATTAATGGAAAATCAATTAGAAAAAGAAAAAACTAATGGATACATACTTTTTATTGAAATTCAATCAGTGTGCAATATGATATTCAAACTGTTTATATGGAATCTTTTACTAATTTAACTTAGAAGACTTTTCAAAGCGTATAAAGAAGCCATACACGACAAATAATTACACCATACTTTAAAATATCTTTTATTTAGGCGTTTGGTTCGACAAAGCTATAAATCAAAAGATAAACATAAAAATTTTCATAATCAAAAATACATACCTAGGTATAGGCTAGGTAGACATATTATTATACCTATAATATAATATGCCTTCAAGTATACAGCTTTTGAGATATAGCGCAGTAAAAAGTTGTCTGTTCTAACAATCGATTACTCATACTATTTTGATGTGTTTTTCATGATCAATTTGTGTGAATAAAGTGTATGCAGATATTTATTTCTTACAGGACCTTCGGAATAGTCAATGTTCGTGCCGCACATCAAAAATTCAAAGAAATGGTATAAAAGGGAACTTAATTAGAACTACCTTAAATTTGGATTATGCGGAGATAAACACTATCGGGGTTGTGCAAACGTTATACTCTATTATATGGTGTTGGGCGCTGTTAGCATAGTTAACAAAGTAACAAAATATATTTTTAGTTAATACATTTACAAATATGATGTATCAGTCATCGCATTGTAGAGATCATTCAGGAGGTCATGTCCCATACAATAGTGCGCAGAAATGATAAAATTCGTTTTAACAAAATAAATACAGTCCTGAAAATATCGTTCTTTGTTGACGTTTTGCTTTGACAGATTCGCTATTTTCGTGCTTTTGATTATTAAATGATATTAACATTATTTGATAATTTAAATAACAATCAGCCTTTTTTAACGCAATTTGAGTATTTTTATTATACTGAGGTTAGTACAAACAACATTTTAATTTAAAATCGTTTTTAAACGAAAATTTTATTTTTAGGTTAAACTACTGTGTGCATCACTAAATCTTTTTTTACATCTATTTGACGAAAACGTTTATTATTTTATTGTGGTAGGTAATGCATAAACAAATTAATTTAACATCGTTTTTTAAACAAACAATATTTTTTACAGTTAAAATTCATTACTAATATGAATAACCGTAAAGTAGTTCATAGTCAAGGACGACAAATAATTTATAATGTCATTCAATATATTATGAATAAAGAAAAATGCAAAGGAAATATTTTGTATGCAAAAGTGTCATCTGCAACTGGAGTTTCTTATAAAACTGTTATAAGAATAATGAAGGAAGGAGCTGAAAATCCTCAACAAGCCAAGTTTTCTACTCCCAGGAAAACTATTAAAATGCCATCCCCAAAAACTACAACAAGCCAATTTGAAGAAGATGTTATTAGGCGTATAATTCATTCTTATGCGACTATACATAAAAGGCGACCTACAATGAAAACTGTGTATGAAGCGATGAAAAAAGATCATGGCTTTTCTGGATCGCTTTCATCATTTCGAATTGTAGTACATAGGATTGGTTTTAGGTGGAGAAAATCCCCATGTAATAAGCAAATACTTGTTGAAAAAAGTGATATTCGAGGTAAACGAGTTATGTTCTTAAGAAACCTTATAAAATATAAAGAAGAAGGAAGAAATATTGTTTATACGGATGAAACTTACATCCATAGTTCACATACCGTTCCTAAATGTTGGGACGATGGAAGTACTAACGGTTTAAAGACCCCAGTGTCTAAAGGACAACGATTAATTATTGTTCACGCTGGCGGTGCAAGAGGTTTTGTTACGAGGGCCTTATTAATATTTAAATCTGGCCTTAAAACTGGAGATTATCACGATGACATGAATCACAAAAATTATTTGAAATGGTTAAATGAAAAATTAATTCCAAATCTAGAAAAAAATAGCGTTTTGGTTATTGACAACGCTTCGTATCATAACGTTAGTATTTTAAAATGCCCTACGTCTTCATGGAGAAAAGGTGCTATGCAGCAATGGTTATCAGAAAGAAATATAATATGGCAAATCAGAGATACAAAAATGGATCTGTATAATATAATTAAATTACACAAGCCACGTAATAAAAATTATGTAGCCGATAAACTTTTAGCCGAACATGGCCACGTTGTATTACGGTTACCACCATATCACCCAGAATTGAACCCTATTGAGAAAATTTGGGCGTTGGTAAAGAATCGTGTTGCCGCACGAAATACCACATTTAAAATGGACGATGTCCGAAGATTGACTGAAGAAGAATTTAATAAAGTCACAATAGAAGATTGGCAAAATATTTGTCGCCATGTAGAAGCCACAGAAAAAGAATATATAGAAAAGGAATATATTATGGATGATGTAGATGAACTCATTATTAGAGTAAATTACGAAGATGAAAGTGACAGTTCAGATTATCTGTCTTCGGAAGATGAAGAAGATGATGAAGAGTTCAATTTAGAATGTGAGCCCATCTTGTAAAGATAAAAATAAAAAAAATCAATTACTCGGCTAATAAAATTTACTTCAATGTGCGATTACTCACTTTCTTGTTCGTTATTATTTTATTATAATAAAAATAATTTGTTTTACTTGTACAATAGTATTTGCTTGTACTATAATAATAAAGTTTTACAATAAATTACATTCCTATAGTAATCATTTTATTTTTTCTATAATTAGTTTTTCTTTTCTATAATTATAATGAAAATAATGTTCAAGTCAGATTTTTTAAATTTTCGCGCCAAGCTGATGTTTTCATTTAACATTTATTCTTATGTATTTTGCCCGTTTCGCGCATTGTATGAGACTTAAGCTTCTGAACGAACTCTACATATTAAAACAACGCTGGCGATGGCGTTGTGCTTTAATGAAAGTAACCGAGCCTGTATATTCAAGTTGGTCAGATGGTTCAACTAATATCATTATCCGTTAGTAACACAAAGACCTCAACTTGGTAACATCTGCGACAGGATCAAGAGCTAGCGAGCTGCTTGTTATGCCAAACGACAAATGCGAGTTCCTAACACAGGGTTATCTCTCGAATATTCATGCGGACATTTTGCATACTTTCTCAGCCAATCTTGATTGATCTCTCCGTACAATTAACTTTTTGTATTTAAGCTATTGCTTGTCGAAAGGCTATTTACTTTCTTGTATTCTAAGTAACCAAAAAGTGCGCTATTTTTAACTGAAGATATTTTTAATTAAAATCTAAAAATTTCAAAATTTACTTTTTGGTCTGAAAAATGCAGAAGAACAAATCCGTCAATTTGGTGTCGTTTTAACATAGACGAAAAATTTAACACAAACTTGACTTGATTTAACAAAGTGTCAATCCCAGTGAAGGGAATTTTAAAATTACCAAGGATACCAACTGAACGCAGAAGTTGAATACAGAACCGAGCAGTAAGAAAATACAATATTATATGCAAAATAATATGTTAAAGGTGTTTAAAATGTGTTAACAATTTAAAAACGTCGCGATGTTGACGTTTCGTACGTTTCAACATATTGAAACTGTATTAGAGGCTTAAATTCGATTTGATATAGAATAAAAGTCGTAAATAAATATATAAGCTCCTTACAATACAGAAAGCTGCGGTTAGCACAATCTTAGAATGAGTTTTAAGGAAATTTGTAGATTGTAGAGAAAAAATGTTTCTAAAAAACATGACTGTTGTAAAGAAGCAGTTTGTTGTAAAAAAAATGCTGACAATTTATATTCGAGAATGCATAATATTGTTCTTATGTAAGAATAAAACCCTTAAGCAACGTTTCAGTACAAAACAAAATTACAATACTAAAGATATCGATTATACTTTTTTTTTAAAAACAATTACGAAGAATTATTACTAATTTTCCAATTATTACAGAAATAAAGATTATAAATTTCAAAATTAGCTCAAATGTATATAGGTATAGCGTTGCTGAACAACATACTAAAAATCATCGCGGTTCCAATAACACGATTTACTCTTTCTACACAATTTATTTGTAGGTGGTATGTACTTTATACCAAACTTCTGTACTTTACACCATTCTATTACTTTTTGAATTCACTTCTGCTTCTATAAAAGCTAAGTAACTAGTTAATTTATAATTTATATAACTATTTATAATCTTTTATTTATTTTTATTTTAAATATTGTTTACAGCCGTTTTTTTTTATTAATAGTATTTTTTTATAATCAGCGAGTTTAGATAATACAAAAAAAAATAATAATATTATTAATGAAATGCAGCGACAACCAATAAACCATAGCATTTGCTAAAAAAGGTAAGAAACCATTTTTAGGTGTCGAGAAGTTATTATGTATAGTTGTATACGAAAACACTTAAAGTGTAACTACGAAGTAAAAATCAATAAAACCTTCCATGCATTGTAGTATAATAATAAACAGTTATTTTATTAATAAAACTTGACCGAATTGACGAAATACAACTTGATTTTGTATATATGTATCTTAGTTTGTTGGATAATATTAACATCACTAAAATTTGACAAAAACACAATTTTTAAAAAATAGTATTGAAAGAAACGCAGTGGTTTTGAATAAAATACTTCTTTGGGCTAGGTAGCTGGCCTCTTTATTGTGGTGCTGTAGGGGAAGAAGGTATTTAATTACGCGGAGAGGTAGGATTAACTCTCAGCGTTATGGGTTTGTAAGAAGGCGCGATGACTGATGTAGCCTCGCTTCTAGCACTAATGAGCCCGCTTAGAACAGCCGCTACTCGATGCCTCATTATGATCCATAAACTCGCTTCTACGTGCGCTGGCCTTATCTTTACGAGTCGTTTTCAGATTCTATCCTTGTTTCTCTTTACTTTGTACTTGAACATTTCTCTTGTTACGGGTGCTCTTATAACACCCGACGCGACCTGGTAATCTGTGATGATGGCGGTTCCTTGTTCTCATTAAGCTTGTGCAAACTGGCTCCACAGTAGTTTCCATATACCATTTTATAGTGCTCACTTTAATAGGGATGGTAAAGCAGGTAGGTAGTATGCGTCGACAAAACAAATGACCTCACCTACCCCTAGAGAATGAGATGTGTTATATTGATACAACGTTTAATACAATGGCAAGAAGGTACTAGAAGATAATACCCCACCATAGTTCAGATATTATGTGTTTGCAGTCAGATAGATAGTGAGACAAGTAGTAATTACATTTAATCTTCGTAATTAACGGCGGTATGTGTAATTTATAACAGGGATTAGATCAAATAAGCTACAATTTAAGCATTGCCCATTAATTTTTTTAAGACGTAGCTACCCTACATAAGGTAAATGATCTTTAGCCGATTTCCTCAGATAACGATGGTACATGTAACATAAATTAGCCGATATTTAATTAATAGTAGTTTTAAAACAATAGAATAGAAATTTAAAACAATTAGTTTCATCAGTTCCAGCTTATCCGAGTTACAATGTAGTTTCAAGGAATTTGTCTTACGATGATTTAGTCGGAAGATCTTCCAAAAAGAAACAGATCGTGTAAAAAGTGATGCGATGTAAGGATTCAATGTGTTTCGAAGACTAAAGTTAACATCAATTTGATATATAAAAAAAATAAGTTGAAGTACCTACATATTTAATGGGTACTTAAAATACTTCATGCAAATTGCTTAACTCGAATATATGAATATGGAAGACAAATATATAGTAGCCAGTATATTATGTCTGTTTAAAATGAATACTACTTCTTTAAATCGCAATAACTGGCATATCCAACAAGTTATGCATCTAATAAATATAATTATTTTCCTGCATCATATAGTAACTAATCTACTGGGAAAGCTTGATATAATATATTTTTCTAGTATGATTGAAACGAGAAGACGGACCATGCAATTAATTTATATTGCTGGAAGTACTAATGGGATTGTCAATTAACAAATTTAAACTTGGAGTGTTAATTCATACACGAAAGTATAAATAGATCACTTATTTAGCTACAAATTGTTGGAACATTAGAAGTTTGTTTGAAGATCTTAATTAGAAACAATATGCAAATATGGATTAAATACGGGTCATGAAACAAATGAATCCGCAGAATTCATTAAAAGTCAGGCAGCACACAAATTCCTTATAAGGATATTGCACCTGTTGCTTAAGTTGCGTTGAACCACGTTTCTATTTTAACTGCGGATACGTGAGGACTCGTTATCGTTAAAATAATCCTTTTGCAGCCGAATCTTCCCTTCGCATTCTACCGTTGAGCTTTCTTCTTAACACAATCGATAATTCTGTTCCAACTACAATAGTATTAACTTTAATACCTTCTGTTAGTCATTGAAATATCTTAATCAGGCATTAGCTATAGGCAAAGTATACACCACGTGAGGATAATTTCTTTATAGGATTATAATACTATGTATCGTGTTCCACGGTAGTGTAAATCACGGTTTGACAACTAAAGAAATGTGTAAGTGGGTCAAGAATATTTTTAAATTAAGTTCTATTGTTTTGCTCACTGTTGCAGACAATGTTATTTTGAATACAATTTTCAATATGAAAGGTCTCCTAATTTGAGTTTTGTAGATTCCATTATACCGTTACTCGTTTATTTTGAGTTTCTTCTCCGCTAATGAAGGTTGTCAATTATGAAAACCACATCTTAAATATGATCTAACTAAGAAAACACAAATAATGATATATTTAAGCAATAATAAGTCAGCAAGCATGTGCCGATGAATTAACGTGTGTTTAACGTTATAAAAACGTTTTATTTTTATTAGGATTTGGTTATTTATGCGACGTATTACACACATCTATTTTTGTTAAATACATGTGATGTTAACCGCAAATACGTAAAAAACACGTTAATCAAACAATATTTCTATAGTATGTTGAAATGATGACGCACTTTCTATGTTAAAAATCAGTTTTACGCTTTGAACGGTATGGCCTGTTTGACCTGCAGATGCTTTAATATGGTCCACAATTAATTATTAAATTATTTAAATTTGCTTTTGTTTTTATTTTATTTTATTTATAAAATATGTTTCAAAATAGATCATTATTCTAATAAAGTACCTGCACACTAATCAAAAAATTAATTTTTTAATTAGATTAATTTAAATTATGTACACCCCAAACTTATGGTTATGTAAATTGAATACATTTGTTAATTCTCATTGTGTATAACTTGAGCAATCAATCATAATCAAATTCGATATTTGCATGCGAAACTACATATATAGCATAGGATGGTAGGGGTGATAAGGTACTATGATTATAATAACAGTGCCTGGTTAATCAATTTTTACAATATTTTAATAAATAATTTGCACTTGATATATTATTTCATTTATATTCCTCAAGAAAATTGCTTGTAAAAGAAAGGCAAGGAAAAAGACAAAAGAAAATCAAAAAGAAGACTAAAACTAAATTGGCAAAGAGATGTCCAAAATGCAAAATATCTCAAAGAAAGTGGTTGCATTTTGTAAGTTTTTGTAAAGGTTCTATTTTGTTTTGAAAATTGTAAATATTTTTGAATTTTCTGGTTTTTCCGCCAACTAGTTGAGATGGCAAGAATTAGGTGGGAAAACCAGGCTTTTTGCTATAATTGGTTAACATAAGCAGTTGAAGAGAATTTTGTTTTCTGAATTTATTTGAGTTTTGATTAAGATTTTATATTTTTTTTAAATAATTTTTGGATTTGCTTGAACCTGTGTTGTTATTCTTCTTTGTTTGGAATGAAGACAATTTGGCACTTGGATTATAATGCACTTCACAAAATTACAGACAAAATCACAGAATAATAATCACTTCCAAATTCGTAGAATCTTCAAATAGCCAGATGGAACGATTACAATGCAACCTTCCAACATGGTAAAAAAAATTAACTGTAATTCAGCACAAGTAACATGTTGTAGTTAACAAATAGGAATGGTTCAGATCAAAGTTGTTGAAAAATTTAAAATAATTCTCATAAATTTATTTTTCTCCCAATTGAACTAAATCTCCTGGCTTCAATAATTGATATAAATAATCTTCAAAAATCATCCTCAAAAGTTGAAAATATTGAATTATTGAAATTCTTAAATTCGGTATTGACAGTTAAAATGCAAATATTAGAATAATAATAATTAACACTTATATTAAACTAATGAATTTCATAGATGAACAAAATTAATGACATTGGAAATTGAAGAAAAGTGAAGTAACTGAACAAAATAAAAATTTAAAAATTTAATTTAGAAATGCAGAAAAGAAGTTATATTAATTACAAAATGATAAATTGTAGAAACGTTACATTACAATTAATTTCTTTTTCAAAAAATAAAAAATTTTAAAAGGACAGAAGAAAGATTAAGATATTTCAAAACGATCAACATTAAATAATTACCGAATTCTTTACACAAAAATAAAATTACAATAATTTTTTACAAAATATGTAAATATGTATGTTTATCGAAAATCTCTCTTCGCTAAATATTCTATTCTCGCAACTTTTTAAATAATTAATCAAATAACATTGCATTTTTGCTGTTTTCATTTGTTAAATTTTTAAAAAGATCCAAATAATAATTATTGTCTTTTTTTTATTTAAGTTAAAAATTATTATTATTTATAATAAAGAAAAAAAGTTGAACTGTTTGGGTCGAGTTCATACATTTGACCAGTGGCGGATTTCCGAATAGGCGCAAGAGGTGCGCGCCTGGGGCCTCATAAATCCAGGGGGCTTCAAAATTCAGCTCTCAAAATAAAATAAAGTAATTTTATCTAACTTTTTTTGTAATTATTAAATTAATCAATAATTATCACAGTGTATTTCATAAATCATAAATGTAGCTCTTTTTTTAATTTGATGTCATCATTTTATAACTTCTTCACTACTAATTCAGGACAATTAGTAATCGTCTTCCAAAAATCAACCTCACCGCAATTTTGTTTTATTAAACTTTTTATTAAGATGTATCAATATAACATCGAAAGTTACGCCACCGACGCACTGGAGCTTCGTGATATATAGGTATACGAGGTCAAAGGCCGCGGATTTTGTTATCTCGCTCCCTATCGCTGCAACGTAAAAAACACCTATCACAAAAGTTGAAGATCTCAATTTTTAATATCTAAGAAAGAATATTTGACGTAAATACGCCTAGCCGTTCTCGAGATATGAAGCTAAATATGTGTAAAAATGCAAAAATAGTCCAATTCAGGTATGCAATGTGTATTGCCGCATTTTTCTCTCTTAAGAGAAAATTTTTTATTACCATGTAGCTATAGAAGTTTTATGGAAACAATCAAACCGTAAGAAAAAATTGCTAAATATTAACAAAGCGACAGTAATAAGGATTTAAAAAAAAAATTTACAAGTAATATGTTCTCTAGTACAACTAATTTTTTTTACTAGACCTTTTCCAATAATGCAAGTTGGAATTCATAAAATTTTACATTTAGATCAAAATAAATAATATGAAATATCATTAAAAGAAATTAAATCCAAATATTGGGTAACATTACTTTGTTGCGGTGGAGTTAAATTTTTATCTTAAAAATGAAATATAATTTTTTATGTAATAGAAAATTATGCATAAAATTTAATAAATTATCATTATTCAATTAAAAAATCACAGGAAAACTAACTAGAACACTGTTGAAACACTTTAAAGACACTTAGGTATACTTGATGGAGTAGTTACAAATGCTGCCGTATGGTGGCGTTTGGTTAATGTAAAATCCCTATTGAGCAATATTGCCTGCAATATTGAGCAATATTGTCTGCAATATTGAGCAATATTGCTAACAATATTATACAACATTGCAAATTGTTCCCATATTGCGCTATATTGCTTTCAATATTGTGCAATATCGACTGCAATCTTGTACAACATTGCAAATTGTTCTCATTAGTATATTGCGCTATATTGCTCTCAATATTGTGCAATATTGACTGCAATCTTGTACAACATTGCAAATTGTTCTCATTAGTATATTGTGCTGCATTGACCGCAATATTGCGCCAATATTTAAACTATGAAGGACCAATATTGCCCCAATATTGCGTGCTACCTGGGTTCCTACTGCTCAAACGGCAATGACACCTATATAATTATGATTTTATAAATAAATGCCCTTTCAAAAAAGCCCAGTTTTGTTTTCTGTTCTCGAAATACAAAAATAAGTTTTGGTCAAAACATACTACATCTGTTTGAACGCTATTATTCGCTCTCTTTTGTGACTTACACATAAATGAAACAAGTTATCGCTGTTAGATCATGAAATTATGTAACTAAAAGGCCCCATACACTTTTCACATACACCTCACCATTTTCGAGATATGATGCTGCGAAGTTTGCGGAAGCATTCATATCCACACCACTTTTGAGGTAGAAAGAGCGGCGCGTTTATTTTTTCAATTAAAGAATCTTATTTTGAAATCAACCGTATACAGGTGGTCCAAGAAAGTGTGGCATAGGGAAAACAGCTGATGTGAGTAGTGAAAATATTTAGAAGGGGCCTCAAAATTGAATTGCGCCTGACACCTCTCAAGTGCTAAATCCGCCACTGCATTTGACAGTTACAGACCAGCCACAATAAGTTGCCTTTCTCCGAATAAAACATGCGATTTTTTTTTTATTTTATTAATTCTAGTATAATCGAAAATAAATTTTATCTTAAATTCAAAATAAGTTTCTTCTAAGCACCAAACTTAAAAAATACTCGTACTTTCTCTAAAAATGTTTAAAGCGTTTTTTATTTATAATTTTAGATAGATAGATAGTTGGAATAATATGCAATTTGTTAATGTACTGAAGATGCGTTAGTTTATAAACTAGCGATGACAATTAAATTAATAAAGAATTTTGTTAGAAAATTTAAAAATGTGTAATATCTAGTTACTTCGAAAATGCAATGAAACTCAAATAAAAACAATAGAAATTGAAAAGAACACAGTTAAAGATCAAATAATGACGGCAATATAAAGTGGTTAAATGTTGAAAATTTCAACAAGTTTAATAATTTATTTTATTATGCTGATGAAGTAGGGTGGCTAATATTATAAATGTTGCATATATTTTAAGTAACCCATTCGTTCGATATTCCATAATTGGATTACCTACTGTTTGGGGGTGAAAATATGTCACGCATTTCTATTACACCTTATTTGTTGAATCTATATTATACTGGATATACATTATTTTTAATCATATCAATATTTTAGAAAACCCAAAAAATGCACTAAACACTTTTCAGAACTAAAATGTTTTTAAGTTAACACATGTTAAATACACGGTAAGTATAAATTCGCAAACGTTTTCACCATACTATGACATCATCAGGCGATGAATTTTTTTTTTTAATTTTTTCATTTTTAATTTTTAAAATTTAATTTTTAATTTTTTTTTAATTCATCGCCTGATGATGCCATACTATGGTGAAAACGTTTGCGAATTTATACTTACAGTGTATTTTACATGTGTTAACTTAAAAACATTTTAGTTCTGAAAAGTGTTTAGTGCATTTTTTGGGTTTTCTAAAATATTGATATGATTAATATCGAGTTACACTACTTGAACCACGTATCAATCGATTACATTATTTTTAACTTAACACTGCTCTTATATACCTGATATCAAAGTTACATATTCTAAAAGTTTTCATTCTTCTTAAAAAGAATTTTTTGTTACAGTTGCAAATAATCTTAAATTAATGAAACATAATCATAATTATGATTATCAATAGCGAGCTACAAGATACATTTAAATCTTACTGTATGGATTTCGCAATCCTATACGTTTAAAATTATAAAAAAATATATTTATGATTGAAAGTGCTTACTGTTCATTGATACGAAAAAAATATGCAAATTATGTGAAATAGTTTGCAACAAATGGGCCCTAGTTGTTTCGAATTTCTGATTCTCATCAGGCAAACCTAAAAAATATATAATTATCGCGCACAGTATTCAATTCAATATGATAGAAAAAATATAAAAATTCAAAATTATTTGACATTACAAAAATAAAAGCAAAATTCTACCTAACTTGATTTCAAAATGAATAAAAATTAAAATTTTTTTGAAAAAGTATCTAACCAACAAAAAAGAAAAATATATATTATTGAAAGCAAACCTAATTGTAATAAAATATCCCAAAATGGGATATGAGTTTTTATTGAATCTTTTGCATTACAGTGCAAATATGAAAATAATATTAATTAAAATTATTAGCTCTTGAAAATACAATAAATATGATTATCAATATTTTTTTTGAAAAAAATTTTTCAAAACTTTTTCAAAAAAATTTTAATTTTTATTCATTTTGAAATCAAGTTAGGTAGAATTTTGCTTTTATTTTTGTAATGTCAAATAATTTTGAATTTTTATATTTTTTCTATCATATTGAATTGAATACTGTGCGCGATAATTATATATTTTTTAGGTTTGCCTGATGAGAATCAGAAATTCGAAACAACTAGGGCCCATTTGTCGCAAACTATTTCACATAATTTGCATATTTTTTCGTATCAATGAACAGTAAGCACTTTCAATCATAAATATATTTTTTTATAATTTTAAACGTATAGGATTGCGAAATCCATACAGTAAGATTTAAATGTATCTTGTAGCTCGCTATTGATAATCATATTTATTGTATTTTCAAGAGCTAATAATTTTAATTAACATAATCATAATTGTATTTTTACTTTAATGATTTTTTTTTATAAATTATAGACTTTTCTAAATAATCGTGCTTGCAAATACTTACTCATAAAAATGACTTCCAAGTCGGAACCAACCAAATCTATCAAAAGAAATAAAGTAAACAAGTAAAAATATTTTTTTTAAATGAGGAAGAAGAAATCCAAGTGGAAAGGAAGAGGCAAAACGGAAATCGGTCAACTTCGTCTATGATGCCAATTATTCAGTAAATAAATACAAAAAAATATTTATCGGCGATTTTTAATTCTAAAATTAAAAAAATTAGCATAAGTCTCTTGCGATATACCTGATATTATCTCTAACATTTAAGCGGCACGATCATACCGCTTACGATACTATCAAGAATATTAAAAATTTGTAGCTTTAAGTGTGAAGAATTCGTTTATTTATTACGAAAGACAGTTTAGAAAAGATAAGTTTACATTCCGGATATTTATGTCCGTTGAAAACTTCTTCTTGCAATATCAAGAGAGACCGTTACAAAGACCAGATTAATTCAGCGGAACAGGTTCAACATCTCGCTGGACCAACGATCTTATAGTTTGACCATTACTATAAAGCATGCTGACGACGACGATTATTATTATTATTATTTGTATAACTACTTGGGGGAGCGAATTGTGTACTACATAATGCATTGTCACATAATGAACCTCTTTAATGAATTTTCAATAAAATTATCTGCTATCGTATTTCAGGGTTTTATAAATGATTTATATATAATTAAGTGTGTTGGCGATTTGTTTTTTTTTTAAACGAACTTAACGGACATGAAATTAAAAGTCCAGCATTACATTTCTCCGATTTACAATTAATTAACTATTTAGTTGCTTTTGTTTTATTTATTGAGTTGATGAATAGCACTCAGTTGTATTTTATAGTATTTCTAATAAATCACAATCAGTTGTATCGAAAAAAAATCGGAAAAATATGTATTGGGAAAATAACTTTAAAAAAATATTTCTTATAATATATTGCTATGTTATTTGCTCTTAGAATTGGGGTAGTTATTTTTAGTTTTGCTATAAATTATTATTTTATCTATTTAATATTTCAAAACTTCATTATGATTTAATAATGTTCTTATTTACTTGTATTTATACAATTTTTATACCATACCAAACACCGTATAGCTATTAATTAAAATTTTATTGTCTTACTTGGAATCATCTGTTTCACGTTCTGCTTTTCATTAATTTCATTGCATTTTTCAGATAATCTAACTTTAATTTATTTTTACTATCAATCATTTCCAACATCCGCCTTCCATTGAATAATACCTACATTTTTTAATATTGTATTTCATATTTTAATTATTTTGCATTATTTCTTTAACAGAAAATGTTTGAAGCCAAGCGCATGCAAATATTTGCACCAAAGACATTTTAAATTTTGAATTGAATTAAGGTTTATATTATGTTGTGTTTGTTGAGTATATATTTAAATTTTCATACATTATTGGTGCACAACATACCTTGCGAAAAATTCGAAAATTTTTTAAGTACATTTTATTATGTTCATTTATATTACATTTAGAAATAGAATATAATCTTTTTTCTTTTCTTGAGGGGCATATGGCACTTTAGTGTCCTTTGGGAGGACCACAAGGAATAACAAAGGAAAATTAAAGAAACTGATTAGGTATTTTTAAAGAATTTATTGAAAATTATAGAAAATTTTTGGCATTTGTGAGGAATTTAACAATATTGGTATTTATGTCGTATATAAAATAATACAATAGGACAAAACTAGAAAACTTATTCAGTTTTGGGATTTAGATAGACACCATAATAATTAACAATAAAAGATACCTCATATGAATTTGCTAAGAAATAAACAAAATTTCAGAGAAAGTTTTGAGGCATTTTTGAGAATTTTCCAAGCATTTTTAAGGAATTCTAAGCATTTCATGGCAATTGAGAGGAATTTTAAAGCGTCTTTTGTAATATAACATCTTTATATTATGGAATTTAATGGAAAAGTGAAGAAAACTTTTCGGATTTTCTATAGCTTTTGTTTATTATTTTGAAGTCGGGGTAAGTTTGTTCTCTATATTATGTTTTAATGTTTGTTGTAATGATATAATGCAATACAATAATAATAAAAGTTTTATAAAGAAATCAAACAATATTCATTGTGATGTGCATTTCCGATAGATATACTAAGCTTCAACCGAATCAAAGTCTGTTGCATATCCAGGAATGATTCTAAAAGTGAATCATCCGCTTAACGATAATTTCCAAGAGAAACCAATTTTTGGTTCCAGACTATGATAAAATATAATATTGTTTAATTTTGTAGTAATTTAGTTAATAAAATCTTATTTAATTTTTTAGTGATTACCATTAAAGCATTAAAGTCTTGATTTTCTATTTGTTTTGAAACTCGGTATTTTTAAACGAAATGCTTTAATGTTTAATGCATTTTAGTAAATTAATTTAGTTTTATATTCTTTATTTTAAATTTATTTCTTTATTTTGTACATTTTTTTTATTCACAATTTCAGGTTTTCAAGCGAAATACGTTGGTTTTTCAACAAACTTTACTAAAGTTGTATTAACCAGTTAAATTTTCTATCCAAAAAATAAAGAGCGTAAAATTTGTTTAAAACATAAAATTTAAAAAAAAACTTCGAATTTTGCAATCTTCTTGCACTAATTTAATTTATAACTCGAAACCATTTGATCTATAGTTTGTAAAAAATCAATAATTTCGTTGCTATTATGGCCAATTGAAACCAGAAAATAAAAATATTCTTTTTTTACTTCGGTGCTAATATTGTTTCTTTATAAACTTAAACCAGGGGAACTTTTAGGTCAAAATTATTCCTGAATTCCTTATCTTTTATGTAATTAGTTAAGCGAAATGCCTTATTTTTAAGTTGATTTCCTGTAAGTATTAAGAATATGTTTTTTTTATATTAGTAATAACTAATAAAACATCAACTAAGTACCTACTTAAATATCAGATAATGGTATTAACCCAAATTTCTTTAATGACGATTGGGTTGAGAACATAATATTATTGTTTAATTAGGTAGTAAAAATGTTGCACTTCGCAAGGCGAGATAGAATTGAGAATTACGAACCAGCCACAAAAAGTACATTTGCTCCGAATAAAACATAAAAAATATATATTATGTTGCTAGAAGGCGCTAAAGTATCTACATTAGTTATAGCCAAAGCTGCCAAAATCGTGAAGAAAGCTCAGATTTCAAGATTAAAGTAAAGAGCCGGCATTAAAGTTAAATAATTGCTTTCACTAGAAGTGAAACTTGGAGTTTTAAAATTCAGTGACATAAAGTGAAGTTTCTACATAATCGTGTAGTTATCCGGAACAATTTGTTATTGTTTGTATTGTAAAAATAAATACAATTTCGTCTTCATCTTCTTCTAAAACAAAATTATTAATTTAATTTAATTATTTAATTTTTATGGCCGCGTGTAGAATGCAGGTAATTGTATGTACCTATACTGAAGAGATAATCATCTTTACTTTTATATTTTATCTTTCATAAATCACTAGTTGCACGCAATCGTCTCAGTTGATATTAAGGTATTTCATTTATTGCATTTACATTTTAAAACTTTTTGTGTATCTGTAATAAGCAAATTGTTGCGTTATTTCATGAATTTCAACTAAATAAAAGTTCAAAAATTACTTTTAAGCAGTTCCAGTTTTTTATTATTTATATCAATCGATTTTTAAAATTTGAACGATAAAAATCTACAACTCCAAACATTTAGATTTTACATTATAATTAATTCTATTTGAAACAGCATATTTCGGATGAGAATTAAATTAAACTTTTTTCTCGAATCTCCAATAAAAGAATATAAGAATAGCCCGCGAAGAGGGCCCGGCCCGGTCGTGGTTTAAGCTGCAAAGAGGCTTGCCGCCGACCGGCCTAGCGAAGAAGCCCGTAGGGCGTCTACTCTCGCTGCGTTAGTATAATTTAATAATTTTTTACAGGATAACTTTTATTTTAGTGAGTACCGAAAGTTCTGTTAGTAAAACAGATGCAGCCAATTTTGGAGATAATTATAGTGTTAATAAAAAAAATATTGGCACCTACGATATGTTTGAGAATTTAAGTATAGTAATAAAGAAGAAAAAATGAAAGGTGTTAGGATAGTGGAACCAAAGTTATGGGGAAGCTACTCGTTAGCGGCGGAGAGCACGAGACCGCAACGTCGAGAAGCGCCGGTAGAGAAGAACGGGATCCCCGCACGGGCCGTTCTAAGTGGTGGGGAGTGCTATGTCCCGTGAACGCGGTCGTCAGAAAGCGCCGCTGCGCCAGTACGGGGTAACCCGGTGTCTGATTTGACAACGTTCTTGCTACACACCGTTCCTTTGTGTACCAGAACAGAATCACATTGTATGGTATCACGTTATATTCGGTTCAAATTTACATGCATATTTTTATTTGCGCATAGGCACGTGCTACGAGCGGACGGTCACTTGGCCACGGCTAACTTTTAATATATTCATCACCAAAAACTTTTATCGTCCTGCCGCCAATTATTTACATTTTAGACATTAAAAAAAAATAATTGATCACCTAATGGCATTGATTTTTGTCTTAGCATTTTAAAAATAAACAAGTGATTAGTACTACGTTTAGTGAACATTAATCTACCACGGTATAATACAATTGTGATTGTTTTAAATGTTAATTGCACGTACGAAACGGGCCAATTGTTATTATAGCCCGGATAATTAGAAATATTCTTACTTGTGCATATTTCGAGTGTCGATCAAATACTTAGTTTATTAGTTGTGCGTTTCAACAGGTGTCTGCAAAATAGTTTTTAACCAAATCGAATAAACTTGATATTAATAAATGCTAATTAAAAACTAAAGTTTCAAAGAGTGATTTAAAATTTGTTCGTCATGGCAACCGCTATGCTTCCAGAGCGCGGTCTTCGTCGAAAAATGAACCACAACGACACTCCAAAGCCACCAAAGAAGGAAACAAAACGTAAAAGCAGTGCGAAAAGCGTTCGTGCTGAACAAAATAACAATGAGAAAAGACAAAGGCTTTCCGGTGATGCCAAAGAAGACATGTTCGTGTCTTACCAACCGTGGGTTATACAGACATACGGGGATTTGGCAAAGACAAAGACTATAACGACTAAAAAGTACGCGCGAATTTTGCGAACGATGCGTGGCGAGGAAGTGGCTAGTGCAGATAATAGCAAATTCAGATTTTGGGTAAAAGCCAAGGGTTTTCACGTTGGAAAGCCACCCGGCTACGACGCTAAGCCGGCTGATGCGATCGTTGGACGTTACAGTGTTTGTGATGCTGATGAAGGGATTCCTCCTACTAGTGATCAGCTTACAGGCTCCGCCAAAGATCCTTCACTTTATGTCCCTAATACACCCTTAAAGGTAAAATTTTTATAAAAAGATTTTGAAACGATAGTTTCTTTGTTAAAGGTTTCTTCTGCTACTCACTTTTTTTTTAGATCAATAATAATCTAATAGTACTTATAAAATTGAGATAATTTCAGTTTATCAAAAGAATTCTGAAGCGTTTCAGCGGGAATTCTAATTTTAAGCTCATAATTAATTTTTTTTATATTTCTATTGCAATGCAGATTTTCTTATATATTATATCTGGGTAGAGAAAATTCAAGTTTAAGGGTTTCTCACACACCTTACGAAAATTACTTTTTTGCCCTATCGTATTGCCGACAAAATACTCAATTACGAATTTATTGTAAGTATAATTAATTAGCCAGTACAAAAATATGAATCTTTTTCTGGACTTAAATTCACAGTTTCGGTTTTCATGTAAGTTTCGAATTCGTATTTGAAATTATATTATATATAAATAACTTACAAAACGGAAGTAATTCTAGGGGTTTGTTTATTATCTGTTGAAGTTTCTGCCTACTTGACTTTATTACAAGATTTTTTAAGGCATCTCGTAACGTAAGCGTGAATAGCTTTTGGAAGAAATATATTTTTTGTCTTCTGACTACTCCCTATTCATTACACGTGATTATTTTCAAAGATTCCGCTTGAAATCCATTCCGCGGGCTTTTGAATTTGGGAGCGAGCAGGGGGGGGGAGGTTTTCAAATTTTACATTAAAAAATGTATATAAATTTTATAACTTACTTGGAATTATTATGTTCCATGATGATTGATTATATTGGTTAATTATAATAATTATTTTAACAAACTATAATCATTCAATTACCAAGTTTTGATTTAATAATAATGTAAATGATGAAATTAACATGTAAAATTTGAAACTTATCGTATTATAAATATTATTGTGAACTATTTTATATTATTCATTTTTTTTATACTATTATGGGTGTGTTACGAAAAAATAATGTTGAGAACCGCTGTATTAACGCATATTCGTAAGTAGCATGTTACTGGTGCTGTATCTTTTGACTTTTGAATAATATCTTCTGCAAAATACCCAATTTGAAATATAATTCTTTCGGTTTATTATTGCCGAATAAATGTGGGTATCGAAAATGTCGAATTATTATTTATACAGAATTTATTGGGCGTGAATCAGACATTCACGAACGACAGTGTCAAGAAGATGCCTTATACCTTGTCACCCACTCCACCACACTCTGCCTTTCGTCAGCTCTTTACATTCCATACCGACCCCTATATCGTTTCTCCTAAGCGAAGTTGCTCGTCACCCCAACGTATCCGCCAGATTCATGGCGTCTGACGTCTGCTAACTTCCGTTTCAAGTTGTGCTCTTATTATTACAACTTGTGGATGATATGCATAACTTAGGTTTCTTTTCACAATTTATTTATTTGTTGGCCGAATATTACCATGTTGTGTATCCTTCGTATTCAGTAGGGTATTGTGAAGTCTCACTTCTCCAGAAGGAACTGTCAGGAGATACCTGTATAGGTTATAAGGTCCATTATGGATCATCAAACCGCTGAGACTGCAAATTCTACTTCTTTAAATTTCGAAGAACCAGTATTTACCTTTAATTAAATTTTTTCAACATCTTATTTACAATTTACAACAAAATTAATGATAGAGCGGCGCATGTAATCAGCTAATAGTTTATAGCTTATAGGTATATAATTTCTACTTAAATATTCATTAAACTCGATTAATTAAATAATTCAAATAAATCATAAAAACTGGAAGCTGTGGAGGAGTAACGCTGTTGCATCTTTAGACTAACTTTATGTTTTGTACCGGAAAATTAAGCTCGTAATATTTTTTTTGTATAAATTAAACCGATTTCATTTAAAGAAACCTGTTCGTAAATTACAGGTGCAATTTTCAGGTAGTCGTTTCGAGCAACTAATAGTGTGTATAATTATTATTATGCTTACATTTACCTGCATTATTCATACATAGGTTGAGGTCGAAAAAGTTACCGACTGATTTTTTCACAGTTGCATACCCATCCTAATGATTGGTTCTCATTACTCTTTCCACCTTTCGATTGTTATTTTAATTGTATTCCACCATAAAGGGAATCGGGACAAGTATTTAAATTACAGCTTAAGAGCACTGTTTAGTGCTATATTGACTAATTTGTATTTTGTGCCATTTATTTTTAGAATATTACAGAAATTAAAATGATTGCTACGTAGCAATTTAATTTAAATTTTTGTTTATGGAAATGTGAAGGAAAATTTTAATTTTCTCGTATTAGCATCATTGCGCAAAAAGAAATTTCTCTAAATGCAGCCCGGTCGAAACTTCTTCCTGAAAAATATCAAAAAAAATTCGGCGAGCGAATTTTTGAAACGCCCACCCCAGAACGGAGAATTGTTTTGAAAGAAGTTCTTCTGAACAATGATTTACTGTTCGCTCGCGTGTCGTCTAGAGATTTCATCTGGAAGTTTACATTTATAATCTAACATACTGTGCCAAGCACGTGAATATTGCGTCAACTCAATTTCTTGCGGACCATTCAATATCTGCGACAGTTTAATGCTGCTTGTGATTCAGTCAATCAAAACCATCTGAAAATGATTTCGGTAGTTTCGATTGCAAACCATGGAATAATTACACGAAAATACAGTTGCCAGTCATATTGAATTTTATGAAATAGAGTTGGTACTTCATCTGGAGTCGAAGCAGGCACTCCGCGTTCACTTCGGAAGGCAAAAGGCAGCTACGAATATTCACACCTACTCAGATAACTTTGAACTTAATTTACAAGAATAGATTTTTTTTTAAATCATTACAGCACATGTGGCATTAATTTATAATTTATATAATAATGACGCTTGGGGTTTCTGAGACCCCAGTGTGCAGTTTCAGGGTTAAAAAGTTGCGAAACGAGAAGATCAGGTTGTTAAAAAATGATGGGGTTTGTTAGTGGAGTTGCGGTATGCTGTTATTCAGAGACACCACATCTGATGAAGACGGCGGCGCGGCGGAGTTAGACGCGATTTACTGGTGATTTATGTGTAGTCATGGTTGGTTGTAATGCAAAGGAAAACTCTTGGTCTTTTTTTCACAGTCTCTCCTAGTTTCTTAGAAAATGAACAAATTTTGAGACACTTTTATAATTTTTGTTCTTTCCCCTAAGAACTAGCATTGTTCTCATATGAAAGAACTCCAGTGTGTGCAATAATCGTGATAAATTATACATTCATGTTACTTTTAGTGTAAATAATATTTTCTTTACTGCTGTGTTGTGTACTGTAATAATTTTACAATTACCTATTTTTTTAAATTCTTTTTCAGTTGTAAGAATTGAAGATTAATGATGAAATATTTTTGCACTATTATTTTGTTCCTTTTCATGTTCACTATTTTTACGTATTTCTTTTAAGCTGCAATGTTTCCATTAAAGGCTTTTTTATCCGCACACAATTATTTTTAAACTATCAATTTTTCACCGCCGATTTGAACAGTTTCCTTAAATTTTTATTCAACTGTAGAAAACCAGCCTCCACAGAGTTGAAGAGAAAAAAGAGTGGATAACATTAAAAAAATTTATCATCAGGACTAATTGTAAAAGCTTCCAAACTTTTCCTACCGATGCTTTCTCCCTTTAACTCATTTCCCAATAGAGTACTTATACCGGCATTATTCTTCAAATATTTTGAAGTGGGTAGTTATTTTTTGATTTCGACCAAATTCTGGCGCTATTAATAAAAAAATAGTAAATGTAAATAAAACAAATAATAATAATCGCTCGTGTATTTTATTCTTTTACCCTTCGCGCAAATTGAGTGTAAAATCTTGTGTCATTCTTCAAAACACGTTCATAAATATTTCGGTTGAATGTGTTGTATATATTCCATCATATCGCAATCACACGTGACGTTACTTCAAAATCCCAATATCCCGTCTGGCGCGTCAACAAATTCAGTCGCCGGAAGGCAGGAAAGTGATAATGGAAGAGATCGACCCGGGTATGTATCACGGCTGTATGCGCGAAAGAGAAATATGATGCATGAGAAAGATAGATAATAGCAGACGTGACCGTGTACCAAGTGTTCTCTGCCCGTGATAATCTAATCGGACAGCGGCTGCCGTTCACGCTAATGACGGCCCCGGCGTGCACAGCAGGATATTTGCGTCGCTCGTCGACCGTTCTCACCAAAATAACACGAATCGTCCGAGAGGATCTATGGCTTTTATAAGTTTTTGTTTACAGGGCGGATATACGAAAATGAAAAATCAAATATTCGCTTCCGCCGTCTACGTTGAAACTTAAAACGGCATAGGTACGTCAAAACCGATCTACAACTAAATATTATTAAGTTATTATAAATATCGAAATTTGAAAAACCTTTCTTAGCCTTTTTCTCTCTCCTCCTCTCGTTAATTTCTTTCAAACATTTTATGTCATTTGTTTCATTGTGTAGCAGTGGGAAATCCATTATGCAGGCAAAGTTTTGTTCTAACATAAGAAAACGTTTTATGTAGTATGTATAGATATCAACCTATATATATATATTTTTGTATAAAAGAAGCCCTTAAACATAGGGAGTATATAATTTTAACCCCGAAGCATGCAACGCTGCGGGTGGCACGTTGATGAAGGGCTTGTGCGTGTTCACGTGTCGACTCCCTACATCCATCTATCCTCTTTTGCCGCTTACCGTTCCCGTTGATCGAGTTTCTACTGCGAATTTTCCGATTCGAAAATTTAAGGGTAGAATCGCGTTCAGTAATTAGATTCGCTAACAAATATGGAACAAAATCATGTAACGTATCTTTTCCGTGCGGCGTTTACTTTTCGCATTATTTAATCAACCAATTGCATTATGCATTTTGCAAAAATTTATAATTTAGTTTCGACGCTTAGCGTTTATAATACTCGCAGGCAAATAAAAGAAAAAGCCAAGGATTTCCGATAGTTAGTAGTTTAGTACTTCATGAATTTTCACCGCTATTTTTTATTCTTGTCTATATCCATAATTCAACTGGGAAACCTTTTTTCTCGTTCAATTTTTGGAACATTCCTACCGACCTCACCGCGAACGCGGTGGAGTTGCAGCCATTACTTTAAATTGCTCCCGACCGCACCATACGTCCTCCAACAAACAAACACCAAAAACGCGATACGTGACTCGAGGGCCATTTAGATAGATGACTGTGACCGCTTGTCTCGGTAGTTGACATGCTCCATTACGTGCTAGCAGTAATCTGATATCATAACATAACATTTTCTCTATGTCTATATGTGATATGTTTAAAGCACATAGCTTTCAGTGTCGATTTCTCCATCGTCTTCTGAACTCATCCTGATGGAAACTTGACATCTCTTAATTTTTATAAATACCCAAGATTGCTCGAGCAAATATCAAACCAAAATAAGCGAGCTAACGTTTCCAAATTATATTTTATTTGTTGGTGCAGGTATTTATCCAAGGATAATAATCGAGTTTAAGCTGGTCCAGTAATTTTAACTGTATGCTCAAGAAATTTAAGTACAACCGAACAAATATAATAACAATTTTGTAATTTATTATAGCGGCAATTCAAATAAATCGAGTTTGAAGCTGTCTATAAAATTTTAATAATTCACACAGTCAGTGCGATAATGTGTAAAAGGTCATCTTGCGGAAAATTTGTTTTCTCTCACATCGGTGAAGTACAAAAGCAACGAAATACAAGTTTGTGGTTGTCATAAAAGTATGATTTTACTAATGCCCGTACTTACAATCGATATTTCGCACGAGCAATAATTAAGTAGAAATGTTTCCTTTCCTGAAGGTTAATGATCTGACCTAAAGACGCTATTTGGTTCAAACGCGTTTAACGTCTAACCGAAAACATTAATCCGACCTATAAGGTAAAATTAAAATTTTTGAATTTTATGATTCGAGTGGCTACGGAATTCGTGTAGATGCTAAAACTTTTACCCAAACACTAGACGCCAAAACCTGACATCTTTATCTAATTCTATTACAAACGACTAACTCTAAACGAGTAAAATCGGCTGCGTATAACAGTCAAATGTGGATCTTGTTATCAAAATATAATCTACATGGCAAAACAATAAAAACTATCTGGAGCAGTTTTCGACATAGTAAATATTTGATGGCAACTTTAAACAATTGATATGAAGGTCAAAATCAACAAGAGACAACAAAAGAAAGCGTTAAAATGTAAATCGAGTGTTAAAATTATAGAACAATACGATACTTATTGATTAATTATAAAAAAATAAGACATCACAGTCTCGAATTATTAGAACATTTTGAAACCAGCCAAATTCAAGTCCTAGAATGGGGCTGTATTAGTACATAAGGCGTAGGGTTGATTAGTATTAATCAATTGATACGTGGTTTAGGTAGTGTAACTCGATACTTACAGTGTATTTTACATGTGCTAACTTTTAAACATTTTAGTTCTGAAAAGTGTTTAGTGCATTTTTTGGGTTTTCTAAAATATTGATATGGTTCATTAGTATTATTTAGTCATTAAATACTTAAAAGTTGTTGGCAAATTCAAGTTCTAGAATGGGGCTGTATTAGTATCTAGGGCGTAGGGTTGATTGATATTTAAGCATTAAATACTTCAAAGATGTTGGAAAATTCAAGTCCTAGAATGGGGCTGTATTAGTACCTAAGGCGTGGGATTGATTAGTATTTGTGCATTAAATACTTCAAAGATGTTGGCAAATTCAAGTCCTATAATGAGGCTGTATTAGTACTAGGGAGTAGGGTTGATTAGTATTTAGGCATTAAATATTTCAAAGAGGTTGCCAAATTTAAGACCTAGAGTGGGGCTGTATTAGTACCTAGAGCGTAGGGTTGATTAGTATTTATACATTAAATACTTATTAAATACTAGATGTTGGCAAATTCAAGTCCTAGAATGGGGCTGTATTAGTACTAGGGCGTAGGGTTGATTGGTATTTAGGCATTAAATACTTCAAAGAAGTTGGCAGCATTTTCTGCACGATCGTAAAACTGGGTGTATTTGGTTGAGTATTAAATCCATTACTGCAATAGAGCAATTAAGCACTCTAGCTATACTATATACTATAATATCTTCACACAAAATTTAATACACATTACTATGAAATCGTTTAACAAAAGTTCTTCAATGACAGTTTGACATTTTAAAATTGACTCACTTTTATCAATTTCTAATAGATGAAGTTAGTGTCCAATATGAATGTACATAGTAGGAAGTAAGTGAAGAAAACGTAGTGAAGGATATTATGATTTCAGTAAAAATCTGTTATACCTTAATATTACTGAGAATAAAACATATCGTGGGCTTAGAGCTAATAGTATATTATTAAACAAGAGGTTTAAATGGCTTATTAAACGCGAGGTGGATCGGATGTCACGAGGCACAGCCGAGTGATATACAATCCACACGAGCGTTTAATAAGCAGTTTAAACTTGAGTTTTAATATACTATTTTATTCGCACCTGTAGACGTAAGCTTTGCGAAGTAAGTAATTCAATATAGGTACTGATATACACTTATGCTTACTTATGCAGTATAAGCAAAAAGACTGACCTGAGAATAATATAGACATAAGACGAGACAGCCACGGCATAACAATAATGTTTAATATAGTTGAAATACCTGGGCAAATTATATCTTAAAGTAGGTAACTTTATATTTTATCAGGGTCGTGTTTAATTGTCAACTTATAGAGTATGCTTATAACGTGTTAATTTGCTTTGCTAAAAAGAAGAAGATAACTCTAGAATGATAGTTTTGGGAAAACGCGACTTTAATGTTGAGTGATAGGTAATGTAAAATTCGGATTTGAAACTTAACAATTTTTATTCACTAAATTCCGATGCAATGACATTAAAACTGGAAAATAAATATTTTTTTAGCATTAAAAATAATCAAATTTCTCAGTAAATAATTTAAAAAACAGCTTGAATGTAAGGGATTTATCTTGTTTTGCCACGCAAAATTATCAAACATGGTGCAATTAACCCATTCGCAGCCATGTTCAAATTATGGAACAGTTGAAAGTGTTTCATGAGCTAATGAAATTTATAGTAGTATCATTTATATTAAAAATATCAAATAATTTGAAAAAATGGCTTGGCTGCGAATGGGTTAACTCCCTTATAAAATTTTGATTGTGAAAGAAAATATTATAGAAAATAGAGTAATGTTTCTCTCTACCTCAGAGCCGTATCTCGGACTTTGGATCTGCGGGGGGGGGCGGTTTGAATGATAAATATGATAAATAAATAATGTGTTACGTCAGGTCGAATACCGGGGGGTATGGAACATCCCCCTAGGATCAAGCGCCGCAGGTGAAAATGGAAAGTTAGAAAATCGCTATACAAAAATATTTTCTCCTATTCAGCGCAGCCTCAGACGCGGCGTTTTTCATTGTAAGACTGCCATTACCTGTAAATCAAAATTTCAGTGAACTGAAATCTACTAGAAAGCAATTCACAGCATAAAAAAAATATTTTTTATTCAACTTATCTTTAATATGCCTAAACTGCAATTTTCTATTTTTGTTTAAACATTTTTTTAATTTTTGTTTTAACATTTTTAATCAAGCTGGTTTTACTTTTTAACTATAGTCCTTTATTATATTTTATATTCTAGGATTTTATCTCGAGCTTTATAATAATGAAAAGAAGCTAAATAGCATTTATCTGGTTTTTGTATTCTACTACTACATGAACTACTACTCAAATATGTAATTATTATAGTCTAAAACAAACTAACTGCACTTAACTTACTTTTGCTGTATTGAGAGTTGTAAAAATGAACTTAGTCGAAACTAAATATCTATATAAAAAGTTTATTAGTGATAGTACAATTATCTGGTTTTGCCAGAGCCAGAGTTGGGTATAATTCGTATGCAATAGAGTAGATAACTCATTTTGTGCAAAGGTGGAGTTATCTTGTTTTAGCTCTAAGCCCACGATATTATGTTATATGCTCAATTCATTAACTATTGAACATTAAGGTAGATCTTCACAGCAGGGGATTGAATATTATTTCTGATTGGTCAAAAATTTGACATCAAGTTCTATTCACCACTCATAATTTTCCCACAATTCACTGCAATGGGGACCTAAGTTTATCAAAGTTGTTTTTTGCAACTAGGTAACCATCCGGATGAACGATTTATTCTCTTTTTTTCATCTAGCCAATCTCAATTTTTAAAATACTCTATTCTGACTGTTGTCTCTCTGCAGGCTATGGCGAACCACTGAGGTATCTATTAAGAGAACCATTCTATAAAAACAAAGAAAAGATTACTATGCTTTTACATAGGACGAAGGACTCTAAGAGAGAGAGAGAGAGGGAGAGAAGATATATATAATAAAGTTATTTTATTTTTTATGTGAAAGACTTTGCTATAAGTATATTTTATAATTCTATAATTCCTAAACTTTGTTCAGAATTTTGTTAAAATCATGAAATTGTAACATATTTCGGTCTTTCTAGATTCGCAACGATGTTGTTAACATCGCCAAAAGCTCAAAGGTTTACTGTCTAATTTTGACTGCCATTTTCGAGTGCAATTCATCACCAAAAATTCAATACAGTCAATACAGCAGCCGCTTTCACTTTTTTACGGTTTTTGTGTTTTTATCACCCGAATTTTTGCTTGGTAAAAATTATCGTTCTATTTCTGAAAAATATTGTAGATAGACTAGCAGACTATGGAACTAGACAAAACTGCTCTACTGGACACACAAGCGTAATGGGTCATATTTTTAAATGCGTCCTCTTCAGGAGGTCTGTTGGCACATGAGTCATTACTGGATTAGATGCAGAGGATTTCGCATGTCTACAGTATATCCGAAGATCCAAACTAATTTCGTCAAGTCCACGATTCAACTAATGACCACACCAAGCCACTGCTGTGAATTTTAAAAGCTTGGATATCCTAGAAGAATTATTGTTATTTTCTAAGAATAAGAATTAACATAATATTAACAATAACATTAATATATTAGCTATAATAGCTTTAATTTATCTAACTATCTGTACGAACTTCTAACAGGTTCGTTTGTCAATATTGTCACGTTGTGAACCAATCGTGTTCCGCACTAATCGAAATGCACACCAATCGATTTTCATTGTGTTCCATTAGAGAAGGCAATAGCTGTCCGGCAGGTCGCTTGACATTTTAGGGGATTGAGGTATCAGACTGGTTTGTTGTCACTCAAAATAGAATATCGGAAGACAAAGTTTATTTATCTAGTAAAAATAGCCCACAGTGGAAACCACATAAGAAATAGAATAGTAGTAGAATAGATCATTTTCATAAGATTTCAGTAAGTACCGAGATATAATCAGAAAACTAATTTAAAATACCAAAATACAACCAGATTGTAATTTTACGTAAATATCAAAATAATTAAAGTTGATCAAAAAATTTGAAAGTGTCGTTAACGCTAGTATTTACACTCAATTTATTGTTTCGGTGGATGTTATATTTTCGACCGAAAACAATAGCTATTGTATGACATAGGCCGGAACGAATTTACATTTAAGGATAGGGACGGGACGTGGTAGATTCGACCAAGTTCATTGAAGTGAATTTGCTGTAAAACCGCGTATCTACCATAACAATGCTAAGCCACTAACTGTAACAACGGAAGCGAAAGACACCCGCTTACCGCAACTTCTTTCGATAAGACGGACTTGTTTACAATATTCTTCCTCGTCAAAAGTTTTGAATAACTGTGTAATTTCCGAACTTTCTAAAATGTAACCTTAAATAGTAGTTGGTTATTACTTAATGCAGTTACGAAAGGTGCAAATCAAAAAATTGATTTGGAATTGACTCGTGAAAAGCAATTAAAGATGTCTTTAATATTTCAAACATTTATGTTTTCTCGTCTATTGGATATATTTCAATTAAACTATTTAGCATTCCGCCTTCACTTTACTTTAACGTTTAGAATATACGACGACGTTTTGACGTGAATACCTTCCATACTTTGAATTGCACCGCATTCTGACATTTATCTCGAATTATTTATTCATAGTGCACGAAATCGGTCGACCGTGAAATTTTACCGGGGATGCGCACTGTTAGAACGCTGACAATTCAGCAGTTTCATCCCTTTGAGATTTGCAAGGGTACGTTGGGTTCGGGGTAGCCGCCACAATGCTCGTCCATATTGCAGGGTTTGGTTTATCTCTCAAAGCCGCCGCTCGTCGTGACGCATACAACCGTTGGTGCGTGAGGCGGATCTTTATGACATCATCAACACTGAACGTTGTTAATCTCGCTTGGAAAAGTTCTATTGTGTCCCACATCAATACCACCATATACTGATCCTCCAAACTTTTTCCTGGATCTGAACAACTATTCACAATATTTTCTCTATTACTGCTATACGATAACGGAAATGATCGTCGCTGTCATGAGCAGGGACATAACAAAAAGGTTACTAGAAGTTACTTTTTTTTATAGATTTCACCAAACGAAATTTATTATTGATTTTGGACATTTCGTTAAATAACATTTCTAACTAACTTGTTGAAATTAAATTATAATAACGCGGTTGCCTCCACTAGTATTAAATAAAGCTTCTGTTAAGCATTGCAACTTTCGTAATAAAGCTCGAGTTTTCAAAATTCCTAATTTTAGTTAATCCAAAACGTGTTCGCCTTTTCGAAACTGCTGTTGTTAACGATATGCTTTTCTACGGAATTACGAATCTAACATTTTATATTGATATATAGGAAGAAACGTACGATGGTATGTCTCATTCTTACAAAGTAGAATAGAGCGAGAAAAAGTCCTGCATAAGGACACCTGTGTGTGTTAGTTTCTTAAGTTGTGTATTATCGAACCGTTATCGGGCATCGCTTCTACCACCTTCCTTATATTCTCAAAGTTCATTCAATATTGAAATTATCCCCGTACTGCATTCACAGCCCCAACTAATCGCATCCTCCATCGCGCAATAAACACAATAACCACACTTCTAAATGGGGCTGGATTGGGGTGAATATTGCTAGTCGGAAATACAATTACTTCATGAATCAATGCAGTTGATGCACTGATTTTGAATGTCAAAACGTTCACCTTGACGTTTTAGATAAAGTGGTATAAATCAGTGTCGATCGAATTCGATTAAAATTGGAAGATGCGTTATTTTCCCTTATCGTTGTATGTCTAGGATAGCTAGCGCACAGGTAAAAGTTTTATTATGTTTACTTTTCCCGAGGATCATTTTATAAGGATAGGTAAGTTATATACTGCTGAAAGAATGGGTAAATTGAATTTTAAACCGACTTGGTTCGTAACAAAGAAGAAGTAGTTTTATAAAATGCACCGAAGAGCAAGAACAAGTGAATACGTAAGGTGAACTTTGCAGGATATCCGCCACTTTCACCTGCTTATTTCATTTGGGTTTTCACTAATTATTTTAGCCGTCAAAGATATATAGAAGAGATCGCGGTAATGCGATTAGTGTTCGTCGTTTATCGATGAAGGTCGTAGGAACTGCAATACCGTCGAGAGTAGAAGACCGACCAGACTAAGCACCTGCGACTTGTCACCCCAGATTATGCGCCCCGAGGGATATGCTAAACCATACATTTTGCATTTTGCAGAGTGCTGCTGGAATGGAAAGTGAAGTGGTGGCGAAACGTGACGGCTAAAAGGAGATTAGGTCGCCGCCTGCTGGCACTGTACTCGACGTATCTTTTATCCACAAAGACCGACCCCAATAGAACGAATCTTATATTTCGTATATTTTCTTGAAAACCAAAAAAACAGCATTGCAGTACATTTTTGCTTATCGCAAATTATTATTTGCAAATGAATTTTATAAAATATAAAATAGAAACAACAAACATTAATTTATTGTAGCAATAATTAAGAAAACTTAATATTCATTATCATTAAGTTCGTGCATCGTTTTGAAAAGGAGATGTTCATTACTTTCTTTACCTTTATTGCTTCTGCCTTGCTAATTTAACGGTCTCTGTCTTTTATACAAACAGCTCTAACGTGTCATTTCTTAAATGTTCATTCCGCAGCTTTGGACGAAGCTTGCTCATCTGTGATTATTGCACGAATCCCCGATCTCGTTTTATTCGCAATGGAGCTCTATAGTGTGAATTTTTAATATTAGCAAATTGGACAGCTAAATTGCTTACATTTAACGCGACAAGACTAAAAATTTACAAATTATACATAACTACCAAGTATTGATTTTCTTGAAAACTTTTTGTAAGGTATTAACAAATGCAGATTAAATGTCAAATCAAACTCGGAAAGGTATCAACAAATTCAAATTTGTTTCACAAATCAAGTCCTATATTTTATAGGAACCAATAAGTCTTTTTATCAAAATTTAACTAAATAAATATGTTTTCTTGTGTAGTAGTACTTTTATGTAGCAGTTGAGGTGGGGGGGGGGGGTCGAAATGTAATTCTACATTAAATTACTTTTTATATTATTTAAAATTTAATTACAATTTAGTATTCTGTTGTCGGAGCGCGGCAACCCATGACTCTCTTCGTACCGGCACCCCATCACCGGTGGTAACATAAAAACTCAAAAAATATGCTGATGGCGGAAAAGTAATATGCAGAGCCTGAAGTATATATTACATGCTAAGCCATTTTTTTTTACTTAGGAATTACAAAATTCCCTTTTGGAATATGGAAAAACGAACATAGTCAGGATATAATTTGTACCTACTTTTTAGCATCGTTTGGTACTACACAGATATATTTCAATTGCTAATCTCAGCCATGTCAGTGATTGCAGTAAAATACTGAAAACATACCTGTCTCTTTCTTACGTATCTCAAAAGATACATGTATCTCTCTTGCGTTTATTGTATCCTTAAGAATGGCGATGCCATGCCAAAAGCAATGCTGGAAGTTGTATTCTAAACTTATTCGTCAACTGTGCTGTATTCACTCTTGTCAGTTTGTCAGCATTTAAGAATTCCTATGTGTGCCATATCGTGTATATCTTATAGCGCATCCAGACATGTAATAATAGTACCGTAACGTAACTCCGTCGCAAAACTTATTGATATAGAAAGTACATGCGACTTAGTGATAGTTTTGTTATGTCGTTACGCGTGAACGATTAGAAATTAGATTGACAAAGATATTCACTTGTACATCTGATTTGCTTTTATACCGAGCCTCTAGATCGATGGTTTCGTACGCTGAAACCACTGTAGTATCCCGAAATGTGTTTTGATTTCTGTCAAAAGTTGATATTCACTTCGTGCCAAGTTTTGGGAGTACAGCTGGCTCATTAAGTCTTGCGTAGTATTAGAGAGACGAGACGGTCGTTAGCTTAGTAAGTTAGCTGAACAACTGCTGATGCTAAGATACCCGGTTCAAATCGGAGAGCACGTAAAACCGGCGGCGGTACCCCTGAATTGATGATAGCCAACATCAACTATTAAAAAGCAGTCTAAGCAAAAATTCAAGTCTAAATTCTAAAATCTTTCTCGAAAGAGAAAGAAGATGATTATTCAGGAGTGGACTGAAGGGCTGATGAAGAATATAAAAACATAACAAGTTCTGCATCATCTGCAAATATAGAAAATATAAGAAAGGTTAAAATTGGAAATCAATAATATTTTCACTTGTTTTCCTCAACAGACGTCCCGGTCAGAGATTCTGAGCTATTGAAAATGAAGGTTTATCATATCGATAAAAGATCGATCGACCATTTCCATTAAAAGATATATCGGTGTATTTTCTTCAAGTCTAAATTAAAAATTCACAGTTGAAAATCGGAACAAATATCTTGAGTGCCACTTGCAGCACTATATGAAAAAAGAATTTTTTCAAAGAGGGCGACTACCGCTATTGATTTTTGAATGTAAATGTTGAAGAGCCTGAAATGATCTACAGATTAAATTCTAAACCTTTATTGTCTAAAATAAAATGGTTTCGCGATATTATGTATTAAGTAAAATAAAAAAAAGATTTTTAATTTAAAAATGGAAACTGACCTACTTATAGTTTATCTGATGGGCCAAAAACGGAATAAAGTAAACCATAAAATCCCGGTTTGGATGGTTGGAGGGAATCCATATTCCCCCATCGGGCAAGAGGGCGATTCGATAATATTTTAAATTAAGCAATCTCTTCATTATCTTCGCCTTAACTGCGGAAGGAATTAGGACTAGGATTAGAAATCCTGGGATTCTGGATCAGGGATTCCTGTTGTTTTTTACGATTTAACCGGGGCATTCATCTCCCCGGATAGGTAGTAAGACAAACGTTTCTTTACATTATGGATTAACACAGTTTTACATGCCCTCCGAAGCACGCAGACGGTCATAAAAAAATTTCGAACCGATACTTTAACATTAATTAATAGTTGATCACACTAACTACTAGTATTATTATTAAATTATTACACCAATTTATTTTTATATTACAATGGTTTTTATTTAAATCATTGCATTGTCACTGCATATATTATGCATTTTCTACTAAACAAACAGTTTACAACTTCACACAAAATTTATTTAGTTTGCAACATTAATTAACGTTTAACCTTAAACTTAAAACAACGCTTACTATTAACTAAAAATAATTAATGATCACAAACACCGACTCATTAATTTCTACCAGTGGCGGACCAATGAAAATATTTAAATTTAACTATTACTGCCTGTAAAATCAGCAGTCGGCTGTAAAATAATTGATATACGGTGTACTTAAAATTTCTGGCATCTTCACACTAATAAATTGACCTAAAGCGCATTATCACTTTTCATTTTCAACTTTTTGTTTGATTTAGACATCTTTTCTTTTGATTAGTTACTTTCATATTTGTAACTCTATTCAACCATCTCATTTTTGGTTTCTCAATTTTTCCTTGCCCAATCTGATAGATATAGATCTAAACGAGGTAGTAAATGGACTGGAAATAAGGAAAACAGTTGAAATATCAAGGAATATGGAAATATTGTGAAATTACTTAGAATTTTTGGAACACAATGTATAAACAATTTTTGGTTTTGTGGCACAGTGGCGTACTGAGCCTTTCGGGACGGGAGGGCTTAGCGTCTAGTATTTTAATGAATGTAATGTAAATTATCAGCGAAAATATCATCAAATTTTTATACTTTGAGCGTCAAAGTGACGCCCGTCTTTATAAATCGTAATGACGCATTCTCTGAAAAAATTGTAAATCACAATATGAAATCAGTACATTACGTACCGAGGTGGAAAATGCTTTATTACAGCTAAGCGCTAAGTTGCGATGAAGCTTGACACCGAGATATGCACATTATTTTATTCACAATCAGTGAATATATAACAAATTAATAGTTAAAATTAATCATTTTATTAAATTTGCTTTTATTTTAACAATCAGTTTTTAAAAAAATTAAAAAATTTTCTTTACATTTTTGAGATCACCGTGTTCAGAAACGTAAAGATTTGTAAAAAAAATTTTCTGTGTCGGTCTGTCGTCAAATTTTGTCTCGCTTTATTGCTGAACCGTCCGACCAATCACGACTAAATTTGGCATGGTAGTAGGGTTTACGGTAGAAAGGTTAAAATAAGGTTATCGTCACGATCTGTCATTCAGGAGTGCCACTACAAGAAAATAACACACGGTTTTTAAAAACGATTTTGTCTTGTGATAGGTTATTTTTAAGATCTTGAAAAGCTTTATCCAGAATAGGTGAATTTAACTTTCTATCTATCATCTGTCAAAAATTACAAGCTGTCAAAGTTGAAACTTCAAAAGTGAATAACTCATGAATTACTGAAGGGATCTCAACCAAATTTTGTATGTAGGAACATTGCCCCCTAGGACTTGAAAGCATCTAAAACTATTTAATAAAAATCAGGAATTCAACATGAAAAAAAAAGATTACTTTTGTTTTCGAAATCTAGGAAAAAGTCCTTGTCCCTAAATTTTCTTTGGCATTTCTGCGTCGATGACAATCAAACTTTTTAGACATATGTCTGGTGGACTCCAGTAGTGAAAATAAAGTTTTGGCAGAGAAATCTTTGCCAGGGCTACCACAATAAAATAAATAAAAAATAGAAATGTCATCCAGAAATGTTTAACCGATTGTCTTCAAATTTTGTGTGCTAATAGAGATTTTAAAATACAAGTATTAGTGATAAAACAATTGAGCTAAATGTAAAAGCAAGAAAATTTTTTAAAATATTAACTGAAATCTTAATATATCTATTTTTTGTGAAAATTTGTTAGAAATATGACACATTCGAAAATTTTAATTATTAATCTGACAGTTCTCGGTAATTTAATAATTATTTATTAAATATCCATATAAATGAATATGTCATCGTATCTCTGGATAAAATTTGGTGTTATGATGATTGGAGGTATTGCGGCAGTAGTGACGATATTTTTTTATCAAGTAATTAGCTTAGGTTGGGAAGTGATCCATTTTCCGCCTTGTAGGTTCAGAGGTGAAACAAAATAGCTTTCTGATTGGCTGGTAGGTGAAAGCAAATAATAAAGTGCTTCCCAACTTATCAAAATTCAAGAATGTGTCGACTATTAACTGATTGAGAATAAACATAATTACTATTAAACAAATTATGTTAATTACACACAAACCTACACCGCGAAGAGTGCAGGTGTGAAAAATTTATTTTTTAAAAATAATTTACACCTGCACTCTTTCAGTTAAAATAGTTTTATATATGATTAATTATTTGTAACACCTTGGTATAATTATGTAATTAACGTAGGTATTTAGTAGCATTAATTTTTTTTTCGCCATGATTTCATCTTATGATTTCTGATTTTTTGACTATAAACTCTCCAAGATGCATAAGATCTTCATGAAATATGTCGAAGTTAAGATTTATCCTTTGCTTACTTGTTAAAATCATCCGGAGGCCGTTTGATCTAAAGGGCGACTAGCTTCTAAAGAGTTTCGAGAGATTTTTGATCAGGTGTTGGTTTTAATGCTAACTGTGGAAAAACCTAAAGCAGAAATGCGGGGGGTGCAGAGAAGGATGTTACACATCAATTGATCAATTTTTTTTGTTTCAAAATGTTCTTTGAAAATTTCTTTCATCAAAATTTCTGCATGGTTTACAAATCGGAGATTTAAAAAAAACTATAAGGTTACAAGTAGTACGCTTAAAAGAATTATTTGAAACAATAAAGGTAATAAATTTTGGCAACTGTATCTGTACAGCCAGATTGAGTGAAATTATTTTAATCGATAAATGGACGATATATTCTGTATACCAAAGAGGATTAAACTTTGTAATTTGAAAATGAATTCAAAACAGATTTCTTGAATACAGAGTGATATTTAGATTACACTTGTGCAAATACACATAGAATTTTTAAAAAATAATTTAACCGACATGTTAAAGTAATTTAATTTTTTATTGTTTTTTTTCTTTTCATTTTGATTATAATTTTCAGCTTTATACCTTTTTTAATCTTTATAATTTCCGTTGTTTCAATCTCAGGTTTTTCTTTTCTGGGATGTTTATAACTTTTGAGAATCTGCACGTCTACAAGTGTTGCTCGGAGATAAAGTTTAAATAATTCATAAATACGATTAGAAGAGAATAATAATGAACTTTTTTGTTTCAGGTAAGAAAATCTCGAATATTGATAATGACAGTATCGACCTACAACAAAGAGTGAGTTACATTATACCCACTCGGGTTATATTTTGAATGACCAATTTAAACATTTGCAAACTTGAATACAAAATACCAGGACTAAACCTATTGATTTAGTTAAAGTGAAAAATAGGTGGTTGTTCACTTTGTCAGTTAAGGTTTTAAGGTCTAATAATTAATGTTTGAAAGTTCCTGTGATGACTTCCATGCAAATGCCTGCTAACATGCCTATCTATTCGATTATTTTCATGAAGTCTACACGTTTCACTTGACTGTAGAATTTGATATTTCTTTTAGTATTTTGCCATTTGGTTCGATAATGTTTTGTGGTTTTATAAAAATAATATAATATAACTAATGAAGTACCATACCTACCTTGGAACAAACTTTGGCAAATCATCCTCTTGAGTTTTATTTTGAAGACCAAAGACCTTGTATTATATACTACGTACCTACATACTAATATTATCTGGTATATTATTGCAAGTTGGAATAACTGCCGTACAAGTTTTTTTGAGACTGGAGTCATTAAATTTCAAGAATTATAAATATACCAGTATAGGTACCTACCTGGTTTTTCTATATAATTTACTATTGCTTTAAATTGTATTTTTCGAGTTGTTTATTAAAATGGCCCGAACTTTAACTCTTAAGTTCTGTAAGAATTTAAAATATACATAGAATAAGTTTCTGTCGCGATTGCCGGAGACGTCGGCTAAGTTTCGAAACGACATCATTAGTCAAACATCTAATTAGTTGGGCACTCGAGTATCCGTGCAGAATATGGGCTTCAATTATTGCCGTAGGTTCTGCAACAACCTACCTGATGATTTGTTTTGTCGCTCAGTTCAGGTTGATGTCCGTTGATTTGCTATTGAGTACCACGCAATTCGGTAGCGCAGATGATACGACAATAACAAGTTACGATCGTCCGTGCATAACAGAACCGATCGACTCTTCATTACAGCACTCGTTCGCTTGTTAACCGCAACTATACTATTTTATTAAATTTTTATAATATGCAATTCTCTTATTGGCGTTCGTTAATTTTACTGCCGAGACTGACAGTGGCATCGCTCACAATAATATGCGGTATACACATAACGCAGGAGATTTCCCGACAGATATGCCGTTGCGGTTGCAATTAGAAAAGCTGGTCGTACACTCCATGACGAAATAGCAGCATTGCACGCTTAAATGCTCTTACTCCTAGTATAGTATTCAACCGGAAGATTCCATTACACTACCACTCAGACCTATGTCAGGAACCCCAATGTTAATGCAGATCGCACTGTTTACGTGCTTTATTGTCCGAAATGGAAAATATCATCACATGTATTTAATGTCCCAGGACTTTACTCTCGGAATAATTACGTTTATACATACTAGACCTTTTTCATGTAAAACTTTTATATCGTCAACATCAACGCCGGACGTTTTAAAGCTCATATCTTTTTTAAATCGTCATGAGCTGACGTGTATACGAAGTTGCTTCATTACTGTTTCGGATTACTAACAAGTTGAAATGCATCCGCAGCTGATTTTCTGCCCCTTTCATAAGCACGATGATTAGGGGAATTGAAGGGATCAGCAGAAGCAGCACGAGCCACCGAAAAAATTATATTATCTGGAATTTATTATTTTCCTTTTGTTAATTTGCGAACAAATAAAACAAAAGTTACGACGACGCGAAGACTAGATACTGATTTGATTTTTATTTATTAAATCGCTGCAGTTAGTATGCGATTGAACCATGCAATACTGCCTTTGTAAAAGCATGCAAACAAGAAGATTAGAATTTAATCGAAACGGTCGAACTATATATACGTAAACGGGTCAGCACGGAACAGTACAACAAAGCACACGCTATAATATCGCGCGGCATGTGTCTATGGAACCGCTCGACCCGTCGGCGCTATAAAGTGACGGGTTTGGGAGGGCCGGGACGAACGCAGCTTGTGTCATGCCATGTCGAGTCATCGTGCCGCCCTATTACGCTCACGTATTGCTCTCATGTTTGTGTGCCCCAAGCGTAGAGACCACTTTCCATTTATGTCACGGCTTCCATCCCGAGCGAATTGAAGAACTTAATTGTAGGATTACCGTGGCTGACGACATGGGCTTGTTGCTATGAAACCGAAGCCTACTACTGTTTTCCATTTACCTTCCAAATAATTTAAAAATCGAAATTGTTAATTTTGCATTAAATGTAAATGGATTTTCAGAGGTACCCAATCAAAAGTTCAACTTTGTAATTCTTTTTTTTTCAATTTCAAGTACCTATAGAAGCAAATAAGTCGTTTTTAATGTAACTTTTATTTCACTTGCTTTTAAATTTTATACTCAAAAATTGAGTTACTATGAACTCTAACCCTCCGAAGATACTTTATAAATCCTTTGTCAATTTTCATGTTTATATTTTACTCTTTCATGTTCGCGGGAGCTATGTACTACGTACCACATTCGGCTGTAGTTGTTTAAATGCGATAAAACAGATATACTCGCATTATATTACGTACTTTTAGAGACTCCAATAATAGTTTACAAATAAATTGAAATCAGTATCTCTCTTCTCTATCTGTAGGTCTGGAGGAATTTGAACCGTTGCGTTGCAATTATCGGTTCAAAAATCAGTAATTGGGAAAACTGAACTATCGGCGTCTATTTTATTTATTGCTACGTTTGCGTAGAAATGGAATAAGGTTGTTTTATAAATTAAAAATGAAGATTTTCCACGCTTCCATGACACGTCGCATAGATAACTGACTAGATAATTTATCAGTTGTCAGACATCACATGATGTGCATACCAAATAGAATAGGTAAATCTTTGTCAACATTCCGTGCCACTTGAGCGTCACGTGACCTCATATGAAATGCTATTTATTATTATCTACGAACTGTGTATACTGTATACAACGCACGACATCGTCGGTTTCTTGCCAGGATAATGCATTATCCCCGAATGGGCCATAGGCGGCGGGGAGCCGAGATTACAACTTACATTCCCCGTCGTAAACTGGAAAGCACGAGCAAATTTATAGAAATCTCGTTGTAAAGGTTATACGTTTATTTTCGTAACTGAACGTTGTTGAGGTGCGGTTATTTGGGTGTGCGTTGAGGTAACTTACAATACCAATTCGGATATTATATGTATGTATTTAAATTCATATGGAAGTCTATTTAAAGAAACTTTGAAAAAACTTTATTCGATATTTTATGAATGCAGAGAAGACACGAAACGACAAATTTAGAACACATTTCCACTATTGCCATAAATTTACTACTAGATAAAATTACATTAGTTATTTTTTTGTTTTGCTGAAACAGAAAGCCTACTTTTTAAATGTTGAATCCAACATTATTATCTCTTTAGAATCTCATAAAACATTAAGCCATCAGTTTCCCTGTCGTTGAGATCTGCAGTTCCTTTCTAAAGGAAGATATTTTTTCTTTTATTTATCGTGTCAACCAAGTTTTATTCCTTATCTATTTTTGTTTAATTACCGAACTCTTTTTAATATCTTAAGAAGAAAATTTCAAGTTACTGCAGTAACTTCAGATACCTTGTCGGAGCTGTAATGTTATCTCGGCTCTTTCAGATTTAAATTTAAACGAAATACCATGCCGTAATATAAATAAAACTACCTAACCCTTAAGATTCCATCTAACTAACTTTGTCATCAAGCCGGCTAATTAATTTTTGCTCTTACCTAGGTTTTTTACAGCTTTAATTTCTTCAAAAATAGAAACCGAAGTCAGGGCCGTATCTGAGGGGGGGTTTTGGGGGTTCAAACCCCCCCGAAATAAAGCGCGAAATAAAATCATAGAATACAAAATATAATAAAGACTTAAACAATTTTTTTGACAAAATAAAAATTTTTTAAGCAATAAAATATTTAAAAAAATATTTTACTATCGCGATTTTCTAACTTTGCATTAGAGCGCTTGACCTTGAAAATTTCGAAAATTTTCGGAAGTAAACACATTATTTATTTTTCGTTCTACCCCCCCCCCCCCCGAACAAAAGTCCGAGATACGACCCTGACCGAAGTAATCGCGAAGCAACTGTTAGCTTAATAGGCAGGAGGGGGGGGGTGCTTTGCTGTCAGGTTAAAGCCACTATGTTTCAAATAGATTCATACATAATTATATCAGATTCAGTGGAAATTAAAGCAGTGAGCTTTTTTTCTTTTCGAAACCTTGTTTCTGATTATAAATTCTACAGCTACCAACTTTGGTATTATTTAGTGATTTCCAACGAAATACTCAATTTCTCATAGTCACGAATAAAACTTCGTAGTGATATCTTTTTTTGTAAAATTGACTCCTAAGAAGACTTCCTTAAACCGGGGGGTCTGGGGGGTGTGGAACACCCTCCAGTACACATAAATAAGATTGGTCTCAGAATCTAGCTTGCTATAGATTTTTCCAAATGTCTTTTGTAACCTAGATTCAGTAATGCCCAGTGGAATCACAACTTTAAAACTGGAATAGAAATCTGTTCGCTCTTTAGATTTGTGTGTTTTAACACACTTATAAGTATACTGGAGGGTGTTCCACACCTCCCAGACACCCTGGTTGTAAAAACTGAAAACTTGCATATGTACATGTTCTGTGTGATTGCTATTATTTTTTGCTAAAATAAATAGCAAAAATAAGTGAAAAATTTTTTTTACAATTTCAGGGGACAAATCAACTTTCTTGCTACAAATGTTAACTTTTTACCGCTCTAGTTTACCAGAAGAAATGCAAAGGCTAAACTAATTGTTAAAAAAATAATAAAATAGATAGGGAGTAGGGCATCCCCCGAAAGCGGTGGATCATAGGGGAACACGGAGGTAATACGCGGATTCAGGAAGTTAATTTACATAAGATTAGACCTCGAAAAAAAAAATTGATTTGCAGACCTGTGCTATCATTAATTACGTGGGCGTTTACTGGTGGACGGGGTCGAGCCGAATCACGCTCAATCTCATGTGGGGGAGTCTCGGTAAATATCACGTAATTTTTTTTTTCGCATGAAACTGTAAAATTGGGAGAGAACTGGGTAAAATTAAGTTAAAGAAACAATTTCACGAGAGATTAGAAAGAGGGGGGAGAGGGTTAAACTTAATCTTACGACATCTCACCAGGGGAGAGGGGGTCGAAAAATCGCTTCACGTAATTAATGGCTGCCCCTTACTTATTTTACCTTAGCAATTAAAATTAGCGTTTTGTGAGTTACTGATTTCATTTTTATATTCTTTTTATTTATTTTTATTTATAAATTAAATTAAAAATGCACAATTTTGGATCCTTCTGAATTTTGGCGCTGGGTGCGACAGCTCCATTGCACCCATGATTTATCCGGCCCTGGTTGTGCATTTATTGAAAATTTTGTGTTATAAAGAAAAAAATTATTTTATTCTGTAAAAATTTTAATTTTTTAAATAGTTGTGTATTGCAAATGGAAATAATTTTGTAGTATTGATAAAGGCGTTGTATTTCATTTTAAAGAAAAAAGTATAATATTATGAAGACAACCAGTATGATGAAAGTTTAAATATAATCTAAACGGAAACAAGATGCCTAGGATAAGTAAAATTAATTGCAAGAAAATTTATAAGATAATAATTGGAAAAAAAAAATTTTAAAGTTAAAGTTGTCAGTTATGAAGGTAGTTAGTCTGCGACAATCGGATGCAAAAATATATTGAAGTAACAAACTACCTTAAATAAAAATTTTCAATTTGAACAGCATAATTATAAATTTTTACATCGAATGTTGAACGCACGCGAGGTGATTAGGAGTGTTTCGTTTTCATTGCTCAAAATTCAAATAAAATTTATAAGAAATTAAAAGTTGGAATTTTATTGAAACTCTAAGTAGTAATTGGGTAGATGATGACAATACGAGTATATGCGGGGTAAGATCTAGAAGTAGTAAAGTATGTGGGATCCTCTCATACTTAGTAAGAATGAACGAAATAAATTTGGTTGCATAAACTTCATTCAATATTTATAGTACCGACATCCTTAAAAGGAATTATGTAACTTTGCAGAAAGAAAATCATATTATATCGCTTTGTTTTCGTCTATTCATTACATTAAAGTTTTTTTAATATTTTTGGTATCGGTGTATGAATTTGAAGAATTTCGTGTTTGGCAACGCCACAAATTGCGAGAGAGAAGTGAGCATGAACGTTTACGATAAAGAAACAATGAATCAAACATGAATATATTTTGAAATTCATTCAACGGATGCTTAATGCTGTTATCAGTAACCGTTAGCTATCGTTCGGCTAGAACAAAATACAATCTAAGAGTGTTGGCTATATTCAACTGCTGAATTAATTCACCGGAACTGGTTAAGCTGGGGAAGCTATGCAGCATCCTACTGGATTAACGATCTTTCGCTGACCGGTTCTGAGCGAGTTTTATATCTGACATTAATGTTTCAATTTTTTTGTAACTTCAACTTCTTAATGGAGAGTATCCACAGGTCATCAATATCAATTTAGATGGAGCTCTATCCCAAAAACGATGTTGTAAGATGAGAAACTTAAGTGTAGGTATTTTAACAAGTATTATTGTTAAAATTTTCGCTAATTTGTTGTAATCAACTGTATAAACTTCATTTACATTTTCTTATTTATTAGCATCACGGATGGGTGTAAATAAATTACAAGCAACGATGTTCTCTAAAGAAAGTCTCCCACACTCGTAGAGAATTATCACATAGCACAACTAAAACTTTTACTATTAAAACTATTCATCTACAAAAATTGCTTGCACCCACAGAGAGTATTAAATCGACGAAAATATTTAATATCAACAGGTGGCTTATGCAATAATATACATTTAAATATAAGATACAGCAAATTAAACTTTGCACAACTTATTGGCGCAATTAGTTTATTTTTTTTCTCTCTATCGTTTACCAACCTACTCTGTGTAGGTTTAACGTTAATTTATTAAAAAATTGTGAAAATCGTGGACGTAACCGCTGTTTTAACGAAATCAGTTTAGTTTTGTCGAGAAAAAAAGTGCAATAATAAAATGCAAGGGCTTTTGCAAATATCGTAAAAGAAATCGCTTTGGCATTTTACCAATCTCGGGTCATCGAAACATACGGAGATTTAGTCAAAATGAAGACTATTACTATCGAGAAATACGCTTGAATTCTGCGGACGTTACTAGCACAGGAAGTAGCGAATGCGGATAATAGCAAATTCTAGTCTTGGGTTTAAGCCAAAGGTTCACGTTGTAAAGCCTTTGGGCTACAATGCCAAAGAGGATGATACTATCTTGGGGTGCCGCAACGTCTGTGTTGTTGATAAGGGAATTCCTTCTATGGATGATAACCCCTTAGGTATTTACGAGAATAATACTCTGCTCACGTTAGTATTACTTAAGGTACATATCACGATATGACGTTTCATTTTGCTTTTTGAGATTTATACTAAAAATAATTTTCACCCTGATTTTAATTTTAACATCTGCCGTTTCAAAAAATTGTCAGCTATTTTTATTTTATCCGTTGCTTCTCGAAGTAACCAGTATCAAATCTGATGTATACTTATTGCATTCGGAATGGCCGAAACTTCCGTCGACTAAAAAATAAAATCAGACTCTGTGATAATTTGTGCTTCCTATACGATAATTAGTTAGTTTTGCCGAAATCGCTGGAAGGTTCGTTATTTTACATGATAATATTAATAGAACGTAACGTATGGTATAAACAATATGATTGAGCAGGTTATAATATAATCTATTAGGCCATAGGCTTAATCAATACTACCATAAATGTAGAAATTTTGTATTGGTTGAATGGAAACTGTGCTAAACGAAACAGAAGTGGAAGCAACAAAATGTGTGGTCTGTATGCGGGCATAACACAATAGGTTTTGTCCTCCTTTAGTCACGTTGGTGGCTCGTAATCAATATCCATTTTGTTATTATATGATTTATAATGGGATAACTGAATTTAAGTCTACCATAATTTTCAACTATCAATTATGCCCGTATGGATTCCGGCTCGGTTTTCATCTAATCCTTTCCAAAAAAGAGTGTTATTTGAGGCAGAGGTGATGTACAATTCCACCAATAGGTTTAAAAGACGAATTGCTATACCAAGTTGATAAGGTTCCACCATTACCGTCTTTGTACTTGATTCTACGAACGTTTAACGATGGAATAGGTATTCTAATTTCTTACATCAGCTTTCACAAACAAAGACACAAAGAAGCTACGAATACCACATCGTTGAGTAAAATGCAGCTAAAAGTCATGACGATGCATTAAATTTAAATATGGTAATTAAGTTTGACAATGAAGAAAATTCTGTATAATTAATTGTTGCAATTTAAGTGACATGGTAGAAACAATTTACATATTCGGGGATCGATTGCGCGAACGAAATTTTACTTTTTTACCATTTCGCATAGCTGTTTGATAACCCATGTGTGTAGTGTATGCAATTATTGTTGTTTAACTTTTGTAAAATTTTGCCGTAAATCGATACGTTCAATAAATCCGATTCCGAGCTAAATTAATTTCGCTTCAAGTAACCGTGAAACGAAAGTTAACAAGCCAGCAGGCGCCTCGAATTTGTCGAATGCTGGCGGCGAGAAACCCTGCTTAAAGAAGCGGAATAGGGTCGAGAGTGCGATCAGAAAGACGACAGACGAGAGGGTGGAATGGGTGACAACTTCTACACTACAGTTATCTGCAGGCGACTGGAATTGAATTCCTATCTGGAACACTAGAACCGTTCACCCGCAGTCGATGTTGCAGCTCAACCCCGTTCGCTTTATCCTTTTAACCTTCCTTGTTCTTTGTTATGCGACATTTCAGATTTGTCCTAGAAATATGACTTGACTAAAATTTGATTTGTACATCTCACAGATGATGAAAATTTTCATATCTAAAACAATTTTGTTCAAAAGAATACCGAATAGTTTTTCCTTTTGAACTTTTCAGTTTCAGCACTAGCGTTATAAGTTACCTACCTAGAAGCTTTCTCAAATTATAACGACCGCTCTGGCAAGCGCATTTCGTTTACAGTATTAAAAATCTTCTATGCTCTTTCGCTCATGAAACGACGGCGTCGCTTCGCAGCGGAGAATAATACCTACTTCCCTCGAGCAAGGAAAGATTTGCGCCTTGCTATTTATACGAGTGGCGTCGTTTGAGTTCTATATTTCAACGAGTTCCTCGCTTTCAATATCTAACTTTATTCGAATTTATTTGTGCCGTGAAATATGTAGTTTTTTTTATAAATATATAATGCAAGTGATGGTTTTGTTTATAATGCGATTTGCAAAATCACTATCTTTTTGTAGGAAATGCACTACGGATTCAATTTCGAGTCTAAATAAAAAAAGCACGGAATTTTAAACAGGAACCATCAGGTACGTTTCTGGTTTCTACCCCATTTCTCGCACCTGTTTCTACCTGACGCAAATATATATGCACTTTTATTAGAACAGGTAGTTTTTTAGGATTGTTTACTAATTTTGGAATGGTTGTCCTGCTTTTCTTGATTGATGAGTCGAACTCAAACGGGAACAGGTTGGAACGTTTCGACGTTTAGGCAATACATCTCGAAAGTTTCTCGGTGGTCGAAATAATTTTCCGACCAAAATAACTCTATAACACATGCGACTCCGACTAATTAGAGCGGAATTTACCTAGTACTTAAATCGATTTTTTAATCTATTCATTATAGCGTTAAAATTTTTGTCGAAATGGAGTTTTACTTGTGTGATGTGGTGGTGTGTTTGTATTTCATTCAACGATAAATTTTCATGATTGAAAATTACTTGTCAATCAAATAAATTTAAACGGCCTCTTCGCAAGCAATGTCAAATTTTGCCATGAATATTTTATTTTATGTTGAGAATCAACGGTTGATGGGTATATACACCGAAATGTTGAATTTAAACGTTTGTGTTTTTGTGATAAGTAATCGGTAAACCGATACGAATATATATGGTAGGTGTATCTTGACAGACAGGGTGGATTTTTCTGATGCCTTCATCTGACACGGTAAACTAGGAATAACCCTCTTTTACAACGAGGGTGAACTATAGGTGGTAGATTCTAGGCAACACGCAAACGCTTTCTATTACAAACACTCTCGCTGCGCTATACACGTTTGTTACTCGATAGATATTATTACCCCGTGGCGTTTTGGGGTCAAAAATGAAAAAAATATTTTCGTACAATACGCCACGCGTGCACAAGTAGCGTAAATTTAAGATATTCACTATTATACCTTTCGTCAGAGTTGGATTCTGTACGTAGCATATATTATGTTATATGAATTCTCGACTTATCGCCTTTGTTAATTATATTATTGACTCTTGAATTAAGTCAAAATTTAACTTCTCTAATATTATATACTACCTCTTGGTTGGTAGTACAATAGATTCGTGAGGGCTCTTGTAACATTTAATTAGCAACCGAAGTTACGGGACAGCAGCAGGATGTACAACACAATTGAGCTTTCAAAGAGATGTTGCGAATAGTCGAAATACGGAAGCGATAACGTCAGCAACAGATATACGGGTGGGTGGTAAATATGGAGTATATTATAGAAATCTACTAAAAGTAAAATATAACTAAGTAGTGCAGTCTTTGTAATCTAATTGGGCCGCCGGCTGCAGTTTCTCTTAATGACACGCTCGACGATGTTGAGTATTCCGTCGCTCGCTAATTTATTTAGTTATTCCATCTTCTTGTACTACCGGAACATACAACACATTATGACGTTATATGTACACCATTTTCATCTAGCATAAGAGTAATTTGATTAAATTGATCTATAAATTTAATTTACTAATATACTAATTACGAACACTTGCTTCGGCAAGGTTGTGTTATGTAGAACGTAGATCACGGAATAAAACTGCAAATTATAGCGGTATTTACCCAATCGTTCATTCGTATATACCCAGTTGAACAAATTCTTATTCGATATAATGAAAAACGTTTTTAATTCGGGAGCTAGGGAATAAATAAAGGAAGTTTTGAAAACTCACACACTTACGTATTTATTATGCATGAAGTCGAATTCGTTTTTAATGCTTTAGTATGGAAGAAAAATTTGGAACTTTAACAAACTAAACTGAAAAATCTAAAAATTAGTTTTTGTGTAGAGGTCGTCTACCCTCCCCCAACCATCGATGTCCCCCCGTACCGATCGTCACTTTATAATTGCACTATATTGAAGAGCTTTAACTTTTAAGGGAGGTTAGATGCTCTGAAGCGAGAAATTGCAATAGCAACAAAAAAAATAAAACTGTTTTATGAAATATCTCAAAAATGAAACATTATTCGCACACCAAAAAAATACCAATACATAATTATTATTCGTGACTGTTAGTTGAAAATATGTTAAGTGCGGTTTAGCGATCGAAAGATATCGAACTCGATTCCCGATTAGGTGATAAAAATTTTAATGTAACATCCCACTTTGGCTTTGAGTGAATATTTCTATTCAGAATGGTGCGGTAGTGCATGTAGTTTTAGAATTCTGCATATCGAATGTTAGAAAGTGGCCAACAAGGTAGCATCTTTTGCATAATAAAAATGATTTGTGAACGAAAGCTTGACAATGATAATATTTTTGAAACTATACGTCGAAGAATATCAAATACTTTTAGAAAGTACCGGCAGCTAATGCATTTTTGGTAATATCTATCGACCTTCCAGTGCAGTCGTTTACACGTTTCAATAAAGAAAGATTCGTAAAGAATGTGAGAGGGATTTGTAGAAGTGCTTGTTCCAAGGATATTCGTTCCCCATAAATTTTTGCATTTAACGTAAAATTAAGTTTTCCTATAGTAATCTAATAATGAATAGCAATTTTGAAAAATACGATGGAAATCCATTTTTACTAATGTTTATTTTTCTGCATCGAAAAGCAGGTTCGAGAGCCTCTTATACGTACATATTTGGCTACTGGGGTTTTGTTCCATGGTTTGACATGCTCCATTACGCACGGGTTTGTGATCCAATTTTACACAATCGACTCACCATATGATAATGTGAATGTTTGCACACGGTAACAATCGATATTGAGTTTTCATGAAATCCACTAACGCCCACGATAAAATTTCGTTAACTAGACTGACACAATTTTATTTCGTGCGGATTGAAATTTTTAACTTAAAATAATAAAACTGAGCTGCCGATTGCCGAATTTACATTATTACTTCCCAGTTGATCAATTTATTTTATTGCAAAGGAAATGGTGGTTTTTGGGGACGATATCCTATCGTAACTGTCGTGAGACATTCTGGGACCAGCATTGGGCCGATCTAAATGACATGAGGCCCGGGCCACCGGCAGCTTTATTTGGTGCTCCGAGATTACATGAGCTCAAAACGTAAGCAGTTTTACGACGCTTTGCTCCCGTTATTTACATAGCAAAGTGCTCGATTCTCGATTGCTTTCTACACCTCGATTTTGCATTAAGAACACACACTTTAGTAAATATTGAAACATTATCGAAGTGTACCTACGCGATACCACAAAAGTTTTTTTTTATTTAATGGCGAAATTTATAAAATCATTCGTTTATTTTCGAACAAGGAGCGCATTGCGAATTTAGATAGAGGTTCGTTTAGAACGTCTCGTTTTACACTATTCATGGGGTCATCATTCCGCTTTCTACTCAATTAAATACAAACAAAGGCATGATGTTACTTTGGAGTACAATTTTAAACGCAAAATTAGGATGCACAATAAATTTTCTCGATATTAAATTCTCTTAACACCATCACCTTCCAGCCAAGTGTTTTACAATTCTAATAATTTTAAAACTTTCGCATTGTTCACATAAATTTTAATTTTACGTCTTTTACAAATGTTGTAAGTACGCGTAACTAAAATGGCATAATTTTATCAGCCCGAAAAGTATCCATAGTACTGGAATTTTGAAAACGTGCTTATGACACGTAATATCGGATGAGAACAAAAGTCTGTATTTAATCTGGTTTTGCGAACGTCGACAAAGAAAGGATAAGCAAGCAAGCTTGATCATTAGCTTTGGGAGTAGAGAATCGTTCGCTTGCTTCAATCAATTGTCGCGTTCTTCAACAGAAACTCAAAGGTTATAATCGAGCTTACCTTGCTTGGCATAATTAAACGTCTTATTTCAACACATCCTCTGGATTCATCCATAATTGACTTCATCGTCTGCTTTATGGTAATTAGTAAACTAACTGGAAAGGCTCGTAATTGACTGCTTTGGAAACTTAGCACATAATTTAGTTTCTGCCCATATTCGAATGGTTTCTTAAAATTATTATTCTTTTTGACTTTCCAAAATTTTTAATTAAAACGAGGTTTTTTTAATGGTGCGGGCAAAAAAGGGCCAAGTACACATTATTATTTAGGAGTATCTTCAAAAAATCATAACGGAAGCTATGAGCCAAAATAATACTATATAAACTTTTTTAATTTTACACGTGAATACACTCGTAAGATTTATGAATTCGTTTTCTATTTTTAACGGCAGAATACAGACAAAAATCATCGGATATCCTGTACCGTGTCCCACCTACTTAGTTGATTTGCACATAAACTAGAAGTAATTATTATTGGACATAACAAAACAAGTAACGCTAGACATAGTAATTTATTATAATTCATTATTGTTTTTTTAACTTGATATTACCACACGTAGTGCATCTATCAATTTTAGGTAATAACAATTATTATTATAAAGTTGAACCTGATCAAACAAAAAATTCGTAAGCTTTTTATTTAGACTGTCCCATAGAAATTCATCGACTCTATTTCTGATCTACATCAAATGAATAACAAATATGTATATAATTTTGATAAAAGTATAAATAACAATAGTTATACAATTACGACTGATGTTTTCCGAGCGGTATTATTGCCGTGCTTCGCAAAAAAACACCATGACTACAGCTCCCTGTGAGCATGAATTTTAAGTACACTTGAGATTAGAACAAACACATTAAATAAACAACTGATTGCTACTCAAGACAATAAAATTATAAATTGAACTTACTCGTTTGACAGGTAATGCTGCGGATTGGCTTGCGAAATGAAAAGTTGAAAAGTCTGATTTTTGACAAAGTTAATGGTTTCGTGGGCATTTATATTTTTACAAAGGTTTCTACAAAGCAGAGAAACTGTCCTTTAAATCTGCAGACTTTTAGAAAATTTCTAAAATAATATAATACTAAATTCATAGAACCAAGAAATCTCAAATTCATGACAGGCTGCTAGGACATTAAGCTTTTACCATTTTTATTGGCAGTAAAATAACTTGACGTTTTAATTTTCGTTATTAAAATGTGGAAACTAAAATAATAAAATCAAGAAAAATATGAGCGAAGGTAGGCTTGCAGTCTTTATGGCATAATTTGAGCACTCGACCAGGGTGTGGAAAATTGTACACATTTCTGTGCATAAAATGTGTTTTTTTTTATTTTTAATTTTTTTTTGCAAGAAATCATTCAATTAAAAGTTTAAAAAAAATTATTTCCAAAATTTATAAAACTGAAGGTATCCATAAAAATGGGATAGTTCCTGCTGTAGAGTATAGACTTCAGAGTATAGATTACTCAGGCCATGATATAATATTGGGAATTCATCCAACTTTGCATATGCATCTCGTTTGAGATATTACCCTCCGAGAAAGTATTTCTTTTCGTAATTCCTAAGTGCTGCCAAATCATAGGAGTTCATCTTAAGAATTTTGGCACACACTGTTGGTTATTAGAAGCTATTAAATGCTGTCGTTTCAGATAATTAAACTTTCGGAAAGGCGGAAAACTCGGCGTGATGTGCACTGCTATAACCATATTTTGTTTAAATATTAAGATGGGTTTTTTCAAATTTTTTTTTTTAAATTTTACTAAAGATTAACAGCCTCATGTACTAAGTGGTAGTTTTGTTTCTTTTTCTTGATTGCTATGAAAGATTAAAATGACGCTGGTTTTTTTATTTGCTTTGATAATCTGATGTGATAACTCTGTGTGCACGACTTTTGGGGATACCTGTATACTGGATCAGGCAAAACTAGGAAACTGCTTAGCGGCGAAAACTTGAAAGGCTTGGGGAAGCACCGTCAATCACTAAATGTTATAATTATTTTGATAGGTTCGTCATCTATATGCTTTAACGAAGTTGTCGGTGTTTCGAATTACAGTTTCACGAGGAAATTAATTAGTGATGCGCATGCTGGGATTAACGTCAAGGGCCTAATTTACTTCGGTGCATATTTTTAACTAGACTTCAAGAGAAGTTTTATGGCGATCTGTGTTAGTCACCGCACTGGGATATACTTATTGGAGATTTCTTAAATTCATTATATTAGAGATAAAAATATGATGTTTTTTTAAGTTTTAAATTCCACGAATTATTATCTCATTTATCAACTTATAACAACAACAATAATTATTATTCCATAATTATTGGTAATCATAATTAAAAACTAGATGAATAAAAATATTTGAAGTAAAAATTGCTTATAGTTTCGTCGCCACCTAGGCAATGTACACCAGTCACGAAAATACCTTGTATATTCACAAATTTTAAATTTAAATTCTCTGTCGAATACGAATGACTTTGTACATAGTACATACCTTACACGACAGATACACAAATCAGCTTTGCGTATACCTATATATTTTATGAACAAAATTTATTGTATTCATAAACAAATTCACAAATCCAATTATTTTTTCATTGATTTTCCTTTTCGGCATTTTCTGTCCACTACAGAACAGCCTTTTTCTCTGAGAGAAAAGTTTTGGAGCATTTAGACCCCACGGTTGCTTAATCCGGATTGGGGAATGCCTCAATGATAATGTCGATAATGACAATCACCAACCCGGGGAGATCCCCGGCTTTACATGCCTTCTAAAACACGGAGACAAACCTTAGAGTCAGCAGTTGTTCAGCTAACCTACTAAGCTAATCAGTAATCACCGTCTCTCTTTTTCATTGATACTAGGTACTTACTAATAAATTTTTTATTCATATATTGAAATTTAATTATAGAAACAAAAATGATTGAGTCTTTAATTGGTTCAGTACAGAATAATATAAAATCATTCCTAACCGAAGGGGGGGGGAGGTTGATGGTCATGAAATACCTCCCAGGCAAAGTTTAAAACATAAGATGATAATGCAGATTTCAGCATTAAATTTCCCCTCTCGCACTTAACAAGTTTGGCCTCAGTGCTGATGGTAGGATAAGGTCCCACCAGGCTGTGGGATACAAAAAATGCTCAACTCAAATTTCAATTGTTTTCAAAAAAAAGTACAGACTACAGAGCAGAAAACCTCGGTTCTATTCGTGGAAGGGTTAAACTGCTGCTGTGAGCGAGCGAACAGTGATCGGCGTACTAGAGTTCGTGCCAAATAGAAATAGAACCGTCAATCATCATAGGATATTTCTAACATCAAGATATCTCTAACTACTTAAAGAACACTAAGTCATTCAGTAGCGCGCCGTGAATTTCTTGCTAATGTTACGAATTGTTTTAGTTTTACATTTTCTTTCAAAGCTACTAATCGTCAAATTTGTTTTATAATTAATACTTAAATTATTAACATTTGTTATTTGTTGTTGTTTGTTAGTTTGTTATTTAAACAAACAAGTATTATAAATACACGGAAAGACTAAATTGAGATATTAAAATAACTAATATAATTTTATTTTATTACGCCAGTGTTCATATAAATACTTCATACATGTTATCTTTTTAAAAACAATTGACATGATGAATTTTAAATACCTTTTCACCTCAAATTCGCGACTACTGAACTGGTTGACTATATGGGAGGTTACATGGATACTTCGAACCAGCGTATATTAAGCGGCAATGAAACTCTCGCGCTTAAAATGTGTGCACTCATAGAAAATGCTATACTATGTCTTTTAAAAATAATGTTACCAACTATAATTATTGACGGTTCCATTTCTATTTGGCACGAACTCGAATCATATTTCTTTCGTAAGTCATCTTGGCTTGAGGTAAGATAATAGCCGAGCGGAAAGATACTCTGGGAAGAGGAATTTTATAAAAACAATATACAGAAACATAAAGTTAACGAATTTACAAAGAAACAAATGATACAATTGAATGTTTTAGAGTTTCGACTACAAAAGTTATTTTAAAGTAATTTTTACTTTCGCTTTACGTCTGTTGTAGATACATACATCCTACTTATCAGAATTTTACTAATTTTTGAATTTCCTAATTTAAAATTGAATTTTAACGTAATAAGTTGATCCCATAAATAAATTTAAAATAACATAAGAAATTCGTAGGTGCGCAATTATTAATTTGGCAATGTTAATTTTTCAAACTTTATTTGTATGTGAACGACACGATTATGGGTCACTGCTGTACCATCTGCATCGATTCATATCACGACGACTTGAATGTTAAATGCGTTAACATGTCATGGCCAAATTGCCCGTGATTTGATTTAATTGCACAAGTGCAGCTTGCAGAATAAACTATCTAAGCTCTTTCAAGTACGAATTCCAAATTAACACGTTAATTATGCAAAATGTATCTTGTTTTCCTAACTTTTACCTTGTTTTGCCATTCATAATTGTACAGATATGGATCTTTAATTTGAAATTAAAACGATGAATATTTTATCTGTACAATTTAGATCTTGTAGCATTTTGTTTCTATCGAAAGTGTTGATTTTACTTCAGTAGTCGTTAACTTGGAAGTTTTACTGAGAAATTAAGTTTTTTTTACACTTAAAATGCATAATTAAAATGATTTCGTTTTTGGACGGCTTACAGAAGATGATATTTCACGTGTTTTAATTGGATGTTTAAAAAGTAATTATTTAGTTCTACTTTGAGGACTTTTAATAATTTTCCTGCTGCATAGCCGCAATGCTCTAGAAAACGAATTAGTTATATGTGAGGGACGGTGATGTATCGTGGGGTTTTGGAATTTTCCCGTTTTACAGAGATGTTCATTAAAGCACTGCTCTATAGAGAACAACACAATATCATGTTGATCACGCCATATTAATACAATTTTTAGTCATTGCCAAAATATCCGTTAGCTATTTCTTTTCATGGGTCTAGCATATTTTTCATTACACGGTAGTTGACAAGACAACCGTAACAATCTTAAAAAATTGGCTATGTAAACATTGCATAACTTTCCCCATTAAACTCGGGTATAAAAATTATCGTTCAACCTCCTCTCTCCGGGTACCGTTCGAGAAGAAACACCGCGAGGAAGCTACAGTTCGTATCAAAATGTTGAAAAATTTGAAAACCAGTTAATTTAAAGGTGCAGATTTACTTCTTTGTACACATAATTAGAGAGTAAATTTTCTTTCACCACCTTCTTGCAATGCACCGTTCGATGTGAAAGACCTGAAGGAAGCGACAGGTCGCATCTGCGGGGCTCAAAAATCGCGCTACACGGGGCGTAAAACCCAAAAACATGTCAAAATTTCCTAAACGTCAAACTTTAATTAATTTCCGAAAATTTTTGGAATCGAGTTCCGAAGCGACTCGTATTCCGTCTAACTCGATATATGTGCTTTAGAAAGAGATGCGACACGGAACGATTAAATAATTTGGGTATAAAAATGGTGGTCCAAAAGTAATTGACACTTTTTTTATTTTTTTTTAACATTTCCACAATTTTCAACGAATTTTTACCATTTTCAGCTGGCCTCTAAGTTTAACTAAGATGTACATTTATGCCAAATTTTTTGACATTTGGTTGCGTACTTTGACCTGGGCAATTGATACTATTTCTTTTCATGATGTCGTAACCACACACAGACATACATACATACATACAGACGAACATCCAACTATAATTCATCAAAAACGTATCAGGGCACGATAAGAAACATTTTAATACCAAAATTTCGATTTTTGATTTTTGAGTGGATTACAATACTTTCCGTTATTCATACGTATACGTATGGGGAAAGTAAAAATCGTAATGGAGATTCAAGTTAATCCTTGAATAAATATTGAGCGAAAGACGGACCAAACCATATTGTATTCTAGTTTCCCTAGATGCGAATTCGTCCAGTAAGATTGTTTAGGTTTGATTACATAATGTAGTTCTCACTACTATTACGAAAATATTTGATTTGGATAACTCCTGGATTTTTTCACATCAAATATGTACAATTTTCATTTGAAGCTTTATATTGTTAAATTGAGTGTTAATCACACAAGCACAAGTCGTAAACAGGTTTAAGCATAATAAATTGATAAAAAATTAAGTTAGAATTGAAATGCAGGGTTATAACATTAATCATTAAGGAATATGAAGTGATAATGTACACTTTGTAACAGTTGGGTTCTCCCCTAAGTTTTTGCCGTAATTAGCTCTGTTTGCAGGGGCTGATCTTAATCCTTTGATTAGTTTGAGATTAGGTTAAGAATTGATTTTTATGTTTTAAAAGTTTTTTGTCAAAGAACCGGAAAAGATATAAATTATTTTGTACAACTTGTTTTATTATTCAAGCCACTACTTTCATCTAACCCGCAACGAATCGACATAAAATCTTACCGCAAAAATTTCCGCCCATGTTAAGCATTTAAGTAAAGCGCAGAGAGAATAGCCAGCCAGATCAGTCCCGCAGGCATCACCATTGTAGGGGACGCTCCAGATTGTGAAGCGAAGCGAGTTGCACGCAATCGTTGTCTGCGGGAAATAGGGCTCGTTTTGTTTCCAAACGGCTGACACATTATCTACCACCTGCCGTTTCTAGATCCACCATTTCAATAAAATTTTGAGGGTGCAGTTTTCAAGTATTCTTTCATGCTTATGACTTCCAATGGGGGACGGTTTGGTAATTAAACAGCAGGAAATAAAATTTTTAATTACTCATTCAAAAAACTCGAGGATCTTACGATTTATCTACGTTTAAGCTAAAAGGCTGCAATTAGCATCGATTGAGAAGCACAATGATTGTATATCAACTTGAATTCAGTTTGATGTGATTGATTCACTTAATTTACAATATTTTTTACAATTTTGTTAAAACCTTTTAAATTAAGAATAATTTGAAATTTTCGTATTTTGGATTGTATTGCTGTAAGGATACCTGGCAATGCCGTTAAGATTTTGGTATCTAACAAATTTATTCAACAAAAATTTACCCTGTATAGTGTAATTACCAGCGGCGGATTTGCATTGAAACTAACGAAGCTGCAGGCCCCCGATGTTACAGGAGCCTATAATTAAGCAAAAATTCGATGTTTTCCCTTGAAAGAAAATTGTATAATTATAAGCTGTCAACCACTGCGGGTCCGCCCCTTCAAAAATCGATCTAATTTTGATCTATTTTTATGAAATATTAAATTAAGTAGATTATAACTTTTTAAGACAAAATAAATGGTTTATTCGGAGCAAATACACTTTTTGTGGCTTATCTGTGATTGTTGGACTTCATCCACTCAGCTCGTACGTCAATCCTACAAACTCGCGACGAAAGTCAAACTTTAGCTTCTGATAAAATTTACTGTATGTTGACTAAATTTTGAAGACAATACGAGTAGAAACTGCATTGTTTTATTAGGAGCAAATTTTGGACCTTCTGCGGCGGAGTTTGTGGGATTAACGAACAAGCGGATCCGATAGGGAAAAGGGAATAAGTACATTTTTGATGGAATTCGGTTAGATACATATTCGAGTATAACTCTTTATTGTGCATCAAATCAAAATCAGTTAATTAGATCACCAAATTAACTCCTATTTGTTGAACTGCTACCGTTTTCTCAAAAGTTTCCTTTAGTCAAAAGAGGATAAATATATTTTCTTGTTGATTATTAATTGTTATTTATAGTGGTTATACACCACCAGACAGAACGTAAAATTTTACGTTTAACATAAATATTGTATAAATATTGTATACTATATACCCGATCATGCATGAATAATAATAAACTATTATTGCTCTCCTGAAAAATGTCAAATTTGTACTTATCTTTTGTTTTTCAGAAAAACCACAAAAAGGACATTTGTTCTGAATAAATATTATACTATTTTTCTTCATCTATAAAAAATAATTCTAAATTTTAATTACCATTTACTTTTGCTGCCGGCAATGAGCGGCGCTAAAGTAGTTTTTGGTGTCGGGGGAGTTAAAAATACATGAATGCCGGAAACAATTGCTTACACTAAAAGCGATATGTTAAGTTTGACAATCGAATGACGGAGTTCTTTTTTTTTAAATTTATTGGAAAACCACACATTTTTCATTTATAAAGGTGACCGATGTTGTTAGACTAGAGCGAACAAATGTCTCAAAATAGCCCTGGTTATACAATCGTCAGTTAAATTAATTTGAATAGTTAATTTATGATTATCTTGTGTCTTACTATCGCCGTTTTCGAAAGCTTCTGACCTTGACGATTTCAAACCAAAAAATTTATCCTTAATTCCGAACATATTTTAGATACTTATTTAAAAAATTGCAATTACTCCATGGAGACGAACCTCATCGGTGCGGGTCGTTAATGGATTTAGGAGGTTTCCAGTAGCGTTTAATGAATTAAGTTGGGGCCCAAATAAGCAATAAATTAACAGGAACATTTTTTTAAGGACCTATTAAGCGGAAATTTTTTTTAAATTAATTTTTATGAAAAAATGTACTTAACCCTATATTGCATAGCGTTCCCGAAGTTCTTGTGAGATTTTCTATGTGCATTACAATTTTCAACGTTCCATGGGGTTTCCGAAAAAAAAAAAACAGAGTTCACACTCGTCTGGGAAATGTGGAAAAATCAGGGAACTTAAGATTTTCCTAATTTTGTCATTGAAAAGTGTAGGAATTTCTAAGTTTTTAGTGCCAAATCCGACAAATTAAATTTTCAATCAAGGAAAACACTATCATTTAAAATAAAAATTTGATTTTTTTTTTAATTTTAAATTTTAATTTTTTTATTTAAAAATTTATTTTTTTCAAATTAAAAATTAATGTTTTTTAATTTTTCAGAAATTTTATAAAATATGCACCAAATTTTATAAATTATGCCCAGATATGCACAACATTTTATAAATTATGCCCAAATATGCACGATATTGTATAAAATATGCTTAAATATGCACGATCAGTAGATTTCAGTCAAATATGCAATATTCAAAAAAAAAATTTGCAAATGCATATATGTAATCCGGTCTTTAGTTATAATGAAGTCCCTGTTAGGGACAAGAAACATAAAGGGATATCTATTTAGATAGACTTTCTGCTGTATGTAATTATTGGTGACTTTATTTTTTACAAAAGGGTCGCAATTCCTAAGTTTCGTTTAGAGGCTATATAAATTATTATATTCAGCTTCAGGCTCCAAAAAAACTAAATCTGCCAAGGGCATGATAGATCCATAAAGTGTTATTATTTGGTTATGTAACAAACAACACTTTTTTATTCTATAATAATTATAATTGGCTATTACTATTTATAGTAAGTGGTTTCTCCCAAATACAATTTCTGATTTAAGTACGAAAACTTCGGTGTTTGGAAGTTTGAAAAAAGGTTGTATTTATTAAAAACATTTTTAATACATTAATAATACCTACCTAAAAGTATTTGCATTTAATTGCGATGCAACTGAAAACGATTACAGTATAATATTTTCAATCTATTTCACAGTGTTTTTAAAACAACTAGAAAACAAACATTTTATGGAAAATATGCTTATATTCAGCAGGTTGGGCAACTGCAGTTATTAAATAATCTTCAATGTTTGCTTTATACCACAATTCCATTTATGAAAACCCGCGAAGAGGTTTATCTAATTTAGTGAAAATATAAAATTTTCACTGCGTTTTACACTAAAACACTAAACATTTGATGAAAAGTAAAGATTTCTTTTTTGTATTAGAAATTTGGTAGTAATATACATACTTTTACCTCGAAGGAATATTATTTAAATTTTAAAGTGTCTAGACGTTTCTCATTTCAGATTATTTAAGCATTTTCAATTTGATATGTCCCAGTTATTTATGAATGCATAACCGATGTGGATAATTTCTATACATTCTATGATTTGTTACAACATGCAAATTTTGATTAGCACCCCATTATGCCTGAATATTAATTTAAATCAATTATATTTTTTAAATTAAGAAAGTTCATGAAACTATAAAAACGGCGGGACTACGCAAACCTGCTGAAAATATTAAGAGGGAGTTCGCAGGAAAGCTTGTAAATCTATATCACCCCAGATTTGTATTCAATTAAAGAACAAAAGCTTTAGGTCAGGAAACGGGTGCGTCAGTACCTAATTGTGCATACAATTCTATTTTTGGTACTTTGGATGCGAAATAGTTCAGAATTTCTGTGGTGAATACGAAGTTGCACTCGACACTCACAGCTTGCACTCAAATTTTGATACTTGACCCGGATGTGGTATTCTTTAGTGTCTTGTAAAACTATAAAACATACGGCAAACTTTAATCTAAACTGTAAAATTTTACGAAGACGCTTTTCCGGTTTTAAATTGTAGGTTTGGCAAAACACTAGCCAAGAAACTATTAATTATCTTTGTTTTAACAGATAGCAGTAGTGCATGTTGTTCTCATTAAATTAACAACTTATGCTCCGTGCAAAACGTAGCTTCGGGCGCGTCCTCTCAGACAAACCCTCGAGCATTTTTGATCGTTTTATTATAAAACATCTTGACGTTAATTTCGAAATCTGGAGGTAATGCATTTTTATTATGATGTATTTTCTGCTTATAAACAGAAGTTGAGCGAAACACGTTTACGTAACATCGCGGGGTATGAAGCTGTGGGCGCGTAACCGAAACGATCGAAAGTTTGATACAAATTTTTTTGGGCGACTAAATAAAAAGTAGTATTCATAAAATTTCTAATTGCATTTTGTATTGTAGAAGCGAACAAGCACTCAGATAAATGAAGAAAAAATGGTGTGCTACTTAATTAAACAAGAGCTTTTGATAAATTAAAAGATGCGAAGCGCACAGAATAACCGTATGACAGCTTCTGGCTAAAAGCGCACACCTGTTGCTTGCTTATGAACTCGCGAACTAAAAGCTGCTAGTAGCGAGCTTTCGATTAAATAACGGATACGTGCACACTCGTTATCGTTAAAACACATCAGCCGCCTTTCCGCGTCTGTAGTTGCCTGCATGCGCTTTACATTTTCTAATTAATTGTACCATGATTACTGCTCCCGGGATGTTTACAAATTATTTGTCAATTCAAAGAAGATATTTTTATTTAAACTTTCGAGATACGGGACAACTTATTTGTTTTTGGAGAAAATCAAACTGTACAGTTAAGTTATCTCTAGTGAATGGTCAACGATCCATTTTCACACCAACTCTATTTATGTTAATGCTATTCGAGTGTTTGCGTTACATAAAAAAGTGTTAAACATTACTGTGATTTAAAAAAGGTGGCGAAATTTGAAAATCGATAGAGCCAAACTGAGCTTCGACCGCTTGCGCCATCTGCGTGGCGAACTGGGAGCTTTGTGAACGCTACTCGTGGAAAACTTGCGAGTTGTTCTCGATCCTTGCAGCAGAGGGCCATAGTCGATTTACCGAAAGATTTTCATTGCGCTCGAATACATTTTCTGGAATGTATTTTATTTGAGATTAAATTTAAAGCGACAAAGAGATGTAGAAAGCAAAACTGAATGGAGAAACCTGTTGATTTGGGAATTTAAAAAACAAATAACCACATGTTGATTTAATCACGGCAAGATTGGGGTTAATTTAAATTCTCATTAACATAACGATTTATTTCGTTCTGCTTGTTTTAGATTAAGCCGAAAGGTGGGAAAATTAATCAAAATATTTCTTCGGCAATAATTGTCAGATCTGGAGGAAATCTTTTATTTTTCAAAAAAATAAATAAATTACTCCGTGATAATTTCATCTCATTATTTATCATTTAGAGTTTGCTTCGAAGAAATGCAGCAAAATTTTTATTTTTTTTAAATTTAGAAGACGTGTGATGTTCTCGAAGACCTAGTTGGCGTTACATCCGCAACACGGGGGACCGGCAGGGGTCTTTACAGACCTGGGGTGTCGACCGGCCACCGAACCCGTGGACGCAACTTGCAGTATAAGCTGATTCAAGCTGCGTACGAAATGATACTGTTCTTAGAAGATATAAATTATCAAAAGAAATGAAAAACTAGGTTTTATTTTTCCAGACGTAACATAAATAAAGTTAGTTTACTTATTATGAATTTTATCAAATACACCGGGAGATTTTTTTTATTAATTGTAAATTCTAGCAACGTTTACGAGAAGTTGAATTGGAGTTTTTTAAACTACACTTTTTTCGAGTGCATAACGCAGATGATTAAATTTTCTTTTTACAAAAAGTAAACACCAAGTTGGAACAAGTTTTAAAAAATGTATCGTAAACGATCGTATGTAGTAGGTAGTAATAAATTTATTCTCCAAGCCCAAAAAAATATTAAATTCTGTTGCACCTAAATACTACGGACAATTAAATTGCATTCTTCGATGTGCGGACAGAACTATTAAACAAATAAAACTTAAGCAGTCTCGATGAGCAGTAGTATTTTATATTATAAAGACTTGAGCTGCTCAAACCCGTTTCAAAGCCAGAGATAAGAACAAGTGAGATAGCGGACGACACACAAAGACTACAACAAAAAAGATGGGAAACTATGAAATACGGAAAAATGAAGTTTGCCCGGGTAGCTGCTGCTGCTGCTGTGCCAACAAGGATCTCGACAAAAACTTGCCCAAAGCTTCCAGAAAACGGATACGAAGACAGCTCGGTGTTTGTTGCTATGGTGCGGATCATGACATGGCTGTGATATCTATTTTAAAACACGAGTTCTTGAAGTTTTGAAAAAATTTAAAAAAAATTCTTTGTCAATTTGATTATAAAACGATAGATCGTCGAGAGAGTGTAAGAAATAAAAAGATATATTATTATTATGGGTTTAGCGATGGGGAAGTCTTTAATTAGTCGACTAAAGATATAAGAATGAGCTTTATATTATCGCTGAAGCAACTTAGTTTTATTACATCCTCCACTGTGACCCCAGAGACGTTATGTCACACCTACATTGTCTTTTATTTCATTTAACAGCTCGAGACTTATTACTTATTAGAGCTACCCGATTTAAGGGGTTTCGTTAAATCTCAACTTGTAAATGTGTACTCGACTTTCAGAAGGAACTTTGATTTCAATTTACTCTTGTACCTGTATTCGCGAGACGTTTCTTTGAAATGGAATATTTAATTTAAGACTTTGCGTGTTTCTTCGTTGCGCATTAAAGTTAGTGGTTGGTAGGTAGAAAACTAAGTAGGTAATAAGATTGAGAGTCGAGCATTTTTAAATCAATTTGAAACCTTAACAAAGAGACTACATCATTAATTAAGCATAAAATGTATACAAAGACAATAATAGTTTTATAAACTGCACTGTGGTATATACAAAAATCCACTCTTTTCGAATACTGTACCTAACTAGGGACATGAGAGCTGTGGCAGCCTCAGCGAGGGTGGGTTTAAGGCAGGATATTCCGGAGGTCTGTAGGGGCTGAGGATGATTTGGCAGAAGTACAGCAGTCGGGGTATATTCAGCTCAGAGTAACCGGGGATATAAAACCCGGAGAGTTGGGGTAAAGCCCGAGTGGGCTGAAAGGGTGGATAAGGCGGAAAGCCCGGCGGTGTAGCGAGAGTTTGGGGAGAGGATCCGACCTCTCCGAGGTACGCCGCACTTACAAAGAAAAAAATAGCATCCCTTCAAAGTAGGGTTACTATGGTTTTGCCAGAGTTAGCGTAGGTAAAAGAATCCGGATAATGTGGGGTAGATGCGCTGTAGGTGTAAGCTTTGAAAAATATAACAAAGTTCCTTGTTTTCGCCAACTTTTATGCTAGACTAGTATTGACTGCAGAGACTATATTCTTTTTTTTTTATTACAGAATTCAAATGGCGAACCCATTTATCGAAAAGTTGCTGTTGTGGAAAATTTCTTTGATATTATCTACAATGTTCATGTGGAACTTGAAGGACGCCCTGGAAAACACGCCGGTCAGAAAAGGACATATCGAACGGTGAGAGCTTTAAATTTTATCTGTTTTTTTTTTCTCTCTAATTTTTCTCAATGCCTATTTTAAACTTATTCCACACGACCTGTCTTTACTCTTTTTTAAAAGCTTCCGTTTAATTAATCGCTGGAATTATAAAAAAAAAATTGATACCTATTTGTAAACGTAATTGCTTGTAAAAATTGACGAACACAATAATAATAATTCGGGTATGTTGTTCGTTTTTGCATGTTGTTACACTCTTGTAAAAGCTTTAGAACGCGAGAGCATTTATAAATGGGGTTTATTTTTTCGAGGGGTTCTAAATCCATTGACGCGGCAATTTGCGAAATTATTTTGCTTACTCTCAATTATTTTTTTTTGTGTTACAATACTTTTAACAACTTTTCGAAAGTCTAAATTTAAATCTTAACTAAATTTATTTTTGCTTTGTATCGCAATCAAGCGATGTATCAAAATATCGGACTTATTTGATATTCTAAGGATGTAGCACCTGTTGATTGTCAATATTTCAAGGTTTTCAGTATTGTGCGATATGGAAATACGGTTAGTCAGTTGGAAATTCTACTTTTCCCTCTTGTTCTTTATGGAGTGGTTTAGATATGTTTTATGCTCGACTACCTCGTTCTTATTTATTTTCTCGGTTTATATTTACATGGCTTGATTATCATAAAATTTTTGTTAGGCGATACATCCGCTTAACTTATCCGATTTGTTTTGACGTTAAAACTTAAAGGTTAAATATAAAATAATTTATAACGAAATTGTAATTGCCATTAATTAGGTTTACGAAATGCATCGGCGTATAAATGTGTGGGTGGTGGTGGGGGCGGTGGAATGTTGGAACGCCAGTTGCATGTTAGTAATTGTTATTTTCATTTCAGATAACAGAGACGTATGCGTTCCTGCCTCGGGAAGCCGTCACTCGTTTCCTCTTGGGGTGCACCGACTGTCAAAGACACCCTCGTTCGCCCTCACCCGTGTCAGTATTACCAACACCTAGTCCTAGCCCTACTTTGCCGTTGATGCCGTCTACGGCGCCAGTTCTTCCTTTAGCAACGTTGCCGCAAGCCTTACAACCAGCCATATCTCAAAGCACACAACCCCAACTTACACCCCCAACTTCTCAAACTACTTTAGTCGATCCGACAACTGAAATAACTTACCTGGACTTTGGAAAACCTACAAAAACATCTACCGAACATAAGAGCCCTCAACCCACTCCCGCTTATGTAACTACCAATATTTCTTTCCAAAGCCAGACGTTAGATTTGTCGCAAAAGTGCTTCGATATTTCTCAAAGTCAAGCGAAAATCGACGGTCCATTAAGAACCAGTACCCCCGAACCTAAACGATCTAGCAATCCCTTAGATGTATGCAATCTTACATCTAAAGATCCTCCAAAATCGCCTCCTAAAAAGAGACACCTAAATCATTTATCAGATAATTCACATCACTATCCCACCACGCCCAAACTCTGGTCACCCGTAGAAGGCATCGTGAAAGAACAATCGTTAAAACGGCGAGCACTAATGCCCGCAGAAATTGATTATTCCTTACCTATTACCACTACCTATTTAAAATACATGAGAAGTCTTGGATGTACCGACGAAGATGCAATGCGGTTCGACAGCAAAAATGTAAGTCACATTATTGACAAATTTCTCAAAGATACTATTGACCACTATTATTACTAATAATTTTAATTATTTTAATGCTTTTTTGTAATAACTTATTATTATTTTTTAAATAAATTTAGTCCTTCATTAAAATTTATGCCTTATTATTGGTCGACGCGAGAGTGAGAAAGTAAATATTTATTTGGATCTTTTTTGCAATTATTAACTAACAAATTAAGATTTTAATAATTTAGATGATGTGTTTTGTGCAACAATTTGGTGTATTAAAATTATATTCACTTGGTAAGTAAAGTGTTTATTAACAGTCTTCTTTAGTTAGCTTTATTTAAAAATTTATTTAAAAAAAAAGCTCTGGATGGGAATGCTTTAGATAAAATTGGGGTAATTTAGTTTTTGTCTTCTCTTTAGTAGGTGAAAAGCCTTTCGTCTTCATTAGGTAAAGTTATTTAGCGATTATTAGTATTTATTGGTAGATGATGTTACTTTCATAAATAATTGATACGTAAACAATATATAAGGGTGGCGCCTACAACTTATTGTTGTATATGTAATGAATGTCAAGTATGGAAAATGTTTTAAAGGTTATCGCACCACACCTAGTGCCCTAGCGATGCAATTAATATAGAGTGTTTTATATAAATTATCATATAATGCGTAATCCAATTAAATACGTGTACGTTAGCTAACAAATTTTGTACTCTATGTCCATCGTTTTCATTTTAAGCTTTCTCGTCCTAAACATACATACAAACACACACACATACACACACCCCATCTTCAATTCCAATATCACCGCCTGACATTTCAAGCGGACAAGCGGCCTTGCTGCACCCTTATCTGGCGGGGGTGTGTGGCAATATCACACGCACCCAGCACCCCACTAATCAATCTACCCTGCCGCGGGTCCTTCTGGCGTAGGTTTCCCCACTTCCACTGGACAAGGGTGCAAAACAAAGTCCTAAATTTATAGGCTTTTGTCTAAAATATGAATTGTTTTTACGTCGGAATTTCGCCTAAATAAAGTGATAATTACTCTTTTATCGACTTTTGATTCCCAAAAATTGGAACAAACTATTATATACTACACTATTACATAATAATATAGTATCTTGACTGTAATACACAATGCGTTGACTATATAATAGGTCAAACGTGGTTTTTTCTTATCGATTTCGTATTATCGATAATAAAAATTAAAAATTTCTACATTTTATTCTTATTACCCGATGCTTATTTATGTATTTAGTAGAAACTGTTTCGAGCACATAATAAGTAAAATGCAATTTTCCTGAAGCTTTGTTGATAAACGACCAAAACTGTGTTCCTCGAACAAAGGAAGGACATCCATCCTCTGCTGTAGGATTGTAAAGGACCTTATCCTTGCCGCCCCGAACACTCATGATTCATCCTTTCTGGGTCTAACCTTTCCCATCCTACGCCCGACCGGGCTCAGCTGCTCTTCTACTTGATGTTAAAGTTTCCTCCTTTATATCCTTCGTCCGTTTCTGACAGATACTCCTAGCCCTTAACCTTTACCGCCATCATTTATATACTACGTGTTAACACTATTTCCAAAATTATTGTGCACCTGCGTTTGCTATCTTTGTTACTCACTCGCAAATTATTGATTAATTCTATCCTACGAGGCCTCGTAATGTTTTATTAATTAAAAAGTTAAGCCGTAAAAATGTTAGTTTTCAGTGAGATTTTATTGTTTCGTACGAAACAAATAAAATTAAAATTATATTGACAATAGAAACGCTTCTTTATATGGCATCATAACATTTTTCACTCTAAAATTTATGTATTTGATCGTAACTTTGAAACGATTTATAAACTCGAAATGAAAAATCTTAGGAAAAACCTTTGCGTCGATAATATTATTGAGTTAATATTGCTCGTATATCGGAATATGAAAACATCATAGCCCATCATCACCCTGGTGATGATGTTCGAAGACCCTACAGGGAACTGCTAACGGAAGTATGAGCATTCTATGTTATTGCACGCCCCTTTTCTAATTATAAAAGGATCTCATAATCAAAGTATGCTTATATTGTTTATGTGGAATTTAATTTTGATTTCAACTTTTTTCGGGTGCGATAAAGCGACAACGACTTCCTCGGTTTTTGTTTGTCCCATATAAAAGTGCAGTTTACTGCTGTAATTAGTCGGCAACAAAATGGAAATTTAAAAAGTGCGAACATAAGTTAATGGATTTTTATGTTTTAAAACTGCTGTAAATATTTTGAAAGTCAATTTCAAGAGAGACATTTTAGTTTTTATTATTAAGTTATGCTTTTGGCTTTTGAAGTGACTTGCAGTTAATTACTTAGAAAATAGTCTACGATACCGAAATGAGATCTCGAGATTTTTTTTGTTTTTCTCCCTATACAGTAGGTAATTATAATCTATAGACTTTTGATGTATTAACTTTTTTTGTTTCTCTTCTAAATTAGTCTTTAAATTCTATTTTGTTCAAAAGTACAGTAATTACTTTTAGTAATTTCAAAGGTTTCGGACAAAGGATCCGCTCTGCAACCTCAGTGTATCTGAGTAGGAAATGGTACAAAAAGTATCTGGCAGGGGTCACATGGCCGCTACATTAGTTGGGTTGAAATAGCTGCGGACGTTGTTTCTTTGCCGTCGCCGAAGGCAGTCGCGCCGGTCTGGTTTCCACCGCACCCGTTTGGAATCGTAATTTTCCCCACAAAAACATCATGAAAGATTCACTGCTAGTCTTCTTTTAATATAACGAAGTCTCTTTTACTCACTTCATAACTAAAATCAAATACACGCTCTATATTTTTGATTATCCCGCTAGGGTTCGGGTGCGATTAATTTTATACAAAAACTTACAAACGGGAAGTTTAATTTATTCAATTACCATAATCTCCTTCTTTTTATTTAAAAATTATATTTTTTGGAAAGTTTAGTTTAACCTCATTCATCGCGAGAAGACGAATGTAGGTTACAGGGAATCGAACTTAAAATAATGGAAAAGGCAGAGAAATAAAGCTGTTTTATATTTTCAGGTTAACTAAAGGTTCTCCTGGTAACTCGGCGAAAACTTTCGAGATATTTACGACCTAGGTTGTAAATGAATTGTTAGTCGTCACACCATACCCATAGGATTTGGTCCTCGAAAACAACCATGTTTCTCAAAACTTGACAATCACCTACGAGAAAAAAAGTGAGAACTGAGAAACTCTTCTTTAATCGTTTAGTTGCACCGATGCAGCTCTAAACCTCTCTAATAGCGAAACTGTAGCTCTGTGTGTATAGAAAAATTTTATCTTCCGCACCATAAAATAACGTATTTAAAATGCAGCGGAATTTTCTACTACACTTTTTACTCGTTTTATAACTTTAGCTTCTCCAGGAAGTCATTTCGCAGCAGGATACGGCATTTTAAAGTTATCCCTTATTGCAAGGAAAATATAGGTGCATATTAAAATTTAGGATAGCAAACTTTTTCATTTTCTTTTATTTTGTCATATTTCTCTTGTTCAAAACCTACTGAAATTGCATATAATAGTGTAGGTTATGGATTGTATTATAACAAAAAGTGCATTTATTGCTATCGATCGTTTCGGATACAGTTTCTTCAAAATCGCCTGTCTGTTGATAGCACGACATGTAATATTCTGGCACTTAACAAAAAATGGATCGATTACACCAGAAAGCACTTTTATACAGAGTGGTTCGTAACTAATCTTGACCATACGAATTAAGAAATCGTATGTGTCAATAGGCTTACATAAATGGAATAAACGCTGTATCCGTATCCAACTTCATCGGAACATACCTACATTTATTATTTTAATATTAATTTTTTTAATTGGTAACACAAACAATGTGTTAACGCGTAATTAACAATATGATTACAGTTTCGTTACTAATTAGTTCACCGAATTTACTTATGGCAGCTAACAAACTTAGTTAACGAGAGAGATTTAATGCAAAACACAGCTTAGTAATTTTAATTACATGAAATTGTAAAGTTTTTCACACGCAAAATATTATTTTTTAAATTATGGAAAATAATTAATTCGTTTTGTTATTTTCTTGCTACTTATATTTGAAAACCTGTGAACTATTTACTGTCACAAAAGAAGTCCTTTGAAATATGTTAAGTATTATATAGATTGTTTAGTTAAGAGTGTAAAGACCGGACCAATTTGTGTCCGCAATACTTTTAAACCATTCGTGCGCGTCTTTAATCTCGTTACAATATTTCTGAATAGAAGAATACAGCTCTAGATTTAGGGCACAAACTTATTTAGATTTTCACTAAATGAAAATCTTTCGTTTAGTTCATACCAAATTACACTGTAAAATATATGCATTACAGTTAAATATCCATAGAACAATTACACCTTTTTTTGCTATTAATTATTATTAATAAAACTCAAAATTTTTATTTGAGTAAGCATTAATTTCAAGAGAGTTTCATCAACTTTCTTTGCTGCCTTTAATTATTGTTGTTATGTATACTTTTTGTGACAACCTCAATTTGAAAGTTATTTGAAAAAGTTTCCTTATGAAATAAGTAACTTGATGATAAAAGGGACTTTCTCATACGAAGGAATAAGGTTTCCTGATAAGGGATCTCAGATTCAAGGGATATTTAGAAGAAAACTAAGAAAATAGTTAGCGAAGTGTTCTTTTATTATTGATTGCAACATTTTCATTGCTAATCCAAATTTCTATTGGTTGAATACTCAAGACACTTAAAACTCATAATAATATGCAAATGTATTAATCAGCTCACGAAAGGTGACAATTTATTTGTGGTTTTTTCTATAAAAAATTTAAAAATTTAAATAATTATCACAGTTTGTACTATTTCGCAAATAATGAAAGATTATAATATTTCTTTTAATTTTTATTTAGCACGACATGTTTCATACGAATTATTTTATATTTTATTATTTGCGATACAGTACAAATACAAAGTAATAATTATTACAATAACTTCGCCTGACGTAAAAAATTTCATTAAAAATATTTTTTTAAGAACTGGCAACTGCCGCTCAACAACGTAACTTCCAACGCCCTTCAGATTTTCTGACAGCTAGCTTTTACCCCCAGTCCTGAGAGCATAATTAAAATGTCTTAGATACTGGAGTTTATCTACGAAAGAATAAATGTTAAATTGGATGCCAGTTGATGTTAAGAAAAACAATAACAAGAACAAAGTACATATAATATGATAGCAAAATAGTACAGAAAAAAGAAGGTGTTGTAGTATCTACAGAGATGGGGGACCTTCAGTTTAACTACTTGTTTTACCAATCAAAAGTTTTAACAACAAACCACGTATAAGACACATGAGTGGTATTAAATATATCATGGTATACCTGATTTGTATTTGATTGTTCAACATATTTGATACAATAGAGTTATATACAAACAATATGCAGATGTATGCAGATGGGTGGGGATCGAATCATCAACTGCCGCATTAATTCAAGACTGATACTGTCAGTTTGTGGCTGTGCTCATTAAAATGCCAGACCTCAAATGTCAAAATTTCATAAAAACATTAAATATTTTTACACCAGCATTATTTTAATGCAGCAAAAATAGGTTAAAATTGCATATTTGTGCAATTGGAATTATTATCTTTGATAAATTAATACCTTATTATGAACCCAATCAATTTTTATTCAAAGTACGCTGTGTAACTCAAGCGTAAGCGCTTTTTTTTTAATGTGTAACTTTGCTATTTTCTTTCCAATTAGTAATATTATTTTAATAGGAGTTTTCGTAAAATAAAGAAATTCAAATATTATTCTACCGAAGAACGACAATAATTGATCAAGTTATATTAAAAAAAATAAAACATATACAAAAAGTTCCTGAATTATTAGGTAAATCTCCCATTGCAAATTTAAAACTAATTAATGCATTTGGAATTGAAGACAGAGTGGAATAGATAAAACGCCGGTCTGGTCAAAAATAATAAAATTTAGGCAATTTTCAATACCGGCCCAAATGTATCTGCTCCAAGAATTGGTGTTCAACTTCAAATAGAGTCCCACATTAAATTATTCATGGATAGCATACGACTTTGACTCTATATGCAGATAAGAAATGCAGTTACTACTTATACAAGATAAATAATATAATGAAAAAGATGCAAATTTAATAGATATTTTGGATTTGACCCTAACATTGACCGATAAATCAATGAATCGGCTAAACTATAGTTATGGTAGAATGATCGTATGGTGAAAAATAAGAAGTTTTGTCTTTTAAGTGTACAAAATCTATATTAAAATCGTTTGATAAAGGTGTTATAGTCTGAGGATGTATGTGCTCATCTGGCGTAGGCAAAATAATACAACTCTTAAAAGATGTAATGATACCTGAACGAAAAAGATTAATTGATGAAAAATGTATACTGCAACAAGATAATGCAGATCATTTGAACGACATCGGGGATTTCATTACTGAAATTTGGAACAAAATTAATCCTATCAATAATTGTCTAAACTCTAAAGTATATTATATTTATACTACCTTCCAGAATAGCATATATAAAAAATCGGCAATTGTGGATTTAAAATAATATTTTAACAAACCTTTTAAAATTTAAAAAAAAATGAGTAATCCAATGTTGAAATCATTTAAAACATTTGTCGAAAAAAATGAAAACTAACATTAGACAGTTAAAAAGGAGTTTTTGAAAGTAATTTTGCGAGACTGTGACGTTACTGTATGTACTAAAATTTATTTTTGATAACTCATTTCAAATTTCGTGTTTCAAAATGTTTCTGATTAAATTGATTATTATTATTATTAATTATTGACCGTCAAAATTGTTAAGTTGAACGAATAAATTTTATAAAATAAAAACATAACATATTATTTGTGTATAGTTATAATTATCAATATTGAGCTATTGGAAACGAAATAAAACACAAGTTTAAAACGAGCTTTCGAAAAATGACAAAAATGACAAAATGACATTTTCTTTTTCAAGTTTAATATATTAAACTTGAAAAAGAAAATGTCATTTTTCGAAAGCTCGTTTTAAACTTGTGTTTTATTTCGTTTCCAATAGCTCAATATTGATAATTATAACTATATTATTTTCAAGAGCTAATAATTTAATTAATATTATTTGTGTAGGCATTGATATTAAATGTGTGCTTGGAAAATTGACAGTTGCGGCGCGGCGGTGCTGGTATTTTTAGAGGATAATGCGATGAACAGACAGGCAAAAATAAGAACAGTTCATATAATGCGATCAGAGGAAGAATTTTATTAAGAAAACAATTTTGAGAATTTAATAATTAAAATCTAAAAGTTTTAAGGGCTATTGAAAAGTGAAACCATTTTTAAAGTGGGGCTACCGTCTTTAACATAAAGAAAATAATTGATATATTCTATTCAAACAAGGCAACGAAAGGAGGGATTTTTAAATTTGCTTTTCTTAGTTTTAAGTCTTTTTTCGTAATGGATTATATTAATTTAGAAAAAGTTCAGCGTTTTAGTTCTAAGCTCGAACGCTGTCTAGGATGCAAATAGGAATATTTAAACAGGCACTATACGAGTAGAGAATGTATAGTATAACTTGTTTATAACTTACTTCTTAGTGGGCTGTTTTCCGAGAGAAGCCAAACAGAAATATAGTTTTTGACTTCTTCTAAAGTAGAGCTGATTATAACATTGAGGAAACTTGCCTATGATAATCTCGTGATTTCATGACAACAAAAATAATATTTTCTCAATTTATAATAGCAAACCTTGCGTAAATTACGTAAGAAATTCCAGTTTGTCATTATAATGAACATGCTTATAAAGATACTATGTCCTTACATACATAATATTGCTTATTGGGAGTTAATTATTATTGAATTCCTATACAGTCAATATCACTTAAAATATCGTGTCTGGATTTACATAAACTGTTGTAAATAAATTGATCTTAATAACCTCTAGAGGTAATTTTTGAAAATGAACTCTAATGTGGTTCAAATATTTCTTATAGAATGTTAATTGATAAAGTATTAACTTTTACAACTAATTTAATTATTTATATTCCATTTTGTATTAATAACTTTATAATCAGGTTTCTATGAACAAAATTCTTTAGTAAATTATTTTCAATATTAATTTATTAAGACATAATATTACAGCATTAAATCAAATGAAAACGTATAAATTATATTAAATATTAGTAATTGAGATAAGAAAGAAAAGTTATACTAATTGTTCTGTCAAATTAAATATTTATCCATTGTATATTGTTAAACCAGAAGTATTTATCGATCAATTTAATAAGAAATAGTTATGTCAATAATATATTTTTTTATTATTGTATTTTTGGGACAAAACATTGCAAAATTAAAATTTATTGTTTGTATTGATACTGTTTTGTGTCCACATTGATTTACCTGTTGATTGACACAAATGTTCCTGTTTGGTAAAAATTAAATTGAAAAACTAAACATCAACATATCGAGTAAATAAAAGTTTAATAAAAAAATTTTAATTTTAATTTTCAAAAATGTATTAGTAAGGACAAAAATATTGCATGAAAATTATGATATACATTCCACTTCAACTTTAAGCAACAAGGATTCTATTTTGCATTGTATTAGTGAGTTTCACACAGGATTATAGTGGAACTAGATTAAGCTTCCACAGGATGGCAATTAATATTTTTATAAACTAAGGAAATTTTTGAAAACTCTCTCGACAAAGAGAGATACTTTTTGGGTTAGCAAATTTGACTATTCGGCAAATATGTACCACTAACTTTTAGAATGTGCATTATCGATATTGATATGTAATAGAATAGCTTTCAGCCCCCAGCATAACCGTGAATTATAACTGTAGTTGTATATAGGGTTGGGTTTGACAGTTGGGTTCGTCCAAAGGGTAAGGACAAGGGACCACAGGGGTTGGAGTAGAGCGGGGCTGCGGTATCCAGGGTGGACACTATCGATCACACACTGGCCGGGTTGTTCGGACCAAATATGCGTGGGACGCAAGTAAAAATATAAAACTTTATCACCTTTACTTAAATTTTACCTAATGTATAGGCATACCTACTCATTACATGTCGACATAAACATTTTTTGTTTTAAATAATTAATTTAATATTTTTATTCATAAATTTAACAAAAAAATGTCAACTCCACGAAGGTACTTATTATCAATTAAAATATTCACGCTAAGGTAACCTTCGCTTATGGAAGTAAAATCATTTCTAATTTTCAATAATTATTATTAGTTTTAATTTTACCAAACTGAAACTACCAACTACGTTGCCAAATTAAAGTTATAAGTTCTTCTCGTCGGATCCGCCTGTCAATTGTACGTCTGGTCTGTACTGAAGGTTTACGTGGTTTCCCTGGAGACCACGGTTTCGTGGAGGCTGATTCAGCTGCTGCTTTATTTCTCCACGTCGCAAAAAATATCAGACCAAGTTTACTACTGGAGCCTTGTCACATAAGTAATTTTGTGAGGAGGGTAGAATTTTGATTCGTAATACAATGTGATAATAACAAAATTTAATGTGACTAAAGTTAAATCCAAATAAAAATAAAAGTTTGTAATGTTACCGAAGCATAAATGCAGTACAACATATTACAATAATGCAATTATTATTCTTGAGGGGATCGCTAACTTCCCTACCCTATTAATTAGAGTAGTTTTATTCAACTTTTTTATTATCTCTTTGCATTCAAGTATATTATAAAAAAAACTTTCATTATTTTAAAGTTCTTTAGATAACAGTCGATTCTCTTACAGAACAACTCCAGTTGTGTGATCTGCCCGTCAACGTTCTGAATTATGGACAGTTTTGAACCAAAATTTTAATAATGAAGATGTTTTAAACAAGCATGTTTTTGACTGTTACGGTAGAAACTTTGTTCGTTATTAAAGTTGGTTATTCAAACTTAATTTTAAGTAAATTTTCCATACTTACTTCCTTATTTAGTTCATGCAAAATTGTATGTAGTACTACCTGAGTTCTACGTACAGGTTAGTTAATCGTCATTTCGTACTACATATTGATTACTTCCACTCGAAGATAAAACAAAAAATTTCTCTTACTCTTCTAACTTGGAAGTTATCACGACTAAAGTTGGAACGAGTGGGTGTTAAAGAAGTCTGACGCCCCTTGGGGTCCGACCTGCCAGATATTCGAAACGAGAACTGCCGCTGCAATTTAGTTGATGAAGGGCGGATTGGGGAAGCTCCGTTAGTACATCGGAAGATCTACATTCATGTATTCAAACGTATTTGAACATTTTCCAACAGCATTGTGCCATGTTAAAAAACCTAACAAGATACTTATAAGATATAACTAGCGGCCGATTGATTTTAGATATGTGAATTATTTACATTTGTTAAACTTAGGTACCATAAACATTTAATGAATTGAATCAACTCAATTCTTGATAATTCAAAAAACTGATAGATTTTGAAATCCGGTGTATTGCAGCGGAAATAAGGGGTCTAAAAAATGCATTTACAGTTCTTTTTTTAAAGGAATGCCAAAATTTCTGGTAAATAAATTTTATAAGGAACCCAGCAATTAAAGTTAATAGCCTACGTCGCTGTTCTAATAAGAAACGTACAAAATACGATGTGGGAGACATAAGAGGCTCTTCTGCCTTTGTGACAACCGAGTATTCACGTTTCAACTGCCAAGAGAAATTCAACAAGCTGTGAAGCTGTTTTTCAAGAGAATTTGGAATTGAATAGACGTAACTACATCGCAAGAGGAAACCTTCAATTCAAAAACTTTGTTTTACTATGTGTTTTCTCTATTTTACTAGTTGCATTAGCGGTACAAAGAAAAAACAGTTATTATTTTATCGTCTTCGGTACTTTATTCAAGTACCAAGAAAAATTAGGTTTTCTGTTTCTACAGGGATTGCATGGTACACGTGAATCAAAAGCACTGTTAGCCGTATACTATTAAAAGATCTAAGTAAGTCGTAAAAGAAAATACATAAAGCTTTACTTATTTTAGACACAAAAAAATAGGAAAGAAAAGAAAGAATAATATTTTCTCACAATCATTTTGCTAAATATATATACTTTTATGGAGCACGAAAGTGTGTCTAATACCAGTCATTGTTGTTTTTTACACCAACAATTATTAGACAAAATTAAAATGTTAACACGATAATATCATGAACGAATGTTAATTGTTCCACACGAAGTAGTTGTAAGTAATTTTAAATTGAACTGCATGATGGCTGTACAAGTACAATTGAAACATTTTGACAACCTGGATGGATATTAAATGTGGCATTAGTGCAAACTGTTTCAATTCCGAATAAAAGAATTTCTCAAAACTAAATTGTAAAAAATGTTGTGCCGTTCATTTTTTTTATAAAAATATATTGTTTTTAATAATGAAGATTGGTTATTATAAAATATGGCGTCGAGTTAAATACAATGTGCCGCCAGTAAAAGGCTTCAATTTTGATATATCGATTACAAAATGAGAATTAAAATGAATGACTTTTAGTTTAATATTTATAATCACTTTCTTTATCAAAATTTAATTTTGAATTAATTATGGAAAGCTCAGTTATCTTTAATAAAACGAGTGTTAAACTTTTGCACCTTTGTATTATACAAATTTTTAATATGTGGAGGAACATCTGTCTCATGTTGTAAAAGTAAAAGAAACATCTGCTTCTCCATAAGAGAACGACTCACTTTGTTAATCTGGTTTAGTATTGTTGTAATTATTTATAAAAAATAATTTACAATACTTTTCGGCCCGCAGAAAAAATTGACGACCAAGCATATGTTATTAAGCCAAGTTGTAGTGCAGAACTGTAATAATTTCTGGTGATGTTCCAATAATTAAGTTCGATAGGTACAAATTAATGAAAAGCTACTATCAGTTGGCAATTTAATATGATCTTTTTTTTATCGAGATACCAACTTTTAAGAAATGTTACTTCTCTAATTTTTTTGGCTTGAAGCGTTTTTGTGATTCAACTTCCAACGGAGGATATTAGTTCTTACACACAAAAACAAATCTGCTGGAAAAATTGCTGGCTTTATTTCTGGTTTTGTTTGAAGAAATCTAATGTGAAAAATAACTTGTTCTCGATGAAAATAATTAAATATTATTTTTCCTAAATTAATTATTGTAAATATTTGTTTTTATTAAGCTTCGTTCAATATTTGGTCAAATATGCTAATAATTTAGCTGGGATCAATTAATTAAACGTTCTTAATCAAATGACCACCGCAATAAAGATTTTAATAGTGTAATGGATAAACCACACTACTTTGATAAGCAATTAACAGCTAGTTTTTTGTATCACTCAACGCTAAACGAAACTTTTGATTTTATTTACTTAATTAAATTCGAGCATGGGAATGTTTATAATATAGTCATAGCATACAAAAAATTTCAAATTATAATTAAAAGTTGATTTTAATTGACAGAATACGAAATTTGTTAATAGTAATTGATGGTTAAAGTACCCTCGTCGATGTAAGCCTGCACCCCTTGGAAACCTTATATTAGCTAGTGCCTGGCGTCCATGAGTTTCATACCCATCCCCTTAACGTATAACAGATCCGATTCAACCCTCAAGGATAGTAAAGGGTCATCTCCTCGTTCTACTATGTCAGGGTGGTGGGTGGACATCCAAGATAAGGGTCTACAATGACGATCCGTTGGGGGTGAATTGCTAACCCTTATTGCGGTCGGGTGCTTTTGCTGCGCGCTATATAAGGCTTGGTTAAATTTTTGGGGTCAAACTCGGAAAGTTTACCTCAAATAACATCTAGTTCTATCTTTTATATATAGTAAAAAATTTATATTTTAAATTTTGAAATTTTGAATTTTAATATCGAGGTATGCATTCTTTTTCATCGTACGGATTATTCCACAAAACTCCCATAGGCTTGCTTCCGCTCTTCCATTTCTTGTTTTCGTAATCCCACATGGATGATATACCACTTATGGGTTCGTCGTACATATTCAATCTTCTTACTAATTGTTGTCGTAAAGCTTCCAATTCGAACGATTTTGGTAACGGCGTTCTCGAGTACACTAAACATTAATTTAAAAATTTCTCGTAAAAAAATATAAATTGTATGTCAGTTTACCAAAAAGTGACATAAGTATAGATAACCATAAACCAATAGCTAATAGCATACAAGTGGCTCCAGTTAAATACATCCACTCTCCAGTGGGGTAATTAAATTCCGTAAAAGTTTGGCAATAACACGATCTGTAAAGTTCTTTTTTTTCTTTAATACTCAATATATTCCAATCTCCTTTCTCTTTCTCTCTTAACGCCTAAGGTAGACAAATTTATTATAATGGAACAAGTAATGTAAAAAGGATATTTTTACTAAAATTTTTTGAGTCGGTGGCATGTATCTTATGGAAGGAAACGGATAATCTGTTCTGTCGGAGTAACCTGGCCGTCCGCAAATTCCATAACCAACAGTTTCTCTATTTCCAATTCGACTTCGAATATAATAATCTGGATCGATGTAAGGATAAGCGTAAGAATCGTATTCTCTTCTTAATATATTTTGTAACAACGAAGTCTTAGGTTTCATTAAATATTTTAAACCTGATGTACTTTTTGCTATTATCATTTTACTTAATATCATTTTTTCAAATTTTTAATCTGTTGGCTTTTATAAAGTCTAAATTACGTTGTCAGTATAAATAAATGACTATAATGACTAGAATGTCTGATTTTGATTTTTAAAAAAGCCATAATTATTACCTTGTTAACAATGGCATAAACTCTTATTTACATTTATTAGTTAAACAATTAACAGTTTCAAATTAGGCATCATTATTTCACCACGTAACCTACTGATGCATCAGTGTAATTTCCGGTCAGACAAAATTGGTAACTGAATAATGCACACCGGTTTCAATACCTAACAAAGTATTAGTTCTAGCTTCTTACTCTGTACGTCTTGTTGTATTATAATCTCTTGTTGAATTGCTCTATTGTCGATTAATTTTTGATTGAATTGAATTGAGAATTTTCGTATATTATCTACATCACGATAAATTGTAATTTTAAAAGGAATAAAATATCATATAATAATACTAAAAAAAGCTTCTTTGCAGTAAAATCTTTTAGTTAAAATATAAAAGAATGCAAAATTTCAAAGGACATGTGATGTTTTGATAGTCAAGTTTGAAAACATTCGATTTCCATTCTTCAATGTTTATTGTCAACAAATATTGTCAACCGTTTTCGCGGTTAGTCTCAGTTTTTCTATTCAGTAATTTGAACAGAGTGTGCAGATAGAGTATTCTAAATTTTTGTATGTAGCTCCCTTTCATTACCATAAGTAGGTACATTATTCTTATTTAATTTTCAAACAATGGAATAAAGTAATAAGAATGTACTTATGAAATTTTTGTAATTTATTTTACTTAACCTTAAAAAGATAAATTGTACATTGTTTAAATGAAAACCAATTTGTTAATGATTGCTGCAGGTTACGGTTCTATATTTCTGCATATCTTACGTCTTAATAATGGTGAGCTGTTTTGCATGAATATTATAATGTTGGAAGCAAGTTTAAGAGAATACATATTATAAAATGAAATTAGAAATATTACAAGACGATATTAGTTCTCTTCTACTTGCGGTACAACATTATGTGGTTGCGTAAAATTCATTAAGTAGATATATTCACGAACTAGTTTGTTAACTTAAAAAAGTATAGAACTAGTCAAAACTTCGATAGGTAAAAATTCCATTTTCCTTCAGAGGAGAAAAATTTATATGGGAAGGAAAATTTACGAGCGAAAAAAAGTCTATTTGTTCTAGGGTTATACATATATCTACTATTCTTTGCATTTTCAAATAAAACCGATAAAATAATAATAATCTCTTCTGTTTTTCTCAAAATTAATAAAATTTGCTAAAAAAACAGAAGTTAATAAAATTATATGAAAAAATTAAAAAGAAGTATCTCAGAAAAAAGGGGGGAATTGCCGCGGCCTAAATACCGCAAAGATAAAATAATTTATATATTTAGTTAAGATTTTTTTGAAAATCTCCAATTTTCTGCTCACAAATATTTAAGCAAATACATTAACTGCGGAAAATTAAAAGCTGTGATACTTAGTTGTACTTTATTTTTTATTAACCTGATAAAATGTTATGTTATTATTATTAATTCTCAGTAAGTAGCTTCAAGCTTCTTTCCAATTTTTTTCACAATCGTCTTTCTTCCTTTTATCATTGTCAAGTGTGAAGTTTTCATTTTATTATATAACTAGGCTGATTATTCTCTCCAATCTCAGGTAGCCCTTACCAGCAGAATGATGCTGCTCTTTTAATATGAAGATTAAAGCAATATTAAATTTTATTTTGTTTTCTGCCGGCACAAGAACGATACTTCAATGTATCTATGTCATTCTTCATTATTTAACAATCTACGTTTCGATAATTGATATGTTTATTCTCAGTATCTCAGTGTTTTTTTCTTATGAAACCTCTAGAAATTTGGAAATAACAGATACTGTCTAGGACGTTTCAGATGGTTTGATGCGAATCAGTTCGGTACAAAAAAGGTTAAGCGCAAGCCGATTCGGCACAAAGACCGTTCGGTGCGAGAATTTAATTTTATACTTTTTTTGAATTTAGAATTTGGAATTTAGAATTTAATTTATAATAAAATACTTTTATCTGATTTATCTGAAAATGTTTATTATTTGACTTTTATCTGATTGGCCGGTTCAATTACTGCTTTCTTTAACCAGTCAGAGTTGCATTGCAACTTATACCGAAAGCCATGGATATCCCGATTTTAAATAATGGATTTTCGACTCGCGTCAAACAGGTTTGCACCGAACCGGCTACGTCGAGCTGGTCGCGCCGTAACGACCCATCCCAGCAACCGGTATCTATGACAAACGTATTTTTTAATTAACAGGTTTTTTTATTTAATCATTTCTTCTCAGGAATGTATAAAAGAGTGTAAATTACTCAGGAATAAATCGTTCGTAGGGGTAAACAGCCTTTAAGCTCTTGATAGGTATAATAAAATCATACTATTATTAAGGTCAACTAGGAAAAATATTTTTCTAGCTTCTGACGGCTGAGTTATTACTTTACTTTTTCACCTCATGGTGTAAAGTGGACAGTTATCTGCACTGAAGAGCTTTCTTTTAAACACTATATTACTGAGATTCTGGGGGCGGGTCGCTCCCAGTATCTCACTACTTGTGAGCACCTGCTAATTATTGACTCTGCGATTTCCTTGATTGGAGAAATCTCCGAAGATTTCTCCTTCGGACCATAGTATTCTGACCGGATACCATGAAAATAATAAATTTTTTTGCACTAGTTGCAGTCAGTGGCTCCAGACAAAAATTTAAATGGAACAAAGATCGTCAACAGAAATTTAATTTTTTCGGCTTCATGCTTATGATGATTTCAAGTATGACGTCAGAAAATATTAGATTTTAGAAACTACAAAAACCTTTAAAAAAAGAAAACAAAATTGCAATTCAAATTGTTATTTGTAGAGCTCGGATTTATATGCACCAGAATACTTGAAAATATGCGAATATATATGCACCGAATTTCTTTAAAATATGCACTAAAATTGATAAAAAGTAGATAAAATATGTATTGATATGCAAACTAAAAAATATCTAATCTTCGAATTTAGTACTACTAGTACTACCTAGATTTATAAAATTTAATAATTTTAATAATAAATCTGGACGAATTACGTAAAATTTCCAAAATTTTGCATATTTTCAACATTTGGTGCATATTAATTTAAGTAAATAATGCATATTTGGGCCACTTTTGGTGTTTTTTGAAGAATATTAATAGAGAAAATAAAAAATTATTATTAAATTTTGCTAATTTAAGCAATTGTTTTATTTAATTACAAGCAATTTAATTTTTTATTTAATAAATTATAAACTATTAAATGAAAATGAAAATCTTACGTAAATGTATAAAATTTACAAATTTAACAAATTATTAGTTTTTGATGGCATAATTTTAGAATTTCAGTGGAATTTTTGTTTTTTTTTGAAAACTTGGATTTTTGAAAATCTTAGTGTACGCAAGTTTTCACATTGATTTGCTCCTTAGTTTAATCAGTAATCAATCACCTCTTTCCATTTGATAGAAATACTTATTCTTTTTCTATTTATTAATTCTATTATTAAATACATTTTTTTTTATTCGGATTTTTATTTTTCATTAATTTTCTCTAGAAGTAGGCAATGATCGAACGTTTTTTCAAATTTAATGGGCTAGAACTTCATAGCCCGGACATTTCAGATGAAAATTTGCCCTAACCTAGTCTGAAAATTGGCTTAAACGATCCTCAAAGATTACTGAACAACATACTAAAACTCCCAAAACCGCCCCCGTCCAAATTAACAAAATTTAGGTAAAATTTAGCCAAACATATTGTAAATTTAAAATTACTTCAAGTACACCTAAGGCTTGCTGAATATTGAAATTTCCCCAATTTGGTCAAAGATTGGTGAAGATATGATTTTTTAAAGAGTGGGTTAATTTTTGTCTTTTTGTTAGAAATCAAATTTTTGCCTGAAAGGTAAGAGTCCTAGAAAAAATCGGTAAATAGCAACGTAAAAGATAATTTAATTCTCTATAACTCTACTTTGCTTTTTGTTTTGTCCTCCACGGTAAAAATTGACATTATTATGACGATTTATTGTTAAAAAAGTGCGTTTCTCGAAATCGAAATTATCAATTTAATTCCTTAAATTGCATTCTGACAAAACAATTCATCAATCATTTTTTACATCTATTGTGAAGCTAAATAGAGTAGCATATATATATATCGTTAAAAATAATTTATAACTAAGAAAGAAAGAAAGTGTTATTTAAAATAAAAGCACTTTTTGCGTTTAATTGTAGTTTTTCTGCAGAACGGATTACCAGGACGAAGTAGTTATTATTTATAGACTGTTCGGTGACTTTTCCGAATACAGGAGTTGGAAAACCATTGATTTTTAGTCATCAAAGAATTATAATTTAGTTTTTAGAAAATCTAATGCACGTAAACATTAACTGGTGTTAACAATTCTTTAAAGAGAGCTACCTCCTCAGGACTTGGATTAAATCAACAATTTTAGTTAAATTTCTTTGCTCATTGAACATAATTATGATTTCTTACGTGTTTAAAAGTAATTATTTTAATGACAAAATAATAATATGTAGATATTACACTAAAATTCAAGTATTTAATATAATTTTTGAGAAGTAGGTATACTAACTTTTTAAATTACCTGGTTAAAAATGTATTACGACTTTTTCAAGGTGATTTGTAAATTTGCTACTTTGTATAAAATCGTATAAGCTGGTACAGAATTATGAAATGGGGAACAGTATTTTTTATGACGTGAGATATCAATTTAGGAAAAAAGCTCGAGCGGATATCATTAGTCTGTACGGTTGCGAATTTAGCGTCTCTAACGATTCGGAATTAAAATACAAATCACCCCCAACAACTTAAAAATAAGCGTTCATTTACGCAACAAAGAAAACAAATTTCCACCCTTTAATAAAGTTGAATAAAAATTTCGGACCAAATTCACTCGTGTTTTTTTTTACTGCTTTCGGTGGTGTAATATTCCATTTTTGTTGCATTTTTATTATTAAGTTTCTGACAATTACGGGGGTGGAACCAAAGATTAACGATGAAATGTGAAGTGCATTAGTGTTAGTTCGTCACGTTTCAATATGACAGCACCCTTTTTAAATGCGTGATCAATAATAAAAAGAGGATCCACGGATCGATATTAAATTGGGTCTCTTTAATCTCCTAATTAAAGTGTTCGACATGAATGAAAATGATCTAATTTTTGTAAGCCAAACTAAATTTTTTATTTATCGTTTCACCCCGTGAACGTCTTTATGGTACTTATTCATCTTATCTATTCTCGTTCGTGTCAAATTAGGAAGCCGCATAATATTTTTTCTTGATAGTTCAGTTTGTCCTAGCAACCTTACAGTTGGATCCCTCGTGTCACACATGTCATTCGTGGGGGTGTTCTGTTTGCGTGCGACCCTCCCGTGCGCCTTCACATATCTTTGTTCCGGATACCCCACACCCCAATCTGTATAGGTCGCGTCACTGTGTTCTAAAAATCGAGTGCAGAAAGTGTTTCTCAAAAGTTTATCATAGACGTGTACGGCACGTACCATATCGAGATTCAATTCGGTAAGTTTTTCAATAATTATTTTCGTTTCATTGATACATACACGCATAGGTACATACTTACCGCACGGTTGTATTCACCTATTTACTATAATGAAAGTAGCATGGAAAGAATCGATATTGTAGTTTCACGTTGTTACTATAGTAATGAAACTCCCGACTAAAAGATTAATTTCAAGATAGTATCTGCTAAGAGAATAAATAAGTAACCTAAAGAGCGACGATGAACAGAAATTATTTAAGTTTTCGTGGGATGGTTTTTGTTATCTGCATTAATGTTTTGTTTTCTCTTTTGGAATAAACGAATACTGTCGTCAACCGCCAGTTAGTTTCCAACGAAGGGGTTTAACGGAAACAAGGGTTTCTTGAGGACAAAGGGTTAGTTGGGGACCACCCCTGCAGGACAAATACGGCTTCGTCCGTCCCCTTCAACCTCCAGGGATCCCGCTGTGTCTGGCTCGAGCAATTAGTGAGAACATATTGAGCCTCGACAATAGATTTTAAGACTTGTTGGTCAATCATTTATGTATGTAAGATTCTGCCCACTCAAAAAATTACCTTTTGATTGGTCTTTTTTCAATTTTTAAATCGAATTAATTTTTAATAAACTATTAGGTTTGTCGATCAGTCAATAAATCCTTGCCGAACTGCACAAATTATTTTGTATAATTAAAAATTAAATAACTGCCTACGGCGCACCACTGTACAATGTGCACTGATTCTTTGGGTAATTAACGTAATAGAATATGTATTAGGGTGTTTATTGCATGAATTAACATACACAAGAGCTCTAATTACTTTAAGTGGATGTAGTAATATTACTTAAATTCCATCACTAAATATCGGAATAAATATTTTGTGAAATTATGATTTGTTTTGTCCAGATATGGGCAAATGAAATTTTTAAAATTCGCCTGAAATTTTGATTGTCGAAATTGCAAGTTATGTATTAGGTTTTAAAGCGTGTTCATGTAACATTGTGTTGTTGGGCATTATGTGATGGCTCGCGTGTGACCGTCGAGGGACATTGGTGGGTGATTGCAACCTAATGGAAGGTTTGGGGGCTAACAAGGGGAACGTATTTAGGACCTCTATCGGGTGCGGCAAGGCTGGGCGCGGGTGAGGCCCCTTTGACAACTGCGTGGGGGTGTAGACTCTAATACTAATGGTACACATTGCACATGCAGAAACAAAGTTCGTAATGCAAGTCTTTTAAAATTATAAAATAATTTTCACATTTTATATATTATCAAGTTTTAGTTGCGGAATGGACCACGAAACCATAATTGATTTCCACAAAACCAACAGGTTATATACTACTTATTACACACCGGAAAATTGCATTGTTGCAAAATAATTTGTCTTGTCGTGTACTTGTTTCGCTGTCATATCATAAGTTACACTTTATTAAGGAATTTGTGGGCTCGAATGTAACTTTTCATTTAAGTAACCGCGTCGACCTACAGTATTTAGGCCACAGCCATATCCTGTATTAAAAAATTGGGCGCACCAGGACTAAGACTAGGAAATGAAAAAATTGTAAACCTCTCAGTCCAGGCATGAAACCTTTTAACTTTGACACTGATCAATACCTACTATCGTTAATAAATTAATAATTAAGTGAAAGCTTCAATATAAAAATAGAAAAACTAAATTTCTTTTATAATAATATTTTACATTAATTTTCCGTTCATTTTCACATCGGAACATAGCGAAATGGCCTGGTAAAGCAGTATTTTGTTTTATTAAAAAAATTCTATTTCATATTTTCTATCAAAAACTGCTACAATTAATTAATAGCTTTATTACACCTTTTTGTTTTTGAGTCAACGCGTTCGTTAATCGTATACGCGTTTCGTGTATATTATAATTTATATTTTCTCTTGATCTTCCCCTGATCTTCCGTACGATATTTCATTTCCTTGGTGGATAATTTACTGTCTATTCCAACTGTTAATCATCATGATTGTGATGATTTATTTTTAATGGTCAGAATTTTTTCCGTAAAACTTTTTGCAAACTTTCATTGTTAAATTATTACCTCGAAATGATAATCGAAATTTAAGATAAAAATTTAGAAATATTTTGAGTTGAGAACGTAATTTATGCAAGACGTTTGACGATGTGGTGACCATCGTATCGCTGCATTCCTCAACCCCTCGTAAAACAGGATAATTTTAAACACGAAATCTTGGGTTATTTATGCATACATCAACATAACATTATTTCGATAACCAACTTTTGAAAAGAAACGAGAAGATATTAAAATAGAGTCACGGAGGTTTGCAATAATTAATTATAACTAATTACAAAGTTACCAAACATGGAAAGTAATGAAAATTAATTGCAACTAATTAAAATATCCTAATCTTAATTATACCCACCTACCTACCTTAAGTATAATAATTAATGAACAGTAAATTATTAGTTGGTACATAACTAAGTGACTGATCTCCCCATTCAATAACAATACTTTCCTTTAAAAAAGTGTATGTACATATACGGAAGTAATAATAATTAATGTAATTTATTCTAAAATCGTGGAATCGTCAATGCTTCTATCTCCCGATAAAAGTGCTGAATTTTTATTTCCATCAAAATTCAGTTTGCATCCAGTAATGGGTCTGCATTGTAAGAAGGCGGTTGTAATATACAGGTTCTTTATTATCACAGAGAAACATTTGGGAGAACATAAAACTATACTGAAATGGGAAGTTTAATCATTTTTTCAGTGCGCCTAAACAGGGTTGAATTGGGACATTTTTCTCACATTACAAATCAGAAGGATATAAAATAAGATCAGAAAATATATTTTATCCACTACCGTTCGGAAAATCCTACTTTCAACACTAATTTGCGTTACAAAATGAGCTAATGAACTTCTTTATTAGAATTGAAAGTGATATACTGGCGTTGAAAGTAATTTACTAGTTTTGCAAGTTCAAAATTGATTGGTCGGGTTAAATATCGATTAATTTTGTGTGAATGCATATCGGAGACAATTTTTGTTTTTGGTTAGTAACACCGAATGTAAATTAAATTTGTGTCAGTATTGTGACGATCAATAATTCAAAAATTAAAATAAAAATCTACGTTTATTAATATTAAACCAATTAAAAGTTCATTATTAATTGTAACAAATTATTGTTTTATAAGGAGCAAAAGTAGGACAGCAATAAAAATATGCTATTTTCTTCAAAATATATTACTTTTAGTGTGAATCATTAAGTTTGAAAATTAAATGGCATAACTGAAATTATTTTAACATTTGGGAAAAAAATTAGGTATATTGTTTTATTATGAAAAAATGTTGAACTTTTCGTGACGAGTGTGAAGGATTCGCGGACAAGCAGAACAAAAAAGAGTCAGTTTCACAATAATTATAACCGAGCCACAAGAATTACAAACATTTATTTTGCTCTGAACAATATAATGCTAAGTTTTCTTTAAACGTAATAACGAGTTAAGTATTTGTCAAGTTAGTCAAGAAAACCGACATTTTTCAGAGTATTGATTTACAAATTATTATTATTGTTTGCAATAAGCGATTTTATACTAACAAAAAGGTAGGCAGCCGACCTATTTGTAACACGTAGGCGCCTAGAATATTTTAGTCATTCTTGAAAGGGGTTGCTTTTGACTGCGCATGAGTGGAATAGTAAAACATACCGGACGCATGAAAAACTTATTTTTCTGCACTAGTGCGTAAAAGTTTTGCAATAGTGAGGAAAATACTATTTTACCTAACTTAAACGAATATTGAAAAGTTAGACTTTTTCTAACAGTAGTATGTACCTTAGAAAAAAATATTTTTAAAGCCAAGTGTCGATCAATTTTTATTTATTAAAACATCGTTGGGACACACGAATGATAAAACTGTGTTTTGTTTTGTCACAGAATTTTTATTTTTTACTTTTATAATTTGGAGCTGTATTTTGATGAATAAGTAGAAACCGATTAACACTTAGTTCACTAACACAGTTAGTTTCATTTGGATAGGAAAAACCGACGATTACCTATCCAATATTTTAATTTTTATTTACACCGCCGGCGCCGTGCATTTGAAGTTGTCAGGTGGGCTACGGATGGCGCATTAAAGTAATGCTTCAGATTTACTTGAAATCGTGAAACTTGAAATTTACCATTTGAATTGCCTGAAAATGCAGTTTGATAATTCTTCGGCCCAGTTCCAGCCTGCACTGGAAACAACTTTTCCTTACATTTCTAATCTTTCGTTGCTGTTTCTAATGTTGTCTGGTCAACGAAGGGGGGCGGGACTGGAAATAAAGAGTAAAGAAAAGGAATAAGAAAAAAAGAAAATAGAGAGTTGCTACTTATTACTTTTTTAAATAAATTCCTGTTCAATATCAATAGTTTTTTCTGTAAATTTTTCGTCTGGACAAACTAGGATATTTAGTAACGGAACAACGTTAGCTGTCAGAAATATCTGCATACTGTTTAATGCGTTAACCTTTGTACTCTTCCTGCTGGACAGGCTTTTCTTTACGTAGCAATTTACAACGGCGTTACATTAATTTAGATATACCCATGTTTCCATGGGGGACGTAGAAAAGCGTTCTTGACAACTTTTGAATACTAGTGAAGTTTAATTAATTGAACTCGAAACAGGTAATCAGATCGAACAGCATCTGTATTATATATGGTTGGCATCACTAAATCTCAGAATTCCAGCAAGTATCTAATCATTGTAGGTATATCTTAAACTTCAGAAAAATTCCTCCATTAAGCTGTTGAATTGTATAATTATAATGATAAATAAACAACTGTTTTAATTAATTACATTTTTTGTTGGCGCTCTAATACGTAAAACATAATATTAAATAAGGTTGTCAGCTACAGTTCAGTTTGCATCCTCCTGTTTTCTTCCAGTATCCGTATGACAGCTGCCAACCACTGTATCCATTAGAGCCTTATACAATACCGAATAAAGCAAATAAAACAAACACCTTTAAAATAACTTGGTAATTAAATTATCCTTCAGTAGTCAAATTCCATACAGTAGTAAACTTTTTAATCACAATTTTCAAACGGATCCTTTAGTGGTGCGTTGTTTTTCATTTTTAGTTGTCGCGGATTATATTAAAGAACTAAACTGACTCATGGTACCTTTCACAACGGGGGAAGGTTTTTAAACTTGAATAATAAAGGTACCCCTTACCGAGTTTAACAATTGCCTCAGGTGTGGCAGTCTCCCCCGCTTGCTGATGAAATGTGAAATGAAGATGTACGTAAACGGGTAGCATGGAATGCTTGCGGAGTAAATAATTGGCTTTCGAAAATGTATTTTTTTTTAAGTTTTCGAATGGTGGAAACTTCTTCTAGTTCAATCTCAATCGATTTGTTATTGTAAGTAATGTACATCGTTAAATGTGGATATAAATAATTTAGTTAATGGGGTAAAAAACTTGAAAGAATTAATAAATACGAAGTTATACAAAAAGTATGTTACTTGTGGTGGTCAAATAGGCATAGATAGTTAAAACTGGATTTTGACGTTGTCGAACGGTCTGTAACTAACGATGTCGATGGATTTCAATCAATCTTTGTCTCGAATCGATTTTTTACAATTTCCAGTAAAATAATGCATTGTAGCGAACGTTCTTCTCGGCTTTAGGGCGTTTTACGTAACCGATAATCGATCTTATGTTTAAAAAATTAAACCTTGAATTTGATTTCAAAAATTTGGTAAGGAGATATTTTTGGAGATGCATTTGTAAGCGGGCGTCGAAGATTCTACAATTATTGTCGGTTCCTTCGAGTATGTCCAAATCTGTATCGGCGAAACGGCTTGAACGGACGTGGGGTTATCTTTTAGGTTGAGGTCGCCTGAGGATTTCTTTCTTTGACATTGGCGTTTGAGGGGTTCAGGGGATCGTCGCGACGTGAGTAGGGATAGACGTCAGCGTCGCAGGGGTAAAGAGAGTATTAGGTATCTCTGGCGGGGATATATCTCTCGTTCAGTTGCCTATTATGTGTGTTTGAGTGTAGTTGCGCTTGCACAAAACTCAAGAAAAACTGACGCTTAATAGCTTCACTAATTTAAAAAAAGAATGAGCATCGTCAAACATCCGATGATGGCTTAACTGCAATCACCATTTAAAAGTGTGTTTTAAATAAAAGTTTTATCATAAATAACGATCATGTCGATACTCGGTTTACAACAAAACTGTTTGTTGTAAAATAAACGTAAACAAACATTGTAAATTTGTTATTGCTTAATGTAACAACGGCTTACAGCCCAAATTTGAATATTTAGTGAAAACTGTTTAACCCCGACAACGTGGAAGAAAATCGATTAAAAGTTTTAAATGTTTGTACCGATTTTAAAATCTAAAGTTTGGGAGGACCTCGAGCTGACGCATATTCACGACCTATGCCAACAATAGAAACAGTTACCCACGGTCGGGCTACTCGAAATATATATAAATTTGTGCATGTATTTATATTATCACATTGACATTTTTTATTGTTTTACTTACTTCAAGTATTACTCGCTTCGATTTTTGCATTAATTCGAAAGTGTTGGAAATTGTACGAAAAGTACCTACCAACGATGTCTGCAAAGCGAAAATCTTCTACTGTTATCCAACACCATAAGGTGAGAAACTCGAGCAATTTTTTAATTTTCAGTTTTAATTAAATACTGGAGTATGTATTAAAAAAAAGTATGTTTGTAATATTATGCGTCTGGGAGTTTACATTTTATTCAAATTAATTTCATGTTCGTAAAATGAACAACGTTTCGTCTTTTATGTAGTCAACAACCTAGTGCATATACGTCCCACTTTATAGTTTGGCTAAGTTTTATTGGGGTTAATTTGCATTTACATTATCAGCCATTGAAGTTATTTAAATAACAGTTTACTACTTGATAATATAGTAAATACTGTAGTTTATCAGATTTAAAAGTTACGTCAACAATATGAAATGAATCTTCTTTGTTTTTTTCCATTCATTTAAGTAAATGGTTTTTCAAATTTTGGTAATTTTGATTCGAAGGAGCGGGGGTTGAACCATTGCACAAACATTCTTGGGTCTGGCCATGGCGAAGGTCGACTAGACTAGTTATTCCACTTTTGCAAGTACACATATTTATCATGTTATTATATTTTATTTACGGTGGCAGGATGCATTACATGTTTAATTATCTATTTTAACTATCTTTTATATTTAAAATTTTTTTGCTTATATTATTTCGAGTTCTGTACGTCAATATCAATTGATTACACGTTGAACAACTGGTTGTGGCAATAACCGATAATAATTTAGTACACCAATTTAAGCTTTTTGTGACGCCCATCAAACATTTATTTATCGAAATGCATTTTATCGTGTACTTGATAAACTTGGAACAACACTAATTATGACTGTACGAAATAAACTAAAGGGGGATTCACCCATACCAAGTTGCCATGGGTGCGCAGTCATCGAGCGTTAAAAACAGCCCGAGTCTTTTTATACGTCTGCCCATCGTATATTATCTTCCGTTCCTCCTCTGCACGTTTCAAGTAGAAATAGAAAAACTATATTTTAGTCTCAACCGTTTAAATGAACTTCCTTTTAACGACATTTAATTTGTATCGATACCTCCAGACAAAACATCAACATTTTAATCATATTTTTTTCCGGTTCGGTTTTATTAAACCGAATGATTTCGGGTTTTTGATGATCAAATTTTGCACGCTTGCGTCTTTTCTTTTTTTGTGAATATTGCAATAATTGTAAATTCATAATATGAGATCGGTTTTGATATTATCAACTTAAGGTTTACTGGTGTAACTATTAACCTATTTAGGTAATTACTTAATTTATTACCATTACGAACTTAATTAAGTATTTTAAGTAACTATTTTTGGTGGCATGTCTGCAATTCAAATTAGATTATGAACCGAAATTGCAATCCTTGGTTTAGTGGGTGAAAATTCTACGTAAATTAGATGATTGCAGTTACATTAATTGAACATTCTATGTACATACCTACATACATACATGTGTAGTGTATGTAGTTGTGTTTTCGAATCAGGGTGTTGGATGGCTTAATATGTTCATTGGGTGAACTATAATACCATTTAAAAATGCATTAGATTTTTTTGGAACAATCATTTTTAAAATAAGTGATTTTGTTTCCATACAACAAATTTCTATTGCTGTAAGTAGATAATTGGGTTTATAATACACCTGTTGATTTTTATTGGAAACAAAATTTATACTTTTTTTCGTAGTCCGTTAAATTGTATTCGTTGTTAATTTAACACAAATTAATTTATTGTAAAGGAAAACAAATTATTTCATGAATTTATCTGTTTTTATGAGCTAGTGTGAAATGTGTGAAAATTAAATATCTTCTAATTATTCATATTCAAATTACAACAGTTAGCATTTGACTTTGATGATAAATTTAGGGATTTTATATTATGTATAATTTTATTATTTCATAAAATTTTAAACTTCGTTTATCACATCTAGGTTTACGGCTTATTGAAAGTTTCAATAAATTTCCTACTAATCTTACTTGCAATATTTTTAAGAAAATTAAAGTTAAAAGCGTCGTTCTCGTCCAATTAACGTTACGTAAAATAATAAACATTAAAAAAGCATTTAATCTATTTGACTTTAAATTAATTTATATTTAAAATACATCGAGAAAGTGTCATTTTTTCCCGATTTTTTTGATTATTTTACGTAACGTTAAGTGAATGAGAACGACGACGCTTAAAGCATCTGCATAGCTAAAAAAAATAATTAAAGTTAAAGAAATTTAAAGAAACTTGTTTATGCTTAACACCGCACCTGAGATGTAGAAAGATTGTTGTTTTTACTCACTAATTAATATAAATTAGTAATACCTTATAATTATAAATCAGAAACATAACTTAGTAGTAACTCCTTTATTTTATAAATAATTTAATAACTGAAATTTGAATAATTCTATGAAAGTATTTAACATTTTTCGTCCTACTGTAAAGTTTTATTACTATGAAATCCAACCTTTCATTTCTGACGTACTTAAATATTATAAATTAAGAAATAAGTGGCAAAATTAAAGGATGAATTCGTTTTTTTTAAGTTCTACCCAATGAGATTTGCAATAGTCAGGTTAGCACTCTATTAAAATAAGTCAACTTGCCCATCTGTCTTGTATCAATTTTTATTTTCAATTTTAATTCTCAATAAAACATTATGCCATTCAAGAATTATTCTTATGATTTAATCTTCCAATTAAATTCAAGTACTCTTTTCCAAAATTCACATCTAAAAATCAATTATGCAAAATAATCCAATCCTTTCAAAAATGCAAATTTTGTCCCAACCGCTTAGGCGGCCACCTTGTCGTCAGAAGGTCTGATTTCTTCTTCTAGTTTCTCCCTAAACCAAAAAATTCCAAAATTTACATTATTAAATCTACAAAAGAAAATTGCAATTCTTTAATAGAGGATTTTGAAACACGGCTATATATTTTTGAAAAGCTGAAAAATGTTTTATAAGTAATATATTGTTTTGGTAATTTATGTAAAATACAGATATACTCACCATAAAGTTTTTTTTTAAATCATTGATTAAAAGGATGTCTGGAATTTGTTTATATACAATATAATACATTCTTACTGGACAGTAAAATAATTTAAAAATCAAAAAGAATTTAAAACATGCAATATTTTTATTTTGGGGAACTACCGAATTTTTTTTATTGTTTTCAATTCGGCTTTTAAGGCAAATTCTACAGATAAAAGCCATGTTAACCAATATTATTACATATTCTATGTTTTAATTTCAAGGGTTCATTTAGCATCAAGTTGTTTAGTGATAATTAGCCTTCCGAGAGTGGAAATTACTTAACAACACTAGTAATTTTTTTGTAAATTGAAATATTTATGTGTTAAATTTTGTAAGCGCGTGTTAAAAATTAACCCAGTCTACTTAATTAACACTAATTTATTGTACTTTGATTTAAAACGTCAGGGCTTGAAGTTTTCACACATATCGAAAGCAACTTATCTCGTATTTCTAAATTATTAAAATAATAATACATAATTTAAAAATATCGAGAATATACTTTTGCAATTTATTGTACAACCACATTTCGATATTACAAATAGATGCAGACGTTTTACCAACTTCATTTTACTGTTTTAGTTTTATCTTGATTCGCAAAATGTTAAAATTATTTTATTCGTCTTCGATTCGCTTCACATAATAAATATTTTATTTCAAAATTCCTATCTGCATACAATTAGAAATTATATCGTTTTAAAGCTTTATTTATTTTTGAAGCAGAAAATGTTCTACGACAATTTTGTCTTTAAATTTTAAAATTGAAAATTTACTTTGCGGAAATATGAAATATCTTAAAATATTCGACTGAATCAGTGCACGAAGATAATTTTGTATTAACCATATCGGTTGGATTTTGTCTATTGCAATTTTTATATTTGCGTAGCGTAGCGTGGGGTAGGGCGAATCAAAATCTTCCTGTTTTATTCTTGAACTGACTTCTTTACATGCGTGTAAGAAAAAGCTTTTAGGAAAGGATATTAATTTGTCACGTTAAACAAGTTCGATTACTTAGTGGCTTGCTAATGCATTTGTAAAGGAGTTCGTAGGCACTGCGGTCTAATGCATTAGAATATCTCGTCTTCTAATGTCACACACCTACGATTATGGCGTCCATCAATTTAAACTACCCACTTTAAATGCTTCTTAAACAATGCCTAGTTTAAATTATAAATAAAAGATGTACAGTAGTATTATATGTCTGAACAAATGATTCCTATTTGAAGACAATGGAATAAGATATAAATTTTACCAACCTTTCGCATTATACTTGCATCTTATCTCGTGCATTAGCATCTTTAATTTTACTATTTTTACCTGTCATATAAATACATCGTCTCTGCTATTCATTGCTTTAAAATGCAATTTTTGATTGTTTTGACGTCAAATATAAACTACCAAGTTAATGTTCGTAACAATAATAATTTTATTATTGCACTATGCATAGGTGGATATAATAATAATGATGGGATTTCTGTCATAAATTACAACTACTATTTAATCCAACAGTGAGTAAATTCAACATTTTATTGAATTGCTCTCTTTGAGGAAATTTGATATCCATTATCATTATAGTGTAAACTAAAATCAGATTGCAGCAATAATTATTATTTATTATAAACGAAAAAAACCTTTCCACTTAAAAATTTGTTGCTGTCCCATTAATCTCTTTTTTATTAAATTGTGTAAATTTACTCGTGTTTAATTAGCCTCTATTATACTATCAACTGTTAAATATCAAAGTAATTAAGATTTCAATCGATAAATTAGTTAGGTGGTAGTTTTGAAGCTGGACATTAATACGGATTGAATTAATTAATTATCTTGTAGTAAATTGGACTTAAAGCTAAGATACAATTAATTTAAAATAAACAGCTTATCGTCTTTTAGTTTAGCCAATATAGACCGGAATATTGGTAGGATTTTTAAATCTGTCGAGTCTTTAGTCCGGCATCTTCGATTTTATGTCAATTTAAAGTCTGTACAATTTTTTTCCATTTCCTTCGGTCATCAAATTAAAGCTTTCATTACGATGAAACGTGATTTTAGGATTATATGGTTATTATCTTACAGAACTTTTTTTAATTTAAAAGGGGGAGGGGATTTTCATTTTCGGAAATCTTAATCAATTTGTATAACTCTTTGATTTAAGAAAATCCATCGTCGGTAATTGAAACGTAATTGGATTGTAGTAATAATTCAAATGAAATGGATCGAAATTAAGGGTTGCAAGTGCAAATCAACACTAGGGGTGATTTGGCTTCGGCGAATGTCGAATAATATTTTGATGATTATTGTGATTGTTTTATTTGCCGACTGAACAATAAATTAAAGAACTTCAAATTAATTAATTAACGATAGGTAAACAAGAAGTTGCAGTTACATTATCATTGAATTGTGGTAACTTTTTAAATTTTCTTTATTAGCGGTGGAATGCCGCTAATGGTAATTAAACCAATCCAATTTTCAAATATAATTGAACATAAATCGTTTGTTTAATTGTTTATCTCTTGGAATTGTGGGGATATGAAAATGCGTGTGCTTTTTTGAATTCTTTAAATTTACAAACTAGTTTTATCAACCATTTGGATTGTCAGTTTACTGTGCAGGAACAGGTGGGACTGCAAAAACTTGCATCTAACAGGCATTTGAAATGTTGTACGAATTACCTGTTTTTGCTGCTATTTAATAAATGTTCACTGTCTTCGAGATTTGTTTGTAAATAATTCCTCAACTGAGCAATTTGACTTGAAATCTTTGTGATAGTAGCGTGCGTATTTATTCGAGTGGGTGGCATATTTAGGGGTTTGGATTAAAACTGTGTTACCGAGAGGGCGGCCAGTCGGGATATCGATCGAGGAAGCACGAGGCAGGTGCACGCACATTCAAAGCTGTCCCTATCAGCTTTAGGGTTACCCACCCCCGATACACTCACCCACTGCATTACACACATTGTACATTTCACATGCCTTTACTAAACACTACTTCCATGTTATTACATAACGTTTGCAGCTAATTTCAATAGATTATTTAGTAATCTTCAAAGTAGTTTTTTTATTTTCAAGTGCCATTGGAAAACTAAAAAATGTGATATGGGAAACGAATTATTTATCTATTGCAATAAATCATTAAAAAATTCAGTCTCTTATGTAGTATTAAAGCAAAAACAAACTTCTTTGCAACTCCCGAAGGATTTTGCTAATCCGAGAAATAATATCGATATTTCTTATCATATCTATGTATTTTTCCCATACTCTTGAAGAGATTTAGATAAAACCATTTTCGAATGTGTAGTGTATCATCTCATATTTTATTCGCTTGTACATTTTACATGAAATTGTGAAAGCTTTCTTTCAATTTTCACAACTATTATATTGTGATCGATTTTAAAATGTGAATGAAATAATATACTTAAATAATAATTAATCGATTCAATTCGGCATTGTGAAACAAAACAATTCAGTTGCATTAATAAAGAAGTATCGGAATAATCACATTTCGACCTTTTTACTTTAACCTAAATTCTTGTGTTGCATTTTATTATTAATTAGAATTTTTATGAGTACGATTTTATTCCGATAGAATATTTTCCAAAAGGTTATCCATTAACTTTGCAAGTCTCCAACATTAGTAATTATTTAAAATAATATTTTATTTATAGTAGCCTTGAACGTAAAATACAAATGCGTTTTTATCATTTCGCGAATTTATAATCTTATTTTATCATTTCTTAATGTTTAATGTTTGATAAAAGCCAATGACATATTCAATGCAGTTGGCAAAGGTTATTTGGGCTAAATTAAATTGACGCTCGGATATGCTTAATTATTCAGCTTTATCAATTTATTCATAATTGGCACAAGTTTTATTTTATAATGACGAGTAATAGCAAATTATGTTTTTATGGAAATCAACACACAACTTGCCAAAGGAAATATTTAACCAACCTATTATGCTTACATTAGAATGCGACCAACTAAGTTACTTTTTATTCAAAGAAAATATAATGCATTTTAAAATATTTTTCTAGTTTCTCTTCATATGAGCTGCAATATTTAAAGAATTTTTATGTGTTCCGAGAAATTTGTTTATCGATGTTGTACTTATTATTATTTGTTATTTAACAAACACAATGTAACAGCACACCTATTCAATCAATCAATAAAATAATGTGAAAAATTGAATCATCGCAATTTTCACGACATCAAAGCCGGCAATGTTTGTAATAAAATACCTACCGATTAGCAATAAACAGAATAAATTATGTAGATTCACAGTTGGATTTATTAATTATATAGAATACATCATTATACCTACGATTCCATATTATCTGTGTCTTCCTTGTTTTGGAAGTTTACTGGTTGCATGTTATCGCAAGAAAATTTTCGTCTAGGAAAGTCAATATTGACGTACCTAGGTTGCGGTTGGGGTGAATCTCGCTTTCGTTATTATTAGTACTTATATTAGTATTGCAGACGTGGCTTCTTTCTTGTACGATAGTGCTGGAATTCAATTAGACTTTGCCACTGCTTTTCTTGAAAACAATGTACAAAGCAACTATCAGTGTGCTTTTCAAGGAGAATATTCCTGGTTATCACTATAAATTTATCGTGTTATAGACGAATTGTATAAGTGACTGGTCTGAACAACCGATCACATTTTTCTATTACCTCCCCTAGCAATTTTTATTGCCAATGATAGTTATGCGCTAAATGTTTTGTATTCCTACCCCTATTAATCGATAACCATCATTTGCAAAAGAAGTGAACCGTAAGCAATTACCGTAATGGTTTTTACTATGCTAAATTTGATAAAAATTCCAAGCCTACATAATTTCCTTCAAGTGGTATTTTAACCTTGCAAGCGTTTTCAGTAATAATAGGTTTAAATTAAAACAGCCTAATATTAGAATGGTATTATTTTTAAGTCACTAATTGCTTGTACATCAAAGTGTCGCGACCAAGGAATTGAACTGTTTTTGTGCAAGCGGCAAATTTACCTTGAACTTGTAACCCCAAAATATATCTATTAAAGTTTTTCAGTAAAATTGACACCGGAACACATAAGGGGTTAATTAAAATATCATCCACTGACTAATTTTTATTGTAAACTTCCCTTTTAAGTTGACTCCAAATGATTCACCAAGAATATAGTACAACTTTCAACCCCCTAGCTCGATATTAAGGGACGACTGTAGTCATTTCAGTAATCTGATCGATTTTATTAAAAACTTTCAGATTTTATTTATTTAGAAATTATTTGTTATAGCAACATTTCAGGTGGCTAAAAATCTATAAACTTATTTCCAAAATTGAAGAATTACAAAACAAGATTTTTATCCACATATAGTTTAAATAATATGAATGCAACTGAAATATTTTTTAGGGAAAATTAAAAAATAAGTTTTATCATATTAAATATAAGGTTGAAATTCGAAATTCTACATTATTCCAAATCCAAATCAGGACATATCAGTAAAAGATTTATTTGATGTTATTACATTTCGCCTTCATATTCACAATCTTATAGTCATCCAGAAAGTCGAAAAACTATTTTTATTCTTTGAGCCAATAAAACTAAAATAAATAAACACAATAAATTTCAATAAATATATTATAGGACGAAGCCAACATGGAAATAGTTAATGTTTCAACTTTCAATATCGTCGTCAGCTTCAGGCTTTCGCATCGGTTCATCACAAACAAAAATTAGAGCAAAAAGCATTCAATTAAATCAAATTCATTATCAACGATTGTATCCCAAATACATAATAATCTCAAATGATCGCCAAACGCAATTAGATACTAACTTCCATTTGATACTAAGGAGAAAGTTCAACGAGCACCATAACTCAAAATTACCTCTCTCATTGAATTTCTTGACACGGCCATATTGGTACATCCAACTCAAATAAAAATTCTCACATGGCTGAAATTGGACAAATCCCAAAAGTTGCATAATAATGAAGCATCGTTTGCATCATAATTGCGTTTGATTAACAGAATGATTACCATTTTGAGCATACTTGAATATTAAAAAAATCTTTAGGACCTTCGCAGATAATAGAAATAATATATAACATAGTCTACAATCTCATTTTTAATTGATAATAAGCACGACGCCATGGCATCGCAAGGTTAACAATTTCATTTCACACAACCATCAAGCGAACAAAAAAACAATGCAAACTAAAAATTGCTTCTAAAATTATCTACGAAATTAAAAATAAATCAGAGATTCCCAATCATTTTTACGTTGAGCTTTCCCGATCAGTATCAAGCACATCATTTTTACGACATTTATTTCTCAACAACAAGCATAATCGATCAAATAGATTTTTCTTTAGAATGTTCGAATACATTGCGTCCCCTTAGGATATTTTCACGCCTCCCTAATAGAGAGGCGCACCCTACTGGCTGGGAAGAAAAACGAGTAAAAAAAAAGAGATATAATATATTCGTTAGGGTATTTAGTTAGAAATTTATGCTGGTTAATACTGCTACTTACTGCTGATACCAGTCGAGTATTTAGAGGGGGCAAAGGGGCAATTGCCCGCCACCCCCAAGGATGACTCGGATTGTACCCCTAAAGCCCCCCCTAATAAAAATAATGTTTACCACGAAGTTTTAAAATTTAAATAACTTTAAATTATTTTTATTTATTTGTTTATTTATTTATTTACTAGCTGGAAAGCCCGTCCGCGGACGGGCAGCTAGACGGTTGATCTCTTTCTTAGCGGTATAATATTTAAACATTTAATTTCGCTTCCCGCTACTGTGTGATTCCCGTTTTCCCGTTTTTCTATATTTTCAAAGTAACGCAAAAAGATTCTGCTAAACTTGATGAGCCGTGGGGCAATTAAAATTTCTTTTTATAATTTGAAAATAAATAAGTTTCTCAAATTCTAATTTTCTTTAGCCGAACGTTTTAATTTCCCTCACTTTTGCTCAAAAACAAAAAATTTTCCCAGCTTTTTCCGACGAAATTTGTTTAATTATTAGACCACCCGGATTATACTTTTGACTATAATTTTGACACTTAACTACCAAAGTAACGTAAAAATTGCTACTAAACTCTGAGCGGTAAGGCACTTAAATAAATGTTTTTCCAAGCTTTAATATTCTCTAGCCAAAGCAAAGGTATAAATTTCACTAATTTTTGCTTAAAAATTCAAATTTTCCGATTTTTCCTGGCGAAATTTGTAAAATTTTAAATTCCCTATCTTCTTCAAGTATTCTAAAAGAGTGGCAATCCTGTGGTATGTACTGGAGGGTGTTCCACACCCCCCAGTTTACAATTTTGACTTTAAATTTTTATATTATTTTTATAATTAACTATAAGCAAAATGGAAAAAATCGGGTTTTCAATCTTCACGAAAATTGTAGATTTTCTTCTATTGATGCTAAGAGATGTTAATAAATAATGTGAAAATGCTATAGTGGGAAACAGAAATTTTGAAAAACTGATTTACTATGTTATTTCGTTTCTTCGAGTGTCAAGCTCACGCGGTAAAATTAATGTTTATAAGCTTATAAAATTTTACTATACAAAAAATCTACAATCAACAAATCAACTACTATGTACGAGTATGTACTAAACCTGACCGTTTGTAATGTAAGGTGATGGATATCGTAAAGTAATAGGCACATTATAATTTATTATCTAATAGAATCAAGTATTAAATTTGATTTTTTCGTAGTTTTCCCCATGGTAAATTGCATAATAACAAGAATTTATTATTACCAACATTTTTGTAATATTACATCAGAAAATTTTCAGAGAGAAAAGTTGTATTTAATTACTATTCCACCAAAGACTGGCAATTAACATTGCACGCTAGTACATCTGATTAAAATCAATTCAAGTTTGATTAAGCTTGGACTAAAGTTAAAAAAGACTTTAAAACAATTTTTTAAGTAAAATGCGGTTATACGGGGGGGGGGGGGGGGGGCTCTTCTCAAAATCTACGTACTACTTTTAAATCAAGATTGTTACTAAATTTTCAGAAATTTGAAATATGACCGCCCCTGATTAGTGTCAAATCAAGATCCGTTTTCAGACATTGCAAATGGTGCAATTATACAGGCTATATAATAAAATTGACTATTTCATTTGCGTTCGTGTGGAATAAATAATAACAGCTCAAGGTTTTACAAAAAAAATTAAAAATACCTATATTATTATTTAAGGTGTAAGTTTTGATACGTAGAATAAATTATACAAAATTCAAGTAGGTATATTTATCATTAACGTGTTCTTTTTTTTTTTTGGTAAAAATCGTAAGCTTTTTTAATTATAACTTGTAAAAACTTTTGAAACTTTTAATTTAAAACCACTTTTAAAAGTTATATTGTACAGGTTTATCTCGCAGAATGCGACTGCGATCAATCCTGTTGTTTAATTAATTGAATAGGCACATTTTAAATTTTAAGAACATAAGAACCTGCCCTTAATCTGTAGTCAACGGTAATAAACGACATTACTGTATTGCTGTGATATCTTGTAATTAATTAAATTTTTTACCAAATCAAAATTCTTTAAATCCATTTAATTATTATTTTTTTAAATTTTTTTCATATTTTCGTAATTTCCGTGTCCTTGATTATTTTAGACAGAAATCCTTCGAATGTAAGTTTTAAGGCATAAAATTCTGCATGTTAAGCAATGAAGTAAATTAATTTTTCATGCTTTGTAATGACAGAAATTACATATTACCTATAAAAATATCAAACAGTGGCAACATGAAATTGAAATTCAAAGTAAACAAAGTTGTAGATTGTAGATTTTTTGTTAAATAAATTGCATAATTGGGTACCTGCACAAAAATGATTTTATGGGGAAATTTGCGAAAATCCAAACTTAATATTTTATTTTTGTTTTGCGTAATTGATATCCTAAAAATTTGTAAAAGTGAGTATAACTAGGTAGTTGATTAAAGCGAGCAAACTACCTATATTTTTATTAAGCAATAATAATTTTTAAAAGTTTTACTATCAGTAATGCGCTGTTTTTCCAATATATTGATTGTTCGTTTAATTGAAAAATTGTTTAGGTATTTGTGCTTTGAGGTAAATTCAAACATTTACTTAATCGCGTCTCTTGTATGGCTTTTTTCATGTAGATATTATTTATTTTCATGAAAAATGATCAAGCATTGTAATTCTGACAGAATAATTTTGAATAACGAATAAAACTTTGAAAAAAAGAATGAAAAAAGATTTTTACTCGAATAATTTTTAGATTTACATACAACTGCTAATTTTATACAAACCGACGTCTACAGAGCTTCATCGTCTTCTTTCTTAGTTTGCTGTAGGTCGTGCATAATGTAAAAGGCAATTGTGTGCGTGTGCTCGTCTACGACTTTGCTTTCAAACGGAATTCATATGTAATTCCATATAATAAATTTCAGTCTTCAAGCGTCTTGTGAATTTATTTTGAAACTACAACCGACTTGATGCCAAAAAAATACTTTTTAACGCGAAGCTAATTGAAATGTTAATTATACTTGGGTTAAAACCGCAAACCCAACTAATTGGTTCTAATTTTATCGTAGAAATTTTTCAAGTAAATTATAATTGAATAGATCAATTCTGTTTTTAATTATTGCATTGTTAATTCTGTATTAATAAAACGAGCGAATACAACTAATAAATCAAATTGCAAATTACAAAGTTGTAATTAACACACCTTTTCGATGTGCATTACGCAAACATTGAACACTTAAACAAGGATTTTACTAACTTTTATACCTACTACGTGAACGAATGTAAAATTTCAATATAAGGCTATGCCAAAATTTTTGAAGTAGGTGTTGTCCCTCTTTTTTCTTAAAGCTTAAACCTACACACAAACACAATTCCACATGCCAATCAAAATGTCTCTCGGACGAATAACCTTTTGCAAAGTTTTACTGCACCGACAGCAGCTGGACATTGTCGATTGAAATCTTGTGTCCATATTATCGTCGATATTTTTTCCACATTCACGTTTAGTTGTTCATTGACCTTATTGTTGAAAAGTAATTTGCAATCTCAACTTAACGTATCGACACCTCCTACGTAAACTATCGTAACCCACAAAATCCCAATTTTTACTTTTTTGCAGAAATTGACTGTACTATATCTAATCTTAATGTTACCAAAGCGAAAGTTGCAAAAATTATACCGATTCTTTTTTAAATTGCAACAAAATACATTGACATTCCACTTAGGAGCATACACATTACAAACTTTAAAATGCTCTCCTGTAAAATTAAGATTTTGAAGATACGATAGTTTACGTAGGAGGTGTCGGTATGTCTAGTTGTCTGCTTGCATTAACAATTTTGTAGTGTAGATACACGAAACCAGCAACCGCAATTGCATTGCTGTATCAACAACTGAAACCTTTCCAAATGATCGTATTTCATTCTTCTTTTATTTTATATCGTCTTTCCACCAGGACTTGGAATCATCATTACCAACAAAAAATCATTATTCTCATGTTTTGATTTTAGAATATCTAATATTTTGACTGACCCAATATCAAATCAAACAGGTGCATTAAAATTAATATAATTTCTACAAGTTCGTGACTTGAAGTCTACAATCAAAGGTCAGCAGACATCATAAGACCGGAAGTATTGTTGTTTTCACCGGATACAAGTTAAATGTAAAACATTCAGACACGTAATAATAATAATAATTACACGTAAATGTCGAGCTTTTCACAACTTTTCAGATTTTGTTTCAATTGATTGTTTTAAAAAAATTCGTAGGTAACCGCAATATAAATTATCATTTCCTCTAATTGGTGTGTCACAGGATACTCATCCCAACTACCCTAAATATTCGTATTGCAATATTGGCACAAATTATAAATCATTAGATCACTGCAAAAGTTAAACGTGTGATCTAAACCACGGTCGTATAAATATCAATAGCTACAGTTGTTAATTACTGAATTAGAGGATCAGTGTTATCGATATCAGTATTCTCAAAATAACTGCATAATATTTATAAAAATTACCATATCTGTAGTTTATAAGTTAAAAGACTTTATAAATAAAAATTAATAAATTATATTAGATACATCTTCGTCTATAATAGGTATATGAATTAATTGCATAGATTTATTTCAGAGAGAAGGTTTGACTTGTAATTTTTTTATTAATGCACCTATCTAATCTTTGTAAAATATATTTAATCATCAACCTTGGGAGGGGTCGATGCGATTCGCCATCTTGGATGATAGGCACAAAAAATTGGTTTCTTGAAAATAATTCTTCAACGGTTGATGCTACGACAAAAATATACTAACTCGAAGAACACAAAATTTCCTATATTTTTTGTGCAAACATTTTTTTCGTAAGTCTAATGTTTATAACGATTTGCATGAAACATGATTTCCCGATTTTGCAAGACAAGTTGATGGGGAAAATTTCATTTCGATCGAGCTTTCCGTTCAGGAGATTTTGATGGGACAGATATTCAACTTTGTATTTTGTAGTATATTTAGATTTTAATTTTATAAGAAAAAGCTAGTTATAGAGCCGAGATGACATTGCAACTATGTACATGTATGCTGATTGTTGAATTTTGGGTCAGCTCGGTGTAACTGGTCTAAAGCATTTTAGTGGTGCAGTGCAGTAATTTGCCATACATAATCTCGTGGATGCTGAGATTTGCAGATATTTTAAATGATTAAAATTAGCCTAAAGCTTTTTGAGATATACATTTTTAAAGTGTGCTGTACTCCTTGTAATAAGCACTCCATAAATAAAATAGTACCTGAAAATTACTACTCTGGGGCAGGTATCTTAGCCTAGGATAAACAGATCTCTTACCTACATAAAATTTGAATTTTGTAGAAAATCGATCGGTGAAACTAGGTAAATAGATGCACAACAATGTTTTAAATATTTTTATAATACAAAATTGCTTTAGTAGACTATCCGGGCAGTTAAATTTAATTTGATGATTTTCTAGTTGTTTTTGTTACGATACGACTACCATAAAAATTAATACTTTGAAATGATGATAGTAATATTCGGTTAATTCAAAACTAACATTTTTATTTTAAATTATTCTAAGATCACATAATATTGTGAAAGCAACTTTTGTAACTACCAGTAGAACAAATCATAATATACGTATATTGAAATTTTTATGTTCGGTCAATTGTCAAAACGAATCTCACGTCTGATTGATTTTTCTCTGGAAATGTTGCTGCCAAGATTGCTTTTGAGAAGAATCTTTTGTCATTGCCACAAGCTAAAAGCTAAAGCATAATTATTACTATTTTGAATGATTAGTGCAAATATAATAAGTAGTATGCGAATCACATTTATTAAGTAACCTTTGAGTTATATGGTATCAGATAAGAAAACCTTATGGGAGTTAAAAGAATATAGGATATAAAATATATAAGTCTGAAAATTTCGGGAAAAAATTGAAATAAAATCTTATAAAATTTTAAAATAGTACTAATTAATTTTTGCGAAAGACAACAGAAGAGAATTTATAATACAAATAGGAATTTTAAAATTATTTCCCGAAAAGTTACATTTTTCCAAATAAAACATTCTATTTTATATTCAAACATCGAAATTTTGTGAAAATTAGAAAATTATTGAAAAATAAACAATTTATAATATAGATTTGGGTTATTCGCTTTTTGCCAATCTGATATTTAAAGGTTTGTTTTTTTTTACTTGATAAATTGGACAAGAAATTTTTTTCAATACCACAATAATTTTTGGAATAGTTTTAAAAATTCAATGTGATTGAAGGGGATTTGCAAGATAATTGGCTAGGTGGGTTTCATAGTAACACGCATTGATGTGCTGCATTATGCAATGCCGTCTTTTGTGATGCTTTCCAAGCTCCCAGAATGCTCCGCATAGCTCGAAGCACATAGTAAAGCTGCTGCAGTAAAAGGAAACTTTTATTACTACTGAAATTGCTCTTTCTGTCTGATCACATATTTAAAATTTAAAAAATATCAATTTTATCGAATAATGTAATTTTACCTTTGGAAAAAAATTTCTTGAAAATATCCTAGAAAGAATCGTTTAATCCAATATTACTGGTGGCGAGACTGAAATGCAAACAAGATTTTTGTCTCATTTTATATTATGGTTTTTCGGTTGAGAATTCTTATACATTTCAGGTTTTACAAATTTAAAAAATCAGTGTAATGGCTGTTTTAGTAGTAAAAAGCATATACACTTTAAGTTATTTTACATTACATATGCACTGCCACGGTTTCAGGAACTTGTGATATTTCAAAGGCAAAAGCTAGTTGACTTCTCGAGTTTTACATTATAAAGTTTTCAGCTTTAAAAAAGAAAATTGTGACTTTTGCAAAGATAGTACTAAACTTGATGTACCTTATACGAATGAATGGAATTCGTTATGGGTTGGAAGTGCTTTAAGGTGCGGTGCGTCTTGTCAACCAAAGCATGTATTACGTTGTCTTGCCATCTTAAATATATAACTTTCAATAGCTTTTTTGCCATATTGGTTTTAAATCGCAGCAATTCTGTGAATACAATTTGTGTTAAACCAAAAGGTTATTTTTCCCAACGGTTTTAATACCATTTTGTGAGTAGTTGTGGACGGTATATTCATACCGCAACTGTGTGTTTAATATTGGATAACTAAAGCAGCTGTTGGTAATCTTTCCTTTATATCTCCTAGTGTGGTCGTAATTGAAGTTTATAAAATATTTCGACTTCATACGTCTGTAATGACATATTGTAGTGTCCTTAAATGCAGGATAACGGCGCGCACGTATACCCTTGCAATTTCTCCTGTAATATTCCTAAGCCGTTCGCTTACTAAATTTGAAATTGCATCTAAATTTTTATGAGAGCTTTTGTATTGTAGGTTATAACTGGCCATTTTCACATTTCGTTATTACACTGAGCGTAAGAAATTCTTGTGTAATATTTCATAAGGGTCAATAAAACTTGGATTTTAACATAAAATTGTGGGTATAAAGCAAATACAATATTTTTTCTGGTCGATAATTATTCGTTGCGCGTGTTAATAATTATTATTTGTTTTAAATAAATTAAATAAGTCATTAACCGTCGTTATCCCGAGTTCAAAAAAATTCTTTTCTTCACTTTAAAATCTGCGCTTCGCGAAGCAGAATAAGAATGGCAATTTTTAAGATACTTGCGTAAACGTAAGTAGGTATATCGGTATAATAATTATTTTATTAGATATTTCGGGTAAAGGGAATAGAGGAATACTCTTGTTTAATCAGTAATTTAGTGATTATTGGAAATGCACTTAACATTTTTATAATTGGGTTTTTGTTTTAGGAAAACCTGTCTACGTCCGAACCCTCGGAAACAACGAACGAAGAAGATCACTTTGGTGGTGGTAAGTTAATTAAACAATTATGAATAATAACGATTTTCATGACCGTTACATTATTTTAACACCTGTTTTACTCACCTTCAGTAACTTTGTTAATTCGTTTTCCTTTTTATTTTTAATCAATTTACCTTGTGTCTTAATTAGCAAAATTTTACTAAATTTGCGCTTTGTGTGTTGAATTTTGTAGCAGGGTTGGTAGTATGTTGATGGAATTTTAAGTACCTATTCTTAATTAATTTTTCATTACCAAACTTTAAGTAGAATTACTTGGGTAGTTTTAATGTCACGGAATTATTTTTGAACCGATATTGTAGTTTCTTTGTTTATGTCTAAGGAAGGGGTATCTCCCACTTTAATTTTAATCTGTCCCTTTACTGAAAAACTGAAAATATTTTTCAGATTTCACTTTTCAGGTGATTATCGAGAAATGTTTGAAACATTTCCTCCTTGAGATTTTAAAATTCCTTTGCGTCACATTCATTTGTTTGGAATTGAAAATGCCTACCTTAAACATGACATGACACATGGCATGCTGAATAACTTAGATTTAACCTTAAAATAATTCAAACTTTTACGATTCTCGTATAAAAGTGATAAATACCGCAGGCTTCTCCAGTTTAATATAATAGCCATACAATTGAACAATATGAAAATTCTAATGTGAATTTAAGAATTATGAACTTAAACGAGAAGGTACACTTTGAATTAGAAATGCTTTTTATTTAGTTGTTGACCTATTTGACGATCTTCATTAAAGTGAAACATGGGAATATACGTTTAAACCGCTATATTTTAATATAGGTTTCAAATAATTGAATAAATAAATTCTAATTTTTGTATAAAATTTTTATTAAAAGTTACATCCTAAGAAGTATAATGGTAGATAAAAAAAAATGCTATATTATTTTATTATAGAACTGCATATTAGGTGATATAATATGAGAATATTTTTTTTATTATGGAAGGATTATATTATTAAAGAACCAATTATAATATATTTTTTCATATGTATTACTAAATTGAATTTGTAGGGGCATACAACCGTTTGCAAAGTTGTTAATTATATTTATTCACAATCAGTTAGCAATCGACCCATTCCTAGATTTTAATAAGTTGAGGAAAAGTTTATTAATTACTTTCATCTGTCAATCAATCGGAAAACTATTAAACTATTTTTTTTTACTTTCCAACCTACAGGGCGGGAAATGATCACTTCCCAACCTGAGATACCTACTTGATAAAAATTTTTTAAATGAAATAAAAGTAAATTTAATAAAATTATTTACTATTTATATTCACTGATTGTGAATAAAAAATATATGTATATACCTCGGTATCGAGCTTCATTGCAACTTCGCGCTTATAGTAGTTATTACAGCGCTGAGCTGTAATGAAGCATTTTCCACCTCGACACGTAATATGCTATTATTTATGTACCTTGCCTTTGTGATCATCCCTTTTTCTACCTATCTATTTTATAATTATTGTTTTAAGTTGTATTGATATCTGTGTAATATAAACAAGCAAACATGATTAATGAATTCTTGTCATTCAACATATAATTTTATATTAATCTTTGTCGTTTTGTTTTGAAATTCGTATAACTCGAGAGCGATTTTTCAATTTTTATCAATCGTTTGTATGGATTATATCCAGTGATGTGTTTTGAATATTTTATCAACTGGTTCGCAGTTTTTTTTAAGAGGGTCGTTTTCTATAGTAATGTATTGTACTACTTCTCCGGTATTTTACTGGTAATGAATTTTGATATTTAAATATTCCATAAAATCAACAAAATATTATTAAATACCTATACAATTATTGTTTTTTCAAATTTATCATTTTATTAACGTGTTTTGTTAAAAAATAAGATATATCCTGTTTTATCCCCTTGTTAGTTAATATCCTATATACTAAATGCTCTGCAATTAATGCATTTGTTATCTGCGAAATTATTCGCTTGTTTTATTCTATATCTAGTATTTACAGTATGATAGTATACCTTTTACACTTCTTAAAATCACCTATTTTAAATGTATTGTTTTCATTTGTAATTTTTCTATTCCCAGTTAATTATAGGGTTTTTATACAAAAAGTAAAAAATTTCTATTTAAATTATTATTTATAATAATAATTTTTCATTATATATCACAAAAAATTTTTTTTTTGCAACAAAAATAGAGTTAATAATGCATATTTGAAGGCACAACATCTTTTAATCAATATAAAATAACTGGACTGTCATATTATTGTATTATCCCTGGTATCATTTTTCATAATTTTTTCACAATAATAGTATAGGCAATATTATATAATTATTATAGAAGCATTATGAAAAATGTTGTCTGCATATTATATAGCATATAATCTATATACCAGTAGTATACATACTACATAGATCTATACTATATTATTAGTAGTAGTACCGTATCTGCTATAGTACATAATATATTATGTATGTAGTTGAAAAAAAAAACATATTGGTGCAAAAACAAATTTCACTAACAAGAAAAGGGTTCTCGGTGTGTCTTTTACTGATTTTCATAATTTTGAAGAAAATTTTCGAGTGTTTGTACATTGTCAATTAATAATTAATTAAAAATATATGTTTTTGTCGTGATGAATTCATATTTTCGGGGGTGAACCCCTACAAAATCCGGCAGTAAAATTTTCAGTTCAATTTGTTATATTGTAAATCAATTGGCATAATTTTAATTAATAAAAGCAATTTAATAAAAAAGCTTTTATCGTGGGATTCGACGCGATTATGAATCCTATCGATGAAATTACTTGACCATTTGATAATAAACTCTTGCATTCAGTGCGAAATATTACCTAAAACAGTATGTAGTTCTATAATAATACCACGGTTATTTCGCTCAAATTTAATTTTATGCTTTTCTCCCGATTTGCGAAATGTTTTTAATGCAAATGTCATTTTTAAGGTAAGTCATCTTCGGTTACCCATTGTTGAAGTAATTTAAAATATTTTTTTGCAATAAATTTCCCAATTTTACCAGTACTAAGATTTGTTAAATTTCGGTTAGCTAGATAATAAGTATTTTAAATTTTCCAGTGGTTAAACTAAAAAACTGAAAGCAAACAAAACCTGTAATTAACTTAACATCTCAGTTTTATGAATATTTTGTTAGAAATTCAATTTAATTTGGCAACAGCATGAAGAGTAGTTGTTGATTGTATTCCCACGGCAAATTTATTTTCCACAATTTTTAAAATGTAGGTACTACAAGTTTTACGGGTGTAGTTAATGATTTTTGTAATGTAGCACTTCTAGTAGTAATTTATTTTGAATGTTTTCATTTTATGTAGAATTAGCACCGGTTACTAAATCAATTTTAAATTGCTGTACTATATATCTACACAACATTATTCTGATGCTTTTTCAACCTATATTTGCTTTAAATACTCAATTATAATCTGTTTATTAAAGTCCATTTATTTAGTGATTAATTGCTTTGTGTTTATTCGATCGCTTTATAATGTTTTTTTTTGCTGCTCTTATTGATATTTGACATTATCTAAAAATTGCTATTGTATTATTTCCGCTGTGTCTCTCACGTAACAAATTAATTTATAAATAACTTAATTATTGTAAACCAACCCTGCTAATTCGTGGCATGATTGGCTGTGCAGGGACTGGGGCAATGAAAGACACCGACAAACTCAAGTTGATGCTCTTGGCTTGGAACTACCACAACCAGACTCAAGGTAACACTTTTAATTGGCTTTTATAACCGTTTCTCTTATTTTTATTTGTTCTTTTACTCGAATATTTTTGCTTACTTTTATTTTTATTTCAAATTGTTTTAATACCATAATCATACATAATAGTAATTTCACGGTTATTTAAACTTTCGATCGTCGTCGAATTTCGTAAACATTTCAAATTTAAATTAATAAGTATCTACATTTCTTTATATTATCTATCTGTACGCACTTTTTACTGACAAATGGTTGTGTGTGTCTAAATCAGGAAATCGAAATGGAAGCGGAGACGTCCCAGATTTAACGACAATTCCAGGTGGAGAAGAAATGGCTGGTTTGTGGGCTCAATATCATTCCGCATTGGGCTTAGCGAAAGGAAAAGCAACTCCACCGGTTCCTAGAGATCAATCTGTAAGTTTACATTTTAACGTCGAGCGAAACAAATTTTCTTTTCTTTTTTATTGTTTTTTTAATTATAACTCCGGTTTGCTCATCTTTCGTAAACTACAAGAGAATCAGTTTCGTTAAGTCAAGTCTCGACGTTTAACTTTTAAAATCGCAAATTATATTTTGTTATAGCTCGAAAATAATTATTTTCAATTCCAATTTTGTAATAAATTCTGCAACATAATTTGAACTGAAACAGCAAATCGATTATTTATTCTCGGCGTTGCATATTTTGCTTATTAACGAAACCTTGTATTAAAGACTTGAAAAGTGCTCAAAAGAGTAGTACTATTTACACCTAGGTCATACAAGCAATAAAGATGTTCAGTACAATTCCGGTATTGTAAAAGTATTCTCTAATGTCCTCGAGGATGACGTTTTAAACTATTATTTCTGTATAGACTTTGTCCCTATAGAATTTATTATTTTACATTATTTGGAATTTAGATTACTTCCTTGTACAGCTGTTGATGTAAATTTATCATAGTGTCAAGTTCACTTTCATCATTGCAAATTGCACTTTTTGTTGTTATAAGGAAATGCTGTAATTCCATTTTAAGTTGAAGAAAAGAAATCGTAAACGATTAAATTTTTAGAGTCCTATCAATGCCGAAACGGGATCGGCGCATGACGAAACAAGTTCTAGTGGAAATAAAGAAGATGAAGATGACGACGATGACGAAAGTGATGATAAAATTGATACTCACACACATGACCCTGAACGGCTGAAAGCCTTTAATGTTAGTATTAATTTAAACAATCCCAAACCTTTTGTTAACTCTTGGTTTTTTTTCCCATAGATGTTCGTTAGATTATTTGTAGACGAAAATTTAGATAGAATGGTACCTATAAGTAAACAACCTAAAGAAAAAATTCAAGCCATTATCGATTCTTGTACAAGACAATTTCCCGAATTTGCCGAACGAGCGCGAAAAAGGATAAGGACGTATTTGAAATCGTGTAGGCGAAATAAACGAGCAAGAGATCCAAATTCGTCATGGGATTCGGTACGTTTTTTTATTACCACCATTTCATTATATATTTTTTTTACAAACTTATTTGTAATTTAGACACGTCCAACGCCAGCGCATTTAACGTCGGTTCAAGCAGAACAAATTTTAGCAACCGCTTGTGAAAACGAAAGCCATAACGCAAAACGAATGCGTCTAGGTCTTGAACCAGTAAGTCAGCCAATGCCTTTACTTCCAGGTGCTACAGTAAGCATTCTTATTTAATAAATTTTAGACCTCACAAATTAATAAATTGCCTTTTAGCCAACAGATACGACTACAGCTATTAACAGAAATTTAGACTTACCAGGAAATACACAACTGAAACTTGAAGTAGACACTTCTTCGAGTGTTTTCCCCCCAGCATCGACACCTTCGACGACTCCAAATTCTATTAATAAAGGCTTATCGTTAACTCCAGACGTTAAACCAAGCGTGTTAAGGTATAATCACTTACGAATGTTATCGAATTTTGTCATAACAAAATTTAATTTAATAGTGTCGTATCAAATTCTGGATTGTCGAGTACATCTTTAAATGGAATGGGCATATCGAGCACTCCCTCTTCGGCTCCAACGGCAATGTATAGGCCTAATTTTTCTCAAGCATTTCAAAGGGCGGGTCCCTATCCTTTATTTCCCGGACAACCTTTTGCAGCGAGCGGTGGTCTACTCACAAATGGTAAGTTAAAACAAACGAATATGGTTTATATATTTATTAATAATAACATTTTCGTGTTACGTTATTAATGAATATAGAACATCCGACTTATTTTTCGAATTACTTTTGAATTTTTAGGTCCTACAGATTTAAGTATGAAACAAAAACCTCTTCTTAATCATAAATTGAGTACCGGAGAAATGGCAGCAGTTAGGCAGTTAATAACTGGTTATCGCGAATCAGCTGCATTTTTGTTAAGGTCAGCAGATGAATTGGAGCAGTTGCTATTGCAACAGCAGTAATAAGTTTGTTAAATGTTCACTTAAAGACTATTGTAAATAATTTAAATGCCATAATGTATTGGTAAATGTTATTGATTTGGATGTTTTATGATCTGTACTGTATTACTGTCTAAAATTAATATCTCAATTCATAAAACAACATCTAAATTGTTATGACATATTTGATGTATATAAGGAAGCGATTGTTATAGCTTCTACGTGGAACTAATACAACTTGAAATTTTGGTGCAATTATATTTTATTGAGAATAATAGTAGAAGGACGATGAAAAAAGATAAACTATCTCCATTATATTTATTTAAACTATAAATACATAAAATGTATATAAAATTCAAATTTATTGTATTGATAATATTTGTGCTCTTTTAAAATTTAATTTTCTTTTTTTTTAACGAGATGATGATGATATGTAAAATCGAAAATGTACAAAGTTTTTTTAAATACATATATAATATTTATTTATTTATTAAGGATCCTAAAAGTAGCAAAGTAAATATTTAATACAGGGAAAAAAATATAATGTTATGAAAGTATGGTTAAATATAAATTAAAAAGAATCTTGAGTGTACCAAAGAGAATGTAAATTATAATTCACTTTATATCGCCGATATATGTATTAAGTGCAACCATTCTATCTGTTAGTTATATTGTAGCTTTACTATCTGTAAATGTGACTTGAAATTGAAAAAGAAATACCTACCTATATGAAGAAGATATTGAAGAAAATTATTAAATTATTGCACAGGTTGGAGTTTTTAAGGCTAGAATATATTCAGATTTGTTCAAATCCTAAACACTTTAATGTTTGTATGTTCCATAATAATGCTACATATTTTCGTAACAAAAAAGATTTATAATTTTGTAGAATAATTTATAATTAAAGTTGTAATGGTTTCTAAAATTGTGAATTTGCATAGATCTGAACAAATATTTCTGTGATTGTTATGTGTGTATATTCATAGATAAATTTACCGATTTTTGTAATCATCGTAATGTTAAATGTATATTTCAACATTCCAGTGTATTTTTCAGTGTATATAAACATTAAAACTGTATTTTGATCTGAAATCACTGCCACATTTCTTGTGTATCAATAAATAATTACAAAAAGCATAGTCTGTAGTACCAAAAGAGTGAATATAAAAACTTATGACAGACATCTCAAATAAATTATTATACATTGCTTTCATGTTTTAACATCACGTACATTTTTTATTTTCCAATTGGTGATGTGTGCAAAATGACTATGTTCTATCAGTGGAAGAATTGGAAAAAAATTTTCAATAATATTTTATATCACATCTAAAATTGAACAGTACTTGAATAGGAAAGGAGCAATTCTGTAAGTATATTGATCAGAGATATATAAGCGAATAATCTACATATTAATAAAAAAATTCATAATTATAAAATAATTTAGCTAATTAAAAAAATGTATACCCAATCACAATGATGGGCTTGGCAGCCGATTGAATTACAAATTGAAAACTTGGCGGGATTTACGCATTTAATATTTCACACCCAATAAAAAAAAAAATTGTAATTTCTATTTTTCGTGGGTTGAATGGGATACAGAATTAACTTACTCGAGATGATATAAGTAAGCTGTAGGGTAAGTAAAATTTAAAAACTTGAAGCATTCAATATTTGCCTTTTTTCACCCAATTTATCAATCTCCAGTTATCCTTAACCACATCAGGATTACTTCCATAGAAACAATTATTTTTATAGAAATCAACTGTTAGTTAGAGATAACTGAAGTATAATATAAAGCCAAATATCTAAAAGTAGTTTTTGAGTTTAAAAATATCCCTCCATTTTGTATAGTTGAATTCATTTTAAGTCAATTTGGTTATCTTTGTCATACGTAGAGAAAGTAACTATTCCGTTGTTTTTAGACGATATGGCTGTGTCAGTAAGTGTTGGTCGCAATAGGCAGATCAAAAATGTCACACACAATAAACTTGGACATTTGTAATCAAAACGACAGCACCACATTAGTGAATTTGTGTTTGCATCATAAATTTATTATCGATCGAAATGTCAGTTTTTGTAATTGATGCGTTTAAGCCGAGCATTGAAGTGTACCAAATGAGATATGACGAAGTTATCCTCCAGCATGGCAATGCTCGGCCACATGCCACAAAACCGGTCAAGACATAATGTACGAGGAAACGCTAAAATAGGAGGTCTTCCACACCAAACATATTTTCCAGACGTTGTTCCTTTTTTTGGCAAAAATATAGGCAAAAGTAGTAACAAACGACGGACAGTACTTTGAATGGGTAATCACTTTTTAAGAATAAAACCTCAAATTTTGAAAAAAAAACGGGTGAAGTAAAGTTACACATCTAATAATATTATATTTTAAATTATACTACCTATTAACCGTCGATTCTAGTATTTATTCCAGTACCAATACCAAAATTGTGGGAAGTACACAAGTTTCGTTACACAATCCCGTAAAGTATATTTTATATCTTCTTTGGCCATTTAAGCCAAGATGACGTACTAAGGAATTTAATTAATGGAGTGGTTCCTGTTGCCTTTCCATAACTCACGGATCGGCATGATGGGCTTTACAGTCCCATGCAACCGAATTAGGACCACGTGTAAAAATATTTTATTTTTCTAAGTTTTAAGTTACAAATTTTATCTGACTACCTAAATTTTTACTATATAGTAAGTCAGGAATGCATAGTAAAGTACCTCCAGACTTGAACGCCACGGTATTGTACCCTACTACCCTACCATCAACCCTTGAAGACAAATACAAAAATAATGCTTAATCGAACAAATTATTTACTTGTGTTGGAATTAGTCTTGCTGTAATTTTTTTAAAGTAAACCAAAGCGAAATTAGATTCGATATGAAGAATAAAATTCAAGATACTATTTGGGAAAATAAAGATGAGATAACCCTAATGCCAAAAATGGTACCCGCTGTGATTAAAGCAATGGGTTGAAACACAAAATATGAATGACAATGTGTAAAAGTAATTAAAGTTGAAGCTGAAGTTTGTTTGTGTCTTTTAATTTTACGTAAAAATCAAAATAACATATATTTTCAGTGGTCCTAATTCAGTTGCATGCGACTGTAGATCACAAAAGTGTAGTCGGTGCTACCAGACATTGATCCGAGGTTTACAGCTTTTAATTATCTCATATCTTGTCAGGTGATAAAAATAACTAAAATATCAACTATTTGATTTATTTATTGAGTACATTGAGTAGACAACGTACACCATAAATTGAGGAATCCCTCACAGAACTAATAATTCATAAATTAAGAAAATCAAAAACGTTAAAAAATGTAGATTTTAGGTTGTTGTGTGATTTTTTTACAAATAAATACTCCTTCTACAATACATATCCAAAGTGTAACGCGAGGATACTGCAGAAGCGGTTCTTCAGTTCGGAAACATACATCTCTAACACATGGACTACCAAGCTTGAAGGTGTTGTCGGTTTCAAGAAGACTTGGAAAAGATTTCCTATCATCAGACATTTAGCTCGTGGTGATTCATGCACCGACAAAAACTTCTACATTAAAATATGCACCGAAAACTTTCAAAAATGCTTAAACATGTAAAATATTTCAATAAGTTATAGAATAGGTAATATGCTTTATGTACTTTCAAAACTACCTCCGGCCATCTATTGATATCCACGTGAAAGGTTATGAAAGGTATTTGCAATAGTAAATAGAAAACTAGGTGTAATTTTCTCGTTATCTAATTTTACTAAGAAATAATTTAAATTTGAACATATTATTGAAACGAAAGTGTAACCCACAACCATTATTTAAATGGGAAATCAAAAATCACGATTAGTCACTTCTTAGTTCTTAATATTAATAGGAAGAGCTCAAGTTATATTTCACTATAACAATAATGTAGTTTAGATAAAGATTATTCATAAAGATCAGCTTCCAAGTGCATTCACCAGATGTTATTGAACGAAGAAAAGTAACGTGTGAACTGCTGAATGGAAGATTTCAGAAATATTAAAAACAGGAATTGTAGCTTATAAAAAAGTTTAGTTTTCAGTAGTTTAGAAATAGTCTTGTAGTTAACAGTAAAATTTGTAATTTCAATAAATAAAAATTTTGAGTTTTTTTAAAAATTTAAATTTCTATTCAATAAACATAATTCTCAAATTTTACCAGAATCTTTTATTTGTCATCTTGGACGATATTTTCATGGTAACTAAAGAAAACATTAAATTAAAAAACTAAAATTAAAAGTTTTTTTGGCCCACCCTACTGCTCCTCGTAATAAGGTAAGAAAATATGTTTTTTCTTTTTTTGTCTACTTTTACTTTAATGAATTCTATTCGAGTATTATTTTTTATATGTCTATATATAGGTATGTAATATTAATATTACTTATATTATAATCGCGTCAAGATTTTAATAGGTAGATCTTGAAAAAAATTTAAGAAACATAGTCGATTGTACAGAGGCTAACAAAAGTAAGTTACCAAGGTGAATTTTCTTTAAACCATGATGTCATTTTAAGTAATTTTTAAACTTAAAAACAAAAAATAAAATGCAAAACTACCAAAAATATAAAATTACTTATAATTCATAATAAAAATAGTTACAAAAAAATCAAAATTATAATAAACGAATAAAAATTTGCGTTCCAAAAATAAGTTAATAAATACGAAATTAAACATTACTAATCACTATGCTCACTTTTTCTTAAAGATATATTAGCCAATCATGAAGATAATAAGTGGACATACTTTCCACATTCATTTGGAGAAAATATGAGCCATATTTTTTCGATTAAAAATTTTAAACTGGCTAAATTCCGTGATAACTCTTTTGCAATTCTCATTTTTAGAAGAACCCTTAGGTTTTCTAAGGGTGAAAGGTATGGGCTTTGCTGTGGCCTCCCCATAACATTAATATTAGTTCTCTTGAAAGTCTGTGACAATTCTAGCCTGTAAATGGGTGCGTTATCCTGCTGTAGAATAAAATCTTTCCCAATAAATTAATCTTTTACTTTCTGGTATAATTAGCTTTTTCAAAAGATTTAGATATAGCGCAACGTTAATGCTGCCTTTTAAAATCACAATTTTCCAACTCCTGCTGAGCATATGCATCCCCAAATCATTGCTCCTTTTTTCAGCGACTTTAGGGAAGATTTGGTGCATTTATATCAGTATACTTCGTTTGTTTTCAGCCACACATTCATCCTGCCATGACTATATTTAAGGAGAATCATGGTTCCGTCAGTCTATGATATTTTATTTTAAATTCTACAGGTTTAAAAGCATGATCAGAGTAAAGCTTCATCCTTTTTTTAATATTTGCCTTGCTTACAAACGGTACACGGTACTTTAAGTGCAATTCGGCCGTGCTGAAACGACGTCGTACTAACACGGAAAAATTTTATTTTATTATTATTATTGTCTAGTAAAATTTAAAACTCATGCTTGTAGGAAATTAAACGATCTACAAAAAAGGTCTGAAATGATTTTTGGTTAAGTCGACTCGTTTAAAAGTTATTCGAGGTTTAAGTTCAATCTCAAATGGTAAATGATGATTTTCACAATTTTTTATACTCTATCAGAAACTAATGACTCAAAAACATAAAATATCTTATTTTTCATAAAGTTTATCGAGTGTTCTTCGGTAAAACAATAAAAAAATTTCTTCACCTTAGCAATGATAGCAAATTAATCATTCCCTAAAAAAATAATAAATGTCCTATTGGCAGTTGACAAGTCGAGTAAGCAAGAAATCATTTTAGACCTTTTTTGTAGATCGTTTAATTCCCTACAAGTATGTTTTAAATTTTACAAGACGATAATTAAGTTCCAAATAAACATAATTTTTTCCCATGTTGGGAAAATCGGAAATCAAAAATCACGATTAGTCACCTCTCAATATTAATATTAAGAGCTCAAACTTTACCAGAATTTTTTTTGTCATCTTGGAGGATATTTTCATGGTAACTAAAGAAAAAAAAAATTAAAAGTTGTTTTGGTCCACCCTAGAGGAGCAGTGCCGTATTATCGCAAAAGCCCATGAAGCGCAGGCTTCAGGCTTGTGGCGCAGTATTTCAAAGGCGCAAAATTTCAGGAGACGCAAAAGTTAGTTTCAGAAGTTGTATAATTATTATTATTATTAAATAGCATTACATTCATTTAGTTGAATTGAGCTGACCTCTTCGGGTCTTACAAATCCTTTTTGGGAGGGGGATTAGTCCTCATCAAATTACATTCAAAGTTATTAATCTCTTATGCTAACTCAAAGTCGGGGATGTGTTTTCATTTCCTTCACAATTGATTTCCAGATCTTTCTATCGTTACAGTCCTGTCTCCAGTTTGATACTTCGATCACTCTCAAGTCTTCCATAACAGCGTCCCACCAACGCAGCCTCGGCCTTCCCCTGGCTCGTGTTCCATTTGGTTCCCACAACATCACTCTCTTTGTAATCTCTTCATCGCTACTTCTCATGACGTGTCCCAGCCATTTCACCCGTTGCGCCTTAATAAGTCTCACCACGTTCTCACCGTTCAACTCTTCCTGTATTTCGTGGTTCATTCATTCTTTGGTCCTAGGATGGTTCTCATTATTTTCCTTTCAAATATGTTGAGGTCCTCTTCCTCTCTTTGTGTCAGGCACACAGTTTCCAATGCGTACATAACCACCGGTCTTATCAGGGACTTGTAAACTTGTATTTTCGTTCGTTTTGTTATTTGCTTATCTTTTAGTACCTGTTTGTTTGCAAAATATGCTCTGTTTCCGGCTTGTATCTTTGCACTGATTTCCATTATTCTACTAATATTGTTATTAAGCTGTACTCCAAGATAGTTGAAGCTTCTTACTTGTTCGAAAATACAGTCATCTATTACTAACGCATGCATATCATTGGTTGTTGTTCTCTGGCACTTCATAAATTTCGTTTTTCCCACATTTACTAATAGGCCCGCTGCCTCTGCCGGTTCTTTTATTGCCTTAAAAATGTTTATCAGTCCTCTTTTTGTTCTTGATAGAATTACCAGGTCATCTGCATATGCAACTATCTGACGTTCTTTGTTTATTATCGTTCCGCTACATGTAGCTTTTCTTATTATTATTTCAAGTACAATAATAAATAGTGTTGCCGATAACGTGTCGCCCTGTCGAACACCGCTGTCTACCGCAAATTCATCTGTTACACCTGCCGGTGTTATTATTTTAGCTGTTGTTTTCTCTAGTGTCATTTCGATTAATCTGACCAGCTTGGTTGGTATTTTTAGCTCTTTCATGGCTTTGCTCATTTCTCTCCTGTTCACCTTGTCAAAAGCCTGCTTAAAATCCACAAAGAGTAGGTACACATCTATTCCAAATTCTCTGGTTTTCTCCATTATCTGTTTCAACACGTGTATAGCGCCGACCGTTGATTTTCCTCTTCTAAATCCGTATTGGTATTCGCCAATCATCTTCTCTGAGTGTTCTACAAGTCGTTTGTTTATTATCGATGATAGTACTTTGTATGCTACGTTTAAGAGTGTTATGCCTCTATAGTTATCGCATACTTCCGCATCTCCTTTTTTCTATAATGTTATAATAATACCGCTACTCCAATCTTTTGGCATCTTTTCTTCGTTCCATATTCTTCTCACCAGTGTACTCATTGCTTCATGTAGCGCTTCCCCACCGTACTTAAACATCTCTGCCATCATCTCGTCACTGCCGGGAGCTTTTCCATTTTTCAGGCTTTTTATTGCTTTTATAACCTCCTCTCTATCTGGTACTTTTATTTCATCTTCGTCTGTTAGCGTTGATAATTCAATTTGTTCACGTTCTTCGATGCTGCTCATGCATAATAACTGTTGAAAGTGTTCTGCCCAGATTTATCTTATCTTTTCTGGATCACTTTCCAGTCTTCCTACACTGTTTTTTATTCCTCTTGTTTTGACTAATTTGGTCTTTCTCTTGTTTTTAATGTTTTGGTAGAACCCCCGTATATCTTTTCTGCTATAGCATTCTTCAATTTCTTTCATCCTCTCATCCAACCATTTGTTCTTCCTTTGTTTATATAGCTTGCTTACTTCTTTTCTCTTCTCTCTATACTTGTTATAGTCCTCTTCGTCGCCCGTTTTTATCCATTGCAGTCTTGCCGTTCTTTTTTCTTTCATTTTTTCTTCACATTCTCCGTCAAACCATTTTTTTAACCTTTGTCTCTCTTTGTATCCTATTTCTTGCTTGATGCTTTCTCTTATGCACTCTGTAATTGTTTTCCACTGCTCTTCGATTCCGACCGATTTTACGTTTATTTTTCTCACTAATTCAGTTTTCAACCTTTCTGCATATCTACTTGCTTCTGTACCGTCGTTGATAAGTTTTTCGGTTGCGACCTGTTTCTTTAGTTGTTGTTTTGTTCTTGCCACTACTGGCTTCTGCTGAAGATCAGCTATTACTAGATAGTGGTCTGAGTCCGCTTTGGCTCCTCTGTATGATCTTACATCTTGAACAGACGAGGCGCGTCTTCTTATTATCAGCATATGATCTATTTGATTTCCTTCCTGTTTACTCGCTCCTGGCCAGGTCCAAGTGATTTTATGTTGTTCATTGTATTTTATTTGGTACTAGGGATTATCATGTTTAACTCCGCTGCCAGTTGACACAGTCTATTACCGTTATTGTTCGTGGCTGAGTGAATTGTCTCCTTACCGGCTACATCAGCTATATGGTCTTCTTTCCCAATTTTAGCGTTGAAATCTCCTATTATAACTATTGCGTCGTGTTTCGGGATTGTTTCATAGAAAACCTCTAGCTCATTGTAAAACTGATCCTTTTTTGTGTCACTACTTTCCTCTGTTGGGGCATATCCGTTTATTATGGACAAGTTATATGGTTTCATTTTGATTCTTTTATAGGGCAGTCTTCCATTTATCGCTTTAAAGTGCATTATTTTATTCTTCATCCTTTTCATCACTATGAATCCCGTTCCTTTACTTCCTTGAGTGCACTCTCCTGAGTAAAGGAACGTGTAGTCCTCCCCATTAATTTCACCTTGCCCCTTCCATCTCGTTTCCTGCAAAGCTGCAACCTCAACTCCGTATTTTGTCAGTTCGTATGCAACTTCTCTCAGTTTTCCAACCTTCAGCATCGTTCTCACATTCCATGTTCCAATTCTCACTATTTTATGCTTTGATCTTCTCCTTTTCTTCTCCTCCACTCTCGTTTCTTTCCTTTTATTCTTCACTGCTTCTTGTGTGATTCGTATTTCCTTATTCATTTCTCCGTGTGTTCGCCGGTCCGTCAACAATATACCACCAAATTCACTAGCTTTTAGTTTTTTGGAGACGAGGCATGGGCATCTAGCTTCCTCTCCTTAGGTATAATTATACCTAATCATTAATTGTCATACTTATTATTAAAAATCAGTTTCATTTTCTTCATAAATTGTTTTAATTTAAAAAAAAGGTAACTGGAAAACCTGGGAAACTGGAAAACTGGAATTATGGGCGAAAAAATTAAAGGATTGTTCCAATTTCCTTTGATTTTCTTTCGGATTGTCTCATGGTTTTCTTTCAAAAAATTGAAAAAGCAAGATTATCTGTAATTTCTAAGATATCCTTGGATTTCCTAAGAGTGCCTAAGATTTCATAGATTTTTTCAGATTTCCCATCACTTGTACATCAAATTTCCCCAGCGGTTTTCTCCTTGGGGTTTTATGAATCAAGACTATTATCGGCGGCTAGGTCGATCGCGATCGACCTGTTGGCCACCCCTGTGGTAAATCATCAAAAACTAAGAGACCCATGATTTTTTTAGCTGTGCTAAGACGCGGATTTTGCTTCTTATACTCTATTAAACCCATTAAATCCGCATCTCAGCAGCTAAAAAATTAGAAATCTCTTATTTTTGATGATCTACCACATATCTAAAAATTATTCAAATTGGCGAAGGACACCTGGGATCCTTTGCTTGTCAGTATAAATAGACCAAAAGCATGATTTGGCATAAAATAATCATAATTTTGCGATATAGGCCCATAAGTAACGGAAAAATACATTCGGTTATGAACTGTATGAATTTTTTCTGAACTAACGTGGAAAAGGTTTGTATTATTGTATTTGATTTTGTTACCTAGGTACCTACATTATATAGGTACATAATATTAATATGTTAATGTTAATTTGTATTATTAATACCTACATACTACGTATAATATATTAATTTGTTAAATTACCTACTTCATGTCGGCATAAATCACTTCGTATAATAAATAATATACCAGCAGTACGACATAAGCGGAAGCGGGAGACATCGGTTGAAATCCTGGTCGCGTCGGCTACACTGCTAAAGAAAAACCATTTTTTCAACGGAAAACCACCCCATTAATTATATTTCCTAATAAGTCATCTTGGCTTTGGCTCAGTTGATCGCCAACGCTCCGTCATTGATTGAAGAACTTTTTAATTTTTAATCTATGGTATTGCATAAGTCTATGACTTTCGAAGAGGAATTATTGTAATTTAATCATTTATTATAATTTTTGGTTGGTTTTTTTTACATTTTTTTACAATTGCCAGGGGCCCATAACCTTCTAAATTCGTCATACTAAACACATCAGCAGAGTAAGTTGCATAACCTTTGTAAGAATTTATCAGGCTGATATTAAAATACTTACAAAAATTAGATTTTATGAAACGAAAAAGTTTTCAATTGATTAGGTACTTATCTATGCAAAAAAATTTGGAAATTATCTGTTGTCTGTAGGTAAATCAAATTCATAGAAGAATGTGAGATTTATTGAGTTGTTTTATAAAAGATTTACCATTTACTAATAATTTTAAACATAGCTTATCATGGCAGGTGCCTTAAATAAAACTTGCTGTTGTATGCTCTAAATTATTACATCCTTATTCTACCTTAATATTTATTATTTAAATTATAAATTATAAGAGTAACTCCAAATATAAAGATAATTGATATTTTTGTTAAGGGTATAGTGTTTTTGCCAGCCATAAACAAATCCTTAATGTCAAACAGTTTCATCTTCTCTATGGACCATCATCAGGAGACAGTATCAGTGTAAAATAAAAATACATTTCTTTTTATGTTGCAGTATTTTGCTTAGTGAACGATGTAATTTTTTTCTATTTGTCAATTCATCAAACTATTTAAATTAATATTGTGTTTTTGTTTGTTTCATTCATTGTTTCGGGACTTCATTAATCAAAAATAAAATATAAGATTCACCTTGTGTTGGTTTGATTTTTAAGATTAGCAATAACTTACCAAATTTCAACATCTAATTCAACAAGAGAAGATAGGATGCTGTATGGATGCGTAAGCGTGTAACATTAAATGTTATATATTTAGCTTTGTAATTAATGGTGTAACTTAATTATTAAACTAATGAAAAGTTTACAGTGTAAATAATAAAATCAAACTAATTTAACGGTTGATTTGTAGTTATTTCTGGTTTGTTATACAAATGCAATACCATTTAAGAGTTCATGAACATTGCGTTCAACCAGTGATTATGCAAATTTGTTAAATTGATTTTCAATTATTTACAATTATTGTTAATTTTTGATTATTACTTGTTTATCTTATCGTGCATCTGCATAGGTACTGCTAAACTTAAATGTGCTAATCTTTACCTTAGTTACTAAAATTATTATTCAATTTTTAACAATTATTGCTTAGAAATCGACATAATAGCTAATATCGTCTCACGAATTTGGTCATAAACAAAAATCACAATTATATTTTATTACTATGCCATTACAATCTGTTCGGCGGCAGTAGCCAAAGTATTATTGCTAGATTTATTTTTTATTTTTGCTTTTTAATTTAAAATAGAATATGAATTGTAAATAAAATTAAGAGAAAATAACTGTTATTTTGATTTTGTATTGGAATTTATATTTTTTAACATTGCTCTGTAGACAGGGACGTAGAAAGTCAAAGCCGGGCGCTTGTGTATCAGTAGGCCACAGCGGACCCCTTCATAATTTAAAAAAAAGTTCAATTTGAAATGTCAATTTTATTGTACAAAAATATAAAGTAAATGATAATAACAATCCTAATTTATTTATGCAGATAAATCGCCAAGTTAGAAAGTCTGCTTTGTGACATTTTATTTTTCAAATAGTTCTTTGGTCGAAAATGATCTCTCCGAAGTTGCTACCGATACGGGAATCGTTAGAAAAACAGGAAAGCACATCAGATTTATTTAAATGAACTCGAAATCATTTGATCGCAAATAATTAATTTCGCTAAGTCATTAATCGAAACGTCTGCATTAATCTGATTTTTATAGTAAATGCGGCTGAATAACAAAATTTCTTGTGAAATTGAATTCGCTAAATCATCGGAATTAAACTTGATCAGGTTATCTTTGTGATGCTCAAGATTTTAAATTCCATCTATACCATCACAACCATTTCAAAATTTTAGTATTTTGATTTTTAAGATTAGTTTTAAGCTTTTTGTTCAATCCAAGTGCTTCATTTCTTTTAATTTAGTTATTATTTTAGTTCTTTTATTAGTTTCAAGACAAAATTCTTTTAGTTATTCATTTTTTCTTTATTTTTAAATAAATTAGTGTTTCAGAAGATGTAATCAATACTTAAATTTTCCAAAAAAATTTTTAACTTTGGATTTTTGTATTCTTTGTTCTCTTTTTTCTCTTTTTTTTGAGTTTCTATACTCTATAGATTGAATGAATTTAGACTTGTGGTGAACTCGCACCACCTGTTGCTTGTAGACTTAGATATTAAATTGGTTTTTATAATGAATAACAACTAATCCAGATTTAAAATACAAATAGATATTATTAAAAATGTTATCTATAGTAAGGGCAGTTAACTAGCATAAGAACTAAAGTAGTGTACATTTTGCACGTTCCTACCCCAAGGTAGCTTCATAAGTATAGTCTTTTTCAATTCAATATTGATAGCTGGAATTGTACTTCTATAAAAATACTGGTTTTAGTCGATGATATGGCAATTTTCTATAAAGATGTAAATGTGCCTAAAGGAAAAAACAAACAAAAGAAAATATGGTGCATTGCATTTACTTTATGTACATTTATGCTAGTTACAAAGCTTTCATAAATTATTGAAGTTAAGTGTTTACTTAGATAGTTTTCAAATAATAATAGTTCCTATAATAAAAAGTTTTTAATTTTGATCGATATTATGATATAGGCGACATAAAATAGTATTGAAAAGTATGGTAATATAGAGGAATTTCTATGAAAATTATACATCAGTTATTATAGCGACATTTATTATTCACATATTCCTCACGAACTTGTTGCTACGTAGGCTCCATTACCGAAGATCTGAACATGCAATATTGCATACATATATTATATTTTGCCCGGGGGGGTTAAATGTTATATATCTTATAATATCCATGCTGAAAATTTGGATTCTTTAAATTTCTTACGACATTGATTTTCTTGACAATTTAATATTTTAGAAAATTTCATTTCTGTATACCAGGGTTGTCTAAAAAGTCTATCACAGTTTGCTGTAGATAACAAAATATAGGAAGCTTGTATACTACCCATAATTGTGTTATTACATTAACCAAGAGTGGAGATTGTGGAGGAGAAAGGTTGTTTTTTCTTCAAAAATTCTTTCCGGTATTCAAATAAATATAACAACTGAAACGTTTATCAATATTTTTTTATGGATGTTGTAAAAAGAGCAATAAATTTTAAATTATTATTATTATTAGTAATATAAATGATACACTAATCGGCTGCTGCAATTAATTTGCATCGTAAAATCGTAAATCAAATAATTGCTATACAAAGAATTCCATTAAAAATTGCGTTACTTCTTTAATTTTCAATTTTATTATTGATGCCATATAACACTTTTCCTTTTTATAGACACGTTTATTATAAAGTTTTTGTCTATTGATTTTATTAGTGACGTATATGAATTTCTTTAATTATGTTGAGGTTATCAATTTATCATATTATTCAGTTCTTTCATTTGGTTGTCCGTTTATTCGAATGAAAACATTTAATTTTGCTTACAGCTATTTTACTGCTTTTATTTTGTGGATGATGCTTTTGGTATAACGATTTTATAATTATACATTATTTAAAGCGTTTAGTACTACTTACAACTGAATTTATTTATAACATTTATGTAAAAGTAAGAACGAACTTATTTTACATTTTTAAATACCTACCTACTTTAGTGTAGTGAGATTAAACGAAATGCAAATTCAGCCAATACTGAAACGACCTTTTCGGTCAACAGTAACCAAAATTACATTATACTGAAATATTTGAAATTTTAACATCTCAAAAATGACCGCGAATAAATCAAATCGAAAAATGTTTTTGTTGTAGTAGAACTTGATTTCGATTATTTTCCAATCTTGCTACGATTTACACCACTTTATAATATACCCTTCTCTATTCAACTATAGTTGACTAGAAAAAGTTTCAAACTGTTCTTAATGAAGAAATTTCTCGCCCGACATTGAACACAAAAGAGAAGATTAATTATTAGTAAATTAAAACTTACTTTTCTAACATAATGAATTATTTAAAAAAAGCAAAAAACTTGATATCCACAAGAGATATGTTTAAATTTTATTGAAACACCTGATCATGCTTTAGAACTCAAATAGAAAAATGGAGGTACAGGAGATTATCTAAAAACAACAAATTCATCATGAAATTAGCCATCAGGTCATAAATTTATTTTGAAACTCTCATTCAAAAATTACTATAAAATACATCCCCTTGACCAATAAAAATGTAGTTTTTAATCTATAAATTTAAAACTTAATTATTTCAAAATTGTTTAAAAAAACTAAAATTCTTATTAAGTTAATATTATTTCTTCATCTTACCACAATCATGTGTTTCAGTTATATGCTATTTAACATTTTTATTATTAAATATTTTAAAATTCAGACCAAAAATGTAAATTAACGTAATTTTAAACATTTTCAAATAAAACAATTAATTCCTGCATATGCAAGGTAAGCTTTTCAATCTCTCGAAAAACTTGAATCTAATAAATTTAATTAATTTCAGATATGTACTTAGAAGATTTTTATACAACAATAAAAAAGTTAGATTCTAGAATTTTGCAATACCTTCTTTCGTTCTTTTAATATCATCACAAAAAATAACAACAATATTGTCGTGTTTCAAAATCCTAGCTTGATTTTTGAGTTTGATTTTGAAAAATTTTGTAATTTTGTATGATTTTGTTTTATTTTTATAAAAATTTTAATTTGCTTGTTTTGATAGTGATATTAGGGAAAGACGAGGCTTATGCCATTTTGAAGCCGCAGAGTAATGACGTTTATCGGAGTTGATCTCCGGTAAAAATTTGATTTATTTATAAATGCGAGATTGCTTATGGGGTTTGAAGTTTATGAATAAAATTAGTTTGATTTACTTGAGTTATTTTAATTATTGATATTAAAAGTTAAGCATTTGGGGAACCTACCCACCTCCCCCCCCCCAAAATGACGAAGAGAAAAAAAAATTTTGAAAAAAAATTTGAATTTCGAAAATAAAATAAAAAGTGGAAAAAAATTTTATTCCCGCAAAAATTCCCGAAAGAGGAACCCCGATTTTTTTTTTACGAGTGCCCCCCCCTCCTGAAATGAAATCCTGGCTACGGGCCTGTAAAAAGTTGTCCGACATTGGAGCATATTTGGAAAATTGAATTTGGATATTGGTAAGTAAACTGTAAAAAAAAATTTACTTAAAATTACACAAAATAACACATTCCTGTGTTCAACACGGAATTGTGTTAAATTTTACACGGAAATATTTTGTTAGTTCAATTTTTCAGCGTGTAAAATCTTGACACAAAAAAATGTAAAATACTTACACCAATTTTTGTACTTATTGATAAAATTTAGTAAAGAATTAACACATTTATAATTAAAATTTTTAATATTTCTTTATTTCTAGTGTAAATTTTACACGAATGTATGTAAGTTATTACAAAAAGTTATTACAAAAATACAGTCAACTTGGTTGTTGATAGAAATATGGTATTGAAATGGATTTAACTCCAAATATTGGTAGCCCCACAATTTATTCTTCATAAATAGCCTCACAATTTATTCTTCATTTAAAATTTAAAATTTGTTTCATCAGTATAAACTTTATCGTATCTACGTAGTCAACGTTTGTAATGTCGTTATCCTGACGCGTCAGGTCTTGTAGCATCATTTTTCATCGACTGCAACTGCACTGTAAAATAATTAAAAAAATTACTTAACATGCAAAGACGAACTTTATTAAACTTACCGAATTCTACGTAATTCTCGTATTGGAAACTGATGGCGTTTGCTTTTACCCGAATTGTACTTTTTTTGTGCTGCAACTTGAAGTTTACTCAGCGGATGTATCGTCCATACTTACTATATTTAAGGTAGTAGTCTGGTAACTTGCACGTTTTCACGTTTTTTTACATCTTTTTCTTTTTTTTCAAATTCAAAAGAAAAAATTCAATAGTTTTGGTTATGCTAATATGCTCTTATTGACATCTAAAGGATACAAAAAATTTTTTGTTTTATTTAACTTTACTACGTTTTATTATTATTATTATTATTGGTCAAAGTAAAAAAAGGTACTTAACTGGCCCGGGTGATTTTGGCTCTTGAGGACATCGGAAATAAAAAAATCAAAAAGATTATCAATCTATAGACTTGTCGTTATCGCTGGAACTAGAATCTTTTTTTTTTCAACTCTAACTTTCCAACTTAATGGTACGTTTAGGGCGGGCTTAAGCAGAATATTGTGTAAATTTTTACACAGCAAAGTAACACTAAGTTACTAAGCTAAATTTACACATCGAATATAGCGGTTTACACAACGAAATTTCTAGGAGTGTACAAACTACAAATTAGAAAAATTTTTAAAAAGAAAAATTAATTTGATGATAAGAGATAATTATTGGTTCATATTGATGAAATTGAATATTGAAAGCATAAAATTAGAAGGCAACGCAAAGATTATTTGACATCGTCTCATATTTACGTGACCAGGTGGATGCGCACATTTTGCCATTTTAATCGGTAAATTTGTATTAAACATTGAAGTGTTTTAATTTGAATTTTGGATTTTAAAATTAACGACAAGAGTCTTGGACTACAAAAATGTATAAAATGTAGTAAATTAAAGATTTTTTGCACAATCTAACATATTTTATAATTAAGAGCTTTTAATATTATTATATTAATATCTATTAATTTTTATTTTCACTTTAATGTTAAAATTCTATTATTTTACCGTTTTGTTTAGTTCTGTTAAATATGTATATTAATGAAGCAAATTAGAGTAATCTGACTGCAGTAGATAATATGAGTTCTTACTATTCGAGGTTGCTTAGCGGATTGTAGGTAGATCGGATGAAGCATGATGCTGCATTTTAACCACAAGATTACCTAAAAAACTTATATATAAATTAATAATAAGAATTTACGTTATTTGTATGCAGGGGATGAATCACGACTGAAAATTATTGGAATTTTGGAAATATCAAATCGACATCAAATTTAATTTAATCGTAAAAAAAAGTCTACCTTTTATCATTTCATTGGAACTTGAAATCCTGTGCGGCACAACAATCAACCTCTGGCAATCTCAAATTTATAGTTTCCTTTACTTGATAATTGATAATCATAAAAATTTTACCTTATTTGTGTTTTACTTTATTGATTAAGGTAAGGTACTATTTTATAATTAGAGCTCGGGTTGATATGCACCAAAATACTTGAAAATATGCGCATATATATGTGTTACTGTAAATGCCCGAAATCCGGTAAATCCTAGGATTTACGCATCAAACCTAGGATTTACCAATTTGATGTGGTAAATGTCCGAAATAATGAATTATTAGTTCAATTTCGGACTTTTACCAAGCTACAACGGTAAATCTTAGGATTTACTGGTTCCTATTGGTAAATGTACGAATACCATGTTAATTGAATTTTCAATTGTGCTTTATTAAGTTCCTGTTTATATAAACGTCAAATTTAATTATACAGGGTGGTGCAAATCTGAATGATTTATTCCTCAATTTCAGTCTTCAGATCATTCAGGGTCTTTGGACGATGTTTGAACACTTCGGCCTTAAGGTAACCCCATCATAGATAATCAAAAGGTTTTGTAATCTTTAGGAATACCAGATACAAGGGCCTTCACAAAAAAATGGAGATCTTCAAAAAGCCTTCCCACCCAAGCAAATCCAATACACAGCGAGAAACACCCAAAGCGAAGTAACCAAGGTGCAAAACTTGGTAAAAAGCAGATAAGAAAAGAAAGCCCCAACGTCGAAGAGACAAACAACAGGTTGAACAGGAAGAGCTGAGCCTACTCAAGATAATTTTGTAAATTTGAAAACCGACCAATTTTTCCAGTTGGTAAACTTTATGTAATTTTTTTTTATATAAATAAAATCATTTAATCTGATATAGGTTATAAAAAGTTTTGTTCAACATTGGTTAACGATTAGAGTGACGAAAGTGTTAGTGAGCATCAAATTAGATTATAATTAACGTAGAAGAATGGCCGATGAAAAACGTTTTTATGATAAAATGAATCGTATTCTTGCTGATAAAAATAATGACAACAATTTTTATATCTCGAATAGTAAATATAGTGACTTTATTCATGAAGTGAAAGAAGCTAAACTTGTTAAGTGCAAAAAAGCGAAACATTACAGAAGATTAAAGCGATTTGATATTTTGAGTATTGGTGGTGAAGAATGTCAAGATAACATACGCTATTTTGTTAAGTATGAAGACTTATTTACAGCAATACATGAAGCACATCTTGCAAAGGGCCACGGAGGTAGAACAAGAACCATGAAGAAAGCTAACCGGAAATACAAAAATGTTACTGTTGAATCGATAGCTCAATATCTGCAGTTATGTGAGCCGTGTCAGAAAAAGTCTAGTATGCCAAGAAAAGGTTTAGTGGTCAAACCTATACTACACACAGAAATGAATTCAAGATGCCAAGTTGATCTTATCGATATGCAATCAAACCCCGATGGTGGTTATAAATTTATCATGGTTTACCACGATACCAAATTTTTACACTTTTTGGAGCCCCCAACATACTGCATTCAGATAATGGTAGGGAATTTGCAAATGCTATAATAACTGAACTTTGTGAAATGTGGGATGGTGTTAAAATTGTGCATGGAAAGCCGCGGCACAGTCAGTCGCAAGGATCAGTGGAACGTGCTAATCAAGATATTCAGAATACGATGACCACTTGGATGGAAACGAATGGCAGTAGAAAATGGTCTGAGTCATTAAGATTTGTTCAAGCTATGAAAAGCAACGCTTATCATGAAGGAATTAAACGATCTTCTTATGAGGCTATGTTCGGTTGTTCAATGAGGATGAGTCTCTCTAGCCCTAACATCCCATCCAAAGTGTTACCAAACTTGAAAAGCGAGAAAGATCTTGAAAAAGCACTTCATCAAGATGACAATCTTAAAGATGATGACAATGAAGAAAATGAAGAAAATATTCTGACTTCAAATTTTGGCGAAGAAAACGATGGTGTGGTTAGTGATATGGAAAATGAAGTTGCACCTAGCTGCTCCCTAGCTAGCGGAAGTAATGTTATAACTACTTCTCAAGACAATAATTGTGAAGTTCAATTAATCAATAACAATGCATCAAATATTAAGCAACACAGGCAACAAGCTCGCAAAGTATTAGAGGAGCAGGCAAATAAAATGAAAATGGTATCAAACAAAAAATTTCCTCCTGCAACACTCGGACACACAGTTAAAGTGAAAATACCGGAGGTAGATCGATCTAAAACAGACCCAAGAAATCTCTTGGCTGCTATAATGGATATTCAAAACGATTAATTTTATCAGCTTGGAACAAGTGTAGGAACTCTTACACAATTATTTAGTAGGAATCAATTTACCATTTGTAAAGAAAATTTTATTGATACCGTGGATGTTCCGGCCAATGAAATAAGTGTAAGAGGAGCAGTGCGACAATTGTCTTTATCTGGAGGACAGGGGTTCCAAAGATGCAACTGCACTAAGAAATGTTCGACCAAGAAATATTTGTGTAGATCATCCGGCAAATTATGCAATTCTAAATGTCATGGAAGTTCATCATGTCCAAACAAGTAAATTGAAATTATGTATACTTAAACAATATTTTAAATTTTTTACTATGTTGAATAAATAATTATAATATACAATATTTTTCTGTTTTTAAATAAACGTCAGTTGTGTTAATATAAAAATCTCTTTGTTTCAATCGTTTTATGTGTTCTTTTACAGCACAAATACTAAAGCAAAAACCTTTAAATGCAATTCAATTTGATGCTTTCTTTTAATTATTTATTTCACATTTTGTGTCATTAAACATAAAATTCGTACTTTTACCAACAAGAACCAGTAAATCCTAAGATTTACCGTTGTAGCCTGGTAAAAGTCCGAAATTGAACTGATAATTCACTATTTCGGACATTTACCAACCTCAAATTGGTAAATTCTAGGTTTAACGCGTAAATCCTAGGATTTACCGGATTTCGGGCTTTTACAGTAACATATGCACCGAATTTTCTTAAAATATGCACTAAAATTGATAAAAATAGATCAAATATGCAAACTAAAAAAAACCTAATTTTCGAATTTTTCAATTTTTTTACTTCAAATTTTTAATAAGTACTACCTAGATTTATTAGAAGACGGTTACAGCTTGGCGCTTGTGTGCACCGATTGCTAAGCCGAAGTCACCGGTTTGATCCCTGCCGGAGCAAAAACTTTATTCTGACCGTCTTCCCTCGGCAGGCAATGACAAACCACCAAGGTATCTGCCTAGAGGACTCTTCTAAAGAAAAAGAAGTGGTCACTATGCTCTTAGGTAGAGCGATGGAATCTGAGAGAGAGATTTATTAAATTTAATAATTTTAATAACAAATCTGGAGGAATTACGTAAAATGTGCAAAATTTTGCATATTTTCAACATTTGGTGCATATTTGAGCATATTTGGGATAATTGAGCATATTTGAGCATAATTTTAATAGAGAAAATAAAAAATTATTATTAAATTTTGCCAATTTAAGCAACTGTTTTATTTTATTTTAAACAATTTAATTTTTTATTTAAAAAATGATTTACTTTTTTATTTATTTAAAAAATTATAAAAATTAAATTGCTTTTTTTTCATATAACTAAATTTTTTATTTAAAAAATTATTTACTTTTATATTTATTTAAAAAATTATAAACATTAAATTGCTTAAAATTAAATAAAATAATTGCTTAAATTGGCAAATTTAATAATAATTTTTTATTTTCTCTATTAAAATTCTTTAAAAAACACCAAAAGTGGCCCTAATAAGCGCAAATATGCATTATTTGCTCAAATATGCACCAAATGTTAAACATATGCAAAATTGCAACTTAAAATGAACAAAAGTTCTTAAAAAATCTTTTTACTCCGCTATACTGATTTGCAAGTCAAGGATAAGTCTAGATACATTTTTAATATAGATAGTGTGGAGTTCGCTTATCAAAAGGCCAATCCACAAAACAAAACAAAGTAATTCAAACATAGTTTTTAGTGTTTTTTTTAATCAGCAAATTTTCGAAGAATGGCATCATAAAGGTGGATTTATTTATTTTATAAAGTAAAGTTAGCTATTTATTTATCTTTCATTATTTCTATGACTCCTAAAAATTTAATTTTTTTAGAAAAATCATCTTTTTAATTTTATTACAGTTCGCCAATATATATGGCAAAAATTATTAGTTAAAATTATTTTTCTACTGCCACATTTTTTACATTTATCAGTGTTTGTCGATATGAAATAGATCATTTCGTTGTTCGTGCTTGCGGAACTTTCGGAACGTTCTTGTATATAATTTGAAAAATTAAATAAATGAACTTAAAATTACTATAAATATTCAAGATGTTCTATTTGAGCATAATATGCAACATTCACATGCAAAGTTAAAAACTTTAATGAAGATTGTAAACGCATCCTGGATCTGGTGAGCAGAGCACAATTATATATTAAAAAGAATTTTATTACTGTTTTTTTAGATATCTATTGCAGATTCCGTTTTCAAACCAATTGTTTTTCAAATATATATTAAATGGTGGTTTTAAATTTTCACACTGGACCATGACGTCCTTACCTCAACAATGGATAACGAGTTAGCATTGATAATGAGCCAACAGTAAAGACCCGAAACGTCGAACACTAATTAAATATTATTTTTATTATTTTTTTAGCCTTTTTCTGTTATTAGCAGTGAAGTTCTGTTTAAACATGATTCAATTGTATTCAAATCTTCTTATCATATCTTTTTAGAATCTCAGATTTGTCATGAACTTCTATCATGTATTATTATAATTGTATATATATATATATAGTATATAGAATGGAAAATTCTTAAACGTGATACAGATTTATCATAAAAGTTATACAATCTTTCTTAATGAAATGTACATAATCTAACATAATAGTACGTAGTATGAAATACAACAGCACAAACTTTAGCCTTCTTAAATCTAGGTTTTAATTTTCCCTCATGCAATTATTCATTGAATTGAATTTTTGTGAAATTACAATTGAAAAAATGTTAAAAAATCTTTAAGAGATTAGCAACATAGAATATGTATATGCATATATTTACATTACTTACTTGAAATTGATGTATGCATACGGTTCTAAGTAGTTAACAAGTTTATTACATAAAATTGCTATTTATTGTAAAGTAGCAAACAATAGTAGTAAATTGCCTAGTAAATTATTTAGTGCGTAAAGTTATAACAATCAAATTTCCTTTTATAATTTTTTTATTTTATCAAATTTTATCTAGGTATATTCAACAAGCGCAGCGTTGTCATATACATATTTGTGTCACCGAAATCAAAATTATTTCCGCTTTTATAATAAAAGTACAAAGTATAATACAGATTCCATTTTATTACACAAAATTGTTATCTATTATTTTATATCTTCGAAGGAAATCTTTTCAAAAGCAGCAACATTTTACGAACTGGTTTTGGTTTGCTAATTGGCCGATTTATTCTGCTCAAGATAATTTTGGTGGAGAGCATATACCAAAATAAAAACAGTCGTTTTCTTAATTTTCGTTGCAAATTGCAAGATCAATTTATTATAAACATCGTCCACCGGAGGGCTGTGATTTCAAAAACCGAAATCGTGAAGCAGAGTATGCTTTTTCGAATTACTACTCTCATGGCACAAGTTCCTTTATAATCTAATCTTAATAAATGATTCAAGAGAGCAGTGTCATTAATGTCTGAAGCCATTAACAATAATTTTAAAATGACAACTTTTTGTGGGTGTACATGCAGAGACTTGGATAAGGGTAATTTGGAAGGTCATAAAACCATGATCTGTGTTTTGAAAGGAAGATAAAATATTTAAAGTTGTGCATGCATTTGAATAATAATTATCAAAACCTACCGCATTCGTAACAATGGTTATTTAGTAACGTTGCGAACCGAAGCGCTTCATGGTTTTCCCCTGCTTTGTCGTGGTCTCGGCATGTGCTGAGTTTTACCATCGCAACCAGCAACAACAGTCATCATTCGTATCGTGAATCGTACGAGTGCAAACTTGAATGTTCGACGCAATGTGCCAATGACTTCTTTACAAGTAATTTAAACTCACTAAATATTTATATATTTTGTTCGTTGCTTATTAAAACAAATATTATATTCTCGATCCAGTGTTAAACATTGCGGGTTACTCTCTTAACCCATCGTTGGAATTAATTGAACTTTTCTTAGTGAAAGTGAACTTACTTATTTGGAAATTAATTTATACACAAAAAATCGTAAGTAATGTTACTATCAAACGTATTTTACAATAATGTATAATATACTTTTTTCTGCTTCACTTTTGTAACATCAAAAATCGAATTGCTTCAATTTTCCAGTTCATGTTTTACTTGATTTTACTGTTATTATTGATGTTACGTTATATTTCGATTACGGTTTAATATTTCATCAATTTAAAATTGATCAATCACGTTGTTAATTAGGAAAAAATATCGAAAATTTAAAAAATTACACCAGGCTAATACTAGAATACGAGTATATTATACATTTGTGACACTGTAGGTTGTGAGCAATTTCTATAAAATTTATTTTTTATTGAAAACCGGTCTTAAATTTTAATGAGCCGACCAAAAATAAGAATTCAAATTAGGTGTATAACTTTTGGTTAATTTTCAACTAGAAATAAGATATTCGAAGCCGGTAAAGTATATTATTTTTTAAAGTATGCTTTACTAAGGGCCAGTTAAATGAACCCAGGGTTAAATCAGTCTTTAGCAATTCTGATTGAATAAAGAGTGAGTTAACCCTGGATTAACTCTAGCCGGAGGTTTATATAACCGACTCTTAGTACATTCTTCCTTAACTGTTTTATTCAAGTATTTATGAAAAGTGATAATTTTTATATAAAAGATTGAAAAGACATCTTCTACTAGTATTTACTTCACTATACATGTTTCGAACTGATAGTTTTTAGCAAATTATGCTTAGTCACCAGTTTTTAAAATTTAAAAATTTCTAGAGACTTTTTATGTGCAATCAGAAATCAAAGAATCATTTCGTAAGTTATACCGCTTTCATCGTTATTATACTAATCTTTAAACGTAACACTTTTACTACATAAAGTTATAAATTTGCATTAACTTGATGCAGTTATATTACTAGAATTATATAAATTTAATGTCTTAACTATTTTCTTAAACTCCGACTTACTAAGAAGATATTCTGTAATATCTTATAATAATATACTTAATATATTAGTAGGTACAAGTTTTTATGATAGCATCTAATAAAGAAAACAAATAAATCGGAAAATAATAATAAATTAAAAAACAATGTTTCTACAATAATTGAAATCACATCCATTACAATTTTAATTTTCTACCGTTTATGCGCATGAACTTTAGCATAAATACAATATAATCAATCAGACTTAGGTAAAATACGATTTTTAAAAAATAAAAGTAAGTGTTATATAAAAAACATCCGGTTTAAAAACTTTCCGATAACGATTTTTAATTTTGTTTGATTTAGGATTGAGGATAAAGGATTTAAAAATTACTTTCAATACTTTGATTTATTTATTCTCTTGGAGTTAACTGGAAAGTTAAAGATTTGAGGATTTGACTAAGGTTCTATTCTGCTGAAAAAATAGTGTGGAACCAAAAGCAATTAGTAAAAAAAATCCAAAGGGATAGAAAGTTATTTATTTGATCATTACAACCATTTCAGTTGGTTGATGTTTTCTTGCCAATATTTTATTTGTGTTTATTCTCCAAGTGCCTTGGCTGCTATTGTTTTTTGGAATGCATGCTGTGTGGAAACATGGCTACTTCGTGTACATTATAATGATGAGCTATTAGCTATGGATCCATTTGTTTCTTAGATGTAATTGTAAAATTGACTGACTTTCGGATTTTCCTAAAAACCACTGATTATGTTACCGGTGTGGGATTCATTGTTTTAGAGGTTTAACATGTGATTTTACCTAATTATTGCAATGTTTGTGTAATTGGAATTTATTTGTGTTTACGATGTAGACGATCTTTGAAAGGGAGTGGAAGATAGATGATGCCAATGAATACGAAGTACGCTGGAAGGTTTTGAACGCACGAGGCAGTTCTTAATAGGAAGAGGTCTCGCAATGCATTTCTGCATTTTATGGAGGTCATTTATATCAACTTTTTTGCCATTTCCGCGATTACAATTAATATATTATGTCTGTGGATAGCCAGTAGCTGTTATAAATATTTTGGTTACCTATTGACCATTTAATGAACGCTAAGAACAGATTGTGAAACATCGATTTATCAAAATTAAATTATATTTACTGTTCTTATACTCAAACTAATTAATAATTTTTGACATAAATTATAATTAATTTCTTTCTAATTGAATATCTACTTACCTTTAATTACCCTTTTGTACTATTAGAAGGTGAGAAGACTAAAAGCTGCAGTTGGAATTTATATAAATTTACAATCAAAATTAAAATATAGCAAACTATGGCAATGACCAGCCCAGCGCAGTTAGAGTGGGCGGCAAAAGTTTGAGTTTTACGACTAATATAGATTTGTGTAAGCAAAGTAGAACGGACTTTGGATATTAAAAATTCGTAAAATATTTATAAAACTTTTAGGCGTATATCCAATGTCGATATGCATCAGTACCTACTACTTGATAACTCATTAATTTTTGTATCAATACAAATTTATCGACCTTACACCATCAATAACATTGTCAATATTGTCAAGTATTGAAGTAGCATTTTCAGTTTTATACAAATTTACCTTACTATATTTTCATAAATAGATTTCTTCAGTTCCATCACCACCTTCAAAATTTTTATTTATTTAAAAACTCGACTCGATGAAAATGTGTCTAAATAGTTTATAATATTACCTTGAGTGTTCAGTGGTAGCACAATAGTAGATAAATAACTTTTCTTCCTAGAATATAGTTAAGTTAATCAAAAACTCTTCTATGAAGTTATATCTACAACTTAATGATGTAATTACTATATGCATCAACTTTGCTGTAATATTTAAATTAGTAACAGGATTATTTTTTACAATTTTAATTCAACTTATGAACGAATGGTTATTAATAATAATAAAACCATCACTTTCTGAAATGTAATAATTAATATACTAAAAATTAAGAACGCGCTTTACATATAATGAATGATTAATGTAAATTAATAACTATGAGAACCTCTTACATAATCAACTAGAAATTTGAATTAATATTCCGTAAAGATGCAACAAAAGTTGTTATTGTAAAGCACCAATAACAGTTCAAGTTATCACTTTTCCTACTATCATTATATTTGTACCGCTACTTTTATTTACGTTTTCAGTTGTAAACATCAACATTTTATTATAATTGCGTGTTTATTTATAGTGACTAAACAAATAAATATATTAAAATTTAAGTTATTAAAATTATAATAATATATTGATTGTTTTTAACCACAGCAGTTAGTATGATTTCTGGTTGAGTTACAGAGCGGAAATTTTGGGTTTGAATCGCGAAATTTACGGAATTTCTCAGTTCGGGCTTTTCGGTCGACATCGACACGAAGCAGCAGCAATGTAAAAGAAAGTGAAGAGAAAAAAGAGATATAAAATATAAGAATAAAAAACAACAAAATAATCACCAGTGTCTATTACAGAAAAAAAAGGTATCGAGAAGAATAATTAAAAGAGATATTTAAAAAAACAAAGTAGTATAATTACGATGACTTGTTAAGTTTGTATACGAGCTAATTAGTAACATATATATATACTAATTATTTCAAGTGCAAAAAAACTCTCATAATTTTAATTTTTTACAAATTGTATATTATTTTAGTTGAACTGCATTATAAGCTTTTCCATCTTCGCTATAAGGCTATAATGAAACAATTATAAAGAATACTAATAGGTTCTATTTTTTAACATTAAATTCCATTACTTTAGTAATTTATCGGTAATTGCTGATGACCATTTATCTACTTAAATTATATGATTTAAAATTAAATAATTTACTTTAGTGCCGCCTAAAATGAATCTTTAAGTTTGAATGTTTGAAAAATAATTATTATATTTTGGCTAGGTAAGCAGTAATTAAAAATTAAATATATAATAGTTACTATTGCAAATAACAAATTTACACTCGAAAAATTTAAGAATTTTAAAAACCATCATGTAAAACAACTTTCTAGTATTTACTCGCAATTTATTTAATTTAAAGTTGTAATTTACAAGATATTACATGTACAATTAATGAATCGCAACGTATCACTTTGACGAAGTAAAATTGATAATAAATCACATCCTCATTTGTCAATGTTAACGAAAAGTTAAAATATTAACTGAAAGTATAAAAAGCGAATTAACGAAAGGAATATTCGAACTGTACATACCAATAAGTTAATATTTATATAATGCAAATTACATCGAAGTTGAAAAATATTAGTCATGTGGGTAACTTACCGGCTTGCAAACTGGATATGCGGGTTCAAATCTTAGCAATGGGACTTTCGAATTTGTGTTAAAAATACAATTAACCCACGATGAGTTTCGTTTTTACATATTATTTATAAAATATTCATTTTATCAACACAGCACTACCGCTAGGTTTGACAAGGTCAAGGGGCTTATGACTTGAAAGTTCACTTTATTTATTGCATTAAATTTATGCCCCATTGTTGTTTCTCGTAAAAATGTTAATTACAAACTTAATACAACGGTAATATTTTGAAAAATTGCAAAATTTTTATAATTTTTAAGTTAATTATGTGATAGGATTTGGGGACAATGCACTCTAAAATGAAATAGCCTATCGGTTTTTCATAATAGCAAAAATTTGTTATCTTTCAGGAAGAAAAGGATCGTTAGTTTCGCTTTTAATGCTACCGAAAATGATTTCAAACGAAAGTGAAATTAATGAAATTCAATTTTTTTAAATGCTGTTAAATTGTGCATTCTTATCGGTTTATTTTAATAAATTAATAAATTTCCTTCTGCAAATTTATTCTTGAATGATGCAAACTAATTTTGATGTGGTACGAATTTTTCTGTGACATAAATTAATAGGACCATTATAGATACCGGTATGCGATCATGGTTGCAATTTTGCGGAAGCATTAGGCCCGATTTTCTCTTGCCCTATGGCGAGGTTATCTAATATGGACTGATCTTGTCTTAATTATATTGCTAAATAACCAACTCCCACGGTTAGGAAGGTTTTTATTTACTGGTAGATTTTACGCATCTGGTACTACATGTTTTGACCGATACACTAGATTAATTATTAATGTCTTCCTAAATAGTGCTGCGTAATTTTTTATTAAATTAGATGATTATCCAAGGATTTTCCCTTCGAGTGTTGTAAATGTATAATTTTGTTTAAATTTCTTAATATTAAAACCCAATTACGTTGCTTCCGTCGAAAACACAATACGAAAACTATACCAAGTAATCATGTCGATTTTAATATTCAAAGTCGTTTCAAAAAATTTCAATTATGCAAATTAAAGCTGAAGTGTTTCTTTGCTATGTCTTGTGGTTCTTTTATAATTCCTCGAGCGTTTTTAAATTGCTAGAATTTATGTTTACTCGAATAATTAACAACCACTTGGAAATCCGAGTTATATATTTAGCAAATTGAAAATAACTAATAGCTGAGCTTTCCAGCCGACTCATAAATGAGTTTATCTAATACTCACCTTTTCAATATGCAAAGGTAGACCTGATAGAATTTATACGAAGAAATGTGGCGACATTATTGTAGGTATTGAAATGCACTGCTGCCTTGACACGAAAACAACGCTGTTCGACGATAGTAAATATAAATATATGATAAAAAGTAGTGTTACAAACAGGATTTTGCAATATGTATGTATAAATTAATATAATTTTAACAATAACTCTTGCGTATGTGCCTCATATCTTTTTATTCAAACCTTGGATTAAAATTTCACTTGCGTCTTATCACAAGAAAGATGTGAAATAATATCGACATTTCCACTAAATTTTTCTCATCCGAAATTCCTGCGTGAGCAATAAGGTTTTTTCGAATCGGAAATTCTTCTACTGTTACAATAGTGCAGAAAAGCACTTGTTTGCAACCGCAATCGATTAAAATTTTGAGTAGGTTACCATTACTATTTACTAAACTGCATAGTAGTAGTAAGTGCAGCATTCTAAGATAAAAGCAATTTCTACAATAATAAGCTGTAGCGCTGCTATTGACATTTACCTTTTAATAAATTAATAATGCATTACTGTAATAGAGAATTTAACAGCGAATAAAGCAATTAAGAACTCGACCTTGTTTGTTGCCTTAATAATTTTATTGTGTTACACACAAAGAATGCAAATTGTTTTTTTTTATTACGTAGGTACTCAGTTAAAGTGGAAAGACATCTGTTTTAATTAGAACCCGTTATGATTTGAATGGAATAATTCAATTTTTTAAATTAATTTTTGATTTTGTAAGACTTTTGCGATTTAAATGATTTTATTTTCTAGTACCCATAGACAAATTTTTATTAATGGGTCAAGAATTATTACTTAGCTGGTGTACTGTTAACAATTCATAAAACGAACCGCATCAAGTAACTGTAAATCCCATATAATTTTCCATAAGGTTTTTAACAACACCTTAGGTACTTTAATTGCTATAATTTTAAAACTCGATTGTTTAGAATATTTTAAAAATTCAACGGTTTCGTGTTTATGCAGTAAGGTATCAATTTGAAGTAACAATTTAAATAAACCAACAATTTAAAATTTCCTGATAAATTAATGTGGATAATTGAATAAAAATTTTCTACACATTAAAAGTTTCGACTTAATTTAATTAATAAATAGAAATAACATATTTTATAATTCTGCGGTTTGAAAAGTGAAATTTTACTTTTTATTTATCACTTATTGCTAATTATTTCCTGATGCGTCTAGTTAAAATACTTAAAAAAAAGTTAGTTTTATTTTTACATAGTCTAGGTATATTTAAAAAAAAGAACACCCACATCGATAATTACGGAATAATAATTATTACAGTATTGTGAGTAAATTACTTTTTGCTTATTTACATAAATTATTATTAGTTGAAATATAATAAATTATTGAAATCCATAATATCTACCATTTATTTAAATTTGCAGTAGGAGTATTTGTTGCATTCGTAATTGGTTCTATCAATCCGTATAATACAATAATAAATTAATAATATTATACAGTCTAAATATGTAAAGATCATTGATCTGTTTTATAAATCAGTTTTAATTACTTGCAAACTAACGGATTTTTTTGGTCGGTTAAGCAATTTTATATCAATCGTTGCTATCTCGAAGTTTTTTTATTAGATATTAAAATATTACTTGTAATATTCAAGTTCTCTTGCCTGCATCTGTCAGCTAATTTTGTAGATATTCAAAATTACACACAGTAAAAAGCTTAAAATTATTATAGTTTCGAATTTGGAATGTTTCGCTGTAACCCAAACAGTGATCACACCAAGCCACTACTGACGTATAGTATTGATTATGTTATATACAACGTGAATTACAAGAGCAATTCGCTATTTAAAAAAAATTATTACAAAATTACCTTGCTCTATATTTAAGTGTTTATTATTTAATTCATTATTGTGGAACAATTTTTTTGATAACCAATTTATAAGTATCGAATTTTATCACGTAAAATTTTTTTCTTTGGTTTTACTTTTACAAAATAATTTGAGATGAGGTCGATATTTTGTATGGTAAATTATGCAATATTAAAAAATATACTTAGCAATTTTTAAATTAGTTTAGTCGAATTTTTGTGAACCAAAACTTTTTACTCCAAATTAGTAATTTTTAACAAAATCTCCGTTGGTCTAATTTGGAAACAGGAGCACAAAAGACGAATTAGTATGCTAGTACTTAATTATACACATCAGACTAAAAAAATAATGCTTTCTAGCAATTTGCCTACTTTGCCGATCAAAAACAGTAGTAGCATCCATCTACTTAAATTCTGATCATTAGTAAGTCAAAACTCGAATAACATAATTTTTTTTAAATTAATAACAATAATTCATAGTTAATTTACTTGGTAGTTAGTAAAAAAGTAAAAACTGACCCGTTTTCTAGTTCTCAGCCTTGAATAATGAAAATTCCTATATGGGAATTCTTCGAGTTGTTTCAGTCTTAAGTACTTTTTTTTAAATATTGTCAACATTTTTATTGAACTGAACTAGGAACTAGAAATTATCGCATCGTAAATTTAGCTCGAGAGTCGTTTACAACGATTTCAATTAAATAATCAATTGAAAAACACAAAAATTGTGTACGTTAATTACACAATTGTTTCACGCCTGTTTAGCGGTGTATGACCATAAACTGCAAATTGCACACAACACAGACTACGGAGCGTTACAATTCATCGCTGTAACTTAGTACGGAAGTGACAAAGGAAGTTGAAGGCCTCATCTGTACACAGCTTGTAATAATAATAACGTGACCTGCATTGTGTTATATTTCGTTTTGGTAGCATTGTACGTTAAAATTCTAACGGAACAATTCAATTTTGAATTGATTACGCGTGATTTATTAGTTTAATAATCATAACGATGAAGATTTATGAATGCAATCATTTTACCTAGTCGTGTGTAACAGACTTGAATTATTTAATCTAGCAGTAAAACGAGCTTTTAGAAGTACCACCTAGAGACAGAATTGTTCGATTTGCTTCCATCGAAATTTATAAGAAAAAAACTGGAAAATATACAGTCGCCGAAAACGAGTAATATTATTGGGTTTTGAATTGCGGAGGTCCTTCAACTTTGCCTAACTTTTTGTTCTACAAAAGGGATAAATTTCAGGTAACTATTTAGAAAACAATGAAGTCAGTTACCGAAAGATGTCTATCAATCTCCACATCCAGTCGAGGGCTTATGAGACGATAAGCAGCCGTATTCTGCTCTGCGTTATTAATATTTTTATGTTATCTTAATGAACAAGAAATGATTTTGAAAATATTTAAGATACGTAAGTTACAGTTAAATTCTCACATTAGAGCTTTATAGCCATTTCACCGTTATCGTGAGAATCTTTCTGTTTCTAAATTAAATATTTTTAGTAACATAAAATGCTAAAATAAGTTTCAGATTTTTTGTGCAGGAACTTTTTTGTTAGACCGTATTACTGTAAAATTATACAGGTACTATTAGGCATACCTACGTTATGGGAAAATAGAATAAAGTACTTGCACAAAATGTTCCAAAATGTCTTAAGATTCATAAAAGTATTCTTTAATAGAAACCAGTTTATGTTTTTTGTTGCATCTTCAAATGCAATTAAGTGCATAAGTTGGTACCATTATTAACTTATAAATTACTGAAATTAAGTAATATGTGTTTTGCAGAAGTTCGTTGTAGGTGCATTCGCAATTTATATCGTGGCAAAAGATAGCATTGACCTGCTGAAAGGGATATCACGTAACTGTATCTTGAGCTGTACCCTTGCAAATAATCGAGATACTCGACGGCACTGTCAGTAACTGCATTACCAAGATTTTGTCTTTTCCATATTTAGATAAACGTTTAACAAGAATATCACATTTTCTCATAGATATAAATAGTTTCTTGATTCTCATAAATTTCTAGCAAAACCTAGAAGAATTAAAATGCAAAATCATTAAGTTAGAAATGCAACAAACAAGGACACAAAAATGTTATAGTTAAATTCTTGCGTTTCCTGCTTTCTTAAATTAAACTGTTTCCTACTTTGCACGAACGCAAAATTTCCTAAGCATTTGCTAATTAATTTTATAATCAATTCTCAATTTCGTATATGTTAAATATACCAACTAAAGCAAATTTTACAAAAAAATTTATTTATTGGCACGAATTATTGCGTAAGTATATTTTTGTATTTCAAACCTTGAATTTAACAAAACTGTAACAAATAATAACCTTTATTTTAATATAATTATTTAAGACAATGAAATTAATCATTCAGATCTGATTTTATCGCGTAAGGTGTTAGCAAGGTTTACTAAATAATAATTTGTATTGTATAATTTTTAATTATTTATTTATCCATCATCGTGAAAATTAATTTTGTTTTTTTATTAATTTATAACTTGCTATTGTATTAACATAGAACCTACCGACATTTTACGACGCAAATAGAATATTTTGTAACGATTCCGAGTATGATTGATATATTTTTTGTTATAATTACTAAAAAAAGAAACTGCAAAAACTACTTAAGTAATTAATTTCAGCAAATCAGCAATGCCGGTGGCGTGATGTACCTTCTATCTGATTCTGACCGGTTCTGGTAGCACTGCCAAGAAGAAATTTTTTTATAAAATTATGTTTATTTATTATTTTACCTAATTTAAAAAATATACCGAAATAAAATGTTCTACAAAAAACAATCAACGAGCCGAAACACATACAAAAACAGTAGTGATATAAATCAAAGTTTTTTTAAACTTTCGCTTTTCTCTGCAGTAAAATAATTTACTATATTGGGTTCTTAAAATGATTTATTGTAAAAATGCCATCCACATTTAATAATTTTTTAATTGCATCATTTTTTATAATAATATTAACCGAGGAATACCTTCTCCTCTTGAAATTGCAAATGTTGCAATACAATATCATTGTTATGCAATATTTTATTGAAGGGGGGGGGGCTTGTTTAATATTTTTTATATTAGAATTTCGACGAATTATTTAAAATTAAAAGGTAGCTATTATAAAAAAAAGGATTTAACGAAATTTCTATTTATTATATAACGAAGTATACGAGAAAGTGTAAACACGTTTCAGCTGTTGTTTCGAAGTTAGCTCAAGACAACTTTTATCATCTTACGGTTTATAAAAATTTATGTATATCGGAGTCGTAGTAATTTGTGAAATCGTAAATCGAGTTATATAAAGGGCGATCAATGAGAAGAGTCATTTTGAATTGCTCCGCATTTCCGCTAATATTGTTTCTGAAATTTTTGGTACAGCGAAACTGTAAATTTAATCAAAAAATCTAAGGAAACTGGTTAATGTAAGAACACTTGTCCATGGTCGTGGTGGTCGTTCAGCTATACATACATATTGCTACAGTGAACTCCAGTTTGTTACTGCAAACGAAGCTATTACTTTATTACATTGGGGTTCCAAAACAATATTCTTGTTTGTTTGAAATTTTTTCAGTTTTTTTAACAAATCAAAATCACATTTTACCATGTTTATATGGATACAATTAGTTTTATTTCAGGTATAAATTCCCAATTGATGATTTTAGTAGTAGGTTTACTTAAAAGTAGTTCTATTACTTTGATTTACTATTATTATACAATTATCATTAGTAAAATAACTTCGTTCCATCTAGTCATAGATTATAATTCGTATGAAAATAAAAATAAAATTTAGCAGGTATGCAATTACGTGAAAATTGTTCGTTTTATTCACTGAGTATTTTTTTAATCTTTAGTGTCTTTAGTGTTATATATCGTAATATAATGATACAGATTTATTATGTGTTTAAATTGGGCGATCGAAATTAATAGTTCGCTAGTAGCACCAACAATTTATTTAAATCGATATTTTAGAGCTTAACTGGCACTAATTGCAATTTTTTAATTTTTGCATAATAAAATCTTTCAACTAAATCATCTAGACACAACAATGATTTATTGGGTAATCAAAACGGGTTTTACTATTCAACCATTAAAAAATTCTTTTTTGTTCGATTCATACAATTTAGTTTTTTAAGTTAGTACATTTGCAAAGTTTCTACTAAACCTGTAGTTTTTTATTGGATTTATGCAAATATTTCCTGAATAATTTTTTAAATTCTAATATTTTCTGTTCAGACAAAGAAGGGAATGCAGTAGTTTTTATTGAACACAATTGTTGAACATACATATAAGTCTTCCTATCCTTATGAATAAATAACTACCTACGTCAATATAAACTTCTCCTTTCTTGTTTTCTTTTCTTCTTTTAATTTCAACAATACAATTTATGGTTTGAACTTGTACCAACAAAAGATGGCCATTTTCGAACATTTACGATAATTATAAAAATTTTCTGAAACCGCAAGTGGCTGGGCAAACCAATGAAAATTTTTGGAATCGCTTAACAAATGAAAGCGATAGCATAACTAACTGAAAATAACAAGCTTTATGATGGTATTAATGATTACAATTTAGTTATAGGATATAGAAAAAATTCTTTGCAACCACAAATCAAGGTTGAACTAAGCTGTTTGTTACGCTTATAGGTTATTCAGTTGGAAGATGTTAACGAAAGCGAGTCAATTCAATTGTTTTCTAATGGATGATTTCAAATTTTTATTAAAAGTAATATCGACTATAATGCCTGTTCAATTGCTTAATATTAACTATCCATCATAATTAGGTATACAAATAATTAAGTGATCATTAACGGCAGTTTAATATCGACTAGGTACCTAGTATGACTTTACGGCATTAATAACTGTAAAATTTCACACATGAAAGTGTTTCGATGTATGTATAATGAGTTTATATTATAATAATATATGCGAATCTATTAATATATATTTTTTGGCCATGCACAAATGCAGTTATTAGTTATTGCAAACAAAACCAATTACTTACATCAGGAAATCGTTCATTTTCATTAGGTTTTTTTTATCGAATTTACTTTGTATGTATCTAATGAAGTATTTGTTAATATAAAAAAATTTGAGTCCATAAAACCAACTTGTCATTATTTTTATTAATTTGCACAGGATGTCCTGTTAATGTTTCAATAAAACTTGGAGCATGGTGGTGACTTGATATAATTGCTGCCTTATCGATCAAAATTATTGTAGACCTGAATTTCGTCATATGGTAGGCAGCGACACTGTAGAATTTGGCCTGCCCAAAGTAAAAAAAGGAACTGTAAGAACAGGGTTTAAACTAGAGCAACATTTGGCATGAATATTTGGGCCACAACAGAAATTGCTAACCAAGACACTGGTTTGACAGTAGCTGCGTCCCGTTATGTAATTTCAATTAAAAAAAGGATCCTAATTTCTATAAGGATGCTAATCAGCCCAATTCTATGAAAGGTTTTCGCAAAGTGTTCTTGGTCAACTTTGCATTATTTTGTTCATGCTTTTTATTATTACTCAAGTTTTTTTAAGTATTACTTAAAAAATGTAAATTATAAGCTTAAAATGCACACATTGAACCGTTAGCCTTCTCGGCATTTTTTAGAGAACGTAACATTTTCAATGAACAACGTATTTGTCTAAAATTTACGATCTTGAAATTATACCTATGTGGTTTGTATTTGCATGTGAATATTTCCTATGTGTGTGGGAAACATCCTTGATAGCACAAACGATAACAATTAAGTAAACAAACTGAATTCTACGACTTTTTTTACAAAGTTACAAAGCTGATTTGTATGGCTAATTGTTGCTATTATTCGAGTTAGCTACTGAAAATTGTTGACCATAAAGGAATGTAAAACTGAAATTGCATAAGTGGTACACTGAATTTTATAGAACAAAGGCCACAGCTTTCGGACTTTTATTTGTGATTAACTGTTGCTGTTCAAGTTTAAATTTTCAAGTTTTCTAGTTCGCATAGTTTATTAGTAGGATATTTTATTTTATATGTAAATAGCAGTAATTTAGTTTTATTTATGGAACTAGACTTGTGTAGGTTGCTTAGTTTAATAGTAACCTAATAGACGATAAAAAATTAAATTCAAAAATAGATACAAGTTTACATACATAGAATAATAATAATAATTATATACTACTATTAGGATAATAATTATGCTAAATAGCAATAGTTTTTTTGTTTGCCATAGTACTGCAATTTCCTTATCAATATATTAATTATCTTATAATTTGCCTCTTATTTTAATTTAATCTGATTTAATCTTTGCTTGTTTATAAATCAAAAATAAACAGAGAAAAGTAACAATTATTGTGGTTTAAACTGCATTTAAATGCTTGTTGATAAAATGCGAAAGCAAGGGCAGTGGGTCGAACTTAGATTGAAATCAACACAAAAGAAATAAATGATAACAAATTTATTAATAAACTAGTTTCTCTTCTGAGGAAAAATTGGTAAAATGATTTTCTATTTGTAAAGAGCAAATCAATTTCATAAAGTTTACAGTGCGCCTTCACCCAATCGAGACGAATTATACCACTTGATGGGTCAAAGCTCAACTTTGCAGCAAAAATCGTAATTATAATTATAAATAAATTGGATGTGGGCAAAAAACTTTTAAAGTTGGAAGAGTATAAAGTACGGAAGCAAATCACTGCTGATTCCTAGAAGATTATTTCACCTCATCTCATTGAGAAATCTCATTTTAAACAATAGCTTTCTTCAAGTTCCATATATCAATGCAATAATAATATAGTATTACCGTTTCGAAAAAATCGCCTAATAAAAACTCCCAAAACCGTTGTAAGTTCAACTTGTGCACCCACTACTACACTGGTTTTGATTTTCTACATCTGTTCTTACTGAAAATAACTGCATTCTTTTATTCTTATTCAACAATAATTAATTATCCTCAAACCATGCGTTGGTCTCATTAAAAGTCCCAACCACTCTCACTCTCTCGCCTAGTTCATTTGCCTTCCTAGCCTGTATCTTCTCGTAACTCTCTTCCTCTATCTTTCCACCTTCCAATCATCGGTTAATTAATTTTACCTTAGAAACCTCTTCATATAATATTTAATTTAAATAAAAATTAATAAAGTTAGAAAGACAACATTGCCAAATAATTAAAGATTTTTGACAATTTAACGATTATATAATCATAGGTCATTTGAAAACAAAATTTTTCAGCATATGTTTCAGATTTTTTATAAAAAGTTAGTTATTGAAATATTTGGTAAAAATTGGAATAGGAGAATCATTGAATTTTCATTATAAATTTTATGGTATTAGATACTTACTCTATAATATGATAAATTTATAGGTATATTTTCTTTTTTAAAATTTGTACCCTCCCATTAAAAGCCATAAGTCGCCACTGGTCAACACACTATCCATCTAGGGTCAGTAGCATCAAACTTTCTTTTTTGTCAGGAGGTTTTTGTGCTTTAAATTAAATATGTCAAAGTATATTTATGTTACCCGCATGAACTTTATTTTATTTTTCATTACAGATACATTACAAATATTTAATACTTGCGATTAAATAATGGTTATAAATTATAATACTATGTATATTTTTTCCGTGAACAATTTGCTTAATACACCATAGTGCATCGGGAAAAGGGGGGATCTTTGAAAAAAAAATATTAATATTGTTTAACTTTATTTTATTTTTATTTCAATTTAAAAATGTATGTACATATGTATTTGTTGCATCTAAACCCATTATCTATTTTTTCATTTTTATTGGAAACTCGTTTAGAAAGAGTAAATTTGGGAAAAGTTTTAAAAAGATGGGGGAGCAGGTGATCATTCGAATATTAAAACCTGCAAAAAATTAATATTATATAATTTACAGAACATTATTACTTCTGATGATTTGTTTCCTAGGAAAATGAGTACAAAACTGAAGCATACAGGTTCTGCTCTTGTCAACCTAATTTCATTAAAAATTAGTATTAGTAATTTTATACAATATTAGTTGCCTTGAATAGGTAATTACCTACAAATTAATTTGACATAAAAATTAATTTCAAAATTAATTCTATCTGAATTACCCAAAATAATTCGTACAACAACGTGAAATTACCCCATATTTCAAAATTATTTACTGGTATTTCCCTCAGTTATAATATTTAAATAACATTAATTTGTCATAAATTGGTTCTTATTGCAACACGTAATTAAAAATACTTTCTCTCAATTACTAATCTTACTCATTGCTGTGACAAGATTTTGTACAATATTTCGAAAATGTAGAACAAATAATTTGACACTAGACTGCTTCTGTTGTTTAACTTTAACAATCCAAATAATGGTTTCCTTTACGCAATTATATTATTTTTTATTTATTAATAATTTTATTTATATTATCTCAAGCCGTATAATACTGTACCTACTCATTCTATGAACAAAAGCTGATGATAAAGCTATACACAAAAGAAACAATTCAATTAACGTTTCTTCGATTTATTTCTTAATTTGCAATTTCTATTATTTGATTTTGTATTCCATTATGCATTTCATTATCTATTAGGGCGTAGGTGGAAAGCATATGGCAATACGGAAACATCTAACTTCTCACTGAACTCTACTCGTTCATCGTAATTTATGATAATCACCTCACTTACCATTACAAAGATATATCTCTTTTGCGGTACTTAAACTTGTGCTAAAGAAATGTTTGAAGTATTGTGCCGTTAGTTAGTTGGATTTAAGTTCAAAAGGCTAGACTTCTATAATCCAAATATATTCTTTTATTAAATAAAACTCTATTGTTCTAATACTTTATTTACTGAAAGCCTTTACAAAGCATATATAGTCAACTTGCTATTTAAATTCCTGTTGTCAATTAAATTTTTGGACAGAAGATAACGGTTAGAAATTAAAAAAACATAAGTCGAAAGACGAGGAGAAAATTTTAATTTGCCAAGGAACATAAACTTCTATTTCAAATTCGCTTTTTTTAATGTTGACAATTATTAGCTTTTCCTTAAAAGTGAAACTCTCTGTAAATCTTAAAAATTTATTATAGTTTAATGTAAGTCAGTAAACAATTTTAATTAAGAAGTATGTAACATACTTACCTGGTATGAAATTTATTTTAAAATAACTTTTTGTTTCAGGTTTTACCATGAATAAATAAAGTCAATATGATGTCCTGATTACAGGTAAGATTGTAAATAAATATTATGCACTCATGACTACATATATACTTATGATCCTATAAATTACGAAAACACTGCTATAAAAGGTTCCCAGGAAAGACTAGGAATCGCACCCAAAGTCCCCCCACTCATGATATACATAGATAATGGAAAAACTTTGGAATGCAAATGATTTGCACTTAATTTTATTAAGATTTGTGATTTTTTCTTATTGCATCCAATAAGACGAACACAAAAAATAATTGTTTGAGCGATAAACATCTCGGTGCATTCCTTTTTTCATACAGTCTACACTTCTGCAGTATATCTGATTAATTTACCCATAAAATTTAATAGCTTATGAGATAACAATTGAAGTTTTTAATAATTGCCACTTTGAGATGTATAAGCATTGATTATAGTGATCGCATACTAAAATTGCATCTTTTCATGCAAGGCACTTTCGTTTTTGCCTGTAGGACGTCCGAGAAAATTGCTCAATACTTTATGCATTAATCGTAAAACTGTCATATATTTTGAGGTTGTGGTACATGCAAAACGTGTTTTCTTGTTCATAAACCTTTAGTTTTGGATCGCAATCAATGTTAAGCTTCTGCATCACAGGTATGAGATGAGTTATGTTACAAAGAAGTCGATGAACGATGAGTTTTTTCACTTTTTATTCTATAAAAAAGAAAAAGCGTTGATTAACATTTTTAATAATCGAAATTTCATTCTTTCGATAGACGTTTTATTAAAGGTAATCTGTTTTTATTTATTATTAACTGTTAAACTTTTTTCAAGTTTACTTTTAATTTGCATTCAGCTCGTGCATTCAAATCGCCCAGTCTAGGTTCGTACGAGCTGAATGAACAAAATAAAGAGAATATCGATTGTAGATATAGGGGTTATTTACTATAAGTGTTGCAAGTAATGAAAGAACCTTGAAATAATTTTTTTAAGTAAACGAGAAAGATGTGGGAGCAGGAATAGTAAATTTATTAACTACATATTTTCACAATGACATCAAAAGTATCAATAGCTGCGATAAGCACTTACATTTTTATCGTATATTTACTAGAAAATTAATGCTAATTTATTATCGGTGTACCCACAAAGGCTAACACAAGATAGACAAATAATAGGTATAGGTATGCTTATAATCTTATAATAGCAATATAGCGAAATCCTGTAGTGAATTATTCTTTAAATATGCTAAATTCCACTTATGGACTTAACTTATCTAATATATCGTTTCTAAAAATGCCCATCAAATCCAACAATGAAATTATAAAGATAATCAATAGTTTGGTATGCAGTTATATGATAAAAAAAAGGACATTAATCCTTTGGAAGAACAACTTGGTTCAACAAACTGCACACAAAATGGTTTCGGTTTCTTAATTTACAAAGACCGTCTTCAGATTATCGACGCTTTATTGTTGGATACAATAAAACAACAATTTTGATCTACTACTATCACGAAAAATTTCTTTTCAAAGTTTTTGCTGCAATGTTGCCTGTAATAGCCAACCTTGGTGGCTATTAAACCCCAAAGTTTCTTTGAGTGCCCACTCAATCGTATGATCGTTCAAATATTTAAAGATTTTCTTTGGAAAACCATGACTGATAAATTCTTGCACAGAATTGCATCCAAATGAAGTCCTATAGTTAACTTTTTGCTTTAAGTTCTATTTAATCGTTGTTCGTCTAATAGTTTTAAACCGAAGACTTATTAATTTTTTTGGTAGTCGTTTTTAATTTGCGATTATTAAAATTGTCAATCTGTAGCTGTTCAAGATCGTTCACCTTATAAAAGAACCTTTCGTTTTCTACAGTAGCATAATCTGTTTGCATAATAGAAAAAAATATTGTAGGTGTAAGTATTATTCAGTCAATGACGCCCAAGCATTTATGAACTTAACCATGCTATTAAGAGCTAAGTAAACAGAAAACTGCAATCAAATCAACGAATGCTATGGTAACTTTGATTAACATTAAATACATAATCTTTTCTCGTAAGTTAGCACTTAAGATGGACAAAACCCATCGTCTCTTCTCTATTGATAGACGCGGGTTAAGCCAAGGTCACGATGGCAATGACTCGCGTTCGTGATTCAGGCTTGTACAGACTCCGTGAGCGTGGGCGCATACCGTCTGATCTCTTTTATCGGCGGCGCATCTGCACATCTCCACATTGGACAAACTTGTACTACGAGATTTCTGCTCTGATATAGTAACTGACAAGATTTCATTTTGGAACTGATATCAATTGATCTTCCACCAATGTCAACACACCTTGCTCCACGTTCAGTTTTTCATACATTTCCTGCTGCTATTGAAATTGGAATCACACCATCCACTTAATTAGCAAGCCTAGAGGTTACCAAATGGCTTATCCGGGTGTCGGCTATTTTCATGTAACTTGAAATTTGGCCTTTAACCAACATCCAGCTTGTGGTAACTACAACTGTATTTTTGTGTGTGCGATCCTTTATAAAAGTCTATCTTGTGTCTTCCCAATTGTTTTAATTAACAGTTTTCTGACCTTTTTATTATAAAAAAGTGAATTAATTTAACTTCAATTTGTGTTTTAATATTATTCATATCTAATTCTATTGTTTGTTTAATGAAACCCGTTAAAACAGAACGTATTTATAATTGTGTAATAACAGTTACAGATTAATTGTATATACATGTTCATATACATTTTGACACATTTGTCACGTATTTACCTAGGAATAGCATGTAGGTCAACCATTATTTGTACAAATAGTACAGTATACGCTCTTATTAACGGCAATTTAATTTAGTATAATTATGCGATACACTACAAACCAAAAAACTAGTAAAATTAAATGAAAAATGTTAATAGTTCAAATTTAAGTATTCTTAAAACGATTTGATCCGCATTCATCCAAAAGAATTGCAAATTGCTGCTATTGTAAATAAGCTTCCATTGACCATTGAATGTAAGGATGAAGTGTTTTCCTTTGGGCAAATGGCAAACGATTACTTTTTGGAATATTCAGTTTTTAAGGAAAGATCCCAGTTTTGGCCAATACCTTTCTATGGTTAAAGACGTCTTACCTTACATCAATCAAAATAAGTTGGTGTTAGAAACACGTGCTAGAAATTAATGTACTTATTGAAGTAATCCGACAGCTCCGAATTAAATATATTGTATGAATTAACGATGCTTTGTTTGACACTTAATGGCCACCAGCAATACCAAAAATGAAACATCCGTTATAAATCTTATAATCGTTGGATACTTTATACGTCAGGGAATTTGCAGTCCAAGTCAATGTTTTATCAAGGTTCAAAGACATTATTTTAACAATTTCTTGAATAAACTCTTTTTGAATGCACTTACGTACCTAACATTATTTTCATTATATCATTTCAAGTTTCCATCTGCTTTCTTTCTGTTGGAAACGGAAAGTATCTTCTGTTATTTTCAATCGACAAGAGGAAGGATATGAGACATTAAGTTTGTTTATCTCAATTTTGGTCATTAAATAAAATTGTGCTTATTATGTAATGTTGTTTTTTGCGCTAAATATGAAAACAAATCTTTTAAGGTTGAAACTAACAGTGCTATGGTAAATTTGTATTGCACTTGTCATTAAATTTAAGTAAAATAATTTACATTTTCTGCACCTTAATCAGTGTCATTGTACTTTTGAAAATCTGTCTTGTTGCTATAATCAAAAATGAGATTCATTCTGTATACAATTTGATTTCATTCGTCATCCTATTAAACCCGTTCGTTGCACTAGTCTTCAGTAATACCCTATTATCTGAAATAAGAATACGAAGACCAGATTGAGTTCAAAGACTTATTTTTCTTAAATAAGATATTCTAAAGTTCAAAGTTTTAAATGATTTTTGACATCGCGAAAATCTCATCTGTTTCGGTTTGTGATGATGACATTTCCACGTTCGATCAAAAAAGATTTGTTCTGCAAAATTTAATTCTTCTAGACGTGACTGTAATCTCGAGAACTTGATACGAGAGTTTATCGAAGTGAAGTTAAAAATAATGCAATTTAATTAAAAATGCCATTACATTATTAAAATAGGCACATTTTATAGCTTTTCCTCTTAATGGGATAATAAAAGTTTTACGAGAGAACCATCTCAGTTCTTTGAGTAAGGTTTCACACTACGTTAAGTTGGAATCCTTTAATTAACTACTGCTTTCATAAAAAATACTTATTTACAAATTTTTCAAAAGAGTTAACTAAAATTTATTTGGCCGGAGTCTACCTGCTGCCTTCAGGTAACCTTGTCATTGGAAGGTTTTCGCTTTTGAAAAATCAATATAGACAAACTTGACGATTGTATAGGAATTTTAGGTATTCTAAGAATAAGGATATTTTATTCGCGATAGCAAGTTGACTACCGCATTCACATCTACCTGACAGAAAATTTTTAATAGCATTAGAACATTAAAAGTTATGAATCGATTTCAATAAGTGAAACGCTTAAAATGATAATTTTAATGGACACGTAGGCGTTACATATTCAATTAATTGTATAAAGCATGTCACTATTGCAATTTCAGTCTCATTTATAATTGTATTGCAATTATATAGTCAAAATTTTATAAAATCATTATGCAACAATGCAATATGCACCCAGATATCTTACCATATTTGTACTTCATTAGTATTCATAAATCTTGTCTCAAAATTTATTAACTTTCTATTAATTCGCTACTTGTCATTTTATCTTCATTTGACCTTCTGAATATTCGTTGAATATTAAATGGCAATTATAAAAAGTTCAACTTCCTATAGAGAATTTGGCACTGCATGGTGCACTATTAAGATAACAATTACTTGAGTTAAACAATTGTTGAATGCAAATTATATTGATTTAGTGTTTACTTACCTATTCGGATGAGTCAATACATACAATTTTTATGTGTTACTCATCTTCAATTTGTTGTGCAACAATTTATTTAAAATGTAATTTGCATTGAATGTATTGTCTAGTTTTGTCAAATGACCGATTGAAGTTATTTATAAATATACTTAAAATTAATCGGACAACCTAATAGATTTATTTAATTAAGAGCAATGTCACTTTTGTGTACTTAATTACATTAGCAAAGGTGTGCTGCCTGTCAACAGTCTGCTTCGACGGTTAGCCAGAGCCGTGGTTCGCTAAAGATTCTAATCCTAATTTGAAGACTGATTTTCTAACATTGTTCAATTTCTATTATTTTCCATTAAAGATTTTTGAATCAAAGAAATTGAATCAAATTCATTACCCATAACTGCTCACTTAATCCATAATCTTATTGATTGCAAATTTCTTATACCAGATTAGTCAGTCTAATGTATGTAATTTTCAGTGGTTCGATAGTAGGTCCGGAATGTATGTGAAAACACTCCAACACTTTGCATACATATGATGTATGTACGACATATACTAAGCAGTGGTGTGCTGTGAATATTTTATCAATAGGACAACAGGCTCGCGGTTTTATCTTATTTTTAGAACTACATATTATGTAGATTTAATAAACAATGCCAACTCTATCAACTCTAACAAAATACTTTTGAGAAAAATAATAAATAATTCTTAAAATTAAAAAAAAAATTAACAAAGAGCTCGCGCGAAAATGGCGCTACAGCACATTAATGTGCAAATAGCATCATGCACAAGTCACAACGTTCTTTAAGCAAACAATACAAATAAGAGGAAGAATACCTACCACACACGGGCACTTTAATATATTGCTTATATTATATATAGACTATAAATTATTAATATTTTTCTGGACACCTTGCTAATACGCGACATATTCAAATGGCAGATGTCTCAGTAATAATTAATTTTCTGTTTATCTTTTTTAACATTTTGATAATTTATTTTTAATCCAATTTTCTTTTCATTACTTTAACATTTAATTTTCGTACTGTTCCCAAAAAAGTTATCAAAATCGCACGCTCTACCATGTGTAAAGCTACCGTTTCAATTTATTTGTCTAATTATCATGGCAGCGTGAAAATGACATATTGCAAAATCAGAAGATGTTTAATAAGCAAAATATGTTCTACAAGAGAATTACTATAATTTCTAAATTTTTGCATGTGAATTACTCATTATTATTGTCAAGTTACTTGGATAAATGTTGTAATTCGCTATAAACCGACATTATATTATTATGCAGTTAAGTAGTAGACCTTTAGATATAACGATGTTAACTAACTCAAGTTAAGAGATTAAATCTAACATGGATTAGTCGATTATTTTTTGTTGATGTTAAATATTTACATAACAATACAATTAAGTTGAAATATCACGAATCAACACTTATTTGATCTCTTAAATTAATTGTTATATATTATAATATTATGTATTAGTAGAAGTAGAAGTGTTGCATTATTAAATTTATTGGTTCCAGTTTTTGGTAATAATTTGTAGAAAACTCGTTTTCACTGCATACATACATTTATTATGCTAACAGTTTAAATGCTTTATTGTATAATATTTTATATTATTTAATGTCTAGAAAGGTACCTATGTTTATGCTCTTGCGATTAATTGTTTAGATTATAAAGTTTATTAATCTTTTAGCACTATACTTCATAATATTAAAACTATTTTGCTTATTTTCAAGTAATTAAAGTTTTATATTTGTTTACTTTTGATTTCTATGCTAATTTTTAGTAAATAAAATGTTTCATTTTAACTTATAGTTTACTATTAATTGTCACACCGTAATAAATATTACCGTACTTAAGTATGTTAGGTACGTAGGTTGTTTTCTTTTTATAAATTAAATCTATAAATTATTAGCTAGTGAAAATTATTATTAAATTTAAAATTGGTTGGCTAAGTAGTACAATGAAAAGGGTTTTGACAATGACAGGGGTCCCCGGAATCACTCAGGGAGTCGGTGGAAAATTAAAATTGATTTGGGGGTTCCTGAACAACTTAATTTATTTGAATAAAATTGATTTATCAAATTAATTTCTACAAAAAGAATACCTTTTTTTACAAGTTTTTTCCCTTGGGTGTCCGTGGATTAGTTTTTTGGATTTTTTTTAGTACAAAAATTATTTTTACAAAATTTTAAGAGTTTGTTGTACAAATATCTATTTTCTCTCTAGTCTATGTCCATAATTCGAATGTTGAACGTTTGTGCCATTTTAATGAATTCAGCAGTAAAATACATTATTCCCTATAATGGCATATTCGTTTAATAGTTCATTAACAATTTTTGCGTTGTAGTTCTATATTTGTAATTTTAAATTGAAATTGACATTTAATTAAAATATATTTATGCACATGTGCATCTATTATATTTATCTTCTTAATAAGAATGTATATGTAGCGATAAGCAATTAATACAATAAAGTTTAATTCCGAGTGAGCATATTAACAGGATTAACTGCATCAACGTTTGATCTTAATTATAGTATAAATAATTTTAAATAAACAAGTTGAATAGGTAAAATTTAAAAATATTCAAGTTTTCTAGAACGCTCTGCTATTTTCATTGAACACCTGCTTATACAGTAAGTGCGAACAAATTATAATTTAAAAAAGAAAAGTTATTAAAAAAATTAAATTTTACTATGCAAATGTGAACTACATAAACGTTAATCATCGTAATATATAAAAAACAATTTATGGCTTTCAACTACTCCCGTGTGAGCGTTTACAATATTATATTTATCAGTAAGGTAATGTATCAAGTACATTTTCCACTACAGTGATAATAAATGTTTCCATTTACTATCTATTTAATAAACGACCATAAAACTTGAATAATATAATTACAATTTTAGTGCAACTCTTATTTATACCTATTCAGTTTTAGATTGATAGCGGATATTTTATGCGTACGAATTCCTATCTGACTTGGCTATGAGTGCACATGCAATCACTATAACTTATACTTAATTGCTTTTACCATTGTCTACCCATGGTAAAAATCTTAAACAACGATTAACCAATAAAACTAATAATTTAAAAAAGCAATCTTTTATTATTTCGGCTGTGTGGGTACACCATTAACGATAGTTTCTCCTTCAATTGCACGATCGATTAAGTATTATGGTCTGCTCCTGCAGCAACTTCCGTAACCTATTATGGTATAACAGCACAATAGAGATTCAAACCCGAACTTTTCGTCCAGCGCATCCAACCGGTTACGTATCAAGTGCTACGTGCCGACCCGAGAAAACCACGTCATTAATACCATGAATGAAAACTTGTATACCCATTGAATTAATTTAATTCTTGCTTATTTGTTTCTTTTTACTAAAACGTAAATTATGCCAACCTTGATTTGGCAAATACAAAGCAATTCCAAATTGTTTCTTCATTACTAATCGAACATACTTAATGTTGCAATAGCTAATAGTTAATTGAACCATGAAGATCAACTTAAATCCTCGAATTAATTTACATAAAACACTCACACGGTCTCGTATACTAACCGATTAGGTGAACAAATAGTAAAAAATTTGCTATATTGCAAATGCTTGTTCGTACAAATCCGTTCGATGTAGATTCGTCTTAAAAATTATATTGTCAGCCAATAGCCAATAAAGACTATAATAGCTTTAGGTGGGTACTATTCAGTTAGAAGAAACGTCGCGTTCTTTAGCCTTGCTGTTTTTTCAAGGTATTCCTGAAGTGTAATAATAAATAATATTGAATTATTTATAAATAGTATAGTTGTTATATTCATACTTTACTGCCATAACAGAATTATATTTAAAAACAATTATTAATGCACAAGTAACGCTGGAGCTTTATTTGCGCCATTATCATTATGTTGTTTTCCGTTATCCATATTTCAATAACCTCCTAGTAATTAATTCTTTTTAAGGATAATTAAATAGTTTGATTGCATTTCTTGTTATAATGTGATGTGTAATTAATTAAATACGTAATTGGTGCCGGAATATTTCTTACGTTTTCAGTTATACTATGCTACGCAATATTTTTTTCATATTACACTATAATAACAGATTTCTAAATCAATTTTTGTATTTAGACACTGCCCTACATGTATTTGCGTGGGTAAGTCTTCGGTTTACCAAGCCTAACAGGTTTTAAATCCTATAAATCCAGTTTATACTAGTTCCAATATTATGGCAAAATTATTAAACCGAGATATATCACAATAATTATTGTAAGTTATTGTCTGCAGTATACAATACTAACGAAAGATTTTTTAATTTCAGGTGGAGTCCATCATCAGAAACGAGAATGTAGTTCGCAATTTAACTAGAAACACTAGTGTCTCTCAAAATGTTTCCTAACGCTACTGTTTCATCGAGAAGCAGTTCTAGTCGAAGTGGAAATAGCTATACGCGAAATTCCTCTCTTCCTTCCTTACGTATGCCCAATCCTTTATTTCCGAAAACATCTTTCAATCCGTTATTTCGACAATCGGACGCGTTTACTAGCTTCGATGCGTCAAATTTTATATTCCAAGATAATAAAAAAAACACAAAAACAAAACCTCCATCGTTGCGTCGCTTCAACTCTCACGATTCGCGTGCCAGTTTTAGTGAAGTGCTTCTAGAAACGGACTACAGTGTTTCCGAATCGTTAAAAAATAATTCTAATAGTAAAACTTCTCAAACTAGTCCAGATTCTACGGAAGAGAGAAATAGCAGGCATCAAGATTTTGAAGCTAGAGACTTTTTAGAAAGATATTCTTTGCCTAGAGTTGTGCGAGTCGAAAAGGGAGAACCTTTACTTCTTTACCGGTGCTTTGATAGTTTTACAAAAGTGGAAGCTAAAGGAGTTACGGGCAGAAAAGGCAAAGAAAAAGTGGATTCAAATTCGCTCTACTTTCCCGAAGGATATTCCGGTAAGCTATATTATTGCTTGCTTATTTTTACTCAGATTTGATCTTCTGTCAACGTATAAATTTGCTTATTCGCAAATTTTTTGTATTATTTCAGACGCTAATGTATTTACTTATGGAAAACGACATAATGTTAAAGCTCTGCAAGATAATTCCCACAACTCATCCTTCAAATAAGCATAAATATTTTATTACCTGGCTATTAATTTTAGTTGGTATGTAAATAGAGCTTTACGTTAACACACTTGAACCATTAATTTCTTAAAAAGCAATCTTATCCTTCTTTAAAGTGCTATACTATACTGTTGTTCGCAACAGCTTTTTCTATATCTATGGCAAGCGTACACATAGGGGACCTATATTAACATGGGATCTAAACCATAAAAGTGTAATAAACTTTATATCTGACCATTTCAGATAATTTTACTGAAATATATTAAAGAAGTCCAAAACATGACTGCATAAAGTATATAACACTCGTGAACAGGAAGATCAAGCCATACGTACTATGTTTTCAATTAGTAAGGATGTTGCATATTAATCATCATATTTTCCTATTAAGTAATAATGGCACTATTGTTTATTTTATAATTTTTCACATAAATTACAAAATTGAAGCATCAGGAAAAAAATGACATAATACAATTTTTAAATACTCTGTACAGTGTGTGAGAATTAGGTTTTGGAATATTATGACACAGGTTGTGGAAAGTTTATTGTTTTCAAAGTGTGAAATATGTGAGTATTGTAGTAGCTCATTTTCCCATTAGTCCTTAAATGTGATTGCATTTATCACATGCAGAATTCGTTTGTTGTAATGATAGTAATTAATTATTTCCTCATAATATTTTAATTTTAAGCCCAAACTATTTGCATAATTATGTAACTTCCTTTAGTTATAAAAAAACTACAATGCAAAATCTCTCAGGCTAGTAGTTGTGGTTAGACTTAAATTTTAGTTTAATGAAAATGCCCATTTAAGAAAAACATATATCATCAAAATAAGTCAGTTTTTTACAATGATACGTGCTTACCATAATAAATCTATTTAAAATGAGGAAGTTCTGGTATTTAGCTTTTATATTTCTGTTTAAATAAATTTGTAAAATGAAATTAATTTCTTTTTTATACGCATATTTCTTTTTTTGCTTCCTTTCTTTTTTTTATACTTTTATAAAAGATTTCTAACTAAATCATCAATATATTTATATGAAACTGAATATTATTTTTCGATTGTTATTGGCGAATCAATACAAATAAATTATATTCGAAAAATTAAAGATTTCAATTTTATTAAGGGCTTTTATAGTTTTATAGTTGATAGTAGATTTTTAACTTGATTTAGGAAATTGTTCGTTAAAAATTACAAAATTAATTTAAAAATTTTCCTTAGTGAAGTTAGAATAGCTTAGAGTTTTTCTTTATCTACCTTGAAGTCAAATTAAGCTAAATAAGCAGCTGAAGTTATGTGCAGCGGTTTTCGAAATATTGAGGGTGGAAGCTTTTGCGATTGTTCATAACTCTTAAAGTTCATCGTTTATCATAACATTAATTTGTTTTATTGAGAATTAAAATTGCGAACAAAATCTGATTTGCCTCCTTACCATTCCTTTGATATTGTTATTTTAAGTTTTTATTCAGTTTTGCGCTTCATATAATATATATTATTATATTTTTCATGATTAAGTAATAATCATGGTTTTGGTATATCTCAATCTTGTCTTATAGTCAAATTGAATTTAAATAAATTCATTAATAAATAAATTAACAAATAAATTAATTTAAATGTAAATACTAGGGGAGAGGCTTGCAGGTTGCCACTGCTTGCAGGTTGCCACCCCTGCCGGATTTTGACATTCTAACATTGTCATCCCCTAAATTTCGACGGACATCGAATACAAACGAGTAGTTGTCGCTTTTAATGTAATTGTGATGCACTCAAACACAATAACAGGGTGTTTGGTAAACAAAATGTGAAATTTTATTTATAAAAAATGAAAAATTAAAATTGTGTTTTTCTTCTGGGCCCATAAATTGAACATTTTCAACGAAAATTTAAGGGAAATATTTTTGCTGTGTTGCTTTTTCATTCAATTTTTATTATTCTTAAATAATTCTAAACATATCATGAGTTGGAAGTTTTTTTTCCTGTAGATTCTAAAGTGGTGTAAAAATGCAGGTTGCCACCTTTTTTGGTTTGCAGGTTGCCACCCCTCTTATTTTACATTGTGACGTATACTACAGCGACTGTTTAGGGACAGTGGCAACATAAGCCCCTAAATCGGCCCAGGACAGGTTCCCGCGCAAAGGGGGGGGGAGGTTTAACCCCCATTGCATATTTTATGTACCTATTGACGTAAACGCTTCTTAAATATTTCAAAAATTAATATAAATAATTATTTACTGATAATTGATGCATATTTTATATATTTTTAGATTTAAATGAAAAAAAAAATAATTTTTTTTTCAATTTTAACTTTTTTTTTCTTGTCAATTTACTCTCATTTTTTTTGTTTACAGCCAGTAAGTGTAATTAATATAAATCACATGTTTTTACTTGAGTTTTTCTACATTTTCAACAATTTTTCAAGGGGTGGCAACCTGCAAGCCGAAATTTCAAGGTGCCGATTTTAGATACTTTTGAAAATTTGCTGTAAATTTTTAGTTTTTGAGAATTAAAATGATTTTTTGCGCAGGATCGTGGCTTTATACTTCCTCTTTCCTGTATATGTTATTATATCAACAATACGTTGATTGTATGACGAGTTATGACCAAAAAAGCTATGGGGTGGCAACCTGCAAGCCTTTCCCCTACATATACCTTTCAGTGAAGGTTCCAAGAGTAGCTAAGGCCCGTAAGCAAATATATAAAACGGGCCCCTAAAAAAACAATGTATTAATTTTGAATTGCGTATATTATTTAAAAATCTCTTTTTTGATATCACCGCCGCCACTGCAATGGGCCCGATTTATCCCTGATTTCATAAAACTTTTAACGGGCCGTTAAATTTAACTAACCAATGGAAATTATTCCTTAGTGCTAACAAACCAATAAAAATCATCTGTTAATTTTAACGGCTTGTTAAAAGTTTTATGCAATCAGATATTAGTGGTCTAAGTGCGCGTAGGGATATATCCCTGCCCTCCTATCTAAAATGCAGAATTTAGAAAAGTGCACTGGGGGGTATTCCATACCCCCCAGACCCCCCGGATTACACCCAATTATTTTGTGACTTAAATAATATGTTTAGAGCTTTGGAATCGGAAAAAACTGCTTTCGCTGCTAAATCTAAAAGTAATTTTGTTTTTGCACATCAGAGAGTAAAAGTCTAAACATATTACTTAAGTCACAAAATAAATGGTATAATGGGTATGGAATAGCCCCCAGTGCACTCTTCTGGATTCTGAATTTTAGGTAGGAGGGCAGGGAGATATTCCTACGCGCACTTAGGCTACTAAATGGGGGGCCCCATTGTACTACCTGCGATGCAACGGCTCTCCGTCCTGTCACTCCTCAAAAGCCATCCTATCTCCAGGATGAATTCGATCGAGACAGCTGCATCGGAGGTAGTACTGTTTATAGTACTTATAGTATATAGTAGTAGTAATTTTTATATTTTATTGTTATAATATTATATAAATATGTTTATTTTCAGTACCCATGAGATTAGCATAGAATTTAAATTTTTTTGTTTTATAGAACTTCATAAAAACGAAAACTAAGATTTCTGAAAAATCCTATTTTGTTTAAATGCATCCCTTAAATAATATTGGGAAAGGATTAAAATTGGTAGGTATTATTGTGTAACATTTATATTAAAGAACTGCTATTATTATATAAAATACTAAAATAATTTATTATATTATTAGATAATGATTGTTTCGTTTTTCCACTTCATACATTTGGTATATTTACAATTGCCTATTGTAAAACGGGCCTTAAAGGGACAAAATCAAAACACTTTTTTGTGTTTAAATTTTTTGTATTGTTAGTAATAGCATTGTAATAGGAAGCACAAGAGCATTTAATACAAAGTATAACGTAATATATTAAAATATTGAAGATATAAAAAAATTTAAAGGTTACAATAATAAAAATCTGACTAGTCAACAATAACAAACCAATTTAAACAAAAATAAAGTTTTTTAAATGAAAAACTGAAAAACAATATAGAACTTGATACTACTACGTAAGATGCAGAGTTAGCAATGGTTCTACTATGTAGAAGCTAATGAGGTTTAACCTTCTTACGGGCCAATTAATAGGTGTTTGGAGATCAATTTTATTTTACTTTTGGTGACCTTTCTTGCTTTTTTAGGTCGATGTCGCTGGTTTGTATTGTTATATAGTTAGCCGAATTGCGTTGTTCAGTTGAATTGTACCTTATAGTAGTTGTAATGATATAGAATACAAATACTGAATGGGTGGGTCTAGGACAATTAGATGCGATTAGTCGCAGATCCATATAGCAGCCAATTATTTCAATTAAAAAGATTTGACGTATTTGCAATTCATTTATTTTGTAATACATACGAATCAATTATTACTATTAACGTATAAAACCTTACGTAAGAGAAAGGGTAGTCTCAAATTTTTTTTAAACCCTCAAAGTATTATCTTGACCCAAGAAAGAACGGAGAATTTACTTTAAAATGATACATTCGGATGTTTTCCAATGTTTCTTCAACTCCGGATTTCCGATATCTCTTAAAGATGTGCCAATAGCATACAGACTTTTTGCTTTATACGATTACTAGAAAGTCAATCGACCACCCAATAAGCGATTGAGGCAGGTGTACGATCTTCGCCAGCACTTAACAAATTGGTTTCCAAATTTTTTCACTTCTTATATTCTTAATTTTTTCTCGCGGGCAACCGATTACCAGCTTGGTGGCTAATACGTTTTATGTCTTTATAGGTCAATTTCATAATCCAAGTTTAGCTTAACGCATTTTTGAAAAGAAAAGAAAAATAAATTTTCCGTGCTAAGCTTAGGTAGCCAGGAACACTTTGTGGGTGCAGTAATTTTCACATACACGAGTATGTACTTCGCAGTGGCAATTTCTCCACTGCATCCGTTCTTAAGGTCGTCCTTTAGTTTATAATGCATATAATAAGATATCGGAATATTAATTAAATTATAAAGGTAAAATGAAAATATATGTTATTTTGATTTATTTATACTGGCCGTATTAATCTGATACTTGATGTATGCTAATCTAGCTGCAGCCTTACAATGTTTTACCGTTATTATTATTGCTCTACTACATAACTAATTGCATTTAGCCTAACCATTAATTGAATTTACCAAGTTTACTAAATAAATCGTTATAGGTATACTACTTTGCATAAAATCATAAATCAACCAAAAGACAAGCCGGCTCCCAGTTTGCAAGCAAAATTGGTAGCGCAACTTATTATAATATTTAGTAGTAAGTAGGTACTACACCTAATGGAGTTTTTCCGCGACCTAAAAACGTTAAAGAATCAAGATTAAGTAAATTAAAAAATATTAAATTTTTGTTCACGGTGACACAACAGTAATTTATGTATATGAGAAAGAAACAACTTTACATGCCAAAATAATTACTATTATATTGGCAATGGCTTATAAGCTTACAGTAGGTGGTGTGGTTGTAATGTGTAAAGAATTTTCTTAAACTGTTCCATAAAATTGTCTTAGTTAATAGAACTTGAACAATCGATTTTTAAGATCCATTCTGTAATTTGTTCCATATATTGCACGCTTCGCGAGCCTGTAACTAATCGAAATATATTCATGAATTCCCGCTCGGAATAATTGCAACTATATCTATAAACCTACTTTAGTATAACTAATCTAGCTGTTGTTGCAACATACCGTTTTCCATAAACTCATTAGTCATTAAATTTGAAAGAAGCACAAAAATGATTATAATGAAGTTGAAAACTATAAGAAAATTGCATCAATAATTGTAGAGCATAGCAAACTAAATTAAATAATTAAATTGTGCAATAAGTATTTATTGCCTTAATGATACCAATATTGAGTAAATCAATCATTTATTTAATTAATCAAAAATTCATCATAATCAAGGTGCTACTTATCATAATAATTATGATATTAGCTAAAATAAAATTCAAATTTTTTTCAAGTAGGTACGTAATAGACATTGGAAATTAAATTAGAAATCTATTTAATCGAATTGAAGAATCTCAATTAAATGTATCTCGAAGAAATATTACGTATTTTAGTTACGTTATGTTGTGTTGTTATGTATAGGAACATCTTCCCACGTCATTGTTTAAAATCTATTTACAAAACAAATTAATTTTTTAAAATTGTTACCATAAAAGTGGGTTCATTATAAAAGTGCAAATTAAAATTTTTACCTAATCTAATGGCGTTAATTACACAACCAAGATATTTATTTACTTTAGCCGAAGAACACACCCACTCGTATTATTTAATAAGTTGTTAAAAATTCATGACAAATTAAAAAGCGCTAAATCTTCTACACCTAAACACAATTAAAAATTTCATTTTGTAATAACACATTACGTTCAAATTAATCTATCATTAAATCATCAGTTAAACTTTTATTAGAATTAATATGTAATTTATAATCCTGCAGTAGGTTTTTAAAAAGTACACCTACATGCGTTTGCATTCAAAATTCTTTAACAAGATTTTCAAGGATAGTAAACCAAGAAAATCACTGAAACTTCAATTAGAGATATGCGAAAAATTAATTAACAACAATAACTATGTGCGCATATAAAAAGAAGAAGAAGAAGAAGAACGATTGTATGAAAATACTCGTCGAGGTCGATGTTAAACCTTGAATTACTTTTTTGAGCAAAAATTACATTGTTAATAGTATGTATTTTCAAGAAATAATAGATACTAAAAGCAACAACTTTCAGTTTAACACGGCATCGGCATTGTCACTACTTTATGTAATAAAATTGTATTGTCGATATTTTTTGTCAACATTAAATTAATTATTATTTTTTTGTTTTCAGGATGGTTTTCTTTGACAAACGAAAAAGGCGAAAAGTCTGCAGTGGTTCATTCTTCGCTGTTACAACTTGTTAGAGAACAAGTTTGTAGTTTTATTAGCATTCAATCTTTTACTGCCTACGCTGCTAGTAATCAAGACTCTTCTGGTAAGTTTATGTTCCGATGTAAACGCAGTACACATAAAAGTCAAAGTCAGAACAACGCGATATTTTATAATAAAATTAATAGTAGATGAAGGATTTAAATTTACCTATTACAAAAAATATAATTAAAATGCTTTGCTGAATTATTATTTAATTTACAATAACCATTAACTTGAACCTTTTTCTTCATAACTCATTCACTTCCCGTTTTTATTCGTTTAGCTCTGAATGTTAGCCGATGAGGAATGGAGACACAAAGATACGATAGAATGTGAAGATATATACGTTTCTTCTGTCTTCTTACTATTATCCATCCTACGACCACGCACCCACTTCCCAACAGCCACAGAAAATCCCACAAGTTGTACATAAAGATTTTTTTCTTATTTCATTATTTTTCAATATTCACGAAAAAAAATAATAGGCTTTTGAATATAAAAGTTTTTATGTAATATTACAATGGTGATAAATTGTATTGAACTGTGTGATTCTATATAAGGGAGGGTTGGAAAGCCTACAATTTGCTGTTGTTGAGACCATGCATAATGTACCACCTTGTGGATTTATGGTCAAGAGTTAAAAAATATCAAAAATATCCGATTTTTTTAAATAGGCAATGCTGCTTACGTGAAGTAAATATAAGGCATCTCGGTATGGAATACCAGTAGCAAAGAAGAATATTTTTCTATAGTACTTGTTTTGCACTCTTAGGATTATTATGTGAATAAATTATATTTGATTTGATATTATCATCGATGACATCGTACAATCTTTCCTAACTAAAGCTTAAAGGCTCTTACCACATAATAAATATAAACTTATCGGAGATAATGATCGACCAGAACTAAAGTAAAATTTGTTTCGGTGCTGAATCTGGGAAGATTTTCAAGACAATGAAAAAGTTTTCAGAATAACTGAGAGATTAATTATTATGTATGTATTATTTTAATAAATATTCACACTACCGGGGGAAAAGTCCGGCACAGGGTCCGGCACTTTAAGTGACACCAACTTCACACAGCTGTAGATTCTAAACAAAAAATGGCAGCGTGTTCATATTTTGAGAACCGTAAGTCTGTCAAGTTCTTTATAAGCCTACGAAAACATTTCATTGTAAGTCGTAAGTGAAAAGAATTATTACAGATGAAAATGGAAACAAATGGAATCAGAAATGGTTCGAAAGGTGAAAGAGCGAATTCGAAGAAATCCACGTCAGAGCGCAACAAAAATGGCTGCAAATCTGAACATATCAGACAGAAGCATACGGCGCATCCTGAAAAATAAACTCAAATTGAAGCCTTATAAGATTCAAAAAGTACAGGATTTAACATCAGTACCAAAGGCAGTTTGTCTTCAACGATCAAAAGCGCTGAAAATCTTGCACGCGAGCGGCGATCTCGAAATTTTGGTATTTTCGGATGAGAAAATTTTTACTGTCCAAGAATTTGTAAACAAACAAAATAATTGTGTGTGGTTGCAGGGCAAGTCCAACAACAATTTAGACAACCAAGTTGCAATGCGTAAACAATCGCCTGCTAGTGTGATGGGTTGGGCTGCTGTATCTGCAAATGGACGCTCTCCGCTCGTTTCCATCGACCAGGGAGTTAAAGTTAACCAGCAAGTGTATCAACAAAAGGTGTTAAATGATGTGCTTATCCTTTGGGCACGTGAGCAATTCGGTACAAACACCTGGACATTCCAACAGGACTCGGCACCATCCCATAAAGCTCGGATTTTTTAAGAAATCACGTTCCACAGTTCATTTCTTCGCAACAAGTAGCCTCCATACTCGCCAGACTTGAATCCGATGGACTTCTCCATATGGTCCATTTTGAAGGCTAAGGTGTCAACGAAAAAATATGAGAATGTGGAAACATTGAAGTCATCGCTTCGTCGGGAATGGCAACGAATTCCACAGAACCACATTCATGCAGCGTGCAATGCTTTCATCGGAAGATTGAATGCCATAATCCGCGCCAGAGGTAGCCATATCGAACAGTAACATGTTTTTCATAAAATTTAATGTGTTTCCATCATTTTGTCAACATATTTAATAAAAAAATTCATAATTGATGAAACTACAGCACTTTGAATTCGTGTCACTTATAGTGCCGGACCCTGTATATCTACGTACAAAAGAGGTCTTGTAATATATCTGGTTTTGGGCACCAAATAGCTAGATCTTGTACTTTGTCATGTCAATCAAAAAAAAAACTTGAAACAGTATCTTCACACATCTTAGAGGGTGCGATTTTAATTAATCTATATGCAAGTTTGAATGCCATAAGTTACCAACAAACTACTTCGTAATTTCAATAGTATTCCCTAAGCAACTTCATCAAAAGAAGAAAGGTAGCTTACTTTGGACATATCTTTAGAAACCAAATTTCCAATTAATCATGGAAGGAAAGATAGAGAAAAAGCGAGATTTCGGAAGGAAGATAAAGAGGCAATTCTGGCTTAAGATATGGAAGCTGTGGTTTAGTATTCGGGACATTGCATCTGTTTCAAAAATAATTAGACTTGAAACAGACAGATAAGTGCGACATTATTTTAATCTCTTTTTATTGAAAAATTGTTTCATTCAATTTCAATCTACTTAATTTTGAAATTCTTATAAATGTAGTGAATATTTGTTCGTTAGTTGAAATTTCATTGATTCAATGAACGCTTTCATTTGCATTCTCTTGTCTTTTTTGGGCTATTACACTATTTCATAATAATATTAAATTTATCATTTTTACAATTTTTTTATTAACTGCTTCAATTTAAATACTTAAATCGCCATCGTTATCTTCTCACTTTCTTGATATTCTTTTTTTATCATTTAGACCCCTTAAACCCAATTGGGGAATGAATATAACTTTGTTTAATAGTTGATGGTGGCCAGTCATCAATCCAGGCAACCGACCGAATCCAATCAATACCGCTAGATAATACCTATTTAGCTGTGGTCTAGAGGTCTAGACTCTAGATGGGCTTAGAGCTAAAGCAAGATAACTCCAAAATGATAGTTTTGAGAAAACACGACTTTAATGTTAAATAATAATGTAAAATTCGTATTTGAAACTTAACAATTTTTATTCACTAAATTCCGATACAATGACATTAAAACTTGAAAATAAATATTTTTTTAGTATTAAAAATAATCAAATTTCTTAGTAATTTAAAAAACAGTTTGAATGTAAGGGACTTATCTTGTTTTGCCACGTAAAATTATCAAACATGGTGCAGTTAACTCCTTTATAATTTTGATTGTGAAAGAAAATATTATAGAAAATAGATTAATGTTTCTATTTATCTCCATGTAGCTATGACCACTCTCCAAAAATCTGTGTTCGACAGTTAACATATAAACAAAAGAAGCTTAATAGCACTTATTTAGTTTTTGCTTTCAACTACTACATGAACTACTACTCGAACACGTTATTATTATAGTCTAAAACAAACTAACTGCACTTAATTTATTTTTGCAGTACCGAGAGTTGTAAAAATGGACTTTAAAACTAAATATCTTTATTCGTGATATCCTTACAGCATTGGCAATTGTTTAACTAACTTATTAAGCAAATGGCGGTCTCAAATATTTTAATGACATGTTCTTAATTAAGCAACCAACATGTCTAACAGAAATTTATTTAATTTATACTATACTAGTATATTTTGATTATTTTAATTGAATTTCAATGTATTAACTCACTAGGAGATCAATACAGATTAAAAATCATTTTTGTCTGTTTTTTGTTAGGCAATACATCTCTAATTGGTTCAACCTAAAAAAGATCAGTGGGTCATGACGAGTCAGAGCGGCCTTTAGGCCGCACAACTTATTAAATTGAGTTTTACACCATTGATATAATATTAAGAGGTCACAGCCGCCAATATATGGTCACAAACAAAAGTCTTTGATCATTAATGTTAATTACTGTAATTCTTCGTTCCATTCCGTATATATTTCTGTTTACTATTTATTTTAATTAAAAAAGTAACAAATTGAGAAAGTAAGTTTTAAAGAATTGAAAATTATTGTTTTATTTGTGAATAACACTTCAGCACGTTTTTATTATAATAATTATTGTAAAACAGATTACATTTTTTTTCTTACAATAAATTGCTTTATTTTAATTTAAATTATTTTACTGTTAATTTCAATATTCTTTCATATTGTCATTGCATTGCATTTATTTATTACTGGAAATATATCAGGCCCTCGAAAGCCAAACGTAAGAATTAAGTCGAGCGACTTGACTACTTTGAGTTATTTGTATTTTATGTATTATTTTCTTTCTTCTCCGTTATCGGAAACTGTTCTTAAGTCGTTCGATGTAACTCTTGGTAAGTTTCCGACGACGAAATTTATTCCTAGGTTTAAAAGTGAATCGTGACCTGTGTAGCGAATAATTCCTCTCTTTGTTCCCTTCTTCCTTGAGATGTAATACACTATTTTGTTACTCTACAGCTATACGAATAATAATAGCAATAAAAACTGCTACAAACGCATTATAGTAAAAGAAATCTTATTTTTCGAATTAACTTCTTTTATTCTTCAAATGTTGCTTTCAAGTTAATGGTTGTTATGTCCCTGAAGTAAAGCATGTATGCACATATTATGTAGAAAAAATTTAATTGACAAACATTATTTTACAATTAACTAAAAAAATTAAATTATAAACTCTTTTTAAAATAGTAGTCATACTATAGAAATAGAAAGTTATAAATTCTTACTTAATCTTAATATTTTTCTGCATTATGATCTAGGCAGGTGTTAATTAATTTACTTACGCAAAATTGAGGTAGAAAATATCTGGCTCTTTATATTTTTTGTTCAATTAATTACTGAAATCATAGCACTTGTAATTTGATAAAAAAATTTATTAAGCTAATTTTTAGTATTTCATTTGTTTTTTTATAAATAGTAAGGTATGCCTATTGGGTAAGAACCTAACATTTTTCCGCTATAAGATATATTATTATTTTATAATTAAATAATTTTTTAATTTATTTTATCTATTTGAGTTTTCAATTCTCCCACTATTTGGAATAAGAAAAACGATTTGACTTTTTTAGTTTATTTTTTTATGTTTTTGCAGATAATATTCCCGGAAAAACTCAATACCTGAAAACTCAAATTAGAGGTGGGCAAGTTTTTCAATTACGAGCTGTCTTTCAACATCGTGAAGGTAGCAAGCACTCCGACACGAGAGCATCTCGAGTGTCCCGTTCAACAAAAGATCGAGATCTAGCTAATCGTTACGCTCAACTAATTAGTCAAAATAACCAGGTAAGTTAAATTTATAAATATAATAATTAGAATTAAAATAATGGTACCCGCACAATCTGATTTATTAGTTTCAACGTTGCGTTGCTTAAATAACGATCTCGCAAAATTATTAGAGCGTATCTTGCAGCTTACATCTACTCGGTTTGATTCAATGTACTACATGTTTACAGTCTTTAGATGAAACAATTTTAAGTAGCAATTTCTGTAAACACGAATTTTAATTACTGGAAAGTTAACAAATATGTTTGTATTGTAATTACACTAATGTTAAAGTTGAGTACTGTTTGTATTAATAAAAATGTTCCGGAAATGGAATCACCTTCAACATCGAAATTGCGAAATTGAAAACTTCTAATACTTCTTTTCCTTTTTAGGAACTCTACGTTCCACTAACAACCAAAGGTGAATTTTATGAAACCTACAGTTCAATAAAAGCTCGTCTATGCTTTCCGGGATTGATCGACAAAACTGGACCTCTAGCTTTAGATCGAGACTGTTTGTATAAATTAACTCATTTACTAAGAAGAATAGCTCTACCAATAAAAGTCAAACTAATCAATGGTCCCCTTCCGAGTGAAATTCCTAAGGACTTTACAGGTAATTTTTCTAATTATATGTTTTTATTACTACCTCCTCCTTATTATTGCAGTTGTACATTTTGTAAACGTGATTCGAATTCATTATGAAAGAATGGCTAAAGTACCACCTATATAACCTTTTAAAAACCAATTTATTTAAAGGCCAATGAAAATCCTAATTTTGATTTTTACGCTTCTAATGTGGTTTGTCCAATTACAGTAATCATTAATTAAAGTTCTGTCACTATTCATTAACGGTAATTATACTTTACCATTTGAGATAATAAACATTTAATCTATCTACAAATAATGAATTAAACACTTACGCTATATTATAGCTCGACGAATTTAATAAATGAACAGTTTATGAGAAAATAGTATATAATTTTTTCCAACAACTGAACAGGCAAATCCTTGATTTTTTTCTAGTTTCGGATTATAGAATCTCAACTGCACGAAATAAGAAGTATTTTTATTTCATTTTTTTTTTCATTCAAAGAGTACAGAGATAATTTGGCCCAAAATATGTAATCCGAGTTTTATTTTATATTTGGTATGTCGTATTTTTGCAATGACAATGTAATGAAATTGTAGATGTTTTCAACATACCAAATACGAATGCGTTTCTTTTTGATTTTATTTTATATGTCAATACTACGCCCATACTTACTGGCAGTATATTATTGCATCTTTTCATAATAAATATATACCATTTGTGTACTTGCATTTATTACTTAACATGACCTTTCGAAATATTAATATTGTAAATTATTACAAGCGGTATGGGTACCTACAGCAAAAATTCACTTTATTGATATATCAATCGATCATTTTTCCACTTCCTTTAAAAAACAATACCCTCGCAATTACCCAATACAAGCTTTACAATGTATCAATACGACAGACGTAGTTAATCCATGAATAGGTGTCACACACCTATATTTCTTGTAACACGCTTGAATGAAAGTTGCTTGCATGTTATAAGAAGATTATAATTATGTGTAATAAAAGGAACAATGCCTTTACCTTTGTAATTTGTAATTATATAAGTGTTATACTTGAACCTTTCTTTTTACTCTTGTTAATTGTCATACTCAATAATGTAATCAACAACACATTTGGCAAGTGTTTAAATAATTGACGCCATTAGTTTCAACTTTTTTTAAATATACTTTTATTTGCAGATACATTCGTTTTGGAAAAGAAATTTCAAGAACCTCTTATGGTGACATGCACCTTGCCACCTCCTTCGGACCACACGAAACACGAAATAAACTGTATAAATTTAAATTCAAAAGTTAAAATCAACAAATGCAGTTTGGGTTTTGATTCTGAGAATCGTTTATTTAAATCTCAACGAGTTCAAACAGCTTTGGCGTTTTGTCATAAAAATGTCGAAAACTGGTACCGAGAAGTGCGATTGGTACCCAATATGCAAATACAAAATAATATTCAAAATAAAATTTCCGTTTGTAAAGAGTGCAATAAGAACAATCTGAAATGTTCGGAAAACTGTCGCAATATGTCCAAAACCGATAGTTTAGAATATAACGATTCCGACAAGCAGATAATAACCAAACAGGCTTTGGACAAATTTCCAAAGTCCAAAAAATGGTACCGACATTTCAAAATCTTAAAAGTGGGAAATGAAAATAACGCTAACGAACAATACAGCGATATAAGAGATCCTATAGACGGAATCGAAAAAGTCAAGAGCATAGAGAGATATAAGGATATGTCGAAATTAATAGAAGATAAATTTGGCAAGAAGAGTTACAATCCTGTAAAAAAATCTGCCAGTTTTATGTATTCGAGTAAAAGAATCGATCTGGAAGAAACTTCCAACGACAACAATAATCCGGCACTTTTAAAGTGCCAAAGTTTGGACGCTCAAATATACACAAACGAAGACGAAAATCGACACATGGAGCTCTTCAAGCGAAATTTACATAGGCGGATTTCAAATGCTTCTGATAATTTTAGCAACAACGAATTTCAAATGTGCATTCTAGAAAACGACGGTGGTTTGGTGGATACGAAATCAAAAATGCATTTAATATCAGCTCAAGGTGAATCGTTGAAGGAATTAAGGTCGTCGAATCTTTACGTTACTAAAATTGATTTTGACGAAATAAAGCCGGCAGACGAGTTTTTAAAACTTAAGAAAACAAAACCAGATTTAATACCCACGCTACCTAAAACTGAATCTTGTAACAAATCTTATATTACCGAGAGATTGTGCTCAGAATTTCACGTTAAAACGAAAATACAAAAAAAGAGCAACAGTAAACAAAATTTCTCACATGATCGTACCAGCATCCGAATTACGGATTACATGAAGGAAAATAAAAGTGGTTATTCGATTTTTGATAATCGGTTACCTTACACGGATAATTTGAGCAATTATCCAAAACGAGACATGAACATAAAATCAGTTGTGGTACAAGTTCATGAAGAATCTCTGCCGAAAAATAAAAAAAGTACGACCATTACCGACGATATTCCTTATAGTAATGTAGTAGACGAAGTTAACCAAAGTTCTTCCGAAAGGAAGTCTCCCGACGAAAATATTTACGCCGAAATATGTGAAGAAAATTCATGTAATTGTGATAGTATGCAAAAGTGTAAATGCTCCAGAACTAAAACCAATAAACTCAATTATTATTATGTTAGATTAGGATCAAACGGAGATAGTGTTATTCAATCTGATTCTGATGAAGCAATTTATAACACTTTAAGATAATTAAGGAATTTTTGTGTACATAGAGAAAAAGTCTTTAAATAGTCATTAAATATTTCAATTGAATATTTTTTGGCATTTATTAATTATATATGTGTATATATTTAGATGCATATTTAAATAATATCAGCTAAGACAAATATTAGTAAAATTTTGTGGCAATATTTAATTTGATAACTGTAATCTTATGTTAGTAAATTTTCAATTATGTCATTACTAACAGCATTTTTTTAACTTACGAATTATTGTAGATCGTACAATGCGTATTACTTTCTGTGCATTCGTATTTGTCCAAAATATTGCAATTTATAAAAATTTCTGTAAATGTTCGCATAATTAAAGCTGTCCTACAATTTTATTGTTTTATCGTATAAATTATTATCCTAGACATTATTCGCGATTTACTTTAAGCGAACGCCATCACGCGGAAAAGTATTAAGTTAATTTAATACGTACAGTTGGTATTAGAAAGTTATGTTTATAAACCAAACGTTTTTGAACCATTTTTTTTAAGAATAAAATTGTTATGATCCCCCCTCCTACTCCCGAAAAGAAAAATACGAAAAAATAATATTTCAGCTATCTCCCCTTCTCCATAAACATCTTACGTAATACATGACTGGCCCCCTAGTATTGAAAGCAAATTCTAAAAAAATATTTGTGTGAGAATGGAGGCCAGTGTATGATAAGAGGTACTGCCAGAAAATTCCAGACATAGTGGAAGCATTTTATTGTACAATATACCTTGCACCAGACTGTGGATCAATGCATTTAAGACAATTAGTTATACTTATAGTTGAAAGAATTTAGCAGAAAAGAATATGAAAAGGGTAGTAAAGTTGGCTAGAAAAAATTAATAGTTCTAAATCATGTTTATATATATATGTTACGGTCAATGACGTATTTCGCCGAGTTCGGGCTCCTCTATGGTGAGGGTATGTCCTCCCAGTCGAGGTGGTTTGATTTTGGGGATGTTTTTAGCTAGTAAGAGAGCTTTTTTTAAAGCTTTTTGGAGAGCCCCAAACCATTTTGGCTGGAGCAACCACGGCAAATCACGGATCCACCGAAAAATTAATTAATTAAATTAAATTAATTTTATCTCCGGGCCGTTTTAACTGATGCAACCACGACGAATCACGGATCCACCCTAAAAATAGTTTACATTTGTCTAAATTAAATAAAAATCCCTGTACACTTATGAGGCCGTGAAAAGGGCCGAGTTGCTGTCATTTATACGGAAAAACGCGTGCACGACGTTTTACGCACGCGTTTACGTCCAAAGACGTAAATATTACAATAATTTGAAAATATTTACATCATTGCCCACCGTTAACGGGCGTTGACGTCAATGGCCGGTCAATGACGTTAATGGCCAACGTAAATGGGCATTGACGTCATTGTCCGGCCATTGACGTTAATGGCCGAATTGTTATCATTGACCGTAACATATATGTAACTTAAAATATATTCAGCATACAAGAAAAATTAAATTAAAATAAATTGAACAAATTCGAATTAATACACCGAATACCGAATTAGAAATAAATTTTTAACAAAATAAAGAACGATATGTTATTATCAGATTTTTGATTAAAATTTTGACCGTGGGACAAGGTCTCAATAATAATTTTTAAAATTGTATTTTGCACATTTTTATTTAATTTCGTGGTCTTACGATTTCTGATTAGGTACTCTAAAGTAAATAATGTAAAATAAACTCAATGATTTATGTCATATTACGAATATTTTTGAAATTTAATTTTTTACTTAAAAGATTACTAACCCTAAAATCAGCTTCATGAAAAAAATCAGCCTAGTTTTAAATAATTTCAAATTTTATAAAGTGTGTTGTGTAAATTTAGATAAGCAAAAAAAAATACTTCGCTTGACGTAAATAATTCTATTATTTAAATAATATCATTAATTTGACAAAACTTCCCATACCGGGAATCGAACCCGAGCCTCCTGGGTGAGAGCCAGGTATGCTAGCCACTAGACCATATGGGATTACTACTATGAAATTATTTTATGTTGCTACCCTCCAAGCAAATGAGCTTTAGTTCAAAAATCGACTATAGAACAGATTCTAAACATATCCTAAATAATAGCAATTTTTTATACAAGTGTCTTAACAGCAAATAAGTTACGAAAGAAATGTTTAGCCACGAGAGCTTGCTGGAGTGGCTAATTTTTCTTGAGTAACTTATTTGCTGTTAAGACACGTGTGTAATACAAAGCTTTATCCAATATCTCGTAATAATAGTTTAAAATGTAATTAAAAGTTTTGACATTTGACGTTTTAAAATATCAAATTTAAATTATGAAAACTAGTAAGTAGTAGGTGTACTCATAATTTACATATAAGTCACTAGTGTGTAATTATGAATTCATAAGTCCACTAGTGTTTTATAGACCCCATAAGATATGTAAAATCGGCATTATTATGCCTTCATAAGACAGAGGTGTTGGATAAAAAGAATACTTGCTATCTTTCATAAACATACAACCACGGTGCATTTCATTGGTAAGCTGGTTCTAAAGTTTTCGGATTCGTTTAGAACATGGTCAGTTTAATTAATTTATAATTTCCATTCGGTAATCTGGATCTGATGAGACCAAATTCCACGAGTAAAATCGTGGACAATATCGAAATCATTGGTTATCTAGTGAGTCAGTTTAAAATTTATAACTTCTACATAAGTGAATTCTTAGTGAATCTCTGCACGTCTGTTTATCTTATCTATTTATTTGTAGATCAATTAAAGTCTAAATCCTCAACTACATTATATTATTTTATTATTTTAGTAAATAAATAATTCATTGTAAGTAAATAAAATTAGAATGATAATTATACATGAAACAATATTCTCTTATTTTACTACTAGTGGGGCGGCATAGTAAAATAATTGCGCATTTTGTGATAAAAGCATGAAATTTGTATCAATGTTGGTACATTATATGAACTTGATTTTAAGATATTGGGACACTTCGTTTTGCGTATGCGTGAAATTTGGGAGCCATTTTAAATTCTGCACATTTTTTTATTGATGCTATTTTAGATTTTGCATATTTTTGGGTTTTAGAACATTGAAGTTGATATTCAATGATAAAATTACAGTTAATCTACAGTAAATTGATACTAACATATCATCGGTTAAGAGTGTTAAACTGCTAACTCTTAAAAATTAAATTTTACAGGAGACAATAAAAGCTGTATAAACAACAAATGCTTCTGCAAAGAACTTAGTTCATCTTTGACAAGATTTTCAGCCAATACTTTGTAACTGGAACTACTGTCTCTTCTCTTTAATAGCTTTGGATTTGTTAAAACTTGTAGTGTATCCAGTGGCGTATTTAGAAAATGCTTTTGGAGGGCGCCATATTAGAGATTTGTCAGAATCTCGTTAATCTATTCATGCGCGTTAGTTGTAACTAATTCTGAACATAAAATCCCAGCACGCTTCTGCAGCTTCTGCTACAACGTGTCATTTTTTGGTGGAAAAAGCACTCCGGTTAGTCGATTTTTTATTACTAACCAAAAATATATTATCAAACCAAAAAGATTAGGACTAAAAATATTTGTCCAATATTAATCCAAACCGGGAAATTTGAATTTTTAAGCAAAAATGTGGGAAGTTTAACCTTCGGCTAGAAAAAATTAAAACTTGGAAAGCATATTTATTTAATTACCTTACTGCTCACGGAGTTTAGCAGCAACTTTCTGTGTTACTTTGAAAGTTAATTATAAAAATAATTTAAAATATAATCAAAATTGTAAACCGGGGGGTCTGGGGGGTGTGGAACACCCTCCAGTACATAGAGCAGGATTTACACTCTTTTAGAATACTAGAAGAAGAGAGGCCGTCCACTGCAGGCCGTTTTGACAAACGCAACCATGACAAAACTCGGATCCACCCTAAAATGTAGATTTGTAATTTTTGAATTGGAGCCGCTTCAGGGATATTTTTAATGAGTGGAGCTGCTTGAAGATCCCGTTCTTTCTCGATCTGTATCTGTATGTTTTTTCTTAAATTGTCTTTTGGCCCAGTTTACCTTTTTTTTAATGTGGCCAGTTTACCATCACCCTTAATATCGATTTTAGATAATAATAAATAATGTGGGGCGGCATAGTAAAATAATTGTGCATTTTGTGATAAAAGCATGAAATTTGTATCAATGTTGGTACATTATATGAACTTGATTTTAAGATATTGGGGCACTTCGTATTGCGTATGCGTGAAATTTGGGAGCCATTTTAAATTCTGCAAATTTTTTTATTGATGCTATTTTAGATTTTGCATATTTTTGGGCTTTAGAACACTGAAGTTGATATTCAATGATAAAAATACAGTCAATCTACAGTAAATTGATACTAACATATCGTCGGTTAAGAGTGTTAAACTGCTAACTCTTAAAAATTAAATTTTACAGGAGACAATAAAAGCTGTATAAACAACATTATAAACAACAAATGCTTCGGCAGAGAACTTAGTTCATCTTTGACAAGATTTTCAGCCAATACTTTGTAACTGGAATTACTGTCTCTTCTCTTTAATAGCTTTGGATTTGTTAAAACTTGTAGTGTATCCAGTGGCGTATTTAGAAAATGCTTTTGGGAAGTGGCATATTAGAGATTTTTCAGAATCTGTTAATCCATTCATGCGCGTTAGTTGTAACTAATTCTAATACATAAAATCCCAGCACGCTTCTGTTGCTCCTGCTACAACGGGTCATTTTTTGGTTGAAAAAAGCACTCACTGTGGTTAGTCGATTTCTTTTACTAACCAAAAATATATTATCAAACCAAAAAGATTAGGACTAAAAATATTTGTCCAATATTAATCCAAACTGGGAAATTTGAAGTTTTAAGCAAAAATGTGGGAAGTTTAACCTTCGGCTAGAAAAAATTAATACCTGGAAAGCATATTTATTTAATTACCTTACTGCTCACGGAGTTTAGCAGCAACTTTCTGTGTTACTTTGAAAGTTAATTATAAAAATTATTTAAAATATAGTCAAAATTGTAAACCGGGGGGTCTGGGGGGTGTGGAACACCTTCCAGTACATATAGCAGGATTTACACTCTTTTAGAGTACTCGGAGAAGAGAGGGGATTTATAATTTTCCAAATTTCGCCAGGAAAAACCAGGAAATTTAAATTTTCAAGCAAAAATTAGAGAAATTTAAACCTTTCCCTAGAGAATATTATACTTTGGAAAAACATTTATTTTAGTGCCTAACTGCTCAGAGTTTAGTAGCAACTTTTACGTTACTTTGAAAGTTAACTGTCAAAATTATAGTCAAAAGTGTAAACCGGCCGGTCTAGTTTCTAGTACATATAATAAAATTCCCACTCTTCTAGAATACCTAACAGAATACAGAATAATTTTGTCAATAAATTTTGTCGGTCCAAGTCATCCTTGAGGGTGGGGGGGGCAATTGCTCCTTTGCCTTCCTCTAAATATACCACTGAGTGTATTTTCTTGGCAAATGAAACATAGCTCCCAATTTGTCATCGGTTGTTGTTGTGATGTTGAAGTTGCAAAAGGGTTTAATGAATACATACTTCTTAGTGTGTAAGATATGACATTACTCATATACTTTGTATATACATAGATATACATTTCAATAATAGAAATGTTGTTTATAAGCTTTTATTGTCTCCTGTAAAATTTTATTTTTAGGAGTTAGCAGTTTAACACTTTTAACCGACGATATGTTAGTATCAATTTACTGTAGATTAACTGTATTTTTACCATTGAATATCAATTTCAATGTTGATGTTGAGCCCAAAAATATGCAAAATCTAAAATAGCATCAACAAAAAAATTTTCAGAATTTAAATTGGCTCCCAAATCTCATGCAAGCGCAATATGAAGTGCCCCAATATCTTAAAATCAAGTTCATATAATGTACCAACATTGATACAAATTTCATGCTTTTATCACAAAATTCACTATACTCCCTTCATCATTTATATAGTTTTATAATGAGAAAAAGTTAAACTTTTTTTACGAGTTTTACAAGTTTACAAATAAGGAAATGGAAATATTGTTCAAAAAATTTCCCATACCGGGAATCGAACCCGAGCCTCCTGGGTGAGAGCCAGGTATCCTAGCCACTAGACCATATGGGATAGCTACTTTGTACTTATTTTATGTTGCTTCCCTCCAAAACTTTCGGTTTAGTTCAAAGATTATTGCAAAATTTATACATATTTGTTTGTAATTAATAATTTTAACTTTTTCTTTGTCCTTTTCATTTTCTATAAGGGGCAATCTCAAATTACGTCACGGATAAAGAGGAGAGAGATTTAAATTTATGAAACGTTTTGTAACGATCGATGGGAGAGGAAGGGTTTCATAACATTATCAATTATCATGTACATATAGTTAACTTTTAGAATTTTATATATTTTCAAAATTTTAAACTTTTTGAAAATGCCTATTTTGAAATATGTATTTTGATTGTATTTATGAAAGGAATCTCTTAAATATATTATTTTAATACATAAATAATGAAACAAAATATAATAAGCAGTTCAAGCTCGAGATGTAAAAACCCAATACATCTGGCATAGTTGTCCAGACCAGGGGTTCCTAAACTTTAAAGATGACGGAAACACCAACCAAATACCTTTTATTTTATGGAACCCCATATCATCAATGAGCTTCGTTTTTTTTAGCTTTTCGCATTTTTTCAAGGGAATAAGGGAATGCTATAATTTATGCGAAAGAATTGAAGGTGACGACTGAGGAACGGGATACTATTTGTAACCGTGGTATTATTTAATTTTAATAGCTAATATTAATAGGCGGAACCCTGATGAATATTCTACGGAACCGCTAGGTTCCGCAACGCCCAGTTTGGAAATCCCTGGTCTAGACTAGACTGTGTCCATTGATGTCATACTGACGTGTTGTTAATAATACACACAACAATTATCGACTTGTAATCTGTAAGAGAGGAAACTATTAATTAATTGATATTAAAGGAAAAGTTTTAAAATACCAGCAGGTATGGCCAATATGGCCCCGGCCATAGGAGCTGAAATTAAAAATTGAAGACGCCAAAGAAGAAGTTTGGCTGGGAATATAAAAAATAAAAACAAAAATTATTAGAGAAACAAAAAAAGTAGTCAAATGCATAGGGCAATTGGTTCAAAAAGAATGAAGAGAATATTGTTGCTGAAGATAATAATGACGAGGAAGGAAATACATCGAAGTGTGAAGGCAAAATAAAGATGTTCCTGTTTCTGAAGAAGATAATGAAAATGAAGCAGAAGGAAATATATCTGAGTACGAAGTCAAAAATAAAGATGTTCCCGAAACCGCCGAAGTACTTTGTTTAGAAAACAAAGGAGAAAACAACGAGAAACAGAAAAGTAGTGAGACTGGTAGTGAGATTTAAAAATTTTTAATTAGTTAACTATATTTTTCATAAATTTAATAAATTTTAACTTGAAGTTAGTCTCAAAATTTCCGGGAAAACCTTCCTTCCAAGAAGAGGGGTAACAACCCCCCTACTCATTTCCGTTTAAATTAAAAAATAGGATGTTAATAAATGCTGTTATTATACAATTTTTAGAATCAAACTGTTTTTATTTTCTACATTTACATCTAATTCTTTTGTACGATAAAGTCACATGAGAAATTGCATAGCGTGAACCAGCTTTTTAACTGACTTCAAAAAAGGAGGAGGTTCTCAATTCGACTGTATTTTTTTATGTTTGTTGACTACACAATTTTCCCACGTTTAGAAAGTCTACACCTTGCGGTTTTTTAGTTCTGCCCAAAATTGTGTAGGAAATTATATATGAAATTGTGCAGTCTAATACAGCCTTTAATTTAATATTTCAGAATATAACGTATAAATTCGAGAACAAATCGAGATATTCATGTAGATTGTTGAAACACACTTGCTTGCATGATATTATAATAAAAAAGATTATTTTACAAAATTCCATTTAGTGCCTTGTCTGATTTCATAGCCTCAACAATATTTATTTCGTCTATGAATCATCAATTTATTATTGCAGTAAAGCTGCTACTTTCTATTTAGTTATAACTCTGAATTTTTAATGTGTACGAAAACTTATTAATAAGACCCTGTAAACGTTCTACTTGTAATATTTAGTTCCAATGCTCGACAACGTAGTTCATTTGATCTACTAACTGTGTGTATAACCTCAAAGAGCTGATAAATTTCACGCTGTAAAAATAATTGAAATGGGTACAAAAAGTTATTATGAGACTCAAAATATTGAAAAATTATTTGCAAAAAACTCTTTAGTTAAAATTTGTGCGCCAATGGTTCGTTACAGCAAGTGAGTATTTGATTCTCTTCCTGACTACGACTTTAAAATTTGCCACCATTTTAGGCTTCAATTTCGCAATTTGGTTAGAGAATATGATTGTGATTTATGTTACACTCCAATGATATTAGCCGACTCCTTTTGTCAAAGTTCTAAAGCAAGAATCAACGAATTTTCGACAAATTTGAGTAGGACTGTTTATAATTTTAGTAGATTAGAAACTATTTTTAGCTATATATAGTACCTATACACTTCTTAAGTTTTATAAATATGTGCACACTGAAATGCTGATTTATTTTTTTAATAAATTACAACACTTAAAATTTTAGGAGATACTCCAGTGATTACACAGTTTGCCGCTAATACGGTTCATGATTTTGTTGGAGCATCATACATGGTATCACCGTATGTTTGAAATATATTTTTACCTAGGAAATTTTTATTATGTTTTTTGAAGGTATTGCAGCGGAGTAGATTTAAATTGTGGATGTCCACAGAAATGGGCCAAACAAATGGGATTGGGTTGTTCTTTATTAGATAAACCAGAATCGATTGCAGATATGGTTACTCAATGTCGAAATAGAATTTGTAAACCATTTAGTGTTAGTGTAAAACTGAGAATATCAAAAGATGAAAGGTACCAACCATAGTATTTAAAAATATTTAACTATTATATATAAATAATTTAAGAAAAACAATTGAAATATGCAAAAGATTGGAAAAAGCAGGAGTTACTTTTATATCAATTCATGCAAGAACCCCATCACAACATACTGGAGAAATTAATAGAGATATTTTAAAATTAGCAGTAGAAAATGTTCAATGCCCGATTGTTTGTAACGGAGGAGTAAGAAATTTAAATGATTGCATTGATTTGCATAGGAGCACCAATTGCAAAGGTATTCTTAATATTATGCTTGTTAAGATTTAGCGTTAAATTTAATTTTTAGGTGTAATGGTTGCAAATAGTATTTTAACAAATCCTACTTTATTTTCTGGTTCAGATGTAACGACATTGGAATGTGTCCAAAAATGGTTAAACATTTGTTATAACTCAACATTGGATGAAACTTCATATGTGCAAGAAGATGATCAAGAAAGGATTAGGAGTATTCCCGACAGACCCAAAAACTTAACATTCCAATGTTTCCATCACCATTTAGTTTTTATGTTAGAAAAAATGTTGACAAAATCTCAGAAGAGAATATTTAATAATCTTCGAAATTTTACTGATGTTTTGGCATATCTAGAAGAGCATTTAAATGTAATTCCACAATTATTTAATAAAGAATTGCAGAATGATTACAAAGTCTTAAATTTAAATTATGACGATAAAGATGAATTGTATAATAGCTTGAAATCTGGTAATGCAAGTAACAATGATTTAACAAAAAATAAATCTTGTAATTATAATTATGAAGATTCTGATGGAAAATTCTTTTCTTCTAAAATTTCTAAAGATACTGAATGTGAAAATTATAATTTACTTGATATGTTTAATAATTAATAAACAATACAAAATATTTTTCGTCTGCTTTTACTTTTATTTTAAGTTCTATATAAATAAATTTATAATTTTTTTATATTTACTGATATTTATAATGCAGTTTTATAAAAGGGCGGGTACTTAGGAAAGCAATCTGTTGCTCTTGCCGGTAAGATGGATGGAAGTTCTGTAGCTCGCAATAAGATACCGCCACTTGTCTTTGTAAAATTTTGCAAAATCTTATTTTCACAACAATGCAATGGGGGGAAAATATAAATTGCATTTTTAGCAACAAATTGAAGTATTTTGCAAATTTTAAAGATTTTTTCATTTTGACGAATCCACCACAAATGATGAAACAACCCACGAAATATACCAAAGATGTACTTCTGCTGATAATGTATCTGCAAAGGATTTTAGGCAAGCAAACTGACAAAATGTCTCCCCAAATTTCCATTATTAGCTATTCCTTGAATTGCGAATTTTGGCTTATTCCAAAGCGTTTCTTCGCTGCATAATTTAATGTTAACAGAAAACTTTCACCAGACCAAAATAATTAATGGATACAGCATTTTTAAATAGGAGAGAGTTCAAGTATTTATTACGTACATAAAAAAATTTTTTTTGACACTGTAGTCCTTTCGCCAAATTTAACCCCTTTGACGTTTATAGACTAAATTTTCAATTTTATTTACCAACTAACTTTACATTCAAAAAAAAATATAAGAATAATACAATACGTAGAAAATCAAAATTCAAAAAATTTAAAAAGGAGACAATTAACACATAACAGGTCTGGATTAAGAAAATTTGAAAAAAATGAAAATTTCGTAATACGAAGTACAATATAACGTTATTTCATGGTTATTGCCATTCTTCAGTTGCACGCATCGATTACGATTACATTGTGAAATTAGAAGAAAAAATTTTTTTTTTTTTTTTTCTTCTAATTTCACAATGTAATCGTAATCGATGCGTGCAACTGAAGAATGGCAATAACCATGAAATAACGTTATATTGTACTTCGTATTACGAAATTTTCATTTTTTTCAAATTTTCTTAATCCAGACCTGTTATGTGTTAATTGTCTCCTTTTTAAATTTTTTGAATTTTGATTTTCTACGTATTGTATTATTCTTATATTTTTTTTTGAATTTAACCATAAATACATACTAAAAACCACAAATTTACTTAAAATTTTTTATTTTGAGTTCTTTTTCTAGTTTTACGCCTCACGGTTAAAAAACGTGGTAAATTTTTGAATTTTGAATTTTTTCAAAGTTTTTAGAAATCATATTAAGAGGGCAGTGCCTTCGGATTTCAAACTAGCAGTGCTAGGTAAACGAATTTCTTAGTTCAAATCATTTTTAAATTATTCATACTTCATGTAACAAGTTCAGTTTTGATAATCTTTGGAGGTTATGGTAAGTCAATTTTGTACAATTTAGTCGATAATTTTGTTTAGTTTGAAAATTTTTTCTTCTAATTTCACAATGTAATCGTAATTGATGCGTGCAACTGAAGAATGGCAATAACCATGAAATAACGTTATATTGTACTTCGTATTACGAAATTTTCATTTTTTTCAAATTTTCTTAATCCAGACCTGTTATGTGTTAATTGTCTCCTTTTTAAATTTTTTGAATTTTGATTTTCTACGTATTGTATTATTCTTATATTTTTTTTGAATTTAACCATAAATACATATTAAAAACCACAAATTTACTTAAAATTTTTTATTTTGAGTTCTTTTTCTTTTTTTAACCAACTTTACTTTTAAGCACCTACCTGAGAAAGAGAGAGATGGATAAAAAAAAAATTTTATACATAAAATTATCATTTTGTCTAAAATCACAAAAAAAGTACAATTTTGAGCAGTGCGAGTGTACTCCGCTCACCCTAAAACTAGATTAATTTGTCATTATTTTCCTAACTTTCAAGGTTTATAAAATTGCATAACTAAAAATTTTAATAAAATAGAAACTTACCTTTGTGTTGTTAAACCATATCCAGAAGTCTGGATCAAGATCATCATTTCAAACTTTGCTTGCTGTGCCCTGGAATATTATATAAAATGTTAATTACAATTTGATAAGTTTAAACATTCTATTTGAAATTTTTACCTTGACCACTTCCTTCGGATAATACAAAGATGCGGAAGGAACACTTCACTTTCACGAAAATCTCTGAAAATGAACACAAACAAAACATAGTAAGGATCTAGTACGACCGCACTTTACTTCATTTTCAAAAATTAACGCATGCAATAATAACTAATCATTTTTAGTTTATCCACAATGACGTTTTTGCAAACCCGATGCGTTTTTGTGTCGTAACTAAATTTTCGCGAATTATTTGCGTTTACTTGCGTTCTAACATCAAGAATGTCGTCAACTTCTTTGATCAACACTTATTCAAACAAGTTCCTTAAATCACGGCACTACAACCTGCAAGTTTTTAATTTTTTTGTGGCATGTTACTAATCAAAGTAACTAAAAAACTGACTCATTCTGCGCTGCCAGTTCAAACACGATAGTTTTTTGTTTTTGGTTTAAATTTGAAGCATTTGTTTACCAATTTATAATTAAATTATAAAGTAATATCGCAATAGAAAAATCATACAAATACCATTTGAATCAATTATAATTTAACAAATTTGAAGAGTAATTCCACGCAAATAGAGTTTAAATTGTAATAAATTAATTACAGCCAGTACTAAAAGTAATTAAACAATTTGTAACAAAAATAACTACATGGGGTGCACCAGCAACCTGCTTACTTGAAAAAGGGTTTAAATTTAAATTTAAACTAGGGCTTCTCTCTTGTACTAAAATGTTTAGCATTTAGACCAAGGGTGGGTAAACTTTTTTCATTAAGGGCCAAAGAAAAGAAATTTCACGGAGAGCCAGAATTCTAATAAAAAAATTATTTTGCTTTGAAATATTTCAATTTCAATTATGTTTTAGGGCTCATTTTGTTCTCTTTTTAGTCTTAAAAATGGAAGAATAAATCTTTCGAAACGTCGGCACATCAAATCTTTGTAGTTTGATTTAACATAATCCAATATCCTGAGATTCCTTCTGCACATTTGATTTTTGGATGAGATACTTTTCATTTAATTTCAATTATTATTAATGTTAAGTTAGAAACTTTCTTAGTTAAAAAAAAACTAATTTAACTTTTGGGGACTGCCAGGGAACGAACCCCACAAATTTCATTTTTTCCTAAATACTAATGAAAAGAGGCGAATTTTTTAAGCATATTAAAAAAAATTGCGGATTATCCATTCGTTTCCGAGAAAACGGCATTTAAAAATCGAAAATTTTACATAAATATAAAATCGCAATACATCACATAATGGGAGGAGCCTAACTGCTAATTAATTTAATTTTAGTCATTTTAGGATGGATGCGTGATTTGTCGTAGCTGCTTACTCGCTAAAAACATCCCTGAAAAAGCTCTACCTTGGCACTGAAGCACCGGCGTGTCACGGAGACTTCTACTCGGCGAATAGCGTAGCGTAGCTGAATGGCATGCAAAGCATAGAGTGCCGGAGGCACTTTGTTGTTCTTCATCTGGTGATGGAATGTTGGCGATGAAATTCTTTGGAATTACTCTGGCGTGAGTAGGTTATAGTTAAAATAATAGTAGAATTGTTGGGAAGAGTAATAATTTAGAAGTAAGGCCTACAAGGTGAAGTTTACTCGGCGAATGACGGCTATCACTAAGAGTATATATTATCTTAGCACACGTACCGTCAACAAAACTCCCGTATATTTGACAATTCCTATGTACTCCCATGTTAGCAATATGAAAAATGTCGATTTTCAAATACCGTTTTCTCGAAAACTAATGAATTTTTTTTTATAAAATTATTGAATTATTAAAAAATTTAAGAGTTTAAAATGCAGGAAGTTGTTTTCTTAAACGTTCCATTTCTTTAAAAGCATCGGTGTTACATGGTTTTTTACCCATTTCAAGACATGGAATTAACCCTTTATTTCTAATGCCTTTCAAAGATCTAAATGCTTAAAGTCATATATGCATAGCATTTAGCAAATAGCGATGAAAGATATGGAACTCTTTTAACCAATGTTCCGCCTAGCATTTTATAAGTAATTTAGTAGTCAAGTATTTAAATGATACGCGTATAATCGGATAATCGGATTGTCTTTGATTTGTTGCTTACGTTCAGTGAGTTAAACGTATTTTTTCTTGTCTTCTTCTTTTTCTTACATACCTATATAATTATTTTTATCTCAATAAGCACGTTTCATTACCACTGTTTCAGTAGCCACCTTTTCGCGGTATCGCTTTATAGCCTTCTTAAGACGTGCTTCGCCCTGACTTGGCGTTTCTTCCACTTTTCGTTTTCTCATATTTAGCTTCTGCGAAAACGCGAAACGTTTCGTGTTTTCAAACAATTCAAAATTAAAATTTTCAAACATGTTTTTTTGTGATGCGGGCCCATAAGCTGGGCGTGTAAATACGCCCCTGGAATCATCTTCTTGTACTCCAACTGGAGAGTTTAAAATTCCTTCTGGTTTCTTCTTGCTTCTTGCTCTGATTTTAAAGCATAATCAGAAATAATTAAATTTGATTTGGGTAGTTCCGAAAATAAATATTGATCATATTTTTTTTCTGAGTATTCATTTGAAAGTGCAATATTCAATTGGTTTTAAAGCTTTTTGAGTTTTCCATGTCAGCCGTTAGTGTAACTACCCTTTTTTAATCTAATACGGTATATAATGAATTTTAGCAAATATTATTACATATTTGTAAGCTACTTTATATACTGAAAGCAAATTCTGGAGAAATGGGTTAATCTTATTAAGTTTATAATTAAATATTTTTGTGAAGATAGGGGCCGGTTAATGGTCAAAGCCCTGACCGAAAAATGTTCTCAATCCGGACATGTGTATAAGATACTAGCTCTGCAGTGTACCATGCACGGGGAACTTAAAAAATAACAATTTTTCATTTTCTTTCTTTCAAAAATTTCCAAACCATTCAAGATATTTTTTTCAAAAAAGGTTTTTCACTTTTTCTTTCGCTAATTTAGCGATTTTCAAATTTTTAACAAATCAAACAGCATTAAGAATTTTAAATTGCAAATAGATAGATTATTTTTTGTTTATTTGATTGCAATAATTGCAAAACTGAATTAAATTAAAAAGAACAATGCTTATAAGATTTTCCACGTGACCAGTCCACTCTGATACTTTTCGGCTCTACACTTGATTAAGGATAAAAACCTCCTGCTGGCACTGACTTAGTTGTAGTTGTAAATATGAGGTAATCTTGGAATAACATTGAGATTTTCTGTAAACAGTTTCTTTTCGCGTACCCCCCCTGATGTAGGGCAGCAGACGCTTCAATAGACTATAATTTATTATTTTGGAGCTGATTTTTTTATCGCTGCGTGTTTTATTTCCAAGTTATGCTAAGAAAAAACTACCTGACCGATGAAGAATTTAATAACTTGAAGATAAAAAGTTTTTTATCATAACGCGTAGATTTTGTACGTACTTCAGAAATTTAAATATGTGAAGGTTTTCATTTTTAAACGCACATATAAAAATGTCTAACAAAACAAAAAATAATAGGAGAGAGATGTGCAGTAAACGGTATCCAAACACGCATGTTAAGTGCGACAAACTTTCCCTTCCCCACTAACCTTAACCGGCGGCTTGCATAAGCAGTGCGTGCCCTCTAAAAGTCCTCTAAAAGTTAGGTCATTGAATTTGGACTTTTGAGTTTTGCCTTTAAAACTCGCGACCGTGTTGTTGCATTCTATCGAGCAGTGGCCCTAACTTAAATCTCTTTGTTCTCGGCAACTAGGCTCAAAATGCGCGGTACCGATTTTTTGTACATTTAATGCTCAACAAAAAATATTTTAATAAATATACAAAATTTGGAAGTCGAGATAATTTGCTACATGGTTTTGTGCGTCTGTCTGGTATCCTATAATAGTTAATTCAACTCGAGTCTGTTTATCAATTACATGACGCATAAATTGGGCAATGAAGCCCGCCAACTTATAAATCATTAAAAACATGCGGGTAGGAATTTACATCAACTAAAAGGGCATAGAAAAAATAATAAACTTTAATTAATGGTTTTCTCACACATTTTTTTTGCAATAGTAAAATTTTGATTGTAAAGCTGCTGCAATGATACCTACGGTGTAGCATAGATAATGCAATGTGAAATTTCGAATTACATAATCCGAATCCAAAAATTAAATTTTGTAATAGCGGTACCGTTAGACATTTAAACATAATTTTACTTGCATTATTGCATCGAAGACGTGGCCGCAAAGAAAGTTTATTCATATCGATAAACAATTTCGAGACTTATTTTAATCACTGAAGCCAATTAAGAAAAAATGTTGGAATGTTTTTAATTTACATTGCACTTTGTTTTTTACATTAACGAAAATTATAATTATTTACCTTAGCATAGTGAACCTGTTCCTTAATTATAAAATTTTGTAAACAACATTTTCGGTGCTTCCATCGTTGCTCTGGCATATAAATTTTAGAAATCTCACCTATAAGCTGATTTGGAATCTTATTAATATTTCAGTTGTTGTTCATTATCGATATTGATTACACAATTATTTTACCTTGTAATTAATCCGACCATTTGAATTACTGTAAAAGTACTTTCGTTAAGCCATAACCATTCTCAACAAAACTTGAACCAAATAATTAACATTTTTTTCTGTAACACTTGCACCAATTAAAACATTCTTCTTTAATTCATTCTTCTTTTTTAGCAATGGTAAGCCAGTTTACCAATTGGCATTGTTTTAGACATATAAGTAATATTTAAATTCTAATAATTTAATTGTAATTTTTGTAAATAACAAAAAAAGGACTGATTATGCATTCTAGCCATATCACGCACTGGTAACGTAAAATAGCAACGATTCTAAAAATAGTAGACGTCTACCAACAAGTAAACAAATTAAACCATTATCATTTCATTCTAATGGTTTTCTTGAAACCTCAGACTTTGTTTTTTGCCCGATCTTTGATCTGTGGTTGTTGTTACAACCCTGCAATCGGCAGACACATATTCCATTAGCATTTTAGAGTAAGGGTGTACTTGACCTTAATTTAAACCATTACTTCATCCCCTTGTTGCAAAACAAGCAACAATGGTTCAATAAGATGTGTAAAAAAACTCCAATAATGGTGTACTGCTATTGTTAAACGAAGCATGCACGTTTCTTTACTATATAATAGTTAAAAAACAGTGCGGGTGAACGTCGATGGTTAATAAGGGTTCAAATTTGGGGATGCATCAAATACCTTTTTGTAAAGCATTTAAGTTCAAGTACTTCCATAATTATCAATTTTATCGTGTTTTAATATAACTTATTCTTAGCTCATCGGCCCATGCACCCATAAAATTTTGTTTGGATATTTATTTTCGCTCTTATTTAAGTTTTTGGTTAACTTTTGTGTTACACGCAGAATTTTTCATGTTCGAAATAGACGTACTTATTTTAAGAATCGTACTCGACTTGTTTATGTGATGTTGGGGTTTGCTTGAATGTATTTTTTGCAGCTAATTTTAAAGGCGCGATAGTAAAGGCATCGTTAATTAGATAGAATGGTTTAGTCATTTTTTTGGCATCCTAATAATACCTACCTCTAAAAATATTGGAGAACTTTCTGTAAACGTAAACTCAAATCCAGTCCTTAATATTTTCAACTGAAATTATTATGCAATTACAAAACTGCAGCACTATTTACAGCCTTCACCAAACGAAAGTTATTTTTAAAGCATTGAACGAAAATACTCCAGCTACTTATCAAGTTTAAGTTTACAGGCGTATCACACAGATTTGCACGTGGACCTTTGTAAAAATAGAAATTTGGTAGATCAATGAACTACGTGGAAGTAAACATTAAGTACCAAAATTATCTATTACAATACTGGTGCTTAAAAATTAATACGTTAGGGAGTTGTATAACTTGATACATGGATATAATATATAATTATTATAAGGGAAAAACATGAAAACTTGCGCCATATACGAAAAACTACTTTTTAATTATGTAGAATAAAGCTGTCCAACTTTTATAAAGTTGTGGGAAAATTTCCCTTTGATAATATTTCATGAGTAACTTTTTTGCATTTATCCTGTTGTTCTTATCAGTTATTTTAATTTAAAATATGAAAGAGGTGAATTTCGCCAGCTTCTCTCATTTTGAGAAATTATTTTTATTCAAACTTGTCAACTTATTTAAAAAGAACTTTTTCCTCCTTTCTCACGTAAAAGGTTGTAAGATTTTCCAGACCCCACTCCACTAAAAACATCCACAAACAAGTTATTAGGTATTAATTAAGTATAATTATTAATAAAATATTTAGATTATTATTTTGAACTCAAACTGGGGAAAAGGAGTTACCGTTTCACCAACCCTGTTAAAGACATCTCTAATTATCTCGAAGGTGATAAGTTGAAACAAAAATTAAAATCGTAAGCGGGGGAGGAGTAACGAAGCGTCATTATTAGATATTTTGAAATATCTCAAAGATAAAATGGGCAGGCTTCCCACTTGTCATAGAAACTTAAATATTTTTGAAATTTTAAAATTTGTCCCAAATCGATAAAATAATCCTAACGTTAGTGCAAGAAGAAGGTAGTTAATTTCTAATTTTTATTTTCAAATTTAAATTAAAAATTTATTTTTATTAATTCTTTTAAATACTCGTATGTCAGAAAAACTCGCTGATTTTATATTCGAATACTTATTTTGATTTTAAATATTGTTATAAATTTTTAAATTTGTTTACATTTTTTACTCCCCTTTCATATAATAACTAAGAGCTACAGATATTTTGGCAAAAATATTAATGAATATTTTATTTATTTAGCAGGGAAAGCAATGCAACATTTCCAAATAACTTTATAAATAAAAAAAAAACGCTTTCTAAGCGATTTGGTACACCATTTGCAGATGGATTGAAAGATCCAAATTCAAATTTCCGCAGTAATGGCTTTTTTCAGTATCCTACTGAAAAGAACACATAATTTTTTTTAATGCAGCAAAAAGGGCTAAACCCGAACGTAATTAATTGTAAAACAGCTAAATATGAAAACCAGAGGATAACTAAAGTATCATTGGCATAATAAGTAGTTGAGGGATCCGTGTGCCCATGTGCGAAGTAGTTATAAAAAACAAAAATAAAAGAAAATAATAAATAACTTAAATATAATCATAATTTTAAGATAAACAAATAACAAAACTACATTTAGGACCGATTTTTCAATAATGAGATAAACTTAATATAAACTTATTCCCGGTATAACAATTACAGGGTTGCAGGGTTCCCACTTGTTTGGAAAACTTGCAAAATCTGGAAAAGTCAGGGAATTTAAGATTTTCCTAATTTTGTCAGATAAGAGTCAGGGATTTCTCATTTTTAGTGCCAAGTCCAGGAAATTAAATTTTTAGTCGAGGTAAACTGTCTAATTTAAATGTTTTTTTAATTTTAAAGTACTTTTTTTTTTTAATTAATTTTTTTTAATTAAAAATTTAAAAAAATTATTGATTTTAATTTAATTTTAAAATTAACATTTTTTTACCTTCTTATTTTCTGATTTGTCGAAATGTCATGGAAAATTTGTATTCTTTGTCAGAGAAAACCTGAAACTGCCAGGATTTGATTTGGAAAATTTAGTGGGAACACTGAATTATTATTGGTAATAATGGTAATATAGTCTAATGTTATACCAGGTTTACCAGGTTTACCAGGTTTATTTGACTATTGTAAAACCGGCATTTCTAGAATAAAAAATACAGTAATTAACATTTTAGAAAAATTATGAGTTAAAGTCTTCTTTTTTGTATTTTGCATTGGCAATTACATCAATTATTTTGCCAATATCTAAATTTGAGGAAACTTGATTATCAATACAAAGCATTGCCAAATTGCTTAACCTTCTATGAGGCTACTTTTTAAGTAGCTTATAATTAACTTTAATTTTGAAAATGATCTTGTTGGAAAAGTTGAAGTCACAAATCATTGCATATTTATTTTTTGTATTGTAAAATAAAGATAAATGATGCCCACTTTGTTTACCTCAATAAGAGAAGACTGCCAAAATATAAGATTTTAATATTAATATTAGAAATTAAATAGTTATACTAAATTATTTCATTATAATTTTAATGGTTTAAAATTTTTTTTAAGATTGAAAAACGTCACAGTAGAACTGGGGGCTCTTTTAGCCAGGGCCCCGCGAGCGTCACACCCACCGCACCCTGGTAGTTCCGCCCCTGTAAAGTATAAATTATTAACACCTGCAATAATATAAATTCTAGATTTTTAAAACATATCCAGGTGAAATCAACAAGAAAAAGAATTCTTTTATACATAAGCTTACTTAAGTTAAGATTTCGCTTTTAAATATTGGAAAAAGCATAAAAAATAAATTTCTGTGCAGAATCGAACATAGATCTTACAATCTACTTGAGTACCAAATGCTGTTGCATAAACTAGCTGAAGTATTGCATTCAAGTTTTAAATGCTATTTTTTCAGAAAAAAGAGCTTAGTTATGATATGAAGTTCGAAATAATTTTTCAAATTTGGGTTTCCAATAATTTCAACAAGGCTAATAATTTTGTAATCTTTTTTTAAAGGTATTGGCATACAACTACAAACCCGAAGAACGCAAAAACTTAGGAAGACCGAGGAGGAGATGATGATGATGATGAAAGGTATTTCCCAATATTTTTTGCTTTATATTAATTTTACATATATTCAAAAAAATTAATTTTTCTGTTAATTCTGTTAATTTTTCATAGGTCGAATAGGCAAGATTCCATTCCATTCAAGATCCATTCAGGTTATGGGCTTGAACAAAGAAAATGTTTATAGAACAGCAGTTCCCAATTTATTTTGTTTTCGGAACTCTTGAGTCTTAATACCGACAATTTTTTTTCAGTATTACCTATACTCATATTTATTCATATTTATTATTAACATATTTGAATAATTTAAATCAGTAAAATTAGATAAAATATCTTTATTGCAAAATTGAGAAGGTAAAAGAAAAACTATTGAAACATACGACAAAAATTGAGAATTGAAGAAACAATAACTTTTCTTGAGGGCTAAATGCTGCCGAAGACTGGACAACAAACCAAACACAGGCATGGTCGATAACAAAAAGGAGTTGAGGGAAACAAAAATCAAATAAAAAAAAGTGAATTGGGGATATATTTGTTACGGAAAACGTTGGTAACTGGAAAATGTATACATTTACCGGTAAATGTGTGCAGCTTCTACGGGAGTTTGTCAAAATGGGAAATGAGGCTACAACTTTTTCTTTACAATTATCGGTAAATCTACACATGTGAACATAGTATAGTACCTTGGTAAAAGTAAGCCAACAAATTCAATTTATTAATTAACTTAATATCTTTGATATGTTACAGTATAGCAATCCGTGGTGCAATAATGATTAATTTAATTATTATGCTGTTTTATTTAATACAATTAAATTAAACCTTAAATATTTATTTTTCTATACTTTGAATTGAATTTAATAGTATATGTGCAAATATTCCTAATTCTATTGGCAAAAATACATTAAATATACATTTACCGGAAGCGTTTGCGTAAATTTACCGGAAAATGTGTGAAAATAACTGTAACTTTTTCATTTTGATGAAATTTATTTTAAATGTTGTATTTTAAAGTTAACCAGTCGAAATTATTTAGAGTTGTATTTTTTCTGAAAATTCTCTGAAAATTTATTGGTAATTTAAAAAATACACTTGTAATAAATCATAACATCGTAATATGATTAATATGGAACTTTTTTTGTGTTAGCATATTATCATTAATCTACCAATGTACTACCAATCAACACCAATCACATTGAAAATTAATATTTGCATATTCCAATAGGGGCAGTTAATAAATCAGCTACCGGTTTGATTATTTGATTTTTGGCCAGACATATTTTTTGATTGTTAGATAATAAGAAAAAGAAAATAAAACTAATTTGACGGTAATAAATTTTAATTAAATATCACAGTCCAAGTCAGCGACAAATTCTGTCGTTGATGTTCAAAATTCCTAAGCTACTGTCAACCAAAATGATCTCGGGTTAGTTATTAATCTCTATAGATTAATATAATATCTTAATTATCTTAAATAATTATCTTTCTTTAGGATTACTTGACTGTCTTGAACCAAATTTTTGGTGCGTCTCACTTTTTTTCCCTTTTATAGTCGGCTATGTCTTGCCTTCTTTACTAGTCATGTTTCATCCATTCCTTTTATGATAATAGGATGGATGGATAGTAATGATATATGTATAATATTATTATAATATAGCATTACTCTGCAAACACATTTTTTATATTTTCAAGGCAGATAATGTATTTAGGGTCAAAATAGATGCCATTATAATATATGCGAATACAAAAAGCACTTACACTTACCTAATGCATATTAATGGCTAATGTGATATGAATGATAAAGATTCCTAATGATAATTTAAATTTGATCGAACACATGAAAATAATTTTATCATTTAAAGTGATTTTTGATTACCATGTCCGGAAGCATTTACCTATTGTTTAAATTGTATAACTATTTTAGTGTAAATATCAATAAAAAACGTACGTACGTATTATTAAAAAAATTCAGTTAATTTAATCCAGCAAAACGAAAACATGAAACATAAAATCGGCATTGTAACTTAAAGCCCCAAATGTAATAAATTCGTTTACGCAGAAAAATGCCGAATAAAGTTAACTTCTTTTGGAAAGTTCCGCCGTTTATACCTACCTAAGTTTTAAAATAAAAAACCATAAAATTGAAATCATAAAAACTTAGTTTTATTTGAAACACTTTTTAAATCTCTAGACCTAAATATATCAAATAGTTAAAAATGTGAACCCTTTTTTTACGATCCCAAACAACCTGCTAGAAGCTTGAAACCGCAATTTATTCGAAAGTTTCGGTTTACCGTTAGAAGTTGCTGCAATTTTAGATTGTGTAAAAGCAATTTCACCCTTTTGGCAGTCACAACCACAACTTTTCCGATTTTTTCACTCCTTTTCATTTATGAAGCTGTTATAAAAAATATTTATACTACCTTCCATGTATTCAAAGAAACCTGACAATTGCAAATGTTTTGTTAACTCTTTCGTTATTGCACTCGAAATTGCTTTGGTAAAAAAATTTAGCTACCTCTAAAAAAGCATTGGTAGCAATGGAAATGAAAAAATATAAAGAATTGAACAGCATTACAAAGAAAACTTGTTTTGTTAGGAAATATCACAGTAGCATTTCAATTATTTGTCTTGATGAATTTTCAATTTGATTTTTTTAATATTGACAGACAATGGTAGGATCTTGCGTAATTTAAATAGCGTGGGGTAGAGTAATTTTCTTATTCTGAGATATAATGATAAATTATTATATTATCTTCAAGTTAACCCGAGCGAAGCGAAGGAGAAAAACTACGGTCATTTCCACGAACATCATTTTGTTCAAATTATTTTGTTGTCGAAATTTTTAACATTATAATTAGAAACTTTTAAAAAGTAATAGCATCTCTTGCACTTGCCCATCGAGAAATGACCTTAGATCACTGGAAGATTGCATTCCGTTCTGCATAAATTAAGGGAAAAATTGCAAAAATAATAATTTATTTGCATAATTATTGTGCTTCAGTACAAACACACATAATATAATTTTAAAACAAGTCAATTTTAATGCCAGCAGGTATTTCTCTGTTTTTTTATCTAAACTATTTAAGCATTTTTGACGTTTCGACGTAAATATCTTGTTGTAGGGTGTGATTAATGCGTTCTCTAAAGGCAACGTTTATAATTCCTACGGGGGTTTAAAATCTGCTATCTAACATTTTTAACAAAGAAATGATTATGCGAATGGACCGCAATCTTTAAGGTACCGTTAGATTTGGGTGTAAAGTTGACTTTTGCACTTAATGACGACCACCCTCTTCTTCCTTATACCAACTTATATACCTAGGTCTGTGGGAAAGAATTTTTAGCGTTTCGCATTGTATTGCTATACGTATAAATCTTCGATAGTCGCAACTAATATTTTACCTTATTCGCGTCTTTTATATAAAAGTTATAGAGGTATACAAACCAGACACCTGTGCGCACCGAAGCCTATATTTATAGTGCCTAAAGGGATGATATTATGAATTTTAAGGGTTCATAAATGACTCGCGATAAACATGGTATTTTTTATCAGATTGAAGATGCAGGCAAAGAAAGGGTTGTTGCTTAACCTTGAAGTAACTCGTTAAATGAGCCTGGGAAAGATTCTGCCCCGGCGAATCTCCTTCCTCCCCCAACCCTTAGTTTTTTTTAACAACGCCGACACATATTTTTACCCTTTTTAAGCACTTGTCTCGCAGTCAGGGTCAGGTCTAAGTTTGACAGACACACCCATGGTGTTCCCTTTGCATTTTTAAATAAAGCCCCAGACAAATCGAGTTTCTAAAATTGACTAATTTAATTATTCAAATTTTCTTAAAGCTAAATGGATTTTTTGTTTGCATTAAATATCAGCAAATTATCTGCTTTTGTAATTTGTGTAGTTCCAATTCTGAGTACTGGTAATTTATTATTTATAGGCTTCATTGCAGAATATTTATACGAATAGGGTAAATTGTGTGTATTAAAGAAAATTCGTAGCTATGCAACGACCACGTGTTTGACCTATTCCGTTGCAAAACTACCAACTGGTTTCGTTGCACGCAGAGAAATCCTATATTCGCTGGTTCATCCCGTTTAGCATTTTTGATCTTGTGCAACTTTACAGTTACACGAAACGATGCATGCACGTGTATTGCATTGAGCAATCATTACAAATAGATAGCAAGTTGGTGCAATCACGATATTCGGTTTGATACACACAACTTGCAGTTATTCTATTTAATTATGTAGGTACTCGATATCACAATTGCTCTGAATTCTAAAAATATTCCTTTATATAAATAAGCACTTAAACTTCTTAGTGATTTGCTTTTCAAAAATTGGAAAGCAAAAATAAGTGCCACTGTGTCGCATTAAATTAATAAATAATGAAGAACAATTTTTGAACTCGATGGTGGTATTCATTTGTCAGTGCAGAATTAATAGTACTTTATTGATTTATAGCAAACCAATAGCACTAAATTTATTCGATTATAATAAATATTATGTTATTGGGCAATTACGAATTTTTTTTCTAAATGCTAACAATTTTACATCGAGGATATAAGAAAACGGTATAAATCGATACAGTTTACTCGCGTATTAAAAATATTCAATTTCAAAAGTTTTCGTAATTTAAAATTTATTCAGTAAATTTAATATTTAAAATCAGCCCATTATCTGACGAACAGCCCGGGCGTCCTGGAGAGTACTTTTAAATATAGACTAACTTTCCCTCTTTCTCGTGTTATTTTATGCGGATAATAATGCGAATGATAAAAAGAGGAAGCAACCAAAATTGTAATTAAAAAAAGTACCATCAAAATCAGTTTTAAATAAATAATCAACATTGACGTATACCACGACCATCGCCATCGTCAGTCAAGTGTCATCCAAGGATCAGATGGTTTTACTAGGCTAATTGATTACACTGAAAGAAATGGTTTATCATATTGATGATTTTTCATCAATACTATGAATTTTTGATGTAGGTACTTTTTTTTCAGTGTAGCGAAGGAGATCTCGCTTTTTTGCACAAGAACTAATAGGCGCTTAGTATAAATTAATGAATACAAATAAAATTATAATGTTGACACATAGATTTGCGAGTAGAAAGCATACGAACTTAAATTACGAAACACCCCGTATAACTATATTTATTTATTTTAACGAAAATATTTATTTCATCTAAGGCGATAGTTTCTCAATTTTTATTTGTATTTGAAAATAATGATAAGTTAGATATGAATAATTTTAGTACTCCACTATTATTCAGAAGTTGAGACCACGATACATTTTTATCTTATTTGCCAAATAAATAACATTTACGTTACGTACTTGTCTTTGTTTGCTCGTTCTTATTTTATTTCACATAACCATATCTCACATTCCTATCAAATTTACATTAGCTTTTTCAATTTTACGGAAAACTATAACTTTGGTAAATCTACTTACTCTGCTAAAATGTTTTTAAGGTTTCACAAATAAAATACAGCGTAAATATAGTGTAAAGTTAGTTTATACATTTACTTATTTGTGAAAATTAAAAAACATTTTAATTTTAAAAAGTGTAAGTATTTTTTTTGATTTCCAAAATATTAATAAAGCTAATATTGAGTTTCATTACGTATCCATCGATTACTGTGTTTTATTTATTTACTACAATTACTACAGTAACTATTTGGGTTAGAAAATCTCGAATTTTATAAGAATTATGTTAAAAGTGATGTACTTGTGTTGAAAGCAAGTGAAAATGAACGTTGAAAGCATTTACTTTTAACACCATAAAATTACGCACTTTTCCGAAACTTTTCCAAAAATCAAAATGGAGGTCATCAAACATATTTGTAAGATCTCAAATATGATGCATGGGTAGTTTTGGCTGGTGCAACCACGGCAAATCACGGATCCACTGTAAAATGAATTTGGGCTTGAGTTAAATGAAAATCCCCGTACACTTATGAGCCCTTGAAAAGGGCCAAGATGGCACGGAAAACCGCGTGCACGACAAATAATTGTCCCGGGTTGAAGTTCCTTATAGTATTTTGCTGTTCCTTATAGTATTTATTCTATAATATCATCATTATCCAATCCATTTTGACCATTAACGTCATTGACCGTAAATAGAGATGTAAATATTACAATCAAATGAAAATAATTACATCATTGCTTACTTTTAACGGGCGTTGACGTCAATGGCCGGTCAATGACGTTAATAGCCAGAGTAAATGGGCATTGACTTCAATGTCCGGGCATTGACGTCAATGTCCGGACAATGACGTCATTAACCGTAACATATATATATGTTACGGTCAATGATGATAATTCGGCCATTAACGTCAATGGCCGGACAATAACGTCAATGCCCAGCTTAGTTGGGCATTGACCGGGCATTGACGTCAATGACCGTGCATTTTGGGCAATGTTGACATTTAGAATTTCATATGTGGTTTTTACATCATTGTCCGGGCAATGACGTCAATGCCCAATACAGGGTGAGCAATGATGAAATTATTATTCTATAGATTCCATCTGAAAGTAATGTATTTAATGTGCATTTGCAAATAATACTAGTTATTAAGGGATACCGAAAAGTTAATTTTGGTTAGAAAATATTAGTGATACGACCAAAAAAATTGAGATTACTCTTAGACAAGCAGCAGCTAAAAGCAGTGTTTTAGGAGGCCACGGTTACAAGTGTTGTCATTGAAAGGGTGGATGTTAAAATAATAAATGTGCGTGTTGCGCTAGCAAACAAATTTGCAATTCTAAGTGCCATAGGTCGCTATTTCAGTATTTTTTAATTTTTATTATTTTTGTTAATAAATAATTATATTATTATATTATACCTAATACAATGAATATAACATATGTGCGTAAATATCACTTGCCAGTTGGCTGTCAAATTTAAATTGCGATTTTGCTGTTCTTTATGGTCATTAACGTCATTGACCGGCCAAAGACGTAAATATTACAATCAAATGAAAATATTTACATCATTGCCCACCCTTAACGGGCGTTGACGTCAAAGGCCGGTCAATGACGTTAATGGCCAGCATAAATGGGCATTGACGTCATTGCCCGGCCATTGACGTCAATGCCCAATTTACGTCATTGACCGTAACATATATAGGTATAATACACCTACGAATTCTGAACAAGAAAAAATGTTTAATAACAATAAATTCGTCAGATGATTTCAATTCCGAAGATTTATTTGAAGAGCAACGACAAGAAAAGAGTTCATAGATTATGTGGAAGACAAGTCAACTCAAAATAATGATTTCAAATTTGAAGAGGTTTTTTGACAGATAGGATGTTTGTTGTTTTTTATTACGAAGGAGAGTTATATTCTGGACAAATTAGCCATGAAAAAGTCACTTAAATCCCTGAAAATGGCCCACAAACCCCGATGAAATGACCTACCCCTGGTCTAAAGTTCTGGGTACTATAGATCAGGGGTGGCCAACTTAATTCTACAATAAATTATACGATCGACTATATGTTTCTTAAAATTTTTTCGCGATCTACCTATTAAAATCTTAATATAATAATATAATATTAATATTATATTGACATATCAGGGTTCCCACTAAATTTTTCAAATCAAATGCCCTGGCTTTTCCAGGTTTTCCCTAATAAAGAATAAAATTCCCTGACATTTCGATAAATCGGAAGATAAAAATGTAAAAAAAAATCTTAATTTTAATTTAATTTAATTAAAATTAATAATTTATTTCAAAATTGAAAAAATTTAATTTTTAGTTAAAAAATTTAATTTTTAGTTTTTTTAAATAAAAAAATGCAATTTTAAAATTTAAAAACAAATGTGTTTAAAATAAAAAAAAAATTATAATTAAATTGTTTTTCCTGACTGATAATTTAATTTCGCGGATTTAGCACTAAACATGAGAAATTCCCTGACTTTTCCCTGACAAAATTAGGAAAATTCTAAATTTCCTTACTTTTCCAAATTTTCCAGATTTTCCAGACAAATGGGAACCCTGCATATAAATAATACTCGAATGGTATTTATTAAGGTAAAAGTAGACAAAGAAACATATTTTCTTAGCTTATTACGAGGAGGACAGCACAGACCCAAAACACCAGATTTCTTTTTATGACATTTTCTTGGATTTCTCCGGATTTTCTGAAATTTCTCCAGATTTCCTAAATTTTCTTGGATTTTCTTTTGCATTGTTTCATGATTTCCTTTCAAAAAAGTTAAAAAGCAAGACTATCTGTAATTTCTAAGATTTCCTTAATCCGGCGTAGGTCTGGTGGACTTTAGTCACATTAGTGGCCTGGTGGGGTATGAGTTAAAATAGACAAATGAATTTGATTTTTTGTATTGATTTTAGAAGGATATATGTTCAATGTTATTTAAAATTAATTTTTCAAGTCATCTTCAACTTCTGAACCCGAATTTAAGTCTTAAACTGGCATATTCTCTTCTTCAACCTCTTTACGAAGCTGTAATAACCGTGCTTCCTCTTTCTCATATAATACATAATACATAATTGTAACATTTTATATAAAACAAATAAATGTAAGAAATGATTTACTGTGGAGTAAACGCAATTAAAATTAAAATTTTAAAAATCTGTCACATAAAGAGTCTGGTGGACTATTAGGATTATTAATCTTATAAGGTCTGGTAGGGTATGAGCACGTATTTACTAAATTGGATAAATACTGCATACACAATAGCTGATCTACGACTGACTTTTCGATGTATTTATGCTTAGTAAGGTTCAACTTGAAGATACACAAAATTTGGCAAAAATATTAATCATTTTAAATGACGTTAACACGTTTTAATGTGTATTGGGGTATAATATACCCCACCAGGCCCTATGGTGGGTTAAATTTCCTTAGATTTTCCTTCACTTGTACAACAAATTTCCCCAACGGTTTCCTCGTCGGTTTTACTATAAATTACGATTAGTGTCGGCAGCTATGATCGACTAAAAATTACTTCGCGATCGTCCGGACGCTATAAATTATAGAACCACCTACAAATTTCAAAAAAATGATTCTTTTCATTTAAAGCTAAATAAGCATTACACATGCATACACATTTTGTTTTCTTATTTTGATGTTTCAAAGACTTATATTTTATTGTTTCTATTAATATGTAATTTTGATTTTTTTAAATAAAAATGCAAAAAGGTACTTTTAAAATTTTTCTTATACAGAAATGACCGTTGGAGTAATCTTTAACAAAAATAGTTCTAAATTTGCTCGTCGTGTTCTTAGGTCGTGTATAATGGATTTTGTAAACTGGCGCAAAGTAACCCTGTCCTATGGTAGACTTTACTCCACTTTTCACCAAAACAAAAAAAATATACCCCGATTATTTTTGTATTCAATAACACCACACTCTGAAAAAAGATTTGTCGTTGTAACAAAATCATTACCTAGTAGCTACCTCAACAGAATTTTTTGCTGTTACAACTTTTATGCTGTTTGGAAAAAAAAGTTTGTTCTAAACACAAAAAACTTTGTTGTGGCAGCATAAAATTTGTTGTAGCAGCAAAAAACTCTGTTGAAGGTATAGCTACTAATCATTTTGTTACAACGACAAAAAAAATTTGTCACAATTGCAAAAGCTCTACTTTATATTGTGTAATAAAATCAGATTTTTAGTAAGGTTTTCTAAATTTTTTCTAAAACAAATTTCAAATTTGCTGTTAAAAATGGAGTAAAGTAACCTCAGTTTACGGTAACATCAAAATTGTCATTAGAAAAAGAACTCAAAATAAAAAATTTTAAGTAAATTTGTGGTTTTTAGTATGTATTTATGGTTAAATTCAAACAAATATAAGAATAATACAATACGTAGAAAATCAAAATTCAAAAAATTTAAAAAAGAGACAATTAACACATAACAGGTCTGAATTAAGAAAATTTGAAAAAATGAAAAATTCGTAATACGATAGTACAATATAACGTTATTTCATGGTTATTGCCATTCTTCAGTTGCACGCAATCGCTTACATTGTGAAATAAGAAAAAAAATTCAAACTAAACAAAAATATCGACTAAATTGTACAAAATTGACTTACCATAACCTCCAAAGATTTTCAAAACTGAACTTGTTACATGAAGTATGAATAATTTAAAAATGATTTGAACTAAGAAATTCGTTTATCTAGCACTGCTAGTTTGAAATCCGAAGGCACTGCCATCTTAATATGATTTCTAAAAACTTTGAAAAAATTCAAAATTCAAAAATTTACCACGTTTTTTAACCGTGAGGCGTAAAACTAGAAAAAGAACTCAAAATAAAAAATTTTAAGTAAATTTGTGGTTTTTAGTATGTATTTATGGTTAAATTCAAACAAGAAAAAGAAAATTGTCATTTCTTGTTCTTACTCTACAGTCTGCACTGTTAAAAGTATAAACAAAACAAATCAAACAGAGGCTTTGGGGTAGTCATTCACCACTTTGTCGTTTCAAAACTTGTATTAAACCCAAAAATTAAAAATTTAAAAACTAAAAAATGATTGGTAAGATTAAAGTACTAATGTTTCAATAAAATCAGAAAATTCAAAATCATTAATTTATTGTTCATGGACTCTATATCTAAGTTCAATAAATATTATTTGTGAACATTTTCATTATTTTGTAATTTTTTTTATTTTACTTAAGATTTATCATATCCCTTGCTCCTTTTGTCAGCAAACGTAAGAAAAATTAAATCACCCCCCCCCCAAATCTGTTCACTTTACAATAGCTTAATAGAAACAGTGACGACAAGTGATGTCCGATTTTTGATTGGCTACAATGTTTTTGTTAATATACAGTGAGTGAGTGTAGTCACCTCTTATATTACCAATGTAAATTGCACATTTTGAAACCGTTTTTTAACATATAAATATCGCCTTTACAGCAAAACTTTTTAAACATTTTTGGTTAAAAATTTCATTCTCTTCAATTTTGTATCTATACATTTTTCTATTTTATCGCCCCGTTTTTAAGTGGCAGCAACTTAAACAAGACTCTGTAAAATACAAAAAATATATATATAAATAAGAGAATTATCAAGGATCGTGTTAACAAACTATATAATGGTAACACAATGAAGAAAGAAGTTTCCAACTTTGCAGTTATGCCATATGTAAAAGGTTTAAGCAAAAAAATCAAGAGAATATTAAAACCTTACAAGACCAATGTAACCTTCAAGTCCACTAATAACATTGGTCAACTTTATACTAAATTGAAAGACACCGTACCTCCTGAGAAGAGGTCAGATTTAATATACAAGGTCCAATGCAATAACTGCAATTTGGTATATATTGGACAAACGAACCAATGGCTTCAAAAAAGAATGAGTGGACACATTTCAAGTATACGCTGTAATAAGCCCGAATCCACAGCTATTGCCAAACACATTCTAGTCGATGGACATGATGCAGATTTTATGAACGCCAAGATAATCAAATCTGTTACCAACTACAAAGATCGACTTCTTCATGAAATGATATGTATCACAAGAGAGAAGAACGCCATGAATAGGAAGACAGATATAGACGGATTAAGCAACATCTACAGCCATTTACTCGTCTAGTTCGCTCTTACACACATTGGAGTTAAGTTTTTCCTATTTGACGGAAACTCATCATGGGTTGTTCCTTAACTCACGATCTTTTTGGATCTTAGGTCGTATCAAATGACAATGTGTTTTGTTCCCGGTTTCCATGTATTTTATTTTGTTTATATTAAATAAAATTCTGAAGAAGACGACAAAAATCGTCGAAAGCTTAAGATATATTTGATTATATTATTGAATTTAACTTGTTATTTATAGTTTAATTGTTTAAATTTGTATATGACACTTTTTGCTGTATCTCTAAAATCAAGAAAGTTAATGCAGAAAAACGATGATTATAGGGTCTATTTCTATTTGGCACGAGCTCTAGAGCTTTATACTATGTTGTATAAGCGAGAATTCACATTTCTTCTAAATCCTTTTCACTGCTTTATTTATATTTGTTTTGAATAATATTTACAGCCAAACTATAACTAACTTTTTTTTTGGGATTATACATATTTTTATAATCAAAAATTCATAATTTTTTATGAATTAAATGAATGAAGTCATTCAATTTTAATTTTAATATTGCAGATTAAAATGTTACTACTTTTTCATATCTATACGAAAATATTAGTTCTAATAATAATTAATTGTTTCTGTGAATGTAACCCTGGTTAATTTTAAATTATTAAGAAATTTTAGAATTTCAAAATATTACGAAATAATTAACAAAAAAATATAATGATATTCTAGATGACTACTAAACACACAATGTAACAAATTTACATTAAGGTAGCAGGAATGAACGTGTAAATTATAAATTTATTCCACTAGGGAGTCAGTGATACATTCATTAATCATTAATCAGCACATTGATAACATTAATTATAGGGTGAATTTTACTATTATCGATTTTAAACAGGGTTATGATATTCAGAGCAAATTAATGATTCAATTTTAACTTACAAAAAATAGTAAACCTATATCCCCCTGGCTCCTGGCTATTTTATTAAACTCAATTAATATTTTACGTTTATAAATCTAAAATTTATAAGTTAAACAAAGATTTGTACAAAAAGAAATTTAATTTTTAAGTTTTTTATTTAAATAAATAAAATTTTGGTTTGCGACTAGGGGAATCACAAAATCTTTAATAAAGAAAAATTGGAAAACCATAAAATTAAATATCCTACATTTTTATGTCATAATTATGCATTTTTTTAAGCTATGGCTTGATGGTATTATTAGACAAATAAGATTATTCAATAAGTTGACGTTATCTACAGAAGAAACAAACACCTTTGCTGAAAAAAATATGTAAATTTTAACTTTTAAGTGACGAATCATTCCAAATTGGCATATTAGGTTTTTTTAACCACCTGTATCATAGATAGATCCGAAAAGATTATTTAGATTTAGAATATTATTCATTCTTATTATTTCTTGAAAGCAAGGAAAAATTTAAAAATAGAGAACTTATTGCATGATAATATTATATTCTATACTTTTGATAATAATTATTACAAGATCTATTTAAAAAGAGTTGGATTATAATTAATTGTCCCCAAATTAATCAAAAATTGATTTATTTTTTCAATATTCCAAATTTATGTGTATACGGTTTAGCACAATAAATAAAATAGATTTAAAATATTTTGTAGACCAATTTTATGTGTGTCAGTAAGACAAGAAAAGCAGTTATTTTAACACACCTGTTGCACTATTCTTTGTTTACCTACAAAGCTTCCTAAAATTTCCGGTCGCATTACTTTTTTGCGGAAGTATTTTATTTAAAAGTTTCCGATCGAGTTGCGCTTAGATTCTCTTCAACAGAAATTAAGTTATTTTCCATATAAATGGGAATTTCGTAATCTTCACAAAAAATAAACATCAACAAAAGTCGAGTTAATCTTGCAACCCAACGCGGATATCAAGGTCCAAAAAGCAAAACCCCTCCACCCTTAAACCCCTGACCTGTCTGGGGAATCTAGCCGCATAAAGAATGGGGTAAATCAGTATTAGAACGCCGAATTCCAACTTCACAAAAACAGCTAGACCAAATTGCCACTCCCCTCTCCTTACACCACTAAAATTTACCCTAAAATGTTGAATAACCTTTGTCACAATAGTCCCTCTCGCTTCCTAATTTGGATAGCAGGTACATTTTCTTTGGTTACACCTGACACTTTTACTTTCTTTATTTTTTATATTTTATTATCAACTTTTTTACGCGTACATATTTTTGTACGCAACAAAAGAAGTGAACACATTAACGATTTCCGCAGTTGGGAACTTTAAAATGGCATAAAATGTAAATAAATAAAAGGGCCGAGATAGTTCAAGGTAAAAAGTATGCATGCATGAATGCAGACTATAATATACGCAGGCATGCTTTTCATGTCTGTATTGTCTGTGAAATACATTGACATTGATTATTTAAAATAAGGTCAATATTCAAGTTCAATTTTTAATTTAATCGCATTTTTTATTTCATAACGCCTTTAAATTCACCACAGTCGGCCGATTTAGGCTATTGTCTAAAACAAATTTTTTGTTTGAATATTCATTTTTACTCCCTTAATTTGCAAAAACAATATACTAATGTATACCATAGTCGAACATCTATTGTATCCAAATACTGTTCCATTTATACTTACTTCTCTGTAGCACACTTATTTTAGTCTGCAACATAGAAAATTATTTAAATGCATTTTTAATAAAAAAAAGATTCAAGGCTTTAAGAGCTCATATGTTTCATCTCATATTCTTTAGCTCAAATTATTAACACTAAGGTGAATATTCTTAGATAGTGTGACTGTGGGAACCTTTTCTTCAGTGAATAGCATAAATCGTCTTAATGCACTGAAAATCACATTGGTAGACAGATTAAACTTTTAACACCTACAGACGACAAAGGGGTAGCTTTTTATGGTGCATTTTCCAGTTTTTTTCTTAGTACATTTCTATTTGCTTTAAATCACATTTAGGAAGCAATAGAGAAGAAATAAAAAATTAGGTAACAGAAAACTGCCCCACCACCGAATAGTTTTGGCTTCAGCTAAGTTGATTGCACAATCATTGCACTAGTGTTTGGCACTCTTAATAGAGTAAGAAATAAAAAAGTCTGATTAATACATTCTAAGTGACTATAAATCAAAATAATCTTCTTAAAACTATGTTGGCAAAATCACTTTAGTTACAGTAAAATTGGTTCAAAACTATCCAATGAAAATCAGCAGTTTTATTTCTTGAAAATTATAAAGTGACTTTGAATGAATATTATATTATGAAATTTTTTCAACATAATGTAAAGTATTATTGCAAATAATACAATCCATTTGCATTGCAATTGAACCATTAGAATACAATCAAATAACTTTTCAAAAACAATAAAAATACGCCCCCGTCATTGATTAATCGATTTTATCATTTTATAAATTGAATGTATTTTTATATATCTAAATGTATTACTTAGTCACACAAGTCTATAAAAGATTTACAATTTAGGTACTTTGTTTTATATTATATTAACAATTTAATAAGGAATAAGTAAATAATGAAAGCTATTTTAAACAAAGTAGAAGAAAAGAAAAAATTCAATAATATAAAAGTTCAAATTTTGTATGAAACGATATTTGGAACACAAATAAATATTTAATGTTGCCAAGTTGGTTTTGAGTAAATGCTGAAAAGCAATCAATAACAAAGTTCAAATGTACTTTTAAATGATAAATTATTAAACGCAATAATTTTGTTTGTTTTCACCGCAAGCATTTGAAATTTGTGATGCAACACTGCAGTTTCTCACAGAGACAGGTAAGATTCCGTTAGAGAAAAGAATGTTGAATAAATAAAAATGTTTAGCACTTTCTTCTCCACTCCAAATTTCAAATTAAAATTGAAAATGCTGCCGGATAAAAGAAAACAACTTGAAATATTTCGGTGATCGAAGAAGTTGCACGATTTCTAATTTCTGAAACAGCGGAATTCTTTTTCAAGTATAAATTAGATAGGCAAGTTTCTAATTATACAAAATTCGGCTCCAACATTGGCTGAATAAAAAATAGCAACTAGTATCTGTATTTTTAGGCACACAAGTTCTACGTATGTCAACAGTGTCTATACAAACTATCCGGGTACAGCTAACATATGCATTAACATCATTACATCCTGCTGCATTTCCATCCTTTATTTACTTTGACTAACGTTAGCATTCTAAGCCAAACCAAATGGAATTTTTACGATAGTAAAGCCAGTTTGCCGTCTTTCATAGCATCCCTTGCTCCTCCGCCTGCCGCGTCTTTAGCTCGCGTTTATGTTTCTTAACTTGCAGAGTCGCGGTGCAGCAAAGCTCAATGTGTTCCTACTTGTGTCGAGGTCACTAAACTTTCGAACTTCAGATTACTATGCTTTCAAAAAACATATGTCAACTATTTTTTAACACTTGAACGTCTGGGATGATTATCGAAATTTCTCTGCTATATAGCTCAAGAAAATAATATGTGAACACCGTCGAAACTATATATAATATGGAGCGACACTCAACAGAGTAGAAAGAAAGCAAATTCATTTTGCATATTAGTATTTTAAAGTTGTCCCTAGTTCGTTCTGAGGTACAGATGTAAAATTATTTCGATTTCAAAAGTAAAACGTCTCGTGAAACTATTAACAAAATGATTTAAATAAAATTTTATTTTGGGGCATTGGTTGTATGTTGTATATTAGCATAGTATACATATATTGACATATCGATAGGATATGGCTGTATTAGCATAGGTTATTACTTCAATATATAAATGTGCTATCAATCGTAGTCTTTCTTTATAAAATGGAGATGGTATGCTCTTGAAAATCACATTTCGATATTGGCACAATATTGCTTTTCAATATTGCTCTAATATTGCATCAATATTGCAAATCTATATTGAAAAATTTTCACTTCCAATATTGCGCAATATTGAAAATTAATATTGGCCCAATATGCATCAATATTGCACTAATATGTGGGTTAAAAAACCGAAAACCGATATTTTATGTGCCTCAGTATTTTATATTATGTAAAATTTTGCTTAATCTAATTCGTTCTGAAAAGCGTTTTACGTATTTTTTAGGGATTCTTCCGTCAAGTTAACCGGAAATAAAAGTTGTGTTTTATTTATCGTAGTATTTTTAACCCTGCCATAATATCAAATTTTACAGCATAAAGAAAATTAAAACAAAGTAAAACGTAAATAATTTGGACGTTTAGTGATTTTTACACCCTATGTTATCAAACATTCCATTTTGTTCCGGTCTTTTATTAAAAAAATTATGAAAAATGCTTCATAAATTAATGAAAACGATTTTCTTTCGAATCCGGAGCAAATTTATCTTAAAACTTGAGCACTTATTTAAAAAAGGTAGAAATATAAAAAAAACTTTTAATTAAATCCACAAAGACGTACCTGAATTAAAATAAGATAGAGATCGAATCGACCGCTGTTCAATCGGTCGTGAAAATCGTTTTCTAGGATAGTAAAGAAATAAGTTGAAGAACCAATTAACCGAAATCCCGTTGTACGACGTTTACCTGGCTTTAGATAACATGAGATTGGGCAATCTGTGCAAACCCTTTTCTTCCTGGCTCATTAAAGAACTAGGCCACGAGAAAGGGTTATGGGAAAAAGAAGCACCTGCAAACCGCCCCAAATTTTAATTTTACCCCATATGCCATTGACGAATTTTTTATAGAACCTTTCTTATAATTTACAATCGTGATCAAGTTTTTGTAAAAAAATTACGTGTCTCAAAATATTTTTACCAAAGCAGATGGAGAGCATTTTTAATGTGCAATAATAAAAATTACTTTTTTAAATTTTATGTAGCAAAATGTATTATTAGAGAGCATTTAATTAAATAACACCTGTCAAACATAAAATATAGTTGCTATTTCTAAATTTACCTTTTGCATAATTACTGGGTTTTTCTAATGCATCCTATGTTTTTAAAATTGCTATTTTAAAATGTAGCTAATATCTTTATAATGCAATAATGGCATATTAATTTTGCCCCTTATCAACTTACCTTTATCTTATTTAATAAATAATTAAATTATAGGCATATTTAAGCTACATCAGAATTTAATGTAGTTTGTAATTTGGTAATTTTAAATTGTAGTTGCACTAAATGAATTTTATTACCATTCTAATATGAAACTATTGATTATATCAATTGTGTTGATGATGTTTGATTCGATACTTCGACCAACATTACATAAATATTTCAGTTTAACTCTTGGTTTGAAGATGATGGCGTATTATATAACTTCTATATAACAAAAATTAATTTATTACATTCATTTTTAGGAACTCGTAACAAAATTATACCCTAACAAAGTAAAAACTTTTTTTACTTTTTATTCACGATGTTTGCATTTGTGGTTATATAAATATTTAATTGTAAATGCGCGGTAAGTTTTAGTAAATTTACCTACAAGTTTCAATCAATACTTGACACGCTATTTATCTATCTTTTGGTTGCAATTTTGAGCTTCCTTGTGTCATGAATAGAATTATTATTTTATTGCCTTACAATGTTTCATATTATGCGGGACTATAAATAACTAAAGCAAATTAAATTAGCTAAATATTATAATAAATTGTATAATTTTTTCACACGATTAATCTCATACAAAGTTTGTCAAAACCCATATAAAAATTTTTTATTGATAGTATGTGCAGGTGAAGGTGTTTTCATAGGCAATATCTTTGGACAGGTTTTCTTATAAAAGAGTTTAACGTAAAGGGTGGACATAAGTGCGGGGATGCACCTGCAGAAGTAATTTACGTTTGCTTTGGTGGTCATTCGTTGGACAGAATCGAGTCCAGCCTGTTCCATTTCTTTAATCGCCATTAACATTCCCATCCATAATCATATAAAGTTTTTTTTATTCTCGTAGGTCCTAGAATATATAAATTTTAATTTCAAGTGTTTTGTAGTAGGTACCTACCGATTTGTTGTAAAATATAAAGTGCGTGTTGTGTCACATTAACTATTTTTAGTTGGGTACACATATCCCCTACCCCTTAATTAGATTATAAAGAGTATTCCGTTTTAAAATAATTTAATTATGACGATAAATAATTTCGCTTTCTTTCTTAAATTTACTAAGCAGCAGTCCATTGGGATATATACCTATATACAGCACTTTTTTCTTATGTTTTGTTTTATACCACTTCTGTTCCCACAATCATTTTCTAGGGATCAGTTTAACCCTTTTATTTTCACATCTGTTGATATGCACAAGTGACAGGTAAGGGTTGCTTGCGCTGATTGTAATTTTCTTTTCAGATGCTACTTCCGATAGCACTAACAAAAAACAATACCTACTTGTGTTATAAAAATTTCAACATTAAATTGATCCAATTTATTGCTCTAATAGCAATTAGAATCGTAACAAAGAAAAACTGCCATAAAATGCCACCGGAACTGTTACGTATGATTTCATTTGACTGGGTGCTGAATATTAAATTTACGACTAAAATAATAAACACATCGTTTATTTATTTTTTCGTCCAACAGACTACTTATCGGCTACTGCTTGTAACCGTCACTTTGCCAAATTTAAAATCATCCAACGTGAGGACACAATAGAAAAGAAGTTGATAACAATTTCACGAAATGAAAAGAGATAGCTATCTAGTGCATTGTTTAAAATTAAATTCACAACTCTAAAGGAAGTGCAACCGTTTATACCATTACAGTTGGCACTTCCGCCCTTTTATACGTTAATTTGCTTAGAAAGTCATATCATAATCAAATAGGTACATGAAATAATAAATTTAAAAGCCATAAATTACAAAATTATGCAGTTGCGACTGGTGAAATCCCTAGCGATCCGAGACGCTCACACAAGAAATGCTATAAGATAATATAATTTTTCAGTTTTTGGGTTTCTTTGCCTTTCCTATCTCTGTTTTCTGTAACCAACGTCAGATTAGGTAGATTTTTGCCAACTGAGATAGATCTCTGAATTTCGGAGAAAAATAGTGATATTTTCGTTATTCTGGACATTCCTACCAATAATTATTATAACAAAATGATAATAGGAACAAAAGAAATTAACAACAGCTGCCGTGTTCTTAAGTTATTGGACTGGACAACAAGCAAACGATTAGTAAATTAAAATTTAATTGTAATTATAGCATTGTTACTAAAGCGGGCAGGTGTTAGAAGGCTTTCATAGTTGCTTAGATTAGTGCCTATTTGTTGAGCTAAATTGCACAATCGAAAATTTGGCGGGTAAAAAAGTGTAAGAAGCATAAAAAGTCAAAGGATATACCGGTAGGACGAGTTTGGATAGACAATTGGCACAAAAGAACTCAACGTCCCGTTCCAGAATACATCGTTTAAAGAAGCGCTATTCGCAATACCAGAATACCATATTCAAATTTTATTAAGCCGTTGCTATGCTAACGGATTTCGAATACAATGCAAACTTTTTACTGGTCATCCCCAATATTCTACCGCTGCCTTACTATGTTTTCGTTATTTAATAACAGTCTTATGTATTACATTAATGTTCAATTTTAATAAGCAAATGATTAGTCGTAAATCGCGTGCGCCGATTGTCTGATTTATTGGAAAATAACTTTGCTTTCCAAAATAAAAAAAGAAACTTTTTCCACTATAGCGGAATCGTATTCAATTATTTATCGAGTCGATCTAAATGTAAGCAAAAGTTGTTAGTTGTATACGGAAGTCTATTACTAATTTAACGATAAAGGAACACTAATTTTACAGCCAAAATTATCACGAAAAACAAATGATTAACTATTTAAAGGCATTATTAATTTCGATTCTGCGTGAAGGTAGTAACGAATGGTATTTGGAAAATTGTTTTGTATGTATTGACGTTACTGAAAATTGTAAAACTGCTATAGTAGATAAATATAAATCTATAAAACTTTCAATCGATACAATTTATTTGAAAGCAAACTTCTAATGTATGAATACATTAAAAGCACTTGCGAATGTAATTTTAGTGAGTTAGTTATTATTTCCACTAATGGAAAATCGAACTTCCAGCAAAATTACAGAAAATTGAAATTTACTTTTTCTATTTATTGTAGCACATTTATTTGAAATTACATTTACGTTAAAACGTTTAATTTAGAAATATGTATAACTATAGGTGTTGATTATTATATGTAATTTATTTTACATTGTTGTAATAGGTACAATTTAATTTGTTTTAGTTTATTGTTTATTAGTTTATACTTTTCAATACATCTAAATACCACATAATTTACTTAAAATTCTTATCTTTTTTCATTTCTTGCATTGTTATAAAACAAATTTAATTGTACAATTGATTGAAAATTATAAGTTGGTCGTGGAAAACGAGTAGTACAAGAAGCCTCGATACCTATAAATAAAAAGAAATAACAACTTTATTTATAATATTAATAGTTTAATAGAGAATCACAATACAAAATATTTGGACATTATATTTTCTTTTACGAAATTATTGAGAGATTTTTCCGAATTTCCTCTTAGATTTCAATATGATTTCCTTCTGAAGAAGTAGAAAAATCATGAAGAGATGCGATTTTCTTGGAATTCCTAGGTTTTCTTGTGTTTCCTGAAATTTCTCAAATTTTTCCGAATTTTCTTTTTTCATGACTTTCTTCAACTTGTACACTTTTCATTTGTACACTAGATTTTCCGATTCTCTGTTCTATACTAGCGTTATTGGCTTATTTTCAACTAACGGTCAGTTTTACAATAGTCGGATAAACCTGGTATAAACGTTCTACCTATAGTATAACCGTTATTATATCGTTATGTCGGGAATAAGCGGGCATACGGCAATTTATTTGTATATTTTGGAATGACCACAAAATTGTGCTAAACGTTTTTTAAAATTGAAATTCACAATTTCAGTAAAACCACAAAAAGTTAGTTTATCTCCGAATAAATCTGCACATTTTTCTTCATTTAATATTATATTTTTTAAATCAGAATTCCTGAAAACTTTGTTTAACCTCTCTAAAATTTCGAAGTTGACAGTTTTCAAAACTTTTAAACTTACCTAGTAGAGAATATTCAAGCTCTCGCATTGTTTAGAATTGCTTTCTCATGATTTAGAAAATACAAATTGAAGAGTATATGTCTAAATCAAACGCTGAAATTTGTGCATCCTGGGAATAATTTGCTTGTACAAAGATTGCTGGCCAAACTAACAGTGAATCATCAAACTTGTTCAGTGTTTAACTAATAGTTTTCAGCTATTTCCAGCGGATTTATTTCAGGGAAGTATGGAAACATGCCGTTTTTTTTAAATTCACTTAGGTACCTATTTTTTACAGCATACTTTGCTCTTCTTGAGATTTTAAAATTTAGTATTTTATTATTATTACTAGCTGGAAAGCCCGTCCGCAGACGTATTTAGACATTTAATTTCGTTTCCCGCGACTGGGGGATTCCCCGTTTTTCTATAATTTCAAAGTAACGCAAAAAGTTGCTGCTAAACTAATTTTCTTTATAATAACATAAAAATAAATAAATTCCTTAAATTCTAATTTTTTTTAGTCTCAAAAACAAAGAATTTCCTAGCTTTTTCTGAAGAAATTTGTATAATAATTATTCTGTCTTCTGTAGGTAGTATTCTAGAATAGTGGAAATTTTATTATATGTACTGGAGGGTGTTCACCCCCAAACCCAGTGGCGGTGATATCAATAAGCGAATAAGCAACGCTTAGGGGCCCGTGACTATAAGGGGCCCGCGACCGTACTATTGTAGTAAATCCAAAAACAAAGACAGGACGGAAAGGCGCTGCATCGGAGGTAGTACAATGAGCCTCATTTAGTTTAGTTGGGAGTCCCTGCCCTACTACCTAAAATCCTGAAGAATGCACTGGGGGGTCAGACCCCCCGGATTGCACCAATTCTTTTTTGACAAAAATAAAATTACTTTTAAACTTATCAACTAGAGCAGTTTTTTCCGATTCCAAAGCTCTAAACATATTATTAAGTCACAAAACTACTGGTGTAATCCGGGGGGTCTGGGGGGTATGGAATACCCCCCAGTGCATTTTTCTAGATTCTGGATTTTAGGTAGGAGATCAGGGAGATATCCCTACGCGCACTTAGGCCACTAAATCGTGCCCATTGCAGTGGCGGTCATATCAATAAGCGAATGTAAGCAATGCTTAGCCAAAAAGGATAGTAAATCCCAAAAAATAGATTTTTAAATAATATGCGCAATTTAAAATTAATACATTGTTTTTTTAGGAGCCCGTTGTGTATATTAGCTTACGGGCCCTAGCTACTCTTGCACCGCCACTGCCCAGACCCCTAGTTTACACTTTTAACAATTAACTTTCAAAGTAACACAATAGTTGCTGCTGAACTCTGTAAGCAGTAAAGCACTTAAGGATGTATGGGAGATACAATCGGAAACAAAAGTAGGGTTAATTTAAATTTCACAAATATTGGTCTTATGTGAGTATAGTAAAATACTTTTTAAATATCATAAACGATAAACAAAGTAATAAAAATGCATGTAGAAAGGTATTTTTTTTGTTTAAATCGGTTCATTTTCTGAAATTACAAATATTGAATTTGACATAACAAAATTTTTTTTATTAGTGACTATCCCTGCAATCCAATCTACTAACAATATAAAAAATGTAATAATTTTTATGAATAAAATTTTATATTATTTAAAACCGAGATATACATAATATTTATAATACCAACAAGTTTTAAATATGTTTAGGGTTCTTTTAACGTCGAAATCTATATTATTTTTAGAGAATTGAACGTGACAACTTTGTATATCGGTTGTTCAATTACTAATTAATTTCTCGAGAACGGGGTAGTAAACCGTGACGAAACTAGGCTAAAACCTTCTTCCAGTTACAAGCTATAACTACAGAAAATTCGAAAATTCGAAAAATCGTAACTTAAAAAAAAAAAATTTGGTTTTGATACCATTGAAAAGAGCGTTAAAATATACATAAGAATCAATCAAAAACAAAAAAAATTTTTTGAAGTTACGACATTTTTCATCTCAGGGTGCGATATATTTTAAGCTAATATATGCAATAAAATGTTGTTTTACATAAAATGATTTTTACATTATATAATTTTTTTAAGATTTTGCTTTCGATTTTTATTTAGACAAGTATTTTACTGTTTAACACCTTGTGATTTTCCCTAACAGCAAACTCTTAAGCAAAACCATAAATATGATTTTAATGAATTTTAACAATAAGTAAACATAAAATTAAAACTGCAAGAACTATATTGAACGGTGTAGTGAATTTAGAAGATTGACGCCACCAGGACTAGAACCACAGATTCGCTTCTCTAGTCTGCACATGTGTGGTTTACACCACACTGCTACTTTTGTCAAATTGTTCTTAAAATGTATTTAATTTAATAGGAAAAAGTCATTTAATTTCTCAAAAATGTTGCCAGCAGTTTGTGAAGAAAACACTGTCGTAAAAGCCGAGTGAACTTATTTGGAATTTGAATTCACGAATTCGCAGGGTAAGCAACACTGTAACTGTTAGTCTATATGCAATTTAATGCAAACTATAATATAATATTATTAATGCACTTCTTTTATTGAAATTTCTTATTTTTAATTAATTTGTTACTGTCCTACCTACCTGTAAAAGATAGAGAACACGCCGTAAATATTTGTAATAATTAAATAAATTAAATAAATAAAATAAAAAGTGTAAAAACACTCGTAGAAAACAGTTGTTTTTAGAGGCAAGTCATAAAAAAAATTTATACTCTAGATGTCTAGATTTTCTTTTACAATATCTGTTTTTAATTTTCCCGGATGTCCTTCTGAATTTCTTTAGGACCGACAAGGAATTATAAAATCTAACCTGTACAGGTGATAAAAATTAATTCACACAATTATATATATAATTTAGCGCTACGGGCCTTGTAGACCCATGGCTTGTTTCGTCACATTGTACCATATCTTCCTCTTTTTAGCTCTATTTTTCCAATCCATAACATGCAAGGATTCCAAGTCTTCCTGTACCTCCTTGTTCCATCTTGTCCTCGGTCTACCTCTCCTTCTTCTCACCTCCCCCATATTCATTCTTAGCATTACGTTGGAAATTCTTTCCTCTTTCATTCTTATTAAGTGCCCCAACCATCTGATTCTTTGCGACTTGACCATTCCAATTATTGTTGTCTCATTGTATAGCTCATACAGCTCTTGGTTGGTACGCCTCAGCCAAGTCCCATCCGTACACTTTCCACCCATTATCTTCCTTAGGATTTTTCTTTCCCATACATCCAACATGACCTGCTCTTGTTTTCTCTATGTCCAAACCTCGCTTGCATAAGTTACGACCGGCCTTATTATCGTTTTATATACCCTACTTTTTGTTGATCTTGAAAACATTTTGCCTGTCAATATTGTCTTTAACGCAAAAGTACATCTGTTCCCCGCTGCAATTCTAGCTCTTATTTCTTCTTCACTTCCAGGTTCTCTCAACACCAGTATTCCCAGGTAAATAAAAGTTTCCACCTCTTCAAACCTGACCATTGTATCATGCGGTAGCATTCACACAATTACAACTATTATTTAAAAAACTACAAATAATTTAATAACTTGAAGTTTCTACTTTCTAATTAACTATTTGAAATTTTAAAAATTTTACTTTAAGATCAGCTATAATTTAATTACCTATGTTACCTGTGATTTGCGGAAAGCTTAATTTTAGGCTTACGGACGGTAATATTAGATTTTCTTAACGTTGAAAAGTTGAAAAAGCAAAAAAAAATTTGTGGGGATTGGAAATTTTTGAATTTTGAAGTTGGTATGAAACAATAATTTTTGTTTTGAGTCAGATTCGTCAAAGTGGACGGACGTCTTTGCGGGAGTTCCCGTAAAGTGTGTGAATTTTAAATCTAAATTGTGAGATTAATAATTTTGATTAGTAAAATAAAGTTTTGAGTTCACATAAGTAATTTTCATTTCATTTGGAAGTTGTCCGAAGAAATTTGAAAAGTTTTTCTTGCTTCCGAAATTTTGAGCTTCCTGAAGCCTCTTAAGTTTAACGTCGGTAATTTAAAATCAAAAATTTTACAATAATATATTACCATGTTTAGTCCTTTAAAATTAGAGTGATTATGGAAGTATAAAAACACTTTTTAGGTTTTTCAAATTATAAATTAATTTTGGTTTTATTCAAAGTTATTTGGTAATTAAATTTTTTGAGAATTTTAATAATTTTCTATTTTGAAGTTTCAAAAAGTCAAATAAATGAACAAACTGATCAAAGTTAGATATACTACATATAAGTATTATATATCGGTCGAATGTAATTGAACCGATCAATGAGATCCATCCGCTAATATTATATAATACATTAAAAAGTCTTGAGGGAATAATGAGCTACTTCTACCACGATTTGTGTGATCAAAAAATCGACTTCTATTCCCTGGCGTATTAAAACTACTATTGTCATCTGTAATACTATATCGTATATAAATAATAAAGTAGATATACTATAAAATTTTAATTCAAAATAATAGTAAATATTTATTTATTTAAATGTATATATAAAAAATTTGAACTCAAAAGTTAAATAAAAATAAGATTTCTACCCTCCTGTAATTTTAATTTGTATAGTAGTATTATCTCAATATCAGGTTTATGATATATTTTAATATTAAAATTACCCAATTTTTAAAAACAGCTTTACTTACATTTACCATTTTATGGTTTATGGTTATACTTTTATGGTTTAATAAAATTTAATCAAATGTAAATATATTGTAAAACGACGGCGCCAAAGGCTATTTCCTTTTATTTAAATTTTTTGAAGCTTTCAATAAATGGCATTAACTTCTGGTTCTTTGTTTGTTCTAGTGATCTTTTCTTAAAAAAATTATTACGGTAATACAACATCTGGATTTCATTTTTTCTTCCTAATCCAAACATTAATTAAGTATCTTCCTCTTACGTTAAGAATACAAAGGGGTGGGCTTCCTTAACAGTTATAGATATAATGACACCATAAGTTTGTGGATTAACATTTGACCTACTTTTAAAACTCGATGGAATCAACCCTTTATTTTGCCATATGATGAGGAAAGAATCAATTTTATACCTCTTCCTGACAATTTAAACACCTAAGACGAAAAGGGTTATTCAGAACTATTAGGCAGGTGTTGCATAAGATGATTATTGGCTGGAACGTCAAGCTTTTGCTTACTATCAAATCTGGTGATGGTTGAAACTACGTTAATCTGTTAAATAAATATTCCGTAAAAAAAGTTAATCGAAGTATTAGAAAGAAAATCTACAGATTCTTAATACTAAAAGATTATAATAATAAATTAAACAATAAATAAAATCATTTTTAAAATAATTATATAAACTAGGGGGTCCGCGATTTATAATCACTGGTCTAGTAAATTATATTATTATTAAAATGTATTTTACTTTGTAAATCAAAAATTACTGTATATGTTCAAACCAAGCTGAATTAATTTCATTTTTTTAAATTTAAATAACACCATTTCATTTTATATAAAATTAGTATGTTTACCTGAACTTTAATTATAATGCAGTTGAGCGTGATTATAACCTTTTATTTTGATTTTTAGACAGTTTTTAAGAGAAAAGAGTAAAAACGCATCAGCGACTTATTCAGGAGGCGAAATAATAGATGCAGCTATACAACGCAATGTAATCCAATGGCATCTCAAAATAAGCCCACCTGACCATTTTTTATGGAAAGACTAGCTAAACAGGTTCGCGTTGCATGAGTGCGTATGTTTTTTACTAACCTAAGTACAGTCTGAACAGAAAAGATGAAATTTATATGCAGTCAACATGCGTAAAAATTTACATTAAAAAATTCTATATTATTTTACGGTGCGGATAGGATGTTGGGCTAATGATCTGAAGGTCAAAATTACTTATGTCGTGGTTCGAAATCCACGTTAGCTCTGGTTTATGAACGATGCCACGAGAATCATAATATAAAATTACTAGAATTATTATATTTCCTGTAGTTCGAGCCAAATCGAAATGATTATTTTTATTTTAATTTTATACCAAGAAAAATTTTTGTAAAAATTAAAACCTGGCGGATGCATGGCGGAATAAGAAAGTAATGTATAGCTTACAAAATTTGTTACAAGGTTATGATAAAATGCGGTAACCGAAGGTTACTGACTGGCTGGATAACGGTAAGAGTAATTTTGTGATGTAGATATCTTCGTCTGCGACCGTGAATTGCCTCTTTCTGTGCCATGGCTAACCTTTCTAAACCTATATAGTGCACCAACTCAAATTCGTTTTTAAAACCGAAATTGAAGTTGCTAAACCTATAATAAAAATTTCCATAATATTTAGACTATCCAGTTTATCTATAAAATAATATTATTTTCTGTAAATAATTTAGTTTTTTTACATAATCGTAAAAATTATCTAATCTTTTCGACCCTAAATAATTACCAAAAACTACGATAATAAGATAAAATATCCAGTTTTATCTGTAGTAAAAAAATTAAACACAAATCATTTAACAAAAAACTTATTTACATCCGCACCTGCTATAAAATAAAAGAAAAACTTCATGAATTTTAAAAATGAAAAAAAATTAAACTTAATTTTAAACAGCAACCCTTTCGGGCGGCGCTGACGAAAAAATTATTGCTTAAAAAGTCTCTCCCACGTTCAAAATCCGTCTGAAAATACTGCACTGTTTGGTCTATGAGTGGGTCTTGATAAAAACCAAAATCGCACAAAAAATCTGAAAAAATATCGGCTGTAATTTATACGCTTTTTTGACACCCCGTTCTACGTGGTTAATGTTAAGTTGTCAGCGTTAGTATTTAACACATGGGTGTTATGACATATTTTGCGTGGGATATTTGATATTTTGGAAGATTAAGACGCTAGGGGTAGATATTATTTAATTTTACGTGTGGGGTGCAAAATTGAAAATTATTTGATAGGATTGAAAAGATCCGACGTAATGATTGTGAAATTATGTTTACTGGGAATTTTATCATTTTTAATGAAGCCTGCACTGTTATTTAACCCAATAATAGTGAATAATATGTACTATTTACGATAACTAGCAGAATAATTAACTTACTGTTTTTAAATGGTAAATATTTAAATAGCCATTTATCATAATTTATTTAATTGCTAAATAATACTAGCGATTAATACAAGTTTACAAACAGCCATTTCAACAGGTCAGCAAACCCATTTTTTTGTTAAGAAATTTATTATCACTGAAATATTTGAATACACAAGTACATTTGTGAAATTATTTTAATAAAATACGGCTTCCAACTTTAACTTGTTAGAAGTGGAAAGCGCTGATCCCAAATGCTGTTCCTAAAACAATTATTTATAGATTCACTCTTCAACAAATGTCATTAACAATTTTTTTGGATGACAACATAAGGCAAGTAGAGATTCGTTCCTTTCTCATAAATGCCGTTACCAGTGGTCTTCACAAAAACTTAATTTTTTCTTTCGAAAAAAAAACTGTCCGTTGTTTTAGCCAATAAAATCGTAGTAATCATAGTTAACTAATTGCCTAAAACGTTCCCAACAAGTAGTATCCTATATATTTTCAACTTGTTCAAGACTTCTCCAATTAGTTAATGCAGTTTTTAATAATAGCTCGTCGATTTTCAGCTGTGCCTTTAATTATCTTACAGAAAACAGAATATAAATTGACAACTTGGTTAAGTTTCAGTTTTTTTACAATGGTTGTTGAATGTTGACTCTAACCAGTTCTTGATAATGACTTTTAATAATGCAGTTAAATGAACACACCCAACTTTTGTATTCACGGTGGTTTGTTAAGCAAAACAGACGCACAGTTCGTTCCAACAAGAAAAAAGAAGATGGAGAGAAACGCAACAAGAAAATTAACTAAATTTCTTAGGTTAACGACCCATCCTAATCTCAGAAGCGTTGAATATACTTGGTCGGTTTGGATATTTAAACAGCCACGCTCATTCAATGGCCCTGAAATAATGCAATAAGCTGTCTCAAGTGCAACTAAACATCTTTTCGTTATAAAGAGACCTTTCTGTACGCTTGTTTTTGTACAAAAACCTTTCCATTTGCAAACACTGGACTGTTGTGGTTGCACGCAAAATATGAGTGCAACTCCCCAAAGGAACGGCTGTAAAATTTTTATTACTTTGCAATCACAAAAAATCGAACGTTTAATATCACCTTCTGTGATAAAAGGGTAAACTTCAAAGACTTGGGTAAATTGCAAGACTGTCATAAAATAAAATGCAATAACTTTTTATATCAGCAATAAGAAAAGGGTTGTAGCAAATTTTTTATTAGATACCCAAGTTGGACAAAATATTTTGGTCAAAAATACACAATTTAGATTTATCAAATCACGTATTGTTTTAGATTAGAAATATTTAATTTGGACAATATTAAACAGACACAAATATTGATATCAATATAAAAACCAGAAGCGCAAACGTCCCGATAAAAATTATACTAAATAAACACTGCAGATTAACTAAGTCAACTGAAAATTGGAAGTTTTCACATTGATTACTTTTTCGACACTGGTTGTTTAATAATCCACATTTTGATGATACGAGTATTTGGTTAACCCATACCATGAGCACGCAGCTTCTCAATACACACGCACAAATTGCGATCCGCGAATGCCGCGAATCCCCAAACACTTGCTGTCCAAGACTCACGAGAAGTTCGCGTCTGTTCGGTATTTGCACACCGCGGGTTCGGATATTTGCCTATCTCAAGTTTTGCAATATTGCGATGGTCATGATCCGTCTACGCAAAGATAACTTTTATTACATAGCGGTATTTTGAGTATTTGCAAAATCGAACGCAAAAACCAACCGTAAATTGCACAACTGCAGCTTGAAAAAAATAATAAAACAGGCGTGGTGTTTCTGTGGCTAAACTGTGAAAACCAACAATTCCATCTATAATGTTGTGCGTTTTGTTAACTTTTACATAAACAGTAATTATTGCTATTTATTTTTTTTTAATAAAAAATTATCGAGAAATTTTAATTTGTTGTGCGTTCCATCCCTGTCGAATATTTTTGCCAAAATTTCAAATTTAACGAAAACAAACCTAATTTACATCACAAAATGAGGCCTGCATTGTTCGTTTCAAAATTCATTTACACATTTGTGCTATTGTTTAAGAAATAAATTACAAGGTAAGTGATTTAATATTATCGTCGAAAGAAAAATCAATTAAGAAAAAATTAGCTAAATTGGTCCACATTATTGTTTAATATTTTAGTAAGTATTTTGTTGGCTGAAATTTTTTAAATATTTTGTGCAATCGTCTGGCTGCTTCATTATATCAATGACTGATAAGATATAAAGTGAAAGGAATATAACTTTGCATTTTAATGCTGTCTAAGCTGTCAATTTGATGTTTTATCGTCCGTTTTCGAAACTGAACTTTTAGCTTTTGAACTTTGTATTTTTGATATAACGGCGAACATTAATAACATATAAATTTGATTGATGCATTAGTAGATAATTCCACTCGGTATATTTTTAAAAATGCCAAACACAAATTAAATAAAAGGAACCTTTGCTTTTCTTATCAGCCATATTATTTCCAATAGTAGGATAAATTATTTTTATGGGAGTAAATCATTATCGACGAGAAGACTATGTTTCGTTAGCCAAGACATCATATAAGATCTTAGAGGATGGGGGGGGGGGTAACATTAAATATTAAATTATCACTATACATCTGGTTGAATGAGAGAAGGAAATTTTCGCTCCTGCCTGCTCCTGCTTTCAGCATCTTGGCAAGTTTCCTACTGATTTTTATTCACACACCTACCACCCTGACAACATTTTTCATGAAAAAAAGAATTATGAAAAATATGAAAAATCAGAATAAAAATCATGAAAAAAAGAATTATGAAAAATATTGTCAGGATGTCCTATATAATAAATGGTAGCCATATTGAATTTTCACATTTTAAGTTTACAGGTTTTCTATTACATTTTTGTCAAAATATCAAATGATTAATGTTTGTCAAAGATGCTTTGAGAAAAACATTAGCATTTTTTAAAATAAAATATGGATAATTTAATTTGATTTTGAGTCTTGGCGTTCAAATTTCTGCTAATTTTATCGAAAAACTTCGACTTAAGCTAGGTATGGTGCTCGACATAAAAAATATCAAATTTGTCCAGATGGTATAGAAAGTGACCCATTTGAAAATCTGTCTGGGACATTTTGCCGTCGTATTTCGCCGTTTTGTCGCCAGAAATTTATTATTTAATTTTTTCAAATTAATTTTTCAATCCAAAATTAGTTTTCATAGTATTTTTTTCAAAAAGTGGGAAGCAAAGTCTTACATATTTTGTATATAAAATAGTACTTAATAGGTAATAGATTAAAATGTAGCATAAACGGAATTTTTTTTGTGGCACCCACAGAATAGATCTTTTATTTATTGTTGTTTTATATTACATTTACTACCAAAATAGAACTAACATTTCTTTCTTACCTAGCATATTTTTTCGATAAAAAATTCATGATTCAATTCAAGCTTAAACTTTAAGCTTCACCTTTAACAGGTAGAATACTAGATTTTACTCTTATTTAAATTTCTTAATTTTGGTATTTTCTAAATAAAAATATCGTAAAAGATCCAGCAACATTCTTATAGGAAAATGTCTTTCTGTAGATTTGGCTGATTTTTGGATATGTTGTATACTTCTCATCATTCTGAACAAAAGTCTCAATGGGCCGTTTTTTTTTTGAAACCGTTTTTTTTGACATATCAAAGTCTCTTTTACAACAAAACTTTTTAGACATTTTTTGTTAAAATTTTCTTTGTCTTTAATTTTGTCGCTCCATTTTTGACTGGCAGCGACTTAAAGAGACTTTTTAAAATACTAAAAAATATTATTAGGTACCTGTACCTCAAAATTGGGGATCTGTCAGTTAATTTATACCACGAATTTCACTTTTTCGTATATACTACCATTGGAAAGGACAATTTTTTAAGCATATTAAAAAAAATTTTTCTTGGATTATCCATTAGTTTTCGAAAAAACGGCATTTAAAGATCGAAAATTTTACATATGAAATCCCATATAAAATTAGTGGGAGGAGCCAAATTAATTTAATTTAATTCTGTCATTTTACGGTGGAAACTGACCCTACTCTACCCTCCGCTCCGGGCCGTTTTGGCAGGCGCTAACTCATTAAAAACATCCCTGAACCCAATCCACTTTGACTGGGTAGCCCGCACTCATCGAGGTACCACACGCGTGTGACCGCTATTACTAAGAATAGTTCAGAGTACACGTACCGTCAACAGAAAACCCATTACTTGCAATTTCTATGTTCTCCCATGTTAAACATTTGGAAAATTTTGATTTTTAAATGCCGTTTTCTCGAAAACTAATGGATAATCCAGGAAAATTTTTTTTAATATACTTAAAAAATTGTCCTCTTTCCAACGGTATATAGGAAAAACTGAAATTCGTGGTATAAATTAACTAACAGTAACCCAAAATTGGTGTAACGAGATAGAACTATGTACTATGTATGTACAATTACTATGTGCTTAATTGCTCTTTAAATTGCCAAACCGGGGGGTCTGGGGGACATGGAATGCCCTCCAGTGCACCCTATATGCCAAATACCTCATTGGTAAATATTTCTCATCTGAATCTACGTCAATTCGAGGTATTTGGTAAAGAATGTACTGGAGGGCATTCCATGCCCCCCAGACCCCCCGGATTGAAGCAATACTTTTTGAATTTAAAAAGCACTGGGAACATACAGTGGCTAACAAAAATATTCGAACCCTCCTATGTTAACAATGTAAATTGCACATTTTGAAACCGTTTTTTGACATAAAAATCGCTTTTACAGTAAAATTTTTTAGACATTTTGTGTTAAAAATTTCATTGTCTTCAATTTTGTATCTATACATTTTTTAATTTTGTCACCCCGTGTTTGATTGGCAGCGACTTAAACAAGATTCTGTAAAACACAAAAAATATTGTCATCTACTCTATATCTCGGAAGAGATGCGACGAAATGAAAATATGAATAAACATTTTTTCTTGAAAATGTGATATAGATGACGATAATTGTTGTGTTTTACAGAGTCTTGCTTAAGATCGCTGCCAGTCAAAAACGGGCGGGCGACAAAATTGAAAAATGTATATGTACAAAATTGAAGACAATAAAAATTTTTTGAAAAGTAAAAAATTTCTAAAAAGATTTGCTGTAAAAACGATTTTTATATGTGAAAAACGGTTTCAAAATGTGCAATTTACATTGTTAACATAGAGGGGTTCAAATATTTCCGTTAGCCACGTTTGTCAACGAGATAAAACAGCACAACAATACAAAATGTATCAATTTATTTGAAACGAACAAACAAGTAAAAAAAAAATCGGTATAATTACAAATAATTATTATATTCTAACGTTTACTCGCAATTTCTACCAACGCTTACATGTAAGTTTGTTGGTAACATAAATAATTTTTCATGTTAAATCTGAACCTTTTAGTGCTTGTAACTCGGAAACTGACCATTACATCAAGTTGTACCCATTGAGAGTTCAGAATGATAAGAATTACAATAAATCACAAAATCAGCCAAATCTACAGAAAGACATTTTCCCATAAAAATGGTGCGGTCCTCTACAGATTTATAAAGAAACATTTTATAAGGGGCTGTCCATTAATTACGTAAGGGCGAGTTTTGAAATTTTTGACCCCCTCCCCCCCCACATAAGGGCACGTAAGATTTTGGCAACCCCCCCCCCCCCACATCTTACGTAAGGATTATAAAACAAAAATATAGTTGAGTCCCCCCCTCTCTTCCGTTTATATTTATAAAATATTAATAACAATAATATTGGTTATTATTCAAAAAATGCAAAAATTTAAATTAAATTTTATATTTATATGAATAAAAATTAATAAAGATTAATTCATTATATATTATAATCTTGTGTTTTAGTATAACAAAAGTTTTCTTTTTTTTTGTTGGTATAAATAATTTAAAAATTTAAAAATCAAATATAATTTTCTTTATAAATTATAAATTATAATTATTTGAATTTAATTTAATTTTTTAATTTAAAATTTTAATTTAATTTAAAAAAAGGAAATTACGAAACTTACGTAAGAAATACGTTGGACTCTCCCCCCCCTACGTAAGGGTCCGTAAGATTTGCCATATCCCCCCCCCCAAAACTCTTACGTAATTAATGGACGGCCCCTAACTACATTGCGAATTGTAAGCCAAACGTAACCAAATTTTAAAAATACAGCCAGAAATTGGTTTTCTTTTTATTCATATTGTTTAATTAATCCGTTAATTTTTAAATTATAATATAATATTTAAAAAATGTGAAATTTTCTTCTCACGTCTTAAAAAAATCTTGTAGATGCAGCTCATGTTAACATTAAAATATCCTAGACCATTTTTCCTTTCTCAGAAACGCACTTGAACGTCAAAAAACGTGGAAACTCAAAATTAAATTAAGCTGTCCAAAATTTTGTTTATAAGTAACAAAAGTGTTGATTTTGTTATTAAATATATTATTATAATTATAAATTTTAAACGATATGTATATCAATTATTGGATTGACAGAAATATAGTATCATAAACTGGTCTGCCAGCTGATCTCTTGATTTAGCCCCTTGCGACTTTTTTTGTGGGGCCATGGTGGTTCGAGTACCTTAAAATTATTATAATTTATATAATTATTATTTTTTTACTTATGTTAGAAATTTGTTTTATAACAGACTTCAATATTGTTCTGCAACTGGCAGGTTTTTTTGAAAGAGATGGCAATTTCATTTTAAAAACATGAAAATTATAAATTACTATTTTTTTGTTAATAAAAAATTTACATACACAACAATTTTCGAATTACATCGATATCAAAACATTTTCAATAAATTGAATAGTCGAATGTCGAATCAGGATCTAGATAAAACTGAAAAAATCAAAATAATTGATTGTTTTATTCGAGGTTATCCACATTTAATTAAATTTCTAAACCGCAAAATGAAATATAAAATTTGTAAGTCTTTTCCACGACCCACGAATTTAATAGCTTTAAAACCCGATTTCGCTAGCGTGGATTGTAAAACAACCCCTATTTAATCATAAATTATACTTACAAACACTTCTAACAAATTATAATATATTTTTATTTCTAACAAAGAATCCTTTTTTTTATATAAATTATAATAGAGAGTAATAAATTTAATTTTTTGAAAGGTTGCAATATTTTTTGCAATAATCTTGAAAGTTTTTGAATAAAAAATTTTTACCTGGCATAATAACCAATGTTGATGGAATAGTGTTTGGGTATTAATTATAATACTGTAAAGGTAGTAATTTTTTTGAAATACGTACAACTTCGATTTTTAAAATATAATCATTATAATAATTTTGTACATCAATAGATTAATCGAAAGTTATATTCTTTAGTAATGCATTTCCAGATTATTTTAAATAAAAATTTTAAAAAATTTAGAAAAACAAGGTAAGTGAAAAGTAGTTGGTGCAATAGGATTGTAAGATCGTAAAATAGTAATGAATTTTAAAATTCCGTATAAGTACCGGGTGCTGAATGAGTTAGCCGAACAAAGGAAACTAACATGTAAAAATTTATTTATGCAAATTCCTGCTTCCCTAATTATTTTAGAGAAAAAATCGAGGACACAATAATAATGCAGAAATCTAAACAACGAATGATAAGAGCATTATATTTCATCTAGCTTTTACTTAAAAAGTCAAAACAAGCTTTTGAAATTGTTATAATTTTTATTTATCGGACTGATGGTCAAATAATAAATTCATTAAATTTCAATTTTCAAAAATAGTTACCCTGGAAACTTACATGGTCAGTCTGATAAATGAAACTTTTAACAATTTCAAAAGCATTTTTTGGCTTTTTAAGTAAACGTTAGATGAAATCTAACGCTCTTATCATTCGTAGTTTATATTTCTGGATTATTTTTGTGTCTTTCATTTTTTCTCTAAAATAATTTAGGAAGCAGGAATTTGCATAAATAAGTTTTTACATGTTAATTTCTTCAGCACTCATTCAGCACCTTGTATAATTTATGAAAAATCGCAATTTTGTAGCTTTTTCATAGATCTTTTTTTCTATTCTATGCACTAATTAAAAAGACAAAAATATTTCAAATTTTTATGAAAAAATTAAAGTTGATTTTCCTTCTATTTCAAATTTTGGATTGAAAACTAGCCGAAATTAAATTAAATATTTAATTTTCTTTTCGATTGGTATTGAAAAATACAACATAATAACTTTAATAATTTAATTTTGTTTGCCTTGCTTGATAATATCTAAATTTTTCCACCTGTTAATTTATATTACATCTAACAAATAAAATTAATTAATTATGCTCGTCATTGGGAATTACTCTTCCAGAATATCTAATGAAAATGAAATAAAAAATTATAAATGAAAATATCAAATGCACAAACATGCACAAACGAAGTACCTACAAATAACGAGATTCTGACTCTTTGCCCCTGAAGTTGGTAATTATTTCTGAAAATGTTAGTTAAATGTGGATAAAATAAAAAACAACTATTTTCGTTAAGGTAATCTAATAATTATAAATTTAGAATGGAATTTTTGGTTTTTGTCATATAATTTGCATGCAAAACACATCTAATAATTAATTTATTATTGGTGAGTTTTAAGTTTACATGGAAAAATAAGAAAAATTCTTTTGGAAACAAAATTTTTATTTTGCGAGAAGTACTGGTTAGAGTATGTTTATTAGAGCTAATAAATTTATTACCTTTTGGTGACTATTACATTTTTGAATTAATATAAGATTTTCGTTGTAGTACGAAGTAATTATTGCAGTTAGAGAAACCGCGCTAATAAGTTATTTTGGGAATAGAAAAATATTTAAATATCTTTTTTTATTATCAATGCGGTGTAAAAATTGCTATGTGTAAATGTGACTGCACACAGGAAACTTCGAAAACGGTTTCTGATTTTGATATTTGCTTTGCAGATAAGACAAACTATTTGGTTTCCGCACGATTATGTTATAGATAACGCACGCTTAGTGTTTTCAACGTATTTCCAATTACATGGTTCTTATCTCTCACAGCCACGCAGGGTGAAGCTTCGACATTTCAAATGATCAGCCTTTACATCATCTTTCGGTACCATTTCAAAAAACCAAAGCTCGCTAAAACTGTTCGAATGATTGAACAGAAATTGAAGACCGGACATTTGTCTTTCCAAATTGTACGTCGAATCGAATAAAAATTGGGAGAGATCGAAAATAACCCTCAAATCGTTGCACAAATTGTATCATAAATTACTTAAAAATTGACAGGGGATGTTTTTTACATTTAAAAAAAAATCCTATATTGACCGTTATACGGGAATTCGGAATTAGAAATGGACAGTGCGGGTTCGGGATATTCAATTTACAAAAACAAAAGAACAATAATTACCCAAATTTAGTAAGGTCGACGTAAATGCATTAATAAATTGTTATATTAATGCGTAGAGCTGAAAACGCTATCATTACACGATTGAAATAAGGAATGTGCCGCATAATTTGCAATCACGATATTTTTCCAAATTCAAAGCCACCTTATAGTAAATGGCTTGTGACTGCAGACTACTTTTATGACGCTATTTAAATAATAGATAGGGGCTAGTTTGCATGGTGGTTTAGGGTTTTGAAATACACGCATCTCACGCAGGAACGATTTGCGTGAGTTACAGGATATTTGATAAGAGCTCTCGCAGAATACTAACAAAGTCAAACAAGTTTATGATATGGCTATTTTTCTATTTCCCTATTTCCTGTTGTTTCGTATATGGAGATTATTTTGCCAAAATAAAACATTTACTATAAACAAAACTCTGGAATTAAAAAGATCGATTTTTTATTGCAACCGAATAAAATCGGTGCTATATTTAAATTTTAGTACTAATGAAATATCTAAAAATTTCTAACAGTTACGAAATTAGATATCCTGTCTTGTCGATGGTGGTGATAATTTGAAAAAATAAGGTTACGTGTATATGCATAATTTGCCAATGTAAATACAAAACACAAAGTAAGTAATTGAATTAATAAACAGAGGTATAAACCTTATAAAATGCATTTTGAATGCAGCGAGTGGTTGACCTTGGCCACCAAACCACACGACATTTTTTAGGGTTCTTTTCACGAAGTCTTCCGTTCCCCCGCCACTACAAAAAAATTTACCGCCCTATAAACTAAGGGCGGCATATTTATTAAGCCTTCTATACAATTGCAATTGTGCTTTGAATTATTTATTATGTGCGCAAGCATTATATGGGATATTCGGCATTAAATTTTTAGTTGACTATTATCATTATTCGGATTATAGTACCTACCTGTCAATTCAATTTGAACATTGCCGTTTGCTATTTTTTGGCCAATTTAAAAATTATTCCTCTTTCCATCAAAAATGATAAGCCAACTGTAGATTGGATAATATTGAAATATCCACCATTTCTGTCGATTTTTGACTTGGCTAATCTGCAAAACACGTTCCGGTTGGTACATGCAAATTCAGGTACAAAATAAGAAGAACCAATCGCTGTTGCATTGAAAGAAATTTTCTGTACTTTTCTCAGACGGAATATTTAAAAAGGAATTGCGCGTTTGTTAACTTTAATTATAGCGGTCATTAAAACAGCATCGTTCCAGTTTTAGAATTGAATATTCGAAAAAATAATTAGGTACTACATTTCCAGTGGAAATTCTAATTTTCGTCGGTAAATCTGCTAGATATTCAATTAGGAAATAAAAAATTTACGGCAATGATACAGATATAATTTCCGAATCGATTTAATATAATAATCATTAATGTTATGAATTATTTGCTACGTCAATGAATTATTGTTTTTTCGACGTGTTCCAATTTCAGAAGAACAATTTTTCATATTACAGGGTGAAGTATAGCATTTTAAGAGCAATAACCTAATTAAAAAATAAAACAATGAACAGAAGAGATGCATTCATAAAAATAGAGCACCCCAAAAAGTTGGCTAAGTATGCAAACGAGACGCGACCCTTTATGCACCCTTTCTTTATTCTGCATATTCCGAACACCTTACCCAACCAACATATCCATTTTAACCCCCCTACATTCTCTGTCTCGAGCTTTGCAGTTTGCACCCCCGCTTGTTGCGTGTGCTCGCCAATCACCCCCACTAACTTAGGGTTTCGTTCAACATTTTTCAGAATTCGTGCAGGCGTTTTGACGAAAAGTTCTGCGTAAAAAAGTGCGCCGGAGTGCGTGCATTTTAGTCATCGATAGCATTCTGTCGCATTCAGTTGTAGATAGTTGTTCGTCTGCAACGTAAATTTGGCAGCTCTAAGAAAATTTCCTTAGTGTCTGTTATGAAATTATTTTTGGCTTTTTGATTTAAAATTATATTTTCAAATTTCGCGTTTTTTCATCTCGCACTCAAAATTTAGTGAACCGAGCGATTACATCAATTCTTCTAAATAAGGTATAATTTTTTGTATACTTTTTTTTACATTTTAAATTACATTGTTATTAATTTAGCGTAAAACGATTGAAAGTTCCAAATTATGGTAATTTGACAATTTGACTCGACAGGTGTCTAGTGATTATGTATACATTTGCGATAGTTTAAAAACATTATATATTAAATAATTTTATCGTATATAACCGGAAATAACTTACTGGCTTTAATGTTTGTTGCTTTTATCAATTCTTTTTGTTTATGCGTAAGAATTGATACGCATAATATTTATTTTGATAAAGTGCGGTCTCGATTAGAAATTCGTAAAGCCAAATTTGATAATGCATGTGGCCAAAATATTCGGGCAAGTCGAAATGTTACTTCATAATTTTTTTTTATCGATATTATCACTTCATGCTTTTTTTATAATATATTTTATCGGAGGAATAACTACCGTACCGGATACATTAAATTATTACATTATAAAAGGAGGTATTAAATCCTCTAATTACTCTTCGGTAATGAAGTTAAAAAAAAGAACACATGAAAGACTAGAATATAATAGTAGTTGACCACATCTCCAGGTGGTTCTTCACATTATAAAAAATGCAAGTCGGCCCGACTCATTAAGTCTCGAGCTTAATTAACTCCAGTTAATCTATTATTTTTTTTTTAATTGCTATCTAAATTAACAATTTAATATTTAATGCACGTTGCAATCAATAGATTCTTGGCTTAAATTTTTCCATTCAAAATTGTTGCACTGCCAAATTGAATAACGACAATCAAATGGTGTTCCTGTCTTGTTGTATTGTGTATGTAAGGTCGGTTGAATACAGTCTGCATTTTTAATTATTTATAATTTCGTGTGTCCGGATGGGTGCGTACAGTGCGTAATATAAATAGGGGTTTCGGGCGGGGTAAGGAAATTTGTTAGACCAATGATATTCCTTGTCCGCAAACGGGACGGGGTAAATGCATTCTTAAATTTTTAACAGACAACGAATTCAAGTCAGTGCAAAACAAACTTCAAGTGGTGTAAAAATTCCCATTTCATTCCAAATTTTTCACATGAAATTTTTTTGCAAAACATGTTTAGCAGTATTTTTGTGTCGATGACTGTTATTTCCGGTGTTTTAGGGGTGACTCACGCAACTTACTCCTGGTTAGAATAAAATTAGCGTGCGTTAATTTTCATTGTGTACGTATTTAATTTATTTTAAGAAACTTAATTGTTTTTTCTTTGCAATTATTGCGCAATTTCTTGATGCCAATCAAAACTATATTTTTGGCCTTTCTGCGATAAAATTATATACCTAGGTAATATTATTTCATTAGTACTAATTTGTCAAACAAAATTGTGGTAGATTATTATTATTAATTTTCTTTTCCAGTAAAATTTTTACCAAACGCATCGATTAACTTCGCAATCATGGAAAATCAATGTTTTTGCTTGCGTTGGAATAACCACAACACGGTAGTTTTCAAGGTGGTGGAAGAACTTTTTCATAAAGAAGCTTTCACCGATTGCCGTTTTATTAGTGTGGATGGTGGCGAAATCCGATGTCACAAAATCATTCTAGCTGCCTGTTCGACTCACTTTAAAGAAATTTTCTTAAATACGACAAACGAATCTCCGGTAATCTTCCTGCCAGATACATCGGTTGCCGATTTACGAGCGATAATTGAATTCATGTATACCGGAGAAGTCAACATTAACCAAGATCAATTACCCGGATTGATAAGAATTGCAACCCTTTTAAAAATTAAGGGTTTATCGCAAGAAGACCCGATGGATTTAACCAGTGAAACTAAGAGGGAAGAGCCCGAAGTTAATCAAACTTCCCCACGCAATGTTCCATCTTCGAGTTTGCCATCGGTTCATAGCAGCAGCAGTAGCGGTTCTCCTCCTCATTCTACCAGCGGATTAGCCTACAAAAACATTCATAATATTTACGACAGACAAGCACATGTAAAACGCGAATCGCAGATTGACTCTTCTTGGCCAGTTTCGAGTAATCCCTCTCCGTACCATTCTATACCGACATTTCCGCAAAGTTCTCCCAGCACCGATATTCCACTACGAAATCGTTACGAAAACAACTCGGATTTGCCTCCAATTAAGCGTAAAAGACGCTCCAGTTTTTCGACCAATAATAGAGACACTCCCATTTTGAGAACGGTACTTGGACAAAATCAGGAAAAAGAAGCATCGCCATCGTCGAATTTAATTTGCCATTCCAATAACTACAACAATGTGTATCCAAATGCAACGGAACGAGAATATTTAGAAAAGGTAAATATTATTATAAAAGGTATGAAATAACATATTATATCTAAATGGTAATTTATTTTTCAGGGAATTAAAAACGAACCTAACGAATCCGACCGATCTTACAATTCGAATTTGAGTAATACTGCCCGAGAAGAACCAAAATCAAAATCGACCACTCCGCTATCACCTCAATACCTGAACGATCTGCACAATTTCAATACCAATTCGATTAGTTATATTGCTCCACAAAAAACTCATCGTTATAAGCAATATACCTCCAGCAATTTACAGCAAGCAATCGAAGCAGTTCGTTGTGGAAAGATGAGTGCCTTAAAAGCTGCCACTTTTTTTAATATACCATCTCGCACGCTGTACGACAAAATTAAGAAATTAGGTATAATTCGAGGAAGACCAAAACGTTCGCCCAATGGTAATAGCACCGTGGGCACCACTACAGCATTGCCTCGCCGTCGAAGTGGAACTAATTCACCGTCCGATGAACAATTATCCGAAGCAGAAGACATTAGCGTTAATAATCACGTTTCTTATATTAATCCCTTAAATTACCTACAGCAAAACAAATATGAACAGGATTGCGACGACAATGAAAATTTAACTATAACTCATAAAGATGAACTTCCGCCAAACACTGCTGCTAATTATTACCTACATTACAATAAAATCGAAAATCCGGCCGTTTCTAGAAACGATCATCATTCGCCTTTGTTCAGAAACGAAAATCATTCACCAATATCTAGGAACAATCATTCTCCCCTTTCTGGTAGCGATCGTCACACCAGAATAGAAACGAACGATAATTATGGAAATGCTGACAACGATCAAGTCGAAGATTTATCGATGAAAAAAACGAGAGTAATAATGTCGCCCAAATCGCAAATGTCGAATAGCATATTAATAAAAGAAGAAATGTTGAAGGAAGCTATTCTGGAAGAAAGCAGACGAGAGGTAAGCGTTGAAGAAGTTAAATAGATAATACATTTAAGACTGTCGATATAGTTTTAAATCAGCGTTAAGTTTTTTTATAGTATATTTTATATTTCGTGTATTCGCCGGATTTCTGACTTGGTTCAGTGCAATATGTGTTATTTGTATATTTGTTATTTGTAATTTTACGCGTACTCACCTAGAATATAATCAAACTATTAGTTTTTTCCTAGTGCCTATTCTGTTAATACGTAGCACAGGGAACAGCTCACTTTTATAAGTTCCTCGCAACGGAATGTAACTTAAAGACTGATAGGTTAACAATTCACTATTATCATGAGACTGATATAATGCACGTTGCGGAGCAAAAAACTTAATTTTAGGGATTACTCGTTTAATAAAGTGGTATTTCAAGGAATAATCATTTTTCGAATTATTGTAATTATTTTTTATTTTACTAACGAGCTATAAGCTTCATGTATAGTTTATTGGGTTAATTTTGCCAGTTTATTGTTTTTGAAATAATAATCAAAATTTTGGAGGTGTGTTTAATTTTGTTTATGCATTTTGAAGCGACGTTTTATTGTAAATATATTATATAGAATTTTTTTTAAATTTTGACGAAGAGATTTAAGCTCTGCGAATTGTTTTAATACAACTGGTTTTGTTGATGATGGTATTTTTACACACAAATTTGAATTTATTTTAAAAATTTTGTTCGATTTTGTGTAAGTAGGTATCTATACGGAGAAATTATGAGGTTACGACTGTTTTTTATTATTTTACTTTTTTATAATTTGGTTTAGGGTTTTTTCAAGTTGTTATATTATACTTAAACAAATTTAATATAAAATATTAATTTTATTTAGGTATTACTAGTATTTTCTTTCATTTTATTCTAAATGCCGTTGTATTAGGCTTTATTATTAGTAATGTATTAATATTTTAGAACTTATAAATATGCAAACTAAAAAGTTTTATATCAAACGATTCAGATTTATTTATATTTTATTATTTAAAATTTTTGGAACATAGAAAAAATAATGAATATAATTCAGATAGATTGCTCAAAATTTTTTACATTAAATTATTTTAGGGGGGACGCTGGCATTTCAAAATTTTAACAGTAAACTTTTTGGTTTGTTAAGTTAAATATAATTATTATGCTCTGTAACACGTTTTATGTAGCACTTTTTGCATTTATTCACTATTGTTGTGTGTTTGAATGATAATGCACATTTGCCATAGATTGGTTTACTCAATCCGTCATTTTTGTTCAATAACTGTGATTTTGTAGACTGATAACACTTAATCCGTATACACACGAACCTGTTTTTATTTTGGTAAATAGACTAAGGAAGTCTAGTCATTGAAAACTACTACTATAATATAAAATAATAAACCATTTAATTACCATTTAATTATCACAAGTAAAGACTGACTATTATTATTTACTGTTAAGTTTGTTATGTATGTTATAATATTTTTCACAATATCAACTTGAGGACCAATTTTATTAAATTTTTCTCATCTCACATGTTGTGCCTTTGTGACGGAACAGATATCGCATTCCATTAACAGAGTATAGTTCAAGTCACTAAAGTATTGTCACATAAATTTTATTTTGTAATGTCACGTTTGTACACGGTGTTTGCAAATAGTTGTGAATAATTATTGTGATAAGCTTTATTACTTGATTTTGTTCATTGCCAAACTTGATAAAATGTAGGTGTTTATTTTTTATATTAATATTTTCGCAATATTTTTGATTCAGCATAGCCATAAGCCATTTTTGTTTAAGACTGATCTATTTTTTATTATACTAGAAGTACTATTTAGTTAATTGTATTTATTATTTTAACGCAACCGATCTCAACTAAAATAACTTAGCCATTTGCTTAACTACCTCAATAAAATAATAATAATAATACTTATTTACATACATTAGTACTGTACATACACACAAACAGATTTTTACATATACATACTTTTATAGTGTTACTATATTGTATAAAACTACTTATAGTTTTATACAACTTTTATTTTCTTATACATAATGAAATTTAACTGTTGAAATATTCTTTGCTATATAGCTATAAAATATTATTTTATGTATTGTTAGTAATAGTTATATTACACTGCACATATATATTGCATTTTTCAATAAAGTAATTTAAAAAGTTTTGTTTATTTCTATGTTGTCTGTAATTTATCTTACCTCTCCGACACTAAAACCATAGCAATTAATAATTTAATTGCTGTATTTTGTACAAACCACATTTAAAATTTTAGATAAATACTACATTGTATATTTGCTCGTCACTATTTAATATACTATTAAATAATGGTGGTTTTATGTCCTCTTTAACTTGAGCAGGATAATAGAATATTTATGCGGTGGTGCCGTATAATATTATGAAAAATTGACACATTATTTCATTATTTGTTATACTTATCGGATATAAATCCTTATTCTATGGTAAGTGATAAAGATGGTATAAAATAACAAAAGAGAAATAACAGTAAACTAATTATTGCAGCTCTGATTCAAATCAATGTTTTTTTATATGCTAGTTTTTAAAATTGAGCCATTTTCAACAAAGACCGCTAAAGCACAATATTTTTGTAAAATATTCACATTATCGGTATTCTAACGCCACCTGGAATTCAGTAGATATATCTACTTACGAAAAATTCGAAAGAGTACTACCGAATATGTAATCCACCTATCTACATCTACCCACGTTTGGCTTTACAAAGCAACTAAAATTTCTGCTTCTTTAACTTACAGAAAGCATTGGTAATGGGTACATACCAAATTTTCTGCAATAATAATTATAAACCAGCCCATAAGTGTATAAGTCTGTTGATCTCCCTTGTTCAATTCACACTGAACAAATTTTTTCGAAATTTACCACATTACCGCAGAATTTTACTTACTTACTGTTTATGTACTTATCATCATTATTATTTTTATAATTTTTTTAGTAATAATTATTTTACGCTGGATAAAATTTCTGGTTTAATTTTATTCATTTATTTCTTTTCTTGGTTGCGAACATTCTATAACACCAGAGTGTCCGAAGAGGATGAGATATCATTTAGTATGTGCAAGAACGGCCACACGAAAGAATAATATGACGTCAGAATGTATGATATTTACTTCCGCTTATACCTCTTTTCTTTGGTATATTATCTGCTCACTTTCTACGACGCATAAATATACAACAAAGATCAAAATATCACTACATCATATATTATTATATTATTATTCCCCACTTTCGACTTTCCTCTATCGTACAGCAAACAGGCAACAGCACGTGATATGGGCACGTAGCGATAAACAAAGCCAGTTTTATACGATTAGTGTCACGCAGTACTTTACAATATGAGGAACGATCCGATGTTTAATATTATTTTCGTGAAGTGCATAGAGAGATATCCATGCCTATGGAATCACACTATGAAAGAATATTCTAGGAGAAACATTACCGACTCCGCGTGGAGCGAAGTAGCCAAAGAAATAAAAGAGTCCGGTATGTATCTCATATTCGTTTTAAAACTAACTAAAGATCTTACACGAAACTTCAATATTTTTAACTATTTGTATAAGTTATAAGTAAAACAAATTAGATTTACATAATATTACGAGCGTACCGCATACGATAACAAGTCGCCAAGGTCAAAACCATAAAGCAGTGTAGTGTAGTAGTTATTGTATCTATATTTCTTCAAAATTCGAAGAGATACATACAGAAAAAATAGGAACAAAATCTCTTTTTTATCAATATCTTTCCACAAATCATAAAAATTCCATTTATATTAATAAATAAATTGAGAAATTATTTATCAATGTTTATGTATAATTATTATTATGCTAATTGACAACTTTTGTTGTACCAATCGACAACTATTAAATATATAATAAAATTGCCATATTACAGTTTTGAAAACTTTTGTAGATACATATACATATCAGTGGCTCCATAAAGTATAAAGAATTTTTTTATAAATATATTATTACACTTGCATAAGCAAAAATAAAGAAAAATGTTGCACCTACAAGTATTCGTACGCAAACTATTATTTTGCTTTTGAAGCAAAAATATATCATATTGCATTACTAAAGCATACTGTGAAGGTGATGTCACAACTACCTTTAGATTGTACTAAACCTTTGTATCGGTAATTTCAATAAAAATGGGTAAAACAAGTGAACTTTCTAGTGATGAAAAGACAAAAATCGTTGCACTATATAATGCAAAGAAAAGTTACGGTGAAATTGAAAAAATTGTAAATAGGAGAAAATCTACCATACAGTACATTATACAGAAGTGGAAAAAGTTAAATACTATCGGTAATTTAGAACGCACAGGGCGTCCAAAAATTTTAAGTGATGCAGATGAACGCAATATCATAAATAAAATTAAACAAAATCCATTTGTGAGTGATCAAAACTTAGCGAATGATATTGCGACATCAACAGGAAAATGTGTTGGCGCCGAAACAGTCAGAAAAGTTATTAGAAAAGGTGGGTATAATGATAGAGTGGTACGAAAAAAAACATTTCTTAGTACAATTAATAGACGAACAAACCATTAGAAAAACCAAAGATCTGAGGAAAGTTTGCTTCTAACTGTAAGCACGGTGGAGACTCGGTTCTCCTTTGGAGTTGCGTAGCCGGTCTAGGACATTTCGCCGTGGCCGTTTCGCCGTCGCCCATTTCGCCGTCGACGTTTCGACATTTTTTTACTTTAACCCTTAACCACTGACACGGAGTCTGACAGACTCCGCGTTATACATTTCATAGTGCCTTTTCTTCCAGAAATTTTTCTGGTAGTTGTTACTGCCAGTACCTTTCTAATTTCGAGTGTTCTTTGAGTGGTTGAAGTGATAATTGTGTGACCTTTGTGAAGCTCGACTTATACGCGTCAGACTCCAGTCAGTAAAAAATGTTTTATTTTGTTTATATAACCTTCAATGTATTATATGGAAAATACAATTGCTTAAATTTTTATAGAGATATTATTCTATTTTGTGAGTGTATGTTTTGAAAGTAAGAAAAAAACACACTTTCTTTTATTGGTTATTTTTAAAAGTTTGATTTGCAAAAATAAGTGGTTTTTTTAATAAATACTTAGAAAATATGTTGGGTCTAATTTATAAGCAATAAAATATTTACATATCAGGTCTAAAAGTATTAAAAACCCTATATTTTGAAAGGAGTCTGACAGACTCCGTGTCAGTATTAGTGTGTTAAAAAACTGGTTTTCAGTGGTTAAGGGTTAATCTATAACTCAAAAATTATATAAAAAACTATAACATTTTGACTGCAAAAATTAATATTTTCAGGGCTATGGAAAATTAGAAATTAGAAAAGCAGAAATAAAAAACCCTCGAGGGTTTGAATTTAGAAAAATAAATTCCTTAAATATTTTTCTTACAAAAGTGTGACACAAATGTGTAGAATCAATCAATTAAATTATTGATTGGGAATGTTAAAGTTGGTGTTAAAAAAAAAAAAAAGTTAAAAATGGGGCAATAAGTACTTCTTTTTTTAGGTTATATTTTTTTTATTTAATTTGTATCCTGATTAATTTTTTTATTTAATTTTATATATAATTTAATAAAACTTTAATTCTAACTTTTGATTTATATTTTTTAATTAACGACGTCGAAATGGGTGACGGCGAAACGGCCAAGGCGAAACGGGCGACGGCGAAATGGGCAACGGCGAAACGGCCACGGCGAAATGGCCACTGCGAAACGTCCCATTCCGTGCGTAGCACAAGCTGCGGTATGGGAAGGGAAATACTGGGGTTGCAAGAGAATTTCAAATTTCAACAAGATCGTGATCCCAAGCATATTGCTTGCATTGTTAAAGAGTGGACGATGCTGTATCATTTTTTTGAAAAATAGACTTGAAACTTCTTCTTAATCTCCAGATATTAACCCCATAAGAAATTTATAGTTTTACTTCGACAAAAATATTCGAAAACACAAAATATCGAATAAACTGACTTGAAAAGATGTTTAAAAGAAGAATGATATAAAATACCAAATTCCTATACGAAATATTTAGTGGATTATGGAAAAAATATTTAGTTATATGTTCTTATTAAGTTTTTTTATCCAGGTACGAATATTGTTGGTCCTATAATTTTCTTTATTCTCGATAATGTAAGTTTATTAATAATTTTTGTTTAAAATTGTTTTATAATAAATTATTAGTTTTAATTGGTAATTCAAAGATGTATCCTAAAAATTTGGTAATTTTTAAGGTCCCTTTCGTAAAATAAAGTAAACATACTTTATGGAGCTACTTATATTTTTAGATTATATTAAAAAAAATAATTTATTAGTATATTGGTAGATTATATCTTCATATTAAAACACTGTAACGTCTTTTCATATTTAAAAATACATTCATATTCTTCTACTACCATATTTTCAAATTTTGATAGCAGTGGCGTAACTAAACGAAAGTAGGATACAAGTATAACCCTTTAACATATTATACATTAAATTTATACAAACTATCCTTTTCAGGAAAGTTTTAAATTGTTTTATCTAAATAACCATAAAACTTGAATATTGCAATAAAAAACAACGAAATTTTTATTTATACGAATATGTTTATATTATTATCATCTCACAATCAATAAATGTCAAAAGAAGTAGGTACTTAGAGTATAATCATAAATTATTAAAATATTTTTTTGATTTTTTCAGTAGTAATACTTCATTACAAAATAATATAATTAGTATTACTTACGTATTTAGATACGATATATCATAACAAAATACGAGTATAATATATTTTAATATTTCAATTTAATAAAAAATCGGATTTTTTTAGTTTTGTGAAGGACAGTTTTTTTTTAATTTTAGATTTTGTCAATATTGGAGTTAATATAAAATGTTCTTACACAGGGCACATAAAATAGTATATTGTTTCATTAGGGCGGAAAGATTAACTAAACCTAGTTATGCAGAAATCTACCAATCCACAATTTTAGAAATATGAGTTAAAGTAAGAAATAGCTAAAGTATTCTTTGATTTACAGAAACCTAACAAAATTACAACAACTAATATTCATTTTAAGTGAACATTTATTATTAGTATGAATAAAACTACCAACCAACGAAATTTGATTTCTATTTAATTTAATTTAAAAATTTTATTATATTTGACCAGTTTAAATTTATTATTATATTTCAATAAGAAAATAATATTCTTATCTTAAAGGCAACTTGACATGATTACCTTTATCCTTAAAGATATAAAAGGACTTTCACAACTGTCTTTCGCAATGAATTAACTACACAGAGAAAAAAGATTGTTTCATTTAAATAAATTGTTATTTGTATACGGGAAAGTAAATATTTCTGTGAAATAAATGATTTTTCTTTGAAATAAAAGAATATTTATTTCATAAATGAAAATGAAAATATTTTACTATGACAGAAATAAATATTCTTTTATTTCAAAGAAAAATTTACTTCCCCATATACAAACAACAATTTATTTAAATGAAACAATCTATTTTCTCTGTGTAATACACTTTTTAAAATAAATTAAATAATCAGTGCAATTTTCTAAGCAAAGTTGTTAATTATTACAACCGCATTTAGTTGTTATGGCAGAAAATTCTAGGATATTTTCTGCTATAACAACTAAATCCGGTTGTTATAATTAACAACGTTTTTAGAAAGTTGCACCGATTATTTATGTATTTTCTTAATCAATGTTGTAGAGTAGCATCGGCAGAAGTGGGCCACACTTTGGTTTTCATGCTATAGGATAGGGATTCCCAAACTGGGTTGGGGTTCCGTAGAATAGTCATCAGGATTCCGCCAAAATTATTTATTATGAGCTATTAAAATTAAATAATACCACGGTTACAAATATGTATTTCAATTTCGCTTTCAATTGTTTCGCATAAATTATAGCATTCCCTTAAAAAAATGCAAAAGCGAAAAAATGCTCATTGATGATATGGGGTTCCATAAAATAAAAGGTATTTGGTTGGTGTTCCGTTATCTTTAAAGTTTAGGAACCCCTGCTATAAGATGTTTAAAGATTGATATTTTTAAGCACTATTTGCGTCTATTTGTAGGGAAAGGGATTACCTAACTTTTGGCAAAAACATATTTTAAAATTTTTAATTTTAACATATTTTTTTACATCTAAAAGTAAAAAAAGAGAAATTTGCGATTTCACGATTTTGCTGCCAGAAGTGGGTCACCCAAGTTTTTCATCTAAAACAAGTACAAGGATCAAGCACTATGACTTTTTTGTGTTAAATGATTTATTTTTCTAATAAATCGTATTGTAAAAACCAATTTTCAAGTGTGATATTTATATTATATTGCCTTCAAGATACGCTCTCACGTGTTACATTCGATTGAATTATTTTTTGTCATGTTGTGTGGCAAAACTTCAAAAAAAATATTGCACTGAATTCAGGGAAGCAAGACCTTTCAAGTGAGGTGTCACTTGCCATATCATCACTATTAACATTTTAGAGGTTATCATCACAGCGCGAAGGGATGAAACAATACGGGAGTGACATTGGTTGCAAAAGTTCAGGATATGGTTCTGATAGCAGGGGCTAAACTGCCAGGGTGCGATGGGTGGGACCCAAAATTGTACTGTGACCTTCCTCAATCTTTTCAAAAAAATTTAAAACTTAAAAATATTATATGTACCTATCTATAGGTATATTAGTTTTTAATTTTTAATATTCACAATGAAATATTGTGTGAAATATTGGCGATTTTCTTTTATTGATGAAAGTGGGCATCGTTTATTCTTATTTTAAATTGCCAACATATTAGCAGTACATCATACAAAAAACGAATATGCAATGATTTCAAATCTAAACTAGTAATTATTACCTACTAGTAAATAAGTATTAACCCTTGCCGTACTAAAATAATTTTCAACCTTAGTTTACTGAAACTGGGTCATTATTGACCCACAGTTTCAATAACAAATTTATCTTTAATTTAATAAATTTTTGACTATATTTAGATATTTTTTCTATTATACAGTGTGTTCATAATAAGAGGTAATAGTGAATAATTCTTATATCTTACTAGATATAAAAAAAGTTTAAATAGTTTTTTATTCAGCTCGACATTTACCATCGGAAACTGCGGAGGCACATTTTTTTGGACTTCAAACTCAACCGGAAGTAAACATTGTTTACATTGTTTTTTTCAAATGGCAACATGTTTTTTTAGCATTTTTGTAATCTGCAGTTTTTTCTCAATACATATATATCTATATATATATTGTTGTGCTCTCTTTCCGATCTCTTCTTAAAATGGGTCGTTGATTCTCGAAAAATGGTTACATGTAAGACAATAAAAAAACTGACGAATAACAGAACAATTTATTTGCAACCTGTACACAAGAAACAAAATTTAGAAAAGCAGGACTCACACAAATTTCGCCGAGCAGCACGTAATTCGGATTCTTCCTTCCACACTCTATCCACAAAATTCCTCGGCTAAATTCCACATCCACACCAACTCTTGGGCTCTCAATTTACAACTCTTTAACACCAGCTTGCCACTCGGGTTTCTTTAACACCAGCTTGCCACTCGGACTCTCAAATTCGGACTGCTACTATTACTAGCCTCTCGGGCTTTTAAATCACGACTTCCCTCTCGGGCTCTCCAATAACGACTGACGTGACTCTCTCTCGAGATTTCAAATTCAGACTTTTATTCGACTAGCCTCTCGGGCTGTAAATTTGCGGCTGACTGTTCTTCTTTTTATTTATATTGTCATTTCCTTGGATTTTTTATTATTTTTCTTTTTTTCTTTTTAAATCAAGATTAGTATTTTGTTTCCTGCTGCTTGTGCTATTTGTTTGTGTACTGCTCAGCTGCATTCGTGTGAGTCGCTAAACAACGAAAATTAAAAATACAAACATTAAAATTTAGATAAAACAAACGAAATTACTGCAACAACTTAAATTAAACAATGTAACTTAAACTAACGGCGAAAATTAAACACGGAACAGAAAAACAATTTTGAAAACGAACAAGAGTCCTGCCTTTATTGTTCCTCAGGTTGCCAAGTTAGTTCTTTATTTCTAAATTACGCAACTCACTTTCCATTTCTTTATCAAAACACAACAATATATAAAATTATCATAGGATTACATAAGAAAATTGAAAAAAAATTGAGAAAAATGTAAGAAAAATTTATTAATTCCAGTGGAGTCCGTTTAATGTGATCACATCGGGACTTAAGGTTTTTGATAGCAATAACCGATTGATAACAAAAAAGGAAAAAAAATTTTTATTAGTTATTCATTACTACAATAATGAATTAATGAGAAAAAAAATTTAAAATCTCGTTTAGTGTTTATAAAAAGTTCATACTGGTAATGCATTTAAAAATCTGACGACCTCATCTGCACACCACACCGCAAAACTTCAAGCGCTCAAATCACGACGCTTTTCTAAGTCATTCATTCCGAAATTTTCAAGTAGGACTGAATTACATCACACATTAACAGCAACTAGACAGATTTTCTTGCTAACACCTGACTTAAAAGTCGCGTAATGTGAATATAAGGTACATATAATATGTGGGTGGGTTATGCACAATATAAAAAAAAATGCTTGTAGCTGAAAACCAACTCCTTTGCTCATGGGAAAAAATAATCTTAAGGATAATTTGATAATATAAACCGAATTTTGATTACTATAAGCGATGTTTTTTGTGTGTAATCATATACGTCCGGCCCGTTCCTCGCAAAAGTGATAACAATACCCGAATGATAACATTAACCGTGATTCCAATAAGCGGACTCCACTGTATTTAATTTATTTAGTGTGCTATGCAGTGCTTGCAGTTGAGTTTGAAGTCCAAAAAATGTATTCCCGCAGTTTCCGATGGTAAATTTCTAGTTGAATAAAAAACTATTTAAACTTTTTTTTGTATCTAGTAAGATATAAGAATTATTCACTGTTACCTCTTATCGTGAACACACTGTATATGTTTTGAAATGGTGTTAAACGCAACAAAAGTGAAAATATTGTATTTTAAACAGCATTAAAATAGTAGATTACTGGCTGAGCTTCGAAAATGATCCGTTACTGGGCGCTCAGCTATATTTTCCTGCAAGCCCAGTAACGAATCATTTTTCGAGTAGAGGTGAGTATACTATTTTATCGGAAAACAAAAATATTAGCTATTACATCAAAAATAAAAATCCTACACAAGTACCTATTATGAATTATTTTGAATTAGCAATAACTCGAGAACGGCGCTAGATATCGAATAACTGAACAAAAAATTCTCCCCCTCTCGCTTCGTATCGTATCTCACCCGAGAGGAGACTCGGAAAGCATCGTTTTGACTATGTTTTCCGATAAATGAATTTTTTTGCCTGAAATTTAAATATTGTAAAAGTATAATTACTTATTGATATATTTTCCGATGAAATAAAGAATAAAATAGATTTTAACTAATAATTTGTCTAAAATGAAATGAAAAACTTGGTATAACGTTAGACCTAATATTACCATTATTACTATAGTCCATTTCATTTAAGAAAATAGTAAGAATTTGTACTAGAAAGATGACCTCGAAATGTTAACCAATGAAATTGGTTAGAAATTAGGCGGCTTCACACTAGCGAAATTTGCGTGTTGGTGACAGATAACATTTAATTTTTTGTATTATATTAAATAGTTCCTATGCAGTATTTCTTTATTTATTTCATCAAAATCGTATTAAAATTGAAGTAAATTTGTGAAAATAAGTTTCGTAAAATTATGTCGTAACTTTTAAACATTCTTAGTTAGGCAACACATATAACGCATTCAATTTGAATTTTTAAAATGACGTTTCCCTATGTGAATGTGGTTTTACATTTGACCTGCCACCTACATTTTTAGTATCTGAGATGGACTATAGAGTACGGATTTCTAGAACTATACATAAATATTGATAGCAGAACTGTAATTGTTATAAATTTATGAATTTTTGGTGCTTATTTTAACACATTTCGATAAATTTAAAAAAAATTGCAGTAGATACCAGAATACCTATACATCTATTCGGCATCTAGTGACGATTTGACATAACTTATTTATTTATGTCACAAAATTTTATGAGATAAATATAGGGTGCTTTTTGACTATATAGAATCGAAATCGGCAGACAGAATTTTCCAGCCGGGGGCTTTCGAATTTTGAATCCAAAATAGTCTAATTCGTTTCTAACCTGTTCTTACCTACCTTTTTGTACTCATACATCCCGTTTGTTTTTACTAATATTTTTCAAAATTTCTAATAATGGTATTTGATCTTTTTGAATTTTGAAGTTTTTAAAACAAATAACTAGTTGAAATACTACCCTTATTGTGAAATTTAAGAACGCTATTTCACGATTTTTTATGCTTAAAAGTCCGTACTAATAGCGTTATAGACTAAGTTTATCCGACTTATATTGTAGAATCTGCCCTTATTATAATAATTTTGTTATTTGTTAATCTTAAAATTATGGGTAATACGAGTATGTATACTTTATTTATCATTTTCTTTTAAAAAATAGAGCTCCCGTTAATAACTTACTGAATGGTTAATAATTTATTACAATTCGGCTATTTTGTTGCTTAAATGTTGTTGAATTGAATTTTGAATTAGTCGTTGCTACAGTGTATTGTGTTATAAAAAAAATTATTATAAATATCAATGAACACAAATTTTTAAACGTCTTCGCTTCGCGAACGTCGTCTATGACTCGGTAGTTCCGCCACTGATTGCAGCAAATATCCCATCCTAAATTTTTAAATCAATAATAAGCGAAATAAAAATCAGATAGATGTTTTCTTATTAAAATACATCTTAAAGTTAGCTTCTGTGCAATAGAGGGCGCTAAGCACAAATTTTACAATCATTATATTATCTAAACGTACATTTTTTATAGATAATATCCAAAACTACATTAATTTTATTTATCATTTTTGTAGTTTTTAACCAAATTTCTTTTTTGTTTATTTTTCATACAGATTAACTATGATAAAAATATTATCAAGATACCATCACAAATCTTTCAATGTTAAAATTTGGATTTTTGATTTTTGGGTGAATTACAAATAACTCTTCTTCTTCTTTCATTATAGACATCTGCCCGTTTTTCTTCACGCTTTTCCCCCCTCATGTTTATAAAAAGATGTATGGGTAAAACGAAAATTTTACTTTCATTTTTTAAATAGTGTGTGTATTTGTTTCAGAAAGCAACTGTCGTGAGAGATGGAAAAATATTCGGGCAGCTTTTGTTAGATCTCGTCGTCCAACTATAACCGATAGCGGTGTAAGACATAAAAAAACATACTACTTGAATAAGCACTTGCAATTCTTAATACCATACACCAAATCACACCCAGGAACTTTAACTTATCGTGATGAATATGTGTTTGAGATTGAAGAAACTGACCCTTTAGAAGAATCAGCTAAACCTTTAATATCAGAGATTGATATCGAAGAAAACAGCAGCATTGATAATAATGTAACGCATAAGACTATTACACCAACTTCATCAAGACAAGACTACCAATACCTGGCTCACGATAATACTACAAATTCAGGATTTACTGATTGGACAAATACTGAAGAAAGTAATCCTCAAGCTGATGATTCAGATCTACATTTTTTTCAGAGTTTGCTTCCCGACGTCCGACAATTGTCAGATAAGAAAAAAAGGAATTTTAAAAAAACTGTTATTGATATTCTTGATAAATTATTAGATGATGATGATGTTAATAATAAATATATGTAATATCAACAAAGGTTCTCTCATTATTTAAATAATATAAATATAAATTTAGATACCTAATTAATTTAAAAGAAATAAAGTATTTATTTGTTACAATCTTATACTTACTACCTGAAATGTTTGTTGTCAAAACAGTTTTGCAAAAGAAAACAATCATCTTAGAATCAGTAATCATCTTAAAATGATTAGCTGATGGATTGAAAATATCGAGGTATTTTGTTTTGGTACCTAGAAGCCAAGCTTCTACATTGATTTTTCATACTGCAATACGTATGGTCCACTTACTGATTACAATTTAAATGGTCCAGAAGATCTGATTCAAAGCACTCTACAATCCTCAAAGCAATTTTACTGATCGTGTAAATGGGACTATAGACTCCGCTATCCGTGGTTATACCAAGTGACCGGCCACACACCTGAACATACAAAATTAATATAAAAAACTTTTTTTTTTAATTTTTACATCTCATTATAATGGATTATAATGCATAATTTATCAATCGAAAGAAATTTTTTTACTTTTCTTAAAAATTGTGCAACATTGAAATGTTTTATTTTTTAAATTATTTTAAAATAGTTATAAAATTATATATAAAATTATTTATAAAATACCGCTTTGTCTTTTCAAAAACTATTCTCATCTAGTTTGACAGATTACAATAGATTTTCGTTACAACCTTTTCCTCAACAGAGTGAAGGCTGTACTTTCTTTGTACTTGAATAATTTTAAAAATTAAATTAAAATATTCGAGTCGATTCCGAATTACTCTATTTTTATATGTATCGCCTTAAGTTTTATACAAAATGGCCACTCAAGTAAGGTCTACTTGTTAATCTTCTTAGTTATTGCTTGGTAAGTTATCGGTATCTGAATTAGATATTTTATAGTTGAATGGTAGAGCCCGCATTTCTAATTGCTATACTGAAGAAAATCGCAAAACAAATGTAGGTAAATACACTTTCAAATCAGAATTTATTGCGAATTTTCTCCCTACCTTGATCTCCGTCGACTTCTAATGCTTTACTTGTTTCACTTGTTATATATATCTAACACTTAAAGAAATAAGTTTTTTTTATTCATTTGCCTACAATATCAAAGTGATAAGGTAATTGATAGAAAATCCACACGCGTTTAACAATATGTCTTATTTCACCACCGGCACCGGTTAGATAAATAACTAATAGTCAACTCGTGCTTTGTTAACATTTAAAGAATTTTATTTATATCGCATTAAACAAAGTGATGGAAGCAGTGTTAAGTGCGTACTTGGTATTTAATATCAACTTTAATCTGAACTATCCCCGTTTTTGTTGAACTACAGCGTTCTATTTGTAGTGCGTAAACGATAATTATGAATATGGAGTAATTACTGAAGAATTTAAATTACCGTATTGTAATAAATGTATATGTTACGGTCAATGATGACAATTAGGTCATTAACGTTAATGGCCGGACAATAACGTCAATGCCCAGCTTAGTTGGGCATTGACGTCATTGACCGGCCATTGACGTCAATGACCATGCATTTTGGGCGATGTTGACATTTAAAATTCCATGTGCGGTTTTTACATCATTGTTCGGGCAATGACGTCAATGCCCAATACAGGGTGGGCAATGATGAAATTATTATTCTATAGATTCCATCGAAAGTAATAGATTAAATGTGCCTTTGCGATTAATACTAGTTATTAAGGGATACCGAAAAGTTAATTTTCTAAGAAAAAATTAGTGATACGACCAAAAAAATGAAATTACTCTTAGACAAGCAGCAGCCGAAAGCAGTGTTTTAGGAATCCAAGGTTACAAGCGTTGTCATTGCAAGGATGGATGCAAAAATAACAAATGTGCGTGTCGTGCCAGCAAATAAATTTGCAATTCTAAGTCACTCCCGTGCCAGAATGAAAATAATTAATTAAAAAAATTTTATTTCATTATTTTTTAATTTTTATAAATTTTGTTAATAAATGATTAAATTATACTATTATAATACAACGAATACAACATAATGTACATAAATATCACTTGCCAGTTGGCTGTCAAATTTTAATTGCCATTTTTCTGTTCTTTATAGTAGTTACTCTATAATATCATCATTGTCCAAATCATTTTGGCCATTAACGTCATTGACCGGCCAAAGACGTAAATATTGCAATCAAATGAAAATATTTATATAAATAATGAAAATATTTATGGCCGGTCAATGACGTTAATGGCCAGCGTAAATGGGCATTGACGTCATTGCCCGGCCATTGACGTCAATGCCCAATTTACGTCATTGACCGTAACATATACATTTATACAAAATGTATACAAAAGCTTACAGATGATTGAAATTTGTTTTTTCTGCAATTCATTTTTTTACATAATATCGAGCAGGCGAAGACAACTGTAAGAACATAAAACAGTACAAAAATTAGCCTTGTAAATGGAAAGTCAAAAAAATTTTTTAAATACCTACTCCGTATGAAACCAAGTTGCAAGAAGTTAAAAGTTTATTTGATATACTGCATCATAATACAGCGTGACCCACAAGAACTCGGACAAACGTTTTTTTTACCAAAATACTTATTTAGACGTAACAAAACAAAAATTTTTAAACAAATAACGATAAACAATGACCATATGTATAACTTAAATTATAGATTTTCAAAGTGGCTTCGTTCTGCGTGGATACATAAGTTCAAACGTCGAATAAACTTTTCGGCTGTTTTTCGCAACTCTTCTAGCGATATTTTGTCCCATTCCCGACGCAAGGATTGCTTTAGCGATTTCCAACTTTTGTGGGATTTTGCACAGGCCCTGATCTCTAAAATTGACCATATGGCATAATCCATTGGGTTCAGATCTGGTGAGTACGGAGGCCATTCAGCGGAACTAATGAAATACAAAAATTGATTCGGCACCACTCTTGAGTAGTTTTTGCTTTATGGGCAGGTGCAGAGTCTTGTTGAAAGGTCCATTGTTGATCACCAAAGTGCTGTTGGGCCCAGGAAAGTACTACAGTCTCTAAAATATCCCGACGGTAGACATCTTTATTAATTTTAACTCCTTCTTCCACGAAAACTGAAAGTGTTTTACCGGTAGCACAAATTACTTTATATTTAATTTAAAACAATTTATAGTTGTTAATCTGCTGGAGGTATGCTCGATCCATCAAGTATAATCACGCGTGGTAAGGTCTGTTCTGTCGCGTTTGTTCCACCTACAACCTACATTCTTGTCGGTGAATCACACATCTACACAACAACGTGTTAAAATAATTATTTTTCAACCGTAAGCAGAATATTGTGTAAATTTTTACACAGTAAATTAACACAAAGTTACTAAGCTAAATTTACACATCGAATGTAACGGTTTACACATCGAAATTTCTAGGAGTGTACTGATTATTTCCATAATTCATTGGGTTGAGATCTAGTGAGTACAGTGTACGGGAGTCATTAAGTGGGACTGATTCAGTCGAAAAAATTGATTCGAGCACCGTTCTTGCGTAATTTTTACTTAATGAGCAGGCGCAGAGTCTTATTAAAAAGTCTAATGTTGGTCACCAAAATGTCGTTCTTCCATTCATGGAAGTACTATAGTATAGCCTCTAAAATAATCCCGGTATGATGAATTTCATTATTGATTTAAACTCCTTCCACGAAAACCAAAAGTTTTTACCAGTAGCACAAATACCTCCCCTAACCATGACAGACTTGGAGTGTCAGCGATGAACAACGAAGGCAAAGGGTCTAGTACTTCTTCTGACGAACACCTATCATAATGATAATTGTGCTATTGTGCAAAGCTTCGAATGGGATTATGAAAAAAGTATATATCTAAAATGATAGATCGCTCGACAGAAGTCACCTATACAAGTTTAATTTTCCTATTTTTTTTATTTCCTTTCTTGTTTGTTTTTTTGATGTGATCCTTTGTTTCTAGAATCGTAATACAAAATAATACATATTATATTTATATAATATAATAAAAAAACAAGTTTGTCCGAATTTTTGTGGGTTTTACGTTGTAGAATTTATTTTTATTCTTTTACAAACGATTGCAAATTTCATTCCCTTTATTTTTGTTTATACATATTTTTCTATTTCGTCTATATCTCAGAAACGGTGCAAAATGATGAAAAAAGGGATATAGACAAAAATGAAGCAAATTAAATTTTCAACAAAAAATGTCTGATAAATATTGGTTTAAAAAAATTTCTATATGAAAAAAAGAACTTTGTATGGTTACAATTTACATTGCTAACATTGGAGCGTCCATATACTTTTGTGAGTACGTTTGTTACAAAGTTATTGTTTTCTTATTTGTTTGCTTTATAAATAAAATTTGGGAGGTTCAAGCAAAATATCGATCCTTCCAGTGGAGGTAACTTTTTAATTTCGTTTTTGAAATATCGTTATTTGAAAAAATATAAAATTGTGAGGTTATGGGTGAACAGGAAGCATCTTAAAATTCCAGAATCTGATCGATTGGTATGTTACGTTTTAATTAACGTTGTATTATATACCACCTACCACCTTACCACCAACATCCCTCGAATATCTATTAGACCAACTTCTATTTCCTTAAATAAGAACGGGACGGGAAAAGCAATATTGATGGAAATTTGGGTGGGTACATAATACATATTTATGAACTTCTTACCTACCAGGTATCCATTCGGAATATTAGTTGAAATTCCTAAATGATGTGAAAAAGTAACCACTCCTAAGAAGGCGTACCAATTTCAAGAGGAGTGTTATGCAAGTTTAACACGATGTAACCCCGCCTATCAATCTGAAATTTAAAGCTCTCCCTACCACAAAGCAATGGTTCCAATTTCTTCCACACAAAGCGTCTATCGGTTAGCGCTGTGCACAACAACTGTCTAATACTTTAAATTATTGGAGTTACATTGCGGATCTTTATAATTTAATTGTGTACTTAAAATCGTCGTTCTTATTAACAGTGGCGAATACGCAAATTTACAAGCCTAAATTGTAAATCGTTTATGTATTTTACTCAAAGTGAGCACAACTAATAAATGTGTTGATGATTTACTGTTTTGTTTTATAAATCAAAAACCATTTAATTAGATACATACAATTTCAAATAATATTATGTTCTGAACGATTTGTTTATTTTTTCTTTCTAATGTTGTATAACGTGCCTACTTACTTTGATTACGCTCCACTTCCTTCTTATAATCAAGTAAGTGATTTTTGTTATTATTACGCTTTTTACCATATTATTTATAAACTCTTAAACTTTTTTGCTGCAATTTGAATATACCTAATCATTAATTTATTTTTTATGTACATATGTGTAACTTAAAAAGAAGTTTTAAACAAAGAAAATACAAATACAAATAAAAATAATAAAAAAAGTACCATAACAAATTATAAAAAATGTAATAATAAAAAACATAAAAGATAATGATTAAAAATTACACTAAAAATAGCAATACCTAAAAAACAAAAGTTGAGGTGTTTGTTGTTACTAATATAAAAATTCGGGCATTTTTAAGCCACTCTTTTAGTACGTGCTCCAAAATACTACACTATTAGTGCTAGCCTGAAAAAGTTGAATATAAAATGACAGTTTAATATAAAAAAAAACAAAAATATTCAAACAAAATGTTAATATTTTTGATATTTTTGATTGGGAAAAAAGTAATATCTTTCGTTTGGATTAAAAGTTTTTTCTCTCGGCTCCGCTAGAGCTCTGCCTTGCAAATGCAAAAATTACCTGTCAAATAAAGTTTCACTTTTAATCCCAATAAGACAATATTATATACTTATTATTAGAAATAAAATACACAAAAGTTTTACAAATAAAATACATTGTAAATATAGGTTCGGCAAACCTTTTTACCTATACATCATCAGGCGATGAATTAATCTATAAATCTGAATGATGAATTATATGTAATTTGTCGCCCGATGACAAAAGTGCCCAAAGTATGGTGAAAATGATCAGTCAGTGATAGCCGATACCGAGAGATATTTATTATAAACAATTAGATAATATATTCTGTTTAATGTTCTATAGAACAATAGATGCGTAATGTTACGTATAAAAAATATATTGTGTAATCACGATCTGTGTATGTATTTGAAAAAAATTTCAATTTTGCGTTGAAAAATGTAAAACCGGTTAGATTTGATTTCATCGAAAAATTGAAATTAAAGTTTAAATTTTCAAAAATGAACCAAGCCAAACAAACTCATAAGTATAATATTTCAAAAAATGCGTAGCCAAAATAAGTGCGGTCAACATGAGGATTGCGTTCTATAATGCGTTCAATACATTCTACAAGAGAATTTTTTGAAATTTCTAAAGTGCTGTAATGGGATATGTAATGTTTTAAGTAGTATACTATATTTTCATAAAATATAATAATATCAAACAAAAGTAAGAGGTACAATTTTCAGATATATTAGAATTTATAATATCAAATTCAAAACTTCGAAGATACATTCCCTGAATATCCATTAAAAATAGTTTTTATCGCCAATATACAATATGTATAAAACCGTTCTATCAAATTTCTTGTTTTTGAAGGGAAGGTACACCTGACTTTAACATTTTTACCAAATAATTCAAATATTAAAAACGGAGTGAAAGCTTCCGATCAGCAGCATATCCGTATATTTTAATAAGCGATCAGAACGAATGAATTCTTTTTGATCAACTTTTATTTTAATTTTAATCTTTTCCTCTCTTATTTTTTTTTTAATTTGTATAATTTAATCGATTTTTGGAAGGGTATAAAATAGTATATGCCACACGCCAGTACAACAATTGAGATTTCTTTTGAGAGCTAAGTCGGTTGCATACCAATGAGCTTTTTTTATTTTATTTAATGTTAAAAATTTAATTGAATTGGAGTATAGTAGAAATTAATGTTTTTTGGAGTTTTAGGGGGGGGGGGGTATCGTCCCTCCCCCCTTAAATCCTTGCTTAGACTTGGTCATTTGGTTAGTCGACCACTGTATTTAGGGAATTTTAATTAATGTGGTTTCCCGTTGTCTTCTCCATGGCCACAGACCTAGTGAAACTCGTCTAATATAGTACAATGATAGATTCGTGGTTTAAGAAGTGATATTCGATATTAACAATATCAATATTTTGAGATAGCCGAAAAATGCACTGCACAATATTTTACATCTAAAATAGTAGGTACAAAGTCTTCAAAAACAATATTGTGCAATATTCTATGAAATTTATTATATTTTATTTGTGAAAACTATCCTAAAATAGTAGGTACTGATACGATTCGAGAATGTTAAAAATTAATAGTAGCGATAACATTTTATAGAATTCGTTTTACAATACCAATTTTGTAAGTGATATACATATATATAATATGACGTAATAAACTTACCGTTATCACACTAGCATTATCTTGAAATAAAACTCGAGATTTATTGCACATTTTCGCTCTTATCAAAAAGCGGAATATGCATTTTATTGGATAAGCTTTGGATGTAAAAACATAAATTCATCATATTTTAATTGCTGAATTTGTCTAATTTATCCGGAACATGTAGTTAATTGGATGTGGATGTGGTTCTTGATTTCTTAGACCAAAAAAAAATGTCAGTAAAGGAAAGCCCGTTAGTTTGAATGGTTTTCGGGTAGGATTTAAATAAACATCAAGAATTACAACAAGCTACTAATTTTTTGATTATTTGACAGCTTAGTTTTTCTATAAAATGTGAATAAACTTGTAACGTGTCGTTCCTTTATAATATTAAAATCAAGTAGTGGAAACCCTCTGGTCAAGGTTGAATAGCAATTTTGTGTATTTTGGAGAATAGAAAGGCACATTTTACATACAGGACAAACACGTGATTGTGGTAAGATGAACGGAAACAGTTGTCATAGAAAGACCGGCGGTCGCTTCGACATGTCAATCATTCGTGTCAGAGAAAATACTAAAGATTTGTAAACTGTCTGCCTGCACTATGTCTCCTTACATAAAACTGAATGTGTTTGAACTTATTTAACATGTGAGAATTTACTTCAAAGCTGCATCAATCTCAACTAAAATAAAAATAGGTACATCAGATTTTGCTTATAACATTATTGCTAATAAGTAGGTCCAATTCCCCAGTTTATATTTAAATCATTTTGCATTTCTTCATTTCTACCTTCTGTTACGCCAAGAAGCTTCATAGTTTTCTTAGTTTTTGCTTACTTCCACATAGTTCCTAAAACTCTTATATAAAAATCTGGAAAAAATGCATAATTCAATTATCCACACAAATTGAAATTAAACCGATATTCAAAAATGCTTCTGCAGGTAATAAGAAACTGAATTAATTAAAATTTCACCATTTGCACACAACAAATTTAAAGTTAATTATCTTAAACGGGATTATTAATAAAATTGTTATTAAGTGCAAATTAAACATTTAAGATCTTAATCTATTCCAGATTCAAAAGTAAATTGATTCATTTAGAGCAGCTGTCGGCATTTCTGGAGCTTTAATTTATAACTCCCTAGATCGGTCGCAAGGGGGCTCGTTATATACACCCGAGCTGGGAGGGTGCTTTTTATCTGATTTAGAAATTGTCAACGCTATAAATATTAAATGACGTTCACGCGGAAGTACTAAAAACCATTATTAATAACATCTAGGGAATGGGTTGATTTTTTGAAACAAATTTTCGAATACGATTTGGAAGTGCGATTTCAACCTTTTAACTTAATTGCGTTAATTATTTAAATGTCGCAGTTAATTTAAAGATAAAAAATTAAGTTAATTTGGTTAACTACCAACTTGTCTATGGGGAAAAATAACTCCTATATTGTAATACCATAAAATGTAATTTTTAGTGTGGTTAACCAAAATAAAAACCATTATTTTTGAACGTAACATAAAAACTTCTTCGATAAGTACTGTGTGTAATACGTAACAATAACTGTCACTATGTCACTTGATATTTGAATATTTAGACATCAGTTATAAGTTAGTAGTCACGCATAGTCACCCATAGGGATGGATATACAGGAATATATGGTAAAAAAGATGAAGAAATCTAAAGAATTTCTACAAATCAGATGTTAATGTCACATAAATATCGCTGTTCTATTAGTAGGGAAGCACCAGAACTCACCATATTATGCTATAAAATAGATACAAATTTCCAAATTTAACTAAATTAGTCCAATTATTTTATTTTTACTTGTTTCGTTTTGGCATTAGCTCATACTATTCAAGTAATAAATAAGTAGGTAACAAAAAATTCAGTATTTACAAAAATTAACCAAACTCGTTTCTAAAATTAAAGAATATCGTGTATCCAAAACCCATTGATAGAATTTACTACTTTCATGTCACAATTTTTAACATGTACCACCAGTTTTTAAAAAGCAGGAAATTTAAATGACTCCTAAAATGGATCCACTTTGAAAAGAAATATATTATAGCAATTTTTCAAATATATTGTACCTATTCTATTTTGATATAATTTCTAAATAATGCTTTAATTTGTTTTTTGTTTGGATTGTTTATTTGCATTGTTTTTTTTTGACCATTTCCCAAGCGAATTTATTCGTAGGAAATAAATTATGAAATAGGTAGGTACAACTACATACTATTATTCCATTAGAGATGATAATGTAATTGTTGGACAAATTTATGATATTCTGAAGGATTGAATGACCACACACGAACCTGGACATCAACAAACTTGTACTCGTACACACCGGTATCATATGACAAATTTGTGTATACAAGATTTTAAGTGTTTATTGTAAGGTGTTCGTTTAGTTGACACAAATATTATAAGATTTTAGTAAGTGGCATTATTTACTACATTTTTACAATTCATACATAAACAAGATATTAAGTTATATCATATTTGGCTATTATACGATTGATACCTACTGTTATTTTAGTCTCCTCTGTATAATAGAATAGTGTACGAAAATAGTTCTAAAGTAATCCTGTAAAAACAACATAATATAGCATTTACGCTATTATAAATCTATTATGGAAATACATATTACTGTGTTTACTATAATATAGTAAATTATAATATTACAACATTTTAACTCGATTATCTTTAATAATACCTACATACTAAGGTTAGTATTATACTTTTATACGAAAGAATTATTTATCAGGAGTTATTTTTTTAATATAAATTGTTGTTTTTATTTTTCCCGAAAATGTTTCAAGAAAGATAAGAAATGTGAAACGTGTTTATTAAATAACCTGAAAGTTGATAAATAAACAAATTAAAATTTTCTCAGGTATTTATAAAAACAGAAAAGAAATACATCTACCCATCTGTTTCAAAGGAAAGCGGAAAAAGAGACAAGAGAATTGTGCTTTTAATTTGATAATGTAATCGGTACTTTATTAATTTCATTAAACTTTAAAATTTGTTACCTAAAGTTTACATTTTATGTAATATGTAAATTTTCAGTTTTTTCAGTAGTATAATATATTATGTACTTATACATTATACAGTATCGGCATATGACATTATACACGGAAAAAAATTACTTGGTTCAAATAAGTACCATTTGAATTAAGAAATTCTCTGTTTTCAATAGCCGCACAAGCATATTTTATTGCGCGAAGAAATTATATTTTTAAATGAAATAAATAATTTCAAGAAAATATTTATTCTTCATTTAAGAAATCCTTTTTTTCCGTGTATGCAGTTATACATAGGTATAATAATGTCATAAATCTGAATTGATTTAAAAGAAATAAAAATTAAAGCTAGGTTTCTTGGGTTCATATTTGAATCTTGTAATATTTACAAAACAAAGTAAAAAAATTTTTTAATCAACTTGAAAATGTATTTTTCAAACATATTTCTTTCACCGATTATTTTTCAAGTCGATGATTTATATTTGAATTAATATATTTTAGTTTTCAGGAACTTCATTATCTTTCCATTAAATTATCATTCAATCACTAAATTTCAAGATTCACTTTTTTGTCAAAAGTACTTGACGCCCGTCGTAAAATATATTACTATTTGTTTAATAATTTAAATAAAATAAAATAAATGCAAAAAAAACGAGGGCATCAAATTTGGATGAATTTTGCTCTCGGGTGATTTAAAAAACTTTTTCAAAAAGAGAATTTGCTTACCCATATTTAATACATGGATGGTTATTTATTTCGAAGATTGGTTTGGAAACGTATTATATTCACCTATACAAGCAAGATGCGATAAGGACCTGAGTAAAAAAAGCTTCCTTTATCTACCAGCTCATAAGTAAAATCTGAGCGAATACAATTTAGTGGCAATCAACAATTTTATAAAAAAAAGGAAATTTACAATAAGTGTACAAATATAACAATTTTACTTACGACTGCATTACAAAAGATAATGGACGTGTTTCACTATTTTTTAATTTTTTTTATATGAAAGTAGGAGTCAAAATGAGCATTTAGAATTTTTTAAATTTTTTTGAGTGCGTCTAAGGTAAGAAAAAAATTATTAAAGGAGGGGCCGGTTACGTCATGGGCCTGCTTTTTTAAAAAATAGCGGGGTTTCAGAAACCAATAAAAAACGTGTTGCCAATTTGAAACAATGTAAATGGCACTGTCATACTGTCAAAGTGTTGCAGGTTATAAACAACAATGAAAACCTAACCTAACTGCATAAAATATAGCACTACGTGATTCAAAATTCAAAAATATATAGTACATCGGACGGCCATGTTTAAATCTGATTGGTTACAGTGGCGTAACTACTTTGGTTGGCGCCGAGGTGCATGAAAATTTGTGGCGCCTACGCGAAGACCAAAGGGGGGGGGGCGAGAGCTTAATAATCATTGTTATGGTTCTAAGAAATAGATCAATAAATCCGGGCACCCCAAGCCGCCTCTAAACTTCCTCTAAGCGCCTTTGAGTCAGTTTCTTGTGATTGTTGATTGTTTATCTCGCCCGCCATCAAATATAAAAAACGTGTTTCCTAAAAACAGACGAATTGATGCCTTCTAAAGGCATGTCATGCCTTTAGACTTTATTGGAATAATAATAGACTTTACTACTTATGCTTGAGTCTGCGGACGGTTGTCGATCGCACGTGTTCCACTCGTGGGTACCTATTTCATACTTTTTGATTTTTTTTTGAATTCCTGAAAAAAGCACCGGCGCCGACACCATGGCGCCTATTCGGTGTCTGGTTTCTGGTCGGAGCCGGTTACTGGTCGGCGCCTATCGGCGACGGTTTCTGGTCGGCGCCGGGGTACCATGCACCTCCTGCACCCCCCATAGTTACGCCACTGATTGGTTAGCTGTGGGCGGGCCGATTAAATATTTTTTTCAAATTTAAAATTTTTTCTTAAATTGTACGCTGAGTTTTAAGATCAACCAATTACATCAACATGTAGCATTTTTATTATAGTTTCATGTTTATATATTACAGTACAGCCTCGCTTATCCGGACACACTTTATTCTGGACACTCCAGTAATTCGGACATTCCGGCTCTTCGGATATTTTATATTTTTTATCTCTGCAATCCGGACGAATTTCTAGTTGCAATTTAAAATTAATGCAATTCATCAGTACTCTTTTATAAGACTAAACTATGACATCACTCAGGGCCGCACCCAGCGCCAAAATTCAGAAGGCTCTAAAATTAAGCGTTTTTAATTTAATTTTCTATAAAATATTAAATTTTGAATAAAAAGAAGTAAACGCTAAACGAAAAGTCACGAATTGTGATTTAATTCATATTTTCTTTGAGTTAATTGGTAAAGTTAAATAAGTAGTAGGCGATTTTTCGACCCCCTCTGCCCCTTTTTTGTTTTTTTAAATTACATGATATTTACCGAGACTCCTTGATCTCCTCCTCCCTTAAACGCTGACGTAATTAACGAACGTCCCCTAATGATAACACAGGTCTGCAAATAAAATTTTTTTTTTTGAGTCCTGATACCATTCCTCCTGATTCTTATGTAAATTAACCTCCTGAATTCGAATATGACCTTCGTTTTCCTCCATCATCCACCGCTATCGGGGGATGCTTCCCCCCTATCTATTTTATTATTTTTTTTAACAATTATTTTAGCCTTTACATTTTTTCTGATAAACTAGAAAGGTGAAAAGTTAATATTTATAGCAAGAAAGTTGATTTGGGAGTAGATCTGTCTCCCGAAATTGTAAAAAAAATCATTAAAGATGATCGAATTTTCCGTTTTTCTGCTTAATTTTTTCACTTATTTTTGCTGTTTATTTCAGCAAAAATTAGGCAATCACACAGAACATGTACATATCTGCAAGTTTTCAGTTTTTACAACCGGGGGGTCTGGGGGGTGTGGAACACCCTCCAGTATACCTGTAAGTGTGTTAAAAAACACAAATAGCAAACGGATTTCGATTCCAGTTTTAAAGTTGTGATTCCACTGGGCATTACTGGATCTAGATTACAAAAAATATCAATATCAAAAAAATCAACGGTTTTTAATCAAAAAAATAAGTAAAAAAAATCTCGTTAATCCGGAAAACTCGGTTATCCGAACAAACTCAAAACTATATCTGTCCGGAATAACGAGGCTGTACTGTATTTCTAAAAATTATTTCTAATGAAACTCTCCCATTCAATTGTCCGAAATAGGTCCACCTAGTCACCATTTAAATTTAGTTATCTTTTGTAAAACCATCACAGAACGATTTCTGCGATTTTCTTGATTGTTGATTACACTTGTTTCGTAAATAATACTTTTTCATTAACAAACCGTAATAGTTTTATTTTATATTGGATGTAATTGGAAATTCACATTTACGATTGATTTCATAACAAATTTATTATTGGATATTTATGCAAATAAATTATCTGATTTTAGGTAGATAAAATATAAGTATAATAAATAACTAATAAGTTAGTAAATTATATTATTTTTTAAAAACAATATGTATGTTTATATATATAAGTATAGATATATTTTGTAATTTAAAATATTGTAAGTTATAAATATAGTTATGCAGTTTGTAGTTTTCACATATCAGCTTAGCAATTGATTTTATTTGTCAGTTTATTTATAATATAAATAAAATATCATATATTAATTTATATGAAGGTGGAAACATGAAGTTATAAGTATGAGGACGTCGATAATAATTTTTGGTTGCAGGTCAAAATCAACCAAAATGTAGCTATATTAGTAGCTATATTATATATGGTTCGGTTCATCTTTTGTTACCATTTTCATATAATATCCATATTTTCAGTTCACACATCTTGAAATAATCTCAATTATAATTTATTTTTACATCTTATGTAACAAAACTACTTGAGTTTTGTAGAACTCAAGATCGCTGGGGTTTTTTACTCAGTTTTCCAGCAAAAATTCAAAACATACTCATATACCTGCATTATATTTTTCTAACAAAACTGCTTGATAAATCTCTCGAGATAGGCGCAAGCAAAATAATAATGTAAAAGATAATTTATAGTGTTAATACTTTAAATTGTAAATATCAGATTGAATAAATGAGTTTAGAACTCATTGTGACTCAAGTGAATAATTTGAAATTATCAAATGGGTCACTTGGTGACTCGCGGGTAATAGGTAGCCGATGCCTGTTTTTGCAGTAACATTTTCATTTTTCTTTTTCACTTTTTCTGTGATGATTGCACCGTATCACGTTCAACCACCACCGCTCTTATTTTAATTATATCTTACATCAATTAAAATTTCGATTAATTAAATTTGGGTTTAAAAGATTTTGCAATTAGTGGTTTGGGTGTTCTAGAACCGCACACTCACGGTTTACTGCAAGGCCAAGGGGTAAACCGAAAATTAAAATATTGTACATCAATTCTTTTTTTTGTTTTCAATTTCTGCAATTTCTTGTAAATTCCTGCAAAATTTAGTTTTTATTTATGTATAGATAGATGTTTTTCTACCACGCACTATCAAAAAAAAACTATCTGACATGCAGGGTTGCACCAAATCTGTAGTCACATGCTAGAAGGGAGTCTGTATAGATTCCTATATATTTATTCCGTTCTAGCATGTGACCACAGAAATATCATCATAGAATAAAAAACTAGCAAATAAAAATTCAAAAATTTTAACATTTTTTTAGTCGTATAGTATTAAGCATAATAATTAAGTATATTTCATAGTTCACACAACCGTCTTTGCTCGGGTGTTCTAGATGTGCGTGCATGTATTTTAAATTCCAGAATATGAGACAAACATATTCATACGTAGTCTACTATAAAACGAAATAAATTCAAATTAAATTGGTAACTAAGACCGAATGTCCTGTTCTACATTGAATATAATGTAAGCAACAATTTTCAATTTTGAAAAACAATTATTCAATTTTAACAGAAAATGTTATTAACATTTCCAAGTAATTGTCTATAAACAAAAATCTTATTTATTCTTATAATCAAATTCACCTTGCATTCGAGAAAATTGAATTGTAAAAATCTATCGAAATTGCACTCTCGTCATTATTGGTAAAAATTATATAAAAAAATTGGTAAAAATAAATATATACAAATTCAAATTGAAATTTGAAATGTACAGTAAATAATAATGATAGATATTAACATCAGTATTGAATAATATGCGTTAGTGCAAACGCGACGTTACACAACAGGTATTTATTTACATCAGTAGCAAAATCATTAAAAAAGACAAAAAGGATATAATATAGACAAAAGGAATGTAAAAATGTAACAAATAAAATAGAGTCCAACGAATAATAAAAATTTTATATACATAATTACTCCCAAAAGGGGTGGGGGCACTCCTATGTTAACAATGTAAATTATACATTTTGAAACCTTTTTTTCTCAAATAAAAATCGATTTTCCAGCACAACTTTTTAGACATTTTTTGTTGCAAATTATTTGACTAAGTAAATCTTCAAAATGTAAAATTTACATTGCCCCACGTCTAACCTATTGTGTTGTTAGAATGTCAAAAATGATATTTAGATTGAATAATCCATACAGTACACTCACAGTGTCGCAGTAAGTAGTAACTTTTAACAGAAAAGTAATTAACTTTGTGCAATAAGTAGTAAATGACATTTACTAATCATATACCCACACGAATGACTGACAGTACAAATTACCATCATCTTGATTCGAAATAGGTATAGCATGTGCACGATGTATACGAGTAGTATATGTGTAGTTAAGTATACAATTTTTATTCTTTTTAAAAAGTTAAAAACATCTCAAGTTGCATCTTTAAAAGATAATCAATGTAGTTTTAACATTCAACAACGTCTTGACAAATTTACCTCATCTTTACAAAAAAAACTAACCTGTATGATCGTATAAAACACGGTAGTTAAACTATTAGTGGAGCTTGATAAAGGAACCAGGACAGCTATCGACAGCCCCCATTGTACAGTTTTATAAACACAATGGTTACCCGTGATCACTGCAAGATACTTAAAAATAGATCATATTACGTGTACATCAGACAATGTGCAGCTTAGTGCTTGCAAATCTATGAAATTTAGGTATTTATAAAATTAGGCAATAGTTCGTATAGTTTGAACAACTGGAAACTGTCGTAGTAAATATTACTTCGTTCCAACTTTCAGTTGTGAGTATACAGATGCAAGCACGTAGACTGATAATGCATATTTTTGCCAAGATAAGAGAATAATCAAGGACGCTAACAAACGTATGTAACCCGATATAACATTTAAAGCACTGAACATGTTGAACATATTACTCAGGTGTTTTCAATTCGAGTACCGTATGCAGAATGTAACATTCTAAATAAAAGAAAATCGCATTGCTGACATACACGACATACAAAGTCAGTACCTGTTTTGAATAAGTCTAATGCATGCAAAGAGCGAATGGGACTGAAAAATCTTTGAATTTGGAAGTTAGTCAAAAAATATGAAACTGCGGTAAAAATCATGTAATAATAGTGTTCCCCAAAAATTTGTTTTCCAAAAATTCAAATTGTTCAATATTTCCGTTTTTTCCGTCGTCAATTATAAAATTTTTTACTGCTATAATATGGATTTACGAAAAATTTGTTTTGAAAAAACAACATTGCTATTAGAGATTCATCTTTATTATGAAAACTTGTTTTGACAAAAAGTGTACGTAGCCTAGCTTAATTATCTGGTTCGAACCAACGTAACGTCGAAAGCATTTCAATTATACAGGGAAAAAAGCAGAGGGTGGGTACGGTAATTGAATAACGGTGGCTTACACGTGCGATTCTGTTAAATAACTGGCATTAGTGTCTATTCGCATCAGCGTCATGTGCCTTGGCAACGGGTAACTAGGCGAGGGCGCCCCGACGCCCTTGCCTAACATCGCTCCAAGAAGTATCGTAGGAATAAGAAATTTAAATTAATTTATTGAACAAATTGTTTTAATTAAGTACCCATGTATACTAGATAGTAGGTACATAATTTGGGATTAATATTAACCAGCGACTTCGACTTTACATGCATTAATTAAAACTGCAATTTGTTGTACTCAAAAGTATTGTATAAATATACAGCCAGCATCAAATTTAAAATTTTTTTATTGAATTGTCAGGTGAGTTTCGATAGCGAAGTGAAAACATTTTTATCTTTATAAAAAGGGTATCAATTTCAAAGAATGTAGTCGCTTTTGTAAAATACAAAATTGTACAAAATTTATATTAAATTCTTTTGATGTATTGTTGTAGATGATCCGGTTTAAATAGTCATGAACGATACAGCAGTCTTTTTTTATAACATATAAATTATATTCTATATTCTATATTCCAATATTTCTATTTCTTGCTGATATGTTTCTACAGTACGTAAATAATATTACATACATTATATAGTTTATTTATAGACTAGTGTACAAAATTATTAACCTATTAATGGTTTAACCGATTGATAGTATTGGCACCTAACTATTCAATAATATAATAATTATGTGTTGAGTAAAATACTTATTTTGTAAATTGGGAGAACTATTTATAATTTTATTGCTGGTATTTCAGTTCATAATAATTCATTTACTTTGACTATTTAATTTGATATTTCCTTTATGTTAAAAGCTATTAAAAATTTCTACATAATATCTCAAAAGTATTATTTTATTTTGCATTTAAATAAATTTACTTCTTTAATTTTAATTTTTTAAATAAATAATTAATACATATACCTACTTATTTATACTGTAACTCATTAGTATATCATTACTACATTAGTATTTCTACCAAGTTCTGAAATGTGGACAAATTATTTTTTACTTCTCAATAAATAGTAGTCTAACGGTAAGATTAAAGCTACTTGGAAAGTTTTTTTTACCTACCCATAGGTATACTACTAAAATTTGCAATCTCAAAATCCCATCTTAAAATATGTTACACCATTCTTATTTTGTTGCTAAACTGATTTTCATCAAAATATTCTGCATCAGTAAACTTGTGCGTCGTGCATTAAACTGAAAATAAATAAGTTCATTAAGAATTTATAAGTTTTAACGAGGGGATTATTCGATGTTAAAATAATATATTGTTAATTAGGGAAGGACGGTAAGGTAGTTAGTTGAAGATTGATTTTATCTCACGAAAGCTAAAATACCGTAAAATCGTTTTAACCTAGACAAATTATTCCGGTGGTCAAGTTTTCACAAAAACATTTTCTGGCAGTCAAAATATATTTTCTAGTATTGTAGATTTATAGCATCAGTAGCCACTTTCCAGTGTTTAATAATACCCAGGTAGTGAGCTTCAAGTGGCCGGTGTGCAGACATTCAACAATGAGGAGAGAAGTACTTATTGTCATTATTTACAAAGACCCCTAGGACGTTGTTGACTCCCGCCGCAAAAAGGCCAATGTATGAATATCCTCGAGATGTAAATATCGAGAATATTTTTAATGGTTGTAGGAGCGGTACATAGCTGCTGCCCATTATTATGCACCATAATATGGATGCACATATTTTAATATTACCGCACTGCTTTATAATCCATTGCACGAAACTTTATTTTCTGAGCTTATGTATTATAATAGGGGTTTAAAAAGGGACTTACCAGTCAACGCACATTGCTCGTAAACAGAAATAATGCTATTTGTGTTCATAATGCAGACTCTTCCTTTCGCATGATTACGTCGATACAATAAACTCGTGCTACATTCTTTCAAAATTCTATAACTGATGGCGCCGCAAATTACTTTTGCTTTTCCAAAATGCAATTAATTTTAAAGAATGTGGCGAACAAAATTATACAAGTCCTTTCGTTCGCTACATAGATAACTATTGGAAAGTATTAAAAATAAATAACTTTTTAAATCAATTCTTTATGTTAGAAAGGAATCAGCTGCCAACGGAAGTGACCCGGCGTCTTGCACTTATGTCACTTACTCTGTCGTCTTGACAAATTTATTCAAAAATATTATAAACATTAATTTCAAAATACATATTATATAAATACAATAAATCCAAGTTGTAAAATGATTATTACAGTGAGTTAACGGTTTGAATAATAATAAATATAATTTTTTAATACTTTGGTTTTACTTTTATACACAAAAGGAAGTTTAAAACTTAAGAGGTTTCTAGTTCCGATGCGTAGGTCACATCTGCTAGGCTTCTTCAAAATACGCTTCAATGATTTTATTAAAGTCAAAAAGTTTAAATTAAGGCTTCTTTCATTTATTTGTAATTAGTACAGGTGTCACATTAATTTGTTTAAAATTTACCATTCATGTCAAATTAAATTTTTAACACTTTTCTAATCAACGGAAAAGCTTCGAGTTGAAGTGTTCAATATACTTAGTATTATTTTTTATGTGCCCCCTATTGGATGGGCAAACACAAGATACAAAGGTACCAACAAAATGTGTTTTAAAAACAAAATTGGGCCAAATAGTTTACTATAGATATAAAAGGTATACGGACTGATGTAGTAGTACTATTTTGAATTTGTTAAGCGAATTTCTGTTCTTAATGTACATTCTCTTGTCGGATGTCTATATATAAATAGGGAGCCGCTCGTCGATATCAAATTACGCCATTATTCTGTTCCAGCCACCCTTACCTGTCCACCTCACCTTTATCGTACATACAACCGATGTTCATTTTGGTCCTACTATAGCATCCACGATTCGTATACTGAATATATTGATTACACGCCACTGCATTTTAACACGCAGAGCCTTTTTAGTACAACGAACGAGCATATAACAAAAAATCTCAAATCAAGTGAAAACAAGTAGTGGAATTTCAATTAATCATCTCAATGATTTTCAATACTTGTTAAAATTCAAGTTGACACATTTCGTTATAATTCAGCCCACCCATTTAGAATATTAATTTGTATCTACTAAATTAATATTTGCTACCGATATAAATTTTTGATGTGTGTATTCAGAGAATAAATTATTTTACATGCCAATAAATTATATAACTACGTATTGGTATATTGTATAAAAAATGTATTAGTGCTATTTTTTATAGGTATATTTTATATTATTATATCTTCTGTAGTATATGTAGTATGTTTTCATCTTATTCTGAAGAATAATATTCCAACTTAAACGACAATTAAATTTTTTTTTAAATTATACCTACTGACGATGATAGTCGTCGGAGCACAGACCGTTGAACATGTCTTATACGATGTGCTTACAATTTTACTACTCATCAACAAGTCGAGAGAATTTTGAACTGAGCAGCCTTGCAAGTCCATTCCGGTTTAAATGACGGTGAAAACCTTTGACTTGCTGAATACTGATTAACTTTATGAACATGAAATATACACATTTTCTTCTTGTGTGTTCATCCCCACAATGGAATTAGTTTATTATTTATTCCTTATATTTATACTACAGATTGTATGGTAAAATTATTGTTGTCAACATAGTTTTTTATTCTTATATTTTACTTGTTTTTATTATAGCATGTCATCTTGGCAATTAGATATATTATAAATTTCTATAATATGAATGAAACGATAATCGAATTATATATAATCTACACGAAGCGTAATAACATACATATTTTTAATAGTTCATAATATATGAAAGTGTAATATAAGTTTACTTACCAGCAAACGGTCATAAATGCAAAAAATACAATAAATAAGCAATCAATAATTATTATTATTTATCAGTGTAATTAATGTTAAAATAAAATTTAAAAATGAAGAGGTTGCATAAACAATAAAATCATAATAGTGTTTATTTAAATCTTTTATGATCAGCAAACAATTGCCATTACTGTTAATTTTTAAATTTTAATTTAATATACATAAACAAAAAAATAAACTTTATTAAAAGCTTTTTTTATGAATTTTTCAACAGATATCGGTGCCTACATCGATAATCAAATCACTGGTTTCAGTGCAAAATTCCACATACATAATAAAATAAAAGAAATATACAAATAATAATAAAAATAATTAAGGATGTATAGGAGATACAATTGGAGACAAAAGTATAGTTAATTTGAATTTCACGAATATTGGTCTTATGTGTGTAGTAAAATACTTTTTAAATATCATAAACGATAAACAAAGTTATAAAAATGCACGAAAAAAGGTTTTTCTCGTTTAAATCGGTTTATTTTTTGAAATTACAAATATTAAATTTGACATAACAAAATTTTTATTAGTGACTATCCCTGTAATCTAACCTACTATCTAAATAAAAAATCTGATGTGGACACCACATAACTTCCTTGTAATTTTTATAATAATTGGACAGGAAATCTCGTTAATCTATTCATGCGCGTCATTAATTACAACTTTTGGCACGGACAATCGCAACCAAAAATAGGAGGTGCACAACTACATGCTATAAGTGTCTCAAATCCAAAATTTCAACTTTCTACGACCTACCGTATTTGAGTTATGCGACATCCAGACGTCCGTACGTACGTACGTACGTACAGACGTCACAACGAAAATAGTCAAAATGGATTCAGGGAAGGTCAAAACGGATATTTCCGTCAAAATCTGGAAACCGAAAAAAATCTGTATCACAATACTTCCTTGTTTTACAAGGAAGTAAAAATGTAATAATTTTTATGAGTAAAAATTGATATTTGTTGTTAAAACTAATAATAACCGAGATATACATACTATTTATAATACCAACAAGTGTTAAATATGTTTAGGGTTCTTTTTACGTCGAAATTTATATTATTTTTAGAAGATTGAACGTGACGACTCTATATCGGTTGTTCAATTAGTAATTAATATCTCGAGAACGGGGTAGTAAACCTTGATGAAATTTTGCTAAAACCTTCTATTTACAAGCTATAACTACAGAAAATTTGAAAAAATTCTTATATTTTGATCATATATTTTAAGCTAATATATTCAATAAAATGTTGTTTTTCATAAAATGACTTTTACATTATATAATTTTTTTAGGATTTCTTAAGATTTAGCTTTAGATTTTTATTTAGACAAGTATTTTACTGTTTAAAACCTTGTGATTTTCCCTAAAAGCAGACTCTTAAGTAAAACCATAGATGTGATTTTCTTGAATTTTAACAAAAAGTCAACATCAAATTAAAACTGCAAGAACTATTGAACGATTTGTGAATCGATTTGAATTTTTTTTTATTTCATCACAAAGTCAATGATGACATGTGTACCAATTTTCATCGATATCTTATATTTTTGAGTTTTATTTTTTGTCTCCTATACATCTTTAAAGTAAAAGCGATACAAAATAAAAATTATTATAATAGTTATAACGTGAAAATATTGTTAAAAAATCTACCGAAAAGAAAACAATATTAATACAATAATACAAAAGAAAAAATAAAAATCCGATCTAATCCGACTTTTCCATATTCCAAATCCCACCCAATTATTTATATCAACTTACGCCCGGTTTTTCAATCGTTAGTTAACTTTTTAATTTAGTTACCTTCACTTTCAAGTTAACCTATAGTTAGAATTTGTTTTTCGTTTTTCAATTCACATTCAGGTGTTGGTCAAGTAACTTCTAGTTTACTGTACATCTGAACTATTGCGTATGATTAAAATACCTACTATAATTAAATATTTGTATCGTAAGTTGTCAATTGTCTGTCATTTTTATTAGAATCTGTTACGAATCGATAAGAAATGATAATTTTAGATTTATTAATAGTTATATAATTTATTAAATTTTTGTTATAAACAAATACCTACAAAATAAATAATTATAACGCTACCTATCTATATTTAATTGCAGCTATTTGTTGGTAATTGGGGGTCTTTTTCATCTATGGAAATGTTGTGTTGGTTATACAGTAATTGGTTGTGCAGTATCTAATCGAACCCTTAACCCCCATAGCAAGAGCTGGAAATCTTCTTTTCCAAACATTGTCTTTCAATAATATTTCGTGTACGAATTTGAGATTTGTTGAATAAAGCCTCGTATTCGTTTCTTGTATCGCAAGTACGGTTTAATTGGATAACCACTATCGCCAACTATTCTAGACTAACCAGAATTTCAACATTGGGTGAAAAATATATTATTTATATATTATATAATATTGTTTTCTATTACGAAAAATAGCAGCAGCATCACCTCCAGGTGACTATATTATCCCCTGTGAACAATCCAACGCACATCTATGCATCTGGGAAATTTGACGATATTGTAGAAATATTGTCGAATTTCAAGCACTTCTTCCTGCAAGAATTAAACTGACTCGTCTCACAGTTACTTGTGGTAGATTTACTAACTCTAGAAAAATCTCCAGTCGTTCTTAAAAACGAACCACTTGCAAAAAAATTTTTTTTAAAAAGTTAGTACCATCGTATTCTTCAAAAAAATTAGGCTTGTAACGATTTAATTTTGGCCTCCTTATTTCTTCATCACTGCTATACGCATTTATATCGTAATCGTCATAATAATGCATATCTAACCAAATTAATAATTTCAAAAAATTAATTAATTGAATTTATTTTAATGAAAACCGTATGAAAATTGTCACAATTTAAGGTTATGAAGTATTAGTAATTCGTCAATCTATAGTTAACCCATACCTTATGTGTTGGTAAACATAATCACGACGTAACCAACACTTTACGTTAACTTACAATTGAAAAACGTAAGTTTTAACATAACTAATAGTTAACTCTGAACTAATAGTTAACCAGCGATTGAAAAACCGAGCGTGAGAATATAAAAAAAATATATAATTAATCACATTACTACGTAAAACTCAAACTTTAATTAATCATAAATTATAATAAAAATGGTTTAATTTGGTATCTTAGAAATGAAAAAGACTTGAAATAAAAAATAATTAGAATTCATCTGATTTATCATCCATCTAATTCATTTGGCTACTCCGACACGGAAGATTTCTTTAAAAGCGTGTTGAGGAATAGCTCGAAAAGGCATACGTTGGATATAAATAAACAAGCCAAGTTGTATTAGTTTCAATTTTTATTAAATTTTTAAATAAATATAATTATTAACAAATTTTAGTTTTTAATGTTTTAATAAATCCAAAGTATGAATTAACGGTATAAAAATTGTTTCTTCTTTGTAGTTGATAGCAACCATTTTGCATTTAACTTCATTTAAAGAATATAACTTTGGTACATTTTCTTCATAATTATTGCAAAGAAATATATGCAATTTTGACGATTTAATTGGTGTGTTAAAAAAGTCTTCGATTTTTTTTGTACTAGCTCCGTAAATTTGAATTTTGTTTTCCACTACAGTAATGTGCTTTACAGCAACAATGCAAAGCGTCAGCTCAAAATTCACCTAATTTGATGACGCTGAAAAACAGCTGAGTTTTAAGCTGACGCAGCGCAAGGTCAGCTCAAAATTCAGCTAATTTGCTGAAGCTGAAAAACAGCTGAATTTTAAGCTGACAGACCGCAGTGGCAGCAAATAATTAGCTGACAATTTTTTTCAGCACAAAATGCTACTTGGGTAGTAGTATGAAAAATCAATTGAAACACTTTATCTCAAATATAATTTATTTAAATGCGAACTAGTTTCGACTGGACCAGTCTTCTTCAACGCATTCCTACATAAACATAGTTATTAGAATTTCAGGCATATTATATTACATTTGCACTCCTACCTCCTACCGTAAAATTTCATTAGTAGTAGTTTGATGGAACACTTCGTGTTTGCTGTCGCTCGTTTTCAATTAGTTTTGATTGCCAATGTGTTTTTCTTGATCTTTTTCTTTGTAGGCGTTCTACTTATTTTTATAATTTTGCTGCAAGTTCTTTCATGACATTTTCAGTTAATATTCTTTTACCAGATTTTCTACATCTGATGCGTATTGATATGAACGGATTGATTGCAGTGTTTCGTTCAATCTAAAGCTACATTATTGTGGTGTTGATATGTATCTAAATTAAAATTTATTTCTATAGATTAATCAGCTTCGATTTCTCTGCATGTGCTGCAATTGGAAGTGCAAATTTATCTAAAATATTTGTAAATGGTCAATCAGCCAACTGAGTTTGGTAGAAATTCTATATTTTGGAATATACATATTTTGATCAAATGGTTAAATATCAATTTAAAATTCACTTGATTAAGAATTTTTTTTGGTATAGTAGGTAAATGAAATTCAAGTACAGTGAAACTTCCCTAATTCGAACTGCTCTAACTCGAATTATTCTATAAATCAAATTTTTTTAAAAATTATATAGGTTTGTTAAATATTTACGTGTAATTTTATCTCCATAACTCGAAGTTTCTCTAATTCGAACTTTTTTGGTGGTCCCTTGAGATTCGAGTTAGGGAAGTTTGATTGTATAGAACAAGAATAAGAATTTTATAACCATTGAGCCGAATTTACTCGATTGATTTTACCAATTTCAAAATATGCTTGGTCAGATTTGGAATAGAGGCCGGAGTTACACCATTTTCTCCTACCTACTAAAATTAGGTGATAATTATGTAGGTACCAAAACCAAAATTAGGTGCTATTCTGTTTTTTTTTTCAAAAACCTAAAAATTGTTAGACCTATAGGTTACATCAAGTGAGCAGTCTCTCTGAACTATGTAAACAAATTTAAAAAGAAATTTTTAGTTAGTATTGTACTTTTCAAATTATATGCAATAACCGACTATATAGAAATACTAACACCCCTTCGACCGGAAAAGCATCCAAACGTGTGGTGTGTGACGTATTTCACACAAACTGCTTTCTAACACCTCTTAACAAATCGTAATACAATGTATAATTTACCGATTGATTTTATATAAACAATATTTGAAAAATAGCATCCATAGTAAAGACTGTAATTGAAATGTCACTGTCATCCATTTACTTAGACTTTGAGAAGCAACCAGTGGGTAATTATTATATTTACCTATTACCTATTGCTATTTAAATCTGACCTAAATTTCATGTTTTAGTAGAAATCATATTTTCGTATTCAAGTTTCCATATTATGATTTTTATCTTTTCATGCGTGGGTACTAAACTTTGATCTTTTTCATTATAATTTGTAGTGTTTTATTTTTTTATATACCTATTTTTGAATATTTAATTTTATTGTGTAATTAATTCATTAGTTGAAAAATTTTATATTGATATGATAATGTTCCCAGTTTCCAAAATTCCAAATAGCAAATACAAATCTTTAAGTCCTGCCCGGTTAACTTGAAAATTTTCCAATAAATTTAAATTTCATAAATCGAAGTATTAACAAAAACTGAAAAATACTGCATGTGCGTTGATAATAATAATTCTTTTGTCGTTCCTTTGACAATTTTTATTCAAAATTCTTATAAAATGTCTTGCCATTACCCAAATTTATTTTAATTGCCATTCCAATCCTTCTATCCAAAATTGTTGTTATCTCTTTAGCTAGAAATAGACTAATTAGCGCCTCAATTACTAATTTTTGAAATAAACAAATTTTATCCGAAATTTAATTAATTAGTGTTTAAATCCAATTAAACAAACTTTTCAAATACATAAAAATCATGACTAGTCGATTCCAAGTTACATAAAATGCGACAAATTACAAAATTTACAAAATCAAAATAAATCATATAAAAATTATTGTTCTTTTAACAATATATAAATGACAAAGTCCTTGTTGACACCCAACTCAAGCCACTGGATCTAGAACATGAAATTTCGGGAATATATCTTATCCGTACTGTAAGCATAGAATAAAAATGTTTTCACTACTGTTAAACAGAGTAAACTTGCGTTATTTTTGACGAATCATCCAGACCCGTATTTAAAATCTGTAGACCCCTTAGGCTCAATCTATGGTGCAGGCCTCATTGGTTTTCTTTTACAAGAATTCATTGTTATTTTAAATAATCATCTTAAGTAAATGCAAGATAAATACAAAAATGTAACAAAAACTTTTTAAACAAAGTTTTTTCTAAAAAGTAAAGAAAAATAAAATGTAGGGGAGAGGCTTGCAGGTTGCCACCCTATAGCTTTTTTGGTCATAACTCGTCATACAATCAACGTATTGTTGATATAATAACATATACAGGAAAGGGGAAGTATAAAGCCACGATCCTGCGGAAAAAATCATTTTAATTCTCAAAAACTAAAAATTTACAGCAAATTTTCAAAAGTATCTAAAATCGACACCTTGAAATTTCGGCTTGCAGGTTGCCACCCCTTGAAAAATTGTTGAAAATGTAGAAAAACTCAAGTAAAAACATATGATTTATATTAATTACACTTAGTGGATGTGAACAAAAAAAAATTAGAGTAAATTGACAAGAAAAAAAAAGTTAAAATTGAAAAAAAAATTAATGCATCAATTATTAGTAAGTAATTATTTATATTAATTTTTGAAATATTTAAGAAGCGTTTACGTCGATAGGTATATAAAATATGCAATGGGGGGGGTTAAACCTCCCCCCCTTTACGCGGGAACCTGTCCTGGGCCGATTTAGGGCTTATGTTGCCACTGTCCCTAAACAGTCACTGTAGTATACGTCACAATGTAATATAAGAGGGGTGGCAACCTGCAAGCCAAAAAAGGTGGCAACCTGCATTTTTACACCACTTTAGAATATACAGGAAAAAAAACTTCCAACTCATGATATGTTTAGAATTATTTAAGAATAATAAAAATTGAATGAAGAAGCAACACAGCAAAAATATTTCCTTTAAATTTTAGTTGAAAATGTTCAATTTATGGGCACAAAAGAAAAACACAATTTTAATTTTTCATTTTTTTACAAATAAAATTTCACATTTTGTTTACCAAACACCCTGTTATTGCGTTAGAGTGCATCACAATTACATTAAAAGCGACAACTACTCGTTTGTATTCGATGTCCGTCGAAATTTAGGGGATGACAATGTTAGAATGTCAAAATCCGGCAGGGGTGGCAACCTGCAAGCAGTGGCAACCTGCAAGCCTCTCCCCTACAAATAATGCACTAAAAGTTAAAAAATAATTTTTCAAAATGAGAACAAAACTTTTTGAAAACATCTCTCCAATTTTTCAAATAAGAACAATCAAAGCTTGCAAACATCAATATAATGAATTTCACAATTTAATTAATATCTGTAATAGCCTTACGCTTTTGTACTTATATAGAGCCACCACTACTGTACGATTATCTTAAAATCTTATTAGCTTTTCAACCAGCACCTACAAAATAATATAAATTTCTTTAAAACAGAAATCAATTAATTTCTACTTCAGAATAACTTACCAACACAATCCCGACACTTTTTTATAAAAAAACACTTGGAAGTACAAAGTTTTCACTCCAGTATTAAAAATAAAATGGTTAGCGATTATTAATAATTAATAATAATTAATTATTAATAGTTACCATCAAGCTCTTCTATAATCGGCACATCACGCTCCCGTTTGTTCACGCACCAATGTCGATCTTAACTGAAAATGATAAAAAATTTATGAATTCTTATTTGGTTGTATATTTTGTCACCGAGGTCATAAATACCCAAATATAAATGAAAAAAATTTTTTTTTACATAATATATGGTTGGTTAACATGAACTACTTTCTAAATGTTGATTGGTTGTGTCGAAAACAAGAGCATTATTGTTGTAAAAATGTATGTTATAAATTAAAAACATATTATTATAAAAAGCAAGAAAGAATAATCTTTAAGTTTTATTTAAGTGACGCAAAGACGTTGCTCATCATAGGGGTGGGGCGGATTGTATGACATTGTGCAATATTCGTAAATGCATGGAAACGAATGTCACGAGTCATAACATTTTCAATGTTGGAATCCAATAAGCTCAATCTAATAAGACCTGATTTGTTTTGCATTGAATTATTCACAAAATCATCTAAGGGCCGCTATGTATCTACTAAAATTATTTTAATTTTAATTAAAAATTTAAAAATTTAATTTTAAAAAGCTAAAAAATAAATTCTGTAGAAACATCAACACAGGTAAATGCCTGATTACATTTGACTTCTCCAACAATATTTGGTTGGTTAATATTCTGAAGAACGCAAAATTGTCATCTTGACGACAAAGCACAAAAAAATCACCTGTGCAATATTTGACACTTACCATTGAAACACAACATTTTCTTGTAGTATTTGCTTGGAAAAATGGAAAATCAAACTAAAATGCAAAACAACACTTGTGAGAAAGAAGTTTTGGATGTTTCATTCATGAATGAAATTTGTGTGCAGGTTAAAATTCTAAGAGTTACGTTTCAATTATTGAAAACTGGAATTTGGACTGGAACTGTATATTACTTAACAAAAACGTCCTTCCACGTCAATCACCGACTGTAAAACAAAAATTTAATTTAAGGGTTTTGAAAAAATAAGGAAATAAAGAACCAACGAGTTTACTAACTATTCTAGAACTAAACTGTCCATTGTATTGTGACAAATTTGATTTGTTAATTAATTCTACAATAATATATACCAAAGTTGTATAATCACCGACTTGAAAGTTCTAAAAACCACAAAACTTAAAAAAATTTATTCTTTTTGATACTTTCAATAATTTACCATTAAAACACAATAGTTTCATTAGGTATTTCTATTGCTATTTATATTATTATTAAATATTTCATTATTATTATAGGCATTGCTTTTTTGCCTAGTCGAGACTTGACAGAAATTGAACGCGTAATATATTTCTGACGCAGAGGTGGCAAAACGGAAAGCTAAATAAAATTAAGTGTCTAAAAATGGCATTTGAAAAACTAATCAAAATCACAGAACGAAAATAATGAAAGCGATTAAGCACTTTCCAGAAATTTACAAAAAATTGCAAAACTTTGCAAACAAAATTAAAAGTAAAATATATAAATAGTACGACTTCGCAATATTAAAATCTTTTATTTTTTAAATCTTTAAAAGATAGCACAAAATCTTTCGTATGTAAATACATACATCTTCAGGTGTCTAATTAAATTTAAAGTGAAATAATAATTCTATTAAAATTAAAAGTTTCCACTTTTGGAAAATTTCACCTGTAAGTTGTAAGTAGTAATTGTTTTTATAGTAAGTAACATTTTACATTTTATTTGTAGTAAATACTAATTACTTACCTACTTCTATAATGCCCGATTTCTTCATCTTGAGATATCTATCGGATAAGTATAACTATATGGATAACGTATAGTTATACTTATCCGATAGATATCTCAAGGTGAAGAAATCGGGCATAAGTAGTCTAAAATTTCATAATAAATTAATTTTAATATGCTGAAATGTTACACTGCAACCCATCCCCTTATTCTTTTATTCTTATTCTTTCTTATTCTTATTTTGAAAAATTATATTTTACTTTTTAGTGCATATTTTGTACTTTCAATTTTTATTTACTTTTAAGAAAAAACTAAAGTAAATTTTTAATTTGTATCAGTGCACTTTTTTTATTTTAGTGTATTCAAAATTGAAATTTTCAAACAGATTTTTTTTTTGTGCGGGTCCCTTTGCGGTGCAGGCCCATAGGCTGCAAACAAGGTAGCCTGCGCTTAAATAAGGCTTTACATATTTTTCTCGCCACTTTTATTGGATTTTTAATAACTTATAAAATTTTGAAAATAATCAAGTCAAATGTTCGAAAAGGTTGAAAGTTATGCATAATTTTATTGTTTAATTTTTTGGTCAATACAAGTCCATTTGAAAATAAAAATTACTATTTGTATTTCTAAAATTTTACTATATTATCAAAAATATTCTCTTTAGATTAAATTATTTTTTAATTCTAAAAGAGTTTGCTATTAAAATTTTTAACTACTTTCCAAACTTCATTCTCACACAATTTCCTTGTAGTGTACCCGCATTGCTTTATATTGCTTCATAGGAGGAAATGGGTATTTTAACAATTTTACAATAAAAAAATTAGTAGCCTTGTAAACCACAGACCGCAAATGTAATAAAATCACCAAGTATGTAATTCGATATACGAGCAACTGTATAACGATAGCATTAGACCATTGTAATTACTGTTGAGAATGTGTAAGGGATGTAAAAAATCTCGTACTTGTTCAATTGGTTGAGTGGATTTCAAATCCGAGTTTGGTAAACCGATACTGGAAACTTAACCCTTCCAGTTTTGTGTAAAAAGTACATATTTTCTAAAATTTATTAAAAGTAAATTTTTTAAACAACCATACTTACAATCAAGTTCAATTGTACATTCGAGAATAATAAAAATACAATAGAAAACGTTAAATTTTTCGGGAATAATCAAAAAGTAGTTTCATACGTTTTGATATTATTATGTGCACAAGTGAAAAATTTTAAATCTTAGAAATAACCCTTTTCAACCCTTCGCAAATTTATAATTTTAATATTAGGTAGCTACCTATTGTAAAAGCAGGTTCGAATACGTAAGTTATACCTAAAATACTTACTTTTCTCACATTTATTTTAAAATGGGGGACCTGGAAGAAACGAAAGAGTTGAACCCTTTTACAAATTTAATGCAAACTTATTGTTACGTATTTTGTCCCACGTATTACAAATAAGTGAAATTAACTATCGCAGTAAAAATAGGCGAAAGAGGTAAAACTTAATTTTTCGCATTTTTCGAAATTACATTATTTTCAATTGAAAGTATTTGTATATTTTATGCTTACCTATAAAGAACACCCTAATGCACGATTTTTTACCTGTTTATACATCAGCAATACGTATTACATTTGGTATATATTAAATATAAAGTTATGACTGATTTCTTTTAATTAGACCAATTTAATTAGTATTAAATGAGTCATTTAAAAACCTCAGGAAATTAAGAATTACCAGTCTAGATGGAACTGTGAGTAAAATGTGCCGTGAACTTTTATGTTCTTCTAATTATGTTCTTGCTCTAGTTTATATTGAGTTAATTGGATCGGAATGATATTTAATGTTTGATCCAGCTCTGTTAACAAAAACATTTAAAAAAATAAGCGCATCAATAGCCAATCAGGACAACAAATTAAAATATCAAAATTTCAAGCTTTAATAAAAAGCTAATAATATTCGTGCTTGTTTATTGCATCTTTGTAAATAAAGTTTAAAATGTCTTTTTATGAGTAAATAAATAATAGGAAAATTGGGATTACACTGGGGTAAATTATATGTAATATATTGGAATTAGACACGAGAAGCATGCCATAAAGCGCTCCTCCTGTCGTCGTGTCAAATTTTTCATAAACCAAGTTTAAGATATTTTATCCTATGCGGGCGGAAATTTCTGCCTTACGATGATTTTAAACAAAAACACTCGAATTACCATTTATAAACAAAAATAAATAATATCAACCAACAAATCAAACAAATTTATGAGTTACAAGAAAAAAAGAAAGTGGCTCGAGAAATTGGAATTTAACTAAAAATAATAAACATAAGAAGCCTTAATATAGCCTGTGAAAAGCTCAAATATGTACTACTGGATGAAAACAAGAAAATACAACTTTAGTAATGGTTTGTTTTTCTACACTGCATTGCTGATCAAAGACGAAAACTTCTGTTTCCACAGATAAAACAATTTTTACGATCGAACAATTTCACAATCATGAAAATGATAAATATTGCTCAGACAAAGCACTTAAACCTTCTGTCATGGTTATCCATAGCCAACTTCTCAAGTCGATCATGTTTTGGGATGGTATTTTTGCTACATGCTTGCTTGGAAGATAAACAGTAAATATAAAATCTAGATTATGAAAAAACAGTGAAACTAGTCCTTAAGTGATCACATCAGGACTTGGGGTTTTTGATAACAATAACCGATTGATAACAAAAAAAGAAAAAAATTTTATTGGTTATTAAATTTATTAGTATACAATAATAATTAATTAATTAATAAGAAAAAACCAAATTAAAAAAACTCAGCTAGAGTTTTTTAATAAGTTGGGAAGCAGTTTATTATTTACTTTCACTTGCCAACCAATCAGAAAGCTATTTTGTTTTACTTTCCAACCTATACCCCAGGTCGGGAAGTAGTCACTTCCCGCTCTGCAATGTCGCATTGTCGGTTGGCAAGAAAAGATACTAAAAATTAGTAAGTTAAAGTTATGTCAAGTGTTAAGTACAATTATTTATGTACAAAAAAGAAAAAGAACTCAAAATAAAAAATTTTAAGTAAATTTGTGGTTTTTAGTATGTATTTATGGTTAAATTCAAAAAAATATAAGAATAATACAATACGTAGAAAATCAAAATTCAAAAAATTTTAAAAAAGAGACATTTAACAAATAACAGGTCTGAATTAAGAAAATTTGAAAAAATGAAAAATTCGTAATACGACAGTACAATATAACGTTATTTCATGGTTATTGCCATTCTTCAGTTGCACGCAGTCACTTATTACATTGTGAAATAAGAAAAATTTTCAAACTAAACAAAAATATGGACTAAATAGTACAAAATTGACTTTTTTTTGAATTTAACCATAAATACATACTAAAAACCACAAATTTACTTAAAATTTTTTATTTTGAGTTCTTTTTCTAGTTTTACGCCTCACGGTTAAAAAACGTGGTAAATTTTGAATTTTGAATTTTTTCAAAGTTTTTAGAAATCATATTAAGAGGGCAGTGCCTTCGGATTTCAAACTAGCAGTGCTAGGTAAACGAATTTCTTAGTTCAAATCATTTTTAAATTATTCATACTTCATGTAACAAGTTCAGTTTTGATAATCTTTGGAGGTTATGGTAAGTCAATTTTGTACTATTTAGTCCATATTTTTGTTTAGTTTGAAAATTTTTCTTATTTCACAATGTAATAAGTGACTGCGTGCAACTGAAGAATGGCAATAACCATGAAATAACGTTATATTGTACTGTCGTATTACGAATTTTTCATTTTTTCAAATTGTCTTAATTCAGACCTGTTATTTGTTAAATGTCTCTTTTTTAAAATTTTTTGAATTTTGATTTTCTACGTATTGTATTATTCTTATATTTTTTTGAATTTATTTATGTACAAGTTTAGTACAAGTTAAATTATAATCTAATTTTATTTTAGTTAAGTACTTTATAAGTTTAAGTTTAGACTGAATAATTAAAAATTGTTTAAGCACTAATATAAAAAACACGAAACAAATCTGTAAATTTATTGCTATAATAATAATATTTGCCAGTTTAGCATTTTTATTTTGTTTTTTAATTTTTTATTATATAAAACCTCAAGTATAACTTTTGAAAGAATTGCAGTAAACAACAATTCGTGCAATTTTAAAACCGATTCGGATATACTTATCTACACATCTATCTACAAAGAAAATATTTTGTGAAAAGGGTTTTATTTACATAAACAAGTATTTATTTAACCTCCCGAAAGGTATATATGAAATGCAAAGTTTTCTTTCAAAATTCAAAAATTACGTTATTTTATAACTTTTGCTAAAATGATAACTGATGGCTTTAATAAATCTATTGCTTTGTTTTAAGAATTAATTGAAATACCATTTAATTTAGAAATGCTTTTAGCAATGTAATTACGTCAAAAGATAAGGGTTGGTGTCATGACAACCCCAATCACTTTAAAGTCAGAGAGCTAGTATTATTATATATTAGGTAAAATAACTAAAAATTATTAACTTGAAGGTGGTAGTATTAAGTTATGCAATTTATACTATGTTTTTCATATTTATTTTTTCTTTTAGTTTTTGCTAGAATTCCTGAACTATATCGTAATTTAGTCTACAATTCTAATTATTTTTCTGTTTTCAATTTTAGTTATAAGAAATAATTGTTATAAAAATACTTCTACGTAGCGCAAAAACAAATTCATAATTCATAAAATCCATTCGAGTTTTGCTTTTTTACAAAAAAAATTAACATCATTACATGAAGCTCTTTATCGACCTTCTAAAGTCTAACAGTTTTGAAAAGCTGACAAACAAAGCTAATATTTGTTCAGAGGGCGAACAATAAAAGCATTTCATTCATGCCGATCCATCTGCAAAATAAACACCACACAAAATTTTCCATCTTTCGCCACGTTGAATTGCATAAATGTTGAAAGACAAAGATGAGATGAAAAGCTTCAACTGGAATTGATATAAAATGTAGTGGAATTTCATCCCTAGTGACAGCTTGAAGCATCTGCTACTATGGAAGCTAAACCACGCCTGTTACTCCCACCTACCCTTTGTGATTATTACAAGAGGGGGTAAAAGACCATTCTTAGTTGTTGATATTCTTCCTAACATTGGATGAATTCGTTGCCATAACTACACTAGTCGTACGATACAAGAATTTTTATGGACGAAATTTAATTATTTTCGCACATCAAATCGTGGATATGTTATTTGACAATAAAATTCATAAGCTTACCTTCCGATAGGAATAAAATAAAGTTATATAAACAATAGGAAAGAGATTCACCAACTATAGGTAGATCATTCGTTTATTTAATAATGAAAATGCCCAATCACTTCTAAAATACACAATAGTTTAAATAGTTTTTTATATGTACTTACCTATAAAATTGTATACTTGAACGATATTTTCAGATGCTTATTTCGTTGATTTTGTAACGCATCAGCAAATATATATAAAAAAATAGGATGCCCAACTTCTACCTATTTACGGGGGTTTATACTATGTAGTATGTAATTTAAAACATTAAATCAGAGAAGCATTCGTTCAAACATATAATATCCTCATTACAGACTAATCGTAATTATAGTTTGTAATATCAAAGATATAGAAAATATACTGTAAAATTAGGATTGAAAGATAATTTAGAGTTTTTAACTCTAAAAAATTATTTAAAAAATTTTGTGTATTTTTGCGATTAGAAAGTTCGATAATTTAATACATATATATTAGGCAGTTTCAATCCAGTCGAAATATTCGTTTTACATTTGAAAATGCCAATTATTGAAGCTACAAGATACATCTGCCAATGTATTTAATACTCAATAAATGTATTAAAATTTTTTGACTATATCTGTGTATCATCGCGTATTATTTACAAAAATTCAATTGAGTTCGGTAGATTTATCGTAAATGCCTATTGTGTTACACATTTTAGATGATGTTTATTATTACCTTGTTTTTGTAAATACACTCATAAATATACAATTGAGAATAACTTGCCATTATACAGCAATTTACTTCTATGTGAATACAATAATTATATGTTATTGGAATATAGAAGTGCAAAGTTTTATTTTTAACAACTTTTTAGACATTAAAATTTTGCGACAAATGAATAAATGTTTTTTACTCTTCCGTTTAAGTTTGCGGATCATCACCAGAGGAAGCTGCATCAAAATTCTCTGTGTATACCTATATAACATAATTATTGGACTGGCACGCTGACGACTGTCATATTATTTGGAAAACATTTTAAGATAAATTTTTATTAGATTTTCAAATTAATTAGACTTTTTTTGCCATTATCTACTAATTTCAATTTTACAATGGTGTACCTATATAAACAAACATACCTATATAATAACTTTCTTATGTAAATAGCCACTCTGTGTCTAATAGAAAGCATCTCCGAGGGGTAATGTGACACCCTGGCGCTTTGGGAGTAAGGCCCTGCTGTTATGAAATATAAACCCACAGCTATTTAATTCAGGGTTTACATTGTGTATGTTGCACTATATTTGTGGCAATTTGTGTGTGCATAGGCCTGTACTGTGGCGAGTTCAAAAATTGTGGCGCTATACACTCGATGCCACAATTTTAAATTAAAATATCTCGACACTTAGTTGAATAATTCGCCACAATTGACAATAATTCGTTTGTATTTAATATAGGCATTATATGTGCATCCTTGTTTCTACGTAGATTAAAAATTCGAAGGAATATTCTATTTTATGTGAAATTTGCCACAATAGAGCTTATTTCCCGTACCACACACTATAATATTTATGGCAACTTAAACTAATGCCTTCATGTGGCGCCCTCTGCTTATCATTACAGTGTTGCCAGATATTCTCGATATGTTAGATGGGTTGCAGTCATAATTATTATAAACTATTAACCCCTTACTAACTTGTATTACTCGGTTTGAGATTTCTGTTATTTCAATTTTTGGTTAGATATAAAAATAATAAAGTAAAACAATGTTATATAAACTGCATATTAAAGTATACCCTTATCTTCGAATTATACTAAAAAAACCCTAAATAAAATGGAAATGCCATGACTTGCTAAAATGTTAAAATTATTATTTAATTATTACTACTAGTATTAACAAGGAGGGGACCCCTACTCGACATCACCGATTTCGTCCAAATTTATAGGTATGGAGGACTTGACTAGAATTGCAAGTGATATAAATTGTAGCTCCAGATGGCTAAATTTTTAAATTTCAAATTTTTTAGGTCTTACTTTATGTATACATAAGTGTTTTACGTTATGAATTTCCAACTAGTAGCTAGCGCAGCGCCAAGATGTGGGACTTGCAATACGAAGGTCATAGGTTCTCGAGTCACCTGAAAGAAAGTTTTTTTTTTGCTTCTTTTTAATTTTTACGCTATGCACCGTAATAATGTATTGTATTTGTTTATATTTTTACAAAAAGCATAGGGCATCATTATTTTATCAAAAACTTTTTGAAAAAAAATTTTTTTTGTATGTTATAAAATTGAATACATTTAGTGATTTACAAGAAAAAAGTTCATTTGAAAGCACGCCGTTTGCCACCGCTGTCCTAGTTTGCTCCCGGAAGATGAATCTTACTACTTTTTGGGGGTTACCCGGTTACCACACCTACATCTTTAAGCAAATAACAGATTTCCAATATGGGCAAAAATTTCATTATTTAGTTTTAAAACAATTCCACTTATAAAGTTTGATAAGTTTTAAATTATAGGTACATTATTAGAAATCTTATTATAAATTGCATTATCAAGGCCGTTTATAGTTCTTATAAAGTTGTTGACACTATTAAATTTACGCGTCTTTTTTTAGATGTAAAGCGTGGGAGGGTATGCTTAATTGCAGTCGTTTGAAGATTATTTACATTCTTACAAAGATAACATACATAATATGTATGTATGTTTAAATATTTAAATTTTTATTAACAACGCGAAAAAATTAAACGATTTTTAATACTTTAATACGGATTTCTAGTTCTTATTCTGGACTTGTAGTAAAAATCACCTATCTTTGAAAACGGTTTTATATTATTTTAGAAAAATTTTAGTTAGATATTTAACTGCAGAGCCGTATTATCGCATAAGCCCATAAAGCCCGGGCTTGTGGTGCAAAATTTCAGGAGACAGCTTCCTTTTCTTTATAAATTATTCTATTAAAAAAAATAGTAAACTGTAAAGTCGAGGATAAGGGCGCAACTTGCGTAATACGCCTCTAATTAAGAGCCAAACTACACTAGCGTTGTTTCCGTCGCGTATTTATCGTCGCGTATCGTCCGCCTTATTGAAAACCACACGTTTAAATGGAGCAAACTACAGGAGCGTAATTTTCAACGCATTACGCTGTAGTTTGGTTCTTAATATTTCCTCAAATGTTTAAACATTTAAACAAAATTAACAATTTTGGAAATTCGTTTTCAGTGATATGCTACCTACATGAAAATCTTTTGGGATAGTTTTTATTTCGCCCATAAATTTTGAATAGTTTTACATTATAATACATTTTATTAAAAATTGCATTATCAAGGCCGTTTATATTTCTTATATTATGAGTAAGGTGACCATTTGTACTGATTTTACCAGGACAGTACTGGTTTTGGAACCTTTTTTTTTGGTTTTGGTTAACTGTCGTCACTAACCAGGACACAAAAATTTACGGATGTGACTATTGTGCTATTGATGTATTGACCTTGCATTAAATTGTTACCTAGCGTTTTGCAAAAATCACAGTCCCCCCCCCCCCCTGTTTTATAATATGATTATTTAGACTGTTTGAAGTTTGATCTATTGCCGGAAAACCGAACTCGATTTGACCTTGAATTAAAGTGTTAGCTAGCGTTTTGCAAAAATCACAGCCCCGCCCCCTGTTATATAATATGATTATTTGGAGCTTTGGTTGTTTGATTTATTGCCAAAAATCCGAACTCGATTTGACCTTGAATTAAAGTGTAAGCTACCTTTTTGCTAAAATCACAGTCCCCCCTCCCTGTTTTATAATATGATTATTTAGACTGTTAGAAGTTTGATCTATTGCCGGAAAACCGAACTCGATTTGACCTTGAATTAAAGTATTAGCTAGCGTTTTGCAAAAATCACAGTCAACCCCCCCCCTGTTTTATAATATGATTATTTAGACTGTTGGAAGTTTGATCTACTGCCAAAAATCCGAACTTGATTTGACCTTGTATTAAAGTGTTAGCTAGCGTTTTGCAAAAATCACAGCCCCCCCCCCCCCTGTTATATAATATTATTATTTAGAGCTTTGGTAGTTTGATTTATTGCCGAAAATCCGAACTCGATTTGACCTTGAATTAAAGTGTTAGCTAGCGTTTTGCTAAAATCACAGTCCCCCCTCCCTGTTTTATAATATGATTATTTAGACTGTTAGAAGTTTGATCTATTGCCGGAAAACCGAACTCGATTTGACCTTGTATTAAAGTGTTAGCTAGCGTTTTGAAAAAAATTACGTGATATTTGCCGAGCCCCCCCACTCCCCCACGTGAGATTTGGTGAAATTCGGCTCGACCCCCCCCCCTAAACGCCTCACGTAATTAATGGACGTCCCCTAACTTGAGTAGGTCCTCGCATCCTGTATCTAGATGGATACGGTAATTACTAATTACTTAAACGCAACTAGCTCGGAGTACCAAAGAACAAGAGTGAGCTAACAATCGATTTTTACTTTGAAACTGAATATGAAAACATAAAATAATTTTATATACTACTTGCGTTAGAGACTTGATGCAAAATAACATCTTTCTTTGAAATCGGCTTTATATTAATTCTGAAAATTTTTAGTTACGTAGATATTAGCTGTTCAAATTATATAAGAGGACACAGATATTTTAAATTGTAACCAAAATTAGAAATTTTGTTAATTCGTCTCTAGCTACTACTTTATATCTTCTATTTGAAAAACATTTAGAATTATCAAGGCCGTTTAAAATTGCACTATAAAGTTTACACGTTTTTTATCAGATGTGGAGCGGGGAAGGAATGCTTAGCAATCAGTAAATAATTATTTTTTTATTAACAAGGCGAAAAATTAAACAAATTGTAGTGCTTTGGTAAGGGTTGAAGGTTCTTCAGAAAATGTTTAGTAGGTACCTAAATTTTACTTAACCTTAATCGTTTAGTAATTCTTAAAAATCTTTGTTTCCTTTCTTTCTTCTTCGCAAAAATTGTAAAAGTAAAAAGTTGAAACAAATTCAATAAATTGTTATAATGAACAACTTTTAAAAAAACAGTACAAGTTATTTTAGTAGATCCTAGCAGCTTTCTACAAGTGGACACTTAATATTTCTACAAATGTTTTAAAATGTATGTAAATAAAGTTTATAATAAATTTATTTATAAAAGTTTTAAATTATTATGTACTATTTATGTACGCAGTGCCCGTTTTAGGGGGCGGACAACCCGGACGTTATTCGGGGCGGCGCTTTGGCTGTTAATGTGACAAAATATTGATAAGTACCCAAGTAATCAAAATTTATACGTTTTTTTTTGGCTAAAATTACCTTGCAATTTACATTTTTTCGTATTTATTGTTTTTGCCTAAAACGCCAAATAGACGTGCAGCTTGGTTGCCAACCTGAGTTGACAACCTGTCTTTATTCATAAAGAAATGACAATTTTTTACGCTGCTTTATAATTCGTTGGAAAAAGATTTTTTGAATTTCGGCAAGCTCTTTAGCACACGTGACCGCAAAATACAGCAGTTCGAAAAGTTCTAAATTAATAAAATTTTTAGAATCTCGGTTGCCAACATCTGGCTCCGCTCACAAAAAATCGAAATCATTAAAATTAAAATTCTAAAAATGTATTAGTTTGGAAATTTTGAACTTTGCGGTCACGTGTGCTGAAGAGCCTGCCGAAATTTTGGATTTTTTCCAACGAATTATAAAGCAGCGTAAAAAATTATCATTTCTTTATGAATAAAGATAACAGGTTGTCACCTCTGGTTGGTAACCAAGTTGCACGTCTATTTGGCGCCTAAGAGCTAAAAAAATATTTATAACCATGCGGCAATTTGTCTTTTTGTCGCATCATCAAGGCCGTTTATATTTTTTATTATGAAAAATATGCAGACAGTATAAAATTTACGCGCCTTTAGATGTGAGCGGGGAGGTAATAATTTTGAAGTTGCAGTACGTTTAAAGATAAAATCTTTCCAAGATTGCCTAAAAAAAGATTAAATTTTGCCGCCTAGTTTAGTGAATTTTTAATTATAAAATTTAATTGTTTAATAGAAATTCCCTCTTTTTTTAAATAAATTACAACTTTGTGTTTATTAATTTTTAACATTTAAGATACTAGCATTAAGATTTATTTCTAATAATTATGAGGGGTTAAGTTAAAATACTTTTATCACACTATAATTACCTATTTATTTTAAGAAAATATATTTTTTCGAACAGGGGAAATTTTTCTTTTAAATGCACTGGTTTTTACTTCAACGCAACTAGCTCGGAGTTCCAAAGAGCAAGTGCGCTAATAAAAAATAGATTTTTACTTTAAAACTGGTTTAGTGTTAGTATACTATGTATTTTTGTATATCTTTAAAAATTTAAAGTAAAAAAAGCGTTCTGAACCTGAAGTGAAAACCCATCTTTCTTGAAAAACGGCGATACATACTATATAAAATTTTAAAAAGTTTTATATTATTATGTACTTCGTATGTACATACGTATATGTATGTACATCCATTTTATTAAAAGTTGCACCAAGGCCGTTGATATGTATTTCTTATTATGATTATGAATAACATGCAAGCAGTATAAAATTTACCCGCTTTTTATTAAATGTTAGAGCGGGGAGAGAATAATTTAGAAATCGTAGTACGTTTGAAGATAAAATCTTTCCAAGATAAACTATATTGCCAAACAAAAGGATTTTTTTAACAATGCAAAAGTTTAACGATTTTTAGTGCTTTGGTTGATACTTATGTTATGACTTATGGTTTTAAAAAAAAAATTAAGTAAGGTAGTAGTAAACATAGATTAAACATTTTACATTATACTAAGTAACTTTATTAGTAGGTTCTCGCTTCCTGTTGGAAAACTTTTCATTTTAGGGGTCAGAAAAACCTAATAAATTTAAGGGGGGAAAAATTGTCAGCCCTGTCAGTCGAAGTTGAACGTAGCTGACATCAGATGTTAAGCATAAAAATGGTAACGAAAATTTAATACTGAAAAAAATAAATAAAGAGATATTGTTGTAGAGTTAGGTGCAAAAACTCTGAACAAAATAGTCCTTGACTAACATTTTAGCGTTTTTCTGAAAGAACAATGTCGTATTGGTTATACCTCTTTTTGCATTCCCTACACAATTTATCAATAAAATAATACTTGTCGCATGGCTTCTTCAGTAGCATGGTCTTTTGGTTGCGACTACTTCTTCAAACTCGAAATAGTGACTAAATGAACTATCAATATTCTTCATACTTAAATTAAAAACTTGATTGTCAAAAATTATCAATTCATGATATTGTTTTGTAATAATTCACCTAATAAATAAACTATAATAAATAATAATTAGTTACGCCGATATCTATACAATGCTTGGTGGTTAAAAATAAAACTAATGTGTAGCTTTACAAATAGTAGGCAACTTGTTATACTTCGCCATGTAAGAAAAAGATTTTATTTATTAACTGGGTAGCAAATAGAAGTTGGATATTTTTGTCATGACTATTTTTTCGTTTCGTCTTAACAATTTTTTCGCCCCCCGAGAACACGCACCCTACGCAGCTGCGTTTTTTTTAAACCTTTAAATTTTCGTCTTTAAATTTTATTTTTTTAAATAAAATTACGTTAATTGAGAGTAACTACACTTTTTTCAACCTCTAATTACTGATTCACAAAAATTAGCCTACAAAGTTTTATACTACACAAATATAAAACGATAATTAATAATAAAATTATTAAACTGAAACTTGGCAACATTGCACTTACACCTTTGTTTATAATATAATATTTATGACGTTACATTTTTACACATTTCAGGTATTACAATAATTATGGCAATACGTTTACACTGATTTCGAGATTATATATTTATGGATAACTTGTCACAATCTAAAAAATGTTATAGATTCCTTTAAACCGTGGGTAAATTAAAAATTATCAGTTCTATAGATTCCTTATAAGATGGCGCACCTAGTATGTTAATAATTATGATTATGCCACAATCGAGGATTATTCACAGCTTGTCACAAACATTACGGGGCTTGTAATTGTGTAACTGTTAAGTGTGTAAGGTGTTACTGTGTTAAAATTTCATAGAGCCAATAAACAAAATTGATGTAATTAAATGCGGTTAGAATTACATATACAAAGAAACTTTAATTGTAATGCAATAATAATAGTTATACACTTGCAAGCCACAAGAATGTTCAAGAATAAAAATGTAGTATAAATCTAATAAGACAATCAATTTTCTTATTTTTTATTAAAAAGTCAAAGAGCTTTGTTTTTTGTTTTGTTTCTCTCCTGTTCATTAACAGTAACAATAAATTAAGAAAAACTAAACAACTTTTATATTATTATTTATATTCTAGTGATATACTCATATTTTGCTGAATTAAATTTGTAAATTTTATATTTGCCACGAGTTGGTTGATTATAAAAGATATTTCTTAAATGAGAAATTTATTTATTTGGATTTGAATTATTTGAGACAATTTTTGATTAAAATTGATGTAACTTAGAATAAAATAAATGGAAACAGTATAGTTAGATAATTTAGAATAGAAGATATTAATAAGTTTAGATAATACTAATCTCCTAATCTGGAATATTTACATAGTAATGAAAATTGATTTAGATGGTAAAATTCATAAATTTCAAAATTAATAATTTAAAGGAACGGAAAAATCGCAATTGATATGACTGCAGATGGGCAAGTTATATATTTGATTTAACATTTCCATTTATAAAATAATATAATTTATTGAAAATAAATTGAAAGTTAGCCCGGTTAAAGCATTAAAGTATTGTACTTATTTTCTGAAAATAATTTGAAAATCTATTTATATTTTTTGTAAAAATATGTACTACAATAATATTATAAATTAAAGCGTATCATTGTTGGGATTTTTAACCATCCGGCCATCGCGTCGGGGAACAGAGGTCCGCACTGTTGAAAAAATTTGAAATTGTTTCAATATTCATCATTATATTGAATGGATGTGTGTAGGTATGCTTTCCTGCCCCTGCAGGCGCGGATCCAAGGGGGGGGCTTTGGGGGCTTCAGCTCCCCCCCATGACCATTTTCATTTTTTAAATGAAGTTAAGAAAAAAGCTAGAAGATGAGCAAAAGTTTTTCTTTTCTAGAGAAAACTTTTTTTTTAATGTTTTTTAAAACATTTGCATGATGAAAACCTACCCATACACAAAATTGAACGTACACTTCTATGCTAACAATGTAAATTGTGTCCTTTGAAGACATGTTTTCTCATATAAAAATCGGTTCTACAACAAAACTTATTAAACATTTTTTGTTATATACATTTTTCTATTTCGAATCACCCTTTTCGAGATACAGTGACTTAAAAGAATCTCTGTAAAAATGTTAATATAATACCCATAAGAGCAATGTTAATTTTATTAAAATCTTTACAGAAGTTTTTTTAAGTCACTGTATCTCGGAAAGAGTACAATAAAATAGAAATATGTATATAAACAAAAATGAAGAGAATGAAATTTTTAACAAAAATGTTTAATAAGTTTTGCTGCAGAAGCAATTTTTATATGAGAAAACATGTCTTCAAAATGCACGATTTACTTTACTAGCATAGGAGTGTATGTTCAATTTTGTGTATGGGTGTATATCTTTCTGAGAAAAGATTTGTGTATAGCGATTTTCTATTTTTTAACTTTTCATTAGAACACTTGATCTTGAAAATTTGAAAAAAAAATAGACTTGAGTTAAGCCTCCCCCCATGGATACATCCCAGATCCGCGCCTGTGCCACAAGTGTGGTTCTCACAAGAACAGAGAAACGACAATTATTTGCGGTTCCTGTGAGAAATTTGTTTGTTTAGTCTAGAACAGTGTTTCCCAGATCGCGGTCCGCGGACCCCTCGGGGTCCGCTGCATGTTTTTCGGGGGTCCGCAAACCCACGACATAGGAAGAAATAAAATAAGCGAATAGGCAAAAATACAATAGCAATGAAATTTGTCTGAAATTTTGAGAATTAATGTTTGATCTGGCAACGGTGCTATCACATACAGTGGCTCACAGAATTATTGGCACAGCCCTATGTTAGCAATGTAATTTGTGCCTTTTCAACACTATTTTTAATTTTACAATTTTACAGCAAAACTTTTCAGACATTTTTTGTTGCAAATTTAATTGCCATAAATTTTGTTTATATTCATTTTTCCATTTTGTCGCTCCATTTCTAGCTGACAGCGACTTCAACAAAACTCTGTAAAATGCAAAAAATAAAAAAAAATTTTAGCTTTATCTCAATATCGGTGCGACAAAATAGAAAACTGAATAGGAAATTTTTCTTGTAAATTTTATTCCCTACATTTTTATTCATATACCTACATTTTTCTATTTTGTCGCACCGTTTTTGAGATATGGCTGAAATTATTTTTTGTATTTTGTATTTTAGTTTTAAGTCGCTGTCAGTTAGAAACGGAGCGACAAAATGGAAAAATGTATATAAACAAAATGAAAGGAAATGAAATTTGCAACAAAAAATGTTTTGTTTTAAAAGTTTTGCTGTAAAATTGTAAAATTAAAAATAGTGTTGAAAAGGCACAAATTACATTGCTAACATAGGGCTGTGCCAATAATTCTGCGAACCAGTGTATGTAGACATGTACGCCATGGTTTTATTTTTTATTTTTATAACAAAAGAACAAAACTGTTTCTGGGGGTCCCATGATACTAGTCTTTTATTTTGGGGGTCCGCAATATCGAGACATTTGGGAACCACTGGTCTAGAAGTCTAGAGCATTGCCACAGAAAAGTTATCTGTTCTACTTCCCTCGAAACCGAAGTTTAACAATTATAAATACTAAAGAAAAATTTTGTTTTTATTTACTAAATTGTTGAATCAATACAGTTTAGGTATTTAGTAAACTTTTAATTTTGAATAAAATTTGGTTTCTTTTAATAGTTTTTTTGTGGCATGCAACATAATCTCACAAAACAACTGGTATCTCATTATGTGGACCTAATGATCGCAGCGCGACCGCTCGAAATAAGGCCCGGATTTGTAGACATTTGCCTTTTTTGATTCCTTACAGGCTCTAAAATTCTTTTTGCAGCAAAATGTATTTTACGCCTTGCGATAATTTTAAACCGCTCTTTAAAGTGCCTAAAATGCCTATTTTCTACATTTAGTGCTTTTTTTCGTCTATTGGGCCTACATGGCCTTTTTTTAATTGATTTTATTCTATAATTTGCCTAAATAATATTTATTTCAATTATTTTTAATTTTAACCATGGAATATAATCCAGAAACGGAATTATATTTTGTTTTATATTTGTAATTATAATATGAACAATTTAAATGCAAGTACAGTAGAAACTCCATAATTCGACATAAACGAGACCCATTTCCTGTCCAAACCTAGAATTTGTCGAATAGAGAATTGAAATGAATATCTTTATTATGATATAAACATATCATGTTATTCTTGATTACGATAAGAATTTATTTACACTATGCCTTACCCAGCAAACTTGATGATGTAATTTAAATATACAAATTTTGTAAAAAGAATTATTTTGCAAAAATGTTATTAGATACTTGCATAATATAAACTTTAAAATTATTTTATATTTTACGAATAAATTTTATAGATTAAATGACAAAATTGTGATGATACGCATTACCAAAATAACATAACTATCATACGATTAGAATGTAAATATTTTATTTTTATTAATTTCGAATAACCTCTTTTTCAAATTTAAATTATCCTTTATTTTAGCATTGAAAATGACGTAATTTTGCTATTATCATGTAAGCATTATAACGTAGGTAATTAATCTGTCTGCCTACGTGCTGAAATGCAGTCGTGGATTTTGATAAGCTCACAACTTGTGCGTCATAAGCTCATAATTATCTGTCCATTAGCATGAGAAATTCTCGGAATTGTCCAATAATGGAGTGTCGAATGATGGAGTTTCTACTGTATGTATATTATTTTTTCCACTACTAGTCATATAGGCAATCATTATAACTTAGTCAAGTCGCACGTGAAGTGACGCATTTAGACAAGTGGTAAATAATTTTTTCATTATTGACCACTGGTAAATAATGAACATATTGATATTTTTCTACAGTTTAGCGACTATTTATAAGGCAAATTTTGTTAAAAAACGATTTTGTATAACCGAGAGATGCTATTTAATTACACTTAAACTATTCAAAACGGTTTTTTAATTGATTAATTTCATTTTAAACATTTCTAAAAAAAATCGAATTAATTATGACAGGAGCGCTAGCGCCACCTCTTATTAATTTGAGAAACCACAAAATTACAAGTTTATTGAATAATTTCAGTATTTTAAGACGAATAAATGCAAAACAATGCTTTTGAATAACTTCGGAGATTTCTATCCATTATTTAAAACAGTAAAAATTCGGTGAACGACTTTGGAAAACTAAATTTGTCAACAACTGTCAAATCGACAAAACAAAACTGTCATTGGAAATAAATATTTTAAATTTGAAATTTTTTTTATTAATAAGAATTTTAAAAAAATGGCAATAAATCTAGTAGTGGAAAAAATCGTATATAAACCACGGCTGTGAAGACCATTATAGCCTACGCGCCTTATATTCCTCGGAGCTTCGCACCTCGGAATATAATCTTGGCACTAGGGCTATAATGGCTGTCTTCACAACCTTGGCTTATAATATACTATTATTATAAAACTCAAAGTAATATGGAATTCAAAGAAAAATATTGACTTACATTGGTGCTGTGGGTGCGATTGTGCAAATTAACAATTTTATTCAGCTAGATAGAAATACTGTCTTGGGGACGTTCATTAATTACGTGAGGCGATTTTTCGAGCCCCCCCCCCCTTCCGGTGAGATTTGTGTAAATCCCCGGATTTAAATGGAAATTAGCAAAGTATTATCTGGAAATTCAAATATTTTCCCAAATAATATTGAAAGCTTAGATGCTCCATATTTTAAATTAATAAGCTCCTGTTTCTTCTTGTGATGTAGAGAGGTCATTCTCTGCGTACAAACAAATTTTAACTGACAACAGAAGAAGCTTTACTCCAGAAAATTTGGAAAAAGCATTAATTTGTTATGAAAATGTTTAAAATTAAATTTTTTGTACGAATTTAACAATTTAATGCTTCATTTTGGACTGCCTATTAGTGTATATTTTATAATCTAATTTTTTTATGAATATTTATCTGGCTATCTTAGAAGTTTTCAGTGCCTAAAAATCCGGTCCTTACTTATAATGTAGTAAGTACGAGTAAGTATGAATAGTTGCACTCTGGACAGGAGGGGGAGGCGGATAGACAATAAAAATTGCCGGCCTATAATAAGAGGTGGTGTAGAAGTTGAAGTTGAAAGTGTTTCAAGGTTTTTTAAATTTTCTAAATTATATTATTGCAGTTCTAGCCAAATTCGTCAATTTTTAAGCCAAATTGCCTTAAATTAAAAGTTAACAATTTGAATTTAAATTTTCTTACCTGCAAAAAATCGATTTCATGCAGGGACGTGCCTAAGGGGGGGGGATGGAGGGGGAGTTTCCCTCCCAACATTGGAAGAAAGTTGGCAAAACTACCAGTTGGTACAAACGGCATAAAACATGGCATTCCCTTGAATAAAACGCAAAAAAGCTAAAAAAAAAGAAGCACATTGATATGCTGCGAGGTACAAAATCGTTGGCAATTTTACGACTGCTCCCCCCTCATAAAAGTTGATTCGGCATGGAAGCAAATTTTATGGGAACAAAATACCTATTTTTGAATTAGGTAACCCATCTAATTTTAAAATTCAAAGATGGTGCAATGGAAAGTAAAAAATTTAAAACAATAAAATGTAAGATTAATAAATACTATTTTTATATTGATACAAGAGAACTTGTACTTCTTTAGCTTTAAAAAAAAACACGCGCTACAGCTATTGTAAATACAGAAAATGATTAAGTATATCTGAATAGTCAATTACTAATTTGTTTTATTTAAACTATTTTGTCCAATGTACGACAACATTATTTTCTATTTAGATTAGAAAAAAAAAACAAATTCATGTTTTATATAATGTATTTTATAATATCTTAAAATATTATCAGCGGTCCCATAGAAATCGATAACAACGTCCAAACGGGAAAGCTTGGATTTCCGCATGGTACTCTCTACCGTAGCATTTGAAAACTTAATATTAAAAGTAAAACCATAATAATTATTATTTTTAAAAGTAAATTTTAAAAAAATTTGTTTTTTAATTTTTTCTATTTCTCATTATTTTTCTGATTTTCTAGTTATATTCGATAGAAGACTATATTATGTACATTTTTGTATTTTATTATTTTCCCTACCATAAAATTTTACTCTTTTCATTAATTTGTTGTATAGTAGCTACCTAATAATATGCAAACATACAGAATGGAACTACATTATGTCACTGACGGCGCCAGCATTTTTGAAATGGGTGGGCACAAATTCGGTCTAATATTTAGGGTGGGCAGGAGCAAACAAAATTTATAAATACAGTAGAACCTCGATTATCCCTGCGCGCATTAGGGGGCGTCCATTAATTACGTGAGGTGATTTTGGCGATTTTTAGACCCCCCCCGCCCCCCTTAGTGAGATGTCGTGAGATTTGGCTCGACCCCCTCCCTCCCCTTCTAATCTCACGTGAGATTTTTAAAATGAGTATTTTTAGTGTAAATGCGTTAATCTGTGCTTGATTGCGTTGGATTTATTAAAAAAGCATAATTTGCTTAATTTATTTTTATTTAAGAAGAAAACCACAAAAAAATTACGCGATATTTGCCAAGACCCCCCTCTCCCCCTCGTGAGATTCAGCTCGACCCACTCCCCCCCCCCCCTAAATGCCTCACGTAATTAATGGACGCCCCCTTATCCGTGAAGCGGTTTATCCGTGGGCGCGTTATACATTGATTACCGTACGCGGATTATCCGTGCGGTCGCTTAGTGTATCTTTTTGTGTTATACACAGTGGCGCAACTACCGGGGTGCGGTGGGTGCGACGCACGTGGGCCCCCGGCTAAAAGAGCCCCCAGTTGCCTTTGCCTTTATCTGCCTTTGCCTGGCATTCTTAGAAAAGAGGAAATTTAGAATATTCTAGAAAATCTTAGGATAGCCAATAGCCAAGAAAATCTCAGAAACTTGAAAAAGGAAATAATAAAAGAATTAATCTATGAATTTTCCTAAGATTTCCTTGGAAAGAAAATAGTATTCTAAAGTTTCACTAAGATACTCTAAAATTTGCTTGGATTTCTTTTCACTTTCGTATATCACGATTTTTCCTTCGGTTTTCCAGTTAGTACAAAACTAATGGGAAATCGACGGAAAAATTGTGTGTACTGGTGAAGGGAAATCTGAAGAAACTCTGGAAAATTCCAAGACATCTCAAGAAACAGATTCTTAGAAAATTTGTAGAAATATTGACAATCTCAAGAAATCCATAGAAATTTCAACAAAATCTCAGGAAACTCGAGAAAATTTTAGTAAATAGAAAATCGAGAGAAATGCAGAAAACTCAAGAAAATCTTAGAATATTCTACGAAATGGAAAATTCCAGTTTCCAGTTATCTGGAAAAATCCAGAAAATTTTAAAGCCACTGAAATCTCAGAAAATGGAAAAATCAAAAAGGAATAGTCTATAATATTTTAGATTTCATTAAATTTCCGCTGATTTCCTTTTAGTTTTGGATATGAAAATTTATTTCTCCATCATTTTTCTACCTGGTAAATAAAAGAGCGGGAAATTTGAAGAAATACGGAAAAATTTTAAGAAATTCAAAAAATCTCATTAATTTTACAATCTTAGGAAATGTAGAAAATTAAAGGAAATAGAAAATTCTAGAAAATCTTAGAAAAATATCCAAAAAAATTTCTTAAAAATCTTAAGATTTTATGATTTTTTGGAAATCTTGCGACGAGGGAAATCACAGAAAATTCTAGGATATTTTAAGAAATCTAGACAATGTTAGAAAAATCAAGGAAATCTCAGAAAATTGAAAAATAGAAAAACTCATCTATATATTTTTGATAAGAATTAAGATATAATTTTTTAAATTTTAATAAAATTTTAAATAGGGGGGGGGGAAGTTACTCGTCTTTATATCCGCTTTTATTTGGAAGGAATTCCTTGGAAATCACTAAAATTGCATGGAAATCTTCGGAATTCCGAGTTCTGTATACAAAATTGTTTTTATTTTCTATTATAAAAGCAGGGCCCCGTTAACAACTTCGCACACGGGTCCCTCACCTGCTTGTTACCCCACTGGTTATACACAATATGAAATTTCGCCGAATTTATTGTTTTATACAAATGACTTATTTAAAGATGTACTCAAGTGTTAATTCGTCTAAATTTTCTGCTTACCCACTTAACTTAATTTAAGTAAAAATCAAAAACAAACAAAATTATTTTATTTTTTCAAAAAGAACTTTTTAATTAATATGGGAACACGGTCCCAGTCGGCCCGGATAATCGAGGTTCTACTGTAATCTAAAAAAATACATTATATTAAAATAAGCACCTAAAACATTTGCACTGCCGCACTGCAACGGGCACTTCAATCAACAGGGTGGGTACGTGCCCCCCCGTCCCCCCTGTCGTTGTCACTGCATTATGTTTTAATTTGATATAATGAATACTTTAAAAGGTTTTGCATTGTTGTTATACTGCACATTTTTTTCTTTGCCAACATTCGCATTTCTTATTCGGTTAAATGCTTTTGCATAGTTTGTTTATTACTTGAAGCACATGCGACAGTTTTGTTTATTTTTCATTTCTATAACGCATGATTTTTATAATAAATTGTCCTGCAGTCATAATAAATCATCACTCCGATACCGCTGAATAAGCGGAAATAAAAAATTTAAATAGTTACGTTTATTGTATACTACAATATTTGTATTAATTATACTTTACTTTATGCTTTTAGCAGAGTTCTCAAGTTTTTTGCAATGTTAGTTTCTAAGTAATATAGTACTCAAGTAATATTATACCTACTTCAAGTAAAAATTCATATTTAGTGATAAAAAAAAATGTATTAGGTATTAATTAAAAGACGCAGGAGGAATAATGACTAAATAATGACTAAAACAGTCAATTTTTTTATATAACAAGAGATGTATTCTTGATTGACAAATGACAAACAATATTCGACGACATGCAACGGATTTTAATTTGCCATAGCTATAGCGAACAACTGTATTTTCAAATTTAAACTATAAACTTATAACGTCGTTATTTGTATTTTTTGTATCAAGTTGTTCTATAATTTTGTTCTTTTTAAAAAAAGTTTATTTTTTTTTAATTTTAAATTTTTTAAGCGCCGACAGCGTATAGCACATACTTGCGACAACGTATAGCAGTTTATAAAGATTTATTATTTATTAATTAAAAATAATAATTATTATTATTCTAACTATAGAACATTTACACGTGATTAATGCAATGGAATCACAATATAGAACGATAAATCCAAACCATCTAGCCAAGTGATTGCTTGTAATATGTATTTATCAATTTAATTTACCAACAGGTAATTTCAATGTTAAATTCTATGCAATGAATTTTATCTGAAATTAGATACCTGCCTTTATCGTCGAACGGTCTTATCATTTTCAAACTTGATTAAAAAATTATTAAAATTTTAAAATAATTATTTCAAATCATAAATTTCATCATAAATACTTTGAGTTAATCAGAGTTCTTCAATAATTAAATAAAGATAACATTCCTACATATTTTCTACTTTATTGTCATTAAAACTATAATGTTTCTTAAGAGCTCACAAAATTGCGGCCGGCCGGTATTACTTTTCCGGCTCAATCTCTTATCAAAAGGAAAATTCTGTGATCCTGTGCATTTAAACCAAAACTTAAAATAAACAAAATACAAAGCTTATATTATTGTTTTATAAGGAGCAAAAGTATGACTTTTTGAGGCGAGTCTGTCAACACGACAGGCGCCACTAAAGTAATTTTATAAAACAATTGTTTTGACTAAAATGTGGAACTTCAAGTTTAGCAATTGAATGGGCAGTTCAATTGGAAGAAAAAAAAATTCCTGAAAAGTGAAATGTCAATTCAAATAATCCTAAATTTAGAAAAATTTAAAAAATAATATTTTTACGTTGCCTAAAAATATCATTTGGCGGATTCGTTCCGACAATAAACAAAAATATAGACTAAAAGAAATAGATAGCTTGGTAGAGATAGAACAACGCCGCGCAAATTTTTCCTGTATTAAGAATTTTCAATTAATTCTGGAAAAGTTTTGCAATCAAGCATTAAAATAGTTTCTAATATTTCCCTCTCGTCTTATGCAGCATTATATTAATAATAAAATAATTTTATACATTTTTCCGAGTTTTATCTCCTTGTAGCTAGTTAAGCTATAAAAATCAAAACTAGGACATTTCTGTCTAGGCTATGCGGTTTTGTGGTAAATGAAACTCTGCAGAATCGTGGGAACTAATAATGCTGTATGGTCACAAGAATGTTGCATCGACTGCATCAACTTTGCAATATAACGAAAAAAAATATTCCTAATAATTTTAAATAATTTATTTTCTGTTTCATTTATCGGAACAACTAGAAGGTCAGGTTTGAGATCCTCTTGTTTTGGGTTGCAAAAAAATTATCAATCTGATCTGGGTTACAGAAATCAAATATCTCAGTTTTGTGCATAATTCTTGTTGATGTTTACAATATCTCAATGAATTTTCTGAGTGCCTACCTTCAATATTTCATGCATATTGCCGACTGGTTTATTATTTTTATAAATATTAATATCAATAATTATTTTTATTGATGTTAATTTTAAAATAATTTTTTCATAATCTTCGACAATATATTGGTTCCTTTATTCATCGGTTTGTTTTATAGTTGGTTGATATCTAAAGTGAAGTTTGAAGTGGATTTCATTGTTAAAAGCTGCTGGAAGGGTGCAAATGTTTGCTCACACGAGCAATCCATTAGCACCCCCACACCCTCCGCTCCTTTTTAAGAGCTGCTCTCTGATCAAATGTTTGAAATCAAGTTATATTTTACATGTATAATTATTATAAAATGTGTTTTCGTTGGTATTCCACCAATTTAATGAATTAATTTTAACTGATTATGTTTTTATTCGTTACAAGAATTTGTACAACAAAACGTCTGGATTTTTACATTAAAAAATTAATTTATTGACGTAATAAACACTTAAAACATCGATAAGCGATTCTGGGTATAATGCCCGTATGTGAAAATTTAACGATTGGTGAAGTAAAGAGAGCGAAATTCCCTCGAGAGGGGGTGGTTGAATCTGAATCATTATAAACCTCATCATCATTCATCACACTCTCATACAAACCAATTATCTCAAATGCCCGCTCAGTTTGCTAATGAGTTCGTTATCATAACGTTAATTTTAAACTCCCATATGATAAAAATGTCCAGCAGAGCTCTTCGTAATGTCTCAATTAATTTAAAAATTACATTATTATTTTCAATTTTATTTGTTATAATATTATTTTGACCTACAATTGCAGGAAATTTTAAAATCAAGTTAAGATATTATCGGGGTGCGAATTTAAATTAATAGTTGTATTCCAATTCCAACCCTTTTGTATATAATAAACTGTTCATTTTATTTAACGTATGTTGTAAGTTTCATCCAGGAAGGGAGTCGAGTTGAAGGTTGAACCCCTAGTGGGACCACCAGTGGGTAAGTTTGAGTTCGTTATTATCCGCAGCTTCGAGGCATATGTTTAAACTGCTCTTTTAAGGGTGTGATTGCCACTTTCTGTGGTCTCTGGGGTTTTCTAAATAAATGTAATTAAGGTTTTGTCGTTATGCATTTGCTTTGGCAGTACACACTGCCGAAGTAAATTAGCCGTAGACAAGTGTTGATTTTATCTCGACGAATAATAATTTTCCCCTGATGGATGAATTTTCGGAAATCGTTTTCAAAACTAATGAAAACTTTTCATATTTTTACCAACTCGAGCTTATTGAAACTTGATAAAAGTTACAATCTGCAAGATTTTAGTAGATACTTCGGAAGAGAAATCCATGGAAGTTATTATTCGAGCGGTTTTGTGTTTGCATTGCATATAACGTTAGCAACTCGATTGACACATAGTGGTTGAGGTTTTTGGTTACAGAAGTTTCGTATATCAACTCGCATCACTTACAGGATTCGCGTGCTATTTGAAAGTCAGTGTTTATTAGTGCATTAAACCAACAATTCTTGATATATTTGTCACCTAATGTTATGAAAAACATAAGCTGCCTTCTTTAATTTGCAAAAAAAATTTGCACAAAACTCTTATGCATCGAAAGACTTTTCGAGATTTGAGTTTGGTCGTGTCGGTGAGCTACAAAGTCAAACATCATTTATTTTACAAATGTCAAGAGGATTTTTCCACTAATTTTTATTAATTGTGTTTGACGTAAAACTAGATATTTAGCTTGAATCGTTCGTATGATGTCACAACATTTTCATTTTTTCATAAAAAAAAACCCAATCAAAAAGTTGACGACCTGTAATTGAATGTTTTAAGGGTGAGATTTTAGCCTGGAGTCTCCACATTTGGGAAATATTTTAAGGGTGTATTTCTGTCAGAGTATGATTAACCTACATTATGAAAAAGTGCAGTTAAAATATAAATCATAACTAAATTGAAGTTTTAAATTTTTTATTGCGTTCACAGAACAAACATTGAGAAACCTTTTTCGCACACATGTGAAGTCGTTCAAGCTTTGGTATTTGGACAGTATTCGAAGAATTTTTTAGGATTGCTTATTAGTTGTTACTTTTAGTATTTGTTAGTGAACGAACTTATGATTAATTTTTTAAATCTTGCTGTAACGAATTCGCCGATGACCGTGACTGTGGCGAATTTTTGAACCACGTGAACTAACACCAACTCGGTTTTAATAGCCTCTGTTCACAAAATACAATCAGCATAAAAATAATCATAAATTGCAGCCAGGTACTTAACCAGGCTGTATCTAATTGAAAAATAAATACATACGAAAGTATTTTTCTGTAAAATTTTGAATCTTTCATTAATTATTTGTGGTACTGTACATACATAGAACATAGATTAAATTATTTTAGTCATCACGAAAACATTTATATTCTTATCGAATTCTTCAGCTATCATAAAAGCTATTAAAATAATGGCAATTAAATTAAAGAGCAAAGTGTAGATATTAACAATTATCATTCAAATACTTCACTTTTAAATTTTTTTCTATCTTGTATGTATATGACACGTGCTTATATAAAAATGTATCAAATAACTTAGCAAACAGTAGTTTGGAACTGTAAAATTGTAAACGACACATTAATTTTTTATCGTTTTAATTTTTTTTTTCCAGAATATTATGTGACAATCAGTGAACTGTTGCTTTTATTAATTTAATAATCGTTCGTAATGCACACAAAAAATATAGTATTCATTCAGATTATGTTTATAGTACATTTACTTTTTGCATAGGTAAAAAATGAAAAGATATACGGTGTCGAACAAAATATTTTGCAATATGCTCATAGCTAACAATAAGCATAACGAAGAGCTAGGCACCTATCACTTGCTCTGCGTTCATTAAAACGTAGTTAATTATAATTTACATCAATTACACGCTATTATTTTAGCAAACTAAAGTCAAAATTCTAAAACTAAATAATTTATGAATGAAGTTGACAAATTCGTCTAAGCTCGTAGTAACTAACATACATAGTCAAGTTTCAAATCACAGCACAGTTATGAATGAGGGATATGAGATACTATCCTGCATGTGATATTTTGAGTGTAAGTTAAACGAACGTGATGCCATACTTACTACCCATTCTATTAAAGGATATTTTTACATGAATAAATTTTAACGACGAAACCACTGACTAGCTAACTTTACGTAACTCACCTGATCCGTTTAATTTGGTAATATTATTGTAAACACTTTATGCACAGTTTCATTTTACACTTTTTCTATTACTATTGATTTACAATATCGACTGTCAAACAAGGTTAGCAAGATTTTAACATTGTAAATGAAAATACAGAATGTTGAATTCGTACAGTAGATTCTATTTTGAATATTATAAAAATATTACTACAGTAACATAATAAGAGTTTATTTTGTTTATCTGTCTTCCACGTTACTGTTGGGATGGTTCTGATGCTGTTTCCCAAAGAAAAAGAAATTAATTTTGGACCAAATTGTAGATCTGCAAACTGTCGAAAAGAAACACCTTAATAGAACGATATCTGATCTCATTTTATGTCGACTTCAGTCTCGACTAAGTTAACTAAGAAAATAAGAGAAAAAAGTTTAAAAAGAGCACAATAGGACATAAAAACATACATACAGGTCAACAACGTATTATTTCTCACGCCTTAAAACTGTTAATCAGCACTAATTAAAACATTCTGCATAAATGACAATAATTACTCGTTCCTTCCTTTGTATGAGACCACATGTTACAAATTACTTTCATCACTTGACCTTCATATATCTTTTAGAATTATCTTGATAAATTTATTGTTATGTATTCACATTTAATTTTATTATTTTATTGCATTTTATTAAAAAATTTATTCTTTATTCATTCATTAGACTTGAAAGAATATGAAAGGACAAAGGAGAAACAGCATTTTCTGAAAAATTAGTTAATGAAGAAATATTACAGTTTAAAATTGTTTCTGATTTTCTTGTTGTATATCATGATGCTTTTGCTTTGATAAACTGAAAAATGTAGAGTCAGCACCCCTCCCCTTTCAAAAAACTGTTAGAAATAATAAAATCAATGATTACTTTATCAATTTTTATCACTGAATAATACTTTGATAATACTCAGTTCTACATTTTCTGTATTTATAGTTTGGTGATCATTTAATCCAGCGTGACGTAGTAGAGTAGCAATACGAAGCATTTGGTGCTGCGTGCAACTGAAATCTTTTTCATCTGGTTAGTGATTAAAAAATTAAAAGATTGAAGAAAAAAGAAGAAAATTTGAAAAACTGGAGATGTTAGTAAACAAAAATAACATTTACGTGGTTTGGAGCACGTCGACCTGGGTGACTATTTAATCCAGGACCGATCTTAGCAAATAGGCTACAGAGCGTTTCCTACCCCCTTGAACCAGATGTTTATAGATAATATTATTTAATATTTATACGATTACTGCATATTCTTTTCTTTCATGGTACATTTTTTTGTCTTTGACCATTTTTATGAAATGTAAAACCAGTACATGGAAAAACGGAGAGCTTTTTTTTTTTTAGGTTTTCACCTTTTGTTTCGATACATCACTAGAACAATAATCACATCAATAAAATTTTTTGTCTTGGTTAACTGTTTTGCCTAACCAGGACAAAGGTTCGACACACTAAAAGTAATAGTTAAATTTAATTAACCCTAGAGTACCCGCGATTCATATGTGCACAGTTTTTTTTGTACTAAAAAATACCTCAATATTTTTTAAATTATTTATCTTGTTTTTTCCCGAATTGTACATTGTCATGTTAATTAATGTTGGCCGAAAACTAGCATAGACCGCCCCAAGAGGCGAACACACCTCACTTCACCTTGGCGAAAGTGAACTACAGGCCATCTTTTCTGCTTTTAAAATAATATTTAATAATAATAAATGTTGTGATGTACCTACGGCCCCGAAGCCTGGACAATGATCAAAACAAAAGTGAAAGAAAAGTTTTGAGAAGAATATTTGGCCCAAAATATAATCCTTCAGAAGAGCAACATCGCATAAGAACAAATAGAGAACTCAAAGAATGATATTCCGATACAGCGCAGGAAATAAAGGCGCACGGCTGCGTTTGAGCTGGACACGTTCGGAGACAACCTGAAGACATCTGAAAAATTAAAATTTAGAGAAAAAGTGTTAAAATTTACAACAGTAATTAATTATTTTTGAAGAAACGGCTAAAGCTTTGGAACTCAAAATCGCATTTTGATGCGCCCTCACGTCTTGTCACGGAAATGCCTGAATTATTAGTTGTTTGCAAATCACGGCATTCTTTCCTTGAGAAAAGGGAAAAAAGCTCATTCGTTGTTGTTCTCAAACGTTCATGCGCTCTCCAGGAGTAAATTATTTTCAAATGAGCCCTTATACTGGATAAGGTTGCCGACCCCTGCTCTTCTAACGTATTTTCCAAAGTGTCAAAGAAAATATCTTATGTGGGAAATTTATGTTTTCTTTTAAAGAAGGGTTTTGTGATTATTATATTTCGTATTTGCGTCTATGTTTCATGTGCTTCGTACTTTTGTTATTCATGTTTACAAGTGTCTACAGCTATCAATTAGACTCAGGTTAATTAAACCTTGCAAGGTAGTAAATTTATTTGGCCATTTTTAATTCAGATCTGACAATTCTCGTATATTTAGTTTAATTTTAAGAACACGCTGACACCTCTACAAATAAATACACATTTAGGCAATATTATATAATCTATTATTTGGTGTCCGGGCAATTGTTCGCCGGACAATAATTGTTCGCACAGAACTTTTATTCGCCGGACAATTGTTCGTTATTTGTTCGTCGGGTCTATATATATATGTTTGTGTCACCATATCTTTCGAACGGTTATAAGTAGCGACGTACTTTTTTGACAGGATGTGTGTAAAGATCAGGAGAATATTCCTGGCTGGTCAAATACAAATTCAGTATTCTATATATCAGGCGCTTAAATGCAAAACTCGACAAGTCCAGTGAAATATAAAACTAGATAATACAGAAAAACTCATAAAATCTATATCTAACGGAATTAAGCAAAGATTTTTTTTATCATAGTTTCCTACCTATAGATCAAAATATAAAAATCAATTGATTTTTCAGAAGCCTTTAAGAATTAATTATTAGAATAGAATTAATTTCATTTCTGAAACAGTTGTGCCATGTCGGCTTTTGAATCTAAGCGACTGATATACATCTTTAGTTGAGAAATTACATCAAGTTGGTAAATGTTTCGTTTAAAAATAAAATTGAAAATTTTGAAAACCTTTGACTGTAAAAAAATTCCAAAAATAAAAATTAACTATAAAAGCACTGTTCCATTAAAAAGGGAACAAATAATTTTTTCTTCTTCACTCAACAACAGAGACTCGGACACTTAACTCGAAAAATTAACTAATCGTCCCTCCCCCCACTACAAAATTTAAATTAAGTTATTGTTGTGTCCGAGAGTTTAAGTTGTCGGGTGAAGAAAAAAAATAATTTTTTTCTTTTTAAAGGGAACAGTGGTTTTTAAAGTAAGGTGCTTTTATTATTAATTTTAATTTTTGTAATTTTGTTTACAGTCGGGGGTTTTTAAAATTTTTAATATTATTTTATTATATAATAATAAAATATTATTATTATATATAATAATAATTAGGTATATATAATAATAATATATAATAATAATTATTATATATAATAATAAAATAATAATAAATAATATTTAAATTATTTTATAGCAAACAGTTGTCCGGCGAACAATTGTCCTAGAATCAATTATTTGCATATTTATGTACTAGGCTACGTACCTGTAAATATTGTAATCAAACTGGTAGTAACACTTTTTGTGCGGAGCATGTTGTACAATGTTGTACAATTTTTGATAATAAAATTTGCTAAAAACTCATACTGCTATATATTTATTTTAATAAACATAAATAAATAAATAAACTACTATTGTTTCTAAGGGATAAACCACTTCTTCTTCAAGTTCCACTATTTGATATTTATTTATTTATTTATTTATTTATTTATGTTTATTTATAATAAATATATACCAGCGCGAGTTTTTAGGCGATAGTATTATCAAAAATTGCTCGTTTTTATTGTAATTATTCTGTTAATAGAAGTGGTTTCTATCAATTTGTTTTGTATTGCTGGAAAGCGAACGGTAATAAACAAAAGCACCATTTTTAAGACTGAGGGTAAGTGATGAATACTTGTTGAGTAATAGAATAGCGCCATGCGCAATTAGATAAAGGCGCTTATACATCCTACGTTCGGCTCACTTCACATTTTATAAAACTTATGATCCCTGCTTCGAAAGTACATTGCAATATATTTGTAACAACCCCTTCTTCCACTTGCCCCTTCAGTTATTAATTCCAATATTAACTTACCATTTAAACCAATAATAATAATTATTATTAGAATATTAATTATTATTAATATTTCAATTGTCCAAAATCAAACTTTATCTCTAAATCTCAAAATCTCCAATCCAAAATTTACCAATTTTTATCCAAAATTATCATGAATAATTTTTAATTCAATTAAATCACTCTTTATATTGCAAAACTATAAAATTTAATCAAAAAATGGCACGGGCATAAAATTCTGTTTAAGGGGGCGTCCATTAATTACGTGAGGCGTTTAGGGGGGGAGGGGGTCGATCCGAATCTCACCAAATCTCACGTGGGGAGAGGGGGGGTCTCGGCAAATATCACATAATTTATTTGTTTTTCTTCTTAAATAAAAATAAATTAAGCAAATTATGCTTTTTTAATAAATACAACGTAATCAAGTACAGATTAACGCATTTACACTAAAAATACGCATTTAAAAAAATCTCACGTGAGATTAGAAGGGGGGGAGAAGGGGTCGAGCCAAATCTCATGACATATCACCGAGGGGGGCGGGGGGGTCTAAAAATCGCCAAAATCACCTCACGTAATTAATGGACGCCCCCTAACTGCTTCATTTGCCATTTTGGCAAAAATACCTTGTCTTGTCGGCATTGGCGCAACGTCGATCAATTTACAGCAAATCTAAAAGTTTATTAATGTTTACAAAATTTACAATATAAATAAATTGAAATATTCAAACGAAAACATTAAATTTGTTAAATCATTATACAGAAAATTTTGGTACACAACAATATTGTATTTGGCGAAGTATAGGTAAATGTTGAATCAAATAAAGCTTAATTAAATTAATCCTAGTTTATACGAAATAAATGTATCTTTATATGGCTTTATTATGCTTTATTTGATTCAACATTTACTTATAATTTTGTCAAATATAAGCATAATATTGCTGTGGAACGTTAGTTTTTTCTGCTAACTTCCTTTTAACCTTTAATGTAACTGCGAACTTTACAAGTCGTAGAACTGAAGATTTCTTAGTAGTGGGTTCAAATTTTCCACTAATTTCCAAATTCAAATTCAAATTATTAAATAAACTTTACAATACAATGTATACAATTACAAATACAATGTAAACTTTACAAACCATAATAATTAAGAATCCATAATCTTGAAATAAAATTTTATCCAAAAATGCAACAATAACTAGAAATGCCATTGGACCAGGTGCCACGGCGTGCAACAAATTTTACTATGTCTTTCAATTTCAACTTTAAATTTTATATTTGTCCAATTAAGTATATCCAAATTTTTAATAAATTATTATTTTTATCAACAATCCACATTTTATTTTAATTCTATCCAAAATCCATACAATTTTTATCAAGAATAACTTTCATAATGTCCAAACTTCAGACAGCTTCCAAATATCAACTTTACTTCTCAAATCAAAACAAACAATCTCACAATGAGACGCAAAATTTACACATTTTACGAGAACATCTCGCAAAGTGTCCTTCTACTTCGACGGACCAGGTTAGAAGGCTCAAATTATTGCTCCATTTCGTGCCAACTTAAAAGTCGTCGGCGCAAAAAGACGCACATATTCAAATCTTTACAATATTTACATGAAAATTTTTTACACAATCAAGTTTAAAACACAAATAAATTAAAATTTAGATTTATACAACAAATTCAATATCACAAAATAATATTCACTTTCAAAAAAATGAAATCATTTTATTAAAATGGTTCATATTGCAAATTAAAATTTATAATTTCAAAATTTATAGAAAATAAAGCTTTTGTAACACGACAATATATTATGTTTAATTGAGACAATAGTTATTTACATAAAAGTCAGGAAAATGACAAATTACTCACGAGGGGAAGCTATGCTGAAATACGAGGCACTTTAGTGTCGAATATTTTAGAGCTCCGAGTAAAGTGAGACATTTTCGTGACATTTTAAAATGAGCAAAAATCAAGTTTGTCAATTTGTTGAATTCATAGTTACAAACAATACAATATTACAATTACTAATTTCTTATTACCCAACTAGTCAGGGAAATTTCATTTCTCTGGGCGTACATATAGTCCAGTAACCAGGTAGTTTTACCTCGCAAATTTCTCAGGCAAAGGATTCAAAAACTGATTACTATGTAATTTTGCTGGATTTTAGTCAAAACATGAAATTTGAATTTTTCGAAAAATCGGCAAAAGTGCGAATGGCGCCTGAGGCGTTAATTTTCGTCCTAGGAAATGCACCAAAAAGTCATTTTGTAGGATATTTTATCTACTATTTTATAATACATTTCATTTTTTCGAAACATCAATAGGGTGCCCAAAATTTTGAATTCTTTTGAAAAACACGAGATTTGGCAACGTTTTTTCAATATGGCGGATTTAGCACAATAAAATTTTGTTTGCACACCTCAAATTCGGATTCTACGACCAAAATTACATAGGAATCAGTTTTCAATCCTTTGCCTGACAAATTTGCAAGCTAGATCCCTTTTTTTCGACGTGATTACTAGACTAATAAGCAGAGAAATGTTGTTTCGATGACGATTTCCGGAAAATAAATTTTGCGGCGTATATTTTTGCTGTTAGAGTAATCTGGACACATCTGAATTGTATTCGTTGATAAGGTGGAAACGAAAAGAATACACATAATTCACATGTGTTTTGATATTGATATTTTACACATAATATGATATTAGAGGGGGGGGGGAATACTATGTATGGTATAGAATATGGTATGGATAGTATGGAATACTACTTATCTATACACTACTCTGGAATATTAACCAACAGCGGCGGCTTTATTTTGAACAATTTCGTAATATTGAAATCAAATAACGAATTTTTTTATGGTTTTCTGTACACTGGCACAGTCAGATGTTTTAATCGCTAAATCAGTAATTGTGCACCTATTTACTAGACTCGGATCACTTTATAAGCAATTATTATAAATTTTTTTTTTATTTTTATTATTATTATTATAAAACATGCTTCATTTAGACCATGATGCTAAGCCACGGATAATAAATTTTTTTTTTATAAATCTTCACGTTATATACTTCACTTTCTCTCTTGAAAGAAATAATATCTTGATTTTTGAAGATTAATGGAAGTCAAAACTGAACAACGTAATTAATCTTAATTTTTTTTGTTTATCCATTTTTCTTATTTTTTATTTCGTGATCTAATAATAAAGTTCATTTTATTACGTATTTCAAATAGTGTTATTATAACTAAGCTTACAATAAATTGACATAATTTGATTAGTAGAGCTACTAAAACTTACTCAAGCAAAACTTATGTCACTTATATGAGTTATGACACTTTTTTGTCTTAAAAAAATGTAGTAAAAAATTAGCAAAAGGTGCAGGATATAGCATAGATCAAATTTAGTTCATAAAGCCATCTATTTTACTGCCATATCACTTAAAATTAATTCACATTCGTAGGTAAGCACTTAAGAGTGACAGAAACACAAATATTTTCAGTATTAAGAATTTTAATGATTTAAATGGCAAGTGACAGTTTTTAGGTAGATGAATAGTTGTTAGCACAGGTCAAAAGTTATAGAAAAGTCATGTCTCAGTTCTAATGAGTTAGAATTAGTTGTAATTAAAGTTCTTGTTTTTAGACAACTTGAACTAGAAGATATAAGTGTTAAGTAATTATAAAATTATAAAAATATTTTTATAAAAAAGAATTTTATTATACTTTGCCGAGTTTTATAATATGTAATTTATTATAAATGAGAAACAATTACTTTCCTTTAAGCGCACATACAGTTTTATTTTAATCAATTAGTAAACTTTCACAATGAGTTTATTACTACTCTTACTATTACTACCAATTTATTGAATTTATTGAATTGCATTAATATGATGCAATTAATTATTAGTATTATATTTTATATTCCTATCTTTGTTATTATGGAAGTTACCAAAACAATAATATGATTTTATAGTAATAATAATAATGAAATTAATTTATTAAAATTAAACTAGTATGTTAAATAAGAAAATTATGCATAATAAAAATAAAATAATTACCCCATTGTATATTATGAAAAAAGTTATCAACTTTGTCGAGAAACTTGGTTTGTTTAAAAATAATTAGAAAATCTGGTGTCGAGAGTTTAAATCGGCATATTTTTAAAAAAATAATAATTGTATTCAATTTGTAGAATTTTGATTAACGCAACGCAAAATAATAGAAAAATATGACATTTCTTCTTTAAAAGCGAAGTTTTAAATCAGAAATGTTTTTTTTTAATTAATTGATTTTTTATTTATTATTTTGTTTATAAAATTGGAATGATTTAATAAGTATTTGAATTTTTTCCTGTTCTTTTTTGTACTGCTGTTAATATTACTGGTATTAATAGATCTTCGCATCAGGAACTAAAATACAAAACAGGAAACCTAAAAAGGACAAGTAGAATGCCTGGTTTAACGCAGATGTTTCTATAGAACCACGTTTTATGTAGTACTAAGCAAAATATGAAAATCGAGTTTTTCCTGTAGTTGTGTCCAAAGCTTTTTTGATAACATCTAAAATAGCATACAGTGACAAGTTTTAGGTTTGATACCTTTCATTTGAGTACGGATTCACCGGAAGTGGCCTACAATACACAATGCTCGTAATAAATTTACAATTTTTAGGGTATCCAGGATTCAACCATATTTCGCGAAATTTTCTCTCATCATTTTGAGTATGTTTAAAACTTAAAAAATGATAATATTAGTTAATGAAATAATTAATCAAATAGAATATGGAACTATAAAAGAGAAGTAACTATTGTGTTTTATTGCTCCATAAAATGTCTCGAAAGTGTAAATTACCTTCCAAGTGCTCATAAATGTTTACTTTAATTAGAAACGTTGTAGAACCACATGCATATAAAACTTAAATAAAAAATAATCAATTCAAAAATCATTAATATTTTAAAATTCTGGATCTATAAATAACCGTTTGGTTTCCTTGCTTGTATGGGTATTTTATTCGCATATACTATATTTATACGAGTATATTATACAGCTATATCTACAAAGTAATTTACAATTTAACTCTTAAAATTATTACCAAAATTTACATTTTTATAATCAAATTATAAGAATTATCAGTTTTTCGGAATCTATACAAATTTCAGAAAATGTATAATATCAAAATTTATTTTACAAATTGAATATACTATCTATATAAAAATTTAAAATATTATTTTAAAGCAAAGTAAACAAACTGGTAACCAAATATAAAATAAAAATAAATACCTATAGATACAGCATTAAAACATTTTCATTGAAAATTTTTCCGCGCCCCCACATCAGTAATTAACTCGTTTTGAGTTACCTCAATTTAAATAATGTCTTATGGGGGGATTTGCCAAAGCGTTAGAATTTGTGTCGTTTTAATAGTAATATTGTATAATCAATCCATTTGCATTCATTAATAAATGTAAATTACCACTACACCTAATTTTTGATTGAATATAATAACAATGTGCTAATAAGCTAATGTATACCTACATCAGCGTAAATTTAAATTAATTTATGCATTAATATTTTATTGATATTGGTCATAAATTTTAAAAACAACTTTTTATTAACGCTCTTACAAAATTAGATTTATTTCTTAATAGGGAATATTTTATTCGTGATTAATTTTGCGTCAAACTCTAAATTCTTCTAAATTGGAATAAAAAATTATAATCGTGGAAACTAAATTTATGAGTTCATATAAGATCTTTTAGTTTAGCATATCTTCCTATTTTATTCAAATATTCAAAAAAATCCAAAATTATAGTAATTTTATATCGAAATATACAGTAAGTAGTAATATAAAATCCGATTTTAAGTAAAATGATTAACAAATTAACTAAATAGTAAGTTTAATAAAATATCAAAATTACTAATAGAATAGGAATTGTGGTATAAATCTTTATAAAGACATATAAGGTAATTTGCAATAAAATTAAAAGATCATTAATAAATCTTATTTAGTTCTTTCTCAATATTTCTGTATCACAGATATGATATTTATACTATATTTCCTCGTACTTACCAAAAATATTCACTATTTTTTAACTTATTAACTTAATTTTACTCATTTATTTAAACAATTTATTTGATGAAGTTTGAAGATTTTTTGAGTTCATTATAAGATCGAAGCAAATGGTTGCAATAGTGACATTTTTTATTTTGGAATTTCAAATGATAATTCCGATGTCTGAAAAATTGGACGAATTAAATTTATAAATATCATTTGCAAACCCACCATAAAATGGCTCATAAAAAGAAAAAAAAGAAAACATAATATGGCTTATGATAATTTTATTGCACATTCAGTTTAACTTATTTATACGCAATTCAATAAATAATTTTTCTTAAAATACAAAAAAAATTACAGTAGGGGTCTCATGAAAATTTATTTCACCGACTGAGCTAAGCGAATCTTGTTCTTAAAAAAAGATCTCTGGCTACCAAATGGCTGATATGGAACTCTTGAATTTGATTGCGAATTATTTTCAGTTGGAAATACATTTTGAGAATAAAGTGAATTACTGATTTGCTTTTGAGTGAGTTGTTTTGATTATTTTTGGATTTCGAATCATTTCAATTTTGGAAGAGATTGAATTAGTTTGGATTTTTTGGATGATTGATTATTTATTTTGGATAATTCAACATTGGAAGATAAGTTTAGATTAGTGAATTGGAGTATTGGTTATAATCGACTTCAATATTTAAATTCGTAATATTAGAAATTTAAAAGTCCCTTCCTCCTCCTTTCAAAAATTCTCCAAGGATTTAGAGACCAAAGCAATATGTGCACCGGGGGGGGGGGGGAGTGTAGTCTCCGTAATATACTCTGTATATTTTATGGAATTTCTTAGAGGTGCGCAGATTAAAATTTGCAATTGCATGAATTGCAAAAAACAACAATAAATTGCATTTTTTTATTTTTTTATATTTTTTTAAATGATTACCTTAGTTGGATTTTTCTATTTTTTTAATTAAATGTTTATTATTTGTTTTCCATTCTATCATATTGGTAACACTTAAGCACTTAGTCACCTTTTCGAATAATCCAGGAGTCCTCCAATCGCTGGCATAACTATTTCTACGAAAGAACAGACCATTAGAGCATCTAGCTGATGGAATGAATTTGATTTTGTTCTCACTAGGGAATCCCCTGTTATTGGCACAGCTACTACGGTTACTATGAGGATCTACGACTGTTGTAACAACTTAACGGTTTCTTCATTATTATCTGGTTTTACGATCTCTTTTGAAAAGAAAAAACATTCTATAAATTTATAATTTAGATAATAATATGTATAATAAATATTGTACCACTAATTCCTTGACAATTTTCTTGAAATTGTGTACATTAAAATTTCTCTACGGTTTACTTTTTGACACCAACTTGACAAGAATTTTTGTCTTGCTGTTACATAAACAATCAAATTCTATATGTGTACATTTCAACGAATATAAGACGTGATTATAACATTATAAACTAGTAATGACGTATTTACAACGTTGAAAATACGTGAAATTAACCGGTAAATGTACTTATTGAAAATTTTTTTTTAGCTTATTTATATCTTCAAAATTTAATATATTTAAAACAGTTTTGTTTAGGGGTTCAGACAGAATTAAGATAGAAAGAAGTACATTCAAGAATTTCAATTTTTATTCTTATAACGGGTATATTCATATAACAAGTAAAAACTTATTTATGCAAATTCCTACTTCCCTAATTATTTTAGGGAAAAAATGAAAGAAACAAAAATAATGTAGAAATATAAACTACAAATGATAAGAGCATTAGATTTCATCTAGATCTAGATTTTATTTAAAAAGTCAAAAAATGCTTTTGAAATTGGTAAAATTAACATTTATCCGACTGGCCATGTAATAAATTCATTTTATTTTCTATTTTCAAAAATAAATACGTTGTAAACTTACATGGCCAGTCTGATAAATGAAACTTTTAACAATTTCAAAAGCATTTTTTGACTTTTTAAATAAAAGCTAGATGAAATCTAATGTTCTTATCATTCGTAGTTAATATTTCTGTATTATTTTTGTATCTTTCATTTTTTTCTCTAAAATAATTAGGGAGGCAGGAATTTGCATAAATAATTATTTATATACATATTAATTTCTTATGTTAGGCTAACTCATTGGATTGAAATGTTTTTCCCGACTCGAAATTCCCCAAAATGACTCATTCGGAAAAAACACAAATCCTAAATGTTTGTCAGGCTAACTTTACAAAAATCTTAATCCAGAAAATGAATTAAAATGATATAAAAATGAAAATTTTGGATCGACGATTGTTGTAAAATTTTGATGAATTTTTACGAAATAAATTAGTACGATCTGTGCTTCTCTAAATTTTGGAGGTAGTTCACTCGATATATTGTAAAGACTCTCCAATGGTGTGGTTCTTATTACTCCAGTAGCTGTTCGAAGTCCCTATTATGTCGAAGGATTATAAAATGTTTTTTACCTGCTCTATGATGAATGATGCTGGAATATTCTAATTTTGATCTAATTTACTTTTATATTGTCTTCAAATTTTAATTATATAATTTTCACCATTAATTATATAACTCCGATTATCCAATTTAAGTTTTTATATTTCTAATCTTGAATTCAAATTTTGTTATCGATCATCCAAAAGATCAAATAAAAATCACATAAAGGCTATAGCAGGGTAAGCATGGGGAAATGGCCCTTACACCGATTTGGCTAATTTTTTTTTAGAGTTTCCACTCTAAGCCACATTACATTTTCCAAAATATTAGATCCTCAATGTTGATAGTTTCTTAGAAAAAAATTTTTTTCGAAATTTAGTGAAGAATTTTTTTCTCAGGAAGTATTGTTGCAAATTGAATGATATTGGAATATGTTATAGAGGTACTAAAGACTTATAATTGGAAATTTTTTGGTGATTTTAACTGCACATAAAATGTGGAAAAAACGGAAAAAAGTTTTCAAAAATTAAAAAAATTAAATTTTGGCCGTACAACAATCACCAAATTTTTGTCAAATATTCCTTATATATGTCCATATAATATATTGTGGTGTTTCAAACATCAATTTTGATTTTTTTGAATTTTTGTTTTATTGGATTGCTGTGAATTTGTTTATTTTTGTTAATTTTTATAATTCTGTTAGATTTTGTAAATTACATTTAAATTTTTGTAATTATGCGCGAAATTATTTGGAAGTTGGTAGAATTTTGGTAAGAGTAGGGACTCCCAGCCGTGTCCATGGGACGGAGCGGACGTATTTTTGCGAGTCCTGAGTATTTTTTGAATTTGTGACTCAAGTTTGATATTTATTTGGAATTTTTTTGATAATAAATTGCGATTTAACGTGAGTAGCATTTTTGTTTTATTTGAATTTGGATATCGTCCAATATTTGGACGACATTGGAATTGTTTGGAGATTTGGATGTGAAAGATTGAGATTCGTTGATTGGTTGTTGATGGAATTGCAAATTTGAGTTTTTATGAGAACATTTATAATTGGTTTTAAATAATTAAATTGGATGGATTTGTATTGGAAAATTTTGTACAGATAGTGCGACACCTGGCTTGATAACGCACTTGCATTTTGAATAGAAATTTTATTAAAATTATTTAAAAGCTTTGCTTTATTAATTTGGTTTATAACAAAGCAGGGAAATTAAAAATTTGGATTATTTTAAATTTGGAAAGTTTATTGGAAGATTAATAAAAACGAACCCAACCCTGACGAGTCTGGCTCTCCGGCTTGGAAGCCGTTAGAGATAGTTTTTGATTTTTTGTTAAAAAATATCATTACAATATATTAATTTTAAATCTTTACAAAGGGTATAACATATTCATATTTATAAAAGTTCTTGCCTAGATGCACCGGGCAGCATCGAGCGTAACGGGACATCCATTAATTACGAGAGGCGTCTAGGGGGAATCTCACCGAATTTCACGTGGGGAAGAGGTGTAGTCTCGGAAAATATCACGTAATTTTTTTTTATCCACAAGAAACTGTAAAATTGCGAGAGAACTGGGTTAAATTAAGCAAAACAAACAATCTCATGTAAGATTAGAGAGGGGATCGTTCTAATTCTCACTGGATCTAAGTTACAAAAGACATTTAGAAAAATCTATATAAAGCTAGATTCTGGGAATAATTTTGTTTAGGTGTACTGGAGGGTATTCCAAACTTGTGTATGTTTTCTTTCAAACTTTCAAAAACAAAATCCCTAACTTTTCCAAGTCTTCCTCTAGATCAGGGGTGTGCAACCTACGGCACGCAAGCCACATGCGGCTCTTTTGATGTCAAGTTCTCCAAGTACATGCACAAATATTACCTAATAATTATATTATTTTATTTTCAAAGCCCATAGAAAATATTATTCCGCAAAAATATACTTTAAACAGGATAAAATACCATAATATTGAAATAAAAATGTTTTTTTTTTTTAAACTTGAAAAACTGGGAAATTTTGTAAATTGTACCTTTTGGCTCTTCTGTCTCAAAAGGTTGCCGACCCTGAACATTTTGCAAACCTTAGCTTTTAAAAATTGTAAATTTTTTATTTGTCGAATTTTCCGAAAATTTTTCCTTCTTTTAAGTCTTAATTTCCACGACTTTTCCTTAAAAATAAAAAATTCTTCGACTTTCCCTGACCAAATTTGTGTAATTCTCAATTCCTTAACTTTTGCAAATGAAAATCCTGCTTAAACATTTGTCCTAATTTTTAAATTTTTGCCCCCCCTGGCCTCTTACAACAAACTACAACTCGCTGCTTATTAATCCATATTCGCTATCAGGGGCGGTTCCAGAATTTTTTCTGGAAGGGGCAAAAGGATCAGACGGGCAAAAAGTGTTTTCAGATTTGGGATTGTCTCCTTGTCTATTTTTAAACGTCTGCTGTTTATTAAATACCTTTCATATTCCTTTCTTGTACTTCGAAACCATGCAATAATTGTGATAAATTTGTTTTTTAATTAACAGTAACAATAAATAAAATTGACAATTCATGCTTACGCTACATTGTCAATTTGCCTAGTTGACACTGACAATTGTCAATTTATTTACAATCCGAGGTTAAGCCAGTTCTTCAATTATTATAAAATGATACTAAAAATTTTCTATCGGAAACTTAATTTATTCAACATTAATAGGAATTTCGTTAAACCTTTCACGATTTAGGAAGGAAGATATTTCCGAAGACCTTGATTTGATACGATACCCCAGGTCAAATAGTAATTTTATGAAATAAATGAAACCAAAAAAAATCATAATAAAAAGTATCGGCGTTTTTCCACTGACCTATTTAGAATTGGTTAATTTTAAGTTACCAGCCTAAAAATATTAAGTGATTATGGGGGAGTGATGGATCAGGCCGCACAACCTAGGCCATCAGACATCATCAACTTTAATACAGATTTGTCAACTGCAATTCAGATTTGTTAGATTCAATGATGGATAACTGTAAATTCAGCTTTGTTCAAAACACCCCCAGACCTCCCCCCCCCACCTCCGGTTTCACGAACTGAAAACTAGTGTATATGTTCTGTGATTGATCTTATCTACTTAATAAGAGACTATCACTTTTTGAGAGTAAGTATGCATTTGTAGGTTTAGGAAATACGCACTGAGTAGTACCGAGTACCCCAGTATCCAACTGATTGTATAAAATTATTGGCAAAAATTTTCGCTAATCCGGAAAACTCGGTTATCCGAACAAACTCAAAACTATATCTGTCCGGAATAACGAGGCTGTACTGTAATAAAATGATAAAATAAAAAATCACTAAAATAATATCAAAAATAGCGAGCGATCTTCGATAAATGTAAATTTTATAATATGGAAATAACAATTCGTTCAAAAATGTGTTATGTGAATGAGGCATTTTTGTTACGTGTACTGGTAATCTGGTAAAAATGTAGTAAAATTTGTCAGCTTGATAATTGGTGGAACAATTGTCTTTTTTTCTAGTGCTAAGAGAGAAACGAAAATTATTTTAAAGATTTCTTGAAAATTAAGAAAAATCAAAATAGCAATCAGTGTAAAATTCAAACCATTTGGCTCGGAAAGGATGAGGGAATAGATCATTTCAGAATAATAGAGTTCCGGCGCTCTAGCAGGATGGTGCGCCAGAATAGACGCTTATATTACGTACTCGTATTGCTTGTACTTTCCGTCGGCCCTTTAGTTTCATTTTAATTTTAATTTAAATTGCAGAATTGTTCTTTCGGCTCTTCAATGCTAATTTTCATACATGGAACATGCACTGAGTTAAAAAAATCTACGATACCAATATTTCCCCTCCGCCTTAGATTCAACACTGAAAATTCCAATACCTAAAAAATATAATTGAATCCAAATCGTAAAAATTGTAAAAAATGTAATATTATGCGGACATAGCAAAATGAAGAAAAATTTATTTAAATTAACGCGTGGAAATCTAAAGTAACTCTTTTGCTCTTTTTAAAAGAAAAGAACTTTTTGAATGATGTCTAAAATTAAAGGTCTATTTCAAATTGTACATTGAATTTATACGGTTTTATCTCAAATTATTTTAATATTTTAAATTATTTTCTAATAGTTTATTAGAAAAAATTTAAATTTCAATATTTGTTCAAACATATTTTTTATTTTTAAATTTCAAAAAAAAAATTCCCGTAATTAATTACAGTAAAGAAAAAACTATGAAAAATGAATAGCAAATTAGAACCAATAGCCGGTGGCATTCTAATTGAAAACAGAAATATTTTTGTTTTAAAACAACAATTTTAACGAAAACAATGCGGCAATAGTAGTTTTGTGGATCCACCTAGCTCTAGTTACAGTTGAAAAATGATTTTTCTGTTTAATTTTGATATTTGATACGTATGTTACCTACTTATACAAGTTTAAAATTAATAAATTTTGTTTATATTAATACATAAACTCAGTAAATGTAAATATAGCAAAAATTAACATTATTTGTTTAGAAAATTCACAATAATATAAAATAATAATCTAGGTATATATAATATTTATTATAAATTTTATTCGATTAACGAAACAAAAATTTATAATATTGGACATTTTAAATTATAAAAATACTCTTTGGCAAAAGCATAAATCGACACCTCCTACGTAAACTATCGTAACCCACAAAATACCAATTTTTACTTTTTTGCAGAAATTGACTCTACTATATCTAATCTTAATGTTACCAAAGCGAAAGTTGCAAAAATTATACCGATTCTTTTTTAAATTGCAACAAAATACATTGACATTCCATTTAGGAGCATACACATTACAAACTTTAAAATGCTCTCCTGTAAAATTAAGATTTTGAAGATACGATAGTTTACGTAGGAGGTATCGAAATATTATTCTTCGCTTGGACTTTAACGTTAGTTATAGTTTACATCGCCAGAGCGTGTTTCGTTCAGCTTCTCTCTACAATTCTAAAAGGTGGCCGTCGCGCTTTTAGTCCGTGTAAAGCTCGTAACTCGTAAAGTAGTGCGTATAGTACAAATTTAAATATAAACTTTTTACATTGTAAATAATAACATAATATTATTATTTTTAAAATAATAAATTAAAACAGACTAATTACAAAATTTATTATTAAATAATTCAGTGCGTTAATTTAATTTAATATTTTTATACTAATAATAATTTTTGTGACGAACTAGGAAATTGTTTATATTTTTCATGGGCCGTTTCAGTGTTTAAACCAATTTGTTTGTTTTTACCTACATATTTATAATTAGTGTGCAAAAGATAGGGCCAAAAGCTTCAAGATAATTAAAGTTTGACAGAAACATGTTTGCGTAAGTTGACTTGAAAATTAATTATTTCTGGAAGTGGGTTAAAAATAAGTTTCTATAATAATTCTTGTAGTTTTTGAATAATAGTTTTCATTAAAAAAAAAATCTGTAATATATCAATAACTTTGGTTTCTAGTCGAACTTATTGTGCAAATATAAACTGTTGGTCTGTCTGTAGTGTTGAAATTTAAAATGGTATATTAAAAATATCGTGAATAATAAAGTTAATGTGTTAGTGCCCTTGGTGGTACCGACGGGACGTCGTGGTACCGACGGTTCCCATCATGGTTACCTTAATGCCTTGCAATTATTTGAGTGCTCAATCCACGAGATGTACAATGCTCGGCAAAATGTGCGAACCTAAGGTACGGTATAGCTGCTGCGCGTTTAGATATCAATTAATTTTCTTTTATAAATTAACTGAATTATGCATTGGAACATCGAATGCCCAAATACGGAATCAATTACTGACAAGTTGTCTTTGAATTTTTAATATTTTTCATATTGTAAAAAATTCAACCATATGGAATGTTGAGATAAAGAAATATTTTAACAACTTGACAGTATTTATATTTCAATTAAATATTACTTATCAAATAAATAATCATAAAATGGTATAAAAACGTCGTATAGTCTTGGTTTGTGAAATAAATTAACTAAATCATTAATATTTCGAAAAACTTTGGCACTTATATTTTAATATATTCAAATTTTATTGTAGTTTTATCCGTTTATTTACGATAACTGTCTAATAATTTATGTTCGTTTCAGGTGAAGAGGGCTCGAACTGATGCAACTAACGATTCATCAGATAGAGACAGGTGAGCTTTATCACAAGATTATTGATTATTTGTAGGTAGTCTTACAATAACACAGAATTTATCTTATCTAAAAATTGGTTCGTTATCCCAGTTTTTAACTCTACGGTCAGATTTAACCATCTCTATCTAGTTATTCTTTTAGTTTGGTAAATTTATTATTTTATGCTTGGGGACATCAGATAAGAATAAAACTCATGTTAACTACCAATATAACAAAGTGCTTTGGTGCTTTATTGTTTTGCTTTCCACTTTTTTTTTAATAGTATAATTTTGGAAAATCGAATAAACGGTACATTTTATTTTTATGGTTCAATTCATTATAGCAAATTAATTTCATGTTTCCGATTTTTTTGGAAGCCAATTTTAAATATCTATTTAAAATAAATAGTTCTTCATTCGGTAGTACTAGGTCTGAAGATTCCGACACCGACGGCGAAATTATTAAGTTAAATGCGACTGGGGTCCGCCTTTTCCACATGTACTCAAAAATTCAAGAATACATACAAAAGCATCAAAATAATAAATTGTGGGCTCGTGTCGACCTCTGTTAACGCTGTATGTTCATAATGATTAGTTATTCCTAGAAATGTGTCCTAATTTCCAAACCAATTTAGAATATATGGCTTTAATGGACTAGAACGAAAATGTAATTTTTCATTGGGTCGTTTCTTGTCCCGATTTCATTTGTTGACAATTTAGAAACTATAAAACTTGCTTCGGACTAATTCAAAGTGATATCGATGGAAGGTTAAGCTAGTAACTTGAATAAAAATACAAATTTCGCAGAAAAAGTATTATGGAATATTTTTATTGCATTGACTAAAACATAATATTTAAGAGTTATTAAGTTTAAGCATAAAAAGTTATTATATAATATATAGTTATATATAAACAATTATTTTCGGTGTTGAAATGTACTCGAAAAACCTCAAACATGTCGCGTAGTGTTTTTCCCCTTTTTTTCCCACATTTCCAGAATATCATCAATTGATATTTGTTAAAAGTTGTATTTAAACGCAGTCAGATAAGATTAAGCTGGTAGGCTCTTTCGTACTTCAAAAAAACTTGCGTTCCTCTACAACCTGCCTATCTATGCATACATATTTCTTGAGTAACAAATATGTTAATTAAATCTGGTAGAAATATAAAATTATTACTCTCGTTAGAAGTCTTCTCTGCATGTGTTTGTTGACAATTATGTTTATGTGTTTTAAGAGATACCAACCAATCTTAGAAAAGACAGGTTCTTAAATTCTTAGGCGATAACATCTCATCTCAGTTTTCGAGTCTTTTATTTATGTTTAGACTTTTTGCATCTTCAATGGGAAATGCAAAATATTTGTTTTTCTAAAATAATTTATTCGATTTTAAATTGGACAGAACCATCACAATAGAAGTTATAAAGGATAAATTAAAACATTAATTCGACTTTCTTATTTTACCTCTTATCTAACTAAATTGAAATCTAAATTTTTGAAAAATATAATTTATGTGAGCTATTGTTCGTTACTTTGAAACCGAAATCCAAGGAAAAATAAATTAGTGATACAAAAACTGTCATATTTTTGGCAAGTAGGTAGATTATTAAAATGTACTCGACGAAATGACAAAGTTTTCTCTTTGATGATATTTTACAATTTACTATTTTGAAAGTTTTATATCGATTTAAATATAACAATGTATTGTTTTACATGATAATTCGTGCAATATAGCTTAAAATTTATGTTGAAGCTTTTCAAAAATTCGGTTTTAATTTCAATTGTTTAGTTATTTTAAAATAGCATTTAAACATTTTTCATAAACCGAGAATGACTTTCATAATGTATAAGTTTACATTCAAAATTTGATTTTTTTACGATACTGTGCAATGGACGAAGCAAATTACTTGCGTATCAGGGAAGTAGATATTTTTGCTTTTGATTTTGAAAAGCATAGAATTTCTAACAAAAGATTTACTTTTATGTTTGAAAATATGTCTCTCGGCTTTAGGTAGTCACTGATGCCAGAAAATACAAAAGATGTTAAAGTAGTAGCTCAGCATTGGAATCTTGTATGGGTTTTATAAGCCGATTATTGAAACATCCTAATGACATAATTATGTTATGTTCTATCAAAATATCTTTCGAGTTGGGAGAGTTGCAATTTTTATTTATTTTTTAATGGCTATATATTTGGCAAAAGCACTACTTGCTTGCAGGTTTCCTAAATAGGTATAAATTGATATTTAATATGTAACATATTATATTATGCAAATGTGCAGTAATAATATGGATTTCGTCACCAAGTTTCACAAGACATGGTATATAATAATTAATATCTATAATGATTTGGATTGAAAGACAAACTTTTTAACAACGTTGCTGGAAGACGTGCAAACAAGAGAATGCAAAACTTGTAAGTATATCAGAAACGCTATCTTTTAATTCAAATAAAACATACAAATCTATCTGAGAACGACTAAAACTACAAAAAATTGTCACAATTTTAATTCAAATTAGGGACATTCTATACCGTTCAAGTATTATGTAAGCAAACTTTAAGTGTTTTTAGAACCCCCCCCCCCCCCAATACTTCCTGTATAAGAAAAAATAATAAAATTGTGACCCTCTTTCGTCCCAAATCATAAGATGTAAGAGTTTTTATTTATGCTTCAAGAATAAAATAATCGGTAAACATTGTCATAACAAACGACAATGGACATTATATTTACTTGTTTCAAGCCGTTTAATGTCATAGTATGTTTGGGGTTCCCCAAATTTATTTCTAATAAGAAATATACAAAGAAATTTGGTATAGCCTATAACCACAATAAAAACAGTATTATTGATTGAAATAATAAACGTTATGTTGAATACATTTTCATTATTTTGTAATTTGTTTATCTTACGTAAGATTTATAATATCCCCCCCCGCCCCCTAAGCCTGCTTACGTAATACTTAAACGCCGTCATAAAAGTAAAGTTGATTTTTTTAAGTGTAATTCAAAATTATCAACACAAAAATTAAACAAACAGACTAGTGGAAGAATAACAATTTTATTGTTCTTATCCAATCGAATTATGTATTATCCACCTTAGAACGGAAAAGTGTGTACTTTTCCACGTGTTCATGTTCGTGTAGGTGGGGTAGAGAACACTCTCATGTATAAAATATCTACTAAAAACACCTCACTTCCAAGTTTAGTGAAAATATATTATTTCATAACCTACAGCTGATGAATCTCTCTACCTCAAAGTAAATTACATTAATTCGATTTGACAATTTTTTTTATCGTTGAGGGGGGTCATTGGCAGTCTAAATCCATATTTGCTGAAATTTCCTGTTCTCGCGCCAACCGCCATCTTGAATTTCAGGGTAATTAGATTTTATTAAATAATTCGCTGATTTTCAACTTTTGTCTAAAACTGGTCATATAACCAAGCGTGTAGGAAATTTAATTCTCTATAACTTTGGTCATTACCATTTTTTTGTCTACGATGGATACTTTTCGACTTGAATCTGAAAAATTGGGAAAAATTAAATAAAATTGTATTATCTCATTTATTTCAAACGTGAGCTCATAAATAACGATTACCAAACTTATAGAGAATAAAATTCTCTGCAACTTTAACTTTTACCATTTTTGATCTATTCCACAATTTTTTCTGCTTTAACCTGAAAAATTGAGCAAAATTAAGTAAAATTATGGTATTTCGTTTATTTTTAACATCAGCGCATAAATAATCATTAACAAACCTGTATATAATTTTGCTTAAGTTAAAATGAAAAAGACCCAAGTTGTAGAAGCTTGTTAATGAATTAACAATCATTTAACAGACAAAGTTTAAAACAAACGAAATACCAAAATAGTTTAATTTAATTTTACTTCATTTTTTAGGTTTAAGTCGTAAAATATTAATTGTAGACGAAGAATGGTAAAGAATAAAGATTAAAATTGTAGGATATTTTATTAACTACAAGTTTGTTAGCAATTATTATTTATGAGCTAAAGTTTAAAATAAACGAAATAATGCAATATTGAATTTATGTCAATTTCGCCCCATTTGTCGATAAGTCTATAAATATATCAATCGTAGACAAAAAATGGTAATGACCAAAGTTATAGAAAATTAAATTTTCTGTTTTTTTTCAGTCAAAAGTTGAAAATGAGCGAATTATTTAATAAAAATGAATTCCCCCTGAAATTCAAGATGGCGGTTGGTGCGACAGCAGGAAATTCCCGAAAATCTAGATTTAGACTACCAATGATCCCATCAACGATTAAAAATATAAAATTGAATTAAAAAAATTGCAGCAATAAGTTTTGTACAAAGCGATTGGGCTATATTTCCTTATTAAAATTGTTGCTTTATAATAAAAAAACCTAAAGCCGTGTATAATCTTTCTCACTTTTACCGTCGGCAAGAATCATTTTTTGTAGAGTTCAATTTAGGTGGTTTGATAGTTTTTTATATCAACTTGAAAATTTTTCTGCCGGTCACGTTTCTTTTTTTGCAGAAATGATAGGATTAAGTAGATTGAACGTTCATTAGCCGGAAATTCACATTACTAGTATTATTTTGTTAAGGGTTCAACGATATACGATACGTTTCTATTGTTTAGTTCTAAATATAAGAAAATTTTCGACCACATGAATTATATAATTAAACGTCCAGATTTTTATCAAAAAATCAAATACGATTTAATTTTTGCCGCATTGAGTCAACTCAAAATAAAAAATTTCAAGTAAATTTGTGGTTTTTAGTATGTATTTATGGTTAAATTCAAAGAAATATAAGAATAATACAATACGTAGAAAATCAAAATTCAAAAAATTTAAAAAGGAGACAATTAACACATAACAGGTCTGGATTAAGAAAATTTGAAAAAATGAAAATTTCGTAATACGAAGTACAATATAACGTTATTTCATGGTTATTGCCATTCTTCAGCTGCACGCATCGATTACATTGTGAAATAAGAAAAAAAATTCAAACTAAACAACAATATCGACTAAATTGTACAAAATTGACTTACCATAACCTCCAAAGATTATCAAAACTGAACTTGTTACATGAAGTATGAATAATTTAAAAATGATTTGAAATTTTCAAATTTTCTTAATCCAGACCTGTTATGTGTTAATTGTCTCCTTTTTAAATTTTTTGAATTTTGATTTTCTACGTATTGTATTATTCTTATATTTCTTTGAATTTGCTAGCATTGAGCTATACTTGTCATTTACACGCGCTAGCTAGCTTTAGGATTTAATCTACAGTTCTACATTTATAAATAGGTGGCACTCAGTACCTAAACGTGAAAAATAAATCGTGTATAAAAATTTAACTGACAAAGAAAGGAAAAAATCGTTTAACCTTCCAATACTAACATTCGGTCTCACAGACCAACGATTTCTATTTTTAACTGCTTATTTAAAATGATAAAATAAAAGTTAGCCGTTTCATTACCGATTTTAAACATAAAAGTCAAACTTTACCTTACCAACGTAAATATAAAAAACGTGGTGTAACGTTTTTCGAAAGTAAAACTGCCAAGACATGTAAAAAATAAACTAGAAATATGGCATTATTTTAATGAAATTCATTACCTAATAATTTTGGTATCTACTTTTTCTAAATATTATTTTTAATTTATCTACCACTTCAAATATGAATTTTTCGATCGTAATTTAAAAACAAATAGATGTCAACTTTGACTTTGACATTTACATAACCTAAAATCCTTACATATTTTATTTTTTAAATTTAAAAAATGTATTAAATGTCACAATTGAACTTGACAGGTTTCTTGATTAAATTAAAATTTTAAGATTAATTTTTGGATTACAATATACTATTTCTTACTAGAATTAAAATTAATACAGTTGGCCAAGAAAGTCTCCGTGCGATCCTATATTTTCCTATATTATCAATGTAAATTGCATCGTACGGAGACTTTTTTCCGCCGTATAAAGACCCATTTTTCAGTAATATTTCTTAGACATTTTTTGTTGTAAATTTAATTCCCTTCATTTTTGTTTCTATACATTTTTGTATTTCTTCGAACCGTTTCCGAGATATATTGACTTTAAAAAAACTCTGTAAAAATTTCAAAAAATTTAACATTGCTCTTATGGTAGTTTTAAGGTAGTACTATCGGTACTGCAAGATTCAAAAATATACACTGCCTCGTTTGATACGCAGTATCAGTATTTAGATTAGGCAACGTCGCCATAAAATCTAACTTCAGTTTGACAGATGTGAAATTAAATTCTCTAATTTTATAAAATTTGACAGAAATATGACATGTAAATTCAGCAATGAAAGTTAGAAACTAAGGTTGATTCATGTTTAAATTTCGCGCGCGTCATATCCTGTTTGGCTGCGTTGCCACATGTAAGTAACATAGCACATTTTTCTTAATAATTTACTAATTACTCTTATCACAAGCTCTGAAGCTCGGAATCTGATTAACCAAAGTGTTCAAACATTTTTGCTTCCCATTGATAACACTATCATTGAAATTCTAAAAGCGATGGTCAATATCAAGCGATGGTCAAGTCAATATATCTCGGAAACGGCCCAACGAAATACAAAAATGTATATTAGCAAAAATGAAGAGTATGAAATTTACAACAAAAAATATCTAAAAAATGTTGCTGAAAAATCGGTCTTTATAATGGCGAAAAAAAGTCTCCGTACGATGCAATTTACATTGATAATATAGGAAAATATGGGATCGTACGGAGACTTTCTTGGACCACTGTATAAATAAAAATACTTAAACATTTGATATTATTTCATTTGCGGTAAAAAAAAATTGCAAATACGATTTAAAAAAAAAACAAAACTACATTCGGTCTCATAGACCGACGACGTTAGCAGTAATGGAAAGGTTAATTCTGATATCATTGATTGACATGTATTTAAATTTCTTAATTAGGAAAAAACTCTTAAATAATAACAAATCAAATAACTCGAATCTGTAATTGAAGACCATAGGCTAAAACAATAATATTGTCGTCAACCAGGGATGCATATATTTGACTCACTGCAGAGGTAACTTGACACAATTTTCGAATAACTGTTTAAATGACCCCCACACGATGATTCACACTACATATTATATTGTTTTAAAATCATCCCACTATCACGTGTAGATTAAGTTTCATCACATTATCATGGTGTGTGGGTCATCTAAATACCTTTTTGAAAACTGTAATGTTACCTCCTATGCGTCAAGTATCCACGATTGGCGGTAATACAAAGGTTAAAATAATGCTTTTGAGTAAAGTAACTTATGGCAAGTAAAAATTCAATGATTCTGAAAAGACGGATCCCGGAAATATTCATTTCGAATCGGCAAAATCACTGCTTTGCAGGTCCTTTTGAGGTGGATCAAGTATTTCTTTGTCAACCGATCTTACGCCAAGCTTAAGCAAGCATACAAAATTTAAACATCATCAACCAAATTTGCATTTGAGCATGCTAAATTCGCAAAATATTATAATTAAATATATTGCAATCTCACATTTTTATGTGGTTATCAATTTTAAATTTTATAATTTTTTTGAAAATATTTAGTTTTCTTACAATTTAATTTAACTATACCTTTTTTTTACTTAATTATTTAAATTTCTTTTATCTGCTTATAAACAATTTCAGATTCAATCTTATTGATTAAATAGCGAACATTATCGTTTTCACAAACTAATTTATTCACTTCTATTTTCAATTCTAAATATTTCAAAATTTAAAAACAACTAATCATTTCTTTAAAAGTTTTACTGTTTTTACATTTTTATCAAGCCGGGTATGCTCAAGTAAAGAAAACTTTGCAATTTGGTAATAAGCATGCATACCATAGTAAAAGGTAACATAAAACCGAATGCAAAATATTCAACCATAATTATTATTGTAATAATACAATATATTTTATAATACAAATAAAGATACTTTTTTTAAAAACTCTTATTTCGTGCATTTATTTAATTTTTCTTTATTGCAAAGTTAAAAGATAATTTAAAATTATCAAAAGTTCTATATAAACATGCGGTTTCTCTTGATACTATAATATTTCAGGAGATCAGCTCTACTTTTCAGCATAAATAATTTTTAAACGATAACATGGATGTTCAAATTACAAATCGAACGACAGAATCTAGAAAATTTAATATGTTCCTTATACAAAATAGTAGGAGAGATAACCTATCTTTTATTAAACATTAAATGCTTACAAACAATAATAATTATTTTTATTTTAAACATTTTTACATATTGAGAATCTCCCCCTTTGCCAAACTTTTTTGTCTCGAAGCATTTTTGAACAATCAAGAAAGATCGTTTTGGGAAGTTGAGGATGAATTAAAATTTGAAACGTGGTAGAATGTTTTTTTTTTATTTTTAATTTTGGTTAAAACTTAAACTGAAATAGACCGGGGATTGCTTGGATCGATGACAACATTGAGATAAAGATGTAGAATTAATTTATAAAATAAAATTGTCTTTGGGCTCCAGAAAAGCTGGATTCGCAGCTAGTATCGATTGACTTCTTAATTTTTTCTCATTTAAGTAGGAAGTAAGCACGAAATTTAACTGTTGATATTGGTGCCTATTGATTGCAGAGGAATATTTTAGCGGCCCGCATCAACGCTAGACCTCCATGAATATTTTCAAGGAGGTCTTTCATTTCTCATCATCCATAGTTAAATCTTTAAGAAACGTCCAGATTCGTAAAATTTTTGCATATAAAATTTTTATTTCAATTTTTAATAATTAAATTGAAACCTGTTTACGCACAATTTTACAATTTTCACCATCGATTTGCAGGGGCAATTCCAATTGACTGATTTTCTATCTTGATTTTTGGATAAAATACATCTGTTATAAGACAGTACCCAGAATTTCCGCTACCTAACTCAAGCAGCGATTTTGCCAATCCACTATCATCACTATATATTATTAAAAATAATATATATATATATATGTTGGTATACACTTATGTGTATGTATGTCTATTATTATTGATGGTTTCATGACAGTGCTCAAATATGTGCCAATAGAATTTCTCCTTGGATAGCATAATGAGCCATCATACTACTTCTTTTTCATTTCTTTATTGTTATATTATTATTATTATGAAGTCAGCTTGGTGGGTGTTCGTTGTTTTTGATATTTTTTTCTTACAACATGAGGGCACGTATCGTGTTAATAAAAAAGTGTTTTTGATTATCAGTTGTTTTTAATTTGAATGATAAAATAGAATGAATCAGTTATTTTAAGATTTTTCTGAATATTACTAGAAATAAAGGTGTGTAATTGTCTAATTTTTAACTTGTAACATATTAAAGATTTTAATTGTGTAAACAGCATATGTTTTTAGTCACTCTGGCATTTTCAGTTCTCTTTGATGTCCCATTGTGCATCTTCCTAGGTAGTCCTTGTTTCTAACAAGAAAACATCTTAGCCGCACCCGTAGGAAACGGTAGCTTTAAAATACACAAACTTCGTTTTTAAATTACAGTTTAAATATTCATTTAAAAAATTTTTGCATTCAAAATTTATGAATAGGTAAAAACTTTTTAAAAGGTTTTTTATTGTGGATTGAAACAACCAACGTAATTTAAATTTTGATTGTTATTACATCAACACAGTATTATATTTGACAAGATAAGAGAAAACAAATAGGATAAGTTGATACATGGTTGAACTACAGAAAGCTTTTAGTTTGGTAGACAATTCTTTATTCTCAAAAGAAAATATATGAGATAAATATTTATTCAACTTATATTGGTAGATATATTTTTGAACATACCAATAACCGTGTGCAATTTACCAAAAATCGAAATACTATTATTATTTGAGTAATAAAACTCTGAAAAGGAAAGATTTTGCAGATAGTTTTTAGCAAAGGGACACAAAACTTGAATGTGTCTGGAGATGGACCAGCCGATACGCTTATTATTAAAATTTTTGAAGTTTTGCTAGGTATTGAATTTTTGAAAATTCTAAACCAAAGCTACCTACTGTTGCTGCTATTCGGAAGTTAGCTTGATATTTTAATTTATTAAATTTAAATTGCACATTAAACAGTTTCTAATGAATTTTAAATTATTTCGGACCCCCTCACACCCCCATCTGCTTAATATTTTTTTACACAAAAATTACAGATAAGTTTTTCACGAAACTTTTTGGATAAAATTATTATTATTCATTAAAAACAATTGGGTAATATTTTTCTTTTAAAAAATTTGGAGTCATTAGATATTATTTTTTATATTCAAAATTCCTTGTAAAATATGTAAATATATAATAATATTTTGGTCGAGTGAACAATTAAAATCAAGGCCCAATCTTGATCAATTTGTTATGGTTGTTTTGTCACATAACGCGCCGGACCTCCTGGTCGGTATGTTCCTCACCAAGCCCACCTACTATATGCTATATGGTTTGTTTTATTATATATTCGTTTATTATCTTTTTATTTCACACTAACTAGGCACGATTAATTTATTAAATTGTGAACTACTATGTCTCACTATTCGTTTTGTATAATGTACATTTTATGACCCGGGCCATTTTCCAAAGATAGTGACACGGTTCCGTAATAAATAATTTTTTAAATGCCCGTGCATATGTACGTGACGGATAGACTTTAATTTATCAATTTCGACTATTAATTATCACATTATCGCATCTTGGCACTTAACGGATTTTTATCGTTCCATCAAAAAATGGCGCGGTCGAGATTTTGAAAATAATGATCAACCGTGGGTATTGAACGAAGAATAAATCAAAATTGAATCGAAATCTCGCTTCTTGTTCTCTCGGCAGTCGACATGTTCAAAACATTCGAGAATATTTATGCATCATGATCATTGATGGCTACTATCTTGTATCTACAACAGTTTTCGTAATTTTATCAAATTTTAATCTTTTAGGATAGCAATTTATTACTCTGGTTAAACATCCATTAACTTAACTAATGGATATGTGTCAAATAAAAAGAAAACTTCGATGTAGGTATTTAAGATATGTTATATTCACACTGTACGTACATTACTTTATTTGTTTTATATAACACATCTTCCAGTCGTTTTGTCTTTATTTATTTCTTTCGACTTTTTACGTGGGATAGGAGAAAGTACGCGTGCGTTAAATTTGTAGATTGAGATAAAACATTAATTAAACACCTACTTTATTAACTAAATTTTGCGTGATATATAGGTGAAGATTTATTATAATTGTTTGTTTAATTTACGGTTAGAAATGTTTCCGTAGAAATTCAGTCAAGTACTCTTTGTGTACACATACATGTTTATAATTAGCGACTTGCAGTAATGAGGTGTAAATTTTCTTTTCATTTCCAACAAGGTTTTTGTATACCTACGCTTACAATTATTATCCTTTTAACGGCGCCCATTACCAAGTCAAATTTAGTGCTTTCGATACATTTTTACGATTATTTGCAAAAGGGACATTTTTATTACCACACTTCTTTTTTAAACGGGAGTACTACGTGGTACACTAATTTTTCCTTTATTCTATTGAAATTACTATTAGTCGTCAAGAATTTAGTGCTGTTTTACAACCGGCTTGCAAACAGCTTGAATTGTAAAATTTTAATATTTGACTGTTTCCTCATCTTGCATCTGTTTTATCTTGGCATTCATAACTGATATACTACAAACGAAATGTAAAATTATTATTACTAATGTGTAAGTAAACAAAGTGGAACCCATCACTTTAAATCTTATTTATAAGTCCAGTTTACATTTTTAGTTATTATTTTTTCATGTCGGCGGAAGAATTTAATTTTGGCTTAAAAATTCCAATTGCGGAAGGTTTAATTTTTTTTTTTTGTATTTACTACTTTTGCATATCTATCAACTAGAACAGCGCATAATTACTTTTGTTTGTATAACTAAATGAAGTTCCTAATCTAAAAACTAGTAAAAATAAAATAAAAATATAATGAGTATTCTTCACATTTTCAACATGTGTGAACCAAATGTTCCAAAATTCTTTCCTCGTCCAACTCGAGCATATCGATTATTTTGTCCTTGTTCCTTTCATCCTTGCAGCACCATTAACTACTACCAAGTTGACACTTGTTATCTGTGTTAAACCTGCGTCAACTTAAAGACAAAGGTCCTCCGTATTATTATAATTTTTGGTGATACTTTTTCGGACGTCCAATGGTTGTTGCATCACGTCGCAAAGTGTGGAATTTTTGTCCATGATCGAATGTGGACTTCATACGGTCGTCGTGTTTAAATTTTCCCGTGATGGACAGGTTGTTGGCACTAAAATTGTTTTAGGCTTTCAGTGATTACATTTGTCATGACAGTTTTATTTATGTACTGACGGAAATTATTAATTATTGTGTAGTACAGTTTGATCGATTTTCATTTTTAAGAAACTTGCTAATTGGCTAATAATAAAATATTAAACATTTTGTTGCGACAAAATTATTTAATTTTTATCGTCACTTCTTTTTTATCCTACCATCGTATCCGGATTGTGATTTTCTAAGTTTTATACTCTGAATTTTACCGTACCGACTCGAAGAAAAACAAATCGAAAGGTACGAAACAAAAAGTTATCTGTGTCATTTCATTCATAAGTCTACAAAATAGTAAAAAATATTGGGTTTTGTCTTCAGAAAAGAAAACAAATTATTTTAAAGCAGAAGGGTTACTTTATAAGTCAAATTTATAGTTGAATCAACAAATTCAATTTTGTATTTTGCACTTGAAAAATCGAGAATTTTATCTTCAAAATTCCAAAATTTATTTCTTTTAAATATGGGAATTTCGCACAATGCAAAATGCAATTTGGAGATCTAAAATCTGGACTGCTGTTCTTCCTAGTCTAGGAAATTTATTATTACCTACCTTCCATTTTTATTATATAGTTACTCGCAAAAGTACTCTGACACTTATATGTTTGAAATGTAAATTGTACATTTTGAAGACTGTTTTTTGTCACATAAAAATCGATTTTATAGCAAAATGTTTCAGACATTTTTTGTTGCAAATTTCATTCCCTTAATTTTTGTTTCTATACATTTTTCTATTTTGTCACACCGTTTCAGAGTACTAGCGACTTTTAAAAACACTCGGTAAAACATTTAATAAAATTAACATTGCTCTTATGGGAGTTTTATTAAATTTTTTTTGAGTGATTTTAAAGTCGCTATTACTCAGAAACGGTGCGACAAAATAGAAAAATGTACAGAAACAAAACTGATGCAAATGAAATTTGCAACAAAAAATGTTTAAAACATTTTGCTATAAAATCGATTTTTAACTGTATGTTGTATGTATCAAGATTATTTTTATATTATTATAATAATTTTTGCAATGGCTGCATTTTGCAAAATTTTCAAAAAACTGAAGTTTATTTTTCAAAGCGGCGAATGAAAATCAAATGCAGATCTGTTGATTTAGTTAAAAAAAAATTTGACCTTGTTTTCGATGGAGTGGTATCCTCCAATTCAGACCATAATCGGAATTCAACTGTTAAATCTTTTTCAAGTTCTAATATCATTCAAAATATATTCTAAGTATCTATTTTGTTTACGTATAATAGCTATTGAATAATTTTATTTTAATTTTTCAAGATTTTTAGTACCTACTGCTAATATACTTAATTTATTGCTTTAAGAGGTTTCGGACATTATTACGAGACGTTTTTGTTCTTGTGTTGTTTATGAGTTCGAATTTTCGTCACTTTGTAAAACTCAAAAAAATCTAAAAATTTTATTATCGGTGTTGTCAGTAGCACATATTATATTAATTTAAACACAGACAAAACGCATGTCAAAGATGAACCATTGGAGGGTGACTTTGATCCTCGATGGAGGTGAAACTCTCAAGTATTACGTGAATCGTATAATATTTTTATACGAAAGTGCCATACCTAACGTGACCATGGGTACCGTTTGTGCGGGACTGTCCGGGTTTTTAGTACTCCGTCCCGGTGTCCCCGTGGAAAGTTTCGGGACACAGAATTGTCCCGTTTTCAGTTAAGGGTCAACGATAGACGATTTTTAATTAAATTTAATGCACTAATGAAGGACCCTGCAGGAAATCATAGGAAAATGGCTCTCAGTCGAATGTCTTGAAATCTTGAAATCTACATGATATGAACTACCACTTGCCCCAATTTCAAGACATTCGACTGAGAGCCATTTTCCTATGATTTCCTGCAGGGTCGTTTATTTTGATGATTACATAACAGCAGTAAGTTGACGTTGGTGCTTTTAGAGAGTAAATTTGAATGCTCATTGACGCTTTTTACTCTCAAAAAGTACCAACTTGAACTGTTTCTTCGTAATCATTCAAACTATTATGTATTTTTACTATTTTGATGACTTAAATAAAAATAAGAAGAATACCCTGTCTAATAATAATATACAAAAAATTTTGAATTAATTAGTTTTTATCTTTGTAGTAATTACTTAGCGATTAAATCCAGTTTTTTCGATTTTCAAAAATTTATAATTCTAAAACTATCAACTTCAACTAAATTTCATAACAGTAATTTTTATTTTAAAATTGCCTAAAATATTTAAAAAAATTATTGATCTCCGAAAAAATATTTTTTAAACAATTTATTCGAATTGACCCCAGTCTCCCCTAATTTTCACAATGTCCCGTTTTGTGTAAAACTAAAAATGGTCACGTTACCCATACCCCATACATAACGTGACCATTTTTAGCAGAGTTGAGAACTTAGGGGTTTTCCCCCTAAATTTAGGGGGAAATAGACTGCGATGGTTTTTTTTAGGGGGGTTATATTGTTAGGGGTATTTTTAGGGGTTTTTAATTTTTATTTATTTTTGTTCATTCCCTTGAAAAAAACGCGAAAAAGTTAAGAAAAAAAGCTAATTGGTATATTGCTAAGAACAAAATCGTTAGCAATTTCATTAATAATATTTTTTAGGGGATTTTAGGGGTTTTTAACTTGTGCTTTAGGGGGATAAATTTTTGAGAGTTGACAACCCTGATTTTTAGACATACTCAAAACGGGACATTGTCAACATTAGGGGAAACTGATATCAATTCGAATAAATTGTTTAAAAAGTATTTTCTTGGAATCAATAATTTTTTTAAAATATTTTGGGCAATTTTAGAACGAAAATTACTGTTATGAAATTTAGCTAAAGTTAATAGTTTTTGAGTTATACATTTTTGAAAATCGAAAAAAAATTGATTTAAGGCGGGATTTTAGCAGTTGAAAATATGTTGAAATCGATGCTATTATTAAACCAAATTTTAACGTTATTGCTAAAATTATCAGTTTCAATTTTTTACTAGACATTGAAAAGATGTTATTGTAAAGTACTACGAAGAGATATTTGCATTTTTTATGTTAGAAAACAGTTAAAAAAATTCACAAAGTTTATGAAAATAAGCAATGTTTAAAATTTTAGTGCGCAAGCATAAGTAAAAAATTGAAAAATCTGACTTCGTACAGCTCTCAAGACAACCTTTAACTACTCGGAAAAATGTTTTCCTTTTTATCCGTTCCTTAATAATTGCGTATTTTATGTTAGAAAATGTCTTGTTTTAAAAATTATTTGCGTTATTCTTAATATTTCTCCGTAGTGGTTTACAATAAAATATTTTTGAAGTCTAATAAACAAATGAAAATGATAATTTCAGCAATAACTTTAAAATTTGGTATCATATAGCATCAATTACAATTTCCTTTCGACTGCTAAAATCCCGCCTTAAACGCTAGTAATTACTAAAGATAAAAAGTAATTAATTCATAATTTCTTGTATATCAATGGACAGGGCTTTTCTTCTTATTTTTATAAGTCATCAAAGTGGTAAAAATATAGTTTTGATGCTTACGAAAAAGCAGTTGAAGTTGGTACTTTTTGAGAGTAAAAAGCGTCAATGAGCATTCAGATTACTCTCAAAAAGCACCAACTTCATCTGCTTCTATGTAATCATAAAAATAAATTTATCAGTGCATAAAATTCAATTTTTCAATTAAAAATCGTCTATCGTTGACCTTTAACTGAAAACGGGACAATTCTGTGTCCCGAAGCTTTTCTCAAGGACACCGGGGACGGAGTACCAAAAAACGGGACAGTCCCGTTACCCATTCAGCCATACACTATAGACTAGGAAAGTGGTGTCGTCAATATCAATCAGCTGATGGGTGGAAACATGGTGATAACCTCACTTTGTTTGCGTTTAGTTACCATAGCTTCAAAAACTGCACTTTTCTCGTCTAGAATTATGTGGGCGACCTGGGCAAATGCAATAAAGGCATAATTTTGAATTAAAACATTGTAAAATCACGAAAAAGTTTAAAATAACTCATGCACCCGGCAATGTTTCCACCCATCAGCTGTTAGATCGGCCACATTTTGACGTCACACTTTCCCAGTCTATAGATTGCCTAGGCGATCACGTGGATGAAGCCAAGATGACGTACTAGGGAATTTTAATCAATAGGGTGGTTTCTCGTTGCCATTCCCACAGCCAACAGATCTATCTTGGGCTTTAGATCGCAGCATTGTATACGACGCGACCAAGATTTAAACCGCGTTTACCCGCTACCTAGTCCGTCGTTATAGGCTTTACATCATACTTCTGGTCGCGCGTATATTATTAAATATTGTAATTTATCAAATCAAATTATTTCAAATTTTTAATTTTTTATTAATTTAATCAGTCGAGTACGGACTTTTAAGCATAAAAAATCGTGAAAATAGCGCTTAAAATAGCACAAAAAATTGCCATTATATGCATAAAAATATGATATGATCTTAAATATAAGCATTAAAAAAAAATAGTAATAAAATGTTAAATAATAAAATAATTTCTCTACATCATTTTTTTTTCTGAAAAATAAAATTATTAAATTTGTATTTAAATTTTTCATTAAAAATTAATTGTTAATTGAGGTGTTCTAAAATTTCACTAAGACTTGCTTTTCAATATCGTCGCAAAGGAAACAGAGACCAGGAAAGACCTCGAAAGCGATGGCAATGAAAAGTCGGAACAGGCCTAAAGGCCTAATCCCTGATGTGAAGAAGAAGAAGAAGACTTAACCTATTTTTGCAAAAAAACAGGAACTTTTCAAATGGTATTTTGAAAGATATTTACCACATCTATAGCTTCTGTTAAAGGAAGATCTATTGTTTCCAGCTACTTAATAGATGAGCTAATTTAGCTATAATGTGCTTTTATAAAAGTGAGTTTTAGTTAAATCTCCTTTTATTTAATAATTTAGTTTAGTCGATGAATTTCAAACCTATTTATTGCTATTATCCTCAGGGGTAAACCGTTAAACGTTTGCCAATTTGAATTCCCTAGTCAAGAAACACCCCATATTTACCTCACAAAATTTTGTGACTTATAAAATGGGTTAGGTCAAATCGTCATTAGCTCCCGGACTAAAATATGTTACTACTTCAATTTTTTTAATTTATCGAAAATGTGCTAAAATAAGCACTAAAAATGCTTAAAAATCAATCTAAGCATAAAAGTATCAAAATAAGCATATAAGTATAAAAAAAATAGCGCCAAATGCCTTATTTTTATCAAATTCATGGACATTTATAAATTATAACAATTACACTTCTGCTATCAATATTTATGTATAGCAAATTTGCTAGAAATCCGTACTCTATTAATCAGTATGTTTAAGCTTAATTTATTGTAGAATGTGCTAATTATTGTTTTTCCCTTTTTACGGTTGGGAGGTCTGCATAATGATGAGAAAAATGGCTTGATGAATTCTCATCTAAATTCTTTTAGTAGTTCTTCCGACGGATCGGATGGTGGAATTTGGTCGGTCAATTGTGTTATCATAATATTGTGATATAGCGCCGCCGGTTGTCCGAGTCCACCGAAAAGAAAAATTTCCAGTCCGCGCCCTCCTGGCGTGGATTCTATGGTTACATTTCTATCATCACTTTAAATTGCAAAAGAAGGATATATAGCATGTTAAAATATAAGATTTCCAAAATGTTGCATTATTGTTGGCCCAACTTGTGAGCTGTACTTCCATCCTGTTGAAACCAAACATACATGCTGGCCCTCTTCCGGTGATTGACATCAAACTATTTTGGATCATTGCCCATTGTAACGTTCGTCATTGACTGACAGCAGTGTCATGATCGTCTTTGTAGAGAAATATGTATGTAACATACTATTCTCTTTGCAGTTTTAATAGAATTTGTCAATTTCTTCGTGACAAATTTGCAAGAATTTGTTTCAAAAAGGTGGGAAAATTTAGCACAATCCTCAACGATAAATTAAAAATATTACTTGCAGAATAGTTTCTCTCTAGAATTATTTGCTGTGTCGGAAGAATAATAACCTTGATAAACGTATTTGTCGCAGTATTTAACAGAAGACTTGTCGCCCGCCCCGCGTTTGCTCCGATTTAGCAAAACATAAAATTAACTAGCCAAAACAGTAGTTCTTCTAGATATTATTTATTCATTGCCACGCTAACAAGCTATCCAATTTGCACCGTTTGGAATTGTTGGACATTTGTTTTAAATTCTTTTAATAATCAGTTAGTTTATATTGTGCTAATATTTTTATTTTGGTTAATAAGATGAACTGGAAAATTTGGAACCAACATTACTTCAGGTAATATAATAAATAATATTATACAGTGGACCAAGAAAGACTCCGTACGATCCCATATTTTCCTATATTATCAATGTAAATTGCATCGTACGGAGACTTTTTTCCGCCATATAAAGACCGATTTTTCAGCAAAATTTCTTAAATATTTTTTGTTATAAATTTCATTTGCTACATTTTTGTTTATATACTAGATATATTGACTTTAAAAAGTCTCTGTAAAAATTTTATTAAAACTACCAATGTTAAATTTTCTGAAATTTTTAGCGAGTTTTTTTAAAGTTAATATATCTCGGAAACGGCCCGACGAAATACAAAAATGTTTATAAACAAAAATGAAGGGAATGAAATTTACAACAAAAAATGTCTAAAAAATATTACAGAAAAATCGGTCTTTATATAGTATGCCGGAAAAAGGTCTCCGTATAATGCAATTTACATTGATAATATAGGAAAATATGGGATCGTACGGAGACTTTCTTGGCCCATTGTATATTCGTGGAAGAATTATCTCTCTAGTTTCACTTGTACATCTTTTTTAATTTTCTATTTTATCTTAACACTGCAATTTACCGTAAATCTCCTAGTTTATAGATAATATAGTAATTTGTTAAATGATTGATTGTTTTATAACGAATTGGAATGACATTAGATTATTGATATTTTTACATGCGATTGTACATACTAGTCACAATCCAATTTATGTAGGAAGCGCAATTATAATAATTTTAAAATTGTCGCAAATACTATACCACATATTCCGATTCTTCTATTCTTTATCTAATATTTTTAATACGTTTTTTAAAATTAACTTTAAGATTAACTGCTTAATCGTTTTGAGAGTGGATTCTTATAGCAATAAATTAAGAAAACAAACAAAAATTCAATTTTTTTGAACCTCTACACTGAAAGACCTTAAAATAGACGAACAATAGTCTGTCGACACTGAAAATTCACTACGAAAGGTTCCACTTTTGCTCCTAACTAACCTGATCATTTCGTTGTTATTCAGCGACATCCAGACGCTCAAGAAAGTATTCGTACACGCCTATGTTAACAATGTAAATAGTACTTTTTTAAGCCTTTTTATGACACATAAAAATCGCTTTTATAGAAAAACTTATTAAAGATTTTTTGTTGAAGATTTTAATCTCTTCATTTTACGCTATATAGATGTTTCTATTTGGCCGCACCGTTTTCAAGTATTACAGTGATTTAAAGCAGACTCTGTAAAATACAAAAAATATTGTCGTCTGTATCTCGGAAATTTTCTTATAATTTCATTTTCTACATTTTTGTTCCTATACATTATTCTGAAATTTTGTCAATATTTTGACAATATTTTTTGCATTTTACAGAGTCTTCTTTAAATCTCTGTAACTCGAAAACGGTGCGACGAAATAGAAAAATCTATATAACGTAAAATGAAGAGATTGAAATTTACAACAAAAAATCTTTAATAAGTTTTTCTATAAAAGCGATTTTTATGTGTCAAAAAAGGCTTGTGCCACTGTATATTGAATTTCAAGGTGATGAACTAGTGCTGGGCGATGTTCATCGATGTTTTCAAAACACCGATATTACCCGAACGATGTGTTGGTGTTTTAACATCGATGACGGATGTATGGATATATAGAAACAATCGATGTTTGCTTTGCGATGTTATCACTATTTTCGATGTTACACCAAACTCTTAAAAAAAAAGAAAAATTTACATCAAAAAATATATTTTTCCATTCTGTTGACGGTATATGTGTTCGACGTAAATATATGAAGTTTTCCTTATTTATATTGACTACTTCCAAAAAATTATTTTTATGTTTTATCAATCTGATTTTAAGTATTTAACTCGTCGTTGGTACACATGTATAAATCGTATAAATGATGTCGAATTAGTCTGATACTATTAATACCTTCAAATGCCATGTCTATAATATTGACAAAAATAAATTATAGCTCTAATTTTCATTTCCGCATAGTTATCGTCGTACAAAGTTGACAGCACACAGCACCTATAAAGTGAGCGTCGCGCTAACCGCGCAATATTTTGAACACCGCCGTATGTACACGTGCTTCTATTTTTATCAATTCATCATGGCCAATAAATCAATTTCGTAGTTGGAGGAGATCGAAGAACAATTTTTGTGAGTCTGATAGTGATATTTCTGAACTTTTACACCTAGCATTAGTACACGACAATCAAATACTCCACAGACATCTCGTTAGAGAATAGCACAAAATTATTTATAGTAGATTATAAACTTTAATTAATAATCTAAAGTTGATCGAGCAATTAATAATGATATAAAAATAACATGTGAGCGCGTCCGTTCAAAGGGTACCAAGCACGTTGAGAAATTATGTGTACCAACGACGGGTTAAATTAGTATAAAAATTTGAAATTTTAAGTTAAGGGAGACTAGGGAAAGTTGATACCATGGGAAGATTGTTAGAAATCCAAAATTGTGCTGATCTTTCGAACATAACATAATTAAATTTTTTTTGTAAATACATACTACGTAAAGGAGGTATTGGAGATAACTACACCCTCCCATCACAAAAACTTAAGAAATATGTTTAAATGCGCTCAATTGCTAAAAAAATTCTTTCCCCCAGGAACTTACATTAGGGTCAATCTGCTAATAGCGTAACTTAAATCCATCGCATGGCTTTGTCGCCATGTCTTGGGGTCCTAACCTAATGTTGGCTTGTGACATCTAATCAATTCAACTCGATTGGGTGCATGGGTCGTTTTTATCTAGTTCAGGTTTACAGCATTTATTTGGTCGTGATAGAGCTTGGGCCCTTAAACAAGCTGGTCCTTGTTTGAATGAAAACATCAATTACTGGTAATTACGCCACTTAAATCAGGTGTATGTTGTGACCAAATCAATTTTCGTTATCGTATGTTCTATAAACTATAATAATTAAATTCTTACACTTCTTAATATAATTATTCCGGATATTATAATAATATATGAAGCGATTTAAATTAGCCTAGTAATTTTTTAACTGCCGGTGTTAAATTTCATGTAAATTGAATCGGATATAAATCGAGTGTTGAAAACTTGGTTAAAAATAAAATTTTTACATAGTAACAAAAGCTTCAGACACATTTATGATGTATAAAAACATAATATCTAACTACAATTTTATTTTTATAGCAATTTTTTTGAAGTCGGAAAAAACAGGATGACTACTACATCCTAACTTATTACAAAATTAGTTTTGAAGACTCGGATGAATGAAAATACTCGATGCTACTTAAAATCTAATTCTGTTAAATCTTGACATCTTACATAAATTTTTCATGAATGAAACTTGTGGTTTCTTTGATATCTCAATTAAGTTATACTATTTTTATAATTAGTAATTTGTGTGATGAAATGTTTTGAACATTATTTACTATTTCATTGATATTTCAGCATTTTGTTACAATAAAAAGTATTAATTTTTTAGAAGATTAATATTTTTTGTTGGTATACTGAGACATCAATGGAAGGATAAGTTTTAACTTATAATAAATTTTATTTTATTGGCCAATTTAAAAAAGATTTTAATTTTCAGGTTACTGGGTGACTCTGCGTGTAGCCCGCAAAGTGGTCACTCATCGTCAACGTGTGATTCTCCTCCAACAACTTCGTCAACTATTACGCAAGAATCAGATCCATCGGCATCATTGGCTTCATCTTGCATTACATCTTCGCACATACCCGCGTCCTGGTCAATCCTGGCCGATACAACGGGTAAGAAAATTAGCTTGATAACTTAAAGTCGCATCTATACTGTTTTTTTAAAGAAATTCAAAAAAATGACATAAATAGTCCACAATTTTAGAAATCCAGAAGGAGTTTTAACATGAACTCTTCCACTTTGAGTATTTTATGTGACAGTTTTTCCACATTTGTATTTTAAAAGTGACAACATGGTTTTATAACTACAATTAAATTTAAAAATTATCTCAACAGCATTGTAAATCAATATAAGGATTTCCTTGAATTACAAGCTCAATTTCTCACACCCGTTATTTATTATCTGACTTACACTCCATTTCAAATTAAAGTATGTACATTGTTTAAAATTCATAATATATTTATTTTTGTCTTTCACTCGTCTTAATTTCAATAATTAAAATTAGATAAAGATTTGGTAGTGGTTTCAATTAGCATTCTAATTAGTGCATTTTGGTGTAATTTTAGATATCAAAATAAATTAGTGTTACAATAAATCGTTCAAATCTAAGATTACATGGTTATAAAATCGTAAATAATACTTTATTTCCGTTACAAATCACAATAAAACTAAAATAATGTAGCTATCGATTATTTTTATTTAAGTAATATTTTTTTATATTTAATTTTTAAATTAACATTTAAAAGTTATCAAGATTTTTTTTATTTTTGATCCTCAATTGGTTAGACTTAATGTACAAAATGAAATAATTCTGAAATCAACAACATATTGATTCATATCGGAAGGCCGAGCTAAGAAATTCTGTCAAGTCCGAGATTCAAACCCATAATTTCAGCGATCACACCAATCTACTGCTGTGGTTAAAAATTATCAAGTTATTAACGAGAAAATTCGAATTTTTTCAAAAACCTTTAAGCAATCAGGGGTTTAGGGGGTCCAGCCAAATCTCACGTGGGGGAGAGGAGGGTCTCGGCAAATATCACGTAATTTTTTTGTGTTAACTATTCTTAAATAAAAATAATTAAGCAAAGTATGCTTTTTCAATAAATCCAACGCAATCAAGCATATATTAACGTATTTACACTAAAAATACTCATTTTAAAAAATCTCACGTGAGATTAGAAGAAGGGGGAGGGGATCGAGCCAAATCTCACGACATCTCACCAAGGGGGCGGGGGGGTCTAAAATTCGCCAAAATCACCTCACGTAATTAATGGACGCCCCCTTATGTCGTACATTGATTGTATTTTATCGTTTTTCATAAAAAATATTCACTATTTTCAGAAACTTTTTTTTTCATTTTTATTAACTTACTTTTTTTAAATACTATTTCAAGTCCTACCCTATGGCAGTCAAATTTTATTTTTAATAATTTTTTAAATTGAAGTACCACATTAGTTTTCAATCTCATAGATCAATTGCAAGAAAAATTAAAATTTTGCCTGTTTTCAAGCTTTAAAAATGTAATTACTGTCTTTTAATTTTTTCACCAAAATAAAGAAATTTTCACATGGTAACAAAATTATTAAATACTGATAGTATAAACAGGTACTTAAAACTAATTATCAGAAAAAAATCTGGAAGATTGTGGTCGGCGTTCAATGGCTTCAACACCTAGTTCGCGTTTCATCGCATTATATTTAGTAATTTTTATTTTACTAGCAAGTAATTTTTAAAATATTTATTTTATATGATTATGATTGTATGTGTATGATTCACAGTAGTCCAGTAGTCAGTAGTGGGACAGACTATACTAAATAGTGATTTAACCGCCAAATTGTTGCCTTTTCAAAAAATTATCTGGCTTTAATGCGAATGAAACAATATATTTCTATTTAATGTTTTATTTTTATTGCGAATAAATATACACCCTAATGAATTAAACAATTACTTAGCTTACATAACAATAAAGAAATAAAAATGCCAGAAATTTACAATTATTTACTCGATTTTTTACGAACTTAAATTGTTTCACAACAATATAGGGGAGCGGGTGGTAATGACGACCAGCGGGTAATGGCGACCATATCATTTTTGAAATTACTCGCTGGAATATTCAATTAGTACTACTACCACCCTTTACCAGGGAGACCACCAACATTATTTAATAAGTGATTGACATGAAATTTGTAACCCCACTTGAGAAAAATGTCAATTTATGTATCTGTAGGTGTGCTTGTAATTTTCGTGCTCATTAACTTAAGTCCTACAACAAACATAAACACGAGTTCATCCTTGTGCAGATGTGTAAAAGGTAGGGTAGACAATATTCTTTCAGTAGCGTAAAACAAAAATCCTTAAATTTTCAAAATTAAAATTCTAAATCGGGCAATTGCGACCAATTTTGTGGGGTTATGGCAACCACTGGTCGTGATTACCCTTATAGCAATACCATGGTTTTTATATATTAAAAACAATGGCAATACGTTTAGTAGTTATTTCATTTAATAGATGTGTTTAGTTCACGTACTAAGGCTCTATGGACGCAGCAGGACCCAGAAAAGGCAATTGCTGCTGTAGAATTCGGTACAAAAATTCATGCTGTAGCTAGAAATACGTAGTTTGTGAAGAATATGGTAAAACTGAAACATAGTAATCCGACATTTAAGATTTTGATTTTTTTTTATATTTTATATTTTAATAATTATATTTATTTTGGTTTTTTAAATGAATAAAAATTGTTTTTCAAATAGATTTATTTTATGGTTGTTATTGCCCACACCATGGTCGTCAATACCCTCACATGCGGTTAATCACAACCAAAGCGACAATTTGATTTAAAAATTATTTTGAAAAAAAGTTAAATCTTTTCGCGTAGTTGATAAATAAATATAGAAACACAAAGGAACAAAGAATGAAATGCACACCACTCGAATATAAAGCAATAATTATTTTATAAGTTTCAGTCAATTTACCTTAGGTGGTCGTCATTAGCACCTTCTACCCTACATATTATTATATAGAAAAAATAGTATATTATAGGCCAAGGTTGTGAAGACAGCCATTATAGCCCTAGCGCCAAGATTATATTCCGAGGTGCGAAGCGCCGAGGAATATAAGGCGCGTAGGCTATAATGGTCTTCACAACCGTGGTTTATATACGATTTTTTCCACTACTAGATTTATTGCCATTTTTAAAAAATTCTTATTAATAAAAAATATTTCAAATTTAAAATATTTATTTCCAATGACAGTTTTGTTTTGTCGATTTGACAGTTGTTGACAAATTTAGTTTTCCAAAGTCGTTCACCGAATTTTTACTGTTTTAAATAATGGATAGAAATCTCCGAAGTTATTCAAAAGCATTGTTTTGCATTTATTCGTCTTAAAATACTGAAATTATTCAATAAACTTGTAATTTTGTGGTTTCTCAAATTAATAAGAGGTGACGCTAGCGCTCCTGTCATAATTAATTCGACTTTTTTTAGAAATGTTTAAAATGAAATTAATCAATTAAAAAACCGTTTTGAATAGTTTAAGTGTAATTAAATAGCATCTCTCGGTTATACAAAATTGTTTTTTAACAAAATTTGCCTTATAAATAGTCGCTAAACTGTAGAAAAATATCAATATGTTCATTATTTACCAGTGGTCAATAATGAAAAAATTATTTACCACTACTTGTCTAAAATGCGTCACTTCACGTGCGACTTGACTAAGTTATAATGATTGCCTATATGACTAGTAGTGGAAAAAATGTACAATCGAATCGATAATATGATGTATTTACCAAGTTGAAGTTGATAATTTGATACATATAGTATGTGCTTCAGACACAACACAATTGGATTTTAATTGTTAGGTCAGCGATTCTCAACCTGTGGGGCGCGCAATAACACTAAATGGGGGGGCTATCAAATATTACAATAATTATTAAATTTACTGAAAGAAAACCAAATAATAAATAAATAAATCAATAAATAAAAAAACAAAATACAAAAAAATATTGTATGAGAAGGAGTCGGGCGCGATGAAAATTGTGATTAATTTTGAAAATTGTGTGAAAAGGTTGAGAAACACTGTGTTTGGTATTCAGCACTGATGTTACATTTGCAATACATTTTTGTATTCCCAAATTTAAATGTTTCTTCTTAAATAGTACTTGGATTCAAAATTTGTATTCTTGTTTAAAAAAATACAGTGAGTGTACAAAGTATTCGTCACCTCCTATGTTACCAATGTAAATTGCACATTTTGAAACTGCTTTTGACATATAAAAAACGCTTTTACAGTAAAATATTTTAGACATTTTTTGTTAAAAATTTCAGTCTTCAATTTTGTACCTATACATTTTTTTCATTTGTCGTCCCGTTTTTGACTGACGGCGATTTAACTAGACTCTGTAAAATACAAAAAATATTGTCACCTGTATCTCAAAATCGGTGCAACGAAAGAGAAAAATGTATAAGTAGTTTTTGTTGCAAATTTTATTCTCTACATTTTTGTTTATATACATTTTTCTAGTTTGTCACACCGTTTCTGAGATACAAATGATAATATTTTTTGTATTTTACAGAGTCTTGTTTAAGCCGCTGTCAGACAAAAACGGGGCGACAAAATAGAAAAATGTATAGGTACAAAATTGAAGATTTGAAATTTTTAACAAAAATGTCTAAAAAGTCAAAAAACGGTGTCAAAATGTGCAATTTACATTGGCAACATTGGAGGTGACGAATACTTTGTACACTCACTGCATATAATAATTCTTTCGCGGGATTACGGCCATTTTACAGATATTGCATGTTTCACAAGTCTTAAAATATTAATTGTTTTATTTTACATCCATTTTCTTCTTCCGGTTCTTGACCAGAATGTCTTGACACCGGCTGATTCGATGTCACTTTTCACTTAAATTTGATAAAAAAAGATAGCTGAAAATAGATGTTATATTATTATAAAAGAAAATATTATAAAACATGTATATTTTTCAAGGCGTCAAAAGTGAAGTACGAAGCCCCGGGTTAGCAGACTCGGATGTGAACGTTCTTTCCCAAGATCCCAGTTCATTATACGGATCTACCGTCGATCTTGGAAATTCTTACGATAAGGACTACTCTCAGGCTTATACTACAATTACGTCTGCTCATCAGTATTATAATAGGTGAGTTATTTAAGTGCATTCTGCATTGCATAAAATTTCAGTTTTTTTATTATATTTTTCCTGTAGTATGCAACAAGCTTATGGTTCAAGTAATCCATCCGGAACGTCATATATGAATTCGTCCTCAAATTTTTATAATTCTTCATCTTACCCATATTCGACATTAGGTTCTGCAAGAAGTTTAAATCAAGCATGTAAAACTAGTGCTGGATATTTATCTTCGCCGTATTCTTCACCTGCATCTCCATTTCAATCAGCTGGTCATTCACAGTCGTCACAATATTCTCCATATTCTAGTTATAGCACTCCTGGCACTTCGTTTGCACAAAGTTTTGCGGCACAGGTTAGCTTATTGTTAATTTTTGGTAGCTTAATTTGTATTAAACATACGATTTAATTTGACAGGGTGTAGATTACAGTACTTATGGATCACCGTATGCAGATTCGCAACCTTATACAACACCTGGATACTACACCTCACAAAGTTATTCGCCATACGTTAGTTCACCGAGTTCAAATGGAAGTATAGGAATATCAACGTATCAGTTATCTGCAACCACTTTACCAGGTAATTTTTCTGTCGAAATACGTTTTTATTTGCGCATGAATGGATTAACGAAAGATATTTCAAAAAAAAAGATCTATGAAACTAGAACTGATTAAAAATATATTTTTAAAGTACTTTAGTGCTGTCCGTTGCTGGCATATTGTAGAGCTGAAAAAATTTAAGTTAGGAGTTTTTACATTTTCACTCTAAATTACTTTTAAAGGAGTAACCGCATCTCTTACAAGGGGAAACCTTACAGATTCAATGCAGTTCATTTTTAATTTATATGTAAGCCGCAACTAGTACTAGAACGGTTTCAAGTTGACGTCACACTAATGGTATATTTGAGCCAGGGTGGATTTTTGTAGAAAGGAAGCTTCAACTCCAACTGAGGTGGTGCAATAAGCATTACATTTATTTCATAATTTTGATATGATCTATGTTGCTTATTTGACCATATTGACCCCTAGCATTTTTTAGCTTCAGGCTCCAAAAAAAAAAAACAGATCCGCCACTGGTTTTAACCGAGTTTTTAACTTGACATCTTTTGTTTACGCCACTGGTTCTCATTCATGAAATGTCAACGCAAGTGTCTTAACCTCAATCCTATAAAACCTAACAACCTAACATTAGTTGTTGTTGTTTTCGTTATGAATATTGTATTATGTCCATATAGTGATACCAGCGATTCTGAAAATGATGAGGATGATGGTAATTTAAAATTTTATTGTGACATTTTGTTTTATTGTATTTTGCAGAAAGTCCATCGAACGGTGTTAACTTGGTAGATGGACAATCGCCTTCCTTAAAATTAGAAAGTTCACGTAGATCTCGAGATTCTTCAAGTAGTACAAGTGCGGAATCGAGAGGAGCTCGTGGTCGAGGCAGAAGAACAAATACTGTTTCGCCGTCGGCACCTGAAACAAGTACAGATAGAGTTTTTATTTGGGATTTAGACGAAACAATTATCATTTTTCACAGTTTACTCACAGGTAGTTATGCATCAAAGTATCAAAAGGTAATAATATTTTTTCTATTTAAATTTCCATATTTAATTTTAATTTGTTCTACACAGGATGCTCAAAATGTTGTACAGTTAGGTTTCCGAATGGAAGAGATGGTTTTTAATATGGCAGATTCCAATTTCTTTTTTAACGATATTGAGGTAAGTGTATTTGTAAATAATTTTTGGATTTTTAATAATTTTTTAAATTCATTTCAGGACTGCGATCAAGTTCATATTGACGATGTTTCGTCAGACGATAATGGACAAGATCTCACAAACTACAATTTTAGCACTGATGGTTTTCATGCAGCTGCAGCGGGTAGTGGCAATTTATGTTTAGGTTCAGGCGTGAGAGGTGGAGTAGATTGGATGCGAAAGCTTGCTTTTCGCTACAGAAAAATCAAAGAAACCTTCAATAATTATAGAAATAGGTAATTTCTTCACACAAGTTTAAAAATGTCAAATTATTAATTGATTTTTATTTTAGTGTTGGTGGTCTCTTGGGTCCTACAAAAAGAGAACAATGGTTGCAATTACGAGCAGAAATTGAAACTATTACAGATAATTGGCTCACATTAGCAAATAAGTGTTTAACGTTAATTAATTCTCGAACTAATTGTGTGAACGTGTTAGTTACGACAACTCAATTAATTCCTGCTCTTGCCAAAGTTTTGTTATTTGGATTAGGCGGAGTTTTTTCAATCGACAACATATATTCTGCCACAAAAATAGGTAAATTATGATTTTAGTTTTGATGTTCTTACAAGATTATATTTTTCTTATTTGGATAATATTATTAACTGTTTTGGTAATAGAAAATTGTGCAGTCAATGATTTTTTTGTTTTTAAATACAATTAAATTTTTTGTTTTTAATTTTTAAATACATTTTAAATGTTTTATTGATTTCAGGTAAAGAAAGTTGTTTCGAGAGAATAGTAGCAAGATTTGGACGTAAGTGTACATATGTAGTTATTGGGGATGGTCAAGACGAAGAAGCAGCAGCCAAAACTTTAAATTTTCCGTTTTGGAGGATAACAAGTCATAGCGAAATTGCTGCTCTTTACAATGCATTAGACATGGACTTTTTATGATTCACCTCATTTTATTGTCAAAATAACATTATACATATTATATATATATTTTCTAAAATGTGTTTTATATAAATAAATAAAAACTTTCATATACATAGTGTGTATGTCAGACATTATAATATTGTACATAAAATAATTATAATAAATAATTAGTTCCACTAGCAGATTTCTTATTTTTAAATTTGAAAAGGTTGTTTTCAATTTTTTAGAAAATAGGATTAATTTTTTAATAAAAAAATGTAGTCTTACTAAGTCATTTGACTTGAAGAAAAAACAGATATGAAAATAGAATTTGAAATTAAAATATGTGATCAAAAAGGTTGTCGATGTAAAATTCTCCTAATCGTTGCAGGAATCAACAATAACTTCGAGAATAAATTTCAAAATCTGTATCTTATTCTCTTGCAAGGTGTAACATTAATTAAATTAAATTAATATTAAATAATTTAATAAATTATAAAATATTTAATTATACCCTCCCTCTTATTGAAGTTGAGATGGATCCGCCTTTGATATATTCACGAAGTTTTTTCAAACAGGTCTAAAAGCAGAAGAAAAGTTAAGAGAGAATCAATATAGAACTAGGACCAAATTGATAAATTTCTTTGGCTCAAGTTTGGTTTTATATCGGCCTACTAATTTAGGTAAAATAAAATAAGCAATAAAACACCAGAATGACAAATTATACCAATTAAAACTAATGTAGTTAGTAAATATGAATCTTATTCGTTATCCGTCTCTTACTGACGCGCACGAATGGATTAACAAGAGATATTTTAATAAAAAATTAGTAGATAAGATGTGAAATCCGCAAGCACTTAAATTCAGAATTTAAGAAGTTTTACTGGGTCCACAATATGTTTAGAGCTTTGAGAAAACTGGTTTTGCTGCTTAGCTCACAAGTAGTTTTATTTCTGCATGTTCGGGAGTAGCAGTCCCTAAAAGTAGCTAGCTTCATTATGGTTAGTTGATGTTTAGCTTCAAGCTTTTATTTATCTTCTGAATTTAAACGTATTTATTAATTATTATAACTTCAAATATTGCTTCAAACCGGGAGTCTGGGGTATTCTCCAGTGCTTTGTTACCGCATCAAAAACGAGAAATTATTCGGTGAAACTGAAGACGTAGAGAAAAATTTTAAAATTAATGTTATGACCAGAAATTTCCCTCCCCCCCTCTATAAATTTGTGATATGAGGATATGACCACCCTTGATGGCTGATCGGAATGGCTAAAACCTGACTTGACCTGTGTAAGTTGGAGTTAACTTTTATACAACTGAACCTTAGCAATCAAGTTCCCCCAGCCTTGTCATGTAAAGCTTAAACCCGCTGATGGCAGCAGGAAAAATTCTTGGAGAGTAAATACATACTTTTGAGAACAATTTAGGTATATTTTTCAAGTTTTAACAAAATTTAGTAATTTTATTGGTTTTGATGGGTTAGTGGAGGGGCAGTTACCCCGTTACCTCCCTCTTGTTAGTAATTTTGATATATTTACCCCTTGAAAAATCGAGTTTTACTCGATAACTTGCCGATCCATGCGGGCCTGTTAAAACTATCGTTTGGATTTAAACAACGTTCTTAATGGATTAGATCGATTAGATGTTTTTTGTTTTATGATTAAAAGACTTTTTAACTTTCCACTGTAAATAAGTTTAACTTTTCAATTATTGATGGTTATGGCCTCTAATGGGGGGCCTCTAATCAGCTGTAAAATTGAGTAAAGTAAGTTTACTACAACTTTTCTGCTCTGCGCGTCATACCGTAAGTTACGCCACTGCCTTGGAACAAAATTATTCGATCTTCTCTTTTTTGGTTGGTAGAATGCATCGGTGCCATCTTAGATCGTAAAATATTTCGTTGGTGAGTATCGTAATATTTTACATAATAATTCAATAATTAATCAATTTTCAAGCACCAACGTGCAAATTATGATCGCCCTTGATTAAATCCTCATGTATTTTCTCCAATAATTTGATATTTCAAATTGTTTAAATTTTTCATACCTCCCCTTATAATTGCATTAACATTTTATAAGTCGACGTAATTGTTGAACATGTACCTTGCAGTTGATTCAAAAGTTTAAATTGATAAATAAAATGACCGTATAGGTATTTTAATGTAATTTAAAGTTTTTACATGATTACATAACAGAGGTCATTTTGCTTTTTGTTAAAGAAAAATGGCTGGGAGACTTTTTGCTCTCGGCTGCAGATTGAGATCTGTACAATTGGTACCACGTACATTGAGTGTTGCAAATCATGGCACCAGTCATCAGCCGTCGGCTATTGGTAATCGGGAAGTGGTAGGATATGGAATGAATGGAGAACCCGTATATATGGATAGAATCGACTTTCCCTTCCCAGCAGTAAGGTGGAGCGAAACTACACCAAGTATTAAGGTAATAGCCATTTGTAAATCTATCGATAGTTGATTAATAGGTGTCAACTTACAGGCTCTACGTGAAAAAGAAAAGGGAGACTGGCATAAACTCACCGTTGAAGAAAAGAAAGCTTTATATCGTGCTTCATTTTGTCAAACTATGGCCGAATTAAATGCACCAACAGGAGAATGGAAAAGTATACTTGGAGGCACATTTTCCATAATGGCTCTAGGACTTTGGTTATTCATTTTCATGAAGTTATTTGGTAAGCTCTATAAAAAACAATCGTTATCACTTAATTGGATTTCTCATTTTTTAGTTTATCCTCCTCTTCCTAGTAGTTTCACCGAAGAGGCCCAAAAGGCACAAATGAGACGTATGTTGGACATTCACGTCCAACCTATAACTGGTTTATCGTCCGAGTGGGATTACGAAAAGGATGATTGGAAGAAGAAATGAACATCTAGTTAAAACAAAATTTAAATGTCCAAGTTAATAAATGAACTTTTGATGATGACAGCCATTAATTGTTCATTTTTTATGACAGTAGAAAATTGTAATAGAAATAAGTGTAACTCACCTGTTTATTGGTGTAATAATTTTTATCACGAGGGGCTTTTATTTTATTATGTTTTATTTAACATGCAAGTAAAGTGAAAAATTGAGCTGTTAATAAAATTTCAACTAAGTTTTTTTTACATTTTTACCTCTATTTTAAGAAATACTTTCAAATACTTTTTGATTTTTTACCACCGAAGAAGTAAATCTGTATAGAAGTTGAACGCTATTTGGGGTTTCTTAAGGTCGGAATCTCATAGCTTTCTATTTTGAATAAACGATTATGGACAAGCCGATTAAAAAAATATATTTTTTGAAAACGAGAGCGAGGTTGTTCTCTCTGTAACGCAAGTATAGTTTATTCAAGGAAAAACATCTGCAATAGTTTTTTTTATCGCTTATCCCCATAAGAAAAATGTGGCTAGATAAAGGTTACCGTTAATGTGCGAAAGTATCTATTAATTCAAAAACGGTAATTTATTTAATGAGAACGAGTGAAAATATTTTGATACGATTTTGCTAGTAATTTTGTATTTATACAGTTTTATAAAATGTTTTTCATGAATTTGACATAAACGACCTTGAAAAGTTAGAGTAGATAATAGTTAAGTTTGAATTATTCTCAATTACCTATTTATTTCTTTTTTTATATTATTAAATTTCTTGGTTCCTATTTGGTTGTTGTGTCAGTAATAAAGGTGAGTTTTAATTTTGATTGTTTCGATAAATTTTCGTTATTACTGACCATTATGTGAAAGTGTCATAGAGGTGAATTTAATATTGATGTTTGATAAACATTTTTGGATTGATGACACATTCGGGAGTTCGTCGTTCGCATGCAAGCAAATGATAATGATAAATTAAAACCACAGTCTAAATTTAGTTAGCCTTATGTACTGGTAAAATTCTTGTTCTTGTTACTTGTTTCGATATGTTATTTTTGCACATTTAAGTTATTCAGAGATATTTTTGGTAGGTATACCCAGTTTTCAATAACTACCCATCTTTTTTGTAGACCCTTTTTTACATCTTACTCCTTTGTTTTAGATGGCTGCTGTTGGAGAGTTATGGCTTTCTTGGTTTAGTTGTTGTGTTCCTCAACCACAAAAACGACATAGGCATCGGATCGATAGGTAAGTCTTATTTATTCTATTTTCCTTCGATTCTTAAAAATTGACAGGTAGGTTTTCTTACTCCTAACAAGTTTCTCAGTAATTGCAATGTATATTTTTGATAATTAAACAAACTAGACAAATAAAAGTAGGTTAACATTCCTGCTATGTTTAAAGTACATCGACATTAGAACTGTTAGAATCCACTACTCTGTCAAACAAGAAAATTATTGTTAGAGAATGTAAATCAAATATGAGGGTGGACCCCAGGCTTCACCCTGAGTATATTTTGTATATTTTTTGTATATTTTAAATTACATGTTTGTACTCTTTCGTCGTTCCATTTTAAAAAGGAGAGCTAATTTGTTTTATTTATTTACTAATATCTGATTCAAACAATCATTTTTGAACTGAGTACAAAGATTACCATCAAATTGTTTGCAGAGGCAATTAGATTTTCTAACAATATAACAAAAGAATAGTTAAAATGTGTGTTGTATTATCATGGTTTATCCAAATTTTTCTTCAAGTTATGAAAATTGGTTTTAGTCACTTCAACTTCCTCTACCTATTACATTTTATAGTAGACATAGAGGAAGTGTAAATCGTTATCACGATAAGAACGATTTTTGAGATTTCAACGGAAACACTTATACGTTTTGACTTTTCCTGTATTTATTCTGCTAATTTTTTATATCGTATTATAGAAAATTTAATTATCAAGAAACTAAAGAACTTTATTTTTACTTATCTGTTTTGCATGCTTATTGATCGTTCTGACTTGAAACCGCATGTTTCATATCTTTATTTGTTAAGCTGACAGTAGCTCTTAAATCTTAGTTGCTCCGTTACATAAAATTTGTGATTTGCCAACCACAACAAAACAAAATTATTATAAAGCACTCCATTAGTATAAAAAACATAAGTACATTATAATTAACAGAGATTTTTTTTATAATCATTTTGTAGCGATTGAGTCGGATAAGTCGATAAGTAGGATAAGAAGATAATCAGATTAAAAAAATAACGAATAAAGTGTTCAAATGACCTTAAAATATATAAATTATAACCTGTATAATAATAAAATATTCCAAACAAGAATACTATCTTTACTCAGTTGTTTTTGAACTATTATAATATTTCGATAAAAATAAAATAGCTTGGGATGTACTTCAGGCTTCACACATTACTTTCCCATCATCAGTCTTTTCCTGAAATGTTTTTTCTTTGATTTACTCTGTATGCGTCAACAAATAAGTGGGATTATCCGCCACCTTTTGGTTACATGTGAGAAATAAATATAAAACCGCACTACTCGGTTTGGAAAGCGCGTACACACGCTTTTTTCCCAACCAATCGTAAAGTCGACACGTTTTTAGGGCTAAGCTTTCCTAAACTTGGAAAGTGCCAGACCGAACTCGGTAGCTTAAATAATTTAAAATTTCTTATCTCTTTTTGGTAACAGCATGCAAAAGCACTTTTGTATTTAAAAGAAAAAATTACCTCAATTAACCCTAATATCCTAATAATAGAAAAAAGAAAATCTTGCTTGATTGCAAGCAAGTTACAATTTGAATTAAAATTTAAAAATCAAAACACTTATTACATTGTTAAATAGATTACTCAGACTCAGACTACTCAATACAAAATTCCTACACATAATTTCATAATCATTTTAGCCAACTTAAAAGCCGGATACACTTCCGCGAAACTTCCTGTATGTGGTTTTTATGATGTTATATAATATATACGGTGATCAGGAATTAAGGGAGAAGTCATAAAATGTGATTGTACAAGAGAGTAATATTAACCCTTTTGCCGTCACCCACTCATGGATTTTTGACGACAATTATTGGCGTTTCCCGCAGCAAAAGGGTTAAAGCGAAGCAGGCCCGTAGCCAGGGGGGGCTCGCGCCCCCCCCGAAATGTTCAAAAGCAAAAAAAAAATTTGAAAATAAATTTGAATTTTGAAAATAAAATAGGTTAATAGATATATTTTTAAAGTGGGAACAAAAATTTTCGGAAGGGAAACTCTAAAAAAATTTTTTTTTATGAGTGCCCCCCCCCCCCCCCGAAATGAAATCCTGACTACGGGCCTGAAGCGAGGGGTAAATCACGGTAAAAAATCGTGTACACCAGACTTCCTGCTACTTCGGACTTCCCTGACTTTCTCGGACTTCCCAGACTTCCTCGGACTTCCCCAGACTCTCCCGGACTTCCTCAGACTTCCCCGGACTTCCTCAGACTTCTGAATTTACTGATGCGACTATTGTTCTAGTGATCTATCTGGAAACACGTGAAAACCTAAAAAAAAAAAGATCCCGCGTCTTTTTCCTTGTGCTGGTTTTAGTTCCTGACACTTCCCGGACTTCTAATATTACTGCTGTGACTATATTGATTTATCTGTAAAGACAGTTGAAAACCTAAAAAAAAAAAGTCCCTCGTTATCCCGTGCACTGGTTTTACTTCCTCATATTTCTTTAGACTACCCCAGATTTCCTCGGACTTCCTAAGACTTTCCCGGACTTCCTCAAACTTCCTGGGGACTTCCTACAAGCTGTACACCAACCTTCCCGGGAGATTTACCCCTCGGGTTAAAGTTTATAAATTTATTTTTAGATTGCACATTTAAGTTTTGATTAAACCTTTTGGTCCTCGATATGAAATCGTGGGGACTTTGGCCTGGTTGGCTCCAAATGCTCAATGATTTAAACTACCTTCTCCCCCCTTTTTTTAAGGTAAATGTGCATTAAGGAGGGAAATCCATTTAGCAGGTTGAAAAAAAATATTATTGCATAAATGAGCAGAAAAAAATATCAAAAATATGTTTCGGAGGTTTCAAATCTAACTTTGAAGTAGAAATGCTATACATATTTTGTTTCATGTATCTGGTTGAATAAATCTTACTTGAAACTTTTAACTTCAATTTACTTGAAACTACTATGTACATTTTGAAAGTTTGCGGGCACGATTAGTCAAAAACTAAAAAAACAATTAAAGTGAACTTGGTGAATTCAAGTGCACAATTAAATTCTATAACCTAAAAAAATTATATATAAATTAATCTCAATTTTTATTTTCAGTTTCGCTTATTTTCTTTAATTTAACATTTTTTACTAGTTTTTTGGATTCATCGAGGACAAAAACTTACAACTAAACTAAAAAAATTTTGTAATTATCCTTTGGTTGAGTTTCCCCCCTTAAGTATCTAACTATAAATGAACCATATTATAACTGTTTTACCAGAAAAAATTTAAAACCTTCAGATTGAAATTAAGATATTTAACAAAGAGCTTAATATATTTTATTTTCATAAATTTCCATTGTCATTGGGAAAAGATCAAGTGATTAAAATAAAACGCGAATAAAATTTATAATGATTTCAAAAATAATTATGAAATATGTTTTGTTAAAACAATAACATTAAGTAATACAATCACGTACTATTACACCTAACAGTGAAACTGCAAGTCAGTTGTTAACAATTTGAATTCCTTTTTTTTTCGGTATAAATATATTCAGAATGAATCATACATATTTTGTCAAATTTCTGAAATAATCTACTATTTTTTATTTTAAGATATTTGTTGTATTACAAGTTGTTGAAAGTATTTTGTATTTTTACATTTAAATAATTTTCAGGTCCATGATTGGACTACCAATGAATTTTCAACATACTGCTCATATAGGTAGCAGGGATGTGGAAATGCCAAACGATCAACTAGCAGCACTCCAAATGCAAATGAAAAGTAAAGGCGGATACGAAAATTCATACAAAGTAAGTTATTATTTTACACCTGATCACTTTGTTAGTCTGACGTTTTTAAATTTTTTAGCAAACAGAATGGTGCCGATAATATTGAGTCTCTTATATTTTACTATTTATTTTATGTAAATTTATTTCGAATGTAATGGAAATGCAACTCGTTTAAATAAGAATTATTGGTTAATTGAAATTTATGTCGTTAGTGAAAGAGTTGGTCAATGTATCGTTTGATGAAATTGTTTTTTTTTATTGTTAAGACAAATATTTAATGCGTTGTTTCCTTGGAAAAGGGAGGAATTAATATTAAGTTTATTTATAATGATGGTAGTTTTAGTTTGTAATAAATTATTTTAACTTTTCTGTAAAGCCAAATATTAATTTCAGTTTTTCGAAAGGTGGCATTTAATTGTTTTTACAATTTATTATAATATGTATTGTGATGTTATACTTCCATTAGGCAGTGTATAATAATTTAGTTATTTAATTTTGGTTGTGTCTTCTTTTAAGTCAAATTCAGTGCCAAAACTATCATTTCATTTTTATACTTGACATCTTTTGATGTTTTTAAAATCATGTTAATTGGATACTATGTTCATCATTAATAATTAAAAACTTTTTTTAATCTTTTGTTCCATTTAAAATATTTCGAAGAAAAAGAGCAATACAATTTTATGCAGTCGACTGATAAATATATACATTACCTATACCTTTACACACATGAAAATGGTGTGTGAACCTTATTCTGCCTTGACCGTAACTGTCTAAAGACTTTTAGAAAACTATTTTTGCACAAATTTATAATGTAAAGATCAGCGCACTGGTGTTAATGTTAAAAATAAAATATCAAATATTTTCATTAGGAAAATGGTTGTTATTGTACTTAATTGCCAAGAACATATTTACAGTTCAAACATTGTATATATTGTGTAAGAATATGTAGTATATTAATACATAAATGTTACATTTAAGTATTATTTATTTCAATAATAAAATACCATCCTAATAGCGTAATTAATAATTTATTTTCAGGTCATTTTTGAAATTGTCAATTTTTTTGGATAATAGATTTTTTTGGATAATAGGCGCGAGTTCCGGAAGGTTAACATTCCATAAAAACTCATGTTTTGCTGTAGGATTGCACATTTTGAACATTTTTAAGCTGTTTTTTTGTAATTTCCATGGGAGCTTGTGAGTAAGAGTTCTAATTGCCGTTATTGGTGGGAGTTATATGCGACATCCTATACTGCTCCTTAAACGTCGGACATAAAAGTGGGCTGGAACATCCCATAGAGGTTAATACTTGATAGGCACTAGGACAGAACATCACGCTTTCTGACGGCTAAATTATGTTACGTTTCTATAACAGGTTTGTGTTTAGTGAGAGTCTCTGATACCTGCTCCTGCTTGTCTCCGAGACTGTTCTCAAATCGTTATCCATTTGTGAATCTAGTCTTTCGACTGTTTTGCTTCAAGCAGACACTAGCCTTTACAATGGGAGAAACGTCACATAAAATATATTTTTTTTATAGAATTATCCTTGAATATAAGTTTACAATAGCTTGCCGTTTATGCAAAAACAACCTTGAACAATAATATCGTTTCAAGTTGCAAGTAACTTCGTGTACCGAAGTACACGTACCGGAGATTTGTTTTCTAGTTACGTCTGTAGGACTCGTGACTAACAATGGTGATCTTAATTAGGTCGGTGGGGTAGAAAAGTTTCCATTAGACTAACAATAATGGATGTTTACATTTTGGAAGAGCTGTTGATAAAATTATAATTCATAAAGCCACTTGGAATGGTTTAAACTTCGTGCATTTTCTCGGTGAACCCCCCCCCCAACGGATTTCGTATTTCGAAATTCTGTGATTTGAACAAGTAATTAATAGAAACTCGGAAATAATTTTTGAAATTTAATTCATAGTGCAGTTTTAATCGAAAATCAAATCAACACACGTGTTAAACGTACTGGAATCGAAATCAAAGTCAGAATTAAGAAAGTAAATGGTACACCCAGTAAACCTTTTTGAAAATTAGTTTTGAAACCAAAATTTTAATAAGTTCATAAGTTTGTGATTTATTTTTGTTTGTTATTTTAAATTTCAGTTTGAATCAGTGTTTTGAGTTTCGATTATATATTATCGATAAATATTAATTTGAGGTAATATGTAAATTTTTTAGTTTTTTGAAAATAATAATAATAATTTGATTTCTCTTTGAATTAAATTTTATCTCCCCTATCTAATGATAAGAATTTTAGATAACTCTAGATAATTATTACGGATAAAGTAACTTTTTGTTGAAACGGAATATTTAACAAAATCAAATTACTTACGGTTTTTCTTATTTTTTATATCTATGAGCAACTTGTGCACCACCGTGTACATTACAAACGCATGAGTGAAGAAAGTTAACTACGGTCAAGTTGGCTGCAACAATCTGCAGTTGTTGGTGTGCGTCGTTACGGTGGTGAATTTCAAAATAAATGTAAATATGGCGCAGTGCAATAATGTCAGAAATTCTCAGTCTTCCCACAGTGAACTATTTAATTATTATTTAACTATGAATATAAACAACATATGCAGGATATGTTTAGAAAAGGGGCCAAAGTTGATGCCCATATTTGATCCAATAAAACCTCCACACTTTTCTATATTAATTATGGCTTGTGCTTCAGTACAGGTAAAGTAATTGTATTGCAATGTACATCTTTCATTAGTAATTGCAACGTTTGTTATTTTTTAATATTTGTTTTTAGGTTATGGAGGGCGATGGATTGCCGCCGTTTATTTGTCAAAAATGCATATCGAAGCTAAACGTTGCGTTCCAATTCAAATCGCAATGTGAAAACTCGGATGCTAAGTTGCGACAATGTTTTGAAAATTTACGTAATTTGCCTGCAACTCCCGATTTGTCCAGTTTCATCGATGTTAAGAAGGACCACTCCACTAACGAGTTTCTACAAGAGGAAGTACAAATTGCCACCGATGTTAGTTTACAAGACGCTAGCCAATTGCAGTTGAACAGTTCTCAAATTGATGAATCGAACACTGTTCAAAGTGTTAGTAGTGCCAACAGTGACATGGGAGAACCTCAGTTACAGACTTTAGAGAATGTTCAGTTAGATTCTTCTGAATCTTTAAGCGATCTTCATACGAAATCATTGAGTGATTTAAAACTTGAAGTTTACGATATGAAAAATTCTGAAATCAATTTAAAAGTGGACGATATTTCCTTGGTGGATTTGTCGCAAACAAATGGAACTATTAAGCAAAAAAAAACAATTAAGCAACATCAATGTGATACATGTGGGAAATTTTTTAGAACCAAACCGGGATTGGTTCATCACATTCGTATTCATACTGGCGAACGCCCTTACGTTTGTCATTTATGTGAGAAACGATTTATTAATGGAGGTCATCTACACACTCATATGCGTACACATACGGGAGAAAAGAATCACGTTTGTGCTGCTTGTAGCAAAGCATTTGCTACCGCTCAACAACTCACTAAACATACCATTGCTATACACACATCGGAACGACCTTATGGTTGTACTTACTGCACCAAGAGATTTGCAAGTTCCAGCAACTTAAACACTCACGTTAGGATTCACACAGGTGAAAAAAATTATCATTGTGATCAGTGTACGAAAGCATTTTCTACCAAAGGACAATTATATCAACATTTATTAGTGCACACAGGTGAAAAAGCATTTTTGTGTGAATATTGCAATAAAAGATTTTCACAAAAAGCCCATTTAGTAAGACATTTGAAGATGCACAAAAGTTAAGACGGATTTTGTTTTTTAATCCGAGTTAATGAAAAGTACGATACTGCATTTTTGTTAAAAAATCAGTAATTTTGAGATTAATCAACATGAAGAAAAATGATCAAATACTCATCAGGTGAATTTTGAACCAGAGCAAGTATTGAACAATGTTGAATTAATAAAAAGAAGAGGAGATGGGCCGAAGGAAGCATATTCGGACAACTCTTGTACATCGATTTGTCAGAGGTTATACGAGAATAACACCAGAAAAGTATTATTCAATTTAATACACTTAATTTTTATTGGAATGTAATGTAAGTTAGTTTAATTTATTTCATTAACCTAGACTAAGATTATGTACAATCGATACTAACATTTGAAGAGCACATGGGAATAATGAACAGAGTCACAAGTTTTATATTTTGCAGAAATTACAATTAACGATTTACATATCCACAGTTGAGTATGTAATATTTATAGTATTTAAAAAACGTTTTGACGCTGGATTAAAATCATTTTTATATTACTAGAAGATACCTACCATTACCGTCTATCAGATGGCATTAATAGTTTATTTTTCATCAAAATTGGACCATGATCGTTATTCCCGTGTGCCCTTCATTTATTTATTACAAACAAATTGTTGTGTATGTTGTACACAAACCTAAATCTGCTAATAATTTTAGCTAAGTTTATATCACAGTATTTTTTCAAATTATGCAATCAGCTAAATTCAATTCATAAGAAGTTTATTTTAATTTATTTTTAATTAATTTCGTTTATTTTATTAAGAAACGTTTCTGAAGAGTGCTCTATTATTTTATTTTATCATAAGAAGTTTCTTTAATATGAAAGAAGTTATCATTTCTTTTGTGTATATCAGTGGTTCTCAACCTTTTGGAGTCATGGAATACTTATAAATTTCTTCTAGGATCGATCACCTAAATTTATAAAGTTTATTATAATAAATTTTCTAACATAGCCTTTATTCTTTGAATTGAAAACATCAATATGAAATTAACAAATTTACAAAACTTAACAAACAAATTTCGCGAAACAATTTCATTATGTTGGCAGAACATCAGTGTTCCGCAGAATCTCGGTTGAGAATCACTAATGTAGCAAGTCGGAATTCAACATATTATTTTAAATAATATAAATAAGGCAATAAATTCATTTCAATACCTATTTATATTTCAAAATATAAATATAATACAACTTTATGTTAACAAAATAAAGTTTATAAAATTAAACTTTTTTCACTAACTTTTTTTAAGTCACAATTCGCGATTTACCTACCCTTGGTGGCACTCATGGTTGCTACCAAATGTCAATTACATGGCGAACTGATACCAACTATAAATGGGCATACACACGATCGGACATGCCTTCGCACCTACCTCAAAGCATGGGAGCTCGCGAGTAAGTGCGAACGTGTGTACATATGTTGAACTGATGGCGCGTTCAGGCTAGTGGCGCGATGTGAAACGAATCTGGCGATTCTTGATTTTTTGGACTTGCACGCAGGCAAGTTTCAACGTGTGTATACTTATCGCGCGCCAAGTTTCAATGCTAATTAAACACAAATCTTTCATATTCAATGATAGTCCACTGCATTTAGGATTTTGATACGGAATAATTATATCCTACAGTTTTTGCACGTTTTCATATATATTATGGTGTCCCGAATAACGTCTCAAAAGTCCGAAGGTGGGGGGGAGCTCCGCCAAACATGTGGGAACAATGTCAAGGTGCTCTAAAACGGTTTTTGACGATTTTTGACGATTTTCTCGGTTTCCATCAGTTTTACGAACAAAATACCTCGAATAAAAAAGAAAGACACGATAATTCTACACAAAAAAGGTTCTATAAAATTTTTCAGTCCGAGCAATACTTTTCATGATAAACCCCGCTGAAAAAATACGTATAAAATTTTTTTTTAACGTAAAATATAGGAAAAAAATAATTTTGGTTTTAAATTTATGGTTTAATATTATTTATTGAAGAAAGAAGAATCTGAAGAGTTTATATTATCAGATATTTCAGGTTCTGTGTTGTTTGTAGTTTTTTGTTATGATGAATCGTCTTCGATTGGTTCAGCATTTGAGCAAGGTTGGCCATGGCAATTACCGCAAACTGATGAGCAATGTAGTCCTAATCTTCGATAAGTGCACAATAGTCCACAACCTTTTGCGCAATTGCTAAAAATCATGTTTAAAAGACAATTAGGTACGGAAAGTTGGAATGTTGTTTTTGGCCACAAAATGTCGTCTTTTGACAGCCATCCCCAATCCCAAAGCAAGTATATACCCTCTACCGACAAAACCCGATGGGCCTGCTCGGCATAGAAAAACAATGAGGGAAAGAACAGATGTTTAATCCAACATCTCTTTCAGAATACGGTGGCCTTTATAGTAGTTTTAACATTCCCACATCCATCCACATGTATTCAAACTTTGAATTAATATTTTTTATTACCGATTTTTTCATTATATTTTATGTTTTAATCTGAGAAAAAAAAATTTATACTTCATATTTTTCAGCGGAGTTTATCATGAAAAGTATTGCTTGGACTGAAAAATTTTATAAAGCCTTTTTTGTAGAGAATTATCGTGTCTTTATTTTTGAATAGAGGTATTTTGTTCGTAAAACTGATAGAAACCGAGAAAATCGTTAAAAACCGTTTTAGAGCACCTTTACATTCTTGCCACATGTTTGGCGGAGCTTCCCCTCCTTCGGACTTTTGAGACGTTATTCAGGACACCATAATATATATGAAAACGCGCAAAAACTATAGGATATAATTATTCCGTATCAAGGAATATTTTTTGACTATTTTCTGTGGACTATGACATAATGATGTTTTAATGAAAATCGCGAATATAAATGATATTATATTATAAGAACCACTAATACGGCGTTTTTCGTTGGAATCTTGTAGTACTTAAAACCACCGCGAAATTGGCGGGATTGCTTTACTTTAGCGGGTTCAAATATGGTAATTCGAAAACTTGAATTGGATTAAATTTTGTATGCTTATTAATTTTATATTGTAAAAATATAATATTTCATTTTTTTAATTTATTTATATTTTATTTAATAATTTAATTTCATATCATTTTATTTTACAGCATATACTGTAATATATTCCAACGGTGGCTACTTTCCTGCCACCAATTTAAGGGGATTTTTACCCTAAGGTCCTATTTTCGGCATAATTTTACAATTTTTACGGATAAACAAATTACAAAATGTTTACGGTAAATTTACTCTTATAAACCGGCTAATTTTTATCATAAAAATGTTGAGTTTTACAGTATTATAAGGTAATTGTACACAGGGACGAGCCGAACCGACTCTTTTGAGGGGGGGGGGAATAGTCTTGAAATTGGCTACTATAATGACCTTTTCTTTTTTTACCTTTTTTGCTTTGCTGCAATTTGTGCGATTTGTATTTGTAATTGTGTAAGTGCGATTTATTGTATCCAATAAATTCGGATAACACTTTTAAAATCCAATAAAACAAATAAGACAATGTTTAGTTAGTCAAAAAGTATATGTCATTAAAAGTCTATTTATAACGAAAGGTCACATTACATTTTTTGGAATGACTCCAGCTTTAACCTTCTTAACCAGCTTCAAACGCTTCTCAAACCCGTCACAAGCGGCACGCACAGCTTCTATCGGCATTTCATCCCAAGCGCTCTTGATAACTTTCTTGAATTGGTTCAGATTTACAATTTTATAATCATTATGATTCGGAAGTATGTATGACGCCACACAAAAATTTAAAGGGTTCAAATTTAGAGAGCTGGTAGGCAGTGGCGGATCATGACGTTCGGCAGACTGAGGCGCAACTTACTTCAGCGCCCCTTTCCTTCTGGAATATGCCTACCCAGTAGGCCGTATATTTAAAAAACAAAGACAGTTTTTCTCGAATATCATTTTTGATACGAATTCATTACATATTACATAAAATTTAAAAAATAAATATAAAATTCTGCTGTCAACAATAAAAAAAAAGAGAAAACAAAACATTTCATAAAAAATAAATAAAAAATGCTATCACACAAAAGACTTTAAATATGAGCTGAAAAATAAAAATAAAATTCTGCTCTGTCAACAATAACAAAAAGAGAGAAAACAAAACAAAATATTTCATAAAAAAATAAATAAAAAATGCTATTACACAAAAGACTCTAAATATGAATTTTTCTGGACTTTCTTTTTGCAAAGTCATCTATCACATCATCAAAGTTCAGTTTTTGCATGACTTCTCTTTCGATAAAAAGAACTGAAAGGGATTTCAAATTTTCTTGAGATAAACTATTCCGCTGATAATTTTTTATTCGTTTGAGAACGGAAAATGATCTTTCTCCACTTGCGTTACAAATGGGTATGGTTAAAAATATTTTCAAAATGGTTTCAACATTGGGAAAAGTTGAAGATAGACCGTCTATGATTAATTTGTACATATCTTCGGGATTCGACAACTTCATTTCCTTCGCAAAGCTTTGGAATTGAATAAATTCTTCTTTGAAAAGGGATGTATCAATATCTTCTTTGTACAATTCGAGCAATCTGTCTATGCACAAGTCTCTTTCCACTGTAGAAATATTGGTATCAAAAATGAATTTGAAGTGTGCCAGAATTGAATTGTATGCTTCAGCTCGTTTTTCCATCTCAACTATCAGAACGTCGCAGACAACATAAAATACATTTACGATGAATGATTTTCTGCCACACAAAATTGTATCGTTCTCTACAGATTCGTCAAATGGTATTTTTCTTTTTCTCGTCCTGTTTCTCTCATCTTGAAATGTCCTAGATTCTGTCAGTGTCCCAGCCTCCTCTTCGATGATTTCGAAATTATTTCTGGTGTGCATTATGTGGTCTTTTAAAGATTTCAGCAAAGCAACTCCATTGAAAAGATTCGTATGAGTATCTTGAAGACTCTTACTGGTGATGTTGATTCGTTGTAATAATTTTTCCCACATAACGGTCAGGAGAGCTATTTCATATTCATCGAATGATTTTAAAAGTTTTTGAGCTTCAATTTTACCTATGGGTTTCTCATGTGTACTGTTGGTTACTGCAGTAAGAGCTTCTTTAATTGAACCGTAATTTTGTTTCAGTGCTGACACAGCATCTGCCCTGGCTGACCACCTAGTATCACATATCCTTTTCATATTTGGTGATTTCTTCGGCAAGATATCCATCAACGTTTTCCAACGACGCGTCGATCCAGAAAAAAATACGAACAGATTTTGCACAAAATCAAAAAATCGTATTGCTACTGAACAAGATTCCGCGGCACAATTCCCAACTAAATTCAAGGAATGGCTAGCACATGGAATGTAAACGGCATTAGGAGAATGTTCTTTTAATCTAGTTTGTAGACCACTATATTTCCCCGACATATTTGACGCATTGTCATAAGACTGTCCTCTGCACTTAGTTAAATCTATTTTGAAAGTATTCAAGACATCTGTGATAATTTTTGCCAAATACGCCCCATCATGATGCTCAATTGAAACGAATCCAAAGAAGCATTCTTTAATTTTCCCAGCCGTATTCACAAACCTCAGAATAACAGTAAGTTGATCTACATGACTCACATCTGGTGTAGAATCGACGATAATAGAGTAGTACATAGCTTCTTTAACTTGCGCAATTAAATGATTAGTGACCTTTTCACTCATAATTTGAATAAACTCCTCACACACATGATGAGATAGGTAATTAACATGCCCTTTTCCTGTGTTCGAGAAGCGCTCTAAATGATTTTTAAGGAAACTGTCAAACTGCGCCAAATATTCAATACATGTTAGATAGTTTCCCTTTCGTTCTGAATATTCTCCTTCCCTATGACCCCGGAAAGCTATTCCAAGCGAAGCTAATAATTTAACTGTAGCAACAATTCTCTTCAATATTTCACGCCAATAATTTTCTTCCATTTCACATTTTTCTGCAAGACTGCTGTCGACTCGCCCAGTAACTGATGAACGTATTTTGAAGCGACACATAGAAGATATATGTTCCTTGGAGCATTCATGATCTTTTAAATCTCTTGAAATATTTTTCCAGGAATTGTAACCCGTAATCAGTTTATTACTTGATTTTGAAAATAATTTACATACAAAGCAATATATCTTTCGACTTGTTTCAGAGTATATTAACCACTCTCGTTTCTCTTTCTTGCCATTTGCTTTGGTGCAATAAAAGTCACTAGTATGGAAATTTCTCATATAGGTCCTGTTTCTATCAGTATATTCAATTTTCAAACTAGATATATCGACAACGCTGTGTGGAATAAATTTTACAAGATAATCTATTTTTCTGTCAGATAAATTACTAGGCCACAAAGCAATGTCATTTGAACACGGAAGTGAATCCTCATAATTTTCATAATTAACATTACAATTATCCTCTTCTTCAATATTATCTTCCAATTCATCAGATTTTTCATTTTCATCTAAAATTAAAATAAAAAAAAATTGTGAACTTCCAAAAAAACTTAAATTATTATTATTATCTATATCTACAGTGTGTTTCACTTAGATTGGTAACACCTCAATAACTTTTTTATTTTTCAATTAATAAAAAAATGAAAAAATCGTTTATCTGTATACAATGTATATGTACTTACTTGTTGAAGCATCAAAAAATGGTGAAAATTCATTGTTTTTATTGAAAATACAGTCTTCTTCCTCATTACCCGTACTTGATGATGACGGTAATGTTAAACTTTCGTTAATAAAGGAAATATCACTGCTACACTTTGATGCAGACTCATTTGTCTCTATAATTTCATCAGTTTTTTTTTGCGGAATTAAAAAGCATGACATGGATTGTCGTAACTTATCTTTCAAAATGTCTTTTTCTTTCTGTAACCTGCGGTTTTGAGCACCTGATTTCTTTTTATTTCCATTCATTATGAATCTCAAAAATTAAAATAAATGTTTAACATCCAAAACAACTATTTTTGCTCACGGCGAAATCGCGAAATTCGTTCAACCTTCCCGTCGCCCTATTGCCTACTACACCGAGTACCACTGCCAAATGCAATTCGCATCTCCGACGCGACACCAAGGTATTGTTTTATTCGGGTTCACAGTCAACGTCAACAGAGTCACGCAATCTCTTATTGAAAGCGGACTCCCGTTGCATCATTCATGCTACAACTGGACCACTGCATCGAATGTTAACTTGTAGTGGGAGCTAGCGGCGAGTCATAACAAGCGCAAACTTTTCACTACAGCCAATGCAGGCAGTAGCAGTGCAGTCAGGATAGGTCGTTGGCTAGTTCGCTAGTTGTCCCCGTTTTTATTGTTTTATTGGAGTTCAATTAGAAGGCGCGATGGTTTTATTCCATGAATACTCAGTATGGAAAAATTTACTTTGTTTTGCCCTGTTTGGCGCCCTCCGCCTGAAAAAATACGAGGCGCGCGCCTCGTGCGCCTCACCTATGATCCGCCACTGCTGGTAGACCCCTCATTCTTTGGTAGAAAATCAGTCAAATTGGCCTGACAATACGCTTCAACCATATTTGCCGTTGGGGATGGTGCTTCGTCTTGTTGGAAGATGTAATAATCATTTCCAAAGGTTTCTCGTCAGTTTGGGGCAACATTTTTCCCAATAAGTTCCTTTTAATAATACTCGGGGTTGATTTTAACACCTTTGTCGATGAATACAAAAGGAAGTTTAGATTTTGAAAACTAGGAACGTTCCTCTGACTCTAGGGAATATCCTGGATCTCTACTGCCCACAACCGATCATCTTGAACATTGTGCGGATGTTCCAGAACAAACAGTTTTTTGTCAGAAAACACAAACTCATCACCTGCGTGCCAGAAAAGTATCGCGTTTCTTCTTTGTAGCATCTTTTCCTCAGAAACTCCGAGTAAATGACAAGTGACAAAAATTTGATATTACCCTCATTTTTTGCCTAAACATTGAGACGTCAAACTGAAAAAAATCATGTCCATCAAGTTGGTATTAAACTCACAATAAGCGGTCGAGAAAGTGTATGCGAATATATTGGACGTTAGATCCAGTTTTTCAATTGTGAGTTAAACCAAGTTCAAGGGTTAACCTACGTTTATGACTACCCTGATTGGTCAGAAATCTAAGTTAACCATTGAATTTGGGTTAACTCACGATTGAAAAACTGGGCCTTAGTAGTTTTGTCAACTGTTCAGTGAATTACCAACTTTTCACAATGTTGGGCGGTGGGGGGAAGCGCCTCCCCCTCCCTCCCCTGGGCACGTCCATGATTGTATATTCCTATAGAAAATTATACCACTATAAGTGAATGTCTACTGTTCAACGGTGGCCACTTTTCTACCACCAATTCAAGGCGAAATTTACCCTACGGTAAATTTTTTTTTCTCTAACAATTTGCGATATAGCCTTCAGCTACCGTCGTGGACTTCCATTTGCTGTGTCGTTTTAAGGGGGGGAAAGTGTCTGAGATACAAAAAAGCATATTTTTGTAATTTTTTTTTCAGAGTACCTTATTTATTAATATTTTAAACTATTTTTACGTTATTAAGCATTATTCTAAGAATATTCTGCTAAATTTTCATAAAAAATATTGAAAAATAAGTCAGTGGTAGTGGTGAGAACCGAGTCACTTCAAAAAAAAGTTTCCATGTGGTAGTTAGGATAACTTACGATTGGTTCATCTGAAATTAAAAAACCATCAAGTTTTCTTTAGTACCTACATAAGTTTATCTTGGATTTGAACGAAGGAATTAACAAAATATTCATTTTTTATATAAAAAACAAGAAAATATGGAAATACTTTCTAGCTTACATATTAGCAAAATCTCTAATTATGTCTCTAATTTCCATTCGTCGATCCGCTATTGCGGCTAATTATTGTAGAATATTTTACTACAAGTAGTTCAGCGAATTCGGGAACAGATGATATTTTTAAAATTTCATCTTGAAGCATCGTTTTCATCATAACTAACTAGTGGAAATTTATTGGATAAATTTTCAAGATATTTTTTCTGTATGGCTTCTGCAGCTTTCATAATTTTATTTTCTTCCATCTAAATTAATTTGTTTGGCCGCAGGCAAGAAAATAATTGGGTTACTTCTTCCATCGCTTTAAATCTCGAATGTACTTGGTTTATAACTACATCTAAAACTTAAAAAAAAAACATTTATACGAAAGATTTCCTCGCAATTATTGAAGCGATGATCTGTTGATAATTCGTCATAATGACTTTTCACAATTTTTCTTCATTTCGGGGTAAATGTTGTGCTAATCTTCCATTTAGTCGCTATTTCTATTGCTTCATCTTTTGCTGATTCGAATATGTTTCTGTAAATCTGTAAATTGTTTCTTACAGTTTCTAAAGACGAGGATGCGGTCATAAGATCTAAATTGCTTTTCTGTAGCAATTTGGACGGTATATTTATCTCGCTCAGAATTTTGGACAAAAACAAACTCGAAATTGCTAATTTTTTTTTGAATTCTTAATGCTTCATTGCATTCGTCCCGTTTTTGACACGCTGTTGAAATTTCGTAAAACATTTTCATTATATCGACAAAGCCAAGTTTAACAGCTGAAAGGGAATCCTTTTCATCCAGCGTGTTGGATTTAATCCTTTTAAGGTTATTTGTGATTCCCCGGAAAATTTCGATAGCATTTTGTACTAAAAGAGCGTTAAAAAAAATAAAAATTTTACTTCTGCCGCTATACCTCCAAATAAAAGTACACCAAATTTTAACGGAATCTGTTTAAACATTTCCGGAGATTTGTTTGGTATGTACTATATTACGCAATTTTTGGTCAATTTTGAAAAAATTAAATTTGTAAATGTTTATCTTGTTTAACTTACATCCGAGACAAATTTAACAACGTGAGGTTCGTGTCGCAATTATCTAGGAATTAGCTTAAAAGCAAAGTAATTAAAACCATCATAGGTTCGAATCTGAATATAAGAAACATTTTTTTTATTACATAGAATGTATAATATTTTTTTTCCATTCATTTATATTATTTACGTGTAAAAGTGATCAAATCTATGTCAATTATCAGTAATTTAATAATTATTTAGAACGATTGAAAATTTATATGCTCCATTGAAAATCTTAAAACAAAATAATTGGGTTATTGTTTTAATAATTCTTATGGCTGTCAGACGTGCTGGTCAGGCCAGGAGTTTGAAAGCTAGTTGTGAGGAAGTTAATTAATTTTGGAATTTTCGCGGTTATATAAAAAAATAATTAAAATCTCATTGTAATTTTGTAAATAGTTATATTTTTAACTAGAAAAAAGAAATACTCACACTGCTGGTGGCATGGTGCAGAGTCATCTTGAAATTTGACTTTATTATTTTTTTTAAAGTACTTCTTTATCGAGGGTACCAAACATTTTTGAATAATTTTTTGGTATTCTGCCCCGTTTTAGGTGCATTCAATAACTACCAGGGCTCCAACCGCATAACAAAACCACCTCCATACCATTTTACTAGTTGGAAACTTCACTGTTTTCCTAGTGCATTCTGGTAGGAGTCGTTCACCAGGTCCACCTCGCACATACTGCAAATCATCAGACCCTATGATATTAAACTTACTTTCGTCTGAAAAAACAACCAACCAGTCTTCTATGGTCCAATTTCTTTTGTTTTTGGCCCATTCTAATTTTTTTTCATTACATCAGTTAGTAATGGGTTTTTACGGGTCTATGAGCCATTAAATTGCATTGGCTATTACAATCCTTAGATACATTTAACTAACAAATGTTAGAAGAAAACTCAAATTTGCTTATTTTATAATATAGAAACAGCAAATTCTTCCACTCATCGGTCCACGACATGTGTTTTCTGGCCAATTCTAGTCTGGATACTTCATGCGCCTCAGTAAGACGGGGTTTACATACCCGCTTCTGGTATTCGGCATGAGGGTGCGGTTGTAAAACCTGCAAATCAGCTCGTATTTGCGATTACGACATATTTTGATTTACCACTTTTTTGAAAATAACACGTTTCTGACGCCTACTATGTTTTGATTGTGCCCCGGTTTTATAATTTCTGCCATAATTTTCTTGCAATTTCATGTAACAGTTGATCACTTTATGTGATCTACTAAGTTTCTTTCCAACTTGCCGATTTGATAAACCCGCATCTTTATAAGTCTTCACTGAAGCAATGTCTTCTACTATTAATTGCTTTTTTCGGCCCATATTGACTGCAAGGGTTAAAATTTGTTTTATTATACAGATATCATTTTTTTAAATTTAAATACAAAAATGTAACCACAATGAAAATCAATACAAATAAAGAATTTATATAAAAAAGTTGATAACGTTAAGTACGTTATCAGATAAAAAGGTAGTTGTATTGAATCTCCTTAAAAATATGTCAGATATGTCGCACCTTCCATAAGCATATGCAAACATGCACAAAGAAAGTGTCATTCTTGACGCCTGTCTTGCAGTTGTTATTGAACATATTGGGTAGTATCCGTTATAATTGTGTAAAAGGGTGAACTGTTAATATCAGGAACTAGTGTAACTTTTAAACATGTTGCGAGACAATGTATAATTTCATTTTGAATTTGAAGACTTAAATATTTTGTAGATCCATTTGGCATACTCAAAACTTGTTCCATAACTTTATCATATTTGGACAAAAGTTGAACTTGAGTTAAAAAATTACTACTGTATTCTTCAACATGTACACTGCCGCTTAGGGAAGTATGCACACTTACTGGTTACCAATTTTATCAATGAAAGCTTAAAAATTACAAAAGAAATTAAACTGTAAAAGATATATAATAATTAAACAACATATTCTATATACGACTACTTGATTATAAAAAACTGATTAAAATTATAAAGACATACCATATACTTGACAAAGGAAAAGTCATTTTCCGAAAGCTCGTAAATTTAATCGTTTTATTTGTTTACTTTTTGATAATACTAATTAATTATATAATTTTTATGTTTCTTATTATCAAATATAGAGTATTAAAAATTACTGGGTGTAATTATTTGATAGAATTGATTACTTTATATTTAATATCAATTAAAATACTTGAAAAGTCAATAATTTTTAAAAAACTGTTATGGACTTGATTCTGACCACTGCATATGTAAGTAAGGAACCCTGAAACAGAATATTGTTAAGTAACGATTTAAAAAATTAAAATTTATTTTTACGTTTCATTCAGAGTTATTCCCACGCATTTGTTGAACCATTTCTTTCAGGATTTTATTTTTCTCCTCCCGTAACCGATTAGCCACTACTAACTGTTCAGTTATTTTTTCCATCGATTGCTGATGCTGTTCTCTAAATGCTTTGCTTTCGGCCAATATCTGTTTATGTATCTCCGATTTTTTCTCTTTAATATCACTAACCATTTTTTCAATGCTTGCTTGGCATGATTGCAATGCCTTAGCAGTTGCACCCATCTGCTTCCTTCCACTCTTTGGTGTCACTGCCTGTAATGAATTATGTTATTGTACATTATGTTAATATAAAGTATATCGCTAGGATAATGTAATAGGATTTTACTCAGTATAAAAAATATACTTACTTGGTGCTTTGGGACGTCACTTGAGGTTAAATTGGCAGTCGAAGTTGAAGGTATCGCTTCTGGTTCAATATCTTCCAAACTTTCTTCGACCAACACTGCAGACCTATAATAAGGGTTAAATGAACATTTGTATTACATTAATAGGTAATTCCTTATATTTTATAGGTAAAATATAAGTTATCATACTTACATATTTGTGTTATCAATAACGTCATTCCTTATCTGTAAACTTGATCTTCCGGACACCGCCAATGGCTCGATATTGTGCTTATGGCCCAGAAGTTCAGCTAACACTCTAAAATAATAAAAAATAATCACATCATCATATGTTATATATCACACTCCTTTTTGCTGCAGTAATTAAGATAATACTTACGCTTCATAAGGGCAACTCGTACGAGCTCTTCCTGTTTTTTTATTATTTAAAACCGTATTTTTATACGATCTTTCAAGAGTTTTATATCTGTTCTCCACTTGTATTGGGAATGCATTGTATCCATGCTTCAAGGTGGCTTCCGAAATTTTTCTCCACAAGGCTTTTTTTGTTCTTATTTTCCGTGCTTCAAGATAACTTTTCTTTTCTTTATATAATGCGAAGTATAGCATTGTATTCGCGTTGTTCCAGGCAAACGCTTCCTTCTTACCCCCATCTTCGTTTCTCTCTCGACCATCAGTATCCGCAATTGTGCTACCATCATCGACAGTATTATTTTCCGTTTGTTCCTTGTTCTTTAACTGTATTAACAGTACTTTGTCTTCTACTACACATTGCAGTGTGTCCTTATCAAAATCTATGTCCTGATACCTTATTTGGAACTTCAAACCTTCTGCAAGTTGTTAATAGTATTTTAAATAGGGGTGCGTGATTATCAAATTTCATAATCGATTATTAAAGATAATCAATTCATTGTGCAATTCTAGAAATAGTTTTGTTGTTGCATCGTTCCAAGAGAATACTTCTTTCTTACTTCTGCACCATAATTGACACCATTAATATCACAATCGATTGTTTTACTAGCATTACCATCGATTGTTCATAATCGATTATTGACCTAAAATTGATTACAAGGCATTACCGATTTATGAATCATATATTTCCAAACTTCATTTTTTCTCTTGAGACTATCCATTTTTAACGATTACTAAATTACCATTACATTTTTCGTTTATATAGTAATTAAATTATTGTGTTGTGGTGTTGGCAAACAAAATTTGGAAATCAAATATCGTTTGAAAGATACAGGGTTTTTAATAAAAACAAAAATAATTAAGAACTTGAATTTTTTTTTTAATATTTAGAATAATTTATATTAGTATTCTAATCTATTGTGGTGTTTCGTGGGTTTTCACCGCTTGATTGGTACGGTATTCAATTTTATTTGTTTTATATCTGCAAATAGGTTCACTTATTGAGAAGAAAATCTAAACATGACTCATGTTGTTAGGGGTCGTCCTTAAATCACGTGAGGTTTTTTAAGACACTTTTTTACCCCCCCTCCCCCCTAGTGATACGTCGTGAGGTTTTAAGCTAACCCCTCCCCCCCCTCTCGATATCACGTGTATTTTTTTACTGAAAAATATCTTATTTTCAGAAACGGTTGAAAAATGAAAAAAAAACAAAAGAAAAATTATCATAACATGTGATTTTGAAAACCATAATATAATAAAATTGAGAATTTAATATTACACACTTGAAACATTAAGCACTGTGCTCAAGTTTTCATGCAGACACGAAGGTTGTAAGTTTGCAAATTGAAAGACACAAAGAGGTAATAATGTGGGTGTTTTATTATGAAAAACAAAATAATAAATTACAGTATGGAACCTGTCCATTTAAAAAGCCGAACCTTTGTCGGACCATGGATTTGCTTGACTTTTTTCCACACTAACAAATAGCCTAGCATTTTTCAGCTCAGCTGTAGGTACTTGTTTGCCGAAGGTCACACAGACAGATATCGTTCTCTTAGAGCCACTCGGCATCATCATTTTCGCAGAGAATCTCAGTAGAAGCAATCGAGCGCCGCGTAATGATGCGTATAGGACGAACATTATGTGTCTCTGCATTATAATTGATCAGTTCCAAAGTTCGAGAATGCAGAGAGATCTTGTGTGCCTGAACATTCTTCTTTGTACAGAAATACAACCCACACTGCTTGCATATTCTTCCTACAAGCTGCTTACAATCATCCTTCAGACTAGGACAATAAAGGTTGTAAGGCAATTTGTCAAAACCTTCAAAAATTTTAGGAGTGATACTAAGAGACTGTCGCAGGAGAAATGGAGCAAACGTCTTGCCGTCGTGCTTTTCAGGCTTCGGAATATATGGGCCACAGGACGACTGGAGAATCGGGTACGGAGGTGGCACGAAGCGTTCCGGAAGAACAAGTCGAAGAGAGCTCCGCATGTTTTTACAGCAAGCACCGTCGTCACTTGACTATTTGTAGGAAATCTCTGTTAAATTGGACGACTCTGTATATTAATTGGTGCGCTAGGAAATTGCGTACGTGATTGTTGGAAATTTTGTGAAATTTGGTTATCATTTTTTATTTGCGAATTAAATGGGGACCAATTGTTACTATTTGTTGAATAAAATAAAAATATGAATGATTTGGGTGAATTCTATTATTTAAATTTGTTTGAAAATTTTGACGTGGTGAATTAAATTTTTGCTTATTTTGCGGAATGTTAGTGTTTTTGCCAAAGTCTTGCAAACCTCTAATTCGTTGTTGATTATAAAAATGACGCGTAACGATATCACTTGCTTCTAACATATTTTTGGGTTCTTTTAAATCTAATTTTACGCGTAAATTATCGTCTACATTTGAAAATAATACGTCAAGCGCTTTCGCTTCATTTTGTTCTACTAACAAAGGTTTTCTTGGGTTAGGTATGGTGGAATCGGACATGATTTTAATTTCTAATCGCGACTTCATTTGTTTTATACGTTCTAAAAAATCTATAATATTTTCATTTTTATTTCTCGTGAGGTATAAAAATTCGCGAGTTAAAGTTTGTCTATCGATTCGATCACCGAATTGTTCTCTTAAAGCAGATTTAATTAATGACCAGGTATTTAAATCTGGTCGACACATAAGGTAATTACTTACATCGTCTTTTACTTTAGATTTAATAGCAGTAAATGTAAAATGATTTAAGTTGTTATCAGTGGTTGTACCGTAAGTATTAAAGAAATTATCGAATGCATTGATAAAGCTTTCTAATTGCATAAAATTTCCATTAAATGTTGGTAAAAAATCCGCAACAGCTTTTGCTGCTTGAATTGTCGGTGTAGTTAAAGACATATTGTTTAAACAATTTGACAATTCGTTTATATCAATTTCTTTGTTTATCATTAAATATAATATATTTTCTTTTTATTTAAATTAATCTTAATGATAATTTTGAAAACACTCGTACGAGACGAAAATGAATCAAGTTTTATTGTATTAATCTTGAAATCAAAAATTAAATTTTTAAGTTACGTTTTTTTTATGTAAAAATAAAATAAATTGTTTTTTTTTTTTGATTAACGTGCATCAACATCTAGGTTATTAGCACCTACATCATCTACATTATAATTAATTTGTATATTACCCTCGTTTTAAATTTTTGTAATCATTTCAATATCTTTTAGATATTGCATGCGAGTCCAGGTACATGATCTTACTATTGTAGAGTGTCAATGCATCCTTACTGCCGAGGGACCTGGCGTATGTAGAGCTTGTAAAGAAAGGTCCTAACTCAGGTCGCTTAGTGTGGAAGAGAGTTACTATCTGTGGACCAGTTGTCTATCCACAGCATCTCATATTGAGGTATCAAACCAACAATTTCTGATCTCACGAAGGGTTGGTATCTAGCAAAATCAATTGTTGAAAAGAAAATGGCTTTCCACTGTTTCATGTTTTGTGTCATGAATACACCCTGATAAAATGTACCTTGATAAACATACGTATCCAGTTTAGATTCTGGCATAGATGGACCTAGCTCCAGTTTTTCCATCCATTGAAAGACTGCGTGGATAGGCCAGTTCGAGTTTGAACCCCACTCAGCTTCAGTCAATGCCGATACACCATAATAAGATTCAATACAATCATAATCCCACTCCACAGTGGAACGTTCAACTGCTTTCAAATCAGTGCGAGTCGCTTGTTGGTATGAAGCAACCTCTACTGCGGCATCAAACACCCTCGTGAGAATTGTTCTCTCTAATCCGTCAACCCAGCCTGTCCAAGTCCTCATATCCAAGTCATTGGTCAACAAAGTGTTTGCAGTTGACAATGCTATTGCACAGCCAGTCATGTTAATGAATGTGGCCATACCTGGTCCAGTTTTAAATCTATACCCCTGCTGGTTGGTATAAAGTAGTTGGCAAGCTAGAGACAACCTCATCATACTGGAACATCCATACACGGTGTATTGAGGGCAGTTACTCAAAATTGGGACATCGTATCCATTTGTTATCCATCGCACACTTATACGATCTCTTACTGGATTACCCTCAGTGTATGTCTTATTTTCAACGTCGTAGACAATTTTCACTCTGGATACAGGAGATAAATGCAGTGGTGTTTGAACTGCCAGGTTAAAGCCAACTATCTTCTTCCTCGATTCTTCATTTGCGTCATAGTGCCACTTACCTGCACCCACGCATCCATCAATCTTTTTATCGAGGAAACCAGCCAAAGCACCATCGTCATGTGCTTGATTAGAAAAAGCATACGCACCTTTCATTATCTGGTTGTACGCACGATTTGTTCCCACAACATGTGCTTCCGCTACAATACCCGGGTGGTTAGCGAGATACAATTCTCCAGCCATCGATATTGCTTGGCCACAAGCGTCACCTGCGCCGAGTGTGGCGCATATTTCCATATAAGCGGACGCACAATGTGTGGAAATATTGCCCATGTTATCCGTTCCATTCCAAGCCGCTGTTAGCGGGACAGGAAGAACATTTCGTCCAGCCGCCCAGACGGGAACATCGATGTGTTGGGTTCCCATCATAATCCTTACGCTATTAGAGTTATACTGTTGATTCTCACTCAGCAAAACCAACATTGCGTGTATTGGGCTTGGTATACGCACCGAATTTATATTTGGCATAAAAATCACTCGTTATCCTAATTTAAATATTTTGAATAATGATTTTGAAAATGATTATAATAAAAATCACTCATCAATAATTCAATAAAATTTCAAAGTTGTTCAAAATTCACAAAAGGAGTGGTAAATGGGATAAAAGAAATGCTCAACGACTTACCAAACAAACGTTCGGAGATTTCTTCTAAGGGTGTAGATTCTGGATCGCGAATTAATGGTTGAAACCAAAGGTAGATGTTGGTATCCAAAATTCTTCCTTTCGAGATCCTACCGACTGCGCCAATTTTGTTTATTAATGAAACAATGGTGTAATAATTAAACAAAAGGTGAAATTTATTTTTTCATATACAAATACAGAATGAACCGCATTGAAGTGCGAAAACAAATCTGATGAATTTAGTTTAGTTTTTGAAAATAAAATGTTTACAATATAATATTTAGTGCGCTATTAATTTGAAATGGATGATTTAAACAGAAAATATAGAACGTTGAGAGTTTAAAGTGCAAATAAGTGGTCCACGTAAATATTTTGTTAGTAAAATAAATGGTTTTTTAAAATTATATTAGTTGATTAATAATTACTTAATATATAAATCTTAAAGTTAATTTAACATAACTCACATCATCTCCGCAATGTACGTTGTCGTCGTTCTCTGTTGCGACTCCATTTAAGCACAATCCTTTACAGTCGACGCAGGCTATAGTGCACTGAACTCCTACTTTCCTACAGCCACATTTTTGTCCACAACCAGTCGTACACGTACAAAAAAGCTAGTTTCAAAATACTGGCTTGGGCTATTGAGTCGATCGTATGGATTGGTTTCACAGAAGAGGTGGATTTTCTCCATCCCTACAATTCAGGAGCTAGGTTATTCGCCAACCAGCTTTGTACTTGATGATACACTCTGTAGGAGTGTTTTATAACTTCATCCTCAGTGGGAGGGAACGACGCTAGATCTTTTTTTTCCCTCCTCATGGATACCACCCGAAGGTGGTAGTGTCGGACTCTTACCGACTAAAACCCCACTCCTTGAAGGAGCCGGGAACCGCCGAAGTATTTCTTCCGTATTCCTTCAGCTTCCTCTTGAAATTATTCTGTTATTTTGAGACTTTTCTCTTCTTGTCGCATTACACGTTCTTATTCCCGCTATCCCCTTTGCAATATTTATTAATTGATCCGATGGTGTTCGCTAAAAGGATTTACAACGTTTTTTATTCCAGCAATTAACAAGTTTAAATCGACTTTATCTTTATTGACCCGATGAGATTTTAATTCTTTTTTAGTATCCTGATTCTAAATTCTGAGTTTTCCCAAGAAATTATTGAAATTCTGTTGACATGGTCTTCTAGCAGATAAATTATTATTGGTAGAACAAGTTATACCTACACACTGAAAGAAAACTTGTGTAAAATCATTTACAATTGAATAAAATTTTACTAGAAATTATAGTACGAATAGAACTAGGTACAATCTGTATTAAAGATTTCAAAATTATTGTAGTAAAAGGTTAGGCGATTCTACACAACAATTTGTAGTAATATTTGCAGCACTAGGATGTTGTAATAATTTAAGTTGTGTTTAGGAATATTTAAAACAATGACATAGAACTAGCTTACATTATTTGTAAAGCAATATAGTACAGCATGTAGTGGTTAAGGCATATTGTAAAGTAAAATATTTCAATATAGAAGAGTGAAATATTCAAAGTATTCTATTAATATTAATTATAAAGTTGCCAATAATTACTAATTACAAGTTTAATTTGTTCTCAATTTTGTAGTAATTTCTAACTTACCGTTTTTAGTTTATGGTTTTTTTGCGTAGGAATTCAAGATTTGTTGTAGTAAAATAAATGATAATTGTAGTATTAAATGAAAGGTTTTCTTTTAATGTTTACTATAAGTAATTGTGCAAAAATTATTATAAAATATGTAAAAAATTTCAGAAAAACTAATTCTTAGTAATAATGCTTTTATTATAGGTAAATAATAATTATTTTATTATTACAAAGCTTATTATAAAAAAAAACAAAAAAAACAACAAAATCAAACAAAATTAATTAAAATAAAAACTTAAAAATAAAACAAACAAAAGGTATTTATATAGAGTGTCTTAAAGAAACATAATACTCCCCGTACACTACATTTAAAATACATATCATAGGATTACCTAAGCTATCTAAAGAAACCAAGTTTCTATTATTTTGTATTAAAACTTCATAAGCATGAAGGTGTACATTAAACCCAATGGTATCAACATCGGTACATAAAAAATAAACAATTTTGTTATCTAATATAAAAACTTTATCAATTTTAGCAAATTTTACAATATCAGATCTATCAATTATTATTATCATGCCAATTTTGTAAGTATTAATCCCTTTTATGGTGATGGAATTAACGCTTACTAAATCACGAATATTCATAAACGGAAAATAACTTGTATGATCGTTAGAATCAATAATGGATGCGCGATTATACAATAGTTCGTTTTCAAAATCATTACTAATTAATTTGTAACATAATTTAAGTTGAGCTTTAACGGCTAAAGTGTGAATAATATTTTTAAAAGAACCCGAAATGTTTGATGTTAATTTTGATTCTCGATGTTTTGCCTCGGCACGCATACACCATAAATGTACCAAAGGACCCGAATTTTCTAAAACAGTTGCGTAATGTAAAAGATGATGATGCTTTGGTTTCAATGATTTTGTATATTTTAATACTAATTGGAGATAATTTTCAATTTGAATTTTTAAACGTATGCTTTCTGTAAAATGTAAAGTAGGTGCTAGTATCACATCAATTATATCTATCATATTACTCCACAAAGACCAAATTTCAAGATTTTTTGGAACTAAATCACCTATCATAACGCCTAAAAATCGTACAAATGATAGCATTTCGCTAGCCGACATTCGAAGTTTATTTTGTATGTTATCTAAACTAACATTTGGAGGTTTATTAAATTCATGTAGTACTTGCAGTTTTTTGTAAAACAAATTTATACGATCATTTAAAATATTGACAGTAAACAACTTATAATCAACAATTAAGTATTTTAAAAGTACACCCATATCATAAACGCATATACCTTCAAGAACATCATGCATTAAATCGACCATATAGTTTGATGTTAAATGGAAGTCAGGAAGGCGATGCCATATACATGCTTCCTTTATACCAGATTGTTTTACATTATTTATTAGTAAATCATGCTCATATGTTGCAACTGTTCTTAAAAGATTCGAGTCTTCCACTGTAGTCAATTTAGAATTTTCTCTTTTTATTTTGCAAAACCTGCAACTGAAGGTACACATAAAACTCTCAGTGAGACCTAGCATGGAATGAATTCCCAAGTTGTCCCCTATTAATAAACCTAATTTAAAATAAATTTGAACATTATTACCGTCGTTTAATTCTATATTGACGCCAGTATTTTGCAAGTATTGGAGTTCGGAAATGATGGATGAAAACACTGCATTATTTCCGAACTGTTTACGATGCCTCGAATAAAATAAAGCAAGAAGAAACATATTATGTTGAGGCATACAAGGTATAGATACATATACGGCTCCTAATTTGTTAGTGTCATTATGAGAACCTAAAGCATTCCCAACTTGATAATCATCATAATATAAAAATAAAGGAAACACTAATTTATTTTCATTTTTATATTTTAATGATTTTGACTTCCATAGGTGACCTTGAATAAAATTACTGTAAATTTCAGAAGTGTCCATTTTATTAGTATTATCTATAAGTTTCTGCAATACCCCGTCCTTTTCAAAATATATTTTCAAAACCTTTCGAAGAGGAACGATTTTTCCAAAAACTGGAGAAGCTTTAAGAGTAATACTGTATTTAATTTTTTCTTTATTTTTATTTGTGATTGTATTAACATATGAATTAGTGTGACCAATTAAGAAATTTTCTGGAGAAATAAAATATTTTGATTTTTCAAAATTTTTGAAACATTTATATTCACTTTTAAAATCATCAAAACATGTTTCAGAAATTTTAAAAAAACCTTCAATTTCATTAATATCCAACTCTGTAGCCGAATATTTGATTAAATTTTGTTGAACGACTTGTTTTAATGGAGCAATAATTCCAATGCAAAAAATTTCGCTAACCTCTTTAATGACAAACTGAACAAAACTACGAGGTACTAATGAATTACTGTACATGTTTGAAACGAACAGATTAATTTTTTCCGATAAGTCTTGTTGAAATTTGTTTATATCTATTTCATTTTGTTTTGCCGAATGTTGAACATTTGAAGTTAAATTATTATTGACAGTAGTATCGGTATTACTAAGATTTTGATCAGTAGTATTTAAAAAATCCATTACTTTTTTTGGTCCAACATTTTTAGTGCAATTATTAGTCGATATATGTTTTTTAACATGTCTCTTGAAAGCAATATATGACGAAAAACTTCTAAAACAATTTTTTTCCCCACAATAATATTCGTGATTTAGTACTCGTAACTTGTGAAATAATTTAAAATGGTATATAAAACTTTTCAAGCTTTTGAAAGGCTTGCGACAATAATAACAAAGAACCATTCTAAAAATATGTAAGGAAACGATTGTAATGAATTAATTGAATTAATTAAATTTTTTTTAAATTATATTAATTAATTGAATTAAATAATTGTCGACTTAAATTATTAATTTAAAAAATTATTAATTTAAGTCGGCAATTAAAGTATTAACCGATACGTACGTTTTATCGTAATCGGTTCTTATATTATACAAATATTTTTGGAGAAAACTCCACGTCGGACACGCTTCAGCTTGATATTCCGCGTTTAAAGCGTGGATTATCTTAAAACAGATATCCACTGCCCTAAGTGGAGTGCCAACTTGATATCGAATATTGTTGATGTAAACGTACGAAGCTTGAATATCGTTTAATTGCCCAACAACGACTGGTATTGGTTGTGGAGTAATTTTCAGCTCTTCGTATTTTTTTAATCTGTTTGCTAAACTTTCTGTTAAATTTCCAATTTCCTTTAAAAAAAAAACGTTTATAATAACATTCATATTATAAGTTATTCATATATACCTCAACATGCAGAATAAATCCATTTTTTTGTTCTACTTTTGATGGCCTCCAATTCTTGCTACTATTGCTAGATGTTATTAACAAGGGCAAAATTATTAATGCCAGTATGCTTCCTAGAAATAAAGTCTGTTAAAATAATAAATACTTAATAAATTTGTTAGAATTTAATTGCAAAAAGAAATTTTTAATACTTTTGTTATGCCTATCATAGAAACCAGACTATACAATTTTTTCATTTTTATACTATTCATAGATATTAATGTATATTATTATTAATAAGTATTTTTCAATTATTAATACTTATATGTGATTTATTTATTTGTAAAAGTATAGTAAAACTTGACTTACTATCAATTTCTTGATGTTGATTTTTAAGATAATTTTTTAAGTAATTATCTTTTTTCGAGGTAGCGATATTTAATATGTTTTCATAAACTAAAGGCCACTTATGCATTAGGTTATCTTTCACTTCTTCATATTTAGAATTAAAATCTTCTTCTAATAGCATGTACCCCAAAGGCTGCTTAAGGCATGGGAACTTCTTAAAATATTCTGTTATGGAAATATCTGAATACAATCTACGTCTATCCTGAATAGTATTGATCCATTTGCCTTGAACATTCACAAATGGATCGATATTATTCTGCAGCCATTCTATGGAATTCAACGCATCTTGAGAAGGTAAGGCATCTTGACAAGATGTGTTATCTAAAAAGTAATAGAAAATTTACCTATATTATTCTGAATTACAACAAAAGCAAAGTATAAATTACCATCAGCTTTTAGTAAAGATTTGCAACTCTGAATTAACCCTAAATGTTTCAAGTTTCTCCGCATATACGTATATACAGACCATAGTTTGCCTCTTGCTGCTCGAACTTTGCCATGTCTATCTCTACTGTACGGAACGTAATAAATTTCTGGATCTTCACGATTAAAAATTTCTGCAATTTCAACAGCTAGTTGTTGAAATTTTGTAGTAGTAATTCTACAAATAAATGTTATGTCTCATAAATCCATGTTAATCACTAATACTCGGTTTCATAAACATGTATTCAAATTTAACCCTTCACTGCGCAAATTTTCTTATATTTGAGAAAAAAAGTTATATTATGTAAAACTATGTGCACAATTCGGAAAAAATAAGCAAAAAATTCGATTGTTGTTAATTTGATTGATAATTGTTTATTATTATGATGATGCATATATGCATCATTTTACATTTTTGTAAAGTTCGATTGTGATGTGTTGTACTCTTAAACACAAAATGTTGCATATGTGCAACATTCACTCTCAGTGGGAAAATATGATAACTAACACTCAATAAAGATGATTTATTATTTATTTATTCATGAAAAACTTTAAAACAATTTTTTCCCGCATTAAAACATAGTGACGCATTACATTTTTCACATGTTACGTGGGTATATCCGGTACATTTCGGTAGTTTGCACCGAAGACGATTCGGATTCCAAATCGGCCAATGCGCAATTTGGTCTTTTCGTACCCCTTGAGGAGGGATGTAAGAAGCTGGTTTACGCTTTTTCTTATTTTCCAACTCCTGGTCAAGATTCGATCTGCGTCCACGTTTCTTAGTAATTCCTAAACCTGATAAACATAGCTCCGTAGCAACTTCAATGCGAAATTCTGACAATGTCAGTATTTTTGATGTATCTTTCCTCTGCTCATGAACTCGCTTGTAAAGCAGCCAAGCATTTACTATTGAAACGTCTATAAGATGGTAAAATATTCTAAAGTACCACTTTTTCGATCTAATTGTTATTTTATGCCTCCCAATTAAACTATCTGTAAGATCTACTCCACCCATATGACGGTTGTATTCTTTGACTAAGTTTGGACAATCTACTGATACTTTCTTTGATTGTACTTTATCATATCGTTGTACTTGTTGTATGGGGAGGATTCCACAAAAATTTGAAAGGAGAGTTACAACTTTGTTGTCCTTCCAGACAACAGATGCTATATCAATATTGTCAACTGTAGTTATGTATTCCTGCATTGTTCCTCTTGGTGATTTTTCAATGTTCGGCAAAGTACAATTTGGTAATCGGTTCTTTCGTACTGTGCCCAACGCTTGAATACCTTGTTGGCTGAGGTGTACCATAAGAGGAAGAGTGGTGTAGTAGTTGTCAAAATAAACTCGATAATTTACATGTCGTGGTAATTTACGAATTAGTCTTATGACAATATTTGCACTGGCCCCTAGATTTGGTTCTGTGTCAGGCCTGTTCTCATCATCATTCTCTTGACCTGTATAAATTTCAAAAATGTATGTATATCCTGAAACACCTGACATGACATAAATCTTGTAGCCCCATTTATTGGGTTTCGCAGGCATATATTGCTTCAAAAAACTTCTTGCTTTGGTCGAACAGATTTGTTCATCAACAGATAGGTCCCTTTCATAGGGCACCGTTTGGAATCTTTCTAGTAAGTAATCAATAACTGGACGTAACTTATAGAGACGATCGTGATTGGGATCATTACGAGTTGTCGCATGGGTATTATCGTTGAAATGTAAAAATTTACGAATTCTTTCAAAATGCTTTTGAGGCATCGTTTGTTTGATTATTTCAACACCTATAGACTTTGCCCAATAACTCCGGACATTTGGAAGATGTACCACGGACATCATTGTACATATTCCTACATATTTTTTTATATCATGTAAAGTAAAATTTTCTGGGCGATCTGGTGATACTTGTGCGGAATATAGATTTGATTGTTCCGCGATATCAGCATACAATTTATCAGTAAAGAAATGTTTAAAGAAGTCCAGTGGTGTATTCATGTCCATAAAGATTGCCGGGAGTTCTACATCTCCTTTAAATGCTATATCAGCTTCCGGTATTTGCAGATTATCTTGCTTCCATTGTATGTTTGCATACTTTTGTTTTAGTTCTTGTAGAGCATTCATTTTCTTTGTTTCTTTCCTTAGGATTTTGCTCTTTTTTCCATCATTTTTCGAACGACTTTTTGGTGGAATATTTTCAATTTCAACGACATTTTCCTTGTTTTCTTCCTCCATTGATGAAGTTGTTGGTAAAATACCTGCATTGTTCGATGTTTCGTTTTCTTCGTTGTTGAAGAAAATTGGCATACTGTCAAAATCAAAAAGTTCATTGGTGTCATCGGGAATTTCTCTTACATTATCTTCTAAATCATAGCTTTTAAAAGGGTGATCTTCAGAAAAAATACCTTCTTCATCTGACGATTCATCAAGATCATCTTCACTCGCTGACAAATTTGCAATTGCCTCTTCTAACTCTTTCTCTGTGAGAGGTCTATGTTTATCATACTTTTTTTGTGTGAAAGGTCTTTTTTTATCAAACGAACTCATGTTTGTACGGTCGCTAAAAAAAATTATTTACATAAGCAAAATATAAGACAATGTATTTCAATAGTACTCCAAAAGAGCTACTTTGATGTGTTGCATATATGCATCATTTTGTCTATTGTCTAGTGGTATGTATTATACCTTACATGGAAAATGATGCATAAATGCAACACACAAAAAAATAGCTGTATTTACATATTACAATAAGATAATGAGCTAAATCATATAATAATATATAAATAAACATATACATTACCTGATAATAATTTTTTTCAATCAAAAGTAGCCCAAATATAATCACTTTTGAACGTAACAAGAAGCACATAACAGAAGCACATACACCTGCACTAAGTACATGTGGTTAAGTCACATGTGGCAAGCTAGAAGAAACTTTCGGTCTCCATCTATTGGAATTATGCATAAACAATATATTACAGATTGCAGCATAACAGTATTCGCTGTTCTGAGGGTTAAATGAACTTCTACTGAAATATTTAGTTGCGGTTGCATATGTGCATCAAAATGCAGTGAAGGGTTAATGTTACAACAATATAAAAATTATTGTTATTGCATTGTTGTAAAATTTTAAACATGGATTAAATTTGAACACAAATTTGTAAAACCGGGTATTAGTATTTAGTTATACGAAAGTCGTTTAATTACAAAGTTTAACGCTCGTATTACACTACCATAAAGAGGTCAACACACAAAAACAAGTTAATATTTGAAATCTAAAGACAATTTTACTACTTTTCCACATAATCGCTAAATCTTTCCAGACATTTGTCGTAGTAAAAAATCAACTTATCAATACCGAGTCGGTAGTACGATGGTCAACTCGTTGTTTGTGTACCACAGAACTTCATAAATCAGCTCTTTAAGGAGTGCAACGTTTACATGCGCAGGTCGCTCTTCATTGTGCAACTGATCTGGACCATTTACAAATTACATGGCGCTACCATTTCAAACCTCATACACTGTTAATCGTATATACTACACAGTTCTTGATAAATTTCCGTCAGCGTTTTATTTTTTCCAGTCAAAAAACGAACTACATCACTAAGTTCAGATTTGGACGTAACTTTCAATGGCAGTTCCATGGCAAAACGTTATAAACTAGTTAAACTTCAATCGATTTAATTTCTACCCAAACGAACATGTTCATAATCGATGAGAGACTAACCTATAAAAATTTCATCGCTCTATGGTTACACTCAGCGGAGAGCTAGGATCGTTAAACTTTGCAATTAAACGTTAAACTTAAAAAAGGGTCGTATAACGACCCTAGTATGTACAAACCGGTTATTTAGATCATCTTTTAGTTCATTTTTTACGATTAATTCACATAATTTTGATCTTAAAAAATGTTTGTTAGCGCCGTAACTAGCTTTTATTATTCTACCTTGGGTTGATCTTAATAACATCTCAACTGACTAAAATAATTACGTTTTAAAGATTAGTATGAAAAGATAATCTGACCTTACATTATTCGGGGTGTTTATCAAAAATGGAACATCAACGGTGGGTTTGGGTAATTCAAGTTGAAGATTTTCTAAACAAAATTAGAAAGAAAAATATTAATGTTGTCTAAAATATTTCAAAACTTAGCAAGTTTACTACCGTCAGATAAGAATGATAAGTTCAATGGGGGGGTGAACCTTGAAGAGCCACTATTACTGTGATCAGGTGAAGATGGCTCCAAAATTAAATCATCTTTGCAAGCCTAAAATGAAAGATACATAAAGTAGTAATCGAGTAATTAGCAATTGGAGTTTCCGAATAATTTTGTGAATAACTAACTATACCTCTAGTACAGTGTTTTTCAATCTGTGGGTCGCGACCCCTAGGGGGGTTGTGACGCCTTACTCAGGGGGTCGCCGGATAAAAGAAAAAGTCGAGGTTTTTACACAATAAAAACGCAATTTTAGTGAGAAGGATGTGCTTGTTTATTTTTCAGAAGTTTATCAAATTGTGGTGCTATTTTTGAAATGTTAATAATCAAATCATTTTCTAATTGCAATCTATTTCTCTTTTTAGTTTTAATATCTACCATTGAAGAAAATGTCAGTTCACATAAGTATGAAGTGGCGAATGGCACTAATAATTTAAGAGCTTCTTTTGCCAGCTCTGGATATTCGTGTTTTCTTTTTATCCAAAATACGTCGACACTTTGCGAATAAAATTCTATTTTAAGCATGCCATCAGCAGCTAAATCTAGAAGACATTCTTTCATTTTTGTGGTGACATCAGCCAGATCTATTGATTTGTCCAAAAAAGGGTTTAAAATCCATCTACGCCCATTGTCAGCTTCAGAGTGCAAGTCTGGAAAGTATGACAAAAGTTTCTCTTGTAAATTATGCAAGCTCAGTATCATGCAAGGAATATGAGCCGATATTGCAAAACTTTGGTCAGTTGCATTATCTTCAATTATCTTCTGAACACATGGAAAAGACTCAAACATTTTGTTTTGCAGAGAGGTTGACCACAAACGAAGTTTTGCGTGAAATGCTTTTACTTTATCTTTGGCTGTTAAAATATTTTCTCCTCTTCCTTGAAGGTTCTTGTTCAAATTGTTAAGGTGGCTAAAAAGATCTGCCAAGAATGCTAATTTCAAGAGCCAAATAGGGTCAGAAAAACGAGAAGCATATTCAGACTTTGCATCTTGTAAGAACATTAACAATTCAGCTCTCAGTTCCAGAACTCTTGTCAATACTTTTCCTTTGGATAGCCACCTGACCTCTGTGTGATAAAGGAGATTTTGATGAAGCGAGCCCATATCTTCACAAACGATTCTGAATAGCCGGGTTTGCAAAGCTTTACCTTTGATAGAATTCACAATTTTTATTACCTCCGTGAGCACGTCATTTAAATCAGAAGGTACTACCTTAGCAGCAAGAGCCTGTCGATGAAGAAAACAGTGTGTCCAGGATATGTTTGGCATTATAGCTTTTAATTTTGCAATGAGTCCGCTATTCTTGCCAGTCATAGCTTTAGCGCCATCGCTACAAATAGCGATACATTTTTTCCAATCAATATGGTAGTCGCAAGTGCTTTCTAAAAACATATCGTACAAACACTGGCCAGTAGTGTTTGCAGGAAGTGCTTTGCAAAATAAGATTTCTTCCGTGATACTGTCATCTGCTTCAAAGCGCACAAATACTACAAACTGTGCACAGTCGGAAACATCTGTAGATTCGTCAAACTGCAAAGCAAAATATTGGCTGTTATTTAATTTTTCGACTACTTGTTCTTGAATATCCTTGGCCATATCGTTTATTCTGCGTGAAATAGTATTGTCAGAAAGTGGTATGTTTTTTAATTTGTTAGCCTCCTGCTTACTGACCATAATTTCAACCATATCAAGTGCTGCTGGCAAAATAAGATTTTCGGCAATTGTATGTGGTTTCCCTGCTTTAGCAACTCGATATGCGACTTTGTAGCTAGCTAATAATGATGATTCGTTGACACTGGATGCCTGAAAATAAACAAATAGTAAAAAAAGTGAATAGCCAATAAAAATTAAGGACGCGGAACCTTGGCACACCGAAATTAGTATAATTCAGACTTGGTTTCCCTTTCGGAAAGCTAGTAAAAATATAATTATAAAAATCGGTCCACAATTGACGAAGAAATCGGCAAACATACATAAAAAAACATAAATACAGTGAAACACAACCTCCTCTTTTTTCGAGTCAGTTAAAAATAGCAACAATTAGAATAGACTCGCCTTAAGCTTACCGCTTAAGTGCATTGAGGGTCTTAACAACACTTCGTGGAGACTAGGAGAACAGTATTTTATAACTTACCTGAATTATAGTATTTTGCTGCTGACTAAGAGCTTTCAACTTTCGTTCAAAGAAATCCAACGGCTTATCAGCTTCTTTTTGATGCTTGGTTGTGAGATGCCGCATAAGTTTTGACGGTTTCATACTCTCACGTGATAAAACATCGCCGCAAATTACACATTGAGGTTTATTATTTATGACTGTGAACCCATATTTCAAATAACTGTCATCGTAACGTCTATTTTTTTTCGGGTTTAATTCACCACCACCGCTATTGACACTCGTACCAGATGTTGAAGGCCGCGATCTTTTGAGAAATTTGTCCATTTTACAAACGCGCGGAGTAAGCAAAAAAACAAAAGAATGATGTCCGTACTCATCGGTGACTGCGCTCTGAGTGAGATGAGAGTTGAAACAAAAGATCATTGCTGGTGGCGCGCGCGGGGAGAGCTCTTTCTTACTGTCACCGCAATGACAATGCGGTGTGGCAACGTCGCCGTCGCCGACGCAGTTTGGCCCGCGTGAATTTAGGTAATGTTTTTCGTTAGGTCCTAACGTACATATGTAAAAACTGTACGTATGTAAAATATTTAAATTTTTTCTTTGGCTTTCTACGTCACAAGTGGGTCGCCAGAATATTTCAACCTGTAAAGGGGTCGCGAAGTCAAAAAGATTGAAAAACACTGCTCTAGTATATAATAAATACAGCGACTGTAGAAAGTATTCGTCTCCTCCTATGTTAGCAATGTAAATTGTACCTTTTGAAGACCTTTGTCATATATAGATATAGATTTTGTCATATAAAAATCGAGTTTAAAGCAAAACTTTGTAGACATTTTTTGTTGCAAATTTCATTGCCTTCAATTTTGTTTATATAGTACAATTTATTTTGTCCCACCGTTTCTGACTGACAGCGACTGAAACACGACTATAAAACACAAAAATTATTGTCATTTATATCTCGGAAACGGTGCGACAAAATAGAAAAATGTATTTAAACAAAATTGAAGGCAATGAAATTTGCAACAAAAAATGTCTAAAAAGTTTTGCTCTAAACTCGATTTTTATTTGACAAAACAAGGTCTTCAAAAGTACAATTTATATTGCTAATACTTTCTACAGTCACTGATGTATATCAAATAAATAAAAATTAAATGTTCTTACTTCATCAATTAAATGTTCACGATATTTTTCTAAAAATTTTTTTCTGGCTCCCAATTTAGGAATTAATTCCTTAATTTCGTCTTCATTTAAGGAGTTAAATTGGTCATTGTCGATTTCATTATCTTCAAAATAATAATTTAAGAAGTGCAATAAAAAGCTTAATATTAAATAATTCTTGAAAATTCTACTATGCTAGGGCTGCGAGTTAACCTTTTTCGAAAATAAATTGTTTTTATATTGTATATAGAGCTGCCACCTTTCAAAAAGAGTAGACCCGAAGATTACTTTTCTGTTTTTTAGTAAAACATATATTTTTAGAGAAAGTAGGTACTTTTATTGAAATTAAATCAACAGATCCTTTACATACTATTATACAATTCGCCAGTGACTCTTGCGCTCGCGCTCGGGTCGCTGGAAAAAAGACATTCCCCAGGAATGTCCGCCACCCGAAGATATCGCTGTTAAACCCGGAGCCCGGAGATGGACTACTCAAACCCGTAGACTCCGGGTCAAACCCGGAGAGGTGGCAGCCCTAATTGTATATTATGTATTAATTGATTTGATGATTCAAGATGAAAATAATATAGGCGCGAACACTTTTGTAACCACTAAAACAGTCAAGTTTTTAAACATTTTAATTATATTATGTATTTAATTTTAAATAACCAATTCGCTTAAAAAATTTTTTATGTTTCAACTATGCAATTACAATTATTGTTGGTTTTTTAATATAGAAAAAAAAACTATTTAGTATTTTCAAATTTCAAAGTATAGGTACATAAATAATTTATGATGAATTTCAATTATTCGCAACGACAAGACTGGACGCGACAGTGCTGACTGGCGGCGCCGGCGCTGCCGATATGCTGTTCAGGTACAAAAATGCAATCTGCACCTATAGCCAAAGTAAATTTAAAAATATTTTAATTTTGATTTTTAGCAATTAACGAAACGAACTATAGAGAATATTACATATTAGGTTTAAATTACTAAATTTTTTCAAAACACCAATGTAATACCAAGTATGTACATACTACATAATATTATAGTATAATATATTTCCTTTAGTTAATTTTATAATTAGATACTTAACCGAAGCCCTAGAATAGTTCAACATTTAAAAAATTTACCTCACCTTGAAAAACTTGAAATAATTCGGGGAAGCCCCAATCAATTAGGATATTTTCCATAGTCTTTGTTTCTATTTTAGTTCTAACATAATAGGTAGTATTAATTGTAAAATAATTAGATTAAATCAATATAATGTACTTACATTTGTTTTGTAAAATTTCAAGAAACACAAACACAAAAACCACACCCGTATATAGTAGGTAACACGCGTGTAATAATTAACTGAAAGTTTATGCTGAATGTATGCATGGTAACTTGTGGGAAGATCGCAAACGCAACAATTTCATGTTACCGTGAATATGATCCCATCTTCCGTTGCACTTCTTTCAAACAAATTAATACAATTTCTAGCAATTTTTACAGCATCTTCACAATTTTATATAAAAATGTGCCATAATAAAATGTTAATTATTTTCAAACTCCAGTTGATATGTATTATATTAAAAATTTATACAACAGGGGCTGTTCACAAATTACGTAACGCAATTTTTGACGTTTTTTAACCCCCCCCCTTGTAACAGATCGTAACAAGTTGCAAGACCCCCCCTCCCCCCCAGAAGAATAACGTAACAAAAGTTAAAACAATTTTTAAAATAAATTTTTTATTTATAACTTGAACTTGAAAAGAAAAAAAAATTAATAACTGAACTATAATATCTACTATATAAATGAAAAGGGAAAGTAAGAAAAATATTAATACAGTCCGATCTGAAATAAAGAACAAGCAATTAAAAACAGTGTTTTTTATATATTTCTTTCATACCTTATTCAGCGTCCCACGGAGATGTAAAGTATTTATCCATTGATAAAACTGGGATGTCACTTCCTTTACATTTATCCTCCGTAACAATTTCAACGTTTGTCAAATCAGCGTTCTCTTCATCAATCCATTCAGCGTCTTCATATCCTTCCTGCAGGGCAATGACGGCCATTAATTCACGTTGTCTTCGGGCTGCAACCCGCACTGGCGTAGTTTTTTTTATATTGATCGATGATGTGTGGTGGATACTTTTGATATGATCTTTTAGCATCACTTGAGAAGCAAAGTACATTTTACAACTTGAACATATTCTATCTTTCAGAACATTTTGAACTGAAGGACAATAATAATCGTACGGTAAAGATTTTGGTGGTTGCTCAATTAAAGATGATAAGCATAAATTGTTTAATAAAAACAACGGGCAAAAATTTGATGTTTCACCATTTTTTCTATCGGTTGCAGCTTTTATTCCAATATTGGTTTGAATTAGTGGAATTGGTGGTGGTAAAAATCTTTTTTTATTCATTACAGTAAAGTAACTACTTCTAGGCTTAGCACAGCAATTCTGATCATCACACTTAACAATTTGAGTGCAATATTGACTCGTTTGAACATGTTTAGAGAACCATTCGGAATTTCTGGACAAAATATTTTTTTGTGGGATTTCCGATTTATCTGGTTCAATATATTCAGCAACTGTTGAATAGTTATCAAAAATTATACTACTCCAGATTTGTGAGAGAGTCTCCCCTGCAAATTTGAAGTTTTGTTTTTCTAATTCATGGTCCTTCGTTCGTCCGTGATCGTCCAAGTGGCTTCCAAAATGATCATAAGGTAAAATTACTCCTGATAATTCCCGACTCAAGGTTGCCATTCTTCGTTCCACCCTGTTGAATGCACTGCGTCCAGGAGCATTTGCAGCTATGAAAATAGCATCTACGTCATGCTTCAAAAAATGATGAATGGCAACGCTAATAACTTTTTGATATCGTGGGTTCTCGTCGGGGCCACCGTCAACGGTAAAATAATTATTGGCTTAACCATATTATTATTATTTTTAGTAATGACGTCGAATTCGGGAAGATTTAAGATTCTTTCAAAATCTAGCCCATGGGCAATAGCCGTTGAGGAAGAGTGCTTCCCGGAACGCACAGCGATATATGTGGGGCCAGAGTAACCCACAGCCTCAATTTTTCCTAGTCCATCAGGTTTTATGTTAATACCCGCATATACAGAAGGAATTAGTTTATGCTTAGATGCAACGACCCAATCGTGATCAGGAAGACTAATCCTATATTCCACATGCATCAAAATTGGAGCCTGTTTTTGCGCAGCTGTCAACCCAATAGCTACCCGGGCTTTGTCGTCTTGACTAATAAAGCAGACCTCGCTTGGACCCAGAACAGATGCCAACTCTTCAAGATGTCTAATTGTCGATGTACAAAATTTACCATCAATGTGTTTAGAGTGACAATCATTTTGTGATCGCATTAATTTAACGGGAGCTGTTACTACGTGTCTCTTCCCTTCAGTAGAAAGACTTCTTTTTGGAAGTAACCGAAGATAAATTCCACTTCTTGATATTGAAAATCCATTTTTATTTATTTCTTCCGTCAATTCATCGAGTGTTTTGATGCTCCTATATATATCGCTTTGTCGTTTATCATGAGCTGCTGATCCATGAATAACAATGTCCGTGATAGTTTTTAAGAGAAGTGGCTGATCCTCTTCAAATCTGGGTCTTCCAGCTCTTTCTCTTAGATTGACTAAATCTTTTTTTTCAGGGTTTGCCTCTATCAAAGCAGCAAGTTTTCTCTTAGTATTTGCTCTAAATTTTTTTTGTCTTTGCTGATTAAATATCTTTGTTTTTAAATCACATGCTAATTTCCTTTTTTTCGCTTCAATTTGCTTTATTTCTTGTTCCTGTTCAGAAGAGATCATACCTGTATTTTTACGCTTATACAGACCTACAAGATCGGCATTAAAAATATCGATTTCCTTTTTCAACTGCTCTTGGGCCGGAGCTTTGAATTCTTTCGATGGTAACGGTTGACTTTTAGATGAGCAAGGTTTATCGATATGAATTGTTGTTGATTTAGATGAAGGTGGTTGATGAATTTCACTCTGCTCATTAGTTTTAGTTAAAGTCGGTTTTGTGACCGATTTTGACCAAAATTGCATTAAATTTCCCTTTCTTTTCATACACACCGCTTCATAGTTTTTTATTAGCTCAGAGATTTTTGTAGACAAATCATCCTCGTGTTTTATTTTGTTCCATATATCATTTACATCTTTTTGGGACTGCTGTTTGGATTTTTCTGGATATGCTCTCAAAAACTTATCGTACAACGACTTATATAGCAACGACCTATTCATGATTAGGGTCTAAATAAATGAAATATAATTAACACAAACCTGTTAACTTCTTTCTTTAAATATAATATAAATACCACAGTAACATAATAATAATGTATATAATAATAATGTTGAATGCTGAAATTTATCACCCAAGTTTGTTAAAAATTTTAAGCACTGAAAAATAACTATAGATTTTAGGTACTACAACGATAGAAATTTCTTTTACATCAGTAATTTTAATTAAACTTTTATAGCAGTATATTGTTTTAATCACAGTTTTATAAAAGCATTAATTACAAAATGAAAATTATTTCTATTCCGGGCTTTTATTCAAATAACTAGAAATTATACTAAAATATGAAAGATTTGAATGCACTTTTTCACTGAATTTATTTTATAAGTTTTAATTATATAACGACAAAACTCGGGAAAACACTAAATTATAATACTCTTTCTAACCTTCCCAAACGTTGAATAAAAAGAAAAATACTTTTTGTTTAGTGCGGCTGTCTATAGATAAAACGCTGTCTAAATAAAACCAAAAGTAATGTAATATTGCGAGAATGAAAGAAAATAAAAAAGACTGCATTAATGCAGTTATTTAATACCCATACATTGACAAAAATGTACGCGAGCGTGTTAAAATGTAATTGTGTAATGTGTTTAATATGTGTATCAATTACACAAATTATTCTTGACTGAATGGATCTCTTTGGGTTAATTTATCAAATTAATGATAATTTAATATCTAGAAAAAATACCTAATTTTTTAATAAAAAAGAAATTTTTTGGTTACGTAACATTTTGAAAAACACCCCCCGCCCCCACCGTAACAAATCATAACAAATTGTCAATCCCCCCCCCCCCCCAAGGCCGTTACGTAATTTGTGAACAGCCCCACAAGTATAAATTTTGTCACAAACGACTTACTACAAAATTTTAATAGTCATTCTTAGATTATACTATGTCTCTTAACTACAATTATAGTAATATATTATACAAAAATTTTACCACAAGCATTATGTTAAAAAATAACAAGGTAGTTCTTTCAGTGCATATACAGTGAGTGTAGAAAGTATTCGTCACCTCGTATATTACCAATGTAAATTGTCCATTTTCAAACCGTTTTTTGACATATAAAAATCGCTTTTACAGCAAAACTTTTTAGAAATTGTTTGTTAAAAATTTCATTGTCTTGAATTTTATATCTATACATTTTTCTATTTTGTCGCCCCATTTTTGACTGGCAGCGACGTAAACAAGAATCTAAAAAATACAAAACATATTGTCTCCTGTATCTCAAAATCGGTGCAACAAAATAAAAAAATGTATAAGTAGTTTTTATTGCAAATTTTAGTCCCTACATTTTTGTTTATATACATTTTTCTATTTTGTCACACCGTTTCTGAGATACAGATGATAATATTTTTTGTATTTTTCAGAGTCTTGTTTAAGTCGCTGCCAGTCAAAAACGGGGCGACAAAATAGAAAAATGTATAGATATAAAATTGAAGACAATGAAATTTTTAACAAAAAATGTCTAAAAAGTTTTGCTGTAAAAGCGATTTTTATATGTCAAAAAACGGTTTGAAAATGGGTAATTTACATTGGTAATATAGGAGGTGACGAATACTTTCTACACTCACTGTACATATCTGTTAGCAGCGTCCGCATGGATAGTTTGCTTCAATGTTAAATCTACTGCAGTTCTAGAAAATGGTTTGTTTGTTCTTTTTATTGAAAAACAACCTTAGTAAGTTTTCTTATATCCTGGACGAGTTTTGTGAATGTTTCATAAATTATCATGGAGTCTAATTATCATCTGGCATAATTGGGTTGATAAACACGAAAAACATGGAAGCTAGTTCATATAAAATAAATGCTTACTAGCCAATAAAAGCAGTTCTGATACTTCTTGAAAATTCTAAATATTTACAATTGAATAAGGTAAGTTTATGTAAACTAATATTTTGCAGTTTTTTCGTGTGTCCCAGCTAGTGTACCTTCCAAAAACTTTTTGAAAGGTCCAATTAATGTATTTTTTGAAAATTAACAGCTTCGTTCATAATACTTCCATTAAGATTATAGTTTTCTAAAAAAAAATTCAAAATGTAGGATTTGTAAAGCCGTGGACAATAGTGGATGTAATCTTCTACACTTATTATGGTTATTAAAATGTAATTGTATAATGATAATCTTTATTAAGTAGCTTTAAGCTTTTATAAGTAGGTACAATTTATTATAATTCATGAATTAATTAAAAAAAAAGGAACTGAAATATTGAAGTGAATTTTCGACTATAGTCGAGCCAATACAGGAGGCCAGAACCACACGTTCGGAAGTCCCGTCGATTGCCGAGTATGATGGTATTTGCTGAAACAACGTACTCTCAAATATCCTTACCAAACCTTTTTTTTGCACAGATGTTTGTAACAACTTCCAAGCGGTGGTATAATTAACAGTAGTCACCGGTAATGAAGCTATGAGTCGGAGAGCATGAATTAATAACATAAATGTGTCGTAGAATGATACCCAGCCTTCGTAAGCACCATTAAATGATTTTAACTCTAGAACCGGCATGCGTACATTTTTCTTAAATTGAGAAATATGTGAGTCGTAGAGCAAGATCTCGCGGTTTCTGGCACCTTTTTATTGTCGCTAATTAATTTATATGAATGAGCGACTACCTCAAAGTCGGAATTTTCTATATTAATTAGAATATCATTGAATTCTTCAAATAACGGTACAATTTTTGATAAGCGAAGTTCTAGTTGTAATAGAGCAATTTCATTAATTTTCTTTAAACTAGCTAAGTAGTTATGAAATTTGGTAACACGGTTTACTTTACTTTACGTTTTACTTTTAATTCGGCAAGAGTAGTCATAATAAAAAAATGCAAATTATAATAAATTGTAAAAATATGATTAATGAAGCAGTGAAATGAAAATGTTATACAAATAATGTTGAAAAGAATATAAGGAGTACTAAGTCTATTGCAAAAAAACGTCTCTTAACACGAGTAGTAATATTAAAACTAAATAAAGGATATTGGCAGGATAATAAAAGGAATGCACTAACCTTGTATTAGTTTAAGCGTAGCAATGAGCTAATCAACTTACGAAAATGTGTGTAATCAAAATACTGTTGATATGCACCACTAACATGTTCTCTTACATGAACTATTGTCGCATAAGGGGTTTTACCATCCCATAGCTGGGGTTGTGTAGCTAGATGGTGTTGCCCTGTTGAAATTATTATTGGCTGGTTGTAGCGTCGTAAAATTAAAAACTCATTGTTGTAGAAAAACTAATTATATTAAAAACCCAAACATGTTACAATTAAACCTAGAAAGTTACATAAAAACCTAATTCTAACACTTACCCTAATAAACTTAAGATCAGGGGGATGAAGGATTGACCCATCTTAGTCGATCGGAAGGATCTTGGCTAAGTGGTTTACCTGGTCACCTCACTCACGAGACTGAATTTTACTTATCATAATCATTATTATAAATCCTTCAATACCTCTTCCTTAATCTAGATCGAACCTCTGGACGATAAATATCGATGCATACCGTCTCAGGGTTCGTTACCCTTTTTGCTCTACTCAAGGATTCTCAGTGATAGAGGAAATGTCCCAGACACTTTGGAATGTCAGAGGAAATATCGGATATCGATTTTTGCTTTGTATTTGCTACACAGCTTTAGTATAAGTTTTTAAATTATTAATTATAATTTTTCATAATTATATTTTGGGTGTGACACTATCACGTCGTCGGGTCACCGAATATGTTGTTCGCTTTTTGGCTTATAATAAAAATCGATATTTTGTTCTCTAACTTAATACTTGAAATAAAACCAACAAATATTTACATTAATGTACAAAGGCTGGAGGAGCTCTTGTAATGAGAGTCCGAGTTCTTGTTATATTAAAATTCAACTTAAAACTGGTTTTTGGTCCGAAGTTAACAATAAAACCTAAAGCTACTACTGTTGGTGAAAAACCCAACTGGTTAACAATAATATTAAGAAAGGATTGTTTCGTTGTCTATTTAACGGTGTCGGCGGCAAATATTGAAAAATGCACTTAACAAATATTTTATACCTCTAACAGCTACATATGTATCTACGTTTTATTTGAATTGTAGAGTAAAAAATGGTAAAACAAAGACTTATTTAGATATCAAAGCATTTATTCATCACTACTGCTATCATCAATAATTTTAACATTTGTAATATCAGTTTCTGATAATAATTTTAGAACTTCAGAAGGTAAGGGCTTTCTTTTCTTGTTTAAATTAGATCTCATACTCGTTATTAGGGGATCAGATGTTAAGAGAAGCCTGTTTATGACATACATGTTGCAGGTCACGCGCGATATCTAATATGTTTATTGTGTTTGTGAGCTTCTGCAGCTGCTTCTGATAGTTGACCTATTAGAAAAATAGCTTCTTTTATGACTTTGGTTCCATGATAAAATACCTTGTGCAATGTAAGCGACATAGGGTAAAAAACATACAGCGACACATACAGTTCAGCCGTTTCTTGGCAATATTTTTTGAATTCTTCTGTATTTAGGAAATGTATACTCTCGCCCAATATAATTAATCTAGAAAAGGAATTACAGGTTGGTTGGGACTTTAAAATTTAATTTATCACGGATCTGTTAACGTAGTGGTGTTTTTAATTGTCGCAGCAATCTGAATAATATTTAAATTTTTTTTGCATCTGTTTTTGTTTTTTAAAAATTGTTTTAATAATTTAAAATTCGGCAACCTTCTTGATATCGAGCGCATTTGGCTAGAGCCATTTCTATCGATGAAATTTTATCTTTACTTGCAATTTTCCAGTTACGTTGAATTAAATTAAAACAAGTTATTGTTTTTACTATTGGTGTAAGCCTACTTGTCTTTTTAAGTTTCTCCATTTGTGATAATATTAAGACAAGTAGCTACGATTTCTTCGTTGTTGGCTGTTGGTCTATTGACAGCAAACTACTTGCAGTTATTATTTTTTCTTTTTACGGATGCCACACCATCCCTTCCGATACATTTTCAGCTAGTCGTAACATCTTGGGCATCTATACAAATTAAAGCTGGTTCTGAATTTGGAACGAAGAAAAAGTTTGTCTATTACTTAACCATTCATTTCATAATTATGAGAAATTCCTCTCAAAAAATTAACAGTGATGCGATTATTGTAATCCACTACAATTTTTTTGATGTATAGTCTGCATCATCGTACTTTTTGCGCTTTTGTGGAAGTTCGTGCTCGGTAATTAGTTGTTTAAAAAATACATCCCTGCTATGTTGTATTTTTTTTATTACAAATTGTTTAATTGTTGCTTATAGGGTTCATTTTTACACATCAGTGGTTGTGAATATAAACGATTTTTGCTGTTATATAAATTTATTAGTGGACTGTAACAATGTTCTTAACATAACAGTTCATTTTATACTGAGTGATAAAAGCGCTTAATCTTATCATATCAGAACTGTCCTGCGCCTTTAACACAAATTACTGAGTTATCCATCCCCAATTCTGTTTGTAGCCTTATATTTATGTGCTGCTTCGGCGTGATTATTGGTTCTGTCTATATGATTTATGACTCTGTGATATACAGACCAAAGCTGAGGTGTAAACATCGGAGGACGTCTATCATTTCCTCGGCGTTTTGCTCTTTCTATGTAGTTATCTTCAAACCATTATAAAGTGGGTTGTAATATCATTGGCAATTCGATAGATTACTGCTCTACCGCTTCATCTAAATCTTCAATCGGAACAAATGCAAGGGATATTATCATCCGATCTGATAACACAAAATCAGGTTCTTCATTCGTCGGTGATGGGTTCCGATGTGCTTCTTTAGATTTTTGGTTAGATGAAACATACATCCCAGTATTTCTGCATTGGAAAATCTCTGAAAGCATTTAATGCAGCTTATTCAAAGTTGCAAGATATTTTATCAGGGTTTAAATTTGGCTCTAACGATTTTAGTTCAGTGATCATATTAGAATATGAAACGCTTTGTTTATTTTGCAACAGCACGTAAACAGCAGGGTGTACACCTCCAATTTGCTGAGCCGTAATTACATAAACCTGATAGAATAATTATTGTAGTGGTAAAAAGAAGATACCATCCACAAACCAGTGTTTGGATTCGCCGAGGATCTAAAAAATAAGGTTAATTCATTACAACCGACATTATGTTGTAAAATGTAATAATTACCTGTCAACTTCTTTGACGACCAAACTTTAATATTCTATTTTGGAGTGGTCCACTGTCATAAAGTAAAAACTTTTCTAAAACACCATTTGTTTTGAACATTGTGTACTCTGCCGGAATAATTAAATCCTCTAAACATGTTGGCGCCGCGCTGGAGGTGCTTTACCAATTTCGTTTATTTTCTTTCTAATCATCTTCTCGAGTGCTTGGTGTTGAAATATTCTGATTTTTGTCCCTTTTTGATAATTAGGTCATCCGGGTTCGTAGTTGCATTGAAACGCTTTAGGTTTGGAATAGTTCAGTTTATTTTAACTGGTTAGATTTACATAGTTGCAACAAGTGGCAATCTTTATGTGGTATTAACCATTTGCCAATAAAACTAAGACTAAATTAAAAACTAGACAAATAAGATTATACTTGCTATTTATTGACCCCGGCCAATATACTGTGATCAGCAGCACTAAACAGGTCGTCTGCAATGAAATATGTGACGCGACGCTAATCAAGCAAATTACATTACATTGACTCCGGATATCAATAATAAAATGCAACATACTTAAGGCACGTTTCACACCACATATAGCATTTTTAAGTTATATCACAGTGTTTAGGTAGAGCTACTTTAACACTTACTGATAAATCAATTACATACTCAATAATTATTATTTGTGAAGGCTGCTCCATTGTCTCTGCAGCTCTTTTCTGTCTTGCAGTTTGAGTTATATTAGCTTCTATTTGCATTGTAGCATTATCGACAATAGTTATCTAATTTTTTTACGATTACACCTTCACAAACATGTACATGTACCATCGATCCTCCATTTATCACATTTCAAAAGTTTTTAGTCCCACAGGAATTATTTCGGTCAAAAACATATGAATATCCATCGCTATGAAATTTCGGTTTTCCTCTCTTGCTTATAATTTCCATCTTTGAAACTTGCCTGCTGAGTGCACTTACACACTTTTGTTAAATCTAATGTAACACTCATTAACATTAATATTTATGTTATTACTATATCAAATCTAGGGGGCTTATCTTGGCATTTTGAAAGGTTGGCAAAACGTTCCTGCGCTCAAATGGCCACGTTCAAATGTCCGGCTCCGAAAACCGGTGACCAGTGTAATCAACTATATTTTTCAATTTTAAGTTTTCAGCAAACACTAACTTTTTTATTTTGATATAGAACCCCTCGAGGTTATCTATAAAAATAAAATATAGGACGCTTTCCTCGAGAATAAATATATATTTTAATGTGGACTAGTTTCGACGGTCGTCTTCTTCAGCACATCCTACAAATTTAAGATATCATACATAATGTAAAGAGAATATAGAACTTTATATTATTACAATTTAAAATTAGTTTGCATGTTAAATTTAATGAATTATTAAGAGATGTGTCAATTTTTTACAATAAAATTATGACTATTTTAACAGTGTGAATGGTATTAAACAAAAATTTCAAATAATGGTATGTATCCAAGATTATCATGGTCATATTAAGGTTTTCATGATTAGGTTTTTTGGCGTTCTTTTAATTTCGAGAACTTCCAGTAAATCGAGGTTTTTTGCCTGAAAAAGAGAAACTGATATTTTGGCGGCACAAGATTGACATAAGTATAACTGAAATTGGCAAGGGGTGTACAAAATTACATTACGAAAGGATGTCCAAAATATTACAAATGTGAAAAATTAACGGCAATTTTAAATTACAATTCTAAACAGGGATAGTTTCTAATCTTTGTAACATCTAAAAGCTGCTAATTTGTGTATGTTAGAATGGTTTGAAGATTTATGTTTGAAGATGTTCTGTATATAGTTAATTTTAATTTTTGTTATTTTCTTGGGACGGTTAAGTCTAAAGGTTGGTTTATGCAAAACGTCGACGCACGCACCGCACGCGTCTAAATAAAGTTGAAGGATTGAATTTCTGTAGTAGGGTTTATGCGCTAAGTTTACGCGCGTGAATTTTAGCGGCGTGCATACATAACCTCGAACTTTATTTAACTTTTGATTTGTTTGACGCGCGTAACGCTAGGAACTTTTCAAGTTACATTATTGTTGTGGTACGATTTTTTAAAATTTAAAAATTTGTTCAGTTTTGAATTATTGTAGTTATTGAAGCCGAATTGCAATGAGCGAAAGTAAGTACAAAATTTTTTTTTGCAGATGTAAAATAAATTTAGTTTATATTTTACTAATTTAGTTTTCATTGTGATATTTTCTAGAAACGATTAATGACGAATTATTAATTGATGCGGTGAGAAAATTCTCATTCATTTATGACAAGAGAACTACTGCCTACAAAGACAGATCTCAAAGAGAAAAAGCTTGGATTGCGATCTCCGAAATTACAGGTTTAACACGTATGTAATTAGAAATTGTAAGATTTTCGAATTTTTTTTGAAGTTATCTTTATTATATTTTTGCGAAACAATGCTCGGATAGGTTCAAATGCTTACGGGACCGATATACTCGGTCCAAAAAAACGGAAGTATCGGGATCTGGTGCTAGTAATTCCCAATTTTGGGAATTACGAGATAAATTGTCATTCTTAGATGACCATATTCGACCGCAAACAAGCTAGTACTTATTCAGTTACTATACGATAAACATTTATTTACCCAATTAAAATTTTTTATAGAACCTATGGAAATTTAGATCCCTCACTTATTTTCCCTTTGGATTCCAGAAGGTAAGAACAGGTAATTGTTATTGCCTGGAGGAAAATAATCTTAGGCCCCCATCTTTAAGCCATTTTGTTCAAAAATCGTATTATAATTCTGTCAGTAGCCGAATCTATTGTTATCATTTTCTCTTCAGTACAAAAAAAATAATTTTCTAGCTAAAAATAAATACGTGTTTTCCAGCAAACTTTAATTATTTCCTTTGAAAATTAATTTCTTTGTAATCTGTTGGATTACAAAATTGTTGGACACACATTGCATCTAAAGATTTTCCAGAAATTTATTACCTATATCTTTTGTATTCTCCGATTTATTAATTTTAATTTGAAGTGAAATCTCTAGAACACCGCCTATAATTGAAGAATCTATTGTTCCATCAGTCCCATACATAAATTTGGCGGATGATGACCTTGACGAATCGTTGGTGGAAGATTCCCAAAGTCAGGAATTTGAAGATGCGTTAACGCCACAAAATATATTCCCAACAGAAAATGTAAAGCCAACACGATTAATTGATTAAAGCCAAAAGAAGTCGTAGCAAAAAAGAAACCCCACAAGATCCTGGAACAAATCCAATAGAACACCATCTTTCTGAGGCTTTACAAAATTTTAAAGATGTTATTCAAAATCATAAAGAATCAATTGCCGACTCGGATAAACTGTTCGGACAGTATATCAGTTCCGAGTTGGCAAAACTTCATGAAGACCGAAAAAAAAATAAAACTTGAAATAATGCAATTGATTTTTCAACAATAAATTTATTTTTCTTATTTTTTAGTACTTCTTATTGTTCGAGTGTTGGTGAAGATCCCTTACAAACATGATCATATTGATGCGGTAATTCTCCTTGTTGGGATACAAAGTATTCAGCCAAATTATCACGAATACGATATAGTTTTTTTGTTGAATTGTTCGTTGACAATTTTCCAACAGGACGTAAAAGTTGGCATTGATCTCTCCATTTTCCTGGTACTATAGTACCATCAGATTTTTCACCATCAACTAAATTCGATGGACAATATCTCTGCGAACATGAAGTGTTTTGATTTTTACTTAAAAAATTGTGTAATACTACACATGCTCGAGTTATTTTTATAGCATTATCTACATTGCAATCAATTACGTTCCTTAATATACGCCATCTAAACACAAAAAAGATTAATTTTTAATAATATTCTTTTTAATCAAAACACGTTACCTTGCAACTAAAATCCCAAACGCATTTTCTATTGTACGTCGAGCTCTTGAGAGGCGATAATTAAAAATTAATTTAACATAGCTTAAATTAGATCCTGGGTATGGTCTCATGATATAATCACACAATGGAAATGCAGCATCGGCAACTAAACAATACGGCAAAGAAACATTGGTATTCCTTACCAGAAATGGTTCTGGCACATTTAGCACTTTTTCTTTAAGAGCTTTTCCAAAGTGACTTGATTGTAAAACCCCTCCATCACTAACCGATCCATAATTGTCAACATCAACTAACGTAAAACAATAGTTGGCATCGCAAGTTGCCATTAATACAATGCTAAAATACTTTTTATAATTGTAAAATAATGAACCACTATGTTGTGGCGCTTTAATTGCAACATGATTGCCATCCAGTGCTCCTATACAGTGTGGGAAATTCCAGCTGCTTTCAAAAGATGAAGCAATTTCCGTCCACTCTTCTACGGTGTTTGGTGCTTTTAAATACAATGGACTTAAGGTATCCCATAAAATTTCACATGTTTCCATAATAATTTTATGCACTGTGGCTTTTCCCATAAAGTAAGACCACGTCAATGCCTGCTGAGTACTTCCTTGCGATAAGTAACTAAAAAATTAAAATTAATATAAATTTGAAAATTCTCATAAAATACATATTATACAACTTTAATGTTATTGATAACCTTTCTTCAGGTTGTATTGCTAATTCGCTTTTCTTTGTTAGTTTGGGTTTTATAAGATTTAGCAACTTATAAAACATATTCGTATCCATTCGTGTGTACTTGAAAAATTGTTCAGGGTCTTTTTCCTTCATTTTTAAAAAAACTCGTTTGTATAGTCCATCTTTTCTTGTTTCGATTTAGCGGCCTCACTCCATATTTTCGAAGTCGTTTCTTCGCATTCTTTGCTTGTTTTTTCTGGTTTGAAACATAAGCGGCACTAGCAGCAAGAATAAATAATAACCCCGCACTATTTAAAAATAAGTCACTATCCATATTTTTTCTTCTCTTATTTTTACGATGATCACAAATTTTACTCTTACTGTTATAGTTTTTGTTAAGTATATTACAATAACTCTGTGTTGACGGCGAAAAAGTGCTTCAGTCATTATTTCTCAAAGGCAACTAAATATTTGGTCAGTATTTTTATCATTAAATGGTCAGTATTTTTTTAAATAAATGGTCAGTATAAAATAATATTTTAGTCAGTATAAATATTTAAGTGTCAGTATTAAATCGAATTTTGGTCAGTATAATTTGTTAATTTGGTCAGTATTAGTTGTTATTTTGGTAGTGTTAATAACACGCAGGTTCAGATGAAAATCTTTATACATATATTGTATGACTACTTTATACAAACAAAGTTATGATTAATTCTACACTACACTATTTACAACTTAACTTTATCAAAACATTTGTCAATACAATATGACCTATAAAAGTTAAACTGAACCTCGAAAGAAAAATTTCTGGTACGGCTATGTTCCCTAGTAACTAATCCAATTATTATTAAGTCAAAACCTCAATTTCGCAAAAACAGTAGGTTATGTTATTGGTTTCAAATTTAAAATAATAATATTACCGCCATCTACCGTAATGTGAAAGTATTCTCATTTGTAACCAGAAATGGCACTAGAACGCGTCAAACGCATTCGAACATGAATTTTTGCATAAACCAATATTTTGATGCTGCGTTTAGTGCAGTGCGTGCGTTGCGTGCGTCGACGTTTTGCATAAATCAACCTTAAGAAGTTTAGTTATCTTACTATAATACTAAATAATATGTCTTAACACTTTCTTTATTTCGAACCATCAACATAAATCCGAACATTTAATTTATATCAAATGAACTAAATCAATCATGTTTCACAATCATGTTTCTGGTTTTTTCATGATATCACGGAATGTATCAACTTTTTATGTATTACAGCTATTTTCATAATTAAATACCTTAAAATTTCCTATAAAATGACCTCTATTATTGTTTTCTAACTCCATCCATTTCGGAGAAAATAACACTGAAAGTCGACAACTTAGAAAATATCGGGTGTACTGTACGGGAGAATCAAAAGTTTTTACTATTTATGAGCTTCAGCGAAGGTACCGGTAGTATTTAAGATTTATTCTCTCAACAGTCTTTGTTGTAATCGCCTAATCATTGGAGATAGTTTCTATTTTATCGTTTTAATTTAATTTTTATTTTGATAATTGAATGAGTTGAAGATACTAACTATCAAATTAAAACTGATATGAAGTTATATTACATTTTTTTCAACATTTACAGAAATTTGATATTTACTAAGGTGTCACATCGTCTTCGCAATGTACGTTGTCGTCGTTTTCTGTCGTCTCCATTTAAGCACAATCCTTTACAGTTGGCGCAGGCTATAGTATACTGAACTCCTACTTTCCTACAGCCACATTTTTGTCCACAACCAGTCGTACACGTACAAAAAAGCTAGTTTCAAAATACTGGCCTGGGCTATTGAGTCGATCGTATGGATTGGTTTCACAGAAGAGGTGGATTTTCCCAATCCTTACAATTCAGGAGCTAGGTTATTCGCCAACCAGCTTTGTACTTGATGATACACTCTGTAGGAGTGTTTTATAACTGCATCCTCAGTGGGAGAGAACGACGTTAGATCTTTTTTTTCCTCCTCATGGATACCACCGGAGGGTGGTAGTGTCGGACTCTTACCGACTAAAACCCCACTCCTTGAAGGAGCCGGGAACCGCCGAAGTATTTCTTCCGTATTCCTTCAACTTCCTCTTGAAATTATTCTGTTATTTTTAGACTTTTCTTTTCTTGTCGCATTACACGTTCTTATTTTTGCTATCCCGCTGACGGGCAGTTTCGACTCGTCATTCTATGACCATTGATCTAGGGTCATAGGTTTGTTTTCGATTAATTTTACATGTTGACGCGTTCATGGTGTAAGGAGGGGATAGTGTGCTATCGCGCAGCGAGTGAGCGAGATCGTATTTTCTCTCTCGCCTAGTGTGATGTCAAGGGCACACTTTGAGAATAAATTAAGCCTGTAGCCCTTTAAAATTGCACTAAATATCTCAGTTAACTCGATTTGCAGGCGTATTTTGCATTTTTCGCTAAAAATAGTAATAACGAAATTTATAGAGAATTAAATTGTCTACCTTTTTTATGTGAACAATTTTGTTGTAAAATAATTATTTATTGATAATAATAAGCAAAAACATTGAAGTTATCGTCTCGGCAGCATGCTTGAACCCACTGTTTGGCCAAATCTTTATTTTTGGGAAAACTGTAGTATTTCACATCATTACCTTTTGTTTTGCGAGAATAATTACCGCAATTAGCTACCGCACAAATAGGCATTATTATTACAAACTAATATTTGTTATTAATAAACAACAACTACCACCAAAATCAATGTGTAATCAATGTAAGCTTACCTTTTTATTATTCGGTTGGTGGACGCGAATTCAAGTTAAGAATAAATAATAAAAATTAATATATAAAATAAAATACCAAAAATGCAGCACTCAAATAAACAACCACTACCACTAAAATCAATGTGTAACACTAAAAAAATAGTACTTTGCTTAGTTAGCTTTCAAATAGAAATTAACTAAAAATTGGAACAGAAAAAAATTGTCACCTAATTTTATGGTTCAAAGGGGTTTAAAGGTTGTTTCATGACTAAAGCAATAATGAACTTTTATTAGTATGGGTTCAAAATAAGTTACTAAAATATTTGGTGTCCGCTAACCCAATATCCTGTTTTTTTCAAGTTACTAAAAGTGTACCTACTTTAGTTGTTTTTTATTGTTTAGTGAAAAAAATATCTCCCCTGTCAAAGGGTAAAGTAAATGCCATATATTATTATACCATATAAAATTATAAGACTGATAGACTTCCCCCGCTGACTGGAGTGCCTAATAAACAATATATTGAGGTGTGCTCTTTTCCTTAACTGAGTTGAAGTGATTAGCTAACCTTCGTACCGAATATAATGTAAATTATTCTTTGTCGAACCCCTTCGTTGAGCGCCAGTGGTAATTGAAGTGTCAATTAACCCACGTTAGTTTTAATTATTAATGTCATGCGATGATTTATTTATTAAGAAGAACATGAATGTTACCGGTTTCGCTGATGATGTAGCCTAAATACTTTACCCTTGTTTTCATGAATTGACATTGTTCGAGATTTAATTTCAAACCCGTTTGTTTTAACTTATCGAGTATCAATTTTAAGTGTGTTAAGTGGTCCTCTCTATTTTTACTGAACACCAACAGCTCGTCCACGTAATGTCCGCAAAATTCCTCGTATAATTCTAATATGATTTGCATCACTTTTACCAAAGCTGACAAAGATGTTGAAAGCCCAAATGGTACAACTAAAAATTGGTATGTGTTGCCATCCACACTGAACCCGGTATACTTCCTGGAGTTTGGGTGTAATGGGATCAGCCAAAACGAATTCTTTAGGTCTAATTTGCTGAATATTTTTTTACCGCCTACTCTACTGAGTAGACTATCTATGTTAGAGGGCGCCTCACACTGAGCCTTGGTGATTTTATTAATTCTACGAGCGTCTAAACACAATCTTATCGAGTCGTCTTTCTTTTTTACTACCACTAGCGGGTTAATGAAAGAAGTGCTCGCTTTTTGTGATTTCAATGTTGACCTTTTCCTTGTGGTGGTGCGGTATTGGGTATACCTTGCATTTAAATGAACCTTCATCTATCACGTTTAATCTATGTTCGTACCCCGTCGCTACTCGCGATTCTTCATTAAATAAAGTAGGGTAATTTATTAAAATATTTCTAATTGGTTGTCCTTTATGCAAAATTTTGGTTGGCAACAGGCGTTGCAATCGCTCCTGCAACCGCCTGCGTATTACCATCATCCCCTCTTATGTTAATATTATTAACATTTATTTTTCCTTGATTTCCGTAGCCTCTGCCACGACCTCTGTTATAACCCCTATTTACATTGTTCTGGTTTGCTCCCCTACTATAGATGAATCTCCCTCTGTACGAATTTGCACCTTGTCCCTGGTAATTGTGATTTTGGTTGTAATTGTTTCCCCCTGAACTTCCTGGACCTTCTCGTCTCGCGTCTTGTTTGTACTGCTCATTCTGATCACCCCCATGATATCCTGTCTGTCCTACATTTCTTGGAATTTGACTCGTTTCACTTCTGAACTCTACTGATTCGTCGAACCTCTTTAGGAGTTCGAGGAAATCATCCAATTTGGAGATTCCCTCGACCCCCACTCTCGACCTAACCTTCCTCTCGAAGTGTCTCGCTACTGCACTGACCATTTCTCACTCTGTATACTTAGGCTCAACCTGTTGTGCCTGGTTGATTATCCTAATGGCGTACGTCTCTCTCGACCTTTCGAAGCCCTTGTACCTGCCCCAGTTTACACGTGACTTTACCTTGTCCTGTTCAAACTCTCCCCAATACTTCCGCAGGAACAGACCTTTAAATTGCTCAAAATCCCCTATCCGGGATTCGATCATAGAGAACCAAGTCTCTGCGTCGCCCACCATTGTTGTGCGTAATAAGTTTATACACAATTGTGTATCTTTAATTTTCCCCAAGTGGAGGCTGACGTTCTTTAAAAATATTTTAGGATTGGATTTCCCATCCCCATGAAATTTTCCAATTCGATCCATTAGTGATTCCCGGTAAATATGGGTTTCACCCCCTTGATTCATTTCTTGTAATTTGTGGTCTACTATGACTTCTATGGACTTCACAGCCGATTCGACCTCAATTACCTTACTTTCTACTTGGTCGATTCTTTGTTTCGTTTTATCGTGTCCCTTTGTCACACGTTTGTCTATTTCATTTAGTTTCTCATTCATTCTTTTCTCCCTTTCTTTACATAACACTTCGCCCTTTTTTCCTTGTTCCACTACCTTGTTGTTTAAAGTACCTTTCAAACTTTCATTCTCGCTTATCGTTCTACCCACTTTTTAGTCCGTTTTGTCAATTCTATCATTGATTTTTCTCTCCATAGTTTTTAATTCCTTCTCGAAGATTTCTTTCATGCTTAACATCACACTTTCGTTATTTTTATCCAGTTTTTCATTCATACTTTCGTTCATGTTTAATATCATACTCATTAATTTTTCCATGTCGCTTAAACCCACCTTGTCTTCGTTTATCCTTTCTCCCGCATGAACTTCTACCGTCTCTTCTTCCCCCGTACCCACTCTTTCTACTTCGTGAATCTGTACAATCTGTTCCCCCTCAGAATCACTATCTTTTCCTATTTTCCTACCGCTCCTAGTCTCCATGTTTGTCTAATTTAATTTATTTATAATTTAAGTATTTTATATTTTAGACTCGTGGGACGCTGTAGATCCAAGTTTCTAAGCCCCACGTTGGCGTGCCAATTGAGGTGTGCTCTTTCCCTTAACTGAGTTGAAGTGATTAGCTAACCTTCGTACCGAATATGATGTAAATTATTCTTTGTCGAACCCCTTCGTTGAGCGCCAGTGGTAATTGAAGTGTCAATTAACCCACGTTAGTTTTAATTATTAATGTCATGCGATGATTTATTTATTAAGAAGAACATGAATGTTAGGGTTTTGCCGGCCTGAGATATGTCTCTCCTTAACCTTGTATGTCGACTTTAATTGTTGAACGCGACCTAAGATCTGACAGTTGCAGTTTGAACTATTTTTAGCATTACCTGTAGATCCAGCTTCTTTGTAGATTACAATGATAAAGGTAATTGCAATATAAAGATTTAATTTAGATATATTACAACATTGAGAATTATTATAGTGTTTGTGACAATCAAAACATGGCATGGGATATTACGGTGAGTAAACTTATCATTCAAATTAATTACAAATTAACATTTCCCTTTTTTTTTAGGGTTACAAAGAAACCATGGTGCACCTTGAATTGTTATCTCGAGATAAATACCTTTATAAATTTAAATCAATCAGAAAGCTGCGTAAATCCAACATCTGGTTGACGTTTCTCGAACATGTGACATGAACAAATCCAATCCGCTCCAAATATTTCCGGATGACTTTGAAAACCAATCGAGTTCCAAACAACATTCACATAACAAACCACTTAATCAAAATTAATTTAAAAGTTCAAAATTATTTAACGTAAGTTCAAAATTGTATTCGTTAACCGCACTCTTTATTTTACGAATAAAAAAATATGTTCCGATAAGAAAATTCTAACCTAATTCGACGTGGATTCAGTGCCGGTCGAAATTATACTGTCCTTCCTCTTTTTCGGCGCTTCTATTTATGCATTCTTTTAAAATGGCAATCTTTATCTTTCAAAAAGCATTAAAAAACCACATTTCATGAATTTCATGGTACCCTTGATCTTATAAAGGAAATTTTCATCTCTCCGATTTACTTCAAACTTTCATAAAAGCTTCCTTATTTTCCCTTTGAATTTAGTACAAATTCTCAAAGAGTTCGGAGATATTTATGTGCGTCCTATGAGCAAGTGGAGTTTCATATGTCACAATTTCGACCAAATTTTAATTTCTACTTTCTTGTCTAAATTTCCTTCAAAACGATTTGATTCTTAAATGTACTTCTTCATGAGGTCCTCCTCATCATTTCCATGTCCACTTTTACTGCCAGAAATTGTTTTTCACAAACTTAAGTCCCATGAAATTTTCCCATATTTGACACTTTACGGAACATCAACCTATGCAGCTTTCTCCTGCATTTATGTAGCAATTGGTTTGAATTTTTTTGTTCACACACTTTTTACAAGCTATTACATAATTATATCAAAAAAGATTTTTCCAATTTATATAATTGGTTCTCAATTTCAAACTTGATAAATAATCTTCTTTATCTATTACACCTTCACCTAGATCTACAAGTGAGCTTTTAATTTTAGGCTACATGCCTGTTTACTAATGTGTATCAATAATTTCTAGTCAAATTTCCATAATTTGCAATCAAAAAGTGATGGCGAGTAATGAAATCCGAGATCCCCCGATTCTCAATCAACGGAGCGCAACAATCCAAGCCAGATCAACAAACCCATTCAAATATGACTTTACTGAAGGTAAGCTTGACCAATTGTCAACCTAATAATAATTTATTACAAGCAAACTAATTCTATTTTAAGTTTTAGGCGAAACAAGGTATTCCGAGCTGACAAATATAGTTTTTCTCAAATCGGAATGACATCTGAATCAATTATTCATAAATCATGGCTCAACTATCAACATAAACCAATGTGCAAACAACTTAATGTGGAGTCAAAGTCTCCCCTGAGTGTCGTGTGTGTTAATAACACTGCAATTAGGGGCATTCCACGTTATGTGACACCAGACAAGTATAAAATAAAAGTCGAAGATTAATTTAAATATGCATTTAGAATAACAGTACATAGTCCAAAGTTTATGAAATGAATAATTTTTTTTCGAAAAAAACTGCATTTTTACTGTTTTAGTCAATAGCAACACCGGACGTCAGTCAAGCTCAACGCGTAGAGTAATTGTCTATGTTTTAGAAACAAAAAACTCAGCAATTTTGAACGTGAATCGGCGTGTTTTGAACGTGAGCAAATTAAAATATTATTAAAGATATACTGCACAAAATACCGATCTTTATGAACTATTTCATTCGTCTCCTCCTCAACAATATCTATGACGGGTACGCTGCGACTCAAAGTATCAGGGACGACGTGATCCTTTCCCTTGCGATGCACTATCTCCACGTCATACTGTTGCATCTTAACTGCCCACCGAGCCAACCTACCGTTGACATCGCGCAAGTTTTGCAGCCAGACGAGAGAATAATGATCACTGATTACTTTTATATTCGGCACCACTTCAATATATTGCCGGAATTTCTCCAACCCAAAAAGAACCGCGAGACATTCCCGTTCTGTCTTGCTATACTTCCTCTCCTGTTTCGTAAGAGAGCGACTAATGTATGATATGACTCGTTCGCCATCCGGATGTGGCTGACTCAATACCGCCGCGATTCCTCAGCCCGATGCATCCGTTTGCACCTCGAACGGTAAGCTATAATCTAGGCAACTCAAGACTGGTGCCGTAACTAGCTTTTCCTTTATGATTCGAAAAGCTTCCTCGCATTGATCTGATCACACAAATTTTCCATTGCCCTTCTTGAGTAATGCCGTTATGGGGGCAACTAAATTGGAAAATTCTGGGATAAACCGTCTGTACCAGCTAAATGTTCCTAAAATACCCCTGACACTGCTTATGTTTTTTGGTGCGGGCAATTCCAACATAGCCTTAACTTTGTCGGGGTCTACGTGCAGACCAAACTTGTCCACGACATAGCCTAAATATTTTAATTGAGGACGACAGTATTGGCATTTCTCCTTCTTAACGGTTATGTTGGCGGCCCGTAACCGCTTAAATACTTCCTCCAAAATTTCTAAATGCTTCTCGAATGTATCGGTCACAATCACTATATCATCCAAATAGCAAAAAACATACGGAAGCAAATCGTACCCAAGTATCTTATCCATCAATCTTTGCCAGGTAGCGGGGGACGTTGACAACCCAAATGGAAGTCGATTGAATTCCCACAAACCTCGCCCCGGAACTACAAACGCGGTAAATTTTTTTGACCCTTCCGCGAGTGGAACTTGAAAGAAAGCTGATTTGACGTCTAGCGAAGATAAGTATTTAGCATTTTTGAGTTGGTCAAGGGTGTTCGTGACGTAAGGAATAGGGTAACTATCTTTCTCTGTGACTTTGTTTAACTTGCGAAAGTCCACGCAAAAACGGTGTTCCCCATCTTTCTTTTTCACTAAAATCACTGGAGAGGCCCAAGGACTATTGCTCTTGCGAACAATCCCCTTTTGAATCATATCGTCCAGTTGCTCATTAAGATACCCTTGAACAACTGGTGATACAGGGTAGTAACGCCGTTTGATAGGGTCAGCTGTCGTCTTAATGACGTGCTCAACAGCGTTGGTACACCCCAATTCGTCCCCCATGAGCTCATAATTCTTTTTGATTAAAGCGTCCAATTGCGCCTTCTGCTCGGCACTCAAATCATCGGCATTTTGTACAACGTCCGCTACCTCGAAAAATTCTGTGGGCTCTTCCGCAAAGACCCACTTAGCACTACGCAAATCCGGAACGATGCCCATCGTCCTCCAAAAATCTACCCCCAAAATTAATAGATGTGACAACTCAGGTATAACAGTTACCGAAATTAATTTAGTACTATTTGCCACCTTCATAGGAAGTATACATTTTCCCACGCTTCGTACAGTCTGGCCATTTGCCACCACGCAAATCGTGTCGTCGGGTTCTAACTTAACCCCAAACTGATTCAAAAACTTTTGTCCCGTAGACCCCATAATTGTATGATTTGCCCCAGAATCTAATAAACCTCTTAGTTCATACCCAAAGATGTCTACTGTTAAAGTTCATTTTGATTGGCCATGTAATCTCACATCAAACATTTTTATTGGTCCACTTTTGACAGATGACATGTGAATTGAATAGTCATAATAATTTTTTATGTTTTAGATCTCTGTGACAAAATGAGCGATTTATCGGAAGGTTCCAATATCGAAGAATTGGTTTCGTTTACTGTCCAATCTTTGCCACCCAGCAAAATCAAAAGAAAAATATGAAAGTGCGTATAACCAATTGCAGGAATGGTGTACAGAAAAAATAGTTTTAAAGCTATAAACCAATTAGTTTTACCAATTAAGGGAGAAATTAGAAAATTTTTGAAAAAAGTAGACGATACGACCTATCTGATCTTCATGAAGGTAACAAATTAAAAACTTACATTGATCAAAACATTATTTTAATTGAAATATTATTGTTTTAGGTAGCTTTGCTTGTGGTAAACAGCGTTGCATGTCGAAGAGAAGAGTTGACTTCTGTTCTTCTCGGAAATGTTTGAGACCAGGACTCGTACAATTTAATGAACATCTTGCACACAAAAACCAATATAAGAAAACAAATATATATAAATAAACGTATTATTTTGATTATTGTGTATGATTGCATTTTAGTTGTCTGTGAAAGTAAATTTCCTGATCCTGAACTGCTACTTTCCTGGCCGAAAAATGAGTCCGAGAAAAACTTTCCCGGACTCATTTTGCGGCCGGGAAAGTAACAGTCCCGGCCTTAAAAATTTTGTAAATATGGAGTCCGGCAAAAAGGGACTTTTCGTCACTAAAATGACGATCAAAATATAGGACCTTACCTACCGCAATGAGGAAAAATAACAAATAGGCACATTGCGAAGAGCTTCTCGCCGGTGTAAACTATTACTTATTATTAACATAATAAAATATTAATATAACAAAAAAATACTATTCCATTTTGCATATAATCCGCCCTTTACTGATAATGATAATCAATAGTAATTAACGTTGTCAATTATTGTCAAAGATTTTTTCAACATTTACAGACTCATTAATCCCATATCACTCTAAACAGTCATACAAATACAAATTTTCTGCTTTCCTTGCTCTTATAGACAGAATTTACTACATACCCCTTTCCAAAATAAAAAAATAAATATAATAAAACAATTAGCTTTTACAAATATTATTAATATTAAATATTAATTTAAGACGTATGCAACCTTACAGGTGGCCTTTAAAGATTTGGGAATGGACTCCACCACAGAGAAGAAAAAGAGGGCGACCTGTGCGAAATTGGATTCAAGAAGTGCAAGAAGCCATGAGTAGGAGAAAACTTAACGAGAACGATTGGCAAAATAAAAAAGAATGGCGTTTAGGATGCGAGAAACGGCCTGAGCTGTAAACAAAATCGCATATATGTATATATATATATAGATAATTAAAACCTTAAGTCAACTTAAGGCTTTAGTACTATTGAAAAGCGCCAATATTTTTTTAATACTATAACCTTATCTTTGACGATTAGTAAAAAGACCTTAAGTCACAAAAGTCGAATGTTGAGGAGAATGAAAAAACGTTTACTCTTATTTTGTGCTGAAGTTTCTTATATTACAGAATTGTGCTTTTACCAGTATTTAAGTGTTTATGAGACATAACTAATTCCTTAATTTTAATCTTCTAGGTGTATTCCTTATTAGTTTTTGATGTGACTTAAGGCTTTAGGATTTCTTATAGTAAAAAATTTATAATCTTAAAACCTTAAGTCAACTTAAGGCTTTAGTACTATTGAAAAGCGCCAATATTTTTTTAATACTATAACCTTATAACTGCAGTTTTAAGTTAAAAACATTACAATCGTGCTTTGAAAATTTGAAAATACATAATTTTTATATTTTAGAAATTTAGATATTATTAACAGATAGGTAAAAGATAGGATAAAAGATTATAATTTGAAATTAAATATTTTTATATTTTAGAAATTTACATAGCTAATGCTTATTAATTATCACTATATTCAATTAAATCTGGATCTTCTTCGGTTAAATCATCTGTGGTCACCAAACTGTTATAAAATGGATGGAATACGGGTGGTATTAGATGAAGAAGATCGACAAGATCTTTTTTTTTCTCTACTGAAATTGGCACCGATGTTAAATAGCGCTTTTCAATATGTATATCCAACCGATCTCTTCTACGTAAAAAATTAACACGTTCAAAATCGGCTTCTTTATGCAAAACATTTTTGTAGTTAATTATGCCAACTTCATCACATCTGTACTGCAGCCAAGTCACGTCATGCAGTTTAAATTGTTTTTTGTTGGTATTTTTTTTTCTATACACTAGAGTGTTGGTTAGAAGACGGGAAAAATTATAAAAGTTGTTTATATTCATTTCTACCACCTCGAATTTATTTTTTTTGCCAGTTCTTCTAACTAACTGAAACCAGTCATGTGGATGGTATATGGAAGTTGCGGTACTCTTTTTTTGCTTCTCTATCATGGAGTGATCCACATCGCACTCCATGTGAGTATGACCGGGTTCCAAAAATTTATGATTAATAATCTTTAAATTTGTGGACTCGGTCATAAAAAAACTTAAAAACATGGCACTCACATGACTATTTTTATTTTGGCCTTGGCAAGTGTCGGAATAGAAAGTTACTTCCTCAATGTTGGGATCCAAATTTTTCAAATGAAGATATAAACAGGAAGCAACTTCATTGGCACCTCTTCCTGCGATAGCTTCATGCCACATGTAGTTTGTAGAATTGCCATTTGCATTGTCATGGATTGTTAAATTGAATGTCCATAACTGGCGTTTATAAAATGCCACTGACGACGTTAGAAGAGGAGTTGGTAAACATTGTTGCAAGTCAAACGAAAAGCATTTCTTTTTAAGATTTGCTTGTGATTCCACTTTGTCTTGCTTTTTTGATGAATATGCAAAATCTGCCTTTTCTTGATGTGCTGTTAGTTCGTTTGTGGTGCTAAGTTTTTCCTCTTCATTTGAACTTACTGTAATTTTTATATGTAACGTGTCACAAAACGTGTCACATTTGTGACACGTATCAACTGAAGGTTTTTTGAATTTTAATTTGCATTTATGAAACTCGCGCTCGTAGATCATTCTTGAAACGGGTTTATCACACTTTTCTTTGTACAAAGCGTACATTTTACTTAAGTTTAAATGAGATGGTAAATATTTTTTGTCATTGGTTCGACGAGTATAATGGCTTTCGTAAGCTGGAAACGAATTAATATGCTCAAGAACTGCTGCGATTTCTTCGTTACTTTTTTTATTTACGGTTGACTTTTTTCCACGATTGTCTTCTAAAATAATACCCGATGCACTGTCAACCTTTTTTGAAACCGAATTTCGAATAAAAGTTTCATTTTCATCAATAGTTGCACAAAAACAACTTTTGCACACACTAACATGTTTTCCATATAAATGGAAAGAATATTCGTATGTAACATTTCGTCTTCTCGCATTTTCTGCAACTGATCGTGGACGTTTTATTTCATTTTTTGATACTGAATTAGCAACATAGTTTGCTCGTTTATCGTGACTTCCGAGCTGCCAATATTCTTCAAAAATTTGCTGTCTAACTTCATCTGTTAGTTGTATAGAACATTTTTTTCTGCACTCCTTTAGAGGCTTGAGCTTTCTAGCTGGAATTTGTTTTCCACTGACGGTTTCATATGATTTTCCGGTATTCATTAAAGCAGTTCTCTGTTTGCGAACCTTTGTGGACCACTTTTTTGGTGTTGTAGAAGTTTGGCAATTGGAAGAAGATGCCAAAGTTTCCTTTGTATTAGAAGGAAATTCTTTGTCATCTTCCGAAATGCTTTCCTGATTTGTTGGCGGTACATAATCTTGATCGAAAATACTGTCATCGGAGCTGAATGCTTTTTCTACATCTGAGCTCAATGAAGGAGGTGATGATTCCCGAGAAAACGATGGTGGAATTTCAGCTACTTCAGACGTAGAAGACCTCGGAGAATGAGATAAATCTTTCGAACATGATGCTTCATCTAAAATAATACCAACTATTATCTTGGGGTTGAAAACTACATAAGTTATCGTTACAATTTTGTTAAAATTTGCTGTACTTACTAACCTTTCTCATTCAATTTTTCAGTCATCGCAAGAATCTTTCTTGATCTGTTCATTATTATAACAATTTTAACTAATCACACACTATCACTATTGAAGTTTAGATATTTGCAGTTTACACACGAGAATACAAAATACAACTGAGCTCTGTTGGATATAATAACTTAACATTGATAACATATTATTTTGTTTATATTATATTCACCTGCCTTTTATCACTTTTGTTAGTTGCTAGTTGTTAGTTATTATCTATACCGCCAAAAAGCAATCACTTCTGTTTATATTATTTGCAATTTCTTGTAAACAGAAGTGATTCGGTTGTTGCATAGATAATGTTAGCAGCTAAGAAAAGTGATAAAAGGCAGGTGAATATAAACAATAATTATTTGTAATTTGTTTGTTATTCTTTTTGATTGTAATGTTAATAGATATGATTTAATTGGAATTTAAGAAAATTATTTACGTATTTTAAGTATATAAACATATTTAAATTAATATTTAAAGCAGCAGAACTAATTTATACGTAAGACAATAAATACAACATAATCCAATCATATTTAGGATAATTTAAAATTATTTATAAAATAATCAATACGGAAAAAATTTTTGAACTAACGACCATTAGGAAAATTAGACATATATTAATAATATATCCAATATTAAATTTGTTTTACACGCTTTTTTTTACACAACCTTGAAGTTATACTAATCAAAAATAATTTTCTTTTTCTGTAAAATTACCAATAACACCTCGTAAATGTTTCGTATAACAACCTTAACTGGACTTAAGGTTTTAAGATTGCCATTCATAACTCCTGGGAGTTTGATATAAGAACCTTAAGTTGACTTAAGGTCTTTGGATGACCAAAAGTTGCAATATTGTTTTAAGTTTATTGTATTTTATCTTTATTCCACTCATCATAAATAATTAGACTTAAGGTCTTAATACGAATCGTAAAGTAGAAAATTAGCTATCAGATGGTGTATTTAACTAAAAAATGGCAATTTGTGACTTAAGGTCTTTTTACTAATCGTCAAAGATATATAAATAGTTATTCTATAAAAATAATAAACAAACTTCTAAAAATAAAAAAACAAAATTTTGAACATTTGTACTTTATAAAAACCAAAAAGAAGAAAATATAACTTACAAATGTGTAACATACCAAGGCTACATAAATTCAAAAATAAATAAACTTTTCAAAAACCACAACATAACTTTAGCAGAAAAAACTGCAGCAAACCTCGCTAATTTACTCTGCAACTATAAACAAGAAAATAATATTATAAACTCCAGTGGTGTCTATAGATTATTCTTCAAAAATTGCGAATACTCGTACATTGGAGACAATTACAAATTAGAATAAAAGAACACCAAAAAACTTATTCTAAATCATAACTTTCTAAACATTTTAACCTAAGAAGACCTGAAATAGATCTTGATAAAACTATTATTTTACTTAAAGAAACTAAATATTTAAAAAGAACTTTATGGGAAAATTATGAAATCCAAAAAGCAATCAAAAACAACGAAGCTCTTTTAAACATTCAAGAAAAATCAAATTTTGTATCAAAATTTAATATTTTTGTTTAATTAACTTAACAGAAGGCATGCTTCACTCATAATTTTAAAAACTTCAAAATTTTAAAACCAATTCAATATTATAAATATTTAACTTTTTTTTAAAATTAATATTATATAAAATTATCATATCTCAAAGTATGTACCTTTTAATTTGATATGTTGTATTATACCAACGAAAAGGATTTCAGGTTGAGCGGAAAAATCAAACAACAAAGATCTGTCGTGTCGACGCGACTTTTCGAGGGATTTATTCCAATGTTGTATTACTATAATTTCTATTAAGGTTGTTGAGAAGAGGAGTGGGAGTAAGCTGTGGTGGGGAATCTGCCCTATGCTAAATACATAGGATTAATTTCTATTGCCAACTTCAAATAAACTAAATTTGAATAATGAAAATTAATGAAATTATGTTTATTTTGCTAAAAATATATAATTTTTAACAATTTAGTTCTTCATTTTATATTTTTAAAGAGTTTTGGTCGGTTAAAATAATTTTTTACTTACTTAAAAAAACTTTTAATATGATGTTTAAAGTACGGCAACGTTGTAGATTTTCGGAAGTTTGACGTTTATATCTAATTATTAATTTATTGTAATAATGGAAAGCGAACATAATGACAAACCTACACCAAAAAAAATGGGTTACGGAATCAATTTATCGTCAACGACTTGGTCAATCCTCAAGAGCAAAAAAACGTGAATTTAGCCTAGGTACAAATGATCCTTCAAAAAAACCAAAACTCCAAGATAATGATGACTAAAATCTAAAACTTATGTTGGAAGACGTTTAGTAAACATAGATGTACTAGCTAAACACATGGTGTGTAAATGTGGGTCATTTTTAACACTCCAGAATATTGAAGAGGAATCTCGAAGTGGATTAGCTTCAATATTCAGGATTCGTTGTCATGATTGTCTATTTGTTAATTAATGATATTAAATATAACAGTGTTTCTTATTATTATCTTATTTAATTTGCTTGGAACATAATTTTATAGGGATTTATGATGCTGGTATGGGATGCACACATATAAATAAACTGTTGGGCTCTCTAGATATGCCAAGTTTTAATAATCATTAATACACCAGCTTTCAAATGTAGACGAAATCTTCTAAAAAAATATAAAACTATTTTACGTAAAAAAAAGAAAAAAAAGAAGGTACAACTTATAAATCAGCTATGGTACTTTTGGATATATCGGCTGTGAATTTAAATAGTGATAACAATAGCAATACAGATGGTAACGATAAAGTAATTTCTGAAGGTGTTGTTTCTTTTTTTTATTGAAAGTTTTTCATCTACGACAGAAATTCTTCAAATAGCTGCTAAAAATGAAGAAAACTTCTTTGAAATCTATATAACTCCAACTAAACCGATCTCAGCAGCAGCATCCAATGTTAATCATTTAACAAGTGCAAATGGTGAACTTTTATATCATGAAAAAAGAGTTCCATCAAAGTCCATTTTACTAGCACTACAAGATTTCAATGCTTTTTTCAAGTCTATTGGAAAACCATGTGTACTTGTCGCACATAATTGTAATTTTGATAAATCTCGTTTATTATATGCTATCAAACAAACGAATACGATGGGTCTCTTTGCTCAAGTCATTTCAGGTTTTACTGATACCCTTCCTATTTTCAAACATATTTTGAATCGTAAAAATAACTGTAGTCAAACTTATCTAGCTAAAGAATTATTGGGAATATCAGATAATGAAGCACATAATGCTCTTCAAGATGTAATTATCTTAAAATCACTTGTTGAACATTTAAAAATTACTGAAGAAGATTTAAAACTTCATAAAATACCTTTAATCGGTATTATACAAAAAGAGCAACAAAATAATGCAGCTAAAGTAATGATCAAGACCCTGATGCCATTAGAAGATGTAATTTCTATGGGAATGAAACGAAAAATGGCAAAAGCCTCAATTACATTTAACAATCTACTTATATTGAAAATGGTTGTCAAGGACTTATTGCGTTATTGTCAAGTGAAATAAACTTAAAAGTTCGTGTAACCAAAAATGTACACATTATAGATGCATTAATTGATTTCCTTAACGATCTCCTAAATTATTAAAATTTACCTAATTTATATTGTTTAAAAATGTACAAGTTATATTTTGTTTAAAAATGTTCAAGTTATTTTGTTTAAATATTTTATAATAAATTTAATTCATAATTAAATTAAATAATTTCATTTTCATAAATTTGATCTATAATTTATTATTGATTTCATTAAAACCTAAAATAACAATCGCGCACGCTTTTCTGACTTTATCTCATGCGGCGACGTTGCCAAGCGTAGTGATGATTAACAAAATTTTGATGGTTTTGTACTATTTTTTAGAATTAAACTTTAATTTTCTCAAAAACTAAAAACATAACTTTTTTGAAATTTGGTACACTTATTTATAAGTCTTTTACAAACATTTTGGCGATTTTTGGTAATGCTGTCATTTCTGAGTGTTCAAATAATGCTCTTTAAAGGAATGTGAAACACGTCGCGTGCATTTAACGCAATGTAATAACGTGTCACAAAACAGTAACTTTGACATTTTTTATCTCGATAACTAAAAACAAGATTAAGTTCAAACTTCGATAGAATTGTCTTCGTTATGTAAATAATATACTGTAAAAATTTCAAGAACTTCTCATTACTTCGATTTTCTTCTTAACAACCTTAAATTTTTCTTTAGTCGCATCTGAAGATATGTGCTCAGGTCACATGAAACATGCCATGATGATATAAAAAATAAACTTTTTAATAGTGAAAATATTTACATTATATATTTATTATTTTTAACAAATACTTCGCTAACGTGAATCTTATATTTATTAAAAAAAATTAAACAGTATAATAATAATTATGTTAGTTATAAAACATGCTACAAGTATGAGGAATTGAATAATACAGTTTTCAGAACTGAGGAAGCAACTTTGGCATGACCTGCACATGAAGAATCAGACACGAAAGTAATCTTCCATGCAAGCAAAACAGAAAAAGATTCAAATGTTATCATAAGATGTTCCGACACAGACATTTTAATCGTAGCACTCGGAAATATGCAATTTATCAGGAACCTACGTCAATTCATCGCCGTGACAATTTATCGCGTGCGAAAATTCATCGCGTGCAAAAATTCATCGCAATTAAATATAATTAAAATAAAAAGAACAAAAATTTGATATTACAAAATTAATTAATTTGTACACTCTTTTCTGTAGAATTTTCAGCAACAAATTATTCTATCTTAAAGATAGAACAAATAGTTATAATACGTATATAGATATCTTATAGCATAGCTCATAATTTCTAAATACAATTATAAAAATATGTGTTGTTTCAATTTTAATTAATTTTGTAATATCAAATTTTTGTTCTTTTTATTTTAATTATATTTAATTGCGATGAATTTTTGCACGCGATGAATTTTCGCACGCGATAAATTGTCACGGCGATGAATTGACGTAGGTTCCTGATAAATTGCATATTTCCGAGTGCTACGATTAAAATGTCTGTGTCGGAACATCTTATGATAACATTTGAATCTTTTTCTGTTTTGCTTGCATGGAAGATTACTTTCGTGTCTGATTCTTCATGTGCAGGTCATGCCAAAGTTGCTTCCTCAGTTCTGAAAACTGTATTATTCAATTCCTCATACTTGTAGCATGTTTTATAACTAACATAATTATTATTATACTGTTTAATTTTTTTTAATAAATATAAGATTCACGTTAGCGAAGTATTTGTTAAAAATAATAAATATATAATGTAAATATTTTCACTATTAAAAAGTTTATTTTTTATATCATCATGGCATGTTTCATGTGACCTGAGCACATATCTTCAGATGCGACTAAAGAAAAATTTAAGGTTGTTAAGAAGAAAATCGAAGTAATGAGAAGTTCTTGAAATTTTTACAGTATATTATTTACATAACGAAGACAATTCTATCGAAGTTTGAACTTAATCTTGTTTTTAGTTATCGAGATAAAAAATGTCAAAGTTACTGTTTTGTGACACGTTATTACATTGCGTTAAATGCACGCGACGTGTTTCACATTCCTTTAAAGAGCATTATTTGAACACTCAGAAATGACAGCATTACCAAAAATCGCCAAAATGTTTGTAAAAGACTTATAAATAAGTGTACCAAATTTCAAAAAAGTTATGTTTTTAGTTTTTGAGAAAATTAAAGTTTAATTCTAAAAAATAGTACAAAACCATCAAAATTTTGTTAATCATCACTACGCTTGGCAACGTCGCCGCATGAGATAAAGTCAGAAAAGCGTGCGCGATTGTTATTTTAGGTTTTAATGAAATCAATAATAAATTATAGATCAAATTTATGAAAATGAAATTATTTAATTTAATTATGAATTAAATTTATTATAAAATATTTAAACAAAATAACTTGAACATTTTTAAACAAAATATAACTTGTACATTTTTAAACAATATAAATTAGGTAAATTTTAATAATTTAGGAGATCGTTAAGGAAATCAATTAATGCATCTATAATGTGTACATTTTTGGTTACACGAACTTTTAAGTTTATTTCACTTGACAATAACGCAATAAGTCCTTGACAACCATTTTCAATATAAGTAGATTGTTAAATGTAATTGAGGCTTTTGCCATTTTTCGTTTCATTCCCATAGAAATTACATCTTCTAATGGCATCAGGGTCTTGATCATTACTTTAGCTGCATTATTTTGTTGCTCTTTTTGTATAATACCGATTAAAGGTATTTTATGAAGTTTTAAATCTTCTTCAGTAATTTTTAAATGTTCAACAAGTGATTTTAAGATAATTACATCTTGAAGAGCATTATGTGCTTCATTATCTGATATTCCCAATAATTCTTTAGCTAGATAAGTTTGACTACAGTTATTTTTACGATTCAAAATATGTTTGAAAATAGGAAGGGTATCAGTAAAACCTGAAATGACTTGAGCAAAGAGACCCATCGTATTCGTTTGTTTGATAGCATATAATAAACGAGATTTATCAAAATTACAATTATGTGCGACAAGTACACATGGTTTTCCAATAGACTTGAAAAAAGCATTGAAATCTTGTAGTGCTAGTAAAATGGACTTTGATGGAACTCTTTTTTCATGATATAAAAGTTCACCATTTGCACTTGTTAAATGATTAACATTGGATGCTGCTGCTGAGATCGGTTTAGTTGGAGTTATATAGATTTCAAAGAAGTTTTCTTCATTTTTAGCAGCTATTTGAAGAATTTCTGTCGTAGATGAAAAACTTTCAATAAAAAAAAGAAACAACACCTTCAGAAATTACTTTATCGTTACCATCTGTATTGCTATTGTTATCACTATTTAAATTCACAGCCGATATATCCAAAAGTACCATAGCTGATTTATAAGTTGTACCTTCTTTTTTTTCTTTTTTTTACGTAAAATAGTTTTATATTTTTTTAGAAGATTTCGTCTACATTTGAAAGCTGGTGTATTAATGATTATTAAAACTTGGCATATCTAGAGAGCCCAACAGTTTATTTATATGTGTGCATCCCATACCAGCATCATAAATCCCTATAAAATTATGTTCCAAGCAAATTAAATAAGATAATAATAAGAAACACTGTTATATTTAATATCATTAATTAACAAATAGACAATCATGACAACGAATCCTGAATATTGAAGCTAATCCACTTCGAGATTCCTCTTCAATATTCTGGAGTGTTAAAAATGACCCACATTTACACACCATGTGTTTAGCTAGTACATCTATGTTTACTAAACGTCTTCCAACATAAGTTTTAGATTTTAGTCATCATTATCTTGGAGTTTTGGTTTTTTTGAAGGATCATTTGTACCTAGGCTAAATTCACGTTTTTTTGCTCTTGAGGATTGACCAAGTCGTTGACGATAAATTGATTCCGTAACCCATTTTTTTTGGTGTAGGTTTGTCATTATGTTCGCTTTCCATTATTACAATAAATTAATAATTAGATATAAACGTCAAACTTCCGAAAATCTACAACGTTGCCGTACTTTAAACATCATATTAAAAGTTTTTTTAAGTAAGTAAAAAATTATTTTAACCGACCAAAACTCTTTAAAAATATAAAATGAAGAACTAAATTGTTAAAAATTATATATTTTTAGCAAAATAAACATAATTTCATTAATTTTCATTATTCAAATTTAGTTTATTTGAAGTTGGCAATAGAAATTAATCCTATGTATTTAGCATAGGGCAGATTCCCCACCACAGCTTACTCCCACTCCTCTTCTCAACAACCTTAATAGAAATTATAGTAATACAACATTGGAATAAATCCCTCGAAAAGTCGCGTCGACACGACAGATCTTTGTTGTTTGATTTTTCCGCTCAACCTGAAATCCTTTTCGTTGGTATAATACAACATATCAAATTAAAAGGTACATACTTTGAGATATGATAATTTTATATAATATTAATTTTAAAAAAAAGTTAAATATTTATAATATTGAATTGGTTTTAAAATTTTGAAGTTTTTAAAATTATGAGTGAAGCATGCCTTCTGTTAAGTTAATTAAACAAAAATATTAAATTTTGATACAAAATTTGATTTTTCTTGAATGTTTAAAAGAGCTTCGTTGTTTTTGATTGCTTTTTGGATTTCATAATTTTCCCATAAAGTTCTTTTTAAATATTTAGTTTCTTTAAGTAAAATAATAGTTTTATCAAGATCTATTTCAGGTCTTCTTAGGTTAAAATGTTTAGAAAGTTATGATTTAGAATAAGTTTTTTGGTGTTCTTTTATTCTAATTTGTAATTGTCTCCAATGTACGAGTATTCGCAATTTTTGAAGAATAATCTATAGACACCACTGGAGTTTATAATATTATTTTCTTGTTTATAGTTGCAGAGTAAATTAGCGAGGTTTGCTGCAGTTTTTTCTGCTAAAGTTATGTTGTGGTTTTTGAAAAGTTTATTTATTTTTGAATTTATGTAGCCTTGGTATGTTACACATTTGTAAGTTATATTTTCTTCTTTTTGGTTTTTATAAAGTACAAATGTTCAAAATTTTGTTTTTTTATTTTTAGAAGTTTGTTTATTATTTTTATAGAATAACTATTTATATATCTTTGACGATTAGTAAAAAGACCTTAAGTCACAAATTGCCATTTTTTAGTTAAATACACCATCTGATAGCTAATTTTCTACTTTACGATTCGTATTAAGACCTTAAGTCTAATTATTTATGATGAGTGGAATAAAGATAAAATACAATAAACTTAAAACAATATTGCAACTTTTGGTCATCCAAAGACCTTAAGTCAACTTAAGGTTCTTATATCAAACTCCCAGGAGTTATGAATGGCAATCTTAAAACCTTAAGTCCAGTTAAGGTTGTTATACGAAACATTTACGAGGTGTTATTGGTAATTTTACAGAAAAAGAAAATTATTTTTGATTAGTATAACTTCAAGGTTGTGTAAAAAAAAGCGTGTAAAACAAATTTAATATTGGATATATTATTAATATATGTCTAATTTTCCTAATGGTCGTTAGTTCAAAAATTTTTTCCGTATTGATTATTTTATAAATAATTTTAAATTATCCTAAATATGATTGGATTATGTTGTATTTATTGTCTTACGTATAAATTAGTTCTGCTGCTTTAAATATTAATTTAAATATGTTTATATACTTAAAATACGTAAATAATTTTCTTAAATTCCAATTAAATCATATCTATTAACATTACAATCAAAAAGAATAACAAACAAATTACAAATAATTATTGTTTATATTCACCTGCCTTTTATCACTTTTCTTAGCTGCTAACATTATCTATGCAACAACCGAATCACTTCTGTTTACAAGAAATTGCAAATAATATAAACAGAAGTGATTGCTTTTTGGCGGTATAGATAATAACTAACAACTAGCAACTAACAAAAGTGATAAAAGGCAGGTGAATATAATATAAACAAAATAATATGTTATCAATGTTAAGTTATTATATCCAACAGAGCTCAGTTGTATTTTGTATTCTCGTGTGTAAACTGCAAATATCTAAACTTCAATAGTGATAGTGTGTGATTAGTTAAAATTGTTATAATAATGAACAGATCAAGAAAGATTCTTGCGATGACTGAAAAATTGAATGAGAAAGGTTAGTAAGTACAGCAAATTTTAACAAAATTGTAACGATAACTTATGTAGTTTTCAACCCCAAGATAATAGTTGGTATTATTTTAGATGAAGCATCATGTTCGAAAGATTTATCTCATTCTCCGAGGTCTTCTACGTCTGAAGTAGCTGAAATTCCACCATCGTTTTCTCGGGAATCATCACCTCCTTCATTGAGCTCAGATGTAGAAAAAGCATTCAGCTCCGATGACAGTATTTTCGATCAAGATTATGTACCGCCAACAAATCAGGAAAGCATTTCGGAAGATGACAAAGAATTTCCTTCTAATACAAAGGAAACTTTGGCATCTTCTTCCAATTGCCAAACTTCTACAACACCAAAAAAGTGGTCCACAAAGGTTCGCAAACAGAGAACTGCTTTAATGAATACCGGAAAATCATATGAAACCGTCAGTGGAAAACAAATTCCAGCTAGAAAGCTCAAGCCTCTAAAGGAGTGCAGAAAAAAATGTTCTATACAACTAACAGATGAAGTTAGACAGCAAATTTTTGAAGAATATTGGCAGCTCGGAAGTCACGATAAACGAGCAAACTATGTTGCTAATTCAGTATCAAAAAATGAAATAAAACGTCCACGATCAGTTGCAGAAAATGCGAGAAGACGAAATGTTACATACGAATATTCTTTCCATTTATATGGAAAACATGTTAGTGTGTGCAAAAGTTGTTTTTGTGCAACTATTGATGAAAATGAAACTTTTATTCGAAATTCGGTTTCAAAAAAGGTTGACAGTGCATCGGGTATTATTTTAGAAGACAATCGTGGAAAAAAGTCAACCGTAAATAAAAAAAGTAACGAAGAAATCGCAGCAGTTCTTGAGCATATTAATTCGTTTCCAGCTTACGAAAGCCATTATACTCGTCGAACCAATGACAAAAAATATTTACCATCTCATTTAAACTTAAGTAAAATGTACGCTTTGTACAAAGAAAAGTGTGATAAACCCGTTTCAAGAATGATCTACGAGCGCGAGTTTCATAAATGCAAATTAAAATTCAAAAAACCTTCAGTTGATACGTGTCACAAATGTGACACGTTTTGTGACACGTTACATATAAAAATTACAGTAAGTTCAAATGAAGAGGAAAAACTTAGCACCACAAACGAACTAACAGCACATCAAGAAAAGGCAGATTTTGCATATTCATCAAAAAAGCAAGACAAAGTGGAATCACAAGCAAATCTTAAAAAGAAATGCTTTTCGTTTGACTTGCAACAATGTTTACCAACTCCTCTTCTAACGTCGTCAGTGGCATTTTATAAACGCCAGTTATGGACATTCAATTTAACAATCCATGACAATGCAAATGGCAATTCTACAAACTACATGTGGCATGAAGCTATCGCAGGAAGAGGTGCCAATGAAGTTGCTTCCTGTTTATATCTTCATTTGAAAAATTTGGATCCCAACATTGAGGAAGTAACTTTCTATTCCGACACTTGCCAAGGCCAAAATAAAAATAGTCATGTGAGTGCCATGTTTTTAAGTTTTTTTATGACCGAGTCCACAAATTTAAAGATTATTAATCATAAATTTTTGGAACCCGGTCATACTCACATGGAGTGCGATGTGGATCACTCCATGATAGAGAAGCAAAAAAAGAGTACCGCAACTTCCATATACCATCCACATGACTGGTTTCAGTTAGTTAGAAGAACTGGCAAAAAAAATAAATTCGAGGTGGTAGAAATGAATATAAACAACTTTTATAATTTTTCCCGTCTTCTAACCAACACTCTAGTGTATAGAAAAAAAAATACCAACAAAAAACAATTTAAACTGCATGACGTGACTTGGCTGCAGTACAGATGTGATGAAGTTGGCATAATTAACTACAAAAATGTTTTGCATAAAGAAGCCGATTTTGAACGTGTTAATTTTTTACGTAGAAGAGATCGGTTGGATATACATATTGAAAAGCGCTATTTAACATCGGTGCCAATTTCAGTAGAGAAAAAAAAAGATCTTGTCGATCTTCTTCATCTAATACCACCCGTATTCCATCCATTTTATAACAGTTTGGTGACCACAGATGATTTAACCGAAGAAGATCCAGATTTAATTGAATATAGTGATAATTAATAAGCATTAGCTATGTAAATTTCTAAAATATAAAAATATTTAATTTCAAATTATAATCTTTTATCCTATCTTTTACCTATCTGTTAATAATATCTAAATTTCTAAAATATAAAAATTATGTATTTTCAAATTTTCAAAGCACGATTGTAATGTTTTTAACTTAAAACTGCAGTTATAAGGTTATAGTATTAAAAAAATATTGGCGCTTTTCAATAGTACTAAAGCCTTAAGTTGACTTAAGGTTTTAAGATTATAAATTTTTTACTATAAGAAATCCTAAAGCCTTAAGTCACATCAAAAACTAATAAGGAATACACCTAGAAGATTAAAATTAAGGAATTAGTTATGTCTCATAAACACTTAAATACTGGTAAAAGCACAATTCTGTAATATAAGAAACTTCAGCACAAAATAAGAGTAAACGTTTTTTCATTCTCCTCAACATTCGACTTTTGTGACTTAAGGTCTTTTTACTAATCGTCAAAGATAAGGTTATAGTATTAAAAAAATATTGGCGCTTTTCAATAGTACTAAAGCCTTAAGTTGACTTAAGGTTTTAATTATCTATATATATATATATATATATATATATATATACATATATGCGATTTTGTTTACAGCTCAGGCCGTTTCTCGCATCCTAAACGCCATTCTTTTTTATTTTGCCAATCGTTCTCGTTAAGTTTTCTCCTACTCATGGCTTCTTGCACTTCTTGAATCCAATTTCGCACAGGTCGCCCTCTTTTTCTTCTCTGTGGTGGAGTCCATTCCCAAATCTTTAAAGGCCACCTGTAAGGTTGCATACGTCTTAAATTAATATTTAATATTAATAATATTTGTAAAAGCTAATTGTTTTATTATATTTATTTTTTTATTTTGGAAAGGGGTATGTAGTAAATTCTGTCTATAAGAGCAAGGAAAGCAGAAAATTTGTATTTGTATGACTGTTTAGAGTGATATGGGATTAATGAGTCTGTAAATGTTGAAAAAATCTTTGACAATAATTGACAACGTTAATTACTATTGATTATCATTATCAGTAAAGGGCGGATTATATGCAAAATGGAATAGTATTTTTTTGTTATATTAATATTTTATTATGTTAATAATAAGTAATAGTTTACACCGGCGAGAAGCTCTTCGCAATGTGCCTATTTGTTATTTTTCCTCATTGCGGTAGGTAAGGTCCTATATTTTGATCGTCATTTTAGTGACGAAAAGTCCCTTTTTGCCGGACTCCATATTTACAAAATTTTTAAGGCCGGGACTGTTACTTTCCCGGCCGCAAAATGAGTCCGGGAAAGTTTTTCTCGGACTCATTTTTCGGCCAGGAAAGTAGCAGTTCAGGATCAGGAAATTTACTTTCACAGACAACTAAAATGCAATCATACACAATAATCAAAATAATACGTTTATTTATATATATTTGTTTTCTTATATTGGTTTTTGTGTGCAAGATGTTCATTAAATTGTACGAGTCCTGGTCTCAAACATTTCCGAGAAGAACAGAAGTCAACTCTTCTCTTCGACATGCAACGCTGTTTACCACAAGCAAAGCTACCTAAAACAATAATATTTCAATTAAAATAATGTTTTGATCAATGTAAGTTTTTAATTTGTTACCTTCATGAAGATCAGATAGGTCGTATCGTCTACTTTTTTCAAAAATTTTCTAATTTCTCCCTTAATTGGTAAAACTAATTGGTTTATAGCTTTAAAACTATTTTTTCTGTACACCATTCCTGCAATTGGTTATACGCACTTTCATATTTTTCTTTTGATTTTGCTGGGTGGCAAAGATTGGACAGTAAACGAAACCAATTCTTCGATATTGGAACCTTCCGATAAATCGCTCATTTTGTCACAGAGATCTAAAACATAAAAAATTATTATGACTATTCAATTCACATGTCATCTGTCAAAAGTGGACCAATAAAAATGTTTGATGTGAGATTACATGGCCAATCAAAATGAACTGCAGCGAATATTCCACTATAGTCCATCCCATATACTAAAAATGTAGGTGGCAGGTCAAATGCAAAACCACATTCACATAGGGAAACGTCATTTTAAAAATTCAAATTGAATGCGTTATATGTGTTGCCTAACTAAGAATGTTTAAAAGTTACGGCATAATTTTACGAAACTTATTTCCACAAATTTACATCAATTTTAATACGATTTTGATGAAATAAATAAAGAAATACTGCATGGGAACTATTTAATATAATACAAAAAATTAAATGTTATCTGTCACCAACACGCAAATTTCGCTAGTGTGAAGCCGCCTAATTTCTAACCAATTTCATTGGTTAACATTTCGAGGTCATCTTTCTAGTACAAATTCTTACTATTTTCTTAAATGAAATGGACTATAGTGGTGAATTGCAGCGACTATTCCATAGTAGGACAAGCGAATATTTTAAATAAATAAAAAATTTTATTGCTATTATTATATCTGATTATTATTTCAAATTATTTTTAGATTTTATTTTTCACTACAAATAAAATTTTAAAAACTACATGTAGATTTACAATACAAATAAGTGTACAATGCGCAAATGAAACACTTTTTACTAATATTTCAATTAAATATTGTACACTTTTTTTAATTAGGTTAAGAAGTTATTTTAAAACATAATTGATGGTACAATTTGAAAAGATTACGTTGCTACAATTGGATAAAAATCCCGTTTTACTTGAAGAAGGCATTGCCAAAGTTTCGTTCTCGATTGTATGGTTGGAACGCATCTTTTCAATTATTGTTTGGTGATGTTCACCGTCCAATTGTAAATAAGATTTTATTGAATCAGTATTTCTGTGTCCTGTTATTTTCATCAGCTGCTGCTCTCCAACCCCAACTTTTGCTAACGTTGATACAGCACTAGACCTAATCGAGTGGTTCGATATTTTACTTTTTTTAATGTCTTTTAATGTCATTAACACCAACGGGCGAATTTTTGTACCATTTACTGGATTCATTTAATTTCCAAAATTTATTAGACGTCAGGAACATTCGATCAGTCTTCACATTGTCATCTCTCTTAGAAATAAATTTATGGTAAAGCCTGCAAAAGAAATAATACAATTACAAATTAAAATTACTGGATCAAATATAAGATAGCTTACCTTACAGGACACAGATCAACGTTTTTATTTTCAATGAGCCATTTGCTTTCGGCTAATTTCTTTCCACCTCCTTGTGCCGTTTTGGAATAAATTGGATTGTATTCTATACGATTTGTAGGCAAGCCTTTATTGTTAAATTTCTATCTTGAAATAATAAATTCGGCATTGATACCCTTCGCCACCTCGCCAAGCAAGTTCATAAGAGACCACGAAAAAAAACTTTTTTTTATGGCCATCGGGATTATTTTTGTCTAAACCTTGTAGAATGTTTAAATACTCGTCTTTTGTTAATGCCGCTGAGCTTATGGTTCGTTTTTCTGGAAGCGTTTGTAATTTTTTTCTTTTGGCGTCTCTAGCCTCCCTTGCAGTTTTAAATACCACGTCACTAAAGGGTTTAATTTCAATATTCCAGGTATTATAATACATGTCTTGAAGCATTTTTGCCGTGGTGTTAAACATATGCTTAACTCAGTGGCGTAACTACCAGTGTTCGATGTGTTCGATCGAACAAGGGCCCGGGCATTAAAAGGGCCCGATCGCTATCACGACCAAAAAAATAAAATATTGTAATGATTTAATGCGAATTCAAATTTTTGTGATTTGTAGCAGTAAATATTGAAAGCAACAATAAAACCATAAAATATTCGGCACTTTTTCAAAATAACTTGTCTGTCACATTTTTCATGTACCTAAGTATTTAAAATATAAAATATATTTCCTGTCTGTTTCATCTTAAACGCAACCGCCAAAGCAAAACTTCCCATCTGGTAGCAATTACAGTAATAAACAAATAAACTGTCACCCTTATATAGCAATTTAACAAAATACCGAAAAAAATAAAAGTAGGGTAAATTTTGATTTTTAACACTACACTGCTAGTTTGTTGCAAGTTTGTTGTTTGTTAAGAAGTGTTTTGTTTTTATAAATTTTTTTAAGTGTGAAATAGTGGAGTTTTTAAGTTTAATTGTTTATTTTGGAGTATAATTTATTAAAACCGTCAGGTATGTTATAATAGGTATTTCTTTAAATGATAAGACGCTTTAATAAAGCTATTTTAGAATGAGTACTACATATAAATATAAATCAGGGGCCCAAAAACGCAAGGAACGCGAAGAAGGCGAAGAAAGGAAAAAGAAGCTTCCAAAAATTACTCAATTTTTTAGTTCGCCTCAGTTTACGCAATCAAATAGTAAGTTAATTTAATGCAATATTTAATTTACCCATTTACCTTTATCTCCATTTTAGTTAAAAATATTAGTCCGCTTCTAAATCCTATAATGAATCGGGGCCTACACCATCATGTTCATACTCTATTGACCCTCTTAGAAATTCGAAAGACGTAGACTCCGATGTAGAAATGTCCGCAATTATTGTAAATACCGATTCTGATAGTGATATTAAGTGTGATACTATTATTACGAAAATTGATAAAGGACATTATACAAATGGATTATTGACCACCGAACAAAATAGGCACTTAGTTGAAAATCAACCATGTCGACCCTTAGGACCCTTTCCTCGAGACGGTCAAGATCGAAAATTTTCAGCTTTTTATTATAATAAAATAAACAAGTCGGGTTTAAAAACGGAGCGTTTATGGCTTTGCTATATTCACCGATTTTAAATAAGTGCTATTGTCAACCTTGCTGGTTATTTGCCCAATCTAAAGACACAATTGCCAATGGTTTTGATGACTGGGCACATCTTAATCAAGCGATTAATAGACATGAAGAAAAATTCAATCATAACGAGTCCTGTGCTATTTTTGATCGATGGAGGTTAAACAAAACTATTGACCACGAACTAGAGTCGCGTATTCGGCAAGAAGTATCTATATGGAGACAAATTTTAGAGCGAATTGTCGAAGTTACCTTAACATTGGCTTCTTGCAACATGCCATTTAGGGGACACAACGAAAGTTTGCATTCTGCAAATTCTGGAGTATTTTTGTCGGTAATTAATTTACTTTCTAAATATGATTTAGTATTAAAAAATTTATTACAAAATAAGAAAAAATCTGATGTGAACACCACATAACTTCCTTGTAATTTTTATAATAATTGGACAGGAATCTCGTTAATCTATTCATGCGCGTCATTAATTACAACTTTTGGCACGGACAATCGCAACCAAAAATAGGAGGTGCACAACTAGATGCTATAAGTGTCTCAAATCCAAAATTTCAACTTTCTACGACCTACCGTATTTGAGTTATGCGACATACAGACGTCCGTACATACGTACGTACGTACGTACGTACATACGTACGTACGTACGTACAGACGTCACAACGAAAATAGTCAAAATGGATTCAGGGAAGGTCAAAACGGATATTTCCGTCAAAATCTGGAAATCGAAAAAAATCGGTATCACAATACTTCCTTGGTTTACAAGGAAGTAAAAACATTCAACTACGTATTTAAGCCCACTTATTCAAAATGAAATCATTGGCTTATTATGGATTGCTATCAAAAATAAAATATTAGATGAAATAAAAACAGCCCAATTTTATTCCATAATTATAGATACTACTCAAGATATTGCAAAAGTCGATCAATTAAGTGCTATTGTTCGGTATGTCACACTTGAGTATGTTGAAAATAAGCCGACAAATGTCGCAATTAAAGAATCATTTTTGGGGTTTGTTCCAGTTGAAAATCAAACTGGTGCAGCTCTAAAAAACAATATTTTAGCAATATTAATCGACAATGGGTTGCCTTTAGAAAAACTTCGTGGGCAAAGGTATGATGGTAACATGAGCGGAATATATAACGGTGTTCAAGCAGAAATTTTAAAAGTTGCCCCTAATGCACCTTATGTACATTGCGCAGTTCATAATTTAAACTTAATTCTGAACGACTCGGTTAAGAACGTTGAGGAAATTAGAAATTTTTATGATTTAATTGAAAGTGTGTATGTATTTTTTGGGCACAGCATAAAAAGATGGGCTCTTTTGGAAACAATTTTTAGCATGGTTAAAAGTAAAATTACTTTAAAAAAATTAACAACCACACGATGGTCATCACGACATGACGCGTTAGAGGCACTTCGATTTAGATACGTAGATGTTTTAAAAGCTTTATCAAAAATCAGTTTAACATCTAATAATAAAGCTGAAATTGATGAAGCTAAATCGCTAAAAACCAAGCTAGAAACTTTTGAGACGGTATTTTTAATCGTTCTTGAAACAAAGATTTTAAAAAATATTGATACTGTTTCTAAACTACTGCAAAGTAAACAGCAAAATATTGAACAAGCGTCAAAAATGTTCAATACAACGTTTGAAAATATTAAAAACATGCGGGACAATTTTTATTCAATAAAAATTGAAGCAAATAGTTTAACTGGGGAATGGGGAACAAGTTTAGAATTTACGAAGAAAAGAACATCCAGACCAAAAAAATTTTTTGATGTCAATAATGACCATTTCATAATACAGTCAAAAGAGGACTGGGTCAAAATAAATGTATTTTATAAAACATTGGATATTATTATAGTCCAGTTAAAACATAGAAGTTCTGGATTAAATGAACTTTATAGAACTTTTAATGTTTTATGTCCAAATGTTTTATGTAGTGCTTCTGATGAAGAATTATATCAAATGGGTCAAGAGCTACCTTATATATAAAATATTCAGAAGATATTTCTGATACAATTTCACATCAATTGTTGTCATTTAGACAATGTTTTAAAAATGATTTACCGAAAATTAATTCAATAATGGAATTAACGGAATTTATAGCTATAAAAAAATTTTCTTCCTGCAGTAGTTTCAGCGAAATTTTAACTGTATGTTATATTTTTCTAACGATTCCAGTTTCTGTCGCTTCAGCAGAAAGATCTTTTTCAAAATTAAAAATAATAAAAAAATTTTTGAGAAATACTATGGGCGAACAAAGATTATCTGCTTTATCAATTATTTCAATTGAAAATGAAATTGCCAAAACGATTGATATATCAAGCATAGTGTCAACCTTTGCAAATGTTAAAGCAAGGAAAAATAACTTTGATTAAAGCAGTTTAGGTACCTGATTTATTGCTTGCATTATTTTTGTTTTCTGTTTGTTTTTTGTACATATTATTATTGTTAATTTATTATGTAATTCTTGTTTTTGAATAAAATTCTTGATTTTCTGTTTGTTTTTACTTAGTAGTAAATCCCTAAAATGATTTCAATAAAACTAAATTACAATATTTATTATTATTAGCAACGAAGACGAATACGTAGTGTAATTTTGCATAATTAAGCGTGTTCATCGTTTTGGTAGAAGCAGGTAAGTTGTAATCAAGTGCGCAATACTGACGACGGCCAAGTTGCCAGAAACACATGCGTCTACTGCTCTTCCGTAATTATTGAAACGTGTTTAATATTTATTATATTTTTTTCATAAAATTAATTTATAAAAATTGTTCTGCTTATAAAAAAGTTCCATGTTAATTTAATATTCCATTTGGGGCCCAGCTTGAGTCAGAAACACAGGCCCGTAGCTGCCTTGTTACGCCACTGGCTTAACTACACCTTCTTTGTAATCCGTTCCATCTTGTTTTTTCATATTAGAAGCCCAACTTTTTAAGATAATGTTTAATTCCATACATGATGTGGATTTCTTTAATTCGAAATGCTTTTCTTTCAAAAAATCCGAAAATTGTCGCCATACCGATGAATGCGATTTTCTTGTATTTTCGGGCACATTGTGAACAATATCAGCGTTAATTTCTTCATCTGACTTACCACCAAATCTCTCCGAAGCATTTTTCATTATAGCGTTTACAAAATTCACAACAAGAAAACCCGTTCAATATAAATTATTATGAATTTCAAGAATAACAAAAGTTTGTTTACTATAGTTGTCACAGAAATAAAATCATGTGTAACTCAATTTTTTTGTCAATTTTATTTTAAAAGTAAAATTTGTTCAGTGAATAGTCTCTTAAATACGACTCGTAATCATAGATGATGTAGAATATTTTGTGGTGATATCACTCATATTCTTTGCGCTTGCGAATAGCATTCGTGCTGGCGCACTCATGCTATTCATTTTGCAAGCGCAACGAATATTCGTGATATCAGCACAAAATATTCGACATATCTATGACTACTCGTGGTATTACAAGTGATAATTCTACTCATGTATAAAACAATGCATAAGAAACGTCAAACGTCAAAGTTTGCTAGCGGATAAAAATTGTACTTAGGAAGGAACAGAAATGCAAGTGGATAAATTTAGCGGATATTTTTTTGTTTACCTTTTTTGACATGACAATCAAAGTGAATTTTTAAGTTTAAATAGTTTTATGCGTATTTATGCACCATTCGCGGAATTATCTTATCAAATACCACACCAGCTTTGATTTCTATCCTGATAATTTTTAATTTCTGAACACTCATACGTGCTTTTAAAATTTGGCTCGAGAAAACTTTTGGTTAGACAAAATCACTCGAGCAATCTCGCTAACGCTCGCCCGGCTCTCGTGATTTTGTCAACCAAGTTTTCTCTCGCTAAATTGCTAATCACGTATTCGTTGAAATTAAAAATTATCCGGATAAATCAAAGCTCTTGTGGTATTGCTTGCGATAATATGATACCCCTATAAATTAATATTAATATAAATAGTTTATAATCATTACTGCTTACCTTAATAAAATAAAACTGTGTGGTACATACATTTACATAATAATATAGCTATTTAAGTTTACAATAATTATTAATGTATTCGTGCTTGACAAAAATTTAACTACCGAAATTTGTTTTAAACAACTGTGCAACTTAGCAACGCTTTTAATTTAAAATTACACTTGCACACGCCTTCTAGTGCATACGCATAGTTAAATTACAAAATTTAATTTTTAGTATTTTATTCGAACCGCAATGAGGAAAAATCTTGTATGATACACGTAGGAAAGTTAATATTTCAGTACGCGGCTCTTTTTTGTACTCGGCTGCGCCTAGTACTGAAATATTCTACTTTCCATTACTAGTAACATAAATAGCTAATGTACTCGATTATATCCTCGATGAAATCGACCATCCTATTAATTATACCTTTACCAACTGTCATAAGCAATTTGCATATTTTTTTATTTATTTATTTTATTTATTTATTAGGCTTAGACACACTACAAACAGTTAAAACTAATTATATGAAGTATGTATAAAAAAGAAAAAAATATATATACATATTTTGATTATATATAATATTTTGATACAATTTTGAAGGGTATAAAAACTGAGGGGTTGCAGATTTTTATTCATAAAATTGTTTTGGATAGAGTAATCGAAATTAAGTATTTAGGAGTAATTATAGATGAGAACTTGAATTTTAAAAAACATTTTGATTATATAATGAAAAAAATGTTGCGCAAGGTATTTTTTCTGAGACGTATTTCGGACAGTATGTGTGCATCCACAAAGGTGCTGTTGTATAAATCTCTGATAAGTCCACATCTTGAGTTTTGTTCAACTTTGTTTTTAATTATGAGTAAAACTGAAACACAACAGTTTCAGAAAATACAAAATAAGGCCATGAGAATTGTGATTCAATGTAATAGAATGACGCCAATTAGAGATATGTTGAATGTATTAAATTTAATGAGTGTGTCACAGCAAATAAGATATAGAGTTTTGGATTTTGTATATAGAATTAAAAATGGTATGGCTCCAAAATACTTATTAAAAAAGTTAAGATGTGTGAATGAGGTGCACTCGTATAATACGAGACAGAGAGACAATTTCTATGTAAATGTTACATCATCATCTAGAACATATAGTTCCTTCTTTAGCATGGGTTTACTGTTGTACAATGCTTTGCCTGTTGTTTTAAGGGAATGTAATAATTATATGATTTTTAAGAAGGAATTGGCTGTATATATTAAAGAAACTGTAAATAACTTGTAGTGCATTTTTGGGAATGATTTGTTTTAGTTGAATTTGAGTGTTAATTTAATTTGTTATATGAACATGTAATATAGCATTAGCTAATAAACCATTATTATTATTATTATTATTATATTGTATATAAAACAAAAAAGCAAATTACTATATATAAGAGTACATATTATGCAAGGACGAGATAACGCCTATTACAGATCTCCGCAATATCTTTCAGGCTCGCATGGTTGATGTCGGTATCATCGGCGATGCTGTTGCAGTTGCGGCAACAGATGGAGGTTGGAGATGAAGCTCGGTAGTTCGTACGACAGATCTTACAGTAGAAGAGGTTGCGCTGTCTAGAGCAACCTCTGGGTATGAGGAAGTCGATCTCAGCCACTAGAGAGGGACAATCCATTAAGTTTCTCAAAAGTTTACATAGAAACAAAACGGATGAAACAAAACGCCTGCTTTCCAGAGACATCAGATTGAACCGTTCAAGAAGAGCACGATGATCGAATCCCTGTGCAGGGTACACACCGTCTTGAAGGAATGCCAGGAATTTTAGGAATCGGCGCTGGCCCGTCTCAAGCCGCTTGATATGGTATGCATGGATTGGGTACCAGATAAGTGCGGCATGTTCTAGCCTTGATCTTACAAAGCTAAAAAAAAGAAGTTTTAAGCACTGGAGGTTGCGAAGGTCATGTGCATTACGATAGATGAATCCGTACATGCGGCAGGCTGAGCCTAAGGCAACACTGACGTGTTCGGCGAATGTTAGACGTGAATCGAAGGTGACGCCGATGTCGCAGAAAGAATCGCATCTCTCCAGAGAGGTAGTAGAGAGGTGTACAAGTAGTGATGCCGTCAAGATCAAGACTACCAAGACTCTAGTCTTGAAAATCTTGAAATTTCAAGACAAGAGTCGAAGTTAATCTTGTCTTGAAATTTCAAGACAAGATCAAGAGGTGCTATCAAGAGTCTTGGTGCCAATCAAGAGTCTTGATTTTTTGTTTATATTGTTTATTATGATTATCGGGCGATGCTGTCATTGAATATCTAAAGATTTAATAATTTTTTATTTTACAAAATAAGAAAATACAAGATAAACTCAAAATACTCGAGACAAAAAGCAAAATTTTAATACACTTTAGGTAATAAATAAAATATTTTAATGATTTAATGCGAATTCAAATTTTTGTGATTTGTAGCACTAAATATGGAAAGCACCAATAAAACCAGAAAATATGCTGCACTTTTTCAAAATAACCCCTCTGCCACATTTTTCATGTACCTAAGTATTTAAAATATAAAATATATTTACTGCCTGTTTCGCCTTTTGTTGAATTGAAGTTGAAGCGGCATCAAGAAAGATTGAACGGACCCGCCAAAGCAAAACTACCCATCTGGTAGCGATTATAGTAATAAACAAATAACTGTCACCCTTATATAGCAATTTAACAAAATACCGAAAAAAATGAAAAACGTCAAAATTTCATAAACGGCAAACTTGAATTAATTTCCGAAGATGTTTGGAATCGAGTTGCGACGCGACTCGTATTCCGTCTAACTCGATATACGTGCTTTAGAGAGAGATGCGACATAGCACGATTAAATAATTTGGGTGTAACAAATGGTGGTCCAAAAGTAATTGACACTTGAACTTTTTTTATTTTCTTTATCATTTCCGCAATTTTCAACGAATTTTCACCATTTTCAGCTGGCCTCTAAGTTTAACTATGATGTACATTTGTGCCAAATTTTTTGACATTTGGTTGCGTGGTTTAACCTGTGCAATTGATACTATTTCTTTTCATGATGTCGTAACCACACACATACATACTGCAGTGCTCTTTCTCAACTTTCTTATTAGAATGGTCGTTGGTTCTCGAAAATGGTTACATGAAGACAATAAAAAACTGACGAATAATAGAACAATTTATTTTTAACCTGAACACAAAAAAACAATTTATAAAAACAGGACTCACACAAAATTCGCTGAGCAGCACGGTTAACTCGGACACTTTCTTCGCTTCTCTTTCCAACAAAACCCCTTGTGTATAATACACCTCCACTCCAACTCTTGGCCTCTCAGATTCCGACTGTCGACACAACTGGCCTCTCAGACTCTCAAAATACGATTGTAGACACAACTTGCCACTTGGACTCTCAATTTATAATTTTATAGAACTATCAACACAACTTGGGCTCTCAATTTGTAACTTTATACTATGACTAGCCTCTCGGGCTTTCAAATTACAACTCTCTAACACCACCTGTTTCTCCGGCTCTCAAATAATGACTCTACACCCGACTTGCTTCTCGGGCTCTCAATTTAAGACTGCCCACCACGACTTGCCTCTCTGGCTCTCAATTTAAGACTGACTGTTCTTCCTTTTATTTATCTTCTTTATTTCCTTGGTTTTATTCTCGTGTTCTCATTTCATTGGTCCTTATATTTTTCTTTTTTTCTTTAAATAAAATCAAGATTATAATTTTTATTTTTGTCCTGCTGCTTGCTTGTTCGCGTACCGCTCAGCTGCATTCGTGTGAGTCGCTAAACAACAAAAAATTAAAAATACAAACATTAAAATTTAAACAACAATGAACTAAATTACTGGAACAACAAACTGAAACTAAACAATACAACTTAACTAACGAACAAACTTAACACTAATAAAAACAATTTGAAAAACGAACTTCAGAGTCCTGCTTTTATTGTTCCTCAGGTTGCAAAGTCAGTTCTTTATTTCTAAATTACGCAACTCACTTTTCATTTCTTTATCAGAACACAACATTTCCCCACGTTGTGTTGAATAAAAGTCAAGTCGAATGATGTTAAATATTTCCGCGAACTTTTCTTCAATAAAACGTTCTCAATTTGGATCGTTAACATGATTGTTTAAATATTTAATTTGAACGATAGTTATTTGCAAGGCAGTAATTTATCTTCATTTAAAATTTGTATAGACCGAAATTATAAACAAAAACTTTTTTTTTACAAAATAAGTTTTTTTTTTTTTAACTTTTCTTCATATTTTCTCGGACCTTCATTCTTTCTCAACATCTTACACACTTTTTGTCATTCGTTTCCTCTCTTTGTTCGTGCACCCCTTCCACCTATTTATTCCTTTAACCTATTATATGCAGTTCCTCTTTGATAAAAACTCTTTAGTAAAAATATCACCTCTTCCTCTATACTTCGATTGCTTTTTCAACTTCATCTTCGATCGGATATTAATCTCCGACTTTTAAATTTGCTGGCTGTTTGTTCCAGATAGCACCCCATTATCCCCTCTTTATACTTCATCGGGCATTAACCTCCGACTTTTATATTTTGCTGGCTGGTTCCTCCAGATAGCACCCCATTATCCCTTTCCCTAACTCCATCGGTCATACACCACCGACTTTTAAATTTGCAGACTGGCTTTACCAGGTTGCACCCCTATTATCCCCTCTCCTAAACTTCCTCAAATTTCAATCGATTTCTTAACTTACTTGTGATATTTCCCCTTTTTTCTTCAACTATAATTTTTTATTATTGTTATCGTTGACTAGTCCCTCATACTGAAGTAAACTTTTTAGTACAATAACTATTTTTATTGACGTTTGTCATTTTTATTTTGACATTTGACTTTTCTGCTATTTAAATTATGTTTTCTAACTTTTGCCTAAAATGGATTTGGTTATTAATTTCTAACTTGTGCCTAAATATGTTTTTTCTTTTCGATGTACTGGTGATCTAATTTATAAAACTTTCCATCTCTTCTTTTTCCCGACTACCCAAGGATTTATAAAATAAGTGTGTAACCTTTTAATTATCTTGCTACGTACCCTTTTATTTTCGTTAAACAACCCAACATGTTTCTTCAATAATAATTGATTGGTTTGCTTTAAATATCCTTTATCACATTGAATATTTTCGACATCTGTCATATAATTTAACTTGACGTTTTGCAGTTTTGATTTGTTCTCTATTTTATATTTGACGTATTCGTTATTAGACTGATATTTTCTAATTTTTTCCAAAAATGAATTTTTTCGTTGTTTTCTAATTTGGGCCTAAAAGTGTTTTGTTCCGAAATCTCCCCTGGAATTTTTTTTTAATCTATTTCAATCCTTTCTTCGTCCTTAACCTTCCCCACACAATTTAACATAATACGTCTGCTTCAACGCAGAAATCGTGCGGAAGTAAATCCGAGTAATCTCGGATTGCTCACATATCATTGTAAGTATTTATAATAAATAAAATACAAAAATTGTTGTAACTTGAATGCGCATGTGCGGAAAAGTAAAACGCACTAGTGCGTGAAAAATTACTTTTCCTCACTAGTGCGTGAAAAAACCTACTTTACCTTACTCTAACGAATATCGAAAAGTTACACTTTTTCAAACACTAGTAGAAAAAAGTCATTTCTTGACCGGGTGTGGAAAAGTCTTTTCTCTCTTAGAAAAAGTGTCATCTTTATTTAATTAAAATGCGCATCAATTTTGCGTTCAAATTTACAAAAGAGGTAATTAACATAAATAGGTGAACTCAACTTTGCAAAGACGACTGCTAGTTTTGAGTCCCTCACGGGACTGCTATTTTTAAGTCCGTCAGAGGACTGTCATTTTTGAGTCCGACACACGACTGTCAATTTTGGGTCCGAAACAGAATCTCTGCTCGTTTTGGTCACGAGAAGTGACATTTTGTCTTTTTCTCATGATTTTCTTATGTCCACTAATTATAATTATTTACTTAAACACCTTAAACACAATCACCTATGGGCAGAAAAAAACAACTTATAAATTTATAGGTTATTTCGATTTCCAGTAGACGTGTTTTAAAGTAGATTTCAGAATAACGCCATCTATCCGTGTGGTCGTCTAATAAATTTATTATTTCACCAAGTTTCAACACCATGATTGGCACTCATGTGTATCACTTGTTGAGGCTCGTGTCGTCATGTCCTGATTTCAATCACGTGTATTTTTAAAATAAATTAGAACATTTCATTAATTTTTTGTGGGCTGACGATACAGAATTTTGAATAATCACTCAAATATTCTGATTATAGGTACTTTGAACTATCTATAGATGCCATTTTATTTTTCAGAATTGGGTTTTTTCAGAAAAATCAGAAAAACGGTTACACGATTTAACATAAAATCTTCGGTTAAAACCATTTTAGTTCATTGAAAGGATACTTGTATTTTGAAGGTAAGACTTTAAATCTTATGAAGTTAGTTTGATTTGAAATTATATTGTAATTTTTGGGTACATTACCAATTTTGGGTGATTTGATGGTAGAGTGTTCTATTATATTGTTGCATTAATTTTTCTTTATAGGAAATTACATTAGGGATGTTTCTCATTTAAAGAGTTTGATTTTGGTGCATTTTAAATCTGTGTCGATTTGCTACAAGCAAATAAAAAGAGGGAGGATAAGATTATTTGTGTTCATTTGAATTTGTGTAAACAAATTGTTTGTTTTAGAGCTGTTTAATTAGCGAGATTTATTAAATTAAATCATATTTTGTTGTTTATTAGAATAGGGTTTAACTTTGCTTAATTTAGTTTTTATTGAATTTTTTTAATTGGTGAAAAATCTCTGTATTAGATTTTTCTGTATGTAATTATAATTATATTATTTCTGAATTTATATATTTTTGGTGTTGAGTAAACTATTTTATTAACATTTACAAATTGGCCTCAAATTATTGAACGAAGTGAAAGTTTAAGATCAATCAATTATTTCAAACGATTAAGGAACGCACAATTGCTTTTCAAAGCTAACGGTTAGCAATTCGCTTGCGATTATTCCAAAGAGACATTTGGTGACCACGAAAATTCCAGTTAGCTACCAACAACATTGAAAATTGCAAGTATCGACTAAGAAGCAGACCAATTAATCTGAAGATTGGGGGTGGTGGCAGCAATAACAAAAATAAATATTTTCTCCCTTTCTGCAGAGGTGCAACTTTTGCGTCCCCGCGACTGCCGGAGGGTTAATGACGTATGGGTGTTGGATTTGACGATCACGAGCGTGCAGCTAGGTATTTGGTGCTGAGGGTTTGAGGTTTGAAAATATGGAGGCGCTAAATTCAAACTCAAGACCTGAAATTACACACATAAATACAAAAAATGTTAAAAAACCCAAACGACAAGCCTCGGACACTGGACGGATTAAATCAAAGACGACTTATTCTAAGAAAATGGACATGGAAAATAGGTACGTGGAACGTTCAAGGTATATATTAAATAAACAGCAAGAAATCTGAAGCTAATTAGACAAACTTAACATGGACATAGTTTGTCTCACAGAAGCCAAACGCAAAGGCCATCAAGGACGGAAGATGGAAGACAATAATTATGAGATCTATTGGGCTGAAGTCCCTAAAGCAGAGCATGCTTAAAGCAGGAGGAGCAATAGTCATTAGGAAAGAACCAGGAAAGAACACTACAAAAAGATAAAAGATTTTGGAGTATTTTGGAATATTTTATTAATAAGTAATACTCTTTTGTGGCCCATTTTCTGACAAGCAATTTTTATATCTTCGAGGCTAAGTGTTGCGTATCGAAAAATATGGTTTGCTATTTTTATAACTAAATGAAAACTTATTATTATTATTGTACTTTTATTGATAAAACTTATTTTTAATTTTTATACAACTTAAAATTGTTAAAAGATATGAAAGTACTTCAGCATATCATGTAAATGTACTGAATTTATTTTGTGTACGTAATATTTGTTACTAAAAAATCAATGCTACACACTACACATTCTTAAATCTATTGTTTAACGCAGTGTTTCTCAAACTTTCTGGTCCGTGACCCTTTTTTGCACTTAAAAATTATAAAAAAAACCCGAAGAATGGGTTTGTGTAGAAGAGCACCTCAATTGATTGAAAAACAGAAAATTGATCCGTCATCAATTTTTCTGCAACCCTCCTGGGAGTCGCGAACCCTACTTTGAGAATCACTGGTTTAACGCACGAACGTCAATTCATTTTAAGGCGGAGGAACTGCTTCCACAATACCTTTAGTAATTCTTGCTCGTCTTTGCTGTTGGTTATTTATAGGTAAAGTTTTATCCATTCGTGTTACGGAACTATGCGTACGAGTTTGTGATTTTTGACCATCTTTGTTAATATTTGTGTTCTTAATATCGGTTTCTGACCGAGCAGCAGTATTTTTATTAGCCTTGCTTTGATTTTGTTCCGAATTCAAATTTTTATTAGTTTCGGTACTTCTAGTTTTCTGCATTTTATCATTATTATCTACCGGTAATGGAATTCGCAAATATAACGTTTCGTCTGATTTATTTGGTGGATTTGTTAAAAATAATTTTATATCGTTAGACTTTGTGGATTGTGCCAAATTAGCATTATTATTTAAACCAAAATTTGTATTACTATTCAAAGTCGATCTGTAATTAACTTTGGAATCGTGGAGAGTGTCATTTGGCGGAGCTTCTTTGTGCAGGTATGAAATTGGCCAGTGCCGGGATGGTCCAAAACCACCGGGTGTGGGTGGATCTAGATATTGATCATTTAATTGAGTTTCATAATCAATTAATGTTGGTTGTTGAGGATGAAGTGGAGGTCTATTCGAATGATGCGAATGAGGTGCATGAACTGTGTTTATTGAATTTGTGGAAGCCCAAGCTGGCTGATTGTTTGAATAAATTGGACGTGAAGATTCGGAATCTGCATGATTGTAAGTATTAATGTATGGATAGTAATGATCGTTACATTTTCTCCATTGCGTTCTCTGGGGACCGACATAACACCTAAAATAAAATACTTTAATGTTTAATTTTTTTATGATTAAATATAATTTATTAAAACTCATTTTCCCAGTTTTTGGAGTGAATTTATTATAGATAACAAATAAACAGTCTATCTTCCAAAGTTCTTTATTTATTCGAGACGCGTTTCGGGAATCTTTATAATATTCCCATCTTCAGTCTCAAGAGGACATACGTAAGAGTTGTCAAAATTTAAAATACAATAATCGGAACACAAAAGAGACAATATTCAATTTCAAAACAGCCATACAAAATATTTTATATATTAAAATTAAATTTAAATTTTGACAACCCTTACGTATGTCCTCTTGAGACTGAAGATGGGAATATTATAAAGATTCCCGAAACGCGTCTCGTATAAATAAAGGACTTTGGAAGATAGACTGTTTATTTGTTATCTATAATTAAATATAATTGTTCAAAAATGATATTGTGTTAGGAATAGAGTTCAGTTGTTTAATTTTCTTGAATTTTTACCATTGATAATCAAAGCCTTCTGAATATCCGCATTGATGATCTGGCCTACAGCAATAATCCCACGCATGCTCTTCTCTTCCTTCTAATTCGCAGTACCAAAATCCAGCAACTTTATTTTCTGTACATAAACTTCCTTTTTTACAGGGTAATCCGCCAACACTGTATATTCTCCAAGTGTTAAAGGAATCAGAGGGATCTGAAAGTGTACATATCATTAAGTTACACATACGCATGTCTGTAGAAACAATTTATTTACCGATCCAAGGAATAATTTCCTTTCCATGATTGTCATGATCGTCGTTGTTACCAATTCCATTATAATTATAATCTCCTATACCATGATTATGATCGCCTATACCATGATTATGGTCGCCTATACCATGGTTATGACCTCCAATACTTCCTATACCATGATTATGACCTCCAATACTTCCAATACCGATAATACTGTAAACCGCACAGCGTGGATTATGAATATCCCAAGCAAACAACCACGAATTTGGTTCCTCTACATAATCAACATTGGATAATAAATCCCGTTGGACAATATCGCTTAAATCACAGTTTGGTGCATCTTTTAGTGCCGTAGTTCTAAAATATTGTAACTTGACGTCGTGTGAACTAACACCAAACAATAAAAAAATTACCGATAACTTAAAGACATGCATTGAAATAGAGAGTTTTTTCTCGTACTCGTACATTCCTCTTGACATTCTTCTTCAGTATTTACTCTTAACGACTTCTTTGTAGCTTGTGAAAGTAATCTTGCTGGTGTACTGTAGCCAATGTAACATACTAAAAAATATAAGACGCATTAATAACTTGAAATTTTGAAACATTTCCAACTTACGTTGGTTGATTTTATCTTCCGGTGGTTGTTCTGGTTTGTGGCCAATTTGAAAATGGTTAGGTTCGCATCCATGTCCATAACTACCACGTTCGTACAACTCAAAACCGTTTTCTGGGACTACATGAAGAAGAGGATTTAGATCCAAAAATGAGCGATCAGATAATTGACAATTATCTATTGCTCCTCCAGGAAGGGGCGGACCATATCTTAAGAAACAATACAATTAACTTATAATTCTTGTTTTTTTATTCAATTACCTACCTAAAACTAAATGCTCGACATGTAAATCTGGGCGAGCGTAAACATTGCAGTTGGCACTCCACAATTGATTTGACATTAAGGGAATCTCTCACCACGGCATGATCTAGTCTTTGACTGGCGCGTACTCGCCAAAAACACTCTGAAAGTTCAATAATTTTAATAATAATACATTTTTTAATCAGAAAGCAGTGGGTACCGCTGCTATCTCGATTTGGATTATCGGGCTGATCACATCTTTGTTGGTTGTGCATTCTGTAAACATCGCAATCACGATCTGGTTCTAAATCTGTGTAATAGTCCAGTTCTTTATAATCTCTATCGCTTAAGTAACAGTTTTCCGGGGACGAAGATGGTATTGCGGTATACCTGCAACGATAAATAATATTAATTTAAAACCTACAATGTTTACTGCACGCACCTAAACGCATATGAATTACATACGAATTCTCTTTCTTTGTAGCACAATAATTCACATTCGTAAATACTGGAAACCGATGTCAACTTCTTTATGATACCTTTATGTAATTTAAATCCTGTCACCATCCTTAAAGAACAATCTGAAAAAAGTATAATCATTATTTGATGATAACTTACTTTTTGTAAGTAAGGTACCGTCTTTTAAAACTTCTTGGTAATTATGTTCGTAAGTGCCGTAAGAGTTAACATTGTTGTCATACGAAGGCGTGTAAGGTTTTTCAGGTGGTGACGGTATTAGATTATTGCCATGAATTCCATTTTCGGGAACAATATTATTAAGCCCCCAATAATCATAACTTCCTTTATTCTTATTTTGCTCATCATATCCGTAAGTTCCTCCATAATGTCCCCAATCTTTTGACCCTCCATAATTATCGGGAACAAAAAAATACTTTTTTTCGTTGATATTATAATCATGTCTGTTATTATTTTTATGATTATAATAATCATAGTGATAATAAGAATCGGGAGCACCAAAATTGCCATAAGCCCCACCATAGTTTCCCCAACTTCCGTGCTCTTTACTAATCCCCCAATGATTCTTATCGCTAACTCGATCGTGAAAATATTGATCCCATTGCTTGCCAGAATCATGATACGGCCGTTCGTGTTTCCAATATCCTCTTGGTAAATATGGTTCATATGATTTATAATCGTATGGACGGTCAGGATAAATAGATTTGTAATAATAATCATTATCTGAAGATCCGGGTTTGGCATAGTGATGTCCATAATGGGACTCATGCTTATGGTGAGTTTTGTCAAACACAAATCTGTTATGATAATTATTTTCATATTCGTGACCACCTTGATAATTGTAGTCTGAAATCGTCAAATTTATTAAAATCTGAAACACCTATGATAATTTGCAAAAGCACTCACTCTTACCTCCACGACGATTACCCCCGTCATAGGAATCGTATCTATCATCGTATAGACCAGGCTGTAGTTGTTGTCTATATTCGTAATCATAGACATTACGATCGCGATCGAAATCGTCGTAATAATCTCGACGTTTATGATCTTCGTAGTAATCGTATCTATTCTCTAAGCTGTGATCTCCTTCTCGGCGCGTTCCATAATTTCGAAAACCTTTGCAATCTGGCGCATCGCTGTTACGATCTCTTTCATAATAATCATACTCGGGATCAGTATACACGTCTCGTCGCACATCAATGCGCGATAATGGCAAATCCAATAATTCACATTCACCTTGAGCTCTGCCCGAAGGATCCAATCTAAAATTAATAAAATACAATTTTTAGAAAAAGTTACAAAAAATAGTATCTGCTAGTTATATAAACCTACTTGTATATAATTTTAATTACATCGTAACAGTTTATTACAGATTCAAACTCTCAGTAATTTATAGTATCCCAAAAACAATATTATCAAGGTAAAATACACCGCATTATGCTAATGAGTAGTATTGCATCCGGTTTTAACATAATCTCATTTGTAACGTCCAACTTTTGTACTATTAATTTAATGTGATTCAATGAATTAGATGCATCTAAATACATATCAGTGTAAGTCCATTGTAATGCGTTAGCTAGAACACACATTTATGGGATATTCTTCCAAAATGCTATGAAATATAATCTCAAATTTATAATAATACATACTGTATTATGTAGTAGTCAGTAGTAGTAGTAAAAATGAAAGTGTATTGTTTTGTGTTTCACTTTTATGAAAAAAATGTTCAGCTTACATAAAAGATTTTGGCATTATTGAATATTTTAGTTTATTAACAAAATTTCTGTTAAAATTTAATTTCTTAAATATTTCATCAAATTCACTGAAATTATTTATGTTCTTGTGGAAGCAATTAGATCAATCACTTGCTGGATTAATCCAGAAAAAGAATAAAAATCTGTGGTCACATGTTATAAGGGAATAAGTCCACTTGTGTCCAAATCTATTTTTTTTGAATTAGATTTGTAATAATAGGTGTCAACTTCTGGTATAAGGAGAAAAGTCTATGTCAATAAATAATTGGAAATTTCGAATTTTTTTACAGATATATTATACTTAAAATCAATCAAAAAATCAGTAATTTTTTATTTCCTTTTTTTACTTCTGCTATAAGTGTGAGATAGCAATTAAATTTTCAAAGTAAAAGTTTTGTGGTTATAACAAACTTATAAGCTAGTAACTTTTAAAGTTAAAATTAAAAAAACGTTTTTTTGCTTCTCCTGTAAAGTTAGCTATTTGTATACTTTTACCCTTCTAGCATGTGATCACAGAAATTATATTCGCACATAAGTAAAAATTTAACATTTAAATGTTTTTTTTTTAATTTTAAGCAATTAGAAAAAATAAGAATTTTTTTATAGCATTGCATTTTTCCTTATAAATTAAAATATTTGGTCCTACATTTTTTATTATTATATTTAAGGTTAAAAGTTAGGTAAATGCGATTAGGTTTATAAAATTATCAAGCCTTGAGCACACTTGTTAAGATAATTGATATTAGCTTTTCTATATCCTTGAATCATCTTAAAACTGTAAGCAAGTGATATGTTAATTGGAGTAATTTTCCGGTGTAACTTTGATGTTGGTTCATAAATATTGTAAGATTAATACAACTTGAATAATAAATTATTATTGAACACTCACTCTTTTTCTTTAAACATGACATTATTATTTATAAAAGTTTGTGTATTAGGTAAACATTAGTATTTTTCAAAAAAAATTAAATAAATACAAAAATGTTACCTAATATTATCAATAATTCTGTTAATTGTTAAATTAAAATACAGTCTGATAAATATGGTCTAGAATTCTTGTCCTCGCAATGTGTGGGTGCAAGATTGGGTTAAAAAAAAAGATGGAGATTAATCAGGGTAGATTAATCGGCCGATGCGATGAACATCAATTGGTTGTAGTACTTCCCCGAGAATTTGTTAGATTTAAATGGAATTCAAAGATCATAATGTATTGTTAAAAATATTGTTTTACATTTCTCTATTCTGCGTCTCGTAAATTCAAAAATTATAGTTTTCATGTTCAGCATTCAACAGCAGAAATCAATTTTGTTATCGACTCATCTTTCCATTCAACACTCCGAAATTCAAGATTACATTTTCGAAAAGATCTTGATTTTGCATTTTTTCAAAGCCTAACAAAAAGTTGGCAAAGATTAGGTGCCTTCAGATCAGGTGCCAACCCGCACATCAGATGTTTGTGGGTAAACGCAACGAAAGGGCTTGCCACACACCGCGTCATGACGTCACAATTTCATGAAAATCTACAAAAATATCAAATGACACTGAAACTGCCTATTCGAGTACATTTCCAAGTATCACTAAAATTAGTTTCACATTCCCATTTGTACGGATGTTTTAGTGTTTAGTGTCATCGTAGGCATATCTAAACAGTCGTTTTAGTAATAATTCATATGCAAAATAATGAACAAAATATATTGTGACGTCATGACGCGGCGTGTGGCACATCCTTTCGTTGCGTTTACACACTTCGGACCAGCCCGAATGCCAGAGTTTAATTTATTTGGCATATTTAGCACCTCTCCAACTTTTTGGCAAACAGGTAAATAATTGATGTGGCAAATCATGACGTTGCGTATTTTAACCAAATTTATTTGTTTTTTTGCCAAATTAATCCAAAAATTTAGTAATTGGTCAAAGAGTGTACTACCAGCTTAAGATAATCGGAGGTCATTCAATGATTTTTGTCATAATATAATATCATATCAAAAATAATAACTCTGATTAACCCCGTTAAGGACAGGTTTACAATAGCTGGATAAACTTGGAATAACATTATTGCCAGTATAACGATTCTTGGCAACAATTTATCGGTTTATTCGGGTTTTTCGGAATATTGTAAAACCGGCCCTTAGTGTTTAAGAAGTTATGAAATTTGAAATACTTAGATTTAAATTAGAAAAGAATACATAATTAAAGATGACCTACCTATAGTTAAAACCTTCGCAAACGAATCTCTTCTCTTCAGAGCATTCTCTCTGACAGTCTTCAACTCTTTCGCAAAGTGCTGCTCTTCTTATAAGTGCTCGTATAACACGTTTTCCTGCTAGGACCCTCCTAAAACAAGCTGTAGAATTTTTAGTTATAATGTTTATTTAAATTATTTTAAAGATGTATAGGAGACAAAAAATAAAACTAAAAAATATAAGATATTGATGAAAATTGGTACACTTGTCGTCATTGATTTTGCGATGTAATAAAAAAAATTGAAATCGATTAAACAACCGATATAGAGTTGTCTCGTTCAATTCCTTAAAAATAATATAGATTTCGACGTTAAAAGTACCCTAAACATATTTAAAACTTGTTGGTATTATTAGTATATCTCGGTTTTTAACAATTTTAACAACAAATATCAATTTTTACTCATAAAAATTATTACATTTTGCAGGATTGCAGGGATAGTCACTAATAGAAATTTTGTTATGTCAAATTTAATATTTGTAATTTCAGAAAATGAACCGATTTAAGTGAAAAAAACCTTTCTACGTGCATTTTTATAACTTTGTTTATCGTTTATGAAATTTAAAAAGTATTTTGCTACACATATAAGACCAATATTCGTGAAATTTAAATTAACCCTACTTTTGTCTCCGATTGTATCTCATCCTTAAAAGAATTGGAATGTACAATTCGTATATAAAATTTGACGTCCTCTAGTACATCTATTTAACAATTTTTTGTAAAGTATTAACATTGCTTTTTTCTAATCTTCAAATCTACTTTCTAATCTTGATGCGATTTAGATAAACATTTTTAAGGAGTTCGGAATCTACTGGTTTTTTAATATATCAGAATTTACTAGGTATTTTTGAAGAAATGAAATATAAATGAGTTGCCGTAGGCTTTCAAGATTACTAGTTCTTTTCGACTGATAGCCTATGCATCACGCGTAGGTCGACTTTCTCAGGAAACACTCCTACTTAATATGCACTTTAACGAATATAAACAATACAAACATTTTATTCAAGCAAATTGTAATTTTTACTTTAATATTATGTAGAACCTACAGGGCATTTAGGCTTTTCGACCTTAAAGCAAAGTAAAGAAGCCGAAATTTGTTGAGAATGTACTTTGAGATTACATAAGCCCCACCCAGACTGCATTATTTTGAAATGGATTCCATCTTAAGAAATTTTATACTATTTGACCCAATAATTGTCCTGTACTAATTTATTTTTAAATTAAAAATAAATAAACGAATGAATACTTCATGGATTACTCGATAACAATAAATTTATTTGGTTGATTGATTTTAAATTCTGGTGATTTAAATTTTTAATTTAAAAAAAATGTATAATGGTGGTGTAATATTGTTCCTTCTTCCAGGAATGACCCTTCGCGGAAGACGTCACCATAGAAGCTGTGATATCCATAATATGTATCTAGAGGCTAGAGGAATGTGAAAGAAACCATTACAAAATGTTTTACTGACAGACACTCGCAGAGAATAACATAACTGAACATATTATCATCATATCAATACACAACATTTTTTCAGTTTCTGGAAGTGTAAGGATCTGGATTTCATGGTAAAATACTATAGTATTATAACTTAGTTATAACTCAGTCCCTTTAAAACCAAAATAAAGAACAATTGAAATGATCAACGTTGTTATTCTTTAAGTAATTAAGGGAAGCTACAAATACATTCTTAGATTAGGTAGACTAAAATATTATAATATTGTGATTCTACAAAATTGACATTTTTTTTAAAAAAATATTCATTTAGATCGGCAGTAGGTAATTATAAAATAAGATAATTTAGAATGGGTAAAATTATGGTTGCTTTATTTCAATGCATCCAATAATGGAGTAAGAATTATTTCTATATCGTTGGATATTTTAAAAGCTCATTTTGAACAGCATTGTGCAAATCGGTAAGAAATTATTTTACGATGCTATGAATACGTTACTTTTACAGTAACATCGATAATAAAATGTTTATTATCTACATGTTTTTGATTATATAAGTAATTATTAGATAATTGAACTTTCATTAAAATTAATTAAAAAATAATTCTTGAGTAAATATTATTTAAGCGATTGTTCCAAAATTAAGGATGTGCCTATGTGGTTTCTGATGTGTTTATATTGTTTGATCCTTGAATTTGAAAATGTGAAGTCTCTCGCCTGTAACCACATGAAGGCTAAATTCTTTTAAATGCATTATAAACATAAATAGGTCAAAACTATACATTGTTCGTTACAGTGCTGTTATCCTTAATGCTAATATTTAAATTTTGTGTATCTAATTATTGATTAACATTAGAGTACTGTTATATTTGTTACGCAATGTTGAACATTGTAGGAGAGTATAAGAATATAATTCAAAAATTCAATTTTTGAGTTAAAAGCGCTAAACTGCTAAATATTTTTTTCTATTATCGTTAACTAAAATTTTATACAGTGGCTGTAAAAAGTATTCGTCCACTCCTATGTTATCAATGTAAATTTTTTGACATATTATAAAAATCACTATGACGGCAAAACTCTGTAAAATACAAAAAATATTATCATCTGTGTCTCAGAAACGGTGTTACAAAATAGAAAAATGTATTATATAAATAAAACTGTAGGGAATAAAATTTGCAACAAAAGCTACTTATACATTTTTCTATTTCGTTGCACCGATTTTGAGATAGAAATAAAAAATTACTTTTGTATTTTACAAAGTCTTGTTTAAGTCGCTGTCAGTCAAAAACGGGGCGACAAAATAGAAATATGTATAGATGCAAAATTAAAGACAACGAAATTTTTAACATAAAATGTCTAAAATATTTTACTGTAAAAATGATTTTTATATGTTAAAAACCTGTTTTAAAATGTACAATTTACATTGGTAACATAGAAGTAGACGAATACTTTTCACAGCCACTGTAGCAAGAAGAATTTATAAATCAGTTATTTTAATCGCACACATACTTTTTGTTACTTTGTAATAAATTGAGCAAGTGATAACCTAAAGTCATACAATATGACAATGGGAGCGGTGTAATGTATTCAGTAATCTGTGGTAAGGGGCCGATTCAATTTTGAAAATAAAGTGTAAGCTAAGGAAACCCCAGAAGAAATGGGGCATAAGAAAAAAATTTTGCTTTTAAAAAGGTTTTGTTCCGTCCCTTCACCCCTACTTTTCCCTACAAGAAAAACTTAAAATGATCTATGCCATTTATGCTATCTTAAATTAAAGGTCTTTTAAAATGCTGACTTTCTACACAATCGTTATTTACATAAAAGTTAGGGAAATGACAAATTACTGACGAGGAGCATTGTTGAAATACGAGGCACTTTGTGCCGAGTATTTTAGAGTTCCGAGTAAAGTAAGACATTTTCCTGACATGTTTTGTATTAAATTTTTCCGAAAATCGTAAAAAATCGAAATTTTAAAACAATATTGAACGACATTTTTAAAATGAGCACAACTAGCAAACGTTGTGAAATTCAAAAAAATATAAGAATAATACAATACGTAGAAAATCAAAATTCAAAAAATTTAAAAAGGAGACAATTAACACATAACAGGTCTGGATTAAGAAAATTTGAAAAAAATGAAAATTTCGTAATACGAAGTACAATATAACGTTATTTCATGGTTATTGCCATTCTTCAGTTGCACGCATCGATTACGATTACATTGTGAAATAAGAAGAAAAAAATTTCAAACTAAACAAAATTATCGACCAAATTGTACAAAATTGACTTACCATAACCTCCAAAGATTATCAAAACTGAACTTGTTACATGAAGTATGAATAATTTAAAAATGATTTGAACTAAGAAATTCGTTTACCTAGCACTGCTAGTTTGAAATCCGAAGGCACTGCCCTCTTAATATGATTTCTAAAAACTTTGAAAAAATTCAAAATTCAAAAATTTACCACGTTTTTTAACCGTGAGGCGTAAAACTAGAAAAAGAACTCAAAATAAAAAATTTTAAGTAAATTTGTGGTTTTTAGTATGTATTTATGGTTAAATTCAAAAAAATTCAAAAACGTTGTGAAGTTTACTAAAAAGTTGGTAATTTACTAAACAGTTGGCAAAACTACTAGTTGTCACAAATCGCAAATAATATTTATTAAAAAACTTGTCGTTTCAAAACAAAATAGTTTTAGACACGAATCGTCAATTTTAGCTTTTTTTATAGAAAGAAGATATTTTAAAGGACCTTTAATGTATATCACAAAGAGCATAGTGTCATTTAAGTTTTTCATATAGGGGAAAGTGGGGATGAAGGAGTGATATCACAATATAATTTCCTCTATATCAAAGAAAAGCTTTCTTGTTTTTCTTATTTTCTCGATATTTTGTGTAATTTTAGAGAAAATACTATCTTGTGCTCCTAATGTTAACTATAAAATCCAACGGTGAACTAATTTCGATGTATTAATCGATTAAAAATTATTTTATGCATTTATTTCAACAGTTCTCTATAATTTTCCAAAGATATATTTTAAGAATAAATTCTTAAACAGTCACCACACTAATATTTTGGCCTGACGTGTGAAACTACTTATAATAAATTGTCGTAGATTCTCACTTAACATGAATGTTTAGACGAGTTTTTGTATAGATTTAAGATGACAACAATAGAGACTTAGCATGGTGTGCTATAGATGACAATGTAGAATACACCTTGTTTGTCACAAATACCTTCCAGTACCACAAGTGGAGCAAAGTCCCAAAAGGGCGGAAGCACTATAAGAAGAAAATCGGGCGGAAGTAATGCTGAATTTTTTAGTAGGCAAAATCCTACATTTTCTCCCTCAAGATTCTCCCTCTTCCAATCAATGGTGTTAAATACAATGTACTTTGTTTGTGAAAAGTTAAAAACATATTAGTTTTAAAAAGTGTGTGACATTTTTGGGTTTTCTTTAGATATTCTTGAATATTGATTTTAGAAAAGAGACTATCCCTTGGTGTAAACAACTCCTAGACAGCATCAACCAACTTTTTCTTTTTCTGTCTCTGACTTGATATAGAAGAATAAGATGCGAAATTTGTATGTTATTTTGTCAAGGTTTGTGTGGTCCAACATATGATGATCTGCATCTATTACCGGTTCTGTCAAGTATATAAGCTTCCCGTCGTTCGAGCTCACGTTAAGCGATATTACCTCAGACTAACTATTTACTAGACAGAGCATAGCTATGCTAACACACAGGTTTGTTTTGAAGCAAATTTTAAGCATCACTGTTGGTAAACATTACTTGTTATTAAACAACGTCCAGTGGTTACGCCTATGAATTTTTATAGGTTAAATTTTACTTACTTATGTTTTAAAGATTTTTGATACACTCCACCACACACAATGCATTGCTTGCCCATTTTTTAAATTATAAATTCCACACACGACTCAATAACTAAAATAATTAATTCACTATGTTTAAAAAAATATTTCGTATTTTAACCACAACAAGTGGTGCGCATTTTTGACCAATTACAACTCGGGACTCGGTAAACACCAGATATGTAAACAAATAGAAAAATTTGCTTCAAGTTACGTTTGTATATGTTCTGTCTAGGTATATTTAGTCTGAGGATATTACCTATGAGTGTGATAACATTTTGCTATTAGAGGTCATGGATGGAAGGTATTCAATGAAAGAAGAAGAATTGCTTATGTTTATCAATCTGCTTAATTATTATGCTTGCTTGAAAAAACTACATTTAATGTAATTAATAATCAAAAATTTAATTTAGGTACATCAAAGTGATATTGCAGAGATCGTAAGCAACAACGAAGAGTAAATAATTATTTTGGGTTAATTAAATTAAATTTATTTCACAATCGGTTAAATTTTTGATAAATTCCGTTTGGAAAAAAAAGATGAATTAACCTTTAACATCATTTAATGTATAATTTTTTTCAATTTAAATGGTAATATAAGCATAATAAGAAACTTCTTAAATGGAAATAAATACCATTGTAAAAGTTAATAAAAGGGATAATTAAATGCTGCTTTATAATTTATATAATTAGGTATATCTAAATTTGATAATCGTAGTTGTGAGTACTATTTGCAAAATATAATAAATATATGACCGCATTCTTTTCAGCATTCATAATAATTGATTTTATAGTAAAAATATACAATTAGTGTTTGTCAAAAATATTTTTGTTGTCACACCAAATAATCATTACTATGATCTTGTTATGGCCAAAATATTGCTTTGTGTTATCACTTTCTCCTGTAAAATTTATGCCAACAATGAAAACTAGAATTAGTGTAGTAGGTAAATAATTTGTTTAGCAAAAAAATTTATTGCGAAATTTTTTGCTTAATTTGATTGATTTATTAATATTAATAAATTTCTCATTTTGAATCAATCCATATCGGTTAGCGTGTTCATTATGGGACAGCCGCTCTAGTAATTAAAGAAAAAGTAAGAATTTTAAATGCTACATTTTATGGCTGAAATGATTGACGACTTCATTATTTGTAAATAAATTGTAACGTTAACATTATTTTATGCTTCATGATCTTTTATTATGTGAAACTGTCACCGAAATTATTAAATTAGGATATATTTTCACTTTTACTACTCTCATTATCGTTACGTAAGCGCATTAACAATTAAAAATATAATATTTTACCTTTTGCATCTTCGACTATTATAACCGAACTTGTACTATAGCACAACGAAGTATGAAAAGAAAGTACTAATAACACAGAAACAATTTTACACTTCATCTTAACGCATAAATTGATAAGTTAATTTATTAAAACGTACATGGCTTCACAAAACGTTAAATTCGATTACAAATTTTACATTAGTAAAATCGCAATATGCGTAATTAAATTTGACCATGCCTTAACGAAATCTCATACTTAATTTTCTCAAGATTTAATTAACATACAACTGCAACACTTTTCCTGTGAGGTTTTTTCGAAATAAGTTTTATTGTTTATTAGGCAGTGAATTATTCGATGTGACGTTAAAAGCACCAGTATTTTTAATTTACTATATTTTAATTTAAATTTGTGTCTTGGTTCTTGGGTTGTATAGTTTTATCGATCGAAAAAAAAATTTTTTTTGGTGCACTTTCATTGATGCGATATAAATGATCTTACACCACTGAAAGTTTGTTGCTACTTTGCGAACAATATATGCATTTTTACCAAGGATATATGTACGTTTTGCTGTTTATGAATGATGAATTTTCAAGTATACTCCCCCCTTTTTTGGTGGGGTGGTACGTTAAAGCATTGTATAGGTACGTTTTAAATTTAATTACTATTACGATTTTTTTATGGATTAAAAATATGGTTGAATACGTATCTGATGACAATTGTGGGAATCGGAACTATTAATCCCATTACTATAAGGTCCGGAAACAACAATTAAATTATGTTGTAACTTCATTTTATGGTTCATTAAATTTTAGTGATTTGTTTTATATTATGTGTAACGCAAATTTTATTTCATTGTTTATTCATGGAAAATGCGTAGGATTTTATTTGCTAGTGATTTGATAATTTCCAAATTTAACGATCTTTTTTAACTTAACTTATATATTAACCGAGTTATTGTGGTTAACAATTCCTCTATAACAAAAGTATGCCGGCTATTATGTAAAAAACTGTTTTCTGCTGTAAAATAGTAAACAGAAAAAAAAATCATTTTTTTATTTCTTATTATTGAACTTGTATAATATTTGGACAACCAACATTCAATGTAGTAAAGGTCAATGGAACATTGCGATAAATTTTTTGATAATTCAGCGGAAAAATCAGCGGTACACTACCCCTAACTTTAAATTTTCAATTTCTGAACACAATTTTCTTTTCTCGCTGCCATTTCAATAATTAGTTAGTAAACCTATTTTACTCTGTGCTCAGTATAATAATAGGTCTATTTAGAGTTGAACTGCATGGATGGTATATAATAATTATAGTGGGTTTTAGGCGATATAAATGAACTTCATACACAAAAAGTAAAAGAAGGAAATGAAAAACGAAAATGTAACGACCATTATGGTCACGGCATTATTTTTCGTTAGCTGCATACATTTTTAGAGCTTTTTTTATTTGAGACCCCACTACCTATGCATTTTATCATGCTCTACATACCGAACCCTCAGGATATTTTTAAATTAGTATAGCAAAATACCCCAATTCCTATTAGCATCAAACATAACTATTTAATTACGTGTAATTAAAATTACTCAATAATAAATTATTAAATCATAATATCCTTGTAATTAAGTATTATAGTGTAACGAAAACGCGTGATAAGAAAATTATATGCATTAGTCATACAAAGACCGACTCGAGAGTAACTATTATAAATTAATTAGTTGGTAATTTAGTTGGTATTATTTAAAAAATGCTTATGAAATGCAGCTTATATATTAACTACATAGGAGTTCTTTAGAGCTACGCAAGCCTGCCAGAATTTTACATTTCACGAAATTTTCATTATTTAAAATTTTTCTGTGAAATGGATTACAACTACAGTTGTAGTTTTTAGAAAACATCGTTTAGAACAAGAAAACAAAATATTTTGCATTTTTTATTTAATTACAAAATAACCCGAAAGCTGTTTATTTTAGACAATAAAGAGTTTCAATCTAGTTTGTACAACTTAAAAAAATTCTATAGTTTTGGTGCTATGACCAATTGAAAGTTGAAATTAAAAATTCTGTCTACCCTACCAGAGTTTGAATATCGGTAGTATATTATTATAAACCACAAAGTTGTTTTAAATTTAAATAAATCAAATCAAAAATAAGCTGAATCGCTATTGTTGTGTTATCTAGTCAGATTTTAAATTGACATATTATAATATGTCTATTATTTTTTAGAATAGAATGAAACCTTCTATGGCCAGACGTTTAAGTGCGTCGATTGCTTAGCTGAAATTCCCGCTTAGAGTCGGTTTAAAAAAAAAAAACGACGTAATTTGCCAAAAATATTTTGGGCAGTTGAGACTATGAATAATAATTTTTAACAATCTTAACTAACCCAACCTAATGCAATAAAATCCAATCCATGAGCATAAGTTATGCCCGTATTAATATTCAAATCAAATTCTAGGATCTATCAGTCAGTGTTTGTTAGCAATAGCCAGTATTTTGAAAATCAATTCTAAGTGTAGATTCACAATGAATATAAGCATAAGAAATACGTAAAACATAAGAAATATAAATGCAAATAAGAGCTTAATAAAGTATGGAATAATTTTGAAATCTTAATCTGCATGATGTGAAATGAATTTTTGCCAATATCAGAATTACTTCAGCATTATTCGCGACATTATAAAAAAAAACAGAATTTAGCAATACAAAACACTTTAACTTGTTAATGAGTTGGTATTCCAACGAAACGTCAGTTAAATTCAATATGGCTACTTTTGAACAGCTGTTTATTTACTTGAAACACAATGTATTTTTAACGTTGTATTTTGTCAAAGTAAGTAAGTCACAATATAAATGGTAAGAATCATTAGTATGGCGTTTTTCGTTGAAATTTCTTTGTACAAAACCGCACTTCCGATAATATTAGGGAGTGTCGTAAAACTTCAACCGCCTAATATCGAAAACGGTTATGAGAACACTATATAATAGAAGCGTTTGCTGTACCAGAATAATGGAGTAGCATTACAATCCAGGGTGAGTTTTAGTTTCATTTTATGACGGATATTCAATTCAAATTACCTCGGTGGTTTGCCATTTCCTGCCGAGGGAGGACGGTTAAAATAAAGTTCTTGTTCTACTCCGATTCAAACTAATGATTTCTGCTTAGTAGTCTACGTACTTCAGCATCAGACCGTAACCGTCCTAGAATACGCATATTGCATATGCTCGATTAAACCTTTATTTGTATTTCTTATGCTTATGGTCATAGTGGATCCGCATTCCACACTGATTTATTCAACACGAGAGGAGAGGTTAGTAAGGTAGCTTATTTTTATGAATTTTAGGCTACAGTTTTAAAAATATATGACGGTTTGATTCTTCTTCTTTAGGTGCCATTGACTATATAGTGCGTAAACAATTTTATCTCATATTGCACACATAGGGGACCTACTGCTTAACATGAGCTCCAATACCAGACAAAATTGATCCAGTCGACAGAAAAATGAGACCAAAATTGTTTCCGCAGAAAAAAAATAAGACTCGAAGGATGCAGTAATCGGTTCATATTAATTATGTGTAAGAAAGATGCCGAAAGTCATGAGAAGATACCAATAATAACTTAATGTATATAATTAAAATTTCTACTAATTGTAAATGTATTTCTTGTTTGCGTTAAAGAAATTAATAATTCAGTTTTTTGTAATCTAAAATTCAGTACCTACTACATACATGAAATCACTTCCTAAAATTTCTAGATGAGCTCAACAGGTATTACCTTGGGACTATTTCAGACTTATTTTCCAGTAAGATGGAAGGTTATTTGAAATGAACTAATTTAACATACAAAAAAATAATTTTAATAATTTATCAAGCAGATTATTTTATGCTTGTTAAAGACGTAGAAAAGGCTAAAAAAATTATTATACATGCGATTGTATGAAATGCATTTCCTTATTGCATAATTTATTTATTTTTAGTAAGTATAGGTAACATTTTTTACTAATAATTTAGCGTAAAAGTTAAAATTTCGTAGTTGTTCAAAAAATTTCAAGATATCCTAATTAGTTATGCATGTAAAAGCACTGATCATTTTAGTAGACTATAATAACCTTCAACTACTTCATTGTTAACAACAACTGGGGAAAGATGTTATCTTGATGATGTAAGCATATTATTTTACGCTTGTATTACAAAAAAAGGTATAGTTAAGTGTCAACTATGCTACAATAAGTAAGAAAAATAGTACTTACAATCAGATTTATCAGCTATTTCTGTTATTATCGAAGTTATTGTTTCGCCATGGGAACCGATCCTTTCGCTCACTATTGGCCTACGAATATGGTTCTTCGGTACGTTGTCTTCGGGATTTGAATTGGAAGCAATTGAATTAGTTGTGTTTAAATTTGAAGAGTTGGCCGGAACTGTCAAGTTGTTAGAATTTTGAGTTTGATTCAAATTATCCACAGTATCATTATTAGCAACATCTGGTTTCATTTGATTATCGGAAGGCATTGGAACATACACCGGCCTCCTAAAATCCGTACTGTATACAGCCCGTCTGTAATATGGATCGTCATTATCATCTCTGTACTGATGTCTAAATCCATAGTAAGATTTATCTCGATCAAATCTATAATCCCACGGTAAAAAATTATTATACCTTCGATTGTAATCAAATTCGTCTAGTCTGTATTTATATCTGTAATAATCGTAATCGGAATTTTCTTGAGATATTGGTCTTCTATTATAGTAATCATAATTAGCAGGATACAAATAATCGTTTCTATTGTTATCATTAGGAATGTTTTGGTAATCGGTATTGTGATTACGAATAGGATGTTTGGAATTTTCATCGTGCCGATCCTGATATGCTGGATTATCTGTTGGATATTTATATCTGTCTTCATAATAATAAGATGGAGGTCTTCGAGTATGCACTGTAAAATAAATTCCATCCAAGTTGCTATTTGGATCATCATAAGGCGTTTGTCCGGAGTTGCCATAATTGCCTATGTCGTTTGATGGCGAATTTGGTATTTTAATTGGACGGTTTGGTTTAGAACCGTAATTATTATGTTCCTCTATAGGACGATTTGGTATTTGTTGTGGTCTACTTGGTGGATTATAGGGTCTTTGGGGTTGCCCATAATTATCAGAAGGACTTGGTGGCGAATCTGGTATTTTGGTCGGGCGATTTGAATTTGAACCGTAATTATTAGGTTCTGCGGGTCGACTTGGCTGTTTTTGGGGTCGACTTGGAATATCGTAAGGCTTTTGCGGTTGACCATAACTATCAAAAGCGCTTAGAGGAGATTCTGGTATTTTGCTAGGTCGATGTAATTCCGAACCGTAAGAATTGGTTTCTAATGGACGATTTGGGCGTTTTTGTGGTTTAAGAGATTGTTCATTGGATCCATAATTATCAGAAGCACTTGATGGAGAATCTGGAATCTGGCTAGGCCGATGTAATTCCGAACCGTAAGTATTAGTTTCTAAAGGACGATTTGGTTGTTTTTGTGGTTTATTTGGTATATCATACGGTCTTTGAGGTTTTTCATTGGATCCATAATTATCAGCGGTACTTGGTGGGGAATCTGGTATTTTGCTGGGTCGATTTGACTGTATTTCGGAACCGTAACCGTTAACATCTGTAGGTCGTTTTTGGGGTCTGTTCGGTATATCGTAGGGTCTTTGAGAATTTACTGTTTGTTCATAGTTATCAAAATTATTGAATGGGATATCTGGAACAGAAACTGGTCGGTGTAACATTGGACTATAATTGGTTTCTATTGGACGACTAGGTAGGTTTGGTCTAGTTGGAGCATCATACGGTCTTTGAGGAAAATCATAAGGTCTTTGAGGATAGTCGTACGGTCTTTCGGGATAGTCGTACGGTCTTTCAGGATAGTCATATGGTCTTGAAGGATAATCATACGGTCTTGAAGGATAATCATACGGTCTTTGAGGATAGTCGTAAGGTCTTTGAGGATAGTCGTAAGGTCTTTGATCAATAATCGTTGGTTCATAATCACTTGAAGGCAAACTAGGAATTTTAGTTGGGCGTTGATTTAATTCTGGACCATAGCTATTGTGTTGCACAGGACGGGCGGGTATTCTTTGTGGTTTTACCGGAGGATTTGTTTGACCATAACTTGAAAAAATATCTGGTAATTTAGAAGGACGATATGGCTTATCTTCTACTATTATTTCTTGTGGATAAATAGGTCTGTATATGTAGCTTTCATTTCGTTTATTTTGTTCTAATACTGAGTCATAATATACATGATCATATGTTTCGTATGGTCTATTGTAACTAGGACGTTGTGGTTTTAGATATCCGTCATCTTCGTAAATTGGTTGTTCGGGTATTTTAGGAGGTTGCGTTGGTTTTACATTTTGATTATAATTATTTGCAGGAGCATTTGGTATATTATTAGGTCTATTAGAGTTTCCTTGATCGCCATAGGAATTTTTAGGTGGTTTAGGAATTTCAGTTGGTTTATTTGCACTTTGCTGATACGGATTTGAATTATTTCTTTTTGCTGATTCCAAATTAGATTCGGGTTTATTATTATCAGAAATTTGCTGTGGAGGCTTGGGTTTGTTTCCGTATATATAGGCATTTTCTAAAGGCGTTTGTGGAGCATTATTTGGCGAATACTGTTGATAGTCATAATAATTTCCTTCTGGTTTTTCTGGTATACGATTTGGTTTATAATACGGATCGCTTGAATATGGACGATTCGGTACAGTTTGAGGACGATGAGGTTTATCATAATTGTGGTAATGAGATTCTTCATATTCGTTGTGATTTACAGAAACATGTGAAGATTCATAACCTGATGGTCTTTTTTTGTCAGAATGGAAATTATCTTCATTAGAACCAAAACGATCGTTAAGGTAAGCAGGTTTTTGTGGTTCAAATTTATTTCGATTTGGAGAAGGTTTAGGATAGTAATCGTAAGAATCTCTATCATAAACTGGACGATCATAAGGAGAAGTATTTGTATTATCGTAGTTAGGAGTATAACGATTTGGATAATATGGTCTTCCTGTTCCATAACTGAATGGACGATTTCTATCGGGATTTTCAAAAACTGGCGAAACTATATGTATAAGTGGACCAGGTCCTGATGCTACACTAATAAGCGATGATTGTACTCTAATTGGTTGATCGGAATCTGATGTCTGTGGATGTTCTTCTTCGTTTTGTTGGTAATTATTTTGATTAGTTGGCTTTGGAGTTGGTAATACATCATTTTTAATTTTGGTACTAAACTTTTGTGTGATATTATGTTTATCGTTAATATTTGATTCTTGTGGTTTGGGCTGATCCTGATGAGTTTCTTGAGTTAGTACTAATTTGCAACCCAATTTTTTTATATATAAGTCAAAATCAAGGTTAGCTACTGTTCCAATTGGTGTAAGATTTTGTGATTCTTTCACAACATGTTTGCTGAGTTCACACGTTGAATTACCTTTCAATCCAATTCTAAAACATACAATTTGCGATTACTACACCTTTAAAAGCTTTATCAATTTATAAAAGTAACTCAAACAATTAAATCAGTCCATATTTTTGGACTAATACTAATTAAAAAAAAATACTAATTAAATTATAAGATAACGCAAATTGATTAAGCAAATATGTGTACTTTTATGCGAAGTGTAGAAATAATATTATACCTAACATTATAATATAAAATCTATCAAATAAAAAGTTTACTTTATTAAATATTCTCATTTAGACAACCCACATTACATAAAAGTATTCATAATTTAAATAAAGTGTGTATACCGGGTGACCGACCGTTCATCCGAACATAGGGAAATTACATGGGAAATTGATTTTTTTTTCAAATTCCTGCTTCCTGAAGAATGAGAAAGGTATCAATTTAAATAGTTTTTTTTTTCAGCGTCTAATTTCGAAATTTACACGAAAAAAAAACAGAAAAATGGACCCGTGGACAGGACGAAATCCGTTAATATCAACAATAATTAATTTGTACTCACCCAAAACTAAATGTACGACAACGGATGTCTTCTTTAGTACAAGCTAATCGGCAGTCTTGAACTGTACTTAAATTTAATGTTATATCAATATCTCTGCTATGCAACTTTTGACCAATTGCTAATCTTTCGTAACAATCTGTAAAATAAATAAAAGTTAAAAAATGGACAAAATATTTTTACTCAGAATTTTATCTATTTTTATTTTTATAAGACCTATTTTGATATAGGTTTACAGGAAACGATTAATTTAAGATTTTGTGAGTAATTAGGTAGACCTATTTTTCAATATTTTTTGGTTGGACTATTTGAACGGTTTTTATTTTCAAACAATTTTATTTCGCATTTCTGATTAATTTATTACAATTTGGTCCTACAAAAATGGCAACAGGGAAGTTCTATTTTCCCTCGCATTAACAAACCGAGATTATGTAACATCTGTTCAATTTGACTTTAGGTTACGACTTGGCAAGCATAAGAAAATGGCCTTTGCATAGATTTGACTGATTTTTTTTTTCATAAAGTCTTTTCTAAGTAGTTATGTTTAATTATGTTTATTTATCCAAGTCTTTAGGTTGGTTACATTTAGGTATATAGATAATTATTATAATTAACAATATCATCAGATTCTAACATTAACTATGACGCTCTGCTACTTGATTCAGTGACGGCGCCAGGGATGGGCCAGGGTGGACACTTGCCCACCCTGCTGATTGGGGTGCCCAGTCAAGTGCGCACCTAAATTTTTTAAGTACATATTTCAATAATGTATTTTTTTCAGTTTATTTATAAATTTTGTATGCTCCTGCCCACCCGAAATATATTGGGCCCAATTTGTGCCCACCTATTTCAAAAATGCTGGCGCTGTTGCTGACTTGATTATATGTATATCACAGTATGCTACTTTACTATCTATGACATCTTACCCTTTTAACATGTACCTATCTAAATTGTAACAAAATATTTTAAGCTTAATCTGAAAAAAAAGTAAATCGTCTAGGCGACTTTATTATTCTTCAATATTTTGTTCTTATTGTGGTTTGTCTATTCTCTTCATCAACTAGTATGGTTTATCGGTATAAGGCTTTCCTGATTATTTGTTTCTTCTTTCCTTTCTATGTTATTATCATTTTCTTCTACACCTTTGTTTTCATTTTCTTTATTTAATTGGTTTGTTTTGTCTGTTTTCAGTATATACAGAGGCTACCAAAAATAAGTTAACAAGTGTAGAAATGGTGTATAACAATTAATATTCTCGGAATTTCAAAGAATAAAAAAAAAATTTTTGTCTATATTTCTTATGACATCTTTGAGCATAACGAAAAGGAGTGACACTGTTTTTGCTGACGAAATGAAGGTGTATTTGAGGCAATTGCAAGGATGTGCAGTTTTGCATGTAGCATAAATAAGTTGACAAAACTCTTTAATATCATTTCATTCAAGGTTGATACTCTTACTTTCGTTAAGAAATAGAAATTTATAATATAGAGGGCTCTATTTCCTAATATTTTCACTTTATATTTATATGATAAAATCTGTAATATATACTTTTTCTAGAGAAAAACAGTATTAATATGGGAAAATTTAAACATTTAGTTCAAGAAGAACGTGCCCTGGTGATGAAAATGTACGTATGTGGAAAAACTATTCGTGAAATCGCAAAATCATTTGGAAAATCTTCGACTTCAATATTAAAAGTCATAAAAACATTTAAAATGGAAGGGAGAATAACGCCAAACAAAAGACGAAGGCGCCTCAAAATTACTACTAAACGGGTTGATATAATGATACAAACCCTCTCTATTCAAATCTTGCCATGTCGGCCCCACGTATTCAAGCACTGCTTGAAAATTATGGTCAAAATATATAATCGACACAAACAGTACGACGTCGTTTATATGAGTAAAATAAACACGGTCGACTTGCACGTAAAGTACCGTTTGTAAGCAAGGCAAATATAAAAAAAAATGAAGCTTTACACTGATCACGCTTTTAAACCTTTTTTATAGACTGACTATCCATGATTCGCCTTAAATATAGTCATGGCAGGATGTATGTGTGGCTGAAAACAAACGAAGTATACTCATATAAATGCCCTAAATCTTCCCTAAAGTCGATGGAAAAAAGAATAATGATTTGGGGATGTATGCGCTCAGCGGGAGCTGGAAAAATTGCGATTTTAAAAGAAAGCATTAACGCCGCGCTTGAACAAAATTACTTTGAGCAAGGTAATTATACCTGAAAATAACAAATTAATAGGGAAAGATTTTATTCTAAAGCAGGATAACGCACCCATTCACAGGATAAAATTGTCACAGACTATTTCAAGAGAACCAATATTAATGTTATGGAGTGGCCACCGCAAAGCCCATACTTTCACTTTCGGAAAACCTATGGATTCTTCTAAAAATGAGAATTGCAAAAGAGTTACCACGAAATTTAGCAAGTTTCAAATTTTTAATCGAAAAAATATGGCTCAAATTTACTCCAAACGAATGTGGAAAGGATGTCCACTTGTTATCTTCACGATTGGCTAACATTTTTTTAAGAAAGGGTGGGCTTGGTGGTTATTAATGTTTAGTTTCGTATTTGTTAACTTCTTTATGGAACGCAAATTTTCATTTGTTTATTATAATTTTGATTTTTTTATGACTATTCTTATTATGAATTATAACTAATTTTATATTTTTGCTAGTTTATAATATAGTAGGGGAGAGGCTTGCAGGTTGCCACTGCTTGCAGGTTGCCACCCCTGCCGGATTTTGACATTCTAACATTGTCATCCCCTAAATTTCGACGGACATCGAATACAAACGAGTAGTTGTCGCTTTTAATGTAATTGTGATGCATTCAAACACAATAACAGGGTGTTTGGTAAACAAAATGTGAAATTTTATTTATAAAAAAATGAAAAATTAAAATTGTGTTTTTCTTCTGTGCCCATAAATTGAACATTTTTAACGAAAATTTAAGGAAAATATTTTTGCTGTGTTGCTTTTTCATTCAATTTTTATTATTCTTAAATAATTCTAAACATATCATGAGTTGGAAGTTTTTTTTCCTGTATATTTTAAAGTGGTGTAAAAATGCAGGTTGCCACCTTTTTTGGCTTGCAGGTTGCCACCCCTCTTATTTTACATTGTGACGTATACTACAGTAACTGTTTATGGACAGTGGCAACATAAGCCCCTAAATCGGCCCAGGACAGGTTCCCGCGCAAAGGGGGGGGGGAGGTTTAACCCCCCATTGCATATTTTATGTATCTATTGACGTAAACGCTTCTTAAATATTTCAAAAATGAATATAACTAATTATTAAATAATAATTGATGCATTTTTTATATATTTTTAGATTTAAATTAAAAAAAAAATTTTTTTTTTCAATTTTACCTTTTTTTTTCTTGTCAATTTACTCTCATTTTTTTTTGTTCACAGCCACTAAGATGTAATTAATGTAAATCATATGTTTTTACTTGAGTTTTTCTACATTTTCAACAATTTTTCAAGGGGTGGCAACCTGCAAGCCGAAATTTCAAGGTGTCGATTTTAGATACTTTTGAAAATTTGCTGTAAATTTTTAGTTTTTGAGAATTAAAATGATATTTTGCGCAGGATCATGGCTTTATACTTCCCCTTTCCTGTATATGTTATTATATCAACAATACGTTGATTGTAGGACGAGTTATGACCAAAAAAGCTATGGGGTGGCAACCTGCAAGCCTTTCCCCTATATATTTTAAAGTTTTGCATTTTATTTTTTGTTTCTGAGTTTAAAAATTACTTAAAATGACATGGTTCAAAGAAAATACACCTTTGTTAACTTACTTTTGGTAGCCTCTGTATGTTCCCCGTTTCTTCTAAATAATTTTCCTTCGGCCGTTTCTATAATAAAAGATCTTTGGTGATGTACTTCCTGTTGAATTTTTCCTGGCGTCCGTCTCTCTGTAGGTTTTATTTTAAATTTTATTATTTCTCTTTTCTCAATTATACTTAGTGGTCGGGTGCTTTGATTATAATAATACTATATTTCGTTCTTTCTATATTTCTTCCTTTGTAGAAGGAAATGTCAATATTTCTCGAAAAACTATCTTTTTTCAAAATAATATTATTCTCAAAAATTCGGTGTATAACATAAAAAATCGCCTTAATTCGGTAATTTTGTAGCTTTTGGGTTGATTTTTTTTGTGAAAAATCGTACTTGACTTTTATTTCAGTACAATAATTAGAATAAAATAAAACATTAATCGGTAAAGATCTGAATTTTTGTACACATGTTTATTACAGCTTCTCGTTCAACATACTAGAAGTTCCCGTCGAAACGAAATCTTGTTGCGCTCGAGTCGCCATCTTGGAAGAAAGGTACACTTTTTCAGTTTTTTGTACTGATACAAAAAAAATTAAGTAAAAATCTAAATTTTCTTCAAAAAAGTTTTTATACAATTTTTTATATCTCTAATAGGTACTTTAGCTGTAATCCGACGTTGAATAGAAAAATTATTTATATTTTTGATGCTCTAAAGTTGGTAACACATATTTCTCAAACTTATTCGGTGAATGATAGAGAGAAAGAAGAGAGATGCATTGGTGGGTAAGCGTCGAGCGGCAGATGTTCGTGCTCACTAGTGGCGAAACTTTGTGCGACGCATATCTTTCTTATACCTCTTTGTACTTGTTAAAAATAAAGAATTTACTACTTTGAAAAAAAGCCAATGATGGGACGGGCGACGATAAAAGAAAAAAATGTGAGGGATCGGCTGCAGTGATTGTACATATTTCGTGCAGAAAAGAATACGTCCGAGAACACAGCATTATTGCTTGTTTGAAACGACAAACCATTACTAAAGCAGTGCCGATTGCTTCACTGAAAAAAAAAGTTCAGGTCTTTGTATCAAGTATTTAATTGAAAAGTGCATGTTTTTACTGCGCCGAAACAATAATTCAAAGAAAAACTAACGACGAAATCGCTCCTGATGGAGAACGTTCTCCCTTAGTTAGCTGTATATAATACGCCTGCTAGAGAGAGATCTTTAAACCGACATCGTTATCACATCAGAAAATTTGTGTACAAGAGTAAACCAAATCTAGAGTTATTACCTCTTACAACTGCAGCCGCTCAGCAACACTCGTTTCGTGTTTATCCGCAAGTCCAGAAATCAGGGTTGTAATGTTTAAAACATTTTGTTTTAAACAAGGTGTTTTAAACATGTTGTTTAAAACAAAATTCTTTTAAAACAACATTTTGTTTAAAACATGTTTTAAATGCGTTTAAAACGAGTGTTTAATTCTGTGTAAGTTTAAAACATGTTTTTTTTTAAATTTTTCAATTTTTTTTATGATTATAAGTAATAATTTATTCAAAATTTAATAAAAAAATAGAAAATTTGTGTCTTTTTCAAAAATTGAGGAATTTTGAGGACGCAAGCTTCGATGCTTTTTTTGTTCCTAATCTATTACGGAGTTTACAGTTTACTGTGTACAAATCCAAATGATAAAAATAATCACTCAATTCCAGCATCAGAAGCTACTGCAGAATGCGGCTGAATTGCTAAATTATATATTTCTGGATTTACACTCCTTTGTAAAGAATTGCACCAAGCCAATGAGGGGTTACATTAACGACGGTATCTTCCATCGGATTATCCAATAATTATTCGATTATTCTTAGCTTAAGATAGATATTTTTTAGTTTTAAACATTGTTTTAAACATGTTTTTCTGTTTAAAACATGCTTTTTTTCTAAGGAAATAAAAAACCGTTTTAAACATAAAAAACTGTTTTAAACATAAAAAAAAACGTTTGTTTTGTTTTATTTAAAAAAAACATGTTTTTTTACAACCCTGCCAGAAATACTGTGGATATGGAAAAATTTTCCGAACTCAACTGTTGGAAGAAAGTACATGACTTCCTTGACCCTGTTCGAACACTGAAGGCTCCAGCTCCGGATTCTGTTCTCTCATTACTCTTATGCAATTGTAAAAAGGTAAGAACGGGTGTACTTAATTTTGTAGATATCGAAAATCCAGGAAAAAATACGCAGAGATTTATGGACATTGCCAAGCTATTGCTTGCTTGAACTTGAACAGAAATTTCGATATTGAAGAAGAGGATTCTGTTGAAAATGAGTTATCTGAGGAACCTTTGAACACGTCTCGCATCCAACTTGAGTACGATGACTTCAACTCCAGACCATTATACTTCAGAGAATACTACACTTCTAGTACGAGTGGCATTCAACAGATTTAATTGATAGGAGTAGACGAACTTTCACATATCTGAGAAATACTACCACAATTTCCAATAAATTCAATAATTTGGCATTTAATCATGATTTTTGCAGGTGATGAAGCTGCAAAGAGACCTTCCGTATACAACGTCAGATTACATCTAAAGTATTGGAATTCAATTTTTACCTGAACTATTTTTTACATCAGCAAAAGTTGACGAGATATAAGTGTTTTAATTTAGCATATCCGTTAATCCTTTTATCCAACGGATATTAATTATCTATATAAGGAGAAATAGGATTACACTTTTAACAACTCTTCTTTTATTAATAAATATAATATTTAGGATATACATCCCTAAATAAGCAAAAAACTGAAAAAGTGTACCTTTTTTCTAAAATGGCGGCTCGAGCGTAACAGATTTTCACGGAGACTTTTAGTACGTTTAAAGGGTTAAAAGAACATGTTTAAAAATATGTATACCAAAATTAAGATCTCTACAGATTAATGTTTTTTTGCTGAGAGTTGATCTAAATTGGCTGGACTAATTATTATTTTAGAGAAATAAAATTTTAAAAAATATTGAAACTTTTCTTTTTTTATTTAATAATTTTATTTTTATAATTTTACAATTTAGTCCAGTAACCCGGTAGTTTTTCCTGACAAATTTCTGTGGCAAACGATTGAAAACTGATTCCTATGTAATTTTGGTCGTAGAATCCGAATTTGAGGTTTGCGAACAAGATTTCCTTGTGCCAAAGCCGCCATATTGAAAAAACTTTGCCAAATCACGGTTTTTTTTGCAAAAAACTCCAAATTTTGGGCAACCTATTCATTTTTGGAACAAATGAAGTGTATCATCAAAAGAAATTTTCTATAAAATGACTTTTTGGTTCATTTCCTAGGACGAAAATTAACGCCGCAGGCGCCATTTGCGTTTTTCTCGGTTTTTCGATAAAATTCAAATTTTTTTGAAATTTTTTGAAAAAATTTGAAAAATTCAAATTCCATGCGTTACCGTCGGCATGGATACTTTTATTTCACTCGAGAAATCATGAAATATGAATTCTTCAAAAAACGGCGTTAATTTTCATCCTAGGAAATGAACCAACAAGTCATTTTGTATAACATTTTATCAACTTTCTTTGATGATACATTTCATTTATTCGAAAAATCAATAGGTTGCCCAAAATTTTGAGTTTTATGCAAAAAAAACGTTATTTGGCAACGTTTTTTCAATATGGCGGCTTTGGCACAAAGAAATCTTGTTCGCAAACCTTAAATTCGGATTCTACGACAAAAATTACATAGGAATCAGTTTTCAATCCTTTTGCCACAGAAATTTACAAGCTAGACCCGCTTTTTTCGACGTGGTTACTGGAACCAATTATTTAGCCGACTTAATTAATATCAAATCATGCAGGCTAATTGAATTCCTGTTTCAGAATTCGTTTTTGCTGTTGTATGTTGTTTACACAAAATAAGGATATCCGTATTATTTTTTTGACTTCGAAAAATTCTTAACGCCGGATAGTGGCATTATAAGATTTCAAAATAAATAAAATTATTCTCAAAAGTTTGGTGTATAACATATTAAGAAAAATGGATATCAATTTGGTAATTTTGAAGCTTTTCGATTAATTTCTTCTTTCAAATACATGGAATATTATACTTGATTTTTTAAAATATGGAAATCCAAAAAATTTCAAAAAGTTCAAATTTATTGCAATTTTTCTGAATAAATTGAAAGTCGTTTTTGTCAAAAATCCCATCATTTCAATATTATAGCTATTTATTATACAAGTGTCTTTTAAGGCAAATAAGTTACGAAAGAAATGTTTAGCCACGAGAGCTTGCTCGAGTGGCTAATTTTTCTTGAGTAACTTATTTGCTGTTAAGACACGTGTGTAATACAAAGCTTTATCCAATATCTCGTAATAATAGTTTAAAATGTAATTAAAAGTTTTGAGGTTTTAAAATGTCAGATGTAAATTATGAAAATTAGTATAAAGTAGGTGTACTCATAATTTACATAAGTCGCTAGTGTTTTATAGACCCCATAAGTCACTAGTGTTTTATAGACCCCATAAGATATGTAAAATCGGCATTATTATGCCTTCATAAGACAGAGGTATTGGATAAATTAATTATTTTTTTGAAGATATTAATTTTTTCACTTTAAAAATATGTAGCTGAATTTTCATGATTATAAATACCATACCTATTATAAAACTGATGAAAAATTATTTAGAATGAAGTTTCCGAAGTGTTACACGATTGAATAACTAGTTTCAATTTTCTAAAAAAAGTGTTTTGTCCTTCTACCATCACATACATATAATTTTCAATAGAGGTTCCAAAGAAAAAACTTTTTTTCAAAATTTTGAAAAAAAAAATTTTCAGGATATAGGTATGGACATTTCAAAACTAATGTTTGTTGACATTTAATGTTTTAATTTCCTCAAGCTTTATAGCCTTCCCAATTTTGACATGTTTGCTCAGCAATTCAAACTTCTAGTTGTCAATATGGCTGAAAGCACGCTTGAATCAAATACCGGATTGAAAATATTTACGGGCACTTGATGTATTCTAACGGTGCAATTAAAAGACCTCAGCTGTGGTGTTTCCTCCAGAATTACATCTGTCATCGTCTGAATATATCCCTTGTCACTAGTTTTTGAGATAATTCCAGGGCACTTTTGCTGACTAGTTTCCATAAAGGTTTCCAAACTATCGATGTCACTCTCATGAGCAACGACAGAATTAGCTGTTCTTTTATTAATAATTGTGAGTATTTATTGGTAATGTTTATTTGGCAAATAATTGGCAAATATTGGTAATCAATCATCTCTTACTCTATACCAACTTTAATTTTTCTGTCGATCGTAGTAGTAATTTCTTCCATTATCTTTCGGTTCGCTTGACTTTTGGTGCAGTATTCTTTTATTTTTTGTTTTCCATACTTGATGTTTGCACGGATGTTTCTGATTTTTTCTTCTGATATTTAAAGCATTCTTTTTTTTTAAATTTCTTTCATTTTTCTTTCTAAGATTTCTTCTTTGCTTGTTAATTTTTAAAAAAAATTTAGGGTCATTATTGCATCAAATAACTTGATAATACACTTATTGGGTCATTTACCTGGTGGTTTGGTCAGTCGCTTGTGTTATTCTGTGACGAGGAACTGACGACATGAGACTAGAATATTACAAAAATTGACCCTCAACGATAAAGTAATCAATTAAATAAAAAAACCACAGAAAAATACAACATTTCGCCCGAGCTTTCTGTATATTTAATATGAAACACAAACAAATTACCATGTTAATTATCTACTTTCGTTATCACGGCATTTAAATAAATGTAATATAAATATATGTATATTTTATCCTTAACTTTGCTTTTGTATTGAAGACATAAAAAAATCCTTTATTAATTTTAATATTTTGCATTATGGTCTAGTTAGAATCAATAATAAACTATTTTTAAGAAAAAATAGATATTTTCTAAGTTAAATTAGACTAGATAAGTATTTTCCCAATAGTGTATAAATGTCCATATTAAACTGCATATTAAATCTGCCTTTAAATTTACTATAATAAATAATAATATTAACTTTTTTTAAATTCACTTTATATGCCAAGTGATTTTAATTAATGTAAATAATTAAATATAAATTTTCGTAACAAAGTAATAAAAATTTAATTTATAATCTAGGATTTTCCTTATTATTCATAGTAATAAATTAAAAATTCTTATTATTGTGGTACATTTTTCAAGAGATAAAATAACATAATTTAAATCATAAAAAAAAATTGAACGTTCTAACAAGACATATCCTGTGTTCCTATGCCCGCGAGAGATTAATAAAAAGAAAAAAAAGGAAATAACGATGGACACGTTTTTTAATAATAATAAAGTGGCATGTGATTTACGTTTTTGTATAAAAGAACCTGCCACTTAGCGTTCTATAACTATAATTTTTAGAGAACTTCAAGAGATTAGATTTGAGATCATAATAACAATAGTAAAGACATCCTTAAATAATAATAATATTTATTTATAATAAATTAACAAAGCTTCTAGACTTTTGTTCTCAAGGCTTTTTCGGGTGATTGCTCTTGCGCCCAGCTTCGCCACTGATCATCTTTGATCAGATCACACATGTGTATTAAAATCAATAAACAGTTATGGCATAATTTTGAATATACCGGTTAACATTGCAAAAAACGTTCTAAAACCTCGTAGTAATAATTACTATGTTATGATAAAATTTATGATTCGAACGAATAAATTATATCTGTACTACCGATTATAATGGTAACAACATGGGCAACAATCAATATACCATTATTAAATTAGGTGAAATAACCATGAGAAATATAAGGTCTATAATTAATTACTTACCACTTCTAATTACATTGAGTTTATTATCGATACTAAGGCACTTCACAAATTCTAAAGTTATTATTATAAATACTAAATGCTGTATGGCACTGTTTATCAAAAATTTTAAATACATTTCGAAAATAATTATTTTTAACCCAACAGTTCTATTAAAATATTTTTATTATTTACTATCACATTTTAAATAAAATTTATTTGAGCTTCGCGTAATAATTAAAATTTTCAAAAAATACGTCAATAATTATAGGTATTAATACCGCACGCCTGTTTTATTCTTCATCGATTACTTTAATTACAACTATTTTCACTTGGTTGATTTTAAAGAATAATTTAATTATTAAGTTACATAAACTAATTCCACTTATTCGAAGGTATCACTAACTTGAAGTGACTGTTTTTTCTTAAGATTCACTGCCATGGACTAAGAGCTTACCGCAAGACTGGTGCCTTTATATACCTACTAAAGTGGAATCTCAGACAACCATCAATGTATGAATAAACTAAAACTAACAAGACCAAGTTATTCTTCTATCGTGTTTTATTCGAAGAAGTCAGGTAATGATAATTTGGCAATAAAAAGTGGCCCTCATCAAGAAAGAATTTTGATTTAATTGCAGGTATTGCTGCTTGTCTTGTTAAATAAACAAAAAATGTTGTTATTAAAATCAACATTATAATTTTGGTACTACCTATAGGTAGTACCTTGCTTTTCTTATTTTATTGCATGTGCAATTTTACACCCTAAAAAAGATTACCAAATGATCGAAACCAATATTGCAGATTTTTTCAAAAATATTTTCGTTAAAGAAACTTGAATGAAAAGACATTGCTGTCCTCAGGGTTATTTTTTAGTTTTCCCAAAACTATGGACCTATATAGTGGTGCCTATGACGTTGAACTGCATTATAATAATCTATAATATGTTTGCAACGATGTTGTGGACATTGCCAATAGCCATCCAAATGATTGAGCTTTTGTTTTATTGGATTTACTTCTGCAGAGTAATCTAACTAAAATTTTTTATTTTTGTTAACTCCTTGTTTGTAATCTCCAATTAATTGAACAAAAGGACTTACTACCTGAGCTCTCGACACCGGTAAATTTACAGGATTACAGGGCATTCGCGATTTTCATTAATCGAACGCCACCACGCGGAAAAATATTAAGTTTATCTAATACGTATAGTTGGTATAAAAAGTTTTTTTAAAAAACCAAATGTTTCTATTATTTTGGTGTTCTATTCTGTAAATTATCATTTCATAGCGGTTTTACGATAAAATAATTCATAATTAAACTCAAAACAACATGAAGTGTACGTAACAGAGCCGCCATGTTGTTGACATTTGGTAGCGTCACGAGCGCCACCAACGGTAAAGTAAATGTGAATAGTGTACGTTAAACATGAAGTTATCGGTATTCAGAATTCATTCACTTTAAACCTTCAACTTCCTATATTATGATATCTTATAAATTGATAATTAAAATATTAATTAATTAAGTATAAACAAAATGTATGTGATTGTTTATGTAATGTAATTTCTAATGGCGCTTTTATGATGCGATTAATTATACCTTTATACCTACAATAAAAGAATGCTTACACAAAATTTTCATTAAATGACAAAAATTAATGTGTGTAACCATTTAATTAGATCATGTTAATTAAAATAGTGTAAGAAAGTTGTACATAGTTGTGTAATCTAAATATTTATTATATTTTATAACATTTACATATTATTTACTGGTTATATCTTGAAAATTATTGTTTTCAGTTTTTCAATTGAAATATTTTTGAAAACTGAAGTTTTTAACTGATGTTGTTCTGTTCTTATCTATTTTATTCATTCTATAATATGGCAAACTATTATTTCCCATCGTTTTTTTTTGTTTTCCGGCTATACGCTGGGATTTCCTAAATAAGAAAAATTAGCAGAAACTTAGATACTATATTTGTGTTGTGCACATCATAAAGTGACGCAGCAAACACCATTGGAGTGGATAGTTAAATTTGATTGATTGGTTGAATTATATGTAAATTAATGACAGAATGAACAGGGCAATAAGGGAATTTAGTTCAAAAGCTTCTAAAATCGTGACCACACACTGCAACAGTTTAATATACACTGAGAATCAGTATCGGAAATATCAGTACGTAACTGTATTATAGGTAGTATTGAACAGTATACAGTAAATAACAATATTAAGAATTAGACAGTATCGACAGTACTGGGCATCATCGGCAGTATTGCGCAGTAAGTGGTAATTTCCAGGCAATAATGTTCGGATACTGTAGAAGCAGTGCCGGATTACCGCCCATAAGGTAGGAAACCCGCTTATTGTAGGGGCCCCGTGAAAACGGAATTGTAAATTTCATTTTTTTGTTTTTATCTTTTTATACTGATTCAGCGTCTTTGAACATGAAGGGATAAATCGCACAAATTATGACATTCCTTTGAAAAACACGCAAAAAAGCTAAAAAAAATTCATTGGTATAATTCTGAGAGCAAACTCGTTGGCAATTTCAAGGCTACTCTCTCAATTTTCTCGAGTATCTCGAAAATTTTAACTGCCTTGGAGCCCATAAATGCCTAATCCGGCAGTGTGAGTAGAAGGGATATATTTGTTTAAATTAAATTAAAATAAATTAATACCGATAATGCCATTTAGTTTTAATAATGTCTAACACTAATCTTTCCTGCCTGGTACTGTCTAATTTTGTCACTTACTGCGGATTCCTTTGGCTGAAAATCCTAAATTATAATTCAGTTGAAGCCATCTATATTTTGCCAGTATTTAAGTTTCGAATTCTGACGCCAGAAATAACAAATTAATTGATGACGCGTATGATTAGTTTAGTTCAGCCCCACTCCAGTTAATTACTGCTTACTCGACCATTAGCGTTTCAGTCCAGAAAATGAAAGCTTTTTTAATTCATGAAAATATTTACTAAATTTTAAAAATCACTGTTTGCTGGCAGTGTTGTAAACATTTCGAAAACCTTAAATTTTTATTGGCCAAAGTTAACAATAAAACTGAAAAAAATCTTAGGTACTTTCCTAACCATAAATTGAAATGGTAAGGTAACTTACATACAAGTACCTAGGTAATCTTGATCTTGGAATTTTAGCAGACACCGAGTAAGTTCTTTTTTTCACATAAAGGTGTTTGACTTTAAATTAAACTCTTAGAAATCATACAATTCGTTTCCGTTTTGGTTCATTGTTATGTGAATTTTCAAGGTAAACGAATTACATCTTATGCTCCAGCGATTTTACAATATAAATCCGACTAAATTATTTAAATATTAGTAAATACATACAACCAACGGTGTAGCTTCAATTACCTTTTAAAAATTTGCAATTAAAATTACAAATCAAAATAATGTTGTCTTAATACTTACGGTGTACATGCAAAATTACTTTTTAACATTTCAATATTTAAATGTTGTGTTTAATTACAGGAATTGGAAATTATTAAATTTTTCAATAGTTTTCTTTCAGTGTACCATTCTACAACTAGAGGTTCAAGTTTCAATTTAATTTCCCGATAGCTTGTCATTTTCCTGAAAACTCTTCTGGAGTATTGGAAGATAACGGAAAATATTATAAAAAGAGGCAGGTGTTGGTAAACTAATATTTTAGATAACCATAGATAACTAATTTATGTATGTGTAACTCACAATAATCTGGGAAAATACATGTCAAAAATCCACTCCGTTTGCATGATGTAAACGATTTTTTCTTGTGTGGTTCCTAATGGGAAAACCATTCGTGATTAATTTCGAATTTGTTCCTCCAGTCATTCTTGGCCTTCTTCGATGCCCAAAACTTATCAAGAAAATATGATTTAGTTTAAATAATATACATTTTTCTTTGCGTCTTTAAATGTACTTTTGTAAAAAAATGTCTTTCAGATGCTTTCAGAAGAGAAATGGTTGAGTTTTGAGATGGGTTAGATCTCACTTTCGTGAGAACTGTTGAAAGTCATAAATTAAAAAGAATTTATAATTTTCTTGATGGGCAAACTGTCTGCCAAGCAAGTTATGACGATTTCCTTTAAGTAAATGACCTCAAAATCCGATTAGGATGGACTAATAATAATTAAATCAAAGATAGCGTCAGCAGTATAAATAAAAGATAATATTATTTAAACTGAAAGAGCCACGTATACCGTTGTCTGATGTTCAAACTGCTCAAAGGTAGCGGTATAAAGAAATCCTTCCGAATGAAAAGTTTTCAAATTTGATGTTCAATAATTTTTCCAACAAGGTTCTCAAAGAAAAATTGACGGAAAGCCATAAACCGAAATTTTTTCATAACCAAATACTACATGTGTGAAATACGTTAATTTTGGAATGTTTTTAATAAATAATAGCTCTGTGTGGATTCCATTTCATTGAAACAATCCGAAATGTTGGAAATGCAAACAGGGAATTGTTTCATATCTTTTATTTTAGTTTATAATATAATTAATAATAATTACGATTTGATATACTATTAGTATGTCATATTTCATTTCATTCATTAGAGCGAACTCGTTATCTATATCTAGTTTCAAAGATTTGCAAAGTTTTTTGGAAATTTTTGCAATTTGCAGTGGCGATCGTATCTTTATAATTTTTAGGGCAATCCATTTCTCGAAAGGTTCAAAAGGCTGTCAAAACAGCCGTTAATCACCGTTGAAAAGAGAGAAAGAAGACTGGAATGGAAATGGAATTCCAAGAAATCTGGAAAGATGCACCGAGAAATGGAGAAGCATTATAGAGGAAGCTAAAGCTCCAAAAAAGCTCTTCGGCTATCGGAAGTGAAATGAAGCCATTTCTGAAAAATAAGCAGAATATTTAGTAACAACATTGGTCTAAAATACTAATAAATGCTTTTTAAGTAGATACAGTCAAGTGGGATATACCCATCAATACATGGTATTTCTTATCCTTGAAGTTTAGTACGATACGCTTCACCTCTTCTTAATTTTTCGAACTCTTTTAGAATTTAAATTCGGGTTAAACTTCACGAACTCTCAAATGTACGGCCATGTACTTGAATTGCTTCTGCGGAAATAATCTTGATCATTGTTGTTTTCTTGTAGTTTTTAATAATTACTTACTTTGGGATATATGAAACAATTAACTAAAATTTTCTTTTACGATAATAAATTATACCTTACATAATTATTATTTATATGGTTTCAATGAAACTGACATTGCATTGATCCAGTGCCGTAACTAGGGAACTAGGCAGGTGTAGCCGCACGCAAAATAAATTTATCCATCTAGAATATCAAACAGTAATCAATAAATTAATCATTAAGCGGTTTATTTGCGATTTTTAACTTTATTATATCTAACTATAATAATCTGTCAATTTTTTCAAGTAATTAAAAAATTATCGTCACTTCTGCCGCAATCATCAGCGCACCAAATTTTATCTGAATCGGTTAAACATTTCCGGAGATACGATGACTTTTTTCAAGGTTTCCCCAAAAAAATTATTTTTTTTTCATAAAAATGCATTCCTGATTTTTATCAAAGGGTTCCATATGCTGTCAAGTCCTTTGGGGGCAATGTTCCTAAATACCAAATTTGTTTGAGATCCCTTCACTACTTCATGAGTTATTCACTGTTGAAGAATCAACTTTGATAGCTTGTAATTTTTTATAGATGACTGATAGAAAGTTAATTTTACCTATTCTGGATAAAGCTTTTTAAGATCTTTAAAATAACCTATCACAATACAAAATTGTTTTTAAAAATCTTATGTTATTTTCTTGTAGTGGCACTCCTGGTTAACAGATAGCGACGAAACCCTTATTTTCGTCAGACACAGAAATTTTTTGTTTATTATTTTTTGCAAACCGTCATCCTTGATGGTTCATAAACGTACATACTTCATGATCAAAATTCGATGTCAATGTCACGCCATCGTGCTACCTTTAGAATAAATTCAAATGTCAAATTTGTATTTGTAATAGTATAGAAAAACAATTAAGAGAGATTGAAAACTGTGATTTAGACACTTTGGGATCCCAAATTATCGCTTTCAAATTTTCTACAATTATTGTAAACAACTATTTTTTCTAAAATATAGAGGAGAAGGTCCAAATTTCGACTACCACTTTCTTTTTCACTTGTAACTACTGAACCATTAGTATAAAAGTTGTCGCAACAATATACATGTATAGCTGAAAGGGTTATACATCGAACTTTGTGTACCTAAATATTATAAAAATGAAACATTTTCTTATACACAATTTTTTTGTAAAAATTGACACAATTCATGATTTTGAAACTGTGGTCTAAATTTCGACTACCGGCTTCAAGATGCCAGGAAATTAAAGAAAAAGAAAAAAATAATGCTATTTTACGGCATTATTACATAATAACATAAAAAGAGTGTTTAACCATGGGCGTCCATTGGGGGAGGGCATAGGGGGCAGCGCCCTTCTTGGCTCTTGCCTCAAATTTTTTTAAAACATTAAATATTTTGCCGCCACGACGTAAGTTTTTAAAATTTTATAAATAATTACCAAGTACAAATACCTGAAATGCCATTTTCCTGTTTTTGTTTTTTTGATTTTGCCCCTCCCCGAAAAAGATTCTATGGACGCCCAAGTGTTTAACGAGAGTTTACTTTCATATTACTTCTATTTTAAACGGAAAAGACAAAACTTCATTGCTAATTGACAGTCGAGGTTTGGATAATTAGCGGTAGTCGAAATTTAGACCATCGCATGGTTAAAACTTTGAGGTTGCGTACGACCTAAAACGAGAGGCAATCATTTAACCTAAAATATAATTTAACAGCCTAGAGCGTACCTAACACGATGCTATAACTTCCATACAGCTAATACTAAAACACTACGAGTAAAAAAATCAAGAACACATACTTGAAAAATTTTTGACATCACCGAAAATTAAGTTTTGATTGGTACACTGTCACAGTTAAACCAGCAGAACTGTGCTTTACACAAAACAACAACAATGTAATAGCATACTGTTTACTATTTTTTTTGCATGGCTGCAGCACCTCAGAGTACCTGAAACCCTGCTAGTCGGAATTTAGACCCTAGTCGAAATTCGGTCCTTCTCCTCTACTACATACAAGTAAGGTAAATTTTAATGTTCTGACTATAAAAAGACCACCAATACCAATACTTGACTGTATAGATCCTTTTTTTTTTCACGTATACATTTTTAACCTATGATAAACGTTAACTCTGCCAATATCCTGTAACAACGAAAAGTAGGTATCTAACAGGGAAACCTGTAAGGTCTCTAACAGAGATACCTGGTAGGCAGTGGCGGAACTACCTGGGTGCGGTGGGTGCAACGCACGCGGGCCTCCAGCTAAAAGGGCCCCCAGGAATCTTTAAAAAAAATTTTTTAAATATTATATGAAATAATGTAAAAAAGGCCGGTTTAACAATAGTCGGATGAACCTGGTATAAAGTTAGACCAGTGGCGTATTTAGAGGGGGGCAAAGGGGCATCTGCCCCCTCAAGGATGCCTTGGACTGTACCCCTGAAGCTCCCCCCCCCCCGATAAAAATAATGTTTACTACAAAGTTTTAAAATTTAAATAACTTTAAATTATTTTTGTTTATTTGTTTATTTATTTATTTATTTATTTACTAGCTGGAAAGCCCGTCTGCGTACAGGCAGCTAGACGGTGGATCTCTTTTTTAGCGTTATAATATTTAAACATTTAATTTTAGCAAAAAAGCAAAAATTTGCTGCTAAACTTGATGTGCCGTGGGGCAATTAAACTTTTTTTTTATAATATAAAAATAAATAAGTTTCTCAAATTCTAATTTTCTTTAGCCGAACGCTTTAATTTCCCTCCCTTTGGTCAACAACAAAATATTTCCTACCTTTTTTCGACGAAATTTGTATAATTATTCTGTCTTGCGTAGGTATTCTAGAGAGTGGGAATTTTATTATAATATGTACTGGATGGTGTTCACCCCCAGCTCACCCGGTTTACACTTTTGACTATAATTTTGACAGCTAACCAGGCCCGCGCCTAGCACTTTTGGCGCCCTTGTGCAAATTTAAAATAACGCCCCAAATTTATATTATGTTCATTTGGAAAATATATTATTTTCGAGAAGTAATTCGGTTCCCTCGTCTCAAAGAATAAAAAAATAAATAAAAAACAATATAATAGCTAGCAGTTCCTTACTGGTTTTTTTATCATTATAAATTTTGTTTTGACAATGTTGTTTGTTGCTTTATTATTTTTTTTTGAGGCTTGGGCGCCTTCGGCGCCTCAGCGCCGTCGTGCACCGCACGACTTTGCCCTTATGTACGGCGCGGGCCTGCAGCTAACATTCAAAGAAATGTAAAAATTGCTACTAAACTCGGAGCACTTAAATAAATGTTTTTCCAAGCTTTAATATTCTCTAGCCAAAGGCTTAAATTTCCCTCATTTTTGCTTAAAAATTTAAATTTTTCGGTTTTTCCTGGTAAAATTTGTAAAATTATAAATCCCTTATCCTCTCCAAGTATTATAAAAGAGTGGAAATTCTGCGATATGCACTGGAGGGTATTCCACACCCCCCAGACTCCCCGGTTTACAATTTTGACTTTATATTTTTATAATTAACTTTCAAAGTGACACAGGAAGTTGCTGCTAAACTCCGTGAACAGTAAGGTAATTAAATAAATATGCTTTCCAAGTTTTAATTTTTTCTAGCCCAAGGTTAAACTTCTCTCATTTTTGCTTAAAAATTCAAATTTTCCGGTTTGGATTAATATTGGACAAATATTTTTTGGTTGGTAAAAAAAATCGACCAACCAGAGTGTTTTTTACCAAAAAATTACACGTTGTAGCAGGAACAGCAGAAGCGTGCTGGGATTGTATGTATTGGGATTAGCTACAACTGACACGCATGAATGGATTAACGAAATTCCGCAATATATTTAATCTGCCCCCTCCAAAAGCATTTTCTAAATACGCCACTGAGTTAAATTTAGTATTACCATTATTACCAATAATAATTCAGTGTTCCCACTAAATTTTCCAAATCAAATCCTGATATTTCCAGGTTTTCCCTGACAAAGAATAAAAATTTTCCATGACATTTCGATAAATCAGAAAATAAATAGGTAAAAAATCATAATTTTAAAATTAAATTAAAAGCAATAATTTTTTTAAATTCTTAATTAACAACATTAATTTATAAATAAAATAATTCAATTTAAAATAAAAAAAAAAATTTTAATTAAATTGTTTATCTTAAATCTTAAATTCCCTGACTCTTCCAGATTTTCCAAATAAGTGGCACCCTGCAACTTTGTAATTGTTATACCAGGAATAACGTTATACTAAGTTTATCAGATTATTCTAAATTTGGCTCTTAATTTAGTTTTGTTATTTGTTTATCTTAAAATTATGGTTATATTGTATATGAGTTATTTATTATTTTCTTTCATTTTTGTCTTTTTTAAAAACAGGGCCCCCGTTAACAACTTTGCACACGGGTCGCTCAACTGCTTGTATTTCCACTGCTGGTAGGTATCAAAAAGCTCTGCTACAAACTTGCTACAAAGCGTTTACAGGATCCATTTTCTCTGGCACATATTATGTGACAACGCCCTATTATAATCCGATCACAGAGACAGAGCCCTGCGAGATTTCCCTAGCAGAAACCTAAAAATGTTACTTGGGTAAGACAATATTAGGCAAATTAAACCCAATTTATACCAATACCAAGAAATGCACTGTTTTGGAGCTACAGTCCTTTAAATAGGCGCGGATGCATGATTTTGCTTAGGGGGGGGGGGTTAATTTCTGTTCGATTTTACTTATCTTTAAAAAAATGTTTTCTAAATAAAAAAAAATTGTTCTAGTACTTTGGTTTTGCTTGACTCGGGGAGAGAAAACCTCATCCGTTGCCTCTCGCTCTTGTATTCGTTGTTATGACTGTAGACTATGACAACAGGAACGTGCCGAACCAACTTTTATGAGGGGGTAGGGAGTAGCAGTCGTGAAATTGCCAACAATTTTGTTCTTTGCAGTATATCAATGAGCTTTATTTTTTAGCTTTTTCGCGTTTTTTTCATGGGAATGTCATAATTTATGTGATTTTGTACCAACTAGTAGTTTTGCCAACTTTCAATGAAAATTACCAACTTTGCCAACTTTCTTCCAATGTTGGGGGCAGGCACCCCTCCCCCCTAGTCTTCTAGTGTCGTAGAAATAATACGACACTATATAACAGGAAACCTCGCAGTAAACAAAACTATGTAATTCTCTAATATCTGAACAATTCTCAACTTAAAAATCGTTGAATAAAAACAAGTAGACGAGAAGTCGTCGACATTATCGCGTTATCTCTTATTTCTAATTATAAAATTGTATATGAAAGAAAAAATACGTTTTTATCTCTTATTTTTCAGTATTCACTGAGAAAAGAGAGAACGAGGAAATGGTTTGACTTTTCAACTTGGCATAGAAGAAATACATGAATCAAACAAAAGTTTGGATACAGAAAACTACAAAATAAATAAAGCAAAAAAGAAATGTCTTTTACTGAAGTTATTTTTATTTAAATACCTTAGATAGATACCTAGTGAACATTACAAAACAAGAGATACAAAATAAATGAAAAGTAACTTGAATATACCTAAAGTTTATTAAACTTATACAAAATTATTAAAATTACCTTTGAAGACCATTTTTATAGTTAATACAGAATTTTTTTCAAATTTAATTTTCTAATCTAATTTAAAAAATCTCATGCAACTCATTACACTGTTGTAATAATAAATTGTGAGGCCGACGTTGGACAGGTGATTATGACCTTTTCTATCAAGCTCTTTCCACAGAAACTAGATAGGGCTAAGATCTAGTGCTTATAGTGGCCGGACTATGATGTTTATTGCAATGCTATCAGCTTTTCTTGTTTAGGTACCCCCGGCAAAAATCAGGAATTGTGCTTAGGGTCGTTATCTTGTTGCAAGTATAAAACCATGGCCTATTATCTGGAATCAGATGGTTCAACTGGAATCTTTTTACAGTTCTCCTTCTTCATAATATCATGGATTTATACAGGGTGCTGAATGATTTAGCCGAACATAGGAAATTAACATCTGAAAACTTATTTATCAAATTCCTGCTTCCCAAATTATTTTGGATAAAAAATGAAAGCTCTTACTTAAAAAGTCAATAAATGTTTTTGAAATTGTTAAAAGTTTCATTTATCAGACTGGCCATGTAAGTTTCCAAGGTAATTATTTTTGAAAATAGAAATTAAACTGAATTTATTTCATGGCCAGTCCATGAAGAGTCTACACTCATCAAAGTACTTCAAGAAAAAATCCTGCCTAATGAAAAAAAAACTAGTTCAAAAATTCACTTTGAATATTGAGGGTGTTTTCGATTTAGTTGAGCCTTCCTCCTCGTTAACAATATCAACTATTTGTTCCGCAAATCGTCAGGCTCCAATAATTCCTGTCTCTACAGAGATTTTTCTTTTTCTAAGGTAACGAGGTACCTGTTGGGCCTGCGGACTTCGTTCAGGGCTTAAATTAAAACTAAATAACTTCTTTAAAACTTCATATTCAATAAATTTTCTCGTAGAATGAGTATTACAGCCAATATCTTGCCTGACAGACGACAAAAACTAAAATTTTGAGCCTTTTTGGAAAACAATCCAATTTTTAAGGTCTTGTATCTTAGAATCTATTGGACCCAAAAAATTGGAATTGAGCTCAAATTGTAGGAAATATTAACAGCTTCCAACAAAGATGAAATCATTTTTTCTGTAGAAAGCATGCTTTTAGGAGTTTCAGACCAAAAACTAAAATCAGTCGAAAAATTTCGAGGTTTTCGAGCACCACGAAGTTAGCACAGGTCTTTCGAAGCTGTAAACTTGGTTTTACACTACTAGTAGGTATTATAGGTACATATATACCACAAAATCAGTGGTCTAGTATCTATCATGAATTAATGTTGTTTTTTCTCGGTACTTTGTACTCTATGAGTACTAAGTACTTATATTTTGTACTTTTATCTTATACTCTAGTACATTTTGTGAAAAATACTTGTTTTGCTGTACTTGGAACAGCCCTGTCTGTATGCAAGCAAATTCACATTTCTGGTCGGCAGTGTATTTTTATTCTTCGACATTAAAATATAACACTTGAAATTGTATTTCAAAATAGTTCATCAAGTGATCTAAATCTGCATATATTTGTTAGCATTTCAATGTAAGCTTGAATACATTGGTGTCCCGTACTCTTGATAACAATAGAACAATATACAGCGGTACTTCATTTAATGAATCATTGCTATGATTTTCCAAGATTTCCATGAAGTTGTAAACAAGATTTCCATCATATAGTGATCTACTCCTCAGATTAAACAAGTGTTTGAAAAAAACTACATTTTTTTGTAAAAACTTTTATTTAGAACAATAAGACATGATCGTATTATGAACATTTTGTAAAAGGCTAAAGGGAAATAATGGCAGATGCTGAAATGAATAGAAAATGTGTAATGAGAATGTCACTATGAGCTTTTATCACTATAAGTTTTTTCGCGTTTACTTTGTAAAAAATACAACAACCCTTCACTCGAAAGCTAACCCTAGTCTAACCGAAGCCTATCAAAGGGCTAATCTGAAATAATTGGAGCAAAACTTCTTTCGTTCTTCGTGCTTTGAAACAATTTTCTTCTAGATGCCATTACCAACATATTTATCTATTCTGTTCTTTCATCAACTGGGCCGATGCTCTATAACTTAATTTTGAGCGCTTATTTTCCATTAAAAATGATCGCAAGTACCTGAAATAATAATATTTCGAACAAATTTTAATTGGAGTAAAAAGAATTTTAGGAAAACATTTAAGTAAACATAAACTCCATTTATTAAAATGTAAAATAGCCAAGTAATTCATTTTATAGATACCTATTGACAAATACAATTTGCACGATAGAATTTCGATTTAAGTCGACGTGATTTCTCAGTCAAAATTATTCTCACATTAAAAAAAAAACTTCTTGCATCAGTAACTTTTTTGCTGCATGATAATTACAAATACAAACAGGATATACTTTTTAATGTTGTTTTTCTTTGATTTAAAGATAGCTAATTTTGTAATTTTGTTCTTTGTAACGAGTAAATAAAACAAGTAATTTTATTATGTCGAGATCAAGTTGTATAGAATAGAGACAGGAAGAATGGGAATGTTGTTAGTTTCTTAGACATATAATAAAATAAAAAGATAATTACAAAAAATATATAATTTCTGGTTCTACAGATAAATTCATTATATTTGTGGATATGAAAATAATTAGAATTTTTCTAGCGATAATTTTAAATAATAAATCGATATCTTTTTATGCTAATGATAATTATTATTATTAATGAATAAAATGCTTATATTATTAGTACTATTATTATTATAAATTAAATGAGAATTATAAATTAATGACATCACCACAAATATAACAAATTATCGAATATTAAATTGAAATAAAATATATAAACAAATGTTAGCAACATCTATTAAAATAATTTGCAATAGAGTAATGAAAAAAATATCCAAGTCTAATAAATTAATATAATATACAGTTTTGTGGACCAAGGTACACTTGAAATATGTTTATTTTAATCAATTAATGATTAACAATAGCAATACCATTACCCTTCCTACCATACCCTCAATTTACAAAATATGGCTACTTTACAAATCATAACTCACCAAGAGTTGGTGTCAACTTTTCATTAAATTTTAATGTACATCTCTTCTCGTTCCGAACTAACAATTTTTTCTTGTATAAAAAAGCTCCCTATATAAAATAGAGTAAACCTTGGTATTTAACCACAGAAAAGCACATACGCCTTAAAAATATTTAATAACAAAAAGTTAACATCTTAAGGTAGGCTACAAATCGTAAACAGTTATTTTGTATTTAGTGCGCTTACATATAAGGGGAGTGTTCTTTCATTCTTTTTATTATATCACGTAAAAGACTAAACACAAAACAACTCCTAGCCTTTTTATTTAAAAAAAAAACAAGTTAACCATTGTTAATATTTTACAACTTTTGTACATAGTTGATGTGATGTGATAAAAAATTTCAAGGGACTTAAAAAACAACACTATAAATAGATATAATAATTTTATAACACTGGGTTAGACTTAAAATCTAAATAATAAAATTCTCTTTTTCAAATTTAACAATGGTCAACACAAAACAAGCCACTAAAAATAACTAGAACCTATGTTTTTATCCTGGCATTTTCCAAGTGCATATCTTAACATATTTATTATACAACAATTCTGTCATAAACTCGCAGTTAGTTACCTGATCGATTAGTTGAACACGCTTGGTATTTTGGATAGGTAGTAAGATTTTAATTGCCCGGCTAGGTACTACCTTTATTTTTTTTTTAAATATTATAAATTTTATTTTATTACGTAGGTATATAAAAAACAAACAATAACAACGAAAGTATATAAAGTTCTTTCTTAACATCGTATCTCACATTGAAAATCCCTCTTTGGAGAAAAGTTTTATTTTATATTATGTACACCGACTAATAAGTTAGGTGCGTAAGTGTAAAGTTATCATCAATTACAATAATACAAAATAAAAAGAGATGCATTTCAGGTACTCATTAAAAATTGTGTGACAGAATTGTTAATATAAATTGCATTTTTTTTACTAATACGAAAAGTTGATTTATCACAAAATTTGTTTTATTTTAAACCAAACTTATATTTTAGCAGAATAGACAAAAACGAGTTGGTAGATCCGAATTTAAAATAAAACCGAACATAATAAAAAACAAAAAGGTAAATAATATATCATCATATAATATATTTCTATTTCATAAATATTCTATGTTCTATTTCTCATATATTTTATACATATACATCTCTTTATATATATAATTATTTATAAAACCATGTGTCACCAATTAAAACTTAACTAAAGGCACTGTTATAAAAATAGCGTAATTATCTTAGTTAAGCATACAGTCTTTCTATAATATTGTATATTATGTTAGCTAATGAAAAGTCTAAAACTAAAATGACGTTATTTATAATATAATAATATAGTTCGGTATACTTACGTATATAAACACAGTCTAAAGCTATTTATTTTATTATTTTATATACCTAAATTTGCTTAATTACGCCTATTTTTATTACAGTGTTTAATAATAATAATAATTATGTATAATATTTATAGTGTATAGATTTTTTGTTACTCTTACGTGTACCTAGGTATTTAGCAATTAATATTAAGTGGCAGATATTAGAATACCTAAAAACTTTTCTTTCCATCATTTATAAAACTGCAGAATTTTAAAATTCAACAACGCAAATCAGCACCAAGTATTCAAAACTCAAAGAACCTTAACAACAATACATCGAACAGGCATAACAAACAACAAACAAATAGTTGTACTTTAAAATCAGGGCCTGGTTCCTAGATCCTCTGCAGTTTATTAAACAATACTAATAGAGATCTGCAATTCTTAAGTTAAACTTCTATGTCACAACAATAAAATTTTTTATTCATATTAATATTATTTAAATATTAAGGCCGATACAATCAGTTTGAAGGAATCTGAAACAAAAATTCAATATTAAAACCATAACAATCTATATTCCTACTAATTAAACAAAATATCGTCACTTCTGCAGCAACACCTCCAATCATCAGCACACAAAATTTTATCTCGACCGGTTAAACATTTTCGGAGATACGATGACATTTACATTTTTAATTTTTTTTATTGTGGTAGCACTGCCAAAGATTTCTCTGCCAAAACCTTATTTTCATCACTAGAGCCCACCACTGTCACGATGGGACAGAAATGCCGAAGAAAATCGAGGGACAAGGACTTTTTTCAAGATTAAGCAAAAACAATCTTCTTTTTTTTTTCATGTTGAATTCCTGATTTTTATCAAATAATTCCATATGCTGTCAAGTCCTGTGGGGGCAATGTTCCTACATACAAAATTTGGTTGAGATCCCTTCAGTACTTCACGAGTTATTCACTTTTGAAGTTTCAACTTTGACAGCCGGTAATTTTTGACAGATGATATAGAAAGTTAATTTCACCTATTCTGGATAAAGCATTTCAAGGTCTTCAAAATAACCTACCGCAAGACAAAATCGTTTTTAAAAATCTTGTGTTATTAAGAATATAATCAAATTCATTGGACTAATTAATTATAATTTCAACAGTAATAATTAATTCAAGAGAAGAATCCAAGTTTAGAGCTGAATCTCCTAGGCGAAAGAATTGAGTCAATTAATAAAGTTTAGTCGAGATAATTACATAAAATAATTTATTATTAGATTAATAATTAAAAGTTAAAATTAGTTAAAGCTACGTTTTTGGGAAGTTATATTACAAAATTAAACTACAACTTGAACTACCATCGCCATGAAAAATTAATTAAAACAAAAACGAAAGTGCCTGGAAGACAATGAATTCTATTAGAAAAAATTAGTAATTATATAGTAATTATTTATTCAAAATTCTTCCATCCAGTAAAATTTTTTTGGGCTGCCAAATTTAAGATGTAAAGTGAAGTTCATCTTGAGTTTCCAAAAAACCGCAATTAAGCGCCGACTCGATTGGGATAGTAATATTTAGAGCGAGGATAATCAGATAAAAACACTTATTTAAAACGATGTGCTTTAGTTTGTTCGGTTTTTGAGGTCCTGTGACATAATAATAATTAATATCTTTATTTAACCAGTCGGTCGTAGTTCGGCAAATTGAAACGCGAGTGTTTACGCGTTAGCGTTCTGTTTACAACACAAAATTCCTACTGAAACAGTTTTTTAAATCTCTTTTTTTGTAATAATTTTATTTTAATAAATAGTGAGATGCTTTCTCTTAAGTATCCTCTGTAAGCAGTTAGAAAGCTAGATTGCTATGTTATCGTCAAAGGTTTAATCCCCGACCAAGTACACCTAGCTATTTCGACTGTGGTCTCTCACAAGGTGCTGACAACATCTTCGAGGTATTAATTGCCTAAATACTATTTAGCCCAAAGCCCATGAGGTCTGTAGACTTCTCCCTATCCTCTTTCATTCTGATCTGATTTTCATTTATTTTTATTTGTCCAATGACAATCATCTCCTGAAGATGCGCGGAAAAATTCTTTTAAATTGCGTAGAAGTAGATCTCTAATTTTTAAATTAACGAAAACTTCGCTTTATAAAAAAAAAAAAAATAAACATTGATATCAACAGCGTTGAAATAAAATAGCTTTAATCAATCGGTTTCCATAAAGCAACTATTGCTTTCAATAAGAACGGCTGATTTATAATCAACAGGTTCAAGAATTGACTGTGATGAAATAATACCTGCAATACTTATTGCGGACACAGTTAATACAGGCATGAAATTTTGCATTACATCAGACATTTAAATAGATCAATTTGAAACTGGCGACTTTTATTCCCAAAGAAAAAACATTTTGGCGTCAAAACAATCGAAGATAATCATAAGATCATCATCAGCAGGTAACATACACTCATTCGATATTTTTAATAAACCAACCAAGGCAAGATCATACAAGGTAGTTCGGAACATTCTTTTCCACAAAAATTGCTTCTTTCTACATCTTCATTTGCGAAACACTTATTTAGATACGAACCACAAACAGAGGCAATGCAATTTTAAATGTAAAACAAAAAAGCAAAAAATTTGAAATTTTAGAATCAATAAAAATGAGCAAAACAGTCAACCTGACCTAAACAACTCACCCCTATTACAGATTTTTAATAAATCATAAACCTAAGATCTATCTATCACACATACCACACATGGAAAGCCGCCAGTGTTTTTAATTTTGAAAACACTTGATAAAATTAGATTGCATGACTTCAGAAGTGGATTTTATAACGATTAAGAGTGGGTAGGATGACTTTTAAGTAATATGATTTTTAAGATGTGGGATCGCTATACCTACTCCACTAGAGCTTATTCAAAGTGTTTGAAAAAATATGTAAATCTCACATTACAATTAATTTCGATCATTTTAAGCACAAATGGTCGTGCGAATGTAAACAATTCTTTAATTGAATAAACAAGTTAGTTAAGTGGAATACTCAACAATTTAAAAGTTTATATAAACAATGACTGATGTCTGAATAATTATTAAATTATTGTTTTATTGAAGGTTGGTTCCTATAAGCAAAAATTCTGTAAAGAAAAGAACCAAATAAACCACCAGCACCATGCCGTGAAAATTGTATTTTTTCCTTAATTTTTGAACTGTTAAATTATTTTTAAAGAAGTAAATTGCTCATTTTTTATTCATGTTTATTATAATAAACAATATAATCCTCTTTAACTCTTTAAGCTGTCAGGTTATTTTGCAATGGCCTTTTAATCTTCTTAATTCACTACCTACATACCGATTCTTTTATTTAATATTAATTTATACATCAGAAATTTGACAAAATGAATTAACAGTTAAAAGAAGTTTCACTGAAAAAAAAAACTGTTTTTGGAATGAATTTTAAAAAAATCCTGAAAACAATTCAATCATCCTACCCCTATTTTAAATTGAATTTCCTACAATCAGAGAAAACTCTGCCTAATATAGTGTATTATAAATATATTAATGTTATTATAGAAATAAATAACTGAAATAATAAATAATAACATATCAGAATAGTTATATACTATGTAGATTAACCCTTGAACTTGATTTAACTTATGATTGTTATATTACCTGCTAGTTCAACCACAGAACATTGAAAACCCATTAATTGATATTATTATTGCATTGGGAAATTAATATTTTTATAAATTTAAAAAATAATTGAGCTTGCAATTTGGCTCCCGGGAATCAAAATTTTTAAAAGGAACCTTTTCGTAACTGCCACACGGTACTTTCATACTCGAAAATATTTAAAGGGAATCTAACCTAACCCTAAAAGTTAAATATTTTATACTATACTACAGGGAACACCAAACTCGGACCGTCAACCGTTGTTGGCGTTCTTCAAAAATTGTGAAAAAACTTAAAAAACTTAGGTACAAATACTTTTTTTTTTAAATAAAATTTGTATGGCCACCAGTCAAATAATATTCATCAATTTATCTGACCACAAAAGCCTTATAAATTTTTTAAACGGACCCCCAATAAAACTTATTTGTAATCTCTGCTATACTAGTTAATTTTTCTACATTACAAAAATTTGAAGTAAAGTTTGAGCATAATTTTTGTATAAATATTGAAAATTGAATAAAAAAAATAATTGGGCGCCCATGTGCTGGAGTTTCCAAAGCATACTTTGGGAATCACCGAGTTCAACAATTAAATAACCAAGAAACTAAATATAAAACTATAATTTTGTTGTTTATGTTGATTTCGTGAATTTTAATTAGAAATGAAGAAATAAAATGTTTCAATGTAATGCAACACATCATACATTCAACCACCTTGTTTGAACTTCGTGGAAAAAAATCACTATCGCAAATCTATGGATGTACCTATTTCAAATTTATATTGTGGTTTATATTTAAATATTTTGTATCTTTACATTTAAAACAAAGTTGGATAATAATATAAAGTTAACTTACTGTGTATGCACAAGGCTGCTTGCTAATGTCCAAGATGATTATGGAGTTTCTCAACTATCTACACTAAAAAGTTCTTTATGAAGTGCTGGAAATTCTATATGTGGCGACGATCTCTTCAACTTTCCTAAAGCATCCATATGTAACATACTGATTTCCCTAAAATAATAAAAACAAAATACAAAACTGTTACAATGTCATACAAAATACATACTTTAATGAGGGTATTTTAGTCAACAAGGCATCACAAACAGTAACATCTCCCTTAATCGGAATCGAATGATTTTTCTCTACCTCCACTCTCAAAACTCGTATTACTGCTTGATTAAAACGGCCAATTTCACCTACTCCTTTCAATCCCGGTCGATCTAAAATCGAAAAAAGAAATTTTACATTACATTGCTTGCCATTCTATTTCTTTACTAACCGGGCGAAAAGAGAACACATGCAGAATATAACGCGATTTCCAATTCCGTTAATTTAAGTTCCGCTATACTCTTTGCCATTTCAAATACACACGATACTAATTTCATTTCCGCTGTGTCTGATGTATAAAAGGCGTCCAGCGGTAACATGATGTCTCCATACAGCACTGAATTTTGCATTAAATCGAAAAATCTCGACATACGTATTATCGCTAATTCAAAGCTGCCTGTTGATTGAAAAAAATTATACATTGCACATTATGGTAAGTTTGAAAAGTTTACCTGCTTTCAAAAGTACGATTTGATCATCTTGGGAAAGCTTCATAAATCCAGGCACCATTTTAGCAAATTCAATTATTTGTTGTATGACGGAGGTCAATTTTTGAGCACACTCTATCCATAATTCTTCGTGAGTCAAATTTTTATAGTACAACAATCGAGATAAGTCGTTGGGCTTACGAAATAGAGCTTGAATATCTGGAATGGATACCATACATGTGCGGTCGTGTGCGTCAAATATTGATTTTGCCAATAACTCTGCTATTTGGATGGGATCTAATTTTAATAATAATTCAAAAAACGAGTTAGTCAAGGATTACAAAAACACACTGCAAACTTCAAATAACTTTGTAAGCTCCCCATGATTTAAGCATTAATGCAATTAATTTCCTAACTTCAAGAGGCATTAGCCCAATTGGGGTACCAAATAAATTGTGATCTCTCAAGAAATCCAAATAAATGTGCTTGATAATTCGCTACAGATAGCCCATCCAATACATTTTACTAAATGCCTTTTTGAGTTACTTTTTTTTTATTTCTTCCAAATGCAGTAATTTAGAGAAACACAATTTTTTCGGAAAACCTGAGCTAACTGCAGTGAGTCATCTGTGATAATAATAACAAATTCAAATTTAACGAGTTCAAAATGTTAAAATTAAGCAACCAATATTAGATTAATTAATGCATCTTGATGTAATATAATTATTGCAATAACTATGAAACCACAACCATTCCAAATTCAAAACTAATTTTATTCGCCCTTAACTACCTCATAAAGTGAATAAAAAGCAGTTAAATAAATAAAATTATTTTATTACTGAATATTTAATAAAAGTTTTCTACATGCACCCTTCGGATTATAAAAGTTATAGTTAGGTAGTGAATGTGCAAAAGAAAAACAATAACCAACTAATGTTTTTAAGTAAAAAATAAAAATTCAAATGATAAATGAAAATGAATAACTGGGATCTTAAAGGAAAATAAGAGAATAGAAAATACACAAACTGCTAAACACACTTGAAGGAAGCTTTGCAAAACAAAAACAAAATATTTTGCACATAATAACTTACTAGGCAATGGTACAGGTTCGCTGTCATCACCATTTCTGTGTTGTGCACTTTGAGTATTACTTTGTGGACTAGCATTTGTTTGCTGTTGAACAGTAGGGGAATTAAGAAATGTTGTACTATCTACATAACTGGGAACCAACGTTTCCTGCTGTGTACTTTCTTGTTTTACAGACACCATCGTTCCACCTGATAATGTTGCATTAGATGAAGTTTGTGTCACTCTTTTGAATGTACGTGTATCTGATAAAGAAAGCGTTTGCTTTCCTCCACCACCACCACCACTACCATTACTTGTGTTAGCATTCCCTACACCAAGAACCCATATTAAATCTAAGAATATCTGAAGTATATTTAACAGAATTTTTCTCATAGTGTATTCCACAATAACGCCATTCTAATTCTGATACACGATGAGCTTTCCGTTACATATACATCTTTTCCCATAATAATATGTAAATTGCGAAAAGCGTTTATCATACCTTTTTGGATGAATTAAAATAATCAAATGTAATACTTATAGTGCTTACCTTGTGGAACAATGTTGGTTATTAAACTTGCAGTTTCAGTCAAAGCATCTAAACTTGGTCGGGGATCGTACGCCGTTGTACTATCAACAAAGTCTGTGGATAATTCGTAACCCATCGAATTCGCTGGTACTTGATTTGGATTTGTATAATAAGCCGGAGTATATGTACCCACATCACTATTGTAGGCATATCTGAAATGTTTAAGAACATTTTTGAGTAACTATTAATTAATTGATGTACAGTGCATAATGAGTTGCCTAACTACGAAGGCTGAAAATTTAGTTACCTACTTCAGAATTATTTACGTAAAATAAACAAATTTAACAATATATCCTTTAAAATACATGAGTAGCTGAAGGCTATACAATATACAATGGCTCTCGTGGGGAAACCTTTGTTGGAAACAAGATAAAACGTTACGTAAATTGTAAACTGCCGCATGTATAATCCTCAATTAATTTTATAACCGTTATCCATTAGTAAGCAAGCACTAAGACAATTTGAAAGAATTACAAAATTTGCGCAATATACTCACCCTCCGTTGTAGTTATGAGGTAATTGATCACTGCTGGACGGGGTTTGTTGTTCAAACACAGAACTGTCTGGTGCAGCATCGTTCTGTGCCCTCAGTTGTGCTCTGTGAAATCTCACTTCATCTTCCACTTTTTCCCGTTGCTTTTTTGACATTCTTCCAAATTTTACGGCTAAAAATTAAATTATCAGTTAAATATCGTTCACCATAAGAAGTATGCAAGAATAAAAAATCTACAAGAATCGTTTAATTTGAAGTGGTACATAACTCAAAAATCAAAAACGATATGAATAGAAAGAAAGTTATAATTTTCAAGCATTTAATGATTACACAATACAGTAGAAAAATATTTTTCATTAGAACAAAGTTCTAACAAAAGAATTGTATTATAGGAAGCTAATGATGCAAGGTGCTTTTCATATTTTTTTATTACTATGTATAATCTACCACGCATATTGCACCGAAGGTTTTGTTCCCCCATGATTTTTATTTAAAATTGCCACATTTAAACAAGTTTTTTAATGATAATCAATCACACTTCCTTTTCCACATTTTTTCATAAATATCATACAAATCATAAGTATCAAAGATATTTATTAATTTCTGTTTTATAAGAGTTATATAATTTTTGCATTCACATTCACTTCAGCCATATGCATCTTTGTAATGTTGTAATGATTAACAACCTCTATGCATAGAAATTGTATACGGATTCTTTGTATAATTTATTATTGACAAATCGTGTATTGTTGTTCAAATTAATATACTTAGGTATTAAGGTAAATTATTATTAATCTGAAATTTAAATTGCTTGATATTTGCGCTGATAATAATAAGCTCAACTTTAAAAAATGTATTATTCAGTGTGTAGAATGATAATGAAATTGGCCTAAAAATTCTATCGCTAGCTTAGAAGCAGTTACTTAAAACCTTACCTCTCTTATTTTAAGACTAGGTTTATTCCCTTCAACTATGTACCAAGACTCTAGGTACTAGATGAGTTAGTTTACACTTGAATACAAATTTGTAACCTAGCCTATACTCTGGATTAAGACGAGTCTTCTTGTATGTGTTTACACCAAGCTGTACGTTTGGGTAAGTCGCTAGATCATATTCTTCAGCCTTGTCTGTTGGCCATTCGACCTTTTTCTCACAGAGAGAGGTTTCAGCACATAGACCCCTATAATACTGCTGAAATCGAATTGAAAAATCCAGTGCAGTCCCCGGATTTAAACTGAGTACTAGTATTTAGTAGTTGATCGCGCTAAAAGACCCATGATGGTCTACACATACGTAAATGCGAAATTAATTTTTGAAGTTAGATTTCTTTATGTATAAAATCTAAATGGCACCGTTAAAATATTGGTTTTAATATGTTGTATCTGTAGTGTAAATATTATGCAGTTTACACACATTTCGATAGGGAGTCTATTTCAGGAAAAACATCCTGACTTTTATCGCCAGGTAGGCCACCTGACCAGTGTTTACAGCCTACAACTTAAATAATTTAAATCAAATTTGAAATAGTTAGTTTTCAATTTTTAATATTACTATTAATTGCAAGTTTTTAAAAAAATGCACTTAATGAAAAATAAAACGAATTTTCTTTATATTTTCATCTTAACCTGAATATTTTTTAAAAACTTACAATGAATATTAATCTAAACTCGAAAGGATATCTTCTCAATATCCGTTAAAAATTCACTAGCAAGAAAATGAGATAGAAATTGAAATTTCGTTTTATAGACAACATGGAAGTGTTCATTAGAAATTGCAGTCAATTCGTACAGTTTTGTCGCCACAGTGCAGATGTTAAAAACGAGTTGCCATAGAGTAGAATGTAAATATTGTAGTTATTGTTTTGAGTGTCACCAACCAAACACCTTTCTAACACTTTCTGGTTGCAGCTTAAAATAATACGTAAAGATCCGAGATCATGCTACTTTATTTTACATGCTTCTTCCGGATACCGCTATAGGAAAACTGAGAAAAACAAATTTTCTACAAGAATATTTTCTTACTTTTGCACAAATTACCATTATAAGACAGTTAACGGAATGGGATTCCCCAAAACATTTGTTGATGGTAAGGGGTCCCCAAACTACTTAAGTTCAAAGACCGCTGTAGTATAATGCCCATCTAGTATAGAGAAAGTAATTTATGCTAATCGGGATAAAAATAGATTTCGAGATTTTAACGGAACTACACGTTTTGATAATCCCTAAAACTATTTTGCCTAATTTCTAATTTAGAGAATATCAATAAACTACGTGGAAATCGAAGACGTCACTACCTAATATTTTTTTAATTAGGTAAAAAGTAAAATCCAGATGTCAAAGTGCAAAGACCATCCTAAGGATATTATTTTCGAAAATGTGGCATAATTTAATTTTTTGTGCTGATTCCGTATTATTTGAGTTCCGTATTATTTTAGTATTAATTTGAGGCTATTAGTCTTTCTTAAAACCTCGAAATTTTGTCAAAATTCAAAATTTCATTAACTTAATAAATATTAGTTTTCTGCCGACTATGACGGCAGAAAAGTGACACAAGAATAGTATCAAGTTAACTTTCGTTGACGTTGTCAAAAACAAAAATATTTACTTTTAAAACAACATTATAGGATTAGATTCTTATTACTTCAATAAAAATTCATCACCTTTTATCGCGGAAGAGATTAAAGCGTTTACCTGATTTCAATTTGATAATTTCAAGTTCAATAATTCTAAACTTAGTTTATCTTTATTCATTTAATTTAGTGTCTGAAAAGTTAATCCTTTAAATCAATATTATTTCTTTTAAGGAATTTTAAATTTACTTTTCAAGAATTGAACTAAAACTGATATTGAATAAAGGTTAACTTTAGCAAAACAATAGTTTTTAGGGTTTAATTAATTTTTATGGAGAATGTTTTCATTTGCATGGTTTTACATACTTCACTTAATTACTACTACCGGTATTTACATAAACTTCATCAGTCAATAAGAAATAATAAACCCGAAAATTTAAAATACAACCACCTGTATCATTTGCAGCTGATCAAAATCTATATGAGGTATAGAAATAATAATTCCAGACGTGAGTATTCCGAACCTGTCAACTACCTTTTAATTTTACATAATAATGTAAATAAACGAATATAATAATTCAACTTATTAAAATATATAAAAAAAATCTTCGTTTCATACGTTTTGAAATGTTCAAATATTGTCGAATTTATTAATAATAAATTTAATTTTGTATGCCTGACGCAGACGTAGATTTGATCATTTTTATCTCTTTTTTCCTGCTAGATTTAGCTGTTAGGTATTTAAATTAATAAAATACAGTAAATAGGCTTAACATTTAACCCAATATTGATTCAACATATTATTACAAAATTACCTGCTAACTACGAAATTGCATTATCAGCATTTTCTCAGCCAGTCGCCAGTATAAAATCTCAAAATTACTGTAAGCATCTATCTATATAGAGTGGGAACAAAAATGCATATGACAAAGCCAGTGGACAAACTGAAATATTTTAAGATTTTGCTTATCAAAAAAATGCTTAAAACGAAAACAAAATTGTTTTAAACTGAAAACATAGTCGATTCGTTAATGGAAAAATTAGGATAATTTAAAAAATTAGAAAGATAGCTTATAAATTGGTTAAAAAATCCTTTCTTCTTCAACATCTTCTCTCCACAGCTAGACGTTCAGTCTCTTTCTCTTAGAGAAAAGTTTCAGCATTGAAATCCCACAGCTGCTTAAACCAAAGTGGGAAATGAGTCCGGTATGGGAAGGAATATCGACGATTTTGTGTGTCCTCCGAAGCACAGAGGCGGTCATAACTCATAAGAAAGTGCTTTTTTTGCCTGAGAGCTTGTTTGTAATTATCTCTATTAACTTAGCATAACTTCATTAATTCGACTTAAATACTCAGTACCAGTCAAATTTATTTGAATTTGCAAAATGAATAGCTGCATAGAGGCACCACAGAACTGTGGTCATCCGAGTTCCACTTTTTTTTATGTTTTTTTTCAGTGATACACATTATTTTATAATAAAATGGGAGGTTAGCAAATTTGGGATTTTCAAAGAAAATAAATAAAAAAATTAAGAACGAAAATGTTATAATTTGGCACTAAACTAATTATGCAGATTGGTTTATGAAATTTTAAAATTGAAGCTTTTTCATACCATTTTAGTAATGTTACGGTACATGATTTATATTTTATTGAAAATAGAAAAATAAAAAATTTTATAAATCATTGTTCACGTGCCAGAAATCTTCAGTATAGTCGAGCCATAATTGGTATAAAAAGTTCTACTGTGGGAATGATTTATGCAACAGATTTACATAAACATTTACAGTAACCAAAATATATACTAAATAGGAGTCAATTGCTATTTAAAACACCAAAAATTGTTCGATTACTATGAATATTATAATTTATATTTTATTTATCCTTAGATGGTTGACAATATTTCAACAAAAAATCTCCTTTTATTATAATGTTTGATCTACCAATGAAACCTTGATTGTTTGGAAATTCTTGTGGCTGTCCTGATTTCTTAATTAATATCACACCTGATGCTTTCTGAAAATTAATCGATATTTCCAAAAAGTCATTAATGAGTAGACAATTTCTCTGTGCTGTAGTGCAGTTTCGCCAGTTCTTCCTGAATTCTTTAGTGTTATGTTTTTGACTCGCAACACTTTTAAAACCTCAGACTAACTATTTACTAGACAGAGCATAGCTATGCTAACACACAGGTTTGTTTTGAAGCAAATTTTAAGCATCACTGTTGGTAAACATTACTTGTTATTAAACAACGTCCAGTGGTTACGCCTATGAATTTTTATAGGTTAAATTTTACTTACTTATGTTTTAAAGATTTTTGATACACTCCACCACACACAATGCATTGCTTGCCCATTTTTTAAATTATAAATTCCACACACGACTCAATAACTAAAATAATTAATTCACTATGTTTAAAAAAATATTTCGTATTTTAACCACAACAAGTGGTGCGCATTTTTGACCAATTACAACTCGGGACTCGGTAAACACCAGATATGTAAACAAATAGAAAAATTTGCTTCAAGTTACGTTTGTATATGTTCTGTCTAGGTATATTTAGTCTGAGTTTAAAACAATCCTAGTTTGAATCCATAAAGAACAAAACAGTGCAGAATAAACAAGTATCAATTAAAGATTTTTTATTCTATTCTTGTACGACATTAATTTAAAATCGTTGAAAATTATAAAACAATATGCTTTCTTTTTCAATTGCAATTTATGTTTGAAAGAATCTCGTTTTTCTTTTAAAGGTAACCTGGCCATCTAAAAATACCCCAAATTTCAAATGGAGACTAGAATAATTAATCAAGTTAGTGTTGTAGAAATAAATCTTCTAACGTTTTTTCTGAACCAGGCAGTCGATAGTATGCTATTCTAGTAGCATTTCCAATGTTCATACAATGACAATCTTATTGGAAAACATAAACTTCGTTTTTGATTGTGTACTCAGGGTTCCCACAAAATAATTGTCCAACACCTGTTGATTGGTGACATTAATTTTCACTCCCTCAGGCATATCACAACTCACGTCATCATAGATGCTGGTTTCTGATTCCGATAAATTATTTGTTATAAGCAGTCAATTTTCGAAAATTTCAAGCAAGTGCTGATGTAGGTTTTTGAGAGAAATCAATTATCGATAATCTGTTAAACGTACAGCACTCTACGATCGATGTGTTATTCAGAGGATATTAAACTAAAAAGTAAGATAACATTTGGAAGTTGGATGCGGTAAAATCCAACCATCCTATATTGTGTAATAACGGTGGTATGCAGAAATATTTATATTAAAAAAATTTTAATTTTTCATAATATAAAGCACGCATTTTACTTAAACAGAATTTAGGCAGAAAAAGATCCCCGGTGTCTCTCATCGATTTCGCGAAAAACATGGGACCAATATATTTTAAGCTGCTAATAAAAGGTTTTTAAATGAGTAATCTCCCCATGAAATTAGGGAAAATCAAACGAATGTTCTACTTACTGATTTTCATACAGGAATTTTTCGCTTTGAATAAAAGCAATGCCAAAACATTCCATTTCATAACAAATTAATTTTTTTTTAATTTAAAAAAAATTTTAATTAAAATTAAGTTATTTTTCATCTTAAATTTTTGGAAAGAGATGAAACCCTTTGAAACTGATTTGTAGTAACTAAAAAAAATACGTACGGGTCACTTATTATTCAATGCTATTTCGCAAATAATTACGAATATGTAGATTTTAACAAAATGCAGATAAAAATTCATTTTTGAGAAGTATTGCTCGTTCATTCGCAGACACAACTTTTATGGTATTTTACCCAAATTTCACCGAGTATTTCAACTGCTGATTCATTTATTCAACTCTTAATTTGAAAACTAGTATTTAGCGGATATTAATTCCAAGTTGTACACTTTAAACGTTAGATAAAAATAACTTCATCTAATCGTGAATACAAACAAGTACTTTATTCAGTTTATTTCAACACCGAATAGCTAGAAAATTATTACATTATTTTTTGTTATGTTTATTAAATTTATTTATATTATGTTGTTCGGTTATTGTTTAATTAATTGTTTTTCAAATAGCAAAATTTTTTCTTCATTATCCTCGTCGAATATTATTATCATGTCGATATCATTATCAGTATTTATTAAAGTTGTGTGAAATAGTGAAATAAAAATTTCCCATAATATGGCGCCAATTTAAGTATAGAAAGGTTATTACTCGTATTAATCTATTCATACAATAATATTTGAGTTTGTTTAGTTCCTAAGCTGCTTGGCTCTATCTAATGTTAAATGTTATGTAACAAACTTAACGCATATTATACAACATAACATCCGTTATGTTGGCTGACCACTATAATGTTGTTACAATAAATGTATTATGAATGAAAATTTATCTGGTGCACACTGAAGTAACAACAAACCTTACTGAAAAACTGTATTGCAAATTGCAATAGTATATTACTCCTTTCTATATGTAAGTTTTTATAGAACGGTACTTTTATGTCATTTCATTAATGAATGAAAAGACGGTTTAGTTTAGTCCAAGGTTTAGTCATACCACGATGTTATAGCAATCAAGCAATCAACACTACACTTTATGCACAGAATTAAATTTTTATTAAAATAATAACCAATCCTTGCATTTATTAGCAAGTCGAGCAAGCTCGCAACAAAGTTGCGTACTGGAAAACCATGTCTACAAAACGAAGAAAGTTCAAAGACATCCAACCACGAACGTCCAAAAATATCTCAATTACATTAGTATGTAATATCTATTTTTATTTTTACACATAGATATATTATTGTTATGTAACATTTAACTGTAGGTAATTAAGCGAAACCTTAGGTTATTAACACTCGTAGAATGCTAAAAACTACGACATGAAATTAAATATTACGAACTGCCTACTTTTGCCATGTCCTGCATTAACCAATAATTTAATTTTAAAGAATTCTTTTTGGTTTTTCTTTAAATAATATAAATAAATTTGACAAAAATTCACAATTTTTTAATGCATTGAACATTCCAAAACTTTTATGAATAAAATCCAAGCCCCGGCTTTTAATAAAACGTTCAGAAATTTTAATTAATTTTCCAAATTGAATCTGATTCATAAAATTAAAAATTATACCATTGACAATTATTATTCTTGGTTAACATTTTTCTCTCTGGTCTTATATACTATTCGGATTATAGAACAACTAACTAAGTGAAACTCGATTAATTTCAACATTTTCATTTCCGATGTAGGTAGTACATTGAATTATTTCATTTTCCTTTAGATACCTTTGAATTTATATAAGTAGATTAGCATGTTTTGTCACGATCCTGCTGAACAATCAATGATTGGTATTATTTATTGATTAATTGGTAGCAGTCTTAACGATGGCTACATTTAAAACCTGCTGTACAGCAGTACAGCAAATATTTACAGTAAGTTTAACTTCAATACATAACAGATAATCTCACATTAATTTTTGATTAATTCGAGTTTTTTAAATGTGCTTTGACGTTTGATGTTATATATTACGACGAGTTAATTTCCAAAAAGTTTAACATTAAACGAAAATGAAGGTATCACAATTCCCCACCACTCGGTATGTAAAAGTTTTTAGTGCATTTTTTGGGTTTTCTAAAATATTCATATGATTTTTTTTATTTGTCTTTTCCCAACTGTCTTTGTTTATCAAGTCTTTTGATTTTGCTTGCTTTTCGTTTTTCATCAAAATTTTTATTAATTTCCCACTAGCCAGCATTATTATGCTTTATTCCAATATCCATTCAATTATTAGCTTTGAAACAATTTCGTATTACCCTTTTAATTTTGTGTAGAAGTGATATGATTTAAAGGATGTAGGTAGATGATTAGTGATTCGTTTATTTTGTTTATTTAGTTAAAGGTCACAAGAAAAGTAAATGTAAATTGAGTTTCAACATTACTTCTAATAGAACATCGTCAGGTTCATGATCCTGACGAAGAGTTTTCGAGATCTAAGAACAGTCAAAACAACTCTGCTAACGCACCTTGTGCTTTATATTTTTGTAAGGTATAAAGCAGTGGCATAGCATTCAACAACAAAAGTTATTGAAAATTACTTTGTTTAATAACATCGCGAAAAGGGAGTCTGTTCCGATATCCTCTCTAAGTGGCTCGGACCAGAACAAGAACAAAGTTGATAAAGTTTCCATAAATCAAGAGTTTGCATTATGGATTGACCGTTTCGTATGCATCTTAAGTCCAAAAGACAAAATTAATTAAACGTAAATTTTAAAGAAAAATTAAAAAAAAAATGTTTTTAGCTTTTAGCGTCAGAAATTTACCCATCCAAGAACCAAAGTGGCATTTTCGCATTTTTTTTGTTCTTCTGGCTCGAAACAGACCGGTAGATGAGTACAACTAGATTGAATAAATTATGTACATGTAAATCCCCGCATAAAACAACGATTAACGTCCAATCTTGTCCTACCTCACAATCCAAGTTCACAATTTTTTGCATATTGTTGAGTTTTCCAAACTTTATACTCACAACGAAAATATAGTTGCTTCGTTAAAATTTCAGAATAAAATTGTGAAGAATTGAATTCTCCACAATTTTCAGTTATCACTTCTTTTTTTTAAGGAATTCCCATTATGTAAAAAACCTGACGAAAAACTAAATTTCATAACTTTTACCAAATTACTGAATGAAAATTAGGATTTTTTTTATTCGGATTAATCTATACAGCTTTAGGTTGTAACCTAACGTTCACTTTTCATCTCAGATAAACTGAAATTGAGCTATTTCTAATAATATCAAAGTGGCAAAAAGCATCAATTTAGAAAGCCAATTAAAGCCCTGTTTCCATTTCCATTTCTAAAATAATTACTCGAATGCTATAATCTAGATTATGCAGTGAGAAATTACAATTTACGCCACTGAGCAATTCAATAACTCTTGTTTTTTTGTTGAGAATAATTTATATTTTATTTAATTTTATAAAATTTTGCTTTGGTTGACTTTGCGCCAACTAGCTGAAAAACACTTGACATTTTGCCATGGTATGGCCGAAATTTTTGATTGAATTTTTATAATTTGTGTATAAAAGATATTTTTTGAATTAGAAGTTTATTTAATTGGATTGAAATTGCTTGATATAATTTCGAACAGAAATTGGTTTATTTCGGAATGGTTAATGAACGGAAGCAATAGTTGTATAATTTAGAAGAGAATGGAAAATTTGAAACCATAATTAATATTAGTTTAGATGATAAAATTCGTAAGTTTTAAAATTAATAATTCAATGTACTATAAAATATAATTATTGATGCGAGTGCAGATGGGCAAGTTATTTATTTGATTTAACTTTTCCAATTTTAAAATATAGTTTATCAGACGTAAATTGAAAGTTAATCGGGCAAAATTTCAAAATGATTGTATTTTCTCGCGATTTGGATTTTATAAAATTTTGAGGCTGGAAAAATACTATTCAACTGATGCCCAACGTGGGACGCCAAAGTGTAGTAAAAAGTCCCTATTCACCGCAATATATGAATATTGTCCAATATCAGGTATTAGTAAACCCGAATATCTATTTTTTTTTTAATATTTGACTCGCAGATCTAGTTTTTATAAAATACATTCCAAAACTTATAAAAACTTAAGTGCTAGTTCGTGCGCGCGACAAGTTCAATAAATAATCCGTTGAGACAAGATTCAAAACTAATTCAGTGAGAAAGCAAAATATGAAGTTTATGGCGCATAATCATCAAGGACACCCCGTTTTAACTCAAAAAGATTAGCCGTACAAAACCATAAATCAAATCTATAATTCTGACAAAATTCTCGATTAAAATTATGCAAATGTTTCATACCCAGATACGCGAACAATCGTCAACAAAGGCTATACATTTGCTTCTCGATTTGCGTAACATCAAATGCATACCAATAAAAGAAATTTATACATACATACTAGATATAAAATAGATCACGATGCCTGCAAATCTCTTGCAATGCAGATAACAAATTGGTTGTACAGGTATCAGTAAATCTATAAAAAAATGTCGAGTGTTCCTCCGAATTGTAAATTTAAGCAATTTCCCCATAAAGTAGAATTTAGTCTCAATTCAGTGGCGTAGCAAATATTGTACGTTTCGACGTCTTTCCAAAATTCTTTTTTGTGAATGGATTAACGAGATTTCCTTGGTAAACTTATTATAACATTGAAAAGCGTTCCAAGAACGGCCTTAATGTTGCTTTAAGAATAGTTAGATAAAAAATATTTAAGGATGTCTGGAGGGAGAACCCTGAGTACCTAGCACCCCCGCGATGCAGGGTAGTAATTTACCCCTATATTGCAATATTAGGGCAATTTGGAAAAAAAAGTTAAAAAAGATTATTAGTAATAATAAGTCTTTAAAAATTTTATGATTACTGATTGCAATCGCCTGCTGACACAAATCAATGTGTTGAATCTATTGAACGCGCTCGTGTTTGCATGAGTAGCCCTTTACAAAGCTTCGCGTGCTATTCCGGACAGCATTAACTAACACGCGCCAGATTAAAGTGGTGACTGTTAGACTAAACCCCTTTATAATGGAAAACTCGGTTGTTCACTAATATAGACTTGCACCGCTGGCTAAGGAAGATTGTTACAAAAGATAAAAACTACAATTCGTCGTTAAAAATGAATCAAATTGAAATTGGTAGTTGGGTTTGTACCACTTGACAATTTAATCGAATAATACTAGTACGTACTTACCATCTCGACTCATTCCCAGCCGAAGACACTTTTGAAGTCGACAATATTGGCAACGATTTCGATTAACTCTATCAACAACGCAGTTCTTATTGCGGGGACACTGATAATTAACCACAGAGCTCTGTGACCTCCGAAAAAATCCTTTACAGCCTTCACAGGTTATTACTCCATAATGCACCCCACTGCTCTTGTCGCCACATACCTTGCACGGTATTATTTCTATTTGTGCTGAAAAGAAAAACATCGATTAGTTTTGGATGTTCTACATATTTAATAAAATAAAAAGAAAAACTATAAGATAAACCTTGGAAATGAAATAAGCATCCTTCGAGAAAGATTTAAAATTTCTATTCAAGTTTAAAAATGACATCTGCAATTTATATGCTACAGTAGTTTCAAAATAATGTTAGTGTTGCCTTGAGGAAGTCGTGATTGTTGAAAATAAAAATTGAAGACATTTTTGAATCTTTGCATACACATTACTAAAATAACTGTTATTGTAACGATGTATGATGTACTGATTATTGCAACCAACCGGCAAGTGGATTAAACAATAAATTAAAATTTTTCCGTATCGTAGGTAGTAAGTACATAAATGTACGACCCGAGCTTTAAGCATATATGGAAAACTTTGTGATAAATTAAAATAAAAACACGACAGTTTCCTCTGGAAAAAGTAGTAGGTACTTACAAAGAATGAATGCTGTTGACAATGTCGTTTAAAGGAAACTTTTATTTCCTACAAAACGTTTTGTAAAATAACTGTAAACTTTGATCGTACATTTAACAATATTTTAAATTTTTAAAGCGAGAACAGTTTCAACAAATTATCGGGAAGGGGGGGGGGCATATTTTTGATAAAAATAATATATTTACAATATAATGAATGTTTCAAAAAATCAATTTGGCAGTCTATTATATTACCTCAACATTCATATATTATAAATGATTTTATCAAGTTAAGAATAAACAAACTGTGAAGATATAACCAATGGCGGATCTTTCAATATTCCATATCCGTTACTGATTATAATCTTCAAATACAAGCACGAAGTTTCCACTGAAAAGTCAGAACACGTTTGGTTAACCATTGGTCGTGGAAAACTTATAACTTTTGTAGGACCGTAACAAACCTCGAATCGAGTTCGCATTTTTTGCTCTATCATCTTGTTGGTTGTCTTGTTGAGGTCCTTGCGGCTGTGGAACTTGCGATTGTGGCGGCGGTGGAGTGCTTGATTCAGAAGAAGAAATGTTACCGTCACCTGAAACTTTGCTGAAATCTCTTTCTGAACCAGCTGACCAATTATCCTCACCCCTGAATAGTCCTTGAAATGAGTCCATTGTACAACACCGTAGTTCGTTTGTAAGTGCTACTTAAAGTAGCAGATCGTTTCATGGCCAATTGGCCCAAGTGGGCGATTATATGCACCAAATTTAACAACAACACTTTTTGCACAGTTTATTTTAAAGAGAGGACGGAAAAGTTGCACTATCTTTTTTTTATTTCACTTATTTGTTAACTTCGTTACATTTACTTCACACAAGAGTTTTGACTATTTTCTTCGATTAAAATGTGCTTAATATCGTATACGTCAATCTCCATTCTAATCTGAAAATATTTTTTAAATGTAGAAATCTTTCAGAAGGAATTCGGCAGGGTGCGTATGCCGCTCTCTTATTATGTTGATCAGTCAATACAAATCATGTTTACGAAATGCATGTTGGTCTTAATCAATTTAGGATACTTTTGTACATGACTCTGTACTCTGAGATATGGCTAAAAGTAGTCTGTAAATGTAATTGCAAAATGTGTATTGCGAGGGTCATTGAACTTTACGATAAGCAAAGTTTTTATAAAAAAAAAATTTAATTATGCAACAATCGCATTGAATTTGACAACTGAATATTGCTAAATTATATTAAAATTAATAATTACAACATCGTAGAGGCACTCGAGCTTAACTTGTGTAATAGTGGTTATCATGTCGAGGAAGGCAGTTATTTTTCTTTTAATTACCTTAAAAGCAATAAAACGCCAATTACCTTCATATTTTCATAAAATTATAAACTTTACTGTTCAGGATAAATGTTTAAAATTTCAATCTCGGAATAAATTTATTTTGGAATTGAGTGGCAAAATATGCGCGAGCCTAATATGTAAGTACCTCTATACATCAGAGAATAAATGGTATATTACATAAATTGAAGAGAAAGTTACCTATATAGAAGAAAATGTTCGAAAGAATCGATCGTATAATTAATTTTCTCTCGGTATACTTGTGATTTTGAATTTTTAATAATTAAAAAAATACGGAAAATGAATAGAAGTAGCTTAACAACTTTTAACTCAATTACAAACAGAATTCCGAAATGAACAATAACTTTTATTAATCAAACATAAATTGGCCAATTTCAGAAACCATTTTCATCTACATCGTTAAGTAAGGAAAGTTTGAAGAAAATTGCTAAAATGTGTAACTTTCCTACAAAGAATAGGAACGGCACTTCTCCATTAATTTACCACTAATGCAATTAAATTTTGATTTATAACAATTATTGCTTTTGCGATCTCAAAGTTGTGCAAACAGCATTTTCTTTTTAGAAGAATTAATGTTAACATTGCCCGAGACACAAAAACTGTATTAACGAAATTATAGCATAGACGAAAATTAAGTTGAGAGTGCTTTATTGAAAATTTAAGTTGCTGCGATGACTAACCGTAAAATTAAAGCGAAGTGAAAAGATGAAAAACAATTTTCAGTTGGTAGTTTTGGAGTTGTGCATATTTTGCACAAAGTCAACGACCCTAAGTTAATAATATACCATGCGAATATATAATACGTTTAGTAAAATAAATGTCATAAAAATTTTGGAAGTTTTCCGAACGTTCGTTTACCTCTTACGCATTTGTAAAAGTTGACAAAAGTTCGAAAGAAAATGTATTTGTTTGTTACAACAAAAAACATTAAAATTTATGAATTTTGTTATGGCAGCAGTTAAATTTCAAGAATAAATGGGTGGTTAAAATTTCAACAAGCAAAAACCGAAATTTTATTAAAACGCGCGTTCGTAAATTTTTAGTATTTTTTAATTTATTTTTGGGAAAATAAAAATGTTAATGCTAATTTTACAATATAAAAATATCGTCTATTACAATATCACAATATTTATATTCTATGAGCCAAAAAATTTGATAGTAGAATGTTCGAGTCTTCTAAACTGCTGACGTCTAAATGATTTCATAAAATATAAATATATTCAAAAGGATAAATGGAATCTAAAATTTTTTTACTTGATGCTGTCGTAAATTGAACTATTGATCAAGTTACCCCGATATGCCTAGTCAATATCGTGTAACATAATTTCAGTCTGTTTCGACTGTATGTATCGCAAGATTGTGCAACTGCCAAGTAATGCAACTCGGTAAAAATCCTCTTTCTGCATTGAATGTTCAATCTTTTGGAAGAATAAGGATCGATCGAAATGGAACTTTCAAGGAAGCTGCATTTTTTGAACCACATCAAATTAATAAAAATTGATATCGTGAGAGGGTAATTTTGTAATAACATGCAAATTGAAGGTTTTCGAGAGGGACGGCGGAGGCGATATAGCTTCGAAGGCGGGAACCAATAAGTTTCATTCAAAAATAAAATTAAAAAACCCTGGAATCTTAATCCAAGCATTTTAAAAATATCATGTGTCATTTGCTCTAGTCAACATCAGCGTAAGAAAGCGGCACACAAGGACGTATTAAGTGTTTAACTAGTGCAAACCATGGAAGCACCTAAGCGGTCTCTGTTTGGAGGCGCGGCAGAGCCATTGAACTCGAGGTTGTTCACCGCCAAATATGGCTCAACGAAAGATGCAATCATTATACACCAGTGTTGAACGAGCGAATATATTTATGGATTTATAATTAGAAAAATTATTCAGAAAATTTACTACAATTTTTTGCGAGTAGTTAAAAATGTGAAACCAATCCAAAGAATGAGTCAACAAACGTAAAAGTCTAATGGAGATTCCGATACAATAAAGTTGGCGTTTTTTAATTGATCACACCTAAATGTCGTCTGATTAAAAGAAAAAAATGAAATAATTGTTTAAGTTAATATAAAAAAGCGATTGTTATAAACATTTATAAACATTTATAAACAACAATACAAAATTATCTTTGAAATTTTAGACAGTAAACTAAAAATTTAAATAAATAAAAAAATAAACTTGTAATTAGGTACTTTTATAAATTTTCTGATTAATTTTTTTTTGCGTTATCGCTCATTACAACACTAAATATTGGAATTACGATAAATAAATTGCAACTTGTTAAGTAAACACAGAATAATCAATCTCTTAAATACTTTTGATACAAAAATATTAGAAACTTTCACTTTTTCCAACGATATTGACAAAAAATTATGAATGAACTAACTTTTAATATTAGGTAGGGTACACCCGCAACACAAAAAGTTTGATTACACAACTTGGTTTTTTTATTATTATTTAAAACTACCAATTTCTGCTTTATAATAAGAATATTTACGACGTATGGTAATCGTCACCACCTTCGGGCACAAATATTAAATATAATTAAATTACTAATAGGTACTTCTTCATTACAAACATGAACATTTCGTAATCACCAAAATCTTGCTCCTTTTCACTTATCGGTTTAATAACGCGAAAATACCAAATATTGTCGTTTAAGACGCGATGCGCACGTTATCCCGGAAAATTCAACACATATTTTGGGCATTTTTTTGAGAAACTCTTGTCGCAGCAAATTGTTCACGTATCTCTGTAGTAATACGGGAGAATGTATTCAAGAACCGAATATGCTATTCATTTTATGTCTCTATCGCTTGCAGCTCTTCTTCTGTAGAATCTACTAAACGCAAAATATAAACGTAAGTCGTAGCCCGGGAATCGTGACGTGGGGGCATCCCCACTATGACGAAGTTCAACGAACCCCCTTATACTACGACATGATTATAAGAACCCTTCGGACTCGATCGGAAATTATCGATACGAATCTCAATTTTTCTCGTGAGATTTCTTAGTTTCACTAAATTATCCTATTTATTAATTAGTACTTAATTACAATAATATGTAATTCAAATTCCTAAGTCTATCGAATTTCGCGCCGACAAGGATAATTTCGTTCGAATGCAAAATATACCTACTACAAAACAATTTCGAATTGAGACTTACAAGGGAAAGTTACACAATTTTAAGTAATAAATGACAAATGAATCGTGAAAAGAAAGAAGTATGGCATATTATCAGCTCGAGTATGCACAACCGAATAAACGGCTAAATAAATTCGAAAACAAAAAGAGTTTAATGACCTCGTCAAAACATTATTTTTATACACGTGCCAGCTACTACAAACCAACAAAATTTTACTAAAATAATTATCTGAAATTGTTTATTACTAACTATTTTGATAAAGTAACAAGGCAAATACATATGAAACTGACATAAAATGTAATACTCCATTCATAGAAAACAAATAAAACTCATACTTCTCCATATTTCCCATAACAGTTAAACGAATATCTAGATTTTGATAAGAAAATGAAAATAGTTTTTAAAACACGACGAACAATAGACAAAGGAATTTTACCGATACGAGCAAAAAATTTGCAGCAACAAAAACTTTTTACTAATTTCTCAATAATGGTCTGCTTGTTACTTACTTACCAATTTCGACAACTCTAAAAATTTCTCTATCATTTAAAACAATTACGTAACCATTCTACAAGGTGAAATTGCAAAAATATAAATTTTTATGAAAAATATTTAGTATGGACGAATGTACGTTAAATACTCTGGGTTACACAACTATCCTTTAAAATGTTTGGCTCACTGTTGATTATTTAAAATGTGGTAATGGACAACGTAAACGTTCAAAACCAAACCTTAGCTAAGTCAGTAGCTTTAATGTTTCAATTAGGATGTAAAAAACAGGTAGGTAAATGAAGGCGAACAAATTACGAAACTTGAGTATAAATCATTGGTTAACGTTGTTGAAAAACCATATTACCTACTTTGTAATACTAGGGCGTTCTAATAGATGCAAATTTGGTAAATTTTAAAAAGCTCCATAAATAAGTCAATTACTTTTAAAAGTTTTCCCTAAGTACCGAGTAAGGTACACTATCATAGTGGTACTGTCGATCTCATAATGAGCGACAATTTAGTGATGGCGGCTTTAACGAATTCACTTATTTTCTTGTCAGTGCATCGATTTATTATTAATTGATAATGTCCTTATCTGCTGCTGTAGTGTTAATAATGTGCTAATCTTGATAGCCTGCTCTCTGTAATGTCTTAACAAATGTATATCGCTGTAAAACTGTGTTTCTCTTTCTGAAACCACGCTCTGATTGGTCAATTTTTTTGCAAACCTAAAAAAATTTGAAAACCAATCGAATTATACCAATTGAGTTTTACTATATCCACAAGTAGGAGATCATGAAGGCCAGTAATAAATTGTGTATCAATTAAAGTTAAATATAATATGTGTAAATAAAAATATTATTTTTGTTTTTACGAAATTAGGCAGCTATATTTTCGTCAAGCTTTATAATATCGTAGATATTTATAATATCGTAATATCGTATTATAATATCGAGTGTGTTCACTGGAAGTATTTTCAGATTATATTATAATATAGCGTAGGCCTTATTATGAATAGGTACATGGCTTAACAAAGCCACAAATTGTAATTCTTTATTACCTCAAAATTATACTAATTATCTAATATATCTGATATCTAAATCGGTGCTAACCTAACCTAACGTTTTTTTTTGGGTTGGTAATTTAAAATTAATTAATTTTCAGTGATATAATTATGTAGTTAGTTGGCCTACCATCTGGTTGAGGCTGCAAATGACTTACTGTCATTTATGATGAACTCTGAATACTTTTTTTTTCGGTTTTCATGAATCTATCAAATATGTCGTTTGTTCGCGTCACCTCCCATACTCAAACACTTCAGGCACCCTACATCATATTACCGGGTGCCTCTTGTTTCAGAATTAAACTAATTTAATGATTTTCCGTTATTCAAAAGCCCAACATTGGACCTGAAAGTACCCATGTGTAATATTTCCTATTTAGTCAGCCCGAAGATCCTTCCGAAGGTCAAAAGGAAAAACAGGTCTAAGGATCAAAATTGATCAAAGTCCCTACGCCATTGAATATATAACTTCTGAAATTAATATTAAATCAAAATTTATAAATTAACAAGTTACATATACGAGTAATAAAAGTTAAAATACAAGCCACTACAAGAAAAGTATTTTATTGTTTAAACTTGTTAATTTTTAAATTGTAATCTTCAACGTTGGTTTGCTGAAGCAAAAGTATACTAGGGCTAAGTAAATGGGAATATTCTTCCAAGTTAATAAAATTGATTTAAAAAAATACTTTTTTTTAAACTACTCAACCAATGCTATGTCTAGACTTTATTGTCTAGTTGTAGTGACCAATGACTTAGAATAATCTATTAGTAATTTAATTATATATCAATTTTTATATTATATATTATTTATGTTTAACAAATCACTTCATGTTATTATCTCAATCTGAATATAAATTTGCAAGAAGCTTTATTTTAAGAATCCAACCGAAAGTCTCCCATTTAACCACAGATAACCGACTTTAATAGGTCACCTTTATTGCATTTAGGTAACGATAGTGTTTTCTCAGACTTGATAATAGCCACATAAATTAGAAACATAAAAAAAATGAAACCATACCAAAAGGAAAGAAGTTCTTCTTGTAACTTTAATTTATCGGGTACACTCAGTGGCGTAGCTTGAGGGTAGAAGAACAGCATGCTACCTCTAATATATAATTTGTAGCAATTTGACAGAAATGGGAGCAAAAAAAGCCCCTGGGACTTCACTTCTCTGGGTATACTGTTAAAGTGCGGTATGAATTATTACAAAGTCCAAGAGACTAAACAAAAGAAAGAGGGGGGGGTTCGAGGATTTATCCCCGGAGTCTAACTAAATAAATAACTAAATAAATATTTCATAAATAAAAAGACACGAAAACCGTTTTTTTTAAATTTGAATGAATAAAAAATTAGAGACTGTGTTTTATGTTTTTTCTTCCTTCCTTAAAAAAATTACATATAATAATATTATTGCGATGTAAGGTATTGCCGAAAATTAGTTGATTACTGTTTTCTTTTGTTTTAATTAATTTTACCTAATTTAGATGTTTTGTGCGTAGTTCTTCTTAATAAAAATACGAAGTTTCATATTTTTCTATTTTGTTTATAAAATGTTTAAGAGCAGGAGGTCCGCAAAAAGATTTGCCACGGAGCCCGACGTGGCTCTCGAGGGCCTTGAAAGTACATGAAGAGTAAATATCTATTATTCTAGTAAATATGCTACTCATCTTATTGTTAGAAACAAGGTCCTGTTCTTTCTACACTGCCTACTTTTCAAAATTTTCAAAACATAACCAGTGATGCAACTACAAGATTTGGTTTGTTCATTTTACTGAGTCTCATTATATCATGAATTCAATTACTTCACCTGCTTCTGTCCTGTCACAATAGTGTTAATTTTAAAAAGGAATATTATCAGAAGGTTACTTTTAATTAGTACATCATTAGATATGCGGCTTTAAATTGGAGTTTTTTTCATTGTCAATAAAGAGTAGCTTGGGTAGCTTCATATTAGCCAAAAACGATAGATACCATGATATACAAAATACTGGACTGTATACTAAGCATTTCCAAAATAATCCTTCAGAAAAATGCAGTAGGTATTGAAATTTTCTCTGCTCGGTTAATTTTAAAATTTTCAAATCCAAAATACTTATAAACTTTGCTATGAATAATTTCCAATATAACTGGGAACGTTAAATTGAAAGATAACTCGCCCATATGCAACGGTATCAAATTGTACCTTTCGATGAAACCTTTAATTTCCAAATATTAATATTATGAATTTTAACTTTCCAACTAATTTTAACAATGATTCCAGTCTTGCAATTCCAATTAATCCAATTATTTTTATCTCAAATTATTTAAAAACAAATCAAAATTCAAAAATAATTCCATTTTATCCAAAATTTCATCGGTTAATTTCTAATTCAAATATCAAATAAAATTACTCTGTTGGAATATCCAGTTAACTTCGTCAAGAAAGGTTGTAACTATTATTAAACAAATGAAACTTATTTTTTATTTTATTTATCTAAGATTCAATAGGTAGTATACCCATTTAAAATAACTTTTTATTCAAAAAAATACAAAATCTCATTAAAACTGACGGACAAAATTACGTCCAATCGCTTAGGCGGCCTAGTTTCTACCCCTAGTTGGTGCAACGTCAACTATTTAGCGAGAAAACCAGAAATTTCAAAACTTGACAATAAAAATAAAACTTTTTAACAAACAAAATATTAAAACCACCAAAATAAAAATCAAATTATTAATGGAAAATTTTGAAACACGACAATACAACATACAACACTATGCTGTCAGCTAATAGTCCTTGCATTATTATTATTAGCACGAGTACAACTTTTTATTTTTCTTATCAGATCCTATAAATAAAAACGGTTGGTTTAGCATCACCATATATATATATATATATTTTTAATCCAAGTAGAGATCCTTATAAAACTAGGACTACCAGAGATCCCCTTTAAATATTACAAATTAGCCATATATATTTTCATAAAGAATCTGGAAACAGTAATTCTGAATGTTACCACCATAGAGGGGAAAGAATATTCCATTTTAATTTTTAATGTTAAAAGTTGAGACAAGGGAGATCCTTAAAAGAAAAAGGACAGGTTGAGATCCTTTAATGTATAAATTGTAATCTATAGGACAAGATGAGATCATGTAGTGTTGCCAAGTTTATATAAACTAAAAGTTGCAAGAATAGCAAAAAAAAATTTAATGCTTGCATTATTATAGTGCATTAGTATAACTTATATTTCATAAGCATAATCGTGTTTTTAAGAGAACTTAAATTTATTATATTAATTTTAATTTATAAAATTATTAATCTTACATTAATTATTGAATTTTTTAATTAATAATGAATACTCGTGGTAAACTTATATTAGAATTGTTAGTACGCAAAGAAGAATATAGGTACTTAGGGCCGTGATTTTAAACGACGAATAAATATTTCCTTATGAAGTTCTGGAATTAGTAACTTCTGATTGGTCAAATTTTACATTATACTTAACCCGTAAGTAGCGAGGTGGGGTGTGACAGCTCCCAGTAGATTTTGAAAATGCCGTCAGTTAACGATATCGATAGGTGTAATCATTGTATCATCGGGCTTCATGTACCCCTCGGGCATGTGTTTCACATCGTCTGATTGAATTTATCTCTTTAAAACAAAATTGGGGTAAAGCATCTCGTTTCTTGTGCGACAAGAAAGCCACCTCGCTACTTACGGGTTAAATTTGACCCATCAGAAGTTACTAATTTTTATTTAAATTTAATCAATCAGAAGTTACTTATTCCAGGTCCTCACAAATAAATACTTATTCATTGTTTAAAATAACCAAATTCCATTAGACCAAAGTTGCGCTACAACTCAGGATGGGTTTTAGCTGACCGTTTTATTTTATAAAGGGTTTTCAATGCAGATTATCGTGGTGGTTCGCCTTCACATGACCAGGGAGTACAGTTAATATAAAGTTTTTGCTCCACTCAAGCTGAACCACCGAAACATCAGACCGTAACTGTCCTTTAATAGAAGTAAAAAATCTATGGTGGGCGATAGAAACAGTACAAGTAAAAAAAAAGGCAACTTTACAGGAGAGCGAAAAAACTGTATAACTTTTGATATTATAATTTTAAAATTTTTGATATTTTACTTGACATTATGTAAATCATGGGTCTCCAAACTACGACCCGCGAGCACCACCAATCCGGCCCGCAATAGCGGACCTGGCGGGCTATTAATTATTAATAATGATTAATAATAATCAGATATTTTATTTACCGACTAAAAGTAGTTGTCAAAACACATCACATAGTTGTCAAAAAGTAATCGTAATCTGATGAGCTAGATCTTGGCTCTTGGGGCATTGTGGAGTAATCAGGCTGGCCCTTAAGCTAAATAGTTTGAAGACCCTTGATTTAGACCGTTGGCAGTTCGATTTATTGCCGAAAACCCGAACTCGATTTGACTTTGAATTAAAGTGTTAACTAGCGTTTTGCAAAATTCACAGGTCCCCCCCCCCGTTTTATGGTATGATAATTTAGACCGTTGGCAGTTTTATTTATTGCCAAAAACCCGAACTTGATTCGACCTTGAATTAAATTGTTATTTAGTGTCCCACAAAAATTGCAACCTTCCACCCCTATTTTTAATTTGGATTATTTAGACCGTTGGCAGTTTGATCTATTGTCAAAAACCCGAACTCGATTTGACCTTGAATTAAAGTGTTAGCTAGCGTTTTTAAAAAATTCATAGGCCCCCCCCCTGTTTTATAATATGATAATTTACACCGTTGGCAGTTTGATCTATTGCCGAAAACCCGAACTCGATTTGACCTTGAATTAAAGTGTTAGCTAGCGTTTGTGAAAAATTCATAGGTCCCCCCCCTGTTTTATAATATGATAATTTACACCGTTGGCAGTTTGATCTATTGCCGAAAACCCGAACTCGATTTGACCTTGAATTAAAGTGTTAGCTAGCGTTTTTGAAAAATTCATAGGTCCTCCCCCCTATTTTATAATATGATAATTTACACCGTTGGCTGTTTGATCTATTGCCGAAAACCCGAACTCGATTTGATCTTGAATTAAAGTGTTAGCTAGCGTTTTTGAAAAATTCATAGGTCACCCCCCTGTTTTATAATATGATAATTTACACCGTTGGCAGTTTGACTTATTTCCGAAAACCCGAACTTGATTCGACCTTGAATTAAATTGTTACCTAGCGTCCCGCAAAAGTTGCAAGCGCCCATCACTATTTTAAATTGTTGTTATTTAGACCGTTTGCAGTTTGATTTATTGTCGATAAACCGAATTCGATTTGACCTTGAATTGAAGTGTTAGCTAGCGTTTTTCAAAAATCACCCCCCCCCTCCTGCTTGATGATTATTTAGACCAGGGGTCTCTAAACTACGGCCCCCGGGCCAGATCCGGCCCGCGAGCATCAACAATCCTGTCCGCAATAGCGGAGCTGGCGTACTAGGTGTCCGGCCCGCCCTTTAATTTATTTTAATCAATCAAATCAAACAAAGTCATCATATAAAATAATAATCTGATATTTTATTTACTGACTAAAAATAGTTGTCGAAACACATCAAAAAGTTGTCAAAAAGTAATCTTAATCTGATGAGCTAGATCTTGGCCTTCAGGGCATTGTGAAGTAAGTAAATAATTAAGTTAAGTTTTTAAAAAAGTTTTTTTATTAATGCCTTATTAAAAAAATTACATAACTTTAATGACAGAAATTGACTTGTATTATTTCTATCGCCCACCATAGAAATAAGATAATGATCTCTAAACCATTTAATTTAGCAAGGTTAGCACCTAGGTTAGCATATCGGTTATCAAGACGCCAACGTTTTTTGTTGATTCTAGAGGCTAAAAAGTAAAACGTGATTACGAATTTTTAAAAATAACGTTGTGATTTAACCATCCAGTGAGAGGGTTTACTTTATATGGTATAATATAAAATGTAATTTATTCTACCCATTGGCCGTTTCGTATTACCTAAAACCCGAACTCGATTCGACCCTGAATTAAATTCTTAGCGTCCAAAAATTACAAGCGCTCCCTTTACTTTAAATCGGATTACCCATTTAACTAATTAAATTAAGAATCCTAGTTTTGTTGATCTTAGCAATTATTTCTAATAATTTATTATTTTTGCAAAATAGAAGTTCATTTAAGTTCATTAAAAGTTTATTTTCCCATACGTAACTTGCTCGGAGGTCCAAAAAATTTTGCACTACTTGTATGTACTGTGTAGTTTTAACATTTATTATAAAAATTTAAAAACAAATCCATTTAAATATTAATTTAATCCACTAAACATTTTAATTGACTTGTTATAAACACAGAAATAAACTACGCCAACTAACCCAGTAACTTATCAAACTGATGAAACAACTTCATATTCAAACCTAAATTCTTAAATTTTCGATTAACCCAAAAATATTACGTTTATCCGAAACAGAAAAGAAAAATAACTATAACAAAAACTGAACAGAAATTTTCAATAATTCATATATTATATTCTACAAGAATTATTTTTCAATTTTCTAACTTGCAATAGAAACGTTTAAATTTTTTTGGTAAAAATTTAGATTTAATTTTTTATATTGAAGTTTATTAACTAATAACAAAAGATATTAATAATATTGTTATTTTTTTCTTTACGGAACATTTACTGCATCATTGTAATCATTAAAACATTATCTGCTAAAATTAGTCAACTCGGTTATGAATGCGTGCTTTGCTACGTTGCCAAGTTATCGGATCTCAGCGTGGCTTAAAACAATTACAAATATACATATATACACTTTGCCGATAGCAGCGCTCCACCTTACTACTCGAGAACTACTAATGTATATAATACGAAAAATATCGGAAAAACGAGATCCAGCATAAATTTCAAATAAGCGACCTACCTTACCAACATTTAACGGAAAAACTCGATATACACGTTAAAAAAGTCGAGATCCGAAAGTGGATCTCGACTTTCTCCAAGTGATCTCGCCTTGCTAACATTTTTCTCAAAAGGATCTCACTTTTCCTCTTTTTAAATCTATATATATATATTTTAATATTGTAAAAAATCATATATTTTGGGAAAGTAAAAGTATAGCTTAAAAGCTAGTCGAGCAATTAAGAAATACACATTATCCATCATTAGACACCCACTTAAATAGTTGAATAGTACATTGAACAAATGCGAGGGTCAATGCGTTTCTCGCAAGTGTATAATTTTTACAAAAATCATGTTTAACCGGTACATAAAAAATTGTTTAAAAAATAAATTTTTGGTCCTTTTTTATTAGTTGTATAATAATTTTCGGACAGGTTATCCGAACAGTTGCAGAGCAATCCAAGTATCACCAAATGGAAATCTATCGTTTAACGTGGAAATTACAACTTAAACTAAAATTAGATTAAACTCGAAACTTTCGATTTAAAGGTTACTATCCTGGCTCTCTACCCACCACATACAACATACTGTTTACGACAATCCTTTCGCACTAAAAAGATGTCAATTATGTCAGGATGAAATTTTAACTTATTTAACTACACCACCAATTTAACAAAACTATTTTTTTATGTAAGACCTAATTATTGAGAGTTTTCAAAAGTTTAAATTAATTTATTTAAATTAAAACTTTTTAAAAACCCTTTTCCTTGCCAAAAACGTTGATATTATTCATTCACGCTATATATCTCTACACTGGATACGTTGAAGATATAAATAAAAATGAAATTCACAAGGCTCTCAAACTTGGGCAATTATTCAGAGCATTTCAAAAATTATTTCATAAGTAATAACTGTAAAAACATATACCACATAAAAATGTGCAACGATTGACCACTTTTGGTTCCATTTTATTACAGCTAATGTATACAATAAATTTTGCGATTAATTATTGGAATTTTTATAAGTTATATTATATTAGTGTTGATTTGATATAATGCGATTGACATAGGTAGAATGGTTTTCAAATTTATCACCTGAAAAGTTGTCACATCAAGTTGAAACCCCATTTTCCACCCATCACCTGAAGTTATATAATTTTGTTCTGTTGATAATAAAATTAGTTCCATACTTTCTTTAAAAGTGTTTCTCAAACTATTATTATTCATAATACATGAATGAGTAAAACTGAATCGTAGAAATTACAATTGTGACGTTTTCCGGTTTGCTTTACTAAGTTTCGATATTTCGTCAGAAAGCATTAGAAAAATTACAGGTTTCCTGTATAAAAAGTGTGAGAAATCGATAAAACAATCAAAAGGAGTTGCATGTGCAAAAAAGCTCGTGATAATAACAAACAAAGCCTGCGTGTACAGGTTCGTGTAAACGGCATTTATCGAAGGTTTACCGAACTCACACATGTGTTTGTAAGTGGGTCACTGAGACTCTGACTTGCTTACGGTCATTGCACTGTATTACTGCTGTTTGCCTTGCTGCTGGACTTTGAAATGCCTCTTGGCTAGCGTTCATAACGATTCATCCAATCGATCTGCCACATTTTAAATTATTTTTTTTACTGCTACCTTTCTTATTTATTTTTTCATACATTCAAAGCAAATATCTAAAATTCAAATTTTCGTCTTCGCGATGATTCTCAATTCAAATTTAAGTGTTTAGGTATGCGAACTATAATAATTATGTGCATACGTAGTTTGGTTTTCCCTAAACACTTTTAAAATCACTGCGATTACCTGTTGCTTGCTTCAGGAAAATTGCATAACTTGGAAGAATAATGTTATTTTCTGGTGCTCTCACTTGAAACTTGATGGTTTTATAAGAACTCGATGGAGACTGGCAATTAATCTTAATTAGTTTTTATACTGCCATAAGGTGACCAGACGTTCCAGATTATGCGGGACATTCGCAGATATAAGTCGTCCGTCCAGCATAATATCGAGCTGTTCGAGATTGGACCTGTACTCTTCGTACAATGTGTCTATATCGTAAATCACGATTTTGCAACAGATCCTCAGGTGGGTCGAAATATACATAATAAATATGCTGGTATATGAAAAGGCGAATACTCTGGGAGGTTTACACTACTCGAGAAGCAAAGATACACGCAAACTTTTTTTCTGTTTTTTGTTATGTTTATGTTTATGCTACTGTTATTATTTTAAACGATTTTAATCGAAATTAAAATTTTTTTTTCCAGGCTGTTTAGTTTGTAAAACAAGCATAGTTATTTCTTACATCCCAATCAGCCGGAAAATTTCAATTACCGTGCCGGTTAAACGGGAATTTATTGTTTTTCGTATTTTTTCGGAGTTTTTGAATTTACTATATAAGTTGCAAGAAAACTTTTTAACTTTGTTTTAAAATTTAATATGAAAGTACTGTACTACAGTAATATTAGGTACAAATGTTCTTGAAAGGTTACATAACAGCAAATATTAATATTAAAAATCTCGCCGGAATGTTTTATCTATGGATGTAGGATTTGAAAGGAAACTTCATATTAAATGATATTAAGATGTTATATAAATTACGTTTCCGTTTGATGTTCAAATCTCGTGGCGATCGTCTAACAGTCTAGAAGAATTTGTTATTCACAAAGATTTACGATTCAACAAATATCCATCCTTTGGTTTCCGATAATCTAATATATGTAGGCTATGGTCTCGCGGTTCAGAATTCACGTTAAGTTGTTTTATGTGACAGGAAATCAAACAAATAAAACCTCAGAAAATTAATTTTTAATATTACTACTACTAAAGTATCTCAAAACCCAAAATTTTGAGAATAAAGTAGCTTCAGTGTTCCAAGTGTCGAGAAAAATTACAAAACTGTAAAATTCAATTTCGAGGCGAAGTACTAACTGAGAGCCAAGACTAAATTGTTAATTAAAATTCGACTTCGACAAATATCAATTAATCAAATGTACATATTATATTAAGTAATTCAAGAATTACCTCATCTACATGTGAGTTATTTATTATTCTAATAAATAATACCAACTAGAAACTTGAGTTTGCCTGAATTCCAGGATAGTTTTTACCACACCAGGGGCGAAATAGGCCATGGGGAGTTAGGGACTTTCCCGGTGAGTCGCTAATGCTGAATTCGCCTTTACCAGTGACTATTTTAAGATATAAAGTATGGTTTTATTATAATTTATTTTTCTGTGTAAATATGTACTTCGTATAAATTTTAAAATAATACATACATAGAAACCCTGTAGGGTGAAAGAGGGTTACGTCTTTGCACAAGTGTTTTACTGTGAAAGAGATAGCCTTCCTCAAAATACTTCGTGTTGAGAGAAAACCGCAACGTAAAAGAGAAAAACATTTTCATTGTATCGCAAAGCACCGCTAATAAATTAAAACTACCGTAGCAATTTGATAAAACCACTTGGAAATTAAATCAAAATACTTCATTTGATTGCCATCATAATAGTGGATGCAAATTATTTCCTTATTAATTATTTTTTACCACCGTGGTGCCACTGTCACAATAAATTAACCCAGGTTTATTTTTTTGTTTTACTTGGAGTGAAAAAAAGGTCAACTGCTGCTGTCACACACCTTACATAATTAAATAATAATACTACTATACATGGATTATTTAGTAGGTACTCATTATTCTTCCACGGTAATTTTTTGAACATTGTGAAATTCTTAGTACGATTTAAATTACTTTTTCTGCTATAAATTTTCATAACACATTTTCGAATACAATTTCAACTTTATAATGAAAATGTGGAGGAATAAATTAGGTACAAACCAAGTTGAAGAACTCAATTAAATGCAACTTTGTTTAGCACATCATATCACAATTTATTTTTAACACAAAATACTGTTGTTCTGAACATTCCAATTCCAATTCGAATTAAAATTTGTTTTCCTTTGTGTGAATAATGAACGGACACGTAATATAATAGGTAAATAGTTCATCGAAAATCTATTTGGAGAGGTCAATCATGTATTGGTTCGTCTAGAATAGATCCAGACATGGGCATAATGAAACTGAAACGAGATCAGCTGAAAATATTGTTGTGAAGAATACACCCAATAAAAATTCATATAGCATCTGAAAGGTCAATTCCACATATTGATTACATCAACATTACGTAATCAAGAGAAGTGGTAATATTTATGAACGCCATTTCACATTCTCGAAGACAACTCATTATTTTTGTGCAAAACTTTTATAATAAATATAAATTATAAAAGTACGAATAAGTCGTAAAACAGTGGTTTCAGCCTTACCCAATATAGAAAATAAAGAGAAAACGTGGGTATATTCCAGTGCACTCAAAAAGTGTGTCTCTTATCTGCTTTACAATAAAAGCGTTACGTGTTGTTGGTAAACAAAACAAGTTAATTGGTTAGTAATGAAAATTTTACCAACAACTAAAAACAATGCCTAGCCAAGAGAGTGCATATGGAAAACTCTTAAATGGAAACTTTTAAGAATGCATTACGATAATTTTCTACAGGAAATACATAAATATATTTTAATAATAATTAGTTTTGGATATTATATAATATATTTTTAATTCGTTATCGTTAAAAGACTAGTAACGTTAATATACTACGCTGTATCAAGTCGAAAATTTCGTAATTCAAGGCACCCAACAACTTTCTTTTACTTCAGCAACCTGTTGGCTTGCGAAAACCATTTTTTACGTATATGCGGAACACCGGTTAAACATTTAAGTATTCGAATCGATAAATTAAGCATATAAAAGTATAATCACAACATTTTTAATTGACGATATTTTTACGTAATTCAAATTAAGCTGACAAAAATAGAAGGTGCCCCAGCCTGAATTTGGCAATGATAAATTATTATTCTTTGGATTTGAGAGAAACGAAAATTCGTCTAAACGGGAAATTTTAATGAGACAAATCAACATCACTTTAGCATAGAAATTAGAAAGTCGTAGGCGGATATTAGAGCAGTGACTTGAAGTTAATAGTATTATTTGAAAGACTTCTAAATGATTTTTAATTATTATTTGGTGTAATTCATAAAAAAATATGAAAGGGAGGAAGTTGAAATGTGAACATTTATAGATTATAATAATGAAAAATCCAATACGGCCAGACCATGACTTTATTTATTTTATGACCATTAAATGTCGTTCGGCTTCAAAGCTGGTATTGAAATTAAAATGTAACAATATCTGATGTGAAATTATACAATTTCAATCAGAATAGCAGTTATATACTACTTTTAACACAACGTTCATCATAAGACACAACGCACACAGTCAAACAGTGTTTTCATGTATAATTTTGTTTATAACTTCATTTTTCATTTTTGCCTCCGTTCCTTCTTTTGTTTGGACACGGTCGTCATTTGCTGAAAACGGCTTGCCAAAATCACATCAATCAATCTCTCCTAACAGGTTGGTATATTTTTAATTTAATTTTCCAGAATTTAATTTTTCCGGCAGTCAGACAAACCGCGATTTTATTAAACAAATGAAATTGTTAATGAAAAATCAGATATCTACAACATATTAGTTAAGCATGTACATAATAATAATGTTGAAGGTGGTTCATGAGGTTATTGGCCATAATACAAAAATAAATAACATGAGTTAGGTACTAATTATCTTCTGGCTTTATTTGACTATCGGCGCGTTACACGTTCCCATGGGTTATCCTAACTTTGGAACAACTTTATCGACCACCTTAAACGTTGGAATATAATCAATCGGTCGACTAAGAAATCATCACCAATAAATCATGTTGGTTCTTCGTGCGTCATTTGAAAATATAATTTTTTACATCAACCACAACTGTGTGGTTTATTTTTATGAAAAAATTTAGCATTCTTGTACCAAAATAAACCACTACTTCCACACTCAAATGCTCTTTAAATAATTACATAATAAATATTTTCATAAAGTTGAACACTCTACCATAACACACTTTAATTATTGGAAGAAATGCAGTTTTACCTTAAATTTTACTTTTAAATATATTATAGTCTGGTCCAAATTACATTTTCTCCAATACATTATTGATAAATCAATCGCCGGCTATTAATTACCATATCGAATTAAATAGATTTAGTCGGATTTGCAAGAAGCTAAAGAAATTAATTGGAGCCGATAGATTCAACAAGTTTCCAGCAAAATTTTAAATTTATATTAAGTCAACCAGACCTGATCTGAGGATTATTCTGTCGAGTTGTCAAAAATAATTAAAAAAAAGTTTTTGCAGTAATTTATGAAAATGGTTTTTTCATAAAAGTGGTTCAGAATAAAAAAAATAAAACGTAATTGTAAATCCTTCACAATGTAGATAAACAAGCACCAGACTACGCTTCTACGTAACAAAATCTTCAAATATTTGAAGTTACACAAAACATTTGTTTAAACCCAATTGCAGTACCTACATTATGTGGGGGTACCTTATTTTTAATCTATCTTTCCATACTTTAAATGTTAAAATTTAAAAATATCAGTTTGGTTCTTTTGTTATAATATTTAAACTATCGATTTGAACGAAACGTTTCATGCCATCCATTTTAAACTATCATAATGTTGAAGTATCTCATGGTTTATTCATTGCAGTTGTAAAAGTTGAGTTTCTTATATACTTAGAATTTGATTGTTCAAAATCGAAAATACTTGAAAATTCGCCTTTTGGAATTTTCTTGCGAGCAACCTTACGTTAAAAGAGCGCAAAAATTCCACTCGGAAAAATAATTCTATTTGTATAAACAGTTCATATTTAAATTAAATCGGTTCGAGATTTGCCATTTGCATAAACCAAATTTTAAATATACGGTATTATTGCGTTTTGGTAACAAATCATAATAATAATATGTAGTCGTCTAAATTGCTACGGTTTGTGGTTTCGCCATTTACCACAAACATAACCCATGACCTCTCGGATATATTTCAAGTTATGCCGTTATTGCTTGGAAGAAATGCATTTTAGAAATTTTGCATAAATTGTCCGATATCTACTTTTGTTTTGTCAAAATTATACCAATGAATTTTAGAAAGGGTTATGCTATGAGTTCATTACAATATTAGATTAACTTTTAATTCCCGTCAGCCAACTTTATGAAAAGTTAAATGAAATAAATTGAAAACTACAATCGAGAACTTGAAGGTACTTTCAATTTTTCTGCGAGATAAAATATGTTAAACTATGCAAACACTTAGTTAAATGCTTTAATACATATTAGGAGTGAAAATAAATTTTAATCTTCCGAAAGTAAATACGACATGTTAACGTACACTTTTGTATTTGCTGTTTTTTGATAAGTGGTATTATAAAAAGAATTTTTATGCTAATCTGATTATGATATACAATGGCAAGGTGTGGTTGTATACTACGATACGAAAAAACAATCTATCGTGACGAAGCTTCCCCTTATCCTTCCTTACCAGATGGTTTTTATCTGATCGATCATATATTTTCTTATTTTATTGTACTAAATCTTTAATAAAAATTATTTTTACAATAAAAATGCGTGTCCAGTGCGTACGTGCGTGTATTTGATAACATCGTTCGGTGATTCAAGTTCCTGTTAGATAACAAGTTAGGTACTGTTAAAAAACTATTTGGTTACAAACATAATAATTGTTATCAATTTTCAAACAGCAATCTGAACCAAACCTGAACTTATATTTTTTTAATTTAAAATTGAAATATTTATTTCTATAATTTTTTCCACTTTACCTACTTTAAAGTATTTTAATCGCAAACCCATACGGTAAACCGGGAAAGCAAATATAATTGCAATTTTTATTATACGGCTATAATATCATAACATTTAAGTAGGTAATCAAATCGTAATCTCCAATAATAATTAAAGACAGGCAGCGTAACTAACTTAACTCTTTATTAATTTGAGTTTTATTGTGTTTATTGCATTTCCGTATCTAAAAGTATACTAACATTCAGACTACGAGATTCAGTTAATAATAATTCCTGTAAATTTTATGCACTGTAATTAGGGCAGACACACCAAATGTTATGATTCTAATTGACTTTATTATTGCGCTATTTTTGTCAAATATAATATTCAACAGCTGTTTAAATTTCTTAAATTGTCATTGACACAGTAGCTTGCACATCCAAATGTATTTTAATTAATTAAACTTTGATTTAGTATTAGAAAATTCTAAGTAGGTAATTAACATGATATTGTAACCACAAAATGTGTAGTTTGTAAGTTTTCAACTTCAGAATTAGATAAAACTTTTGGTATCTAACTTTGGCCGTAAAATAACAAATAACAAAATTTTAGATGCCGAAACTTTACATTTTGGAATTTTTATATACGTGATATTTATGACGATAAAACAAATCTGTATTTGAATATATAATAAACCAATGACGTCCACGATGAAATAAAAGGAAAAGTGTAACTGCTGAAAAGTACAACAATGCTTACAGAAAATAATGCATTCGAGCTAACCAAAAACAAACGCAAAGGTCTTCGCTCGAACAATTTATAGAAAAGAAAAGTTATTTAGAACCTTTTATCGAATTTAAAGAATTTCTCCAGAATTGCAGATGAAGAAAACTCTTTTTCCAGTGGCAACGGTCGGAGAAAGCTTAGAAAACGTTATTAATGAGAAAATTTTCAACTCAACGCTGTAAGAGTTCTCCTGACAATATTATTCAAAAAATATTCATATGTATGTATACGAGAGCATAATGAAAACCATTTAGAGACCGTTATTATTTTAATGAAATTACTTCATAATGATAGAAAGGAATTCTACCGAAAATCGGATATCGTCGGTTTGTTATGAAAATGCCATGTCGGAAAACTGAAGAAAACAGAGTATGATTATTGGTTTAAACTTGGTTATTTTTGCTAACTGGTTTAAGCACACCACCATCCTGTTTAAATCTAAATTTACTTTTAGATGATATCGAAATCAATATTTTTTGCATATTTTAGACTTATGCTATTTATTCTTTTCATATGCATTTTCAATATACATTGTCATTTACCTATTGAAAATTTAATATTGAATGTTCACACTATGTTGATAATATGTAGCATTGACACCTTTACTATACTCTGCTATGAAAAATGATACGCATAAAAGGATGGACGAAATGATTGGTTAAAATTTAATATGCTGAAATTTACTGTGTAGCATAAATTCTTTTAAAAGAAGGTTAATAATTTTAGCAACAAACAAAATTGATTTACTCATTTGAAAATTATATTTCGCCAATAAGGTACTTCGCTATTGAGTCATTCCATGTCAAACCAACTAGTCACTCAAATTGACCATCACAGATTTCTTTGAAACTTTGGTTAATTATACTCTTTACCATCCCGAATTCAAATATAATTTTTAAAAATTTCTAACTTTTATAGTTTTTGAGTTATTTAATTCTAAAAATCGCAAAAACGATACTTTTTAGGCTCACTCTCAATCATACAAAATGTTATAACTTCAGTTCTATAAGTCGTACAGAGCTGTGCTATAGCTCATTTTAAAGAGGATTTAAAGGGCTTTAATACGATACTAATCTTGATTATTTTCTAACAAAAATAATTTTTTTTTGAAAAAATGTTTGAGTTGGTGTTTTTTGAAAATTATAAAAATAATTTATATTTATAATGGTGACTTGGTGAACACTTCATAAAAATTTCAGAGTGAGACCATGATGGAATCAGCAATTATCATAAACAATTCACCTCTATGTTTTAGCTCAAGTATTTTAATTACAATACTATACATACAGGGTGTCCACAGATAGACTTTACACAATTTCGGTGGTGTTAAAGGACACTTTGCTAAGAAAAATATTTGATAAATTTTTCGGCTTTCGAGTTATGAATTAAAGTAGGTAGCTAAGTAAAAAAAAAGTTGAAAAATTCAAGCTTTCTTTTTTTTTGTTTTTTTTTCAAAACTCTGGCCATTTTGAATAATTACTCAAATAATTTAATAATTTAAGTTTAGTTAATAATATAATTTTTCAATAAATATAAAAATTTTGTGATTTTAATGTTTCGTTGTGTAGCTGTCTTGTTTATTATTTTCTGATTTTCTGTAAAATGGATTGGTTTTAAAAAAAATTTTATTAAACGATAGTTGAAGTCCGTTAAATTTCCTATCTGGGAGGGGAGTTAAGATTTTTTGTAAAATGTTTCATTCAAAAAAACAAAATTAAAAAACACTCAAATTTTTTAACATCTTTGAACTTACTTTAATTCATAACTCAAACGCCATTGATTTTAGACAATAAAAAATGTAAATCTTCTTTATAGATTATTTCACGCTCTTTAAAAAACTACAAAATCATTTTTACTAAAAAATCAATATTTTCGGAGCTATGGTCATGTGAAGGTAAAAATAAAAAAAAATTCTTTAAAGAGGCCTAACTCTCGAAGGTTTGAATTTAGAAAAAAAAAATTATTAAATATTTTCCTTAAAAAGGTGACCTCTACACCACTGAAATTGTATAAAATCTATCCAGGGACACCTGTATGTATATTCTCAGTAGTGCTGGAATTAAAGTACTTGAGCTAAAACATTGAGTTGAATTGTTTATCATAACTGCTGATCCCATCATGGTCCCACTCTGAAATTTTTATGAAGTGTTCACCAAGTCACCATTATAAATATAAATTATTTTTATAATTTTCAAAAAACACTAACTCAAACATATTTTCAAAAACACTTTTTGAGGTTTCCAAAAAAATTTATTTTTATTATAAAATAATCAAAATTAGTATCAAATTAAAGCCCTTTAAATCCTCTTTAAAATTAGCTATAGCACAGCTCTGTACGACTTATATAACTGAAGTTATAACATTTTGTATGATTGAGCGTGAGTTTAAAAAGTATCGTTTTCGCGATTTTTAGAATTAAATAACTCAAAAACTATAAAAGTTAGAATTTTTTAAAAATCACATTTGAATTCAGGATGTTGAAGAGTATAATTTACCAAAGTTTCAAAATAATCTGTGATGGTCAATTTGAAAACTATCTATTTTTGGTTGATTTCATATGGACTGACCCTATTAAGAGATTTTGTCGAGAAATCTTTCTATATTGAAACTTTCTATATAAAAAAAAATTAAAAAGAAATAGTTTCTTTCATCCACCATATTTCATGACCCTAAACTTGAAGAACACTTTACCAGATAAATACTTGTCAGAATTTTTATATTTAAATTATTACTCCGAGCTTATTTTTCAAAAATAATGGTAAAAGAGCTGCGTGAGAGCAGCCAATATGCATTTTTGCAGATAAAGTATGATTTTTGAACAAATTAAAACATTAAAGGTAATGTAAATATAATGAAGTACAATTTACGATTTTTATGTAAACGAATATGACCTAAAAATTTACACCTGCTAAAGGTATTATTATCTATGTAAAATATATTTTTGAATAGATAAATTAACATTCTTCCATTATTTACATAAATTATGCATCATTTTTATAGTAATCCTCTTTAATGTTATACATAATAACAAGTTTATATGTATATGAAAAATTTACTATATGTATAAATAACAAGAATTACATACCATTCAAAGAGCCTAATTGCAGTAGTGTAACTTTGTTAATTGCTTTGCAAGCTACGTTGACTGCCTACTTAATGATAACTTATAAGTGCTCTAATTGTAATAATTTTATACTATTAGAGATTAATCATTAGTACCCACTACTAAAAATTTGGATTAGAAGTCGGTCGCGAATACGGAGAACACTAAATCATATTATTAAAAGTCCTTACAATTTATGCTTTCGGTGAAACTATTTTCGGTCAAAATATTTTTCTCTCTCAAATGAACGATCGAGAAGTTGCAAGATATTAATAAATTTTCAAGTGGAGATAAATGAAAAATCATGGTGTTGTAATAATTATAACAATTAAAAAGTAGAACAAAATGTTACTCGTGCAATTTTCAATTAAAGTTTTTCTCTATGTATAGTAATTAATTGTGTTTTATAACCTTTTATTATAACAAGTCTATTAGCATTTAAATGTGCTTTGATTATAAAAAAAAAGATGAAGAGTAAAAATGTACAAAAATCGTTTCTATTAATTACATCAATATTTACGTGCGCTGATCACCTAAAATTATAGTGTAAATACACCGACTCTCGGTTTATATGAATAAATACTAGTAAATGTAGTGGATTTATTATGAACACTCCCGATTATCCATATCATTATGCAATTTCATGTTGATAACCTATGATTAAACATTTGTAATTTATAATTACAAATTATGATTTTTTTGCAAGTTATTTTACATCGGTTCGTCCTGTCAAAGTGACGAGGATGATGCTTGGAGAATTAAATCAAGTTTGTCGAAACAGACTTGAAATTGATGTGGTACATTCTTTTACCTAATTGAAAAAAGTTAATGAATGATGCAAGAAACAAACACTAGGCGAAAAAAGTGTAGTCATTAATTAAATAGAGAAGATTCAACCCAAACCAGTTTGCAAAAGCTAATCGACCGTAACTGCAATAATATACATGGAATACCTACAATTAATTTCTATATAATTATGCCAAACTGTATCTGCGAGACTACGGTGAATCGTACATTTGCGAACCCCGATGTCCTTGGTTTAAGTCTTTCAACTTGTGGCCTACTTACACACTGCTAAACTAGGCTCATGCTAAGAATAAAGCGGCATGTCCGAGTAGACATAGCAAAGTTTGTCTTATTTTTAATTCGCTTTATATAAACACAAATAAAATAATCGCAACTACTGTGACATAAGAGGCACACATGCTATTCAAGTCATGCAATGTGCACATAAGGTAAACATTTTGAGATAATTGGCAACAAAACACGCACCAATGACGTGTATATCACCTAACGATCGTGGATTACTTACAATTAGATAAATTTTACCTTCAATTAAGGACCTGTTTTACAATTTCGTCAGTTTCGCAGAAAATTTCATTTCCAAGTAAACATGGCAAATTGATGCCACTATTTCTAGAATCGTATACGTGCGAAGGATTTTATACTACTCAAACTTGAGTGAAATTCGATTGTAATCTTTTAAAGAAATCTGTTTACGAAAGTTATAGTACCTACCAACCAGCCAGGCTCATTTTGATTATTCAATGGCACGTAACTATAATTCATTTGGCCACCGTTTATGTGGAAATTTAAAAAATACAAATTTTTCTTTTACTCCCATCCAATTTTTAATTCTCACATTCAAAATAAACTTTTTCACTTGTAACGATAAGAAGTAGAACCGAAGACTCGGGACCTGTCAACCGGCGCTCACGAAAAGCAAAAACGAAAAGTTTAAACTAAGCTGCTTGAAGAAGTGATAAGTTAGAAATAAATTTGAAAAGTTTTTTTGAATTATTGTGGTACGGAACGATGTATGTTTACTAATCTGGCTGAGCTCAGTCCGCCCAATTTAATTTTAAAAGTTTCAAGTTATTGGGTTATTGCCGAAATTTAGCTCAACAGTGGTTACGCTGACAACTTGATTTCGTAGAAATTCTGTTGCCTTCCATCCTCCGAGGTGGATCGATTCTTTCAACCAAAATTAAATATATTTTGCAACTTATAAGTTTCTTATTTATACAAATTCATCGTAATACATTCAAATTAAAACTATGAGAAAATCAAGCTTGCCTGTTTACAATTCAAGTTATACGTAAAGAATTACGGCACAGTAAGTTAGGAAGTGAACGAATTAGTATTTTTAATTAACGACGCTTTCTCTTCCATTTTATAAATGCTCGAGTCAAGTGTTCGAGTTGAAATATTTTTTTTGCAAATTTCGCAACTGGAATCATAAAAAACTGTTTTCTTTCTAGTTAAAATATAAAAAAAACTAGGTAAAACGAATAAGTAAATATTATTTATTACCAAGTCTGAATTTTGCTTGTAAACTATTATCTCTTTGACCTATATTATAATATGACCAGTTCATTAAACTATAGTGATAAGAATTACTCAAGATTTTTTAAAAAAACACATAAAACCTCATTTTTAAGTGTAATAGCGGAAAATTTGAACGACGATTCCTAGACTGGCAGATTTCCTTTCTTACGTAATCAAATGTATAAGGTTAAATTATGCAGACACGTATATCCTTTAATAATAGTGAAGTATTGTAATTTTCTCGGCTAAACATAGATACTATAGGTACTTTAGTAGTAAATTATAATGATATGAGAAACAAGGTTGATAGACCATTTTTTATGGTTGAGCTTTGAAGCAACGATGTTGTTTATGAATATGTAAATAGAAAGTTATGATACAATAGCAAACGCACTAAAACATTACTCGAAAAAAATTCCAAATTAATAATTTAAAATGACGGTACCAATACACTTATGCAATCTGGCGAAATATTTATAATTACACATTAATTTATCGATAAAACTTTAAACACCCAGACACCCAATTATCAAACCATGTAATTAATTAATACGTTAGCGTGCCGGTTATCAGCGATTTGATGAACTTTCCGAGCAAAATATTTACTATTAAAGTCGCAAAATTAATTTGTTAACCTTTTTTCGAGTAAGTATACCTTACATATGCAAAAAAAAGTTCAGGTAGGTAATGAATGCTTTTCGCAATGCAAATATCACTTAATTCCGAAAACAGAAAAAAAATGGCAAATCAAATAATTATTATCTCAAAAATGTAGTAAGCAAGTACGTCAATTTACTAATGACGTGATCAATAGAATTGGATCACAACCCGACATTTGTTTACACATTTTACATCAATCTTCTTTGATTATTCAATTCAAATGCAAGAGAAATTCTTAAAAGGGCGTTGACACAGTAGTGCTATTAAAATTATTGTGTATCCTTTAATAAATGACCCACGAAAAAGATCAGACTTCTGATTGTGTAAAGTCGACCGAAATGAATTAAAAAATCACAGCTACCATAATCATCAGCTAAAAATACAACCAAAATTTCTAGTGAGGTACTAAATAAGTCTGTTTTTAAAATTTCAGTTTTTTTCAGCAAAAATTCTTGGGATGTCCTACCAAAAACTAATTTACCACAGGTAATATTTAGAAACTTTTTTGGTCCAGATTGGAACAAATTAAAAATCTTGACAAACAAAATATTAGTTAGATTATTGTGCAAATCGGTGACGTAAACCGTATCAGATAAACGACATCATCAATTTTTTTTTTAAATAGCAACCAAAAATGTTTGTACGTGGGTTTTGTCGAGTTCAAAATCTTCTTTAAAACCGCATACAATTTTATTAAAATAACTGTTATCTGCTTTTAGTACAAAAGTAAAACAAAAATTAAATAATTATAATAAATATTCAAAGTTTTGGCTAGTAACAGTCATTTTATTAAAAAATTGTATATTATAGTTATTATAAAAACCTCTACTTACAAACCCCAATTATAAGAAATAAGGTTTGCTAATTACAAAACCTCTTGATGATATCGTCTATCCTAGCGTTTCTCAATCTTTTTTGGCCCGCGAAACGGAGAAAAAAACGGACAGAAATTTTTTTAACGCGAACAGATAAAAAGTCCGGCGGTTGAGAATAGCCGATCTATAGCCGACATGCATGACGTCACTGATTTACGGTAATACAATTTATTTTATTTTCAAAGATTTATAATTTATTTCATCTTTTATCAATATACTGGATATAGCACGTCAAGTTACACATTGCAATTTCCTGCTTACTGCATAACCTATATCCCTCCGGTTGTTTATAAAACAAAAAATTATTAGAAAAATAAATTATATATTTGGAATCATAATTTGAATATTTTGGATATTAAAATTTCTAATATTGAAAATTAAAATTCAAGAAAACATAAAGTAAGTTTGATAGGGCGACATATATGGACGAATTATCTATAAAATTTAACATTTCTATTTATGCAAGATAAAAGAAAAATAAATGGATATTTAATTTCGAAATTTTGGCGTTACCAAAATCTATTTATAAAAGAGTTCATTTTGAATGAAATTAAATAAGTTAGCCCGGCAGAAACAATGAAATATAAGTATCCTACTGAAATTTTTTTCGGTAGCTCTCCCAGCAATTTCCAATGTAACTTGTTTTAAATTTTATCTTTAATGTCGATTTTCTTGCTTTTATTTTACAATTATATTAAATTATAATATATCAATAATGATATCAATGTAAAAAATTACAAAGCAAACGAAGAAAGAACTCGAAAAAGTCGAAAAAATTATATGAAATGGTAATGAATCTGCCAGATCACTGTTACACGTGAGAAGTCACAAGGTAAGTTTTTGTACACTAAATTTCCATTTACAAGATTTTACCTGAAGCTGAAAGAGGACAGAAAAGCTCATTTATAGTATTCTTAAGATTTTCTTGGATTTCATGAGATTTTGAACTTTTTAAATTTTCTCGGATTTCCTATTTCCTAAGATTTTAAAGATTTCCTTGAATTTTACCAGATTTATCTTTCCAAATTAACAGTGGCAAGTAGTACGGGGGGGGGGGGGGGTTCCTATAATATTTCTCGAATCAAAATTTTAAATAATATGCAATAAATTATTATTATTATGCATTCGGAATAATATTTCTTATAAGTTCCTGACAGCATTAACGTAAGTTATTACGATAAAGTTTTTCTTGTGTGATTGTAAACCCCTTTCAAAACAAATACAGCTAAGATTGTATTCGATTGGAGGTTTTGGAGGTAGTATAAAGTACCCACAGTGTAATAATGATTAATATTGAAATTTAGAGTTTAGGTAGAATTACACTTTTATCTCACATTTCTAGTCGTCGTCCTTCTATTATAAAGAACTAAATATATGCCCAATCTCATGACCGCCAACAAAACATTTTCTGCGTTAAATGTAAAATTCTAAATTTAGAAAAACAATCAAACTTTTTAATAAATCCGCAGTCCGGGGTAAGCTTACACATAAAACACTTCAATATATATATATAAAACAATAAACAGCTTTCTATACTGTACCTATTCGGGTAAATAAAGATTTATGTGATTCCGTGGCGTATTTAGATGGGGGCAAAGGGGCAATTGTCCCCCTCCCCCAAGGGTGACTCGGATTATACGCCTAAAGCCCCCCACCGCCCTGATAAAAATGATGTTTACCGCGAAGTTTTAAAATTTAAAAAACTTTAAATTATTTTTATTTATTTGTTTATTTATTTATTTACTAGCTGGAAAGCCCGTCCACGGACGGCCAGCTAAACGTTGGATTCCCATTTTTCTATATTTTTAAAGTAACGAAAAAAGTTGCTGCTAATTAAATTTTTTTTTATAATATAAAAATAAATAAGTTTCTCATTCGAATTTTCTTTAGCCAAAGGTTTAAATTTCCCTCATTTTTGCTTAAAAATTCAAATTTCTCGGTTTTTCCTGGCGAAACTTGTAAAATTATAAATCCCCTATCTTCTCCAAGTATTCTAAAAGAAATCCTGCGATATGTACTGGATGGTGTTCCACACCACCCAGACCCCCCGGTTTACAATTTTGACTTTATATTGCTTTTTATAATTAACTTTCAAAGTAACACAGAAAGTTGCTGCCAAACTTCGTGAGCAATAAGGTAATTAAATAAAAAAAAAAATGCTTTCCAAGTTTTAATTTTTTCTAGCCGAAGCGAAGGTTAAACTTCCCTTATTTTTGATTAAAAATTCAAATTTCCAAATAATTTTAGTCCTAATCTTAGTTTAATCTATTTTTTGATTGGTAAAAAAAATTGACCAACCAAAGTGTTTTTTCCACCAAAAAATGACACGTTGTAGCAGGAGCAGCAGAAGCGTGCTGGAATTTTATGTAATAGGATTCGTTACAACTGACGCGCATGATTGGATTAACGAGATTCAAAACATCCCTAATCTCCGCCCCCCCCTCTAAAAACATTTTCTAAATACGCCATTGATGTCATTTTATATGTTTAATCGCAGGGATAATCGCTAAATGAAGTCTGTGGAATGAGGAAAAATGAGTTTGCATGAAGCTTTTGTGAAGTCTTAGAAAGTTTAGTAAGGTAATTTGTGTAGTCTCGTAAAGTCTTTGAGCAGTCTCGTCAAGTTTTTGTGCGCTCTCATGAAATCATGAGTTTTCGCGAAGTCTTGTGACGGTTTTTGAATAATTAAGTGCAAATGTCTCCAAATGAACAATAATTACTCTGATTTGCTTTTTTTATCACTGAAAGATTAACAATAATAATTCTATTTCTGGCAGACGAAGTTAATTTATTGTCTAGAGACCAATAGTATATGGCGTAAAGGTTACGTCGGCATACTATCACTGATGTTACCAATAGTTTAAACAATAACAGTAATAATAATTACAATATAATAATTGTGAGACGAGGAGTTAATCCCAACATAAATTTTTGTACACTGGATTTTCCTTAACTTCTGTTTCAATAGCATTCCTCTGGATTTCTTCCGATTTCCCTTTACTTGTACACAGAATTTTCCTGACAAATCTGTTCTCATGCTCGTTGTCACACTATTTAAAAACAATCATTGACAGCCAGGTGCTGGTACCGGCTACAGTATTGTAATCGAAATTTGGGATCTAGAGAATGCAATGAAAACTTCATTTTCATTTAATTTATATTCCAATATTAAAATCACATGGCTTCGTTTAAGGGTGCGATTTTTAGAACTGTTTCAAAACTTCAGTTACTGCTCAAAATTGGTTATAGATACAACTATGATTTTAACGGAAAGAGGAGAATTTTCCGAACACTATGATATATTTTTTAATCTGTTTTGATAACGGATTAAAATTTTGATTAATTTAATTTGCGATTTTATATAAAAAAAAATTTTTAATAGTACAATTTAAACTATATCATAGTGTAGTTAACATAGTAACTTTTAATATTCTTCATTGAAATCGTTTTAATATCAAGTATTATAAGTGCTGTAACTGAAGTTTTGTTTAGATAATCTAGATATAAATCTAGATAATCGCGCCACCTGTTGAAATTCTTTTCGTCCAAATGAAAAATCGCAGCCTTAAAGTAAAATATTTTTATGCAAAGAAGAATACAAGAGAGGAGGGACATTTATAATGTTACCTGATGCCAGCAAGTAGACATTTAGTAAGTGACTAATGTTACTATATAGAATTGATAGTATACCACGAACGCAAAAGATACCTATTTACCTAAAATAGGTAAATCGTTTTAAACTCATTGTCTAATTGAAAAAGAACAGTTGAATGATTTTCCTACTGATTAGTACCTGCCAACACGAGAAAACATTTTTTTATGGTTCAAAAATTGTATCAAACTGATAATTTCAAGTTCAACGTACTAAAACCACACGAATGCCGTGTTTGCATGATTATTCAAAAACCATAATCTTGAGAGCAAAAGTTATTGTAGTAAATTAAAATTAAAATGTGTAATTAAAGCTCAAACATCTTTAGAAAATTCTTTAATTTTTATGAATTTTTGAAATGGTTTTTCACTCAGCAAATAAATTAAAATTGATTTGGTAAACTTTTTTCGATTAACTTATCTATTTATATTTACTACAACATACTCTATATCGAATGTTTTAATTATCTGTTTCATTTCAAGTTGCATTTTCAAACCACCTGTTACTTTAGTGCAAATACTAAATTCGACTGCACTCGATTCCATTTCCGAAAATTTATTAAATCGATTAACGGTCGGAAAATTTTTAATATAGCTTTATGTAATCCAAGCACCATTCATTAATAAATCTTATTTTTTGTAAAAGAAGTCATTGTCCTGTTCAAGTACATGATTCAACAAACAGTTTAACAAAAAAAAAGATAAATCTAATTTAAATTTAGCCTTAAAAATTGTTTATACTTGAAAGTTGAGTACTTTGAACCGGCATACAACAATATCTAATGTTCAAAACATGTGAAAAATTATTATTGCACAATCGGTGCATTTCCTAATTGTTTTTTTTTTTATCGTTTAACCTACATTTCTTTTTATCTAAGCCTATGCCATACCGCAAATCAGTGTTTACCGAATGAATTACAAGAACTTACTGCGTTTGACACAGTATTGAGCAATATAGTCCAACAACCCGTGTCCAAGTCAAAATAAAATAGGTAGGTATCAATGAATAGCGGATCCCAAAATAACGGGAAGCCGATCATCTACCTAAGGATACAGTAAATTTAACGCGGAACGACCGACCAAAGATTTTGACAATAATTAAATTGTTCTATTATTATAAGCAAAGATTTGGATTTCAGACGTTCGCACGCTGCTGAGCTAATTGCAATTAGTAGGTGTGTGTATCAGGTATTGAAAATTTCACGAAAATAAAAGGAAGGTCGACTCGATATTTCGATGCTTGGAAGTTGAAATCTTGGAATCTAAATAAAAATAAAAAAAATGTTCGTCGACGAAGTGCGTTGATTTAAATTAATAAGTCACTCGACAATTAATAATAATATCTGTGTCAAATTACTTGAATTGTAATAACTAAAAATCAGATCAAGTGGACTATAAATAATTATAAGGTATTGTTAGTTGCACATAAATATTGTATTTTGTTGTAAAAAATTAAACTACCTTTAATTGATCCACTCGAAGTGTGAGGTTGTTGAATATGATTATGATATTCCTGCACTTGTTGTTCAAGTTTTGTACTAATGTTATTCCACATATCAAACATTTTGATTGTCACAATGTTTATCCAAGTAAATTTTTAAACTTGCACTATCCTGATACACATCATTTTTTAACACAAACACTTTTAAGTAACAATTCCTTTCAAAATGCAATGCGGTGATGGTACACAGACGGTTTCACATTAAGTTGTAAGTGCATTTGGCAATATAATAAATTTATTTTTGCGCACAACGAAAAAGAAGATGTCCTCATCAGCCCTGTTCTTTGTACGTCTGAAACAATATACTCTCCATATCTTTTTCATGCTAAATAGTAGGCTTGGGTGGTTTTCGTAAAAGCATTTTTAATTACTTTTTCGTCTTTTCTTCTAATGCTGCATAAATTCAAAACAAATTACACTCAATTCCAACAAGGAAAATCCACAGTTTGTGACTGTCTACATTATCTTTTTATTTTTTACCGACAAACGTTTCCTAATTTTTATATTTTGGAAATCTGCTCGTTTATGCATTCGTCATTTAATTATTACAAACGCGTTTACTACAAATAATGTTTTCAACGGTTTATTTTATTCAGAAATTTCTTACAGTTACAACAGAAACTTAAATTGTACAGTTACAAGCTTTTAACTTTAACGGTTTTAAATTTGTTTAAATAATATTAATTTCGAATTAAAATAAATTGAAAGAAACTACTATAATTTGAGCCATTCTCTTCATTATTTTTTCACTTCTTAATGGAAGAATGGAGACTGCTTTCTCATCTACTTTGAATTGCTTGTTAAAACTAACTATACAACGACGTAAGGAAATTTTACGAGTTCGCGTGAACGAGGGTTCCCTGTATACAGCAAAGTCGAATGTTGTCTATGGTTCGATACAAAAGTTAGCGACATTTGTACATTCGAAATGAATGTGTAATGGAATTTTGCCACAATCTTTTAATAACCTCTACGTTTTTAATTTTAAGCTTATTTGCCAATCAGGATTACACGTCAGATCAAAATCAACGATCGACAATAGCCAGACGAAAAGGATTACTTTTCATTTTCAATATTTAAAAACATTTTGAGTTAGTGCCGGAAATAAAATCAAATGTAACATTTTTTAGTTGTTATGTAAGCGAGCAAAGAAGACGCGACACATTTCGTGCTATCATCTTTAAAGTGCATGGATATTGATTCTCTCGAGTTCCTGTGCATCCTCTGCACGTGAATTCAAGAAGTCCGGATTGCAAAAAATCCCCATCACTTCAACATCCAAACTTCTTTTAACATAAAAGCTTTGAAAGAAATTTCCAACAAAAAACGTGCTAAATTATTTAAACTTTATTAAAACTATGATGCTACAATTTAATCAAGCATTTTACAATTACAAAAAAGCAGGAAACGTACAATGTTAAAATTAGCTTTTAATTTTGTGTTGGTTAGTTTATCTTAACCGAATGAATAAAAAGTTCTAAACAATCAACGATAATGTAAATAGTCACAAACCCTGGACATTTCAAAATGAAAATGAAAACAAACCTAAATTTCACTAACGAGCAAAATGTTCTCACTGACGCGCAAAATTTTCAGAAAATCACAATTTGCACTTGTAGGTACTAACAAAAATATTCAACATGAAAATCCATTTCCTAAGAGCATATAAACACGTGCGCACTGTCAGTTAGTAAATATAACGATTTTTTAAATTTTTTCTAAACCGCGATCTTTGAATTAACACCTACGAAAAAATTAATTAACAGTCAGGAAATTAATTTTATTTATTATATTGTGGTCTTTCACAGATTAAAATGCGTCAACAATTGATATAATTAATGAAACGCAGTATATATGTATAAGATAAGGGTTTGACTTGTTAAGAGGTTGTCAAAATGTGACACTCGACGTAAATAAATCCCAGTTAGTCCACACTACTTTAAAAATTCGATATGTTCCCGTCACGATCTCTAAGCTGGCACTAAACTATACCACCATCCAAGTGAACAAGTAGAAAGTAGGCATAAAGTTTTGAGCGGCGCATGCTACATTAAGTCGGTAATGTTAACTGTACTTTTTTATACAACACACACACCATACGATGATGGTACGGTTCATTTTTTATCTAATTACACTTTAAATACACGATGACTGATAACCACCGACGAAATTTTAAAAAATGCACAATAACCTAAGGTGTGGGTGCCATCCATTAGAATTAGATATAAAAGCGCGAAATGGCAATCATCCAAAATTCAAAAATACTGGCTCTCTTAGAAGGTTCACGACTGACTCGTTATGGAATTAATTATATTAACAACAATAAATTCAAAAAAAAACTGGAAGATTCAAACAGGAAACAAAATATTTACAGGTACTATCTTGGCAATTTAAAAATCCATTTTCCTACCTATTGTATTCTATTTATATTGCAATTGCAATTTAAATAAAAGCTCGTGTAATGAAAAACCTTCGTATTTAATCTTAAAAGTCTCACGATCACAAAAAAACTTTTTTAATTGTTTGATTCAAACGGCTAACAAAAAAGTTTAACTTCTAAATTGGTAAGATTAAAATTGACGAGTGGATGATTTAAAATAATTAAGAAGTCGTTCGCAATATCAAAATATCGAGAAATATGCTCCAATTGCACTTCGTCTAGCTCTGAAAAAAAAATTTTCATCTTCCCAAATAATTTTTTCCATTCAAAAGCTCTGTAGCAATTAAAACTGAATATCTTACAAAAGTAAATAATGATTTTCCATATTTAGAGAAGTTGTTAATTAACGCTGAAATTTAATCAAATACTGTACCCACAATTAAGGAAACTGTAAATTTTAAAAATAAAAAGATATTTAACTTAATTTCCCCAAATATATAATACATTTGTTCATAACAAATTGACATAGTACCTAATATATCTATAAGATAAAAATCCCGATGGTGTTCTAATATTTCAAGCTGATGGAGTTATTTCTCCAGGGCATTTGATATTAATCAACATTTTATTCTAAAAATAAATAAAAAGAAACTTTCTGAAGTAAACCTAAAATAAGATTTATTTCATTTTAAATAGATGTAAAATATCGAAAGGCGATTGGTTAGAAGCTACCGGTTATGACCACATTAACAATGGTAAGTAATAAAATTTTATACTACGCCAAAATTCGACTCAATAAATATTTATAACCCCCCGGTAGGTTAAACACTCCATTTATGTTTGAGGAACTTAAATAAGGTTTACGGTACTTTGATGCACGAAGACACCGCAAAAGATTGTAAACATTGTTCCTAGGGCTGTTAATAACAGGTAGTCGCCTCCTTCGCTTTCAAAGATTTTTGATCGAGAAAGAACAGTTAGGTAGCAGACATATGGCGAGGTATCGAATGAATAAAAAATTCGTGAACTTGAGGAGCCCATTGATTATATTCATTTTTTTTTATAAACTTTCTTCTAGATAATAAAAGGTTGTCGTGGGAATTTGGGTTTCAGAAAAATCCTAAAGCAAATGTTACAGTACGGTCGTAAGTTTTACTGTTTTGAACAACTCCATTTTCGTTTCACTCGCCGGAAGTGAAACGCAAGTGTTGGGTAATCCCGAAAACAGATTACAAAACAGTGCAGGAGTTGTATTTTATGTAGCTTAAAATTTTCAACCAGATTATTGCAAAATTAACTTGATTTATTTCAAAATTATTTGCATATTACGAAATACGCTAATTTCTTTATCCACATCGATAAAAGGGATACATTTTTACGATAAATTAATTCGTATACTCTCTTTTTCATTTAATACCATATGCGAAATAAAATAAAAATATTAATGAAAAAAATCTGATAACCGAATAAAACAATTAATAATTTTTATGTTTAGTATATAATTCTATACATAGGTGGTGATTTTTTGCGGAATATCAGATAATGCCGTGGTTTGGATTCCACGTTACCAAGTAGCATGCGTCTATATCGAGTAAGTGTACAAGTGAAGCGAAATTTCAAGAAATCTTTTTTTAACTTTTTCGAAAGAGAATCTTAAGGAAATCCGGGAAAATCTTGTAAAAGGAAATCTAGTGTACTAAAATCTGCTTTGTGACTTCTTCGTCAATTTATATCGTTGCCATGGACAAACCAAACAGAAGCAATTTAAAAAAAAATAGGGTGGACTACCCCAATCCAACCCTGGTGCCGCTACTGTCATCGACATTCTGCTTGTTGTGTTTATTGTCAACTTACGCAGTACATTCACATGATAAAAAAAAACATGTTTGTCAATATTTATGTGTACAAGTGATCGGTTAAAAAAATTGAGTCATCGGTCAACATTTTAACCCTTTCTTTTAATGTTTAAGATATCAAGTATCGGCAGCATCAATCTCTGCTAATGGTAGTGGAAGTTCGATAAGCTCAAGCTGCTTTGTAGCGAAGCGAAACAAACTTCGCAGTCGGCAATAAATCAGTAGAATTTAGTTAAATTACTTACCAAGAGTTATACATAGTTAGAAACAGAAATTAAATGCTTGTGGGATCCTTACCTGAAAAATAAAGAAAAAAATATAAGTACATGTACAAATAAGTAAGCAGATAATTAAAAAACAAGTCTTTAATTTTAAGTATAATAGAAATTTCTTAATTAGAAAGGCAATACATCATTTTAAATGAAAAATCGACCAGCATTAAAGTTATGAATGGGAATTCATAAACTGCATTCATCTAATTCTCCAAAACGAAAATTGCACTAGGAAGAGTGGAGGCTATTGACGTATAGCTACGTCACTTTCAAATATGGTGTCGTTATGACAACGTCGCAACGCCAATGGCGCCGTACGAGACGCATCAAAACTAAAAATATATCGAATAAAGAAAAGTTGTCCAAGGAAAACAGAAAAAGTCCGAGCATATAATACATTTTCCGTTACCAACTCTCGTAACCGAAAGTGCATTGCACTCTGTTGACAATAAGTTTCGAGAAATTAAAAATTGTAAGCGATTATTGAAATAATCGATAAGTCAGCTGTAGAATTTTAAAACTAGGGCAAGTGGAAAACAGGATGACGCAGACCGTGGTAGAAACAGCAATATATAAGCTCGTGTTGAAGTGGTGCTTTGCGTTAAAACTCCCCTAGCCGAGGAATGTGTGAAATTGCATTGTGCTTGATTAAAATGGTAAACCCATTGCGTTATCTTTCTCGCTTCAACAAACCGCGGTAATAAAATGCACATAACAAGGAAGACCGAGTCTTAATTAGAGTGTCATTTGAAAAAATTACAACTTTTGGATATCAAAAGCTCTCATTATTAATAATAATTTTGAATAGACTTAGCATTAGAGTTTCGCCAATGGCATTTCGCACAGCTGAAGAATTTTGATTTTTATATTTTCTCAACAAGGAAATCCAATTAGAACTGACTAAAATTTCACATGATCTTTTAACTATTCATTGTACCCATGATAGCAATTTCCCATTCTGCAATGGGAAAAATTCTTTACCATTTTAAACACAAAAATGCGATTGTTTTTTTGAAAATAAAAAAACTCTTCTCTAAAATTTTATTCAATTGACCAAAATAACGAGTGAACTTCATTTTCATTTACCTATACGAAACACCAAGTGAAGCGAGTTGATTATTCCATCATTTTGCATCAAGAAATCAATGGAAGCGAGATTTTGTAAAATATATTTTTACTTTGTTCGAGTAATCCTGAATATAATTTGTCGCTAATCTTGAAATGAATTGAATGTATTTTAATAAAGTTGAATATCGAATGGATTTATGAAATACAAAATAGCACAGCACGTCGACTTACAATAAATTGAAAGGAAATTTAATCGATTCGTTATAAATGATAGAAGGTATTAGTTGTATTAAAAACGATGGCTACCACAGTAAAGCGGTCCGATCTCACAATAGCAGCTAGTATAAAACTCGGGCGCCACTCTTGTAATACGATTCTTTAGACTTAATTAAAAGAGTACTTTATTGAGATGTATTAATAATTGATGTAGCAATGATGTTTTAAAAAGCTGAAAAATATTAATTTGAATTGCGCCATAATTTAGTGTTAAAGAGATTTTTATCGCTAAATTTTACACTTAATTCGTTTGAGTATAGCATATAAAATTAAGTTTAATAACAATTATTTCGTAGCCGATTACTGGTACGATAAGACACAAACTGTGCTAATGCGAATTTGTATTCAAAATGTTATGGAAAATTCAAAATGTCAATAACTTAAATCATAAAATAAACGTTTATATGTAGTTATGCAAAGCTTGAATAAGTAATGAAAAGTTACAAGTACAGTATATTATAAAATAAATGCACATATAGTCATTGCATTAAAAATTATCACACACACATACATTTACACAATCTGGTTTATAATTCAAACGTACACATGTTACATCACCTGTTCAATTTAGCATTCGATATTCGTTCATAACTACTTTCATCGGCAACTAAACAACTTTTATAAGCAATCTCTTTTATCAAACATTGACAGTTACTACTTATGCCAAATATAGATTATTTGATTTAAATTTGATCCGATAGTGATCAAACAAGCTAAATAAATCCGCGTTGTCCATTTTATATACTTTATGTGTATTCCAAAAGCAATTTTCAAAATAAATCTCTCCAAAGGATGTATTAATGACATACGATACTATTTCCTTCTTCGACTCGTTATTTTACAATAACGTGTGATATATTACTAAGAAAATATAATATTCTTTATTCAATTAAAAAATAACGTTGTGTAAAATAAAATTTATACTGTGATGACCTAAAAATGTACATTATCCTTCACTAACATGTTTTTTATTCAAGTTCATATATAAATCTTAACCTCGAGTCTGCATTGTGAGTGTTTCAAATCTTTTAGAAAATTCCAATTTTACAACTTTGTTGTTTGAAAATGCTTCTTCCCAAGTGGAATTCCTTTTTGTTACCGAAAACAGGAAGAGAATCGAACGATGTAAAAACTTGATACGTAATATCGTAGCGTCAGGTGTGTACAACAAGGAAAATTGAATTAACAATAAATTAGTAATATTCTGAAGACATCGTCTTCTAATAAACTGGCAGGACTGATATCTTCGAAGGTTACTATTTTAATTTGTGTAATTGCAATTAGACTCAATTATAATATAATTTATTTTAATTATATTTTAGTAAAATATTTAAATTAATATAAGTATTTAACTCAAAAGCTGAGTAGGTACATATTATACTTAAAAGCCTTAATGAAAGATAAACTAATTTCTCTAATCTTGAGTTGAAATTGTAAAATACAAGATTTTCCTAAATAAAAAGGTCCTCGTTGATAAATTTTAAAGATAATAAATTGAATTTATAATTCAAAATTAATTATTCTCTTCGATTAGTATTAAGATAAATTTAAAGCAATTTTACATTTTATCGCTTTTGTTATTGATCTATAATTGTTTTAATAAATTTTAATTGTTTGAATTATAGTTAAAATCAGAGATTCCTACCCTTGTAGACTTGTGAGTTTCTTAGATTTGTCGTTTTGTGAGGATTTTGTTAACAAGTAGTAAGTGAAGTCAACAATGATGGATGCAAGTGAAATATTGGGAATAAGTTAGTATACTCTCTCCAATGACTTTCAGACTAAAATAATCGATAGTTCCAATAAATTTGAAAAAAATTCTTTCACTTTTCATTTATTTATTTATTTAATTTATCTTGAACCTCTCGAAGGACTCAAAAAAATCTCAAAAAAGCACCTCAAAAGATCTATTCGCTTTAAATGTCATCCTATTCCTTTTAAAAAGGAAGAAAACAATATCAACAATTAGTTTCTTGTTTTCCTTTTTAATACAAAGCTTTACAGTGAAACATTCGAATAATATTGTCAGGGATTTATATTAGTTTTTCGACAAGGTTCCGTAGAAGAAATAGTTCTACATTTTCATTCGGTCTAGGACATTTGAACGCGGCCGATTGAACGCGGCCGTTTGAACGCGGCCGTTTGAACGCAGGGACGTTTGAACGCGAAGACGTTTGAACGCAGGGACGTTTGAACGCGAGGACGTTTGAACGCGGGGACGTTTGAACGCAGAGACGTTTGAACGCGAGAACGTTTGAACGCGAGAACCCAGATGCAATTGCACCCCCCGCCTGCATTATATTTAACCCCATTATATTTAAATATTTAAATAAAATTAAAAATGAATATAATAAATGTGATCTTTTTTTTACATTGCAAAGAATAAAATTACACAAATAAAAAGTTTATCGATATATTTATTTATTATACAAAACGTAACTATTCATTTAAAAATTAGGATAAATGAGTTTGGGAGTATCAGAAATCTAATAGGACCTTTACGTGGAGAGGGGGGATCAAAAATTCCAAAATTTGTCCTTGCATAATTTATGGACGCTCCCTTACCAAAGTAGTTTTAATTATTGCCCCCCCCCCAAAAACAAATTTTAAGTATTAATTTTGAGGTCAGGCGTGAAGGGTAATGGAGAATTGTTCCACTTACATAACCTGTTTAAAGATTTCATATTAATCCATGTTAATAAACCGTCGTGTAGCTTGTCGCTTGTCCATAAATTAAACCGTAATTATTACCCCCCCCCCAAATTTCAGAACTATAATTAATTTTAAGTATTAATTTTGATGGCAGGGTTCAGGGGTAATGGAGAATTGTTCTGCTTACACAACCTAATTCCATATATAAAATTATCCCATTATCACTGATCTCAAAATTAATATTTAAAATTTTGTTTTAAACTCAATTTATATTAGGATTGCCAACCTTTAAAAATTCCAAGATAAGCCCCCTCGATTTGGTATTTAATAGTGAACATAAATATTAATATTTAAGAGTGTTACATTAGATTTAATAAACGGTGTGTAAAAGTGCGATCAGCATGCAAAGTTCAAAGATGGAAATTTTAAGCAAGAGAGGAAAACCGAAGTTTCATAACGATGGATATTCGTACGTTTTCGATCGAAAAAGTGCTTGTGGGACTAAAGACTTTTGGAGATGCGATAAATGGAACATCGATGGTACATCTCGCTGTAAAGCACGAATTCATGTTTGTGAAGGTGTAATCCTAAAAAAAATAAATCACCATTGTCATGATAGTGCTGCAATGCAAATAGAAGCTAATATTAGTCAAACCGCAATGAAGAAAAGAGCTGCAGAGACAATGGAGCAGCCTTCACAAATAATTAATGAATGTGTAATTGGTTTATCAGTAAGTGCTAAAGTAGCTCTACCCAAACACCAAGCACTGAAGAAGATGATTAGAAGGAAAAAAAATGAAATTGGAAAAGCACCTCCGGCACCAACACATTTAGAGGATTTTATTATTCCGGAAGAATACACAATGTTTAAAGCAAATGGTGTTTTAGAAAAATTTTTGCTTTACGACAGTGGACAACTCCCAAATCGCATGTTAATATTCGGTCGTCAAAGAAGTTTACAGGTAATTAAATTATAATACAACGTAATGTCAGCATATGCAAATGTTATTAATTATAACCGAATTTTTTTAGATCCTCGGCGAATCTAAACACTGGTTTGTGGATGGAACCTTCTCTTCAGCACCCCAATTATTCCATCAGGTTTATGTAATTATGGCTCAGCGATTTGGAGGTGTGCACCCTGCCGTTTACGTGCTATTGCAAAATAAACAGAGTGTTTCATATTCTCATATGATCACTGCACTAAAATCGTTAGAGCCAAATTTAAACCCTGATAAAATATCTTGCGATTTCGAATTGGCTGCAATAAATGCTTTCAGAGAAGGTTTCCCCAATGCGGAAATACTGGGATGTATGTTTCATTTAACAAAAAATCTAAAGAAGCACATCGGAACCCTTCACCTTATGAGACGTTACAATGAAGAATCTGATTTTGCATTATCAGCTCGGATGATAACATCTCTGGCATTTGTTCCAATTGAAGATTTAGATGAAGCAGTAGAGCAGTTGTCGAACGTATTGCCAATAGAATTAGAACCCGCTTTACAATGGTTTGAAGACAATTACATAGGAAGAGCAAACCGCCGAGGAAATGGTAGACGTCCTCCAATGTTTTCACCTCAGCTTTGGTCTGTATATAACCACGTCATGAATGATGTAGACAGAACAAATAATCACGCCGAGGCAGCACATAGACGGCTACAAACCGAATTGGGCATGGATAATCCAGTAATTTGGAAATTTATTAACGCACTAAAAAAAATACAACATGGCAGAGATGTATTTTTCGAACAATTAATTGCTGGGCACGAACCTCCACAAAAGCGCAAAAAGTACGTTGATGCAGACTACAGAATAAAAAAGCTTGTAATGGATTACAATAATCGCAACATTGTTGATTTTTTGAGAGGCATTTCTCATAATTACGAAATGAATAGTTAAGTTTTGTTTAATAAATAAATATATCGATAAACTATTTGTTTGTTCCAATTCCAATTTCAATCTGGAATTCCAATTCAGGTTAGTTTTTATTTGTTTGGTACTTAAGCTTCTTCGAATTCTATTCTTTGCAATGTAAAAAAGGTCACATTTATTAAATTTATTTTTCATTTATTATTATATTTAAATATAATGAGGCTAAATATAATAGGGGGGGGGGGTGCAATAATTGCATCTGGGTTCTCGCGTTCAAACGTCCCTGCGTTCAAACGTCCCCGCGTTCAAACGTCCTCGCGTTCAAACGTCCCTGCGTTCAAACGTCCCTGCGTTCAAACGGCTGCGTTCAACCGGCCGCGTTCAACTGGCCGCGTTCAAATGTCCGGCTCCGATTTTCATTATATTTTTTATAAATATTAATTAAATCAGTATTTTCTCTTCGCAATTGTATTAAAACTAGTATTTTATTTTATATAAATTTTATTATATGTTTTGTTTTTATGAGAATTCTTCACCTTATTGCTTTGTTTCATCTTTATTTCATTCTTAATTAATTTTTATCTCCTCTTTTACTCAAAAATATTTTTTTGTTACGATTAATTTTGGAATGTTTTTGTAATTTTCGAAAGCATTGTTGTAAATTCCCGATTTCTTCGATACGAATTACGAAGATATCAGACAACAGCAATTTAAATTCACAGTAGCAAATCAATAATTTGATTGATTACCTAATTTATTTGTCTAATAAATTCGTATCCTAGTGATATCTCAAGGTGAAGAAATTAGTGGAAAATGTATTATTTGCATGACCCCCATTATGTTCATCTATATTATCTTTTTCAAAAATTTCTATAATCTTATCCTGTCACAAAATAGTAAACTAATGCTTTGAAGTGCTTTTTCAAAATAAAGTTTGATAGCCACTTAAGATCTTGACAATGTAAGTTTTTACAGATTTTCATTTGTACTGTGAGTTAACCGTTTTATTGTTTCGGGAATAAAAATGGGTTAACCCAAAATTTAGAGAGGGGCAATTGTACGCCTAAAGCCCCCCTGATAAAAATAATGTTTACCACGAACTTTTAAAATTTAAGTATACTAAGTTGAAATTATTGGAACTTGGAAATTTCCCAGCTATTTTTCTTTTGGGCAACCCGGTTAATACTTTTGACTATAATTTTAACAGTTAACTTTCTAAGTAACGTAAAAGTTGCTACTAAAATCTGAGCAGTAAGGCACTTAAATAAATGTTTTTGCAAGCTTTAATATTCTCTAGCCAAAGGTTTAAATTTCCCTCATTTTTGCTTAAAAATACAAATTTTCCGGTGTTTTCTGGCGAAATTTGTAAAATTATAAATCCACTATATTCTCCGAGTATTCTAAAAGAGTGGAAATCCTGCGATATGTACTGGAGGGTGTTCCACACTCCCCAGACCCCCCGGTTTACAATTTTGACTTTATATTTTGATATTAGTTTTATAATTAACTTTCAAAGTAACACAGAAAGTTGCTGCTAAACTCCGTGAACAGTAGATAAGTAAATAAATATGCTTTCCAAGTTTTAATTTTTTCTAACCTAAGGTTAAACTTCCCTCATTTTTGATTAAAAATTCAAATTTCCCGGTTTGGATTAATATTGGACAAATATTTTTAATCCTAATCTTAGTTTAATATGTTTTTTGGTTGGTAAAAAAAAATCGACAAACCAGAGTGTTTTTTTCCACCAAAAAATGACACGTTGTAGCAGGAGCAGCAGAAACGTGCTGGGATTTGATGCACTATTTAGGATTAGTGACAACTAACGCGCATGAATGGATTAACGAGATTCTGAAAAATCTTTATTTATTGTAGGTTGCATTAATATTTGAAGCCAATTTGAAGGACTATTTGAAGTTCGTCGTTCTCGAAGATGAAGACTTGCCAGATTTCGGGAAGATGTTTAAAATCACAATAGGTACATGTAAATGTGCAACAAAATGATAATTAAAAAATTTTCCTCATTTTTGCTTAAAAATACAAATTTTCCGGTTTTTCCTGGCGAAATTTTGTAAAATTATACTTTTTTATCAGTCATCTGGTGACTTCTTTATCCGGCTAGGGCAAAAAAAGGTTTTTACTGCCCTAGAGTAAAAAAGGGCCACTTTACCCCCGCAAATCGGGGTGCAAAGTGAATACTTTACCCCCGGAATTGCAAAAAGGTATATTTTAAGTAAACTATTATTTAATTTCAATCATTTCGTTTTGTAAATCTTCAAATCTTCTGTAATTGAACTGATATGACTTAGCTCGTCTTAGTTATGCAAAAGTGAAAATTTATTTTTATCAACCCTTGTTTTCTCAAAATTTTTACTAAACCATTTTTTCACCTTCATTAGTAACTTGTGTCTTTACGTAGATACTGTTTAGTTTGTGGCATTAACTTATAATTTGATTGTTGTCTATGTTCTTCATTGTTTATCCGTTTTGATCCCACAGTATAATTCTAAACTTACTGGCAGTACAATATCTGCTGCTTTTCTTGAAACACCTGGGACATTTCCTTTCTTTATATTAGTTTTAAAACTTTAAATAAAGTACAAAAAATAACAAGGTATTGTTTTATGCGTATAATGTTATTAAGCTTTTGCGAACTTTCAGCTTTATATTTTTATTTGAGTTATTCTTATTGTAAGTTTCCTCGTTAGTGTTCTGTGCTCTTTATCCTGATTACATTTTGTCATGCACTTTGTTCCTTTTTTACTTTTGTCTTATTTATCTGTACAAGCAAACTCGAACTTTTTTTATTTTTGCTTTAATTATTATAAGTAAGTAAGTACAAGTTTATTATCTGTTAACAGAATTATTCTTCGGCTCTTTTTCTTGCAAATAAAAACGGGTATAATACATTTTAAATTGACCTTCAGGTAGAGTAGATGTATCTACTACTATTGCAGGCATATCGAACAGGTAGCCTGCGGGACATAACGACAATAAAATAATATTTAAATTTTTTTTAAATATATTTTTAAACAATAATGGCAATGTATAAATGATTTTATGATTGGATCAAATTTATTTGAAAACAATAATAATATTTCATTGTATTTCCCAATAAGCAATATGTTACGATAATTCCAACAGTTGATTGCTTGAAAGTATTATTATACATACTTATACGGTAAGTAGTAGTTGTTTTACAAAAGTACCCCCTGTAATTGCTTTCGTACCCCGGGGACATACGCATCCAGCGGTTGAATAACGCCGATTTTCGTTATTTACTGGTGAGATTTTTTGCGATTGCAAAATTTAAAATCGCTAAGTAAAGCCGTATAACTTATGCCAAGCATATCATTAAAAAAATATTATTTTAGATTTTATTACAATAGCAGACATCCCATGTACCTATACAAGACTAAACTGTAGGTCAGAGGTCTCAAAGTGCTCTGAGCGTTTTAATATTCAAATGTATTTCTCCATTTGATTAACATGTCTCGGTTAAAAAATTATGGTTGTTAAACCATGCAACGTATCTCTCACTTTTTAAATTTTCTATACGAAGACGTAGGCTGTATACATTTTTACCGAATTTGATTCACTCAATTATACCGATAAAATCTAAAAGCATACTTAGCACACAAAAGCTAATTATTTGATATATTTAATTAATAACTTCTCAATGAGTTGCACAAAGAGCAATTGACTATGTCACACGGCAAAATCCATATTTGCAGAACAATTATTTTGTGCAAGTAAATTCCATTAGCGAAGTTTTTAATTGTTGAGCTTCACAAAAACAGAGCTAATAAAACCTGTCAACGCTTTTGCGTGAAATTCTAAAAAATCTCGAAAAAACATTTCAAAGTGACTAACTGAAATTTGTTAACATGTAACCGTAAATTTAAACAGTTTTCTTGATCTAGGAAGTTGGTTAAAAGGTGAAAGCAGCAGATGAAAATAATGAGCAGACAAATTCAAGATTGTTACATAATTAATACGACATAATTCGTCTTATTTAAAATTACCCGAAGTAAAATAATACTATCTCTTTTAAAAGCTGGTGATGTCAGATTTTTTATATTTTATTTGAATTAAGTGTTGGGTAAATGTTATAAGTTGATAAAAGTTTCGTTTGTCGACTTCCAGCAACATGATACATTTCTGAATCTTGTTAATTTTATTTTCTGATTTATGCTTTAAATTTCACTTTCTGTTTTACCTTACCCTTGGGCTTCGCAAAGTTGTACTGAAATCGTGCGGGGTATATATCTGGTTAGAAAGTGTACAAAGATGTATTAAAATATTAGCAAGATTCTTAATTACCTATGCTGTGATGTAAAATCAGATATCAAACGTCTCAAAATGTTTAAATATATTATATTTTTGGTACAGGTAATACAAATAAATGTTCTGTTGTTTGACCGATCTTAATGTATCTACAGTAGAAAATCCTGCATTGAATTAGCCAAAAGAAATTGGCATAAGCGTGTGACCAACTACGGTCTTCTATCATTTTAATGATTAGCTATGTACATATTAATTTAAAATTACTAAATTTATATACCTACATCTTGCATTTAAAAATCTAATGTTTACATAACAATTCGCAAATTTGAATGCATATGTGTAATTGTGAGATTCGCAATCTGAGAAAAACGACATTTCCAGCGGATTCCTATTGTTTATTGTTTCGGCATTTTGAAATGGTGTATGTTACTAGTCAAATATAAACGGATATTTACACATATGCAAAATAAAATGTGGTATATTATCCACTAACCGTATAACAATATAAGAAATGCAGACCGGACAAAGGTAAATCTACTTTCTGCTCTAGTATGATATACATTTTATAAAGGTTAAAATGACATTATTAATATATCGAATAATATTTTACATTTATTACAAATACACTAAATTATAGCCATTTATTGCGTATGTAAAAGTCTGCAGAACCCGCATGTAACATTGTATTATTTATAATTAGTTAGAGGTAGTTAACCCAGGTAAAAGTGATTTAATTTTAACCAGTGACCTATATTCACTAAGACGTCTATGCTATGCGACGCTACTATTGCATGTGTTATGAACGAAATATTTGCACACATGTATTTTATTAAAATACAAATATTTTCCTTCTGAAAATTTTTATAAAAATAACATAAGTATTCGAAAGCAAACCAAATTGTATCAAAGAGAACTGAAAAGTGTAACGATTTTCTAAAATTAAGAACCTTTATTTATGTAAGGTAAATTCAGAATTCATATTCAATATAAAACTTTTTAACTTGGCATAAATTAGCAAAGCAAAGTCAATGGTAACAGAAATTAATATTAATTTATGTATTGTTTTGCTTTGAAATTTTGTATTTTCAATTGTAAAAAATAATGTTGTAAATATTTTGAATTTTCTGTTTTCTGACTAGTCGAGATTGCAACAGCTAGGTGGGAAAACCAAGTCGCTCGCCGATAAGATGGCTGCAAGAGAGGTCGAGACTAAAATAATTTGAGTTCAAATTTTGCGAATAAATTCAATTCGGTTTTGAGTGAGTAATCATTTGATTGTTTATGGATTTAAGTTGAATATTTTCGGAGAGCACTTTTTTATTGAGATTTTGGAGATAAAAAAGAAATATTAATTATTCCTAATTTATACTTATAATTTTTGTTGTTACATCCAAAACTCAAGTACAAACCCCGACTGAATTATATAGTTGATTTCCGTTTTTCACTAGATTTAATGTTATCATATACGTACATTGGGATAACGTGTTTGGATTTCATTTTTTATATACAATTGTAAGCATAATTTCATTGGGTAACTGATTTTCAGATTTAGGTGAATTGAAAACTAGATTATTAAGCGATAAAAATTGTTTTTCAGGATTATTGAAAATGAATTACCTATTTGATAAACTTTACCATATAGAGAAAAGCTTTGCAATTACACAAGCAAATTGCAGAACGTGACCAAAAACTCGTTTGAAAACGATATTGTATTTGCTTTATAGTTTATAGAACACCCATACTGTAACCAATGACGCACAATCAGAATAATTGAAAACCTTATATGTCGATATTTCAAAAATATTTTTTAAATCAGTTTTTACTATTTTATATTATTTTTTTTCCATCAGCATTCAATGCTTTCTAATTATGTCTTTTTATAGGCAGGTAACTCATACGATTTGAGTTTTTTTATGATCTCACTATCTGAACACAAATCGGAAATTATTTAAATTTTTTTTATTAACGGTAAAGTAACGGAGGCGTCGGACAAAGCTGAAACTCCGATTATAATAGTGGTATAAGTGGACAAATTAGTTCTATTTGTGTTTATCAAATTAATTATGTTTAAAATTAAAATTTCAGGTAAAAAGTTGACTTTCACAGAACATTTTTATTTCGCAAAAAAATAGTTGTTTGTGTTAAGATTAGTATCTACTTATATGTACATCGGCTTGTATGTATTTTATGCTATAAACAGATTAAACATTTAAACGGAATATTCCACATTGAAAATTTTGAAAAATATACCAGTATTATAATTTTTGAATTGATATGTATTTTTGGCGATCAAAATAAAAGTAGTTTTTGCATCTTAATAAATCTGTTCGTAAAGAGATGTAGTATAAATTAGGCAAAAGTTAATGTATTTTTCGTCCATACGATATATTATACAAACATTAGCTTCAATTTATCACGTTAACATATTTAAATTTTTAGGATGCTATTTTGATGCATCAACAGCCCACACTTTATTTTTGGATCTTGGTGCAACTTCGTGGAGAATTTTGTATTTCACTTTTTATTATTTAATATAAATATTGTGCACAGACATCGTTTGCACGTTTTTATGACACGATTTTATGAAACACAATGTATTTCGAGGCTTTTTCTCCCATTGTAAATGAATTGTTTAGATAAATTTTAAGATTGTAATTATTTTAACAACAAAGTCGATATTACAAAATCTTCTATATTTTTTACAGTATTATTGGCAATAATTATTAAGGTGAAGATTTAATTGTCGACGTAGTTATTTTTAAACATTACTCATTTTTTCCAATAATAATAATTATAGTTTCAAATAATTTATTCTCTATTAAAATTCTATGTCAATAAACTGTGAAACATGAATGAATAATTAAAAACCAGTTATATTATGTTATAGAGAGAATATATTTTTAAATTCTTAATAAAAACTAATCAATATAATATAAATTATGAAAAGGTTATGTAATCGATGCCATATTGATATAATTTACTGTAACTTTATAGGTAAAAAAAGCCCATATACCAGTACATGAAATTTTTTTAAAGCAATGATCGCAGGGGAGTCACACAGGTGACTTTTCAGTTTTTCTTTACAAAATGAACTCAATTGAAAACCGTTAAAAATATTTATAAACCATAATAGGGCTAGATTACGATTTACAAGAAATCTTGCAAAATTCGTTCCAAGTTGTAAAATTATTGCAACATCATTAGCCACACCCATCTCATTTGGTAATTTTGATAAAGGCTTTATTGTATTGGCAAAAATTCCAGTTTTTATTTCAACAATAATGTGTAGATCCTCCAAAGACAAATTATACAACAATGATTAAATTGAAACGAATTCAGACAATAAGTAAATAGTTGAGATCATAAGTTTGTTTAAGAACAATTTAATAGCATCGTAAAATATAATTTTATTTTTTGTTAGTTTAGTGAAATATAGAACCTATATACTACGATGACATTTTTATACGAAAAGGTGGAAAAATATGAAACCTAAATTTTTTGTAGGAAACGACACCAACGTGAAAGGTTTTCTATGCTAAAGAAGTTTGAAATTAATAATAATTATGGGTCTCTAGAGAACGTTAGTTTTGCGTTTCTGAGCAAACACAAACGAAGGGTGTGCATTCAAGAATTCTTTTAGATAACAAAAAATTTGTTTTTAATAAATAAATTATAATAATCAAAACTATTTCCAATTTTTTTTTAATTTTAAGATTTGCAGCTACACTATTTCAAGTTCATAATGCAATAAACAAATAAGTTAACAAGTGCGATAAATTATGATCACAAACCATTACAAAACTAATGTTCTAAGATATAACATATGCAAAGTTTTAGAACCGGACATTAAAATAATGAAATTACTTTTACCTTTGTAATCTTAATTTCATAATTTTATGCTTAAATGGTTCTCTGTGCTTCCATACACTTGAAAAGTGTATTATTAGTGTAATGAAAACGGATGATGCTTGTTACATTGTTAAATTTTGGCAAATGCAGTAAGCCAATAAACCGAAGAAGTATTATTATAGTACAATCATTATTGTTTACAAATTTCATGCATTCTAAAATTATTACTCAAGACTTGGTAAGACTTCCTTTACCTAACAAAATTGAAGAATTGTTCATTTTATTGCAATAATAAAATTAGCGAAATATTTCCCAAAAATAATTTAAAAACTAGACTTACTAGGTTTTTGAATTGTGTACTGGTAGCAAAATAAAAAAATAGGTAGTATATAATATAGAAACGAAGATATTGTATTAATATACTGTAGTTATTTATGTAATATTAGATAACCAACCAGTAGGTATAAGTAATAACCATAAACTTGCATTTCTTTTCTTTTTAATTGCACTTAAATATTAAATCATGTATTTACAGCCTCATGTACAACTATGTACATGCTCAAATCGCAAAACTATCAAATCAATCAATAGCTGTATTTATAGTGCATGTTAAACATTATAAGTCATGCAACTCCATAAACGATACATTGCATGTAGATGTATGTATGCAGATTTTTGAAAAGTAAAATAAATTATTGATTCCAACTGGACAATATTGACAAGTACTACCACTTTACACACAATACTTCTTCCAAGAGATTTTTTATAAAACTTCTTCTAGGCAAATTGATTATGCGAATTAATTTAAAAAAAATCAATCGCAAAAAATCAAGATTTTTCAGCAAGCATTTAAAAGAAGTTCAATAACCGCTTAACTATTCACGCCCGCAATAAATTTCCCATTATAGAGTTTATAAAGACCATCGATACAAATTGTGATCTTGAATAAATTTTAAAGTAATAAAAAATTTATGTGGATTAAAACAATACCAGTTTATTTTTAACAATTTTCTCTCACTCGAAATCATGCAAATATAATACATAGATTAGAAATTTGTTTAATTAAAAATAATTGTTATAACGGGGTTGACAAGCATTTAACCCCCCGGTTGTTACGATGATGAAGTGACAAAAAATGTAAAAAGCAAATCAATAAAAGGTACACAAACTCAAGTGCCTGATATGGTTTTTGAAAATCACCTAACAAATAAATTTATCTGAGTTTAAACAGAGGATATTGTGAACAATAATGCATTGTTATTGGTTTCCTTTTATTGATGAAAAGCTTCGGCACAATAAAGGCAACGAATATATAAACGTACAAAAAAACTGTGAAATTGTAGCATTTTTGAAAAAATTTAAATCGTAAATACGAAATATTTCTGTAAAAAAATAAAAAATATATAACAGTGTTAGTATATAACTCGTGTATCCATATAAGCGCCACACAATAGTGAATAGCGTAACTACATACGAACTCACGACCTTTCAAGGCAGTTTATTGACCCGCGTGACGTATGCGGAAGTAACGACGACGTCACAAACAGAATCATCGACTACCAACTGATAGCAACCCGCAATACAGATGTAACTGACTCACGCGTCGCTTCACGATTCCGTTAAAATATTGATGTAAACTGTAAACTCTCTCTGTCTAAATTGATTAATTTAATAGCTAATTCTAACACCTTCCTTAATAGTATTAAACAAAAACGCACACTATATTGATCTAGTTCGATTTTTAAATTTTTTTAACTTGAACCTACGCAGAATTGTTTGCGGAAGTAACGCAAAACACGTTAATTGCGGCAGGAAAAATACAGTATACGTAAATGAATATATCACATTGTTTTTGAGATAATGGATTTTATGGTTGTGCAATAAACAATACACACTGATAGGTGATAACATATCGTTTAGCCATAGGTCGGTCACCTTTTTAATCTACAAGAGTACAATATAAAAGCTTAATTATTTGCTCAACATTTTCAATTTTGCTTTTTAGCCATTCGTACTCCTCAGACTAAAAGATAGATATTTCCAGACCGAATAAATAAAAGAATTGTCTCTTACAAAAATATATTTTCCATTAGATGTAAGTATGTAAGCCATATTAACTTCTTTATTTTGAAAAGCACACATTAATTCAACTTGGCTCGCGAACAGTCCACACCGTCTACACTTTTCAGCGTCTAAACAATCCGAACTGCCCAAAAACACAAAAAACCTTTAGTAATAAAATTATTGTACTTCGGTACCTACTTCATTGAGTGTTAATTATAACTGCAACTTCACAGAAATACCACGGCAAAATTCAAGGCCTGCAACTTGCACAGTCTCATTTCTAATGTTATATTTGCCCGAGAAAAAATATTTACAGCAATCAGATTATTCGGTAATTTTATTAAATTTACTTTAATTTTCTTAATTTATACAATAGTAAATTATTGGAAAAGTAATAACTACAACTAGTCATGAAAAGCGACATTTTCCGTACGCCCAGTACGAAAAAATAAAACTCTTCATAGTGATTTGATACAAAACTATTTTGAAAATTATTACATACCGGGGTAAATAAAAAGTAAATCGCACGTGTGAAAAATTACTTTTCCGCACTAATGCGGAAAAACTTATTTTACCTTACTCAAACCAATATGGAAAAGTTGAACTTTTTCAAAAAGTAGTAAAAAAAATAATAATATTCCAACATAATGTATGGAAAAGTATTGAAATTCTTGAACAAGAAAGTTTTACTGTAAACCCAACGAAAATTAAATACTTCGTGTACAAATAGCATTAAAAAGGAAAACAAATCGAAGGAAGTTCTTGATATAGAATCCTGAATAACATTTCATTATTTTAGCATAACCATAACGCGATTTCTGTCTAGTTCTCCCTAAAATGAAGACAATATACACACTAAGTATACCCACTCGAGTTTGTCTTGTTTCAAGCCATTTTCAGTTTTTGCCACTTCTGTGTACAAGTAAACAGTCCTGCCTCTTTGTTAATCTCTTTTCGAAACAATAAATTATGAAGTCCTCTGGCGAGGGTGACTCGCTAAAACAGCAGTTATTAGTGTATCAGTCTTTCATTTAATTTATAAATATAATTTCATACAAAATATCAAGAGCACTGGAAGTTGTTGTTTACATAATCTAGGCCTTATTATATCACCGATGGATCGGAAGACTGAGCTGAAATACCATAATGTTTGAGATTCAGACGCGGAACTTCCGCTTCGTATCTCATTGAGCAGATTCACCATTAGGTTTATAGGAAGCAATTTTTAAATTATTTTCTACCTTGGTTCAACGGCATCAATTGCTCAAAGCTTTAGCGTGAAAAGAACATGTTTTTTTTTTCATAAATATTTTCATAATTATTCTACATTACATTAACGGAATAATAAGACTGTCAAATTACAATATCCTGAAATATAATTATGACATTTGAATAAAAGGGCATACAACGTGAATGTCAATTTCCACTTAAAAGTTACAAAAACTATTCAATTCCGATGGAAATTTTACTTTAATTCGTATCTGATGCAATTTCAAAAGGTGGTGCAACCAACATGAACTTTAAAAAAATTAATAAAACAGCCAGATCACCAATTATCTTCTTTATTCTCGCGAGAATGCATGCGGGATAATTTTAAATTTAAAACCAGTATTTTTAATATCGAAACGGGTTTTTGAATTTTGATGGCTGGTTTTACAATGTTTTAGATGATGTATGACCCATATAATTAACTTAAGTCGAAAATGTTTTGTAAAAATTCAATTTCAGCAAAAGTTTCCATTCGAAAGCTTGTTTCCGCTTATTAGGGCCTGGATAAAGGTACTTGAAAATAATAATGTTGGCAATTTCTAATTTCTTCTAAAATCTGCAATCTTTGCCAAAATTTAAACAAGGTTCATGCAGCTAATCCGTCATCCGTACTATCTTTTTCTTTTTCCACTCTCCATAACGCTGGAAGAGAATTATATAGTGCTTAGCTACGTAAATGGGGCTATAATACGGAAAGATCTCGAAAATGAAGACGGTCGAAATGTAAAGTCGCCAGTTTCTTATCAGTAGCATTTTTAAGATGTCGTTTTCCAAAATTGCATTCAATTTCAAATGCAGCTTTGGTGAATCATAAAAAAACGTTTCTATTAAAGGAAGTAAAATAAGTGGGCGTACAGCTTGTGATGAAAATTTTAAGCTGTATTTATTTTGTTGTTGATCTAACGGTGAATTTACAAGGTAAACCTGATGATTCAATGTACTCACACACGCAGGCAAGTTAACATAACTTCGTCGACACGGCACGGCTCGGTCGAAGAAGTAACGGATTCAGAAGGATAACTGTACCGTGGCGCTGCTAACCTAGTGCCTAGCAATCCCGTAATCGTGCAGTCGAAAGATCCGTATCGTAAGTTTTCTATGGCGATTTTCTCAAGTAAACAAAAGAAAAGAAATTCAAACATAAAAAATGTAATTTAAACTTTTTTAATAAATCAAGAAAAACAATATTGTTCTATTTATTTTTTATCCTTGAAGAAGAAATTTCGACTCTTGTTTACCGAATTATTTTCAGATATTTTTCAAGATAATAATGGAACAAATAAAAACGTTACAAAAGTTTCACTTTCACAATATCCTCGAAAATGTATTTTGTTGTTATTGTAACTCATAAGAGAGGAGCGACGACTTACCAGAAAATGTTTTATGATTTTCTGTAATGTTCAAACAGAGCAAATGTGGAAAAAGGCTTGAAAAATTTATCGGTAACCGTACTGTTTTTACATGATTTTATGGAGATAGTACCTACTGTTATTGCTCGAATCGGAATTTGAGGATTACATGTTTCGTTAAATTTTCTTCTTACTTCTTTTAAATTTTAAATAAAAGAAATTGATTTAAAAATGTCTTAATATAATAATGATAGTACGAGCGAGTCAACATTTTCAAAACAATTTACTTTATAACCTATTCTAGTTTTACGATATTTTAGTGTAATGTGTTTACCTTTACCTGTCATAACCGTATGTGATGGTGAAGGAGACGATGGAGGCGGCTGCGACTTAGTGCTAGGGGTGGTTTCCATGCGATTTTCAATGCAGGTTTCAGGAGGCGGAGATCCATCATCCACCTCCTGCAGTTCAACGGTAATCACCTCTTGATTTTCCAGTTTTATGAAGTTATTAAAATGTTAAATTAAATTTATTACGCGTATTAGGAATGACCTTTTTCCAAAGCACGACACGAAATTAAAGCTTTTAAAAAATTATCGAAAAGTACACTTACAAAATTTTGTATAAAAAAGAGTTACCACATTTAATTCTAACAAGAAATATAGAAAAACATGAAACGCTTCCTACAATAAACGATAGGTTCGTCTTTGTTACGCACTTTTTTAATTAAAAAATTCTTGGATTCCGTTTATTTCGAAAACAAAACACCAAAACCTTAACCGATTCAATACCAAGATTGGTGTTTAGTCAATTCAGTCGATTTGTAAATTAAGATGGCTAGTTGGAATTCAGTCTGTCCCAGTCTTAAGGTAGTATTTCCGTAATTATTTATTATATCAATAATCGAATATTGCTTTTTACTTATTAATGACAATATTAATAAATGGTATGTCTGTTATGAAAGTAGCTAACAACCGTACAACTTCGTCCAGTCAAAGCAAAATGAATCGATGCAAGGCCTCTTTGTTGAAAGAAAAGAAATCGAAGTCGCATAAACAATTCAAAAAACTATCTTTTATAATAGAATATATAGTTAAGCAATAAATAACAATACAATTTCTTATATTATTGAAAAATCAACGCCGTTACTGTGGTATAATTAAAAACACAAAACGATTATAAATTATAACAATCGCATTAAAATTTTTAATGGAAACACTAAATTTTAAAAATCACAATGTAGAACACACCAGGGTTTAAAATTTCATGTTCGAAACGCAAAATTTTGTCAACACACCAAGAATTAACGCTCTCGTAATCAATATTTTTGGATCGATTTCAATGCAGCATTACATGTCTTGTAATTTGTTATTCGTTTTAACTAAATAATGCCTTTCACAAATCAAACATAACCGTTTTAAAAGTTTCTTATTTATTGTTTTCTGTTTTATAATTTAAAAAGATTTTTTAATCAGAGTCTATTTTGTATAACACCGTAGTATACTTCGATACTACACCGTAAAAGCGCTAGAGTCGAGATCTTTTCACAAAGCTGAAAAGCGCTAAAAGTTCATTTCCATTTAAAACAATTATTTAAAGCTTTAAATAATATTTACTAACTGCATAATATAATATAAACGTATTTATTAACGAATCGAACTCAAATTTCATAAAACTTATCCGTTGTCGCCGAAAAAAAGAAAATTATTGATTTACTTCAAATTTTCGTATTTCCCGACAGTCAATAGTAGCATCTTAAAATTTTTAATAAAAATTTAAAAAGTATCATTATCGAAACCAAACCGCATTGTTATTTAGTGTAAACTTGACTCCACCAACGCAAGCGCTTTTATAAGGGTGAATTGCAAAATTCGATCGGAGATGGTTGGTGGCATTTACCTGTACTGAACACCAACAAAAACTTAAAACTAAAAAATTGCCAAGTTAAACAATTACGGCGATTGGAACGCAAAATTTTCGATCGGGTGCGTCTGTATATAATCCAAAAGTTTTTATTCGAAAAAACATTTTTTAACTTTTCAGGAAAATTTGAATATTATAATTTTTAAAAGTCAGAGAATTTAATTAATTTTTCGCTTACGGTGTTCTTACAAAATTACCTTTATTTAGTCAATGTACAGGGTGTATTATTTCAACGATCCACTAAATAATTGTGCGCAATACAATAACAATTGCAAACAACAATAAATTATTACATCAGAATATATTGTTTTTTTTACTATTTGGAATATTGAATATATTCTCAATAATTGAGATACATTCTTCATTTTCGCGCTTGTATTGATTTAATTATGGAAAAAACGAGACGTAAATATACCATAGGTTTAAAATCCTAAGCATCTTAATTCAACTTTTCCAACTCCTCATTAAAACATGATGAGAATCTAGACTAGGAACGTAACATATTTCAATGATAATATTCAATCAATGTACGTATGGATTAAGCAATATGCAATCTTTCTATTGAGCCATGAAATGAACTCGGTATTCAAATCAAAATTTTTTTTATTTTACATTTTAAAAATAACTTACAGAAAAAATCTTGACATTTTCTGTTTGGAAGAATTTTAAAAACTTGGAAATAGTAATTAATGATCAGAAGTTTATATTCGGACGAAAAAATTTAGCTCGGCTAAGCTTAATAATTTAAAGGAGTTTGCCTCTTCTAATAGGCTGGTAATTGTTGGTAATTACTCTTCTCTGTCTTCCTAATATTTTTCGTTCGTTCCAAATTTTAACTATTGGTATTTATGTAAAAAAACATATTTGGTGGATATTATGATCGAAAACAACTTTCAGGTATGTGGTTATAAATTCTCGCCATCGAGAAGAGTAAAAGTAAATATAACACAGAATATTCAGAAAAAAAAAATTGTTTTGCTTCTATTATTAACCACCCATTATTAGGGGCTGACAATAGCATTATATCTTGTTGGTTTTGTTTTACAGCAATTTCTGTAATTTATAATTTAATTTAATTCTGTAATTTAAGCTGAACTCGAAGCTATTATTAAATATCTTCAAACAAAGCCAATGACTCCTAAGGAAATTCACGCTGATATCAATAATATCCTGGGCGAATAATTATATTCTGTCAAGAGGACTAAGTATTACGTGATTAGGAGAAACCTGGTAGGTACTTCGTTTTTCTACAATAAAGTATCAAAAGTTGTGTTTTGTGCTCATGTTTGTTCTTAAATATTTAATTTCTTTTATTGAATTTATGTCCGGCCACCTGAAGAGGTGCAAAAATGTGTGGTCAGTGCGTTTTCGTGGAAGTTTTTGTCTTTTGTGAATTTAATTTTATTTTTTCAGTATTGTCAACATGTATTTGTAATTATTGTTTGTTTGCTACCGGTACGCAGAAATTGCGGTATCGTCTGCGTACATGGTCATGGTCATCTTTTGTAATGTTGATATGTCGTCGATAAATAATTTAGAAAGTTTCTCAGGCCATCCCAAACATTGGGAAAAATTGGTAATTTATGCCTTGTTAATTTTAACAGTCATAGCTCATAGCATATAAAGAAAGGTACGAAAAAAAGGTCCTGTTGCAGTCGGTTAAAAAAAAATTCTTTCTGTTAATTTTGAAATAATGTTGACCAGGCTGATCGGTATGTAACTTCTCGGTTACGTCACATCAATGGTCAAGTCTGTACTGAATTAATTTAGTATTGAAGTTTAGCAATGTTTTTAGATTGACATCAGTATGACTAGAAATACATAATATTCTAACGGAACGGCACTCTTAAAAAATTATTTCAAAAACTTTACAAAACAGTATATTTCAATAAAAATGAGTAAAGCAGATGCAAATGACTAATCCGCTGCTAGTTAACCGACCATTTAATTTTAAACAGTAACATTACAATAAATTTATTTACCTAAGTAATTGCAAGTTTTAAAAAAAGTCTGTTGTTCACTATCATTAATGGGACTAATACCCCTTTAATCGTCAGAAAATAGCTTTACATGTATTCTTTACAATGTAATGCTGTATTTATAGCTTTATTGTATTATTATGTATATAAACAGGGCTACAACAACATTCGCAGTCGAATTTAGGAAAATAACATGATAAACCAGTTTTTTGAGATGCTGAACGGAAATCTTCCCGTTGTAACGGGTAAGAATAAAAATATTATCGACCTAATAGTAGATTATATGACAGGGGCGTAAAATAGCTTATTAATCGCGAAATCCACAAGACTATAATTAATAAGTAGTTTACTTTCTAATGAAGTGTACTATTTTATTTGCTCCTGAAAAATTAATTAAAGCAAACAAATTTGAATGAAAATACAACACAACAAGATTAATTAAAAATTGCATGTTAATTTAAAAATATGATTGTCGTAGGTACTAGTTGGTATTAATTAGAACTAAATAATGAACTAATTTTATTATTTAAAAATTATGGTCCCGGGCTCCTAAGCATTCGCTTATTGATATCGGGTCCGATTTAGTGGCCTAAGTGCGCGTAGGGATATCTCCCTGCCCTCCTACCTAAAATTCAGAATCTACAAGAGTGCATTGGAGGGTATTCCATACCCCCAGACCCCCCGGATTACACCAATTGTTTTGTGAATTAAATAATGTTTTGATACTTTGGAACCGAAAAAAACTGGTTTCGCTGCTAAGTCTAAAAGTAATTTTTTCTGCACATCAGGGAGTAAAAGTCGAAACATATTATTTTAGTCACAAAATAGTTGGTCTGGGGGGTCTGGACGGTATGGAATACCACCCGGTGTACTCTTCTGAATTCTGGATTTTAGGTAAGAGGGCAAAGAGATATTCCTACGCGCACTTAGATGCAGCGACTCTCCGTCTTGTCACTCCTTAAGCCATGCTGCCTCCAGGATGAATTCGATCGAGACAGCTGCATCGGAGGTAGTACAATGAGCCAATGACGGTGCGAGGGTAGCTAGGGCCCGTAAGCAAATATACAAAATGGGCCCCTAACGAAACAATATATTAATTTTGAATTGCATATATTAATTAAAAATCTCTTTTTTGGGATTTACTACCCTTTATGGTCCCGGGCCCCTAAGCATTGCTTTACATTCGCTTATTTTAGATCCCTAGAAATTCAGAATGAAGAGGTTTTATATTTGCCGCCAAATTCATATTTTCTCATTTATTGTGTAAGCAATGCAATAATAAAATAAAAGGTATTAGTACTTGCACAAAAATTAAAATTTGTTTTTTTTTGTATTTTTCAAATGAATTTTGGAAAATTTACGACACTGCAGTCACGAAGCGTATGATATACGGTAACTTAACACCCAGTCAGTCGTGTTACCCCAAAAAAAATTGAGCATGCCATATATTGATCAAGAAAATAACCAAATTCAATTTACACATACAACTTTTTCCAGGCAAATCATATTTCTTAAAAGGGTTTATTTTATTCTTATCCCATTTTAAAACAATTTTGAAGAAAATGAAATTTTCAGACACAAAAATAAAATCTTTTTCGATCGATGATAACATTTTTGTTCGTAATCGTAACGATGGAAACAGGCCTGCCTTTACTGTATATTTTTAGAAATTACTTTGTTTGAAATAAACCAAAACTTTCATTATTTATAATTTGTAGATGGGGTTATTTTTCAAAATAAAGAATAATTTCTAAAGAGTATCGAGTGTTATTATGTATCTTTCTACAGTTAACCTAAATATATATTGCTGTGTTTTATTTTATCAGGCTTGATCTAGCTTAATGGAAATGCAAAAGTTGGTATATTATTTTTGATAACTAGTTTGTTGCTTTTAAATTTTTATGGTTTACAGCGCACATGTTTTGTAATGGAAAATTTTACTTGGAATCATACACCAAGGTTGATATTAAAAGTACAGTAAGTACATAGCAGCAAAACTACGTACCTATAGTACTATTGATTTTTGTATTTTTGTTTAAACTACATGCCATATTCTCTAACCCTTTATTATCTAAAATCAACGGCCGCGGTAAAATATATATATAAATGTCAGTTCCTGTTATTTTCGATTTGGAAAATTAGGTAATCGATAAAAATTGAAATAATCGGAAAATATAAATGTGTGATTGTCATCTAGTGCATTCAAAATCAAGCAATAAAATGATTAAGAATACTATAAAGTTCTTAGAACTATAAGAGATTCATAGTGGTTCAGTAACGACTGACCTACAAAAGTGTGAAGATTGCTAGAACATTTAACAATTTAGTTATTCTATTAGCGTGACAATATAAATAGCAAAAGGTGCGGTGGGGCCGTATGGTGTTAAACGACTTCTGCATAACAACCGTAAACACAATGTGACCCCAGACTCTTCAGCATAACCCATTATACGTGCAGTGCTTTCACAACTAATAAGTGGGTAAAGACGTGCAAAATTGTACTAGGCAATAACTTAATTTTCTACCGCTAAATTTTTATAATACACATTTATTAGAAAAACTATAAACACCGCGATCCATTTTTTTGATTTGCTGCAATCCATTGCTTTGTAAAAATGCAATTCCGTAACTGTAATCGATGACAACAGTTAATAAGCAGAAGCTGATCGGCTGATAATTACCCATGTTGTAGATGGTAATAAAAATTATCAATTTTAATTTACAGTTTGATAAATATTTGAGTTTTTATTAAATCAAAAAAATTATCCTTATGTTACTTAATTTACTAATAATAATTTTATGTGTACGTCGATTATGTCGAAATTCCTAAGAAAAAACATATTGAAATTGGTAAAAAATAAATCTACAGTTTAAAATCGATCGTATCACGATCTAACTGTAAATTTAATAACATGACATATGATCCTTTCTTCATAAAAGCATCTACAGAAAACTATTATAATATGCTCGAAACCATTTACTGTAAGCGTGGGAGACAACAAAACGTTTAACAAAAAATAGCAAAATCAAAAGTGGGTCCTGTTACAATTTTTCTATTGAACATTATGCAATTTGATAATGGAGGAAGTATTATTGGCAAACATCTCCATCTCCATTCTTGATGAGCGAGCGATGACGGATTTGGTTCGTTGTATTGTTAACATTTTATTATAATTTGTAGTATTTCAATTGTAAGATTTTATAATTAAATTTAAGTTGAATGTACCTAGTAAATTTTGCAAAAATTGTATCTATGAAACGATAGGTGTTGTATGTGCAACGTTGCGAAACATTAAATTTGATTATTACCATATTTAGTAGCAAATTCTTTAGAGTAATTTATTCTGAATTATAGTACCGAAAATTCCATCACAAATTGGTAATATAATTTAAAGAGCAATAACCTAAATGCTGGTGCCTGAAATTTGGAATTTCTTATAATTTGGAAATTATAAACTTTTAAAGCTGGACTTGCGTTGGAAAACAAGATCGTCTTCGTCGAGTCCAAATACACAGATTATAATTGAAACGAGGAAATGAAATTAAAAATTTACAAGGCGAGAAAACCTAGTCAACCCGTTTCATTAATTTCCAACGCGAATTTGAATTAAATAGCGTATTTTAATAGATTCAAAAGCAGATAGGTGTACGCTATTTTATTATCATATATTATATTTAAACAGAATTTTAACAAACCATATGATTTGACACGCAACGGCTTTTTATAAAAAAATTGAATTTGTATTTTAAAACTGAAAAATAGATTTTCCACGTGATCGAATCTATACAACATTTTGGATTTTAAGCTGTAAATTTCTTATTCGGTCCTTTAATTTTAAAACTACCTGTTAAATAAGGAAGAAAGTAAAATTTACGAATACCCGGTTTATACATTTATTTTTGTACAAATCTCTAGCTCAAACTTTTGCTTTCGAATGTTAACCTAAATATGTAATCGTACACTTCCACAAAGGTCAGCTTTGGGCCAGTGACCAGACGGATCGATCTTAAGGTTTCGTGTAGACAATTTTTAATTAAGGTGAAACTTTTAAAACTAACTTTAAAAAAACAGTTTAGTTTTAAAATTAACATAACCAACATAATCCAAAATCTTGAGTTGGATTTGCATGCTAGTTATACGATATACCATCCATTAATTATTACAAAACTGAATTTACATACATATTACATTGCATTGTGAAAATATGTCATATTTTTGTGACATTATGACATTTAGATCGCAATATAAAATATAGGGGAGCATTTATAGTAAAAAAAGAAAAAATGTTACACCGAAGAAGTTAAATTCGATCGACGTTATTTTAATGTTCTGGTAACAGTAAATCACAGGGATTTAAGTAAAATAAAATCAAATCCGAATTTTACTTGAAGAGATCCTACGATATCAACAAACCCTATAGCAGACAATAATTTAGGTTCAGCGACCGAGTGTACTACCGAAATACCAACTCAACACGCACACACGTTTCGGCCACTCACACCTTTCTTTGCATCGGTAATGATGTGGCTCCACGACTTTTTGTATGACTTCTTAAAGCATTTCTTTTTGACTTAACTTATTTTCTATCTTATCGAAAGCAACAACCAATTAAAAAAACAAAGAAATGACTGGGCTTTATCAAAGAATGTAATCGACAAAAAATTTTCATTCGATGTTTTCCACCTGACAAATTTTCTCAAATTTTCTTTATATTAAACTTATTAGATTCTAAAACATGAAAATGTAATATTTTATCATAGACATCCTTTTAATTTATATTTAAATATTATATCGCTCACCGAGAATATATTTTTCGGTGCGGAAGTGAACATGTTTGGAAATAGATAAAAGGTCAATACCTCGGGAACATTTATGGGTGGTTTCACACATGGAAAACTGGGGGGTCCAAGATCAAAATTTTATAATACATAATTAAATTGATAGTTAGGCAATCAAAATATAATACTTTTGTCAAAGTTGCCATTAATTAAAAGGAGTCGTTACGTGTTGGAGGGAACCATACATTAATTTAGTTCGTGCACGAGCTTCTTATCTAAATTACTGTGAATTCTTTTTATGTTAAAAAATGTAAGTTTTTATCGATAATCATCTTTATAAAATGTTTAATTGTCACGCTTTTGTTTTTAAATTCACAAATTGAAAACGGGAGATGATTTCTTCCGCTCAATGCAAATTAGCCAGAACCTGCCTACCGGTTTTTTTTTCAAAGAGTTGTTAATCACGATATAGTTAGCATTTTCACACATCATAAAACATTTGCTGTAGCAAAATAATAATACGACCATTAAGAAGAAACTTTCAAAGAGGATATAGTAATTTTAACTGGGCATTTTTCATTAAAGCCATTAAGAATTAATCTCATACCGGACACAAAGGAGTGTTCGCTTACAGCTATAAATTCCGAAACGGTATCTCCTACCTTTAAAAAAGTTCCAAAATACGTATAACCCGTTAGGTACCAACGAATGCGATCGAATTTATACGACCATTACGAAATACCATCGCATCTTTTAACTTACAATTATTATTAATATTTACAGTTACTATAAACCAAGAGTTGCTCAAAAATAAGCTGCGGAAGGGGGTTCGTAAGTTGCAACATAATCGAAGCAAGTTCAACAAAATTGCTTATCCATCCTCCCCCAAAACTACCGACGTGCACATTTGTTGTCACATATGCAAATAAAACTAATTAATACGAAAGACAAAAATATCGATGCAACTCACCTCTGATAGTACTGGGCATTGTAATATTTCCTAGAACTTATAATATCAAAACTGATTTCAACACGACGGTTTGCTTGCACTTTTGTAATAATGCAAAATTATCGAATTCTTGCAGTTTGGCACGCGAAACAGATAGTGATGACACTTTTAATGTTCAGTCAAAGCAAAAAAAAACCAGTTTTATATTAAACCAAATAAAAAATTCTGGTCTATAAGCGGGCCCAAAAATGTAGAAAACACTGGAAACCGCTATTTTCACGTAAGATGATTATCTTTTTTCTTCTTAAATGTTCCGTACTTTCCACAAAACATGTTTGAAAAATTAAATCACTTTCAGCAACGAGTCCCCCATAAAAACACGTTCCTACACCAAATAAAAATAACAATTATTAATTTATGATTCAATAATACCATAAATACTTATGATAAGTGCATTGACATTACGGAGTAGATGACATCTGCAGTTACATACTCAAGCAATAAGATTTATAAAAATTACAATAATATTCTCTTTTAATTTTCATTGTTACGTGCATTTTTTGTTGCTTAATTTTCAGTAAATATTACAGAGTAAGCAAGTATTTTTGAATCAAAATACAAAGTTTGCATTAAGACGTCATTATTCTAACTTTAGACGCCTATCGAGTTACAATTCTATTTTAATAATGCCCATCGAAAAGTTTGGTAAAAATAAAAAATAATTAAAAACTCCTAATGCAGAGAAACTCGCCCAACAGAGAAATATTATTGATACTTTCACGTTTCACTTTGTTACTGAAAATATGATGTTTTTTTATTAAAAATTCCAATTGTTATTGTTTGTTTATCAAATCGCTAAGCAGCCAATCCTATCTAGCTCAAGTCTCTTTTCAAAGAAAGTTCCACCGATACGTAGAGAACGCAACGGGTTCTTCAAACAAACATTGGAAAGTTGGAAAACAAACACGGACGTCTTTTAGATTTTTAATTTCTTGATTAGATAAAACTCGAAGAAAATTCCAGTATCTTCATAATCTGCGGTCGTTGTGCAAACAAACTGCAACGAGATATTATTTGATAACAACTGAAACGCGTTGTCGATAAAAACAATAACAAAGCGATAAAAAAATGATTCGGTGACAAATGCCAACTGAAAATTTTGAATATCGATAACAAGCGGCACAACAAATAATTAACAAGAATACTTCGATTGTTAAACTTGCAGTGAATTATATAACAATGGCTAAGTAAATGCGATAAACTATCGGTTCGATAACGAAGGTATTGTTAAAGAAAGTACTGCTTTTTTTTATTATCACAATCATTCTGAATAACAAGAGTAAAAGAAAATTCGAGGCATTGAACTTGTACTTGAATTGCAGTTCACTGTTTCACTTGGCCTAACTCTTTTTAATTATGAAACGTTATCCATATAATCCTGTGTAACTTTCACACTTAATTCATAATTCAAAAATTATCGAATAACCGTTTTCCTGTTTGAATTATTAGTGTACGTAAAAATGACTATTATCTTATGTAAATGCACTTGACATTGGTATTTGGTATGATAAAAATTCAAAAATATTGCGATTCGATAGTCGATCTTACTTATAGTGTGAGGAATAAAGGAAATATCCGCAAATGATACACCACTGAAACGATCACCAATTATTAGTTCAATTGACACCACTTTTTTCACTGATACCCTTTTTTATTTTGAAACAACCCGAAATATTATTAGGTACACACTGGTCCAAAACGCACCTGTTGTACCGCGGTGCGCCAGAGACTGAGCGGGCCAGGTGAGAAGGTAACGGAGAGGTCACTGACACACCACCGGCTAACGGAACGCGAGCTAGCGGTACAAGAGCAGTTACCTTACAGGACCGTGTGTATGCGTTAACGTCACTACGTCTAATCGGAGTCTCTTCAACTTTTACATTACAACACCATAGAAGAAGTCGAAACTCTTGATGTCACGATCACTCAAGATAAACAGTTTTTCTTGGTCATTACCAACGCATGTGTCGGTTGGTGGTCGTTCACCAAAATCTCGTTTGCCTTTCTTCACGATGCATGCACACTAACATCGCCCGGTGCATTCCGATTTCTCAATAACCACGTAATCGACAAAACGAATCAGCTTTTTTATAACCAACACGAAAATTTCCAAAAATAAGCCAGAGATTTTAATCGGCGACGATAACAAAATTATTTGATGTGGTCCTTCCTTCAATTTTACTATTATCATAAACTACATCAGAATTATAACATATTTGTGAACTTACTTCTAGGCATTAATTAAAATTAATTAAATCAAATACAACTTAGATTCGACTAATTAATTCAAATATTTCATAACAAAATAAACCAAGTTTTACTCAAATATCACGTTTCTAATGAAAAAAGCTTTCCAAATTGGCATTAAGAATTTATCGATTTCCAACATTATTTGCTTTATTTCTTATACACGACGTTATTATATCAATTAACTAAATGATCAAAAAAATTTATTTTACGTATACGTTATTTTTTATCGAATTGGAACCACTAATATTCAAGTACCAACAAATAATTTCCTTTAATTTAATTGCTAAACTCAGTCATCGGAAAAATATATTTTTCAACTTGTGAAATGTAATGAAATAAAAATTTATTTCAACACTAATAAAATTCAATATTATTATTTATTAGTATGCTCTTTTTATGATTATTGTCATTTGATACAATCTACGATCTAAAAAAATAGGTAGTAAAATTTTTTCTCTTGGTGTTGATGTCAAAAAGGATTCCACGTCAACACTCCGAAAATAAATCAGGGTTTGCGGGAAAGGGGGGTATCGAAAATCTTACGGACCCTTAAGTGGGGATCCGACGTATTCCTTACGTAAGTTTCTTAAAATACATTTTTGTGTTGAAAATGTGCAAAACAGTGCCTGAAAATAATGAAAATCTAGTTACTGACGCTGGTGAAGTTCTCTGCTTTCCAGAGTTGCAATGTTTTAAATCATTTTATTTTAAACAAGGTGTTTTAAACATGATTAAAACAAAATTCTTTTAAAACAACATTTTTTTAAAACATATTTTAAATGCATTTAAAACCAGTGTTTAATTCTTTGTAAATTTAAAACATGTTTTTTTTTTAGATTTTTCAATTTTTTATAAGATTATAAATAATGATTTATTCAAAATTTATTTAAAAAAAATAATTAGGGTTTTTTCAATCTTCAAAAACTGAGGGATTCTTATTTAGGGCTCTTTAATGGACACAAACTTTGATGCTTTTTCTGTTACGGAGTTGACTGTCAACTCCGTAATAGATTAGGAACGGAAAAAGCATCAAAGTCAACTGTTGACTGTGTGCAAGCCCAAATGATAAAAATAATCTCTCAATTCGGGCAGAAGAAGCTACTGCAGAATGCAGCTGAATTGCTAAATTATACATTTCTGGACTTACATTATTTTGTAAAAAATTCTACAAAGCCAATGGGGTTACATTAACCGTTAATGATTAACGACGGTATATTTTCTATCGGATTATCTAATAATTATCCGATTATCGTCAGCTAAAGATAGATTTTTTTTAGTTTTAAACATTGTTTTAAACATGTTTTTTTTCTATAAGATAATAAAAAACCGTTTTAAACATAAAAAATTGTTTTAAACATAAAAAACCGTTTGTTTTGTTTTATTTAATTTTATTTAAAAAAACATGTTTTTTACAACCCTGCTGCTTTCAGGATATTATACAATCTATATCGGAATGGCTTGCTCCCACACAGATTAAGCGGCTTGTCAGAGGAGGCAAGGGAAACTTGGCCTCCCCTGAAATTCTGATCTAAAATAAAGCAGCGTTTCTCAACCTAAGCATAGGTATCCGCTGAGGAACCTGTGAGAAACACTCTCATGGATCACAATTGGTATAAAAAGTGAACAAAAAAAATTTATTTAAAACTTTTTTTTTATATTTTAAATATTTAAATTAAATATTTTTAAAACTTACGTTTAAAATTAACTAAATTGCAACCAAGTATAAAAAAATTATAGGTATGAAAAAGCAATCTCAATCTTCTCATTAACGGTTTTTTTCTAATGTAATATGTAAAGAATGCAACAAAAATTATTTTATTTATTATTGATTGCATAATATTTTAAAATTGGTAATACATTTTACCGCAAATGTACGAAAAAAAAGGTTCAGAAAAGCTAAATTAGTCTATTAAATTTTCAAAAAATCGTGAGAACTGATAAATATAGTCCGGATTTATAGGCACTGAAAAACTTGAAAATATGCTCTAAAAACTTCAAAATAAGCACTTAAATATGCGCTAAAGCTTTTTATTATGTCTCAAAATGCTGGATTGCAATTGATGCAAATAATTAATTAAATATTTTGTTATAGGTGTTCAGTTGGTGTTGATCTGTAGCAACAGCGAGAGTACATCCTTAGAAATAAAATAATAAATAAATAATAACAAAATAATTGTTTTTATTTTAATCTTTTGATATTTGAACATTGCGCCAACTTTAGCTTTGGACATTTTTAATACACCAATATAAAATTTAATAGATAGTATTTAAAAGTATGACATCTCAAGGAATATTTTTTAAGTGAAACTTCTTGAGGACAGAGACGTGCCGAACCTATTTTTTTAAAGGGGGAGTAGTCGTGAAATTGCCAACTATTTTGCTCTTCGAGATATACGGATGAGTTTGTTTCTTTAAGCTTTTTCGTGCTTTTTTGTAACAAATGAAAATTGCCAACTATTATTTATTTTTTTTCTACTATTCTTGATCGGTCAAGTTGAAAATGTTAATCGACTATACATAATATAAAAATCAATAAATAAATAAAAACAATAACAAATAAAAAAAAACAATTTAAAAAACACTTTTTTCGTTTAACCCTCCAGTACTAACAATCGGTCTCACAGACAAACGACTTCTATTTTTATCTATAAATTTAATACGATAACAGCTGAATGGCTGTGGGTGTCGGTACCTTCAAATTATCTAGTTTAGTACGTCTCGTGACATCCAGCAAGTGAAAATGTTTTTTTGTGTCTTATTTATAGGCAATAACGGTCTAACAGACCGACGTTAGTACTAACGTTACAAAAATATTTTAATTTTTAATAAGTGATTTTTTGCAATTGGAAAATTTACCCGATTACTATACGTATATTTGTGTAAATAAGCTACACTTATTATTGCGCACAGTGGATATAATGTTTTTTTAAAAAATCAGAGGTAAAAATACCTCTGTTTAGAACATGCGGTAATAATTTACAATGACTGCAATGTGCAAATAACGTAGTAAATTGTAGGCAAAATATTCTTAAGAACGGTATTATCTTTACGGATAATAATATCAGTTGTCGTCAAATGTTATTTTCTATTTCGAAAATTTAACTTTTAATTTGTTCTTGTTTATAATTTTTAATATTTTTACAACAGTAAAATTTTGTAAAATAAAATGACTTTTTCCTACAAAAATTAACATTATTATAAAGAAAAATACCTAGACATTTAATATTATTCCATTTATGGTGAAAAAAAATGTAAACAATGCGTTAAAAAAATTAAAAAGTAGAATCGGTCTCATACTCCGACGTTAGTACTCGTGTTATAAAAAAATATGTTAGTACTGGAAGGTTAAAAACGTTGCAAAAACCAAAAATGTGATTATTTAATTTGCCAAATATGCAACACATAGTATATGCAAACATAAGCAAATAAGCATTTATAGGCAATAAACCGACAAATATGCACTGAAACTCAAAATATGTATTTATAGGAAAAATAAAAACTACATAAAATAATTCAGAAAGGCGTAAAACATGTTCCCCTTCTAATATTTTTTGTATTAACTTCTTTATGTAATTAATTATTAATTTTATTAACTTTTATTTATATAAATAAAATTTAATTTAAATTTTTGTATTTTTTGTATTATGTATAATAACAATATTATTGTTATTCACATATTTATAAATTTCATAAATATATTTATGTATAAGCGGAAGAGACGGAGGACTCAATATTAATTTTGTTTAATAATCCTTACATAAGGTGTGGGAGGGAGGTTAGCAAAAATCTTACGTACCCTTACGTGGGGGGAGTGTAAAAAATTACAAAAACGCTTCCTTTAGTATATTAGTATTTGAATAAATCTTTTTAAATTTCGTTTTTGGTTTAAACCGTAATTATTATAAAGATGTTTTTATACTTTTATCAATAATCTGATAAACCTAGATAACTTACTATGTATAACTAATGTATAACTATGTATATAATTCTTTTTGATGTTGTTTTGAGTTTGATTTTGAATTTTTTTATCGCAAAACCGCGGTAAAATGATAATTCACAAAATAGAATACCAAAAAAATGCAAACGTTTGGTTTATAAACAAAATTTTTTATACCAACTATTTATAGTACGTATTAGATGAACTTAATATTTTTCCGCGTGGTGGCGTTTAAATCGCGAATTATTACGGTATAATATTTATTAATTATGTCGGTGTTTTGACTTTCGATGTTTTTGATTTCAGTATTTGGTGATTTGACGTGCTACTACTTAATAGTAATAATAGTGAATATTTTAAAATTTGTAAAAAAAATTTTGAACTTTTAAAAGTTCAAAACCTTGAGTATACCTAATTGAATCGGTTCTGATAATAAGCATAAGCATGGACGAATACGTGATGGGCAAGGTGTTCTGGTGTTGGTGCCTACAGAATATTAAAATATTCTTTAATATTGAAATCACAAAGATGATTTATTATTTATTTTTCAGTCGAGGCATAAAATTATTACTTTTATGAACTGCTTTTTGTTGGCCAAAATAAATTATTCTACCAAAATGGTATTACCGATTTGTGATTTTTAAACTTTTTAAATAATACTTATGTATATATTGCTATGTCACTCTCTGTAAATATATAAAATGTTCCGTCAGTCAGCCAATATCAATTTTAATATGTAGGATATCCCACACAAACTTTGAAAATATATATTATAATTTATTATTCAATGCATCATAACTATTCTAATATATTTAAAAAATCTATAGATGAGTTTCTAGCATTGTTATCCATAATCTAAAAAATATTTAGCATAATATTATGCATTAGCAAACATCTATTTTTCTATTTACTTTCTTAAGTAAGTATTTAATTATTTACAGTTGCTTTAATTAATCATACATTTATAAGGTTTTCACTTCATTTTTACCGTTACTTTTATTAATTTTGTAATATTAATTTTTCAAAGATTTTTTTTATCATTAAGAAGTCTTTTGATTAATATGTATGTTTACCCGACGACAGTATAATAAATCGAAACAATTTTTGAAAGCTATCGTTTTCCTTGTTTTTATTACTATAAAATTTATATGCATTTAAGTTAGTTATTTTTGTAAGTTAAAAAATAACACTTGGATTGGTGCTCATACTTAGACATTAAATAGGTAATCCAAGTAAACGTGACTCAAAATCTAATCAAATAGTGTATTTGTAATTCATAAACAAAAGATAATGTGTAGGTAGTGCAACTAAACAGTAATTCACAAGAAATCAAAATTTGCATTTTTGGAATTGCTCGTAATAATTTATAGATACAAATTAAGAAATGTAAAGAATAAATTTGAATATTAATTTGTCAAATTATTTTGTCCAACTTAATTATTACTATTTATAAATGTAATCAACCTTAATATTATAGTAATTTTTACTCACTATTAAAAGTGAGTACAATTAAAACCCAAAACCAATACAGTCAAGTGATTGTTTTTGACCTACAATGTAAGCAGATTAGTGTTTGCTTGCGAGGAAATGTTTAGGTATCTCATGCTTTCATGCTATTGTAACAACAAAATATACTAACAGGTTACCAACGAAAATAAAAGTCAATGCTATTGTCAAATATAATTCTATTATTAGTTTCTCGAAGTTTCTTGTTTTTGTGTCTCTTGTGCAATTTCATTGTGATATTCAAAAAGAGGAATTGATTAAATTAAAAAAAAATGTTTAAAGGTTTTACTGCCACTGTCAGTTTTTTCAACATACAACCCTTTCAGCTCTAAAACATTAAACTCACAGAACTTATCAAATTACAAACAACATTAAAAATTCTATAATATTTTTGTAGTTCGTAATTTTATTTTTTTTTCTTTGATTAGTAGAAAATTAGGTAAACCATATACGCTCATTTTAATATCAGAGTCGTGCGGTGGCATGAGGCAGAGATGCGGCCGCATCAGGCGGCACTATAGGTAAGAGGGGCGGCATAAGCGGATCAAAATACAATTTGAATTATAAATAAAATAATATATATATATATATAAATAAATAAATAAAAATCTTTGTTATTTTCCATACTTTTCAATACATTTTTATGAAGACATTTAATTAGTTGTTAATCTAGCGCCCCAGGCTACACAGAGAAAATTTTTTGGTGTTTTGAAGTAATTTTTACTTCAGTTGAAGTTCAAATTAGCCTCACACCATTTTGAAGTAAATTTTACTAAATTTGAAGTAAATTTTACTAACTTTGACATAAAATTTACTCTAATTGATGTAATAAATACTTCAAAATTCTTGCGATGATTGTTTTTTTTTGTGTAATAACTTCAGGCGCCTATCGTATTTACTCAGATTAACTACAATTTAGGTAGGTAGGTGACTACACTTCAAAAATTAAAATAAACGACAAATAAATAAATAACTTAATGTTAATATATTTTATGATTGTTGAACATAAACGCGGAAATGCCTGGCGGCTTGCGCCTTTTATATTTTGACGCCGCAGGCGATCGCCTGTTGTGCCTACTGGTAAATCCGGCCCTGAATACCTACCTATATATAGTAAACTACACCTAGTAATATAACTACCCTTAAATCTACTTATTTCTTACTTTGTCGGCTTGTAAACATATATCGTTTTTTTTGGGAAATCAATTTTAATGGAAAAAATCAAGTAACATCTGGACATAGCATTGTAAAATTGTAATTTGTATTTATTTTGAGCAAATTAGAAGTATATTAGGGGCCGTTCATAAAATACGTCACTCAAAATTTTGCCGTTTTAGACCTTTCCCCCGATTTCGTCGCATTTTATTGTCTGCATTGTCTCCAACAAATATAACGCCACAAAAACCAGTCCCCCACACATAAATAATTTGTTCTGATTAATAATAGCATTCAAATATTTATAACTTAATAGTACGGGATCCGAAGTAAGGTCTTCCTGCACCGATCTGGTTACCGGATGAAAAGTATTTTTTATCAAACATAATATGGTAAAAAATATATCGCAAATGGGTTGCCTAATAAAATATGGTCATGACCATTCTTAAGAGAGGGGGGGGCGAAAAAAGGCATATTTTTATGATTTTTTTTTGGAGATATGAATAATTTTGGTTTATTTATTTCATATACATACACGTTATAGTATAACATCTGAAGTATCTTTAAAAAAATTTTCAATTAAAAATATCAATAAATAAGTCCGTGACAGCGAATTTCATAACTCGATACCGGATTATCTGAAACAAAAAAAATCGATATGCGTTTGAAAGGTGATCAGGGCCGTAGCTAGAGTTCAATTTAAGGTACAAATTCACCGAAATGTTTTAGCAAAAATCGAGTTTTTCACTTCAATATGCTGCTAAAAGTAAAAAAAAGAAAAAAACAAAAAACTCTTTCTGACTACCTAGGGAAACATATCACCTTTTAAACGCATTTTGACTTTTTGTTTCAGATGATCCGGTATCGAGTTATGAATAACGTGACCATACGTCCCGTTTTGAACAGGATTGTCTCGGTTTTTGGTACTTTGTCCCGGTGTCCCCGAGGAAAGTTTCGGGACACAGAATTGTCCCGTTTTCAGTTAAAGGTCAACGATGGACGATTTTTAATTGAATTTAATGCACTAATAAATTTATTTTGATGATTACATAGAAGCTGTTGAAGTGGGTGCTTTTTGAGAGTAAATCTGAATGATCATTGACGCTTTTTACTCTCAAAAACTACCAACTTGAACTGTTTCTTCGTAATTATCCAAACTATATGTATTTTTACCATTTTGATGACCTTTAACTTAAGTTTCCTCATAAGGATCCTAAGATCATAAAATCGAAAAATATTTAAAAAAAAATTTACTAGGCGGCATTTTGGAGACTTGCACCATACTGAGAAAATCTACCGCACGGCCCTGTTTAATATACTGCAATGTATATTTAGTTAATTTTGGGGTTGATATTTAATTCTTTTATAATCTATTTTAAATTTTCGACTTAAAATTAATTCGTTAAACAACAACTATATTCATTAACATCTGGTTAACAAACAAAAGTTTGTTAACAAACTAAAAAAAATACAATTTTTTACATTTTAATCGTGCTAAGATTCGCTTAAAAAAGAAAACAGCAATTCTCCTTGAATCGGCTGGATTTCAGACATTCCCAAATAGTCATAACATGCCATTTTTAACTTTCTACAAAAACCTTTCGATAATATTCAAATGGTCATCTTATATTCCACAATATTTACAATTTAACAATAGCAATAAGAATTTCACAAACATAACATAATAAATTTACAGATTATAATCTCTCATAAATCAATAAAATTCAAATCATAGTAAATACAAACTATTTCCATTAAATCCGTACTTACAAAATATTTATAACAAACACTAATGAATAATAATTAATTAGGTAAAAGGTTTTAAAAACAGTTAATTTCGAATTTCCGATTGAACAAAATAAATACACTTATTTCGGACGAGGTACTGAGTAATAATAAAAGTAATTTAAATTTATTGTTTAATTAATCTGTTTATTTTTAAATTTTAATACATTAATTTGATATTAGTATTGTTTCTTTTGATATGTTTTTTCAAAACAATTTTGTATCTTCAATTTATTGCAGGTACAACATAAAAGTGAACTTATTCTGGGTGTAATAATGAAATTAATTCTAATTCTATTGTTTTATTTAACCTTAATTATTATTTTTAAATTTTAATATTTTGATATATTATTGCAAAAAATTGATTTTGCTTTGCATTTCTTTAAAAATACTGTATATTTGGCTGCGGCGGAATGGTCGACGGCAAAACGGTGATGAAATGGTCATTGCGAAATGTCCTACTAATTCCTATTAAAATCATTAATCAATTTAATTTTCAAGTCAATGTAGTTCTATTATTCAAATATTCAAGAATAAACCATTTAAAAAAAATAATTTAGCCTCGGACCGAGGATTACATGAATTCTTTTACCAACCATTGTTATTCATAGCTTATAGAAAATTTACTCTTGTGATAAATTGTAGTTTTATTTTATTTTTTCAACTACCGTTCAGCTGTAACGTAGATAAAATCAGAGTCCTGTTTGTCTCAACTATCTCATCAACCTTCACGCAGTTCAAACGCATGCACGTGCCTGCAAAAGACATAAGGTAGTTGCCATTCACATATAAAATCCCACTATGGCAGTTACAGATGATACCAGACTATTTACCGTAACGTAAACGTGATTAACTTTTTTATAAAATTGCAATAAAAGGTAAGAAAAATTTAAAAATTTGTTTTTTTGAAATTGGAGAAATTGTATATTATCTCATTATGTTGTTTAAATTGAAAATTGATGCTTATAGTGGTACCATAACAAAAACAATACACTAGTAAAAATTTGCTATTATAATTAACCAAATGTTGTTGGTAAAATATTTTGGTGTTAATTTTAACCATATTTTTTGTTAAAATTAATATTTCCAACAGGTGAATCAAAAGTAGTGGTAAACTTTAACCACAACACTTCCAATCTACTACATTTAGTGTTGATTTTATTTTGGCGGTTTTATTTACACCCATTTGGGTGAACTCAGAAGAATGACACTTCAAAGTTGTAATTTCTGTAATGTTACCAAATTGCGTGAAGATTTTACCTTAATTTGGTGTATGTTTCACCAAGTTTGGTGTAGTATGAGAATCATGCGCGCATGCAATTATCATATACTAATTGCAGAAGCTTCGATGCGCTTCTTAAGTGAAATTGTGTTGTGCTTTAAAATGGCAGAATTATTAGATCAAGTGCCATTATTAATAATTTTAAAGTACAAGAGTTTTTCGAAGTGGTGTTCTATTTTAAGAAATCGATCATTGGATACCTACAAGTTGGTAATTGAAACAGGTTGGTTCATATTGTAATTTATATTTAATTTTGTTATGTTATATAGCAAAATGTATTGTACCTATTAAAATTAATTTTCGCAGCTAAACAAAAATTTAGTATCACAACCGAAACTTATGATCTATTCATAACAGACCAAAATGGTATCGAAATAGATAACGACTTTATAGATGTATTTTTGGACACCCAACGAAACGTACAGGATTCGGTTATAATATTGGAAATTAAACATTTTTCTGAAATAGGTAAGTTGAATAAATTATTTTTTTTTTAAGTTTTATATATTTTAACAAGCAATTGTTCACTTAAAATACTCTAAACTTTGCTTTCCGTTTTATTGTATAGTATATTAAGTATAAGGTTTTCCTTGAAGTGTTTAACTTTTATTATTTGATAAATTTGATTTTCTTTAAATTGAATAGTGTCGACATAAATTTATTTCATACAGTAGTATGTATTGTATGCAATATTAATTTATTCTAACACCAGCAGATGCACTTGCTTTGCTTAACTGCTATTGAAAGCGTTATCAACTTAAGTAAAAAAGAGATTCATTGATTTCTTGTCACCTGCATTTTTCCAATATTCAAGATGTTCAAATTCTACATTACAACTTGTTCATTTTTATGAATAGTGCCTATTTTATGGCACTATTAAAATAAGAAAACTTAAATTTTGTTTTATGGCTTAACCTTTGATATGATACTGGTGGATATTTCAACCAATTAAGAAAATTTATTTTATGTAATTTATACCAATTCAATTATCAATCACAACTTCTTTTTAAAAAATACCTTGTTTTTATTTTTCGTAATCTGCCCTCTAAAGGGCTGAAATAAAGTGAATTTCCAAAATCATACTGTTTCTAATCTTATTTTAATTGTATTTTAGATACTATTTCATTGAATAGTTCTATTTTATCACAAACATCAGTAATCTCCAACGAAAACTCCAATGAAAATAAGGTTGCCAATTGGTTAATTATTGAAAAGGAGAATACTGAAGGATTAGTAAGATTTTGATTTTTAGTGAAAACTTTAAAATATGTAATTGAATCTATTTAAAGGGAGAAGACTTGTCAACAGTTCCAGTAGTGATCCCCGATGCTGATTGTACTTTTGTGAAGGTTATATAATATACCCTTATCTTTTACCAAAATGAGTGCTTATATGTATTTTTATATTGTAGGAAATTGATCCAGATAAAAATTTGGAAATTCCAAAATTTAAAGTTCCATTTTCTGTACATTCATCGGTTATAACAGGAGAGGTATGTGATACAAAATTGTATGACAAATTCTTTTTGGTAATATTTGTAACGTTTAAGGAACTGAAGATCCTGTTAACAGAAAAGGGATTTCTCTATATAATCGAAGAATACGATACCCATGGAATATTATCAAATAAAACTAGAAGAGAATTGGTAAAATTTGTTGTCGGTTATATAATCGACCATTATGAAAAATACGCATCAAAAGAAATAAAAATAGACTTTGCAAAATCAATAATTGATTTATTTCCTAAATTGAAATATCCTTTTAGTACCAAAGGCGGTTACGTAAGTATAAGAAATGTACTATAAGATTCGTAATACTTAAGATTTATTTATATATTAGGAAGCATTTTTTGATCCAGACACAAATTCAGGATATCTGGCCTGGAGATTTAGAACCGTATTTAGAAATAAAGATAAAGCCCGAACATCAGGTAATACTCCTAGTGCCAAGAAACGAAAAATTACTAATATTTCCGACGGTCCAAATAAAAAAATAAAGTGTTCTGTTTCCATCACATCGAATGTTGAAGAAAACATAATATGTTTGAAAAATGCCGTTTCCAAAATTCAACGTGATTTAATTTTAGAAAAAATGAAATGTACTTTCGAGTACAGGCGATCGTTGAATTCTAAAGATATTTTAAACGAATTTCCTCGATTTCTGGATACGGAAGGATTGGTAAGTTAAAAATCTTATTAATTATTTTTATAAAATTTTTGTCTCTAGATTGCTCAAGATTTTAAATTATTGTATCCTCAATCACCCAGAATTATTAGCAAATTTGATGCCGACAAAATTATAGAGATATATAAAACTACAGTGTCACCATTATCAGAAGAAGTATGCCCCACTGATTTGGAAGCAGCTGGTAAGACATAGTTGTAAATTATAAATATAAATTGTGAAATTATAATGTATTTTTCTATATATTCGAGAAATGATCATAATGCTTTTGTTGTAGTTTGGAATAAGTCGACCAGAGCTGTGTTTGCTCTGTTATATTTATTGCCACCAACGGCTAAAGGCAGAAAAAAAGTAGACAGGAAACTAGATTTAAACAAAATTATTACTTTTGTTCAAGTGAGTAGATAATTTCAATTGCGCTGCTTTTTACTAAGTTTATGTTGTTTTTATTTAGACTGGGACGCCCATTGAACCTTTAAAAATCAGAAAAACATTGCAACCTTTTATACTTGCAAATGGACCAAATAAAGCCGCTATAGACTCATATTACGTAGTATTGGATGGAGAAACGTTTCCTCCTGTGAACGATTTTATAAGTGCCTTTGAACTGCTATTTCAAACTCATTTTGTATTTGAAATAGAGTATGATGAATCACTGGAGGTAATGTGGAAATTTGTTCAATATTTTTATTACAATATTACATTAAGTAACGATGGTATTACTTCTCGTATGAAGGACATTATGGCTTCAATAGTAAACTAGCATACAGCCTAGTTTAAATTATTATCATTATTATTATTGGTATCTTAAACTTCCATCAGTGACCATGGTTTACTTATTTTGCTTTAAATGTCACGACAAATTTGATTCAGTTTCCTCACTTACCACTCACTTCAGATTTCGCCATGCGTTCTTTGAGGGTGGTCCAAATTTACTTCAATGCGGTAGTTCAAATTGTCCCTTAACATTTAAGACCTTTAATGGATTTCGAAAACACATGAAGAAATGTTTAAATATAAAGTCAAATCAGCAGTTACAAAATGATGCTAACTTAGAAATGTCTAATAGTGAAGTGAAAGCGATACATATAGAAAAGTGTCAAACTACATTATTGAATAACGAAGTTCCGGATCTCGATGATGACAATACTAGTCAAGTTATTCAGCTCATAGAATTAAATTTTCAAAATTTAGCTTTAGATTTAAAGAAAATGAATATATCAGGTGTGGCAACTCAAAAAATATATGTCAATTTGATTGAATCAATCGAAATTTTAAACAACTATCTTTTATCAAAAAATGGAAATAATTGTAGCTCGTGTCTGGATGTATTAAGATTTTCAAGTAAACTTCAAAATTCACTGTCTGCCATATCAACTACCTACAGACGTAATAAAATTTATCACAAAAATATTGTTCAACCAAGAGAAATTGCTATCGCTTTGAGAAAAGATAAAGTATTTCATAGAGAAAGAGGTATATATCAGGAATTAAATGTACCCTGTACATTCATGTATGTTCCCTTACTAGAGAACCTAACATTTCTTTTTAATAATGAAAATTTTCGAAACTATATCGATTGCAAAACGATAGTAAATGATAATATCTATGAAGATTTAAATGACGGATCCGTTTTTAAAAAAAATGAATTATTTCAAAATTTTAAAAACTCTATTCAAATCCAATTATTCTATGATGATTTCGAAACTACGAATCCCTTAGGATCGAAGACTTCCGTGCATAAAATGGGAGCTATCTATTATATAATTAGAAATTTGCCACCATTTTTGAACTCGAGACTTGCAAATATTCATTTAGCTGCACTATTTTATTGTCACGATTTAAAAAATGTAAATTTTAACAAAATTCTGGCTCCAATTGTAGCAGATCTAAAAATTTTAGAAACGGATGGTATCACCATTGACTCCGAAGTCTATCGAGGTACACTTTGTGGTTTAAGTTTCGATAATTTAGGAGGAAATACTCTTTATGGATTAGTTGAAAGCTTCTCAGCAACTAATTTTTGCCGGTTTTGTCTAATAGATAAAGTTAATATTCAAAACGTTTTTGAAGAAAACAATGATCTAGTTGTAATGAGAAATAATGAAAATTATGAGGATCACAGTAAGATAGCAACCTTCCAAAATATCGTGTTTGGTGTAAAACGACGTAGCATTCTTAACGATCTAAAATATTTTAAATTGTGTGAATCTGCTTCAGTGGACATCATGCACGATATTTTGGAAGGAATTGGGCAAAAGGAAATTAAATTATTTTCACAAGTTTTAATTCAAAAAAAATACTGTACTCTTGCAGATTTAAACAAAAAAATTAATTTTTTTAATTATGGCAGTATTGGTAAAAAGGACATCCCGAGTCCCTTAGTTTTAGATAAACCAGGACATTTAATAGGTGAACGCGCAGCGCAGACATGGTTATTGTTGAGATGTTTTCCACTGATTGTGCAAGACTATCTCACCGATCCAGAAATAAATTTAAAATTTGAAGTTATAGTGTTGCTTTTAAAAATTATGAATATTGTATTTGCACCGATCATATCTGAAGAAAATATTATTGAATTGGAAAATTTGATCAAAAAGCATCATATTTTATTAATAAAAGAATTTAACTGTAATCTTTTGCCTAAACATCATATTTTAATTCACTATCCAAATGTAATTCGAAAAATGGGACCATTAATCTATTTATGGAGTATGCGGTTCGAAGCTAAACATAATTATTTTAAAAATATTTCAAAAAAACTTAATTGCTTTAAAAATATTTGTAAAACTTTGACTGTAACTCATCAACAATGTGCTTCTTTAAATTACGATAATCTCTTGGTTAATATTACCTATTCTTCAATGAAAACATATAGCTTAGAAAGTTATTCACATAGTAATGTTATAAATAATCACATGAGTATTCCAAATGATATTACTATTAATGCTTTTAAGTGGGTGGATATGGGATTTGAATACAGAATAGGATTTTTTATATTTGGAGGTTTCAAGCAAGATAATGATTTAGTTTTGTTTGAACAAATTATAGATATAATAACAGTAGAATCTAGTAGTGTCTTCTTTGTAACTAAACCATGGTCTACGGTGGAATTTAATGATAAAAAGAATTCATACAGAATTTCTCCACCAATAATAATTAATGATGTATCAATGAATTTAGTTGACTTAAACTTATTAAAGTACAAAGAACCCTATGAAACTTGCCAGGGCTGCTTAAGTGGTTCATTTGACAAATATCTCATTCCTAAACATATATTTGTCAAACATTAATTGTAGTATAATATATATTATTATGTAAGTTATAGTATTAGATATTGCTTAAATTATAGGTATTGTGAATTTCTTCCAAGTTTTTATAAGAATTTCTTTGTTTCTATATTATTTTTTTTGTTATTTTTTATATTTGTAGAACTTAATATATTGCCTTCTTTGTAACTTATAACCATGATCTTTTCATCATGAATTTCTTCATCAATAATAATTAATGCCGTAACAATGAATAAAGTACAAAAAAGAACCCTATGAAACTTATAGTTGCCAGTTGCCAGAACTACTTATTTAGTGGTTCATTTGACAAATATCTCGATCCTAAACATATATTTGTCAAAAATTAATAAATTGTATAGTATATAATAAGTTATAATTATAGTACCTATTATTATATAGATATTGTTTTAATTATAGTATTGTGAATATCTCTAAGTTTTTCTAAGAATTTCTTTGTTTTTCTATTATTTTTTTGTACTTTTATAATAAATTGTTTTTGATATATTATTATATTATTTATAATTACTGCTCCTCGTCCAGTTATAGAATTAAAAATTACACTCAAATGAGTTAATATTTAACACGTGATATAATTAAAAATATACAAAATATTTAGTTAAATATGTACACCACGATTTGTCAAAAATTACCAATAAAGTTGTGAAGTTCTATTATAAAATTTGTCGAAAGTTGACACAAAAATTTGGTTACATCTACTACGAATTTTGGTTACTTTTACCAGAAAAATGTTTGTCAAAAGTAACACTGCAGTATTTTACCAAATTCACCACATTGCAATTTTACACCAAAAAGAGTGGACCCATATAGACGACTTTTGGTGTTAATTTTAACACCGGATTTTTACTAGTGTACATTCTCAAACACGTTTGGTTACCGTAAACGCACAAGAGTATCTCGGACCGAAGTATCAAGTTGACCTTTCAAGATTTAAACATCCTGATGAATGCAGATGCAACCTGCACACTCCATCCACTTCTCAGGAACCATTGCATTAAATTGTTCAAGATTCCATTCTTTATGGCGGCTAAAACAAAATTCAAACAATTTACCGGTAATTTCTGGCAAGGAAAATAAATAGTCCATGCTTGGTTAAACAAATTATTAGAAAATTAATAAACCATTGTTGAGTTGGCGTAAAAATTTTATTCAACATATTTATTGGTTTTTTGTTACTGCAAATATGTATAAGCGATAATGTGCTGTTACTTATAAATAAATAAGAGATAACTTTTATAAAAATATTTTATTTAAACAATTGTTTTTATGATTTTTACCGACATATAACATAATAGCGGTGCGAATTGTAAAGCTGTAATTATTTTTGTAATTTCTAATGCACAATGCGGTTCAACGACTTTTTATTCGATAATAACTTGAGTTCTTTCTTATTATTACCGTTTTAAATTGTGTATTCGTGATTATGTTAATCAAGTTAAGTTGTAATTAATATGAAACAGTACAAAAAGTAATAAATAATCTTTAAATTAATTTACCCCGATTAGTTAGGTACTAATTTCCAATATGTATACTTACATTTTATAATTTTACTAATGTAATTTTTTGTACTTCGCGATATCTTAAATAAAAATTCCTTAATGATTAACGAGATATCTTAATTTAGGGGTAGGTAAAATTATTTCAAATTCAAATATCTAAAATGGTGATTTGTCATGGAGTAGCTCTAACTAAGTTAAATTAATTAACCTTTCTAATCGATGTAACTTATCGTCTTTTAGGTAAGTTTCGCCCAGATCGTTGACGATTCTGCAGTGTTTTTCGTTAAAACCAGCTTTAAACTCAATAACACTCAAATCTAAAAACAATTACTTACGCTAATAATATAGAGTAAAAGAAAATGATATATTACAGGTAAGGTATACAATGGTAGATTTAAATTAAATAATATAAATGAGTATTATAATACTGGAATTAACTACGGCATGATTAAAAATGATAAAATGTGCATAGAAGTTGTTTTAATTGGCAAAAAATATAATCTATCACGCTAAAAGGAATTTAGAATTAAAATTAATATTTAATTATCTAATTAGTAACAGGTTATTATTAGGTACCTTATTTAATTCGAAATCATTTCTTGCTAATACTCCTCTCAATTTATGCCTATTATTAGGATTAGCAGAAGTTTTAAATTGTCTATCAAGAACTTCGATATGACGAAATAAAATAATAATTTATTGTATTGTTCTTTTAATTAGATAATTATCAAAATAAATTAAGTTATACTTACTAATGACATCTGGGATTTCAAGAGAGAAGGAACAAAGTATTCTCGTCCTGTCGTCCATTGATGGAGCCCAAATAATCTGGCGTCTAAACGATGGAGCTCAAATATGGTGATCGCCCAAATGCTTCCTTTTACCTTTCTTATCCATTCTTACCATCAGTTTAGAATGGTATAGACACTGTTGGGTTTCATTCAGTGCATCCATTTATAAACAAATGCTTATATTAATTGGGCTTAATTTACGTATATATTATGCGTCTTTGTATTCGGTTTATGATTTATATAATATTATTATAAATATGTAGTAATAATATTGTACAAAATAAGTTAGTGACTGGTTAGTAGTTAAAACTTTACCTTCAGCTTTCATTTAAGATTTTCAGTTCATTTTATTTCAAGATACATTCAATTACAGTTACCTCTTTAATTGACCTTGCATGCAAATATTTTAATTCTTTCTGAAGGGCTCTCTAAAGATCCGTTTTGCACTTCAACATTTTTACATATACATATGAATACTAAAAAATAAGTAATAATTAATGAGTCGGTTACACAATAAAGAAAATTGCAACATATAATTTTACCTTAAGATTTGAAATCTTATTAAAAATATAACACCTAATTTAGTTGAAAAGCTTTTTATTTAACTTTAAACATTTTCTAAAAAAAAACAAGTTGAAAATGTGTGAGGGTAATAATAAACTTTGACAAGGGACAATTTTCTACTGGATAAAAACATCTAGTCGACGTCACTTCTGACATTTTATTAGTAATTTATAAAATATCCTTTTGAAAGTGGAATGTATTTATACTTAACATACTAGCATAATATTATAAATAAATTTAATTTTTTACGTAAACTTTTCACATTTTTTCAAATTTCCAAAAATGTTTGGAGGAGGGGGGGGGGAGGTCCGCTAAAAGGACACTGTATACAAGTAGAAAATTATTTGTATTATATTATATAAAAAAGCAACATTTTATGTATAACCTCATATATAAAGTAATAAGTTAATAATAGCTGACTTTTCATAAAACCATTAATTCCAATAGAGTTGATAATTATTCAATTATAACGGTGTATACGGGGGTCCAATATATACAATTTACATGTAAAATATGTCAAGATCGATAATTTAAAATCTTAACGGCTAACCCGTTAATATAAAACAACTGTACATCACACCACTATATTCCTTATTTTGTTTTATTTTTTAAAATTTGTATGTATATAGAAGTAGTCTATTCCATTACTATTACTATGTATATACAAAATATTACTTGTTTTACAGAAATTATAGTACGAGTGTAAGCCCCCAAGCTTACCTCAGAAAAGACTACTTACAGCCTACACCGCAAGTCGACATTTACAAAGATGACAGTCATCGGAGATCGCGAAATAATTTAAATTTTTGAATTAGTTAAAAAAAATATGTGAGAATTTAAAATTTACTGTAACATAATCAATAGCAAATTTTGTATCGGTGCTTCCATGGATAAATAAATTATTAAGTTTAATAACAGGTTTGATCTTATAAATGCCATTATATTTTTATTAAATTTTAATTTGTGGTTTAGTTAATCGTTAATAAAAAATATGGTGTATCATAGAGATGGCGTATTATATTTATACAAAATTAAATGTTCAACTTAAATTACTAATTAGATTTACCTATAATATAATTAAAATTCTACTAAGATCATTCTACATATCAAAATGTATACAAGAAACTGATAACTGAACAATTCGATACCTCATGAAAATGATATTATTATTGTTTACTCTGGGATGAGGAGATTTTTGAAAAATTTCGTTTTTAAAAAAGTTCCAGATTACTTTAAGATTTCCATCAGAAAAGGTTGAACAGGTAAAAAAAAGCTCATCTATTGTTTCCCAAGATTTCCTAGAAATTCCTAGAATTTTCTACATCTTTTGGGATTTCCTTTATCTTAACAACATCCACAAAAACAATAAAGATCTGAAATTTTTAAGTTGGAGCTGCCTCTGAGATGTTTTTAATGAGTAGAGCGACTCAAAAGTCCCGTCTTTCTAAATTCATAACTTTCGAGCTGAAGCCGCTTCGGGGATGTTTTTAATAGCAAGAGCGGCTCATAGATTCACTGTCTAAGTAAATCTACTATTTTATAGTTGTTGTTAATTTGCCATCTACATGATAAGATTATAAAACAATTTTAGTACAAGTAAAATTATTCTCGCTATGGAAGCATCACAGTTTTTTTCTAATTTTTAGAGCAGTTTGACTTTTTTTTTACAGTGATAACCAAAATATATAAACATTACGTCATAATACTAATGTGCTAGAAATGTAACCTTCTATATTGATTGATTGGTGTACGCTAATTGAGTTACAGGGAAACAGTTCCGAGTTTGAATCCCGGACTTCACATAATTTCTTAACCCGGCATTAAAAAACAAAAATTTGTAATTTTGACGTACTTACTACTTTTATTTTTTAATTTTAATTAAAATTATAAAGTAAAGTACCTCTATTGCATAATATCACTACTAAGCTGCTTATCTTTTTGGAAAAAATTTTCAACAATGCTGAAATTAATTATTGGTTTTAGATTCCCGTTAGTTGATTTTACGATTGAGTTGTTAGATAAATTTTATATGATGAATTTAGTATAAATTATATTACATAATTACAAATTTCAAAACCAAGCTCTTAAAACGATTAGGAATAATATATAACTAATAAACTATAAGCAAGCTTAATTATTAAAGATCACATTATGCACGAGTGCCTTCAAGAGATGCAAAGCATTTGCCTTCTTCACTTACACTGAAAAATATTTGATGTTTAATAACTTTTAATTCATCATCACTCGAGTACGGATTTCTAGAAAATTTTCTAAATTTTCTAAACATAAATATTAATAGCAGAACTGTAATTGTTATAAATGTCCATGAATTTGATAAAAATAAGACATTTGGCGCTATTTTATTAAGCTTATATACTTTCCGAGAGGAAATGTTGCCATTAGTGGGGACTGCTTCTGGACGGGTGGTGACGGATGAGGTGACTGCGCTGAGGAGTGAAAATGCATTTCTGAAGACCCAGATAAAGTCGCTAAATGAGAAAATTGATCGACTTGTTTCTTCTTCTGCACCGAACGTGGTAGTTGGTGATGAGGTGGGAGCTGTTGGAGAATTGAATGCTGATGCAGAGTTGTTTGTGGCTGATATGGGTGGGTCGGGGTCTGGCGTCAGGTCTGCCTCTACATACGCCTCGGTTTTGAATGCGACTCAGGGTTCTCAGCCTTTGACCCGTTCTGGGAATGGCGGTAATGTGGGTGTTTCTGCGTCTCTGGTTGGGGCGGCTGGTTCAAATCATCGGCTGCATGCCGAGGATGCGAATTCGGATCGCCCGGGGCGGAGTGGTCGCTGCCCCCCTCGCATTCGTGGTTCGGGTGGCGATTTTTCGATTTCGGGAACTGCTCGTCGGAAGTGGTTCCATGTAAATAATCTTGCGCCCAACACCTCAGTCGAGGCGGTCGTTGGGAACGTAAAGAGTGTGGTGGGCATATCGGATGTTGTTTGTGAGAGCCTCACCTCGAGTTCAAAATATTGCTCTTTTAAAATATGTATCCGGGAATGCGATGTTACAAAATTGTTAAACGATAAGGTCTGGCCCAAAGAGACTACTATTCGGGATTTCTACTTTCGAAGACCGGCTGATAGTAATCACGCTGCCCACGATTTTTTAGAGAATCGTCAGACCGCGATGAGGTAGTGTGTGGTTCTTCTTCTCCATCTGATGTTCCGTCTGACCATCGTAAGAGTGAGTTTTCTTGCTCGAATAGTGCTACTGGTTTCTCTGTAGCACACATTAATATACGATCTCTGCTGTCTGATTTCCACATTTTTTTCGATTTTGTGACTAGAAACAATTTTAGTGTTATCGCAGTATCTGAGTCATGGCTCACGCCTGATTTTCCTTCTCACCTGGTTAGTTTGGAGAACTACGCGATCGTTAGGTCGGATAGAGCGTCTCGTGGAGGAGGGGTTACTTTCTATGTTCGAAATTCGTTTTCATTTAAGACTCTACATGAAGGACATCGCTTTGCATGTGGCCTGGAGCACCTATGGATTCGCATTAAAGTCCACGGTATTGGGTTCGGAGTTGGGGTGGTGTATAGACCTCCTACGGTTGCCCTTTCTTGCCTAAGCGATTTTGATGAGTTTCTTTCTTTGCTTGGTAGTGACTGTAGTGAGCTGATCATTTTGGGTGACATGAATATTAATTACCTCATCCCATCGCCTTCTTTGAGGCGCTTGCGGAGGATTCTTGATGTTTTCTATCTTCATCAGATAATAACTGATCCCACTCGTGTTACCGCAACATCCAGCACTCTGTTGGAATATGATCCTGTCATTATTTAATGTTCACGCTCCTGTACGGACTGTTGTTTTCAAGGGGAGGGATAGACCTTGGATTACTTGGACAATCAGAGAGATGGCTAAGTGGAAGAGGCGGGCTTACAACAAGTATGGACGCACTCGTGCTGGTGTGGATTTTGAATGTTATTGCGATGTTATTGCGATCTTAAGAGGTACTTGTCTGGGGCTGTCAGAAGGGAGAAGGCGAGCTGTATAAATTATCAGCTTTCGCTGCATCGCTCTAACCCTAAAAAAGTTGGGCAATGTCTGTCTTCTTGGGGCGTGCATGCTCGTCCTTCTAACCAAATAGCTGCTCATTTGTGTGATGACCCTGATTTCATCAATGCGTATTTTCTCGACTCTATTCCGGGAGGTTCCACCGGGATTGATTTGGCATGGGAGGGTTCGTTTTTTCCGGGAGTACAGCCACTCTCTATTCCTGAAGTCACTCCTGAGGGGTTAAGTACCATTGTTGGCGCTTTGCGTTTAAATGCTCTTGGTCCGGATGGTATTAGTCTTCGCATGCTTAGACTTATTCTTCCTTTTTGTAGTGAGGTGATTTGTAATTTGTTCAATCACTCTTTTAGAACCGGGGAGGTGCCTTTTGTTTGGAAGGCATCCCGTGTGAGACCTCTTTCTAAGGTTTCACTGGCTTCCGAACCTTCTCATCTCCCTCCAATCAGCATCCTGTCGCCATTTGCAAAAATAGCGGAGCTCCTTGTTAAAGATGCTCTATGTGAGTACCTGGCACTCTACAAGGTTTTGTCGCCTGCCTAGTCTGGTTTCAGGCTCCACCATAGCACTGCGACTTCTCTGTTGCAGCTCACGTCTGATGTGGCTTCATCAGTCGATCGGGCTGAAGTCACCATATTGGCACTTCTCGACTATTCCAGAGCATTTGACTCCGTTGTTCACGATCGTCTTTGGCCAAGTTACGTTATTATGGCTGTGATGATTTGCTGTGTAGATGGTTGGCGGGTTATTTGCGGGATAGATCCCAGATGGTTGAGTTAGCGGGAAACTTATCTCAGTCGTTGACTGTTTCTCGTGGCGTTCCGCAGGGAAGCATCCTTGCTCCATTGCTTTTCATACTGTACACAACTGATTTAGTAGGAGTGGTTGATTCTGATTGCCATCTTGATCTCTATGCCGATGATTCTCGGATACGCGTATCGTGTTTGCCCTCGGACATTGATGCTGCAATTGATGTGCTAAATCGCAATCTTGAACAAGTGCGCATGTGGTCGTTGATAAATGGTCTGACTTTGAATCCGACTAAGTCGGAACTCATAATTTTGGGTAAACCGTGGCTTGTACGGAAAGCTTTGAGTGTTGCAAGGTCAGCTGTAACGATTGGCGATGAGGTCGTCAGGGTGGTCGATTCCGCTCGGAGTCTGGGGCTTATCTTGGACAGTGAGCTCAAGTTTTGTTAACATGTGGACCGAAAGCTTAAACTATGCTATTTTAAACTAAGATCTCTTTATCAATTCAAAACAATATTACCTCCCCACGTAAAGTGGTCGATCGTTAGTAGTACGAGTTTATCAAACATCGAATATTGTTCTACAGTGTATTACGGTTTTCTCACACAAGAATATAGACTCAAGCTCCAGCTCTTGCAAAATTCATGTTTGCGTTTTGCATTTGACTTACGAAGGTATGATCACGTCACCCGTTTTTATCGAGATTTAGGTATTCTAAAGGTAGCCCAACGCTTCTCTTTGCTTTTTGGAGTTCTGCTTTTCAAAATCTGGAAAAGTGGGAACCGGTTTGTCTACGAAGCATGATTAGGCACCGTTCGACATGCCACGATCGGGTTTTGCGTGATTTGGGAAACTTTGATCTACCCTCTCATTCCACAGCAAAGTTTGAACAGTGTTTCGAGTGCTCGGCGCCCAGATTTATAGAAGTGCATCGAGGACTCTTTGTAAACTCAGCAAGTGTGGTGTCTTTCCGACGTAATTTAACAGATGAACTCCGCTTACAAATAATGTAATCTGTCAATAAATATTATATTTATAGTCTGCTTTTTATGTTACTTTTATTTTTATGTATGGGTGGTTCGAAAATCTAATCTTTATTAGAAATCATCCAATTAAGAAACTGTACTTTTTCTCAATAAATGTGTATTATTATTATTATTATTATTATATGCTTATTTTGATACTTTTATGCTTAGATTTATTTTTAAGCTTTTTTAGTGCTTATTTTAACACATTTCGATAAATTAAAAAAGATTTGCAGTAGATATTGCAGTTCGGGAGCTAGTGACAATTTTACCTAACTTATTTTAGAAGTCACGAAATTTTGTGAGATAAATATAGGGTGCTTTATGATTATATAGAATCGAAATCGGCAAACAGAATTTGCTAGCCGGGGGCGTTTGAATTTCGAATCCAAAATAGTCTAAATCGTTTTTAACCTATTCGTACGTTCCTTATTTTCGTTTGTAATCATTTTGTTTTTAATAATATTTTTCAAAATTTCTAATAATGGTATTTGACGTTTTGAATTTTAAAGTTTTTAAACATTAAAGCAAATGACTAGTTGAAATCATGACCTTATTGGGAAATTGAAGAACGCCCCAACTATTAGTAGTGTGGAGGTAGAAGTCAGTTTTTTCATATTTAAACAATGATGTACAGTAATTTTCTTATTGTGGTAGTAGGTACTTTTCAAATCAATTTTATTTTAGAAAATGTTTTTAATGCTTATCATTAGAGACTGGATTTTAAATAATTTTGCTTAGTATTGTCAATTTTAAAAGCAGCTCTTCGAAATTTGAGATCTGGACGAATTACATAAAAAGATGCATTTTAACGTATAGTTTTTCATCCTTTTTTTGCTTTTTTGTGATTTCTTGCTTATTTGCTTGTACCTGAACTTATTTTCTACTTTTGTGCTTATTTTTAACTTAATTTAAGTTTGACATAAAATTAATATTTTTGATCCTAAGCGGCAATGTTTTGCTTTTTAGTTTTTACTCAAAAACTGATTTGAAATCAGCATAATAAAATCTATTTCTTCTCTTCTTCTTCAAATTGTAAATAATTTTAATATTTTAATAATATATTGACACCCTTAAGGAACAAACCGTAACTCATTTTTACCCATTTTTCAGGAAAGCGATCTTCAAGTTTTGAAAAAGTGATACAACTTTTTTGCACTGATTATCTCTGGAATTATTGGTCGTAAAGTAATATTTTTTTTACCTAAAGAAAAGGTTTTTTCTCAGGATTACAGCAGTAGTCATAAACCAACATTGACCTAACTCGAGTTACAGTTTTGTTCCTTGTAGGTATTTAGCACATTTTTCTATAAATAAATAGCATATTTTGCAAAATAATCAAAAGTGCTTTGCTTATTCTTTCGAATAATATTTTCAAAGCTTCCATTTTTTCCTTTTTTTTCGGTTTAATTATTAACTTTTTCATAACTTTTTTTGGCATAATTCAAACTTTTTTTTGTAAAATAACGTGCATTTTTAAGCACACCTATTTTTCAAAAATCCTTGCTTATTTATTCAATTATTCTTCCAATGTCCACCTCCTTTTGCTTTTATACCTAGTCATATCAGTTCATAAAGCTTCGTCTGACATGATCCCATGTTTCTCACCTAGTTTTGATGTCATTGTTTCCGTTGGCTCATTTATTATTATTATTATTAATATAACGTCGGCCTTTGTCTGTATGTGTCTGTATTCTATATTTTAATCTATATTTTTCAAGTTAAATCAGATGAGTACAGAAGAATTGCGGTCGTCCGAGTTCCACTTTTTGAATCGCTTTTATTAGCTTCACTTGTAACTAACTAACTAATTAACTAAGTAAGAAAATCTTGGAAGCTTAATTTGACCCACTTCCCGTTTTCCGATTGAGCTGAAATTTTGCACATAGATTCGTCCCCGATGACAATACACTTAGAAAAAAAAAATTTCAAATTTTCTGAAAAAAAAAGTAAAAAAATTAAATTTTTATGGTTCTATTCAAAAACGCATTTTTAGCTTCACTTGTAACTACCTGCGAAATGTAAAATCTTACACTTTTAGTTTAGACTACAAAACTTATGAGTGATTTAATTAGATAATCGGATAATCTACTTAACTACTTAAGATTTATGACTTATCAGACTTTGTTTAAGACTGAAAAGTATAAAATAAAATATTATAGTTTTAAAAAACCAAAAAACACGCTTTTATGACGTACTAAAAATTAAAAAATAATTAAATTTAACCCTTTCGGACACCTTGTAGTCAATTGATAATTGGTGACTGAAAGGGTTAATAAACTAATTCAAAAAGCGTGGAGCGCTTTGTCTAAATTAATTAAAAGACACATAACCAAAACGCGATCCACGCTTTTTGAATTAGTTTATTAACCCTCTCAGTCACCAATTATCAATTGACTACAAGGTGTCCGAAAGGGTTAAATTTAATTATTTTTTAATTTTTAGTACGTCATAAAAGCGTGTTTTTTGGTTTTTTAAAACTATAATATTTTTTTTGAATTAAAATATACAACATTGCGTAGGTACCAGAGCTGGGAAGTAACTGAGCAAAAAAGTTACTTTTAGGAACTTAGTTACTATAACTTAGTTACTTTAATATTGCAAGTAACTGTAACTGATTTACAGTTACTTTTATAAATGTAACTGTAACTAAGTTATTTTATAAGTAACTTATAACTTATAATATAAGTAACTTAGTTGCTTTTCTAGAACTAAGTTACTTTCTATTAAATAAGTTATTTTAAAAATAACTAAGTTACTTTTACAGTAACTTAGTTCCTTTTACAGTAAATTAGTTGCTTTTAAAATAATCGACATTAAGATTTCCAAGGTTTAATTATTTTTAAAAAGAAGGGAAGGGATTGTTTTGTCTTCAAGAGTGTTTTGCCACAGCATATGACAAAGATATCTATTGGTACCTACTGTCTATTGTAGACTACTGTTTACCTGTGTTCAGTTCTTGCTGATAAATATTAATCTGATAATCTGATAATAAGCTGATAATATTAATAATTAATCTGGTAACTTTCACGTTTTTTTACGTCTTTATTGGAATTTTTTTTTTCTATTGGAAAATGAAACTGAATGATTTTGGTTTTTTAGTATATTATTATTGACATCTAAAGGATACAAAAAAAAGTTTTTTTAACTTCATTTTTCAACGTTTTATTATTATTACTATTGGTCAAAGTAGGCGTCTCAAAAAAAGGTACGTAACTGGCCCGGGTGACTTCGGCTCTAGAGGACATCGGAATTAAAAAAATCAAATAGATTATTAATCTATAGATTTATCGTTATCGCTGGAACTAGAATTATTAAATTTTATCAGAAAATAACAAAATGGCAGACTTCTAAAATAAAATTAATTCTTTTCTGGCACAAATCGGGCTGTAAAATGGAAAGTTAGGGATGGAAAGAAAAGATCCTAGTTCCAGCGATAACGACAAGTTATAGATTAATCCTTTTCTTGATTTTTTTACTTCCGATGTCCTCAAAAGCCAAAATCACCGGGGTCAGTTACTTACCTTCTTTTTACTTTGACCAATAATAATAATAATAAAACATGGTAAAATTAAGTAAAAAATTTTTTTTTGTATCCTTTAGATGTCAGTAATAACATACTAAAAATCCAAAACCATTGAATTTTGGGTAATATAATGTAATTAAATAAGTAAGTTGTTTCAAGTAACTAAGTTACTTAAACTAACTAACTAAACTAATACGACCCTAAGTTACTTACTTCAAAAGTAACTGTCTTAATAAGTAACGAAAGGTATATTAATCAAGTAACTTGTAACTAGTTACTTTTCAAAAGTAACTTTCCCAGCTCTGGTAGGTACGCAAGAGTGACAGTCTAAAACTTATGGAATAACTTACCTGATAATATTTTGTATAATAAAATATACCCCTTTAAAAAAGGGTGTCTTGGTTTTTAGAAAACTTTCTAATTTTATGAATTTTAAATTATTATTGATGAAATTTGTGTCTCATATTAAATTTTATTTAATTCTTTATTCTCATTTTGAAATTTGCTAATTCATGATATCTGTTGATTTTTTTAACTTGACAAATATTTATATATTAATTTATAAATAAAATTAAAAGTAAAAAATCTACTATAGATAGTATAGTAATTTGTAATATTTATCCTTCCACACAAGCGCGGATACAACGGGGGCGGGGGGGGGGGATAACAACCGCCTCTATCAAGTCGACATCTAATATGATGTGTGCAAATCTGGGGTCTGGGGGGGGGGGCCCATTTTTTATTATTTTTTTTTATATAAAAATAAGTTTTTACTTTACCAAGCTTCTTTCGCCTCCCAAATATTGAAATAAATATAATTCATGTAATTTGGTCCCCCTTCCTAAAGAGATGTTCTGGGGTTAAGAAAAATATATTCAAAAAAAGAAAAGTTTATCTCGTACGATTGATTATTTAGTATAGGTTTCCTGTTTTACTAGAGCTCAAACCAGGGTTCTCTGCTTTGCAGTCGACGCACTTTAATGTAATAATACATATTAGTAAAATATATTAATTAACACTTATATTATATATTAACGTTAAATTACAAAATTAAATAGTATTAAAAATAATTATTATAAAATGTTAAAATATAATAATAATGTTTGGCGGTTATAACTGCCTTCATATACTATCTACCATTGTTATTTTGTGTCATTGCCTATTCCTGTATTGCAGTGAAAACTTAAATGAATTATTACCCAATTAAATTAATTTTAGTAACATATAAATAATATCTAGAAGATTACAAAATAAGTGGTTTTATGCATTAATGTGCGTCGTTATTCTTGTATTTTTAAATTTGGCTGCACTCGGATAGCAAAAGATTAGACAAAATTCAGGATATTGTTTTTATAAAATTACTAAAAAAGGGGAGAAAATTGACTCAAAATAGCGACGGAATCAAAATTTTGATTTTATTACCCCCCCCCCCTGGTATCGTCACCGATGCATTAGTTGGGAGGTGTTAGGGGCTATATTATATGAAACTCTATTTTTTTTTGTTATATTTACTTTCTTTTTTTACTTCTCTTCTAGAAGTACTATGTCTTCTCAGTGGGAAATAAGATTTTAGTGATGGAAAGCTGCAGATTTTAATATTTTCAAAAACCTTAAGTAAAAATGCTGACCCTGCATAATCCCTTTAATTATTTTGAATAATATGTGATTGAAAGTTTTCCATTTTAAAATTCAAGTTTTCAATTGATTCGAAAATGTAAGAGGGTACAGAGTAAGTGATATTTCGGGTAAATTTTTCACCAACTTCCAACTTTTTCTGAGTTTTACATTAAAAGTGAATTGGCCATGTAACTAAAAGCATAACTTGGACAGGATAATAAGCGGAAAATTGTGATTCTACTGACGGATTTATTATTGAAGCTACAGGGGCCCCATAATTATTATAAATTAGGAACGTGCAGTCTTGCTAGAATAAAAAACAGTTCTTTATTTAGTGCCTTTATTATTATTCTTTTATATCATTTGTTACAAGTTTTTAGGGTGGGGATATTTCTGAAAAAATAATCAAGATATTGAAAAATATTTAGTAAAGATTTAAAATACCAAAATACCAAACGTTGGTTTGGAGCAGCCATGAACCTTATAACCCCCCCCCCCCATCTTTATGACCGCTTTTGTTGGATTCAAATCTTAAGAGTATGATATTATATGGCTTCTCCCTTTTCACGAGAGGAAAACCACGGTTTTATTATCTGGTGATACCTCATGCACAGCTTTGATCTCAAGTCCAATATAGATTTGTTGGCTGTAGGAAAGACAAAAAAAAGGGGAAAACTGGATCAGGTTGATAACCAATCGTTATTGAGCCAATATGGCACATTTAAAAATATGATTTGTAGAAGGACAACAACAAGGAATACAGTTGTAGAACTGGGGCCCAAAATCATACTTCACCAAGAGCTTCAAGTTCAATTGATATTATAAACATTGTATTTCTAGACAAAGGACTCCTTCACCCCCCTATTCATATATTATAGTAGTAATATATTTTATTAATATTTTGATGCTGATAATTTTGCAGCAGAAATTCAATTACATAATTAAAAACAAAGTTAAGAATTAATAAAAGTAATTTACTTAAAAAGTGAAAGTTTCATGTCGAAATAACAAACTGCAAAAAATAATTTTATAGACTTTTATGGAGAAGGTATAATATTGCCATCTAATTGCGAATAGCCCAACCTCAGATTCCTATTCATTATTGAATATTACCGGTTTGCGAAGGTTGTACAGGTAATATTTAAATAAAGACGGCCCCTATAAGGATTCAAAATTGTAGATAACTGTGATGAAAAAGGTAGTGGGGGAAGTATTTGTTTTTCTTTCCACCACTTCTATACCAATCTATAATTTTACACATGTCATTTAAACCGCCAGTATAGAGGACTGTGTAACTATTTTTTAAATAAGTAAAGTGAATATAAATTGTGAATTTTTTGGTAATCGATGAAAACGGTTTTAGTTTAATTTTGTTTTTGTGATAGAAATTGTGTGATATTAACTTTTTGTTAAATTCGTTGATTTATCTGAGTTTTATATGATTCTTTAAAGGATCTTATTGTTGTTATTTATTTTAAACTAGTGACGATTTTTACAATTTATCAAAATGACAACTGCTGAAATGTACACAAAGGTAAGTTTTTCTTTTATAACTTGATTATGTATGTTTATATTGTCATACCCATGTTTACCTTTGGAAAGGATCCTGTTTATAAACTTATTTTTAAAGGGAATTTATTTAGATAGTTCTTTAGTTTTAAATATATTAGTAGTATAAATCTGATTACCATGTTTTAAAAATCTTGGTAATACGAATTTTTGAAAATACTCAATTATATTGGGCAAGCTGCGGTACACAATATTGCTGATATCAAAAGGTATTGGTATATCAAGAGACCTTGATCCATATTGCACATTTAAAATTGCTGGTACTATTTGATATTCGAATGTTAGATATTATTATTAATAGTATATATTATATATTTTTTTACAATAGGTATAAATATGGAAAGTATAGTAAATATATTATCGAAGTATTACAGTTATTTACTAATTTAATTGCGATAACAATAAGATATATAATAGTATAATCAAAGGTAAAATATACCTAATCAGATTACTACCTGCAAAAGTCAAATTTGATAAGTACGAACCCAAGTAATAACTTACGTAACATAAAACAGATTAAAAATTATTGTTAAATTTATTTTTCGTCTATTTTACAATTTTTTTTCAATAGCAAAATTGGAAAAAGGTCCGAGTCAGATAGGCAATTCTATAAGTTCGGGTAATAGATAATCTGTGCTAAAAGCAAAGAAGAAAAAATAAAAGAATAACACCAAAAAAATTGTTTTAAATGTTTTTATGTACCAGTCACTGATATGCGAAAAAAGTTTATGGTACGTAAATCGTACGCTTTTCATCTAGAAAACCTGGCAAAATTATGTATCTATATTAAAATTGGCGATTGCTGGAATAATTAAAAGATAGCAGAGATATCACTAAAGCTAAATAGTTCTTTGTGATGGTGCACTAAAATTGCTTAGGTCAACCCTCGTTATTGATCAGATTTGTGCATTGTGTAATAGTGTATGTTTTCTTTACATATAAAAGAATTACAATTTCAAACAGCTTATCAGCAGAAGTATCTGTTTATGACTTTTTTAAACAAACGAAAAATAATTGCACTGAAATTATTTGTAAATAAGCAATAGATGTCATAAATTTCTTTTATCATTAGTAGTAAATCAATACTTACCTACTAAATTTTTCTAAACAGCAAAATTTTGTAATCCCAACTACCTACCATACCAAAGCCATAATATATACTTTGTATTTTATCATAATGAATGAATGTATTACAATATACATATATTTATTAATATTACTACTATATTACAACCCATAAGTTATCGGAGATATTCAAATATTAAATGAGATAATATGTTATCCCCCTAACGTAAAAATTTCAGGTAATACGGCCCATTATTGTATTATTCCGTATTACATACAGCACACACATTATTTCTGCGTTGATAATGTAGTAAGTATATCTAGAAAACGTAGAATGCATAGAAAATCGAGAAATTTTGAATTATTTTAATTTTATCAGAGACAGTAAAGGAATTTTTGAGTTTTTAACAAAAATCTGGAGAAATTAAAATTTTGGGTCAGGGGAATTACAAAATGTAGTTCAAAAGACTGTACTAAATTTGTAGGCTTTAGAAATAAAAAAAACAAATTTTAATTAAATTGAATAATTTGATGAACGAATAAATCTTTGAATTATATTTCAATGATTTGATGAATAAAGTGCACGTTTGAATGAACGAATGAAAGACGATGATTTAATAATCTATTTATTTAATAATAAAGTTAAGGTTTAAATAATAATTTGTCATCTATTTGGACTTAAAATTTGATCTAAAATAAATATTGTACACTGAAAAAAAATTTAAGGGAGGAAAACACTGTAACCTAAGTAGTTAACCCAGTTTCAAGTTTTGCATGAGAAATTTTAATTCAAATTTATTAGATTATTTCAATATGTAAGTACTTAATCAAAGATAATAACATTTAACTTTTTTAAGTGTAACAAATACATTGCTGAATTGTAAATAATTTAATTAAATTTATAACGTCAACTAAACAATAAATAATATTTTACTTGATTGGCTATTGATTGAACTTGGAATTTAAATTTTTTAGCTGTGGCATTGCCCCAAAAAAGTTCTTGTTGAAAAGTACAGTTAGTATAAATGGTATTACACTGGACGCACCTACAAGTTTAATCTATAATATTATGTAGATATACATGTTATTATGGTGCAATTTACTATAACAAGGAAAGACAATTTATTCAGTTTCATTTCTGTGTAGATTACGATAAATTCCCATAAAAAATTAAGATTTTACCTTTTGTGCAATAATAAATTAATAGCAATTTTTTTCTTCATACTAAATATTAATTATTATTGATAAATTATACAAAACACAAATTGTAATTTGTTGGCTGTAGCTTTAGCAATGTAAAAAATTCTTTTATTTTGGTATTTCTAGAATAATTATTTATTATGCATTTTAAGTAATGTTTTTTTCAATTACCTGTCTTTGGTTAAAAAAAAACGGTAACCCGGGTTTACTGTGTGATTTACCGGTAAATAATATAATACCGAACTAGTTCGGTAAGTAATATCAGCTAAAAGCTTGTGTATTTTTATTTTATCCAGATTTATCATGGAAATAAGTTTTGTAACTATATCTAAATATAAGTTACAATTAAAATCATCCCACACAATTAAATACGCCGATATTATTCTATTATAATTTTTGCAATTACCTTTTTATTCTTAAATATATTTTTTATTGAAAGTTATTCGTAGACTGGACTGTAAAATAATATATTATTTTAATTTTTGAAAAATTATGGAATTACCTTACCTCTTAGCATTGTAATAATTATTGTTTACTCATGAAAATTTTTTTTACTTAATATATTAGATTAGATTGCGTGGTGGATTAGTTCAGGCATTAGGAATAAATGATTATTAGAATTTTCCTATTAGTTAGATAGTTTAGAAGTTATTTATCAATATATTCGTACGCATCAGACAATAGTGATATACTAGATAATTCATTGATTTTTTTGTAAGCTGACTGTTCTAGATTAAAAAGAAATTATAATATTTTCTCGTCTATGTTACATTTGCCTATTTCTTAAGGGGTTAGAGGTAGTCATCGGCGTGACAAAACGAGCATTTTAAATAATTTTTTTTAAACAGTAGTTAAACTTATTTTATAAAAGAAATAATACAAAGCTATTATAATTGTTTAAAAATATTTATATTTGACTAAGTTACCGCCATTTTTGTTGGACCCCGTCCCATAAATCATGCTTTGCGGTGACCACTGTAATTCCAAAACCACTCGACGGATTAGAATGAAATTTATACAGTTTATTGAAAACATAAAAATCTAGTGCCTGTACGAAGGATTTTATTTTTTTTTGAAAATTAACAAAATGGCGGCCACTAATAATAATTAATTTACGGACTTTCGAGGAAAAATTCGCTAGTTTATTGTTTATAAAATCTATAAATTTTAATAAAAAACAAAATCCTTCGATCAGGCACTAAATTTTTATGTTTTCAATAAACTGTATAAATTTCATTCTAATCCGTAGACTGGTTTTTGAATTACAGTGGTCACCGCAAAGCACGACGGGGTCCAACAAAAATGGTGGTAACTTAGTCAAAAATAAATATTTAAAAAAAAAATTTTTTTTACAAAATAAAGTTAAAAAATAACTTAATAATTTCGTATTATCTGTTTTATAAAATAATTTTAACTGCTGTTAAAAAAAAATTATTTAAAATGCTCGTTTTTTTCACGCCGATGACTACTTCTAACCCCTTAAGAAACGCTTCACTTGTACAGGATAACTTTATTTTGGTTCTAATATTCTAATATTTGGTGTTTCGCGATCGAAACTACAAGGCAGAAACACTGCTGCATTGAACCATTTGATATTTCTAATTTGGAGGGGGGGGGGGCATTTCTAACAAAATAATTAGTTAGAACATTTTATTTAAAGTACTATAATACGTCGGCGTCGGTTTGAAGAGGGCCATGTACCCCATGGCCATCTTCTTATGACTGCCTTTGGGATATGAACATGTAATCCCACTTCTATAATCTTCTTTCTCCTATATATTCGTAATTAAAGCAAAAATTAATTATTACATAGAGTGAAGTGGGGTAAATCCGAACAGTGGGGAATTCCGAACACTGTCATTATCTCGAGTTGTGTTACGGCTACACGCGACAAACCAAATTTCTTCCATTTGTTGTTTACAATACTAGTTTATTTTTCAATAGTCACTAGTGCGTTCAAACGTGCTCATAGTAGCTGTGTGGAACGAGTGACAATTTTTGTATTCCTAAAGTTTTATTCGGTTCTCAAAATATTGTGTTTCTGACTAACTAATCGTCACAATTATAAGGTAAATATAATGTATAGCGAAGGTTTAACGATGCTCTTTCAGAAACTGAAGAGATTTTTCATTTTCTACCACATAGTGGTGAAATACAAAACATGTGCGTAAAGTGGTATCTACGGTAAAGACTGTCCTAGAAAAATCCGATCACTTTATATTACGTATTAAATCAAAATGGATTAATTTTTTTTGGAATAATATATTATTGCTTATTTATAACATTCTTTTACATAAAAAAAATAAATTCAAAATCTTTTTTTTACAATATTTTTTATAAAAAAAACATTAATTAAATTCAATGATTTTTATTCAATACCTTTAAACCGATTTATGTGAAAGTTTATGCATATTGTTTCCAGAAGGGGTCGTCCATAAATTACGTCACACGATTTTTAAGGTTTTTAGACCCCTCCCTCTCCCTATGTCACATTTTCATTGAACCCCCTCCCCTGTAATGTCACACTTCTCTCCTATAAAATTTAATAATTCTTAGAAATTTTTTTTAACAACTAACTTAAATTAAAGGGCGATGGTAAAATCAGCCGCTTAGTAAAATTGGGTACTAATCTCGTTGGTAAACTCAGCCTGGTAAAAATTTTTTGCCTTAATTTTCATAGGTAAACTCAGCCGGGTAAACTCTAAGCTAAGCGCTAATAATTTGGTGAAAGCTAATCCTACTTAATGATGGTGGCACTTTAAAGTACGCCCTGTATGCAATATTGACAGGGCCGTCCTAAGATATTCCTAATAAAATTAGGGAATAACGAAACCTCCCCCATAGAGGGGGGGTTACTTGGATGCGTGACGTATAATATTGAAAATCCATGAATGCAGAAAGTTAGGAAAGTTCTCTTGCATTTAGAGCCAAAAAAATTTCGAAAATTTAAATTTTTTACACCGCTATGAGCAAACAATAAAACCCGTTCGGAATTACCCCACTTGACCCTAAATATTTTATAATTTTGTATTTCGTCATTTTCAATAAAGGAAGCTATTAAACTAAACTACGTTTTGAAAAATATAACTGATTGAAAATATTTTGAGACAACAATATTATTGTTTGCAATGTACCAAGTTTCACGTACCTTAGAAAAATATCTGTTAATTATTATTTAATTAAAAAAGAAAAGGGGTTTCATGTTTCTTTTTCATCAACAACAAAATTCAATTATTTTTATCTGTTACAGTTGTAAGTTAACTGGGATAACATTAGTTACATATCTGAAAGTAACTTTCCACTTAAGTCTTTCTCTCTTCCGTCTGAAACCCTTGAAGTGCTTAGAGCGATAATCTTTTGAAAAATAAAGTTTTTCAAGCGTAATATATTCCATGAAAGAATTAAATTATATTTTTTCAAAGTAAATCAATAATTTCTGCCAATAACATTTCAGTGACTAGAGTAACTGTTCTTGTTAAAACAACACACAGTGTTGAATATAAAAATTATTTAATATATAAAGGCAAATTAATTTTATAGTTTTAATTTTAAGATAACAATGCGGCATTAGGTGTGATCGAGATTTTTCGTAATCACTTAAAAACGCCTCAACTGCTTCAAATTTTAAATTAAATTTATTTTGCCCCCTCACCCCATATTTTTATTTGTATATATTTTTTATATTTTTATTTTACAATAAATCAAATAATTAAATTTGGATAAAAGTAAAGTAGCTACTTTATGCACCTTGCTATTAGAATCTACTTTATCAACTTTTGCGGTAAAAGTGTCGCTTATTCTGTTATTTTCAGTCGAGCATTATACCATGCAGTCGAACAAACCGCACTTGAACATCTCCTGTAGAAATTTAAAAATTCTCTATTTAGATTATAATGATTATTCTTTATTATAATGGCCTGGTCACATGGCCAATATTTTCATAATTTTTTGATTAAAATATTGACCGTGTGATCATGCCATAATATTTCGATTAATTTTCAAATTTATTATTCTAGACAACGATCTATTTTTAATTTAATTTCTATACTGTTATTTGCAGAGTATTTTTTTGACATTTAATGTCCTATTATAAAAATAAGAATTTGATCAAGTCAAACTGACTTTCGAAGTTTTTTATTAGTAAAATTTACATTACAATAATATTACTTCAGTCGAAAAAAGTAAATTATTTTTTTAATAAATAGCTCTTCAGTCCTAACAGATGAATAAACGAAGCAAATGTCAAATAGATAAAAAATTAAAATATTTGCAATTGTTAAAAAAAGGTTTGTCTGTCTGTATTTATAGATGACGAAGTAGAAGAATTATTAGTATTTCTCATGAGCCTGCTTCAGTATTGCTCTGCTTATTTAAAATTCTTGAATGATCGTCCAATTGAAGGTAGGGTTGTATAAAATTTGTCGAATTGCGGCTTGGTATTTTAATAACTTGTTGTTTGTTAATTCTTATGACTTTGCTAGATGTGCCGCAAGGGCAGAATGTAAATCATCTTATGCCAGCAGTCATATTTTGTGGTTTATTTTATGAAATATTTTGTGTCAAAAATAGGTAGCCCACCTGAATATTATCGTAAAGATAACGAATCACTTTTTTTAAGTCTGACAAGACATAATTACTAGATTAGCATTATTTGTGCACTGTTCAGCGCAGATTTGCTACTATTTGCAGTTGCTACTCTAAAATTGTGCTTCCTTACCTTCTCAACTCTTTCAACTCAGAATCGCTCCCTTATTGTAATTATTTAAGCATTTGTAGACTCTTTACTACAGGGTTGCTCTCACTGGCCTGGAAAACCTAGAGAAGTCAAGGAAGGGAAAGTTAGGACATTTTTTAATTAGTTCAAAACTAAAATAAATAAATAATAAAATAAATTTCAGAGAAAATCTTCATTTTTAGTCAGGGAAAACCTGGAAAAGGCAGAGAATTTCTTTTAAAATATGACTGGGAACCCTGTGTTCACACAACTCCTGTAATATTTATCTGATTTAGTTCAAACCCAGCAAATTCACAGTTTTGCACAGAAAAAGCCCAGATTTTTGTCAAATATATAATGCTTCTTGCATCGGGATCTGTTATATCAAGATTTTACTGTATAATATGCAGCATTTACTTTCCTTTAAATATTTTTTAAAATCTAGTTTAGTAAACTCATCTATATAATGGTAAAGTTACTAACGATATAATGTGAAAGGACGGCTAGTTCAAATGATTGCAATGAAAGTTGACCCTATATAACTTAATTACTATTTGAACTTTGCAGTCCGGAAAGGGTTCGTGCTTTACTTTCACTTTTCAAAATCCGAGAAACTAAAATTGTCTACTTAATTACAGATTGTGGCGATTATTCAAATATGAAAAGATTCAAAACTTAAAAATTGAAATGTATGTAAATTTTTGTAAATCTGTATTTACACAAGCACGAAATTACATAGCGATAAATAGCTATTTTATTTAATTACACTACAAATTAAATATTTTCACGGTTGACGAATTAATGGAAATAAAACGAAAAATTATTGTTACTATAATATTATTTTCATACTCGAAATAAAGTCAAAAATTGTAAGATGTTTTTACGAAAGCATTGCAAATTGAGATATAAAGATTGTAAAATTATTTTTGGTATAAGCTGAAGATGTACCTTCATTGAATAATAATACTCATGAAGCATAAACCTGTTTGTGGAGTTTTTATAAAAATACCAAACTAACCACCACCGCCGATTTAAGTGATACTTTTTGAGTATTAATGCTATGTAAAATATAATATGGCATTGTTAACAAAGTATTCTGCATAAATAAATGTAAGATGTAAAATATTTAAAAAACAAATAATACTTGAGGGGGTGGAGGTGTACAATATGAAACCGGTTTAAATGTACGATATATCTCAAATATTATTTACTATTATACCTAGTCAATTCTTTCACAACTAAAGCAAATCGACAAGGTTAAAATTATAACGATTATTACATTAGTTTTGAATAATAGTAGTACCTATGTATAAGAAATAATTTATATTGTTTCTTGGGTAGCAGGGCCGGAGTGGGCGCTGAGCGATCGGGCGTCAGCCCAAGTCGCCGATGATATTTATTATTTTTAATTTATTATATTTCTTGGTGTTCGTTCACCTTGGTATCGTTAAGGAGTGTATGAGTGAAAAACCAAAAAGAAAATTTACATTATTTGAAAATCTTGGTGGAATCCTTGGTAAATTCGTCAGTTGGATTCTGTTTTCACAATAAAGAAACAAATTTTGAAATTAGTATTTGAACTTGAATTACTACTTCACTCGGCGATAAATCGAGCAATCAAATTTAAAATTTTCCTAAAATTCGATCAATTGGGTTCCAACAACTGATACGACTATTTGTAAAAGTGCATTGTAATTCAAATATAAACAACCACTGGCTGAGTCATACTCTAATCTAGAAAAGGCAAATAAATATTTTTTAATCTTTTCTATTTTGCAAATTGCAAGTGAAAGATCCTTTTCATAACTACAATGTATTTCGAATAGAGTAAGGACTAACTAAGGTGTGCCTGCTTCGAGATCAGTTGAAGGATTTCATATAAGAGACATTCTATTTTAAATAATTTGAAAACATAACTATTTTTTTTCTTTCTTTCTAATAAATGGCTTAGTTTTTCTTTTGCATCAAATAGTAAATTACACAGCAAGGGGGATAACAGTAATTTTCATAACCACTTTTGTTTGCATCTAAGTATCCAATTTTAAATACATTTTTTAACTGTAGTTTTTGTATTTCAGGGAAGTAGAGTGTGGATTCCACATAAGGAAAAAGTTTGGGAAGGTGCGGAATTATTGGAAGATTACTCTTCAACTAGTCAAACGCTGAAGTTACAAAGAGACGAAAACAAAGACGTGATAACTTTATTTATAAAGTCGAGCAATGATCTACCTTTATTGAGAAACCCCCCTATTTTAATAGGAGAAAATGATCTTACATCATTATCATATTTACACGAACCAGCTGTATTATACAACTTACAAGTCCGCTTCTGCCAACAAAATAATATATACACTTATTGTGGTATTGTTCTGGTCGCCTTTAATCCATATCGCAAGCTTCCTATATATGGTGAGAATATATTTTTACTAAAAGTTGTTATATCATTTTAAAATTATTTAATAGTCAAGTGTTACATAAATTTTATCATGATAAATTAATCTATTGTTTGTTCGCTCAAGATTATTTAAAATTTACTATTTAAACAATAAGTCAGCATTCAGCAATCCACCCATACAATGCATCACAACGTTTTGTATACTTTCTTCTGAAAGTACTTCAATGAACAATACGGAAGTGTTGCATCTCGATAAAATTTTAATTGTCGAATTCACGCTTTGGCTTTTTCGCATTTTCCCACGCTTCGTTACAAAATAAGCTTTTATTATGTTTTTATTTAAATTTATAAAAATTCTTATTAACGACAAATTATTATTGTTACGTAGATTTTAGACAACCAGATCTAAGATAAAAAATATTACTCAAAGTAAACTGTTTTATCGTTATTTTATTATTTATTTGATTTACCGCGATTAACGTTATCGCCATTTGATTAAATCCCACAACTGAATAATTTGATTTTGTTCAAAATGAATTTATTGATTTCATAATTTTAATATACTAATTAAACGGACTCGCCTATTCTATTTATGCATTATTAATTTTTTATTAGATGTTGACACGATACAAACCTACAAAGGGCAAGCTATGGGTGATTTGGACCCTCATATCTTCGCCGTTGCAGAAGATGCTTATACCAAATTGGAACGTGAGCAAAGAGACCAAAGTATCATAGTATCTGGAGAGAGCGGTGCCGGAAAAACAGTATCCGCCAAATATGCAATGAGATATTTTGCCACAGTAGGAGGAAGTTCGACAGATACACACATAGAAAAAAAAGTTTTAGCAAGTAGTCCTATTATGGAGGTAATTTGTTTTAGGCTAATCTCAAAAAATATCCTTACGTTATAATTTTTAGGCCATTGGAAACGCAAAAACTACTAGAAATGACAATAGCTCTCGGTTTGGGAAGTTTATAGAATTACAATTCAATAAACAGTACCACATAAGTGGGGCTTCCATGCGAACATATTTGCTTGAGAAGTCAAGAGTGGTATTTCAATCAAGCAAGGAGAGAAATTATCATATCTTTTATCAGATATGTTCAGCTAGGAAGCGCCTACCCGAATTACACCTATGTAAGTATAATTTTTTTCTTTTCAGACTTTTCAGTAATTCATATAAATAATTTTTAGCCGATGTGAGTTATTATCATTATCTAAATCAAGGCGACAGTCCTTATATTGACGGCGTAGACGATTTAACCGCCTTCGAGGAAACCTGCACCGCTTTAACATTATTGGGCTTTACAGAAACGGAACAAGGAGAAATATTTAAAATATTAACTAGTATATTGAAACTAGGAAATATTCAATTTGTTGAATCTGATAATAACCAAGAAGTTGAGGGCTGTGACGTTTATGTAAGTTATATGTTTTATTTAAAATTCTAATTTTATAATTTTTTTTACTTGTAGGATGCAGACAAAAATTTGGCAAACATATCTGAATTGTTAAGTGTGGACGACGAACAAATGGAACTATGGTTGACTACAAAAAAAATTGTATCTATGAGAGATACAATTTTAAAACCAATGTCTGTAGAAGCTGCCTCCAGAGCTCGAGACGCTTTGGCCAAAGTTATTTACGAAAAACTGTTTAACTGGATTGTTATTGTTATAAACAAAGCGTTAGAAACGAGTACTCCGATGCATAAATTTATAGGAGTTTTAGATATCTACGGTTTTGAAACCTTCACCATAAATTCGTTTGAACAATTTTGCATTAACTACGCCAACGAAAAATTGCAACAACAGTTTAACCTACACGTTTTTAAATTAGAACAAGACGAATACATAAGAGAAGAAATTTTATGGACGATGATCGATTTTTACGATAACCAACCTTGCATAGATTTAATCGAGAATAAAATGGGTATTTTGAGTCTCTTGGACGAAGAATGCAAGGTAATTTTTTCTTCCGTGCAAATTTTAAAAACTAATTTTTCTTCTTAGATGCCGAGAGGTTCCGATTCGTCGTGGATAGAAAAATTGTATTCCAAATGTGTAAAACATAAACACTTTGAAAAAGCTCGTTTCGGAACAACTGCTTTCAAGATTAAACATTTTGCCGATCAGGTTGAATATGAAAGCAATGGATTTTTGGAAAAAAATCGCGACACCGTATTGGAGGATCAGATATCCGTTATTAAGCACAGTAAAAATGATTTTATACGACAATTATTTTGCTCCGATGGAAGTAAGATGGCTGCACCTGGAACCAAATTAAAAGTGGTTTCGGCTAAACCTGCGCCGGTTAGTAGCCAGATGAATAAGAAGACGGTAGGATCTCAATTTAGAGATTCGTTAAATTCGTTGATGAGTACTCTAAATTCGACTACACCTCATTACGTAAGATGCATTAAGCCGAACGATTTTAAAACTCCGTTTGAATTTAATCCCCAAAGAGCTGTGCAGCAGTTGAGGGCGTGCGGTGTTTTGGAAACTGTCAGAATTTCGGCTGCAGGGTTTCCAAGCCGTTGGTCTTACATTGATTTCTTTTATCGCTACCGTGTTCTTTGTAAATTTCAAGATATAAATTGGAGTGACATGAAACTTACATGCAAAAATATTATTATTAAATACCTCAAATCTGAAGATGGTTTATGCCAGTTTGGTAAAACTAAAATATTTTTCCGTGCCGGTCAAGTGGCTTATTTGGAGAAGGTTAGAGCTGATCTACTTAAGAAATGTTGCATTACGATGCAAAGTACGGTCCGGACGTTCATTTACAAAAGAAGATATGCAAAGTTAAAAAAATCGGTTGCTTGTATTCAAAGATATGGAAGAGGATACTTGGCGAGAAAGTAACATTTTTAGCAAAAACTAAATTGTATATTTTTTTAATTATTTTAAATTTTAGGCGTGCACATGAATTGCGTAGAAACAAAGCTGCTACTACGATTCAGCGTTATGTAAGAGGATGGGTCAAGAGGCGGCAATACAAGAGTCTATTGAAGTTGGCTATTTCTTTACAAACCTATGCACGAGGATATTTAGCACGTAAGAGGTTTATGGAAACGAAATATAATGCCAAAGCTGTGATAATCCAGAAATACGTTCGAGGATGGTTGGCCAGAAAACATCAAAGAAAGCAGATGCATTATGTTGTTATTTGTCAAGCTGCCATTCGTAGATTTTTGGCCAGAAGAAAGTACAAAAAACTTAGGATCGAAGCGAGATCGATTGAGCACGTTAAGAAACTTAACAAAGGACTCGAAAATAAAATTATCAGTCTACAACAAAGAATTGAAGATTTTAATAAACAAACTAACGAATTGAAAGTTGCAAACCACGAAGTTACCGAGTTAAAGTAAGTGTGTATGCAGTTTATTGAATTTTTAAATTATCAAACTATATTTTTTAGGACTAAATTGATTACGTTTAAAGCGCTTGATTTGGAAGTACGAAATCTTAACAAATTAGTGATAGAAAAGAACAAAGATATTAAAAAATTGGAGAGCGAATTGAAATCGGAGCGGGAGGAAAAAATTGACTTGCTTAATGAACATGACAAGTATAGAAAAGAATCTAAAGAGCAAAGGAAGCTGTTCGATTTGGAAGCTGCAAAATTGCGCATAGAATTAGATAACATGAACCAAATCGTTGTTAGTAATCAGAAAGGTGCCGAAGAAAATCTCAAAGTCCGCATCGAAGAAGAAAAGAACCTTTTAATAAACGAATACGATCAGGATCGCGAAGCTTATCAAAAATTGTTAGAAGAGTACCATTCTTTAGAAACGCATAACGAAGCTTTACAACGTGAAATTGAAAGACAGAATCGAAGCAATTCTCATGTTAGAAACAACAGTGATATTAGTAGTGTAACGGAAGATACGGTTATTCCTATTAGTGACATCTCTGAAGACCATGGATATGATTCGGTGCGATCATTTTCCTCAACAATGGTTCGAGGAAAACTGCAAAATATTTGGAATGAAGGTAATTCCTGGAGAAAAACCTTTTTCTTCTTTTGATAATTTAATTTTTACACTTTTCTTTGATTTGAGCACATAATGCATTACAACGTCTAGTATGTAACAGCTTTCATTATCAAATGCGGGATTCATTTTTTTTGCACTAAAGAGCCTAATTTATTGTCAGTATTTTAAAGTGATTATCTTCAATAAAATTTGAAAATCCTATCTTGCAACAGTTTTATTTAGAACCCGGCTAACAGACTATCCAAAATTAAAACAAACAAAATTGAAAATTAACATTAATTGCAAATAAAGTAACTTTTTACCCCCTCAATATCAGCAATTTTAGGTAATAAGTAATTCAGCAACAAGTAATTCTATTTTATAAATTTAGTTGATGCGAAAAATAGTGAAAAAGTTGAAATAATATAAAAAATTTTTAATTAATTTGTTGCATTACATTTTTTAATGCGTTTCAGGTGCAGGCGATGATGTAGCTCAGGACCAAATGCAAGAAGTCGATATTGGTCTAATTTTACAACTGCAAAATAAACTAGCTCAAACCGAAAGAGAGAAAAGTCGCATGCAAAAGCGTTTAGACGAATTAGAGGGATCTCCAAAAATAGAAAAAGCGCAAATTGCAGCACAGGATGCAATTAGAGTTTCCCAATTAGAAGTGGCAAATTCTAACTTAAAATCCCAATTGTACGAATTAACCGACAGTATTGATAATGGAAACGTTAAAAATCAAATGAAATACCAATTAGAAAATCTGCAGAAGGAATTAGACAGAAGAGACGAAGAAATCGTTCAGCTTAAGAGTATATTGGTTACTCAAACTGATAATATGAAGTCTATAGTTAATTGCAGAGCAAAAACTGGAGAATATATTAACGAGGATGGAGAGTTAGCGTTAGCATACGAAACTCAAAAAACCATTAATAAACAGTTAGAATTAGAACTGCAGGATGAAAAGGCAAAATATAAAACGTACGAGAAGGAGTTCAAGCTGGAAATTGAGAAATTACGCGAAGATAACGAGAAGCTTCAATTATTACAAACATCTAATTTGACCGTTACGGCAGACTCGCAAAACGAAGTGTTCCTTAGGAACGAAATAACTCGATTAACCAAAGAAAACTTTGATTTACATAATAACAATGATGCATTACGAGAAACTGTTAAAAAACTTAAATACCAAATTAAACTTTTATCTCAAAAGCTGAAAGAAAGCGGTCTGGAGTACGACAGTAATGCTACCGTTAGTCCTATTGACGAAAGCAAAACTTCTCATACTAGAGTGCCAGCAGTTAGAAAAAAAGAGAAAGAGTATCTCGGTATGTTTTCTTTCAAGACCAACGAAGAAAATATTATTATGAAACAATTGGTGATCGAATTGAGACCAAGAACTGCAGTTACATTACTACCGGGATTGCCTGCCTACATAGTTTTTATGTGTATAAGGCATACGGATTATGTTAACGATGAAGACAAATTTAGATCGCTTTTATCTGCATTTACCAACTCTGTGAAGAAAGTCATAAAGAAACGTATAGATGATTTCGAAAGTTTGGTTTTGTGGCTGTCCAACACACTCACGTAAGTAATTTTTCAATCATCGAGTTGTAGTTTTTAACTTTTCTAATAAATTGTAGGCTGGTTCACATATTGAAGCAGTACAGCGGCGATAAAGCTTTTCAATACAAAAATACTCCAAAACAAAATAAGCAGTCATTAAGAAATTTCGATCTTACCGAATATAGACAATTATTGGCCGACATCGCGGTGTGGATTTATCAAGGTAAGTTTATTCTTTACTTTTATTAACATTTGTAAATGTTAATTTTGTCATTAGGCGTCATAAGAAATCTTGGAGAAAAAGTCCAGCCGTTAATAATTCCTGCAATATTGGAACACGAAGAAATACAAGGAATGGGAAACAAGTTAAGTGGTTTTAGAGGAAGGACGAGTAGCTTGCGGGACATGGATAGTCCTGGTACTAAACAAAAGCCAACCGATGTACTTCTACAAGAGCTTACAAGTCATTACAAAGTAAATTTCAACTGAATATTAATAATATCAATTTAAAAATGTATTTTTAGATATTAATGTTTTACGCTGTCGATATAGACGTGATTTCGAAAATATTCAAGCAAGTCTTCTACTTTTTGTGTTCATCTAGTTTAAATAACTTACTTTTACGTAAAGAACTGTGTCATTGGTCGAAAGGCTTCCAAATTCGGCACAATTTGTCGCATTTCGAAATGTGGACGCGAGATAAAAAATTAGACGTGAGTTATTGATTTTCAATATTGTAATTAAATTTTGATTAAAATTTTTTATATACAGGAGTCTTCAATTGAGTCCGCCCTCCAACCTATTATTCAAGCAGCTCAACTTCTGCAGGCACGCAAAACAGACGAAGATGTTGTTAGTATATGTGAAATGTGCAGTTCGTTAACGTCTCTGCAGATTTGCAAAATTTTGAATTTATATACTCCCGCTGACGAATATGAACAGAGAGTGCCTGCTGATTTTATAGCCAAAGTGCAAGAAAAATTACAAGAACGCACTGAAAATCAAAAACAACAAGTAAGATAATTTTTGTGTCCGTTTAAGATTTGACTATATTAATTGTTTTCAGACGTTACTGATGGACATTAAATACACCTTCCCAATTCGTTTTACATTTAATCCATCCGATATTTGCTTAGAAGACATCGAAATTCCAGAGGTACTGAACCTACCTTTACTGGAAAAAGTTTAAAAACGCTCAAAAGCTGCTATTTGTATAATGTACAAATGTAAATATGTTAAAATAATATGTAAAGTATTAGTTACGTTAGAACAATTCCTTTTTGCACCACTTTATTTATAAGGAATAATTTATTGTACAAATATTATTTATGAATAGCATAAGTATAATTTTGTGTGTGATTTTTTAATTAACTATTTATTTTACCTTACAATTACCTAATATAAGTTATAAAGAAACTAAATGGTGCTTCTAAAATAGTAAATATTATGTAGATGCGAAATTTTGAAAAAATGTTACCTAAATGTATAATTTTGTTTTTAAATTATTTTTGTAGAATATTTTCTGGCTTTATTACTTAAATTAGACTAGATAAGTAAGCAATTTGATTCGACTGCACATATGGAACAAAATATATTAAAAATTTAAATTTTAAAAGAAATTGGAGATTTTAGAAAAATTAAAATTTGTAGATAAGTAAAAGTAAAATTACTATTAGATGGAATCGATGTCTGTGTATACAGTACCATATGTAATGTCTTGCATATTTTCAATTTAGAAGAGGTTCAGAACACCCACACCTAAATGCATTGCATTAATTTTTGAAGATAGGGTATGTGCCCTCGACCCCAGTGTTTTATAATTAAATTGATATTAATAGTTATTTTACGAATTATAATTTATACATTCGAATTGGATTGCATTTCCAACTAACTTCAGAAGTAATATCGTTAAATTTCAAAGCAATATTTTCACCTGTTATTCATATGACTACGAAAAGTAATACAATCATTATTTTCGTTTTTCAGTCATAGGAAACCCTGAAATATTTCAAATTATATAAGTTATATATTCTTTCAATTTATCTTTCTCAAAAATTAATTGAGCAGAAAACTGGACAGATTAATTGAATGGGGCGATTGCCCATCTTTGGCCGCACTGGGTATTTTTATAAAAAAGATTAATGCAATATAATTTCCGGATTTGCAAAAATAATTAATCAAGCAGATGTGAATATGAAATATCAAATATCAAGGCAAATTAAGAAAATTAAAATTGTAGTGTTGGAACAAAACATTGTTGTGATCAGATAAATAGTCAAATTATATGAAAGTTATTAAAATGATAAATATTTAATAAAAACTGTTAGTAAATATAGATTTATTTATATTAAAAACTGAAATATGTTAGAAAGCACACATATTTTATTAAAAAAGATATATTTGTTACATTTTCTAATAACTTTTAAGTTTAAAGATTTTTAAGATATATTTTGCGTAAAAATTCTGTATTAGACAAAAAATTCAAATTAATCACACTTCAGAATTAAATAAAATTATGGACAATAAAATCAAATAACATTACTCCATGAATGATAAGGAAATTGTTTAGGCTATTAAAAATAGCTCCTAAAGTTTGGAATAAATTCGATAAAAAGCTTTAGAAGAATTTTGCTCAAATTTTATTTTTTTAAATGTCAACCCTTATTATTCTTTACCGATTTGAATAGACAATACATTTTTCTGAATACAAATGATGTATGTAAATCTTGATGAATATAGTTTCCGAGATAATCGGTCCCAAACCTTCAAAAGAGTAAATGAATATTACATTAACTAATCATTTATTTATAATTAAATGTTTCAAGAAAAATAAGAGTTGTATGACGTCACAGCTCGAAAATGAAACACGGTGAAAAAATATTAATAACGGAAAAAGCTCAAAGCACCCTTCTGCAATTTTTTATTGAATTAGTTCCAAATTTAACGATTATGTAATGCAATTAGAGCATAGGACTCATTTTTAAAAGTAAATAATATGTCAAGTAGTTGTCTCTCGATATGCTGCATTAGTTGTGAAATAAAACTGTATCCAAACAACACGAAAATTATATTATGGCAGTCATACTATAGAGAATAATATATCAATATTTAAATAGGGAGATATTTGGATACAATCTGACGTCACACTAATTACGCGTATTTGAGTTATTATAAGTAATTTTCGAATTAAATTCTAACGAAGCAATGACGTAAATTGCAATTAAAATTCCATATAAGTAGATTGATTTTTTTACACTTTCAATATAAATAAGTTTATTCAAATGCGGATATAAGAGGAAGATATTATAGATTAAATAGAAAAATCTATTGCACTTGAAAAATTTTTCAAAAAAGTAATACATATTTATTATAGGTACTACATTTAAGAATTTAACCGCCATATTTTTAATCCTGAGTTCAAATTTAATTGCACGAGGCAAAGTCGAGAACACAAATCGAATTAAAAATAATTAAATTCTAGGGTTTATTTATTCATTTTTGCATTTTTGTTTTCAAATTTTAAAATAAAAATTATTACCACACAATATAAATAATAAAATAACATATGCAAAGGACAATTTTGTGTTTTAATTTTACCTTCTTCTAATACTTCCGCTTTCATCTTACTCACCATAGTTTAATTTTAATACTAATTTATACTACAAGAAATATATCTTAATTAACAAACATAATGCTCAATATAAAAAATATATTTACAATGCTCTGATTTGGGATCCTCATCATGCAAAAAGTATTGAGTTTAATTTATAAGTACCTATACTTCTGATACCAAACTTGTCAAAACCAACATCAACTAATTGTTCCGGAAGAACAATGAAAATTGGAAAAATTGAGGGTTTTGAGTTATAGCGTAACAAGTTTTGAAAATACTTATTCTTTCCAATAGAATAATCAATAGAAAAGTGGGGGGGGGGGGTGAATTACTTGACTATATTTATTTCTATACTTGGAAAGAGCTAATAGTGCGGGAGTCGTCATAGATAAGAGAGTCGTGGACCTTTTTGGAAGCGGTTTCATTTTACCGAGACGCCCAACTGTTTCCTTTAGAAAAAATTGAAGATTGAAATATGCAAAAGGACCTAAGGGCCAAGAGTGTCAAGTTTTTTGAGTCTACTGCAATATTGACATAATGGAATTTATGTCTCTTTTGCATATTTCACTCTTCAATTATGGAAACAGACAAAAATTTTAATTTTCTCTGACATTTTAGTATCGTAATACCAAACAATGGCAATACAGTAATCGGAAAACAATTTGCACCGAACAAAATACATAATTTAATAAAAACAAATATTATTATAACATTTAACCAGCAGTGTGGGGTGAAACCTACACCGGCCGACTGGGAAGCGGGCAACCGCTGTCCACTACTGTCCAAATCCTGGTCGCGTCGAATAAACTGCTGTGATCTAAAGCCCGAGATATATCTGTGGGCTATGGGGAAGGCAACGGGAAATCACCCCATTAATTAAATTCCCAAGTACGTCATCTTGGCTTAAGCCATTGAGATCACGACTCCTCTGTCAAGAGGAAACCGAAGAAGAAGAATTATAACATTTATTTCATACATATTGTCGTGTTACCAAATCATTTTTTGAAAGTTTTAATTTTTGATTTGTGGAAAATAATTTTTTCAGTTTAAATTTAATTTTGTAAATTTTGAATTTGTTGTAAATAAGAGATTTTGATTGTTTTATGTTTAGCTTTATAAATAATTTATTGTAATCTTTGTAAATACAGTACAGTCTCGGTAATCCAAACACACGCTAATCCGAACACACTCGCTAATTCTTCAGTCATCCGAACAAAAGAAGAAAAAGTCAGTACTCTGCACAAATAGTTATAATCCGAACTCAACTAACTAGGAGATGACCACTTTGAAAATTTTGACATTTTAAAAAATGTCCCTGTCGCACAGTTTTGCGATGACCCGTATTGATGAACCAATTTAATACTTACAATATTGTGAATAAGTCTGCGGCCACTGTATTATACAATCAGCATAATGTCATTAAAAATAGTCGCGGAGCTTTTGAGGTTTACCAAAAAGTAAACATCATGTTGGATATCGAAACTCCGACTGTACTATAAGTTCTTGCGCTGTTCATAAATTTATTGTCACAAAAATAAAACACATTAATACCCTATACCCGACGTTCTTTATTTTTGTACCAAAATTTAATTTATCTTAATATTGTTAGTCAAGAAGCATAAATTCGATCAATTTTTACGTATTGGAGAAAATTAAAATGAATTCAAGAAAAAAAAGTTAGAGCCGCCAGGAATCGAACTAGCGACTTAGTAAAGTGTAGCGACCTAGTAAGCTATAGCAACCTACAGTTTACTAGACCGCACTCTCTAATCTCTGGCCACGCTTCTTATTGCCAACTCCTATATTTCTAGTCTTTATACCTCGGTGTGAATATTTTAAATCTCAATTTTCTCGAAAACTTCTGGCCATCTCTCTTTGCAACTTTGGGAAATTGTTATTGGAAGCACCATAAGTGGCCAAATTTACAAAAATGCCGCTAAGTGGTCATCTCCTAGTAAGTTGTGATTATAACAATTTATGCGGACTATTAAGTTTTTTTTTCTCGTGTTTGGATTAGTGGATATTTTGTTCGGATTAGGGTGTGTTAGGATTATCAAGACTATAATTTTATAATAAAATTAATAATTTAATTCATTACGGGTAGCAATGAACTTATGTTATTTTTACAAATTATTAATCTTCCCAAAAGTTGCAAAAAATGAGTGATGAACTTTTTTTACCAGAATGCAGTTTATTTATTATTTATAATTTCGATTTACACGAAAACGCTCCTTTTTGACAATAAATAGTCAATTTACAATATTTTTGCCTGGGTTATACTTGGTTATACCCAGTTTTGTTAATATGTGTGATTTAAGCCCTTATTACTATAAAAAATAGGCAATGACGCCGACGTGACGGAGGAGTTCTTGAGGGTTTCAGTATGCGTTGTTCAATAATGATTGAAGATCATTGAAGATAATTTTTTAATGCCAATTTTCACACCTACAATATTCTCTCTAGGTTTGGGCAAAATTTCACCTAAAATGCTGGCACTATAATAATAATAAGTAATAACTTTCAAAAATTAATTATCTTATTATTGTGTTAAATTTGCATAATAATAATTATTATTAAGTATAGAAAAAAAATTATTTAAAATGTATTTCTCCAATTATAGATTTTTCAAAATATTCATTAAAGAGCTAGCAAATTAAAAAAAAATGTAAGAGCTCGTGCAAGCCCCCGAGCTTCTGAACCGAACTCAGTGTTGAATCCAAGGAGGTGCAATTCCCTCCCGGAGACTACAAAATGCCTCCACCCCCGGTGGGATATTACAAAAATATACTAATTAAACGGACTCGCCTATTCTACCTATGAATTATTAATTTTTTATTAGATGTTGACACGATACAAACCCACAAAGGTCAAGCTATGGGTGATTTGGACTCTCATATCTTCGCCGTTGCAGAAGATACTTATACCAAATTGGAACGTGAACAAAAAGACCAAAGTATCCTAGTATCTGGAGAGAGTGGGGCTGGAAAAACAGTATCCAAATATATCCTCACGTTATAATTTTTAGACCATTGGAAACGCAAAAAATACTAGAAATGACAATAGCTCTCTGTTCGAAAAGTTTATAGAATTACAATTAAAAAAAAACAGTATCACACATAAGTGGGGCTTCCACGCCAACATACTTGCTTGAGAAATCAAGAGTGGTATTTCAAACAAGCTATGAAAGAAATTATCACATCTTTTATCAGATATATTCAGCTAGGAAGCGAATTTCTTTCCGGCTGCAGCCGGGGATCGAACTTGTGCCGGCCGTACAGTAAGAATGGCTAGTCCACTCGAGAGCAGCACGGCCGGCTAACTTTTCAGTGATAAGTAATTCACATAAATAATTTTTTGCCGATGTGAGTTATTATCATTATCGATAGGTATATTTTATTTTTAAAGTCGTAAGGAATACATAATTATTATATCAACAAATATCTCGACACTAGCAGCAACTAATTGTTCCTGAAGAACAATGACAACTGCAAAATTTCAATTTTTTGAGTTATAGATTAACTATCTTCGAAAATACGTACTTATTCTTTCCAATAGAATAATCAGTAGCAAAAGGGGGCTGAATTACATGGGAGGCTTTCACTGCAAAAAAGTTTCCCAAAAATTTAGTTAGTTCTATAGTCTTCTAGGGAGGGGAGCTTAACTCACATTGCTCTCACCCACGTCATGGTTATGCTACCCAGAACAATAATATAATTATTACAGTACAAATGTATTAATATCTATTCAACTTTTGTATTTCCTGAAAATAATTTATTTTGCAGTTTTGTTATTGTTCGTCCAGAATTCCGTTTTTTACTTCCTTGTAAAACAAGGAAGTATTGTGATACCGATTTCCAGATTTTGACGGAAATATCCGTTTTGACCTTCCCTGAATTCATTTTGACTATTTTCGTTGTGACGTCTGTACGTACGTATGTACGGACGTCTGTATGTCGCATAACTCCAAATACGGTAGGTCGTAGAAAGTTGAAATTTTGGATTTGAGACACTTATAGCATCTAGTTGTGCACCTCCTATTTTTGGTTGCGATTGTCCGTGCCAAAAGTTGTAATTAATGACGCGCATGAATAGATTAACGAGATTCCTGTCCAATTATTATAAAAATTACAAGGAAGTTATGTGGGGTCCACATCAGATTTTTTTGTTTTCCAATTAACAGAGAAAATAATTTTCTTTCAATAATAACTTTTAACTGCCATAAGATTTACTTACTATAAGATTAAAAAAAATAATTATTATCTTAGTATGGTTGTTAAAAGTTACCATAAAAGAATGATTAGTATACCATTTAAGTCTTACGGTAACTTTTACATTAAAGTTCTATCATATCATATCATTCACGATATCATCTAAACTGCATTTAGAAGAAATACTTTATTCAATTATTGTTACTTTATAATAATCGTTTACAAGCTAGTTTATTATTATTGGAGAGTATTTATTTATATTATACCCAGGGCCGGCGATAGGCACTAGGCAACTGCCTAGAGCGCAAACAAGGGGTGCAAAAATTAAACAGAACTTGTAACAACTTTTGCTATTTTTTTTAAATATCGCGGATTTTCACCCCCCCCCCACCCCGGCTCAGCACATCTATAAAAATGGAGGAGGGTCACTGATAGATTTTTTTGTTGCCGTTCATAATAATGTAAAGAGGACTTTTTAAGTGTTTTTTTTGTCAATCGAAAAAATAGGTACATGTGTATGTACTTCGAGAAGGATTAAAGTACATAGGACATCGTTCCAAAAAAGAGTACTGTCCTACTAAAATAAGTACGTATGGTCACCATAATTAGAATGATGTTATCCTCATTGTATGAGTTGATTTAATAATTAATTATAAGAGTTATAAATGCCAATTATATTTTAATTCAAAAATATTTCTCTTAATCGTTAATGAGGATATCGAGAACAGTGGAAGGCAACAAAAAAAAACAAAAAAACTGTTGGTTGTTTCGGCCTATTTATTAAGCCATCTTCAGAACTAAAAATACAAAATGGAGGGACGTAAGCCTCACGAATAGAAAACATAGTCTTTTTTCACACTCAACTCACAGTTCGAGATATGGGTAGTGTTTTCGGAGTTAAATATATATTATATATTCAGAAGGAAAACATAACAGACCTATCAGGTGGCACATCTACTAAGTCAATAATGAGAGGTGAGTGTGAAAAAAGACTATGTTTTCCATTCGTGAGGCTTATGTCCCCCCTTTTTGTATTTTTAGTCTTGAAAATGGCTTAATAAATAGACCGAAACGTCGATTAACAGTTTATTTATTTTTGTTATTGGCGTTCCACTGTTCCCAATGTCCTCAGTTATAACAACTGAAATTGCTTTGGACGAGACTTTGTTGTATCAATATTTCTTTTAGTAAGATTTTATAAAAATAAATAAATTACTCATTGCAGCTTTTGAAATAGTCATAATGAAAATTTTAAATGCATTTATGAACTGTGAAATTTCAATTGTGAAATAGGCAATGACGCCGACGCGATGACGGGGGAGGTTTGAAAGTTTTCGTGTGCATTGTTCAGTGTAATGATTCAGGATCATTTTTTATGCCAATTTTCAAACCTACAATATTTTCTCTAGACTTCAGAAAAATTTCACCTAAAATGCTTGGGCTATAATAATAACTTTCAAAAATTCACAATCGTGCGAGCCCCCGAATCAAACTCCCTGTTGAATTCAAGAGGGTGCTCAGGGCCATGCCCCCTCGGAGACTACAAAAAAAAATTCCCCCCGGGGGAATTTGTAGAAACATGTAAAAATTTAAAATATAAAACGTAACATTTATTTTTTAATAAAAAAAAATTATTAAAAAAAGTGACCCCAAAAATTTCATTAGTATCTTTGTTACACATATCGTTTGTATTTGTTAATGCAAATAATTAGTTGTCTGTTCTACATTCAACTTATGACGAGACCTGAAGTTCCGTGACAACTGCTATAGTTAGATAGCAAAGCATTTGCACGGCTTGAAGCAGAAAGAAAGCAACCCATAAAATTAAAATTTTTGAACCAACTCTTCCAGAGTATTGGCAATAGAAATTGCAAACCCTGGAAGGGTTGGTACAATAATATTTTGTTTCTATTTAGACCACAGTGGCTTGATGTGATCGCTAGTTGAGTTATGAGCAGAAATTCTGGGTTCAAATCCCGGACAGAATTTCTTAGCTCAGCTCTCTGGTGAACATCAAACTGTGGATCGAAATACTTAGAAAAACAACAAATCGAATTGAATTGTATATTTTCTTTCATCTTATACATTAAGTCAATATTAGTGTTAATGTAATAAAATAACATAAAATTTATAAGGGTGTCAAAATTTCTTTCCCAAACTTACAAAAATCTTTTTATTTTAAGGAACGCTTACACTACATTACAATACTAATAAATGTAGTAACAATCACTTAAAAATTAAATTGTTGATCCTCAATATTACTTCTTTTGAGGTCCCTTTTTCTGACGTGCAGCAAATCTGTTGTTACCAGGTTTCCCAAAAGGTTTGCCTTTGTTTTGTGCCCGTTGTTGTGGTTTGCTGATCGCTGGTTTCTGAAATATAAATTTAAGATTAGTCATGTTCAAATTTCAAGTTTAAAAAAATTATAATTTCTTTATAAAAATGAATCACTGGTTTGACTGCTTTTAAAATTAAGCTTTCTTGAAAAAATTACAAATTTTAAATGGAAAATCAATTTTTTATGTTTAAAAAAAAAGTTCATTGAATTCAGTGGTACTCATTCAGTTATTTACCTGATTTGGCTTCTGGCCTTTTTGATCTACTATGAACTCAGAAGTGACTTCTTCGTCGTTAGAATCTTCTTCATCTATGTCAGAGTCCTCTTCGTCAGAACCTTCCTCATCAGAATCATCCTCTCCAAGATCGTCATCAGACCCTTCCTCTCCAAGATCATCACTTTCTGCAGATTGCATTTCAGAATCATCCAGTCCTCCAGTGGAAATCTCTTCATCAGATTCATCGGAAGCATCTTCGGTCAATTCCAGTTCTTTTTTGATTACCTGTTGGTTCTTTTTTTGTGCTGGTTTTTGAGTCTTTTTCGTACCAGCAGAAACTTGTTCACCAGATTTTACAAGTTCTTTCTTGTTTTTTTGTTGGTTTTTCTTTTGTCCTGGTTTTTGCTTTTGAACCTTGGTAGTAGTCTTGTCTGAAGCTTCGCCCTTCTTATCTTTAATACTAAGCCAACTTTGAAACTTTCTGATCTTCCTGCGAGCACTGTTAGTTCTATCCTGAGCAGGTTTAGTTAATAAAGCATCTAACTTAGACTTAATCTCACGGAGTGCCTCAATGTCGCCAGCCAAAATCTTTTGCTTAATTTTGTTTTTGTTATCTTTAGAAACTGTTTTTTTCTTTTCCTTAAACTGTTCATGCCTTCTAGCCGAACGATTACGTTGGCCTTTCTTATCGGTCGTCAGTGACGCTGTACCAGCGAACTTTTCCAATTTTGTAGTTTTGGCAGCCGACTCCACACCACTTTCAGACAACGATCGCTTGCGATTTTTATTTGCAGGTGAGTTAGCAACAGCTTCCACTTTCACAGCAGTATTTTCTTCGTTCGATGTTACTTTTTCGACCTTGGGAGTTCCATTGACTGCCAAAGGCTTACGAGCACCATTTTTAGGGATATTTTTTTTCTGATTGGATTTAGGAGTTCCGGGTTTCAAGTTCGCTTTAGGTGTTTGCATCTTTAAACCTGATTTAGGACTTTGAAATTTTAAACCTGACTTGGGAGTTTTAGCTCCTCCGTTCTGTTTTTGACCCAATTTAGGATTTGGCGTTCCTTCCAAATCAGACGATTTACGTTTTTTGTTACTTGCTAAAAACATGATCTAAAAAACGCTTAAATTAGTAACTTAATATTGCCAGACTCACAAATTAATACAAATTTAATTTATTTGGCTACCGAATGCCAGTGTGATTGAAAATGCAGAACTATGACAATTACCGATTAAGGTAAAAGTATTTTTCACAACCGACTAGTAGCAGTGTTTGGTGGTATTATTAAAAAGCAACATGAGTAACTTAAAGTTAATAACCCGAACGAATCTATACAACCCGACTAGATGAAAATTCAAATACATAAATAACATGTGCAGGAAAAGCATGTTTAATGGCCTCTTCTGCAAAATATGCATTAAAAATTAACGAAAATATTCGATGAAACTCAAGAATGGGTTACATGAGGTTCTTAGCAGCAAAAAGCCTAACACAAACATGTGATCTACTAAAATATTACAATAATTATGAAATCGCAATTATTGATCAATTCTAGTAAATACAAAAGGGCATTCCACAATTATATTTACAAAAAATCATATAAATAATGTAACTGCGTATTACAAAGCCACCCGGATAAATTAATAAATGCGGTGTGCACTAATATTTGTAAAAACTACGCTTAATTATAATAAAATAAAACAATTTATAAACTGCGAAATTCAATAAACATAATAAATAAAATAAAAATACTTACGATTTAATTAAAAAGATAAAAATTCGACGGTTTTCAACTGCTTAAACGTTACTCTGCACGTGGTTTTCAAATAATGCCAAATTGACCAACGTGATTAAATACAGATATGAGGTTATGGAATGCTATATGATTTTGCAATAGCGCCCTCTGATAGATCATTCAGCAAACCGAATATTACAATGGTGGTAAATTTAAAATTTAAATTTAAAAAATACAAATTCTTTATTTTATTTATTTAATTGAAAATATCAGTTTCTCAACGTAAAACTGAAAAAATTAATAAAAAAAAAACAATGACATTTTGGGTTTTATATGTCAATTTTTTAATGTTTATAGTTTCGCTATATTATAGAATTGCAGGTTAGAAAGAAAGATTTAATGTTTTATTCTTTTCTGAAACTCTTTTTTTTCGTTTTAGTAAAATATTTTGTTTATTGCTTATTTTATGAAATAAATATTTGATATAATTTTTTTTTTAAATACTTTTATTGGCGGCTTTTTAGGTAGGGGGGGGGGTGCTAAATTTTGATACTTTGCTACTAATTATTCTGAACTTTGATTTCAAATTTATGGTTCCTATGACTTAAAATGTTTTATGATAAAAACAAGATATTATATTTTTTTTTATAATTCCTTTACGTAAGGACAGAGCGAAGTCTATCAAAACCAGTGGCGTCACAAGGGGCCATACATAAATTACGTCACACGTTAGGGGGTAAGGGGGTCATCTCAGATTTTTGACGAAAATGTGACAGGGGGTCCGGGGGGTTTCAAATGTTGTGATGTCACAAAGTCAAATTTTTAAAAATATATTTATTTGATCCACGGATCGGTTGTAGCAACATAAGTAGCGCTTGTGTGCATTTTTTCATGCGGCCGAAAAAGAAATTAAATATTAATAAAAATAAATTGTTATTTAAGACCTGCAAAATTGATTTATTTTAAGTTTAAAAATTTAACTGAACAATAGAAAACGCCCACAAGTACCAACAAACGTTTTCTATTGGTCAGTTAAATTTTTAATCATAGAATAAGGTTATTTGTCGTTGGTGAATACGGGCATTAGTTAAAAAAATTTCTACAAATTATTAAATTTTATCTGGTAGAAGTGTGACATAGGGGGAGGGAGGGGTCTAAAAACCTTAAAAATCGTGTGACGTAATTTATGGACGACCCCCAAACAGGTGAAGGACCCGTGTGCAAAGTTGTTAACCGGGGCCCTGCTTTTATAAGAGACAAAAATAAAAGAAAATAATAAATAACTTATTCTAGTGATTTTCAAAGAATTTCTTCCAATCAAGGGAGGATATAGAGACCCCCCCCCCTATTTAATTTGATTAAAACTTTAAAATTATACCTTAATCTTTATCAAAAATATATAGATGAATTTTTTATTTTTGAATTTTCAGAGATTTCCTTGATTTTTCTAAGATTGTCTAGATTTTCTAAAATGTCCTAAAATTAATTTTCTGTGATTCCCCACTTCACAAGATTTCCTAAGATCTCAAAACTTTTTAGATTTTGGATATTTTCCTCAGATTTTCTAGAATTTTCTATTTTCTAAGATTTTCTCCAATTTTTTACATTTCCTAAGATTGTAAAATTAATCAGCTTTTCTTGGATTTCCTAAAATTTTTTGGGATTTCTTAAAATTCTTTCGGATTTCTTCAAATTTCCCGCTCATGTTTTACTAATAAGTGGAAAAATGATTAAGAAATTTTCATATGCCAAACTAAAGGGAAATCGGGGAAAATTTGAGGAAATCTAGATTATTATAGATTATCTTTTTTTTTGCTTTTTCTATTTTCTGAGATTTCAATAGCTTTAAAATTTTCTGCATTTTTCGAGATATCTTAAAATACTTTGGAATTTTCTATTTACTAAAATTTTCTCGAGTTTCCTGAGATTTTTTTGAAATTTCTATGGATTTCTTGAGATTTTCTATATTTCTACAAATTTTCTTAGAATCGGTTTGTTGAGATGTCTTGGAATTTTCTAGAATTTCTTCAAATTTCTCTTCACTAGTACACACAATTTTTCCGGCGATTTCCTTTTAGTTTTGTACTAACTGGAAAAGCGAAGGGAAAATCGCGATATACAAAAGTGAAAAGAAATCCAAGCAAATTTTAGGGTATCTTAGAAAATTCTATTAAATCTTAGTAAAACTTAGGAATGCTATTTTCTTCCCAATAAATTTTTAGAAAATTTAGGATATCTATAATTTATCCATAGATTAATACTTTTATTGCCTTTTCTAATTTTCTGAGATTTCCTTGGCTATTGGTCATCCTAAGATTTTCTAGAATATTCTAAATTTCTATAAATGTGCGCATAAAGGGATTAACGAGATTATCATTCCAAAGAACTTTGAAGTTTGGGGCCTGGGATCGAAAAGTAAAATAACAACATTTTAAACTCGAGCGGAGTCAAGATCACGCGCACTAATGTAATAGAAAATAATTTTTCCATAAAAATTGTTTTCTTTCTTTTTTTTATTAATTTAATTATAATTAATTTTTTGACCTAAATTAATTTATTAAATAAATCAGAATTTAAAAATCGCTCAAACCTTTAAATATTTAAATAACAAATAATTGCATGTTATTTAATATATTTAATAGTTACAGAGGGGGCCCAAACTCCCTAGCCCCCCCCTCTAAATACGCCACTGGCAATTCGCGATATAACAATTACAAGGTTCCCACTTTGGAAAATCTGGAGAAGTCATGGAAAATTTAAGATTTCCCTAATTTTGTTAGGGATAATTTCTCATTTGTAGTGCCAAGTCAAGGAAATTAAATTTTAAGTCTAGGAAAACAATTTAATTTAATTTTTTTTTTCATTTTAAAATAAATTTGATTTAAAATTTTTAAATTTAATTTAATTTTTTCCATTAACCTTTCAGCAGGCGCCCAAGCACATTTTTTACGACAATTATATTTTTGTTATAAATATAAATAATCTTCTATATAAATAAAAATGAATCTAAAAATCCTTTGTCATGGCATCACGTGAGAATGGCTGAACCGATTTTGTTACTTAAAAAAAGAAAATGTTTGTAATAGCCTAAGGAATATTTTTACGGAAAGAAAAATTAGAAAAGTTCTCCGCGATGGGAGATCCTTGTTCACCTGTGTTCTCAAGTTTTGTTATGAACGATCTTCTGTACAATTTCTTTGGATCCATTAACTTTGATCTACCATTTTTATTATTATACGTAGATGACATCTTATCTGCAGTTCCAAAAACAAAAGTGGATGAATGTATTGATATACTCAATGGATACGACAACCTTCTTACTTTCACTTATGAACTAGAATCCAATAACTCCATTCCGTTCTTAGACCTCAAAATTGAAAGAAAAAATGATGGTACATTAACCACCGATATCTACAGAAAACCATCATCTACAAGTAGACTTCTAAATTACAATTCATCACATCCGTTGAACCAAAAATTGAGTGTCATTAACACGTTAAAACACAGAATTTATAACTGCGTACCGGAAAATCTCATCCCTGAAAGACTTAACAATTTAAAATTTCAACTACTCCAAAACGATTACCCAACTCGCCTTGTAGATAATGTCCTTTTTCGAAATAAACCCACATTTTTGTCAAACAAACCTTCCGACCTAGAAAACGTAGAAAATACCAAATTTAGCATAAAATAAAACATACATTTAAAAATTTTATAAACGACGGTTCAATAAAATTAGCTTTTCATAATCCATTCAAATTAGGAAAACTTCTTTACTCAAGAACTAAAGATAAAGTACCTACTCTAGACAGAGCTAATGTTATATATAAAATTGTAACACATCGCTCAATAAGTCCGTAGGATAGCTAATAAAACAACAATATTTTGACATAATTTGAATTTATTCATCAATATAGTTTCCTTTTGAGGCGATACAGTCAGTCCAACGCTTCTCTAACTTTTCGATACCATGTTTGTAGAACGATTTATCTTTCCCTTCAAAATATGCCTCAGTTTCGGCGATGACCTCATCATTCGATCCAAATCTCTTTCCCTGGAGCATCCTTTTGAGATCCGAGAACAGCCAATAATCGCTGGGGGCCAAATCTGGCGAGTACGGTGGATGGGTCAACAATTCGAAGTGCAATTCATTCATTTTCACCATCGTTTTCATCGACTTGTGACATGGTGCATTGTCTTGATGAAAGAGAATTTTTTTCTTCTTCATGTGCGGTCGTTTTGCGTCGATTTCAGCCTTCAATCGTTCCAATAATGCCATGTAATATTCGCTGTTGATTGTTTTACCTTTCTCAAGATAGTCTATGAACAATATACCATGACTATCCCAGAATACGGAGGCCATAACCTTGCCAGCAGAGATTTGAGTCTTTGGGCGCTTTGGGCGGCTTTCACCGGCTGATGTCCACTCAGCCGACTGCCGACTTGACTCAGGATTGAAGTGGTGGATCCATGTTTCGTCCATTGTGACATAGCGACGCAAAAAATCCTTTTTATCACGGTTAAATAGGGCCAAACATGCCTCAGAATCATCGATTCGTTGTTGTTTTTGGTCCGGTGTTAGCAAACGCGGCACCCATTTCGAACAAAGCTTCCGCATACCCAAATGTTCATGCAAAATGGTAAACACACTGCCTTCAGATATCTTTACGGCCTCAGCAATCTCCTTCAATTTCAATTTGCGGTCGGATAAGACGATTTTGTGGACTTTTTGTATGTTTTCTTCAGTAACTGCCGAATTTGGGCGACCGGAACGTTCAGCATCATCGGTGCTCGTACGACCACGTTTAAAGTCACCAAACCACTTCTCAACCATTTGCCTCGATGGAGCAGAGTCCGGATAACATTTGTCAAGCCACTGTTTAGTTTGCACCGTATTTTTTCCCATCAAAAAGCAATGCTTAATGAGCACACGAAATTCAGATTTTTCCATTTTTTTCAATTCACAAAAGTTGATTTAATTGTTCACACTGTAACTTGGTAAATAATAGTCCGAATGTCATGAAATTTTGACAGGTTATCGTTTGAAGGTTGCCACTTTCTAAAAATCATAAGTATTCTGTATTTGTGTTGCCATCTATATGTCATCCTACGGACTTATTGAGCGATGTGTTATGTGAATGTGGTCAACACTACATTGGTCAAACTAAGCAAAATCTATCAAACAGAATTAAACAACATCTATATGACATACGATACAAATCTACAAAAACAGGTATCTCTGAGCATACTGTAGTAAACTCGCACAGTTTCAAAAATGAAGATGTAGAAATTCTTGCAACAGAAATGAATTACCATAAGAGAACTTTTCTGGAGGCGGCCTACATTTCAACCTCAGAAGAAAACCTTAACAAGCAAACCGATTTTGGTTATATAAACGCTGGCTACAAAAATATTTTAAATTGTTTCAAAGAAAAAATTTCAAAACCAAGCTAACACCTTCACGACAACACTTTTGCATTTTTCTGTCTACGCCTTTATTTTTTACTTTAGTTTCTACGATTTATTGTATTGATGTTCGAGCTGTTGATTACTTTCTTCTATTTGCTACTTGTTTTTTAATTTGTTTACTGTCCGATTGTTCACAATTTTAATGTCATTTTAATGACAGACACTATTTTAATTATATAGATTTATTTACAAATTTTAATTCAGTTCATATTTTCATATTTTAACAATTTATCTGTGACCATTTGTGACCATTTTAACATCTAATTTTATACAGTCAAGCAGCTCGACATCCATTTTTTACTAGGTATAATTATTGCGTTTTAATGTTTTTATTTATTGTAACGTTGCTTCTCTTCTAGTCTTGAAGATGAAGACATAAAGTCTTCGAAACGTCGACTTCGTAAAAACTGAGTTTGATTTTAGTCCACTAAGCTCAATAATTAATTTTATATACACGTAAGTGTCAAGTGTCAAGTAAAAAAATTAATAAATCTATAAAAATCAGGCTAAAATCTGATACGACCCGCATGCGGGTCAACAAGAAATCTCAAAACATTCCACCGGGCAAACGGACGAGTACCAGCCCAATGCCAAACCGTTGCAAACTAGCAAAGTCTACAACAGCAGTCGAATCAAGCTCAGAATCATACAAACGAACAACTGAGGAGCTAATTTTATTCAACGAAACAGTCCCGGTAGACGAGGACATCCTCCACCCCGAAGATCTGAGACTCAAAGAAGCGGCCGATGAGCTGGGCATAAAATTCACATACAAGGACTGCATATATTCTTGTAAAAGCAAAACAACAACTGTCAGTGTCAATTCTAGCAACAATTTTGGCATACTGCTAAGCATACCGGAATCCGAGACAACAAACAACGACGCAAGAAACGTCGTACCCAGCACCAACATGGAAGTGGAACACCAAGCTAATGTTCCCATTTACAACAGCTTTGGCCTGTTAATAAATGCGCCAGAAAAACCTGCCAGACAAACACCTCCACCACATATCAACCAAGAAACATGGACTACGGTTCAAAGAAGTGTCCGTCCAACAACCACCAGAGAACCCGCAGCATTAGCGCAAAAATCTAGAACGGCACCACCTCCCATAATTCTAACCACCCCGATAGGTCAAGCTAAAATATTCTTAGACAAGCTTAGCCCAATAGTCAAGGGCAAATTAATGTTTAAATACATTAGAAACCAGACCTGGGTCTACACGGAGACGTCGGAAGACCATCGAGCAGTCAAAGCCCTAATACTTACAGACCCCACAGACCGAGGCTACAGTTATCAGTTAAAAGAGGATAAAATGATCAAAATGGTAATGAAAGGCTCGCCACATACAAGCGAAAATGAAATTAAAGATGAAATTGCAAGAGAATATAACATCATAACCAACTCAGTAACTCAATTGAAAAACAAATACGGTGACACCACCGGTTCCTTTTTAGTAGCTTTCAACCCCTCTACCACTCTAACAGATATTAAGAAAATAAGAAGTCTCGGCCATGTCATGGTAAGATTTGAAGAATACTCACGAAGAAATACGCGCACCCAATGCTACCGGTGCCAAAACTTTGGGCACGGATCCACCAACTGCTTCATGGCACCGAGATGCATCAAATGCCTGGACGCACACTTAACAAAAGACTGCCCCAGGAAGAGTATCGACGATCAAGTGAGATGCTGCAATTGCGGCCAAGCCCACCCCGCAAATTACAACAGCTGTCCTTCCTATACCTCCTATTTAGATAAAGTAAGTACAAGAACCCTGCGTCCCAACCAAATTTTTAGTCAAAACTCAAGTCAATATCAAAACTTAAACCTAAATTCAAACCAATTTGAACTGAATCAGAACTTCCCGAGACTACCGACACCCACACAACAATACCGACAATTTACCCCACCGACCGTACAAAAACAAACATACGCACAAAACCTGACTCAAGCCGACCCTCAGGACAACTCAAATGACTTGAAAACATTATTTAAAGAAATTAGAGAACTAAACGAAACCGTAAACATTAATCAAATGATTCAAATTGTCAGAGAAATAAAAGCAAGCATGATGGGGGTCACGGACACCTTTCAAAAACTTCAAATCCTAACAAACATAGCCACAAAATACGATGTCTAATACAAACAAATACAAATTGAAACTCATAACATGGAATGCAAACGGACTGACGGCAAGACACAACGAATTACAAGTACTGACCGACCAAACAAACCCAGACATTATACTGATACAAGAGACCAAACTCAATAAAAGAAATCCGGCCAAATTCCAAATTATACCGCAATAAACAAACCACGCACCAAACACGGAGGTGTACCCTGGTCGAAATGTGCCCATGGGTACCACCCAATGGGGAGGTACCCATGAGCAGAATTGGGCCACCCATGGGCATATGCCCATGGGGATGTGACCATTTCCAATGGGCATATGACCATGGTGACGTACCCATATGACCATGGTCACGTACCCATGGTCACATGCCCATTGGAAATGGTCACATCCCCATAGGCATATGCCCATGGGTGGCCCAATTCTGCCCATGGGTACCTCCCCATTGGGTGATACTCATGGTCACATCCCCATTAGATGTGACCATAGGCACATCCCCACTAAATATGTGGAGATTCATTTGGTCTTACTTCAATCTATCTGCAATAAAGAAGCTAAATATTAAAAATTTGTAATTAACTTAAAAAAATATTAGCACTCGATTACAATTTTTTAAAAAAAGTACTAAAAAACAATTTAATTTAATAAAAATATACAGTGAAACTTCCCTAACTCTAATTATTCTATAAATTGAATTTCTCTAATTTCTCGACATTTTTTGGTGGTCCCTTGCGATTCGAGTGAAGGAAACTTGTTTAGCTTCTCCGAACAGTTTTAATTTTTGATCGTAAATAATTATTATCCATTATTCTCTTCTTCTTCTTCTTCGTCCTTTCATCGTCATTAACTTGCTGTTTTTCTTTGTTTATCCTCGAGTCCAATAAAACTAAAAGAAAATATTCTTTATTTTGTGATTAAAAAATGTAAGTGTATGTTACCTTGTAAATAAGCTTTCTTTTTAGGACTGCATGTAGGTCGAGCTTTCGAATTTGTAAAATTTGGACAACGCACATCGATGGCAAAATGCTAACATGTCGTAACCCACAAAAACAAAATTTTACAGTAGCATACGATTAGTGTTGTGTTTAGTATATGATGAAATGATATACGACATTTTAAAATTTAAATTTGAAGCTTTTCTATTGGTTTGAGGTTTACGATCTCTTAGAATTAGGTCGGGAAGTATACAAATAGTTCGAAAATGATATAAAAGCAAAATCTCAAAAGTTGTGAGTTACGACATGTTAGCATTTAGCCATCGACATGTAGCACTGCGCAAACAAAGCTGCTCTCTTGTCCAAAGAATGTCAATACAATTCTTTATAAATTTAAAATCTCCACCTACGCCACTGGTCACCTTATTAGCAGCTTTAAATTGTGCGTCAGTTAGTGTAAACTACGGAATAGAAAAATTGTAATAATTATAGACCAAAACATTATATATATGTATTTACCCCAAGTTGCTCTTCTCCTTCGACAGATGGATTTTCTGTTTCGGAAGGTTTATGGTCGTCTACAGTCAGTAGTTACGGCAAACGTAACTTTTAGGCAGTGGTTAAGTTACGGCAAACGTAATTTGATACACATACAAACCAATTTTGCAAAAATCAAATTGAGGATTTTGGAACATGACATTAGCTCCTCTGGGTTTCGCTGCACAACCGTGGTTAAATAACCAGTGGTTTGCAACGAAAGCCATCCAGGTTATGCTCCATTGTAACATTGTAACGATGTTCGTACAACCATCTTTTTAATATCTCCACTGAATATTTGGAAGATTCCGACGACGTTCCGACGGCGAACAAATAGCGAACAATTGTCCAGCGAACAAAAGTCCTAAGCGAATAATTGTCCGGCGAACAATTGTTCGGCGAATAAAAGTCCTGTGCGAACAATTGTCCGGCGAATAATTGTACGGCGAACAATTTGCGGCGAACAATTGTCCTAGAATCCCTAGCAAAGAGGAAAAATTTCATCATTGGCCAACCGTTATTCAATATAGCTTACCAAATCGTGACATCGATCATATCGACCATCCAGCGATTCTAGGACAATTGTTCGCCGCAAATTGTTCGCCGGACAATTATTCGCCGGCTGTATTGAATAACGGTTGGCCAATGATGAAATTTTTCCTCTTCGCTAGGACTAGAACTCTCATAATCGTTTGGACTATCCTCCTCGGAACGGTACATAAGAGAAACGTTTTCCTCGTAATCGTGATCCAAACGAATTCGTTTGCTGTTGGGAGCGTCTTCTTCCCAACCAGAATGTGATTGCTCGGCAGTCATGACGCCAGCTCGGCTTAATTTCTTCCCACGGCGAGAAATTGTAAAATGCACAGGATCGTTACCTTCGGGTCTAATCATTTCAGGCAATATTCTTCGTCGTGCATTAATAAACCAATTGCACACCTGCAAAACGGTCAAGTTCGCTTCCCGAGATAATGTCAATTTTTCGGCATCGCTGGGGTAAGCATTGTAACGATGTTCGTACAGCCATCTTTTTAATATCTTCACTGAATGTTTTGGAAGATTCCCACGACGTTTGCGCACAGTTCCAATATTGTGAGACTGCAAACATGTAAGCCAAGTCAATTCCGTATCTTGGTAATTTGTCTTTCAAATATGATATTACATTCTTACTGAGTAATGGCTCTCTACTCATAAATCTATCATTTACATGACCTAGCAGACATACCGACACTGTCAAACGTGGTTTTCCACACATCAACCAAATTCTTCACGGACACAGTACAACAGAACCCGACGACCAGCCACATTGCAAAACTTACCAACTCGACGTTGCCCTTCAGGCAAAAACACCGACTAATACATAACTTACTACTTTAGCAAACTCATAACTAGACAATTCGTACTTAATTTTTCTCTTCTTCCCTCTTTCTAAACTATTTTAATTTAATTTTAAGTTTTTAGTTTAATTTAAGTTAATTCTAATAAACAAGGCGCTGGGTTTTTGTACTCCTTTCCCAGTGAAAACTCATTCATACAAATATATCAAAATAATTGACAAACAAACCTGCCTGTTAAATCGCAAGATAGGTACAGGTAAAAATAAAATGTATATAAATAAAATTCAAAACAATAAAAGAGTCTAAATCTAAAATCTAATCTAAAATCATTCAAAAAAGCATACTTGCCAGATTGTTAGACATTTGTAATTGGTAATGGGAAAATCGCCGTTGACATCTCGACTGTATTCATCACATTGCCCACTGATTTTTGCCAGTTGGCCGAATCGAAGGAAGAGCTCGAGCTAAATTAAATTGTTTTTTAGTACTTCTTTTTTTTAAAAATTGTGATCGAGTGCTAATATTTTTTTAAGTTAATTACAAACTTAATATTTAGCTTCTTTATTGCAGATAGATTGAAGTAAGACCAAATGAATCTCCACATATTTAGTGGGGATGTGCCTATGGTCACATCTAATGGGGATGTGACCATGAGTATCACCCAATGGGGAGGTACCCATGGGCAGAATTGGGCCACCCATGGGCATATGCCTATGGGGATGTGACCATTTCCAATGGGCATGTGACCATGGTCACATGGGTACGTGACCATGGTCACATGGGTACGTGACCATGGTCATATGCCTATTGGAAATGGTCACATCCCCATGGGCATATGCCCATGGGTGGCCCAATTCTGCCCATGGGTACCTCCCCATTGGGTGGTACCCATGGGCACATTTCGACCAGGATCATTTTTCCGGAATTGCAGCTACGTTGATGGAAGGCGGCCAAACAGCTCATTCAGCACTCAAGTTGCCATTGAATATGCAAATCAATGAAACTCCAACGTGCAACCTTTCGAAGAACTGTGCGATGCCCAAAGTTTTGCAGCAATACAAGTTGATCGTTTGGGTTGAATGTACAATAGCGCATAAAAGGTCTTTGAAGACATTAGACCGAACAATGCAAGATCTACGAAACAATCAAAACCGGTTGGTGGTGATGATGCTGTTGGCAGGTGATTTTCGTCAAACATTGTCAGTGATTCCACGGTCAACTCCAACCGACGTCCGTTTTGTGGAAACACTCAAATTAAGTATAAACATATGCGTGGAGTTGCAGAATGCAGAACGACCAATCTGGTGAAGTATTTTCAAACCAATTGCTGGTCACAAAATACGAAAATTGGGAAGTAAAAGAGGAATTCACTCAAGCCACTATAAATTCTTTAAAATAAGTATTGAAAGATTTTGGCGGAAACCCCATGCGTAGTGATGCATTAACTATTGCAAAAAGAAAAAGAGAAGAAGAATTGACTGCTGCCTATATAAAGAAGAAACAGAAAGAAGAACAGGAATTGACAATATCGCTGCGTAATTTTGAAAATTCTTTATTAGAAAACGAAGGGGAGGAGGAACAGGAAGAACAAAAAGAATGAGAGGTATTGGCAATATTCCTGTGCAATTTTGAAAATTTTTTATTAGATGAAGAAGGGGAGGAGAAAAAGGAAGAACAGTAATTGGCAAAAATAAAATTAGTAATTATTGTGATTTTGTGTGATATTGTGATTGTGTGAAATTGTGATTTTTATGAATACTTTGCAGTTTTGTTCAACTTTTTATTAAACCTTGATTTGTAGGTATTCTTTAATCATTTGTTTACATTTAGGTAATCCTTTTTTAATATGTTTGGTATTTGCGATGACCATAAATAAGTCGCAAGGCTATATGCGGATTGGATCCAGAAAATTCATGTGGTCAAACATTGCAATTTGGGCAGGACAACGTCTGCCGGGCCAGCTAGTTACTAAAATAAAATTTTATTTATGAACTTATTTAAAATATAAACTTATTTTTTGTAAATACATTATTTCATAAATGAGTTTTGTTCTATTAAAAACAGAGGTTTTCTTAGTTTAATAAATTTTTAATTAACATATTGTACAAGTGCTAAAAGTTTAAATACAGACAGTTCGTTTTAAATTGGTAATTAATTTAATATAAAAAAATATAAATTATTACTAACTTGTAAAAATTAATATTAAAATAATATCTATAAAATTAACACATTAAGCAAACATTAAATATAACAAATTGTAATCAAATCGATTTAACAATTACTATAAAAATAATCTTGAACAATAATACTTATTTTGGGTCTTTGCTTCGTATATTGGTGTTGTTTGGATACATTTTTGATAATCCGCAAGTCAAAGGGAAACCTAGTTTGAGTTTCCGTAAAAATAGAAATCACAAAAACCTTCTTTGCTTAGCCTGTTAATTTTCTAAACTTTACTTTAATAATATATTATACATAGTATATTCATAGCTTAACATACATTTCATAATTTTGATAAATTTTGAAAAATTTTAATTTACAGGGTTTTGATTTTGTTTTATTTTTGTAAAATTATAGGTGAAGATATTTATTTTCAAAATATTCACAATAAATAGTCTTATTTGAAATTAAAAATGGACAATTAACCTTTTAGTATTTTGGCAATATTTAATATAATATTATACTTACAATGCTTTTAATATTATATCTTAAAGTAAATTAAATAATAATATGTACCTAATACTCGTAGTTCTTATTAGGTCTATGTACTCGTGTTAGAATATTAGATAATAGATACTAATTACATTAAAATAATAAATAACAATAACAAAGAACTATATTATATAGGTATAACCACCTAATAAACTATCACAGTGCTGTTCTTTATACAAGTAATATTATTTGATATAATTAGGTTTGTGGTGTAAGTTTCTTTATTAACAGTAGATATGAAAAACACAACTTTTAAAATTTTAATCTTTTGCTAAAATATTAACTAATGTTATACCTATTTTATTATTATTGACTATAATATGATAGGAGTTTTCTATATTATGTAACAAATCTGTTAAACAACCTGTTAATATGTTATATTAGATAAAAATTTTAACAGCGTTATCAATTTATACAATAACTATATTAAGCCCATAAATTAGTATATTATATTATTAATCTGGGCAATAAGATTAATTTTAAGATTTTAAAAAATAGGTAGGTTAATCTTTTCAACATAATTTTTGAGTAAATCTATTTATTTTTCTTAAAACTCACTTAATTCAGTTCATAGATTAACTCTTGATTAATTTTAATAATATCCACAATTTCACAATTGCAAGAATTTGAAAATGTTTCGATAACACTGTTGTAATCTATAATATATTTTTTAATTAAATGCGCCATTATATGTGAAATTAGTAAGGGTAAGTACAGTATCTTTAATTTTTCTACTAAGATTTTATAATTATTAATTTTATTTAATTTAATTAAAAAATAAAATTCAAAGTAGTAATAAATTTCAGTCGTGATATTGTTTTTAATATTCTACCTTTATAAAAGTTTAAGAGAATGTAACGATTTTTTAAATGCAATTTACATAGAGAGTTAAAAATGTAACACTTAAATTATACATAGTATACACCAATGAGTAAAAATATTTACACTCTGGTAATACCGAAATTGTGTAAATATAATACACGCAAAGGCACTATTTTAGAACACTTAAATTACATAGTTTGAAATGCTTCGTAAAGGCAATTTTTTAAATAATATAAAAAATTTTCAAGGTAAAATAAAGGTTTTTACAGTAACAGGTTGGAATTAATCAAATATTTACTTTATCAATCTGGAATTGTCCATTGCGTCATATATTATCACAAACAGAGTGGGATATAAGGCCCACAAATCTCGCAGCTATGAGAAGAGAGAAGCATTAAAACCCATAAAGTTTTAAAAACTTCTATTTCTTTCCAAAACGTCTAGTACAATATTACAAATTTTGATTTGTTAATTCTTTCAAAAATTCCGATTTCGTTTTTTTGTTCGATGTACATAGGCTGCACTTCACCAAATCAATCATTCATACCTAACTATTTTTTTATTGTCTACAGGCGACGAGTCCTAAATTTGACGCAATGAAACTGATCACAAATTATATTAAACAAAGTTATGAATATTACTGTAAAACGTTTAAAACAACCATTAGCTAGATCATACATCGCTGTATAAATACTGATGTATTGCATTTCGCAATTCCTGATTCATTTTATATGTTGTATCGTTCAAAATTACGTTGGTCATAGGACTTGTAAATTTACCTGCCATAAACCATTCGGTTATTGCTTGTTTTTCGTAAGTAAATCCGTCGCTGCATGTTACAGGTTCCCGCATAACTTCATGTGTTATGGGACATAAAAATTCGGAAGGAACTTGACTTTCTGATAAATGCGGCGTTTGAAGTTCGTCCAACTTCAACCACTTTAATTCGTTCATAAACCTTTCGGTATATTCCTCTCCTAAATATCGATTCAGTAAAATAAAAATGTTTTTTTAAAATCAGTTTCGACTCACCTAAGTCCAGGCCGGCACAAATGCGTTCCTCTTCTATGGTTAAAATTTTTTGACCGTCTAAGTTAACATTAGAAACATTAGGAACGATGTCTTCAAAGTCGATATCACGTAACCATCTAATAACATCGTCTGTAACCCAATTAATCAAAAGCTTTTTGCGATATCCGGTTATCCTATTAATTAAACTGGATTGAACAACCTTAAAATAAAAATGCATGAGAAAATAATTTATCAAATAATAAATTAAATGTACCAGTTGTCTTGGCAACCTCCAGATCCATAAGGTTTTATCCAAACATCCTATTGCCAATAAAGAACAGTCTAAACTAAAGGCACAAGAAGTAACTATAGAATCGTGATCTAGAACATGTAAGCATTCTCCACTGTAAGTTGACCAAATTCTTGCCTGCCTATCGGTTGCAGTAGAACAAACTATGTCTCCCAAAGGCATAGAAAATCTTACGCAAGTGACATTACCTCCATGTCCTTGTAAACTACGCCACATTATAACTTCGACGCTTTCAAAGTCATACGAATCGTCGACCTATTAAAAAAAGCTTTTGTTATCAATTAAAACAAAAGTTACGACGAAATACCTTTGGAACAGATATTTTCCATAATTTTGCCAAGCTATCATTTCCACAAGTTGCCAGCAAATAACATTGGGTGTTATTTGATGCAATGTTGTAAGGAATAGGTTCCAAGTTTAAAGAAAAATCACTATTTTGAATACCCAAATCGTGTGCATCGTCCTGAGTGTGAATATTATCGCCTGCCATAGACCATAATCGAAAATCGCTATTGTTGCATGTTGTAGCTATTAATTGGGAATCGGGTGAAAAACAAGCCGAAGTAACTGCATCTGTATGACCTTCCAGTATCCTAAAGTATTAGGTAAGCATTATTAATCCAGATTAATTCCTTATAACTCACAGTAACGATTCTCCAGTTTCAACATTCCAAACATTAGCCCTTTCTTCGTCTCCGCACGCAACAAGTAAAGAACCATCGACAGAAAACCTACAATCCCTAATCGCCAAACTGCTTTGGATAAATTCCATAGTTTTTTCTCCGGTCTAAAAGAGTACTCTTAGTTAAATATTCTAACAGTCCGTTTTGCATACCAAAGGATTCCAAATTATTGTACATCCATCTAACGAACAAGTTGCTAGTTTACTTCCGTCCGTAGAAAATTCTACATGATTTACACAGTAGGTATGACCATCCAACGGAGAAGAGTTGGTTTCTTCTATATTATTATTTTCTTCGATGGTTAACAATTTCACCAACTTATCGCTAAAATATTTAGCTAAACAATTATTAAAGCTAAATGGTTATACATAAATACCTTGAACCAGTAGCCAAGAGGTTATTTCGAAAAAAACTACAAGAATTAATTGCACCTTCAGATATATCGTCAATTCTTTCCAGCAATTGAGCCGAATCGCTAGTTTCCGCACTTTGTACAAGTTGCATCTCTTGCAAATTATACAAACTATTACCTATCTGCGCAACTGGTTTGATAAGTTCGCTATCTAATGATATATTACCAGTCAAATCCCAAACTAACGTTGTTTTGTCAATAGAACCTGCAGAACCTTTTTAATATATATTTATGAGTATAATATTAAAACTATGAGTTTGCTTACATGAAGCTGCCAACGAACCGTCTCTAGAAAATGATACGCAGTTGATATATCTAACGTGACCCTTTAAAGTTGCCAGACATCCTCCATTACCGTCCCATATCTTTACATATTTATCCAAACTCGAAGATATCAAATAAATACCGTTAGGGCTATATTTCACGCTCGTCACTGCAGATCTGTGACCAATAAACGTCCCGACGTGCTCCAAAGTGACTTCGTTCTGTGATAATTTCTTCTTTGGTGTAGTGTGCGAAGTTATCCTCCAAATTTTTATATTTTGGCTGTTTCCGCTGGTAGCTACTGTGTAATATTTGATGAACGGGTCATTTTCTAAAACAAAATTTGAAAATTTGGCCCAAGCAAAATTGACGATTAAACTTATACCATCTGTTAAAATAACACTAGAAGCGTCTACACACAAAACACCTAAATCATGAGCATTATCAATAACAACTGAAGATGTAACGTCATTTTGATTAGTTGTATCGATTAAATCTGGCACGTACCATACTCTTATTATTTCTAAAGAACAAGCGCTAATTAAGTATTGACTATCTGGTGTAAAAGCAAGCGATTGTGTTGTTCCCTGATGTTGAAATATTGCTCTACAATTAAATTATATGTATCTTATAGCTTAAAGCAAAAGTTATATTGATAAATCCTACCTTATTAAATTTCTATGGATTAGATCCCAAATGCAAATTGCTCCATTATCGCCAGCTGTTACGAGTATCGAACTATCCGGAGCGAATCTTAAATTAACAGTTCGTCAATGAAAGTGTACATAAATTATTTTAATGATTCAGAAATACCTGCAAACTCGAATTGCATCTCCGTTTATTTGAACCATCGTATAAATTTTTATGCCCGAATATAAATTCCATAAAATCGCTGTGCCATCTATAGACGTTGTGGCTAGCATGGAGCCTTGTGGTGAAACTCTCACACACGTAACTCCGTATTTATGACCAATGAGAGGCGAATAAGATTTTTGAACGTAGCCTGTACCGGAAATCCATTGCCAAACTCGTGTTGTTTTATCACTGAAATACGAAAATTTATAACTGATTGAAAAGCTCATAAGTATATATTTTTTATTCACCTGGAACCGGTGATTAAGGTAAAGTTTGGTGCAAAATCACAGCTTGTTACATCACTTTTATGTTCAGTTAAAGATTGAAGTAATTTTATATTATCTTGATTAATAGTAAATGCCATAGTGGTCTGAAACAAATTCAAAAATTATATCTCTGTTCGGTTCGTATAGCCACTCAGGCTAGTCATGAATTAAATTTAAATCTTTTTTGAATTTAGTTAAAAAGTTTTACAATCATAAATGTTATAATGTAATAAATAAATTCCGAGTTTTTAGCTAACATTAAATTCAGTTCCCTTTAAAACCAACGTGCGTTTTATTTCAAAGCAAATTATTTAATAATTTAAAGGTTAATTAATTCGGTAGGTACTTGAAATTTTAGAAGCTCTTTATTAATATGTAATTTACCTGTTAAAACTGTCGTATATATGAAATTACTTTTTAGGCCAATTAATAAATAGTTTTAATTATAATTTACTAATTCACTAATAAAATTAGAATTTTGTAAACATTGTTTGCCTTTTGAACTAAAAATATCTACTCGCATTAATGTAAAGTAAACTTTAAGAAAAACGTTCATAATAATTATAGAAATGTCATTATTGCTAATCACTGTGTACTTTAGCTTTTAAATATTCATTTTACCCCAATAGTCGCACTTGGGTAATTTTTTTTTTATAGAAATGCTTTTAAATAATTACCCATTTGTTTGTATGTATGAATGAGTTTTAAGTGCCTTAAAAGTTCTGTATATTTAAATTGTGTAAATATGATTAAACAAAAGAAAAGTTTCGAAAGTATACTCCTTAGTATCATACCTAATTTTAGGCTCGGGCCAAATGCTTCGAATAAGATTTTTTCAGTGGATAAAGAAAAGAAATTAAGATTGCAGCGCCAGTGTGGTAAGAATCGCAACTAAAACCTTCGAAATCAAAGAATTGTGAAAATTCAACCTTTATATTCGTTTATAAGCCTTTTAATTTTTGAATTGGAATAAATTGCATAACTGTAGGTTTTTTTAAAATCAGAAATCGAATTGAAATATTTAGTCTAGTTTTTTTGTTACTTACACAATGTTTAATCATAGTGTTTCAATCTTATGAAAAAGATGTATACAAATTATTCAATTAATTTAATATTTCAATTATTAAATTTCATCAATAATAAATATTTACCAATTTTAGTTTCAACATAAATGATAAAAAATATTTTGGGGTTTTCATTTCACTTGCGAAAGAACTATAGGGAGCTGAACAACATTTCTCATTTAAAAAGAATAACAAAAAAAACAAGCGTTTAACTTGCATCTATTCCAAATAATAATATTAAATATCGCCCAATGCTATTTGAATTAGATAGAAATCTTGGAATTAGGAACGCAAAACAAAAACTAATTAACTATCTGTCATCGTTTCGGCTCATTAACTGAAGCCATCTTCAAAGACTTTAATTTAGAAACATATATTTAATGTAATTTAATTTAACTGTTTCTGTATTGTCTCCCCATACTTTAATTGTAAACGCAAAACATTTTCCATCCTACTATTAGGTGAGTGTGAAATTAAAATTATTATGTTTTTTGTATTTACCAATATGTTTCTAAATTAAAGTCTTTGAAGATGACTTTAGGTAATGAGCCGAAACGTTGACATATAGTTAATAAGTTTTTATTTTGCGTTCTTAATCTCAAGAATTCTATCTATTATAATAGTTAGGGACGCGAAGAGGGGATTTTTCTGGCATACTCGAGCGCGGCAGTTTAAGATATGAGAGATACCTTAGACCTAATAGAACACCTTTGGAAAGTATTAGCTCTATATGTAGTGACGCGCGCCTAGGATAGACGATCAAATTAGTAAAAAAAAATCGATAGTCTGAAATACTCGAGCGCGTCAGATTAAGATATTGGGGGTTGATTTTAGTGTTTTAAGACTAAATTTAACTAATCTGACGATAAGTCCTTGACGCCGCAGAGTTATAGGGTCGCAAACTTGTAAAAAAAAAGTTAATCCGGCATTCTCGAGCGCGATCAATTTCTTTTTTATTTTGAAGAATATAATCTAAAACTTACTAAATATACAAAATCTGCCGGTTTCCGCATGACCGGAAGTGTGGAGGAGCCATTTCGTCTTCCGAAAAAAGCGTTGCGGCATATAAGTCGCGAACGTTACATTTTACAAAAAAAAAGTTTAAATAAAAAAAAGGTAATTTTATTTTACACAAAAAAGGTCTCTTTATATTTTTGTCTAAAGTTAAAACTTTTGGACTTAAAGCATCATGAAAACTCAAACTCCCGGTTTTTTGAGTATATCTCGAAAACGGAGGGTGTTAAAAAAAATTGATATGAAACAACGATGATTAAATTATGTAACTTTTATTATATCTCAAAATTTTATTTTTCCTAAAGCTCGAAAATTTTCGTGGACTCGGAAAAAAAGAAAAAAAAACCTTTTTCGGTCAGATTAAGAGAACCCACCAACATTTTTGTCAGATTAAGAAAATATGCTTTCAGGATACCGAAATAAACTTCCCCTATGAAAATCTGACGCGCTCGAGTATTTCAAAAGAACTTTTTTTTTGTATTTTCAAAAATTTGTCGTAACTAATCGTCACGCCGAAATCGTCAGTTTTTTTAAAGGGAGCTTCATTGGGGCCTACTTAACACCCCTTCCGAAAATCTGACGCGCTCGAGTAAATTTTTTTTTTTCGGATTTTTGACTACTTTATATGCCTACCCCCACCACGCAAACCAGCAGATTAGTATACCGTTGTTATCAGAGGCACTTGGGGCATACGTGGTATGAATATCTAACGTGCTCGAGAATGCCCAAGTAACTGTTTTTTTTAATATTTTTGAAAAACCGTAGACGCCATACCCACCGCTAAAATGGTTTTTACCATACGAGCTTTTCTTTTCGAAATTACTTCATCTTTCGATTTTGATAGGTCTCGACGGCGCTCGAGAATGTTCTCATTTAGCGACCTCACCTCCCTAACTATAAAGTGAAGAATTAACACTAACACCCACTTTGACAATCAGCACAATATAGAGGGTTTTAGTTCCATTTTAGAAAAAAGAGAAAATTTTTAATATAACAAAAACAATTTAATACCTTAGTAAACTATATAGCTTGTGCGCCGCAGTGCCGTATTTAGAGAGGGGCAAAGGGGCAATTGCCCCTCCCCCCAAGGATGGCTCGGATTGTATCCTCGAAGCCCTTTCTGATAAAAATAATGTTTACCATAAAGTTTTATAATAACTTTTAATTATTTTTATTTATTCGTTTATTAATTAATTTAAATTGTTGGTTTACCACTGACGCGCATGAATAGATTAACGAGATTCTTAAAATATTTATTCTGTTCAGTGGCGTATTTATATTCTGTAACTAATCAATATATTAAATAATATACAATTATTTGTTATTTGAATATTTAAAAGTTCTGAGCGATTCTTAAATCTTTATTTCTTCTATCATAAAAATAAACATTAAAGCTTCAATACAAGTTAAAATAAATAATATAATGGAAATTATTTAATTTAACTTGTTGTTAAGTGCATTTTGAATAATTTGCACCCGACGCCTCGCCGGCGCCGTTAACTTATTATTGGACAATAGACATTTTTCCTTTGTGCATTATTGTTTCACCTGTTGGGATTTTCCCCAGCAGGTATCAGCATATTTTTATTGTTAAAGTCGGACCAAAGAAACCCTTTGGTCCTCAGTTTTACACATTTGTTTCGACATAATAAGAACTCGGAGTTCACACTGCAAGAACTCCAATTTGTATATAATTATTGTAAATATTTGTTAAGTTGTTATTTATCAATTAAAACTAGTGAGAAGCCAAAATAATTATTATTGTTTATTATAAGCCAAGAAGCAAACAACACTTGTATTGAAGTTTTCTTTCAGCGACTGTTATAGCTTTCGTCAGAAATTTATTTATAAAATATAATTTCCATTATATTATTTAATTTAACTTGTTGTGTTGAATGTTTATTTAATATTCTCACAACTTAAGATTTATAATATATATTTATCATAAAAATACCAGTAAATTGTTTATGAATTTCATATATTAAATTTCCATTAGAGTGCGTGACCTTGAAAATTAAAAAAAAATGACTGCGGCGCTGCACCTATACCAAATGACTCGTTTCGCTCAAGTTTTAAATGTTGTAATTTTACTTTTCTATCCCAAGCCACCCTGCACGTAATTGCTAAATACGCCACTAGGTCTGCCCCATCAAAGGTATTTCATAAATACGTCACTGCTGCGCCGCACCGAACTGACCTAGCCTAGCTACAGGGCAGGATTAACCGTAAGGCTGATTAGGCTATAACCTAGGGCCCGAGCTCATTGGGAGCCCTTAAATATGATCCCCGCTTTTTTTCAATATCAAAAAAAAATTATCAAATGAATAAAAAAAAAGGTTTTAAAACAAAAAATAAATGATTAAAATAAAAAATTGTTTTCATACTCGTCTAATTTCATTTGTCATCCTTAATGCTAATAGATCTTATTGTGATTTTACTACTTGTTAGTCTAAAATTAGGTAAAAAAAAGGTTGCCGAGAAATAATAATTTCTCACCTTACAGAAGGTGGGTCCTCAAAATATCATAGCTTAAAGCCCAAGTAAGATCTAATCCTGCCCTGCATAGCTACGCCATTTAGTTCCACAGGCTATATGTTACATATTAACCCATTCGCAGCCAAGCCTTTTTTTTCAAATTATTTGATATTTAGAATATAAATGATACTACTAGTAATTTCATTAGCTCATGAAACACTTTCAACTGTTCCATAATTGGAACATGGCTGCGAATGGGTTAATATGATGTTCAAAACGCGGGAATGCGTTTATTATTCGCAATCAAAATCATTTAAATCAATCGCAGAAAATAACGGCTACGACGCGACGCCAATATAATAATTGACAAATTAATTAGAAAATACAAATCAAGAAAATTACATGGTTAAGGAAACTAACAACAAATTAAACAACATAAAAATATAATATTATAAACTCTCATATTTAGGACCAATAACGGACAAAATAAGAAAAATCGTAAAGAAATACGACATTTCAACAACACCAATAAAGCACCAACACAATTAGAGAAACCATCTTTAATAACGAGGATAAAATTAATTTAATGGATAAAAGCGGAATATATAAAATTAATTGCGGTGGATGCAATGCAAAATATATCGATCAAACAGGACGAAACTTAAAAACTAGATTATTAGTTTAGTTTTAAATTTAAACCCTAAGTTTTGCAAGTTTTTGTTATGTCGACCAAATACCATCGTGTTTGCAATAAAATTATCTACATTTCCATATATAAATTATAAATAAACTCGATAACTACAAAATATTAATTCGAAATTACCTGTTGATACCTGTCTACCTGGATTTATGCAAGGAAATCAAATGGCGACCAAACTTTGGCATTTTATATACATATTTTACTATCGATTGGTAATATATTTATCCGGAAACTCGATAACTACATTTATGAAATAAAATTAACAACTTTAATTGTGTATTAAAAATAGCTATGCAGGGAAATTGGATGTCGACCAAATCAAGTTTTATTTATTAATACATTATATCACCAAAATTTTAATTTCATTGAGAAACTCGATAGGTGAAGATTGATCTAAGTCGGGATCTTAGACTATAACTAATTAAAATTTTTGATATCGATTATTTCGTTACATTTATTTAAAATTGTCGAGTTTTTACGAGTAGGTATTATACAAAATGCAATATATAAATGATTTTTAAAAACATATTGTATGTCTTGGAAAATCAGAGGCGGCCTGACGCCGAATTGTAATTTATATACAAGCTACAATAATAAATAGATAAATATATCTATATTTATCTATATATTTTATCTGTTGTTCTATAAAACAATAATGTATACATACATACATTAATACCATATAGCATATCCAACATACCATGATATGGTATGTACATACAGTGGCTTCAGAAATTATTAATACACTCCTATGTTAACCATGTTAAACGGACATTTCCATGATCCTTTTTATCATATAAAAATCGATTTTATAGCAAAATGTTTCAAATATTTTTTGTTGCAAATTTCATTCCCTTTATTTTTGTTTCTATAGCGACTTTAAAAACACTCTGTCAAAAATTTAATAAAATTAACATTGCTCTTAGGGGAGTTTTATTTAAATTTTTGCCGAGTATTTTTAAAGTCGCTGTTACTCAGAAACGGCGCAACAAAATAGAAAAATGTATAGAAACAAAAATAAAGGGAATGAAATTTGCAACAAAAAATATTTGAAACATTTTGCTATGAAATCGATTTTTATATGAGAAAAAGGATTATGGAAATGTCCGTTTAACATGGTTAACATAGGAGTGTATTTATAATTTCTGGAGCCACTGTACATATCATAAGTAATGTGCAATTTAAAATTTTTCTATATAATTTTGATTTCTTATTATACGAGTAAAAAGGTGTAAATTAAAAAAATGCATTCAAGAATTTCTTAAATTATATTAAACTAATATATAATATACAATGTGTATCCATCTATTTGCTACATGTGCTTGTCAACTTGAAAAAACGTAAAAAAATAAATAGAAAAAATCTTATAGATTGTACATACCCGTTTAAAAATACAAATATTTATTATTAATAAAAATATTAAAAACTGTAAAATAGGACATCTAGTTTACGTACATATTGCAAAAAGCTAACACCGATACAGCACGTGAGCTGTTCTAATCTGTACGCAATAATTTAAACCAAGCATACGCCGCAAAAGCTAATATCTCTATGACAACATAATTGACAACAACTATTGTAGTACTACTCCTAATCGTCGTTGTTCGTTGGTAACATTAAATTATCAAAAATAATTTTCAAATCGATTCGATTTAACATGACGTGGTACAAAATAAACTAATAATTATTAATTAGGTATCGGATATAGAAACTAGCTATCGGTGATATACATTAAATATTCAGTAAAGTTGCAATAAACCGATCGTTATTATTATTATATTGTTACCTTCTTTTCTTTTCTTTTTTTAATGATGCGATGCCAAATATTTAATTATTTGTATTATAATTTATAGCTAATAGTTAAATAATTTCTATAGCTAATACTCCCACATTATAATTAAATAAAGTTAGTGGCTAACATAATATCACGAACAAAAATGAGTAAAGTAAATACGCCGTAGATAATTATTGTTAATACAAAATTGATAAACCTCTTGCATGACTGAATTTTTTGGTGTGAACAATTTGTAACCAAAACCTAAAACCACCAGTTGATATGTACATATGCAACAAATAAAGATTAAAACATGAATGTTCAAAAACTGAATTTCAAATTAAACAACTTCCGAAATTTATTTGCCATTTAATTGGGAATTTTTAAAAACAAATGAATCCAATCATTTGTTTGTAACTATATCTATTAAATAATTTAGTTCATGCATAGCACAAAATTTTGTTTGTAAAAAGCGTACAATACATGTACTATACTGATGTTCAGACTTCCTGAGCGATTGGAAATATGTATTGTAGATTACACTTTTTGTAATATATAAATTTGTAATAGAGCAAACAAATAATACATACACATATTATACTCATCGTAAAACTTCACAAACCTACTTAAAATTTTAAAAATATAATATAAAACACAATAATTTTATTTATTATTTAAACATAGTGGCGGAAGTAAAATCCGCGAGACTCTGCAACGCAGGGGGGAGGGAAAAGGGAGGTGAAACATTCTCAAAACCGAAAATACTTGACTTTATTTTACGGAGGAGGGGGCGGATTAAAAAACTTAAAGTTGCGCTACTGTTTAGACAGTTTGGTTGTTTGTGCAATACGTTTTTTTTTAGTAAAACCTTTAGAACAATGCGAAACAAGAGTTCGATATTTTTCTCGTCTCTAAATTAAAACTCATAAGATTTCGTAATTCCCTTTTTTCCCAGATTTTCTATACTAGTTTTCATTAATGTTTATTATTATAATAATACCCCCCCCCCAGCTCTTAGAAGTTTTGAACTGTTTATAACCTAAAATTATTTAAATTTGGTTAATCTCTTATAATGAAAATTAGGTAGGTATATTAATAAAACTGATTCATCATTTTACTATGTTTTAATTGGTCTACGTTCGGTGTATTGTTTTTATTTTACAAAAATAATATACTTACAGAAAATGTATACATATATGTAACCAAAATGCTAAAATATTTAAATTTTAACTGTTATACCTAGTTAATTTCATTGAAAAGACAGGTGAAATAATATGTTAGTTTATTAGAAATTCAGAAAAAAGGAATGGATGCAATAAAGAAAAATAATTAAGAATTTTAATTTAATTAATTACTGTAAGATATTCTAAAATGGGTTATAAATATTTTTATAACTTTTTATAAGTTTTATATGTTAGTTATAATACACAAACAACGCATCAATTGATTTCTATTATTATAAAAGTCAATTATTTAAAATATACAAATTGTTAACCATTTGAATAATATTAAATTAATTATCTGGCAATACAAACAAAGCATCGTGAAGAGTTTTTGTTTTCAATATTTCGATCTTGTTTATTTATTTAACTTATAAATTTCTAAATTAGGTTTTAATAATCAAGGTAAATTAGATTATTAATATAACATTAATCTAACAAACTATTTGTTATATGTTCATGTTATATGTGTTGCAGATAGATAGCACTTTTTAAGGAAATATTTTAAATTTACTGCAATTCAAAAGAACAATACAAACTTTAGTAAATAAATAAATCAAGCGCAGTATTAACAGAATTAACTATTAAAAATAATTTCATCACCTTTTAAGTTGCACAAATTTAACTTCGAAGACCAAAAAAAGTATTTCTTTATTACACTAGGTTTGCTGCGTTGTCTGTTAGTCCTCGTGTGCAGGTTTGTAAACACTCCCTCCCTGGCAAGCCTGAGTGATGACCTACACACCTACAGTCTCTTTAACCTGATCTCGAGAACGGTCAATTTGGTTGCTGGTTTTCGTATAGGTACTCCTGTGCTAGTTTGAATTATAGTGGATCTCAGCTGCCCATCTCTTCCAGGCTTGGTCTCAATTACTTTTACTTTGGATTAAAAGCATCTAGGAGGATTGGGTTCCAATGTGATAATGATGTCGCTCTCTTGTATTGGTTATTTCGGACCAGTTAGTTTGTCTTCTGAGAGACTATAATGCTTTCTACTTCTGTTAGCATCCCTATTTAGAAGAAAGAATTTGTTAAAAAACATTTTTTGACCGATCCCACCAGCTTCTCCGAACTTCCTCTCAGTGTGCAGTGGGGAGATAAAGGCGGATTAAATTTCCATGTTAAGTTGAAACTGGTAAACTCGTCGATTACTTGCTTCTTATTTGTCCATTGTTCCCATTTAACAGTTCTTAAATTTGTACATGATCGCTATACATTTTCAAAAGTGTTCCCTTTCTGGCAATAAAGTTTCTTGAAGCAGAAATGAACGAGTCGGTAGTTATAGAATGAGCAAGTTCAATGTGAATAGCATGTGCTGTTAGGTTTTCAGGTTTTCAAAGCAACCTGAAACCGTGCTTCACATGGAATTTCTGCCGCGGTTCATTCACAATGATGCCATGGTTGAAATGGAAACTCATGATTATTAAAAAGATTATACGTTTATCATTGGGAGAGTAACGAGACGTTCGGTATCGATTTAAATATCTGCAATTTTTGAAGAAAAACAGAGGGTTTGAGGAAATTATGTGTCGATTATTACCATTATTACTATATCTTCGAATAAAATCATTCTGCCAAAGTAACGAAAGTGAAATTATTGCCTTAACCCTGTAAGGTTATACTGGTCGATATTTCAACCAATTACTTATGAAAATTGATATTATGTAATTTATACCAATTTAACTATCAATACAAGTTTTTTTCAAAAAATACCCTGTTTTTATTTTTCGTAATCTGCTATAATAAAGAAAATACTCAAATTTACCTTTAAACATAATGATGATAAATGTAGTCCATAACAAGTACAAGCAAGCAAAAAAGTACAAAAAAAATGGATTTTACACAGACAGTCAAAGTTAGTTTCAGAATTGACAAATTTAAGATTCGCTAGTTTGCCATAGATGGGACGATATGTACTATATCTAACCTTTTGCTATAAATATTTGCTTTTATTTGGATATTATAAATAAATTCTTATTCCGATTGACCAAGAAATTCAAAATCACTGAACCTTCTGCTAGGATGAAACTCGGGAAATGAAACTCGGGAAAACCAAAATAACTTTAACACCTGTTAAGTTGAACACATTTTATTTCAAACACCAAAGAAAGCCATTTTCAACTGCTGTTTAAAAGAGTCCAACTTTTCAATACCTATTCGTTTATCCCTTTAACTGGTCGATATTTCAACTAGTTAAAAAAATTAATATTAGGTTTGTAATTTGTACCAATTCAACTATGAATCACAAGTTCTTAACAAATACCTTAAACATCTTAAAAATCTTAAACAAATACCCTGTTTTTATTTTAAGGGTTAAGTAAGGTAAGTAAGCCCCCGATTCATAGACAAGTTTTAAGTGCTAAGTAAGACCAATATGGTTGATATTTATTCAGTTCTGAGAGTTTATTGTAAAAGTAGCATTTTAAGTATGAGTAATGCGTTGTCTATAAATAGTAAATACGGGTGCAAGAGTTTTCCGCACAAGTGCGGAAAAGTTATTTTTTGTTTTATACACATTTGTATAAAAGCGCAAACCCCAGAAATGATTATAAATACTGTACCTAATAGTTTAATAATAATTTTTTTTTAGCTCAAAAAGTTATTTCTTTATCGCACTGCTTTAGCTGTGTTATCGGTTGATTCTCGTGAGCAGGATTAACAATATGACTATATTATGCCGATTATAAAAATAATTTAGTATTATACCTTTTGAGAAATTGGCATACTCTTCTAATATTAAAAGAAGCTATTATTGTAAGTATAAGTTAAATTAAAAAAATATGTTAGATACTTATTGAGTATCTAACAAAAAGCTTTCTCAAAAGCTTTGTATGTAGCGTGATATTCATAATAAAATACAGTAGCTTAAGCTTTTGTAAGGATATATTTAGATATTTAATAGTAAATATTAATTTAATATTTGGTAAAATTTTGGATTATAATTGTAGGAATATAAAGTTATTTATATCCGCACGTTTTTATGTATTAGCTATTAACTAATATTAACCAAGGATTATTTTTTGTCAAACGATCGGTGCATTCAGGATTCACTTATTATTTGTATGAATCACTTTAGGTATTTATTGATGCGCCCTCCTTCACCAAGAATAAAATCAGTAATATTTCATTTTACTATAAAGAAAACATATAAATACCCATCAAAAACTTTAATATAACCAGTTAAATGAAATAATATAATAGAAATTATATTTGAGCTTTCAGCGATGTTTATCGCTTTCGTCAGAAATTATTTCATTTAACTTTATTATATTGAAGTTTTTAATGTTTATTTATTCTCACAAGTTAAGATTTAAATATGTATACAAAGAAAACAGTACCTATAGTGTTTTATCAAACATTATTATTGTTAACAAAAATTTTAATTTGTTCGTCGGATCCCTACAAACCAAAATTTATTAAAAAAATACTGATCATTACGTAATCCGAAACTTTTATTTACTTATTTTAAATCAACTAAATTTGTTCATACAGTAAATTATTGATTTTCTGAGATGCAAATTAAATTTTTCATTAACCAACATAATTCTCGAGAAAAGTGTTCTATTTATTTATTATTAGTAATACTTCAAGGGTATACTTTCTGTTTGATCTTATTTTCTCTTTATAAAATTAAATTTATTATTCGTTCCATTCCAATTAAGAATTCTTATATTATATACTATTTTACTAAAATCTACAAATGCTACTAAATTCCATGGTTAATTCTAAGATTTGTGGTTCTTTCAGCGGACCCCTGCTTTTGGACCGTGGGGCCCCAGTTGAGCAACCCAGTTTTATTAGGATGGAAAGATTAACTTCTCTTACCTAACGAGTTGTAGAAACGCGAGGCGAGTGAAACTCCCCTATCCGAAAGTGCTTTATTATTTTTGTCTAGTATCCTAGACATTTAGAGATAAAGAAAGTTAGCTGCGGAGTATGTAAATCAATTTTGTAATTGTTGAAAAAGTTCCAAAAAAATTCAAATTACAAATAATAATACAAATTAGGAAGGCAAATCGAAAAATTCGACAATTACAATTTTGCTGTCACTGAGATATACGGTAGCGTTCGTAATATACTGGCAAAACAGTTTTTTCCACTCAAACAGGCAATCTATGTATTCTTCTACAAATTTTGAAGTATGTTTCGGATCATTATCTTGCTGAAATATTCATCCGCGTGGAGTTTTACCCTTACCATTTGGTAGCATATAATTCCTCAATATGTCAGGATATACGAATCGATCCATCTTGGGCCTATTAAATTTTATTATTTTAATTTACAATTATTTATGGTTGAAAGATTCTGCCAATATATTAATTTGCCAATTCTCTAAATTTTTTTCACCTAATTTGTATAAGACTACCTACTTATAGAAAATATATTTCTTTGAGAAATTAACATTGCACATTTGAAGCCGCACTATGCCAAGCTTGTACAAGAACGGTGTAGAAAGTGCATGAAAGCAAACGCATTCAAAACTTTGTTCAGTTTGACAACTTTTGCAAAATCAACTTTGAAGTACAATGTGCAATTATAATTCATGGTCACAAAAGTGCACTGTAAACGTTGTGGGATGTTTTTATAAATATACCCTGTATAAAGATATTATAGATAGGTATTATACTTACAATTTGTTGCAACAACCCCAGAAATCTTGAAACTGATTAATGATTTAACTCTCAAGTACTAAATTGGAATCACTAACATTTGCAAAAAAAGGATCTCTAAAATTGTGACATTTGTTTGGCAGATTGTAAGCCGTTTTAGAGAAACCCTAAAATTAAATCGGTTAAATGAGTGATAGTCGAAAACCATTATTATGAAACGAATTCAAAGCAGGACAAAATCAAGTTTACAAAAGCTTTTAACCAAATTATACAAAAATATGTTGACACAAACTTTCTTAGTAAGCTATCCATTTATATCAATGTATAATAATTTAATAAAGGTCAAAAGGTGTACTACATAAAATACCTACGTATTTATTTATAGGTAGCACAACTAAATTATGTTAAAAATGTATATTGGTTAAGTCCAGTTACACGGAAACGAAGCACAGACACAGGCATTTTTCGCGTTGAAATTCTAAAATTATTAATTATTTTACACTTAATTTTAATTTAAATCAATACATGAACATGCATACTAAATACCGAACTATACAATACAATATTACAATCTTTAAACTTGAGACTACGTCATCTGATAATTCAATAAACTAAAATAAAGGAATATCTATTATCGTTATAATCACAATTTTTTAAAAAATTTAATAACATCCATAAATTCAAGTGGAGAATAATAAATTATTTACGATTCATTCAAAATGATATATTATAGAAGTATGCTTTCTAAAGTAATTTTCAAAATAATTATAATAATATAGAAATAATAAATGTTATAATATTTGTTATATTATCCAAAGTATTATACATGCATGAAAAATATTTAGGCTTACATTAATTTTATATTCTTTATTATGCTTGTATTATATCGACAAAAAATTCATTATTTAAATTAATAATTTGTCACTGAAAAATTAAAATCATTTATACAAATTAATTTATTACATTTATTCTCAGTGAATCACCCAAATTCAAGAACTGCGATAGTTCACTCGTGTTAATTATGTGCTGTGAGAGAAGTATTCATTTTGTATATTTTTCTTTGTTATTTATCATTTCATATATTATATTAAATTTTAACATTAAATTTTTTACTTTTTAAAAAGTTTGATAATTTCAGTATTATAATACTATTCTTCTGTCCATTTAATATTTATCAGTTTAAACAAAAATCAATAAAATATAAATATTTAAATATAATTCTATACCACAACACAGACTATAAAATGGAAATTACACGAGCATTATAAAAACAGTCAATGCGTAAAAACACAATTATGGTTTAAAAAGTACTTATATACTACGCATATTGTACGTAGATGGGCTCATAAAAATAATGTCAATAATAATTGGGAAAACTCATATTTATCAATCCATACTAATTTCTGAAATACTAACATAATTTATTTATTTATTACATCATTTATATGCACTGACTATATATTCCATGCAAGCAAAGAAAAAAATTATTTATTGTTGTTTCTGAATTGATCAATTAATTTTAATAGATCTCTTGTTATATGTACGTCTTCGTATTAGGTACAATAACGGAGCAATCATTATTGAATTCTAATTTGTGAAAGAATATTGTCATCCTAAACGAAAAATTGGTTTTTTCAAGAAATTATTTTTGAGATGATTTTTCTGACAAATCTGTTAAATAAACAAAAGAAATCTTTTTGATTTTGATGTTATGTTAAAACTGAAACTTTCATTTCAGTTTGAAGCTAGGGACGTGCAACAGGAGGTGGTGCTAGTGGTGCCGCGCATCAGGCCCCGAACTCGAAGGAGACCCGGCTGCTCTTTCACCACACTTTAAAATTAATTCAATCTATACATCTATAGAATCCGGCCCACTCTACGTTCCCGTTTGAAGCAGTTTGGAAACTAAAATATCCTATCAACAATCAATGTTCTTTAAATTTAAATGCAATCCTAAAGGTTGGAAATAACTTCATTGTCATTCAACAGCTTCAAAGCTATCGGCATTTGTTTTCGAGTTATAAACAAAAGTTATTCAACGAAATGAATCGATCCCATTCGATTTACTATTGGTAGTACCGTAATTTTGAAGATTTACATCCGTTGTAAAAATTCGGATCCAACATTTTTTCGACCTATTTCCGTTCAAGCCGTCGACTTTGCTGTATTTCAAATTCGATTGTCCTTATGGGAAATTCGGTAACTATAAGAAATATGGAAAAATGGATGGCGCATCCTAGATCTCTTGTTTTTCGAGAAAAGCTCAATGGCGAAAACCGGAATTCGATATCTTTTTTCGTTTTCGAGTTATGGCCAAAAGTTCGCTTTTTCGACTTTTCGTTAAATGTCGATATCTCGGTTGTTTATAAAGTTATAGAAAAAATATTTACACCTTCTTCAGATACTTTTTTAATGAGAATAAACTGCGCTAAAGAAATTTTAAATATCTTGATTTGTTTCCGAGTTATAATATTATAAAGTTGTGTTTTTTTAAATAGAAACTATATGACTATCTCATATTTAAATAAAGTTTTTTATCCCCTTTTCAATTATATATAACATGTAGGGTCTATTATTTCACGAGCGCCTCGCGGCAGATCTGATCTTGGCTGCGAGACGATAGCGACATCTATACTGCGGTGATGTAAACCGACCTTAGCCGTTGACGTTTAGAAATGAAGAGTTTCGTGTTTACATTACCGTTGTAACTAATCTTAAAAAGTGACACTTGTCAAATCTGTTATATTCAAAAATGTTAAATAAAAATAAAAGATCGGAAAATTAAAAAAAAAACACTTTTCAAAATCATTATTGACTTTTAAAACAATTGTTTTTAATGGGCAATTTTAATGCTTACTCATAGATCTACTTCCCATAAGAACATTCGAATTTGAACCACCCTGTACATAATTTTATGTTTTGCTAAAAGATAAAAACCCATCCTATTCGATTTATTAAATCAATTGCTTTTATTAAACGGGCCAAAACTACCATGGGCTTAGAAGGTTTATTATCTAAAATATTTCATGATATCCGCATAAAAAACTGAATCACAATTTATAAACCACGAGAATCTCGTTAAACCCATTGACTTTGAAGTAGCTTACAATTATTTAATAAATAAAACATTGTATTTTATTTTTTTTTTAATTATAATTTGCCTAAGGTTATTAGCATTTGACATTGAAAAAATAAAATAAGTCTGAAAATCAGCTTAAATGATCTTCAAACATTACTAAACAACATACTAAAGTCCCAAGACCTCCCAACAACAATTGAATTGTCCCAACAATTGCAATTGTTCTAAAACAAACTGGATTTGTATTTTAACTTGTATTTCAATTTCATGACGATTTAGAGTTAACGCTGTTACGACTTTAATAAAGTTAAACAATAACAATCGATAATAATTTATAAATCAATGTTGACAATTTCAGTATTACGATGATTTAATAATATCAATTTTCTATATTGACATTTTCGACTTAACTTTCAATTAAACCCAAATTAAATTTAATATTATTTATTTTCGTTATAACATTTTTATCCAAAATGATTTGTAACATCCACGTAATCATTTAAAAAGATAAATGTTGAAATTTAGTATAATTAGGTACTTATTAAATAATTACAAAGTATGAAATTACTTTCATGGTATGAGTTATGATAAATTTATTATTAGTAATGGTGTATTACAGCTTTACCGGTGTATTACAACTTGTTTTAATATTTTTAGAATTTGATATTAAAATTTAAAAAAGTTCCAAGTTAGGTACCTACCTACTCATTATATAAAATAAAACAAACTGATGTAGAAAGTTCTGGAAGCAGCCAGTATAAGTGCGATCTAATTTATCTATAATTATATTATGGCAGGTATAACGATTAGCTTAATTATTGGGACGCTCAATTTAGACATAACTTATAAAAATTGATTGTTTTCCTTTTCAGCATTTTCTATAATATCTCTAAAAATAAAATTTGAAAAGCTTAATTTGATCAATACACTTTTTATATAGCTGAGAAACACTTTTATTTAGCAAAATAAAAAATAAAATTTTTTGAATTAAATTAGGTTTATATAAAATTAACACTTAATTTTACAGGTAAACTTTTTTTTCATTTAAATTGTACTTCTACAATAAAATTACAAAGTTCCCCATTAAAATAATATAATGTTAAATACATGTTTTGATATTATATTCAATTTAAATTATTTGAAATTAAACGTAAATGTTAATAAGTAACACAATTCTTATCTAAGAACGGAGCGATATCGGATTATTGAAAATTAAATAAAACCAATATGACTTGTGATGCCGTTTTATTTTTATTATTATTATTTTTATTTTATTTTACTTTTTTAATTTTCATATTATTGACGACGTTTAATATGTGACCACATTAGTTACCGTTACTCTCCATACATGTCTGGTGAGTGTTGTTTTATGTATTCTCTTTTAAGTCTTGAAAATGGAAAAATAAATTTTTGTTGTCTACACAAGTCATATTTGTTTGATTTAATTTCCAATCAACCCGACATCCCTCCGTTTTCACATTCCTAGATGTTAATGTAAGTTTGGGGTTCGTGTTAAAAATCGATTTAAACAATAACAAATTTGAGTATAGAAGTTGGAGTGAAGGAAGTTCCATTGCAAATCTAAAATCCTAACAAAATACATATTGCCTTTGACTATAAAATATATTCAAAAATTTAATTGACTATTTATAGCGTAAATAATACGAAGCTATTGCAATCAATATCACCAAGACCATTTTAACTTGATCAAATTAACTGTTAAAGGTGTAAATAATACGTCATTAGATTTCTATTTTATAAAATTCACCAAAAATTATTCCTAAACAAATGGTTAATTTTAAATCCAAAGGGAAATGTCAATCAAATTTTGTGTTGAAAACTTATGTAAAATAAAACAATTTTATATCTGTTTTTGAAACATTTACAATAAATGTTGAAACTTTATATTTGAGTATTTATAATCATTATATCCTAAAACTATACATCCTGCAGTAGGTACGATTTTATATAGCAAATTAAACTATGACCAGTATTCTATGTGTTGGTGGCAATTCATACGAGTCAAGTTGAAGACGCCTTTTGACGAAGCATTAAATTAAACAAGAATGGGAGCTATACGATTTGAAATAGCATATCAAAGGATTGAAGCGACAAACGTGGTCGTCCAAATACTAGGTACAGCCAACGAAATTCAATTAACCTCGCTAAGAAATAACGAAGAAAAAGCATTCCAACTGTATTTTATTTTCTTTAAGACATAATTACATATTTTAGCTTTTTTTAATATAAATCTTCATCCTCGTAACTAATTTTTGCAACCTTTCTTTTCTTTTTTTCTTTTTTCAACTATTTAACGCATTTTTAACTGTTACACTGAATTATACTGTTTTCTACCTTCTTCTTTAGTTATTCCATGATTTTCTATAAAATTTAATGTATAAACTATTCGGGTAGGTACTTCTCGACAGGGCCTATTTGACCATTAGCGCATTAGCACGTACCTAAGTCCCAATGGCCAGAGAGGCCCGAAAAGAAAGAACATAAAATCGTAAAATAAAACTCAAATACTGATAAAATAACCCAAAAATTGGACCTTCGATGCTATTAGTTACACTTGAATTAAGGGGCCCGAAAATTTGCTAGAGCCTAGGTCCCAACTCAGTTAAAAATAATCCCTGATTGCAAGTTTTCACTGAAACAGGGGGGAGGTAGCATACCCCGAAAACAGGTTGTGAAGATGAGAAACATTTTTGGCTAATAAAATTTTAATGAAGTTTTGTACCTTTGGCTTTGGGTGCATGGAATGCCCTCAGTCATCATAAATTGTGGTAAGTTGTAATCGATAATCAAGTTACTGCGCCAACAAATTACGAGTGCACTGCAAAAGCGTCTTTTTTAATACAATTAATCCAAAAATATACGAACAAACTTTCAGTTTCTGAAACCTGGGGGTCTGGGCGGCATGCCGTCAGTAATTGAGTTAAAATTGTATTCCATCAAGTTATTGAGTCAATAAATAACTGATGTACTGGAGGGCATTCCATGCCCCCCAGACCCCCCGGTTTCAATAACAAAAAGTTTATGGCCATATTTTTTGATTAATTTGATTAAATTAAGAACTCTCATTCTTTCGGGACCACATTGTTCAGGGAATATGGAACATCCTTTAGCCTTTAGTACATCGCAGAAATTTGTTTACCCCGTAACTTGATTATACAAAACAACTTCAAGTATCATCATCATTTTATTAGTTTATTATTTTTGAAACCAATAAAGGAGGAGAGCGAAGTCAATAAGTAGTATGGAATATGGAATAAACGATTAGTTTTGCATTTAATTAGTTGAGGAATACAGCACTAATTGTGATTTATTTTACAAAAATACAAATATGTTCAAAATTATTGTGCTGAAGAAACGAAGCATAATCTGAATTGAAACCAATCACGGAAGATGAATTCAAACTTTCGTATGTGAGACTGGAAAGACCGGAAACGGTTCTTACAAAAAAAATAAAATCGATTAGAAAGTATACACACAAACTTTCTGTTTTTTAAACCGGGAAGTCTGGAAGGTATGGAATACCTTCCAGTACAACAATACTAATTGTGCTTAAAAGCGAAGGAAATTTTAACATTGAATTTATGTTTATGTTACATTTAAAATTATTATACAAAATATATTTCATAGATCAGAGCGAGGGGAGAACTGTTGAGGAAATCTGGTGTACAAGTGTAAGGAATCTGGGAATATCTTGGAAAAACCTCGTAGAAGGAAATTTAGTATACAAAAATGCCTTGTGACTTGCCCCTCAAATCAGAGGTTTTCAAACATTGTAAACCTAGTCGTGACCCACTAAAAATCGACTCAATTTAGGAAACCCCGTCGTAGATTATTGGTACACAGGAGCGTGGAAAGAGGTTCTTATCTAATTGCAGGGCGTATTTTACAGTTAAGCGCGTGCCTAGGGCCAAATGGCCAGAAAGCCATTAATCGTAAAATAAAAATCAAATACCGATAAAAATTATTATAAACCCAAAAATTGGGCTTTCGATTCTATTAGTTACACTCTAATATAAGAGGCCTTAAAATTTGCTATAGCCTAGGGCCCAACTCGGTTAAAAATAGATTCTGATGCTTCTCGAGTTATGTGAATGAGTTCATTATCCTGTAAGAAAGTCCAATTATCACCAGGCAACTATTCTCCAAAAGGCCTTTTGTAAGAACTCAATTTTGAATTAATCCAATAAATTGGAATTTTTGAATTACAACAAAATGGAGCCCAAATCATTACAAATGTAACAATTTTTTGTGCAAAAATAAAAATTAATACCCCTATGACTGAGGAAACTTCGATAATTTTTACATCTTGCTTTGGTGTCTTTTAACTATTTATATCGAATATAAATATTAGTTAAATAGTAAGATTTGAATAACATTAATGAATACCTAATAACTATTATCGCGAATTAGTGCACGATTTAAAGACACAAAGATCATTTTTTGTTCGATCATTTTGCACTTTGGTTAAATTTTATCAAATTAATATGGCATAATTGCGGTGGATTTCGAGGTTCGAGGTTTTTGAAAAAAATTAAATATATTTTTCGTGAAACTAGGATCGTTCGCTTGGTGAGGCACTGTCTCCTCTGCTTACCCCGACAAGCCGCCACTGTTGATCATACTTCTTATATTATCCTATTCGTCCTGCATTTTAAGACGTAGCGTCCGTCGCGTCGTTTTATAAATTTTTTTTCAAAACCTCATACTGTCGTTTATTATTAATTTGTTTTGATTTATTTAATTTGAATAATATTGTTAAGTGCATTTTGAATATTTGCACCCGACGCCTCGCCGGCGCCGTTAACTTATTATTGGACAATAGACATTTTTCTTTTGTGCATTATTGTTTCACCTGTTGGGATTTTCCCCAGCAGGTATCAGCATATTTTTATTGTTAAAGTCGGACCAAAGAAACCCTTTGGTCCTCAGTTTACATATTTGTTTCGACATAATAAGAACTCGGAGTTCACACTGCAAGAACTCCAATTTGTATATAATTATTGTAAATATTTGTTAAGTTGTTATTTATCAATTAAAACTAGTGAGAAGCCAAAATAATTATTATTGTTCATTATAAGCCAAGAAGCAAACAACATATTTTGGTGACCCCGACGTGATAGTGCATGCAAGAGAGAATTTATCGGTGTATATCAACAGTACTTGATTACACACATTTTTGTAAGTTACTTCATCTTTGTGCATTCTATCTGGTGACCCCATCCAAGAAAACTTAACAAATTCTACATTAAAACGAATTTCACACACGTGGTCGAATTGAAAGACAGGTCCGGAGTCGACAGCAATCAAACGTGCAAGTTCCACTACGCAATTTGTTGGTAAAAACTATAAGGTTAGTGAATTCCTTTATTATCCTGCCAATATTCCTTATTTAGTTAATATTACTACTTGTGTTAATAGACGTTTTTTGCAATAGACAAACCTCCTAATTTTCATTGCTTCATTTATCATAATTTTTAAATTATTATAATTTTCATTTTTAATTATGGCCACTATTGCCGAATTAAAGGTAAAACGTGGTAACGTTAAATCACGTATTACTAAATTTCACAATCATTTAGCTAGTTTAAAGGAAATTACTGATATTGCCCTATTACAACTAGAACTTCGTTTATCAAAAATTGTACCGTTATTTGAAGAATTCGATGATATTCAAACTAACATAGAACTGCTTGATGATGAAAGCACTACTCATGATAACGAACGTGATACATTTGAAAATTCCTACTTTGAGGTAGTCGCTCATGCTAATAAATTAATTCGCGACAATCAAAAGGTGCCAGAAACCGCGAGGTCTTGTCCTACGGGAGTTTTACACGACTCGAATATTTCTCAATTTAAAAAAAATGTACGCCTGCCGGTTTTAGAATTAAAATCATTCAATGGTGCTTACGAGAGCTGGGTGTCATTTTACGACACATTTATGTCTCTAATTCATGACGATCCCGATCTACCCGACGTTCAAAAATTCTATTATTTGAAATCATCTTTGAAGGGAGATGCTCTCCGACTCATAGACTCATTACCGGTGACTAATGTTAACTACACCACCGCTTGGACGTTGTTACGCGATCGGTACAATAATAAGCATTTAATAATAAATAACCATGTTAAAGCTCTTTTAAGCACTCCTTCATTAGCTAAGGAATCTCTAATCGGTTTGCGTCAACTGCTTAATGATACTTCGACAAATTTAAGCGCTCTCAAAGCTTTAGATCAACCGGTGGACCAGTGGTCAACGTTATTAATTCACATAATAACTCAAAAACTGGATTCCGTAACACTACGCGATTGGGAAGGTACAAATGAAAACGCCTCTGACATGCCTACGATGTCAGAATTAATAGAGTTTCTGGAAACACGTTGCAGAATGCTTGAGAAGTGTAAGCAAACCAAACAAACTTTAGTAGAACCACGTTCAATTTATAAACGCAACAAAGTCGTAGCCAATATTGCTACTTCTAATTCTTCGTGTACCAGCTGCGGTTCCAATCATAATATTAGTAATTGCAATACATTTTTAGATCTCCCGATTCAGGAGAGAATTCAGAGAGCTCGTGAATTGCGTCTCTGTATCAATTGCCTACAAAAAGGTCACTCTAATAGATTTTGTAAGTCTTTAAAATGTAAAAAATGCCGCAAGTCTCACAACACTTTGCTCCATTTAAACATTGATAATGTTCAATCACCCCCCCTCTTACCTACGGTTCCGAACATTTCTGAGCGCACATCTGCACCCAACTTAGTAATAAATCAGGAATCAGCAGCAGTTACTTCTCACACGGTATGTGGGCTCTCCACTCATTGTATACTCTCTACCGTTATAATTAAGGTAAAAGACAACAAAGGCATTTTCACAGAAGTCAGAGCACTTTTAGATTCGGGATCTGAATCAAGTTTTATTTCGGAAGGTCTTTGCGCCAAATTGAACTTACCAAAATCAAAGGTGTCTATTTCTGTAACTGGAATAAACCAAGTGGAATCTAAACTTTCTCACAAAACCGTAGTAAACATTCGGTCGCGAATCAACGCTTTCAATATAGATCTTCACTGCTTCACTGTGCCTCGAGTAACGGGCAGCATTCCATCAGTCACTTTCGATCGTTCTCTAATAAATATTCCTAGCGATATAAAACTTGCAGATCCCACCTTTCACATATCAAACAATATTGACATTCTCATTGGTGCGGATCTTTTTTGGAATATTTTATGTATCGGTCAAATCAGATTGGGCAAAAACAAACCAATCCTTCACAAAACTCTTTTTGGTTGGGTACTAGCTGGACCCATGTCTTCCATACCGCTCATAAATTCTGCATCGGTTAAATGTAATTTCACAATGAAAAATTCTATAGAAGACCAGCTCGCTAAATTTTGGGAAATTGAAGAATTACAAGCATCTCAGCCTTTATCAATCGTAGAGAAATTATGCGAAGACAATTTCTCCAAAACTACTATTCGAGATAACAACGGTCGTTTCACAGTTACTATACCCTTCAATGAATCTATCTCGCGCTTAGGGGAATCTCGCCAACCTGCACTAAACCGCTTTCTGTCATTGGAACGCAAACTGGAGAAAAATCGCGCTCTCAAACTTCAATACGTCTCTTTCATGAAGGAATATAAAGATTTAGGTCATATGAAACAAGTCGACGAACGCGAGCCCATCAAAGGCATTTGCTATTATTTTCCACATCATGCTGTGATTGAAGATACTAGCATAAGTACGCGATTAAGGGTCGTTTTCGATGGTTCAGCACCTACGTCTTCGGGGTTATCTATCAATGACGCACAGCTAGTAGGTCCTACTATTCAAGATGACCTATTAGCAATTGTTCTTCGTTTTAGACAACATCGCTTTGTTCTTGTCGCGGATATTGCCAAAATGTATAGGCAAATTCTAGTTAACGCCAATCAGCGATCTTTACAAAGAATACTATGGCGCGATAACCCCACTGCTCCAATATTATGCTATGAGCTGTCAACGCTGACGTATGGGACTTCATCAGCTCCATTCTTGGCAATAAGGTGTTTGCACCAAGTTGCACAGGAAAATATTGCCACCTATCCTTCCGAATCAGCAATCATTCTGAAAGATTTTTACGTAGACGATCTGCTCACTGGGGCCAATTCAATTGAAGAGCTTCGGGTTATTAAATCAAATCTTATTCATATATTAAGTACTGCCTGTTTTCAACTACGTAAATGGCGATCAAATAGTCCACAATTGGTCGAAGCGGTCGATCATGATTCTGAGCTATTACAAATTGGCGATTTCGACGCAAAGGCTTTAGGTCTCTGGTGGAACTCATCTTCCGATATCTTTAAATTCTCTATCGAAGCGCGTAACCCAAATCAATCGATTACCAAACGCATGATTTTATCGACTACGGCTCAAATCTTTGATCCGCTTGGCATTCTTGGACCAGTAACTGTAATAGCAAAGTCCATCTTACAAAGGCTTTGGTCATTAAAAATAGATTGGGACGAATCTTTACCGTCCGACCTTCATACAAAGTGGATTCATTTTCGGAACGGTTTGCAATCAATAAATGACTTAATAATTCCTCGGCACGTCATGTGCGAAAATCCGACGGAAATTCAACTTCACGGTTTTTCAGACGCTTCCGAGATGGCATACGGCGCTTGCATCTATACCCGTACCATGGATGCCCACGGCGACGTTCACGTTTCTCTTTTATGCGCCAAATCTAGAGTCGCACCGTTGAAAAATTTAAATATTCCGCGCCTTGAATTATGTGGTGCTCTTCTTCTTGCCAATCTCCTTGATAAAGTTGTCAAATCATTAAATGTGACATTTCATTCAGTTTTCCTCTGGACCGATTCGACCATTGTTTTAGGTTGGTTAAATAAATCTTCACACACATGGAAAACTTTCGTCGCAAATCGAATAGCACAAATTCAGACCTTGACCAAAATAGGTGACTGGCATCACGTTCGCAGTAGCGACAATCCAGCCGATTTGATCTCACGGGGTGTGTATCCGCAAGAGCTACTTACTTCCACGTTATGGTGGAGCGGTCCAACTTGGCTATCGGAAAACCATGAACTTTGGCCGTCATTGGATACTAGTTGCATTCGCGATAACGACCTTCCGGAATTTAAATTAGCTCCCTCCAATGTGTTATCCATACAAATCTCCGGATTTGATTTGTTCGAACGCTATTCACGTCTTATTAAGTTACAAAGAGTCACGGCTTACTGCTTAAGGTTTAAACACAATTGCTTGAATCAAGGTAATCGTTGGCGGGGATCTCTTACAACAAGTGAACTAAACAATTCATTAAACAGTTTAATAAAATCATGTCAGGCGCACGCCTTTACAGATGAACTAAAACATTTGGTAACAGGAAAACCTTTGAAAACTAATAGTAGACTGTTAACGCTGCACCCCTTTGTTGATGCGCTAGGTCTCATGCGCGTAGGTGGACGGCTGCCTCATTCAAACTTCGATGTAAATAAAAAACATCCCGTTGTGTTGCCGGCAAAACATCCGTTTACACTATTAATAGCGCGACATGAGCATATACGTTTGCTCCACGCTGGCCCACAGGCCATGCTAGCTTCATTGCGAGAACGATTTTGGCCACTTTCTGGACCGTCTTTATGTAAAAAAATTGTAAACAAATGCATCCACTGTTTTCGCGTACGGCCTACTAATTCGGAACCCATTATGGGTAACCTACCGAAATCGCGGCTCACGCCCACTCGACCTTTTTCAGTTTGCGGTGTTGATTATGCAGGTCCGTACATTATTAAAGACCGAAAGAGCCGAGGATGTAAAACTTCCAAGGCTTACCTTTGTATCTTCGTTTGCTTCTCGACTAAGGCTGTTCATATAGAATTAGCTCCGGATCTGAGTACAGACTCATTTTTGAATATTTTTAAACGTTTCACGGCTCGACGCGGTTTTTGTTCTGATATATATTCAGATAACGGGACAAATTTTGTAGGAGCGAATAACGCCTTAAGCGAGTTAGTTGATAAATTACAAAACGATCAATTCAAAAAAGAATTTTTTCATTACATGACTCAAAGGGCTATACGTTGGCACTTTATACCAGCTAGATCTCCCACTTTCGGTGGTCTCTGGGAAGCTGCAGTAAAATCTGCCAAATTTCATGTAAAGCGGGTTATAGGAGACACAATTCTCACTTTTGAACAACTATATACGCTATTAACGCAAGTAGAGTCCTGTTTGAATTCTCGTCCTCTAACCCCACTGTCCAGCGATCCATCCGACCTTACCGTTTTAACTCCTGGCCATTTCCTTATTGGACAACCTCTTTGTGCACTGCCTCAAATGGACTTGCAAGAAATACCTGTAAATAGGCTGTCCAATTACCAGCATCTACAGCAAATGGTGCAACATTTTTGGAAACGTTGGTCCACGGAGTACCTATGTCAGTTGCAACAGCGATCGAAACGGACACGTCAGAACATACCAATTGACATAGGTATGTTGGTTTTATTAAAGGAAGACAACCTCCCCCCCCTCAAGTGGCTCATGGGACGTGTCAGCGAACTTCATCCCGGTAAAGATGGTGTGATCCTCGTCGTAAGCATAAAAACTTCAAGTTCCATAGTGCGACGTGCCGTGTCCAAAGTTTGCGTGTTACCCACAGACAATTAGTGCAACTACCTATAAACTATCATATTTACTTAGTGTTTTTTGTACTTTGAAAGGCGTTCCTTTCAAGGCGGGCGGTATGTTAAGTGCATTTTGAATATTTGCACCCGACGCCTCGCCGGCGCCGTTAACTTATTATTGGACAATAGACATTTTTCTTTTGTGCATTATTGTTTCACCTGTTGGGATTTTCCCCAGCAGGTATCAGCATATTTTTATTGTTAAAGTCGGACCAAAGAAACCCTTTGGTCCTCAGTTTACATATTTGTTTCGACATAATAAGAACTCGGAGTTCACACTGCAAGAACTCCAATTTGTATATAATTATTGTAAATATTTGTTAAGTTGTTATTTATCAATTAAAACTAGTGAGAAGCCAAAATAATTATTATTGTTCATTATAAGCCAAGAAGCAAACAACAATATATTTATACAGTGTAATTACGACATAGGTTGAATTTTACGAGTGTTCAAAAGATAAGCTTAATACATTTTTAAAAAGAAAGGAAATTCATGTGAAAAATATCAATAAAGTTGCTTTGATTTTTCATGTAGATAAAATTTTATTTCACTGAGAAAACTCTCTACCAAAAACGGTATGATACAATTTTTGTAATACTATTTAAACAAAGCTATATTTTGTTTTATAAGCCATTTGATTATTGTCCAATGAATAATTAAACTATTATTTGCATTGAACATATGTAGTACAAGAAATACTGTTGATTTTTATCAATGTCATTGTGTTTTCACTAAATAATGACTTACAAGCTTTTGAGATTTTACAAGTGGAATGATTTAAAAATGCATGCCCAACTCAAGAGTGAATAAAGTAAAAATTCAAAAAATCTTGAAAATTATTTTCAATAGGAATTCTTCATAAATTTTAAGTTTTGCTTTAACTTCATCTTCATACTACATATTTTTAATTTATATTTTATGCAATTATTGTGTTGTAAACTACAGACCAGGGATTCCCAACCATTTTTACGTTGAGCCTCACCAGTCATTATAAAAATATATTCATGACCCTCTCCTTATTGTTTTTCATTGTTATAATAAAAAAATACATCATACAATTATTTCCCAATAACAATTAACAAGCATAATTGATCAAATGGATTTTTCTTTAGAATATCCGAATGTCCTTTATGATCTCTTTACGCCCTCTAGGGAGGCGTGCCCCACTGGTTGGGAAGTCCTGCTTTAGACCAAGGTATCTTCTTCAAATAAATAACTTAAAGAATTAATGGAAGTAATTAGTAAGTTCGACTTCAAGTTAATAAATTTTCTTTTTCAAGTATTCTTTCCCTTCAAAATCCATTTTCGTTTGTTTTGCTACAATTTTTCTTTCTTAAGGCAGTATTCTACTTTGGAGGCTCAAAAAAGAAGCAATCTTTATGAATTTTTTTTGAGATTATTAATAATGATATTGATATGAGGTTTGTCAGAATTTAAAAATACACTCCTGAAATACTTAAAAAAAAAATTTGAAATATTTTATGCATTTTTTATATACAGAAACACTATTTTAATGTCATGCCTCGATTAGTAGGTAGGGCTGCGCTGGTGTTAAAATCTTGAAATTGGGTAATCTAAAACCAAAAATATCGAAAGCTCTATGTTCAATATATCACTAGCAACCGACTGAACTAAAATTTTTAATATACATGCAAAAATAATGAAATGGCGATAAAAAAATGAAAAAAACGGAAAAATTTTAATTTTTTTCCGGCTGTTTTTTTGCAAAAAAAATATAGTTAAGATTAAAATTTTAAAATAATTTTAGTTCAGGCGGTTGCTAGTGTTATATGGAACCTAAAACTTCTGATTTGTTTTGATTTAAATTGCCCATTTTGAAAATTTTAACACCAGCGCTACTTTTCATTCAAATAATGTTTCTGTATATAAAGAATGCATAAAACATATTAAAAAAATTTTTTTACGCATTTCAAGAGTATATTTATTAAGCCTTTCAAACCTTATATCAATTATCTTTATTAATAATCTCATAAAAAATTCATAAAAATTACTTTGCTTCAAAGTAGAATCCTGCCTTAAGATATACAGTCACTCCCGGTCGTATTCATACACTCCTATGTTAACAATGTAAATTCAAGTTTTTGAAGGCCTTTTTTGACACATAAAAATTACTTTTACAGCAAAATTTACTAGACACTTTTTGTTGCAAATTTTATCCTCTTAATTTTTGTTTATATGCATTTTTTCTACTTGTCGCACAGTTTCCGTTTTGCAGAGACTCGGTAAAATTCAAATAATATTTTCATCTGTATTTCAAAATTGGTACAACGAAATAAAAAAATGATTAAACATTTATTTTTGAAAATTCATTTCCTATAATTTTGTTCATATACATTTTCCCATTTTGTGCACAGTTTCTAAGTTACGGATCAAAGCGAGGGGTAAACCACGCTTAAAAATTATGTACACCAAACTTCCTCCCACTTCGGACTTCCCAAACTTCCCCGGACTTCCCCAGACTTCCCGGACTTCCTCGGACTTCCCCGGACTTCCCCGGACTTCCTCGGACTTCCCCAGACTTCCCCGGACTTCCCCAGACTTCCCCGGACTTCCCCAGACTTCCCGGACTTCCTCAGACTTCCCCAGACTTCCCGGACTTCCTCAGACTTCCCCAGACTTCCTCAGACTTCCCCCGACTACCTCAGACTTCTGCAGACTTCCCGGACTACCTCAGACTTCCCCAGACTTCCTTAGACATTGTGACAAATATTATTGTAAATATGAGATTTTGAATTTACAATAACTCGAAAACGGCGCTAAATATCGAAAAACCGAGTAAAAATTAGTGCCTTAGAATTCTAGTACTTGGTCATAGGAAGCTATATGCAAAATTTCAAATCAATAGCGCGCAAGAATGGCGCGGCAAGAATTATTATCATTTTATATATCAGACTTCCCCAGACTTCCTTAGACATTCTGACAAATATTATTGTAAATTTGAGATTTTGAATTTACAATAACTCGAAAACGGCGCTAGATATCAAAAAACCGAGAAAAAATTTGTGCCTTAGAATCCTAGTACTTGGTCATAGGAAGCTATATGCAAAATTTCAGATCAATAGCGCGCAAGAATGGCGCGGCAAGAATTAATATCATTTCACATTTCAGACTTCCCAGACTTCCCCAGACTACCTCAGACTTCCCCAGACTACCTCAGACTTCCCAGACTTCCTCAGACTTCCTTAGACATTGTGACAAATATAATTGTAAATTTGAGATTTTGAATTTACAATAACTCGAAAACGGCGCTAGATATCGAAAAACCGAGAAAAAATTAGTGCCTTTGAATCCTAGTACTTGATCATAGGAAGCTATATACAACATTTCAGATCAATAGCGCGCAAGAATTAATATCATTTTATATATCAGACTTCCCCGGACTACCTCAGACTTCCCCAGACTTCCTCAGACTTCCCCGGACTTCCTAGACTTCCCTGGACTTCCTCAGACTTCCCCGGACTTCCTCAGACTTCCCCGGACTTCCTCAGACTTCCCCGGACTTCCTCGGACTTCCCCGGACTTCCCGGACTTCCCCGGACTTCCCGGGACTTCCTACAAGCTGTACACCAGACTTCCCGGGAGATTTACCCCTCGGATGAAAGTATTTTTAGTATTTTACGGTCTCTTTTAAGTAACTACACAACGGAAACGGTGCTACAAATCGGAAAAATGTGTATAAACAATAATTAAGGGGATGAAATTTCCAACAAAAAGTGTCAAAAAAGTTTTGCTGTAAAAGTAATTTTTATGTGTCAAAAAAGGTCTTGAAAAGCTTGAATTTACATTGTTCACATAGGAGTGTACGAATACAACCGGAAGTGACGGTACCAATTTTAATCTTCAGTACTTAGATATTATTTTGCAAGTTTTATTTGTGTAGTCTAGGAATCAGGTACGATCTCATAGCCTAATTCCAATTTGGATGGACTCACCAAAGTTTTTTTTATGTATTTTTGTATGCTGAAAACGATTTTAGATGGTGGGTCGCTGTCCGAATGGTCAATTTTTTATTATTAAGAAATTAAAAATTTAATGTTTTTTGGAAATTTGAAAATTCTGACTGTAATCAACGACCCCCAAAACTCCTGAGTGACAACTTTCAGGCGTTTCTACGATATTATTATCGGTAGCACGTCAAAACATCGAAAACAAAAACGTCGACGTCAAAACGTCGAAAACAAAAACGTCGAAAACAAAAACGTCGAAAACAAAAACGTCGAAGTCAAAGCGTTGAAAATTAAATTTTTTTTTTTTTTTTACTTTACTTATTGACTTAATTCTGGCCGCAACGTCGCGATATTCTTCTTATGCGATTAATCCGATCTATGACGTAATCAAAGGGGGGCTAAAACATCAATAGGAGGGCTAAAAGTTCATACATATTATTAGCATTTTCGTTAATTAAAAAAATACACGAAATATTAGGCTATTATTTCACAAGTATACAGTGTCATAAGGTCCCTCCCCCCTAGATCCGTTACTGCTAAATCATAATAAAAACTGAACATGCAATATTTTCCGACCGAATTTTCATCTTTCGTATGCCTAGCATCATCTTCGGATAAAACTTCGAAGTTTTTATTTTCGACGTTTTTGTTTTCGACCTTTTTGATTTCGACGTTTTTGTTTTTCGACGTTATTGTTTTCGTCGTTTTTGACTTTGACGTTTTTGTTTTCGACGTTTTGACGTCGACGTTTCTGTTTTCGACGTTTTTGTTTTCGACATTTTGACATGGAATCTTATTATCTCATAAATCTTAATAAATCTACAAACTTACACATTGAATCGTTTCTTATTAATATATGCTTTGTCACTTTTGTTTGGTGATACATCAATTTAATAAAGGTAGCGGAAAATAGGAATATCACTTTTTAAAACTTTTGTTTTATAATTTTACTATCTTTTAATTTTATATCTGTTGACGTAGTAAGCTAACAGGCAAACTCACTCTATGATATATTAAGTAGTATACTACGGTAAATTGTTAGGTGCATTACCGCAGAAGAAAGTTAATTTAATTTTGCACATTTGGAAGTGATAGTAAATATTTTATAATTCCATGATAGTTAAAATTTGTTAGCTCTATATTTTTTCGTTTTATAATTTTCACTTGATAATTATAATAGAAACGTTACGATAAATCATTATATGTTTATGTTAACATAAATCACACACCTCTGGTTATAAATAAAACATACCAACTCGAACTATACACACATATGTTAATTTTAAAGCCATGAAAAATTAAAACTATGTATATAGTAATTGGATGTCTATTCGAGTATTTAAGTATTTCTTTACAATTATTCAAATAAATTTAATTAGGTTATTTTATTATAATTATAATTTTAAAATATTTATACAAACTTTTAAAAGATAATTAAAATTATCAATTAAAATATCTACCATAAATTACTTATACTTTTTAATCATAATAGCGTTTTGCGAAACCATCACACATCGATTTTGTTCGGCACTATTTTCAATATTTGTTTTATTATTAAAACCAAAATAAATCTTCGCTTTCGTTTTACGTTCTTTAAATAAGTGAAGAATGCAATACAGAAGAGAATTTCCGTTATGCTCAAATAAAAATCTCGAGAAATATTCAGAATGTTGTAAACCGCCAATAGACGCACGTGAATATAAATACCAAAACGAGGTTAATAGTAAATTTTATTGCAGGTATCATGACCTGTTTAATTAAATAAAATATTATTACATTTTCCGTAATAAAATAAAAGTAGGTACATCCATCTCACTTTTCTTAACTCGCATAAAAGTAAAAAGGTGTGCGAATCATTTATTTTTCAACTGCGCAAGGATGTTACAAGAATTTTTGTTTCTAACAGCGATATCATAGTGGATATTGATTTAATTCTTGGTGCAACGAAATTCACGCCAAATTTACATATTATTATTATTATTATTAGGTACACAGGTTCATAAGTAGGTAAATGCATGTTATTTCGATTCGGCAAATAATAACATACGAGTAATAGTAATACTATTAATACCATTTACTATATGTACAATAATATAAGGGAGACAAATACATCGATAAAAGTAAAAATAGTTGATCAACAGTAAAATTTATTTATATATTTGGAATATAAGATCAATTTTGGTGTATAATACATAGAAAAAGAACTCAAAATAAAAAATTTTAAGTAAATTTGTGGTTTTTAGTATGTATTTATGGTTAAATTCAAAAAATATAAGAATAATACAATACGTAGAAAATCAAAATTCAAAAAATTTAAAAAGGAGACAATTAACACATAACAGGTCTGGATTAAGAAAATTTGAAAAATGAAAATTTCGTAATACGAAGTACAATATAACGTTATTTCATGGTTATTGCCATTCATCAGTTGTACGCATCGATTACGATTACATTGTAAAATAAGAAGAAAAAATTTTTCAAACTAAACAAAATTATCGACTAAATTGTACAAAATTGACTTACCATAACCTCCAAAGATTATCAAAACTGAACTTGTTACACGAGGTATGAATAATTTAAAAATGATTTGAACTAAGAAATTCGTTTACCTAGCACTGCTAGTTTGAAATCCGAAGGCACTGCCCTCTTAATATGATTTCTAAAAACTTTGAAAAAATTCAAAATTCAAAAAACGCCTCACGGTTAAAAAACGTGGTAAATTTTTGAATTTTGAATTTTTTCAAAGTTTTTAGAAATCATATTAAGAGGGCAGTGCCTTCGGATTTCAAACTAGCAGTGCTAGGTAAACGAATTTCTTAGTTCAAATCATTTTTAAATTATTCATACCTCGTGTAACAAGTTCAGTTTTGATAATCTTTGGAGGTTATGGTAAGTCAATTTTGTACAATTTAGTCGATAATTTTGTTTAGTTTGAAAAATTTTTTCTTCTTATTTTACAATGTAATCGTAATCGATGCGTACAACTGATGAATGGCAATAACCATGAAATAACGTTATATTGTACTTCGTATTACGAAATTTTCATTTTTCAAATTTTCTTAATCCAGACCTGTTATGTGTTAATTGTCTCCTTTTTAAATTTTTTGAATTTTGATTTTCTACGTATTTTATTATTCTTATATTTTTTGAATTTATAATACATAGTATATACCTACCTACTTCGGGTGGAAAAGCATATTTTTATGCGAGTTGTATTATAGTTGTTGCGCTGTGAGACTTGTCCCTCGAATCGTTCTCTTTATGTTTTAGGCTGTAACTCACGATTGGTTACAGATATTGATCTGCAGTCTGTTTATTTGTAATCTACGTCAAATTTCCGTACGAATTCGTGGGTAATACATCTATGTTCGATACATAAATAAAGATTTTAGAAAACCTGTCTATCTGGAAGCGGGCCGTACCGCAGGGGAATCAATTACGATGCAAGAATGAATTAATATAATTGCTGATTTGGCGCGTTTTAGGATTTTCTTTTGACGTTACGAGAATTATAGATAATGCCGAGTTGAAAGCAATGGAATGGGGAACTAGTATCGACTCAGGATGCTTCCATTTTATATGATGGTAGCGTAATATCGCGGATAGTGGAGTCGAGCGGTTTAGTTTAGTACACGACAGTTGTTTGAGCGACCGGTCGGAGCTTTTCAAACGGGTGGGGGACTGGGAAAGCAATAGAGCCAGGTTTACGCTGCTGAATTTATCTATTATAAATTTTTATTGTCCCACCAAGTTCATCTTATAAAAATTACTTTCTGAACGCAAATTAAAATTTAACAACAACGATCTTGGCTTTAAAGTATTGGACAAATAATATTAAATTAATCATCCACTTAGCACTTACGTAATTAAATAAATTTTTACGCTAATTGCGACGTTAGACGTTTGTGCCTGATAATGATCTTATTATATGTCGATAACTGTAATACAATAGAATCTCTTGAATAAATTTCCAAAATACATTTGTACATAAACTTGCACGGAAGCGATGTATTGCGACACTTCTTATTTACTTATCAACAATAACTACGTTAAATTGCAGCTTTCTAACTACACGGAAAGCTCGAGATTTCGTAACGAATTAGTGAGTTAGTCGTTAATGAAGACTATGCATTTACATATTATGCAAAAGATGATATTAATAAACTTGACTGATGAATTTGCTGGCTGTATCTATAGCGCTTGCCAGACCACTAACGAATAGCATAGCCCAATGACAATTTTAATATTTCTTAATAATTAATTACTGCAGGATGCAGGTGATCTGACGACGGCAGCGTGGAAAACCCGGAAAATTTCGAATTGCTGCTCGTCTAGATTTCATTATCGAATTGAGTCTACATCTCATGTTATAAAACATCTAAATTTTACCAATCAGAAAAAGCTGGAACTTTGTGAATTCTTTAAGATTTGACAAAAAAATTAAAACAATTAATTTTTGAATCAACATGAATAATCGATAAATTGACTTCTTATGTGAACATTATTATTGCCTTGAACTTTTTTTCAAAGCGGATTGTTAGGCGTGGCTATACACTATATTACTTTTTTTTCTATTTTATTTTCTTACTGAGAAATTGAAAGATTGCATTAAATGCGCTTTTTGGCAGCTAGTGGAAATCTTTGGCATATAAAAAGCACTTAAAAATTTTTAAGGAAATTAAAAAAAAGTTGTTAAAAATTTTATTTTATGTATTTGAATTGGTTATCATTCCTCTGTGTAGCTATGTACGATGTATTTAGTTAGTATTTCTTCGGGGAATTAGAGAACCCTACAATACACTTAGCCAGCCCTTCCTCCATTTCGAGTTTGGATCCAAAATATTCTAAATTATTTTCTTTTTCTTTTGAACCGGTTTGAGGGAATGCTGTCGCTCTTACATTTCAAAATTTAAATTCAAAATAATCAAAATGGTTTTTCTACCTATAGCTTTTCTTTTAGAAGCTTTAATTCTACGAAGCCTTACGTTTACATGGAGAGAACACAAAGTTTACTTTACGTAAGTTTTTTAAATAAGTTTACAAGTTTGAATAAAAATAATTTTAAATAAAACATACAGAATACCATATTAAAACAAGATCGCAGGCCTTTGAATTTAGAATTAGTTTTATTTTTCTGATGAAAAACTTTTAGCAAATATTTTATACCTATTCGTTTGCTTTTGAAAAATTACGCTGTTCTCTGCTAGATTTCAAATCACTCGACTCTATGATACAGTGAATCCGATTCTCAATCGGTAAGAAGATTCCCTTTCATAGCTGTTTACATTGCAAAAACAATCATTGTACAGCAGAAAATGCAATCGTACTTTATCAAAGATGAAGCGAATAGACTTCACACTGAATTGTGGTCTACACTGGCTTCATAAAACGTAACTCACACTACGATGGAAAGTGTTAACAAGTGGTAAATGCAGTGTCGGATCAAGCTATTTCAACGCCGGGTGCAGATTATGTAAATGGAGCCTTTAACTGCGGCAGCTTCTCAGGAGAGGCAAATTCTGAAGTATTTTTCGATTGTGGGAACCATCAAAAGATAGATACTCCATATACAACACTTATCCAAGATAACCCATCTAGATCGACGTGGTCCAACCACGCCAACGTAATTCTAAAGAATTTCAATTCCAAAATTCAATCATCACACGAAGAAGATTAAAATACGTTTCGCATACCATTCAGCTACGCTACTTATCCAAGATGTGTCACGAGACTACCGCAAAAGCAGAATTTTCAGCCTACCCCCTACATGGAAATGACGTAGTCATCATTACTTGGACCGCAAAGATTTACTGTATAACTGATAATTTCGAGATGATTCCGATTACACAGATTAAACCGTAGATGAGCATGCATCAAGAGATTAAGAAGCATATACCCTATACAGGGTGCCCGTTTTTTGAGCTCCACCATAGGCGGAATCTCAGTTATCATAAGAGATACAAGGTCGATTAAATTCATACCAAATGATCCTGGCACAAATCTTGAAACTAAAAATAAAATTTATTTCAAAATTAATTTGAAAATAATCATTATTCACTTTGGGGATTATCCCCTATACAATATTCAATAACAATTACTCCCCGATTTTATAAATCCAAGATTTCTGTGCATGCTTTGTGATTAATTTTATTACATAGCAGCCTTTCTCTATTTCAGAACCAATACATTTATATGTTGTGGCATTGTGGCAATAATTTTATACAATCAGTTGGATACTGGGGTATTCGGTACTACTCAGTGCGTATTGCCTAAACCTACAAATGTACTTATTCGCAAAAAGTGATGGTCTCTTATTAAGTAGGCAAGATCAATCAGTTTTTGAAACCGGGGGTCTGGGGGATGTGGAACATCCTCCAGTACACCTAAACAAAATTGGTCCCAGAATCTAGCTTCCTATAGATTTTTTCAAATGTTTTTTGTAACCTACATCCAGTAATCCCCAATGGAACCATAACTTTAAAACTGGAATCGAAATCTTTTGCTATTTGGAATATGTTCGGTAGAATGTACACCTATTTGTGTTTTTTAACACACTTACAGATATACTGGAGGGTGTTCCACACCCCCCAGACCCCCGGGTTGTGAAAACTGCATCGCATCCGGGGAGAGTCTAAAACTTTCACATAACCGCCTCCGTGCTTCGGAGGGCACGTAAAGCAGGCGGTCCCCCTGAGTTGATGATTGCCGCCATCAACTATTAAAAAACACGGTTACAGGCATTCCTCAATCCGGATTAAGCAACCGTGGGGTCTAAATGCTAGAACCTTCCTCATTGGAAGAGGAGTGGATAACAGGCTAATGAAGATGCAGAATAAAATAGATAGGGGGGGGGCATCCCCCGATAGCGGTGGATGATGGGGGAAAACGGAGGTAATATTCGGATTCAGGAAGTTAATTTACATAAGAATCAGGAGGAATGGTATCAGGGCTGGAAAAAAAATTTGATTTGCAGACATGTGTTATCATTACGGGAACGTCCGTTAATTACGTCGTATTTTAGTTTTTTTTCGCATGAAACTGTAAAATTGCGAGAAAACTGGGTTAAATTAAGTAAAGTAAACAGAGAGAAGGTTAAACCAAATCTTACAACATCTCACCAGGAGGAGAAGGGGTCGAAAAAAAACTAAAAAATAAGACTTAAAGCAAGAAGCAAAACGTCTTAAAACTAGAATTCTAGACGTACAGCAGATGAAAAGATCTAAACTCTCAATCACCACGCCAGGTGAACAGTAAATGTAATGTAAGGTAACTTTACTAAAATGGATACAGCTTCAGTGAGAAGTAGAATGATTGACAAACAGTTTAGCCTGTTCGGTAAAAGTTAGATTAGAGCTACAAATTTCAAGATAGATTTGAAAGTTTGAATGTAAAAAAACCAATTTATTACAAGGCAAAAAGAAATTAGCAAGTAAAATATTCAGATATTCTGTGTTTGCTACTTACTTTCTTGTTGTAAGTTGCTCATGTTGCGCAATAAATTCCACCTTTTGTTCTTCATTTCATTTATCCATGATATCTTGAAAATTCAACTACATACACACATGAATGTTATCTACACAGCAACATCTGCTGATTAACATATTTACAACCTTTTCGTCTCCATGTTTTCATTTTTTCGATAAATGAAACAAATATTCCTCCTATTCCCAATCCAAAGTTTGTCCAAAAGTTTAAATGTTATAAGATATTTGGAATAATTTCAAAAATATCTTAAAACCCTGACCAATAATATAACTTCTGAACCCTGATGATGAGCGAGAGTCGTGAATCTACTCAGATTACCATATACATTAGGTAAGTAAAAGATGCTTTAGCGGAAAGAGTTAAATAAGAAAATTTACAAGAATATTAACGTTGAAGAGTCCTAGGAATAGAAAATAGATTAAAAAGTACCTAACAAAAATCTGAAAGAATCAAAATAATCAAATTTAGTTCAAAAGAATGAACTATTCTTATATTTGCCAATATAGCTTCTTTTATTTTGCTTATAAACATTCCTGCTTTTTTTCTAATTGCTTTCAAGTTTACTAATAATAAGTACATATAATTACGTTTATCCAATTAAAACAAATGTTTTTAAAAATTGAATATTTATTAAATTAAACATACAACTGTTCAAGTTAGATGCAAAACAGCAACTGATTTAAAATATAAAAATAAATGCATCGAAAGTTACATTTTGAAAGTGGGGTGTTTAAAACACGTAAACACTTGAGTCGGAGACGACCCTTACATGTAAAACCTTTTTGAAACTTATATATTAATTACTCTAGACTAAACAAATAATTATATTATAAATTATTAGAAGTGGTCTTTAAAGGTTCGTTAGACATAACTCCTCCCCCCTTAGTAAAGAACGTGTCCGGTGAAGCTTGGACACTGTGACTTTCTGATAATTCAAATTCTTCATTTTTCTTCCCCTTAACTAATGATTTAATTTTATTTCTAAAGAGATATAATAATGCAACAAAAATACATAAAACAATAATAATAGTTGTGATAAAATGTGTAACATGCATTACAGGATGTATTTTGATGTGATGTTCCAAACTTTTTGCTTCTTCTTTTAGATCATCTAAATTGTCCAAATGGTTTAATTGCAAATTTACAATTGCGCTAGCCTGATAATCTTGAATTGCTAATGGATTATTAAAAGTAAAATTATTAAATGTATTTACATAAGTTTGATCGTCTATAATTATTTTACAATTGTTTTCAGATGAAATTAACGCATTGTTTATCACTTCGAGATTATTAATTTTATCATTGCATTCTTCAATTACGCTTAACTTAGTTTTACAAGAAGTTAGAACTTTTCCGTTTTTAAGTTGTCCGTAAAGTTTATAATTATTGTTAGCTAATGCATAAGTACAATTATTGTTATTATGAATAAAAGAGCACTTGTTCACTTGGGGTTTGTCTACACACACGATTGAGTTTTCGATCACTTGACACTTTTCGTCAGTCCATAATTCTTTTCTAACACTTTGCAGATGGTACTTCGATGGCGGAATTAGCACCTTGTTTTGCAAATCGGGAATTGGATAAATTCTTGTGTATTGGTAAATGGATGGATCCAGGATAGGTACATTAAGTATACATGTAATAAAATCTCTTGTTGCAAAAATTTGAAACTTTGAAAATTCTAAAATCTTAAAAATATGAACGGTATCTAATTCGAGTAATTCTGATTTTTTATAAATTAGTTTTAAATGATTTATAATTTCAATTAATTCTTCGTCCGATATTATTTCTAAATTTGTAATTTCCGAAAAGGCTAATGAGATGGTTCTTTCAATACTTTGGAGAATGTTTAGTAATTTTAGACTGATGTAATTGTTGTACTCTATCATTAACTGGGTATCAAGAGAATTACTTATTTTATTTATTGCATTAAATGATGAATTCAAATTATTTTGAATTGTTTCGAGATCTTTCGCGTAACGCATTGTTATGTGATGTGCAAATGAACTATACTCGTTTATTTGTTTAACTATCTTTTCTTGATTATTATATAGTAAATCTAAATTTTTGTTAATATCAATTAAATCTTGATTGTCCGGATTGCCGGTAATGAATTTAATAGCGGTTCCTAAAACGTTAACGAGTCCACGTTTGTTACGATATTTAAATTTCGATAGTTGTTTTTCAATTGATTTGCAATTATCGGTTAGTATGTTAACTAATTGTTGTGTAAGATGATTTGAATTTGATGTTTTTGACTGTAAAATAGTAGTACTGCTTAATAACTTAAAATAACTTAATTCTAGATCGCTTATATTAAAATAAAAATAAAACTTATGATAATGACCGAGGAGCTTTGCTGGACCTAGGTCTTCGGGAAAATATCCGTTCGTGTCAATCTTGTCTACCTGAAGGGCCTGGTTTTGACTGGTCAGTTCCATTATTCTGTAACGGAAATTTCTTTTTAAGTCTTTTTAATTTTCTTACGTGTATGTTTGCTTGTCGTTTTGACTTATCTCGTATTCCAATTATTTTATTTTTTTCAATTGATGTTACATTTACTTTATCATAATACGGGTCCGTTTTTCTGATTCGTTGCCGTGTAAAATATACTGTGGGTTCACTAATTTCAACAGTGGATTCTTTATTTTTATTATGATTTTGCAAATTGTTTTGACCTTTTTCGAGTTGTTTTTGGTATAATTGTTCATAGAATGGCAATAATTCGTCTTTTCTTTTTTCGTTATAAATTTCGTAAACCGTTTTACTTAGGTCTAACTCGTGTGCGTTTAAATTTTCATAAGGGCCATATAATAATGTAAATGGGGTGTAACCAGTGGCGGAATGAATTGATTGATTATAAGTTAATACGGCTGATATCATTAAATGTTGAGGACTTTCATTTGGGTCTTTTTCTTTAATTATTCTGAGTTTTTCTAAAATAGTAGAATGCACTCGTTCTATCGGTGAATTAGAACTACTATTATAATTTGTCGTAAAATGTAATTCAATTTTAAATAATTCGCAAAATTCTTGAAATACTTTGTTTTTGAACTCTTTACCTTCGTCACAAACAATTTTCTTTGGATAGCCATGATGAGAAAAGTAATGGCGTAATTTATTTAATATTGTTATATCGGTGATATCTGTTACAAAATAAGCTTGTGTGTAACGCGAAAATAAATCAATTATAGTTATAAATTTATTACTTTCAAAACTGAATGTATCTATGTGAATAACGTCAAAAGGTCTTTTTGAAAGTAGGGGTCCCGAAAATTGAATCTTGTAAGGATTCCTTTCATATTTACTAGCGAGACAAGTTTCGCATTCATTTATAAATTTATTTATTTTAGTTTTCATATCGGGCCAATAATATTTTAATTTTAAATGATTATAAGTTTCGGTGATGCCGTTATGGTTACTTGAATGATATTGTTCTATTACTTCATCTTGTTGGTTTGAATTTTCTAAATCTTTTGCTAATATATTACTTTTTGTAAATTTTACCTGATTATTGAATAGACTTTGAGTGATTTTTAAAAATTTTGATTCTATTTCGTTATCTTTGAAATAAATTCCATATAAATTTCCAGGATTAACGATTTCCTTTAACATTTGTGAGAGATTTTGTAATTCGTTACCTCTTCTAATAGTGACTGTATAGTTATTTTTCGCAAAAATTCTTTTATGATCTACGTTATATTGATCTCCTAATTGTAAGATTATACGATTCGCAAATTGATTTACCGGTTTATCAGAAATGGGCATAGTAAACACGGGGTTTTCATGTGACGTATGTCTAGTATTATTAGATTCATTATCTTCGTTAGTATTATCGTTAGCGTTAATAATTGATTCGTTATTTTTATCAAGGGCGTTAATTATGTCGTCAAGATCATCTAATGGCAATTCTAAATCGTCACCAACATTTGGTGTCATTGACATCAAATCTAAGTTTTCATCTAAAGTTTCTTTTACGTTAATTTCTATACGCGATAATGCGTCTGCTACCTGATTTTCTTTGCCTTTTCTATATTGAATTTTATAATCGAATTCTTCTAATTTTAATCGCCATTTAACGAGGCGAGAATTTGCATCTTTAATTGAAAATAGCCAGACCAGCGGTTTGTGGTCAGTCTCAATAATAAATTGTTTTCCGTAAACAAATGGCCTAAATTGTTTTGTCGTATCGACAATTGCTAATAATTCGCGTTCGATTGTTGAATAATTTCTTTCGGCACTATTTAAAGTTCTAGAATAAAAAGCAATGGGTTTATTATTTTGGGATAACACACCTCCGATAGCTGTGTTAGAAGCGTCAGTTGTGACGTGAAAGATTTTTTCAAAATCGGGATAAGCTAATATGGGGGCATTTGTTATTAACTCTTTGCATTTCTGAAATGCTCGTAAGTAATCGGGATTACTTGTTTCGATTTTTGCTCCCTTTTTAAGACATTTTGTGAAGGGCTGCACTATTCTAGCAAAATTTTGAATAAATTTTCTATAATATCCTATTAAACCGAGAAATGACCTAATTTCTTTAATTGTCTTTGGAAGAGGATAATTTTGTATAGCTATAACTTTTTGGGGATTAGGTTTTATACCTTCTGGAGTAATTACATGACCAAGAAAGGCAACTTCCTTTCGCAAAAACTCGGATTTATCAAGTTGAACTTTTAGATTGTACTGTCTAATTTTATCAAAAATTAGTTTAAGGTGAACCAAATGTTCGTGGAGAGATTTTGAATAAATTACTATGTCGTCCATATAGACAAAACAAAATTTATGAAGAAATTCGCGAAAAATGTTATCCATTACTCGCTGAAACGTACTAGGGGCATTTTTCAACCCAAATGGCATGCGAACATATTCCCAATGGCCGTTATTTACTGAGAAAGCGGTTTTCTTGATTGAATTAACGTCCATCTCAATTTGATGAAAACCTTGCGCGAGATCTAAGGTGGAAAAGTAATTACATTTTCCTAGATTATCCAGAATTTCATCAATTCTAGGAATGGGATATTTTTCTTCAATTGTTTTTTCATTTAGCTTACGGTAGTCTATCACAAGGCGGAATTTCTTTTTTCCACTAGCGTCAATTTTCTTTGGTACAATCCAAACTGGCGAGCTATACGGTGAAATACTGGGTTTTATGATTTTATCGTCTAATAGTTTTTTTATTTGATTTTGAATTTCTGTTTTTAAATGATAAGGATATCTAAATGATTTACAAAAAACTGGTTCATTATCTACTGTTCTAATTTTATGCTTTACTGCATTAGTGAATGTTAAATCGTGATTTTCGTTGTAAAAAATATCTTTGTATTTTCTACATAAACTTAAAATTTCTGCTTTTTCTTCCGGGTTAAGATGTTCCGTACGAATAACATTTTGAATATTTAGATTAGAAAAATGATTTTTTGGTTTCTTAATTTCTACATTTGTTATTGGTTCTACTTTTATTTGTTGTTTAAAATTAATGTCTATTTTACGTACTTCTTCTATGGGTACTTCGCAAAAACCGTTCTTTGCAAAGGCAATTGATTCGGGGATACAAAATTGTTTAAAATTAATTTCAGGTATAAGGACTTCGCCTTCATCAATATTCACGGGAATTTTTATATGAGTTTTAACTCTTTGCTTAAATGGCTTAAAATTTTTTTGGTTTAATTCCAGAAAAAAAGGAATTTTATAATTTCCTATCTCTAACGTTCTATTGTTATAATTTATATTTGCACCTAATTTACATAAATCTTCGCTTCCTAATAAAGCGTCAAATCGATCATGCCAATTGATTACATGAAAATCAATTGCATTATTTATACCGAATTCTTTCAAAATAGGGAAAGATACATTTTCGTCATTAGCGACCGTTTGATTCATGCTCTTAATTAAAAACTGTTTTTTAAATATAAAATTTTTAAAATTATCATGTGCAATATTTGAATTCATTATTGAGTTTGAAGCTCCACTGTCCAGGAGAATTTTTAAATTTAAATTAGGAATAGTGATAAATGGTAATTTGGGTTTGCTAGCTAATATATTTAAATCTATGTTGATTGTTCCGAGGCTGGTATTGGAAAATTTTCAATTGGTTCATTCATATTTTCAAAATATTCTTGATTTTCTAATTGCATTTGATCTGGTTCTTCTATATTATACAATTCCTCCGATATAAAATTATTTGGACCGGATTTTTGAAAATGATTATTATGAGACGCGTTTGGTCGATTACGAGAAGGGTTAAATGTATTTCTTGTTGATATCGACATTGGTGTAGGTTTTGATTCGGGTTTTCTTCCGAATACTTGCGAATTTGTAAAAATTTTATTTTGAACTGGTCTAGTTTGGTAAACTGGACCATGCGGAAATTCATTTTGACTATAATTATTATGATTATTGTTATTGTAATTATTATTATTATTAAATCTACTAGTATATCCTTGATTTTGATTAAAAGTTCGATAATTTGAAAATTGATTATTAGATTGAGGCGTAAACGAGTTAAACCGTGGATTATATGATTTTTGATTAATATTTTTGTGCGTATTATTATGCTTTGGAGCTTTGTTTCGCATGAAATTTAAAAATTCGACTTGTTGTTTATAATTATCATAATTTCTCAATTGCAGCATGCAATCTTCGATTGAATTTACAATTTGATTTGAAATGTGAGTACGATATGGTTCTAACAAGCCTGCCTTAAAAGTATCTAACGCGCTTTTATTATGCAAACTAATTTTATATAATTTAAGACCTTCATCTTGTTCCCTAATTGTAACGTGTTCTAATAATAATTGCAATTTATTTTTAATTCTTTCATAATAAGAATCGTATGTTTCGTTTAATAATTGATAACATGTATTAAGATCAGTTAATAATAAGGTTTCATTTCTTTGATCTCCAAAACGATTCAAAAGTGATATTTTTAATTTTTCCCAGGTGGAACAATCCGATGTTACTAAAGTGTCTCTGGCAACACCAGTTAACTTCGAGCAACAAGTTTCAAAAAGTAAACTATTTAATGAACTAGCTTCAATTGGACTTTTATAAGCCCTAATAAATTTTTCACATTGAAGAATAAAATATGATAGATTTTTGCTACCTCCTTCATATTGAGGAATGGTCTCTTTAGCCAATTTAATTTCTGCAAAATTAACAGACATTTCGAATGGATTAATTTTGTTTAATTGACTAAAAATTATTTCGCTAATTTCTAATTGTAAATCTGAATTATTCGAATTATTTTCCGCGATTTTAATAGGTGATCTATCGCGAATTAAACTCATAGAGATTTTAATACAGTATAACAAAATTTAAGGTAAAGGAAAATAATAAGCGGTACTTACAAAACTAAGGTTGCCAATAACATGTTGAATATGTCTAGCGGGTGAATTGCTGGTGGTGTAGTTTCCGGGTTGCACTGCGGGTGAAGTCCGTCTGCGGTAGAAGTCTCTCTGTAGCAGGTACCAGTGGATCTTGCACCAATATGCACAATTTGGAACGTTGCACTTATAATTTACCCAATTATGATTTAAAAATCGCCAATTCTTCGATAGAATTGTTTGGGTATCCTACCGACTGCGCCAATTACGTTTATCCAATTAAAACAAATGTTTTTAAAAATTGAATATTTATTAAATTAAACATACAACTGTTCAAGTTAGATGCAAAACAGCAACTGATTTAAAATATAAAAATAAATGCATCGAAAGTTACATTTTGAAAGTGGGGTGTTTAAAACACGTAAACACTTGAGTCGGAGACGACCCTTACATGTAAAACCTTTTTGAAACTTATATATTAATTACTCTAGACTAAACAAATAATTATATTATAAATTATTAGAAGTGGTCTTTAAAGGTTCGTTAGACATAACTATATGCTATAGATTGATAATATTTTCACCTACCTCGTCGCTTTTATTTGGGTGTTTGATTATTGTGCTTACCTATAATTGATTTTTTACTTCAAGTTCTTTATTACTCGTAGGTGTTGTTATCGTTAAAGTTGCTTGAATAATTTTCATATCAGTTTTTTTCTGTAGAAATAATGTTAAAATAGAATACGAAAATATAATGATAAAGTTATAACCAATAATATTAAATAGTCACTAATGATCCTCAAAATAAATTGCTGTAACCTAATTTTCTTTCTTAGTATCTACTAGCACTGCTGCATGGGGAATTACCACTGTCAATTTAAAAAATATAATTTTTTGTGTAAATATGTATCTATTGTTCGATATTAAGTATGCTTATTTGAACAATTTTTATATCATCTATAAATAATTCTATATAACATATTTTTGTATTTTCTGAAAAACAATAATTTTTTTGCCTAAATACTGACAGACGTACACAATACTTAACTGGTAGTTTATGTTTTTTATTTATGTTAGTTAAAGTTAATTTTTCGAGTTAAGTGTCCGAGAGTATATGTTGTTGAGTGAAGAAGAAAAAATTATTTCTTCCCTTTTAAATGGAACAGTGCTTTTATTGTAAATTTTTATTTTTGGAATTTTTTTTTCAGTCAAAGGTTTTCAAAATTTTCAATTTTATTTTTAAACGAAACATTTACCAACTTGAGGTAATTTCTCAACTATAGATGTATATATAGAATACTGAATTTGAATTTGATCGGGAACAGGAACATTCTCCTGATCTTTACACACATCCTGTCAAAAAAGTACGTCGCTACTTATAAACGTTCGGGAGATATGGTGACACAAACATGTATATAGACGAACAAATTGCCCGGCGAACAATTGTCCGGCGAACAATTTGCGACGAAAAATTGTCCTAGAATCGATCATTTTGGACCAGTCTCCCCTAGAAAGTGTGCTTTTCCGAAAGCCATTAAAAAAATAAAAAATATTTTTCAGACCTATGTTTATGAAGACTTTTTATTTGTTTTAGAAGACTTTATCTACTCTCCCCCCCCCCCTAAAATTTAATAAAAATATTTTTCTACACTCAGTGTTATAGTTGGTGCCCGAATCGGAATATTTGTCATGAATAATTGCAAGTAACAAAATGAATGTTTTAAAACTTTCTCTATATTATTAGTTTAATCTATAAAAACTTGATAGAATTATCTGCTTAATAATTTACTTCTGTTTGCTCAATTCTAATCGGATGTGAAATCAAAATTCGTTTTCATTTCAATATGTACTGTTCCGAAAAGTTCGGTTTCCTTTTAGTCATTCGAATTGACTGTGTTCATAATGAAAACTATATAGAGAGAAGTGAACAAATTAAAGTTTTAAAATGCTATTTGTAGGTTTATCTATACTCAATATTGGATGAGATGATCAAAGTTTTCAGCGTTAGTTCAATTGCTCTTTCAAATGTTTACCAAAATAAGAAAAATAATTAAACATACGAAGTAAATAATTATTAGTCTCGTACATGAATAATTAAAAACCTGAACTCGAGCGGAATTTAAAATTGCCTCAAACTCTTTGTGTATAATATACAGTTTACAGAAACGGCGTTAAAATGGAAACTTTACTTTAATGATTATTGTTATAATTATAGTTTACGTAATTTATCCTACCTGTTTATTTTCATTTACGTATGAGACAATAAATTTTATTCAAGCTATATGATCGATATAAAATTTTCGATTTATCATTTTACAATAAATTTACTTTAATTATGTTATGAGTATTATAGAGGTTTGCCGTTTTCAATAACCAATGTTTTCTCGTAAGTTTTTTACACCCAATTAAATATTTCTTAGAGAATATTATTGAACTACGTGGAGAAAGACGTCTTTTGATCATTAAAAGTCGCATTATAATTTACTCATTGTCAAAGCAGTTTCTACTAAGCAACAGTTTTTATATATTAAGTCGACAAGAAATATTAAATTTTTGAATGCCCAAATAAAACGTTCTACACCACTCACTCGAGAGAAGCGGTTATGAATTGTTTACTCATTCAGTAATTTGACTTTTTTAACCCTTTCTATCAAAAAACAAACTATTTTTCCATTATTTCATGGTTTAAACCACACTGTCAGTCATATTAAATCTACTGATAAGAGTAGATTTACTTAAATTATTTAAAAACTATACAAAATTTAGTGCAATAAATTCTAAGGTGAGTCACTAAATGAATGACGCTTGCGACTGGATTAACGACATTACCGAGTTTTTCCAAATCATACGGAGCAGCCTTAATAGTTACTAAAATGCATAATGCTACGTAATTAAACGAATAGGAACATGCTCAACAAGGATAATTTAAGCGGTTAGAGGCTCTGTGCTTTAATTAACGGCAATTACTTAGTCATTATTACATTATTAGTAACGATATGAGAGTGAAAAGTTATACTTTACATGAGTATTTTAAAAGTAATTTAAATGTAATCAAATGTAGACTAAAATTGTGCTGCTAATAAATTTTAAATCAACTTTTTGTTTGTAATAGGTAATTTAAAAATTTTAATAATACCTGCTACGGAAATCCCTAATATCACTGATTTGGAAACTTCTCTCGACTCAGGATCAAGAAAATTCTTACAACTCGATTGATAAACAACTCGAATACAATTTCTTACTTTGATTCAATTCAAATTAATTTTTATTCCAATAACTTATATTGTTATATTTTAGAAAAATTCCCCAAAAAATACATACTTTTAGTACTATGCAATCGGTAATACACAATTACATACATGCGGTGATGGACCGCAAAGTCTTATTGTGCTACCGACGGTTTCGAGATTACTACAAAGAGTAATTTACGAATAAATTGATAGAAGTCGCTGATTCTTCTGGAACTATCTGATTTCGATAGATATCGTGTTATCAGGGCTATCTCTAAAATTTTAACTACACCGAGCAAATAAAAATAATTGTCGATCAAAAAATCTAAATTAAATTGAAATTATTTTGTACTTTTCTTTCTGAAAATTAAGAAATGAATTCATCACATCTAGTTTAAATTTCTTGAAGTTTCTTGCTTTATGGATATCAATACCAAGTCATTAAACGTTCTTGAACTACTCCATAGCATATAATTTTTAATTACTTTTAATTTAAAAAAGTTTCTTTCACCAGGAGTTACAGAAACTGACAGAGTAAGTATTATCCTTAATTTTATTACAACATTCGGGTAAATTCCCCCGAGATTGTACGAATAAATAAATTCAAACGCATTTAGCTCTGGAGCATTGATCTTTCCGTTTTCGTTTTCAAAACGCTTACGGAACAGAGTTTATCTCTTAGTTCCAGATTAGTTAAATATTAGCTTTCACCACCAGTTAAGTATAAGATTGCAAATCCAGTCAATGTTCAATATAACTTGTCGCGGTCTGAATTTTTTTCATGGGTAGAAGCCCAAATAAAAATTTATAAAAATCGTAATAATTATTTTATACAGTTTATAATACGATAGAATGCGCACAAGTCCAAATTCAACTGAATTTTTTAAATCCGAATTTTGGGTTGCTGAAACTAATTCCACATTCCTAATTTTATGAAATCCTGTGCTTCCACTGGTTGTTGGATTACCTTTCTTGTTTTGTTTTAATGCATGTCGTCATCGTCAAAAATATACATTGTGATCTCTTTTTCAAGCAATAATCAGCAATAATTATAAATAAATAGCCAGTGTGTGATGAATTGAAATATCGTTTACAACAGAACTCCAAGTTGTATTCTACCACTAACTGGACTCAAGGGAACCAAGCCTAATAACTCGTTGGTGAGGTTGTCAACGCTCCAAAGTCTACAACATCTTCTTCTCACTTCTGAACAAGTCTACTAGAAGCCAGCGACGCTGCCAATCTTATCAACACAGTTCATCAGCGACAACAAACACATATCAACGTAGTCAAAATCACAAAAAATCCTGTTCATCAATTCAGAACAACTTGGCGCAATTATTGGTGAATAACCTTCGGCTGGAGAAAAGGTAATAAGTTCACCGTCCAAATCGCCTCTGTAGACGCGCATATAAAGGAAAACAATACTTTCATGAAGTTCTATTTCCATCGTTCCACTGGCAAGTTGCTTTAGTACTGCTATAAAGGCATCTTGCACCAACCAAGTTCAACAGTCCAGCACGACTCAGCCTCGCGCCATCCCAGGGGACTCCAACCCCGAAAAATCACACCGTCAAGCCACCAACATGCGACGAACGAGATATGGGTTCACCCCGGCACTCCGAAGACGATGCAAAGATTAAAGAAGTTCAACAGGGCTTCAATAATTAAACTAGAATTCAACAAGATCTATCTATAAAATATTATCAACTATTAAATAAGGTAAAATCTGATTGATTACTTATCTAACTAATTATTGCTTTTATATTCTATTTCTTTTCTATCTTTTGTCCAGTGAAGAAATGAAATAAAATGTTGATCAAACCCCGAGTTGTCCTGGCGCCGAATTGTCTCGTCTTGATAAAACAATTGCTTTCGATGATAACGTTGCAAGTAAAATGAGGTGTAAATATGAATAAAGGTAGAATAAAAATACAGTCGAGTCTCGAAATATAATCAGCGAAAATTTTCTTAATATAAATTCCGACTTTATTTCTTTTTCTTTTCTCTTCTTTATAAAAATCTTCATTTTTCTGAACAAAAAAATTAAAATTTAGATTTAATATTAAAAAACAAACATGATTATTCTACTGAATAAAGGTATAAATATTTGGACAGTAGCGCTGTAATCCAGGGTGGTTTTGGTTGACCACTTCATTTGATGAAAGGTTTTCAACGCAGATTACATCGGTAGCTTGCTATTGCTTGCCTAGGGAAGACGGTTAGAATTGAACTACACTTGGGCTCGAACCAGATATTTCTGCTTCCTCCTCAAAATTTTTACCTACTCGTAATGTAAATTCGGAATCTTGGAAGAAGTCTATAAATAACGTAATTCAAAAACTACTGCTAATGACAGAATTTAGTCCAAAGCGGATTCATGGGGAGGGGGTAACGAGTATTATAAAATATGTCCATCCGTTGATCCGTTCTCATGTTTCAAATTCTAGTTCGTTAGATTGATAATAGTTCTAAAATTTGAAACATGCGGACAGACGGACGCGGGACCAGAACATAAAGCTTCTTACTATACTTCGTACCTGAATCCGCCGTTAGTTTAGTACGCTTTTTGCTGTATCAATATTACTGCTGTTCGTTATATAGGGGAAAGAAGACCTATATATACTTAATTTTTAAAGTTCACTATTAGACGGTATTTACTATTTCACGGCTCAAGTGAACCATATATAAAAAGTTAAGTATGTTATTCCTTCCGAAACGTATCTCAGATTGATCAATTTGTATTACTAACCTAAAAAAATTGAAGAGTTGCGGGAAAGTGATGGTTCAGTGGGGCCTTTAGGCCGCACAAACTGGGTAATCAAGTTCACGCTATTCAGTTACATGGCTGCCGATATACCTAAAAGGAGCAGTGGCTTCCATATTAATAAAAACTGCAAAATATTATTTTCGGGTCATACCACCCCAGTAGTTATGCCACTGACAACTACGATGCTGAGAACCCTGCCCACTGGAGAAAGTATACAAAAACCTTCTATCGCTTAGCACAGTATTCACATTGTTTGTATTAATGAAAAAATTTTTTTTTGAAAATTGGAAATGTGGAGAAAAACTTGAAAAGTAAGAAAAATATAATTCCCTAAATTCCGTCCAAGGCCGGACAACCGCCTCAATCACGGACTACAAAGTCAACGCGGCGGTGTCAAAGCTATAAATAACATTATCTCTTATTTTATTATAGATGTTTTTCATATATGAAAAACTGTAGGTAGGTAGTGTTCAAATAAGAAAGTTTATAATCAAATTATTTTTATGAGATATTTTTCTAATTATAGCAAGAATTGACTATAAGTGGGTCACCCTGTATAACGGTAATACATGTTGTGTCTACACCGAAACAATATACCATAAATCTACCTAAAGATTTATTTAAAATTTAAAAATCTTCCAATATAATTTTTCAGAACGAAATACATATTGTAATATCCTATATAGATATGGGTATTCCCCGTATAGATTGCACTATAAAAATAAGCCTATTAGATTAGGCGGGGTAGGTAAACCAATAAATGAGAAAATTTAAGTTAATCGTTTAGGTAAATTATCAGTTATCAATATTGATTATCGCGATAATGTTGGAGCTTAATAATATTTCTTAAAAAAAATAAAAAATAAGTAGGTATAAAAATAAAGAAATCGATGATAAATAAATAAATAAATAATTGTAAATAATAATAATAACAATAAGAATTTGATATTGAGAAAGAAAAGCACTTACATTGGTGTTAAATTATCACTTGGAGATTTTGTTATATAAATTGATTATCGTAATTGCGATGTGAAACATTAATTAATTTATTAAATACAATGCGTTATATTGCGTAAGTTACGCCCACGTCGATAGTAACAACATTTAGACACTAGGAAAACGTAAAAGACATTGACTTTCAAAACGCGTACTCGAACATCACTTGATATCCGTTTTCTTATCAGTACGCGCTGAAAAATAAGTAATGAGCGCAATTTTTCTAGTGTGTAACCGCCTGCGATGTAACTGCACGTACATTGTGTGACGAAGAGGGCAGAGAAGCGAGAATGAAAACATTTGGACGTTTACGGGGGGTTCCGTGCACAGCGGGAGGGGGGTTGGCAAGCAATCGGACTGACACCAAGCCTAGGTCCGGCCATCTTGTGACGGCAGGCGCTCTTGATCCGTAAAACACCCCCAAAATCGCGTAAATTGCATCCGGAATCACTCATAATTGCAAGCAAATCATTGCTGTCAGTGCCGAGAGTGCGTAAGACTCGGAAACTCACGTGTACGTGTAGTATCAAATCTTTAAATAACGTTTATTGTTAATTGCTTTTTGTGTAACATTTTTGTGAGTGTAGACGTCTTCGAATTCATTTCTGTTACCTACTACTATTCGATGATCTCATTGGATAATTATCTGTGTACGCGCACGTAAGTAAATAATTTTAACTTTAAATTTAAACTTGTTTTTGTTGTTTTCTCTTAATCATAACATAAACAATTATTGTCATAATGCTCTCTCTTATCGAATCGTTAACTAACGTTTTCGTATTATTGTTATTATTATTGAATAAAATCAATCGGGGGATTGGATCATCATCGTTGCGTTTTCATGTAACGCTCGTTCGCTATACCTATACTACATATTATTATTATTAAACGCGTGTGTGTGTGGGTCAGTGCGTTCGATTTTTGTTGTTATTAACCTTTTCATTGCAAATTCCGACTTGACGCGTGCCAAATATCATTCAAAAATATTGTATTGCAATGCAATTGTTAATTTTAAAAAATACTAACGACACTCGATTCGTAACAGCTGCGTGCATACGTAGCCTCCTATGTATAGCGGTGTATTTTTATACCATACAATGGTAATTTTTTCCATAATACTATATCAACATCTCGCCATCGGTAGAACGCCACATTGTAACCGTTGTAATTTTATCCTCACACTTAAAAAAAATAAACCTCCAAATATCCCAGCGCCAATTTTTAAAAATGTTTAGTTCATCATTTGTTTTATAACAATAATAATTGACCTCTAAGTGGTTAACGTTTCCGATAAATTACGATTCCACCTACTATAGTTGTATTATGTAGATACAACATAATAATGGGCAGGTATAATAATATTACTAGAAATTAAACACAATTAATTTGAACCTCAATCAAAGTTATGGACTTTTTTTTCCCACCAACAAACTTTTTATACCAACTTATTATTTACATTTCGCGAAACATACTTATCGATCCACATTATCTTACTTTATTGAATGGAGGTTTTTATATACCCCAACAATAATGGAAGTTTCCTACCGACAATTCTTTTCTCTTTGGGATTGCTGCATAAAGATTATTATTGTAACCCAACATTTTACCTGTAACGAGAAGATTTATGACGTCTATTTAACGTTTAAAAATAACATCGACATAATTTAAATTATTATTAAATTGAGTTGCCAAAATATTTGCACCCATCGTCGTGACTCACGAGAGTGCATTGCATTTCTAAAAAAAAGTTTTGATATAATTTTAGACTCGCGACTATTGGTTTTAACTAAATTCCGCTTTTAACACTTTCACATTTTAAACATGTTAAGTTCCTGTAAAGTTAATTGTGTCTTGCAAAATAATCTGAATAAATTACTTTTTAAACTTAATTTAACTTTGATGTTTTCAAACTAATGAATGAAAATTTTCATTTTCTTAATTAAAAATTTAGAAGTAGGTACAACTGCGCGGCCTCTGTACTAGTATACACGGTCGAATCAAATAATCGACGTTCATTGTTATTTAAGTCGTGTGGTATATTGATGCAATTTGGGTAATTATTCAAAATTGGATGTGTACAGGACTTCATAACAGTCAAATGTGATTGATAATGATCGTCGCAATGTTAAATTGATCACGTATGGATGTGATTGTAAGATTGTACCGGCCCGATAATAATAATAAACATTTCTTGCATTTTACTTTCATCAGCAATATTCGTTTTCTCCTCTTCTTTTTTTATAGCACGTTCCAAAATTTATTTGTCAATATCAAGACCCCGAAATAATAATGAGCATCCCGACATGTTATAGGTGTAGGCTCTACGTGTAAATGTTTTTCACCCAATTTTCACGTACGTTCAAAATGCAAAAATTATCCAATTCTCAATTTACTTTTTGAGTTTAATCATGCGAATTTTTGATCACAACAAAGTGTATTAATAAAAAATGTTGCTTCACAAAGCTGTTAATTGGACTGTTACGTATTGTCGAGCCACTTTTGGCGTAGGTGGGACAGTGATCTGAAATTCAATTGCATGCTTGCCAAAAACTTAATCTGAAAATATCAGAATATGTTTATTCGATAGTTTCAACGAAACAATAATCCATTCTGTGTCCACATTTTTTTCAGTTAAATTTAAAATTTCTGTCCAAAATATGCATTTGCAATGTTTTTAAATTTGCGTTTCAGACGATTACCTCCTGAGTAATTTGTTTCTTCATAAACCACATAATTAGCCCCCGTTCCCGAGACGAGAAGTTATAGCTGTACCTATTATACCTAACCAAAAGTGGGCCACAACTTTGCCCTTCGTTTTTGCTTATCAGGAAGAATTTGAGATACTTCTGAAGATCTCAAAGGTTCAGAGGACACCGTAACTGACTTTTAGACGAAACTTATGATTTGCTCCCCAGATATAACGAATGGCCAGTAATTTTATTGTCTTCCGTACAAGCTAGAAGGCTCATTCAGTATTTATTACAATTATTATGGGGGCTGCTATTACCTCGGGGTAATTAAATTTAAGCTTCATTAACTCCAATCCATCCATCCATTCCAACTCAATGATCAAACAAACGTAGTTCACTGACGGTGGATAAAAGAACCAAAAGGTAATCTTCAATGAACGATACTTAAAATAAGATTTGCAATCCTGATTAAAAGTAAAATTATATCGCACTTACCCTTTCTAACTATGTAAATATAAAAACTGGGTAGGTCTGATCAAACCAAATTACAGCTCAGATCGTTTGACCTCATTTTAAAGAACCACTTGAATTAAAACAAAGATTCACTGAATTTCAACCAAAAAAGTTTTACACAAATGTGTGTAAAAGTGATACTCATATAAAGCGTTATTTATAGTCAACTTGCACGGACAACATGTGAAGCGATACCGAAATAATAATAAATTTCGAAAATAAAGTTAAACTTTGTCAATTTGTGATGGTAGTAGCTTTCATCCATGCTACGTCAATCAAAATACATAACTGTAGGATGCGAATATGTTGATGAAACATAAAACAAACAACTCCTGGTTGTCTTAAGATGTTATTTAAAAAGTAGTTCGTTGGTCTATAATAGTATTTCTAAGATTTTGCAATTTTATTTGATTTCTTCAGATTTTTTCGTATTTGCTTTCACTTGTACACCAGATTTTTCCAGTGAATTTTAAAAAGATGCATCAGTAACTCAAAAACTAATCATTACAGATCATCAAATCAAAAGATCAAAAGTGAAATTTTCAGTGAAAAGGACTCTGAAAACCTTATAAATACGACTAGTAGCGTCGTTTATAACTTTGATTATTATAACATTAAATGCAGATTTTAACCAAGAATATCTCGAGTATGTTATGGAGGAGCTTCTTATACACAGACCATTTAACCACCGGGGACGAACTGTAATGTATGTTTATAATTCGTCTTATCTGTTGACCTTTCTAACTTGAAGTAAGAGCCGCTAAATATGAATAATTGGCTATATTTATATTACTCTATAGTCACTGCAACTAAATGACGGCTTCTATTAGTACTGGGTCAGCCGACCTGCAGGCCGCACCAACTCTTCCATCTTCCGTAACCTACCAATTTATTTAAAAAAAAACACCAATCTAAAATAAAGCAGCAATCAGAGATGATTGATTGCGGAAGGACCGCAATTTTTTTTTTAAATTATTTAATATTATTCTTTATCTGTTCTTCTTGGTCCTATACTTAAAAAAACATTAGTCATAAATTTTGTTTTTTTAACATTTATTTTGAGTTCTACGTGATCTGAAGCTTTGTTAAAGGTCGGTATCATGTTCTGTGTTTCCTCTAGATCAGGGGTCTTTAAACTACGGCCCGCAAGCACCACCAATCTGGCCCGCGATAGTGGATCTGACGTGCCTGGTATCCGGTCCGCCCTTTAATTTATTTTGATAAATCAAATTAAACAAAGTAATCATACAAAATAATAATCAGATATTATTTTATTTACCGACTAAAAATAGTTGTCAAAAAGTAACCTTAATCTGATGAGCCATCTAGATCTTGACCCCCGCGGCCGGGGCTTTATGGAGCAATGGCTAAAACGTTTGGAGACCCCTGCTCTAGCACTAACACTTTTTAAACACAGTTTAAATTTCTTCTATTTCGTTTTTTTTTTAATTCTAGAGCAGCTGTAATTAATTTTGTAGAGATGGTATCGTCTTGTCTTATTCCGCGCTTAATTTTAAACTTTTTTGTTGCAGTTCCAAAAATGTTGCATTATTAGCTCTGAATAGATCTTTTAGTATTGCTTCAAATTCTACAATTAAGGTCCTACATCTAGTTAAACCGGATTGGGAATGTCTCTAATCCCGCTTTTAATGGTTGATGCTAACAATCATTAATCCAAAGGGACCTCCGGCTTTACATAGCCTCCGAATCACAAATACTGCCATAAGAAAGTTTAGATTTTTTCCAATGAACCGGTTGGATACTTTAGCGTCAGCAGTTGTTCGGCTAACTTGCTAAGCTAATGCAGTTTTTTTAGTTTGCTTTTGACCCATTAGCCTCTCTCTTTCGAGAAAAGTTCCACTATGGCTTTTTGATTTCTGAAACCGGACCGATTCCGGATATTAATTTAATTACTGCTAAAGATAGGTATAACTTTATCCGGGCTTTACGTTAGTTCACCAAGTCCTGATTGTCAGAAGGAAAATACTTTTAAGGACATGTCGGATAGATAGAATAAGAAGATTGAATATTATAGGAATGGCTATAATACTATGAAGAGATATTATTGAAAATATTAAGGAAATCAAGAGAAATATTTTTAAAATAAGTTAATTTATGGGTCATAAATAGTTTTACCTACCTCTTAATGGAATGTTTGGCTTGAATTGATTTAATCTTACTGTGCTTGTTCACAGAATCTAGAAAATTAGATTTGCTCGCCCATTTACTGCAAAATTGTATTCAGTCTGATATTCCCGAGGACATTCCTTCCGTAACCCACCTCCGGTTGATTTATTTTAAGTTACCAACCTAGAAGATTTATTTTAAGTTACCAACCTAGAAGATTTATTTTAAGTTACCAACCTAGAAGATTTATTTTTAAGTTACCAACCTAGAAGATTTGGGAGGTTTCGGGAGAGTGACAGGCTAGTACATAATCTTCAAACCTGGGCAATCCAAGTCCACACTATTATAGGCTTCCTGGATTTTTAGTGTTATTACGGTCTATCTCAGAAGTTCATTAATTGTTTTTTGTGGATTTATATGTACAGTTACAACAGTAGCTGCTGTGACCTAAAATAGGTAAACACTTTTTTTAAATTTTTTGATTGTCTACTAAAGTAGCTTATTGGCCAACTTTGTTAATTGTAATCGGTGCTCGAATTGGAAATGTTACTGCCTGAAACAGCATTTGAACAGTTTTTTTGCGTACTGTCAAGAACTGGAATGGTTGTTAAATATTTTTCACAAATCGAGACTCTTGTACATTGTTTTTACATGAACCGAAATGGGGTTCCGTTTGTAATTTTAAACTACATTATGTAGTTCTAGTTCAGCATAAATAACAACCCCGTTGATTCTTTAGTAAATTTTTTTGATCAACAGAAGAACTATCGATAGTTTAAAACTGATTCAATAAGCCTCAAAATTGTTTAATTCGTTGCTTGATGTTAAAGTTGACTGTTAATTTGTACTAGTTTTCAAGTTGAATGAATGAACGCACTTTATGATATTTACATGCAGTAAAGCTAGCTCCGCAAATCGGTCTCAAATAGGAATAGCCAAACGTACTTATATAAATTTTTATAAAATGATATAACGCCAATAGATATTATATACTTAATATAAAAAAAATGATTCTATAAAGAAATAAAATTGAGATTAGCTGTAATTTTCTTTAAAATTTTAGAGTGGGATCATTAATCCAGTAAAATTTGTTCATAGGGATTACATAATTTAACATAATAGTTATATTGAATAAATAGAGAAAATTATAATTTTGTATTAAATTGTCTTGTTGAATCGTTTTTAAATCTTTTTATTTTATTTAAGAAGAGAAAATAGCTCCTGCTTTTATAGGTGGTACATATCGATTTTATTGAACAAATCAAAGCATTCGTATATTCTGAGCTTTACACAATAGAATTTTGCTTGGTTTATTAAAGATTTCGTTTAGTTCTAAAAATATTGCTAACGATTTTAAAGTTGTCAACCGAAAAAATTGAACTAGACGAGGTTTATAGTGTTGACGCACCATTTTTGTATGCTCGGCCACAAATTACAACTCACCCCTCACTTAATGTATTTATAAGGGAATAAAGCTCGCCCTTTGTTTTCGATGATTCATAAAACTATGGAAAATTTGCATGTCATTATTTATCCTGTTTTGTATATTATATTGATCTATTTGTTGAGGGGTGTTGATCGTTTAATATAACTTACGTTTTGTTGTGTTTTGTTATTAAAATAATTATTATCCTATTCCCTGGTTTGTTCTAGTTTTAATTCGATTGCCAGTTTTTCAATAATAAAACTCGTGAACTGAACCGCAATTTTTAACGTTTTCTTGGGTGCATGAACTTCCTGGCGGGGTGAGGAACGTAGCATTCATTCGTATCGATTTCTGTATTTGTTCAACATGTTTAAATTTATTACGTTTCTTGTTCTTTTCTCTTCCACACTCTTCTTTTATAAATTACATGTCTTGTGTATTCTAAAGCTCGACGGTACAAAAAATGGAGAAATTTATATAATTTTAATTTTAAAGTGATTTATGACTTGCGTTTAAAATTGTTTTTGCAATAATAGTAATGCTCTTCAACAACAAAATATGTATTTACCACAATTTATAATCAAAAGTAGATTATGAATAAACAAATTGTGGTGTAAAATCGATTAGTTATAAAAATACTATTTTGTTACTTGTTATTCTTAACATTTAATGAGTTTTTCTAAATTCACTATTTTTTGCCCAGAGTCTAACTTTTAAAAATTTCAAACAAAGAATGTGCTTTCGAGAGGGTGCATCAGTGGGAAGTTCGAACTTATTGTATTCTATATAATATCAAATCGATTGTATAATCTTCAAACTTGCGACTTACGTATAAGCATCTTAAATTAGTACATACTATCGATTACATGTTTATACTGCCGACTATAAACAACAATTAATTATTATTGCAACAAAAACAACATAGTTGATGTTTAAAAAGTTTCTAGACATAATATTAACTAATCATGAGATGAACTACCGTTTCAGAACTTAGGAACAGTCTAATTACACGATCAGTAATATTTCACATTCATCCCTTTTTTTCCTTTCTAACTAAATTAGATTCAGTTAGTTAGGAATTTCAGTCAAGTTTGGCAAACTTACCAGTGCGTAGACGATCAACTTGGCCAAAGCCAAGCTGACTGACTATCACAACAGTGTATCCGACATAAACAAAAAAATTTAGAGACCCCCCTCGTTAGTTCTTAAATACCATAGAGAAAAATAATATTATCATTTATATATTATTTAAGTGGGTTAAATTCGTTGATTATGTAATAAATACAACAAAAGTATATTTTGGTTTCGTGGAATAAAAATTTTGTGTAATATATTGTTGCTGTAACTTAATCGTGTTAAAATGCCACAATTGTCAATTTACATTAACGCGAAATCAATAATATCGTCTGTTTTATATTATGCGATACTGGAAATATCTAACAAAAGGTTTATAGTAAACGCGTCCAAATTTATGTAAATAATTAATTTGTGTAATTATTAAAACGACACGATACAGCAGGTAAATTTAGAATTTCTATTCAGCACACGTCTATTATGTATTATTATTAATATATGTGTAGAAGTTTTGGAGGTACATTATTATATTGACAAGGACGGATTCAGAAAAAAATTCGTACGACGAAAAATTTAAAATTTTTATACAAATTACATCAAAATTAATCTTTAAAAAAACATGTATCCAATTAAAAATAGGTACAGAAGTAGCCTGGTATTAAATTTTAAATTAAGGGTTGGTAAAAAAATTCAAATTTATTTATTCTTTACTTTTTACAAACAAGTTGCATCGTATATTTGAATTAGGGGCTAACTGTGAATACTATTTGTATGCTTCCTAATTGTAAACAAAAAAGTTATTTATTTCAATTTTCCGTTATTGAATATATTGGCATTGTAGAATTGTTTAAATTATAATACTGTGTAGTAGCTGAAGTTTTTAACTTTCAAAGATATGAATTATTTAAAAAACACTTTAGCAAATTCTTGTATTTTAAAAGTTTTCACAGTAATAGTTGTTTAAAATTTTATATTGGCGATAAAAGCTTTTTCGAAAAATACGTGTGTGAATTGAAAATTTTAAAATGATTTATGAATTACTCCAAAACGCCTTTTCTTATATAAAGCATCTTTATTTTGTGTTTTTGTAATTGGGTTAGCTTTCCAATTTAATTTTAAAGAATGCAATATTAAAATAACATGAAAAATTGTAGCAATAAGGTTATAATTATAAAACAATGCTTCATCATTATTTATTTGAATTTTTAACTGTAGTTTTTACATGAATTTGCATAGGTAATTTTTTGAGTAATTATATACTAGCTAAAAGGTTTGCTTCCTTAATAGTATTTATTCAAAACATCAAAACGTTTTTTTTATTATTTCGATGTTTTTGAAACTTATTTTCTCAGCCACAAATACTTTTTGATATTTTTATTTAAGTTCTCAGTTTTTAATCGTAAAGTATTGTTTCAACAATATTAACTTTTTTATCATAAAATACATTAAATCTGCATATCCAGATAACATTAATTTAAATCGCTTTATATTATCATTTTCGAGATATTAGTTCTCTATGATATTCCTTAAACTTTGTAAAACCCAAGGTAATAAATTACTTAGCTGTATTTTATTTTATTTGACAAATTTTACACCCGTTTATAAAAAAATTTCTAAAATCATCTAAATTCAATCATCAACTAAGGGACAGTTTGGTCTCAATTTTTCAATCAATAGACAATTTGCATGAGATTCGATACATTCCATAATATCATTTATTGATAGTTCGATATATGGAAAAACTAGAACACTTAACTTAATTAGTTCTGAATAATTCACAAATTTTCTACGTCTAGTGACGTCAAAATGCAATAAATAAGTAACTTTGCTCGGAGTTCTTTATGTTGATAGTAGGGACAATTTCAAGTAAATTGAAAATGTAATGTAGGTACAATAAATGTTTACTATTGTTTGTCCTGAAACTAATTTGCTTTGCTAAAACTGTTTTTGTCCGTTATCACACACTGTATACGAAACAGTGTTTTTCCTATTTTGAATTTTATTTTACGATTTCATTGCGACCTATTAATGTTATTGACTTTGGTTAGATGGAATATTGAATGTGACATTAAAAGCTAAGTAGTTACATAGTTTTAAATTGTGATAATTTATTTTTCGCAAATTGCAAATTACAATGCACGTATTGACAACCTTGAATCGTTTACTAAAACTGGACGTGCGGTTAAATGGTAGACTACCTGAGCAGTAAACACAGTTTTAGTTTTGGTTTGTAATTTACAAATTACAATCTAATATATTAATAATTATTATTATTGTTGTCAACTTACTTCCAAAGTAAAAATCCTATAATAATAATTAAGCAATTTGATAGTTGTACAATGAAAAGTTCAATTGTGTGTTCATTAACTATGAATACTGTTAGGTCCTACTTTTCATAATTAAGCATACAGCTATATTTTAGTTGGTTTCGTTTTAATTTCACTATACTTTAACAATTAAATCTAATAAGATGTTACTTCTCCAAAACATGGAATTGTATACCGATCGCTGATTAATATTATTGAAGTCTGTTTCGCAGTTAAATGTATGTAAGAATTTTACATTTTGCTTTGAATTGAAATCGTAGCTTGTCATCGCGAAGAATTTTTCAACTTGAAAATATTGAAGAGTTGTAGAAGAGAAATAACTGTAGGGTAGCAATAAAGGAGAAGAGACAAAATGATAGATCACATGACTATTAAGAAGAAAGGTCTAATATAAAAGCTGCCATAACTGGCAAAGGGAAAAAGTCATGAATCAGGCTTCCTCAAATTTGGTTATTCTTTTTAATCTGTAGCGGTGTTCGGTTATAACAAACCTCGAGATACGATTTAAACAGAAGTTCATTATAACCGGGTTTGTTTTTAATGTTAGATAGGAAAATCCAGTGATGATATAATGGGGCTGTTAAGTGACAGTGAAATGTTTTGTTAAGTTATTTGCGTAAATCGTACAAATAGTTGGGACTGAATATAATTTTCGAATGCCAAGGCTAACATTATTATTTATGACATTATGCATTATATTATGATTAAAACTTATAATAAATTATTGTACTGTATTTGATCACATCTAAGAATATATCTATACTCATACTTACCAATTACAATGTTTTCACTTACTTCTGCTTTCCACTGTCGTGTCAACTTCTCCACTTCTGTTCTGACTATGTATACGAGCAATGTTGTTTAAAAAGAAGGAAAGGAAAATTATTATTATCCCTGGCACAGTACATGTTTGTTCCTATCCCATCCCTTACTACATTAACCTATTTTTTTATTTAGTTTTAATAAATTTATTATTTATATTATTTAACTATTAATGTTTAAATTGTTTCAAATTATTTTTCTTTTTTTCAAATATTTTATTCTCGCGCCGAACCGTCCTCGCGCCGAACCGGCTGCGCCGAAACGTCGTAGACCGCAAAAAAAATGTTTAAAAATTTCAATCTTGAATAGACTAAAATAAAAAAGTCACAAACATGAACTAGATCAAGTAAATAAGTTAATTTTAGTATTGATGGTTGATGCTAAAAGATGAATTCAATAGCGGAAGTGCCAAACGAGAGCTTGCAATAGAAAACGAAAAGAAACATTATTTTAGAGGACAAAGAAGATTCCGGTAAATCAAGTTTTACTGCTCCAAGTTTGCATAACAAAATGTTAAAGATAGAAACTGGGCTCTACACAGAGTTTTGGGATGATGTTTTAGAACAAGTAAATAAAACTAGTGAAACTATGCAGAACACTAAATTAAACTTGAATACAGCTTCTTCTGCACTGGCATCGTTAAAAAGTTTCATCAGAACAAAACGGGATTAGTTTGTTGAAGAATATGAGGTGAAAGCTACTGAGTTTGCTAATTGTACTAAGTACGAGAGTGAAACGCCCGCAAAAAAAATAAAGTGCGTTTGACACCTCTTGACTATGTCCAAACAGGGACGTGCCGAACAAACTTTTATCGAGAGGGGAGTAGTCGTAAAATTGCCAACGATTTTGTTCCTGGCCGTATATCAATGAACTGGTAGTTTTGCCAACTTTCAATGAAAATTACCAACTTTGCCAATTTTCACCCAATGTTGGGGGGGGGGAGCTCCACCCCCATCCCCCCCTTAGGCACGTCCCTGTGTCCAAACACCAGAAGTGTTAAGTTAACTCCGTCAGAAAAATCTCGAACCCAGAGTTTCTTTCCCTGTCATAGATCATTTTGAATCTTGATTGGGACAGAGGCTTGAGACATACAAACTAGTTGATAACCGTTTTGGGTTTCTCAACAAGTAGGATGCACTTAATAATGAAGAGATAATTGAAGCAGCTCAAAACTTGATTGAAGCATATATTGTGACAATGACTTAGACGACCAATTAGGAAATGAACTAATTTGCATTTAGAAAGAGATGATAAGGAAATCTAAATAGCCTAAGTCAGGAAAGGAAGATGTATAAACTCCTTCCAGAAAAAAGTTTAACTTAAAATATTTTTCTTTTTCAAAAAAACTGGTAGGGCACCACAGATTCAGCCTAGGGGTCTAAAAATCGTAAATACAGCGCTGTTAAGAGGTATACCCATTAATAACCAAAAGAAAAACTCTTTAAGGGTCAGCAATCTTAGATCTACAAAGGAATGAAATTTGGATCATTGCTTAATATGTAGAAGACATTGTAGTCTTGGTAATCATCATTACAGCACCCACAAGAACCCAACTTCGAAATTTGATGCAATATATAATAGACATTTTACTAAGCTAGTGTCAAGGTATGAAGGTCTTTCCATCAACTAGTCATCAAAAAGTTTGTTAAAATGCAACCAACCTAATTAGACTTTCTCAAAGTAAAGCCAAGTCCAAGCGTTGAGCTAAAAACTGGACACTGCTACGAATCTACGAGGGCGGGATGATAAATACCCGTATTCGATAAGAAAGCAAAAAAAATTTTGAATCTTTTTTTATCTCGCAAGGTAGTCTTATTTTAGCTCAATACCGTTCTTCTAGCGATTTTCCAACTTTTTTATCTTTTCCAAATAATACAATCTCGTCAACTCTCCAAAATAGCCATTTTACATCGAATTACAACTGTAATGTGATACAAATATTTTACCACTGAGTCATTTCTTTAGGATAAGTAACAGATAAGAGTCACAAGAGGGTAAACCCGGAGAATAGGGCCGATGAGGAACCAATTGACAGCCAAATTCTTAAATTCTTAGTTTTTAGCCATTGCAATTATTGATGTGTATAAAGGTGCATTGATCTTGATGAAAATGCACATTTTTTCTAAATATTTTATAGTTACTTTGTAATTGTTATTGTTTTTGTTTTTCTCTTATCAATCAAATTTTTTACAAAGTTTAAATTAATTTGATTCAAATCGAATTGCAACAAAATTTTAGTTATTGTCATGTCTTTAGTGACACTCGCAGGTTTAAGACGAATCGATTGAAAAAAAGATCATCAAAATCGGTCCACGTGTTTCGGCTCTAAAGTGCCACAAAGGAGCAAACATACATATATAGACTGATAAACCCATAACCCTTCTTTGCGTCGCACAGTCGGGTAAAAAGTCTTTTATTTGTGTATTGTAGCTCACCATTGATAATCTTAATTTATACATTTTTTCTATGTTAAATGTGGGACAAAAAATCCAATAATTTTATATAATATTGCCCAATGTTGCCTTTCTTTTTTTAAGATAGTCGGTAAGAATTATATCACGAGAATCAAAAAAAAATAGTAGCCATAAGCGTCTCGGCTGAAGAAACCACTTTTGTCGTCTTCGGAACGGTAAATCCAGCTTCTGTCCATTTTTTTGACTGTATTTTGGTCTCTGGTGTTTGTGAACGGTCCCCGTAAACAAAATCTAATTTTTCTTTGATTTTTTCGTACGTTTTCCCATCGAAAAAATCACTGATCGATATTGAATTTTTTCAATAATTAAAAAATATTACAAGTTGTTCACTTCGAACTGGTGGAGCAAAAAAACTATTGGACATATCGCAATGAAATTTTGATAGGAATTGTTTGAAAGATAGCATTCAAAGGTCCATAATATTGCGACTGTATAGCGCCATCTCTTGTCAAACACGGGTACTTATCAGCCCATCCTCGTATTAACCATATACAAAAGAATTTCTCTTCTTCGCCCTTGAATAGCGAATTGGGAGTACACTTGCTGAGGATTGTTAAAAAAAGACCTTTAATTGCAAAATAGTAATTTTGCTTTTTCTTGGTTTTAAACCTACCTGCAAAATGCTTGCTTCTATTTTTCATATTTTTAATTAATATGCCTATGTTTGGATAATTGGTAATGCTAATTTCTGTGTGAAGAATTCAACTCCAACCTTGTTGGATTTACTACTAGAGTGGAATAGGAAAATTTTCTGATGCTGCACTTTTCAGTTAATCTGATTTTCGTCTATCCAATATAAATGTAAGCGCTTCCACATAGGAAATGCAGTAACCAAACTGGATTACACACTTAAGCCTCTTGAGGATTCAAGTTTTAGTTTGTTACAAAAATATTTAATTTTCTTATTTATTTGATTATTTGTTTTTAATGTCGATTGTGTGCTTAATTTGTCATCATGATATATCTACGATAAGTGTCTCATTAGGATAGCAGTTAGAATAAATTGGTATTGTACCTGAAAACTTTCCATGTACTCTCACTTTTTACCTGTTTTTAAAATTGTAGGTATGGTATGCAATTTTGTGATTACCTATACCTAAAAAATACTTGTTAAACTGTAAAATGTTACGGAATTTATGTCCGTTATTGAACGTGATGGTATTGTGATGAAATCTAAAATTTTATGTAGCTTTTGCTGTAAAAATTTAAAAGATGTTACCATCAAATGTCATTACAGGTAGAAACTGGTTCCTCAACTACATATGGTTTAACGATTATGTACCTTCGCCTGTTAACAAAAATTTAGCTCTACTTTTTTTATCGATCAAAAATTTTGTTAAAATCAATTCATAAGATTTAAAAAACTGGAAAGAGTAAAAATCCATGGGTGGATGATATAAAACAATTATATCTTATTTAATTGAAATTTATTTGATTCGCTCATTTGCTAACGCAGTTAAATCAATTTTGTATGATTTACGATAATTTTTGTCTATGAGAGAAAATTGTGATTATACCTAAAACAGGTATTTATATTAAATTCTTTTATTCTATAAAGTAGAACGGCCTACACTCGAAGTTACTTTATTTTGTTCCACTTCCAGTGATCACTAACTTGTGTGCAGCTGTCGTATGCCTGCCTACCACCATTGCATCACATTATTTTTTGTTAAAACGAATTATAAGAATTGCTATATGACATCGCCATTGCTAGAATAACAATTATGTATCAGTGTACCGACCGTTTTCGATGACGTTACCTTTATTACAAACAAGTTAGCCGATGCTACCAGAACGTGGGTCTGATTTGTAGAATTTTAAAGTGAGCCAGTCTACTTTTTGAGTGCACACCATTAGAAACTACTTTAAACGTATGATTCATAAGAAATTACTTCATTTACATCGTAAAAAGCAAAATGTCATTTAATTATAGTGCAAATGTGTTCGTGTACCAAAATTATGGATGTAACTGACTTTTTGTATTACTGTTACTGCCATAAATGGTAAGTTAAATCACAAAACTAAAACCGATTTATAAATAGTGTGCGAACAGCGGTAATTAACATTAATTTTAGTCGAATTTGGATTACTCGATGTTGGTTATTGTCTGTTTTTCGAAAGTAATGCTTATAACTCTGAGATTATGGAAATTTCTTAATACAATAATTATTATCTACAATTATATATAAAATTATTGCTAATGAGTAATAATATTACCTTTCACAAAAATATCTCCAAGTTAGATATTATATTAAAGTGTGAAACGACGAATCGAGATTATGTGAATGTTGTTAACATCGTAAACATTGAAAGATAAAAAATGTTTATGTTTCAACGATAATATTTATCAGTAATCTGTTGTATTTAGTAACACAATATTTAAAATTAATAATCTGCTTAAGGCATTGTTAAGTTTTATGAGAAAACGAACCGAAGGTTATCGTCAAAAACAAGTGCCAAGTTTGTGTAAATGTTAAGTACCTACTTACTTATTTTAAAAATCCAAACTGAATTTTCGGACCAAAATAGTTGGGCGGGGCGCGGGGATGATGAAAACTTAATCAGTCCTTTAATAACATGAAAGTATTATACCAGAAAATGAGCCAAAAGAAACACTGAAAAAATATAATGTGGACTCGCAATCTTGATAATTTAGATAATCACGTAAAAGCAAGATTAACTATTTATCGTTGTTTATATTGATTCTACGTGAGAACTTTATTTTTTATTCTTAAATCTTGTCAAATTTCGTCCTTGTGTTGTGGAGATCAAAACAGCAACCTAAACCAAAATGAAGACCAGATGCATCCAAATTCGCAGTGATCAGTAAAGTATTTTGAACAATTCGTCAAGTAAAAATTTGTTCTATTCAAAGAATATTTACTAACCATAATTTATCATTTATGACAAAGAGCAAGTCATTGAAAGTATATATCGCAAAAACTGGTTATCTGTTCAACATACAAGAAGTGAATTGGTTGCAGAATTTTTCAAAACGTTTTATTGACAATAAATTCATCGAAGAACACTCACTATCCTTGTTTTCACATTAAATTTTGACCAAGCTTAAATATTATTAGTAGAAATTGATTAATTGAATGCGTAGGTTGAAGATGTCAGAGACCTACATAGTATTATAGGTATATGGCGTTTGTCTGGAGAAAGAAAGTGAAAGCAATCTTTTTTATAACCAATTTTAGTTTTCTTTAAATTTCTTATCTTGACAGCTTTAAAAATCCTACACAGCTAATCTTAATTTTCTTAAATAATTTTATATTGAATTTACTTATACATAATAATATTGTTTTATCATCTATTTCCTATTGAAGAATGTCGTTTTGATAACTTTCCGTTATTAAATTGTTACCTATATTATACCAATTCATTCAAATAAATTTTATTCATTGTCATTATTACAATGCTGATATCAGAAATTTAGTAGTATTACTTGAATAGATTTCTTTGACTTTGAAAAATTAATGCTATTTAATAGTCAACATTTCAATATAGTTACAGAATTTGATAAGAATGTTTTGTTTTAATAAGGAATCGAGAACTGAAAGAGGTAACTGTTGCCAAAATCTCTTGAAGTTCTTCGTTTTTGGGAAATTAAAATTTTTCTGGAAAGAATAAATAGCCAAAATGAACTATTTATGTTGAGAAAAGTTTATCATAAGTCGGATTTTTACGCATCGTTTACAAATAACACCGGAAGAATTCGAAGTCCTTCTAAAAGGATGCTTCCAAAAGAAAGCTGTTGTTCTCCTCACTGTCGAAAGGAGTTTCTCAGGATAGACTCTTGAACGTTCTATTATTGAAAAGCAATAAATTGTGCCAAAACATATTATATACATCATTATATTTTTTAGAAATTTGTATGGTCAATTACTGGCAGTGTCTCAAAAGATATAGGCTATTTAAGTTTTTCATGTTGAGGTAGGCCAGGGAGCAAGTTCGAGCGTAATGAAAAGTACCTAGCCTAGGCTCCCTTTCTATCTAAATTTTTTTAAACATATTTTTTATATTTCTTGTAATAATTCACGAAAAATTTAAGGTGAAATTTTTTTAAATGTTTTTTTAAATTTATACAATATAAGTAATATTATGTTATAAATAAAACTGCTGATGTTATCATAAATATTGATAAGTTTAATTTATTTAAGCATTAAAGCATTGAAATGTAATGTTTTCTTTAAGAGTTTGCCATTATCTTATTACATAATAACAATTATTATTATTATTATTAAGAGAAATTTAGTAAAGCTGTTTACTTATTTTATTTATTTACCTACTTCATTATTTGCCCCCTCTCCAATATCTATAAAAGTCAAGTTATACTGAGAACTAGAAAGATTTATTAATTGCATATAGGTATCGACTTTATTGTGATTACTATAATACATCAATGTATTATTATTATTAAGCAAACAGCCCGTAGGCTAGCAGTTAGAGTGTTGGATTGGGTTTGATCCTCGCGAAGTACATCAGATTTTTCCAAACTTATCTCTCTCAGAAAGTATACACTTTCAGTGGTTTAGAGCTTGCAATGATAAAACTGATAAAAATATACAAATTTTAATTAATCAAATTAAGAATTCCAGAACGTCGGTTCTCAGAACTATTATAAATTGTATAAATTCCCAAGTAGATTTGATCGCAATTCTGGTTTTTCAGCAATATGTCTTAATGAAAAGTTAATTCAATTTATTTGTTCCTGCTGTGATGATTATAAACGTATATTTAAGCAAATAAGATGTCTGACCATCTGTATAATTATTGGTACTTCTAAATTGATATTAATTATTTGAAGGTTTTTAAAAGTGTAATTTGATTTTTAATCATTTTGAGCTTCTTGTTCTATTAAACAATGTTCTCAATTCATTCTGGTGCAGTTTTTTAACATAATTATATTGAGTTCTTTAATTTATATTTTTATTATTTTATGAAGAAATGAAACATTTTTTTAAACTTTCTTTTTGTTTTCAGGATAAGTCGCAAGCTCGATGCAGTCGTTATGTAAAGTAATCATTGGCAAATTATGGTATGTATGATATGATTGTTTTATATTCTTATATTCTCTCGCATACAAGATGAAGTTTTTAACTGTTATGTTGTTAAAAAACTTGTTCGGTAAACTATAAGTATGCATAAGCTGAGTGCAATCAACTTTTAATAACGAGTGCGGGAGTTTATAATATAACGTCAGGATACCAAAAAAATTTCCTACTTTGTAGGATAGTATAAAATATTATGTAATGGAATCGAGAAATTATTCTCAAGAAAAATTCAAAGATCAGATTTACCAAATGTGAAGACTTGCCAGGAATTCCATACAAATACATTTTTAAAAACTACCACAGATTTCCGAGAAATGTCACAAACTTCTAGTTAATTTTATATGAATTTTGGGAAATTTCACGATCTCCAGCTGTTAATAATTTTTCATGGTTTTGTTTTTGCAGCAGTTTGAATAATTTAAAAAAAGGGTAATTAACATTATTTGTATACCAGATTTTCTTGGTTTTTAGAACCAACTCAATACTTCCGTATTCCCCAACAACAAACGCATTGAGCTTATTGCAAATTTTTATTTAAATAAAAAATAAGTTTATTTAAAGGAGTAAATTTCTACAAGAAAATGGGCATTTGGGCCAGCGCCAAGAAAGCTAATGAGGGCCGCATCGTTAATATCAAAATTATAGTTTCATATAAGTACAATCACCATTTCTGTTATAATTTGACAATGAAAAAGCTCTTCTTTCAGAATAATTTTGACGTAAAAATATCTTAAAAATTGGAAACTTATCGTTATTGAGGAAATGTTATCGCAATTCAGTAGATAATAATTTGTAATTTTTATGAAGTGCTTTAAAGAAGGGATAAAAATTGCAGTTGTATAATTTTCCTTATTTGCTATAATATGTGAATGCGGGAGGGAGAAAATTAAAGAAAATTTAGCGCTTGTCTCTATTAAAGTGGTTCTCAAACTGGGTTCCGCGAAATTTTGAATTGTTTATAATAATATGTAAAAAACCAAATATTTAACTGCTATACTGAAAAACTGGTTGATCATATTCATATGGGAGAAGGGCGACAACAGGAACAGCGTTGAATTTGTTAACTTTTTTGCTCTTCACCTCATACGAATGACTTTTTGAGCTTCTTTCCTTTTGTATTTGTAAAATTTATACCAGATATACTACGTGAAAATGCCTACCTCTGTGAAAAAATTCTAAAAGTATACCTACTTACTATTAGCCCATTTTTGACCGGTATGTCGGACAATCAAACAATATTTGTATTACTAAAGTTTAAAAAACAAATCTTACATAGTAAATGTTCCGATTGCAATAAACCAAGGTATGTAAATTTGCAAACCAACACATTGAATTGTACCTTTATGCTTAGCCAACTTTGTTTGGTAATCATCAATTTAATAAACTAAGGGTAGTGGAAAATAGGCATATTATTTTTAAAACTTTTGTTTTACGGTTTTACTATTATAATTTAATATCATTTGAGCAGGTGCAAGTACGCCAACAGGCAAACTCGCCCTATGCTGTTGAATTTTTAAAAATCTTGTGGTTTTTGCAGTACTTTCTTTATTATATTTCTTAATTTCGAATGCCCTTGTTTCAGTTAGCAGGAATATAATACATAAACATTAAAATATAGATGTTCTTATAAGTAACCAATATAAAGGCAATGTTTGATTTTTATTTGATAAAGTGTTAAAGAGTTAAATTTAGCTTATATTTGACAGTTCTAGCTTTAGGTTACCTGTTTGTAAGGAAGTCGAATATTAGGATTCCCCTTTCTGCTATTACCAACTGCTATATAAAGGTACGTGTAACATGAATGTTGTGCTACGGACGATAGAGAGGATTATACGACGAGGTAACAAACTCATCTCTACTTTGACTTGTCCGTGTTCGTTCTATTGATTTTCCATCTATATTACCCTGCCTGTCCAATTCTGCTTTATGATCATTTTAATAACGCCCTTAATTCTAGTGACAAACAATACGAACCATGTATTGATGAAATTCCCGCCTATCATTTGTTACACAAGTTACATACATGATTCACAGGTTACCCTTGTGTGATAGATTTATGTAAATGTATTATGTGACGATATGATTACAAAGAAAGTAGAATTTTAAAATTAATTAGCAATTACATTTTTCGGTACTTGTTAGTTTATAAATTGGCACTTGAATAGGTTCATTGTAGATGGAATCGATATGCGATACGCTTCGAATGTTTCTGTTGTATGTACAATGAATATTATTGCTAAAGAAAAAAATTAAAAATAGATATTTCCTAAACAAAGATTTACTTTCATTTAAAAAAAAATTTGCGTAAATGTATTAAAAAAGACATAATAGTATATTATGTGAGTATGTAATTTACGTTTAGCTTTCTGCACTTTCTCTCAATGTTTCTAAAAATTCATATCAAGAAATTAATAAACATAATTAATTACTTCGTTTAGTATTTTAATTAAATTTTGCAGATTTTCTACAAAAGTATTTAATTTTTAAAGACAAGATAAATTATCAGACAAATTGTTCTCTAAGAAAATGAGAAGGTGTAGATGAAAGAGGAGATGAAAATGGTTTCACTTCTGTTTTAGGTATATTTTGTAATAATAAGAAGTAGGTATCACGACGACGTCATAATTTAGAAAAAAAGACCAACAAAGCTTACATTTCTACTTTACATTGTATTCATGTTTATGCAAAATACATAATTAATAATTTAACACAAAAAAAATTACTCAGTCGTTAAAGGGTTAATAAAGCAAGGTATGAATAAATTCGTCTGGACCGCGTTTTAAGTCTAGTTCAAATAAAAAAGTTAGTATTCTTTATAATCCTAACAATATAAGATAATGCCTGCTAATAAACTGTTCCTCAAAAATATTAAACGGATTAATTTAGTGAAGCATCCTGTATGTATAATTACAGTACAGCCTCGCTTATCCGGACACACTTTATTCTGGACACTCCAGTAATCCGGACACTCCGGCTCTTCGGACATTTTATATTTTTTACCTCTGCAATCGAGACGAATTTCTAGTTGCAATTTCTTATTAATACAATAGACTAGGAAAGTGGTGTCGTCACGATCAATCAGCTGATGGGTGGAAACATGGTGATAACCTCACTTTGTTTGCGTTTAGTTACCATATAGCTTCAAAAACTGAACTTTTCTCGTCTAGAATTATGTGGGCGACCTGGGCAAATGCAATAATGGCATAATTTTGAATTAAAACATTGTAAAATCACGAAAAAGTTTAAAATAACGCATGCACCCGGCAATGTTTCCACCCATCAGCTGTTAGATCGGCCACATTTTGACGTCACACTTTCCCAGTCTATTCATCAGTACTCCTTTTATAAGACTAAACTATGACATCACTCATCGCCGGCGCCGGATAAACCATGGCTAAAATTCAGAAGGCTAAAATCGAGCGTTTTAATTTAATTTTCTATAAATTTTGAAGAAAAAGAATATCTGAACGGCTGTAGCAAATCAATAACACTCAAAACGCTAAGCGAGAAGTCACGAATTGTGATTTAATTCCTATTTTCTTTGATTTAATTGGTAAAGTTAAATAAGTAGGGGGCGGCCATTAATTACCTGAGGCGATTTTTCAACCCCCTCTCCCCCTGGTGAGATATCGTAAGATTTGTTTTTTTAATCCTTGATCTCTTCCTCTTTTAAACGCCCACGTAATTAACGAACGTCACCTAATGATAACACAGGTCTGCAAATAAAATTTCTTTCGAGCCCTGATACCATTCCTCCTGATTCTTATGTAAATTAACCTCCTGAATCCGAATATGACCTCCGTTTTCCCCCATCATCCAGCGCTATCGGGGGATGCCCCCCTCCCATCTATTTTATTATTTTTTTAACAATTATTTATTTTATCCTTTACATTTTTTCTGGTAAACTAGAAAGGTGAAAAGTTAATATTTGTAGCTATAAAGTTGATTTGAGAGAAGATTTGTCCCCTGAAATTGTAAAAAAATCATTAAAGAATTTTCCGTTTTTCTGCTTAATTCACCCTCCAGTATACCTGTAAGTGTGTTAAAAAACACAAATAGCAAACAGATTTCGCTTCCAGTTTTAAAGTTGTGATTCCACTGAGCATTACTGGATCTAGGTTACAAATAACATTTGGAAAAATTTATATAAAGCTAGATTCTGGGACCAATTTTGTTTAGGTGTACTGGAGGGTGTTCCACACCCCCCAGACCCCCCGGTTTTAAAAACTGAAAACTTCTGTATGTTTTCTTTCAAACTTTTAAAAATAAAATTCCTAACTTTTCCAAGTCTTCCCCTAGAACCCTAGATCAAAATTAAACATTTTTCAAACCTTAGCAAATTTTTTATTTGTCGAATTTTCCAAGAAATTTTTCTGCCTCCTAGTCTTAATTTCCACGAATTTTCCCTAAAAATAAAAAATTCCTCGACTTTCCCTAACCAAATTTGTGTAATTCTCAATTCTTTTACTTTTGCAAGTGAAAATCCTGCTTAAACATTTGCTCTAATTTTTAATATTTTGCTCACCCCCCCCCCCCCCAACTACAAGTCGTTGCTTAATCTGGGCGGTTCCAGAATTTTTCTGAAAGGGGCAAAACGATCAGACGGGCAAAAAGTGTTTTCAGATTTGGGATTGTCTCCTTGTTTATTTTTAAACGTCTGGGGAAGGGGTGCTGCCCCATAAATCCGCCTAAGCTCGCGATTAGTACCTTTTTTGATATCTGGCGGTTTATTAAATATCTTTCGTATTCCATCCAATCTTGTACTTCGAAACCATGCAATAATTGTGATAAATTTGTTTTTCAATTATCAGTAACAATAAATAAAATTGACAATTCATGCTTACGATACATTGTCAATTTACCTAGTTGACACTGACAATTGTCACCTTGTTTACAATCCGAGGTTAAGCCAGATCTTCTATTATTATAAAATGATACTAAAAATTTTCTATCGGAAATTTAATTTATTCAACATTAATAGGAATTACGTTCAACCTTTCACGATTGGCGTTGAAATCTTTGAAGTTAGATACTTCCAAAGACCTTGCTTTGATTCGATACCCAGGTCACTCCCCAGACCCCCCGTTTTCAAAAACTGAAAAAAGAAATCTGTTATCACAAGATCTACTCTTATTAAGAAGAATGAAAAATATTAACCTATTAACCCTATCAAAAATTAATTGCTTCTTAAAAAAATCATAGTATGATTGTTTGATGAAAGTTTTATTTTTACTTTTTTATTATTTGTTAATTTTGTTTAGTTTAGTTTTATTAATGTAATAGTTATTTACCTAAAAGTCAAGAAAATGATACATTACTGACGAGGAGCAATGTTGAAATACGAGTCACTTTGTGCCGAGTAAAGTGAGACATTGTCCTGACAAGTATGGTATTAAATTTTACCGAAAATCGTAAAAAGTCCAAATTTTAAAACATTATTGAACAACATTTTTATAATGAACAAAAATCAAGTTTATCAATTTGTTGATTACATAGTTACCATAGATAGTTACTGTCAAAACAATAAAAGTAATAACGAAAAGAACGACTTCTCTTTTATTTTATTACAATTACTAATTATTATTACCGGACTAGTCATTAAAATTCAATTTCCCTGCGCGTATATAAGCAGGGAAGTGTTGTTTTGATGACGATTTTCGGTAAACTACCTATATAAAATAAAATAATTGAGTAATACATACGTATCCACGGGTTGTAATGAATAAAATAAGTAAAAAAAAATATCTCGCTAATCCGGAAAACTCGGTTATCCGAACAAACTCAAAACTATATCTGTCCGGAATAACGAGTCTGTACTGTATATGTTATAAAATCGATTAAAAGGGTTGTTTTTTGTCCACAAAGTTGTAAGTGCTGTATGTATTCCTAGGGAGACTTCTGGTTAAATTAATAATTATGTAAAACATTTTCCGTTTGCACTGAAAAAAATGTTTTACCTTCTCCATATTGTGTAAAATTTATCAGACAGAAAATTTTATTTTCTGTTCACCTTTATGTTCATCGTCATCAAAAAAATAGCTATTATCATAGAGTTTATAGCAAACAAAGATGTAGTGAACTGCGGTTAACAAGCTTTAGCTCAGCAGTAGCGTGATGGAAAATGTAATGGACTACAAATTAATTTACTATTTATTCTACGCTGTTAAGTGACCGTAATGTATTTGTTTTCCTCTTAATATGTAAATTCGAGAAAAAGTTATGCTCTTAGTAAAACTGGATTGATTTTTCAGTAGCATCAGAATCATTTAATCCGGATTTTAGACGCGAAACGAGTTTGAATTTAAAAATAAATTATAATGGTATTACATAATAAATTAGTATAGTATATATTGCGAATAGCTTCGGAGCTGAAAAATTAGTTCTGTATTTTCTTTTTATGTATTTATAGAAATTATAAAATTGAATTGTACATTTTATGATCAGTTTTTAAAACTTAAAGTGGCATTTTGTAATATGGTTTTATGTATGACGATTTTCCATAACATTATTAAAAAGCATTCGAATTTAGGGTATTTCCCCAGCGATAAATAAAATAAAGCTGTTTTATTTTATCTTTAGGGTCACCTAAATGGAATAATTTACGAAACCCGAATTTTAACCTACATGAATAATTTGTGAGGAATAGATTGCATTATTAACAGGAAGTTACTTATAATAAATCTATAATATCGCTTAAAAAATTGTTTATGTTTTCAAGTCTTGAATTATATCGAACTGTAATCATTATTAATAATAATAATTTTATTAATTAAGTACGACTAATGTTTTATTGAATGAACCATTAATAACATCGTCTGGTGTAATGATTTTTTTATTATTTTTTTAAATTCGATTTAAGTAGTTCCTGTGGAGTTTAAGAAAACCGGCCTAAGTTAATAATTCAAAAAAAATTTAATATAAAACTTTTGAATTCGGAGTCCTGTGTACACTAAGTATTCATTCTTTGCTCAAGGCTATTATTTTTGTTACATTTCCATTTAATAAGTTTGGCAATACTCCATTTTGCTTTTTGGTACACTTAACGCGTGATTCTCTTAAAACGTAAGAAGTTGCACTACGTACGCAACGTTAAGTTTCTTAATTTTTGGTCAAATGGTAACGAACGCATTCAATTATTTTATTAGATTTGTTATATTAAGATTAATTAGATGTAAACGATATTATTTAATAGGTATGTTCAGCGATAGATATAATTATAGATTAGAATAAATTACAATATAACAACTTTTCTGGAGGAAAGTAAATTAAACCAGCACCATAACTAACCAATTAATTAAGCAAATAGATTTGGAAATAAAAGAGTAGAACAGAGCAATATTATATTGAAGCACACAATAATAATTGAAATTCACTGTTATTTGAAAGTTATTTAACTTATTTCCATTTAATGTTAACACAACCTCGCTGAAATATAATATGTAAAATTACAACAAATTTAGTAAATGTTGATTTGATGAGGTAAGCGAGCGTATTTTAATATTCCAAGTTAATGAAGTAGTCTTAAGGGACACATGTTGCTGCATCGTTAGATTAAATTATAATAAAGTATGGCGGCGGTCCGGCTACTATATAAAAGCAATTTATTTTAAACCATTAACAAGAGAAAGGTGGGCAATTAGTTATTAGAGTTGTCGTTAACAATTTCTAATTACTTTATTGCATCAATACATAATAATTGACGAAAGGAAGTAATTTCAATTCGCTACAAATTGGTTGTAGTTCTATGTTTATTTTTCCTGCATTTTTAATCATTTTGTAATTGTAATTAATATTAAAAGCTTTGTACATCCAAAATGCCAATGTTTATTTTTATATTATATTTGGATAATTTTTTTTAAATTAACGTAGGTATCCATAATATTCAAAAGTATTCTGGCATTGTATTGACTATCTACAAACAACAACCTAATCGCTGTCGGTTATAAACTTTTGATATATCCCGTATATAAAAAATATTGAATACATCGTTATTTTTAACTTCATTGCAATAATAATTACATGTTTTACATTTAGAATTACCGAATTATTGATACGGTGGAAAATTTGGAGTTGTTTTTTTGCAAACTCACACTTCCAAGCTAATTGTGTACATTAATCGTTTTATAAATATTTATAGTTAAGCTTGGTATCTATTGCTTAATTTAAAAAAATAATTTTTTTACTTGGTACTCATAATTTTTGTCTAATTGAATTTGGTGCATTTTAAAGTGGTAGTGCATTCCCCTTCTGCATAATATACTACGAAGGGTGCGAATCTGTGCTAAAGGTCAGGGTCGCTCAATCGTCTAGGTCAAGTTCAATTTTATTCTACATCTTGTGGCCTTGATTTATATTTGTAATAATATATATCTGGTTATAAATAAATATTGCATAAATTGCTATTTTGGTATTTTAAAATTAAAGAATTTTTGACAATAGAATTTTTTTCAATAAATTTATATAAAAACGAAAAGTTGATTGCACTGAAATATGTACTCTACATAATATTATATTAAATAAACGTTCTCGGTAATTAAATACCCGATATTAAAAAATAACTTATGTAAGTCTTTCTGTGCATGTTTTCTGTTCTAAATTGGTGTTTTCTATTTTTATTTATTTCATTTTATACCTCTTACTGCGAATTTATTCTCGAATACAACAAACTTGCTTTATTTGCTATACAAAATAATACTACCTAATAAAATTACAGTAAATAAATTATCTTTTGTAAAATATTAAACGTTTTATGTTTTTTTTTCAGGTTGTGCAAGATGGGTTAGACATTTCATCCTCATGGCTCTTGACCCCCTAGATATATAAGATTCAGGTAAATATTGATTTAATTAGTACCTAATATTTATATTTGAGTTTAGTATTTTAATGTAATCGGAATCTGGTTTAACAGTCAATTATTTTGTTGTAAATATTTACAATAAATATATTACTTGTTTTAATAATATAACTTATAAATGAGATCGTAAAATGTATTTTATAGGCCGAGTAACTTAATTTTTATTAGTTGAACGTGTGACGGACTTTTGTTTACTACCATATACATAAATACATAGTATATTTTTAAGTCTTTATTGCATACACCTGGGAGGTAAACTCTATAAACTAAATTTACCAAGATATTGTATACATATTTTTAACTATACAGGGTGTTTCCGCGACTTAGAATTTTTTAAAATTAGCCGATAACGAATTACGATAGCTGTTGATTTTAGACAATAAAGTATTAGAATCCAATTTGTAGATAGTTTCACGTTGAAATGAATCGTTTTAGTACTATGTATAGCCATTTGAAGGTAGCAATTAAAAACTTTGCAAAAAAAACAGCATTAGTTTGTATATTATAATTTTTTCTTCATTACTACCCTAAAGTAAGGTTACTCGGTGCTAGCGGTTACTTTGTGCCATTAGGAGCTACTAAAAGTGATATTGCGCTAAGGCCGTGCTAAATGCCGGAAAATTCAAAACACATCGAACCACACGTCATCCTTAATGACCACACACAAAATATATCAAATTTTGTTGATAATAATGGAACAGCAATTAGCTTCGGGCAATTAAATTAGAATTTAGATAAAATATATAAAACTTGTGATGTTGAATTTTAAATATCACCATTACACACAATAAGAAAAAAATTCATAAATATTAAACATGTATTTTTAAACTTATTTAGTTTAACGTTAAATCGGAATTTGAAATTATATTATGATATAATGTATAATAATACAATATTAAATCCTCGATTAATTCTTTCAAATGAAGAAATCGGAAATTCAATTGAAATTTGCTCAGAAAAAGATTTGAAAAATTCCAACGATTACTTATGTGTTCTATTAAAAAAAGAATTGTTTCCAGATTTCTAGTCACGTTATTTTTCAATTTGAATTTTATATTGTTTTTTTTTAAGTATATCAATTTTTAATCTGAAATTGATTAAATTTAAGTTAAAATATTAATATGTTAAACAAGAAAAATCAATTACCCCATTCAATGCTAATTAGCTTTGGCGAATAGGTATATTCCATTTTACAAAAATGTAAATAAATACCTATATACCTAAACAATGATAAAAATTAGTTAATTAACAGTGCTATTTCACGAGCATTGAGTAAATTCGGTGTTCAGACATGGATTAGCATTAGTCTCTAATAATAATAATAACTTACAACGAATTTCCATTTCCAACCAATGAAGTATGTAAAAAACTTTTTATGGGAAATTGGATTTCAGGGTGGCTCAAATTTAAATATGGCGTGGGATTGTAATTGAAGGGATTAATGAAGGGAAAATATTGACCCTGGGAACAGACTATTAGATTAACGCCACTATTTTCAGCTCTTCCCGTCATTCCTGAAGCGGTATAGAACCTATATCAAAACATTTGATGTTTTTAAAATTATGTGGCAACCAATCGAGTTCCAGTGTATCCACTTGTTAGGGGTCATGGCAGCCGATAGGCCGCCTGACCTGCTGGTAAACAAGTAAATTCTATGTTAATGACAGGTTGAGGTTATGCATTTATTATGTTTTTATTGGATTTAATTGCATCAATAATTGCACAAATTATTATTATACCCACTATTGTAAATTTCAAATGGTTCAAAATGAACCAATCATCAATGAGGTAAATTTCAATTCGAAAATTTCTTGTGTATCTAAAAGGTTTCCTATCTAAAAGCTGTCAGACTATTCTAGTAAATTATTTTAGAACTACAACATCAGACCTATACCATGGCTACATGTCAACTTTGACATTTTAACAAATTGGATGCAGTTTTAGAGAATATCAATAAATGCAATTTTATGTAACAGCCATCTCAGCAAGAATTCCGAGTATTTCTTTATCGTATTTCAAATTGTTAGATGGTGAAGTCCGTTAGTACACCTCACTCGGCATTTTCTTTGAATAACGCTGGAGTGGAGACAAGCTTTCTTCTTAACAATATCTTTAAAATAGCATTTTCAGTGAAAATATTATAAAAATTAAATTTTTATGCTCAAAAATTTATAAAGAAAGGTTTATGTTGTAGGGAATTTATTTACTATATCTAATTCTTTTTTTTAAATGTTTTTCACAGTACTGGTAGGTATCCAATAGTGTGCTGTAGCGGCTTCTTATTAATTTTTCTAAAATTTGCGACTTGGATATTATTCGAGCTTTTGTGCTATTCCAAGCGAAAACGCAAGGTGTTTTTTTTTCAAATGACATTTCAACACAGAGCCTAAATCTAGTGTTATTCTTAGGTGATACAGTACATACTCAGGGGCGGAGGGGGACGTTTTTCAAAAAATGAGAGTCATGGCTTCTATGTCATCTACTCCTTATGATCCCCCTAAACACTAGCCCTTAACATAGGAGACCTCACATGTAGATGTAAACTACACTCGAGTGTAGTTCCTTCACAAAGAGGTTTAACGTGGAGAAAATCCTTAGGGCTTCAATGAGGTAAAGCCTGTCACAACCACAAGATGGTTGATATTTAATCCCCAACCCTAAAATAGTCAACGCAGAGCAGTGTACTATTTCACAGATTTGGGTCACGGTAGTTTATTAGTAGGAGTACAATGGGACGCTTACATAACCGATGCATATCTTCGCGCGGATATCTTTTTTTACGGACAATTTCGTTAAAAAAAAGTCATAAACTAACGCTAACCTACATAACCGATGCCTATCTTCGCGCGGATATCTCATTTTTATGGACAAGAGAGATCTGTACGTTGGTTATAAGTTATGAACCGTTTTTTTTATTAATAAAATAGTTTCAAACAATTACTCGTAATATATTAGGGAAGCATGAAATTATGATTTTACATGTTTAAAGTTCACTATCGAATCGCCGCGCCGTCGCTTTGCAGCATGATTTTCAAAATTTTCATTATTATTCATTATGGAGGTTCAATAACGCAAGAATTACAATCGAAATTTTGAGTTAGAATCCCAGTGCCGGCGATATTCTTCAGTCAAGAAGAGTCAAAGGCGAATCTAACGAAAGTTATGAGAGGAGGGCAAAATTTTACCATGAAAAACGTAGGTATATCTTTCTTTGCCGCAATGTAGTGCATTAACCCATTAGATCCCAAGGGTATTATTTACGCTCAATCATATGACGACAGTGGGACCTAATGGGTTAATCGACTTATTTTAGTTTTTGAAGTCTTGGGGGGAGAGGAGCAGTTACCCTTATTACCCTCTCTGTGAGATCTTTGTCTTGGGGAAAACCAATCAATACCTCTTATGAAATCTAATACCAATAATAATCAAACTTTTGATTATGAATAATTATGAATAATAATTATGACACTCTCAATTTTGAATTCCAATTCTCTTATTGGATTTTCTGTCTTTCCTTATCTACATTCTTTTGCTTTTTGTGTTAATTACCATTTCGTTTTCCTCATTTCTCTTCTAGTAGTAGAAGATTTTATAGTCTTTGTTTAACCTAGTTTAATCCATGTTTAGTTTGAAAGTTTTTAAAAAATTACGTTCTCTACTAAAATATTAGTGGAAAATTATTAGATTTGCGAGAAGATACGTTCTAAAATATGCAAAAATTTGGCAATAATAAGGTTTGGATAACACAATTTTTTTATTAGCTTTATTACCAATGGGGCCAGTGTTTGAGAGCCCGTTGAAATAAAATCTCAGTCCGCCCTTGAAAATCATCACTCCCAGTAGAGTGAATTGGTGCAAAATAAAGCGATTATCTTGAAGTAGTCAGTGAGGGTTGACCTATCGTCCATAGATAAAGCTAGGTTCTAGATATTAAAAAATAAATATTTCACCACTTAAATTTATTCTTCTTCAGAAATGCATTATTATAATAGTATTATAAATAATTAGGATTGCTCTCTTATTTATTGCTATTGTTTTTTTATTTGTGCAAATTCGAAATCACGATTTTGGTATTATATAATATAAAATTTCATAGGCCACTATAATAATTTGTATTTTAAAATTCAATTTGAAAAGTGTTGATATTTTATTTTAGATAACTTTCAATTAATAATAGCTCCTTGAATTTGTTTTGACACATAAAATGTCTAACAAACTAAGCTTTTAATCCATTTGTGTCACAATAAAAAATTTATTTTCAATTGTAATTTAAATTTTTCAATTTATTGCTGCATATTCTGTAACTTCAAATTTTTATCATTGAATGTTGTAAGTTTGATTAATGATTGCCTATTTGGTAATGGTATTTGAATGTTAATTAAATATTATTTTATTTCAGAAGAGTGGGGTGGAAATGGATAAGGAAAATGGAGAGAATACTGAAGGTGGTTCTAACTCTAGCAAACTCTCAAATCCTCCTGATCCATCGGCCCTACTCGATGCTGCCAGTCTCTTTGGTAAGTATTTATTACTGCTTTTTATTTTTAACGCTAAGTCCTCTTAATTATTATTTTTATTTTTTAGCTTATTGGCCCCGTGATACAGCAAGTCAAGCGAATGCGGCTAACTTGTTTGCAGCCGCTGGAGGTGCTTACGGTCTGGCAGGACACCCATCGTTACCTTTCGGATTGCTACCTCAAGCTGCAGGACGTGGTGTATCGCCTTATCCACCAGGAACTACAGCGGCTGCTGCTTATAATAATGCATATACAAATACTCTTTCGGTGGCTGCGAGTCAAGCGGCCAGTCTCGGAATACCAACAGCTAGTAAGTTATTCGTTTACTTATTTGTTATCATAATTTTAGTTTAGATTATAAGTTTTAAAAACTTTGCTTGGAAATAATTGTTGTCTAGATAAAGTTTAATATTTTAATTATTAATACGCAAACTTGATAATACATTTTATCAGTTTATTTTGCATACCAGATATAAAATGGGTGTACATGCCTCAATATAAACGTAGCTGCAGCTTATAACATAATTTTCTTTATTTATATCAATTAAGTTACATTGTTTTGTGATTTACCGTGAATGTTAAGTGGTAATTAGTGTAAATAATATTTGCAGTTAAATTGAAATATAATTTATTTATATGATGGAATAGTAGAAACTGACAAATCAAACAGGGTAGAGCTATTACTGTACCTAAATGTGTAATTCATTTATTGATCTACTTTCCTCCCACCATCAGATCAGTGGCAGCACAAAGACTGTATAAAGAGGTCATAATTTCATCCTGCAATAATTATGATTTTCTTACATTTGCTATTACTTAATCAAATTAAAATCATATAAATGGTAAAGTCTTTATGTTTGTTTGCAATTTATGTTTAATGTGGCGTGTTGACTCTTTGTATTTATTGAAATATTCACACATTACAGTTTTTGCACATTGTTGAGTTTGGTTTGATGATTTATACGCTTACTCTAATTGAATGACAGCACAAAATGATTATAAATGTTTTTAATTATCGTTTTTCTAATTAACTTTACTTTTTAAAATTCATTTTCGAATTTGATTTCGAATGAACTCAAAAATGCATGTTCGATTTATTCATATATATCTTTTTTTAATGTTAAAACCAATTGTTTTGTAATTATTAATTTCTTTTTTGTGGCATTTCAATTTTTTTTTAATCTAGCACGTAATTTTTGTATTAAAAATTAAGAAAGCCTAATTTGATTCAAATTAAAATATTTTGTGATATATTTTTTTTTATATTTTGTGTTCTCAAAAGTTACTTTTCCTGAAGGAACTAATGGTGCAAGAATAGAAAACTTAATAGTTAGCATAACTGATTCAACAGGTTGTGTGACTAACCTTACAGGACATCACAACTTAGGATATTAGTTAAATTTTATTCATATGAATATAAATTGTAAATTTTTTTATTAACTAAGAGTAAAATTGTACGTTACAGGCGCAGCATGGTGGTCGATGGCATCTCACTTGGCAGCACAAGATTATCTAGCTCGTATACAAGCCTCAGGTCTCTCTTTTCCAAGTCTTTCCAATCCAGCAGACTTACAATACTCATCGCTGGGACTTTCATCTCTTTCAGGGTATCACAAACCATCGAAAAGTTCAAAATCGTCATCATCGTCACTGCCAAAATCATCTCAGCAAGGAAGTAGTTCAAAAACAAAAGTAACCACCTCCTCGCACAGTAATTCTAAACACGATGTACGTCTGGAATTACCTTCGACAAAAATTAGTTCTTCATCGCCATACAATAAAACAACCACTTCCAGTATAAACACTTCAAAATATTCTTCTAGTTCGGGTTTGCCAATACAATCGAACATTAAATTATCAAGTACAAGTTCTAGTGTGAATAATAATAGTGATAGAAAAACACCGAAACTTAGTGATATGAATTCTATGAAATCTTCAGAAGGATCAAAAACTACAACTGGTCAACAACAAATTTCTAGTATTTTTACTAATCCTCTTAGTATGGCCAGTAATTTGGATAAATGCAGTTCTAGTACCACTACATCTGTTAATAGCAGCATTTGTAGTAGTATGCCAACAAGTATTTTAAGGTAAATTTTTATTTGAGCATTTATAAATTAATGTACATTAAAACTGACTCTAACGTTTACTATTGCATTATTACCATGTGAAATATTTTGATACAAATAATTTTACTCTTCTCGGTAATCATATAGGCCGAGTTACGAATGTAAAAAATAGAGTCAGTTTTAATTTGCATGAGTTGCACGAAAAACATTTCTCTTTATTGATATTCACAAATATTTCTTTGTTACTCTTTTTGAGATTATTTTCTTCCCTCCACATTTTAAGAAGATAAAATTTGATAAAATTGCTTCTAGATAATTTAAGCTGAATAATGCAACGATTATAGTTTAACATAATTACTTGTGATCAGGACTCTCAGGCTTCTAATATACACTAGTCAAATTAAGTTCCAAAAACTTGTCGAAAGTTATGAGGTTGAACTGTCGTTACACTTAATTACCATATCTCGTTTTTCTGTTTAAAGATTTGTAAACAGCAGGGCCCGGATTTTGATGTCCATTGCAAACTTACATATAAATCCTGATCTCGACTTACTTATAAAATAATTCCTAGCTGTTAGGAACAAATTTGTGGTTCTAAGGGTATTTTATATTACTATTTATTAAAATTTATATTATAAAAGCTTATAATTTATTATTATGTATTTAACAAAAATTAATATTTTAATTAATCACATTTGAATTTTTCTATTTTTTTAATGTTTCCAAAATTTCAACTACAGCCGGATTAAGAATTATAACATTATGTAAGTAACACAATAAATAATTAACTTTCGTTAAAAATGTTATTTTTAAAATTTTTTTAGCTTATTTTTAATTTTATAAAAATTTTGAGATTTTTAAAGGCATTAAAATCCAGGTCCCGATAACATCCAAACATAAAGGATACAAGGGCTTGCTAAAGAGTGGGGGAGGGGTTAGGGCAGTTATTCCAACCTGGCTTTTGAAAAATGATTTCTTTAAAAAATATTTTAAAATAAATATTTTAATGTTAGAAACTGATTTTTTGAAATAATAATAATTATGGAATAATATAATTATTATTTTTGCTCATTTTTGAAATGGATTTAAAAATAATAAAAATTACATGTGTGCTTTAAGCATAAAGAGACTTTTCTACTTGGAGTCGATTGAATTTACGCCTTTGAACACGTAAGAATCACTTTCCACCTTTAATATGCAATATAACATTTTAAAAAGTGAGTTAATTAATGTGCTTAGGGCTTGTTGGATTTACCTAATTAATACATTTCAGGTGGTTTTCTCCTTCTCAACCTATTAAAAACTTCCAGCAGCTAATAATTTTTTTCTTAAGAAAGCCACCTCAATTATTATTTAAAGAAGTGTTTTTCTTCTTTATTATTTTATCGTCGGCTACATCTATTTTTCTGCTTTTGCCTTTTTGTTACTTTTTGTTTTTTAAATCGTTCTTTGTTTTTCAAGTTCCTTAATAAGTTCAAATCATTGTCATAAGTATCTTTTTTAAATTTATTTTATTTCTAGCTTCTCTTCTCCCCCCGTTTTAAAATTCGATTAATGTCAATCATTAATTTCCTATTTCTGTAATGTTTCTAATTATTGTAAGTATTTTCTTAAATTTATTTACATGATATATATTCATTTCTATAATTTAAATATTTTAATAGAAATTAATAATTAAATTTTATTTTTAATTCTTGCAATATTGAAAACTGAGAAAATACATTTTGAAACACGAAAAGTAGAAAAGCATTGCTCAGTGTTACACAGAATAATTCATATTACACTTTGGGTTCCCATTTACTTACAAAAATTAAAATAATCCTGAACTATAAAAAAGATATCTAACTCTTGAGTGTTGTAAACCGTGATGCCTGAGAACCCTACCCACGATTTATAATTTTCTTTTTAACTTAATTTAAAATTAACCTCTAAAAATAACTTTGTTTCCTTAGTGCTGCTTTAGAAGGAAACAAGTGAGTAAATTTAACCTAGCAAATTTAAGCACAAAATAAAATTTAACTATTAATTGACATAATTTTTTTAGTGATCCTAGTACAATCTTGGGTGGTGTACGTCTACCTCCAGACACTGAAATAATTAAATATACCTCATCAATTGTCGGCCCTAAAATACCAGGCACTACAAATCGGGGGCGAAAGAAAACGATCTCTTTGGATCCACCATCGGTTAGTGTTCATCCTTCGTTAACAGGCATGGGCATGAATCTTGAGCGACCAGCAAAACGCATGAAACTAAATGTAGGATGTTTAAAGCTTAAGCAAAATTCAAATTTAATTTTGTATTTCTATTATCAGGATCCTCAAGACTTTAGCAATGCAGGAAATTCGTCGAGCGATCGAGTTGAAGTTATCAAATTAGCTCCAACAAATGGTAGTCCGGGTCTTTCTTCTCATAACAATAATTACAGTGAATCGTTAGGCGGCGACACACCTTTAAATTTATCCATGAAGCCAACAAATTCAGCAAATCTTACCAGTTCTTCTTTAAATTCACTTAGCAATATGTCTGCAAATATAGGTTTAGATCGAATATCGAGAAGAAAGCCAGGACCAAAGCCTAGAAAAGTTGTACAATCGCCTTCCCATCTACCTCTAGGTGCACCAAGTGCATCGTTGCAGCAATTGTTTTCGTTAGGAGATTCTCCAAGATCTCCGAGTAGGAACGACGATCCTTCCAATCTAACCACAACGACAATAACTTCTAGTTCTCAATCGACTATTAATTCACTTCCTATCCCAATTCATAAAGACGGTCGGCCGAGAAATCTCGGTCGTGGAATTAGTAAACCTAAGAAAAATACGGTAGCTTCTTTACTGGCTCAAAGCAGAGCTTTAGGTAAACAAAGAAATGAGATTTAACTTTAAAAAATTTAATGTTGCAATAATTATAGGTATAAAACCAATGCCAATTTTGGATCCCAACGCTTCTATGAATCAACAAATATCAGTGTTAAAATCAAACATATTGGCAGCACAACAGCTGATGGCAGAAGCCGGTGGGGATGAGAAAACCTTCAATAAGCTCTTGCAGGAAAAATTTAGGGGTGCTCTAAGCGATTCTAACTCTAGTACCGTAGACGCTTCTACAGATTCTGATAACCTTACAGATTCTAACCAAACAGACTCAGAAATGGAAGTTGAATCTTCAATTTCTCTAAAGAAACCAAAGCAATTTGATATGAATATGTTAAAAGTGCCTTTGGAGAAAGGTATTGGCTCATATTTTAAATTATTAATAATTAGGTAATAAATTTTTTGTTTTGTCAAGGTTGGAAGAGAGAGACTGTGATACGCGGACTTGGGAAGAACGGCAACATTAAGGGAGACGTAACGTACATAGCTCCAAATTCTTTAAATCAGTTTAAGCAGATGTCCGATATTACGCAGGTAATTTATTTAATTATAGTTTAAGTTACTCAAACTTGATAAATTTTTTGTTACAGTATCTAGATTTCCAATTGAGCAACGAATTTACAAAGGATAATTTTACATTTAGTAGTCGGGTAATTCTTGGTGATTATTTACAACCTGTACCGGCCGGAATGACCGTGGAAGGAGGTGATTTTATTCGTTTAACTGAGGACGACGTGAAGAGAAGGTAGCTTTTTTCACAGTTGATTTGGTTTATTTTATTTAAATTTTTTTAATGCAGGCTTGACGAATTGAAATCAGCAGCGCGATCTAATCTAGCAGTCGAACAAAGGATAGTAGTTGCTAGGAGGCAGCAAGCTGCTCGAGCTCAAGCTCGAATGGAAAAAGAACAAGCGAGGTTACAAAGGGAAATGGAGAGATCTGAGAGGCAGGAGGTTGCTAGAAGGGAACGAGAGGCAAGGTCTCAACAATTAGTAGAGGTAATTTGTTTCTTGTAACTGTAGTGTTATAGTCGGCTGCTTTTTTAAAATTGGAAATGGCATAATGTTTGTGTGTTGTTTGAAGTGCTTGTGTTTTGCTTTGTGGAGATTAATGTAAGTCACGCAATATTTTTGTTGGAGATAATATTAATTTTACAAGTCAAACGTTTCACTAACACATTTTATGCAGTAAGACATAAGAAAAATATTTTTAATTTGATTAAAGTATATAGACCTAAAACTTAGCTTACCAAAAGGAGAATCGAAATTTGCTTATAAATCTTCTTTCTTTTAATCTTTTACTTACATTTTCTATTTATTTCTAATAATTCTCTTTATTTTAACTTGATTGCATTTCAAACTTATCTGAAATGTGCAAATAAAATTTTTAATATAAATTATACTGCACAACAAAACATTTTCATCGTTGTTTACAAACTATTTCACCAATAGGGTCGCAAGCGTCTAGCATTCACACTTGAACAGAAAATACAAATAATATCAGAAATAGAAGCCGGCAAAACAAAATCGGATGTATCACGAGAATTAGGTTTGGCTAGTTCTACAGTTGCCACTATTTGGAAGAATCGTATTAGTATTATTAATGCTTATAATTCGGAAAATTTTACCCAAGATTGTAGTGGAAACGTCCTCGAAATTGACAAACCAGTGTTTCATAATTCTAAGAATTTTACCAATGGTGCTCTTTCGTGCACCGATAATGATACGGTATGTTTAGTTAAATGAACCGGTATTAGGTTTTAAACAATACTAACTTGCTTGTTGCACAGTTTACAGCGTTTATTGCAAATTTGCAATATTTTTTTCTAGTGCAACTGTAAAATTAATACAATAGCCCCCCGCTTGACTTCATTTTTAATGTAGAAAATTGAATTCATCATTCATTATTTTATATTTTAACCTCATACAGTACTAATTTACTCAATACCAATTTTTCAACATTGTAAATTTAAAATGCGGTAAAATTCAAAAAATTGTTTGAGAAACCAAAAATTTTGATCATATGCATGATCAAAATGTTCCAACTTGAGAGCTCTATTCAGTGCTCGATTGAGTAATTTGTGTTTCTAATTTTCCCATAACAATATTGTGTAAACTGAAAAGAACAATTCGGGGATTCCCAAACCCTTGTTTTCATATTACGCGATTTTATATAAATGGCATAAAAACATTAATTACTTGCTATAAACACTCATAAAATATTTAATGCTTAAGCGCATGATTTTGTAACGATCATTAATAATAACGTAACATTTTATATCTCTCGTGTGAGGAATTCATGGACTTTGAATTTGCACATGAAAAATAGTAGAGATATGAAATGAGTTTGACAATTTAAATGTTGTTTCTGTTATTTGATGTTGTGATGTTGCATGACAGGCTAGGCGTAAACGACTTGAAGAGTTGGAAAAACACAAGCAGGTAGAGCAGCTAAGGAAGCAACAGGTTTGTTGATTTGTTAATATTTTGCGTTGCAATGCTTTTCATGTATCTGCTAGTGTTTATATAATTTGTATTGTGCTTGCATATTTAAAATTGCTTACAAAATGTATCCCCAAAAATATGAATACTACATACTTTTGTTTTTTTCCAAAAACAAGAAGATTGTGAAGATATTTTTTGGGATTTGATAATTATTCATAGTTTGTATTTCAAAACTATAAGCTTCAATATATTAAATTTTTTACAAAATTACTAAAAGGTTAATTTTGTGTTCTGCTTTATGTTGAATTTTTTTTATCTTACGAAAAAGTTTTTTTCTTAATTTTTTTATTCTTGATTAAGATTTATATTAGAGCAAATTAATCAAAGTAAGGTAAAAATTTTATCTTGTAAAATTAATTTTGTGTCTTTTAAAACTTGCAATACCTATGCATAATTTGCTTCGACCTCACTTGGAAGATTATGACCATATGTGTAGGCAATAGTTATTTCCTCTTAGAATTTATCTTGTTTTTTCTTGTTGAATTTTCTAAGGTATCCTAGATTTTCTCTGATTTCCTAAAATTTTCAAAAATTTCCCGAATTTCCTACACTATCTTAAATTTTCTATATCCTAATATTTCCTAGATTACCTGCACTACTTTCTTTTTTTTCTTATTTCTTATTTCTTATTTCATAAGATTTTGTAAAATTTCCTCCAATTTCTCTACACTTATACACCAGATTTCCCTAGCGATTCCCTTCTCGGTTTATAATATTGTCAACTGATAACTATTTCTTCTCACCATTTGCTATGTTGAAAGGAGATTAGAAGAAAAAGTAATATCTTTCAAGGACAACAATGGAAGATTCATATTCAGTTTAACTGAGAATTCCTATTAAATTCACAATTTTCTACTAATGTCAACTCAGGGTAACGACAAATATAGGAATAAAATATAAGTGAATATAAATTTTTATAATACCATAAGAAGTTAATTTTTGAACTAAAAAGTATTTGTGTGTTTTATCGTGATCGATTTAATATTTTTATTTTGTTACAGGAAAGAGAGTTAAAGCGTCAACAAGCTGCAATTATAAAAGAACAGGTGAGTTGCTTTTTATTGTGTAGCTATTTTCAAATGTGTGTAACATACTTTTTCATTTAAAAATTAATATTTGTTTTAGCTTTTATTCTTGATATTTGTTATTCACGTAACTCATTCATCATTTTAGATAGATCTGGTAACTGTAGATTTCCAAAGTTTTTGTTTGTTTAGTATATACCTAGTAGGTTTGAATTTTTTCCCTAATTTTGTGAAACGCACAGTATTTTTAACTATTACCAGTACCTTCAGTTTGGAATACCTATTCAATCGAGTTGTGGAGATTATTTAAAATGTAATATTTAAATTATGTAAATTGTAATTTGAGATTGTGTAGTAAAATGTGTTGCGATTTGTGGCTTGTGTATATAATGAAAAGCTGTTTCTATTCCTAGATGTACATACAGGAGATCAGTAAACAGCGAGAAATGCTCTACACTGTCGAATTGGTATGGTCTAGTAACTGTTCACTCTTTCGTTACCATTTTTCTTTTGCACTCTGTCTCTTGTGTAGCTTTAGTGTTATTAATGTCTCATGTGACTAATTTGTGTAGTTTTGAAGTTTTTTAAATTTTATGTGGATTTATTTGTCGATATTTCTTTTATCAAATTGGTGTTTGGGATATCCGAAAGATATGTTAACTATTTTTATGAAAAGAAGGTCAAGATTGAAAATTTTAAAGTAAATAATTAACGAAAAGAAAATTTTAATTCACATTTTCGATTATTCGAAAAGCTTACTAATTTTAATTTTATATTAATTTTATTATTTCTCAGCTGCATGCAATTTAAAATTATCGGGATTTGGTGTTATTTTGTTACTGAAATAAATTTTATTTAACTAGGAACGAGAACGCCGCAGGCAACACATGGCACTAGTCAAAGCTCTTGAAAATAGAAGAAAATTAGAAGAACGCGAACGTAAAAAGCAACAGGTGTTGGCGGAAAAGCAAGCTAGTAGAGAGAAAAAAATGGAACAGAGACGCATCGAAATGGAAATTTTAACAGAACTGAGAAAGCCGTGCGAAGATTTAGAATTAAATCAAAAACCGCTGCCCGAATATAATAGAATACCAGGCCTTAAACTATCTGGTAAAGCTTTTGGAGACATTTTAATGGTTTTCGAATTCTTACACAACTTTGGCGAAACACTTGGTTTTGATATGGAGTCTTTGCCGACGTTAGATTCATTACAGCAGGCCTTATTATATAACGACACGTCGCCCGAAGCCGAAGAAGAACTCTTATCTGTTATGACGCATTTGTTGGTGTGTGCCATAGAGGATCCCGGAATTCCTAATCCAGCAAGACACACAACAAGTCTTGGGCAAACATTGAGGCAAGCAGATATAACACATGCAAACCTTTCGGAAATTCTCAGAATTTATTTGTATGCTAATGCAACCGGCGAAGTGAAAGCTCTAACGGGTGTTCATTTCGAAAGGGAACGTGAAAAACGCGTGGCAGATCACCATCAAAGTGGTTGTGAAATGCAACAAACGATGCAGTTTGGTAAAAATGTCACATATTATGAGATACTTCATGAAAACCCTACGTGGAAGATGTCCGATATGCTGAAAGTATGTTAATGATTAAATTTACGCTTTGACAATATTAACTAACTTATTTTTCCTTTAGGATAAACCGTTTTTGGCGTTGTCTCCAACGGATAAAGCTGCAATGTTAGCCTTTATTTGTAATGAACTTTTACAAAATAAAGCCGTTCTTCGTCAAATTGACGGTTCTTTAGAAAGCGTTGCACAGCTTAAAAAAGATAGGTGGATTTTAGATGCCAAAATAAGAAAGTGAGTATCTAGTTTGCAATTTAAAAAATATAGTTTTACCTAAAAATCTCTTTTTTCACAGATTGAGAATGCTGCATAGTCGAAAGGTTCGATCGGAAGCGGTAGAAAAAGCACAAGCCAAACCGGACGGAATGGAAGTGGGTGAGACTGCATTGGATTCTCCAGCTCTTCATAAAGACGATTTATTGGACGATGAAGAAAATGAAATGAGCGAGAATGAAAGCTTAGGAACACAACCGGAAGAGGTACGTTGATCATTTTAAGAAAATTGCATTTTGTTTTAATAAATTTTAATTTAATAGGAAGAAGATAATAAGTTATCGGGCGAAGAGTTGGGTAAAAAATTAGAAAAATTTGTAAAACAATCTGAAGTTCAGTTACAATCTTTGAATTGTTCCACCCAACAATTGAGGGCTAACTGTTACGGACAAGATCGCTACTGGAGGAGGTATTGGTCATTGCCTAAAGCTGGAGGAATCTTTATTGAAAGTATGGAATCGGCTGATCCCGAAGTGTTTCTCGAATGTGAAAAAGAAGATCAGGCTATGGAAATTACATCTGAAATTGTTGACGAAGTGAAAGACGTTAAGCAAGAGGATGTCGTTGATATCAGTGAAAATGTTAAAAGTGAAAGTGATACGTTGACCCAAAATGGTGCTGTAAATGACAATGAACACAGAAAAACGCCAAATAGGTTAGATGTTGTTGAAAATGGTGATATCGGCGATCAGTGTGAACGTGAACGAAGTTTAGACGAACTTCGAAAGAGTGTAGATAAAATTGTGCAAAGTTTAGACAGTAATGTCGATTTAAATCACGGTAATGAAACAGAATCTCAAGATATATCAATAAAATTGGAATTGAATCATACGAATAAAGACGAACTACAACTTAATCATGTAGATGAGGTTAAACTGAAGATTGAACCGAGCGAAAATCAAGTATTTACGAAAAAATTAAACATTTTTGAAAAGTTGGGCGAATGCATGGAAAGAGAAAATAGAACAGAAGATGATTTAAAGACAGAAATTAAGGCCGAAGTTAAAGAAGAACTTAAAAATGAGATATTAAACGAACTAAAAGTTGATTTTAAATCTGAAATTAAAGCTGAATTATTAAAAACCGAAATTGATGACGATAAAATCGATAGCGAAACCAAATGGTTTAGTATTTTATCTAGGGAAGGTTTATCTTGCGAAGGTACTCATTTAGCTCAAGGAAATAAATGGGAAAACGGTGTTGGTTTATGTTCTCGTGAAAACATAACCGAATTGAAAATTCCTGTATTTCCACCGCCTAATAGTTCTTCCTGCTATTTTGCATGTGATAGTCCTGGACCTTTGCAAATGACGCCAGAAGAGGGTGTCCAATTGGAGTACATAAAAATACATGGGATGCCCAACGGTTGTGAACGTAAACCAATTCCTCTTGATAAACGGTACAGTTGGTGGAGGATATTTGACACAGAACAATTAAAAACAGTCTTGGAAAACTTGCATGTGCGTGGTGCTAGGGAAAGAGAATTAAAGAGGACCTTTTTGAGTACCATGCAAAGTATGTACGAAAGGCAGGGAAAGGTGTTTATTGAAGATGGACAAAAGGACGCCACCGATTTGACTTTAACAGTTTGTGATGACGTAGAAATGGGTGTCGACGACATTCCCAAACCTGACACACCAGGAACTTGGAGTTCGTCTGTTGCTCATAGAGTCGATACGTTTTTATTTGAACAGGTAAGTCCTTTTTCACCTTTCAAAATCAAGTTTCAACTGAACACAACTGATAATTTTACTTAAATTGTATATTTTATTATTTTTAGGTGGAAGCATTGGAAGATAAAGTGGCTAATGCAAGTATGCAGGTTAAAGGGTGGAGAATACCAAATCGTGATACTCTTGAAGCTTCGGTAGGCCAAATAGTAGCGATTGCAAAACACAGACTGGCAGCTTTAGAAGCTGCAATAGAACGACGATACCTTAAACCACCTTTGGGTATCAGGTATGTTTGCATAAAAAAATTAAGTTGAGGTTTCTAACTTTTAAACTTGCCCTCAGCACTGGAGATCCAAATTTAGCGGCAATAGCACAAGAAGCAGCAGGAGGTTCTGCTCCAGTTCAAACTATTCCAACTTTGGATGATATTCCTAAAGGTTTAATTGTTTGGCGCGAGGCTGTTAATAGGAGTCAAACGTCTGCACAATTGGCAATGTGTCTCTACACTTTGGAAGCGTCCATCGCATGGGACAAGAGTATTATGAAAGCAGTGAGCCACTCTCATGTTATTACTAAACAGAGAGCTCGCAATTATAACACCAAGCTCAGTGTGGGTGCTTGCGCTTTTTATCATTTATTTCTATTTTCATAATGCAAATTGGGGAATTAAAAAATATATTTATTTTTGTCTCCGATATTAGGCTTGATTGACACTTTTATTTTGTACAAAATTAAAGCTCATTTTGAATGTTTTAACTAATTTAATGTAAGCAATAAATATATTTGTATTAATTTTCTTACGATGCATCTTTTGCACTGTAAATTGATTAATTTTAATTTAGTTAGCATTATCCCAATTGCATTAATTATTTTAATTGCACTTATATTTTTTTTAACTTTTTATTGGCTGTGCAACTAACATTTTACTAATCTTTCTTACTTTACAAACTTATATTTTATATTTTTGTTTTTAATTACGTTTATGTATTGCAGAATTGCCAATTTTGTCAAAACGGAGATAACGAAGATAAGTTATTGTTGTGTGATGGTTGTGATAAAGGATACCATACATATTGCTTTAAACCAAAAATGGACAACATTCCCGAAGGCGACTGGTACGTTAACTATATTATTATAAAGAAAATTGCTCTAGGAATTCTTTATTCTCTTAGGTACTGTCACGAGTGTATGAATAAGGCAACGGGTGAACGAAATTGTATAGTCTGCGGTAAAAAGCAATCTTTGACTGCTACTCGCTTATTACTTTGCGAAATTTGTCCTCGTGCGTACCACACAGATTGTGTCAGACCTCAGTTAAACAAGGCACCTCGAGGCAAATGGTACTGTTCGAATTGCATTTCAAAAAAACCACAAAAAAAGGCCGCAGTTCGTAAAAATCACGTTGTAAAACCGAAAGATAATGAATCGTCCGACCATCCTCCTGCTAGGTAAAGATCTAAAAATTTAAATCAATTACTCACTGATTTTGTGTTTTTTTACTCAGCCCAGCTCCGTCGCACAGTTCGGCAACAACAAACGAAGATCAATTGCAGGCAAACGATCTTAACAATTTAAGCAATGCTAGTTCTCCGTCCACTCAAGGCAATCGCAAAGAACGGGTTTCTAAAAAATTGCTTAAGGAATTGGCGCCATGCAAAGCTATTTTAGAAGATTTAGAATGTCACGACGATGCTTGGCCATTTTTATTACCAGTTAATACCAAACAGTTTCCAACATACAAAAAAATTATAAAGAATCCCATGGATTTGTCTTCGATTAAGAAACGACTTCAGGATGTTCAGTAAGTATTTTTGTGGTTATCACTTTTTAATTTTATTTTGATTTTTCAATTACTTACACTAACTTTCTTTTTAAATAACATTAAGTCGATATAAAATTTGTTCTTATTTCAATTTTTTTAAATTAGAAATGCTAGAAATTTAAGGTAAGTGTTAGTTGTGATAGGCATTCATTGTGCAGGTCTACAAATTAAAACTTTTTAGAGGGGTTAGCCAAAATTACTTTAAAATTTTATCAGAATAAAATGTATTTTTTTGTATGAACAGAGTTGTTCTCTCTTTGGAAGAATCTGTATTTTTATCAAGATCGGGCCTCCCACGACAAACTTGTCAGATTTTAGTTAGGAATTTAGCAATCTTTTTATACTAAAATTTTTGGGTGTTTTTAGCAATTTTCTAAACTTAACTTATACAGTAAAATTCCAAACATGTAAAAAAACCATAACAAAGCATAATTAATGGTAGGATATCATGTAAAAAAATTATTTTATTTGATATTCTATATTGAAATTTAAGTGTCGGAGTGATATCTTCAGGGATATTCCCACATTTGGGAAAAGATATTTTCAATCGGTGTTATTGTTTAGAGATTATTTATTTTTTAATTTTTTCTATACATTTTTGTAAAATTTGTACAAAATGAATTATTTGATATAATAATAATCATTATTATGATGTTAAGTCAAAATGTGTTACTACTCGAACTAAATTTAAAAATCTGAATATTTACAATAAAAATTATTTAAATACAAAATCAGCTATAAATTTCAATCATCAGCTGTTCAGTTATTATATTAAAAATTAAAATTAAAAAATATTAGAAATTTAGAATTTTAAGACAAGTAGGAGGCATCCTTTTGGTTTAAGTGTTTTTATTTTATGATTTTACTGCTAAGAGTGGGCTACTCTGTGTACAAATAGTAATTTTTGCAAACTCCACACTAAATGTAGACTTGTGATATTTCATTGTTGATCTATTCAAATTTGAGAATAATAAATTGATACTACCAATATCTTGGAATTTCGCTATTTCAATATTTTGTTAGCATCTTAAAGAAATTGGGCCATAAAAAACTATTCTAACAAGATATTTTTATATTCAGTTATAAATCAAAGGAAGAATTTTGTGCAGATGTAAGACAAATATTTAATAACTGCGAAACATTCAACGAAGACGACAGTCCGGTGGGAAAGGCTGGTCACTGCATGCGTCAATTTTTTGAATCTCGATGGAACGAACTCTGTCTCTCTAATAGTTGAGGTTTACTGTTTCCTAAGAGGCCATATAATCGAAGAGGAAGACCTCCAGAAAATAGTGAATAATTTTACGTAACATTATGACAAGCGTAATATGTACAAAATTTTATATTATAATAAAGAAAGACGTTGGTGGGTGGTGACAAATTGTGATGCATTTATTTAAATTTTGAGACGCACTAGTGGTGACTTGAACAATCACTGGCCAATTCACTATTGCAAAATTTAGTAATTACTAATAATTGTTACATTAAAACTTAGTTTTGTGGTGATAAAACGAAAATGAGCGTGTGAATGCTTGCGATTTTAAGCTTTTGATTGTTGTCTAATATTATAATAATAATTGTAATTGTATATTTGTAAACAATCTTGCATTACAAAGTAATAAATACTTGACCTACTTTAAAAAATCAACACAAACGACATTTGTGATTCTATTCGTTAAAATAAATCTTTAATATTACTTTGTAACATAGGTGTATTTTTGATAGTCCTTTTTTGTACTGTACCCAAGAAATTATTTAATATTTATTTAGTTAGTTAAATCAATATTGGTTTTTAAGATTAATGAACTGACTCTCGATGTATTTTCTTTTTAATTTATTTTATAAAAGTACACGAAATGAGCGTAGGTAATTTTATAAACTATTTTTAGTATTTGTACTTCCGAATACATTTTATATTCTTTCGAATACATACTAATAATTGTTAGTAAATTATTTAAAAAATGTTTCTTTTCCTTCTAATTAGAAATTTAAGTTGCGATAATCAACGGTAAATAATAGTACTTAATTAATGGTTTAATATTTCGAACAAGTCTGAACCGTGCTCAAAACCAAGTTCAGGATTTATTAACACAAAACGAACAAATGAATGTCCCCTTGTTACTTAAATTATGTATGTAAAAAGTTGAACATAGTTTTTAAATAATGTATTATTAAAATTATGTATGTCATTAGTAAACTAGTTCGAAATAGTACTGTTACTGGTACTTTGCGATACATAGAACTAGTATGTATTCCGAGTGTAAGATATTTATATTAAATATATTTAATTATAAATGTCTTATGTGTTTTTCATTGAATTCACTTATTATTATAGGTAATCTTTCCTAATCTATAAACAGGGAAAGGTTCTGTCCCATTTTTTTCTGGACGGCAATGGCCAAGATAGTAGGCTAACCAGATGACCTTCCCTTGGTTCAAGTATGAAATTTGTTCTATTTACTATTTATAAAGATATTTTCTTGATTGGTGATTGAGGTGACTGGCACTATAACTATAAGTGATAAATAACAACACTTCCAAGAGGACAGATCTACTACTGACGGAATATTTATAAATTATAATACGACAGTTGGTAGAATAAGTAATTAAATATGACAAACCACTGTACCTATATTTTGGTGACTTCCCATGGACATTCGATAGGGTAGGAATAATGCAGTCCACCTCAAGTATGGAAATATGTAAGTGAGGTTACAGTTACACTATAGGTACTGTCAGGTAACGTTGGGGGGCCGAAATTAGAATGCCCTATCTGAATAAAACCTTAAGTACGGGCCTGAATAACAAGTTATATAACTAACTCGAGCGCAGAAGGGAAGCCTGTCATCTATTGTAAATGTATGCCAATTTGCCTTATCTACAAATGGCCGCCAGTTGACATTGGGGCTTTACTTCTGTTATATTGCATGTATTAGGAGTTGAGTATCTGATAATATCTAGCCTTTAGATAACTACCCGTGTGTAAATGTGAAACCTGTCATATTAGTGAAATGTATTACTGATTTGCCTTTACTACAAATGGCCGCCAGGCTTCACTTCTATTACATTGCATGTATTGGGAGTTGCTTATCTAGCCTTCTATATTAACATCTATGGTTATGTTTTAAGATTTGACAGAAGTTTGACTGTCAAACTTTGACAGTCAGTAAACATAACCTTACTAAAGTAGATATTGAAAATTTTTAAAAATGGATCAACCACCGCAAGAAAATGTCTATAGGAAAATGCTAACTGTTGCTATTTCTAGTATTTTAATAGAATTAGGTGCAGATGCATCTGATCGTGACGTGCTCGGAACGCTTACCGAAATGATGCAGTGCTGTAAGTTTTAAGAAAGTTTTTAGTGCTCTTCTTTTGATTTATTCTATTGTAGTTATCAGCCAGGTCGGATTAAGCAGTAAAAATTATTGCGAGATAAATGGTCGCAACGAACCATTCTTAGCTGACATCGTTTTGGCTTTTGTCGATATGGGTAAATATAGTAAACTAACTGAAAGACAACTTGATGTGAATGTGTTTGTGTAGGTCTTGATTTCAGTTCATTATCACAATATATTAAAGGCAGTAAGCACATTGTTTTACCTCCCATGCAACAACAACAACCTCAAAAGCAAATAAATATGTTACAGGCAGGGGCTAAACAACCTTTGCCTAGTCATATTCCTCAACATTTACCCAGTTTTCCAGACTCGCATGCTTACATTAGAACACCCGTAAGTTAACTATACCTCAAAATATAAAACAATAATCAGTATTTTATTTTTTTGCTGTAGACCCACAAACAACCAGTTTTAGACTATGAAGCTATTCGAGAGAAATATGCTGTTCAAAAAAAAGACATGGAAAAGGCACTTACCAAATTTTTAGCCAGAACAAATCCTATTCACAACTTGTTTGATACTGACGAAGCTAATATCTTTCCATGTGAGTATTCCTATACAATCAACTTCCCCTAGATCGAATTTTTTAATTCGGACCTTTTTAAATCAAATCCATTGCTTGCAAGAGTGAACATTTTCTAACAAACTCACTGTGTCTACCCTGACTGAACTTTGTTATGGCAGTAAAAAATTTTCAAAATTAAATTAAAAGTATTCCAGGGAAAGTACCTCATGACCCTCCATTGCCAAATTTTAAATTTTATTTAAGAGTTTCGCGATCTAAATTAATTGAAAACCGTTGTGATATTGTGTTAACTATGTATAAAAATTTCTTTTGAACAATTGGTGTAATATTTTCTTTATGTAAGTGAATGAACTTTTTTTTCATAATATTTTTTATAGTTTTTTCCAAAGGGTAAATATCTTGAAAATTTTGTGTGCAATCTTTGGAATTCCATGAAAATCGCTGGAATTCTGTGGAAATTGTTAAAATTCCGAGTCCTGTGTACAAATTTTTTTTGAGATATTTGGCCCTTGGTTAACTAACAATTCACTTGTTTATTATTTATTCCAGTTTTTTTCTGATTTTCTCTAACTCAAACAAATGTAATGCATTATGGGAATTCGATTTAGAGAGAGTTGACTGTAAAAACAAATTTTTCGATTACCTAGCAGTTTTTAAGTTTCCAAGGTAAGTTAAACATCTTCTAATTTTATGCCTTCGATTACAGTAATAGCTTGTAAGCCATCATTTCCGCCTTATCTAAATGCGTTATTACCTCAAGATCAGATATTTGATCCGGAAGATCTGGAGTATGATCCAAAAAGCCAAGTGGAAAGTCATTCACCAAAGAAACGAATTAAATCTGAATCTAAATTATCTGATAGTAAATTGGCCACTGACGATGAAGAAGAAAATACAGAAATTAATGTAAAAATTGAAAAAGAATCTCCAAATTGGGAAATCGATAATCCTTATTTGGCTGCCACAAAGTTGCCCCCAAAATAATATCGTAATAACGATTGTTGTTACATAATTTAATTTATTCGTCAAATTTTTAATTTTGTTGACTTGATCTCCGATAAAAAAAAGTTGTTTTTTTAAATGGAATTTATTGTAATAATGAAAATAACAGGAATATAATTTATTGTATAAATAAAAAACACAACTTAACAAATTCTATCATTATTTACCTCTTATAAGAAAGTAAGTAAGCCATTTGCAAAATGGATACTAGCATTATAATTGTTATCTGGTTGCTCGATATATACACAGAACTTGATACCAACGGTTGAAATAACATTGTATCTTCTTGATCGATATTCCATCCTATAACGCTTTCATCTCGATTTTGTACTTTTAACCATAATTGCAGTGGTTTAAAATATTTCAACATTGCATCAGCAGAAATTCGATCCGTTTGACCTTTGGTTAACATTCTTATAACATCTTTCCAATGTCTCGCTTTTCCCACTTGCATTGCTTCACTGTAAATTACAAATTTGGCATAATTAATTTGGTTTGTCGAATATTAATTTATGTTACCCTAGAAGTCGTCCAGCTTCTCTAGATCTATAAATATCGCAGGTATGTAATTGACCTGTATGACCGGCAGCATTGCATAATGCATCAAAAATTTGAAACTCGAGCAATAAAGACACATAGTAGTTTATGTAAGGCAAATCTGCAACTATATGCTTCTTTGATGCGGGATCTAAGTGATGTGGTTTGCGTTGAGTTGGAGGAATTAAACCTTGATAACGAAGTCTCAAATCCCACCAAGCTTCGTTCATACCATCAACTCCATCACGAAAGACTCGATATCTCCACTGAAAATTTAAAAACCTGTAAAAAAATTTCTACTACTTTAATAAATTTACCTGATCCACTAAATAAGCAAAAGGAGCATATGCTACTTTTTGTAACGCCATTAACATCAAAAAGTTTGTGTTGGTTTCAAAGGAATCTGTCCGGTTATTAAACAAACCGATTTTACGCAGGTGTGTTGGATTCACCACAGATAGAACAATGGCATTTGCTATTCCTTCATGAAAACCTACACAGTAAATGTTAAGATTTGTTTTTAATTTAGAGCGATTTTTGAAAGTTACCTGGATTTGCGCCATCCCTGAATAGAAACGGTTGTTCGGCATAATTCAAGTAGTACTGGATGTGAGCCATTTCGTGATGGGCGGTTACTAAATTTTCTGTATTTAAATCGGTGCATTGTTTAATTCTGAAGAATAAAAAAAATTTAATATTAAAAATTCCTTAGCTTCAAGGAAACAAATTTTAATTTTACCTAAAATCGATTCCATTGCAAAAATCCCACGCACTCGCTGTACATTGAACCTTTTTGTTATTAGATTTTTCCAACATAGAATGTCTCCAAAATTCTGGAGGCATAGATTTTAAACCCAACGATGTGTAAAACTCTTCTGCAACTCGAAAAATTCTACAAAAACGATTAGTAAATCTATAATACATTTTTACATAAGTGAACATTTACTTTGATGGATTAAATCCTAGTCTTAGCATTTCATTTGTAACATCCACATTCTTATCTAGAGGGTACGGTAATAAAATATCGGATATTTTGCTCCAGTCTTGTGCCCATAAATCTCCTAATAACTGTGCGGGTATTGGACCATCTGCTCGAATAAATTCTGGTCCATACTTGATTAATAATTTTCTTCGAACATAGGTAAATAATTCCTTATAAAGGTCTTGCAGGCTTGTCCATGTTTCAACTAATTCATGACCAAAATCGTCATCTTCGTATACATGTTTCATTTGGTCACCGGCATCGTTGAAACCTAAAAATAAAGTTTAGTAAATTTTAAATAATAAATTGAATTTTTTTACGTACCGTCCATTCGTGCGGCTTGGTTAGCAAGCTGCACGTATCTCATAAACTTATTTTTTAACGGTGGTCCAGTATTTTCGTGCCATTCTTCCCAAATATGTTGCAATTCCATTGGATTCCGAGAATGAGTCATTAATTGATTTATATCGGGATCTAATTCTAAATTGCATGCTTTTGGATCAACACCATTATAAGGACATAGTCGAACGTTATTATAAACATCTTTCATTTCTGATATTAGATGATATATCTAAAATTGAAATTCGTTTAACACAATTTCAAGACCATAATATAATAATTACTTCGTTATATTTTTCATCGCTTAAGCTGGCTCTTCCTTTTGTTACGAGTAAATTAAAGTGTCTCTTTGCTACAGGATCGGGAAGACGAGTCCAATCAAATTCAACCGCTTTTTTCCAGGATACTTTGTCAAACTTTGCTTTATGGGTTTGCTCTTCCACCATTCTTCGTTTATTATTATCCGTCATATTGGTAGCATAATTCCATCTGGCCATTGTAACCCGAAAGCACATTTCTGATGCTTCGTTATCGTATTCTCTTAAAAATTGTAAAGCTTCTCCCAAATTTGCATTTGTTCCCTAAATTAGCATAACAAAAATGTTTTAGTATTTAATTGCGCTGTAATGTATTATTGTTCCAAATAAATTATATATAGTGAAAAACAGTTAACCTTTATGGTCAACAAGCATAAAGATGGTACCAAGATATCAAATATTTTAAATTTGCATAAACTTTAGAACTTTAAGAGCGCAATTATTTTTTACATAATCTTGTATTGACCAAATATCAACAAAAAACCAATAAGCAGTTTAACAAAATATATATGGCGCTTAGAGTTTTTTAAATGTTTAGCTGGGCAATCGAAATGTTTTTAAAGTAGCCGGCTTCTTATAATTAAATAATTCATTATACCCATTTAAATTTAGAAATTACAATATCTATTAAAAAATGCAATAAACTAAGTATATTACAATTTCCTATTATTTCATGGCTAATTTATCACCATTATAGTAGTTAATCGGCGAGAAGGTGACCAAATAGGAGATTATTATTATTTATTATATACCTGGTGATCCATCCAGTGTCCGTTTTAACCTACGGAAAATATGTTTTGGTATCGATCAGAAAATTGTATTATTAAAACTTAAATTTTTTTCTCGATTTTTATTAGAAAATATTAATTTAAAAATTTTATATTTATAAAACCCATATTTTGTAAAGATTACTTCTTCAAAGAATTATTATTTGTTTATTGTTTTTACAAATTTTAAGTTTAGGTGGCCCTACGGAAAAATTACTTTTCAAATTCAAATCAGCAATTTTATCAATAGAAAATGAGACAGCTAGAACTTTACTTAATAAAACAATTTAGCCCAACATAGGAAATTAACATGTAAAAACTTATTTATGCAAATTCCTGCTTCCCTAATTATTTTAGAAAAAAATTGAAAAACAAAATAAAATAATGCAGAAATATAAACTACGAATGATAAGAGCATTGATTTCATCTAGCTTTTACTTAAAGGTCAAAAAATGCTTTTGAAATTGATAAAATTTTCATTTATCAGACTGGCCAGGTAAATTTCCAATGTAATTATTATTGAATTTATTACATGGTCAGCCGAGCCGGATTAAGGGGGGGGGGGGCTAAAGCGGCTGCAGCCCCGGGCTTCCAATTTTCTAGGGGCCTCAAAAAAATTAAAGCGACAAAATTTAAATCACTAAAGATTACATTTGATCTAAGCGCTGTTGACCTTCAAAAAATCTAAAAAATTTGCCTACGGCGCATTTTTTTAAAACGTGCAAGACCAAGGGGCCTCCAAAAAGAGTTAGGCCAAGGCCTCGCATATCCTTAATCCGGCTCTGATGGTCAGTCTGTTAAATGAAGATTTTAACGAATTTCAAAAACATTTTTTGACTCTTTAAGTAACAACTCTAGATGAAATCTAATGCTCTTATCATTCGTAGTTAATGTTTTTTGCGCAATAAAATTGTAATTTTAAATTTTAAAATTATCATTTTAAAATGATAAAGGGGGCCCGCTGTGACCCACTTGCACCAGGGCCCGGCTTTGACTTGTTACGTCCCTGCAACACGTTAGAGCTATGAATGTGAATTTATACTTTCGAATCTTGGCGCTGTTAGCTACTGTGCTTAGTAACGTAACTAGAGCATGGTAAATTCATTAAAAGTAAAAATACAGTAGAATCCGCTTAATGTGATCACGGATAATGTTATCAGTCGGTTATTGTGATCATTTTGACTGGGAACCGGCCGCTTTAATCACTTTACATACAAAAACCACCGGATAATGTGATCAAAAAGCCGCTTATTATTATCACTTTCAAGGAATTTCCTACACAATATTCTCTTTTTCGAAGTATCTTTTTCTGATTGGTCATTGAAATTTTATATATCTTTACAAAACACGTCACTCGTTTTAATTTCTATACAGAAACGATTAAGTTTCCCGTTTCATGGCGTGTTTCTATTTTTATTTTGATAAATATGCACTTTGCTTTATGCATTTTAATTTAAGTTTAGTTTATTCTTGCTAAATTTACCTAATTCTTCTTAAATTCATTTTTTCTGAAATTTGCTTATTGTTATCAGTCGGTTAATGTTATCAAAATGTTCTTGGCCCAAAGTGATCACATTAAGCGGATTCTATGTATTACAAATGAAAAAAAAAATGATAAAACCATTATTTACATCTTAGTGGATATAATCAATTATTATACTATAATTTTCTATTTATAATAATTCTTTTTACAATACGCTACTTCAAAAATGTATCTGAAATACTCCTCCTACATATCTTAAACGATTTTGACCTGTAAGCTTTCTATCTGTTCCAAATGCAGTTTTCACATCATTCAAATACTAGAAGGCCAGGGCGGCCGAAAGGCCGCCTGGACTGCTAATTTGTTATTAACATTATACAAAATTTATGTCATGACGATTTCAATTATGACTTAACTCTTCTCTAATAATTCGAAAACGATAGAAAATGATTTTTTAAGTGTTCCTGTTTTTGCCTTTGTTATTTTTTTTATATCGCGATGTTTTTGAGTTGTTGCGAGAAGCCGATAGAGAAAATAATACCAATCTTGAGATTTCCTATCTATGTAGGTTAGCACCTACCATTATGGAGGAAAGAGGAAACCTCTTAAAATTAGGGGCGGACTGCGGACTGATCACAAAGGTCACCGAATCAAGAGTAATGTAGCCGATTTTTTTATGCCATCACTGTCTTATTTAAGTTAAGATAGTTTTTTTCAAAATTAAGTTTTCTGTTCCTGGATACAAATTTTCGGTTTTCTGATTATGTAGGTGTTATAAAACAAAATTTCATAGTATCTATTGAGTGAAAATTAATTTTATATGAATTTAATAGAATGCACGCAGAGTTAGATTTCATTTCAGCCCCCCCCCCGAAAAAAATTCTGGATCCGCCCCTGACAGACAACGAAGAGAGGTGTGCGACACACAAAAAATTTATTGATGCTGCAGTGTCAATTAACAGAACTTGATTTGACAAAAAATGGTACTAATAGTACCATGGATATAGCCATTAACCCATTTCGGCTCAAGCGCCTAGGACGTTGGAATTTTATTATGAAATTTTCAGGAATGCCTTATTTTAGCTAAAAAATTATATTTTCATTAAAAATTTTTTTTTTAAATTTTAAAATGTTTCGTTTTTTTAACATTTTTTCTCAAGAACCATGTGAACCAAAGGACAGAAAATGGAAAAAGTTGAGAAAAAGTATTTTTAACAATAAATATTTAGTTTATAATAAAATAAATCTTTTATTTCATCTTTCATTTTGTAAAATCATATTAAAATAATTAGTCGGGTGCCAGTTACCTCCTACAAGTAATTTACTTCTTACTTTGACCGCCAAGTAAAAATCTTACAGGTAAGTAAATTTATTCTACAAGTAAATACTAACTAAACATTGATCAACCGAAATTCATACTTACTTGTCAGATAAATTTACTTGGGACACTAACTAGAGATTGATAAACTGGCCCTTATTGTAAAATGTAATTTATGTAAATAGTAAACTTGACTTTACACTGACAAATTACAAATACATTCATCAGATTGAAAGGATTTTGAAAGACCGACACACATTAACCAATATTTTAGACAACCCAAATACACTTTTCAGTGTAGAAATAGGATTTCATATTTCATCGCCTGATGATGCTATAGTATGGTGAAAACGTACACTGTAAGTGTATTTTATTTGTGATAACTTAAAAACATTTTAGTTCTGAATAATGTCTGTGCATTTTTTGGGTTTTCTAAAATATTGATATGGTTAATATCGAGTTACACTACTTAAACCACGTATCAATCGACGACACACACACTAACCATCACGATTTCCTAAAAGAAGACCTTTTTCACAAATTTGGCAAATAATCTCCAACCCGAGGGATAGGCCATTTTCCCACCGGAAACTTAGTATTTAATTTTTTAATGTCAAAATGAGCATCCAGAATATTTTTTTCAAAAGGTGGAAAGGAAACTTGATATTCTTTCAATAAACAGTATAATAATAATATACTTACTTATATATAATTTAAAAAAAATAAAAATATGCTTTATTTATTGTAAATTATATTTACCGCCGAACTAATATTTATTTCTTACATTGCAATTCCTTTAATCAAAATTGAATAAATCAATTTTAATTTCGTAGATTTTATTATTTAATTAAACTGCAAATCTTTCAGTTTTAATATATTATTAATTTATAATTGTGCTCTTTATTTCGGTTTATTAAAATCTGTAATTAAAAAAAAAATTTATTTAGAAAATGCCTAAATTATGAAGAACTTGCACAGTCCAGATGATAGCTAACTAGACAGAAACACGTGTCTACCGCTCATTTTTAATTGTGCAAGTTTACTTTTTAGCAAGTTTTCGGTTTCTATACTGCTATCTTTCTGGTTAAACTTCGAAAATATAGCTTTTCAAATTCCAAATAAAGCCCGCATTAAAATATCGGATTATCTGATAATTATATTTTGCAGGATCGTAGTATAATTATTTTACTATATATAAGAAGAATTTTAATAGTTATTATTAATTATGACAAATTTCAAATTCTAATTCATTAAGCTGATAATAGTTTTTAAATTTGAAATACGAGACCAGAACATAAGGTTTTCTTACTATACTTTGTACAGAAGCCTAAAATTGAATTAGTACAGTAAAATTACAAATTTTTTATTGAAAAATTTGGCGGTAAATATACAAAACAATAAATTACACAGGTAAAATGCTTTTAAAGAGATTTAAATTCTCGATTTTACAACATACGCAAACTTATTCTGGGCGAAACAATAAAAATGATTTCAATTCTACTATTTAATTAATCCGTTAATTTTAAAATTGTAATACCTATATTATTTTGTACCATATAAATATTAAAAAACATTAAGTTTACTTCTCACTTTTTAAAGAAATCCTAAGGATGCAAAAATGTATCTGAAGTACTCCTCCTACATATCTTAAACGATTTTGACGTGTAAGCTTTCCATCTGTTCCAAAAATGCAGTTTCCACATCATTCAAATACTAGAAGGTCAGGTCTAAACCGCCAACTCTGAGCTTCAATAATTATTGAATTAAATGAGAAAATCTGGGGTGACGGGGGAGGTTAATGTAAATATTTTATAATTATTAAAAAACAAGGAAGGTCTATTTTTCAAATTTTAAGCTATTTTTTTATATTTTGTGCATTTATAGGCAATACCTCCTTTCTTTTATCCGCCCTTGGATGGGTGAAGTCACAAAACGTTGTTTTGTGTTCTATCTAATTTTTGCAATTAGTTAATATTTTTTCAATGGAAAAACAGGAATTACAGAGAAAATCTATAAAATAAAAAAGAGTAAATAAAAAAATTTAATTATTGAATTTAGAATTTAGATAGTCAAAAGACAAAACAATATAACCAAGCTAATGGAAAAATCTTATGTAAAATTAAATTAATTAATGAATTTGAAAAGTTTCCATCCCCTTATACTTTATAATGAACTTGCACTTTGAAGTAGTTAAATGTTTTTACCGAAAATGTTGCCATTTAATTGGCTGTGTCGCAGAAAGTTTTTAAATTGTCATCAAAATTTAAGTAATCAACAACGATGTTTTCTTATTCGATTTTCCATTGAATTGTTTTATAGGTTGAGTTCCTCGTATTGTTTTAATTTAGGGAGCGGAACCGGAACCAAAGTACTGCTATAATTTTGCGATGTCAATTTCTAATAAGTAAGTATACTTAAACATATACCGGTATTTTTTTAAATTCGAAAGTATTCTCCAAAATATAAGTGTTATTGTAAGTTTCGGATGCGTATCTGGATTATCAAATGGTAAATTATTAATTTGTGAAAGACAATTAAAGTTTTTAGTGATAGCTCAAACCCACAATGTGGAGATTTCCCGAAGAAGAATTTTATACCAGGTCGGTTGAATTTCTTATAATATGTTCTTATAAATATGCTTGTTTTCTTTATTATTATTTGATATTTATTCGATATTAATGTTTAAAATAATATATATTACCTGTGCCAATCGGGTGGTTGTGGAACACCAAACTTGAACAACATTAAGAAAATAGAGCAGTACAGCAAAAAGCGAACTTTTAAAAACATTTTTCATTTTGTCGTATGTCACTGTATTACATGTTTTTATTATCAACTCTTAACATGTACTAGTTCTTGAGGATAGAATACAAAATTAAGGTGTGCTTTAAAAAGTAGCGTGACAAATTATAGTAAAATCGCAATAAACCGAGCATAAAATAATGTCGTACTCATACTTGAGTAATTCATGTATGTATGTATCACTTGCAACTTGTGCGTTACTTCAGTTTTGAGTCAACATTTTTCTAATCGTAGTTGATGGGGAAAATTAGCTTTTGAGTAAATTACTCAACTTGCTTATGGTTAAGAACATAGGTATTTTTACGAATCGTGAATAATAAAAACCCAATTATGTTCAGGGTCTCCATAATAACCGTGATTTGTAACTTGAGATAAAGAAAATAACGATAATCATTTCAAAATTACCCAGTTACGCTAACTGATCTGTTATGGTTCAAGCAACCATCAACTGAAAAGATTGTGATTGACACCTTGGAGTGCTTAATTGTAAGGTTGTCGTGATTTACAACATTTTTTTAAATTGAAATACCATTTTGCTGTTTGTTGAAATATGAAATTCTCAAAATTAAAGGAATTACGTAATTTCCTTAATTTTCTCAAAATTTTATTCAGATTTTAGTTTCTTAGATATGTTGTAATTCATTTCTGTTATTGCAGATAATTATGCAATAGGTTCCAAATTTTCAATCAAACTTTCCATTTCCGTTTGAAAAATATAATATTATTTTATTTATCCTATGAACATAAGATGCAATTTGCAATAATTCTAAAATGGAAAATTTCACCCTCAAGTTTTTAGAAGTTTTTTTTTCAAATTTTTTCAACGAACATAAAAACCAATTTTAAAACAAATTAGTATACTTTTTTCTGCAAAACTTCTCCGTAAAAATACAATTTTTGAATTAAACTTTTCTAGAAAGTTAAGATAAAATTTTATTTTTTAAGATTATATTGAAATCAAATGTCTACCAATCAATCTTGTTAGCCTATTCTTTTTAAACAAATTGCTTGTAGCTTAGCCTCGTATCCTCGTAAGATAAATAGGGACTAAGATATTTCAGTTTTCCAAAAATATTTAAATTGTAAAAACCTTGTCGAGCGTATATGGCTGCCACATGAAAACAAAAAACAATACAATTTTAATAATAGTAATTTATTTTAAACTAACAAATTAGATAATTACACGCAAATATTAGGTAGTACTTGTAAATGATATTCTTATTTTCAGAAATTCGCTATTACACTCGATGTTTTTTTGTTGAAAATGAAACAAGGACTAAGCTACAATAGGTATATTATGCACAAATAACTGTTTTATGACGATTTTTCCATTTTGCAGTTCTACTAATTAGGAGATTGCTCTGTTAAAATTATTGGTTACTCTTTTGTAAGTATAGCTTTGAATTGTTTTAATTGAAAATTGTTTATTGTTTTTTAAATTTTAGCACTTTTTTGGATTTTGGATATTTTAATTGTTTTAATGGCTAGATAATATTATAAAGGATTTATTAAATTTACAATAATTAGTGCATAAATGAATAATGTATAAACTACTTTCATAAATCAAATAGTATTTTTATTCTTAACCTTCCGGAACTAACAAATTAAAATTTTGCTCGCAAGCTAACATCAGTCTCAGAGATGAACTCAAAAAAAGTTTTCAGTAGAAAAAGAAATAATCTTCTTAAAGTTTTTTTTTAAGTTGGGATATTAAAACATAAGACTAAAGTAATGGAAATTTTTCAACATTATAATATTATTTTAAGATTGCTGATCTAGCTTTGACTACCGCCATCTGAATTATTTATTTGCTCAGAAAGGTATCCATCCTTTAGGTCTTATGAAATGCTATCTCCAACTTTATTCATCACGCTGCGCCGGCACAGTTTTAGAATCAAAACAAGCTAGGTTAGTGAGAGTTCCTTATCTAAACCAGTGTAGGACCAAGCCGAAGTTTAATTTTGCAGTGATCCTTCTTCTGGAAGGTTTTAGTTTTAGACTAATGGGTGTTAACTTTCGGATTTACACGATAACAGCAGGATGGTTTCTTTTTTTTTTTCTGAATAGCTTCAGAGTTGTTAATTGTCAGTATGTCCACAGTTGACACACCATCGTGTGTCCATCCTATCAGGGACTTAACAAAGGAAAGCTGGGCCCTGCAAGGTGCAACCGGACCGGATTCTATATTATATTGAATGAATTTGAAATTGTTCTGAAAGAGCCGCCGAACCCCCTTCGGGGCCGGGGCACCACTAGCACCATCTGTTCTAAAGTTCTAACAATGGTAAAAGTTTTGTCTTGGCAGATTTTGGCAAAGCGGAAGCAGTTTTGTTTTTCAAGTGGCAATTTTAAAGAGGTAAGGTTATGTTTCAAATTTTAATTGAGATGTTACTTAATTAATAATTAATAAAAAATAAAACATAGCAAATTTGGCGCCCGAGCACAGAGACTTGGAACAGGCTCAAGTGAACCTGAAAACCCTTGGTAGAAAAGGAAAAATACTTGAGGTTATTTAAATAGAAGATTAATTTGGGAAAATGATCACTAGACGGGGCGGTAAGAAGTTAACAGAAATTGCAAGGGAAGATGAAGAGGTACCTAGATGTTGAAGATATGGAGGAAGAAGAACGACAGGAAGAAGCAACAAGAAGGGATGAAAAGAAGATTTCCGAGAAACAAAAAGAACAGGAAGAGAAGTTGGAGAAAATGTTCCTTATAATAATGGAAATAAATAAATAAGTAGGGGAGAGGCTTGTAAGTTGACCATGCATGTAAGATGACCACCCGGTATTTTAGAAAAAATTGTCAATAGTAATATCGCCATTTCAACTTTTATCGTGCTCTTTGACCGGTGTCGGTAATTTGACCCCCAGTAATTTGATCTCGGTAATTTGATCCCCTGGTAATTTCGTCCCCGGTAATTTTGTCCCAGGTGATTTTACCCCCAGGTATTTTGATCCCCTGGTTATTTCGTCCCCGGTAATTTCATTCCAGGTGATTTTACCCCCAAGTAATTTGATCCCTGGTAATTTTATCCCCTGGTAATTTTGACCCCGGTAATTTCGTCCCCAATTTCGATTTATATTATTCTACTGCATTTTTGTGATGAATTACTTAAAATACATTTTTATTTAAAATAATTTATTAAAATATAGGTACATTATTTTACAAAATTTTTCCCCTTCATGCTTGTAATTTGGTGTTAATTATTTGCATTGTCCGTAAAAAAGAGATATCATCGCGAATATTATATGCATCGGTTAAGTAATCGCCCCATTACCCGTGTCTTTTTTTGATCACTTCAAAAAAAAAAGTTAAATAAAAATTTTAATTGTATATACAGGGTGTTATACAAGACAATTTTTTAAGAAAGCTTTTCAACTTTTTGTTTCTAGTTTTTAATTTCTGCCTTGGAACGGTCATAGCTCCCAAAGATATTAAATTAAAAATTAGATTCCAATAAAATCAATTAGTTTTAAGCTCTGGATTAAATAAAAAATTGTTTGAAAATTCAAAACTTTATTATTTTTGTAGTATTTTGAAAACCCTGTATATTTTATACAAAATAATTAATTTGAATTTTAAACTGCTTGCGTTTTTAAACATTAGTTTTGCCAAAAAAAGTAGGTATATTAGGACTGTTTGACAACAGGACAATAATTTGAATTGAAAGTACAATCAGAATAGAAAGAATCAACTCACAAAATGACAACAGTTATTACTAGCACTCGTGGAAAGAAGAAACTTGTAGACAACATGAACTTCATATATGAAGCACAAAAAAAAATTCCGATGGGTCCATAACGTATTGGAGATGTGAAAAGAAACTATGTAAGGCACGAATTTCAGCTTTAACCAATGATGTAAACAATGAAGTAATTAAAGCTGTTGGAGACCATAATCACCCATCTTCGCCTGCAAAACTTTTTGTTAAACAATTTTTGAACACTTTGAAGAGTACTGCACTAGCACAACAAGAAGCCCCTCGAACCATTATTGCCGATGCAGTTCAGAATTTAAATACTACTGAAAAATCTCAATTGCCATCGGTATCACTTCTAAGTAGAAATATAAGAAAATGGCGTCAAATTAAGGAATGTGCGCCTCCAATTCCTAATACCAGATCTGGATTTGTGATTTCTGACGAATTTAAATTTCTTAGCAATGGTGAATAATTTTTGCAATTTGATAGCGGTTTACATGATGAAGAAAGAATTCTTATCTTTGCAACTAGTAGTGGCTTAGATGATCTTGAAAAAAATAAAAATTGGGCAGGTGACGGTACATTTAAATGTTGCCCTAGCATTTACTATCAGTTGTATATTTTGCATATCCAAATAGAAACTTTCAGTGTTCCCAGATTATTCGCTCTATTACCAAATAAGAAGGAAGAAGTTTATATTCGTCTGTTCCGTGCGATAGTAGATTTACGGCCAAATGCTCAACCGGAAACCTTCATGATGGATTTTGAGAAATCCAGCATTAACGCCTTTGCTACGGTTTTTCCAAACGTTGGAATTACTTCATGTTTGTTCCACTTCTCTCAAAATATACACCGAAAAGTAGTAGAACTTGGATTCAAAGAACGATACAATCAAGATATGGAATTTAATTTGAGAATTAAATGCTTATCAAGCCTGGCGTTTCTTCCAATTAGTGATGTAATAGAAAGATTTGAAGAACTATCTCATGAAGATATTATTCCCGAGGAAATATTAAATTATTTTGAAAAATATTATATTGGGGAAGTTACAGGTAGGCGTAACAAAACTCAAAGAAAATTACAACTTTTTCCTCTCGAGACATGGAATATACATAATCGGACTTTGAAAAATATGCCTCGGACTAATAATAATTTAGAAGCCTACCATCGTGCCATACAAAGTTCGATTACCTGTATGCATCCCAACATATGGAAATTAATCGAATCTTTGAAAAAAGAAGAGAGTCTAGCTCAAGTGAAAAAAAATCAATTTGATCGCGGCGAAAGGAAGAACAACAAAATTTATAACAACATTAACAAAAATATTCTCACGTTAATTGAAAATTATAATGCTGATCGTAAAATTGAATTTCTGAAAGGAATTGCTTACAATCTTCATAATTTTTTATTGTTGATTTGTTGAATGTTTGATAATTTTGTGTGTGTTATATTATTCATATTTTGCAATTAATAAAATTATTATCTGAAGTTTTTTTTATAATTTTTATATTTTTTTCCACCGGTTAAGCTTAGGTTAGTGTTAGGAAACGATAGTTTTTTAATATTTATCACTGTTAAAAGAGAGATCCACCGGTCGAGCTTAGATTAACTGTTAGATGAAATTACCGGGATCACATTGCCACGGGTGAAATTACCGGGGACCAATTTACCAGAAGATCAAATTTCAGAGGGGTGATTTTACCGGATGTGAAATTATCAGAGGCGAAATTACCGGGGATCAATTTGCCTCGGGGATCAAGTTACCGGGGATCAATTTGCTTCGGGGATCAAATTACCGGGACCAAATTACCGGGGACCAAATTACCGGAGATCAATTTACCTCCGGGATCAAATTACTGGGGGTCAAATTACCGGGGATCAATTTGCCTCGGGGATCAAATTACTGGGGGTCAAATTACCGGGGATCAAATTACCGGGGATCAATTTACCTCGGGGATCAAATTACCGGTGCAAATTACCGGGGACCAAATTACCAGGGACCAAATCACCTAGTGCCTGCTCAAGAAGGCTGATGAGAAGCGCCAAAAATTATCAATAATTGTAATCATCGCAATTAATTCATTTTGATGTTTTTTATTCTTTTTTCTTCACTTTTTCACTTAAAACTCAATAAAGATCATTAATTTTGTACATCAGTCGATTTCAGTTAAGTTTTTTGACTTTTCAGCAACTTTTTAGGGGGGTGGTCAACTTACATGCCAAAAATCAAAATAACCAATTTTAGCCTCTTCGGGAGAATGGTCATAACTTTTTTGTTTTTCGAGTAATCCAATAAGTATCTTCAGCAAAATTTTAGCTAATGAGGTCCTCTTTCCAATGGTGTCGTTATATATCAAAAATATTAATTTGAAAATGATGATTCATGATTCATCGCCTGATGATGCCATAGTATGGTGAGAACGTTTGCGAATACTTACAGTGTATTTTACATGTGCTAACTTTTAAACATTTTAGTTCTGAAAAGTGTTTCCTTACATAAATAAAGGTAAAAGCAGAAGAAACCAATAAGAAAATGGAAAAGCTTAATAAGAAAATAAAGAACAAAAATAGAAGAAACCAAAAAGAAAATAGAAGAAATCAATAAGAAAGTAGAAGACAAAGCAGAAGAAACCAATAAGAAAATAGAAGAAATTAATAAAAAAGTGGATGAGAGGGACAAGGAAATAAAGCAAGAGAGAGGTTTGTTGGTAAAAGGAATCAAAGAAGAGTTTATAAAATAATATGATAAAGACAAAAACAAATGATGAATTTGATCAGATAATTGAACATAAAGTGGGAAATATAGGAATCAAGTTAGATCAAGTTAGGAAAGAAGTTGAGGATAAAGTGGTTACGTAGGAATAGAGTTCTAGTTCAAGTTAAGAGGGAAGTTGAGGAAGAAAGACATAACGTAAGAGGGATGTTCAATAAGTTAGAAAATATGACTGAGGAAAAGGGAGTTGAATGAGCGACGGGGTATGAAGAAATATGAGGAAAAGGAATTAGCGAAGATAGTTGAGTTTAAATGTTAAAGTTGAGGATTAAGTTCCAAATATAGAAAATATTTAAAAGAAAGAAGATCAAACTTGGATCGAATTAGTTTATGTTCATTATTAGAGTAGTATATAGAGGGTAAAAAATTAAATTTTTAAATGTTAGGGGTTTTAGTTCCAAATAGGGAAGATAAAATTGGAAAAATTCATTTTTAGTTTAGAAGTCATAAGGTCACAAGTCACAAGAAATAACCCAGCCTCCCAGGTGAGGAGGTTGAGCAGGATGGTTAGCAGGCCCGTAGCCAGGATTTTATTTCGGAAGGGGCACTCATAAAAAAATTTTTTTGGGGGTTCCCCTTTCGAGAATTTTTCCGGGAAAAAAAATTGTTGTTCCCACTTTAAAAATATATCTATTTACCTATTTTATTTTCAAATTTTTTTTTGCTTTTGAACATTTCGGGGGGGGGGGGGGGGGGGCACGTGCCCCCAGATGCCCCCCCTGGCTACGGGCCTGATGGTTAGTAGCCAACTCTAGTAAAAAGTGATAATACTTGCAGTTCCCATAATTGCCTTGTATAGCGGTATGGATCGATGATGACGAATAATACAACAAAAAAGGACAAACGAAAATGGATTGCGAATAAAATAAGATTGGCTGCATGGAAAGTCAGAAGTGTGACACATAAGGAATTGGAGATAGCAGCAATTATGACTAAACAAGGTATAGATTTTGCAGCGATATCTGAAACAAAAAAGAAATTGAGAGGTACAAAGTATGTTGAAGACTATATAATGATTTACAGTGGGGTAGCACAGCACGAAAGAGCGGCTAAGGTTATAGCAGTATATACCTATACACAAAAATTGGAAAAAACAAATAAAAAACTACGAATTCATAAATAAAAGAATAATACCAATAAAACTCAAAATTGAAAGAGGAAATTTGACGATAGTAGCAGTCTATGCTCCGGAAGAAGGAAAAACTGACGAATCCATTGCCTTTTACAAAACCCTCCAACAAATTATGGACAAATATAACAAACAGGATCAACTGATTCTTCATGGAGATTTGAATGCGAGAGTAGGCAGCAACCCAATCCCCAAGGTTGTAGGAATATTTGGCGAACCAATCTGCAATAATAATGAAAATCTTCTTAGGGATTTTGCTTCCTTTAACGCTCTCAAAATCCCAAATACCTTTTATCGCAAAACAGATATTCACAAATATACATGGTCAGCACGAGGACAACGCTCTATAATAGACTATGTAATAACTAACAGCAAAATAGCTGGACAAGTGAAGGATACAAGAGTTCATAGAGGATATGATGTTGGTACAGACCATTTCCTTGTTATAGCTCAAATAGATACTTACGCTAAATGGATAACACCAAAAAAAATCCCTGAGATAAAACAAAAAGAAGAAGTATACAAAGCCTACTTACTGCGAGAGGAAAGTATAAGACTCCTTTATCAACAAAGGATGATCACAGAACTGGGAAATTTAATAACTAAAAGTGATGTTGATGAGGAATGGTCAAATATAAAAGCAGCAATTAAAAAAGCGGCTAACAAAGCTCTGGGAATGAAGCGAAAATATAGAAGAAGAAAGGGTCTAAGACTGTGGACACCGGAAATCGAAGAAGCCGTTAAAGAGAAGCATGATGAGTATAGTTCATAATCCAACAGCAGAAAATCAAGAAACCTACAAAACAAAAAGAAACCTAGCGAAGAGTTTAGTAAGAGCAGCGCATCAAGAATCCTGGGACCGATACATTAGTAATATTGAACATGACATTCATGGACGACAGATAATAGCATATAAAGCGCTAAAACTTTTAAATAAACCCGAAAAATAAACGGTACAACTTAATAACATAGAAGAACAGAAATGGATAAACCACTACAAAAATTTATGGTATGATGAAAATGTCCGAGTACATGAAGAATTAGTTACCGATGATCCTAAAGGACTTGATGATATTAGTATGGAGGAATTGCAAGAAGCTTTAAAAGCTTTAAAAGCTTTCAAAAATAGGAAAGCAACAGGCATGGATAATATAAACACAGAGCTCCTAAAATACGGAGGGACAATGCTAAACCTTAGATTGCTACACCTCTACAATATGTGCTGGAAGAAATGAAAAATACCACAGAGTTGGCAGGAAACAAAAACGATTTCAATCTTTAAAAAAGGCAACAAAACTGAATGCAAAAACTACCGAGTTATATAAAATATATGCACGAATGATAAATACACGAGTAAAAACAATTACAGAACATCTTCTCATAGAAAATCAGATGTGGGTTTTAGAAAAGGACGGTCAACAACAGACGCTGTTTTCACTTTACGCCAACTTATAGAAAAACATATATAGAGAGTTTAATCGAGCAACTTTTATAGCCTTTGTAGATTTTGAAAAAACCTTCGATTAGTCTGAATAGAAAAAAATTGTGGTCCATAATGGAAAAGAGAGGATACCCAAAACACCTGATTACGATACTGAAAGGAATATATAAAAGCACTTCGATAGTCCTAGATATAAAAACGGACAGAAGAATAACTAATAAAGGAGTAAAGCAAGAATCCAGTTTATCCCCTACATTATTTAATATATATTTGGACGATGCTATACGCAGGTGGAAACTTACAATAGACGGAGGGATATTACTTGACAGATTAACAAAGCTAAACGCAATTCTATATGCAGACGACGAGATTGCGATCTTTACCATCTTTCTGTTAAAGGAAGATCTATTGTGTCCAGCTACCTAATAGATGAGCTAATTTAGCTATAATGTGCTTTTATAAAAGTGAGTTTTAGTTAAAGCTCCTTTTATTTAATAATTTAATTTAGTCGACGAATGCCTACTGTGATTTAAATTTCAAACCTATTTATTGCTCTTATCCTTAGGGGTAAACCGGTAAACGTCTGCCAATTTCAATTCCTTAGTCAAGAAGCACTCTATATTTACCTCACAAAATTTTGTGACCTATAAAATGGGTTAGGTCAAATCGTCATTAGCTCTCAGTCTAAAATAAATATAAGTATTTATGTACATATCTATTGCAATTTTTTTAAAATTTATCGAAAATGTGCTAAAATAAGCACTAAAAATGCTTAAAAATAAATCTAAGCATAAAAGTATCAAAATAAGCATATAAGCATAAAAAAATTAGCGCCAAATGCCTTATTTTTATCAAATTCATGGACATTTATGACAATTACACTTCTGCTATCAATATTTATGTATAGCAAATTTGCTAGAAATCCGTACTCTAGTGATAAGGATACCGAACAAAAGCTGAACAAATTTGGATATATATATGCAAATATGCGGAACTACAAGAAGATGTTTAAAAAAAACATGAAAAGACACACGTGTCAAATTTTATAAAACAGTAGGGGTTCCAACAATGATGTACGGGAGCGAGTCGTGGGTACTAACAAAAAAGCAAGAAAGTTCTATTCAGGCGACGGAGATGAGATTTTTAAGAACAGTGAAGGGTTGAATACCGACAATATAAACGCACTAGACATCGTCAGCATAAACAACAAACTAAAAGAAAATAAGAAAAGATGGAAAGAACATTTGGAACGAATGACTGAAGATAGGCTTCCTTCAAAGATTTACAAGTATAAACCAGGAGGAAAGAGAAGCCTAGGTAGACCGAGGAAGAGATGGGAACCGTAACAGGAATTTAAATGCCTAATACGGAAAGTGCAGAAGAAGAAGTCACTGGTGAGAAATAAGTTAACAAATCATCGAAATTGTAAAATAAAATATTTGTTCACGTATTCCGAGGAACACAAAACAAATATTTTAAGGGGGTTGTTAGATGATATTTAGGGTATTTGATAAAGAAAAAGGGTTATAAAAATTAAAATTAAAAAAAAGAAACAAAATTATAAATAACATCAAGGATAAAAAAAGTAGATTAATAATATAATAATAAATTATAAAACTTGTCAAGAATTGTGAAATTAATTAATTAAAATTTTTATATTATTGTAAATAATAATAAGAAATAAAAAAAATAAAACATAGCAATATATATTTTTCTCATAATTATTTTTATGATAATTAAATTAAACAAATTATTTGTATGTTTTTTATTTATCATTATTGTTTTATAAAATGTGTACAAATAAATTTTTTCTAATTTTGTTGCAAAATGACTAATTTTTGAATGTCATTTGAGTTTTAAAGAGTTGTGGTAACGCAGTAATATTTGTAATTTGCTGCACATTCCTATACTCATGTATCAAGGAAGCCATCGTATGATGACTCCCTTGGAATGTGTTTAGTTAGTATTTAGTATTACAATATTATAAAATAATGTAAGAAGTAGAGTAGAAGTTGACATGTCAAGAAGTTAGTTTAATCATGTAGTAGTCTTAGGTTGTAAATATAATTAAGTTCCAAGTATAAGTTAATTAATAAAATTAAGTAAACAATCAATCTTATGATTCGAAACCACCCTCAACAATACCATCAACAGTTTAAAGAGAATACCACGTGAACATCCTACCATCAACAATTATATTTAAAAAAAGATTATCACAGAGTTATTCTTTTATCACTAGTAATAAAATGAAAATAATATCACAGTGTAAGAGTTTTTCTTAAAAATTTTCAATGAAAATAAAAAATATCGTTTTTTGTTTTTTGATATCTAGCGCCGTTCTCTAGATATTGCTAATTCAAAAATTTAAGTTTTAAGAATAACCATTTTGCAACAGAATTAGAAAAAATCTTATATGAAACACGTTGCTTTGTCCATTTCAGCTGCGTCTCGATGGACAATTTTCACGTCTGCATGTGTTTAAAAATTAAAAAGTATCACTTTTACCTCCTGTTGCATAAATAGTTATGTTATAGGTAGGTATAGTCATTTAAAATTTTTTGAAATTAAAGACAGTTCGGATAAGTAACCAGAGTTTGAAGATTACTCATAAATAGGGGAAGAATATTACACATTTTCAACGTCGAAACCACCTGCTCCGACTTATGAGGGCAATTTACTTGTGGGATTACTTTTGACGATTTTGGTCGGAGAGCAGTTTACATTTTTCAATTTCTACCTGTTTTATGGATTGAGGCAGTTTACCACTCACTCGGCCTCGGTCGTATGTAGACTGCACCGATAATAAGTAGATAGTTATACAGGGTGGCCGTTTGAAAACGAAACAGACGGGATTGTGGCCAGCAGAATTTTTTTTTCAAAAAATGCAAAAACACGTCAATTTTATTATCGAAGGTGACAACTTTTGCGACCAATGTCACTCCCGTATTGTTTCATCCCTTAACGCTGTGAAGACAACCCCTGAAATGTTAATAGAGATGATATGGCAAGTTACACCTCATTTGAAAGGTCTTGCTTCCCTGCATTCAGTCCAATAAGTTTTTTTTTGTTTTATCAATTATTCAACAAAAAAATTGAAGCTGCAAAAATGCGAAATAAATACGATATTTCAAGACATTTAAGAATAAATAAGTGAAAATCGCTTGGACAGGTTGATTTTAATTTCCAAGGGTCTACATTTACATAAATAAACATTTCATAAACATTAACAGTTCAACCCTTAAGGTAAAGAGCAAACCACCCTTGGAGTGGTTATATGAAATATATAATATGAAAAGATGGTTTTGATAAAAAGATGAGTTTAATCAAATTAGATGTTCTACAATTTAAAATATTTTTTTTTTATTAAAAAATTTTTTTTTAAATTGTTCAAATTTTAGAACATCTAATTTGATTAAACTCAACATTTTATCAAAACCATCTTTTCATTCAAAAAAAATGTCTAATTGTTTTGGTTTTCGCTTGAAAATATAAAAACGAAAATTATAAATTTACGTTGTTTTCCAATAATTCAAAAACTAAAAATGAAACATCAAATTTTCTTGCAGATAATTGTTCAGCATGAAAATGCGCAACTTTGCCCTAATTTAACCGCCTTTGTATCTGTTATAATAACTGAGATCCCCATGGTGGAGCTCGAAAAACGGGCACACTGTATATTCTACTTAATAAACATTAACGTATATTTTCAAAATTTTAACAAAATCTAGTAAATTTTGATGGATCTATGGGACGAGAGAGAGACCTTGATACCTCTCTTTGTATCTACACTTCTATTACATACACCGTCTATTCACTTGTTAGAAAGATCTCTAGAAAATTAAAAAATTAAATAATCACAGAGAATCAAGTTTTCTGGATCCGTCAATTTTAAGTGAAATTTATGTCAAACAATGTGGGTAAATACTTGTATAAAACAAAAATACACCATGGGCGAGGCGTCTTACATGAAAACAGCCAATGGAATACACACATATGGTTTTTGGCCATTTTTACCCGAATTTTTGGATGATCCACAAAATTTTATTTTTATATTTGTAATTTATACCATAAACTATCATAATTTCATTAGGGAATTTTTTAATTCTGGAGCGCACTTTACGTCCTACTCCCACTGAATTTAACTTAAAACAATGATCCCATCCTTGTAGATCCGTAATTTTCGAGTTCGGTTGCGCCCAGGGATGTTTTTTACTTTTTTTTGAGCTACCGAGAGCTTTCAGTTTTCTAGATCAGTAATTTTCGAGTTCGGTTGCGTCTCAGGTATGTTTTTAATTTTTTTGAGCTTCTCAGAGATCTCAATTTTCTGGATCCGTCAGTTTTGAATCTAATTTATGCCCAAAAATGGGATAAATACTTGTAGTATAAAATAAAAACAAAAATATATGAAAACAGCCAATGGAATACACACGTACGGTTTTTGGCCATATTTACCCGAAATTTTGGATGGTCTACCAAATTTTATTTTTACATTTGTAATTTTTATGCCATAACTGTCATAATTTTATTAAGAAAATTTTAATTCGGGGGTTCACGTGATATAAATATAACTGAATCGTGATAGTGATCGACGGCAGCACATACTTTGGGACTAATATTTTAGTGCCAGTCCGTCTCTGGTGTTCAGTAATAGTAATAGATCAACGGTAATAGTATGTTATTGATGGATTGAATCACGATTTGACGTGATTTACAAATTGACAATTTGAAAACGATGAATTAATTAATTTTTCGCATATTGTTGGATACCACTGTTATGTTATTAAATTAAGATAGCATAATAATATGTAGTAGGTAATTAATTTTCAATTAACACATTTCAAGGCGAAAACATCAAGTAATAAAATTGATCGATAAACAATTTGTTAGCTTGAAGCAAGTTCAACCGCACCGATTTCAATCCTGTCACATGTGTTGCAGTGCGATCCCCGATGTGCTGTCGCAATTTAAAACAAAAGTGTAACAAAGAAATTTGTCGCAAAGGATTGTAAAGTTGAAAGTCGAAATTTAAACAAAATCAAATGATATTTTTTGTGTTCGATTTGATGGGGAGCAAAATTGTGAATATTTTGCGACGTCAGAGACAGATTATGTAGACGCATGCGTGACATACGAAATTGAAATTTGTTAGTATTTTACGTGTTAAAATAAGATGCCGAATGGACCGGATGTCTAAGATTATACGGACGTCGGTGCAAATATAATTTACACAACCATCAAAAAACGATATGGCGGTTTTAGGGCAATAATTTTATCGTGCTACTATTTTTAAATACAGATAAAAAAGAGTGCTGTGTACGTGAAGATTTATGTAATTTTACAAACTCAAGAATGATGACATTTACGCCGCCAGTTGTCAAACGTTTGCTAGGTTGGAAAAAAGGATCGGACGCCGATGACAAATGGTGCGAGAAGGCAGTCAAAAGTTTAGTTAAAAAATTGAAGAAATCAGGAGCTTTGGAGGAATTGGAAAGGGCAATATCCTCTCAAAATCATAACACAAAATGTGTTACCATTCCAAGGCACGTTATTGTTTATTGTTTATATGTCCGGTTTTAGCGAGTAAGGTCATATTATAGATTTGTTGTGATTACCTCTCTTCACCCCACTGTCTGTCTGGTTTGTGACCTACCCTAAATGTCTGTGAATGGCGCTGGACTAATCCAAACTAAATTTTGTGGTCCATTTTAAAGTTTTTTTCTTATATTTTTTAATGTAAATTCCTTCATTTGCATTCAAATTTTATTTTATACACCCACCCTTCGGTCAGACATCATTTGGTCGTTTAATTTTGTATCGAACAAAAGTTATTTTACATTATCAAAGTTTATAATAATTTGCAGAGCTCGACCGTGCTCCGATTTAGGAACAAATATACAACAGCGCAAAGGTTTACCTCATGTGATATATTGTAAATTGTGGAGGTGGCCCGAATTACAATCGCAGAGTGAGTTGAAACCTTTGGATCATTGCGAGTATGCATTTACATTAAAAAAAGATGAAGTCTGTGTTAACCCTTACCATTATACACGGATCGACACGCAAGGTATTGAAACGTAACTTAATTTTCATCTCGCAATAAAATTAAAACTCAAATTCATTTCAGCCCTTGCCATTTTGGTACCAAGACACACTTTAACCACCGATGAAGGAAATCTCTTTCCACATTCACTCGAAGATTTAAGTACTTCTGTTCCAGAGAATACCCAATTTCCACATAACTTAGCGTAAGGTTGTTCCTCTATTCCATCTTTTTTTTTTAACAGATGTTTATTTAGCGAATACCAAAGAAGATACATGGATACCGTAGGATTGTGCCCAAATAATTTAGAGTCTCCACATAGTGCAGCTCCCCCTACAGAGACACCGCCTCCTGGTTATATATCGGAGGATGGTGATCCCATGGATCAGAATGATAATATGAGTAAGAACTTTTGAACTAACTTGAATCAAATCAAAAATAATTTGGATATAAAATTTTGTTCTGGTCCCAAAGATCACAGTCGAGTAAACCACGTTAAATGTATCTCATGCTCAAAATAGGTATCAACAAAATTAAACTAGATTAAAATTATGCATAAAACTAAATATTGTAGTTTTCGAGAAACAGCCTTCCATACAGTGACCCAGTCATCTCTGGTTGCGGTCGTTTGTGAATAATAGTAATTTCTTTTCTCAATATGGGATTTTGAACTTGTATTATTGTTATTCTGCTACTATTGCTGCTTTCTATTTGCCAAACAAAGTTAATCTAACTAAGCATTTGAGGGGAAGTTAGATTTTTTGCTTGTTTCGTAGGTACCTGAATATCAATCTTAGGAACTTCGTTACTTAGGAACTTAGGAACTAAGTTTAACGAAGTTGTTTATGTCAAATGTTCACAAGTTATGAATTTATATGTTAAAATATACAGAATAACAACGTAATGCAAACTGTTTAAGGTTAGGTTATAATTCAAATAAGTAAAATGCTAAGTTCGAACTTAGATTTTTCCCCCTCTCCTTAGGTTAGATTAACTTAGATTTTGGTAAATAGAACGCAGCATATATGCTGTATTCCAAAATGTGTCACAATTGATTGGTTCATTCTAATCTAATCCCAATAAGATACTAGCACAAAATAAATTCTTTAAATTTTTAAATTACAAAAATTGTGATAAAAGGTAATTCGTCATTTCTTTTGATATTATTCATTATCAACGGAACTAATCACAATTGAGAATGTCTCATAGTTAGCATTATTGATAAACAAAATGCACTTGCAAATATATAATCAATGTGGTGTTTTGATTTGGTGTTTCGTCTGGGGCAATAATATAAACAAAATCAAGGGTCAATATTATTATAATATTAATTATTGAACGTCAAATTTCATTTCTATTTATTTATTATTAATTAATTAGTTATTTATTCATCAATTTATTAATAGTCTAAAGTCTAAACGAATACCACTCTTGAGGTTTAAAATTATAAAATTATTCTGTATAGCCACAACACGACCCACTAGTATATTTCAAACTGTTGTTAACAGGTGATGCTATTAAAACCTATCGAGTCACTGTAGAAAGGCTTAATAAATTGCTTTCAAATTTAATGTTGACATCTCTTGACAAGGTTTTGAACTATAGCAGGTGGTGTTTTGAAACTGACAATAAATTTGCCAATGGGATCCAAAAAATTGGATTGAATTTGGATTATATACAACACAACTTACAACTTGTTAAAGTGATCTTTCGCAATTGTATGTAATCCTTAATGCATACCTTTCCCTAGAGTAATCGAGAAAGTATAAAGTGGACATTAGAATGCACATTTACTAGTGATTTCATGCATTCACTGAGTACTGGTCAGTGAAAGTGAAACTGTAGGTACACAATAGTGCTGCTATAAGCGATTGGTTCAAATTGTAATATCAATTTGCATCAACATTGTTCTTTTAATTAACTCACATCGAATTTTATTTATAAATTTATTTTAATTCACTTTGTATTTATAAAGTACATTTAAGACAAGATAACGGAACAGTGCCAAAACAGATATATTTATTTCTTGTTTATCTTAAGAGGTTGTGCAGAAATAGAAAAACCACCTTTATTCTCTTTGTATATTTTCGTGGGTATTCTGCGAAAATGCATTAAGCAAAATTTTTGTATTTTGACTTAAGTGAATATAATGAAGTGGTATTGTGGTTGGTGAACGCTTTATAGGCTGTGAAAACGCACTAAATCGTATCTATACAAATAGCAAAGATAATAATTTCTGTTATAAGTCAAAAGCACTTAAATATAGTCAGAGAAAAAGCGCTTTCAAATTCAATTTTCTCAAAGTATGACATTTGACTTAATGCATTTTCGCAGAATACCCACGATTTGTAGTTTACATGCTTTGTCTTTGGGCTTACAAACTTATACTTCCAAAATAATGCTGTTGTTTTCTTTGGACTATTTTTACGTCAAATGAATGAGAACAAAAATATATGTCGAAAGCTAAAAACTACGTTTTTTAGACAAAAATTTGATATTTTTGGCATAACTGTATCTCGAAAACTACAAGGGTTAGAAGGGCAGAACAACATTTTTGTGAAATGTCTAACAAACTGAATTTATTTAAATATTACTTAGTTTAAATTTGCTAATGCTTTATTGATTGCTGACAAAGCTGCTAATTTGTGACATTGTGATTTTTGGGACCACTCTTGACAAATTTGCTCTTCTGGGCTTTTTTCTGATGCTATATTCGCAAATAGTAAACCGAATAAATCGGTTTATTTTTTTATATTTTCATTAAGAGAAGTTTTACACTGGACAAGAAATCTTATTTCGACACAAAAATTAATACTTGTTCTTTTTAAAGATATTTCAAGATTAACACCTAGTCCACCAATGGATGCTCAACCTGTCATGTATTGTGAGCCTGCTTTTTGGTGTAGCATTAGCTATTACGAATTAAATACGAGAGTAGGAGAACCATTTCATGCCAGTCAACCTTCGATAACTGTCGATGGTTTCACAGATCCAAGTAATTCAGAAAGGTATGATGATTTAGTGATACGAAAAATTCAAAATGAAGATAACGTCTAATTTGTTTTATTTAGGTTTTGCCTAGGATTATTATCAAACGTCAATCGTAATACTGTTATAGAACAAACTCGAAGACATATAGGAAAAGGGGTCAATTTGTATTATATTGGTGATTATAATTAATCATTTTAAAAGCTTAAAACTTAAATTTTAATTAATGCTTACAGGTGGTGAGGTGTTTGCCGAGTGTTTAAGTGACTCGAGCATATTTGTACAATCACCTAATTGTAATCAAAGGTATGGTTGGCATCCAGCAACTGTTTGTAAAATTCCTCCAGGTAAATACATTATTTATTTAAAGTAGTTCTTGTGAAGGTTGCTTTAGATAAAGCAACTAATCAGTGATTCTTACCAGGTATTTTTTGCATTCTTTAAATATTGGTTGGGGTAAAGAATATTTACTCTTTTTAATTTTTATATTTGCAATTATTCTCCTTGTTTGTGTTATTTATGACAAAAAAAATTTTATTTAACTTTCAACTTTAGATAAATTAGGCTATTCAGGTTGGGTTCACTGTTATCACAAAACTAATTTTTTAGTAAATTAGGTTTATACGAGTAAGTGAAAAATATCATTGCAGGATGCAATTTAAAAATATTTAATAATCAAGAATTTGCTGCACTGTTATCAAGATCTGTTAGTCAAGGATTTGAGGCAGTTTTTCAATTAACTAGGATGTGTACAATCCGAATGTCTTTCGTTAAAGGATGGGGTGCCGAATATAGGTTTGTAATTTTGGCAAACCGAAAAACATGTTAAGTTAATTTTTACTTATTAGACGACAAACTGTAACATCAACTCCTTGCTGGATCGAACTTCATTTGAATGGCCCTTTGCAGTGGCTGGACCGTGTTTTAACGCAAATGGGCTCACCTCGTTTACCATGCAGTTCGATGTCGTAAATGACGCAAAGGTTAAAAGTTGGATGCTTTAAATTATTAATTTAAAATTAGTAACATTGACTGCTACTAATTTTAATTAAGTTGAAATTTTCATTTTATTTTTTAACAAAAATTTATATATTTATACACATATTCTGTTACTAAAATTATTATAATTGTTTTGAAGTAAAATTTTATATTGGTGAAAATTGATGAGTTATAATGCCACACTGCAATTTTAAATCGACTATAGTCTACTGTAAAAAATTAATAATATAAATTTTTAAATGTGTTATTCTATATTGTAGGGTGCAATAAATTTATATTTCGTTGTTATTTATAAATTTTCAGTTAAATATTTTTACAAGTTATTGTTACTTTTATAATCTAAAAATATTTGCAAAAGAATTTTAATGAAAAAACTCAGTCTATTTTATAAATACTATTTTTATATTTAAAGAATATATTATATGTATATAAGAGGTTCGTGGGGTCAGACGTAGTATTTGTTGTAACAATGAATACGTAAATATCATAGTATAGAAGTCTACTGCACGTAAATATCATATCATGTTTTGTGTGGCAGCTAGAAAAAGTATTTGTAAATATTTTGTAGTCGACTTATTGTTGAAGTGTGGCATTGGGTCGTACATAGTAGGTTCAACAAATTTAACTATTCTACTAACTAACATTTCGATGTTTCAATATAATAGTAATATAATTACTCAGCTCGAAAGAACTTCAGGACGTACCTACTTAAAAAAATTAAATCTTAATATTACTTATAATTTAAAAATGTAGAAAACTGTTTTTATTTAAAAACGTTAAAATTATTTTATTACCTGTTATTTCAAAAATAATTAATTGAAAGATACTTTCTATTTGATTACAAAAATTACAATTTCTGGAATTATTACTCTACTTAAAAATTTTAAATTCAAGACTATAAAGTTGGGTTTTAGCAACTGAAAAAATTAAGAAGAAACCAGTGTTTACACCAAATCAATATGGTATTGGTAAATACAGTTCAATCGTCTTTGAGACCTTGTTCATTATTAATTAACTTGGAAATAAATTTATAATAATTAATAAACATGCCCCGAGCCAATTCTTGAAATAGATGTAGGCTGTGCAAACAGTTTTGTATTAAGTTTCTTGTTTGTTTTCAAGTTTTAAATTATCCAATAAGATAATAAAAAATATCTTCCCATTTAAAAATGGGAAATACTCCCATAAAACAACTAATGTTTGAAAACTGTTGAAGCTATGAGATATTTACTTTAAACTTTACATCCTATATATGAAAATGTATTTTCAATAAGAAAATTAATAAATTATGTTAAAACATACGAGCAGCTGACGTAAAAAACGTGTTATTAAGATTTTTTGCGTCATTAAATTTTCCTAAATGATTTTATAAAAATTATGCGATACGTATACCTACTTATTTTTCTGTACTCTTTGCAAATTGCTCATAACCTGACCATAACAAAAATAATTCGTATGTCCAAAAGTTGGGGGTCGTTCATAAATTATGGCATGTGTAAAGGCGGTTCAGATCTGCCTGACAATTTGTGACAATAGGAGGAAGTTTTTTAAATTGTGACGCCACGTATTTTTCGGATTTTATTAATTTTAAAATTTTTATCAGTCGATTATATTATATACCGGATGCTGAATGAGTTAGCCAAACAGAAAATTAACAAGTAAAGACTTATTTATGCAAATTCCTGCTTTCCTAATTATTTTATGGAAAACATGAAAGACACAAAAATAATGCATAAATATAAACTACGAATGATATGAACATTAGATTTCATCCAGCTTTTACTTAAATAGTCAAAATATGCTTTTGAAATTGTCGAAGTTTTCATTTATTGGACTGGCCATGTAATAAATTCAATTTTCAAAAATAATTACCTTGGAAACTTACATGGCCAGGCTGATAAATGAAACTTGACAATAAATTTCAAAAGCATATTATTGTGACTTTTTAAGTAAAAAATAGATGAAATCTAATGCTCTTATCATTCATAGTTTATATTTCTGCCTTATCTTTGTATCTTTCATTTTTTCTCTAAAATAATTAGGGCAGCAGGAATTTGCATAAATAAGTTCTTTCATATTAATTTCTTATGTTCGGCTAATTCATTCAGCACCCTGCATGAGTATTTATTTTTTATTTAAAATAATATATTAAATATTTAATATAACAAATATATATTTTTTTGAAATTTAGAATTGCAAAAATTGCAATGATGAGGTTTGTAGAACAATGGGGTGGCGAATTTATGAACGACCCATAAACTGTAAAACCTTCTAAATTGACACCGTATATTTAGTATAACAGTATAAATATTACAAAAGAATATTATGAAATTACGTTAGTAGAAGTTGAACTTGATTGAACCATCTTGTATTTTGTAAAAAAATTGTATACAGCTTCATGTGCAGGTAACTTGTTGTTTATTTGCTGGTGATGTCACACTCGGTCTCGAACAAATACTTTACTTCCATTTTAGTGGATAGCATTGTGATTTTTAAAATGTTATTTACAAAATTTGTGACATCGCGCATATTTGAGTCCATTTTTTGCAATGTTTATTGTTAAATCGATGGAGGTGATAATTTTCAAAATTTATATATTTATTAGATGTTTAAGATTTTAGTTACCTGCCTTTTTGTGGTTTTGAACGTTTATTACTTTTATATAACCAATATTGTAATTTTTTAAATGAGATTTTCAAAAAGCGATTGCGATTTTTTAAAAGTTTTCTTGAAGCGGTAGTAGTACCTTGGCAGTTGTTTTACGTGCATAAATATAATATGATTTGCTTGCGATTAAATTTGTAGCAGTGTGGTAGTAGTATGTATGTTTGTTGTTGAAGTTTAAAATATAATGGAAAGATTTATTATTTTTCCACATTATTTTTATCTGTACTCTAAAATAAAACTTATATTGTAATGTACATGTGATTACAGATTAATGTCATTGTTTATAAATAGATTACAATTTAGTACGATACTATGATATAATTTTTATCGTGTAGCACAGTATTTAAAAAAAATAGTGCACTATTTTATGAGTTGGTATGTTACCTCTATAAGTTGTTTGTCCAAACTTAATTTTTGCAATTAATTTGTTTTACAAAAATATTAAAATTAAGTTGTGCCATAATAGTAGTGGACTTTTTAAGTATAACAAACTATTGATTTGATATTTGTAAAAGCTGTACTAACCTATGCAATTTGATAAGTTTTATAATTGAAAAAGACAATAACTGATTTGGCTTATTTAAGTTAGTGTAGGCCGTATTTTAAAAATTTTGCAATATTAAATTTTATACTAATATTTAAAATTAAATTTTAAGGAACTTGTGATTAAAGAGAATTGAAAATTGTTTTGTGCTTTTACAAATTTTAAGGATGTGATAAAAAAAAGATTTAATGTCGTTTTAAATTTAAGAATGTGTATACGAAAATTTGTAAATAGTTTTGCTTGCTCTTAATTTAAGCCAAATCGAGTGACTTGTTCGAACATTAGAATTTGCTTGTTTTGTTGCCACATTTATAAAAATTGTTTTAGAGTTTTAAGCTATACATTTATGTATGTTTTACCATAATAACTATCATAATTTTGAATAAGTAGTATATTATAGATATAGTTTGTATTACATTTTACCAAAATATTGTTTTTAATTTTCATCTAATCGTTTTATAAACATCATTTAACCATGAGAATTTTTGATTAAATTTTTAGTTAAAAAAACGTTTTCATTTGTATATTCTATTGGGAGACAAAACTAACAGGTAAGGAAACATTTAAGAAGGAAAACAGCTTAAAATTTAAGTTTTAGGGAGAGTGGATCAATAATGAACTTGAATATAAAAAAAATTCTATAAAGCTGTTGCAATAACTTCCAAATTTTAATCATTAATTATTTTGACCTTGAAATATAGACTTCCACTTGGAATAAGAAAATTAGGCCTCGTCATATTTAAAAAATCATTACTATCTTATCGCAGTAATAAAAAATAAAACTCTTATTTACATAGGAAACTGTTTAATGTCGATATAATACACCGTCCAATGTAATCACAAATGTTAAAATTGTGCCTTAACCGGGAGGCCATTGCAATTGGCGGCCAGAAAGGACATGAATATGTAGATGATAAACCGATTGAGCTCCAATAGGTCCATCATTTATCACAACTCGAAAACCATTTTTCAAATTTCTTTTTTGTGCAATTTTTCTAGCCACCAAAAGTAAATGCCCTAATAAAGCTCCGTCGGTGTCTTCCGCACGGGAAAGTTGGGAAATTGCTTTTCTCGGGATTACCAAATAATGAACAGGGGCTTGCGGATTAATGTCGTCAAAAGCCACACACTGAAAAATAAATAAACAAAATTAACCTTGACAAATTAAAATTATTAATAATTGAAGTACGAAGTAAGGTTATTTCATTTGATAAGATTTCTCACCAAATTATCTTCGTAAATGAAGTTGCATGGTATTTCTTTTCTAAGTATTTTCCCAAAAATTGTATCTCCACCGGCTTGTGAATTCTGGGCGAGCTGCACTTCGTTCGCCATTTTTTGTGACTGCTATCAATTGATAGCAATACCAACCGATTACAGTAGTAACTTTTTTTTGACTAAAAATCACGCAACACCGGCTAACTTCACCTTAAAACAATATTTTAGCGCCAAAACTTTTTATTTTTCATTATTACAAAATAATTAACTTATTAAGAACTAAAATACAAAAACATATTATTACAAAACAATGTTAAAATTAAATCACTTGGTGCCGGTCGATCCAAATCCTCCTTCACCTCTAGTGGTATCGGAGAGTTCCTGTAAATATAATAAATTAAAATACTGTTGATTAAAACATAGAAATATACAAACCGAGACTTCCACTAATTCTGGGTAGTAAATACGTTCGCAGATAAACTGTGCAATACGATCTCCACTATTCACAACGAAAGGTGTTTCAGAGTGATTAAATAGTACAACTTTAAGGATTCCACGATAATCTTCATCGACCACTCCGGCTGTGGATGTTATCGTTATTATTAACTTTAAATAATAGTTTAAGCTAACTTACCTCCAACGTCAATAAAATTCTTGGCTGCCAAACCGGAACGAGGGGCAATTCTTCCATAACAGCCCTCGGGAAGTTGAACTTTAAGTCCGGTATCGATAATTTCCTTTCCGCGTGCAGGTACAGTATAATTAAATGCGCTTTTTAAATCAAAACCTGCAGCTTTGCAAGATTCCTTTGTAGGCGGAAAAGCCTCTGGAACGGCTTTTAAAAATTTTAAGATATTACCGGAACCTGGCATCTTGAAACGATTTTTAAAATTTGTAATGTAGAACAACGAACAAAAATGATGCAAAATGTCTTGCAAGTCGCTAGAATACCGGGTAATTTGAAACGCGCATGCGATTGATTACATTCTGGAGGGAAAACCTCAAGAAGTTGTTGGTTCACAGAATGTGTTTGGTGCATTGATTTAGGACAATAGGGATACGCGATAAGAGGATGAAAATGGGATAAGCCTGCTAAAAAGTCAAACTATTTATGGTTTATAAATAAACTTTGAAATATTATAATTGTTTCATATTTTGAATGTATTTAGAAACAGAAACGCGTTTACATCTACCAGTGGCGTATCTAAGGTGGGATGAAAAGGATAAATTTTCACCAAACTTTCGTCGCAATAGTTTATTGTAGCTAAAATAAAATTTAAAAAATAATAAAAAAGAAATTTTCAAGTAAATTGTGTAAATGTGGCTTTCGTGCAACACAATTCTCGAAAATTTGGTTTTCAATTTTAAATATTTCGAAATAAGATATACATATTTTTTAAGAATGATTTTTCAAAATTTCTCTTAACTCTTAATAACTAAACGTCAAATAATTGTCACACTATAACTACTGTGCGGTCACAGTGACCGCGCTTTATTTCCTTTGTTTACTCATGTACAACTTAACTTTTTGATTTTTCTTGAAACAGATATTTTATTTGGTATTCTAAAGCCAAAAAAAATTAAAAAGTAATTAATTTTAAAATTTTATTAACTTGATATAACACAAAAGAAATTATTAGCATATCTGAACACTTTTATACGATATAACTAAAATTTAATTTTTTTTCTCAATCTAAAACATGTTTAAGGTAATTAAATCATAATTTTTTGAAGTACATATTTGAATAATTATAATTAAAATACAAAAATTAAAAAACAACAACTAGATCGCAAAAATCACAACACCTGAAAATCACCGTTTTTGTATGCAATTCGTAAACAATTTCGCACAGCACTGCAAACATATTGGTTCCAAACCAGAAAGGAATTGAAATTATATTATAATTAAAAATTCCTTTACTTGTGTGAAGACTTTTACACAGTTGTATGAACAATAATAATGATAGTTTATATTTTATAATGTTTAAATGAGACGTTTACTAGAAATATAATAATTACAGTAACACTATCGTGCGGTCACAGTGGCCGCTAGCAATTTTGTTTTCTTTCTATAAATAAAACAAGGCAACTTTCGACCACCCCTGTTTGTCAACATAATAGGAGTGATGTAACTTAAAAGTACTGGAACCCATATAGTCCAGTCAGTATGTACATTTGAAATTGCATTAATTATAAGAAGCAATTTTTTTTCTCCAATCGATAGGGGGGGTCATTGGTAGTCTAAAACAAAAAACTCTGGAAAATCCGACATCTTGAATTTAAGGGTTGATTTTTGTTTATTAAATAACTCGATTATTTTCAACTTTACGGTAAAAATGCTAAGCACCAAACTTGTTGGAAATTTAATTTCCCATTTTCTCATTTTCCTCATTTTCCGTACGATCGGTATTTTTGTATCTACAGGCAACGAAGTGGGAATGAAAGTAGATAATTGCATTATCTCCTTTGTTGTCAACTGGGAAATGAAACAAAATGGTATAAAAATCAAGGATGTAAAAAAAGGGCAGTTGAAAATAATCCAGTTATTATTAATAATAATAATAATAAACAAAAATCAACCCTTAAATTCAAGATGGCGGAAAAACCACTTCGTCGCCTCTAGATACCAAAATATCGATCGTACGGAAAATGAGGTTATGACAAAAAGTATGAGAAATTAAATTTCCAACAAGTTTGGTTCTTAGCATTTATACCGTAAAGTTGAAAATAATCGAGTTATTTAATAAATAAACAAAAATCAACCCATAAATTCAAGATGGCGGAAAAAGCAACATGACGATTTTCCCAAGTTTTTTGTTTTAGACTACCCCCCTATCGATTGGCTAAAAAAAATTGCTTCTTATAATTAATGCAATTAGAGCGATTTTTTTTGTACATACTGACTGGACTAATAATGACTAATTTTGAACGAGGCGTAAAATAAACACAAATTAAAACTTGCAGCGGTCTCAGTGACCGCACGATAGCGATTAAGGGTTAACAGTATAATTTGTCGAGTTAAACTGCTCTAGTCCGCAAGTAGGCGACATATTATATCTATGGTAAAGAAAAGGTTTTTGACTAATTTTAGTGCTCTTTTACTTTAAGTACCAAAGCTTATTGTTGTGATATTCTCGATATATATACTTGTTACACTCTTAAGAAATATTATGTAAAGAGGGATTCATATCCCAATAAAGTTGTGTACATACACATAATAGTTGAAATTTTAGTGAAATTTCTTGGAAATTTCGAAAGTTTTTAAAAACTACCGAAATTCTTTGAAAATCACCTACAAATTGTTGGAAATATTAACTATTGAATATTTGTTTATATTCTGATTTTTTTTAAGGTGGTAATTTTGCAAAGCGTTAATAATGTTCATTTATGCTGATAGAAAAATAATAAAAGTCGAGATAAGAAATTTTATGGGCTTAAGGTCGAGTGTTAACCTATATAATTGAGCCTTTTAGTTATTTTGACCGTCTGGAAGATGTTTGAATTTTCGTAATCATGTTGATAATTTTAAAATTATATTTGAAATGAATATTTTTACGGATCGAGCTAAATTGTAATTTACAATTAATTTTACCTAAATTACACAAGGGCGGTTTATTACAACTCAGTCTAACAACTCACACTAAGATATCTCAGCAAATATGGAGGCCTTGTAGAACGTTTCATCACTTTCATTCATATTATTGAATATAGATTGGCATATATTTACCTAGTAGATGTTGTTTTGATTACATTGCAGGATTTAAGGGTACAAACTTATGACAATGCTAATGTTTGCTGGTCAATACAGCGATTTGCAACAACATATCAAAAATACAAATCCATTCTCAGACTTTGAACTATGTTCAGCAGATTCATTAAATTTGGTGGGGGTCTATTCTGACGAATTCTATTTTTGGGCAATATCCTATTTTGATTTTGTTTAAAAGTTCTACAGCTTTTTTTCTGCTTCAACTCATTGGTGGGTTGCTTTACAGCCGACATTGCCTTCCAAAGCATTTGTAGTGCAAAGTGTGTCTTGTTTTTGCTTCCAAAGCTGCAGGTGCCAGTTTTAGTGATACACGAAGCGCTCTTTTTGGTATTAGCAAAAATGATATGTAGAAACCAGTTACTCGTCTTGAACCTCTAGGATATGTATTTACTAAATTGTCAGGAATGTCAGGTATATAAAGTAGCAATAAGAAGAAAGAGGAAAAGAGTGAATCGATCTGACAAATCATGAGAGCTTCCTGCGCGATAACACTCACACCAATACCAAGTTTATTCTAATTCATACTCTTATTATTAGTGAATTGAGCAAACGCCGAAAAGCATTATGGTGTCTTTAAACAAAAATTTGGATTTCTTTAAATCAAATAACGACAGATCTTATTCGGCAGCATGGGACAAAGGGTATCCATGGATAAGATAGTCAAAATGCCCTTATCTTTAAATTTTTTAATTTACTTGATAAAAGGGTGCCTTGAGGTGTAAAAATAAGGTCTTCATAATTATTTACTCCAGATGCTTTTTCCACCCCTTTTGAGGGGCAAAAAATAGGATTCTTTAGTCATTTTTTTTTCTGACAAACTAGCAAATAAAAAATTTTGAAAAAATTTATAGATATAGTCATTAGAGTCATCTTTTAACACAATTTTTTTCGATCCCCTGAACACTCTATATGCCCCCTAAAAATATTCCGAAAAGTTAAAAATCAATCTTTTTCTAATTTTTTGAAGACCGGCAAAAAATTTTATTTCGCCATTTTTTAGAATGTACTTAAATCTACCTTCCTGAATTTTTTCAGATTTTTTGCTAAGGTGCGCCAACCCTAAAAATCATATTTTCTGCATTTATTAACATTCTTGGCTATTTTAGACTTCTTAACGCAACTAAAACTTTTTGTAAAATGTGTATCATGGGTATTTTTCACAGAAAATTAATTTTACTGACATATTATTCAATATTTTTCAACCAAAGACTCAAAATAAAATCGAAAAACTCATTATAGGAGTTAAACAATTAAAAATGTTTCACTTTTTTGTTATTTTTAAAAGTAAACAGTGCTAATTGGAATCGAAAAAGTTCTCCGTTTCAAGATTTATCTTCACGAGACTTGTTAGACTTTCCAGAATTGACTATTAATGATTTGGAGATTTACTTTGGTGGATCTAATCAGCTGTCACAAGCAATCTCATATTTAGTTGAAATGGTTAGAGAAGACGATTCACTAAAATTAACTTTTGTGAAAGATGAACCAGAAATAGTTCGTTTTGAGGTAAAATCGCGACATATAAATCAAAAAATTTATAAATGCTATATCGAATACGACGTAAATGTTTTGGGAATTGATGCCATCGAAGGGCACTGCTGCAACTGTGCAAATGGTCTGCGGACTGTTGGGTGCTGCTACTGGTTCCCACGTCGCCGCGCTGATATATAATTTATCATATGGAAGTTTTTATCTAAAACTTTCCGACCTGCGGAGGTGTTGACTAATCTTTTCGACATTGATAATGTCTGTCCTATTATGGACGTAGCAACAGTGGTGCCGCGCACCAGGGCCCTAGGGCCCGGTTACCCTTCCAACACCAGTTGAAACTTATGCAACCTATAGAGTAGAAATCAAAAAAAAAAGAAAAAAAAATTATATTTGGGAGCTTGTAATCTAAATCCAGAATATTCAACTATTATTACTAGTAGTTATTGATTATATCGTTTGAAACACTAATTTAAAAATTAAAACAATATGAACCAGTATAAACATTTGAAAGATCATTTTCGATCTTTACAATTAGTAAAGAACTAATTGTCACAAAGCAGACTTTCTAGCTTGGCAATTTTATCAATAGAAAATGAGACAACTAGAACTTTACTTAATAAAACAATTTAGCCTAACATATGAAATTAACATGTAAAAACTTATTTATGAAAATTCCTGCTTCCCTAATTATTTTAGAAAAAAATTGAAAAACAAAACAAAATAATGCAGAAATATAAACTACGAATGATAAGAGCATTGATTTCATCTAGCTTTTATTTAAAGGTCAAAAAATGCTTTTGAAATTGATAAAATTTTCATTTATCAGACTGGCCAGGTAAGTTTCCAATGTAATTATTATTGAATTTATTACATGGTCAGCAGAGCCGGATTACGGGGGGTCTAAAGCGGCTGCAGCTCGGGGCTTCCAATTTTCTAGGGGCCTCAAAACAATTAAAGCAACAAAATTTAAATCACCAAAGATTACATTTGATCTAAGCGCTGTTGACCTTCAAAAATTAAAAAATTTTGCCTACGGCGCATTTTATTAAAACGTGCAAGACTAGGAGCTTCCAAAAAAAGTTAGCCCCAGGCCTCGCATATCCTTAATCCGGCTCTGATGGTCAGTCCGTTAAATGAAGATTTTACCGAATTTCAAAATTTTTTTTGACTCTTTAAGTAATAACTCTAGATTATAATGTTCTTATTATTCATAGCCGATGTTTTTTGTGCAATAAAATTGTAATTTTAAATTTTAAAATTATCATTTTAAAATGATAAAGGGAGCCCGCTGTGACCCACTTGCACCAGGGCCCGGCTTTGACTTGTTACGTCCCTGTGTCGTATAATCAACGAAGATAGCGATGAGGACTAGACATAGTTATTAAATAAAAAACATAACTCAAGCATAGAATGCGATAACGAAGTGCTGTATTGTTTTTTTAGAATCGTTCGTTTATTTTTTATGTTTTTTTTATTCTTTAATTCATGTGCATTATTTGTTAATGTAAAAATAATTGTATTAATGTAGTGCTTGTTCGTTTTCGTGGCTTGCAAAGTTTCGTATGTAAGAACAACCATATTTCAATTAGGCAAAGTAAGAGAAAGAGGCAAAAAACGTAATGAATAGACTTGACCAGTTGAAGAAAGATCGTGATTTCCGTCAAGTATTATCTAGCCTCTATAAAGGAACAAAAAGGGGCAAAAATAACAAAAAAGTCAAACATTTTTAATTGTTTAACTCCTATAATGAGTTTTTCGATTTTATTTTGAGTCTTTGGTTGAAAAATATTGAATAATATGTCAGTAAAATTAATTTTCTGTGAAAAATACCCATGATACACATTTTACAAAAAGTTTTAGTTGCGTTATAAGAAGTCTAAAATCGCCAAGAATGTTAAAAATGCAGAAAATATGATTTTTAGGGTTGGCGCACCTTAGCAAAAAATCTGAAAAAATTCAGGAAGGTAGATTTAAGTACATTCTAAAAAATGGCGAAATAAAATTTTTTGCCGGTCTTCAAAAAATTAGAAAAAGATCGATTTTTAACTTTTCGGAATATTTTTAGGGGGCATATAGAGTGTTCAGGGGATCGAAAAAAATTGTGTTGAAAGATGACTCTAATGACTATATCTATAAATTTTTTCAAAATTTTTTATTTGCTAGTTTGTCAGAAAAAAAATAATGACTGAAGAATCCTATTTTTTGCCCCTCAGAAGGGGTGGAAAAAGCATCTGGAGCAAATAATTATGAAAACCTTATTTTTACACCTCATTGCACCCTTTTATCAAGTAAATTAAAAAATTTAAAGATAAGGGCATTTTGACTATCTTATCCATGGATACCCTTTACTATAATGTCATTCTGCCGATATCCAGGGCCACGTTAAGGCATGTGAGTACCCTAGGCATATTTTTTTTGCCGCCCCTTATAATAAAAAATTGAAATTATTGTTACAGCATATATTTATCAGCAAAAAAATTTTAAAGCAAAAACTCTCAGGGCCGGTATTTCAGTTGTGGTTTAAACTACGATTAGAGTTTAAACTCAATATCTGACCAATCAGGTAGCCATAAACGTAGTTTAAACCCTGAATTTAGTTTAACTAGCAACTGAAATACTGCACCTCAGAGTTATTTTTTATTTATGTTGCATTTTTTATTAGAATTAATCAGAATTTTTGCCGCCCCTAACAGACTGCCGCCCTAGGAAGCTGCCTTGCTTACCTCTTGGATAAATCGGCTCTGCCGATATCCAACCATTGTTTACTAATGAGTTGCTGCATTTTATAGAATTTGTGAACATTCTTTGAAAAAACCTATATATTTCCCCAGAAAAAGTATAAAACTTTAATGAACACTGTAGCTCATATGAGTAGATATTTTCAACACCCGCACTTCGTAATCTTATATTTTTTTAAATTCGACTTATAATCTGTCAGGTTTAGTAATAAGAAGTATAATTTATTATTATTTCGTGTTAATAAATTTAACGTATTTTTTTCACTTCCTTATTAATTGTAAAACGATGGAGTATTTTTAACATACTATACGTTTAGCCTTCCTTACAAGGTAATTGACTTGATGTAAATTTCTATAGGGTAGTCACAATATGAAACATTCTCGAATAATTTTCTAAAATCAAAACGAAAAAAATTTTTTTGTATTAATAAAATACACCAATAATAAATAAACCAGAAATAAGTTAATAAAAGTTTTCAAAACTTTGTTATTTTAATATGACACTTTCACGTCCCTCATCAGTGAATTTTCCGTGTTATCTGAGTTCGAGTACATCGATTTGCAATACGAGGTGTGGCTATTAAGTAACGAGACTGATGATACTACAGACAAACTGCGCATGCGCAAAAGTCGTATTATCAACAGTAATGTAGAGTGAAGTGTCCTGTCTCGATTGCCGTACCTCTTGTGTTTGTAGGCGTATTCTTCTGGTCGTAACCATTGTTTGCATACGATCTATTTTTTTCTTTTGCCGGAAAAATGATTGGTGTTTTAATAAAGCAACGGATTGTCGTGAAATTTCATATGAAACTTGGAAAAACTGCTACTGAAACTTATTTTTAATTAAAATAAGTGTATGGAAACGAATGTTTATCAAGTTTTTTACTGGTTTAAGCGTTTCCAAGATGGCCGAGAAGACGTTGAAGATGACGTACGCGCAGGACGCCCTTCCACATCAAAAACGGATACAAATGCTGAACAAATCGGTAATCTGATCCGATTAGACCGCCGATTAACTATTCGTGCGATTGCTGAAACTTTACATATTCATAAAGAATGTGTAAGGCAAATTTTTAATAATAATTTTAACATGCAAAAAGTGTGTGTAAAAAATTCTCACAATCGAACAAAGAGAAGCTCGTATAAATATTTGTTCTGACACTTTGCATGTTATTGAAAATGATCCAAACTTTCTGGAAAGGATTATAACATGTGACGAATCATGATTTTTCACTTCTGTAAAATCTGTTTTGAAAGGAACAAGATTTGAGACTGTTGAAGCTGTAATGGAAAAATCGGCACGTGTCTTGAACGAGCTCACATATGAAGACTTCCAGCACTGTTTTCAACAATGGAAAATTCGCATGGAGCGGTGTAGAGATAGAGAAGGGGGTGTATATTGAAGGGGATACTAATTAAATATGTCTAAATTTAAATTAAAAAGTATTACAGCATCAGTCTCGTTATTTAATAGCCACCCCTCGTATTATAGATAAGCTAAATTTATTAGTTTTTAGAACACCAAGGGCCGATTTTATAATAAAATTTAAGATACTGTATTATGGCATTCAAATTTCAAACCAATATTCAAACCAACGAACATCTTCAATTTCAGGTCAAAGTTTTCAAAAATAAAAAATTGGATTTCGAGATTATAATATTATAAATAATAATTAATAACAACTTACAACAGTCGATGATGATATTATATTATGTTGTATGTTCAATATTAAAAGAACTACTTTTACTTATACTTTTTTATTATTTAAATTAAAGAATCAATTAATTTTATGGTGTCATTTTTTACGGTGCATAATAAATAACAATAGACTAATATTTATGTAAACTTACACAGCTAGTTTACATACTAGTAGATTTTGACTTAAATTAAATGCGAATAAAGCAAATTTTAATATTAAATATCTAAAAATTAAAATATCAGCTATATTATACGAGTACTCTAGATATTATCAATAATACTAAAAATTTCAATATACTAACAAGTTAATTCAAATAATAAAATAGAAATAGAAATAGATAACCATCGCTGAAAGCTCAAATAGAATCTATATTTTATTATTTGAATTAACTTGTTATATTGAAGTTTTTAATATTATTAATTCTTACAAGTTAAGATTTACATATTTAAATATTGTATTTATAATAGATATTATCTGAACCACAAAAGAAAAGCCCAGGTGTCATTATTTCATGAACTTAGAAATAATGATCAAGACCAGCCTCAACTAATTTCACATTAGGGAACTCGCGGTTAAATAAAATAAATTCTTCAAATAAACACGCAGATAGCACATCAAAAACGAGTACAGGTGACGAGCCATACAACAATTTTTCGAAACTGAAGGCCATTTCTTTTTAACTTTCATCTTTTAGGACCTCATTCAAAATTAACCCCCCCCTCGGTTAAACGTTTAATTTGATTAAATAACTAACTAAAACAACCCACCCAGATCGTTGTGGTCCGTCCACATCAAGCGTAATAACTATTCTCAATGCCAAAACTTCAATCGTCAGATGAAGAAGATTAAAGTGCCTCCGGCACTCCATGCTTCGCAAGCCATCATGCTACGCTACGCTTAGAAATAATTTCAAGAGATGATTAGAAATTATCAAATTTGTTCGTTTCAATTGATTTGTTTAGTTATTTTCGTATTAATTCATACTCTCATAATTATTGATGACGCGCGGCCTTTCTTTAGTGGTTCAGATAATATGCAGATAGACATTATATTCTATTACTAATGCCCGATTTCTTCACCTTGAGATATCTATCGGATAAGTATAAGTATAACCAATCAAACAATCGTAAAAATTTGAATTACGGTTCTTTGATTGGTTATTCTTATAATTATACTTATCCGATAGATATCTCAAAGTAAAAAAATCGGGCATTACAGAAAGAATTTTCTATACGACTAATACAGAATACGAACATTTTGGCTCAATTTTCAGTTCAGAAAATACACATTCTTCGCACCTGTTACATAATATTTCATTCTGTAACATCCGTTACAGAATGACTATATTCTCACATCTAAGAAATATTAAAACCTGGTAGTGACATCTATTAACAAGTTGTTTTACTGGTTTTATAACGCCAAGTGTCAAATTGGTGTTCGCGTGTTACAAGAAATACACTAGCACTGTGCGTCAGTCCTATAGAAAGTATTGTTTGGAATGGAACTTGTTTAGAATGCCTATTCTGCACTCGGGGCCGTCATCCTCGCCTGAACGGCTCGGGTGACAAACTTTCCCCTTGTGCAGAATATGCCCATCCCTAACTCGTTACAGAATATACTATATATTTTTCTTATAATGATTTTGTTATCATTTTGATTTTTTCAAATTAGGTAATTTTTCATTTTGAAATTAATTTCATTGTGTCAATATAAATTGCTAAATAAGTATTTATAACAAGAGTAAGTACATTTGGGGAATTTGATTAAGCATACAAAAATTTTAAATATTAATTTTAAATATAAAAATCTGATGTGGACACCACATAACTTCCTTGTAATTTTTATAATAATTGGACAGGAATCTCGTTAATCTATTCATGCGCGTCATTAATTACAACTTTTGGAACGGACAATCGCAACCAAAAATAGGAGGTGCACAACTAGATGCTATAAGTGTCTCAAATCCAAAATTTCAACTTTCTACGACCTACCGTATTTGAGTTATGCGACATACAGACGTCCTTACGTACGTACGTACGTATACAGACGTCACAACGAAAATAGTCAAAATGGATTCAGGGAAGGTCAAAACGGATATTTCCGTCAAAATCTGGAAATCGAAAAAAATCGGTATCACAATACTTCCTTGTTTTACAAGGAAGTAAAAATAACAATAGTCATTTTGAAATAAAACCAAAATTTAATATAAACATGTATTTTTGGTTCTTTGTATTTTTGTCCCCCCCCTCCCAAAAGTTTTATTAGCCTCCCCAGGGAAAGGTCTGAATTCAACATTGAGTACATGAATAATAATTCCTGTGCCATGAAAGTATTTAGTAACAATGGCGACAATTGGTAAACTTACAATATCTCAACATTAAAGCCGATAGAGATGATGAACCCTTTTCTGGAGATAACAACCACCAAATCCACCAATACAAAACAGATGCTGTTTGTATTTTGAATGAAAAGAACGACATTGCATAGATATAAAGCTAGGATATGCCACTTTCGGCCATCGTTCCCTGTATTATTGAAGCTATTACTTTTTCACCAAATGATCAAAATCTAAAAATTAACTTAAAACTTTTAATTTAACCTAGTAATATTTTAAAAATAAAACAAAAATAAGGTGACAAGATTTAAACAATCTTAATTAGAGTTGGTAATATTTTGATTTATTTCCTAATTTAATTATTTTAATTAATTTAGTTGATAATAATTTAATTCGCAATTGTTAACTTTTTGTCAACGGCTTGTTTGTTAGTTTGTGACATTAGTTAATAATAAAACTGTAAGTTAGTCAAATTTAAGATTTGCAGGTTATGTTAATGTCAAAGTCAATGTTTACATCTATGAATTTTTAAATTAGGGTCTATAAAATAATTATTTGAACTGGTAAATAAACTTAAAACTTTTTTTTTTAAATACACTAAAATTTATCAAATTTATTAAAATAATATCATATTTCATTGTTTATTTGGGACTGAAACAGCTTATTTTTGTTTAGTTTGGAGAAAAATAAATTAAATCTGGTTAGATACCTCCTTCGCGAAATAAATATATGATTTATGATATCTAGATATTTCTTTCAGATCAGCGCATCTTCAGGAATGTATAAAATTTTTTAGATGCGGTTTTAATTATATTGCCGTGTAATCTGGGGGGGATGGTTTTTAGCCAAAAAGTATTTTAACCCCCGACCAAATTACTGCACTACAAGTAGTGAGATTTTTTTTTATTACAAAATTATTAAAAAACTCGCTCATCTGCGACGCTATCAAATTAATGTTTTAATTTCCAATTTAATAACTTTTATAATTTATTAATTACTCTATAATTATTCAACAATCAAATCAAATCTCCTCAAAATAAATTCTACTTTCAAAAAATATCCAACCACGTCCAAACCGGGGAGGGATAAAATCAATATCAAAATAATTAAAAATATTACTCACTCAAAACCAAATTAATTTATTTTTACACAATACAAAACGAAAAGATCAAAGCTTAAAATTGTAAAATGTAATTCAAATTAAAGAAGATAAAATCGGCCCCCGACCGCTCCAGCGGCCTAGCCGATCCGAGCTCAACTACGATTGAAAATGATAAACTTTTAAATATTTACAAAACTCAAAAAAAACATCTTACAAAATCTTAAAAATCAAATAATATAAAATCAAAATATGAGGATTTTAGAACACGACAATATATTACCCAATATTACCTCAACTGACAATAATGTTCTGAAGATTTTGCGAAGAAAGTATATCTAACCAGATTTAATTTATTAATAATCACAAAATACAATTTACAACAATAATTTTTTTATGTTTTTTTACAAATACTGTTCTGAATATTGTCAGTGAACGTCAATCTCCAACAAGAGTTCTGTTGCTTTGAAAAATAAATTAATAATAATCTATTTATATAATGTGAATTTACCTACCTAACTGAACGCAACTTTGTTGAAGGTTTAATTATGCATTTATTATTTTATTATTATGTAAATGGCGTATAAAGTGTATCTACCGCTATATAGTTGTATTGTTTTTATAAAATAACTATTTAGAATGGCATGCATCTAAAGGACATTAACGTGCATATGTGTACAAATTTAACTTAATTATTTCCTTATAACATGGATACAAATTGATATTATAACACAGTTTTCTTGGGAATACCGGTATTGTTGACAAATTTTTTATGGATAGGTAATAAACCACAACAAATTCAATAGAAAATTTGCATATTAAATGAATATTGCCACACTAAAACGAAAAAAAGTGCTGAATTTGAATGTACAAAACTGTATAAGTATTTAAAAATTTTCAGTAAGCAATAGTTGTTCAACTTGCAAATTTTCATTCAAGTATATTACGAGTACAATAGTTATTGTTTTTCCCACACACTGAAAAAAAAGTTCCTTAGCCAATATTTCGAACAGCACACACACCCTGTTAGCTTTTTTTTAGTATCAATTTAAATTATTTTGATGCAATACAATTGTGAATTGGAATCTAATTTAAATTTATTATCGGTACAAAAACCTTCAAATTTATTTTCAAGTTAAATTTTGCGGTTTTTAATTTCGTTCTAGATTGCATTCTAATGCAATAATGTTATGTCAATCAAGGTAAACTAAGGTTAAAAGTTAATAACTTTAAGTTGTTGGTAACAGATTTTTTACGTAAAGAATTTATTTCAAATTTTTATCGTTTGAATATTTGGATTATTTTATTTTACCCTTATTTAAATTAATGTAAGTTTTTGATAAAAAAATTTAGGCCAAAGCTATCTACAAAGTAATCAAGAGTAAACATGATTTTCTTGAAAGCACTAATTATAAAAACCAGTTAATACCCAGGGCCGTTTTAATGAAATGAAAGTAAAACTGATAAGTTTTCAAAAAAATTAGGTAAAATTTCGAATTTTTAAGATATGTAATGAAACATTCTAAAAGTTATAATGATATCTAGTACACTGCAGCTATAATTTATTATAACTATGTTATTTATTTTTTCTGCCACGATTTAATGAATTACAATTGAAAACAATACGACCATCACTTGGTCAGTTCATGCATTTACAAGATTTGAACTTAAAACTCCTCCTTGACCATTATCTCAAGTTGTAGATTAGACTGCTTGAGAATTGACTGTACGAGTAAAAAAAACCTGCGGGATTCTTAAATTTTCCTGTAAGTTAGTGTATTTTGTAAACAAAATAACTCCAAAATGACAGTTTTGGGTAAAACTATTTTTAATGTTTGATTGCACGAGATAAATAGAATTCGACATTTTTGAATATTTGTGGACATAATCTACTTAATGACATTAGAACTTCATATTGCCAAGTTTCAACACTAACTATTTACATATTGTTTATAATTAAAAAATATAGCTCGCTTACTGTAACAACAAGATAAGTAGAATGGAGGTTTACTGAAAAACAAGATAAGTGCATAGGAAATTCATTGTATTCATCTTGTCAGCGGCGTATTTAGAAAATGCATGTAGGGGGGGGGGGAGTAGATTAAAGATTTTTCAGAATCTCCTTTAATCCATTCATGCACGTCAGTTGTAACTAATCCTAATACATAAAATCCCAGCACGCTTCTGCTCCTCCTGTTACAACGTGTCATTTTTTTTGGAGAAAAAAAGCACTCTGGTTGGTTGATTTTTTTTATCAACCAAAAAATGTATTAAACTAAGATTAGGACTAAAAATATTTGTCCAATATTAATCCAAACCGGGAAATTTGAATTTTTAAGCAAAAATGAAGGAAGTTTAACCTTCGGCTAGAAAAAATTAAAACTTGGAAAGCATATTTATTTAATTACCTCACTGCTCACGGAGTTTAGCAGCAACTTTCTGCATTACTCTAAAAGTTAATTATAAAAGTAGTATAAAAATATAGAGTCAAAATTGTAAACGGGGGGATCTGGGGGTGTGTGGAACACTCTCCAATACATATATGGCAGGATTTCCATTTTTTGAGAATACTTGGAGAAGATAGGGGATTTATAATTTTACAAATTTTGCCCGAAAAACCGGGAAAATTGAATTTTTAAGCAAAAATGAGGGAAATTTAAACCTTTGGTTTAGAGAATATTAAACTTGGAAAAACATTTATTTAAATGCCTTGCTGAGAGTTTAGTAGTAACTTTTACGTTACTTTGAAAGTTAACTGTCAAAATTATAGTCCAGTGTAAACCGGGTGGTCTGGGGGTAAATACTAAGGCTGGGAATCAAATTCGAATAATTCGAATATTCGAATATTTGAATATTCGAATACGAATAATATCGCATTTGAATAATCGAATTATTCGAATATTATTCGAATAATTTGAATATTCGAATAATTTGAATATTCGAATAATTTGAATATTCGAATAATTTGAATATTCGAATAATTTGAATATTCGAATAATTTGAATATTCGAATATGAGTAATCGAATTATTATTCAAAAATTCAAAATATTCGAATATTCAGATTATTCGAATATTGACAAATTATTTGAATTTTACATTATTCGATTATTTAATAAATTTAGATATTTGAACGGGGCCGAGTTGAGTTGCTTGAGTGCTCGAGCACCATACTAAAAATTTACAAAAACTGTTTTTATAATAATTTGCCGACACACGATAAATTATCTAACTTCTAAAAATAATAAATTAATACCTACTTAAAATTTTTATAAAATAAAAATAGATTTAGCAAAGCTACATTATATTATGTGAGCACCACACGGAAAATTGAAAATATTCCCGCCCTGTGTATTTGAATATATTATAATCTAATCTGAATTCTGAATATTCGAATAATCTGAGTAATCGAATTATTCAAAGGTTCAAAATATTCGAATATTAAATTATTCGATTATTTAACAAATTTAAATATTTGAACAGGTCCGAGTTGAGTTGTTTGAGTGCTCGAGCACCACATTAAGAATTTACAAAAATTGCATTTATAATAATTTTCCGACACACACGGTAAATAATATAAATTCTAAAAATAATAAATTAATACTTAAAGTTATTAAAAAATAAAAATAGATTTAGCAAAGCTAACGGAAAAACACGGAAAATCGAAAAGATTCCAGCCCTGTATTTGAATACAAGGTTCTTTGTTCTTTGATTAAAATATAAATAAAAAAAAGTTTTAACATTATTTTATTTCTACTATTAAGTTTAATATATTAACTTCATATATTTTACGAATTATAATAAATAAATCTAAAAATCGACAATGTATGTAATAGTCGAAAAGATAATATTAAATTCATTTGGACGACGGTATTTAATAATTTGAATATTCGAATACATAATTTGAATCTTCGAATATTCGAATTATTTGAATATTATTTTTCGAATTAATTATTCGAATATTTGAATTATTCGAATATGCAAATAATTCGAATATTCAAATAATTCGAATATTCAAATAATTCGAATATTCAAATAATTCGAATATTCAAATAATTCGAATATTCGAATAATTATTCAAACTATTTGAATATTCGAATAATTATTCGAATTATTTGAATATTCGAATTATTCGAATATTCGAATAATTTGATCAACGAATATTCGAATACAAAAATGACAACGATTCCCAGCCTTAGTAAATACCCTCCAGTACATATAATAAAATTCCCACTCTTTTAGAATACCTACAGAAGACAGAATAATTATACGAATTTCGTCGAAAAAAGCTGGGAAATTTTTTGTTTTTGAGCAAAAGTGAAGGAAATTAAAACGTTCGGCTAAGGAAAATTAAAATTTTAGAAACTTATTTATTTTTATATTATAAAAAAATTTTTTAATTTCCTTCTCGGCACATCAAGTTTTCCATTAACTTTTTGCGTTACTTTGAAAATATAGAACAACGGGAATCACCCAGTAGCGGAAAACGAAACTAACTGTTTAAATATTATACCGCTAAAAAGAGATCCACCGTCTAGCTGCCCGTCCGCGGACGGGCTTTTCAGTTAGTTAATAAATAAACAAATAAATAAAAATAATTTAAAGTTATTTAAATTTTAAAATTTTGTGGTAAATTTTTATCAGGGAGGTGCTTTAGGGGTACAATCCGAATCAACCCTGGGTAGGGGGCACTTGCCCCTTTGCCCCCCTCTAAATACGCCACTGCATCTTGTGCTGACCTTTATTAGTGAATAAGAGTAGTTATCTGGTTTTGCTTTATTTCTTTCTTTTTCAATTTGAATATAATAAGCTTTGCATCACTCTAAACAAGATAAGTGCATTTAACTTATTTTACCGTTACTGACAACGAACTAGTTGGAGTTAGTTAAAAATGAATTTGTTAATAAGTACTTCTTAACATTTAAAGTTTCCCAGAATCTACTTTGCTTTTATTTGATTGCAATCATGTACATAACTCATTTTGCTAAAAAATGGAGTTATCTTGTTTTGGCAAATAAGCTAATGATATTGATAAATGAAAATATACATTTGTGAGTATCTTTATTTTATTTTTAATTAATTTATTTATTTTATTTGTATCATTGTACATGTACCATTTTAAATCCAGAAGCAAGAAAAATATAGGTTGGCTAAAGGAGAGATGGAAAGACCAAGGGTGAGGTTCATTGTTAAATTATTATTTAAATAATACTTATTATTTATTTATGGCATGGAATATTATTTAAATATTTTATATTTTCTAAAACTCGAACCGCATAATCAAGAACTCTTGGTAAAAAAATTAAATAAATTAACAAATTTGCTTAAGCTTATTTATATCTACATCTTTTAATTACGCGAATTCTTTTTACAAGGTGTTTGCTAAAATGTGTCTCAAAATTGGAGCCCTGATTCCCTCTGCAAAGCAAAAAACAAGGAAGTAATTTGAATGATTACGTGAAGAAGTCAAAATGTTTACAAATTATGAAGCTTAAAGAGAAGCCAATAGGAATCACTTCGAACAACTTTTGTGAAGTGGAATGCATTTCTTCATTTGTGTCAAATAAATTGTAATAAATTATATTACCTTTTTTTCTTTAAATAAATGTGCTAAATAGTAGCAGGCGTTTGTTTACGAACCATTCGCATTCGTCCTTTTTGTAATTTAATTGGAGATTTGCAGCATTAATATGGAAAATGTAATAAATCTGTACTTTTTAGTGTATTTAAAAGGTGTGGAAATATAAAACTTGTTTTTCTGCAGATTTTTTATTATTAGCTTAATATTATAATTTCCTATATATTTTGTAAAAGTACAATCAACATCCAAAGTCTAGTTAACCCATGAAGTGCAGAAGAAAAAGGCTTTCTGTATAATTATATCTGCATGGATTTTGACTAATACTACGAAAATTATTACATACTTTAAGGTGAAATTTTTATAAACCAAAAATAAGATTAATATTTAAAAAAAAATCCTCGCAAATAACGATTGTGGGTGTCGATAATGTTAAGGATAAGATAATATATTAGTTTTTAATGCTTACTGACATTCCAAATATGCAATTTGCATAATTAGTTATACTTGAATAGCACACTATCATACGTGATAATTCGTTTAATTAAAAATATTTGATTTTAATGGCGTATGAACATAGACCTTGGTCTAAATTTCTATTATTACCTATAGAACCTGTCTTGATTAATGTGCGAATTTATTTATGATATAAGGAAGAACCGCTATTAAAAAATAATATTCATTATATGAATTTCCTTTCAGGTTTTCCACTTCCAGAAAAATTATCAGTTCACTGTAACAGCCATAATAGTTACATGGTATACCATACCATGGATGAGCTTTTAATTCCAAAGCTTCTGTTATACCTTCTTCTAGCATAATCCGATATTCCAATAACAAAATGAAACCAACTTGAAAGTATGGGCGTTAATGAATCACAAATTACACTAAATCTTTAATTCGTTTATAAATTTGTATGCATAAAGGTTATGGATTGCACTTGTTATAAATTTTATTCGCAAACGCGAGGTCAACCAATATTAATAAACTTCAATGTCAATTATATAAATGTTAAATTATCAATATATGGCATGCACGCAAAAATTATAAAACAACTTAAAAATGCAATAAATTAAACTTTTTTGTACTTAATTTATAGTAAATTTGAATAAACGATTTAATGTTTTTTTAACCGGTATCTTCAAAGCATTTAGGTACGGAGAAAGCTGCAAGTACAATTTATTGGATTACAACTTTCATAATAATAATAATTGTTTACGCACTGAAAATATATTGCAAAATTTAGAAATTACTTATAACAACATTATTTGAGATACACACACAACACGTTTCCTTTGTTTTAGGGCAAAGACTATCATAGTAAGAACATAAAATTATACAAAAGCATATCCTTGACGATACAGAGTAGCGTTCGTAAATGTACAGCAGTTGAAGTCTGTTCTGAACGTGCAACCACGATTACTATGCAATACTATTGTTATAATAAAAACAGCAATGAAAGGGAAATTGGCAAGCCACAGGTAGGTATACAACAGTCACATGTACTTGAAAATAACTTTTTGTAGAGCAGAGTAACACCGTAAGGTCATAGATTCATTTGCGAACAAAATGAGGAAAGCCTCACCTACCTTAGGTATTTCAACTTTGCTTTTTATTTTATAGAATTTATTTTTGAAATTGATCAGATATTTGCCATGGCAATGAATTGTAAAGCCTTGAGAGCAATGTGACAGAAAGTTAATACCGAGGAATTAAGTATTGAACACGCCTTGACTTGATGTACCCTGTAGGAAATAACGAGAAAATTGAAGGTATTCGTTATATGGTTCAGTGTCTCAAAAGTTGATTTCCTTTACATGTGGGATCGGTAGTAAAAATATTATACTGTTACATTTCTGCAAAACGGGTGTCTTGGGTGTGGTTTAACTATATAAAGAAATATTTTATATTGATAATTGTCATTGTGAATTTGTATATACAATAGAACAACAACATGTTTGTAAAACTGGTAAGTCCAAAAGCACAGTGGCATCCATGTTATATGAAAACGTAGCATTTTGTATTTCTTAATAATTAATTTTTTTATTTCTTATTTCAGGCTTTATTTTCTTGCTTGGTGGCAGCAGCTGTAGCTGTCTACAATGGCCCTTTGGCAGGAGGCGTTCCAGCATCCTTATATCCTGCAGGAGTTAGTCCACAAGCTTGCCCTAATTTCCCTCACTGCACAAACCCAGCATTGGCAGCTAATCCAAATGCACCAGCTCCATACGCAGCTCCCGCTCAATACGGACAATACAATGCTGTACCTTCGTACAATGGAAACCAAAATGCTTTAAACAGTGGTGCATACACCGGAGATGGTGATTACCGCGGAGAAGGATTGGCTGAATCTGGAGCTTATGGAGATGTCAGTCAAGGTAATACTAAACATTTTATCTTATTTTGTACGAAAATCTAAAATATATATTATTTTGTATAGGATACAATTCTGCCCCTGCTTACAACGCAGCTCCGCAATACAATCCTGCACCAGCATACCATCAACAACCTTATGGTCAACCCGCCCAAGTTCCTGCTGGAGTAGATCCCCACAGTTGCCCCAACTATCCATTCTGTCAATAAGACATAAAACAAAATAGTAAAATATCCAGCTGACAAACTGTTGTTAAGATTTATATTGCAAAAAATGTGCAATCACTATTTTATGCTGTGCTTAGATTTTTCATGTAATATACAAATTTTATTAGATAATTAAAAAAATTTAATTTATCTCTGCATTTATTTATGTTAATAAATTTTGAACTACGAATTTGATTTTTTATTATAATACTTCTACAAATACTAGTAAAATATTATAATCTTATGAATGGGTTTATCTACCCCATTGAGATAGTGAACCAATTTTAAATCGAAGAAATGTAGGTACTAATCACATTTTGATAGCTTCCATTTTTAATTGATTAATTGAATATGCGATTCCTTAAATAATTTGGCCATGATTATTGTTCTTGTTTTATCATGTCATTCTCTAAATAAGTTACTTACCTTGTAAATATGTTTCTTTATCGAAAAATATAATGTAAAACGTAAAAGTTGTAGATAGCTAAATCAACTTTATCAAATGGAGATTGTGAGTAACCTCGGTTGTTGTGGGAAGAAACAATAGTGCACAAAAAATACATAATGTAACCATATTCTTCAATAATATTCTTTGTTATACATATTTATGCTGTCTGCATCAGTTACTCCAAACAAATGCTTCAATTTCATCTCATAGTTCAAATATCTCAAAGTTTGATCCGAAATTAATTTCATGATTGAAATAGAATTATTCTATTTACAGAGGATCTATCGCTGCAAATAAATTACTTATTGAATTAATGCTGTCAATGATATTATTATTAAAGGTATATCTTTCTTCTTAAATTTTTTTAAATAAATCTTTTTGTAAGATTTTTAGTTTTTATTCTTTTATAATTTATTATCCAAAAATTTGAAAATATGACAAATACTTTTTTTACCTATTAGATTTCCAATTCATTTTTCTGATTTAAATATTGAATTCAAATAGTATTTATTATGTATTACTAAATATATAGTCATTCAATTATTCAAAATAAAATAAATTATTACCTATCGTACTAAAATAAATAACCAATTTTGTAATATCAACAATAAAGCAAAAATATTTAAAAATTACAACAATTATACCTATAGATAAGTGCATATATTTTATTTTTTATTTTATATTACGCAAGGTAAACTACATGTAATATGTATTTACAAATATTAATTTGTCAAATTGTATAGCTTTATTAATATAATTGAAGCTTTTATACATAGCATTAAAAATTTATAATTATTTTATGCTTTATGTGTATTTTATGTGTTTCAAAATCACTTAGGTATTATTAATTATACATTGTGCGCAATCATTGAAGTTAATTAAATTAAAAAGCAAAATATGTAAAAAAGCTGATCATTAGTGCACATTTACATTAAGAGTATTGAATAATCTAAATCAATAGATCAGCAATATTCTTTGTTGGAATACAAAACACTGCAATATATTTATTATATATAATATGACAATTCCTAAAATAACTACTTATTTTTAATTATTAATGTTTAAAAAGCATAATATCAATGCACGTGTTTCAAACTATATGATCTCATCAGCATGGTAGTTGATATTGAAAGTTCCAAAACAATTGCCACAGCTCCGGAATGTTGTGAAAACAAAGCAAAATTTTACAACTTTCAAGGTAAAGAAAAGCAAAAATGTATAAAAATTTTGAAAAAATAATAACAAGACCATTGTACTGGAAATTAAATTGTAATGTATAATGAAACGTCGAAAATACACAGTTATTTAAGCGAAATAACTTGAGTCCATTTTACCGAAAAATATATTTTATGCAGTTGGATTAACTATGAATGAAAGATACTCAAAATTAAATATTGTTTTGATAAATATTTTACTTCTTTGCCCCCCCCCCCCTTAATATTAATATTAATAATTAATATTAATATTATGGATGTTAGAACAACAATGATGAATAAATAATTTCACATTTTCTTAATGAAGTTGAAAAGAGGACTAGAGCAATGGCGAAACTTCAAATTTTTGCCTTCCTCCCCGCAAAATAATTGTTTTTGAGAATGCTTCACTCTTTTTTTATGCTCTAGGCGCCCCGCGTTGCGGGGTCCCGTACACGAGTATTTGAGTAGATGATAGAAATGTTTTATTTCAGTCTATGATATTCGCAAACCAATGGATTTTTTCGTTTTTCGCTTCGAGCTTTAGTATATACGGATTATTCCACAAAAAAAAGATTACTGTTTTTTAATGGTAGTTTGGAGGGTTCTTAATTTTTTATATACTGGTAACATGGGTAACATTCTATAAAAATCTGAAGTGGCCCTCGCATAATTTTCCGAATTATTAAAAGTAATACCCAATTTTACTCGGATAGAAAACACTAAAATATTGCTTAAATTTTATCAGAGGATCAGCAATAATCGTGAAAAATATTTAGAAAATCGAAATAATAAGCAAAAACCAAAAATACAAATTAAAAAAAATATATCTCAAATAACAAAAAATTGGAAATGTTATTAAAAATTTTTTTTTCTATTAGTATTTTAGAAAAAATTTTATACAATAAAAGTTGTAGGTAATTTGATACTGATAATAATTTTTGTTATAATAAACTTTCGCCTATTGGCAATCGATATAATTACCGAATCGCGGTAATCGATACCAAGAAGAAAAAAAATAATTTCCAAATATCATATACACCAAAATAGAAAAATAACAAGCTTTATGTTTTCAATTTTCATAATTCAAAGGAAATTCTTCAATATTTTTGTGTAAATCCGCAATATGAGCAACACAGTAAAAAAAATTTTTAGGATTAAAAAAACCATTATGAATAATTTTTTTGAATTAAATAAATTTTGTTTAATTTAAATAAAATATTTTTGTTTAAACAAAAATTTGTTTAAATTAAAATAAAATTTTCGGTATTTTATTGTAGTTAACCAAGAATTTTAGTTTAAAATTTTGCAAATAAATTTTTGTTGGATCAAAAATCTTTAATTATATTAAACAGAATTTATTTTCATCTGTTTAATTTGTACTCGTAACACTCGTCACAAATCTTGTCATACCCGTCACAAATTTTTTTGTAAAAAATAAAATAAAATAAGATAAAATGAGATAAAATAAGATCAAATAAGATAAAATAAGATAAAATAAAATAAAATAAGATAAAATAAGATAAAATAAGATAAAATAAGATAAAATAAGATAAAATAAGATAAAATAAGATAAAATACGATAAAATAAGATAAAATAAGATAAAATAAGATAAAATAAGATAAAATAAGATAAGAATCTTCTAGGTAGAAAGATTTCTTTAACGTCTACTGAGCAATTCATTTTGTGACAAAAATTTGTAATATAGGTAAACTTTCATGATTAGTTAACAAGGTAGCATAATCTGCAAAAATACAAGTAACACCCGTCACAGAGCTTAAAACTATTATTCCGTCTATTTACATTAATAATTCCTAATATGTTTTTTTTTTTAAATTAAATCAAAATTGGTAATGATTTCAATAAATTACACAAAATGTAGCTAAGTAAATTACTTGTAGGAGGTAGCTGACACCCGACTAATTATTTTAATATGATTTTACAAAATGAAAGATGAAATAAAAGATTTATTTTATTATAAACTAAATATTTATTGCTAAATACTTTTTCGCAACTTTTTTCATTTTCTGTCCTTTGGTTCACCTGGTTCTTGAGAAAAAATGTTAAAGAAACGAAAAATTTTAGAATTAAAAAAAATTTTTTAATGAAAATATAATTTTTTAGCTAAAATAAGGCATTCCTGAAAATTTCATAAAAAAATTCCAACGTCCTAGGCGCTTGGTACTAATAGTACCATGGATATATCCAGTTTTGCCGCTTGCAAATGGCATTTTTTTTGTCGAAATCAAGTTCTGTTAATTGACACTGCAGCATCAAAAAATGTTTTGTGTGTCGAACACCTCTCTTCGTTGTCTGTCAGAGGCGGATCCAGAAGTTTTTTCGGCGGGGCGGAGGGGGGGGGGCTCAATAATCCAATAATCCGTTAAAGACAATTTTAAATACCTAGAATTATCCTCAAACTATAATTCTTTCAATATTGAAATATAGATTCCCTAAAATCGTATTATCCTTAACAATAACCACACTTAGCAACGTTTTGAAATGAAATAATAGTTCATAAAACACCAGAACAATTATACCAACCTTGAATACTAAACAATTATGTGTTAAGTAGTTAACCACAACATTAAAATGATCGATCAACCCATTCGATTTTATTCATCTTCAATAGGCTTCGTGCCACAACAAATCAAAACTTAAATTTAAAATTTGGGGCGATTTCGTTACTTCGTTTGGTTGCTATCTTGTTTACAGACATATACACACACGCACATACGCATATAAATACAGAAAATTTTCAAAAATAATAGAATTGGTTTAAGGGAACCTTTAAACATAACAATTTGATAAAAAAATGAGGGGTTAATTTTTTTCAATTTCAGATTGCAATACCTTCCTTTCTAAGGAGTTCGGAAAGTAAAAATTTATAATTATATTACTTTACATTATTTTTATTGAAAGAAAACACTAAATTTACCCAAAAATTAGGCTTTTTTAGGTTTTATCCTGTTTTGGATAATTGGCGCCTTTGTCATTCTTAGACAACATTTAAATTATTAATGACAATAAACTAACCCACTAAGGGCCGGTATTTCAGTTATGGTTTAAACTACGATCAGAGTTTAAACTCAATATCTGACCAATCAGGTAGCCATAAACATAGGTTAATCCTTGAATTTAGCTAGCAACTGAAATATTGGACCTTAATAGTGTTTGAAAGGAGTGCATTAGAGAAAAATTTTTGTGCAACACGAATGGTCTAGTATTTGATAGTATGCAATTTAAAGAGTTCAGAACTTGATTAGTGAGATAGTGAGCATTTCGATTGGTGTTCAAAATGCAATTCCATTGGAGTGCAATAGACAATTTGCAGAAAATTCAAATTTACCTCAAAATCGCATTTATTGATAGTTCAATATACCTATAATCAGAATATTTGAGTGATTATTATTCAAAATTCTGTATCGTTTGAAAATACTGATTGAAATCAGCTCATGACGACCTGAGCATAAACAAATGATAAAATAACGAAAAGTGCCTATTTATATACTAATCCCTTATTTATGAACTATAACAAATTTTAGTTACTATTTAATTGTCATTTTAGTGACGTCAAAATCAGAGCCGGATTAAGGATATGCGAGGCCCGGGGCTAACTCATTTTAGAGGCCCCTTAGTCTTGCACGTTTTAATAAAATGCGCCGCATGCAAAAAAATTTTGATTTTTAAAGGTCAACCGCGCTTAGATAAAATGTAAAATTTTGTGTTAATGTAAACTTTGGTGATTTAAATCATTTTTTTTGAAGCCCCTAAAAAATTAGAGGCCTGGGGCTGCAGCCCCTTTAGCCTCTCCCTTAATCCGGCTCTAGTCAAAATCCTAAAACGTCACATTAGGCCTGCCATATTATTTTAATTATTTTTTTGGCTATATTTGTGAACCAAATTTAAAAAAAATAAGATACATTACTTATGTTGTTATGTAGAATAGTTATATGCTGAAATCATGCAAATTGTCCATTAAATTGGTGTTCAACATGATTCCTTGTGATAAAAAATTCCTCCTCCCTTGTTGGGGATCCAGAATTTTTCTATCTACACGCTGGGAATAAATCAACCAGCTTTTATTTACTGTCGAGGCCCGCTGATGTTATCTAGCTGAAGATGATGCGGAAGCTAGGGTCATAAGTTCCAAAAAAAAGGTGACAGATAAACAAAAAAATGATCTCTGCAAGAAGTTTGCTGTCGACAAATCGACAGCCACAACCGGTGAAAGAAAATCGTAGCTACTTGCCTTAGTATTATCCTATTGGAGAAACATAAAAAAAGACAAGTAGTTCACACCAAAAGTAAATTAATTTAGTTCTTAAAATTAAATATTTTACTTAGATTAAAATTTAACGTTATGGAAAATTTGCGAGCTAAAATAAAATATTATCATGGATGGATAAGCTCGTCAATGCAAATTAAAATTTGCCGTATTAAAATTAAATTTATGAAAAGATCGGAAACGAAAACAACTTTACAAGCACCAAAAAATCGAACTACCAAAAGGTATCAAAAAAACATGCAAATTTGTCCACTATGAAGGTGTCTCCCTACAAGTTTTACAGAAAAAGCAAAACTTACCAAATCTTTTGACAAGACCAACACCGTGAACACACTCACTTATCGAACCCACATTCAAAAAGTGCCGTCTTGCGTTCAAAACGCAAACTCAACAAACCCCAAATCAGATTCTAGGCAGGGACGTACTTAGAAAATAAAACAAATTACTAAAATTTGTTACATCCTAAACAATGGAAACAAAATTTTAAATTCAAATTTTAATAATAACAAATATCAAATTGTTGTGCCCCTGTTCTACGGTCAAAATTTCTAACAGTGATGTTAAAGTTTCTGAAGTGATATCAATGAACTAGCAAGGAGATTTAAACAGCTTTTGTTGAATGTAGTCGAAAAATTTACCAGGACTAAAGTTATACCAGCAAACCGAATCAATAATGAGTGGTACAACGAAAAAAGTGGAATTGTATAATAGAGCTGTTGTTTCAAGGGACGATAGACACTGGACTGAATAATGTAAAACGAGAAATCAATTTAAAAATAAAATTAGGGCAGCTAAATGTGAATATCTAATAAACAAAATAAATGCAAAAAAGGCGACCAAAAAGGAATGTGGACTGTAGAGAGTGTTAAATGAAATAGTTTTTGAAAAAATGAACAGAAAAAATGATATAAGGTACCCGAAAGGTACCAGTAGATGATAAGGTAAGGCGATTGCTCCACAGGAAAAGGTCTAAAAAATGCTATTACTCAGTAGGATTAGCTTTCACCAAATTAATAGCGCTTAGCTTAGAGTCGCCCGGCTGAGTTTACCTATGAAGATTAAGACAAAAATTTTTTACCAGGCTGAGTTTACCACCGAGATTAGTACCCAATTCTACTAAGCGGCTGAGTTTACCATCGCCCAACAAAATATAAGAGCAACAATATAATACTTGGCATTAAATTGAATAAATCACTTGGTTTAAATTATAATAATCCGTTTTAGGTCAACATTATGCGATTTTGAATTAACGGTACCCGGTATCCTATTCGAGTGATATGAAAGTATACATTTTTATAACTGCAAAAAAATGCATTTATAAAAATCTAAAAATTTCTAAAATGGCGTTAATTTATTTAGAACTATTTGTTATAAGATGTCACAAAGTCCTAAAACGCTGTAAAAAATACTAACAGAGATATACACTGTCAAAGTCAAAAAAGTACCAAGTACCTCTATTCGATAACATAAGGGTTAAGGACTTAAGTAAGATAATTTTTGTTTGTTTTCTCTTTCTTCTATTTCGACATGATTCTAGCAACAGATAAAATTCAGTTTTTGGCAGGTTATTAAAATTTATTTATTGAATTATAAATTAAATACAGTGGCTTTTCTTGACAGCTTTTTTTGACACATAAAAATCGCTTCTATAGAAAAACTTATTAAAGATTTTTTGTTGAAAATTTCATTCTCTTCATTTTAGGAGATATCGATTTTTTCATTTCGTTGCACCTTTTTCAAGTTACAGTGACTTATGTCCGATTTCTTCACTATAGAGATACCCACCCGACAAGTATAAACATACCGATAACCAATCAAAACGGTTGTCTGTTTGGTCACTTGATGAATTTGATTGATTATCGGCATGTTTATACTTGTCGGGTGGATATCTCTAAGTGAAGAAATCGGACATTAAAAAAGACAGTAAAATACAAAAAATATTGTCACTTGTAATATCACAAGAGAATGAGAATAAATTGAAAATAATTTCACATATTTTCGAAAAGTTGTTGCCAGGCAATAAATACGAGATCCCGAAAGGATCGAGTAGCTATTGCCAAACGGCGATAACTTTGAGAAAATATGTCAAATTATTATCTAATTTATCGAATTCTCGTGATATTCGATTGATTATTTTTTTCGTTGATTTTTTATTATTAAAACGCTTTAATTAGCTTCACTTGTAACTAATTAACTATGTAAGAAAATCTTGGAAGCTTAATTTGACCCTCTTCCCGTTTTCCGCTTGAGCTGAAATTTTGCATACACGTAGAGTTTAGATGACAATGCATGTTAAGACTGAAAAGTATAAAATAAAATATTATAGTTTAAAAAAAACCAAAAAACACGCTTTTATGACGCACTAAAACGCACTAAAAGTTAAAAAGTAATTCAATTTAACCCTTTTGGACACCTTGTAGTCAATTGATAATTGGTGACTGAAAGGGTTAATAAACTAATTCAAAAAGCGTGGAGCGCTTTGTCTAAATTAATTAAAAGACACATAACCAAAACGCGCTCCACGCTTTTTGAATTAGTTTATTAACCCTTTCAGTCACCAATATTATCAATTGACTACAAGGTGTCCGAAAGGGTTAAATTTAATTATTTTTTAATTTTTAGTGCGTTTTAGTGCGTCCTAAAAGCATGTTTTTTGGTTTTTTAAAACTATTGAATTTTTAATATTAATTTCATGGACTGACGAAGTACTAAACCGTTTTTGATTTATTTTATTTATAATTAATTGACAGACGTCAAATCAAATAAATATGTTGCTATTAAAACAAACGCATACTTCAAATTATTCTCGCGGCAATAATAGCTGTATTCCTTTTACCTATTTTAAGTGAGATTGTACTGAGATATTCAGATACTCAGTTAAATGGGTGTTCTTTTTACCGTTTTGAAGCAGGTGCCGTGCCGAACTGAGTTTTAACTGAGAAAACTACCTCCCTCCCTAACTCAATTGATCTTGCTGTTTCAAAGTGTTACAACTGAGTTTAATTTAGAAATAGCCCGAATTGGTTGATTTAAAAGGGATAAAGTCATCTGTCATATGGTTTTTCGTTAATTTTTTGGTTAAATTGTGACACTTCTGTACTTGACATTTAAATTTAATAAAAATTTGGTAATGTATTAATTTAATATAAGTGACTTGCAGGTAAAAAACTAAAAAAAGGTGATTTATTCGTTAATATACAAATATAATTATATTCGATTAATTATAATATAATTATATAACCAAATATAATGTGGTTGATAGGTAATTTTTGTATTATGGTTTGGTAGTGTTTTGTGTTGTTCTTTTTACCTCATGTGTTTCTCACTTTGACTCAGTTAATCTCTGTTCGGCTCAGCTCACTTCGGCTCAGTTGCGTAACTGAGATGGAAATAAAATAGGTAAAAAGAATACGCTTATTGTAAGTAGATTATTCCCACTAGTGTAATGTTTTGATTGGCAACTTTGATTGAAATTGAAAGTTTCTATTGGTTTTCAGAAAAAAAAAAAAATAATCAACAAAAAATCTTTAATAAGTTTTTCTGTAAAAGCGATTTTTATGTATCAAAAAAAGGTTTTAAAAAGTACTATTTACATTATTAAAATAGGAGTCTACGAATACCTTCTTGAGCCACTTGTGGTACTTTCAGTAAAAGTAAATTAAATTACATATATACTCAGATGAAGTCGGTTAATAAGTGCTTACTTAAATATACGTATTTAATAAAATAATTTTCCCGATATGACTGCAAAATACTACTGCATTGTCATATACTAGTACCACGGACTTTGGGCTGCTTGCCCGTGGAGGTGATAACATAACATCAACTGGGGCATCCCTTGAAATCAGTGTAATCAGGGCATTTGACAGTATGAAATTAAAAACATTGCTTTAAAGAGTCTAGCGTCTAGCCCCAAAGGTTTGCATTTAAACAAAAAATTTAATTAAAAATGTTTCTTATAAAAGGGTTTTCTATGTCCACCTAAAGTAAGAGGTGTAGACTTACATCAGTTGCGTGGATACCAGGACACCTTGTAGAGAGAGGTGAGAGGCGAAAAAGTGTTTCAGGGAAATATATGCGTCAGAAAACTAGAAAATTTTTAGAATTTTGCGCCTTCAAAATCTTTTGGCTTCGCGTCGGTGGCTGCAATGCACCCTGCCCTTCTACGACCATGTCGATCACAGCACAAGATAATTACAAAGTTAGGTTAGGTACAAACTTACTAGGAGAAAATATTGTATTTTGTAACGTGTAAAAGGAAGAAAACCTGTCGGAAAAGTCGAATAAATGAAAATTCAGTCCCTATTAAAATAAATTAAAAAATTACACTTCACAACAAAAGAGGAAAAAATAATACAATTACATTTTTCTTGTCGGATAATTATCGATTGCACCGAATTGTCACGTATTTTTTTAATTTAAAATGGTAAAAATGTTTGTTGCGATAAATTGATTAATTATACCAAAATAAAGCACGCAATAGTTCAAACGTCGCGGGCGCTAACGTCACGTATCCCAATATCCTCGTGTGAATCATTTTGACAGTTACAAAGGTGCGAACAGTCATGGTGAGTGGTATATTTTAACTTTAGCAATCTATAATTTTAATTTAATTATTTGTCGAACCATTAAATAAATTCTAACTGGCTGTAATATGTTTCAGGCAAATTACACTGAAGACCAGATGGCCGGTAAGTTTATATAAATAAAGAAAACTAGGTTACCTGACCCCGCCTCAACGTATTTCTTTGCACATAAAAACTTTGATATCTTATCAGTTCTTTTTCACATTAATTCTTATAATTTTATTATACATTACTTTTTGTTTCAACTGGAATTCATTTTTATATTTAAATAGGAATTAGGATGAAGTTTCTAAAAAGTTATTGACCTCTTTGTTTCTCTTCACTTCAATTTTTTGTCAGTTTTGAATTTGATTCCTGCAAAGTAAGTTTGAATGAAGTAAGATTATTTGGTATGACTCAATTCTTGATTTTGTCTATATATGGTGTTGTATTGAAAGCTAAATTGTGCCTGTAAATGGTTATTATTATTACATACTTGCATTAAGGTTTCGCTGTTGAAATAGTTTAGTTGTTTTTCATACATTACAATATGTATTTATATGAACCTAGTAAACCTATTTTATCTTCCGTCGAAGGTACAATTTGTGTTTTGTTTTATGAAATAATATGTTTTTAATCATTTTATTTAGAGTTTCAAGAGGCTTTCCAATTATTTGATAATCGAGGTGATGGTAAAATTCACGTTGCACAAATAGGCGACGCCTTAAGAGCGCTTGGACAAAACCCAACCGAATCCGATGTGAAGAAGTACACTCATCAACATAAATCGGATGAAAGAGTATCATTTGAAGTATTCCTACCAATTTATCAGGTACTTAATAGCCTGTTTATTTTAGATTGTGAAATTTTACAAATAATGTTTGTTATAGCAAATATCAAAATCTCGCAGCGCTGATACTGCTGATGATTTCATCGAAGGTTTAAGACATTTTGATAAAGATGGCAACGGATACATCAGTTCTGCCGAACTGCGTCATTTGTTGACTACTTTAGGAGAAAAATTAACCGACGATGAGGTTAGTGATGAGTTTGGTCGAAAGAGATAAAACTAAATAAAGAAATTATTTTTTGTTTAGGTTGAGCAATTGTTGCAAGGGCAAGAAGATTCTCAGGGAAATGTGAATTATGAAGATTTTGTTCGTATGATCATGTCGGGTTAAAAAGACTGGGTTTGCTCATTTTGCATTTAAAACGTATTTATTTTTATGCCTCATCTAGAAATATTGTATTGTTTAAGCACTTAAAGTGCCTTTCATTCCAATTTTATATTACATGATTTTAAAACTTGCAATAGGAAGTAGAATGTTATATAGGGTAATTTTGTGTATATTGTATTAATAAAATAAATTTTATACTTGATTTAGGTTTTGCAATAAATTACAATGCCTGTCCGAATTTTCACTAACATTGTAACATTTTGCTAATTTGTTGAATTTTTTTTGGCAATTAACTAATTACCCCTTGCTTTTTGTGACTTTGAGTTTTTCCAAGCGTTCATTGCTGTTTTGAGAAATCTTTTATTTTTAACTGCATTTTGTTCAACTTTAAATAAATATTTGTTTTTTAAATTTTATTTTATTTTTTTAATTTTACCAAAATTCTTCTACTTGTACATAACTACGCAAAAATTGATAAAAAATAATAGTTCACACAATCGGTCGGATAATCGCACATATCCTAAAAAAAGAACATGTAATATCGAATCATAAAATAAAATTTCCCACCAATAATCCTATTTCCTAAGCTTGACCCAGACTTCCTAAGTGCAAGTATTTTTCTATAGCAACTAAACCCTGAAATACCTTATCGTCTAATATACCAGGAGTTCTTCGTTGAATACAGAATGCCTGACATTCGACATTATCAACCCAGTCATAGTACTTCCCTCGTATCGAAGAATGAACTTGAGAGTAGCTGATGAGTTATTAGACACGCAAACAAGCATACACATAATTAAACTCTAAAATAGTCAAAAATGAACAAAAGTCATATTCGTCGCCATCATAAAATATCTGTAATTCGCTGCTGTCCGACCCTAGTTTTAGCTAGACAAAAAATAGTGACCACTCCACTGGCGTAATTTAACTTTAAGAGTGCCCACCACTGGTGTTGACTATTCATGCGCAGCCATTCAAAATATTTGTTTTTTTAAATATAACCTAAAAATTTGTGACATATGCGATGTAAACGTAGTGGATTTAAATTATAATCTAGAATCTAGAGGTGTGCATGCGATGGAGCCCTACGTATGTGGATTTTCAATTTCAGATGTTCGCAGTATTGCAGAAGATGGTACCGAAGCTGATGAGACTTGGAGTGTCCAACTTAAAGAAGAAGACGACTCCGTCAAAATAATCGACGAGTTTTCATGTGAAGATACTTTAAGTGTAACGGAACCACAAGTAGAAATTGAATATTCAGATGTGTCTCTCGAATACTGTGGTTTACCAAGTTTAGATATGTTTAAATCTTTGCTAGCATACGTAGAAGACGAAATTGAACCAATGGAGGATGCAACAAAATTCACTCAACTATTTAGTGTATTAACAAAACTCCATACAAATCAAGAGAGTGTTTATTTGAATAAATACATCTTTCCTTCTACGTTTGTTCAAATAATCGAATTATTATATAAAAAATTAAAGGTATTGTGCCAAATATCTGCTCCTTGGAATAAGTTACCAGAAATATTTGTGCCGACATTTACTCATGATCAACGATTAATTATAGTTGGAGCAATAAGTTTGCGTACTTCCGATAGTTATACTGCAGTGAAATATTTGATAGGGTACAGTGCATTTGGTGAAGTGTTTTTTGTTTCTAATTCATTCGCAGGCTTTCCTACTATTGACAAACTTATTCAATTTAGTGGAATACTGGAGGAACTTCAACCGGAACAGTGGATTTTATATTTTAAGAAGAAGGCACTTTATGCGACTCAACTGAAAAGTATTAAGGGTAAGGTTGCGGGATCTAGACTTAAGTGCACAAAAATAGCAAAATATATTACAGATATCAATAGCAAACTACAACAGCATTTTCAAATTTTATCGCAACCGATTTTAGATTCAATGTTGTACAGTAAAGGTGATATCTGTTTTTTAGATAAATTAATTTTTGTGTGTTGTATGTTACTGAATATGCTTCCTAGGAAGACTTATTATTAATATTTTTTATTCATTTTGTATTATAGGTATACAATAAAAATATATAATTATTTAATTTAACTTCATCGATTAAACGTAAATTTGCTAGATTTTAATTTTTAGATGTAACAAAATTATAAAGAAAACTACTGTAATTTTACTCTTAATTATTTTACTCGACGAGGTTTTGGGCACATATTTAAGCTGTAAAATTTGACTTCTTATCCAATTTAAGTGGCTACCAACGTCGGAAATCGTTGTTGGATAGGTACTTTTGTAACATGTATCACTTGTTGCAGAGCTTATTAAACCTTGAAGATTGTATCCACAAATGCACGGATTTCCTATATCTCGCTGACATGCTCCCTGAAAATTAACCCGTTTGTTAAAAAATTTAATCATTAAAGAAGACTGAAAAACATTAAAGAAGAATCAAAATTTTTGAAATATTTTGCTTATTGATATTACTTACTTGTAGTTCGGAACTAAAGTTATTATGGTCATTATGGGAAACTAAGCAAAAGTTTTTGGTAGATATTTTTCTACTAAATGACTTAAGTAGTTTTAATCTGTCGCTACACTCCAATTTAGCCAAAACCCTTCTTTGTACTTTATATAATTTTGTAATACTTCCGTTGTCGATATCCATTCCTCTAAGAAATCTGAAACGAATTAATCAGTTTTTGATCAATTACAAAATAAGATTCTTAACATTTAGGTAGTATATTACTTTAAAGTGTAACAACTTTCAAGTCCTGTAGGTACCATTGCTTTAGATGCTAAGCGAACTCTGTTCACGTATTTTGTTACTATAAAGGATGCTGAAACCTAAAATATTTGATTTTATAAAATTTATAATTTATTACTATTAACTTTACCTTTAACATTGCAATATTATACTCATCAGATGAATTGTTAAAACGTGGATGTACAGAAAGTAATTTTACAGATCGAGCTTGTCGTCCTTCTAGCCGATACATATCAACAATTCCAGCGTATATTCTAACTTCAGCTAAGTTTACTTCTTTTTTCAAGCACTTGGCTACTGTTAGAACCCAATCTTCGTGAATAATCGCTCCTCCACACATAATTTTCTTTGCATACACTTCATCTACAATATCGATTTGGGGATTGTGTACCATTTTTCTTTCATTACTCTCTCTTGTCACAACACACATAAATTGATATTCAAATAAGGCCGCAGGTTCAATGTTTATTAAAGAATCTGTAAACATAATTAAAAATTAAGAAATATATTATACTCGAATAAGTAGAAGTTAAATATAATGCATTCATAAAATGAAATGAAAATTCATAAAAATGAATTGTTTACCGTTGGTTGTATTATTTGTAATAGATGATAGTTTTTGAGTTAAAAGCGTAAAATTTAGTGGATTTCTGGTAACAATTATTGCTATCATATTTATGAACAATAAAAATGTAATAATATAATGATTTAAATTCATATTGACTTGTCAATAAAATGTCAATCACTAATTCAATTTTAAGTAATAATTAAGTCAATTTTTAAGTGGGTGTAACATTAACAAATTTTATGTTCACATCATTGACGTTTTTCGCGCTTTTCTTAATAGTTTAACCAGAATAGCTTTAAGTACAGTTATTTTAAAAAGAAATTAGACAGAATTAAATTTTAGAATTTTACTTAAAAACAGATTCCTGTCAGCCTAGACCGTTCAGGGATTTTTTTACTAAGTGTGTGAGCTCCGAGTGCTAAGCTAAAACATGATCCCTTAAGAATGATATTGGCTTGGCTACTTACTCTTAAGTTACTAATTCTTACGCAACGAAACAATCTTCAAATATTGACGTGTATAGCGTTTTTGATAAGATTTTAGAAAGTTCAGAAACCCCATAAACAATCAGGAATTATTGAATGAACCAACTACTCGTACTTCATTAAGAAAGAAAAAATTCTGGAAACTACAATTTTCGTAGGCTAACTGTAATCGTTCTAATCCAAAACTCAATAAATATTTTATTTTTTAGTTCTTCGGATCAGTTATTTTATATTTTGTAATACTGTCAGTTTGGATTTTCAAATCCAAACATCAAATCCAAATCAAAATCTAAAGCACAATCGGAGCATCTTTAGGATTTTCGTCCGCTATATTGGATCTTTTAAAATTTGAACATCAGAGAAATGAAATCTGCGATACCGAAACCTATTAAAATGTGTTATTGTTAGATATTTCCACGCATTTAACAAGATATGGACTTTTGTTCAGTTTCACTGGTCTCCTGGCCCATAGTGAACGTTTGATTTTGTACTACTTGGACACTGCAAAGTGAACAAACATCTTACACTGGGACTTGTAGATAGCTCCAGGTGTAGACATACAGATGCGAGATGCAACAGAGTAGAAGAAACAGCGGAACATAATGCTTTGTCACTGTCCGTCGCTAGCATCAACAAGAGCTGTCATGCTAGGGGATTTTTGGCCTGACATGGCCAGAATCAGCGACACTCCGCCTGCCAAGATACTCGAATTCATTCTAGAAACACACACAGAAAAAAACAATTCTTGCAATAATTTTGAAGTAAATATTACATCAATTAGAGTAAATTTTATATCAAATTTAGTAAAATTTACTTCAAATTTAGTAAAATTTACTTCAAAATTGGTGTGAGGCTAATTGACTTCAATTGAAGTAAAAATTACTTCAAAAAACCAAAAATTTTTCTCTGTGCAGGATGACTTGAGAATGGGGCCGATTTTAATGGCACAAGTGCGCGTGGGGAAATTTTCCTGCCCTCCTACCTAAAATCCAGAATCCATAGTGCAACGGCTGATTTTATATTAATTATATTTGCTAACTGTGATATGCGCATGCGCAAAAGGTCGTCAAATTTTGATTAATTTATTACAAAGAAATTAACAACGTTCTAACGATAAAAATTCGCAAGCAATTCTCAGCAGACGATTTCCTGTTGATATCTTTTTTTTTTTAATTAAAAAAGTGTAAATTGTAAGCTAACTTAGAGAAAATATTTCAAAAATTAATAATAATTAATAATAGCGATGACCTAACCATTCCATATTTTTTATATTAGTATGAAATAAGTTCTATACATATACGAATTCGGTTCATTGAATTAAGAAAACAGTTCACAAAGAATTTTTGATGTTGATGTTTTTGAAAAAAAATTACTTAATCATAGTTTCCAATTATTAAAGGTGTATGTGGAATCCACCGGTTTACGAGTATACTCTTGATATGTATAGTACATCAGGGAATATGAGATAAATTCGATGTAAAGCAATCTGGAAACAAGCCATGTTGATGCTCAACAATAAATATGGTGCTTAGCAAAGCTTAATAATAATTAATCTGATTGCGGGATAAACTTATCTAATAATTTTGGAATAATTGTGGGCCGAACCCAAATTCTCATATAAATGGATGCTTAAAAAATATAATATTAAAATAGTTGATATAAAATTAATTATTGAGCTTAGTGGACTAAAATCAAACTCAGTTTTTACGAAGTCGACGTTTCGAAGACTTTATGTCTTCATCTTCAAGACTAGAAGAGAAGCAATATATAAACAAATAAAAAAATAACAATAAATAAAAACATTAAAACGCAATAATTATACCTAGTAAAAAATGCTTGACTGTATAAAATTAGATGTTAAATAGGGAGAGTCACAAATGGTCACAGATAAATTGTTAAAATATGAAAATATGAACTGAATTAAAATTTGTAAATAAATCTATATAATTAAAATAGTGTCTGTCATTAAAATGACATTAAAATTGTGAACAATCGGACAGTAAACAAATTAAAAAAACAAATAAAATAACAAATAAAATCAAACTGAGTTTGATTTTAGTCCACTAAGCTCAATAATTAATTTTATATTATCAAAGTTTGGACGAGAATTTTATTATTAAAATAGTTGATTTAAAATTGTAACAAATTTTAGTAATTTGTTTTATTTTTATGCAAGCGAGAATCTGATTTGGGCAAGGGACTTTTTGACGGAGATTCGAACGCCGAGTGAGTGTTTCAAGTACAATTTCGTCAAAAATTTTGGAAAGCTTTGTCTTTTTGGCTGTTTTTGCAGAAATACTTTTTATCTTTTGTTTTTAACTTTTATAACTTGTTATTCACCTCCGATTTTGATGAATAATTATTTTTACTAATTTTAAAACGGCAATTTAAAATTTTGAATCAAGGACACTTGGCGAGCATTTTCAACAATAGGGATTATCATTGCTCGCATAAAAATTTCCAGCGACGCGACGTTGAATTTAAAACAAGTAATTGGTTTTTACTGTTGGTGTAGCCTACTTGTCTTTCTATGTTTCTCCATGTGTGATAATATTAAGACAAGTAGCTACGATTTATCAGTTGCGACTGTCGGTTTGTTAGCAGCAAACTTTTTGCAGTTATTTTTTTCATTTTTTCACGGAAGCCACACCATCGCTTCCGACACATAACACCTTGGGTATCTACACGAATTTAAAGCTGGTTCATCTTCTCCAGCGTGTAGAGAAAATTCTTTCCCCGTAAAGGAAGAAGGAATTTTTTATTACAAAATAAATTATCTGTATCTTTTACTGTTGTATGAAATTAGAAAAAAAAATCAAAAACAAATCGACACAGTAGTAAATTTAAATTGAGAAAAGTAAACCTATTATAGGCACCTGAAAGGATATTTCACATCGGAATTTTTATCGTGTAATCTAACTTAAGTTGACGGGAAGTCAGATAACAATTCATTTTATTTACAACTTAGCAATTTAGAAGAAGGTAGATTGTATGGCTTTCTTTATGCCTTTTTCTTATTAGCAACCTGAAGTTTATAACTTTATTTACATGTCATAACTACTAGGTATTTTATAAAATTACAGAGGTAATTTAAAATTTTTAGAAGTACCTAAGTTAATCATATCAATATTTTAGAAAACCCAAAAAATGCACTAAACACTTTTCAGAATTAAATGTTTTTAAGTTATCACATGTAAAATCTACTGTAAGTATAAATTCGCTAACGTTTTCACCATACTACGGCATCATCAGGCGATGAATTTAGAAGTGTTAACTTAAAAACATTTTAGTTCTGAAAAGTGTTAGTGCATTTTTTGGGTTTTCTAAAATATTGATATGATTAATATCGAGTTACACTACTTAAACCACGTATCAATCGAGTACCTAAGTTAGATTATTACCTAACGAGGAGAACTTCTCAAATGTAACTCTAGGGTCGAGTTGAGCTTGGGTAGTTTAATGCACTAAAATTAACAGTTAAATTAAATTTGTTTCTGCGGTATTCGGGAAGATTCAAAAATATCTAAAAACAACAACTATTTCTGCAGGAAATCGAAGCTGAGACATTCTAATTAATTTTCGGATGCGTTACTACTTGTCAGCTAGAAAACTTTTGATTTACTGTTGCATAAACTAGTTGAAGTGTTGTATTCAAACTTTTAAACGCTATTTTCTCAGAAACAGTTGCTCATAGCAATTATTCAAAACACCTGGTGTTAGCTTAATTTTAATACTTTTTCAACCTCTCCAAGTTTGCCCCGATCTTAGAGTTACGCTTCAGGCCAAATTAAGTTATGATTAAGGTAAGTTCGTCTGTTGGCGGCTTTTGTTCATTTTCGTACACCGAAGGATAAAAATAGTAATAGTAAAACCGTAAAACTAAAGTTAAAAAAACTTTATATATGATGTGATATGATATGCCCATTTTCCGCTACTTTTATTTAATTACATTGATGTTGTATTACCAAACTAAGTTGACAAAGCATAAAGTAATAGGATACGATTCAATGTGTTAATTTGTGGGACCAACGTTTAGAAAGATATATTTTTTTGATTTTATAAGGTGCTATCTACCGAAATCTATTAATTAGAAAAACACAAATTTGCTAGACACATTTATTTTTAATACTCTTATAGATTACATTTTATAGTACTACATCTATATTATAATATGATATGTATAATATTATGATATGTATTTATTTTCATTTCTCGTCATTTTATAATGTTGCTTGTGGCAGTTTTAAATTTATTTTTGGTTTTGTAAGTTCATTGAATAATTAAGATGTCTTATTATTCTTATTGCAAACAGCCAGAAGCACATTTCAAGAAAACATCACAGTTAGACAGTAAAATTGAAACGTCAAAAAATGTGCGTTCTACACGAAGCACGTAGTATATCTTTACTTTTAGAATCCATTAATGTATTCTACGATATGTTAAATATATTATAAGACTAGGCCCAAGTAAGTACTTTTCATAAACATTTTATACGCTACTAAGCCTCGGCCATTGTTTTTAACTTCTAACTTATAATTCTATCATCTTTTCAAATATAATTAATAACTTTTTACGTAAATAAATATATGCAAAGTTACACAAAACAATATTTTAAGTAGAATAAGGGCTCAAGTTAATCTTCGCACTAAATATTTTATTACTTAGCTATTTATAATATTGTTTCTGTGTGTTCTTCAATTAGAGTTAGTTTGTTTTGTGTAACTTGACATTTTATATTTTTATTTTTGTTTCAAAATTATTAACTTAGTGCATGGGTCGTTTGAAACCTGTGAAGCCTGTGAGCCTTTTTTCTCCAGCCGTGTGTTCAATGGAATTCTTTATTTTGTCGGATGCAACCGGACCAATGCATACTAATGGATCTTTGAAGTACGAACAAACCTGAAACCAGAACAAACATTAATAAAATGCATGCTACACGATGATCCAGACAGTGAAAAATTGTTTTTCGAGAGTATCCACTAAGAAAGGATGTACCAGAAACAACCTTACAAATTTAAATTCGGTTATCGATTAGTCAATTTTACATTTGTATTGTTTTCTTTCTTTTTTGTTTGGAAACACAACTTTTATTTGTTGGGAATGACCTGCAAACTCACACGCATTTTTCCTAATGGCAATGATAAAGAGAAAATAAATTTCCCGAAACGCCAGACAAATTATTTTTGTTTTTATATGATCAGGATTCCCAACTAAATTTATTAGTCAAATAAAAATTTATTAAAAGATTTAGCTGTTTGTTTAATTAAAAATTTAATTCTGTTCGGGTCAAAACTTTAATGAAAATTCTAATTGCTTTTTTAAATCTTGTAAAACCGCATTGTTCAATAATAAATTAGGCAAACAAGGATTACAAACCTTTCGTGGCGCTTGTCTGTGTCGCCGTTGTAGTTGACAGCATAATCCCCGGGATATGTCGCATTCGCTGGACATATTACATAGTTCTGAATATTGCTTATCTTGTCTCACTGGTGGTCTGCAAACTCTAGTAGATCCTCCACCTGATTCAGGCTCCGCACATAACAATCCCGATTCGCAATCGCTATCTCTTCTGCATAATTCTCCAGCTCTCCGACCATATGCAAATAAGCATGTTCCTTCCACTGTAAGTAGAATAAATTTGCATAAATTGAAACGAAATTAATTTTAAATTTTCAGTATTTTATAATATTTTTATTATTATATAAGAAGTGGTTAATAATTCAATGGCAAATTATACTGCGATTCATTTTAAATAAATAAATACATCGGTCAAATTCAAAACATGCAACACATTTTTTATCTGCAATCGGAATATGTACTTCAGTTGTATTTTAATTTGACAAAGTGCGCAATTCACGCACTTGTACTTTTATAAACATCCACTTCTCATTTAAATTTTTGAATTAGTTTGATACAGTGTTTTTGCTCAGAAAAATCTACAAAAGAATTGTATAGGCCAGCACATAAGATTTCTTAAGCCAAGATGACTTACTAAGGACTTTAATTAATGGAGTGGTTTCCCGTTACATTTTAATGAATTCTATTATATCGGCCAAGAACAATCTAAATATGTAAATGAATTAATAAATAAATATAGATTAATAAAATCGTTAACCTATTTTGATTTAATTCGACAAGTAAATTAATAGATAACAGTAAGTAACCTATTTGTATGCACCGCGTTAGGTTAACGTTATAAATCAAACGGAGTCGGACGTCAAGTAGTGGTTTCGAATAAATTTTATAATTGCAAAATTGATTGCTTAATAAGAAATTAAACAAAAAGGAAACGAAAAAATTTAATTGGTTAAAAACATTTGGGATCGTATATATTTACCACCTAAATTTAAAAAAGAGCTTCACAAAATTTACGAGCAACATCATCGACATATTCAAGCCATAAACGATATCATCGGTATAATTCTAAATTTCCTATGGCTTAGGTATTATGGAACAACACGTACAGGTTCTTAATTGAAAATATCTTGAATACTATTAGTTATTCAAACCTCAAAATATTTATAATAATAGAGTTGTTGAAAATGTAACCCTTGAAAATGTTAATGCATTTCTGTAAGTAGATCTGTACATTTTCATTCGTAGTAGGCTTATATAATTTTCAACTTTTTATAATTTAATGGAGGAAATGTTAGGCAGCTATTCTCTATTGTATTAAGTACTTAAAATTGTAGCATAAGCTTTTCTTAATATTTAATAAATTTACATTTTACATTATACGGTTTTCTGAGTTTTGTGGTAAATTCTTGAAAGATTAAATTTTGTTTTATGTAAAGTCGAAATCAAGTATTTTAATAACCTAAATATGTATACCTATATTTACGTATAAGCATCTTACATTTTCTTAAAAAATGTAAATATTAGTATTCATAAAAAAATTCATACAATTACAGGATAATAAAATTTAAAAAAATTTAATATACTCCTAAGAACATGATTATGATTTTTGAATATTTCATCAAGGTCTAATCCGCTTTCCTAAGATTAGCAAAATTGAATTAATGAATTATAAATAGGCAATTAGAATTTTCCTCACCGCCATCCACATCAATGCAAACGGAACCTGGGCAACAGTGTTCATTAGCCGTACAACGTCTACCATAGCATGGATCATCTTCGCTTTCAGTTTCAAATTCTTCGAGGACGCCTTCATCATTAGCATTAGCTCTCTGCAAATAAATTATAATTTTATATTATGTATGTAGGACAGGAACTTTACCTAGCCGGTAATAGTATGTGAATTTATGGGACACAAAATGGTGTATACTACCCGCACTTTAACAAAATATTATCTTAATATTATTTAATACTGAGCATTTTCATTTTATAATAATATACTGGCTGTAAAATACTTTTTACGAGGACGGTTACGGTCTGATGCTTAAGTGCATTGGCTACTAAGCAGAGAATCCTAGTTCGAGCCCGAGTAGAGCAAGAACTTTATTCTGACCGTCCTCCCTCGGCGGGCAATGGCAAACCACCGAGGTAATCTGCCTTGAAAACCCTTCATAAAATGATGTGGTTAGCCAAAACCCACTCTGGGTTGTAGCGCTACTGTGTATGTATGTATGTATAATATACTGGCTGTAAAATACTTTTTCTGCAGAATGATGTTTTTAATTTTTTAATCATTGTTATTCTTCCGATATAGCTTTTATCGCATTATTATTCTAAAATTTAAAAATTATCTCAAGTTTAATAATTTAAATGTCAGTCACGATTTGACAATAATGTTTTTTTTGGTAGCTGATCTTCGATATAATTTTTTAAAGAAATTTCCTCTAGGTTATAATAACTTTTGCAAGGTGTAAGGGATGCGACAAAGTTTTTACAGTACTTGGATATTTTAATTTAAAATTTGCGTAACTTTTAAAGAAAATCAACTCATCGTGTTAGAATTTTCTATAAAGTTAAGAAATTAAATTTGGCAATCTATTCAGATATTTTGCCGAACAGTAAATTAGTGTTCAATAATTAAATTTCATAAATTTTTGAAACTTATGAAATTTTAAGTAATACTTGAATTTATACTACTTATAGAAGCTGTATGATTACTTGTTATTAAAATAACAAAAAATGAACAAATAATTTACAAAAAAACTTTAATAAAATAGTTGGTAGAAGTCACCCGCAAGAAATAAGTATAGTAGCATTTTCAGAACTACCTACACATATCTGTATATATTTTTACATATTACCTACTATGAAACTGCGAGTTTAATTGCTTCTTGAGACAGTCGAAACACGACAATTGCAGATCAACGCGACTGCTGGTCAGAAACCAATTGGTTTCTTCCCTAGGACAGAAACCGTCAAGTTTCTTCCCACCTACTCTTTTTTATTTTTTTTTATTTGACAGTGACAGTTTTTATATGTTATGAAGGTTAGGTTAGTTAATGAAACTCTTCGATTCATTGTAGGTAATATCGCTGTCGCTCGAGCAAGCAATCCTCACCCTGGTCTGAAATCGTTTTGTTTCGTCCCTAGCCAAACAATATACTATATAATTTGTATTTTACGTCATTTTTTCAAAAACAAACTCATTTAATTTTTAATCAATTTTCTCTTTGGTTAAATATTTGTAGTTTCCGCGATGTGGTTCAATTTAGGGCCAACTAGCGGAGGAAGTTCGATTTTCTTAAATTAAATTAATTGAAAATTTTATTTATGAAATAAAATTATGATTTTGAAATTAAAGTAATTTTGAGTTTACAATTAAATAAATAATAACTTGAATATGATTTTATGATTTAAGAAAACTAATACTGCAATGTATGCAATGGAGCCGCCGCACCCAGCGCCAAAATTCAGAAGGCTCCAAAATTGTGCGTTTTTAATTTAATTTTCTGTAAAATATCAAATTTTGAATAAAAAGAATATCTGAACGACTCCGGCGGGCTCCATATCAAATCAATAACTCACAAAACGCTAAACAAGAAGTCACGAATTGTGATTTAGTTCATATTTTCTTCGATTTCATTGGTAAAGTAAAATAAGTAGGGGGCGGCTTTTATTTACGTGAGGCGATTTTTCGACCCCCGCTCCCCCTGGTGAGATGTGGTAAGATTTGTTTTTTTCTTAATTACGTGATATTTGCCGAGACTCGCCCATGCGAGATTGGATGAGATTCAGCTCGATCCCCTCCAACCCTAAACGCCCACGTAATTAATGGACGTCTCATAATGATAACACAAGTCTGCTTTCTACTTTTGTGCTTATTTTGAACTTATTTTCTAATTTTAAATTTAACTGACTTAAAATTAACTTTTAAATTAATCAAAAATAAATTTTTGATACAGAGTTATCCCTAAATTATCAGTCAGTGGCGTAGCCAGTCCCCCCCCTCCGAAATTATTAATTTGAAATAATCCATTTATACATCTTGTGTAATAATCGATGGATTCGTGTTTTATCTAATTATATTTACTAGCGAATTTTTTTTGAGACACCCTGTATATATATTTATATATATACTTTATTTACTTTACTTGTTCATTATTCATTTAATTTTTAATATTTTTTTATTTTTTATCTTTTGAACAGATTATTTAAAAAAATTTTTGAACTTATAATTTTAATTTTTATTATTAGATATTATATATTATTGTATTAAATAAATATGTGCAAAAGTGCACTTAATAATATTCCCTGAGCTCCCATTTATAGCTTTTTTTTTATAATTAAGAACTTTTTCATAACTTTTTTTTGGCATTATTCGAACTTATTTTGGCAAAATAGCGTGCTTTTTTAAGCACTTATTTTTCAGAAAACCGTGCTTATTTATCCGGTTTCTAAAAATCACAATAAAATCTATTATTTTTTTATATTTATTTCAATATTTTTAATACTGAAAAAAAGCCCCCGATGAGCTCAGGCCCTAGGCTATAGCCTAACCAGCCTTATGGTTAATTCGGCTCTGCCATGTACATTTGCAAGTTATCAGTTTCTACAGCCGGGGGGTCTGGGTGGTGTGAAACACCCTCCAGTATACCTGTAAGTGTGTTAAAAAACACAAATAGGTGTACATTCTACCGAATATATTCCAAATAGCAAACAGATTTCGATTCCAGTTTTAAAGTTGTGATTCCACTAGGCATTACTGGACCTAGGTTACAAAAAACATTTGGAAAAATCTATAGGAAGCTAGATTCTGGGACCTATTTAGTTTAGGTGTACTGGAGGGTGTTCCACACCCCCCAGACCCCCCGGTTTCAAAAACCGAAAACTTGTGCATATGTTCTGTGATTGATCTTACCTACTTAATAAGAGACTATGGGCCGGTATTTCAGTTGTGGTTTAAACTACGATCAGAGTTTAAACTCAATATCTGACCAATCAGGTAGCCATAAACGTAGTTTAAACCTTGGATTTAGTTTAACTAGCAACTGAAATACTGGACTTTTTGAGAAAAAGTATATTTGTAGGTTTAGGCAATACGCACTGAGTATAGTACCGAGTACCCCAGTATCTAACTGATTGTATAAAATTTTTGCCATAACATATAAATGTATTGGTTTTGAAATAGAGAAAGGCTGCGATATAATAAAATTAATCAAAAAGCAATCATACAAATCTTGGATTTATAAAATCGGAGAGTAATTGTTAATGAATATTGTATAGGGGATAATCCCCAAAGTGAATACCTAATGATTATTTTTAAATAAATTTTGAAATAAATTTTTTTTTTAATTTCAGGATTTGTGCCTGGATCATTTTTTGTTGAAATTTAAAGTTACACGGATAAATTTATTAAAATTTGCATTTTTCTAGAAAGTTATATTTCAAAAATTTATATAGTAGAATTGGCAGTTCCACGATTTATCAATTTATTGAAGTTAACAATTTGTAAACTTGACATTGAAAAATTAAGTTGCTAAAATTTGTTATCTCTAAAGAACAGCTCAATTGGCCAGATAACGCATTTTGACACCATATTACGCATTTAAAGCCCATCTGAAATATTAAACCTTGATAATTTAAAATGAATAACACAAAATAAAGAAAAATGGACAAAGAAAATGACGAGACAAATAAAAAACTTGCTTAATAAATGGTAGAAGAAAAAAGAAAAAAACTTGACAGCAATAACAGTAATAAGTAGTAACAAACAAGCTTACAAAAAAAAATGAAAAACAAAACAATAATATAAAAATCTGAAAACAGGAATATTTTGCTAGAAAAATGTATGTACGTTTTCTTTTGTTTAAAAAATTTAAAATTTAATTGATTTTGAATTGATTTAATTATTTTTTAAATTAAATCTAGAGGGGTAGTGTCGTGTTTTTTCCATATCCAGAAGAGAGAGGTCGAGTACATTTTTAAAATTTCAGATGATCTAATCTGCGGTAGGAAGATGGGGAAATTTAAACATGCAATTCATTACTTTGTTGTAGTCTGTAGTTCCTTATGTTTTTTAATAAACTACGCTGTTAGACTAATATAATAATAAATTGTGGTGTATTTTTTTACCACAAAGAGGATATAAACAGATTAAGTAATATTTTATAAAAAAATCGTGTGTTATTTAGTTTATTCAAATTTTCATATTTTGTCTGGCTAGCAAGTCGGCGTAAATACGACCTAAACGATATTGAAATACATGACTAAAAAAAATGTCGAGACGATGATAATCCGCTCTAGAAGAATTCGTAATAAAAGTTAAGAGAAAATAAAGGAAGAAATCATAAATAATATTAATTACTTGTTTAAATAAACTTTTTGAATGAAAAGTGATATAATTGAATGAATAAAAAGAAAAATAAAACTGCCGATTTATCCAAATGTTGATGGAAATAAAAAGGAATAATAAAAAGGTAATGATTAAGAATTATAACTACTAAATCAAGAACTAGCCAAACATAGCGAAATTTTTGACATAATTGCAAATTGAGAAAGAGGATAACCGAATAATATGCCCGGTTTATCCAATATTTAACGAGCTCCTAAAATTTGAACTTATACCTACAAGAATTGCAATTTTACAAAATTTCATATAATATCTAATTAAAATTAAAATTCATATCATTAAATTAAAAAAAGTATTATTTTCGGTATAAAATAAATATTTTATCTTGTAAAAATTTGCATGTATAACAATTGAGTTAAAATTGAAAAGTTTTTTCATTACTCTGCTCTGTAGGATTACCAATTAAAATGTTTGAATACCAAATTAATGCAATGTTTCCAACGAGTAAAATATACTTAAAATTTATTTTTAAAATAATTTTTGTTACTAATTTTACCAGCTCTTATGTATGATAATTTGAAATATGAAATTTTTAGAACTAGGTTTACCTGTAAAAATCCGCTATGTCCTCCATATCCCATATTAGCAAGCATCTCAGGGGAGAATCTGTTGAAAAGTCCGCCCCAGGCATCGGTTTTTTTGAAGAAAATGCAGAGAGCGATTATTATTATTCCTTTCATTGTAAAAGCTGCAACAAAATACGATTTATAAAATATATACCATCAATATTGAAATAGCTTTCAAATAAGATTATATATATTTTTATACAGAAATTGGTTAGACAATCACATAAACTTATTTTTTCAATTTTTCATTGATAAAAGTTGTACTTTCTATACCAGTCACATTTTTCTACACAGAAACTGTTCTGTTAAATCTGTTAAAAATTCGATATAGGTACCTATACTATGCTGTTGATTTTTCGGCTAGTCGGGATTTTCATCAATGGGATATAATGAATTTTCGCGAAAATCTTGATACGATTGAAATTACTTCTAAGAATAAATTGCATGAAAGATCACAAAGGAAAATGAAGAAACAAACCTGTTTGTCTCAAGTACAAATTATTTAATGTTGTTTTCAATTACCACTCGAAAAATCTCTACCTCAGCGAGCATCGGTAAAGCAATATAAATTATTGTAGGCAGAAGATTGCAATCAACTAAAATAAAAAGTTGTAAATTTGAACATAAAATTCACACGAGTTGTTTCGTAGTTGTACCAACTTTTAATAAATTTAAGTAAAATTCAAACATTTAATCTAGCTGACATTACGAGATTAGTGAACGTTTATTAGAGCAGAACTACTAATTTAATTTATCATCTTAATTTGAATTCAAAGCATTGAATTGAAAGCAAAGCGAAAGAAAAAGAAATAATAAAAATTGAATAAAATCAATATATTGGAATATTAAAAGGCTTTTAGAGATGTATGTGAGTTTTCATGTGTAGTACATTTTCGGGAAATTAATTTTTATTATGCCTTCCAAGTTACGACGTGATTTGGGAGGTTATAAATATTAATAAACCTTTATAACTCTACCGAACTTGCTATACCTGTATATAAACAGTCGGCAATTATACATTTAATTACAAGTTTGGTGCCACACAAAATAATTATTAATTAAAATTTTAACTTGTCAACCGACATTATTATTACCATGGACGAAATAAGTTCGTTCACCTGTAGTGAACCTACCTACCACCTACCCTAAAGTTGTAGATACTCTTAAAATATGTACTCTAACATTAGACTTCGTGAATTTTCATTTCCGTGCTTGTGTACTCGACGGAAAATCGATTTGTATCTAAACAACATTAATTATTATAGCTGAGAAAGGTATTCGTATATCTGTAGTTTGATAAAATTTTTAATAATTAATTCAACAATAAAATATATTTAGTAGGTACCAAAAACTCGACTAGGATTATTTGTTAATAATGGAGTCCTATTTAATATCGCAGCACTGCATAGTTTACGGTTAAACACATTTTTTTAATAGAATTTTTTTCGGTATGCAAATTGATTTTTCATTTTATTATATTTTCTTACAGGTTTATAATATTTAATTATTTACTTGAATTTGCATTGAACATTTTACAATCCACCCAATCTAGAAATTCATCGGTGAACGTTACTTTGTTGTCTATCGAAATGTAAGATTAAGTCCTTTCGCTTTGCCCTTCTAAGTATTAACTTAACTAAGCCATAATTATTGTGCCTACATAGCACTTACTGATTACTAAATCTGCTTCAGCTTAACACTAAGATCCAAGGGTTGAACTTCATAGGTCTTTTGTGATACTTCTGTTGTCCATTAACAATTAACTGCTGCAGTAGTTTCTTCAGGTTATCTCAATAGTTTGCACATAAAGTTATAATCATAGATATATTATTTATTTAAAATAAAAGCAAAAGTTTTATGATTTTAATCATCTAGGCTAAGCTTAGAGCTAACCCAGTTACGTTAAGCCTATAAATCTGCTCCAGCATCTTTTTCCAAGTTTTTGTATAATCGTGCAAAAACATAATAATATAATATCTTGCTTGGAATTTAGACTTCAGGTTTGATTTCTCCAAATTTGAGTTTAGTCAATTTCACGGTATTAAATATATTACCATTTTGTGCATACAATTTACTACTCAAGGAGATTTCACAATTTTGATTTAGTTTCATAATCGACTTGAGCTATTGTTTTTGAAATTGTAAATATTTGAAAACTTTGAAAATTGTTAGTGCATGAGGTATTAAAGTGAACAATATTTTGGATTTAACGGACTTGAAGAGTTATTATTTTCGTTTAAAACATTCAATCAATCAATTTGAATACTATGTTTTATCCATGTTAAAGAATCATATGAGAGATAATACTTTCTAGTCTAGCTTTTTCATTTAGTAGAAAAAAAGTTTTGGTTTTTATACCAATTTAGTAAAAATATATATAGTTGATATAGAAAGTTCTGTTTAAAAACCCAACGTTTGTATTCTTTTGGTGTTTTATTTTGTGAATCATCATTTCACTTCGGTTTTTACGATAAAATAACTCAAAATCCAACTCTAAACATCAAGTGTACGTAATAGAGCCGCCATGTTGTTGACATTTGGTAGTATCGCGAGCGCTACCAACCTTAGGTCAGGTCTATATTACCACTTTCTTCTCTATTACTATATTATTAAATTTTATATCAAATTTATATCAAGTTGTTTTCACAACTGAAAAAACTTAGTTTCTGTTTGACATATTGAAAACAATAATAGAGTGAGTGAGATTAACACTTCGAAAATTTTGTATTATATTTTTCTTTCTCATAAATCAGTTGCTTTAATTTAGTAATTATTATTGATTTTTAACTAACGATTTATATCGCATGGATATTTCAAGGTGTTTCTGTTATAATAATTCAATCAGTTAATCAAGATTTTGACCTAATTTTGTTAATCAATTAATACCTACTTCAATTTATCCAACTAATACCAATGTATTTAAGTCCTTCAAATTTACTTCGTTACTACGTTGTAAGCTATTAACTTAGGCCTATTTTACATTCAAACACTTGACTAAATATATTGATAAGCTTAGTTATAACCAATACTCCAGATCTAATGAATTGTGAAGTTATAGACAAGCTGGCTTTTGGTAACCACCGGGGTGTAAAAATTGAAATAATAGGTAAGAATGATCAAAACATAATCACTTTTAGTAAAAGATCCAATATTACAAATATACAAAATATCAGGTTTGAATATATGAAAAATATCAACTATAAGGTCGAAAGTTTCTATAAGAACCTACAAACGATAACTAATGTACACATGCCGATAAAGGAAGTAAAAGTAAATAATAAGAACAAACCTTGGTTTAATGCAAATGTGCTGCAGGCGATAAAGATATGAGACCACAGTAAGTTGTAAAAAATTCAGATTGAACAATAATAATGCTAATTGGGAAGAATATAAAAATAATCAAAATAAAGTAGTTAAAATTGTGAACAATACAAAAAAAGAATACTATTCGAAAACAATCGAGCAATGTTCATTTAATCCAAAGAAAATGTGGAAATCTCTAAGAAACCTAATAAAGAATGGAAACGAGGGGGTTAGTAAAGAAATTGTCTTTAATGATAAAATCCTGGTCAATCAATTGGATATTGCAGAAGAGTTTAACAAGTATTTTCTTGAGAGCATTGATAATATTGTCGAGTCCATACCGAGAGTAGATTGGGATCTTAAACCTGAACGACACGAGTCATTAAAACTTCAAGAATTCCAACTACTGAATATGAGCCAATTGTACGAGATTGTCAGAAGCATCAAACAAAAGTCAAGTCCTGATGGTATTGATGTTGGATTACTACTTCTCGACTGGGATGAAATTAGTAACCCTCTGTTAAATATTATTAACAGTTCATTGGAAACTGGAGTGGTCCCTGATATTTTAAAAGTGTCTGTAATTACACCAATAAAGAAGATTAGTGGCTCAGTGATAGCGGAAGATCATAGACCAATAAATATGCCGAAGAATTATATAGAAGAGAATAAATTACTAACGAAGTATCAATCAGGATTCAGAGAAAAACACAGTTGCGAAACAGCAATACAGCTACTCATTGAAGATTGGAAGGAAAATATGGACTGTGGCAAGAAGGTGTTAGTGACGTTTCTGGATCTTAAAAGAGAGTTTGAAACAATTAACGTGCAGGCATTAATTAAGAAATTAGAAACAAGGTTTGGAATGCAAGGAGTGGTACTGCAATGGATAAAAAGATATTTGACAATTTGAAAACAGAGGGTAAAGTTTGGTAACGCAATTTCCGAGGAAAGAGAAGTTAAACATAGAATAGCGCAAGGAAGTGTACTGGGTCCGTTGTTGTTTATAATGTTTATAGATGATTTGGTGTTGGCGTTTGAAGGAATATTTTTTCATTTATTTGCGGATGATACCATGGTGTACTTAACGGGAAAAGATTTAAGGACTATGTTGGACAGAATGAATGAAGAACTTAGAAAGTTATGTATATGGTTAAATGGGAATAAGCTAAAAGTAAATGTACAGAAGACCAAAGCAATGATTCTAGGAAAAGTGGTGTGTGAAGAGGATCTGGCGTTGATGATGGACGGTCAAAGAATACAATTAGTGGAGAAGTTCAAATATCTAGGAATAATATTGGATAGGCACCTAAATTTCAACCTTCATATTCACTATATCTGTAGGAAAATAGCAAGTAAACTTGGTGTACTCGGAAGATGTAGAGAGTATTTATCCAAACGGACTAGACTTACGATATACAACACAATAGCGTTATCTCACTTAATGTATATGGGCACCGTAGTGTTTCTCGGTAATACTACAAATCGAAAGCGATTGCAAGTCTTGCAAAACAGGGCGATGAGAATGGTCCTAAAGAAGGACAGATACACACGCATTACGACTATGCTTGCAAAGTTGAATTGGATGGACATAAACAACTTAGCAGAATACCAGGTACTGGTATTTATCCATAAAGTTAATCTAAAAATGATGCCTGAATACTTCGAAGGACGAATAACATCATTTGGGGAAATCCACGATTACGAAACAAGACACAGTACAAGGCTTGTGCTGCATCTAGCGCACACCAGAGCGGCCCAAACCTCAATATTTTTCAAAGGAGTGATGTGTTACAATGATTTACCAAGTGTTTCCCGTGAATATAGAAACATAGAGCGTTTTAAGCGGGAAGTGAAGAGATACCTTACGGAACGCAGTGACGGAAATGTGTAATGTGCATAGTGTGTTTGTATGTTGTATTTATATGTGCTGTATTTGTATGGACTTTGTACTTGTCTGCATGTGTTTATATTTTTTGTATGTGTTTGTATGTTGCGTTCTATATGTGCTGTATTTGTAGGTTGTATGCTGTATTTGTATGTACGTTGTATTGTGAATTGTACCTGTATGTATGTCGAATAGTTGACTAAGACTAAATAAACGCCTATAATAATAATAAATACATAGATATAAGTATTCAATTTATAATTAACATTATCAATATTAAAAAAAAATTAACAAAGTGTTATTTTTATCTGCAGGTTTATCTAAATATAAAACTTTAAAAATAAATAATTTTTCTTATGAGAAATGACCCATAAAATTTGGTAAAGGATGTTAATTTATTAATAAAGCCAATTGAACTTGAAAATTTATATTTTAAGATTAACTAAAACAATTAGGGGCTCAGCGTGGTGTAAAGCTTAAATCGACAGGCTATGAAGCAGGAAACCGCAGTTGAATGTCTGGCCATGCCGACTAATCAGCTGTGATCTAAAGTCAAAGTTTACTAGGCTAGGTAGTAAAGATTTTCTTCAAAGCCGAAGCCAAGAAAGTAATAATTGCTTTTACCTGACGATGACGCTATCTCCACATAGGTTAGTATCAAGCTTTGGATATGTACATATATTGTGAAAGAAGTATCTATATTTGATTTATAGTTTTTATATTTAACACTTTGGTTTTAGTGTTTAATATGGTATTTAAATTGAATTTGAATTTTCGTATTTTAAGTGTCATTCTCATCCTATTAACGCTACGTAAATTAATAAAAAAATATGACATTTCTTTTTTAAAACCTTATTTTCATTGATGTATTTGACTTTATAGTGAATTTTTATTTATTTTATAACTAATCGTCAAACACATTGACAAAATTGAAGATTTCAATAAGAAATTTCATTTTTAATATTAATTGACTTCTAAATTACGCAGCGTTAATTGGCTGATAACGACGCTTTAACATTACATTTTTCAAGTTTGTTTGTTTATGAACTTCTCTCAATGTTATTTTGGGCATTTTGATAATAGTTGTAAAAACGCTTATATAATTATTTCAATCCTGCTTATAATTTCTATAAAAGAATAGCTATTTATTATACAAGTGGCTTATATGGCAAATAAGTTACGAAAGAAATGTTTAGCCACGAGAGCTTGCTCGAGTGACTAATTTTTTTTGAGTAACTTATTTGCTGTTAAGACACGTGTGTAATACAAAGCTTTATCCAATATCTCGTAATAATAGTTTAAAATATAATTAAAAGTTTTGACATTTGACGTTTTAAAATATCAAATTTAAATTATGAAAACTATTAAATAGTAGGTGTACTCATAATTTACATATAAGTCATTAGTGTGTAATTATGAATTCATAAGTCCACTAGTGTTTTATAGACCCCATAAGATATGTAAAATCGGCATTATTATGCCTTCATAAGACAGAGGTGTTGGATAAAAGCAATTATAATTATTGAATAATTGAATAATAATTGAAAAAATTGAATCTCCATGTCTAGTCCTGCATGCAAAATTGACAAAGCGTAGACCATTGTGGGAATAACAATGTGTATGTTCACTTATTGGTAAATTTATTTACCGAATCAAGTGGATAATGTACATTATACACACGACCGATGTACATCTTTTTGGTTGTGATGGAAGACATTTTTGTAAAAAAAGGTTTCGGCTAAATTTGTAAACAATGTGCATGCCTAATTTAAACCTATACTGCAAATCTATAATTTTATGTCGAGAACGGATTTGTATGCAGTAGAAAACATAAAAATATTTATTTTGTACAGTAAAAACCTAATAGTCAACCTACATAATAATATAATTATACTAAAACAAATACAAAGAATTCTTATTTTTATAAAAATTTTAATTTTTTAATTTAATTCAAATATGTAGTACTAGTATTGGTTTCAATTTTAATATTTCATAAAAGTTAACTCATTGTTCAGTATTAACATTGGCTACTCGCACTTGGTCAACACTGAAATTTGCCCAACTATATTTTCATAATTCCCAAGTCAAATTTTACGTTATTATTGCAATTAAAACTAATGTTGTTTTGTTTAATATTATTTCTCATAATATTGCAAATTCTCTTATTGCCTTAATGAGGTTCTACTGTATGCTGCATTATTTCATGATCATAAAATTTTAAAAGTACAAACTTCCATCATCCATTACTTTAAAAATCAATATCATAAGGACAGCTTTTTTTTTGTAGTTTGCACAGGAATCGTATAAATAAAAGTTCTTCCTTCGAGATCAAACTTTATATTTGTTGATCTATATTGTGAAAGTTTAAGTTTATTGTTGAAGTATTAATGTAATTATAAAACTAATATTATAAAACCAAAAACAATTCAATTGTTATTCAAAAATTTGTACAGAAAAGGGGTTTAAAAATTTAAAAACCATTTGTTAAATAATTATTTATGTGATTGTGAAAATACTTTTTGTAAAATTTGTCTGAGCTGATTCGAGAATGAGAACTAGGTACTGAATTGTAGTGAGAAGTTGAATCATCGAAGGCTCTACACTCCAAAAATATATAAATTGCTATAAATCTTAAAACTCTTTGTTTTTTTGCCATTTTGAAACAAACTTCCGTTATAAAATACTTTAACAGCAATATTGAAAGTTTATTTGTCCTATTTTAAGTTTCGGAAAGTTTTATTGTATTTCCATTATCAGTCTCAGAAGACACAAATAACAGTTATAAAAGAGACGATTCAAAAATTAAAAATATGTCAAAATTATTATTTAAGACATCAATTTAAGTTAGTTTAATTTTGTACCTATTGAATTTGTTATATTTAGTAATAGAATAAGAATATAATAATTTTGAAAAATCGTTCGATGTGAAATTATATAGAGATAAGAAGTCAATGGACTAAGTTAATAAAGTTTAGTAATGAAAGATAAAAAGATAAGGAGGTAGCTTTACTAAAATTGATCGATTGAAGAATAATTTGATAAGACGAAAATGAGTTAGATATAATTAATTTGTAAATACTCGGAGTCTAATAGGGTCATTCCATGTCAAACCAACTAGTCACTCAAATTGACCATCATAGATGTTTTTGAAACTTTGCTTAATTATACTCTTTAACATCCTGAATTCAAATAAAATTTAAAAGAAATTCTACTTGAGCTAAAACATAGAGCTGAATTTTTTACCATAACTACCGATCCCATCATGGTCCCACTCTGAAATTTTTATGAAGTATTCACCAAGATACCATTATAAATATAAATTATTTTTATAATTTTCAAAAAACATTTTTTCAAAAAAATTAATTTTTATTAGAAAATAATCAAGATTAGTATCAAATTAAAGCCTTTTATTCGCACCTGCATACGTAATAAGCAAATTAACACGTTATAAGCATACTCTACAAGTTGACAATTGAACACGACCCTGATAAAGTATAGAGTTATCTACTTTAAGATATAATTTGCCCACGCATTTCAACTACATTAAACGTTAGCTTTGTTATGCCGTGGCCGTCTCGTCTTATGTCTATATTATTATTAGGTCAGTCTTTTTGCTTATACTGCATAAGTAAGCATAAATGTATATCAGTATATCGAATTACTTAGTTATTCGCAAAGCTTACCTACGAGCAATAAATTATATCTTTGAAGTTCAGTACAAAGAACTTAAGTCAAAAATTTGCGTTTTTGAGTTATATATACCATAGTATTCCTAATTTTGTGATCTTTCGATTAGTATAAAGAACATAAGTCAATTCTGTAAAACTAGAGTAAGAGAAAAGAAAATATTAACAACTTAGTTGCATTTTAGTTCCTTTTCATAGTCCAAAGAACTTATGTCGACTTAAGTTCTTGATACGAAACTTTTAAAACACAGAAATTACAATCTTTTTAACTTAAGTCAACTTACCCCTTTTAAAGTATTTTACAATATAAAGATACTAAAAACTTAAATCACAGATGTTATAAACATTAATGTTTATTATTATAAAACCTATTGTTTTGAAATTGAAGAGGCTTATTTTTTAAAATTACTTTTGGTTTTTCATTACCCCCATCATTTTACTTCTTGTTTTTTAATTTAAGGATAATTAATTTATGTAAGGTATTAACGCAAATTTCATCTTTCATAATAGAGTATTTGTATATGTTTGGTTATTCCAAATATCTCTGTATCACATATTTCCATGATCGAAAAACAAAAAAAAAAGTTAATGCGCCCATTTATCATCCGCATGACTGGTACCAACTGGTGAGAGGAACAGGAAAAAAACATAAGTTTGCGGTTCAAGAAATGACTCAAAACGAGTTTTTTGATTTTGTCAATCTCCTGAGCAATGTCTTGGTATATCGGAAAAAAAACCTAGATGCAATTCAAAATACAGGAAGTGAGCTGGAACCAATACAGAAAATGCGAAACTGGACAAATATTTTACAAAAATTCTCTGGATACAGAGAGTCCATTCCAACAAATTAACTTCCGAAGAAAAAAAAATAATGGCAAAATGACATTAAATCTGAAAAAGCGTTATTCTGGTCCAGTACCAATTTCGAAGGAAAAAAAAAGTTATACTGGATCTCCTATCATTAATTCCTCCCGTGTTTCATGATTTTTACCATAATTTAGCCACCAGTGATGTAGCAGCAAATAATCCTGATTTGGACAAAATTTCCGACGAATAATTTATAAATAATGTAATATCAAAAATGTAAATAAATAGTAAATAGTATATTAAAACTCAAGTTTAAACTGCTTATTAAACGCTCGTGTGGATCCACCTCGCGTTTAATAAGCCATTTAAACCTCTTGTTTAATAATATACTATTAAATCCTCTTTAAAATGAGCTATTGCACAGCTCTGTACGACTTAAATTAAAGAATTAAATAACTCAAAAACTATAAGAGTTAGAATTTTTAAAAAATCATATTTGAATTCAGGATGTTAAAGAGAATAATTTAGCAAAGTTTCAAAAAAATCTGTGGTGGTCAATTTGAAAACTATTTATTTTTGGTTGATTTCATATGGAATGACCCAATAATGTAATTTTTTATAAAAATGTGTACTGCACAGTAACACTAAGAGGTACATTGAAATAATATGATAAAACATCAACTGCATAAAATAACGCTAATTATGTTTGAAAGCAAAGATTCCGATTTTTAAAAGGAAAGCCTGTTGATTAACTCTTAATTAACCAAATATTAAAGCAATTATATTTGTTTTTCATTAAAAGAATATTATATTGACAATTGAATACCTACTAATGTATCAGTAAATTAAATTGTGTAATTTCTGTCACATGAAGCAATTTAAACCTATCATAACCTGATAATGGGTGAACGATTGCCGTTGACATATAGCAATAGTAATAATATTCGGAACATTGAAATTAATTTTTTTAACTTAAATTATTATATAAATAGAATTATCAATTTCACGGCCATTCCCAAAGATAAAGGAGACTTTATCATCGAACATTTCAACAAGTTCCACACTAGGCTTCAGTTTACTATCGAAAAAGAAATCAACAACAAAATCTCGTTTCTTGACATTGAAATCATACGACACAACAACTTCCTTAAATACAGATGGACACAAAAATCTACGTGGTCCGGTAGGTACCTTAATTTTCTTTCACACCACCACAAAACCCACAAAACAGCTACTGCCATCGGATTAATTGATCGATCCATCCGTCTTACTCATGGGGACTATCGTAAAGAAACGCTTGACGTTGAAAGAAGAACTCTCATGAAAACAACTAACCTAGAAAGCTGGTAAACAGGATTATTAAGGACCGTGTAAACATCCTTTACAACGGGAACACCACCATCAAGGAATCCAATACAGGTTTCGCTGTACTGCCTTACGTCAAAGGACTCAGCGAAAAAATTAAACTTATTTTGAAACCGCATAACATCAAATTAACTTTCAGATCTCCGAATAACCTGGGTGTTCACTTCTCGAAACTCAAAGATCAGATCCCTCATGAAAAAAAATCGGGTGTGATGTATAAGGTTGATTGTAAGGATTGCCATCTAACATACATCGGGCAAACTAACCAATGGCTGAAAAAGAGAATGAGTGGACACATCTCTTCAATAAGATGTAACAAAGCTGACTCCACTGCAGCTGCAAAACATGTACTAGAAGATGGCCATAACATGGACTTTGTAAACACCACCATACTTAAAGCAATCCCGTCCTTCAAAGAACGTATCTTACAAGAGATGATTGAGATAAAGAAGGATAAGAACTCAATGAACAGGAAGACTGATATAGAGGGCCTGAGCAACATTTATAGTCCACTTCTTATTTAACCTTTTTGCCAATATTGGGATTAAGTTTTTCACCATTGGTTTTTCTTAATCCACGATAACTTATTAGAATTATTAATACATCGTCTTATTTATTTTTTTCATTACCGGAATTTCGTATTATCATTCTGATCAAGTTGTTGGACAAATGTCAATATCCTTAAATAATATAATTTATAGTTGCTTTGTAATTGTCATTTTTTGTTTTTCATTCATATTAAACTTGAAAAAGAAAAAGACATTTTTCGAAAGCTAATTTAAATATGTGTTTTATTGTGTGTCCTGTAGCTCAAAATTGATAATTCTATTTATATTATTTTCAAGAGCTAATAATTTTAATTAATTAAATTATTATAAGATCGCATAAAAAAAATGGGTTAATAGTAAAAAGATAAAATTTGCATAGTGAATTTTTAGTAGAATAATATTCTGAATTTCAAAACAAACTTATTATTTTATGTATTATCTTATTCTTATTTCCAAATTTCAATTCAAAACTCATATATGAGCTTTGGGGCAAACTGTAAAGTTTATAACAAGGGTAAGCTATAATATTTACATTTATAGTTATTTATTATACAAGTGGCTTATAAGGCAAATAAGTTACGAAAGAAATGTTTAGCCACGAGAGCTTGCTCGAGTGGCTAATTTTTCTTGAGTAACTTATTGCTGTTAAGACACGTGTGTAATACAAAGCTTTATCCAATATCTCGTAATAATAGTTTAAAATGTAATTAAAAGTTTTGACATTTGACGTTTTAAAATGTCAAATTTAAATTATCAAAACTAATAAGTAGTAGGTGTACTCATAATTTACATATAAGTCCTAGTGTTTTATAGACCCCATAAGATATGTAAAATCGGCATTATTATGCCTTCATAAGACAGAGGTGTTGGATAAAAAAATAAATGCCTGTACTTAAAGTACCTATGTCAATTTAGAAGAGTTGCTTTGGGATATATTTTTTAATTGGAAGAGTCTCTTTGGAGATATATACTTTTTTAAATTAAAATTTTTTACAAATAAGTAAAAAAAGATGCTCGTTGCTATTATAAAAGATATTATATATTGTAGTTAAAATGTAATACTTCCTTGAAATAACATATAACAAAAAATAGTTTGAATTTCGAGTGCCACCGAATTTCTTTTCAGTTATTTCTTTTTGACAACGTTTTATGCTCAATTGACTGCAATTTAACGACAAAGAACAAAAAATATTATATTTTACTAATGTATTTTCTTCCAAGGAAACAAATTTTGTTAAAACTACCCAAATGTGAAAAGTTGGTGTATGTGTACTTTTAAATAATATGTCCATCCATATTATCATAATTACATACATAATATCTATTATTTTATTAATAAAAAATGCATGATGGTATATTACAAATCGAGGTAAAAGGATGTGCTTACTAGATGAGTAGGTAACATATAGAACGAGTCGTAGAGAGAGCTTTGCATAGCTTTTCAAAACATTAAAACGACTTACTAATCGAAATGCCATACGTTATTTTGCATCCTACCAAAGGAAGGTAATAATTATGCAAAAACTGCAAAGAACTGGTATATTTAAACGTGTAAATAAATGATCGTGTACATCGCGTGGGTAACTCACAATAGCAGGTATTTTTTTAACCTACATACATAATATATATTGCTGTGATATAACTTTTATAATACCGGGTTGTAAATCACAAAATAATCCAAAATATTCAATAATTCTTCTAAAATAAAAATTTAAATGCAAATTGACACTCATATCGACAAACGTTTTCCAATTTTAATTTTGATTGCAGATTACTTTTTATTAATTAAATAAAACGTCTCTCAAAATTCTTTTCTAACTTTTAATATTTATTCAATCAAAATTATTGCAATTGATTGTTAAGAAAAAATTATCAAGGCCAGTATTATCTCTTCCGTATACCCATTTTTAAAATCAAATTTTCTGGCTTCTGCGTATTTAAAAAAATCAAGAATAATTAAATTTTAAAATAAAGGATACCTACCTCATTACAAAATACACAGCAGTATAGAGTTATAATGGTCAGAATTTTATTTACTCATTTAGATCGGTAAATTGCATTTACCGGTGATATAAAGTCGGTAATCAATTAGTAATTAATAAGTAATTAGTTCGTAATGATATTTAATTAGATAAAAAGAATATTAATTCTTATCGTTCAACAGTTAAGTAAATTTTAATATTAGAATGTTTGTAAATTTGCCAAAGCAATGAAAAGTACCGACGAAAAGATTCATGTTCTCTTCTGATTGATTTAATGATAAAGATAAAATTTTTTTCTTTCAATTTTTTCTTTATTTACCTACCTAATAAGTATTGATTAACTAACTCTCTATAAAGTTCAAACCACATAATTTTGTATCGTTTATGCAACAATCAAGAATCGAAATACATATTATACTCTTTAATAACATTTTCTATTATTATTCAAGCAGGTAAGTCTAAGATTAATGGACACACCTATTGATTTTCCTTTGGATGTTATATTTTTGTATGGACATAAACGTTGTTCCCAAGACAGTTATTTATGTATGTAGACAGCTGGGTTTTTACATGGAAATTATTTCATCAAGTAAATATTTACTTTACGTAACTAATAGCAATGTTTTCCCGAGTGTAAATCATTGAAATATTAAATAAATAAGTAAATAGTTCCTTACACCACTACACCATTAGTTTGAAAAGAGGTAGATTACTGAGTTTGCAGAAATTACTTTAGTAACCATTTTTTTAATAATTCAAATTGTTGAGTAATATTCATTACAAAAATATTTCTGAAACTGCTATGATATGAGTCACTCAGAATCTATAAAATTAGATAAAATAATTTAATTTCATTATGATAACCAAGTATCACTGTATTATGACTTTCTTCGTTAAACAACGTTGCACTTTGTGAAGTTAATTATATACTGTTACGTCATCTAAATCAGTTAAAATTAACGTCATAACGTCAGTTAAAGCTATGATATTTTTATGTATTATTTAAAATTCAATAAATACTGAAAATATTTCCACATATCTTTGCGTTATAGTAGCAACTCTTGTAGTTATTACCATACCTTTATTCTCATTGCGTTACCTCCTCTTCAAGGAGTTATTAATTTAATCGTTAATTTGTTTCATAATTGGATAAATTCGTATATTAACAATGAAATGTATTTTTGTTTAATGCGTGTGAATTTGCTAGCACGAGAGAGCGTTGAAATGTCACATTTAATTGTGAGTTGAATAAAAATCTATTATATTTGTTATTAAATATCAACAATATTATATGGAATCGATGCAGATGAAATAAATAATTACAGTAAGTGAAAATATTTTTGGACATTAAGTTATGAAATATTAAATACATAGACATTGACGGTACAGTATTTGCAGATGAGATGAAACAATTTGTTCTGTTTCCCAAATGAGAAAATATTGCGAGCCCACGGGACATGTATGAAGTAATTTACGATAGGCTAGTTTCCATATTCCCCAATGTACATTATAACTTTTAACAATTATTTTATTTTTAAATGCAAGTGTGGCGCAAATCCTTTCCTGTTTTACTTCACAACTTGACAAATAAATTATAATAAAATTGATAAATCTAATAAAATAATTCAAGTTCTAATAAAAAAGTGACTTCTATAACTATTTGATTAGTTTGTTTTATTATTTATCAACAATTTATGTGATAATAATTATATTATTTACATATTACTATTAAATTTTCAATTTTAAAATATTAAATAATGTACATTATATGGGCTTTTGTCTCTGGTTATATTAATACATTTCTGGTATGCAGAGAAAAATGTTTTCATTACATTATTCAAAACTTTAATATGCATTTTATTTGAAATAGTTTACTATATTGTGCATTTTCTTAATTTCGTTATTAGAAATTCCTCTATTATAATATTATAAATTATCCAATGCTTCAAAACGTCCAATCTACATTAATGAAAATAAGGAGAGGCATTCTTCCTGCGTTGACAATCTATCTAAAACTATGATTCTGAAATTTTCCAAACAGATACTACTTATACTTTATTTACGCATTACAACGTAATGTTTTGGGGCTGAAAGGAGTTCCAATATTGCAGAAACTTGGAGCTGCAGCCACCACAACCCCTCTCAAAAATTAAAGTTTACCTTATACTTAATAAAGTTTCCAGACCTTTATTTATTATTAACAAAGAATTATTTATAAAATAATTTATTACTAGACAATGACATTTAATTTTAACAAAATTAAGGTTCATGGTTCTCACGAATCAATGGTTCAAAAACAAAAAAATGTTGTGCAGCAGCAAAAGAAACAATTGTCGCATTTGATTAATTAAAACGAACGATCAATATTTAAAAAACCGCCGAGTGATTGGTTTTCTGTTAGTATTTCCTAAAACTAATTTCAGGAAACAGTTACTAATAATTTTTATCGGCAACTTTTAAAACTTTGTAATTTGTATTAGTATGTTTTACTGACAGTTGTGTTGTGGGCGGACCAATAAAGAGAACAAAATTAATTTATTTTTAATCAAATAATCTGTTATTCGGCAACAGGATAATAAGTTTTTTTTATAAAATTATAAATAAACAAGATTACATCAATCACATTTTAATTAAAAATGTACCTACACGATTAAACCTAAAATAGTATCTCCAAATGAGAACTATATAGCAACAACAAGAAATAGCAACCAAAACAGAATTATTTAAAATTTATCAATAAATTTAACAGCAAACGTTTGACTTTTGATCAAAAATATATATTAGCTCCGAATAAAACATGATATTTTTTCTTAAATGTAAATGTGTAGTGTAAAGATGGCAAACAGTCATATTTTTACATTTAAAGTAATGGCTTGAAATTGTTTTATATTCTTTTTTTTTAATTTTAATTTTTCCATTAATCTCAAAAGCGCTCAAAGAGCTTCTATTATTCTACTGAAGAACCTACTGCAAAATTCTTGCTTTATTTTTGGTAAAACTACTGATGCTACATAAAAGTAAAATCATTTTTAGATTTAGATGGACCAGAATTTGATAAAAAGATATTTTGGACCATAATATGTCTAAAATTAAAAAATTCTTTATTTCAAAGTAAATCCTTTATTTATAGATTGATATGTTGATGATATTTTGATTTGTCTTGAAGGCTTTCACATATTCTACTGGATCGGTTTTTCAACTCTATTAATGTACAACACGCAAATATCAAATTTAGCAAAAAAAATTGAAATTAACCAACACAAGATTAGTTATCTCGATCTTACGTATTGTTTTTAATGAAAATAATGGTAATTACTGGACATTTTTTTAAAACTAATTGAAACGAGGTTGGTCACTCACAACAGTTCAGAGCACCCCCGTGCTCATAAAATACACTTATTAAGTGGTTAACAAAAAAGAATCTAATTAAAAATAATTTATATACCGCTAGTTTTAACTTGACGCAAAATTCGATATTACAATACTATTATTACACCTCAGAAAAACGTCGCAAAAAATTCGAATACAAATCGCGTTTAAATGATGCTTAATAAATTTGGATTATATATGTATATGAGCTCACTTGAATAGTTATTCCCAAAAATAAAAAAACATTGAATATACAAACCGAGTTTTTCAAATGCTTGGACGAATATCGATTAAACTACCGAAAGTTAATTAATTAAAAATTAATATTTGTAAAACACTTGTTACACAAACAACCTGGCTGTTTTACACAACAGGCAAGAAATAAAAAGCTACTATATCTTCTAGAATTTCACCTTGAAGAATCTGTTCAAAATTTGACTGTATTTTATTTGTATATTACTAATTTTTATTTATAAACAAGTTTATTAGTTGTAAATGCTTGATAAAGTTTGATGTATTATTTCCTATGGTGATTCCAAAATCGAATAATGAGGGAAAAGTAATCAAATTTTGATAACCATTTACTGATTGTTATAATATTGATTTTAATTCAATTTTAAGAAGTTATGTAATTTCTCTAAAAATATACTGAAATTTGGAGTATAGCTATGCTCTTTTCATATACGCATATCCGCATCAGATCGTAAATTTATTTACTTTAGATGAACCGGAATATAAATTTTGCTGATTTGTTGAATTTGCGTAGTAAATAGCTAAGTTTCGAACAATATTATTCGTTAGACCTATTTTGGCTTAGAATTGAATAATGTAAATTACGTTTTTTACAAGTACTTCGTAGTCAAGTTTTGTGAAAATTTTTAAGAAAAATTACTCCGGGCGTGCTCAACTTTATTGACTAAGCTGAAGTAAAAGTTTCTCAAGAAAATTAATAAATTTGAATATATTGTTAACTTCTAAATGTTATGTATGGGTTATTTCGACTCTACAATTTAATCGAAATTGCATCAAACCTTTTTAACATTATTTATATAATATGTAGAACTTCTACTACATAGTTTAAATATTTTTGTTTCTCTGACTCTGCCTAGAAAACCATTTGTTTTTGATTATTTTTAGATTTAGAAAATATATTTTTACAGAATCAAACCGAAAAAGTGATCTGTTATTATTTAAGTATCTGAATATATAAAATGTTCGAGCAATTTGGCTTTATACTTATAACAAAAAAATTTCTAGACTGTAAATAAAGTACCATTACCAGAGATCAGAGAAGCATTTTCATCAATGAAAAATAATTTAAAATTTATTGTACAATATTATTTTGATGTTTCTTTACGGAAGAACACAATGACCGGAAAGCGTCTTTGTTAAACTTATCGAATTCCAGGTTTCACCTGCGGCTCGTTCTGGAATATCTTCTTTATGGCCGGTTAGTTACACGACTACTTTGTGCTGCTAATAAATAAAGCGTTTTTAAATCTACTTAATGAGTAGCAAATGTTAATTGTCTCGAAATGGACAAAAAATCCATTATGACGGTTGTTATATAAAAATAAATTAGGTTTATAATACATTTTTAATTTGTGTGCTTATTAAATTTAATTCTAGTGTATAATTTTGTTTAAAAAATTTGAAAATTCAAATTGAAAATTAATTGCAAATTATTATGGCAGGCACTGGCTGACAAGTAAAAAATTCTCGATGATTTGTCGAAGCACATTTTGTTGTAAATCGTCGATAATGGTACACATTTTTGTGCTTCAGCTTTGAGATTACTGTTACACATATTTCAGAATTGCGTTTGTTAAATTCGATATCAATTAAACCACGTTAACAAAGATTTAATGTACCTTCAAAGAGTTTCGAAGTTTAAAACGACACTGCTAATTAATTTGTAATAAAAACAAAGATTTCAAATATTTTTGTGATGTTGTAGGAATCAGTAATTTGTTTCGTTGGTAGTTTATAGCTAACCTACCCACAACATTAGATATTTAATGCATGTTATATGCTCGTACAACATCTGTTGTTTCAGTTTAAGTAGAACACTCAACTTCACACCACGATCACCGATTTACAATTTTGTATAGGAATAGCTGTTTTATGCTTCACGAAAACTTGGAAATTGTGGGTTTAATGTAGAATGGAATGAGTTTTTTGTTTCAATAGCGCAGTACGCATTTACGAACATTGTTCTTTTGAATCTTCAGTACTGCAGTATATGATTATTGTTATCAACATGTAATTTTTAAAATTAAAATAAGTTTCAAATTATTCTGATGAGAATCCAAAATTTCCTATTTTTAGGGAATTAGGAAATTTTTCCCAAATTTAACCGACCTCGTATCTCTTATAATAACTGAGATCCCCATGGTGGAGCTCAAAAACGGATTTTTATTTCAAAATTCAGTCACAATAACTTTTTAAAATCAAATAAAAATTTAAAAAACTGGGGATGGTATGGCGATATTTAAAATTGAAGAGTGTCGGTCAAAGAGGACAATCTAAAATTCAATCAGAATTACTTTAAAACTTTGCCGCAATACTGGATAGATTGAGATCCGTTAGTTTTAGAAGGACAGCACTGTTTTTGTACAAAACACTTTGGGAAGTTTAAAAACGGTTTCAAAAAACGATGACAGCTTAGAACAACAGCAATATAAGTGAAACAAAATGGTAGTGCGGTAGGACTGCGACGAAATTATCTCGTTTAATTGTAACACAATGGAAATGCTGGTTTTTTAATATTTATCAGGTTTGAAAATATTGGATTATTTCAAAGTTACTATATAGTTTTTGGATTGTTTCTCTTCTCTATTCATATTTAATGAGATTGTTTTTATCAATGAAACCCCTAAATGGAAATTTACGTTACTCTACCCAGAAATGATAATTAAATTACTTTTAGGAAGTGCGTGTAATTGCTATTTATATAAAGTAATTTGCTAAATAGATTTTCCAAAAAGAATTTTTTAGTAAATATTTCGACTTCGATCACATTTTCCGGTTTGATCGTTGCGGAAAACATTATTATCTTATTCAAAATATTTACCAAAATACTATAAATTTAAAAGCTTCTTTATAATATTTTATAATTGAGATTGCATTTACATATTTAAATTACACTTGACAAGACAAAAACTGGCTGTTTATTAAGTTTTTCATTTTCAAGTTTTAAAAAGCGTTACTACGTGAAACTAATTTTAATATAAAAAAAGTTAAGGTTTTTCTTATATCTATCGATGTTTGGCAACAATTTATTCTTTTGGGAATTAAAATAGTAAAATTCAATATTAGCTTACCTTAATTTTCGCAGCTTATTTGAAAAAGCACTAGTTTTCGTTCTAATTCGCCTACGTAAGAATAACGCCAAAACACTACTGCAATTTTCACGATCTATACAGAATTTAATTTCAGTTTATATGTGTTGCATTCGTTGTATTTCGGCAAACATCGTTTTGGAAACGGTCTACATCGTGGGCGTCGTGACTACCCTACAGAATTATATATTCTGTTCAACCCCCACAACATATCAATCTTAGAAAAAAAACTTATTACTAGTTTTAAAATTGTTAAGTTATGTTATTTGATATAACTTCTTATAATTATACAGCTTTGGCTTTTAATAGAAAAGCTTTTCAAATACACAGTTTTCCGAAGAAAATTGTATAACGTAGAATATTATCGATTCCTACAGTAAAAATTTAAATCGGGCACGAATGAACCTATTTCAAAGCTTCAATATTTAATTATTTGTTTTGTCATGTAATTTCGTCCGTTCAAACACGTTTTTCTTTAGAAAGTTTCGCTCATCTATACAACTCTTTTGGCCTTCTAGTCCACAGGAACGTTGAAAATTGAGAAATGTGGGTGTTATTTGATATTCAAACCCTTAGTTATTTAAACCAACCGAAATAGATGTACATTGTACCTTAGAATGAAATACAAGACGCGTCACACACTTGGCTTTATTAAACGCCAGAGGCCACACTATACATTTTTCTCAAGCAGTAAAATTGTATTTATTTTTGCTACTAAAATTGCACAATAAATTGTTTTGTTTAGCTAGAGTACACTTCTAGTGTTTAGTTTCCTCATACTTTGGTATTTATGTATCACACGTAGAAAGGGTCTCATAAGTTTTAAAAACACTTCTATTATAAGATGAGATTAACTCCAGATAGTTTTTCTAATGCTGTGTAACATAAACTCTACAATAGTAAATCACTTGGGTATATGAGGGATTTCTAGCTAATATGATTTTGACTCACAAAGTTACAAATAAAGAAATAAATTGTGAGTAGTTGTTTTAAAAAGGAAGTACTCCCAACTTTAAACAGTAAGTCACCGTCTTTCATTTATATTATCAAATATCAATGCCTGTACTTACAATGGGACTTAAATATTTGATTTGTGATATGAAAATATTATGTGAATTTAAAAACAGAAGTCTCTTTGAGTAATCTCGAAACCGGTCATGTACTGAGACTTTTACCTTTTTAACTGCTATAAAAATTAAGTTAACAGTAAGTTACTTAATTTGCAGATGTGGTCTGAATGGATCGTTAGCAAATATTGGAAAAACTATATTAGAAGGGCAAACGGAACAAGGAGTTTTCTTCTTATTTTCTTAATATTTTTATTGGAAAGTGGAGATCAAACGAAAGCTTTGTTTTAGACAACTCGGCTATATTGCCGCGTTTTCTTCCATTAAAATGTAATTTTTACCTGATAACAGGTAAAAGGTCGCCACTCATTTCGTTTACATATTATAATGGTAGTTAAATAATTTTAATAAATGAATAGTGCATTTTTATAGTAATGGATTAGATTCATGAAATGAAGAACCTGAAGGTGCGTATTTCAAAATTGTTCGTTAATATAAATACACCTCACACCTTTTGTGTGATTATTTTCAGTTGTAAAGCAGATATACAAGTTTTACCTGTGATTTAGTTTTACAAAGATCTCGACAACTTGGATTGTACATACGATAAAAAGTTTTAACTTTAAATAGAAGTGATTATTTGGGTTTAGACATGTGAAAGTGATGTAATAATAGAACTCCATTACCCTGGGTTACTCTGTTGGGCTATTATTGTTGGATAATTTTTTGTTTTGTTAAGAAAATTCTTTATGCATTTTACATAGATATATCATTTAAAAAACTTAAAACCTAAACAGTATTATTTATAATAACTTTCCATCAATAGTAAAAAAGATTTTAACTGTCACGTAAATGGTTTTTCGCCACAAGAATTTTTAAATTAGTAAGACATGTTGTATTTTAGTTGTTACAAATAGTTAACCAATTTTGTTAGTTTGTTTTAACATTAAAACATAATAATAGTTATCAATAATAAAACAAATTACAAACTGACAACATCGGACAGCCATGTTTAATTCTGATTAGTTTGCTATGGCGGACAGATTAAATATTTTTATGAAATTAAAAATCTTTTTTTGTATTTTACGCGGAGTTTTAAGACCAACTGCAAAAAATTACTTCTAAGAAAATTCCCCCATTTTAAATGTATAATACTTAACTATCTATTTCAGCGATTCTCAACTTATGGAGTGCTTCCTAGGGAAGGTAACTCTAAATGGGGGTAACCATGTTGAAAAAAAATTATTTAATTTACTGAAAGAAAATCATTAAAATTAAATTAAAAAGTAATTAAAAAAGCCAATTAAAAAGTGAAATACAAACATACAAAAAAATATTATATGAGATATAATATGTTATTATAATGACGTAGAAAATGCAAAACAGTTTTGATAGGATGCGGATGTGATGTTCATAATTAATTTATATGGATTATAGTTATTGTATTTAGCATAATTAATTTAGTTGTATTTATTTGTTGCTTTGCAAAATTATAAATAAACAATCAACATACTGTAAAATTTATATATTCAAATATACAACAATATGTTCACTATTTGGATAAAACCTGTAGACAATGAAATGCAAAACGTAGTTCAAATCGATACAGTTAAATCTAAAGTTATTTAAAATCTAAAAGTAAATTACAATAAATCGAAAAATAAAAATTTAATAGTTACACATAATAAATCGATAATCATAGATTTACAAGCTATTTCGGAAAAACATTAATTCAGGTTATTTACTACAAATAATAACAAAACTCTTACTTCCGTGAAATTCATAACGGAAATCGAATGATATCAATAACACTCTTGCTGTATTTATAGGTATAAGAAAAATTTAGAAAAGACGCTAACATACTAATAAATTACTTTACAAAATTTTGGAAAAGAAAAATTTTGAAAAATTGTATTTATTTAAAAATATATATTTATATTATTATTTTGTAATATATTTATTTATAAATATTTTTAAAATGAACATTAATTTATTTTTAAAATAATTATGTTTAAATACATTTTTATCAGGTTTGATAATAAAAATAATAATAATAGTGATATTTTAATTTTTCTTGTTTATTTTGTAGAAATTTTTACACAAATTTCCCAAGGGAAATATTTGGTAAGTTTAAAGTCTATTGGCTGTCACAGTCACGATTCAATATTACAATTTACTTGTCAATATGATGTAAGAGCGATTTTTGAAAATTTTATATTTTAAGGTATCTACTGTGTATATAACTACCTAAAGGCAGTCTATAAATTAAATGAATAATATTATTTGAAGTCGTAAATAATATGATTTGCAGACAATGAATATTTTCTTTCCAATTGAAGCGTTTAGTATTCTAAAAGCATAAAATACAAAATTAAAATAAAACCATTTTGTTTCCGTATAATTGGAAAGTTCAAGTATTAGTTTAATTTGACGTGAACAGCTTTTGTTATACATACAAAAAAGTTTTTTATTTTTCAAGTTAAGGCTTTCAAGAGAAGCCTATAATATGTGATCTAGTTTTTTCAATAACTATTGGAAAATTGTCATATCATGAAAATATGTTTCAATAAGAATGTGTATTATGTTTCTTAAACACAGCAGGACTTGAATGTCCTGGAAAGAAAAGCTGACAAACTAAAGAATTGAAGTTTTCTTTTCTCATATTAGTATTTTTTTGCATGTACAGAGAGCCAGATTGTTCTGTCACATTTGAATTTATGAAGTTAATTTTAATATAGTACTTAATAATAATTTCATGCCGAACTTATTGAATGATTAAAAATGAACTTAAATACAAATTTTAAGTAAATGTGTGGTAATAAAAAAAATAACATTTTTAACTGATAAAAGACAAATAATTTAGTAATTAAATAAATTATTAATAAAATTAAGCAAATTCTAGCATAGACTTCAAGTATTGGAAATAATGAACAATATATTATGTATTAATTTTTAGCATAAAATAATATTATTACATAGAATGTACTTTGTATAAAATTTTCAAAAGATTAAATACATTTGAAATTGATTTTAATTTAACCCCATCTTTTTCTCTTGAGTATTGATCATTGCATCTTTTGATTTCTTACCTTAACTTTTTCACCTTAAACCACCTCAACTTAGTTTTTTCAATAGCATTATACAAAAAATAGCAGTCTACAAAAAGTTTGTTCAGCTGATTCCAACATTTTCCATAATCTTTTTTCTTGCTTCATTCGTTATAAGTTATTACCAAACACATGATAAAACACAATTTGATAAATTAATGTTAAAATTATGGAAATATTTACGTTCAGTATTCAAAATCTTTTCTGAATTTTGATTTCAAATAAATTTTATTTGGACTGAAAATATCTACTGTACACAAATTTTAAGTAATTTGAAGTAAGTTGAAAACTTTAATAGATTAAAAATATTTAAATTATATGTATGGATTTCAACTTTATATTTCTGCAAATCAATTTCTACGTAAAAATAAAATTTTCAAAATGTAGTTATCCAGAAATTTCCAATTATATCTTCCCATTGTGATTAAATTTTTTTCGTAAAAATTGTAAAATTTAGTTTGTTTTGCAAATAAGTTGCTTTATTTCATTCTAAAAACAGCTTGGTATATTTTTTATAAGATAATCATTTAGTGCCCAAATGTAAACGTGTAGGGTAACGTGGTCCCAAACCGACCGGTGGTCCCATACCGACCTCCACATGTTTCTCAGTTATTGTGCTGCCCCCCAAACTATCAGTGGGAGCATTTAAAAGCTCTTTCAACACAGACATTTTGGAGGTGGAGAGCCGCCATTTCACGCATTTCATTTCGTGGTTATGTGACGTGTTGTGTTTTGACACGAATAAAATTCATTTTTGAGCGTACACGGAACTTTAGTTACAAGTGCTTTATTGTTCCTTGAAAAATCAAAAGGTAAGTTTTTTATATTCGTTATGGTCTAAGCTTAAATAGATGCTATCGAATTTTGATGAATGTTGTTGTCGTAAGTGAATGACAAGTCATTGTTTGTAAAAAATCGTGGTGGTCCGAAACCGACCGCTTACAGGTGGTCCGAAACCGACCCCTATATTTTTTCGCATTTATAATTTTTTACTGCGTTTTTGATGTTCAAAATTTGATTTTACGACTTCTAACTGTAATTACACATGCTTGTTTTTTAAGAAATGGGACGATCTTTCAAAAGGAAAACGCCAAAACGAGATCCGGAAATTCTGCGGCGCGCAGTTGCTGCAATGGCATTTGGAACTTCCCTTCGTGCAGTTGCACGTGAATTTAAAATTCCCCGATCAACATTGCTGCTCCATCGGAGAAATAATGTGACAACCACTGAAAAAGAGGACACTGCTATGCCGACGGAAATTAATGTAGACGATTTCAAGATTGCGGAGAAAGGATTCAAAACGGTAATTTTTTTGAATAGAAAAATTTAACTGGAACAAAATTATAACCTAATTGGATTTCAACTTTAATTAAACTGGAAGTAAACTTCAATTTATTCACGGAAGAAATAAAATATTTAAAATACGAAATATCACTGATAAAAATATATAGCATCAATTGCTGTATTTGTAAAGTCAGTATAATTATTTTTACTAATGTAGTTACTTAAATAATCTAGTAAAAATTGTCGTATTCTCAGAATTAAGCTCAATTTCTATATAGTTTTCTCAGTGAGGGAGGACGTATGTCTATTAACTAATTAAACTGTTAATTTTCACAAATAAAAAAAATCGGAGTTCTATTCTGAAATTCAAAAATTCTGCCAACTATTTTTATATTTTTTTTGCAAAACACACTCTAAAAAGCCGTTATTCTGTAATGTCGTGTGATATTAACTCTAATATTTTATTTTTTTTGTTTTGTATAGGTGTTCAGTGAACAGCAGGAAAGTTCTCTGGAGCAGCATCTTCTTCGATTGTCCGATATTTATTTTGGACTTAACCCAATAGACGCACGATCATTGGCCTACCAATATGGAAAAAAGTTAAAAGTTTCCTTTCCATCTTCTTGGGCTCGGGAGGAAATGGCCGGCTTAGAATGGTTTCGTGGTTTCATGTCTCGACACCCTCGATTGTCACTGAGGAAGCCTGAGGCGACAAGCTTGGCCAGAGCCAGCGCCTTCAATCCAACAAATGTTGCTGCTTTTTTTAAAAATTACTTGGAAGTAATGGACACCGTCAAAGTTGAGCCAAAAGATATTTGGAACGTCGACGAGACCGGCGTATCAACAGTGCACCGAGCAGTCCGTGTAATCTCACGTCGTGGTCAGAAGCGAGTTGGGCATATAACCTCAGGTGAGCGTGGAAATTTGGTGACACTTGTCCAAGCTGTGTCGGCGACTGGAATACGTGCAACGCCCTTTTTTGTCTTTCCGCGCGCCCGAATGCAGCCACATTTTTTGAATGGTGGGCCTGTAGGTGCGAAAGGAGGTGCAAATCCCAGCGGGTGGATCACTGCGGAATTGTTTGTGGAATTTTTGAAAGTTTTTCAGTCCTTCACTCGCTGCAACATTGAAAATCCAGTTGTTCTTCTCTTGGATAATCATGAATCCCATTGTTCTTTGGCAGCAATACAATTTTGTCGTGACAACGGAATTCATGTTGTTTCGTTTCCGCCCCACTGCTCTCATCGCCTTCAGCCCTTAGACGTAGGAGTGTTCAAACCTTTCAAAGCTGCGATTAACAAGCAATTTGACACGTTCATGCGCATGCATCCAGGGCGCCTCGTTCAAATCTTTGATATCCCGGGGATGGTCTCGCGTGCTTTGGAGATTGGTGCAAATGAATGCAATATCAGATCCGGATTTCGATCCACAGGAATTTGGCCAATCGATGAAAACATTTTTCAGGAAATAGATTTCTTGCCAAGCAGTACGACAGATCGAGCAAACCCAAATGATACTCCAAATGAACCAGATGTTGAGAAAGAAGTAGAAAGTGATGGAGAAAATCATAATCAAGAGCAACAAATAATTCCGTTAGACACGTCAACTCCACGCACATCCACATCAGTTCTGGATTCAACTTTAGAGTCACTTGCGCCTCTCCCGAAAGCTCCACCACGCAGTCAGAAAAAGAGAGGTCGTCCGCCCGGTCGAACTTCGATTTTGACATCTGATGCCGAGATGCAAAGAGTTACCGAAAAAGAAAATGCAAAACTCGAAAAAGCAAGGAGGCAGGAGGAAAAGGCCAACCGAAAAAAGGAAAATTCCAAACAAAAGCAAAAAGGTCAAAAAAGGAAGAAAAAGCAACGAGAAGAAAAAGAGCGACAAGAACACGAAGAGGAATTTCAGCCGCGAAAAACAACTCGCCCATTAGCTATTCGCAATTATTGTGAGGCAAATGACGCCTCGAACAGCGATTAAAAGTTTGATGTTTACAGTGAACCATAAAAATTTGAACTCTGTGTAAACCTCACTGTATTTTTGAAAAAAAGCCTCTTAATATTCTTCAATAAAATCAAAATCATTTTAAAATACTATTGTTTTATAGCAAGTTCCACAAAAATTCCATTTCTTCTTTTTCCCTCGATTCGCAGCAAAAAAATGGGGCGGTCGGTTTCGGACCATGGGGAGGTCGGTTTCGGACCACGATTTTTGAAAACAACAAAAATGCAAATTTTAAATTTGACCCCGTTATTTGAAAAAAAAAGTTCTCAAAAACCTGGTCAAACTTCATACAACCTAGAATAATGTTTATTCTAAAAAAAAAAAATTTGGTTTGTGGGAAAATATTAATTGAAAGCACTTTTATTGCATTTGCCAATTAGGGGGTCGGTTTCGGACCACGCTACCCTATGGTTTTGAATTAAAAGAAGTTCATTTTGTTTTTACGAATTAAATTAAGCTGTAGGCGATAGATATTTCATGCTTTTATAAATAAAAATTCAAATGCAAATTTGAACTTATATTCACGAAATTAATGAAAAATTGAAAGCGCGGTAGGCAAAACATGTTTATCTATAAATTTTAATGTAATTTTTACAAAAACAAAAGTTTAATTATTTATTAAAATGGTAAAATACGTTATTATGTAGTTGAGAAATTGATCGTTATTGTGTAAGGCACTTTAGACATGAGGTTTTATAAAGTATAAAACACCAACATGATATATGATAATATTCGTTTTCTTAAACTATCATAATATTATGAATATGAGGACAGTCGTAGGCTGGCGTTTTGTGTTGGATTACTATACTAGACTCTGTCTACCTGACAAAGTGTTAACTGACCATTCATTACACTTTACAATGTACATTCAAGAGCTTCCACGTGTTTATCGTTTTGATGACAATATGTAAGTCTGCTATTCATCTTAATTGTTCAGCTTGAAATTATATTTTGGTATAAGTATATAAATTACCTCTAGCTTTACCGAAATATATTAATTACTCATTACAAGTTCTAAGCAATTTTGTCTACCGTTCATACCTGATTTTACAAAATTTAAATTTCAACTTGATTAAATCTAATTAGAATTTATTTTATTTTAATTAAAATAATTACGGTTTTAAAGTGTGGTATATTTACTTATGAATACATTTTCATTATATCTGAAAAATAATAATAAGTAAAGAGTAAAGTAGTTAGTTTTTTCTAAGCATACAGGTGTATAATATTTTATAAAAATTAAATATTATTTTCAAAAAAGTATTCTTTTGTAAAATCCAGCATTTGAACTCGATGTACATTAAGTGTTTTTAAGTGCAAATTACATACTTTTTACTTAACATTTTTTCCTTCTCTTAGCAAGAAACGCCGATTCAGAGGTTCAAATGGTTCAAACACATTTAACGCCTACTTGTAAACATTCGACCATTTTTGGATAAGAAAATTTTCTGTTTAGGATATGTATAAGAAACGAATCTGTTAAATAAATTAATTAAGTAGTAACCAATCAGACAATATAAATCAATTATCATCTAATTTGTACGTTTTACAGTATTTCGTTAATTTTTAGAATTCGTTACCAATACTTTAGCAATTTTATCTGGTCGTATTTATGCTTTGTTAAATAATATGTATTATCTTACACTGTAAAAAATTACTAGTGATGTAATTTTCAACAAGGCTTTTCAATAACAGTATAAAATTACCTTTTGATTTTATAAAATTTAACATTGGTTTAAAATTACTTGATAAAAGTAGATTATTTTGAGGATTATCAATCGCCAAGATAGAAAACACTTTATTATAGATCGATAGGCAATCGAAATTTTACAATGTGTAGGTATTGTAAATTATTACAATTACTCGTACAATTCTACATATGATTGATATGATATAACATAATCAATCAGAATAACATTGCTTTGTGAGAGAATCATACAATGTAGACCACTGCACTGATGAGACTATTGGTGCGTTTGATATTCATTCTTTCATGTTGTCAGAAATTCACCTATTTGTTTAGTATTCAATAAGTTAATGTGAAGTTTTTTTTGACTTTGACGTTCTGTTAACCAGCCAGACTTATGAAAATATAGACCCAATTCTTAAATCCACTAAGTATTGATCCAGATCAGCAGACCGAGCTAAGAAACTTTGTCAAGTCCGAGATGTTAACACAGAATTTCCGCTCTAAACGATCAAACCAAACTTTAAAATCTTCAAGTTTGTATAAATTTACAATAAATATTGTATTTCGGTTTGATGGCCATTATCCTTTGCGTTTAGGAAGTTTGGGTTAAATACTGGTATAGTATTATAACTGTAAAAAAAAATTTACTAAAAATTACACAAAATAATACATTCCTGTGTAAATCCAGTTTCACACGGAATTGTGTTAAATTTTACTCGCAAATATTTTGTTAGTTTAGTTTTTCAGCGTGTAAAATCTTGACAAAAAAAATGTAAAACACTTACACCAATTTTTGTATTTATTGATAAAATTTAGTAAAAAATTAACGCATTTGTAATTACAATTTTTAATATTTCTTTATTTCTAGTGTGAATTTAAATTAAACAGAACACCACGTCAACAATGTTTAAAATTAATAATTTGATTTAAATCTAAATTTTAAGCGCATTGCATGTTAATACCAATAGAACACATATTTTATATTATTTTGTAACTATTAAGCAATGCAATTAAAACAATTTATAAGCTGATATGTGCTCGATTCTTACAACCCACATTCTTGTCGGGGAATCACACATTTACACAACAACGTGTTAAAATAATTATTTTTCAAGCGTAAGCAGTATATTGTGTAAATTTTTACACAGAAAATTAACACAAAGTTACTAAGCTAAATTTACACATCGAATATAGCGGTTTACACATTGAAATTTCTAGGAGTGTATGGTAGCAGGGAAATGGCAAAAATTTGATCTTACGTTACAATACTGCAGTTTAGCTACGATATGACTAATTTAAAATTCTAATTAATTGTGCGATTTTGCTGTAAAAAGAATCACTGTTCTCTTTCCACTACAAAAAATTGCTTTAATAATTTTAGCTAATTTTGTTCTATAACTAACTGTAACTGTAAAATCGGACTCTTAATCAAAATAATGCACCTTATACCTACACATTTAATTTAATTTCACAGTTTAACAAATAAAAGTGTTGACCTATTTAACAAGACATCTAACAAACTCGGTTTGTACCCAACCCATTTCATATTAGTAGTTTATCAAACCTTGCTTGGAAATCACCAACTTTTGAGTATGAGATAATATGATGTTGTCTAATGTGACAGTAAGCCAAAGTTGTGTAGTACAGAAGTGGAAAATCAAATTACCCTATTTTTTATTTAACTAACAATAGAATTTAACCTAAACTTTAAATTAAACAAAATACATAATAATATAATAGCAATCAAACCGAATGTGTCTGATAGTCTATAGTTTCATTCGAATATAAATTATATTATACTCAATATTTTTGAAATTTGTCAATTTCCACATATCTAATGTAGGTTATTCTATTACTGTGCCATCATATTGTGGTCGGTGAAGTTACATACAAATGTAAAGTTCATAAAATAATCAAATTACACAATTCGCAATACAAAAAAAAAATTAATAACTTTTAATATTTTTTGCATCAAGTTTATCATAAAATATGAATATAATTCACAATGACTTGCATCTGTAGTAAAACATAATAGGTAGATTAAAAATCACCAAATACAAAACAAAGGGCCGAACCTCGTGTTTGACCTATATATTAACCTCCGCGATAACAAAAATACTAAAGTTTTCCAGAATTAAAATCATCGAGTCTGCTTCTGTTTTACAATTATTGTTGGGCATGGGACTTACCTGATTTTGCACTATTCAATATTAGAATATTTATGTTACATTCAACATGATAATTTAATTGGAGTAGACAAAAATTCATACCTTTAGTTGAAAATATCATTCCAAACATTATTTACACTAAAATAAATTTTTTACAAAGAAAATCTGACTCAGTTTCTCTTCACATTTGTAAGAGTCTCTTTTGGGTTCATCTCGTTATCGTTATCTTTTCTTCCTTTTCGTTTTCGTATTCTAGCTAGTCTTTTTATTCTGATGACCATACTTACAAATAATGTACAAACCTAACAGTTTGTCAGGATGGCCGAATTATAAAATATTTGCGATAATAACAGTAGACAATTACTTATTTGCATAATTATTATGAAACAAAATATTAAAATATTAAAGTAACAGGAAATAGCTTTTTCACCTTTTCTTCGTGCTAATTTGTTGTAAGCTATTCCCAAATTAGGTAGCAGCGATGCATAAGGGTAGTAGTTAAATGGGTTCCACGTCAAAACGCCGTCTCCAAAGACGCCGTTTCAAGAACGCCGCGGGAAAGACGCCGTCCCCAAAAACGCCGTTGCAATAACGCCGTGGAAAATACGCCGTCACAAAATGGCCGTTGCCCAATAATACCGTATGGCAATAGCGCCGTCACAAGATGGCCGTGCCCAATTACGCCATCTTAATAACGCCGTGAGGTAAAGGGACGCCTTTATACCTGGTTCTGGGCTTTAAATCAAAACAAACAATTTTTAAAGAATAAAAATAGAAAATTGCAGTTTATATTAAAAATAATAAAAAACTTATTTAAGTAAAAAATATTATGAATATTAGTTTGAATGTGGGGGTGGGAAATAAATACAATAAATACATTTATACAATGAAAGGTCAACTATATTTAAACAATTTTTACAATAAAATAATGCTAAAATATTTATTGAAATTTTAACAGCATTGCAATTGGAAATTGTGGGCTATTCCTCCCAAATATTCGTCCAGAGAATGAATACGCGCTTCGTACTCGGATACAATCAGTTGAACTCGATTGGCTGTGTCTCGATAGACACGACGGCCTTGAGCTGCAGCTTGACCTGCAACATATTGATTGATCCGAAAATCGTTTAAACTCTGCTCTTTTCGGAGTACCTGGATAAATTTCCAAATCGTTGGGTGATTGGCACTTAACATGGAACTAAAGGAACGGTGCCAACCCTCTACAGAGTTATTCGTTTTTGGAAGACCTTCAACCGTGGCCTCGTAACAATTCCAAAGGGTGTGGGAATATTTGGGGTATCTTCGGGTGCCGTTCGCCCTGAGTTTTCCTATCCAGGTACTTTCAAAGTAATCGGTAATATCCGCTAAAAACTCTTCATTAGCTTCAAAAAATGGGTGCTGCATAAGTCTCTGGTAGATGTCTACAACATCCACAACGGGAACAAATGCAAGAGCCGCCAGATATCGAACTTTATGTGCAAAGTCAGTGTTTTTTGCATCCTCGTACTTTCTTCGTACATCAGGAGATCTCTGAATAATTCTCCATATGCACTGGCTAAAATGGAAAAAACATCCCCTGTTAGAAATGGCAGGGAAATTGTCTTTAAAGGCCTGAATCTGGGCCTGCTCAAAATCAGTCATAACAGAGACTGGATTTACGCCTGGGATCAGGTCTTTTACCGCTAAAAGCACCCGAGAATATGACTGCTTTTCTTTGGTGGGAAGAAGGCAATACAGTGTAGGCAACACGTTGTTGTAACGAACTGCGTGTATAGTAAAGAGTTGCATAAACAGAGGAGGGGTTGACTTGAAGGTCCCATCGGCATACCAGTGATCACAGTGTTGCATTAAATCCAAGTTCCTCCTAGTTCCAAAGACTAAAACCCGCGATTCATTGGCTCCGCTGTCAAAAAGCAGAAATGGCTCTCCATTTTCTGTGACCTTGAACTCATCAGGTATCACAAGTTCAGTTAAAGTACGAGGAGAAGGGAGAGGGGCGCGGACTGCAACCCTAGTCCTCTGCACAGTGCGCTTGAGTTGATTGACGGAAGGCAGGTCTGCGCAGACTGATGCTGGTAATTGTTGGGTAACTTCAGCAACAATTTGTTGAGGAGTTTCAGTACTTCCTTTTGCTTTCGATCGAATCTCCGCCATTGCTTCTTTTGCCTTACATTCAGAGCCTCCCCCAATATGATTATGATTGTCAGTAAATTTTGTTACCTCATCTCCTTCAGTATGAGCTCTTCCAGGGCATTTTGTCCTATTATATTGAACACACTTCCAAATGATCTTGCTTTCCTTCCTTTGGTCTACGGTAAAGATGTATCCATTATGCACGAGTTGCTGGGCTCCCTTTTGACTTAACACATATTGTAGTGGCATCTCGACACTGAATATTACACACAATATTTAATCCTTCGTTTAAACTAATATTAAAATAATAAAAACAATTAGGATAATAAAATAAAACTAACCTCAACTTACCAATATCTATTTATCTATTAATATCTATTTATTCCTAACTTGTTCTCCCCAATGTTCTTTATTTTTAATACCATATTGCCTTATAATACCCTTTATATACAATAATACCATATTTGGTTGGTATTCCTTAATCAACGCTTTAAAATAAATTATTTTCAATTCAGTTTATTCAACTTATTTTTAATATGAACTGCAATTTTCTATTTTTATTCTTTAAAAATTGTTTTTTTTTACAAAAAAATTGTTTAAAAGTCTATTATAATATTCTAGGATTTTATCTCCCGCTTTATTTGGGGGGGGGGGGGGTAAACCACCCCTCAGATACGACCCTGCTAACCAGTAGAAAAGTAACCCTTAATTAACGTTTTCTATTGATGATTTATTTATAATAAACCAGTCTTTTTCAGTGCCTATAAATCCAGACCCTATTCATAATATAATACTTAATCTAGAAATCTAAAATCTTAATCTAGAGCCAGGTATATAAAGGCGTCCCTTTACCTCACGGCGTTATTAAGACGGCTTAATTGGGCACGGCCATCTTGTGACGGCGTTATTGCCATACGGCATTATTGGGCAACGGCCATTTTGTGACGGCGTATTTTCCACGGCGTTATTGCAACGGCGTTTTTGGGGACGGCGTTTTGACGTGATACCGTTAAATGCATTTATTTAAAAACATCCTGCAAGTTGACACTTCAATTATTACTTGCTCTATAAACATTTTCCGCTAGGTATACCATTTGTTGGTCAGTTTCCATAAAGTTTGACATAATAATGTAATTGTGTTTATTTTTTGTTATTTTATTAGTTAATTAAAGTTCAACTATCAAAATATTTGTTGTAATTTAAAGCAAAAAATAAAGCTGTTGTATTATAGTTCAGACAAATTAATGTTTGTCCCAAGTTTTTAAACCTTAGCTCCTTTTTTTTTAGTCTGTATAATAAAATTTCCTTATACTTAGTACTCGTATGTTGTTATTATTGCTATTCTGTTTATTTGTAGCCATTCAATTGTAGATTTTAAAAGGTTTTTTACTTATTTCTCTATACAATTAGAAACTTTTTGTGTCACTCGTCTTATGCCCGTATTCACCAACTATAAATAGCACTATTTGTCGAATAAAAACAAGATTTTGCATTGTTTGGCATTATAATAATATCATTTTACTAGACAAATAGTGCTATTTGTAGTTGGTGAATACGGGCATTAACTGTATATTCTTATTTCATACCTTTATATTTTATATTTCTTTCTTTCTCTTCTTTCTTTTTATTTATTTCTTATCGCTGGTGATCTTCTGTTTGTCAATAGTTCAAAGATAACGAAGATATTCTAAAAATGTTTGAATGATAAGTAATAAGACGAATCGATGATTCTATGAATGAAGAAAGAATGTGTTGAAAATTGAAGCAAAGCTCCAAGAATAAAATGGATACGACAATGAGAAGCAATGAAAAAATATAATAAAACTTTTAATAAAATTGATACCACCTCACTCATCACTTCGTGTCACTACAGTATCCTGTGTGTCTTCGCTTTACTGAATATTCTCTACCATATATTTCTATCGTCAAATTAGATTTCCGATTTTATACCACTATAGCTTCCAGATCATTTACCACCTGATCTCACCATCTATGATGAAAAGTAATCCACCTCAAAATTCAGATTAGGAAAACTTGGTCAGAGTTGGCCATATTACGTCAGGAATGAAACTACAAATCATTCATACCTCATATCTCTGTAAATCTAAAATTTAACTCCTAGTTTTTTTTTCAATTTTTATCCAACAAGTGCGAAGAAGGTGGGTGGTCAAATTTCGACCAAATCCTAAGATCGGCAAATTAATGTGACTGCTAAATGATAATTACCGAATACCGCTGTTGTCTGTGTAAATTAGAGAAACACTGTTTTAAGTGGTTTATTCTCTTTAATAGTTTAGCCTAGACTATAAAGCTTAATCTTGATAGCTACAAATACGACATGTAAATTTGAAATCCAACAAGAATCAAACTGAGGTAATGTAATACAGTAGAACTTCAATTATCCGAATCACTTAGGACCGAACCCCATTCGGATAATGAAAAATTCGGATAATTGGATTTTTTCCAAAAAAGGGTCCGTTTTAATTACTAATTACTGAATGTTGGTTGAAATTGAGAGAAATAAATTTTTTTAAAGAAAAAGAGCTTTTAATTAATAGAATTAGTTAAAAAAAATAATAATGGAACCGTATAACAAGAACATCATCCCAATAATGTTCGCAGTAAGTTTCCGTCTTAATTTTTTTTCGGAAATTCTGAAAACGATTCAGATAGTAGGAGTTTGGATAATTGGAGTTTTACTGTATTAGATATTGATTTTCAACTCATTATTTCTTTTTTTAAAGATGATCATCTAATATTTTAAGTCCACCATGCCGATTCTATGATAATTCGCTGTCACCAAATAAATTATTTCAATGATATGTCGGATAAGAAATTTGATTGTAATTTATTTTTACGTCAAAAATAACGATAAATTTTACGACTCGTTTTGTTACCCCTTCAAATTAAATGTAAAAATGTGTATCACGCTTCTCTTTCCACTGCGTGTTGTTCGATTTATAACATTATTGACAACGGAAAATTCGATGCTTTGGATTATCTCAAAGATGGGGGTTGTTAGCAAGAACCTGGATGAACCAAATATATGTTGTATACTCAACGCATGACTATTGTCGGAATCGCACAGGCAGCGTTAAAACTTCATAGCTCTATTATGTTTCCGTAGTTTTAACAATTCGAATTCGTTTATTTCGTTTTATTAATAAATATAATTACATAACTAAATTTACATTTATAACAAAATTTACAGGAATAATTTAAGTGTTTTTAAAATAGTTTTATCATCTAAATCACATTCACTAAAAGTTCAAAGACGCGCGATTGAATGTCCTTTTTATTACTTTAATGTACTCCTGTAATGGATTCAATCCAGGGCTTATAGTAGGATGTCCGCATATACACTCCCGGTAAATATGGAGCTGCACACTTGATACCATGCGAAACTGTTCCTGCTAGTTGATATCTTCCATCAGGACGTTTCAGTACTAATGGACCTCCAGAATCACCCTAATAAACAAAGATAACATAAAAATTGTAACAAAAAAGTAGATAAAATTTAATGTAATATTTATGTCGGGCAGTTTTATGTTAAATTGATGTACAAAGGGAAGCATTACACTAAAATTGGTTATAAAATTGTATGAAATTTATATCAAAATTGATTTAGAAAATTATAGTCTCTAAAATTATACTCGTAAAATAATTCACTTACTTCACACGAATCTTTTTGCCCATTTGCATATCCCGCACACAAGAAGGACTCCAAAATAATTTTCAAATGATTTGCCGTTCTGAACATTTCCTGACAAACCTGATTTTCCATAATTGGAACTTGAACTTCTTGTAAAATTGAAGGAACTCCTCCATTATATTTCAATCTACCCCATCCCGTTACGGTCGCCATTTTCCCTGTAAAATCTTCTCCTTCTCTTGGCAAACATATTGGCACTAGATAGATAAATTTGGTATAAATAAATTTGCGAGAAATATTCTAATTTTGTTCAAAATCTTTATACGTACCTATATGTTCGTCAAATTGTACAGGATGTTCAAGTTCGAGAAGAGCCAAATCGTTTTCAAATGTGGTAGCATCATACTCCCGATGAACTATTACTCTTTTTACATTTCTGCTTAAAGATCTTTTGCTTTCTCTTTCTCCAGAAATATCATGTTCACCAAAAACTGCTACCAGCGAAGCCAGAAAGCCTGGCTGACAATGTGCCGCTGTCATTACGTATCGATCACTGATTAAAACACCTCCGCATTTATTTTTCGTGAATAAACCCAACCAAGTCGATTCACGAACAAGCACTTGCCAAGGAAATGCACCAAACGCAGCTCCCTTACCTCCCACGATTCTTCCAGATTTTAAAAGCGGCCTGATTCCGCACACTAAAATTTAATATTTGTTATGATATCATGTTATTAACAATAAAATTTTAATTACCGCTTCTATAGTCGCTATCTACTATTCCTGATGGCAGATCCGTTTCGATATAGTTAGGCGTTGTGGTTGGCACTCTTTTAGGGGTGGTAGTTTTCTTAACAGTATTGGTAGGTTTTTTCGACAAGATGGTTGTTGGTTTTCTTGTTGTAGGTCTTTTAGGCGAAGAAGGTCTAATATAGACAGTTGACGACGGCCTGGAAGTTATTTTCGACGGTTTCTTGGTCGTTGGATTTTTGATGACATTATTATTGTTAAGAGTTGAATTCTTTTTGTACACTACATCTTTGAGATCTTTAAAAGGTTCTTGTAAACCTTGCACAATTTTATTTACAAACGATTCCATTTTGATATCTAAATTTTCGTCTTCCAGGAATGCGGGGGTTGTGAATTCGTCTTGGTAGGAGGCACTTATGTTAAGATTTGGATTTCGTACAGGGGGGAAATTATTTAAATCGTTGACCGATGTTTCGACTTCCATTGGGAATGTATTGTAATCTGTCGTGCCGTAAGAGGGTCTCACACTAGGAGTGCTAGGTTTAGGTGTAATTAGGATTGTGGGTGAAGGTTTGTCTGTACTGTCTGTATTGTATAAATTGTTTGTTACGTGATTATTGATTGTCAATTGGGTAACAGGTTTCTTTTTGTCGGGCGTTGTTGTTGTAGTTGGTCCTAAGATTATTATGGTAGGGGCGGCATTGGGAAATTTAGATGTTGAAGAAAAACCAGGATATTTGGATGCGTTTGGAATTTTGGAGATGGTAGGTGATGTTGGATAACCTGAATAGGTAGGATTAACGTTGTTTGTGGTTGGACGTCTAGATATTGTAGAACTGAAAACATACGATGTTGACAAAGGTTTTTTGGATGTCGATAATAATTCTGTTAATGTATCGGCGGACGAGTAAGCTGGTTTTACTGTGGAACTATACATGTATTCGTAAGGAGATGTGTTTGTGCTGGGGTAGTAGTATAAGGAAGAAGCTTCCGAAGTACTTGTAATTTTAAATGGTTTTGTTGCCGAAGATTTTGTTGGTTTGGATTTTGTGACTGTCGATCTTTTATCGGTGGGTCGTGGTGGTAACGGAGTAGAGCTGTATACGTATGACGTGGATGGTGGTTTCTTTGATTCTGCTGGTGTATGTGAACTTGGGCGTCCTGAAGATGGTAAATTAACTAAGTAGGAAGTTGAAGGAGGTTTCTTAGTTGTCACAAGCGAGTAGGAATATGTGTTTCCAGTGGAATATGATGCGGGTACCGTAGAATCGTTCAACATTTGAATAATGTTAATTATCGAATCGAATTCGCTTGTTCTATTGGGTTTAGTTACGTGAGTTATGGTGGGAATTAAAACATATTTATCTTCAGTTGGTTTTGATGGCTTTGGTTTAAAAATAGGTTTTCCATATATGTATGGTTTTTGAGTGTTATGGTAATTAGGATTACTTGAAATCGATATGTGTATTATGGGGGAAACTACGGGTGTATATGCAGCTGTAGTTTGTTCTATTCTAGGTGTAGTTTTATAAATATCTGAATATGGCAAAGGACTAGATTTTCTATTAAATTCATCCGGTTGAAGATTGTTAATATTATTATCTTCATTTAATAAAAATGTATCAGATATAGAGGTATGCGTAGCTCCTCCTGCATTAAAATGATCTTGTAATCCTTGTATTTGATATACAGCGTTATCGTTTGCTGTTGGAAGCAGATCTTGCTTTACTGACGTATCATAGTTTTGAATGATATCATTCATATCAAAATTATCGTGAGTAGTAGGAGCTCTGGTAGTAGACGAAGGCCTGTGCAATAAATTATTGTCCATAGGCATAACAGCATCCAGATTACTATCCAATAATAATTCACCAACAACTCCTGCTGGAATTTGACAACAGGCACCAAATAAGAATCCATCCATACATGCACCTACCACTATCCCATTTCTTTGATTACATTCGTGATTGAACATGCAAATATTAGGACCATCCAAATTCGTCTCATGTTTGCGAGTTGGTTTACAGAATTTCGGAGTAATTTTGTATCCTCCAAAGAGCTTTTTGGAACCTGCAAAAATGTATAATTTTAAAATAGAACAAAACAAATAGATTGATGAAAATTATCGTAAATTAAATTTTTCACGTGCAGCATTTGCAATCCGAGCTGTGCATTCAAAATTCCCTGAACTTTTTAAATATTTGAATAACCAGCACAAAACTTATAATTAATGTTAATTTAGTCATCTTAGCGCAAAGTAATTTTATTATTCTCGTTTAAAAGCGGAAGGTTATGTCTGAGTGTTTTTTACCTATTTATTGATTGACAAAAATAAGCATTTCAAAGTTTTACGGAATATTTGCAGAAAAATATTAAAAAATCCATTGTATTATTAATTTATTTTTATTTTTATGAAAAGAAAACTGATCAGGTTTTTATTGGCCATCATTTTATTTTACATTCGAAAAGTTTGACCAACGTAATTTTTCTTTATAAGTAATTTAATTACTTTACTTCTGAGAAAATAAAAAGATCAATATTAAGCGGTACGTGTGCTTTATCAAACTCATTTTGCTTTTATAATGCACTATTTGCTAAAAATAGAAATAAACTTAGGAAATATAAATTAAAATATGTAATTATTAGCATACATAATAAAGTCATACCGAGTGCTGGTCATGAGACGAACATTACTGAATTTTATCTTGCGTTGCTAAATATTAATATTACGGTTGATGGAAAATCTAGATTTGCCATTTAGCCCGAGAAAAGGAAATATCAATAAAAATCTATCACCTACATGGAAGTTTAGATAAAACATGCAAAGATATTTGCCATTAGGTATTGAAAATAAACGATTACCAAATACAATTTTTATACCGGGAGAATTTGTTCTTTCAAATGATTATTTCACAGTTCTACGGTTGATTTCATTTGAATAAATTAAAGTCACAGATAAGAAATTTTATGTAGTTTCATTCGTGAGCATAACTTTAGAAGATCGAGTTTTAGAGCTTTAGATATAAATTTAAATAAAATGTAAAGTATCATCGGTATTGTCAAGTCAAATAACCAGCGAAGTAAATTAAAGTAAACCACATAGGCTACCTACTGCATTTTTCTATAATTTTTCAGGACAGAAAAAAATAATATAAACTAATAAATTTTCAATTTTCGGTGTACAAAATTGCAAATATGAAAAATGTATCGAAGCGAAGAAAATAAGAAAATTACATGTTCTGAAAAACGTCAACCCTTTTTACGGTATTTTTTGATTATTTATTTAAACCTGCGACAGTAAAAATTATTATTTGTAAGAAACTCCCAGTAATGTAATTAATAATTTATGTATTTTACAAAATCGATACTAAATTCATTATACGGATTATGCACATATTTTTATAATTTTTTTCCGAATTTTTAAAATAGAACACTTAAGCGAGTAAGCCGAAGAGTTAAATTTAGTTTAAGTTGAAATAAACTTTGCTAAGTTAAGATTAGCTTGGGTTAAGTTAAATTTTGTTTGGATAAGTTTGATTCAGATTTCGGTTTAAGTTAGATTTAGTGTATTTTGATTTGAATTACATTAGGTTTGATTTATGTTCAGTATAAGATTAAGTTTAAGCTAAGTTAGATTTAAGTTGAGTTAGGTTAAATTAGGTTAGGCTAAGTTTAAGTTTAAGTTAGATGAGATTTTGTTAAGTCATTTCGTCATGCACATTATTAAGGCAATAGTGTAAATATTAATAAAATATAATAATAATAATAATAATAATATGTTTTACAGCTAAAGACTAAATTAATATTAATTTTATTTCGTGCTGTCTATATTATTTTATATAATATCAATTTAGGTTTGTAGGGGGTCGTTAACAATTTAAAATGTTTGTCTAAGGGTCTAAATCTCTAAATATTATAGAAAATTATAAAAATTATAAAGCGTTGATTAAATAATTTAAAAAAATGACATTAACAAAATCTTAAAAACCTGATATACCATATTGTTATTATTTTATGTTCGGTTGTAAAGGTTACCTCTGTATTTACCAAATTAACAAATTACAAAATATAGAAAAATGTAAGTTATATAAAATCAATATTCCAACAAGTGGAGTATTTATCGGTCCTGCACGTTATTACTTTATTAATAGCATAATCGCTTGGTAGGCATTTTATTTTAAGAAGTCAGCATGTCAACTTAAACTTGAAATATTTTAAAATAATCTTTTTAATTAGTAATAATTATGTAATATAAATTTTAATTATTTGGCAATAGTACAAATTAAAATAAATATTATAAGATTTTTTAAGATTGGTATGACGATATTTATAATTTGTCGACGAATTGCCTTAAATTTTTAACTTAATCAAATTTGTAGCCCCCCAATTAATAATACAATAAAATAAAATTATAATAAAAATAACGTTACAAATAATTAATATCTACCCACCAAAATTTTGGTGTTAAATCTTGAAATTAAGGCTTAATTGCCATCTGGAACTTGGCGAGATGATCTAATAATGTTCAAAATTTAATCCAAATCGGACAAATAGTTAATAAAACAAAGAGATTGGTACGGTATTGCGGTATGAAGCGACGCCATAGGAAGCTTACTGTTGTTGTGTTTTAATTGTAATACATTCCAGGAGAATACCATCGACATTATTCCTGAGATGTAAATTTGAAGCCGGAAAAGTAAACCTGAAGACTACAAATATACCAAAGGAGTAATGACGTTCTCATAATTTACATATCTTAATGAGATAAGCTAGAGATAATAAATAATTAATTCATTAATCAATAATTAATGCTGAGTAAGATATTAATTCATTAATAGATATCAATTTCAAATATACCGCTTTTTATAGATTAGAAACCACCATTGATTGGTTGAATAATAGTAATTGAGTGTCTGGAATAGCTGCTCTGTCGGATTTATGTTAATATTAATCTAATATTAACATAAATGTGATTTGGGTTGGTATAGATCATCAGTAAGACGACTTCAGATTGAAGAGTTCACAGGGTAGTAACTGGCGGACAAGAAAGTTGAGGTGAGATAATTTGATTAATTTTTTTATATATTTTTTTTATATTAAATTCAATTATTTCTTGTCTTTTTAGCATCTATCTTATAATATATTTGTAGACATTAAAATAATTATATAATTTGCAGCCATGGACCTGTATTCCAGAGTCTAACTAGGCCCCAAATATGCCTAATAAAACTGTGTTCCACATGCGTAAAGAAGAAAGCCTCAAGGGTAATTTTGCATAATTTAGTGTAGTTATCATTATTGGTAGCAACAAATGAATTTTCACATGTATACGGTACCGATGACTACCAATAAGCCAGAAACAGTTGTCTATCGCTCATCATCAGATATCGGTAGTTTTGCTATTGCACTTTAGGTGTTATAGTGTAAGATATGACAATGTTCTCACATTCAAGTCAGGGATAAACCCGCAAAGGCCAAATTACAGATTAGCGGTTACATACTAGTTATAATAGGATCACTAGTTTAATGTATAATCATAACCTGGATGAACAAAATTACACCACAATTCATATGTTTTTAGGAACACAAAGGTTTTGTAAAGCATCCAGAAAGTTGGATTTGAAATTATAGTGGCCAGACGCAATAAAACTGACACAATGAAAGTACATTAAAACTTACTTTGGCGAAGCTTGGAAATACTAATTGCTAAGAGAATGTAGTGTTTATTGTATGTATACAGTAAATAATAAAACATAGGTACAGGGTGTTCCATAAAAAGCCGTTTTGAAGTTACAGCATCTACTGTAGAAATTATAATTTGCCTTACTTTTACTGTATTGTTATTTTTTCGTTCAATTTTAAAATTCCAATTTTTCTATAATTTCTGATACCTATAACAAAAGAAAATACTTATTTTTTTTTAATTTAAATAATCTATTTTGGACATCTTTATGTTAACGCCGAAATTATTCAATGTATAGGAATAAGAAGATCTAACTAAATTATGCAGTTCATAGATTTATGATTCCTAGAAGAGTAAAAGCTGGGTTTGTTATGAATATAATTAAAACTTTGCCTAGAGAGAAATTAAAGGATAGTAATAGAAGGCGAAGTAATTAAATTGCCAGTATGTGGTGGTAAAACTTATTTATAATTCAAAATAGCTAATGAATGGTTAGCTTTTATTACGTATAAGTTGTTTTCCATGAGTTTCTCTGTGTAACCTTTTATTGAAACGTTTAGTAGTAATTAGTGCCCTAATGTTTACTGAATTATGTATTTACTAATATTACTATAAACTATTAGCGAGAGCGATATTGGAGTTATTCTATAAATAATAGACATAATCGATAAGGGAAGGTTTAAAAATGCAGTCTTGGCAGTCCTTCACAAGACTAAATAGAAAAACAGTTTCGTTTATATAAATAAAATTACCTACCTACATATTTTATTAAATTTTGACATTTGGAGCAATGGTTAAGCCCAAAAGCTAGCTCCGGATGGCAAAATCAAAAGAATAAATTTACCTTTTTTTGTTTTGGGCCAATTGAAGTCAATAAAATTAAAATTCGTCGCGTCAGTGTAGATCAGCTTACTTTTAATGATCTTGTGGTATGGAATACTAAGTTACTAGTAAGTTCGTGTGATGTGTGGTATATTGGCCAAAACGGTAGTTCGATTAATGCACTAAATGTGAAACTCAACGTGCCATGTTTAATTTTAGCCCAATTTAATTTTCGAATGTTATGAGTTTAACGTAAAATATTAAAATTGTGCAATTCAAATTAAATGGTTCAAAATTAATAGAATAAAATTTTAATTACTTTAGTTGATTCTGTGTTCGGCTAATGCCTTCAGCAACGGAAATTGAAAGATGGGTTAATTGTTAATACACTGCGTCTAATGCAATTTCGTACTACCACATTAGTTTTCAAGTTATAAATGATTTACCTACAAATTATTTGCATGTCGTTTACGAAACACTGCAGAATTTAATTTACAAATTTATTTAAAATTAAGATTTCCTATTGCGTCTGCTGTTTCCGTAGCAATTGAAGATTATTCTTCAAGAGATGAGCACAGATGACTTTTATTACTTTATTTTTAATTTTAAGTTTGAATTTAAATTAGTTTTAGGAAAAAGGTTAAAGTTACTACGGATTCATAAAATTTTCCTTTATGTTTAAGATTTATTTCAGTAATATTTTACGGTGATGATTTATTCTCCTTGCTTTTACGGCGCGACCTGTAATATGTAGAATCTTAAACTGTCGACATCTCGCAAGATTACTTAATTTTTTGCTATAAAAGTTTTCAGGAAAATTTTACTGACTAATAGAGCGAAACTACGAATTTAATACTTTATTATACCTTGTTTTAAAGAAATTTCATTATTATTATTATTATTAAGTATTATGCACTTCTACCAATAAAACAATGTATGTACATATATCAGTTTCGGTGTATTATGCCATCATCAGAACGTAGTTTCAGCCATAAAGCATCATTTATATTAAATAAAATGAACGTTGATTTAGTCTTTAAATTTGTTAAACATTGTTTTACAGCTGAAGCTTCTGTTTTACGACCTTATCACACTTTATAACTTCACACCGCTTTGATGAAGACATAATGATGGTATAATACACCGAAACCGGTAGACACAAAGCATATTGTTTTATTGGCAAGGATATACCCTATCCCTAACCTATTAAAACTTTATGATATAATTTTATAGTTATAAAGTCTAACGGAAGCATCGTAATTAAATTTTCAAACATTTTCAACATAATTTAATAATTGATTTGTACACTTTTGCTGGCAATTTATGAGTGATTTTTACTCAAAAATCGTAATCACATCAGATTTTATAAAATTTCGGTTTGACTTGAATTTAGGTGAATCATATTACATTTTTATAGTATTTCCAACACATGCCCACTGGAACCTACAGGTAGTTTCTTATTTATGAAGGGTTATATTTTAAAGAGTGCGTCGAATATTTTTCCGTAATTCATTGATATTGCTGGTTTTATATGTTTTGCACGTGCTTTTTCCTTATCTTTTACACTAAATTTTGCACCTGCCATACCCTTATTTTGAAATGTTCAAAATATGATGATATTATCGACAGAGCTTTGTATTAAGTTCTCTTCTATAAGCTATAAATTTCTTTACTAGTTAGACCATTATTATTAAAATAATAATTGTACTTTTGATTAGATTACACAGAAAAAAAGGATTTCTTAAATGAAGAATAAATATTTTATTTATTGAAATTATTATTTCATTTAAAAATATAATTTCTTCGCGCAATAAAATATGCTTGTATTAAAAATATTAGATTTCTTCCAGCAAGGATATTTTTTACTTAAAATATTATTTACATGCAAGAAAATTTCATTTTAACGAAGAACACTATTTTCTAAATGCATCAATATTAATATATTCTTAATCTGAGTAACTTAATTTCTTTAAAAAACAATTTATAATTGTGAAACTTATATTTAACACTTAACAGTTCGACTAGTATATAGCCAAATGGTAATTGTACTCATCCCACGACTTCGCAGCTGGAAAACCTAAGTTCGAACCCCACACCGAAGTTTTATATAAAATAAATAATAAAATATATAATATCCCGTCAGAAGTCCAACAGATGACGCCGAAATACTAGGACACCCACTCTTCGGTTACCAAACGTAATATACAAAAACCCAAATATTTCGGAGTAATTTAGTAAAGAGAACAGAACTTCTTTATTCAAAGAGATTTTTTTTAAATCAAATAAATTTTTAACTACTTCATTTAAGAATATACTTTTATGATCCAAGAAAACTTAATTAAGAATATTTTTTTCTTACAAAAAGAAAATATTTGCGTGCGGCAATTGAAAACAGAGAATTTCTTAATTCAAATGGTACTTATTTGAACCAAGTAATTTTTTTTTCCGTGTACACTTACATTATTTTATGTTTTATTCGGAGCAAAACTGACTTTTTGTGCTTCATTTGAATTGTCGGACTTTGTTCACCCGACCATCAAAATCTTACTTTTGTTTCTTATAAAAGCCTTATTATAATTAGTCATTAATTTAAGTATTGGTAAAAAATAAATTGAATATAATATGTACACTGGCAGCTCCCGGATTAAATTTATATTTAAAAAGTGGTTGGTTGGTTGGTTTAGAGATAAAAATTTAAATTGATACAAAAAGTAAAATTCTTAAAGTATAAGAAAATAGTTTTCTTTGAAAAATGTGCACCCAGCAATAAAGTGGATTAATAACGAATAAGAGAACTGCAAAGTGGTTTTCAAAGCGAGTCGTCTGATATTATTATAAAAAGTAAGAAGAATTTATAATTAAAAATTACAAATTAGTACTTCTATAAAAAATTCCTGAAAATTTTTCAATATTATACGATAAGGCTAATCAAGTATTCAGGAAATTTGAACATAATGAAAATAATTCAAGTTTAATTTGTTCCAATTTGAAATTATCGAAACTTGCATAATATAACAATCAAATTTTAAAATTAGCATAATCCTCACTTGTTTACCACCATGAATACTTAATTAACCATTTTATATATCAATTAATTATAGTATATTAAACAACAAGTTTAGTAAAGCAAAGTTTTACTAAACGAATTTAGCCTTTGAGTACGAGCGAGCGCAGCGAGCGAGTAACTTAAAAGCTAATGAGTTTAGTAAAAATGCTTTACTTACAAGGTTTGTTTATACTATTTTTTCGGATTTTGTGCAATATCTAGTGCCGTTTTTGAGTTATTGCTAATTCAAAATATTTCATAGTAGGTACTTGTGTAGGTTGTTTATTGACAGTGACATTACTATATAGTAAAGTGACTTTTCTATGTGGTAAAGTGCCACTTTAATAAATGATTTTGAATTGAATCCGAAAAAATACATTACCAGTTACCTCTACTAAATTATATAAGAGAGCTTTAACGTGTAAATGAAATAAATTTTGTTTTATGTTTAAAGTTCTCTTGAAATAAAGCACTCTCCTTTATTCATAAATAATAATGACGATTGTAAAATACCCTACCAGGGTTAGACGTTGGGGAATTTAAATTTTACCGAAAACCTAACAAATAGTTACAAGTATTTTAACTATAAATGAAGATAATACTTCGAAATATTATTTAAAACAAGAAGATTTCATTAAAATTCAAAATTCAAATCTGTTATCAAAATCGCATCTCAATGTAATTAATTCATTTTTTATTTCCCGATTCCCGAAAACCAGACCCTCTCGATTTTATATTAACCCTTTAGGGTACACTATAGTCGACCTACGTTTATTAATTTATTTCTTAAGGAAAGAACCCCGAGGAATTCAATAAAAATATAAAAAATGTTCTATGAGTAACATAAACTATGATAATAAATTAATTTAAATAAAACTTGAAAAAAAAACCTTACTTTGCAGAATAGCTTAAACTTGAGTCTAACTTTAGTTAAGATAACTCAGCCAAATAAATCCATAATTTTTTTTGCTAGTTGTTATCGTACGAAACTTGGTCTACGAATAATAATCACCTGTTTAAATCTGTTATGGTGCTTTTTATAATTGTTTATTATTAGGTCAACTAAAGTTTACTTAGCTGTATTTTCTTATTTAAAAATCAGAAAGTTACGAAACTCGCCAAAAACACTTTTTAGAGCACAGTAATATGAAATTAAAAAAAAATAATGATTTCCTTCGGCCAAAAAAAGTCGGGTCTGAAAGGGTTAAGTTAAATATCTACATAGTTATTTTTAATTACAATTAAAATTCAAATATTTTAGCAAGTTAATTAGTATTTTTCCAAAGTGTTTATCATTTCGTTAGTATATAAAAAAATTAAAATTAAAGGTGCAATAAGTTTTTATTAACTTGCTGTTTAAAAGCATGCTGGTAATTAATATTAATAAATACTAAAGCCAAAACAGTTATTACCTTGACACACTACATAACTAGGCATTATTTGAGCTTGGTATTTCCGCTCTAAACTTTTTTTTATTCATTCATAGTTAAGATTTACCTACTTTATCTAGCTTAATCACACGTTCTACATTAGTGGTTATCTAACATAGTATTTTAGACCATTCCATTATGGGGTTTAGTTTCATTGTTACGTATTGGTTCCTAATAATATGTACATAATGGTTTGTTGTGCAATATCCACAATATAATATTTACAAGATGTTTTGGGCTTTAAATCTATTAAAATGAGAAGTACAAATCGTAGAACTATAAAAATATGCGAAACCATGAGGTTATATTCTGATTATTATAATATTATGGTATTCCTTAAATTAACTTTTATGGCATAAGTTGCTATCATATCAATATTTTAGAAAACCCAAAAAATGCACTAAATTTATACTTACAGTGTATTTTACATGTGTTAACTTAAAAACATTTTAGTTCTGAAAAGTGTTTAGTGCATTTTTTGGGTTTTCTAAAATATTGATATGAAAAGGAAACGTTATCGTAAAAACGTTGCACAGCCGCCATTTTGAAATTAATAGCTTAAAAAAAAAAAATTGTATCACTGTTATGTATGATAAACACCCTTTTTTGTAATTTCGATTTATTTTGTAGTTTTTCTGAAAAAAAAAATCCCCAAGAAAGCTTTTTTTTCAGCCTCTAGAGTGACCTAACCCCATAATGAGCATTGATAGTGATATCTACTTCGACAAACAAATTTTGGTTTTATAAAAAAAGTAAAATTTTACATTTGATCTAAGCGCGGTTGACCTTGAAAAATCAAAATTTTTTGCCTGCGGCACAGTTTGTTGAAACATCCAAGGGGGCTCCAAAGACAGTTTTGATAATAATATGATAGATATCATATACAATCTATGTGCCTAATCGGAATATTGTCAAGTTATTGCTCAGTTATTGCTATATGTATGCAATATTGTATTCATGACTATATCTGTGGTACTAAGGCAGAACCCCATATGTAAAACAAAATGAAAAATTTTTTTTAATGCCAATATGTAGAAAATTTAGTGAAGAAACTAATGGCAAAACCCCATATGGTTTGTGATGTTCCTTCAATAGGAATTTGCAAAACAAATATCCCGATAAGTTACTTTCTTTGCAATTGGTCGGTGGCATAAAGCAATAAGTTAGACATATCCGTTTTTGGCGTATTCTCTCAACAGCCATTATTGATAAACTACTATATTATGCCTAACTTATCGTATTAAGTATGCATGTGTTGAAGCTGGTATCTTCATAATTATGGAATGTGGCCGCTAGTTTCTGTTACAATTGCACAAATGCATACTTTTATTATTTTTTTGGATTTATTTCTATTGTGTTTAAGCAGTATTATTGTTTTTAATATTATTAAAAGATTTCTACTGAATGTCAAAGTTTTTACACAAATCTGGAAATCAGCAGCAGAGTTTCCTGATGATTCTGAGGAAGATAATTAAAAAAATATTGTTTTTCGAACTTACTAAATAAAAGAGCAAAAATCTTCTTTGTTGTGTTTATTACCTAATTGTATTGTTTACTTCCTTAGTACTTCCACTTCTAAAGACACGAAATCTGTACCATGAAACATTAATAATCTACTATGTCTGTTGGGACCCAATGTAACTTAGGTTGTAATAGTTTCAAGATACAGAAATATTTCTTAATGTGACAGATTATCGAATAGGTTTGTACCTATTTTTTACCTTTACCATTATCAGGCGACTGATCAAGTGAGATTCAAAGAAGTTAAATACAGATATGTCGTTAATAAGAGAAATAGATAAGCAACAAGTCAGTTTTATAATGAAAAAAAAGAGGCAAAAGCGATATGTCAAACTTATCAAATTATTTTTACAACCCGTGGAAAATTTTCAAAAATCTCTATGTAGGATTTCAAAAATTAACAAACAAAAAAATAATATTAAAATTAAATTTTAATAAAAATTTTTTAATTAATTTATTTTTAGAAGTAACATTCATATTCAAATAAAAGTTAGTATACTGAATATTATTAAATCAACATACATAAACAAAATGTCACCAAAATCAACAAACCCTTTGAAACGTTCAAGTTGATATAACGTTAAATAAACGTGAATAATACGTATAATTTATATTATATTAAATAAACTTGATTTCAAATCCACAACACACATTGACAAATAACATGTTTTACTTAAGTTATTTTATAATTAATTTATTATTCAAACCAGTAATAATAAATTATATAAATTAAAATTTAGTTATTTTATGAATTTACGGAAACTTTTTAACATATCAGCAAGCTACAAGTTTTGCAAAAAATTTTAATTAATCGAAAACATTTTGTGTTAAACCAGAGATACAAAATTTGATATTTAGTTTGAAAGTGATATTAATTGTAGCTTTTCTTGATCATTTTCATTTTCCAAATTTCCAATTAGGCTTTGTTTATCAGTTTCCTTAATTATGCTTGCCTAATGAAAATCCAATAAAAGATTTTTACTATTTTTCACTCTCTGAGTTTTACTTAAATTTACCTTTTATTTAATGCGCAAATATCTCTAATTTAAACAAATCTTAAGTAGAATACTTAAAATGTAAGTGATTTTTCGTTTGTTTGATTGCTCTAATGACAACTTTCACAAGCAAAATTAGATAAAACCAGTGATGTGCACATATGACTTGACATTGGTTCGACGAAGCTGCTTATTATAAAATACGGAAAATACATAAAATTAATAAAAAACCAAAATCAAGAAAATATTTTACATTACATAAACCGTTAAAGCTTTTTCCGTAAAAAACAGACCAATACCTTTTTTTTTAAATCGCAATGAGTCCTCTAGCTGCTCGACAACCGTTTAAACTAAGCCTCCAGAGATTGAAACTTTATCAACTAAACTTTTTCCCTGGCCAATTTATTCTCGACAAATTTAAAAAATTAGTCTGAAGAAGTCATTTAAATCTACTGATCGAAGTTAATAATTACATTAGACTTGCAATTAAAATTAAGTTATTTAACCGCCCAACATTTGCCAAAATTAATATTGTTTTGTGCCAAAATCAAAAATGTATTACGACAAAAATAAAAATAATATTTATTATTTACGAAAAAGAACATTAGGTAAAGCAAGCAAAATTGAACATAACGATGAAGCTTTTACCAAAACACTAAAAATACATTAAGCCAAAAATATTAAATTTATCGCAAGTAATATCTAAACAAACTTTTGTTGTGTTTTTTTTATCTTTTTAGCTGTATCTAAAATATGTGCAAGAAAGTAAAACTAAAATTCTTCGTGCGTGACAAAATCGTGAAGAAGATAATTTTAAAAGTGTGTCATTTTACCAGATCACCCAATTTATGAGCAAACAATTTCACTTGAAGCGTAAACAAAATTGTAAATAATACCTGTCTTTTAATTTTGGAACATTATAAAATTACAACTTGTGATGTAGTGCTAATTAAAATTAAATAATCCTGCGAAGCAGTGATACTTAACTAATTTGCTGCCTGAGCGGTAATTACCAAAATTAAATTGTTGCTGATTTTTTCAACGCTTAACTATTATTATATTTTATATCTAATTATTTTTAAAAACCGTTTTTTAATGAGGTAGACCCACTAAGGTAATTAGTTACAGAAGAATTTTAAAGTTTCATAGTTAAGAAGAAACTTGAAGTATCAAATAAACAAATAATTAGATTTGAAAAATTAGTTGCGTAGTTGTTATCTAGTTCTGTCGAACTTTACCGAAAAAGAATTAAATTTATTACCTGTTAAAACTCAAGTAATATTATTTCCTTATAAAAGTTTTTACTTAAAGTTTTTACTTGGATAGAACTAACCGGAGGGCGTTTAATCAAAGTACCTACATAAATTTTTTTTTATCACGTAATAAATAAAGTAACAAATTCTTGTTTAAATTTTGTAAAAAAATTGGATACATATTTAATACGAATATTTTATAATATAAAGATATGTAAAATGTGGAATTACATGGTGTAATTATAACATTAGCGGTACGAAATACATAAGATTTCAGGGGAGATTATAAATGTAAAAGTCAAATAAAATAATTGCTGCCATAAATTTTTGAAACTAACTATTTGAAGGTATTACTTAAAAGTAATAATAGAAGTAATTGCTCGTATAATTTACAATTACAGTAACTTTATTATTATTATTATTATTTTTGTATCTGGTCATAATTTTTATGCAGTACTTAAACAAGTGAGTTACGAACCGGCAATTAAAATTAAGCTAATGTTAAAAGCTTAATTTAATTTATATTTAAATAGGAGCAAATTTTAACATAATATATAATGTCAAGTAGTTTTAAAGTAAAATTTTAATTTAAACACTCCGTATAATACATTTTAAATCTAATTACTAACGACGAAATGTTATTTTTAAAGTAAACTTCTTGCAGATACTTTTGAAAGTTATACTGGAATCCTTCGTAAGGTACATTGTTAGTATTTGAGTTAATTACTTTTACATTAACAATGTTCGCATTTACTTAAACATTGTACATACAATTTCTATTACTACAATTTTTGTTAACAAACAAGTTCTATTCTATATTTTGTGCTCGTTTCCTCTTTAAGTTCCAAATTAAGTACCAATTAACAGTTATTTTGGCGAAATTAACTAATGCCCTGATGATGGTTAATAAATAATCGAAATTGACAGACATAAACATTTGTTTATTGACAAATTTATCTTTTTAATTTTAAATTAATTTTGTTCCCAAATCGAAAGAAAGAAAACACAGGGGACGCCACTTAATAAGAAATCGTTTGAGCCAAATCAAAAGAAGAATGTTTTCAAGATTTGTCGTCTTCTCATTATGTAAATCTAAAATTTAAATTATTTAAAATAAAATTTTCCATGTTTAAACTGGGAACTGCAAAATTTTGGCACATGCAATAGTATATTTATTTTATTTCGCGATACCTTCCTCTTGAAATTTTATAAATTCATCAATTCAAGTTAATTATAATTAATATCTCATTACTCAATTCTTAAAATCTCTAATAGAAATAAAATACTAAAAACATTCAATTTCGGCCAAAATATCAATTCAATTTCATCCAAATCCTTTTTTTAACGATTTCGAATTTAAAATAATTATAATAACTCACTCGAAATATCAATATCTTAATATAAATCTTAAAAACCAATATCACACGTAATAAATTCACGAGACATGATTTTGTCTTTATCCGCTTCTGCCTGGTTTCCACACTTTATTATTACTTTCTTAACTAGTTGGGGAAAATACAAACTGTTTACAAATCTCTAAAATAAATAATAAACAAAAAATACAAAAAAATAAAATAATAAAAATATTGCAATTCCAAGCAGCAAAAATTAGGTTTCTGAATGTGGTCAAGGGATGCACAAGAGAAGACAAATTTAGAAAAACCGATATTAGAGAAGAGGTGGGAATCTTCAGTATCGAGGATAAATTGAAAAAAATTAAAAGCAAATGATCGCAACATTTGGAGAGAATGAAAGAAGACAATACCAGCACAAATAAATCTATACAATCAAAAAGGAAGAAGAAATGGGCACCGTAACAGGCCGCAAAGCCTAACGCAAAAAGTGAAGAAGAAGCAGAAGAAGCAAACAAAATTTACGAATTGAACACTAAAAATTGTAAAGAAGAATTTAATATCAAGATAATGTATTTTATTGGATTACTTAATTTGCATGTAAATTTGAAATTTTTTACCTAAGAAGATTTTTATTTAGAATTTTGGTTCTAGGATACTTCGCTCCGGGACATTTCGCACCCGGACACTTCGTACCCAGGACATTTCGCTACCGGGGACATTTTGCACCCGGGCATTTCGCACCCGGACATTTCGCAAATAATTTGAATTACTGTTATTATTTAAAAAATTTTCAAGTTTTCAATTTGCAACAATTATAGCATCTTTCAAAAAATCAACAATTTTTAAATTATTTTAATTGTTATTAATTTTTTATTAGTTAATTTTGATTTATTTGAAAAAATGAAAAAATTTTAAATAATATAAATAATTCAATTAATGAATAATATGCTAAAAGTGGTAGCGAAAAGTCCGGGTGCGAAATGTCCAGGTGCAAAATGTCCCCGGTAGCAAAATGTCCTGAGTGCGAAGTGTCCGGGTGCGAAATGTCCACGCGAAATGTAACATTACCTAAAGTGTGACTTATGCTTATTTTCATTGGGTGTCATGTTCAAAAATTACAACTTTTTTAAACTCAAAATTTCAAGTCAAATTTAAATTGTTTTTGCAAACAGCTGTCATTTCTTCAAAAAAAAAAATTATTCTCTACGTCACATTATAACCATTATTTTTACAAACAAGAAAAAAAATTGTTTTTGTGTTTTAGACAATGTCTAGTATAGAAATCAAGTACGCCATCAGCGAGGATTTTTAAAACAGATCTATACTACTTGTCGGCTCATATCTCCGCCATTTAGGAATTAATTGCTTAAAAAAATTATTGTATACTGATACTATGTGTGATAAACACCCTATTTTGTAATCTCAATTTATTTTGTAGATTTTCTGAAAAAAAAAATCTAAAAAAGTCTATTTTTTTGGTCTCAAGGGTAGACAAACCCCTTTTTGTATTTGAAAATTTAAATATTATTTATAATTGATTTAAAAATAAAATTCAATACCGTTGCAGATGGACAAGTTATCAGTTGTATTTCTAGTTTCCATTTATATTGGAATTTATTGAAAGTAAAATTTTAAGAATACAAACTTAAATGGAAATTATAGTTTAAAAATTTGGCATTTCCAAATATCGCTTAATGATTTAAATTTTTTTGTCTGGTTTTGGCCGATGTGGTAGAATTGGTGAATCATTTTTAAATTATTTTAATTAATAGTTCCTAGTTTGAAATTGAATTTGAAATTTAACAGTTAGTCAAGCAATATTTTTAAAAATTTGTATTTTTTCGGGAATTTGGTAATTTTAAAATTTCTGGAAAAATAAATCTTAATAAGTCCTGCAAAATATATTTTTAAGGATGGGCGGTGGAGATTCTTATTTATTTTTTTGCGCCGAAAACAAATCTGACTTTGAAATTGCTCCAGCACGTCAGGTTTTTTTGAAATTTTAGCTGAAATCGTCAAAAATGCTTATTTTAACCACTTTTATGATGTTTTTGTTCCTATTTTGTATAATTGCATCGCATAGTACTAGTAAAATTAAAAAATGGATTTTACAGCTAATTAGTAGTACCTACTATATGAGATGCAATTGTGGAAAATTGAAACAAAAAATTTAGTTCCCTAAAAAAATCATAATTTTGGTTAAAATAGCAATTTTTTCCTGATGTACTAGAGCAATTTCAAGGACAAGTTTGTTTTCAGCGCAAAAAAATCTACATGAATCACCCCCGGTCATTCTTGAAACTGTAAAACGGCAAATTTTGCTGGACTTTTATTAATTGCCCGAAATAACCAATACATTTACTAGTATATATTAAGTTCAAAGCGGTTTTTTCAAAGTTTCAAAATTGTTTACAAATTTTTACGTTGATTAGTGTAATTTATGCCCGAATTACCATAATTTGCTTAAGAAATTTTTAAAATCCTGGTAACGGTGATCGTACTATTCCCATCATTACATTTTTGGTACAAATATTCGAGTGATGAATAAACGTAAGTGTAATTAAAAAAATTACTTTTGAAATTACTTTACTTCTAATTTGATTCAGTAAAAATTAATTTGGCTATGTTTTTCTAAAGGTTTAACTTTAAAGAAAGTTTATTAAATTAATTAAAGCAAGAAACAGACTTAGTTTTGAAATTATTCTAATAAAAAATATGCCCTTGATGTACAATTAATTATAAGTAAATGCATTTGGGATATTGTAAAACCAAGTGGGTTCGGATTATAAGTTTAAAATTTTGTTTATTTGTTAAACTACACCAAACTAGCAGATACCACAATTTGTTATATTTACTAAATTGTAACATCCGCAGTAGAACTTTGCTTGTAGACTTAATAAGACAACGACAGATACTTCCAACTTCTGAAATATCTCCAATTATATTATTAAATTGTTATAATAAGAAAAGTTTCAAAATATAACAATATTTTTGTTTTTATTGTTTTTCTTCTCCGTAATCTGGGCGAGTTTGGATTCTACAGTAATTTGTTTATTATGTTATCAAAAGTTTACAAAAGTAAAATTAATAAAAAGTATTAACGAAAAAAATAAACTGTCGGACCAAACTGATTATAACCTTTCATCGAATTAAAATTACAACTAGAAGACTCATAAGACCTACTTGTATTTTATTGTATAAATAATCCTACAAATAAAAGTAATTACTACTTCTCTTAAGTACTCACAGTAAAATGTAAAAATGGAAAAGTATAATCACGTTTCTTCAAGCTTTGCTTAAAATTTTTAAATAGTGAGTTGATTTATTTCATCATTTTCATGCTTTATGGAGAGTCACGTTTTTATGTATTAAAAGTTAACCGCATCAAATAAATTTTTTTGCATATTTACAGTAATAGAGAAAGTTAAAAAGATACGCTTATTAGAATTATTGTATCTTAAACCCAATCTGACAAAATGATCCGGAACAAACTACAAAAATTGAGCACTTAAGCTGTGGTTGCAAATAAAAGCTGGTTGATGATTGAGGTTTCCCTTTATATGCATATGCATTTAAATAATTTAGTAAATTGCAGTATTTCTATTGTTCGAGGTATTCTTTTCATTCGTTTTATTTTTCTATCATTAGCAAACAACTAATTAGAATAATGATTACATTTAGTTTTGATGGCTTTATTGAATAAAATATGAATATCTATTGATTAGATAGACGTGACGTTGGTCGTAAATTTAGCTCAATAGGTATAAGATCCTTGTTAATTGCACGTTTTTTAGGTTTAATAAAATTTGTTCACGAATTCTTGAGTTACGGCTTATCGTATTTGCTAATACGTGATTTATTAATATAATCGTAAAATATAGATAAAAATCATCAAACAATTAATCCTAATTTTTTTTATAGCTTTGGTTAATTATTAGGAATCCTAATTAGTGACCCACTTTACCGCGGAAAGTAATCAGGAACTTATATGTAATATATTAAAATAATTAAGTAGTATGTGAAAAATTATTTAAACTTTACTTATTGTTGTATAATAATCCAATTAATTACTGGAAATAAATTATATGTATAAGTTAGATTGACTTATTATTACTTAATTTCAATTAAATGCAGATGCACAATTCATTGTTATTTATATATTATCAAAAACACAAAATTAGTACTTCAAAACTAACAAACAATTTAAACCTAAAAGTAAGATCGTCAGCTGGTTTATGAGAAATAGAACTTGGCACAGAACTGTCTTAAAATTATCATATCGGAAATACCTATAACCTCATTCTCAGGAAGTACATACCTACGTATGTATATAGCATCATTAGCCACAACTTTCTTATATACTTTTTTGTTAAATATTGTCTTCTTTAAATCAATAATCAATTTGCCAGTTTACTTTGTATTAGATGACGCGTGCGCTTGTATCCTGTAATATTACGTAATTAAACTTTTCAATATACAAGATTATTTAGCTTGATTTTCATCGTTTTCATACGAGGATCGTGTGAGATTCGAACGTAGGACTATTATAGCTGTTTTACAGATATTTACGTTTCAATAATATTTTATATTACAATATCTCTTTACATGATTGCAATTTTAATATTGTGTAATATAGGTATTACAAAGTCCCAGATACAACGGGCAACTTATAACTCGATCGTTATTACGCCGTTTCTTTGCACAATATCCTCCACATTTATGCTGTGATAGCACTCGGGATTTCATTTAAAATACCATACAACTCATTGCACTAAAGTCAGGGAATGGCAACTTAGAGCAAGTACGCTTCAATCATCTTTTTTATCAACGAAATGCTTTAAAGCAGAAGCGAACATTTTTTAAACCAGACCAATTTTTTTTAATTATTAAAATAAACGGCTTTAACGCCTGCATCGTTTAAGTACATTTACCATTTTAATAAAACAAAAATAAATTAAATTTTAATTTGTTAAATTATTCAAGTTAATAACAGAGCAGAAATAAAAATATTTCCGACTGTACTTTTTTCTAAAAGCTTTTGTAAATTTGTAACGCCTATTTAATTTGACGAAAGTTGTAGTGCTTCAACATCATTAATAAAACAGAAGGAGAGTAATCAGAAAAGTAAATTGGAATTACTTTGTAGGTTTACAGTCAGTAAATTACAACTTGGGTTGCTTGTGTATATGTATGTTTGAGCAAAGATTAGGTTGTACCAACGATAATAAATATTATTGGAAAGCGGTTTTCCTAGAATATAACAAAATATTTAAAGAAGTTTCTAATATCCGGGAAGGTACATTTTTATTGTTTAAGTAATACAACTGAATCTTGATATTGTCTAATACCAAGCAAGAGGTGTATTATTTTACATTATCCTACTTTCTCCTGATCAAAGCAAACAATATGATTTTACATATTTATATACCATTTTAATAATTTACAGTTAAATTCGATCTAATGAATCTCATCAGAGAAACCTGGAAGTAACTAAAAAAATATCTAACATTTTAATCAACTGTAATAAATAAGATGTTTATTTTTAATGTTTTTAATACAACTTTTTTTTATGTAACTTATTTTAATGTGTATGAATAAAAGATTTTTCAGTCTTTCCAGACAATACAAAATGTAATTTAATCAAAGCAAAACTTTTTAACCGACTGTACAACAAGAAAATATAAATAAAAGAAAGTACATGGAGCTTTAGTTATACTTTAAGGAAATCTCCATCATGTGGAGTTTTCTTGCCGATTTCAATAGTCTATTCAAAAATAGTATAGGTTAGTATTGCTCATACTTCATATTCAAATTGTTTTTATTTTTTCAGTTAATCTAAACTATACAAATACATTTATCAATACTATCGAAGCTTAGCGTTTTCAATAAGGACTGTTAGATATTTGCATTTATTAATTTATAAACATTTATAATAAAATGCTTTCTCAACAAGGAACCAGAAATGTGTTTTTTAGTGATTAAACCGCAGTCTATTCAAAGAGGTAATACAATTTTTAAATAGCACTATAATGAGTTGTGAATTACTTGATTGTCGTTAAGAACTTTAAACTACAGTTTTAACCAATAAAAAACATTCTTTCAGTCACACGAAATCAGACAAAAATAGGTACTGTAACAATAACATCTTTTCAATGCACAAAGCAATTTTTTTTGAGTACATACAACTATTAAATTTGATGAGTATTAGCGTCTGCAGTAAAACAAAAAATTGCGAGCCTACTCCAGATGTTCTGTATTGAACAATTTTATTTCATATGTAATTCATTTTCATTAAACCTTTTTTTTATCATTTTAGTAGAACTGCAAAGAGCTCGGATTTCTATGTACCAAAATACTTAAAAATATGCACAGAATATTACTCCAAATATGCTCTAAAATTAATAAAAAATTATAAAATACTCATTGATTTCCAACTAAAAATTATTTTAAAGGTAAATTTTTAGAAATAAGTAGGATATAATCGTAAAATACAGATAAAAATAATATCTTAAATTGCTTAAAATTAAATAAACCAATATTAATGCTTTTATTGGCAAATCCTAATACATAAAATCCCACCACGCTGCTCCTGCTCCTGCTACAGCGTGCCATTTTGGTGAAAAAAGAACCACTCTGATTGGCCAACTTTTTTACCAACCGAAAAATATATTCAAGTAAAGTTAGGACTAAAATATTGAAAAAAGAAAAGAACAAATAATTACGTTATAAAAAATAACAATTTAAATTTAGTAATCTTAAATCCCAGCACCCTGCTGCTGCTCCTGCTGCAGCGTGTCATTTTTTTATGGAAAAAACGCTCTGATTTCTTTCACTTTTGCTTGAAAATTCAAATTTCCCAATTTTTCCTGGCAAAATTTGAAAAATTATAAATTCCCTATCTTCTCCAGGTATTCTAAAAGAGTGGAAATCTTGCCATATGTACTGGAGGGTGTTCCACACCCCCCAGACCCCCCGGTTTACAATTTTATCAATCGAAAAATATATTAAACTGACTAAAACTAGGACTAAACGGGAAATTAGAATTTTTAAGTAAAGTATAAAAATATAAAGTCAAAATTTTAAACCGGGGGGTCTGGGGGGTGTGGAACACCCTCCAGTACATATCGCAGGATTTCTACTCTTTTAGAATACTTGAAGGAAAATAAGGAAATTAAAATTTTTAAGCAAAAGTGCAGCAACTTTTGCGTTACTTCGAAAGTTAACTTTCAAAATTTTAGTCAAAAGTGTAAACCAGGGGGTCTGGGAGTGAACACCCTCCTGTACATATAATAAAATTCCCACTATTCTAGAAGACAGAATAATTATAATCGTCAGAAAAAGCTGGGAAATTTTTTCTTTTTGAGCAAAAGCGAGTGAAATTAAAACAGTCGGCTAAGGAAAATTAGAATTTGAGAAACCTATTTACTTTTATATTATGAAAAAAAGTTTTAATTGCCTGACGGTACATCAAGTTTAGCAGCAACTTTTTGCGGTACTTTGGAAATATAGAAAAACGGGGAATCCTCCAGTAGCAGGAAACGAAATTAAATGTTTAAATATTATACCTCTAAAAAAAAGATCCACCGTCTAGCTGCTCACCCACGGACGGGCTTTTCAGCTAGTTTAATAATAATTTTTACTTTTTTCCTTAAAATTCATTAAAAAATAAATTAAAAATGGCACAAATATATTATATGCACCCAGAATTAAAAATAAAATAAATAAAATTCAATAGTTTACTATTTAATTCTTTAGAGGCAAAAAAATACAGCTCCCATAACAGCATGCCAAAGGATGGGGGGTCACCATTTCAAAACATAATATTATGAAATTATTATTAAATTTTAAATAAATAATAATTTTTAGAGATGGAAATTGACTGAATATTGTAATACTGTTCCAACATTGTGAACATGGTTTTCCAACATGGGAAGTGAAAGGCAATTTGTGAAAATGCGAGGAAAAATTAGGGAATCTTAGAAAATATCAAGAAATCTTAGAAAATTTCAGAAAGTTTAGAATATTTTAGAGATCTCTGTTGTTCTTGTTCCTAGTCAATTTAGAAGGAAATCCGGGAAAATCTTTTAAAAATCCCTTAAAAGGAAATCTAATGTACAATTCGCTTTTCGTGATTTTTATTGCTGATTCTGAATTATATCATTTTTTAAATATTACTGCGGGATCAACTAAGGTACTACTTTATGCTTTCACTTCATACTGTACAGCAAACTGTTATTTACAAGCTATTTAAGCATAAGTTTAAGAGAGCACGGTCATAAACTGACTGTTCGTGTTAGATTGTTATGCTGCAATTGTGGGTTCGATCCCCGACCAAATAGACCGGATTTTTCAAATCGCGTCGTAGATAATATTCTATGGATATTATTTATTATCAATCATCACTGGAATTTAATCAATAAGAAAAAAGTTAAGATATGGAAATTAAAAAAAATAATTAGAAAAAATTACACAATCCCTGTTGTAATTCATAATTAACTCTTAACTATCCTAGTTATTTTAGGGATAAACCGTAAAAAGGTTTATGAAAGAGTAAAATATAATGCACCCATTTCTATTATTAGTTTGTAACTTTTCGATTTACAGCTTTAGAATCATAGAACGAAAACTATTATTTTAACAAAATTAGTATTGTTTTAGAATTATTGAAATAAAAAAGTAGATATTATTTAAAAATAATTTTGATACATAATTTTGACAGAAAGCTTTGATTGCATGCATTAGTTGAGTATGAGCAATACCAGAATGAATGATGTAAGGGTGACATCAGTGAAAGCTGTACATTCTGAAATGATTTAAAGAAATTTAAATAATAATTTCATAATCATAGTAATAAAATTTTTTATCATAATTACTATTTTTATCAAAATTTTGATCAACATTTTGATGTGACATCATGAACATAAAACATCATTAAAAATTTTTTTGACATTTTTTATCCAAATTATTATCAAAATATTGATGAAACTTTTGACCGTGGGACAGGGACATAAGTTTGTACAAATTGACTATAAAAATATTGAATTATAATAAAATGAAATGTTTGATTACAGTGAAAACTGAATTATTTCGTTTTATGAAAAATGAAATTTTTCATTTGTAATAAAACGCTCGACTACAATAATTTAAAAATAAAATAAAAATAATTCTTTATGCAGTTTGCATGATTGCTACAGTATACAATAACTTCGTTAGTGCCTTTTAAAGGAGTCGTATCAGGTTTACAAAACTTTGATTCTGCAAAGAAACTTTTTTCAACTTTATAATTTTGTACAATGAAGCCTGTAAACATCATCTAGACTAAAAAGAGTTTTATTCTTTCAAAAAGATTTATTATTCTAGTCGTATTACACAAAGACATTGACGTGCGTCAATATTGAGTTAATATAATATCTGATAAATAAATTGGATATTATTTTCATAAATTATGTTAGAAAATAACTCTTGTTATTCTATTATTACATTATTATGATTACTGCTTTACAAAAGTATAATATTCCCAATAGAGCTGCGAGGACATTTCATAATAAATTTTAGTTCTAAATATTGTTATTTTTATTGCTTCTTTCAGCTTTCTGTAAATATTTTCAAAGATAAGTAGTTCGGTAATTTATAATGTTACCTGTGGCCAGCAGATAGACATTTGATGAATTATCTAAATTTAAACGAAAAAAAATATATCAAAGTAAATAAATCACTTTAAAATTACAAGTGACAGTGCTTCGGTAATGCACAGTATAAATCCTGAAGGAATTGTAGAAATTTTACATTGGGGATTGTTGTAACCTTTGACTTATTGATTTTTGTTTTATTTATAATAAAAGTTTATTGTTCCATAAAGTTAATAAAACTTTGCGATTGAAAGATTTTAGAATTACACTCACGTAATAAAAATGCTGTACTGATTTATAGAATTGAGATTCAAAAAGTTTCACCATAACGTTCGTTCAGTTAAAAAGCATACTTTAAGTCGTATGAAATTGGGTAAATAGGTTTTACTTCTGTTTATAAATTCAATAAGCTATTTACTTAACTGCATAAATTCTTGTGTTCCACTTTGCACAGTATTATCTGTTTAAGCTAACTAATTTAAATCCGTGCACAAAGTATCCTACCTCTTAGATTTTTATTAATCCCAGAAAAAAAAAAAGAAATAAAACAGCAGCTAATGTACCTATTCCAAGACTCGCGGGAAATTAGTAATATTCTGTTTGAATGACTACTTATGCTTAACAACCTACAGTTAATTAGTGCTCAAATTCTAAACATTTCTTATTAATTAATGCATTATTTAAAGTTGCAAATTAACTGTAATGATTTGGAATTTAAAGTTATCAAAAAGTTACAGTTACGCAAACTTTTTTGAAGTTATTTATAAAATTTAAATAATACCTAATTTATTCTTTTATATAAAAATTATTTTAAAGGCATTTAATTGTTTAAAAAAAAATCCTAATGGATGTACAGTAGCAATTTTTAATTATAAAATAAAATAAGATTGTAATATTTCGTATCATAATTTTGCAAGCAAAAAGCTTTTACAAAATTAGAGTGCTGGCAGGTTTTTTTACAAACGAAGAAAGATTAATTTTTTTAAATTAACTATAAGGTACAGACGGAACTTTTTGATATTTGCACAAGTATAAGTTTGATCTACTTCTGCGAATGGAATTTATGTAACGGTAATTTAAGAAATACCAAGATAAGTAAACTCACTTTTAAGAAAATCGTTTCATTTCTTTCCATTTGGAAACTGGTAACAAGAGAGTTTTAAATTTTATTTACAATGGCAGTATAATAACTTTAATTGGTGTTTATGTATTTACTGTAATAAGATTTATAAAATAATTGTTTATAATGGGAACATCACTGAAGTATCAAGTGTGACAAATTCATTCATCACCAGCACGAATGATTGTATGGGTCACCTGTGCTCACTTTCTTGTAGAGATGCAGTCACGTTCTAGGCCACAAAACCGTCACGAAAGAATGTAGCACAGGAAAGGGAAGTCGACTAGTTTTTGATTTTTAATATTTTACCTCGATCGATTTGGTGACCTACACAGAAAACTGCACCGCTAGTAAAGAGCATTTATTGCATTTCACGTTTCACTAGGTGATCGTTATAAAAATCAAATTGGTACTCATTTTTGATCATTTTTTAACTTATTTTCTCTATAACATCCCATATTGAAAATAAAAATTTGCATATAAGCGGAATCACATGAATTAACCCATTTTAGAAAAGTTAAAACTATAAAAAAGAGACAGATTTATGTACGGAGTATACGGAAAAGCAAAGCTTCTCCCGTTTTGCGCGATGTTTCAAAAAAGTTTACAAATTGTTTTAAAATCTTTGTTTAGGGCGAAATCTTGAGATTTTTGGGTCATGTTTGAAAAGGAAAAGGTCAAAGAAACACTAAATTATGCTAACCGCAAGTATCGATTATGTTAGAAGTACTCCTTCTCTCTCGTCCTCATCCTCATCCTTAAATTACAACGAAATATTTGACAGTGTTAAAAACTATCTACTACCTAAAGGTATTTTTACGTAACACAAATATAATCAGCATTCATGCAAGTGATAAACGTCATCTTAAGTAGTATTTCTTATAGAAAAATAAAAAAGCTGTTCGCATAGACGGTAAATTAATAATTAATAATTATAAACAGCAGGAATGCTAAATAGCTATTTTGAAAGTAAACTTCAAGTAATGAGAGTACTTGTCTAGCAAAGGAATCTCGTTGATCATAAAGTTATCGTTTGATAGTAAACTCTCTGTAATTATGTATGGAATATGAGAACTGCAGTATGAACCCTACATTACTTTGAAGTAAAAACGTCAGACGTAATGTACTATGTTTAATTAAGATAATAAGATAATTATGAACAAGAGAAGCTACTATATGAAACTGTGTTATAATAGTTCAATAGAAATTTAGGTAAGTTACGAGTTCCTAAAGCAGTGGAAAGATTGTTATTAATATAAGCTTAGCTCAATGAATTTTTTGATTAAATGCTCCTTTAGAAGTGGCATTTGACAATGTTTTTAGCCACCCTGTCTTAGTATGTCAATAAATTTGAAATTCCTTTTGATACAAATAAATAAGATGATTGTAAATCGATTATGGCTACTTATTTATAAGAATTGTCTAACTACTGTTTGAAAAAGTTCAACTTTGCAATTATTACAAATAATCTCGGCGCCTACTTGTTGTTGGTAGGACGGCTACCTACTCCAGTATATGTGTAACTATTGCAATGTATTGCAAATCAAAACTCTGTATTAATAACTAATACATTTTTTAATGAAATTGTTTACGTCAAGCAAAGTTATTGTGCCTATTAAGGCTGTAGCGCTTATCTATATATAATATTTAAAGATTTTTTGGGTTGTGTAAATGGTAACGTCAATGTTTACATCTATTAATTTTTAAATGGCGACTGAAACATTTATATTTAAAATGGTAGATGGACTTAAAATAATTTTTAGAAAAGCTGAATACCAAATAATGAAATTTTTCTAGTTTATTTACTTTACGGCGTAAGGTTTTTTTTATTTTACGCCACGTATTTATATTTATGTTGATAAAGAAAACTTTGACTTCAGTGTTATCGGTAGTGTATCGGTTAATCGGTAATGAAACAGCTTACTTTCATTTATTGGGATAATATTACATATTTTATATATTTAAATAAATTTATATTTGTTCAGAAAGTAGTTTTTAACTAGACGAGGCACTATAATCTACTCAACTGGCGTAAGTTGTAGTCCATATAAGGAAATATCAATGTTATTGATTTATTCATAAGTGATTTAGAAAAAACTAAATACTACAAAATCCAAAAGAATTGAAGGAGCTAAACTCTCATCCAATTTTATAGATTAAAGTGAAAGGTATTTTTATTTTAACAAAATAAATTATTAAAACTATAAAATTGTTTATATTTGTAGTAATTATAGCCAAATCCACTCTATCTATCGATAAAATCTATATTGATAAAGCTATAATGTCTGACTTACTGATTTCATCAAAAATTTTTGATTTCACTGACACTTTTAGAAGACTATACAAAGTAATGGAAGAAATTGGTATGGAATATTTGCATATTTGTGGCAATGTTCGTAAATAAACTATTGCTACTTGTAAATAACATCTGTAATAACAATTTCTGCATCTACTGTAGAATTTGCATAGCTGTTGGTGATTTATTCACAGACGATGATGATATTCAAATTACCAATGAAAGGGCTATAAAATATGTCATATTGCAGTGTAAGCCTTTAGTTAGACAACTGTAGTTGTAGGAAAAGACTATTTAAGAGAATGACGAGATTTGACTTTATATTTTTTATTCATAAGAGAATATTGTAAAAGTTTGAATTTTTTCAAATATTTTTAAAATTTTTTAAATTATAGTTGAAAAACTTACTGTTTTTTGGATAAAAAGTATGCAAAGTAGTAGATGTATTCAGCGACACGTGAACTCATATGTTTCGAATTTAGGATTCTTATCAGGCAAACTATTAATAAGAAAATATTCCATGAGTTGGAAAATTTAAAATTTATTAATTTAAAATAACTAAACTTTAAATAACAAAATTATCAAACTAAATTTCAATAAAAATTCATTAAAAATATTGACACCCGGTTACAGAATCTGTATTTTTGAACGACCAGAACATAACTGACTAACCGAATTAATGGACTCAAAGCCGGGGTCGAGTTATTTACTAATTTTGTAATTTATTTTGAAAACTGGCAATGTAAGTCCTAATAAGCGAAATTCAAATTATAAAATTCATTATAGAACTTCTCAACTACTAATTAAACAAAACAGAAAGTAGAAGTTGTTATATTATTATTACAGTAGAGAGTCGATAATCCGGATGATTTGCGACCGGACCCTGTCCGGATTATCAAAATGTCCGGATTGTCGAAAAGAACCAAAAAAAGGTCGTTTTGAGTTCATAACCAAAAGAAAACTTGCTAAAATCGTTAATTATTCACTGTAATGGTTAAATAATTGGAGTAGATAAATAAAATCATTAATTAATATGAACTTATAATGAATTTTAAAGAAAAAATATTAAAAGACGACCCCCGTCCAGCCTTTTTCACCTGAATTGAATCCGGATTATCGACGGTCCGGATTTTTGACGTTCGGATTATCGACGCTCTACTGTACTTTATATAAACAGCCATCTCTGTTTATCTTTTATTTCTAGTTACTAATGCGGCCTTCAGGCCCCACAACTTGGGCAATCAAGTATATTATATAAAATTTTAAAATGTAATAAATGGTTTTAAAAATAGAATTCACATGTTCTTTTTTATGCGTATTTTCATAAAGACACATGATGTGTAAACTCTGAAAGTTGCAGCTACGTTATTCTTCGCTTTGAAAAATGTAACAAACCTAAACCCAAAAATGTATTGCAATTATAATTACTAACCTTTACGAAAGTCACAAAACAATTTTGTTTTCGAAAAAAGCTGATATTTTCAGAAAACAACTTTTTAAATGAAAGTATAACTAGGCATTTATGAAAAAAATCGGTTGTTTATGAAGTAAGCTTTCTGTTAAAAGTTGACTTTTTTTAGTTCAGCATATAACGGCCTGTAGCAAGTACCTCAATAGAGCAATATTGATGTTGTACAAAAAACGTTGTTTGTGTTTCGTGGATAAATCTATATTATTTGCTGGTTCAAATAATTTGCTTTTTGCTTTGACCTAACAGTCTCGGCTAAAATTAATATTCTGATTCTTCTCAAAAAGTTCTTACAAAGGACTAGCAAATATAAATTATGTTAAATTTTAAGGATAACCGGCAGACATGTGTTTCTAACTCAAGCTTCGTTATCAGTACCGTATACATAATTATAATTGTGTTTTTCATGAAATTGCAATTTATTATTATGAAGTGAATTTAATTTCCTAATTTGTAGTAATAAAATATCAAATTTATTCATTTTGATGTTTAGACGAGACAAACCTGAGACTTTGATTTATTACACCTACTTCCGGTAATATATGATCAAATTTACCATATATATAATCAATTGAGCGTTAATTTTAAGCACAGCACTTAGCGTTAGGAAAACAAATTGATTTTAACAGTTTCTGCTAAATAACACGTACAAGTTACAAGCTGTGTTATATTAGTGACATGCAATAATATATTATATCATGTCAAAATAACTATTTAATTTTGTCTATTATACAAATTGCGAATAAAAAGTAAGAGTATTTTTTTACGGTGAATTGCGTGAATTATAATTGAAACGAATAACGACAAAACTGTAAGTAGATAGAAATGTATGCCAATTGGCAGTGACTGATTACAAATTTAATAGCCAATTTCTCGACGCAGAATTTAAAATGTAGTTGTATGTAATTAACTTTAAATTGATTATTTGTTCATAGTCTACTAGTTAATTATTTCGGTCATCAAAGTAATTCAGGAAGATCTGATGTAACTGGATAATAACTTGCTGAAATTAATATGTAGGTAGTTAACTGAACCAAATCTCCTTCAATTAATAATTGAAGACTAATTACTGAATGCAAACAGATGTGCTGACAAAAAAAAACAAGTATAAATTTTGAAATATTGGAAGAAGGAAACATAGTTACGTTTGTATATCAAAAGCAAAAAGCAATGCAGATCCTATTTTACACAAGTAATACTTACAGGAGAAAGTCACACAGTTGAAATTGAAACTTTGGTTTTCTCAAATAAAATCTCCGAAGTATTTTGTATAAGCGAAAAACTTCAAAGCGATGAAAAGCAAATTATTCAAGATGAATTTTATGCTTCACATAACACCCAGTTTTTATAATTAATGTTTTCATATTATTTTGTTTTCATAATTTCGAGATAGAACAAAAACGAGTAATTTTAAGCTTAGATGAATAAATAATTATAATAATGAAAAAATAATAAAATAGCTTGACAAATAGTCAAGTTGGATTTTATTTGCGATATGTATACTTAAAGCTTACACATCTTTGAGAAATGCCACTAATAAGACTGACACGAAAGAAATAAATTAGGTGAGATTTAGAATGTTCAATAAAAATCCCAACTAATCTCGACTGATATCTGCTTCCGCTTAATTTTTTTGCCGGAAAGAGTAACTTTTAAAAAAAATAAACTAAAAATTTATAGGAGATGCTACGCAAGCCTGTCGTATGTGTTCAGACGATCGGTCACTTTCAGATCAGTTTAATATTAAATGAGCAAGTGGAAGAAGGTAACAGTAAGAAGACGCCGCTAATGCCGTCTTAATTAAGAATTAGGCTTCTTGTTGTATTAAAATATATAAATATTATTTGTAAGTAAGTAGTTAATTAAGCCCCCAAGTTTTCATTGTTATTCAAATTTTTGTTCATATAATTGTACTTAAACAAAGATTTTAATATAAAGTTACATATACTTTGTAAGTTGAAATACATACATAATATACAAGATAAACTTTAAATTAGTTATACGCACTAATTTACATTTTAGGAATCTTGTATTCAGTTCCAACACAAGAAATTATTAACTGAAAGTGTTCAAGTTGAAAAGCTTAAACCACAATTTAATTATTATTTTCTACTTGGTGAATGAATGATACAGCTGATTTTTTTATCAAATTCCGATTCACAAGTTCTCTTTTCATTTAAAAAACTCAACCTGAGTTTTGAAACTTGTTCTAGTTACCACGATCTTTGATTGATCTCTACCGAAAAAATACTTTATTTGTCAGCTAGTATATCAACTTGAACTACAAAAGAAAACAATTTATAAATTGAATAGAAATTTGCTTTTCTCTGTAATGCAAACAGTATAGGTACAAAAAAATTCCGTTTTATAGTTTAAACATTTTTTTAAAACAAATCTACGTATGTATATTTCCATATAATTAAGAAAGTTAAATGTATAAATAGCCGTTAGATTTGTTCTCAATAATAAGTTTAATTATTAATTTATACGTTCTATTAATTATTATCTTATTTTATAGTAACAAAAGAGTATCATAATATCTGTGGATGTGAAGTAATAATTAAGCACTGTAATTATTTAAATGAAATAAATTTGCGTGAAACAGTGCACGAGCAATGCATTTAAAAAATATAATATTATATTATATTAGATATAATTTTTTAAACACTTTATCGTGCAGTTAAATTTGACAAACTTTTCTTGTAATTTTTAACGTTTAAACATTTTCGGGTGTATTCAAAACCAGACATATAAATGACCCCATGGCATACATATATTTCCATAGCCATTGATAACGGTGCATATACACATGCTACTCGTTTTTGAAAGGTAAACCTGTTAAAAGTGTTACTAAATTATTGCTTCTTATTCTAATAATAACTTATTTGTGATTGTAATTATCAATGCCACAAACGTAATGGCACTTGGAAAAATAAAGTTATACTTAAATTGTACTATCATGCAGGCACAATGATCATTATCGTGGTAGCTCAGATGGAAAATTTTACAGAAGTTTTCAAGTTTCAGTTAACCAATACTTTTCTTGTTTTTCTAAAAATTTTCTTTAAGAACAGATTCGTAACAAACGTTATAATTCTAACGTTTTAATTTCAAATAAATGTTAAATTTCGGCAGCAAGATTTTAAATATTTTTACTGTTAAAAATATCAGCTCAATAACCGGCCATCAAACATATGGAAATTAATTTTAAGTCAAGTTACTTGTAGATTGAGTTGGAGATATTTAAACTTTTAGTTAGTGCAGCTATAAGATGTATAATTTTTAGTTTCACTCTAAAATCAAAATTAATTATTATAACTGTAACAAAATAGAACGTTATTCATCTGTGGTGTTTATATCATAATATAGTCAAATTTGTAACACTCATGCTATTATTAAAAATATTATCTAAAAAGATCTCGACATTTTATTACGCAGTTACTTAATTTTCCAGCTTGCAGGGACTAAGGAAATAACTGATTTTAATATAGTTTGCCCAAAAGGAAAGTTTATGGTTTTAAGTACCTAACAAATAAGCTTCTGTTTACGATGTACATTAAGGTAAAGATCAAAGTACTAAAATAAGCAATATTACCTTGTATAATAGCATAATAGCTAATTATGAAACAAGTTACGAAATGTAGTGTTTTTCGCACAAGGTACTTAATTTGTCTCACACAGCCGTTGACTTCTTACCATTTAAAAGAAAAATTCAAAATAACCCGAAAATAGTATACACCAGAGAAAGAAAGTTCAAAAGTGGATATTGATAAGGATATCTACTAATAAAACTTAAAATTTTACGCATAATTATTATTAAACTAACTAGAACAGAACTAGGCTATTTAATGTAGAAATTATTTTGTTGATATTAATTGATAGATAAATTTTAAATATAATGGCTAATGTGTTACATTAAAATTGGTCAATTATTAATGGCTTCCACTCTATTACTTCAACCGTAAGTCTGAAAAAATGTTAATCATCATTTTTTTGAAATTATAATCCATATTATTATCGTTACATAAAATTTTTTTAATTCCACTGCAATGCTATTTTTTCATTTATTTTAAATCTGAAGTATATAGGTTGCCCGTTTTTCAAGTTCTATCATGGGGATCTCAGTTATTATAAGAGATACAAGATCAGTTAAAGAAAATTTGATATATTATTTTTAGTTTTTTATTGCAAAAAAACGTAAATTTGTAATTTTCGTTTTTATTTTTTCAAGCGAGAACTTACAGAACTAGACGTTTTTAACTAAGACGTTCTTGGAGCACATTTTCATAAGGAATATCTAAATCTGTCATTGTATTTTCCAAGGCGTTCTTGATGCCAGAGCTACAATACTCAACTTTGGTTTCTTTTATGACCGCCATTTTGGATTTTTGCATTTTTGAAATGTTTTTTTTTTTATTACAACGATGTATCACACGAAGTGATCGAATCTTACATGCGGATCACAATTTGGAAAAGATTGTTTTTGCGAAGAGTGCTTTGGAAAAAACGGCAACAATTTTGTTTAACAAATTAAATTTTAACAGTTCAATTGAATTTGAATTTTCAACGTTCGCATTTCGAGCTATTTTAGAAGTGGAAGGTGGAGGAGGTTTCGAACATCTATTAAAACTGTTTTATTTTGCGAAAAAAAAATAAATAAAATTTAATTTGTTAAACAAAATTGTTGGCGTTTTTTCTAAAGCACTCTTCGCAAAAACGAATTTTTCCTAAATTTGATCAGCAAATGAGATTCGATCATATCGTGTGATACTTCGTTGTAATTAGAAAATTTTTTTTTCAAAACTGGAAAAATACAATATGGCGCCCATAAGAAAAATCAAAGTGAGTGTTGTAACTCTGGCATCAAGAATGCCTTGGAAAATACGATGATAGCTTTAGATTCGTTAAGAAAAAGTGGTCCAAGAACGTCTTAGTTAGAAACGTCTACTTAGTTCTTTTAGTTTTTGAAAAAATAAAAAAATTACAAATTTATGTTTTTTCCCAATAATTCAAAAACTAAAAATGACACTTTAAATTTTCTTTCGGATAATTGTTCAGCATAAAAATGCGCAACTTTTCGCTAATTTAACCTACATTGTGCCTCTTATAATAACTGAGATTTCCATGGTGGAGCTCAAAAAACGGGCACCCTGTATAATCTAAACTCCATGTTTCCAGCACCCCCACTTTAAAATCTTTAATTTTTTTTTACATTTCGCACAAACCAACACGAACAAACCAAAACACAAACGATTGCGTTTGTTTGGGTTTTAAAAATTTGAAGTGGCGGGTGCTGGGTACAACGACCATAAAATCTTAAGTATACTGTATTGAATAAGCTTTTTCCAAATTTATTTATTCAATTTTATTACTCTTTTGTTTTAATTTATTATACCCATATATGCCCATAGTTGCATATGTTTGTTGACGGGTGTATGGGGTCTATTAGTTTTTGAGATGTTAAAGTTTTAATGTATTAATTGCGAGTTTCTTGTGTAATCAATTTTGTTTTCGTAGTTGTGTCTTACACCTCATTATATTCACAAACATCTCCCGTTAATTGCTGTTTGGTTAATAATATTTTACTCTTTATTAACTTTCCAGTAGAATTTTAGTACTTAATTGGATTTGTTGCCAAGTTTTTGAAAAAAAATTTGAGTTAAATAGCTTTTTAATTTTGTAACACTCAATTTTTTGTTGAGTGATTCATCACTGCGTATTGATATTATTATTTTTAAATTGTTATTGCGCTTACTTCAGAGCAGCGCCCATACTTTAACTTCATTTTTTTGTGATTGAAGTTTTAAACTTAAGTAATAAATATAGTTTTCAGCTAAAAGTTAAGAAAAAATACAGTACAACATACAAAATCAATTATTCAAAAATTAAAGAAGACATAATTATTTATTGACAGGTCAGGATTAAAAATATTTAAAAAAATATGAATACTAATATTCGGTAGAACAATATAAATGTGAAAAATTAACCGTGAAATAGGGCCTTATATCGTATTATGAATTTTTTATTTATTCATATTTTTTTAAAATATTTTTATACCTGACCTGTTAAATGATAATTATGTCTTATTTGAATTAAAAAATTTTTTTTTCTTAATTTGATCTTAAAATTATTTACTACATACCAGAAATCTACTTGAAATTTTACTTTGGGTTTATTTTCTACTTTAATAAATATACTTAATTTTTAATTTTTCGTTTTAATATTGGTATAAAACAGTTTTCCCTTCTGGTGTTTTAATAATTTTTGAAAAACAAGCATCTAAAGCTAAGCGACTCTTTCAACTTCAAACAAGCTTTGCGAAATCGATTGCCACAGTATACTCGTATACCTAACAAAATAAAAATCATAATTTTCAATTTAATCTGAATTTTCTACTTCCCGTAAGCTTTTCTTAATTAACTTGAAAAATTAATTCCGTTTGGAGGTTTGTTGATCTGTCACAAAATTTTCGTAAGGCAAGGCAGTTTAATGAAATTGCGTTAACTAAATCACCTAAATAATAAATTTATATTAAAAAATCGTTGCTCATTTAATAATTTATAATTAATTAAAATCAGTTTGACTCATTGGCACGCGACATCGTCGCACAAGTTTTATGAAAATTAATAACTGCACCTACAGGATTACAAGGCTTTTACGGTTATTAAGTAGAGTAGTGGATCTAATGTTATACCAAAGTAAGATATATGCAGCAAGTTACCATAAAATATACTGCAATTATCGTATGTATAAGTTTCTTACCCAACTTTATATTTTCTTAGATAAATAATACAAATTAACTCCGTTTATGTTATTATTTCTTCGGCTGTGACAAATTTCTTATCCCTTTGAGATAAAAAAGTATTGTGAAAATTGTACTGTTTTTTTTCAGACATTACGCTTTTACTGCCTTATCTCGAAGAAAGCATAAGAGAAGTGCCCCAAGTTAACTACGATTTACAAGTACTATGAAGAAAATTTCATCTCCGCGCCATACATAAAACGGCTTCGTAAAGTAATCAAGTTGTTTAATCTTATTTTATCATATCACTAAAATTTATGAAATAGAAAATGCACACTGGCAAAAACCGTTTAATTTAAACTTTTACATTTAGATTCTTTCACCTTTGGGAGCAAGAAACAATAGACCATTTAAAATTCAGATCTAATGATACAGATTTTTATCTGAATTTAATAAAAAGCGTTAAAATTGTCCTGAATTTATTTGATCAACTTACAGCTTTAATTTTAGATAATCACTCTTGACATACCTTTTCTACAGCCTTGACTGTTAAGCTACACTGAACTTTAATTTCATCTTTTTCGATGTCAAGGTTGGTTATTTGTGGTTAAAAGTGGATTTAATTGTGGTTTCTATATTGTTAGAATTCCTCGCTTATCGATATTTGAATAATTTATTACTAACTCCAGACGTAAGTTTTCGGAAATTGAGAAAATTTTTATATGAAAATAAGTAAGTAGATATACATACATTATTATATGAAATTTTGCATATTTTATAGAGAAGACGTCTGGTTAAACTTTTCAAATGGTTGTTTTTTAAGAGTCTCTTTTAATTTAGTTTCAAATCTTCCTTTGCTGCTGAACTTTCTTTGAACTTTTCTTAAAATCGACATTATTTTATGCAGCCAAATGTATGCTTTAAAATTTATTTTTATATTTTATTTTACCGAATTTACAGCAATGTAAGTATGAAAACATTGTAGCAAAGAAGTAGCAGTCATTACTATTGTACTGTCTGGGTTGAAATATTAAATAATTATGTCTGTATCTGTAGCATTGCCAGAGGAGTTTCTGCAACTTTTACTGCAAAATAAATAACTTTCTCGAAATCAAACTTTCTTTTAGGTGACTTATTTCGCCCTAATTGAATTTAAGTTTTAAATGATAATTACACACTTGACAGTTTGGATTTCTACATGATGAATAATAAAGAAAATCTCAAGTGGAAAACTGTAATTTTCATGTTCTAGTTGAACTCGGATTTATTTCTTTAATTAAAGTCAAATTTCCAAATGATACTTTTGCAGTAATTTATTATCAAAACTTTAATAATTTGTTTTTTTTTGCAATTCGTACCTGTGTACGTGGTTAACTGTTTGTGAATGAATTATGCTGGTTTAAATTATATTGGTTGGTGGTACGCTAAGCTATAATTTGCGTTTAAAATACATTGCAATGATGATAACAACAACATACTTTGATATACCCACTTGTATGTCATTGTATAAAAATTGAATAATTAACATGATAAAGATAAAAATCACATACACGAAGTGTTAAATGCATAGTAGTAAAATTGACATAACTGTTATATAGTATTTACTATTGACATGATATATTATAAAGAAAGGTAGTAATTTTGTAATAAGGTATAGCATTGTTGGTGTTATGTATGTTTTTCTTTCACTTCATTAGTAAGTTCTCATGCTGGTTTTTTTATTGCCAAGTACAATATGGCTAATTGTCTGTTTATTAATATTTTCCCGTTTAAACCAAATCGTCAAAGTTATAAAAACAATTTTTTGTACAATTTGAATAAAAATAAACCATTTTCGAGGAAACTTTACCGCTTCACAACTATATATGACACAATAATAAAGTTGGACAAAAGTTCAGCACCTACAAAAAATAAACTTATTTTACTGCAGAAAAGGTTTTATAACTTTGAAATAAATAATGATTTTAGAAGCTATGCTTAACCACGACATCCAAAATTCACAAATAATCTTCAAGATATAGGTGTGCGAAGAAACGGAAGAGGTGTAACATATTCCTGTATATTATGAGAACGTGCGAAATTATTTAAATTATAGTTACTTAATATAATAATACAGTTAATAAATTGATTATACATATCCAAATCAAGAACAACAATTATTTATAGGTTACAGATATTATTAAATATTTAGCAGTTTATTTGTATCCTATTGAATGCCAAGCAATAATTTTGAAATTTCAATATTATTTGAGATAAACGCAAATAGGTTTTTCGATAATTATTGTTAAACTAATTAATAATTATAGTATTACAACTCACTAATGTAATTATTCTGCCCTGGTTAGAAAAATATTAAAGTACGCAGGTACTCTCGGAGAATGCTGATTAGATAATGAAAGCTTTCTAATTTCTAAATTATTCACCGTTATAATATTTTTTGTAAAAAATTCTAATTTTACAAATAAATCGATTGATAAAGAAAATCATTGTAAAATTATAGTCGAGGAATAGGTCAATATGATGTATGGCAGTCAGAACTGTTTCTTAAGGCAGTCCTGCCTGTCGATACCGATTGAAGCTTTTCTACTTTACAGACTGTAATTTTACAACTATTAATCGAGATCGTTAGTGTTATTGAATTATTTACCTCTATTACTCGTTCTTCTGCTGACATGTTCTATCTCAATTGCTTTTATGACATGGAGTATGCACAAAATCACAACTAAAGTAAATTTCATTTTCGAAACTTTTAATTTTCTGCAACTATTCAACTTGATTATGTGGTGTCACTTAAACCGATCACTTTCATTCTGTTAAGGTTTACCTTCTCAAGTTCGAGTGAGGCATAACATAAATTTTTTAAATTAACACCCCGAAAAAGTATTTTTAAAAATTTGAAGAATTGAAATATCCATATCATACCATCGAGTCGCGAATATGTGAGCTCGATAATTCACCAAGAAGTCTGTAGACAAGGTACAGTTAACCGTAAACTAATTATTGTTGGGCAATAATTACTTATAACTAAAGACGCGTGCTTGAATGTAATCGATCGATTCTTAGTTGTGAAGAAGCTATCGGTGAAGAGCCGGTAGTTGACTGAAGACATGTTGGTCGGTCTGTCGGCCACCGGAGCATTCCAAGTAGGTCACTGGGACACCGTAGCGGTCTTCACTCGAATACCTCTTGCCCCGCAATACATCTGCTTTTTCAGATAATATGTACAGGTATGAACATTATTAATGCACTAGGGTAAATTGAGTAAAGACGTCTTCTGCTGTTCTTGTAGAAGATAAAGGTGAAGATAATTAGGTTCTTTTGCTTTCGCTCAAGTTTAAGGTTAGTAGGAGTATTTGTGGTGCACATTTCATCGAAAGATATGTTAATATTTTATTATTGAGATGCCTAATTATTTTATTCTCCGTCATAAAATATTTGCAGATAATTGCTTTTTATTATAAACTTTTATTTTTATGGCACCATTGCAATATTAATTTCTTTAACATAAATCACTTTTTCGTTACAGTTTTAATAACGACACTTTTTTTGTGTCAATGTCTACTACTGTTTGTACTTTCTGCAATATTTTGGTATTAACCTACATCAGTTTTATTAACGATAATGGAATTTTCCTAGCCGAATATTTGGCGAAACAAGAAAGTTGGTCATGTTTACTTTTTATCGATGTTTTTCTTTATTTTGCGATGTTCATATCTACCGAAAGCTGGTGGGGTATATATTTGGAATTCAAATTTTCGCTTCAAAAAAGTTACTTCTGTGAGGCTTACAGAATGGAAAGTGTGGTTGTTGTCGAAACAAAAGTCTACAAAGTCCATTAGTACATAAAAAGCTTTCAGTGGTTTTAATAGCTTGGCCATTTAAAAGTTGACTATTATATCTAAGTACATTTGAATATTTAAACTTAGAATCGCATGTTAATAACTATAAAAGAAGAAGAGAAACGATAATATAATACATAATATATTACGAGAAAAAATTTCTTATTTAATATTCTTTTATGTGATAATGAAATTCTATTTAATTATATATTGTAGATATGCAATCACTTAAACTATATCAAAATATATTGTAGAGCCTTAAAACTAGAATTTGTGCTACTTTTTAACAAGTCAGGATTCCACTGTGGGTCAAGAAACCAGGCATTTGCCCAGTGGGTCGGTTGTCGTAATCTATAAGACAGCATCATAAAAAATTAATTGTCAGCGTTATTATAACGTAAAAAGTGTTAACAGTATCCATCGCTAACCATACATCATGTTTTTTAGTTTATTAACGCATTCATGATTAAATTTAATTTGGTTCAAAACGTGATAAAAGTATATTTGATGTATTAAATTTTTTAATATATTTACGAAAGCTTACTCAAGTATGATCAAACGAAAAATTCAATTTGAAATGAACACAGCGCCTGCAGAATTAAAATTTTAGCATTAACATTACATTCAGCTATAAAGCTTTTTGCTATAATCACCGAAAGCATGAAGTTCTGTAATTTAAATATCAATTAGCAGTTAATTGATAAAAATTCCTGAAAATTTTATATTGTTTTTATTATTATACACATTATATATGCATCAAATTGTTTATTTAGTATATCTCATTTGAGCTTCGGTTTGGAAGAAGACCGTCACAACTTAATTTCTTTTTATTTATTGTTCAAAATAGTCACAAGTCGCAGTTGATATTTATTCATAAATAATACATTAATAAGATTATATTTTATCAAATATCTTATTCTTAATGAAATTCATTAATAAAAAGTAAAAATCTAAAAAAATTCATTTTTGAGTTGAGACTCTCCTCTTCCAAAGATACAAGTTAAGAAGTTATGAGAAATCTTAAGTAAGGTGTATTTTGTATTCAAATTATAGAGTCAATTCTTAAATCTACAGCGAAATTTCCGCTCTGCATCTCAATCATAAACAATTTATATCATTCGCATTAAAAGTTTATTTATTTTTAAATCTATGCTATTAAAATATGTCGTTTTCATGTACGAGTAAGAGGAAATAAGTTTGCCATGCCAGCTTATTCTTTTTAAGTTACTGAAAGTGAACATCTGTAAAAATATTTTTATTAAAAATTAATAGTAATAGCACTTCAGATACATCAAAAACAGTTTTTGTGCCATTTTCATTACACTTTGCCTTCTAGCAAAGGTGCTATATTCTAAGCAAAATATAGCAACCCACACAATGCGTAGGAGAAATGCGTGCAATATGTACCCCTAATACTAGGGGTATTCATTTCACTTGATAATTTTTTCGTCCTTTGTAGTCAGTAAAATTTGTAAACTTGAGTAGCATAAACACCCTAGCTTTTGTAAATCGTTTTGTACAATGTACATGTTATTTTAACAAGCTTTCAAAGCATTTTTCTGAATACAATTAATTCATTTTCTTGTGATGGGTAATCTATGTAGTATACCTATCTAATTTATAACAAAATGTGAATATTCTAGATTCTAGAATAACAACTTTTGCTTGATTTCTTTTCTATTCGCAAGATAGATTTATATAAAACAATGCATAAAATCTACGGGGTTAGTACGATAACCTGACCCACACATTATTTTAGTGATTATAGAAATTTTTGTAAAATTTGAGAAATGATTTTTTCAATTTTAATTTTAATTTTGCAAACAATCAATTGTAAAATTTCGATTTTGCACATCAGAAACACCCAGTTCTGCAAAACGAGTTCCATTTTATTGGCGGTCTTTTAATGGGCTGAGCCGGTCGTAGTTGTCTTCTAGATGTGCAATTGTATTTTTACCTTGACGTTCTGTGAATTGGCCAGACTTATATAAATAGAGAACCAATTCTTAAATCCACAACGTATTGATGCACACCGGAAGGCCGAGCTAAGAAACTCTGCCAAGTCCAAGAATTTACACTCTGTAACTCAACCAGCGATCACACTAATCCAGTGCTGTTGCGAGTGCAACTGTTAAATCATATTATAAAGATTTTGATTGAAATGATTTTAAAGTAAACCAAAAAAGTGTTTTTGGCTTCAGTTTAATGTTCCTATTATTTTAAGGTAAATAGTAACTTTCTAAACCGAGCTAAATATTTTTTTTTCATTCTACTCTTTCCTGCATCTCTGTCTCTTCCCACTCTCTCCACTGCACGTCTCCAGGCATGGTATGCACTTCTTCGAGTTATGAGCAATGCTTTTGTAGGTTGCTGTTTTGGAGAGACTTGGTATTGTTGTTAGTAATGTTCAACTTAGGAGACAAATCCTGTAAAGGGTAATGTCGAAACTCGAGTCTTGTTCTAAGTTAACATGATCTTTATTTTTGTCGAACTATCTGCATTTGTGTTTCATACAGAGGTGGCTACTGCTATTTTTTGGTGCCAAAAAGCTTCGGCTGAGTTTACGAAGGAAGTATCTATCGTAAAAAATAGACCATTAGAGGGAAGCCACAAACATTTTTCTAATTTAACAAATTTTTGTTAATTTTTTTTAATTAAAAATTTTTTTTTTTAAATTAAAATTTTTAAAAAAACAAATTTAATTAAAATACATAATCCTGCCATTCTAGATCCGATCCTTTTAACTTGATTTGAATTGATTTTTAGAAAACCCCATCTTTCTCACTTTGCAATTTTCGAGTGCGGATGGTTTCCAGGAATATGCTTTTACCAAATGCGTGGGTTTAGAAATCTATGTTTTTCGGGTTCAAACTGCCTTCGGAGATGTTTTTACCAAGAATATGAGCCCATAGACTCATTTGTCTTACTTTTGATTATTTACTTGAACTTGTCGTTTTGACCAATTGTTTTTAATCGAGATAATGAAAAATGTGATTTAAATACTTAGATCTTTGACCATAACAGCTTTGACAGTAAAGTACAATAAGTAGCAAATTATGTCAAAAAACACTTGTGCAACTTAAATTAACTCAATGGAGGGGGGGGACTTACCTTATAAAAACAACCAATACAGGATACGTATTCCAAATTTACGGCTATCCGAACTTTTTTACCCAAATATTTAAATGTTCTATCAGTTAATCTGTACCACGAATTTCACTTTTTCCTATATACCATTGGAAAGTGGACAATTTTTAAGTAGATTAAAAAAAAATTCGGTGGATTAGCCATTAGTTTTCGAAAAATCAGCATTTAAATATAGAAAATTTTACATATAAAATCCCATATAAAAATTAGTGGAAAGAGCCAAATTAATGTAAATTAATTAATTCATTTTATGATGAATCCGTGATTTGTCGTGGTTGCGCCAGCCAAAACTGACCCTTTGCAGCTCTCCGCTGCGCTCCGAGCTCTTCTGGCCGTTTTGACTGGTGAATTTTAAAATTCTATTTTAAAATTTAAAAACAAATGTAAAAAATTTTTTTTTATTAAATTGCTTTTTTTGGCTGATAATTTAATTTCCCTGACTTATTAGCACTACAAATAAGAAATTCCCTGACTTTTCCCTGACAAAATTGGGAAAATTCCCAATTCCCTTACTTTTCTAGATTTTCCAGGTTTTCCAGACGAGTGGGAACTCTGAATATTACATAATACTTGAATGGTATTTATTAAGGTAAAAGTAGACAAAGAATAGTATATTCTGTAACAAGCTAGGAATTGGCACATTCTGTACGAGGGGAAAGAGTGTCACCCAAGCCGTAAGGCGAGGGTTACGATCCACGAGTGCAAAATAGTCATTCCAAACGAGTTGCAGACTATATACTTTCTATACGACTGATGCACAGCCCTAATATATTTCTTGTAATATGCGAACACAAATTTCACAGTTGGCGTTATAAAACCGGTAAAACAACTTGTTAATAGATGTCACTACCAAGTTCTAATATTTCTAGATGTGAGAATATAGCCATTCTGTAACGGATGTTATAGAATGAAATATTCTGTAACAGGTGGGACGAATGTGTATTTTCTGAAGTAAAAATTGAAACAGAATGTTCGTATTCTGTAATAGTTGTATAGAAACATTTCTTCTTAGCTTATTAGTAGGAGGAAAGCACAGACCTAATACACCAGATTTCTTTTTATGATATTTTCATGGATTTCGGTAGATTTCCCCGGAGTTCCTAAAATTTCTCCAGATTTCCTAAATTTTCTTGGATTTTCTTTTGCATTGTTTCATAATATCCTTTTAGTTAAAAAGCAAGATTATCTGTAATTTGTAAGATTTCCATAAGTTTTCTTAGATTTTCTAAGATTTCCCTTCACTTGTACAACAAATTTCCCTAGTGGTTTCCTCTTCGGTTTATTATGAATCACGACTAGTGTCGGCAGCTAAGATCGACTAAAAATTCCTTCACAATCGACCGGTCAATCGTGATCGACCTGTGCCCACCTCTGGTATATAGCAATAAGTGAAATTCGTGGTACTTTTATAAAAAAAATTTGATATGGCAGACATAATGGGTACTAAGCAAGTTAACCTGGTTCACAAATTTTTAAATTGTCTAACGAAATTGTGGTAGTTTACGGCGAAAAATTAATATAAACCTTAAATTTTGTGTATCATTCTAAATTTTTGGTAAAAGATGTCGAAAACTGTTTCCATAAGAGCATAGCCGCTTCATGGCATGTTTTCATGTTATATTTTTATATTTACAAGTATTTTTGAGCATAAATTGTTCTCTAAAATGGCGATTCTAATAATTAGACAGTTAATCTCTGGACTAATCCATTTATCAAACACAACGATATGATATTAACAGTTCCACTCCTGAAATACAACTGTGGCTGGCTGCCTATAAACAACACATTGATGCACCTATTCCAAATACAGACTGATGTAAAAAATTTAAAGCTTTGAAATTGATTATTTCCGAAATTAGAAGGTTTAACCTCTTCATTTTAATGTTAGCTTTGAAATACTACAATTGTTATTGTATCTGTAAAAACCTGGAGGCAGTATAAAGTATTGTGAGAATCAGTACATTTTATTATTGCAATGCGGTCCAGAGGCTAGGTCATAAGTGTAGATTGTAAAACTTATCACCTAAAAACGATCTACGGACAGTGGGGTTACAAACAATCATGTATATGTAGGTAACGAAAATCTCAATTTTACTATTCAAAAAATTTTTAAGTTTAATTTCTAATTATTTTTTATTAAGCTTTTTAAGATATTTAAGGCTTCTTAAATAAATCAGGTGCAGTGCTATCCAGTATCCTAGTTCAGATTTTGGTTAATACCTAAAAGAAAATTAGAAATGACAATAAATATACTATTATTAGTTTGCTAAAGTACCTAGTTTGAATCTGAGGATGGTTTAAACATTTTCATGACCGTTTTCGTGCTTGATTACCATCAGTAACTAAATATTAAAATAGGATTACAGACAAGATTACAGACATTCCTCTATCCGGAGGATTTTCCGGAAAATACAGAAATAAAATAAATGTCAGTTTTCTGTAAAGCTCGCATATCTTATAATGAAATTTTTACCTTACGGCAAATTTCCACCACACCTGGAATAGAACTTTTCCAGTAACAATTTAGTGGCGATGCCCTGATAGAAATGAAAACTAGCTCTCCTTTTAATAACGGAGGCAAAAGAGAGCTGGTTGGAAAAATCAAAGAAATTGCTTTCTCTCTCGTTCCAATGAAATATAATATCGGCTACAACGATTAAACAAGAACTCGTAACCACTTGCCTTATTCATATTATCGCTAATAAAAGGACAAGTAGGCCACCAAAAGTAAAAAAATCACTTTGTATCCCTAATGACTGCGACGCTGCGTTGAATAGCAAAACCTCGATCTCAACAAATCCGTGGTAAACACGATTTAATATCGATTTAAAAAATATCGGTGAGATAAAACTGAACTTTCAACACAAACGCCAAATCGAAATTTGACTTGATCACTCGAGCTCTCAATCAAATCCGACATTCGTGGTTTTACCGCCGGCTTAGCGTATCATGCGCAAAGAGACATAGACGCACGAAAAAACATGGGCGCCGCACAAAACAATATTGCAGTGCAATAAATTGTTACAATCTTCAAACAACCATCCATATGCGGTAAAGCAACTTTTTCAGAAATCCCTAAGGTCGCTAAACCAGCCAATCAAACGATTTAGTTAATTTGTACTATACTTAAATTTACGTTGATTTTGTACAGGTTTCCCTAGTCAAACTTTTCTTAATTTCAACAAAAGTTATGCAGAATCTTTTGGAAGCTGTTGCAAGTTTAATTTCTTATAAATGCTACGAACATTCTTAATAGATTGCATTTTTTCATAGCTAAGACAACATAAACAATTTTCTATTAGAAAAATTAAATGCTATTAAACCTAAATCGAAAAACAAATACGACGGTGTCTTGTAACGATTAACTACTTCTAACTTATTTATTTAATATTTTATTAAAATTGATGGTTGTTATCAAACTTTCTTCTGATGAAACCATCAGAAAATTTTATAAGTGTATATGCTACGCAGGTATCGGAAAGTTTTAACTATGCCATTGCGTCTGTTTGATATCTATCTTAAAATGGGTAAGAAATAAGAAATGTTTGCGTGGGAAACATTTGAAACTTTTCCGTAATATTTCAAAGCAAATAAGACCGCTTTAGTAGTAGGTTTGCTAATTTATTTCAAGCGCCAGGTTTTTCTTCATTGTTGTTATCCTTGCTATGTATAGCGCCAACAACGTCAGCCAACGATATGGTTAGTACACCCGGGAAGAAGTTCTAGATACCCATTACAGTTTTCAATTTCATAAAACTTTTTGAAATTAAAAATTTCAAACTTATTTTTAATTTAACTGTCTTTATAATTAATTCTACAACCATTTTAATTTTCTTAGAAATAAAACTTTACGGTAAACATTTTCTTTACAATTAAGTTTGCTATAAAAATTGCTGGAGTTGAAAAGCAAATATTAATACTTGGTAGTATTACTTCTAATTATACTTACTGTCATAATTTCTATTTACTCTATCTATTTGCAAGGATCTTTTCAGGAAGCAATTAATTTTTTCAAAATAAAATTCATTCGATATTTTATTTACATTAATATATTGATCAAGTAAAAATACATTTTATTGACTATTGTTAAAGAATTGTAGGCAACCCACACAACAAGAGTTTCTGTTTCTAAAATCCAAAGAAAATTTTTGCAACAGAAAATTTGCCGCAGTTCTTTATGCAAAGTGAGAACTTTTATTTCGATGAGGGTTAAATTAGGGTGCTGAGTTTATCGAACCCTGCTGGTTAACAGGATTTTAAAATTCCCTCTTTCTCAAATTCCAATAAAACTAAAAATTATTTCCAGACTTAACTAACTATAAAAGAAAAGAAGTTGCAATGAAATACAAAACTATATGTAAAGCATATTGCCATGAGACGCGTCCTACAAGTGCAAGGGACTTCCATGACCCTGCAAATTGTGCAGAGAGTCATGGAAGCCTGGGGCCAAGCTTAAACCTAAATTAAATTTCTAATTTTAAAATTTGTACTTAAATAATTTTAACTTTTATCCCTATTTTTATTTTGAAATCATGTTATTTTTGCGTACCCGACCAAAACCAAATCCATAACATTTAAACCGATTGACCTATTGGAGGAAAGAAATCTGATAAATTATGGGATGCTGGAACTCACAACCAGAAGATCTGGAATAACAAATTAACAGAGTCAGTTAATCTTAGAAGATTAAGATTAAAGTCAATTAAGTGCTTCCAAACCATTGCAAATTTTGATTTTGAATTTGATTTCCAAACAGAATACAGTCATGTCAGTCCACCAATAGTCATGTGTTATCTGACTCAAAGGTTCATATGCAATCACCGACCGTCGGGGAATTTTATTTATGTGCATCCACGAAAAAGTTTGTAAGCGGCTGACCGAAGAAGATTAGCAAAAGGTTTCTAAATTTCCTAAATTAACTTATTTTTTGTTCAAACGTTTTCAACTGTGTTTACTATTGTTTAATTTTTATTTAATCCTGTTTTATATTTTGTCGTAGTTTACAACCGCTGGATCTTTTTAAGCCTCACTTAGATTTGTTCTATGGGTTTGCTGGACGCCAAATCTATATGATTAGTAATTCTTTTTTTTATTTGTTTTGTTAGTTAATCTTTTTATGTAATTCAAATAAAAAGATTTTGATTTTAGAACTTGAGTTTATATATACCGGGTGCTGAATTAGTTAGCCGAACATAGGAAATTAACATGTAAAAACTTATTTATGCAAATTCCTGCTTCCCTAAACTACGAATGATAAGATCATTAGATTTCACCTAATGTTTACTTAAAAAGCCAAAAAATGCCTTTGATATTGTTAAAAGTTTCAATTATCGAACTGGCCATGAAAGTTTCCATGGTAATTATTTTGGAAAATAGAAATTAAATTGAATTTATTCCATAGCCAGTCTGATAAATCAAAATTTTAACAATTTCAAAATCATTTTTTGACATTTCATTCGTAGTTTATGTTTCTGCATTATTTTTGTGTTTTTCATTTTTACTCTAAAATAATTAGGGAAGCAGGAATTTGCATAAATAAGTTTTTACATGTTAATTTCCTATGTTTGACTAACTCATTCAGCACCCGGTATATAATATATTGTAATGATATTTTGTGAAAAAAACAAATTTTCCACAAAACCACCCCTCCACTTCTTTTTTGCTCCGGCTAGTTCAGGTGTTTTAAAAAAATATCCGCGTAAATGCAATTCTTAATTTCAATTTTATAAAATGGAAAATCGGCGTCCACCTTCATGTGGTGATAACCCACCAGGCCACACTATTGCTTTAAACACACGTTCCTCCGAACGAATTTTCAACTTCCCAAATTTACAATAATTAAAAATCTCCAACATCCAAATCCAAAAAATCAAATTTTCTCACCAATGAGTAACGGATCCAATTTCGAAATCACACACTCAAATCGAAATAATAAATTCTCTTACCAAAAATATTAATAATTTATTTACTTAAATAAATCAATCCACACAATTTCAAATCAATCTAGCAAAACATGCCAAAAACTGGCCAAAATACTCAAAAATTTCGAGAGCGCGGCGGATCTGTCTATCTCCAATTCATCTTCATTTTCGGCACTACATTAATTTCTTTTTCCGTTATTCCAATTTTTGCTTTTATAATCCATCTCCAAATTTCCAATTTTACAATCCAAAATTTTATTTTTAATGTCCAAAATTTCATTTCCATTTTTTAATATTTTAGGTAAGTTTTCATTTTTAAATTTAACATTATTCTCCTCCAAATTACTTAATTTTTTATTATTTAAATTTTTAAAACTTTCATTTTCGTCTTCACAATCCAAATCTTTGTTTTCCAAAATAATATCAAAATTTTCTTCTTCAAAATTTAAATTTTCCAAAATAACCAAATTATTTAAATTTCCCATTTCATTTCCAATTACCAAATCTTCATTTTCAGAACTAACATCAAATTTTTCTTCTTCAAAATTTAAGTTTTTGTTTTTAGAAACCATCTTTTCAAATTTTTTAACCTCTTCCTCTATTTTTCTTTCCAACGACATTCTAGTATTTTTTATTTCCTCTTTAATTTCACTTTTTATTTCTTCGCTATTGGTTTTTAATGCTTTCCTGAATTGATCACCACTATTTTGAATTGATGGATTGATTGATTGATTTGTAGCTTTAAATGATTGTTTCATATTAATACTCTGCAAATTCAAAATCCTCATTATAACTTCCATAGTCACCCCTCCTGTTTTTTGTTCCCTTTACATTTCCAATTACTTGAATATTCCACCAAGAACATGCGAAACTATCCCCGGGTCAAAGGCGAGTTCCAAAATTGTGATTTTTTTGTAAGCCCCACGTTCTGGCGCCAATTTATTTTCCAATAATATCTTTGGTTCTCCAAATAAAATAATTTTAAATTATTGGCGTCTAACAAAATTTTTATATTAAATTTTCTAAATGGAAAAATAGATTTCAAATTCATGTGGTGATAAGTCGCCAGGCCACACTATCTCTTCAGCACACGTTCCCTTCAACAAATTTTTAACTTTCCAAATTTACAATAATTAAAAATCTCCAACATCCAAATCCAAAAAATCAAATTTTCTCTCCAATGAGTAACGGATGTAATCTCAAAAATACACACTCAAATCGAAATAATAAATTCTCTTACCAAAAATAATAATAATTTATTTACTTAAATAAATCAATCCACACAATTTCAAATCAATCTAGCAAAACATGCCAAAAACTGGCCAAAATACTCAAAAATTTCGAGAGCGCGGCGGAATACATCCGCTCTCGATACCCGCGTTGGCAAAAAGCCCCTTCCCTAACAAAAATTCCCACCAACTCAAAATATTACGCGCTTCATTTCAAATTCAAAAATTATTTAGAAAATTAAATAAACTTACAAAAATTAACAAAATAAACAAATTCTTCGCAATAATATAAAAAAATCAAATTTGATGTGTTTTTTTTAAAGATATTATAGCGTTTTTAACTGCCGTGGTCATTACGCATGTTTACATGTTATTATATATTATAGGTATTTGTTAGGGTAGTTTATAGTATTCTTCGATTTAATTCACAGTCCATTATAAATTTCATCAATTTTTTTATCGCCTCTTCGTTGTCTGCTAAAATGTCACTAATTTCATTTCCAAGGCCAGCCCGTTTTCGCTTCTCTTCATATAGTTGACATTCTACCAAGAGATGCCTTATTGTTATATTTACTTTGCATATCTCACATTTCGGGGGTTGATCTTTTGTTAATAGGTGTGCATGGGTAATTTTGGAATGTCCTGTTTTAAGTCGGGTTAGAATTATCTCTTCAAGTCTTTTGGATCTGTTCGATGTTTGCCATTCCGCGTGTTGATTTTGAACTTCTCTTAATTTATTATGTTGCAGGGTATTCCAAGTAGTCTCTGTTTGTTTTTTAATACTTTCTTTGATTAGATGTTGGATATCTCGGCTGGTTGTGATAGGTAAGATTTGTTGATTGAGATGTGCATCTGCTGCGGCAGCATCTTGATGTTGTTGTTGCATGACTTTTAATAAAAATATGAATAAAAATAAATGCACCATGGAAACGCACAATTTTTACAATTTATGTTATTCTAGTCAAAATAAAGTGACATTTATCCGTTCTTTTTACCAAGAATTTTACTACATACATATTGAAACACCACAATATACCGGGTGCTGAATGAGTTAGCCGAACATAGGAAATTAACATGTAAAAACTCATTTATGCAAATTCCTGCTTCCCTAATTATTTTAGAGAAAAAATGAAAGACACAAAAATAATGCAGAAATATAAACTACGAATGATAAGAGCATTAGATTTCATCTAACTTTTACTTAAAAAGCCAAAAAATGCTTTTGAAATTGTTAAAAGTTTCATTTATCGGACTAGTCATGAAAGTTTCCATGGTAATTATTTTGGAAAATATAAATTAAATTGAATTTATTACAAGGCCCGTGCGATAAATGAAAATTTTAACAATTTCGAAAGCATTTTTTGACCTTTTAGGTAAAAGTTCGATGAAATCTAATGGTCTTATCATTTGTAGTTTACATTTCTGCATTATTTTTATGTCTTTTATTTTTTCTCTAAAGTAATTAGGGAAGCAGGGATTTGCATAAATAAGTTTTTACATGTGAATTTCCTATGTTCGGCTAACTCATTCAGCACCCGGTATAATAAATAATTGATTAAGTGTTTTTATAGCTATTTCCAACCTGAAAAATGATGTTTTTAATTTTTTTCCGGAAATATTAAATGAATATTTAAACTTTATATCAAAATATACTAGTAAATACAAAATTAATAATAACTAATAACCCCTATTACCGGAAATCAGTACAAAAAACGTTTGTTTTTATAGCTATTTCCACCACTGTAGTTGTTATTTTGATCCTCTGGTTACCAAAACCCAGCATCCCGGTTTATATAATTTAATTACTTTCATTAGTCGATAATAACTTCCAACTTAATTATTTTAAATTTGTTACATGGTACACATGCACGCAGTTTCCTTATTCATCCGGATTTGCTTCAAATATTTCTCAACATAACCCTTGGTCGTAGGTCAAATTTTTCTCCTCGGTTTGGAATTTCTTGGGTTAAATGTACATTTTGCTATGAGTTGTCATCATAAATGCCGGTGCAGAATGGTTGTGGCGCTTAAAATTAAAATTAAAAATAAAAACTTAAAATTATTCCCAAATGTAGAAATTATTTTAGTGGCAGCTTGTAATTCAACTTCTAGGCTCCTCTGCGTAATTTGCAGGGCCTTTCGCCATGTAATTAATAAATGTGTTTTTATTTGGGTAATCTTTGGGTCACATTTTATAATAGTAGGTATAGTGTGTTTCAATTTAAATGGAATTTAAAAAAGTCACATATAAAATTATTTTCATATAAGAACGTATAAACTTTGCCACTTAAAACTTTTCAAACATCAATTTTAATTTTTGTTTGTTAAATTATGAATATTTTGTTTATTTTTATTATGCTATTCAATTTTGTAAATAATTTTCGAAGTTTGTAATATTTTAAGTTGGCAACAATTTTTGTGGGAGAAGGGGCTTTGTCCGTTTTGAAGCTGCACGAAGCGGACGTTTTGCCGGAAAGATCGTGTCCGGTGAAATTCAAATTTTATAATTTGCGTCCCTAGTTTGGGATTTTGTGATTGATTTAAAACAATAAAATTATTTTGCATTAATTTGGAAGTCGTCCGAGAGTTTGGACGAAATTGATTTTTTTTGAGAGTGAGTTTGGGTTTGGATCATCGATAAAGTTGGATCCGTTAATTAATTATTTCATCGATAGTAAAATTGGAGAATTTATACAAAAAAGTTGATTGGTTTTCAAATATATTTTTTGTTAAATTGGAAGGAAACGAAAATTTGTAGAAACGCCGAGCAGCTGCAACGATAAGTGACGCTAGTGGTTATCGTTCCATTTTTAAATAGGTACGAGGTTTATTTTGAAAATTTATTTTGATTGCATTTGAATGGAAGTATTTTATGGATTACTTTTGTTAAGTGCATTTTGAATATTTGCACCCGACGCTTCGCCGGCGCCGTTAACTTATTATTGGACAATAGACATTTTTCTTTTGTGCATTATTGTTTCACCTGTTGGGATTTTCCCCAGCAGGTATCAGCATATTTTTATTGTTAAAGTCGGACCAAAGAAACCCTTTGGTCCTCAGTTTACATATTTGTTTCGACATAATAAGAACTCGGAGTTCACACTGCAAGAACTCCAATTTGTATATAATTATTGTAAATATTTGTTAAGTTGTTATTTATCAATTAAAACTAGTGAGAAGCCAAAATAATTATTATTGTTTATTATAAGCCAAGAAGCAAACAACATATTTTGGTGACCCCGACGTGATAGTGCATGCAAGAGAGAATTTATCGGTGTATATCAACAGTACTTGATCACACACATTTTTGTAAGTTACTTCATTTTTGTGCATTCTATCTGGTGACCCCATCCAAGAAAACTTAACAAATTCTACATTAAAACGAATTCCACACACGTGCCGATGTCCTCGTGGTCGAATTGAAAGACAGGTCCGGAGTCGACAGCAATCAAACGTGCAAGTTCCACTACGCAATTTGTTGGTAAAAACTATAAGGTTAGTGCATTCCTTTATTATCCTGCCAATATTCCTTATTTAGTTAATATTACTACTTGTGTTAATAGACGTTTTTTGCAATAGACAAACCTCCTAATTTTCATTGCTTCATTTATCATAATTTTTAAATTATTATAATTTTCATTTTTAATTATGGCCACTATTGCCGAATTAAAGGTAAAAAAAAAGGTAAACGTGGTAACGTTAAATCACGTATTACTAAATTTCACAATCATTTAGCTAGTTTAAAGGAAATTACTGATATTGCCCTATTACAACTAGAACTTCGTTTATCAAAAATTGTACCGTTATTTGAAGAATTCGATGATATTCAAACTAACATAGAACTGCTTGATGATGAAAGCACTACTCATGATAACGAACGTGATACATTTGAAAATTCCTACTTTGAGGTAGTCGCTCATGCTAATAAATTAATTCGCGACAATCAAAAGGTGCCAGAAACCGCGAGGTCTTGTCCTACGGGAGTTTTACACGACTCGAATATTTCTCAATTTAAAAAAAATGTACGCCTGCCGGTTTTAGAATTAAAATCATTCAATGGTGCTTACGAGAGCTGGGTGTCATTTTACGACACATTTATGTCTCTAATTCATGACGATCCCGATCTACCCGACGTTCAAAAATTCCATTATTTGAAATCATCTTTGAAGGGAGATGCTCTCCGACTCATAGACTCATTACCGGTGACTAATGTTAACTACACCACCGCTTGGACGTTGTTACGCGATCGGTACAATAATAAGCATTTAATAATAAATAATCATGTTAAAGCTCTTTTAAGCACTCCTTCATTAGCTAAGGAATCTCTAATCGGTTTGCGTCAACTGCTTAATGATACTTCGACAAATTTAAGCGCTCTCAAAGCTTTAGATCAACCGGTGGACCAGTGGTCAACGTTATTAATTCACATAATAACTCAAAAACTGGATTCCTTAACACTACGCGATTGGGAAGGTACAAATGAAAACGCCTCTGACATGCCTACGATGTCAGAATTAATAGAGTTTCTGGAAACGCGTTGCAGAATGCTTGAGAAGTGTAAGCAAACCAAACAAGCTTTAGTAGAACCACGTTCAATTTATAAACGCGACAAAGTCGTAGCCAATATTGCTACTTCTAATTCTTCGTGTACTAGCTGCGGTTCCAATCATAATATTAGTAATTGCAATACATTTTTAGATCTCCCGATTCAGGAGAGAATTCAGAGAGCTCGTGAATTGCGTCTCTGTATCAATTGCCTACAAAAAGGTCACTCTAATAGATTTTGTAAGTCTTTAAAATGTAAAAAATGCCGCAAGTCTCACAACACTTTGCTCCATTTAAACATTGATAATGTTCAATCACCCCCCCTCTTACCTACGGTTCCGAACATTTCTGAGCGCACATCTGCACCCAACTTAGTAATAAATCAGGAATCAGCAGCAGTTACTTCTCACACGGTATGTGGGCTCTCCACTCATTGTATACTCTCTACCGTTATAATTAAGGTAAAAGACAACAAAGGCATTTTCACAGAAGTCAGAGCACTTTTAGATTCGGGATCTGAATCAAGTTTTATTTCGGAAGGTCTTTGCGCCAAATTGAACTTACCAAAATCAAAGGTGTCTATTTCTGTAACTGGAATAAACCAAGTGGAATCTAAACTTTCTCACAAAACCGTAGTAAACATTCGGTCGCGAATCAACGCTTTCAATATAGATCTTCACTGCTTCACTGTGCCTCGAGTAACGGGCAGCATTCCATCAGTCACTTTCGATCGTTCTCTGCTAAATATTCCTAGCGATATAAAGCTTGCAGATCCCACCTTTCACATATCAAACAATATTGACATTCTCATTGGTGCGGATCTTTTTTGGAATATTTTATGTATCGGTCAAATCAGATTGGGCAAAAACAAACCAATCCTTCACAAAACTCTTTTTGGTTGGGTACTAGCTGGACCCATGTCTTCCATACCGCACATAAATTCTGCATCGGTTACATGTAATTTCACAATGAAAACTTCTATAGAAGACCAGCTCGCTAAATTTTGGGAAATTGAAGAATTACAAGCATCTCAGCCTTTATCAATCGTAGAGAAATTATGCGAAGACAATTTCTCCAAAACTACTATTCGAGATAACAACGGTCGTTTCACAGTTACTATACCCTTCAATGAATCTATCTCGCGCTTAGGGGAATCTCGCCAACCTGCACTAAACCGCTTTCTGTCATTGGAACGCAAACTGGAGAAAAATCGCGCTCTCAAACTCCAATACGTCTCTTTCATGAAGGAATATAAAGATTTAAGTCATATGAAACAAGTCGACGAACGCGAGCCTATCAAAGGCATTTGCTATTATTTTCCACATCATGCTGTGATTAAAGATACTAGCATAAGTACGCGATTAAGGGTCGTTTTCGATGGTTCAGCACCTACATCTTCGGGGTTATCTATCAATGACGCACAGCTAGTTGGTCCTACTATTCAAGGTGACCTATTAGCAATTGTTCTTCGTTTTAGACAACATCGCTTTGTTCTTGTCGCGGATATTGCCAAAATGTATAGGCAAATTCGAGTTAACGCCAATCAGCGATCTTTACAAAGAATACTATGGCGCGATAACCCCACTGCTCCAATATTATGCTATGAGCTGTCAACGCTGACGTATGGGACTTCATCAGCTCCATTCTTGGCAATAAGGTGTTTGCACCAAGTTGCACAGGAAAATATTGCCACCTATCCTTCCGAATCAGCAATCATTCTGAAAGATTTTTACGTAGACGATCTGCTCACTGGGGCCAATTCAATTGAAGAGCTTCGGGTTATTAAATCAAATCTTATTCATATATTAAGTACTGCCTGTTTTCAACTACGTAAATGGCGATCAAATAGTCCACAATTGGTCGAAGCGGTCGATCATGATTCTGAGCTATTACAAATTGGCGATTTCGACGCAAAGGCTTTAGGTCTCTGGTGGAACTCATTTTTCGATATCTTTAAATTCTTTATCGAAGCGCGTAACCCAAATCAATCGATTACCAAACGCATGATTTTATCGACTACGGCTCAAATCTTTGATCCGCTTGGCATTCTTGGACCAGTAACTGTAATAGCAAAGTCCATCTTACAAAGGCTTTGGTCATTAAAAATAGATTGGGACGAATCTTTACCGTCCGACCTTCATACAAAGTGGATTCATTTTCGGAACGGTTTGCAATCAATAAATGACTTAATAATTCCTCGGCACGTCATGTGCGAAAATCCGACGGAAATTCAACTTCACGGTTTTTCAGACGCTTCCGAGATGGCATACGGCGCTTGCATCTATACCCGTACCATGGATGCCCACGGCGACGTTCACGTTTCTCTTTTATGCGCCAAATCTAGAGTCGCACCGTTGAAAAATTTAAATATTCCGCGCCTTGAATTATGTGGTGCTCTTCTTCTTGCCAATCTCCTTGATAAAGTTGTCAAATCATTAAATGTGACATTTCATTCAGTTTTCCTCTGGACCGATTCGACCATTGTTTTAGGTTGGTTAAATAAATCTTCACACACATGGAAAACTTTCGTCGCAAATCGAATAGCACAAATTCAGACCTTGACCAAAATAGGTGACTGGCATCACGTTCGCAGTAGCGACAATCCAGCCGATTTGATCTCACGGGGTGTGTATCCGCAAGAGCTACTTACTTCCACGTTATGGTGGAGCGGTCCAACTTGGCTATCGGAAAACCATGAACTTTGGCCGTCATTGGATACTAGTTGCATTCGCGATAACGACCTTCCGGAATTTAAATTAGCTCCCTCCAATGTGTTATCAATACAAATCTCCGGATTTGATTTGTTCGAACGCTATTCACGTCTTATTAAGTTACAAAGAGTCACGGCTTACTGCTTAAGGTTTAAACACAATTGCTTGAATCAAGGTAATCGTTTGCGGGGATCTCTTACAACAAGTGAACTAAACAATTCATTAAACAGTTTAATAAAATCATGTCAGGCGCACGCCTTTACAGATGAACTAAATCATTTGGTAACAGGAAAACCTTTGAAAACTAATAGTAGACTGTTAACGCTGCACCCCTTTGTTGATGCGCTAGGTCTCATGCGCGTAGGTGGACGGCTGCTTCATTCAAACTTCGATGTAAATAAAAAACATCCCGTTGTGTTGCCGGCAAAACATCCGTTTACACTATTAATAGCGCGACATGAGCATATACGTTTGCTCCACGCTGGCCCACAGGCCATGCTAGCTTCATTGCGAGAACGATTTTGGCCACTTTCTGGACCGTCTTTATGTAAAAAAATTGTAAACAAATGCATCCACTGTTTTCGCGTACGGCCTACTAATTCGGAACCCATTATGGGTAACCTACCGAAATCGCGGCTCACGCCCACTCGACCTTTTTCAGTTTGCGGTGTTGATTATGCAGGTCCGTACATTATTAAAGACCGAAAGAGCCGAGGATGTAAAACTTCCAAGGCTTACCTTTGTATCTTCGTTTGCTTCTCGACTAAGGCTGTTCATATAGAATTAGCTCCGGATCTGAGTACAGACTCATTTTTGAATATTTTTAAACGTTTCACGGCTCGACGCGGTTTTTGTACTGATATATATTCAGATAACGGGACAAATTTTGTAGGAGCGAATAACGCCTTAAGCGAGTTAGTTGATAAATTACAAAACGATCAATTCAAAAAAGAATTTTTTCATTACATGACTCAAACGGCTATACGTTGGCACTTTATACCAGCTAGATCTCCCACTTTCGGTGGTCTCTGGGAAGCTGCAGTAAAATCTGCCAAATTTCATGTAAAGCGGGTTATAGGAGACACAATTCTCACTTTTGAACAACTATATACGCTATTAACGCAAGTAGAGTCCTGTTTGAATTCTCGTCCTCTAACCCCACTGTCCAGCGATCCATCCGACCTTACCGTTTTAACTCCTGGCCATTTCCTTATTGGACAACCTCTTTGTGCACTGCCTCAAATGGACTTGCAAGAAATACCTGTAAATAGGCTGTCCAATTACCAGCATCTACAGCAAATGGTGCAACATTTTTGGAAACGTTGGTCCACGGAGTACCTATGTCAGTTGCAACAGCGATCGAAACGGACACGTCAGAACATACCAATTGACATAGGTATGTTGGTTTTATTAAAGGAAGACAACCTCCCCCCCCTCAAGTGGCTCATGGGACGTGTCAGCGAACTTCATCCCGGTAAAGATGGTGTGATCCGCGTCGTAAGCATAAAAACTTCAAGTTCCATAGTGCGACGTGCCGTGTCCAAAGTTTGCGTGTTACCCACAGACAATTAGTGCAACTACCTATAAACTATCATATTTACTTAGTGTTTTTTGTACTTTGAAAGGCGTTCCTTTCAAGGCGGGCGGTATGTTAAGTGCATTTTGAATATTTGCACCCGACGCCTCGCCGGCGCCGTTAACTTATTATTGGACAATAGACATTTTTCTTTTGTGCATTATTGTTTCACCTGTTGGGATTTTCCCCAGCAGGTATCAGCATATTTTTATTGTTAAAGTCGGACCAAAGAAACCCTTTGGTCCTCAGTTTACATATTTGTTTCGACATAATAAGAACTCGGAGTTCACACTGCAAGAACTCCAATTTGTATATAATTATTGTAAATATTTGTTAAGTTGTTATTTATCAATTAAAACTAGTGAGAAGCCAAAATAATTATTATTGTTTATTATAAGCCAAGAAGCAAACAACAACTTTTATGATAATTTTTTGGATTTTTAAACAAGATTTTGAACGAGCTAGCCGGTGCAAAACAAAAATAAGTTTGGAATACGTAGTTAGTTTTTTTCCGAAGTTCCACCACAATGTACTGCAATGAATTTTGAGTCGAAATTTAAAATACAATATTATTTCAAACTTCCAAAGTCCAAATTAATCACTGTAATCATGAGACCCTAAAAAATTAATTTTTTTAAAATTATTCTTCAAAATTAACAGTCATAAAAAAAATTTCAATTCAAATAAAAATAATAAAAATAAAATATAATATACAAGTATATACTAAAATGTATTATGTTTACTTTTGTACTTATTGATATGTTTATCTTTAATTAAAGTCTTTGAAGATGGCTTCCAGTTAATGGGCCGAAACGTCGACAAATAGTCAATTAGTTTTTGTTTTGCGTTTCCAGTATCCCAAGATTATTTTCTAATAAAATATAATTCCGTTCGACCAATTTTTAAATCCAAATCCAAATTGAAATTTTGTAATAAATGGTTTTTGGAAAAGCCAAACTTTAAAGTAATTTATTTAATTATCCTAACTATTAACTATGATTCTAGGAATTGTTGGACAACATTTGTTCGACTAGCAGTTATTCGACGACTTGGGATTTTATAAGACATAAATGCTACATTTGTTTTTTTGATATATTACCTACATTTTTAGAGATAAGTCTTAGTTGAAGTTTCTAAGGGGAAAAGTTGATTTATTCCTTTTTGAAACGAAATATGTAAGAGTTCCTAAGGGAATAAGTAAAAGTATCACTTTTGACTGATCGATCAATTGGACTGTGATAACAATTAAGGTCATTGCTATCAGAGGAGCATATCAACTTGCCGGTTGTGTAGTAAATTCATACAAGATTTACCTCCAGCAAGTAAAAGGAACTAACTTTTTAATCAAATTCTTACGCAGATCAAAATAAAAATGGGTAGTACATGATGCCAATATATTTCACAATTTAAAAAAATCATCTTGGTCTCCAGATAATCCACCATTCAAGTGTCAAAGTTCGGTCACAATCACAAAAAAAAAGGATTTTCCAATTTATTATCCTAGAGATTGGTATCAGTTAATAAGATGTACTGGTAAGAAGAACTCTTTTAAAGCCATCGAAATGATAAGAAAATTTTTATTTTTGTACACCAGATTTTCTTTTAGGACATTTTCTTGAATTTCTCTAGATTTCCCTGGATTTTCTAAAATTTCTCCAAATTTTTTAAAATTTCTTTGGGTTTTCTCTTGGATTGTCTTATGATTTCCTTTCGAAAAAGTTGAAAAAGCAAGATTATATGTAATATCTAAAATATGCTTTGATTTCCTTAGATTTCCTAAAATTTGCTAGATTGTCTAAGATTTCCTTAGATTTTCTCAAATTTCCCTTTACTTGTATGTACATCAAATTTCCTAAAATTTCTTTGGGTTAGTACTAGTACTACATTTAGTAATTCATTACTTCTTGTAGAAAATAATGAAACTTACTAAGTACTTTACAGCATTAGGATAAATCTTAGGTATTAACCAGCGCTTATCTTTGGTGCTTCATTATTATTGATTGATTATTAATTATTGATAATATTATTTATACATTTTATTAGGTATGTTTTTCTATTGCTTTGGTGTATAAACTATGCACTTTCTGAATAGTACTTTATTAAAACCAATTAACCTCTTAAAATGTTCCAATTTTCATTAAAAGCAGCATAGTGGAAGTTTAATCCCATGTAGGGTGCTTCTATTTCGTATAAGAGTAAAGAAATGTTTATTTATAATTTTATTATTGGATATCTTAAACTATTAGGTAAAATAAAAACAATAAACAAAACTTTTAGGACAAACGCAAATTAAAAACAATAATAAAAATGTTGGATAGGCGCCTTCATAATATAATACAATTTGTTGTAAATTTAACTAGTATTTATAAGAAAACTTAATAATTATAATAATTTATAAGAAGAATCTTCTATAACACAATATGTATAATTAAGTTTTTAATATAATAACTCCATAATAATTTAGTATTAAACATTTAATAAATAATACTTGCTTGCACCTTTTTTTAATAAAGTCCATATTTTACAATTTCACTAAATTACAGAGCATAAAATTAAATTTATAATTTATTTAAAATGTTCTTTTTCACTAATTTTTATATTTATATATGTCTTGTTCCCACAGCGTACTATATCACACAAGGAATTTTATAACAACACAAATTATTATTATATTAAATAAATTGTCTTTCGATAATGATAAGGAACAACACGTAACGTTATGTTTTAGAAACATAACTTTTAAAATTGCAGGATTTGGTTGATCCAATCTCTAAATTCACTTATCCTTGTATAAACACCAGGTTGATTTGGCTCCGCACATCCTATTCCCCAAGAAATTACTCCTGCTAGTAGAAATCGTTTGTCGGGTCGTTGGATGACCATAGGTCCGCCCGAATCTCCTTCACATGAATCAAATCCACCACGTCTCCAGCCTGCACATATAAATATATGCGGGATGTGCTCTATATAACCTGCAGATCGATACATTGATTCACACACGGTATTATTAATAACAGGAACCGAAACTTCTTGCAGTACGCTAGGCAATGGTCCATCTAAAATTTAATAATAGGTTAGTATACGATATTAAGGTAGGAAAATTTATAATTCTAAAAGCTCTCATGAAAAGTGTAAATATCTTAACGATAAAAGTGGTTTATGAAATGATGTTCATGAAAATTTAAAATGTTAATTTAATAGAAAGAAGGAAACATGAAGTGTAGAAAATTGGATAAAATACCTTCGTACAACCTTCCCCAGCCAGTAACATGCGCTGTTCTTCCAACAAAATTTTCGTCGTTATTTGGAACGCAAACTGGAATAATATTCGGTTGGAATTGTACTGGCTCGTAAAACCTTAACAGAGCTAAATCGTATTCGAAAGTTCTTGGATCAAATTGTGGATGCGAAGCAACAATTTGCACCCTTCTCTCTTGATGAATATAAGGCTCGTTATCGGTTGATAAATCGTGTTCACCTAGGCGCAAAAGTAGATCGCTAGGAGGAACGCTGAAAAAAATTATTTATGATTAAAATACGGCTAACTTTTAAATTGTTTTACTTAGCAAACAATTCAATTATCTTTATTTATTTAACTTTTAAGAAAACTTTTTTAATTTTGCATTTCAACTAAAGAGAAAAAATTAATCATCTTACTTGTCAACGCAATGTGCAGCAGTTATGGCCCAATTTTCGTTTAATAATGCTGCTCCACATTTGTGTAGGTAGGTTGAAGTTCTCCATTGTCGCAAAGAAATTTGCCACGGCCATTTTCCGTACGCAGCTCTTTCACCTCCTACAATCCTGGCCTCAGGATACAATCTTCTTCCGCAAACTGCCGCCAACAAAATAGTAGAACTTAGTAATACCATGATACACATATACGAAAGATTTTGTAATTTTATGTAAACGTTAGAAAAACAAAAATTGTAATTGATTCGATTTAATATTCTGGTTTCTATAAAAATTTACTTTTTGTTCAAATCCTGTTGGACGTAATTTACTACTATTAAGTTTTATAAAAAAAAGTCTGCAAGCTGAAAGCGAACGACAAGCATTAATATTACGAACAACTTGTACATATTTAATGAACTTGAATTAGCCGAACTAACGCGTTCGAAAACGCATTAAGCTTTATAAAATGCGAAGCACTAAATTTTATTTCTTTTTTGAATGTAAAAACGTTTTTGTTTGGGCGCTGATTGAAGACTAACTAATGCAGACTCGTAGAATTGTTTGTTTTTCATTATGTTAAAGCCATAACCTAGCCTGGAGGCTTCAACTTACCTTGAAAGTTCATCAACCAAAGTAGAGAATGACTTAAATTATTATCTCTTAATGTAGCATAGTCTGTTATTATGTTTTACAAATTGTTTTAATGCGAATATACTTAAAGCAATATTAATTATTCTACTCAACAGACTTTGCATATTTTTCCCAAAATTTGTTAATAGAGATTGGATTTTCCTTCCCGAGTTCTCCAAGAAAAAAGTACTAGTCAAGCAACCAACTTCAAATTTATATTAATAACTTTAGATTGGAACAGAAATCTTTAGTTACGGATTAATATTTAATTTAATCAACAATCCAAATTACTGTCAATTTATACAGCAAAGTTTGTTTAAGTAATGAAAATTTTAATTATGTTTAAGTTTACTCTTTACAAAAAAATACATAAAATTTTTTTTTCAAAATTATAGTAATGAAATAATTATTTAAAGTAAGCACAACCTCGACACCATTATAATGTTGGAACAAAGAAAATGCAAAAAACATTTACCTCTTGTTTAGATGAAAAAACAGAAAATGTAGTTCAAGTTGAAATTATAATTGAGTTTTTTAAAATCCTCTATGTCGGATTTGTAATTCTATTACAGAGTATGAACAAGAAATAAATTTTTGAGAGTTTTAATAGAAATATATTCGAAATACTGAGAATTTTTTAAATATGTTTTTTATTTTGTAGTAATATATTTGTTATCTCGACATTTTATAGCAATCCGAACATGCAGATGAAATCCTCTACAAAAAAACTTGATTTTTATTATTTATCATCTATTAAATTCTAAAGTTAATAAATAAACACCTAATATTTCATTATTAAGAACTTCTTGCATCGACGCTAAGATTGAGTATGGAGACTTACAGTTACAGCTTATCTATCAACATCATGAAACAGTTTTGGATCTTTCTGCAAAGGATCGTAAAAGAAATACCCGGATTTGCTTTATCTACCAATAGATTGATAATGAGAATATAACAGATCAGTTTAACAGTTAGTGGAAGGTTACTAAACATGCAAGAGATCAAAATTTCTTAAAATATTTGCACATAGTTTTGGAAGATTTAAAAAAAATTGTTTTTTGAATTATTTAAACCGATTTCACGTGTTAATAATCTAATTATTTTTTATTTTTCAAAAAATATTGATAAATTCCCAAATTTTTTCTTATAATTTATTTTAAAAATTAATGGAAGTATATTTTTATATGCACCCGGTATGCTTCAAGCAACAAAATAACATTGGAAGTCAGTGAAATTACTAGAAAACCATTAAAGGTTTCTGAAACTCTCTGGAAACTTCTGAAATGGATTGGAATTCATTAAAATTTTCAGGAATTATTTGATGATCACTGAATGTTTGGAAATTACCGAAAAAGAGAGCGCGGTCGTAGGCAGGCAGTTATAATGAAGAATACCGTATCAGGCGCCTTGGGTTCGATTCTCGACCATACTTGGCTATTTCCCGTGCTATCTAGTACAGTAAAAAAATTCACCAAATGTGGAACAAAAAAACCAAAATCAGTACTGAGATAGCAAACACAACAAAAACTTAGGAAGCACCTACTCATAAAGAACTTGCAAGTCGTAAAAATTAAATCAAACTTAATGTTCGATAACAAAATGAAATAACTAAGGTATTCGATCACGAGAATCGAACCCAGGTCCCCGATACAGTATTCTTACATTCTAACTATACGACCGCGTTCTCTTTTTCTCTTAGTATATTCAAATAGTATTTTATTGTTAGTTGTCTATCCAAAAATCTTTAGATGCTTTTTCCAAGTCTATGCGTGCGATGAAGAAATAAAAAAATGTTTTAAAATTTGAAACTCCAAAATCTTTTACATTTTTATAAAAATATTGTAAAAATGACAACCGCAAAATTAAAATTTGTTACTCCCCTTTCCATATCAACCGCCCTGGTCAATATATTTTTTTTATATTAGTTAGCTTAATAAATAATTTAAAAATTATGTTAAAGCTAATATACTAAAAATATTAAAAAATAAATTTTTTTTACATATTTTAGCTGAGCACACTTCTATTATCGCTCATAAGAAAATAGCAATAAAATATTTTAAAAGATTAAAATAATTTAATTCAAATCAACGATTAGAATAGTTGAGTTTTTGATACAAATTTTGCATTTTCTATGAAATTTGTGTAGATAACTAGAGCTCGGATTTTATGCTTTTGCATGTTTATTAATATTTTGATATGCCAACAGATTCATTATGAAATCTGAACAAATTAGGTAAAAACGAATCCGAAAATCTGTTTGTCAAAATGCATATTTATGCATATTTGGCACACTTTTGGTGATTTTTGAAGAATTTTAATAGAGAAAAAAAAAATTATTATTAAATTTCGCTAATTGAAGCAATTGCTTTATTTAATTTTAAGCAATTTAATTTCGCATTAAAAAAATTATTTATTTAAAAAATTATTTAATTTTTATTTATCTAAAAAAATTATTTAATTTTTATTTATCTAAAAATATATTTATTTTTTATTCATTTAAAAAATTATAAAAATTAAATTGCGGCAAATTTAATAATAATTTTTTACTTTCTCTATTAAAATTCTTCAGATAACACCAAATGTGGCCCAAATATGCACCAAGGTTGAAAATATGCAAAATTTTGCAAACTTTACGTAATTCGTCCAGATTTATTATAAAAATTATTAAATTTTATAAATTATTGAAAATTTTGATAAAAAAATTTTAAAATAAAAATATATTTTCAAGTATTTTGGTGCATATAAATCCGAGCTCTAGATATAACTAAGTAAAAATTGTAAATTAAGATTTCTTTCGTAAAACAATCGAATATATAATATTTAGATTTTAGCAAAGAGTACATATATACATACTCTTTGATTTTAGTTAAATTTCGAACTCAGTATCAGATGCTGCAGGATATTCTTTAATCACAGGAAAACTCTCAAACAACTTTTCAATTCAGAAAATTAAAAATAAAAATTAAAAATTTTGACTGATTTTCCTTGTTTTCAATCAACAGCAAATCACCTCACATAATTTTATTCCATTTATGAAGAAAAATACTATTGATTATTATTGAACATCTCAACTAAAAAATTCAAATCTTTGAAGTACTAAATAATGATTCATGAATAAGAAATCAAGCAATTAATCATTTTCATTTTTGAAATTGTTTAGCTTTAAAAATCAGCAAAAAAAATTATAGAAAATATCCTAGTCGCCATATTGGAAAATTATTGATTTTTTTGTATTACCATAATATTGAAAATGAATATTGCATCAATATTGGCTAAAGCTTATAATATTTATCTTATTTATAAAATTACTATCTGAATGCTTGTTCTATGCTGAAAACCTTGTTTCTGCAGCAGGCTAATCTTAGGCTTTGGATATGCATTGTGAGAGAAGTATACCATTTGTTACCATTTCCACTTAATATTTTTTTTTACTTTAACATTACAGTTCTCAAGTAATTTTTATTCTAAATAAATGTTCTGTTTTTCTTTATACTTTATAATTATCTAATTATATTATATTTTTTTGAGTTTACCTAATTCAAGTTAATAACTTAAGGTTTTCAGAAGTTTGTCATATTAATTATTAAATTTGAAATTCTTTAGAAAGCAATTTTTTGTATACGACTAATGAAGTTAACATTATGTATAGGTTCCCAAAATTACTTTTATTTGTTTAAAAATGTATTAGTTTGGTATTATTTTGTTGAAACGTTGAAATGTAGAAATTGAAAAATAAATTGGTTTTCTTTTCTACATAAAGAAATATTTTGAACTAAATATGTTGGTTTTATTTAGAAAACAAAATCCACTTTAATTCTAACTCGGTTTTAAGTAAGCAATGTTCTTGTAAACAAGGAAGCTGAACAAACAGCAAAATTAATTAATTTTAACTGAAAATGTTATACGTTACCATCAGTAAAATCGGTCATGTTAACGCCTGGTTTTGTTGTCGAAGATAATAATTCCTCTTGTGAGTATGTACTCGAGACATTTGGAGAAGTCGTAACGCTTATTGTTGCCGAACTGTTGACTGTCAAGCTGTTTTCGGTTGTATAATTAAAAGGAACATTCGTGCTCGAAGGAAACGATTCAACAGGCTTTCCAGGCGTTGTTTCAAGATACGTTGTGTCTTTTATTGGAGGTATCGTTATAGCGGAAACATTAGGCTGCGATGTCGTAAGATTTGGAACTAGCACCCATTCATCTGACGTTGAAATTGGCATCGAGTTTTCTACACAAAAAGAAAATTCAATAATAATATAAATAGCAAAGTAATTTGTAAATATTTTTTCTCTTTCAATCAACTAGCGATTTGATCTAATTTATAGCCTTGACTCTTTTAATCATTGCCTGTGAGCTATACTTCACTATGTGAGACGATTTTGAAATTTTATTGCATAGTTTAACAGGTTAAGTATTTATTTATTTAAATTAAAATTCATATTTAGGGTACAGTTATATGGGTACAAAGTTGATGTTGCATCACAAATAGGTGTTCAGTAAATATTTTATGTAGAATGAAACGAAATACGTATTATGTATAAAATATTTATTCAACCTACCAGTGGATATTATGGGTTTTATAGTTGATTCTTCATTTATTACTTCCCAAGTAACGAATGGTGAATTATTAGGTTGTTCCGTTGTTGGGGGTGGCTGCAAAGGTTTTGGCTGTTCTATTTCATTGGTATCTTCATTTTCAATAACCACAGTTACATTTTTCTCGGTTGTCGGTGTACCAAAAGTTGAAGTAATGCTCGGTAAGGTTTCGGGTGTTGTGGTTGAAGATGGCGATGCAGAAGAACTTTTAAACGCATTTGTAGACTGTGTCGTTGTGAAATCCTTCGTGAACTTTTGTGTGGTAATTTTTTCGGTCACATACTTTTTAGTTGTAGCACTTTCGGAAGTTGTAGGTTTTTTAGTAATTTTAGTATTTGTAAATCTTAGCGTTGAAGATACCGATGGAGATTTCTTCGTTGTCACTTTTGCGGTAGTAGTTACAGGCCTAATCGAAGGCTTAAAAGTTTTCGTAGGTTTGCGTGTAACAGTTGGACGAGGCCTTAAAGTTGACCTCGATGTTGTAGACTTTGTTTTAGAATTTGTTGAAAATGTGGTGAGCGTTGGAGGCTTGGTTCTTAATGTCGGTCTAGTTCTTGTGTAATTAAACAGTAACTTTTGTGTTGTTAGTGGTTCTGCAGTAACCGTGTTTTCTTCGACAGTTTGAAAAGTTGTGAGTTTATAAGATACTTCTGTAGTATTACTTGGCTTTGCAGTTGGAGTAAATTTGCTCACGTTAGATTTTGTTGTAATTGTAGATGGCGTTGTCGGTATACTTTGTGACGTCAGTTTATCTCCAAAATTAAAATTTGGTTTAATTATTGTCGTAATATTTTTAATAATTTCATCTGCGGGACCAGAGGTTGATAAAGTTGAAGATATTTTGTTTTGCAAGGTTGATAATTGGAATTGAATGGTAGTTTTATCAATATCTTGAGCAAAAGGCGTAGAGATCGTACTGGATATTCTACTAGGAGGCTGCCTTGATGGTATTATGGCAGCATCAATTGTATTTCCAATAATGTCCTGGGGATCGATACGACAGCACGACCCAAAATAAAATCTATCGATACATGTTCCCAAATGGGTCCCGTTCGATTTTTGACAGTCGATTGCAAACATGCACACACCTTTTTCGCTACTTCTCCTTGATATGCATGGTATGTTTCTTATATTTCTTGCAAAGGAACCTAGAAGTAAATCAGTATTAAAATCATTTTTGAAATTATTTTGGCAATTAACATAATGTTATCTGCCCTCGTGATTTATTTAAGTAAAAATTAAATCATATTGGATAATAATATGTACCTACATCAATAACCTAATTAGTGCGTGGTACAAATATTTCAGGCTATCAGCTCTTCTTAACCGATTTTTAGCATTAATAATTTTAAAGTCTCGTTAGAAAATTCATTCGACATGCAAAACTTAAATTATAAATAAATACGTTTAATTACTAAGTACTTAATTAAAATAAAGTTTAGAACTGGTTTATTTAGTTACGCTACATTGTTCCATTTTAGAGTAATGAATGTATTAGATTGAAGTCGAACAAATGGAATGGGCAAGTAAAACATTTTGTGTCACCCTACTATTGTTACTAATGTACTAAATTGTAAGCTTGAGGAGGTAGTTATATAACGGTGTACACATTCCTTATTAAACAGCTGACTGTCTCTTTCTAGTTATGACGTCAGGAATCCCGTTACCTTGGCCCAGTGGATGAATATATTTAAATATCCATTGGACACTATTTAGTAATACCTTTTATGCTATATAAAAACAGGAATCAGATTTGTGTTATTTGATTAGGTAGATTTTATTTGACTAGACAAAAACTTTACAGCTAAATCTGAAAGCATTCAAAGGTTTTTAAGTTTGGTGTGGGAAAACGTTAAAATCGCAAAGATTTAGTATATTATTTAAATGTTATGTCCATTATGCAAATTTAAGAATTGGAACATTATTAAGCTGAGAAGGCAATTTAATTTAGTCGCTCATTCAGAATTGTATTGTTACCATTGATGAAATATCTTATTGGACTTGGTAATTGAAATTCACCTACAAGTTGTGTATTTCAGCTTTCCACATGATTTAGGTTTTGGAAAAACCTTTAAATTTTTAACACCAGTGGTGATGTTATTGGACAAAGTTTTTAATGTTATTCGACTAAGCAAGCTGATAATAATAATAATAATTGAACAATTTGTTTTTATTGAATTGAAGAACAAATAGTACTATGTTGTAATATATTGGGTAAAGTGGAGAATATCAAAAGCAGAATAGGTGACAAGTATTCTAACTTAAAAAGACGGAATAGCTCCCAATTGTGTCGCTGCTGTTAACTTCCAATTTAGGGTTGAAAGGTTGCGTAGGAAGATAGTATAATAATAGATATATTATATACATATTATACATGGAATGTACATATACAGTATATCTTGTCTTTTCTAAAAAAAAAATTAACAAACAGTTGTTAATATTGTTAATCTACAAAGTTTTTGCTTTTATTGATTTTTTTGTTTGTTTTTTGATAAGTTGAAGTCATTTGTGTAACTAACAGTTTTTAGGCTTTACCAAAGCTATGTATATATTGTCATGTTATTTCTGCTTCCAATTTCCAAAAAAAAATTCAAATCCAAACTTGAAATAAATTTTTAATGTTAAATAAAATATTAATCCTATCCAATGTAAAATGGAAAAGCAAATCGACCAGATAACTCGTGGCACATGCGATGATATCAGCTTTAGTTGACGATACCTTTTAATTTTAATTTTCAATATCACAAACATTCACCCAAATTAATTATTATGAATCCAAATCTTCATCCAAATCAAAGTTTAATTTCAAAAATCTTTAATCTACCAATCCAAATCCAATAAAAAAAAAACCTAATCATCCACAATAATTCAAACTTTGTCCAATTTTTGAACAAATAAACTCCAAATAAATCAAAATCAACTCACACAAAATTCAAACGATTTATTCATCAAATAAAAAAAAAAACTTCCAACAAATTTTAATTAAAACCAGGAAACATACTTCGTCTCAACCGCAACGTGCGGCCATCTTGGCAAAAAGCCTGGTTTTGACCAACCATTGCTGCCACTACCATTCTTTGGCGGAAAAACCAGCAAATACAAAAATAAAATTTTTACTAAATTTAATAAATACAAAAATTCCAATGAAGTATTTTGGAACATGACAATATGTATGGCAGTGGCGTATTTAGAGGGGGGCAAAAGGGCAATTGACCCACCCCCAGGAATGACTCGGATTGTACCCCTAAAGCCCCCCCCCCCTCTGATAAAAATGATGTTTACCACAAAGTTTTAAAATTTAAATAACTTTAAATTATGTTTATTTATTTGTTTATTTATTTATTTACTAGGTGGAAAGCCCGTCCACGGACGGGCAGCTTAGCAGTATAATATTTAAACATTTAAATAGGTATTCTAGAAGAGCGGGAATTTTATTATATGTACTGGAGGGTGTTCACCCCCAGACCACCCGGTTTACACTTTTGACTATAATTTTGACAGTTAACTTTCGTAGTAACGTAAAAGTTGCTACTAAACTAAACTAAGCCAAAGGTTTAAATTTCCCTCATTTTTGCTTCAAATTTCTCGGTTTTTCCTGACAAACTTGTAAAATTATAAATCCCCTATCTTCTCCAAGTATTTTAAAAGAATGAAAATCCTGCGATATGTACTGGAGGGTGTTCCACACCCCCCAGACCCCCCGGTTTACAATTTTGACTTTATATTATTTCTATAATTAACTTTCAAAGTAACACAGAAAGTTGCTGCTAAACTCCGTGGGCAATAAGGTAATTAAATAAATTAATATGCTTTCCAAGTTTTAATTTTTTCTAGCCGAAGGGTAAACTTCCCTCATTTTTGATTAAAAATTTAAATTTCCCGGTTTGGATTAATATTGGACTAATATTTTTAGTCCTAATCTTAGTTTAATGTATTTTTTGATTGGTAAAAAAAATCGACCTACCAGAGTGTTTTTTTTCACCAAAAACTGACACGTTGTAGCAGAAGCGTGTTGGAATTTTATGTAATAGGATTAGTTATAACTGACGCGCATGAATGGATTAACGAGATTCTAAAAATCTTTAATATCCCCCCTCCCAAAAAGCATTTTTTAAATACGCCACTGATGTATGTATTATGTATCTACATGTATATTTCTGATTAAAAAAAAACTTCAAACAATTCAAATATTCATAATTATAAAGTTGGGGTAGTTACGATATTACAAAAATGTTAGTAAATTTTAAAATTTAATGAAATGTAACTGCTATAATTGTTTGTTTTATTTTATATTTCTTGTTTTAAAAATTTCAATTTTTTGTAGGCATAATATATTTCTAGTATTATAATTATAACATGTTTTACTTTACTTCGAACAAAAATATTAATACTTTTTAAATTTTTTTAATGAATAATTCCAAATTTTGGTCACAAAATTTTGATTTTTACTGTACTTAACTTGTGATCAAATTAAACTAAGTTGGATTTTTTGTCGTTGTACTATACAATGTCTTAAGGTTGAATAGTGACCAAATTGAAACTTTTCTTTTTATTGTAAAACTGTAAAAATATATATAAAAAAACATATTGAACGGTCTAAAATATACAATTATTGATATCACGTTCATTTCTTGATTCAAATATACTATATGTAGTATATTATGGACTAAAAATATCTGAAAAATCCATTGTCTGCTATTCATATTGTGATTCTCGTTCTGATTTGTTAAATTGTTTCAGTACGATCGTTTTTAGCACAACAAAAAATTTTATAACTCGCATTGATTCAATTATTCTAGTGGAATATTAATGGTTCTGTTAAAAAATTGTAGCTATTGTTGATTAAATCAATGCTTTCAGCTTTTTTATTTTGGATTCTCCTAAATATGAATACCTACTTATATATCTGTTATATTACTGTTTTATTTAAATTTTAGTTCAAAACAATGTTAACAACAAATTTGGATCTAATTTTTTTTATCTTGGATATTTTAATAATATAATTATACTAGCTCTTTTCTGCCATATTTACAATGAAATGAAATTTCAACCAATGAACTAAAGTTGATTATATTTATTGCATTTATGAATTAGTTTATAGAATTTATGATAGTTTCATAAATAAGCTGAAAATTGTTTTTTTGTATATGGAAATCACTTCCGATGTAAAGAAGATCCTTTAGATTCATTTTTTAGGTTGACAAGCAAATCTTGTTTATTAATGCGAATGTGAAGCTGTAGTTACAGAAATCAGAAATCATAAATCATTTAATGTTTTGTAAATTTTGTAGATTGCCTCGAATTAGTTGATTTTGCTCAAACTAACAGACCTAACGAGGTAGTTTGGCAAAAAAAGAATCATACTGACAAAAATGTTATGACATTTGGTATGAATTAGGATCATAGTTAAACTTAGAGGCCAGCTGAAAATGGTGAAAATTCGTTGAAAATTGCTGAAAATAAAAAAAGTTGAAATGTCCACCATTTTTTATACCCAAATTAAATGAGGAAAGCCTATTTCTGCTATATGGAATTAATAATTGGCATATGGAAATAATAATGAAATAAAAACTGAAAATGTCTTTATTTTATTATGCAAAGTAATATGTCTTTATATAGAAGATTCCAATTATTAATTTTGCATAGTGTTATGTTTAATAAAATTGCAAACATATACTAACAGTTTTGCACATTATTTAATTATTAAACTGATGAGATTTAGCTCAAAATTGATTCATTGAATTGAAAACTGTGATATTCTGATTTCCATATGATGTAAAGTGCAAGAGTTAAGGTAATGAGAATGAGTGACTTACTCCAAAAGTGTGTCATACGGAAATACTCATACAAGATTTACTTTGAAGCAGAAATTGGGTTACGATAGTGAAAAAATCAATGACTCATCTTACCCAATTTTTGTCGGTAAATAATTTATACGAAAAATTATGAGCTGGGTAAGGTATATTTTTTTAAATTACAGAATTGTTTATAAATGAATATAAGAAGCTATAAAGTATTTTATAAATTTATTTTATTCTGTAGTTATTTAGTAATGATCCATTTACGGGATGCTTAAAGGCGGCTCTTTTAATAACACATATACCAAGGTCGTTCTCAGTAAAACCTGATTTAGGTAGATGCACTATATTGCTAAGATGAGATTGTTCACTTCATATTATTTGCTATATTAAATTTATGTTCATCTTTCAGTTGCACAACTTCAAGCAAAATCGAATAAAACTTCAACATGGGACAAGTAATAATATTTGCATAAAGTATATCCCACGAGATATGACGGAAAGAGATAAGTATCTCAAAAGGAGACTTCTAGTTTTAACATATTTTCCTTTTAGTTATAGGTAGTTTTCATCAAAATACTGTAATTGAAATATTGTAATATTTTCTTTCCATGAACCTAATTATTTAAATACTGTTTTAATACTTAATAGTACAATTGTTCACTTTCATTCAAAGTAAAATAAAATCATATTATCTATGTATGTTGAAAATGTTTTTGTAGTACAGTTGTAAAATTATGATATCATTTGGGTCAACAGTAATTTATTATTTGCCCAAATTAATAAAAATTAATTTGGTTTTTGCATCCTGGTTTCAAGAAAAAGAAAGTATGGAACAACGTTATACATATGAAAAAATAACATCTAACATATTGCATGAATCATACTGAAAAATATTGGACTACAAAGTTTTATAAAATTTTCACAAGTTTTCACATAAAAATTGACGTTAGATAAACGAGACAGATTAATGCAGTATCGCATTCTTTTTATGGTTAAGGAAATGCTGATATCGTCCTTGTGACACTAACCATATTTAAATAGAAGATATTCAGGTCATCTGGGGACCTACGCTTTATACAATACGGTTGTTTGCGTGGGTGGAATAATAATGTGGATATTCCATATAGGTTATATTTTTCTTGTTTTTAAAATGAATCATTATGTTTTAGCCCGAAAGTTTATTAAACTCTATCGAACTAATAAATTTTTTTAGTTTATATGGGGTATACCAATTTAATCTACGGTATACCGATAATGAACAGGCTATCTTTTATGGTATTTATTTTTGAAATTTTCACTTTATGGTTACTTAACGATAGCTCAACAGGTTTGATAGCGAATAAGTTAGTCGGAAGTTTACTCATACAAAACTATACGTGAACAGTTTATTTTAGATTTTAAAGATTTTTGTTTAAAATATAATTTCAATGTGAATGTTAATTTCACATTGTTATACATACGTACATGTTAGTACCATGTTACAAGTGTTTTTGATAATTTTTAATAACTACTCATACCTTTCTATTGCGAAAAGTAAAAAAATATATAAATTTCTGCAATGAAACTGTACTTAAATTAAAATCCAATAATCCGAATGGTTTCTGAAATACTGAAAGGTTTCATATAATTGAACTAAACTGGTAACTTTGGAAATAAAGATGTAGGCGTTATTCTCTATTTTCTATTGTCTTGAGATTAGCCACCACTTAATAGAATTGTTATCTGCTTTTCAGTAAAATAACAAAAATTAAGGGCTGACGTGGCGCAATTAAAATTACTACACATCCAATTTCCAGCATACATTTAGGAATTGAATTCAATTCAATTTTACAGTATATTCCATTGAATGCGTCAAATCTATTGGTACTTTTGTATTGCTAGAAAAGTAAATTCTTTTATGACAATTTAAGAATTAATTCGAACAACCGTTTAATATGAAATTTTTAACGCTAAATGTGTTTACTATATAACGGTTTACCAGTACTGTATGTTTAAGTATATTCACGCAGGTATACTTATTATTAACGCAATTGATTTAATTTTTACGATTTTAATACAATTGATGATTTCACTGCTTGTTCGACCCTCATCAATACTCATATCTGTAATTTTCTTATCAATATCAAATAATCAACTTATTTTCGTGTATCAGAAAAAAAATGGTTACCTATGTTTGTAATTAGGCGATCGGGTGGCACGTTGTACATAGGAGATGATGTGATGAATTTCGGTAAAAAACTAACAATTGTAAATAACGTAGAAAATAACATCTGAAACAAATAGAGAACATTATTTACTTTTACGAGTCAAACTAAAAGATAAATTAAAACTTTTATTGGTTAGAAATTATGCGGGTGAAGTGATTTTGCGAAATATGAAAATTTATCGAAAGTTTCACTTTGTAGCTAGTAAATATTTTGACTTCAATATAAATATTTAATTTCTGTAACTAATACAGTATTTGTCAACTAAATAAGGAATACATAATTCAGAGGATATAAAATACGGATAATTTCCTACTGACCGTAGAAAATTACTCGCAAAAAACTCTGCAAATATTTAGATGTTTAAGCAAAAGCTAAAATTAAGTTTACCAAACTGGTGCGGTGATGTGTAAGTAATTAATTAATTATATTGTCTTAATTAAATTAAACATTTATGTTATGATTTTGATGTAATCTTATAATAAAACAAAGAACAAAGGCAAACAATTTGAACCCTGCGGACTCACTCTGATAGATTATATTACAAAATTAGGTATCTTTGTTGTTTCAGGTTTAAATTTTCTAATATAAGATCACATAAAAAATATATCAAACAACAATCAAGTACGAAAATAAAACATATTTTATATATTATAGGGGTCCGGTGGCCCCACCGTCAACATAATATGTTATGTATAAATTAAATATCCCAAAAATAAAGCTACTCAAATGAGTAATTTTTTTTTAAAGAATTTTAAATATTCCAAGTTTTAATTCATTTCAAGCATAGTTTAATGTAATGAATTTAGAAACTAGAATTTTTCATTTAAAATTGCATTAGATAAAATGATGCTTATTTTGTCTTATACTACCAAATGAAATGTATCAAAAGCATATAATAATATAAGAAAGACCATAACAATTTTATAACCATCGTTTACTGAAAATCGAACTATAAATAACTGTAATAAACTAGCTAAAACATAGAATCTTATATCAAAAAGTAATTACATCAACCTGTAGTGCAAAATATTAACTGCACGCAATTGAATTGGGACTTGTTTCCACTTTTTGCGCTTTAAGCGGTTCAATACAAGCAAGTGCTTTAAAGCATCACTGCAAAATAAATTTTTCAATTTATTATTTGAATAACGATTTAAATTTAACAGAACATTTACATACTAAGGGAATTTTAAATTAAAATTTTTTTAATTATAAATATAGGTAAGAACCTATTACATTAGTATGCAGAAGGGTTAACGCTTTGGTATTGCAAATGCGAATACTACCGAAATTCATTAATAAGAATAACTTTCTGCTACATTTAAATTTCTAAAATTAAATTTCAACCCGAACATCAGTCTAAATGGTAGAGCAGAAAAAATAACGTTGATAATAAAATGTTTTAAAATATCAAACAAAGAAAATTCGAGAACTCTTCTGAAAGCTTTGCCAATTTTTTTGAAGTGTTTTTGTATGTTATTAATTTTTATTATTCGGTACTTAATGGCAAATGGAACTCGTTCGTGCAACAATTCCGAAGATTCCTGTAATATAAAAGTATCAATATCGCGTTAATTAAAAAATGTAAAATTCACTGGTTTTCCGCTATAATATTTCAAGTTGTGGGAATAACATTCTTTCGACAAGAGGTCTTTGGCATTATATATTGCAAGATGTCCTCGAACTTAACATTGCTAATTACAGTTACTTGGTTTCTTTTGAGTAAGTTGAATCAATATTACTAAAATAGTTGCAAATAATCTTAACGCAATTATATAGATTCTTAGGTAATATAGGGTAATATTTCATCTGAAAATAATGGAGGTACATACTAAATAATTTATTTTGTTTTTGAGTAAAAAAGCACTTTCTAAAATAGATTAAATTTTTTTTATGGATAAATAGAATATAAAGCTGAATCCCACTACTCTTAAATTGCCCATAACTTTAAAAAAATTGCCAGCAAATTCTGTATCATCATATCATATTTTAAATTTTATCAAGATGAATATAATATTTTATTTAATCAAAATTATAATATCCTAAAAACTGAATTGCAAGTTAATAATAATAATTAATCCTCGGTATAATTTATTAGGGTAATTTAACGGTAAAAATGTTAATTGATGACACATTAGACGAATTCCCACAGGTAGTATTCTGTTTGTAATTGACCAAAAAATTACTAAAAATGTCAAGGCAAATTACCTTAGAAGTCATTGCATTGCGGCTGAAGACACAATTAATTAACGTTCTTTAGAGAAATATTATTTCGAGTTCAAATTGTCAGTAAACAGAAGAAACGGAAGAGAAATACGAAATAATGGGTCGTTTTCTTCTATAGTATCCGAACAATATTTTTAGACATAATTTTACCTTCATTATACAGGACAGTTCAAAATAATTTTAGAAAAACAAGAAATTAATTTATTTAAACTGAAATTGAAACTGAAAGCTTCGCAGATTCTCTAGTGATAAATTGCATAATTTAAAAGAACCGTTACGTACTTAAAAATATGCACTCTATTCGTAACTTTGGATCTAAACTCTATAATACTCTAAAAATAATCCCTTAGAGATTTCCATACCTTTAGGTTTTCTCTATGCGATTTCGATTATCCTTAGGAGAATATTAAAAAGCTCGCAATGTCTCAAGGAACGTTGCAAGAAGCACTTTGATTTAAAACCCGGATACTTAGAAACACTTTGTTCTTGTCTTTTCTTGTTCAATTACTTTTTAAAACAACTCGATTTACTTACAACGTGTAATTTATCTCTTTGCATTTTAAGTAAGTAATTTTAAGTAAGCCAATTTGTGTTTTTAAAATAGTAGGTTTTTTGGTTCTCGACGTATGAATATTTTATTCAAAATTTAATTTGCCTGTGATCTGTCATATTTCGAATACTGAAATTACCAAAAGGAATAATTTTAAAACAACAAAAAGTTAATTAAACCTCCCGTTCTTTCCAGTTTATGAAACGTTAATCAAACGAGATAAATGAACTGCAGGTAATTATTTCTGAAGTGGATGTACAAAATTATTAATTTTATTATTTGTCCTTAATTCTGTTAACTCTCTTTTGTAATGTAATTTATATTAATCATACAATTTATATTTCCAAAATAATTTCCGTCGTTTAGGAAATGTTTTCTTCCCAATTTGACAACCGTAAATATTTGAGAGAAATTACACGGACTAAATAGGTTCTAAAAGTTGAGACGAATAAAATTCAACGTCAAAAAGATTTAAAGCAAATATTTTACATAAAATGCATAATTTGCTTTAAAGAATTCCATGCTTCCGTTGTATTTCCCTAATCTTAATAACAATAAATTTTCATTATACTGCATAAACAAAACATGTAAACGCATAAATAAAAGGAAAATTATAATTATTTGCAATTGCCAGTATTTTCCTATTTAGTTAATGTAATTCTAGTTAGAATATTGTAGTTGATTTCTATTTCTAACGTAAGTTATTGCATTGTAAATACAGCTTACATCGAGCTATAGCTTTACGTTATCCTCATCCGTTGTTCAAATACGTGTTTCCATTAAATTAAATAATCATATTCCATTATACCAAATTTCGACCAAATGCATAAGTTGAACAGATATTCAAATTTAACACATTTAAGTCCCAGTTTGATATTATCACTAAATAAAATTTTTATAGAATAACTAGCTTAAGTACCCGGTTCCACCGTGAAAAAAATGTTTAATTATTTTCTCTATAACCCATCATGAGGTCGAAAAATTTTTCATTGTTAATGGTTTCAGCTACTGGAGGAGGAATGAATAAATAATAAACTTTTAAATAGATCACAGCGGTATAATCGAGAACCTTATAAAAACAGTATATTTCAGCATTGTTTCAAAAGATAATGAAACTTCTGTAAAAAACTTTATTAATTTAAAACAGCAGTTAATTAAAACTTTTAATAATAACAATTTTTTTACAAATTTTTATTTAATTTCTGGAAGTTTTAATATCTCAATTTTAACCCTTCATTAGTAGTGTTATTGGGTATGCTACACCCCCAGTAAGTACCACTTAATTTTTAAGTATATCCTGTAATTGATCAAGTGGGTTTTTAGAGTTTATATAAAATAAAATGGAAATTTTTAAATTCTGAGGGAGTTGTATATTAACGTAGAAAACTTTGTATTCATAGGATTGAAATATGTTTTAAGAATTGAACACAACTGATTCATAGCGGTCTCTTCTTTAGAATCCTTTTTAAGTTTAAATAAGAATGACTATTGGGAAATGCTAACAAGCCTTAAGTAATTTATATACATTTACAGTTATCTGCTCAGTTTAATTTATCGTACATTCCATAATTATATTTCTTACACTAGATTTAATTAAAACGCAGTTTTAATAGAAATTTAATTCCATGTTATAAATTGCACCACTTTAAAGTTCGTATTAATTCACTAAATTAATATCCTGCTGCTGTTATGAATCAAATCCATTATTTAGTTCTTAAAAATTAATTTAATACATCGGTTGCATCTATGTAAGTTCGTTTTAGTAGTATCAATAATAATTACATCGATGTTTGCTCAGTTATTAACATTGATAACGGATATAATTTTCGATTTATATGCAAATTTGATAGCCAAACAGTGAAAAAAGCAATCTGCTAAATATTTAAAGCAATATTTTCTTCTTCGGTGATTTTATTAACATATGAACAGCTTTAAAGCTGCACTTTGTAGTATGTACCCAACTTCTTCAAATTACATAAAACATTTTAGTGAAATTTATGTTAACTTCCTGATTTGAACAAAAGCAATTTCATAAATAAACTTAGGTGTATTATTTTTACTGTATGAGAGAAAATTACACAAGCAATTGCAGGATATTTATGTGTTGTGAACAACATGATATACCTATTTTGATTCACTATTTTAGCTACGCAACCATATTATTAAACCGAGAAGTACTGTTAGTTTTAATCTTATAATTTCAATTTGTCGGTGTTAGAAAAAACCTTTTTATATAACCAATTTTCATTTACAATGGCAATAAAAATGGACAAAAAGTACACTAGAAAAACATAATTGAATAAGATACAGTGTAAACAAGTTATTTAAAAAATTCTTGTGTAATATTGAAACATTTTTACACCCAAAATCAAACTAAATGAATATTTAATTATTTTGAAAAAATTGTTTTTACTTTTGAATTTGGTGAAGGTGTACATTAGGAATAAAAAACATTTTAAATTTAAGAACAGTTAAAGTAGACATATAAAATATAAATTAAACATTCCACCTAAAAAGACTTTTACTCATCAATCAGCTTTACGTTTATTAGAAGCACATTTACTATAATAATCCAGTTTAATGAAATTATTTATATTTACAAAGGAATCTATGGTTGAAAACTTGGTATCTTATTTACTGATTCTTTGTCGGCAAAGCGCAGAAAGATTCAATCTGGATGAAAATTTTCAAAGTAGCCAATTAAATTCTATTTGAATTTGAATTGAAACAGTATCAATGTTTCTTAATGAATGATTGTTTATATATTATTCAGAAACAAACATTGAAGGGAAATCTCAATAAAAGCAGTTTGCAAATAATTACCCACTTCAAAACAACCAAGCAATCAATCTAAACTTGACTTCAACTACAATATGATACAACCTTCAATAGTTATTAATGACTGATCGTGAGTGACAAATAGATCACTTTGTAAAGCTGCAACATGATAAAAAAAATTGATAAAATTTTAATGTGGCTTGAAAGGTAATCTCCATTATAAATGGAGACTTCGCCACTTCCATAGGGGTCGCGAAAATTACAAAAAATATTTATTCGGTTTATTCTTTGTAGCACTGCAAAAAGAAATTGCAATGCGTGAATATTCTTTAAACGAATGATTTCACTTTTATAAAAAGTAAAACTTTATTCTCCGTTCGAAAGAAATACTGAACCATGCAATTTTGGTTAGTCTAATTGCTTTGCTAAAAAATTGCTATTAATATAATATTACATCAATATAATTATTAATTTTGAGATTTAACTTGAAAAGTAGTACTACTAATGAAAAAAAGAGTAAAAGTATCTGTGGGAAGTACACTTGAATTTTAAAAAACTTAAATTGTGCATCCAATAAATATAATATAATCATCGAAGGCCGATGTTCAAACGGATACAATTTTTTTTGTAATTTCTTTTACTTTCTGTTAATAAATTCTGTTTGGCATCTATACAAAACTGTTAATCTTCGATTAATGACCATAACAGTTATCATTTCTCAGATATCATCAAATTTTTAAGTAAGTTAATACATTTAATAACATGATGTAGTTCCTTACATTTTGTAATTTGTATGCAAATTACTTTTTCATGAACTTCAGATAACTGAATCGATAATAAATTTTTCATGGCTTGACAAAAATTAATAAATTATGGTAAATTTGATTGTTGTGTTATCGAGAAAATAATAATTGGGTACCCGAAAATGAAATGTTAATACGAAATCACTTTGTTTGCCTATTAAAAGGATCGGAATATGCTTACCTTATATTATACGAAGACTAGAAGTAATTACACAAAATTGAAAACAATAGTTAAAATATAAATTAAAGCAAAATAACAATATCCTAATGCATTAACAATAAAACGTCACAATAACATTTTCAAATAATGAAATAATAAATAAATAAAAAAATTAAATTTTTGAAATTTTTAATATGTTGCCATATTTTTTTATCAATCAATAATTAAGAATGTCGCGTGTTAATCTGTGGAGGTCATCCCCATGGTCGCGGTCATCACCAACCCGGTATTAAGGAGGGACTGGCAGAAGAAGACTTAGTTCTGCCATCTTCGAGTACCATTAGGGCCATCGACCTTTTCAACAGCGCAATGGTAGTCTTGTAAGTAAAAAAGAGGGGATGTACCGTTAGTACTCTTTATTTTAATGATCGACTTTAGAAAGACTGCAAATGAACAGGTGTTAAAATTAATGAAGATTGATTAAAAAATATTTAACGTTTGTACGCCTGATACTTATACAACCGATTCGACACTTCACAGAAGCCAATTATTTTAACGTTATTTTTCCTGTTTTCCTTGTACTAGTACTTAGTGAAAATGTTTCTCGAAGATACTACTACATTGCATTTGGTATTTAGATGAAAATTAGCTATTAAGTTATTATTTGTATCATTAATAATCATCCTGTGAGGTTCACTATGACAATATAATTAATACTTAAACGTTAACGTGTTTCGCTTGGCTTAAGAAATATTGTATAATTACCACAATGATGGATTTTAATAAATCAAATTTCCATAAATTTGCTTTTTATATAATCAAAGTTAGTCAATCGTCCATTTGGGCTTGAGGCTTTCTGCATTTACTAAGTGCTTTTTTGATTCTGCGGCTGTTCCGGCAGTTTATCATATAACCCATATTTAAATATTAAAATTAATCTGCAATATTGCCGCAAATAAAAAAATGGATTTGTAGAGATTGCTTTATAAATAGTAAACATTCATGATTTGTTGATTTCTTTAACCTACCCCAACATACCAAGTTAGCCTCTACCAATTATAGATTTCGCGGTTTAATATTGGCACAATATCTTGAAAAATTTGTTAGTAATGCTAATTCGAAATTAAGTGTATAGTTTAATCCAACAATAGATTATTTATAACTTGTGATTCACAGAATAGCTTTGATTTGAATAAATTACCACCTTCTTAATATGAAAATTAAGCTGGCCGATGTTCAATATAATTATGAGCCTCAACCGTCAACCTTTATTCTTTATTTTATTGTTTTGTTTGGCAAGTTCGATGAGCTTTTATTACCTTGAATCTCTTTTTTTAGGAATTATTGAAATTTTATAAAATTCTCATTATACCCATTATACAGGGTGCTTAGCCGAACACAGGAAATTAACACGAAAAAACTTATTTATGAAAATTCCATCTTCCCTAAATATTTTAGAGAAAAAATGAAAGACACAAAAATAATGCAGATATATAAACTAAGAATGATAACACCATTAGCTTTCGCTAATTCGTGCTTTTGAAATTGTTAAAAGTTTCATTTATCAGACTGGCCATGTAAGTTTCCATGGTAATTATTTTTGAAAATAGAAATGAAATTGAATTTATTACATGGCCAGTGCGACAAATGAAAATTTTAACAATTTCGGAACCAATTCTTCAAATTCAATTCAAAACTCATTCAGCACCCGGTATATATTGCTATTCAATATTATTTCGAAAAGTTAAATAAAACTACACTAGAAAAAATGTAAAAAATTTTATTCTAATTATTTTGCAAATACTTTTTTACGGTGGTATCACAACTATTTTATTGGTTACTTAAAATTAAATAAAAATACATTACAATTAACATAAAACAGATAAATCTACATCATGACGTCTTGTTATTAAAATATAACAAAAAAAATTAAGCTTTAATGTAGATTTTAAAAGTAATTAATATTTTTTGTAATCAATAATAAATTATCTCATTTTTGCTACAAATAATGTAGCTACATGTGATTGCAAATGAAGTATGTACATAATATTTGTGAAATCATAGTTTACAACCATATAAGAAGTACAAATAAAAATTGCGATAGTTATAAACAATAAATAACAATTCTATAAACTGCAATAACAATAAGCTTTATAATAAAGCAAATACTTACAAGTTTTTCGTTTCAACTATCAGATGCATACATTCGGGCAGATTTTATAAATAAACATTAATTTTATTTTGTAATATCAAATAATTTACACTGTCGAGTAGTGACTTAAATAAAATAAATACGTTTTAGAAAGAATAGTCTGAAACATTAGTTTACTAATTTGGCACAGATGTTTAACCCATTACAGCATCAATCCAAGGCACAAATTTTTGAATATTAGTGTAAACACCAGGAAGTTGCTCTCTTCCGCAACCTATACCCCACGATACTAAACCAATTAAAGTTTTTCTACCTTCTATCGATAAAGTCAGAGGACCTCCAGAATCGCCCTGACAAGAATCTCGTCCACCCTGCAAAAAACAAAATATGTAGTGTTCGCTCGAAGTTTAGTCAAAAAAGATCCTTACCTCTTTATAACCCGCACAAATGAAAACGTCATGAATTACTTCTCTTCTACCGGCACCGCGAAACCATTTCTGGCATCTGTCATTAGAGATAACTTCGACGTCGACCTCTTGCAAAACAGATGGAACAGTAGCTTGTCCATGTCTCGTTCGACCCCAACCTGCAACGGTCGCTTTTTTTCCTATGAGTTTTACCTAAAAATAAATTTCTCTTTAGTCATCTGAATCTTTACGCAAATTACTATTATAATTTAAGAATACATTAAAGTGTGATTAATGCTTACATGTGATGGGGGCAAACAAACTGGTATTATGTGTTGCTTAAATCTCACATTTCTATCTAGTTTTACTAGAGCGACATCGTTTTTAAAATCAGATGGCGAATAAGCAGGATGCACTTCCTTTCTTTCAACTGTATATTCTTCATGTGACAATCGCTCTTCTTGATCTCGAACATCCCACTCCCCTAGACGAACTTTTAAATTTCCATTTGCTGTTCTAAAAATATTTAATTGATAGTTATAAAAATAATACAGTTTAAATTAAACCTGCTAAATAACCAAAACTAAATGGATGTCAAATTATTTAATTTTTTGCTGTATTACTTACGTAGCCACACAATGAGCCGCGGTGACTATCCATCTTTCGTTTAGTAAAGCACCTCCACAAGCTAACTTTTTTGTTAAAAATCCAGTCTTTATTAAAGCTACTTGCCAAGGATGTGAACCAAATCCTGTGGAATGTCCTCCTACGATGCGGTTACTTCTCGTGTTCATTTCTCCACAACCTGTAATTATGAAAATTTATAGAATTGAGGTAGATCCCAATACGTTTCATTATAGTTAAAGAACTTTTGCGTTAAATTAAAGCAAGAATAGATAAACAAATGGTTGCAATAAAATTAAATTGAGCGTGACTTAGTGCTAAGCTTGAAATACAGTTGATAATAAATTGGAGAAAGCATATTTAGCTATAAAGTTAAAGTGCCGAAGTAGTTTAATTATCTGTAAAGTATTTTTATTTATCACAAAAATATTTTATATTTTAGCTTAGGTTTTAGTATATCACATAAAACTTTTTGTTTTTGTCAAAGGATATAAGAAATAGTAAAATTAAGAAGCAATTAATTTTTTAAAGCTATATAGTTAGTGCTCAGTAAGTGTAGTAATTAAGGAAATACATATAAATTGTTGACTACTTTTTGCAAAGATTTTCGTTTTTACAACAGCATGAGGATGTAAACCAGTTAATAATATTTTTAAATTATGTGATTAAAATTGTTTGAATTTTAATTAATAAAGAAAAGCTGATGCTGCATAAATATTTAAACTATTAACAGGCTCAAACTAAATTGAGAACTTAAACATAAGCGGATTGTTTTTAACCGTCTTTATGACAAAACTTTAAGTAGAACTTATCTTTAATAATTTTAAAACAAAAATATTCAATTTAATTTATAAAAGTGCGTAATTAGCTATTGCCTTCACCAGAGTGTTGTAAAGATTTATAGAAAGTGTTAAACATATTAGATTTGTTAGTTGTTACCCCTGTAATCGATATCATGATCTAATGATGGTGAATAATGGTGGTGTTCTAATACAGGACGATCATTTCCATTATTGAAGTAATCTGATTCGTAAGGTGGTTGATCGACACTGTTGGAATCTGGATCCGGTGGTTGATCAGATGGGTAATAACCCACCAAGTGAACTGTGTCTGCTTAGGGTTTGTTAGTTAGTGTTACTTAAATATTTAGTTCAATTTAAAATTATATAAAACTATATTAATAATAATTATTAAATTAATTACTTATAATTTAAATTTGCATCAGTGTTTAAAATTGCAACTGAATTTTTCCCACGACTCAAAAGCCTATATGTATATCACAATATATATAACTTTTGAATTTCACTAATAGGAAGGTGCTCCAAAAACTATTGCAAAAATAAAGTTAATCAGAGTAGAACTACCCGAGATTTCAAAATTATGGTAATTATTGAGTAACATAATTTTTTAAGAACAAAATTTAAATTGTAGAATCACGAGATTAGAATTTGCACGAAATTATAAATTAGGCAGGTACGGCAGCGATCATAATCGGAGTGTCGCTAGAGATCTATTATATTATTGAACAGGCCACGTAGAAAATTACTACGTAGGTTTTATAGGATTTAACAATAAAAAATTCAACTTAAAAAGGAGCAGCAAATTTATTACGCTATTGCATCGTTCGACTGATTAAAACTTTACTATCATGCAACGTTAGAAAGTAAAAAGAAATTTAAATCACGCAAAGGTTATCGAAGGAATATATATTTTTTTAAATGTTCGTCCTACAAATACTAAACAATTTAACATAGTTGAAGGATAGTATTCACGAATATTTTTGAATTCCCAAATATATAAATAAAAATGTTTATTATGTGAAATTAATAAAATAAAATAATAAATTACCTACATCTCGTAATTTACATACTTAAACAAATTCCGACTTTTAATTTACATTTACACATATTATTATTATAAAATTCAAGTTCAATAATAATATTTTAACTCAATGTCAAACTATTTTAAAAAGATTGAAAGTACTGTATGTGTCAAAAATCCTACTAATTTTTGTAATTTATTGCAATAGTAAAGATATTTAAAATATTAGTCCAGTAAAAAAATATTATTTTTCTGAAAACAATATAAAATGTTTGTCGTCAAAGTTAGAAAAAAATACGATGTTTTATTCGGAGCTAATCTACTTTTTGTAGCTCGCCAGTAAAATCAAATAAATTAAACATGAATTCAAATTATTAGCTGCTAATAAAATAACTTAGTATTTCAGTACATTTATTTGCAAAATGTGAATGTTTTTTTACACGATTTGCAGGATGAGGCAACACGTCGTCGGAGTTGGATAATTTAATTGTGTAAAACACCGCTTTTCAAATTTTCTTTAAGTTTTTCTTCAATTAAAATCACAAAATAAGATATTAAATTATAACAGTGGCGGAATAAACACTTAAAACAAATTAAATTACAAGATTCTAACAAACATTGTCGTGCGTGTGTTATTCAAAATGACAAACAAAATCATCAATTAACAAATATTGGTAATTCTCTGAAAGATTCGTCAGAGTGAGTAAGATTTATTTGTACTTTAACACAATTTGCTTTGCATTGGTTTATCTTTCTGACAAAGTTCCAAACAACTGACAAATTTGTTTTTTAATATTTTGACAAAGTTGTGGTTTAATTTTGTTTACTAATGCTGAAGTCTTCAACTGAGTACTAGCTTTACTTTTTATTTCATTTTGACAGTACACATCATTAAAGTAAGTGAAAAGTACTAATCAAAAATATATCACAATAAATACAAAAATAGCTGAGCGAAGATTGATCGTGGGAATACATTGTACAAGTAAAGGGAATTTTGAAGAAAAACAAAGAAATTCAGAGAAATCCGATAAGTTAGTATGTTTATTGTTTCTCTGCTTTATGTGTAGAAGTCTGCTGTAAAACTGAAGGTAATCTATGAAAACTTGTAGAAATCTAAAGAGTTTTTTTAATATCGACATTTTTTACAGAAGTCTGCTGCAGAAGTAAACAATAGTTTCTTAGAAAGTTCCGGAAATTTAATTATATCCAGGAAAATTTCATAAATGAACGTGTGGTGTACAAAAATTTATGTTGTGATTCTTTCTCGGAAATAAATTCTTTTTAATTTAAAACTGTAAATGTAGTTATTTTTTGTTTATAAAAGCTGTTGATAACTAACTTGGTTCAGATAGGTTCATATCCCTCTTTCTGAATTATCATCACTGAATAATTCTATACTCAAACCACACTACCTGAGAAAGAAAAAATTATCCGAAAACAATCCCGAGACTTAGATAAAAATTAATGATTGTAAGATGGATTACAGCACAACATGTTTTTTCACCTATGAGCCGGCCAAAATCTAAACTCTTCATTCGTATAAACTCTAAATCAAGTGATATGTCAGTTAAATACCATAATAATGGTATATTTATTTATAATAAACCTTGAACAGAATTCAAACAAAACAAAATACCTGAAACTTGTTAACTTTTGTAATGCTTTTTGTTAACTCACGTTTTGAATTATTATTATACTACTATTATTGTTATTCTTGAGAATTTTGTGAACATAGTGCAAATAATTTTGGAAATTTCGCTCCAGCCTCGGGTGAATATATCAACTATAGAACTATTACTTTGTTTTGTTAGGATTGCAAAATCTATACCAATTAAAACGTTAGATCTTAAATATAACTCTTCTCTATGCATCTCATAACTAAACAGTCTGTTTAAAATAAGGTAAAATATAACAAAATCTATAACTGGTATTCAAAATAAACTTTACCTAATTTTTTTATTTAATTTGATGTTCTTAAAATATAAAGCTAGTGTAATAGGTTAGATTTTAAAATTTTGTTTTAACTTTTATTATTTTGAGTTTTCAATAAATTTTTTAGTTACATACAAGCATAAACATAATACTACTTTTATTTTTTGAAATCTGTAAATGCACATGAGTTGAAACTTAATCATAAATTGCGCCAAAAATAAAGTTAAATTTAAATGGCAAAAGACATTCCAGGATTGTATTTTCGGCAATTTGGCTCATTTTGCTCTTGTGCAAATAGATATCAGATTCATTTCATTATATCAATTTTATTAAATAAATTACATTGTAAAGTTATCTGATATACGTATTTGAATTATTAGCTTTTTCTACTTTATATTTTTAGAGAATTAATACACTAATTATGTAATAAATTATATACGATATACCAATTTGTAATAAATTAATAAATGAGTTAATAAAAATAATAGAAAATATTTAATAAAAGCATTTTGCTTTAATTTTTATTGGTAACTTAGTATTATCACATCATGGAACTACACTGTATTATAGAAAAAGGAAAATCTCTAAAGCGTAACTCTGTCATTGGGATAAGCTTTGGTAGGCCCAAAGAGTTTTTAAATGCAAAACTTTAGTTAGTTTATGCAACATAATTCAAAGATGTTCTAGCTGATATAGCAGAAATAGTTACTTAAGGCAAGATTTTAGCAGCTGAAAATATGTTGAAATCGAGATGTTCTTATTAAACCAAATTTTAAAGCTTTTAATGAAATTATCAGCTACATATTAATTACAAATTATTTGTTTACCAGACATCGAAAAGATGTTACTGTAAACCACTATGAAGAAATATCTGCATTTTTTTTAGAATACAGTTAAGAAAAACTCACAAAGTTAATGAAAGTAAGCAATCTTTAAAATGTTACTGCGCAAACATAAGTAAAAAATAAAAAAATTTTGGCTTCGTAGTGATCTAAAGACAACCTTTAACTGCCCGGAAAATTTTTTTCATTGTTATCCATAGCTTATTAATTAATTGAGTATTTTATGTTAGAAAATATCTAGTTTTAAAAATTACTTTCACTATTCTTAGCATTTCTCCGTAGTGGTTTACAATAACATCTTTTCGATGTCTAATAAACAAATAAAAATGATAATTTCAGGAATAACTTTAAAATTTGGTAACATAATCCCACATAACACTCAATATCTAGTGGATATCCAGTAACAGTCCAGAGAATCCAGGACTTTGTAACACATGCTAAATTTGTTATTTTAATCGAAGTTTTGTCAAAAACTCGATTTTATTTGTCTGGTGAGATTGGCCCTTAATAGTTAAATACGATACAGAACATGCTAGATTCCGCTGCTCTTGTAACACGGTATACTGAAAACCACAATAAATATTATACTGTGGAGAAGTGAATCTAGACACTTGTGGACGCGTTACCATCTTAGCTAGAAAACTTTTAGATTTTTGTTGCATAAACTAACAAAAGTATTGCACTGAAACTTTTAAATTTTAATATCGCAGTTTAAAAATAAAAGATGTTTGCTGAATTTCAGAGCTCTTCCACCCTGTCAAAGAGTTCTTCTCATAAATTATCTTCAACAGATATGAAAATGTAATTGTTATATTGAATTAGAGTTATTTAATTTATTTATTATTATTCAATTTCGAACAAAATTATTAGGTAAAATTTTTTTACCCAATTTAGAATTTTTATACTAAATACCTATAAATTTTAGCTTAATTAATTAGCGTAAGTGTCAAATGGTTTGAACTATTTCATTTTGACAAATTAATCTATTCATAACAATTTTTGATCTGTGAATATTAAGATTACGGCAATTGTACCAGGAACAATAATTATTATTGTATTTAGATGCAACTGTAGTTGAAATGAGAAACAATAATTCATTAATAAATTAACGGCAAAAAAATAATGAATAAGAAATCGTGTGAAAAACAACATCCAGAAACAAATATTTTAAATTAATTACGACAAAGTAAATAAGTATTATATGGAAATTGTTTTAATAAAAAATATAACTAGAGCTAAAATAGATAAAAAAAAGATTAAAAATTATTGTAGTTACAAATTCTTCAACAACAAAATTTTTTGCTGTTGAACAAAGGTTTTTTTGTACTACAAAACTGAATCAACTAAATCAACTAAATCAACTAGTTTGATTGGATCAAATAATATTTTCTTGTTTATATCGTTTTTCTTAAACTGTATAACCAATCGAAATAATCTATATTCTAGATTCAACCCCTTCATATTTTGATCATTGTTTCTGGTACAGTATCTACGATTCTAGACTAGATATAAATAACAAAATACAGCAAAGTACCATTTTCATCCCATTAACGCAACATAATTTAGACGTCAATTAATTAAAAAAAATACAGGTTTCCTTTAAAATCTCGTCTTTATTGATGTATTTGATATAAATTAGTTAATAAAATAAATAAAATACACTTAAATCAAGTACATTGATGAAAAGGAGATTTTAAACAATAAATGTTATTGTTTTACTTGACTTTTAAATTACTTAGCGTTAATTTAAAGAGAATGGTACCTTAGTGCAAATAAATAAAATACATTAATACAGCTTAAGGTTTCAATATTATTTGATACCTGATTAAGATTTTATTTGCATTATTTATATTTATTATTTCTTATGTATGTATTTCTTATGCTTATGTTCATTGTGAATGGGGGAGTTTCCTTAGAAATAATTTTTTGAAATAATATATAAACATGAAACTGTAATAAAAATACCGCATGTTGATGTAATTGGTTGGTCTTAAAACTCAGCGTACAATTTAAAAAAAATTTTTGAATTTCAAAAAAATATTTAATCTGCCCGCCATAGCTAACCAATAAGTTCTTAATTGGGTTATTATTGACAGCTATCATATGTTAATTAAAATTCTTTATTTTTCATTTAATGCTATTGATTATTTCGTCACATCAATGCTGATCAATACTTCAACTCACAAAATTGGTGCACTCTTTTTAAGAACTCTATAAGCTGGATGGTAGCTTCTGGTAAGCTTCTGGCGAAAAGCTATATACGTGTGGCATTTAAAATCTCTTAAACTGTGGATGCAAAGCTCTTGTAAAAGTATTATTGATGTTTTAAGTGGTTCATATAATATATTTATGTAAAATATACAAAGAATTATATTGTTTGTAAATAAATAATGAAACATTGTCGACATGTGAATCTTACCAAAGCACAACCGATCAACAAATTATAACCCAACAGAATAACGAAATGTAACGGACTTCAAATATTACATTAAGAGTGCATGTTAAACCAATTCACTAACAAAATCTGTTCTATTTTTGAAAAACTCTACAAACTGGGTTAATTTGATGAAAATCGCCAGAAGGCGAAAAGCCGTTTATGTGTGGCATTTAAAATATCTTAAACTTTGGATGCAAAACTCTTTTAAGTTGTCGAGATCTTTGTAAAACTAAAGTATTTGTTTTCATTAAATAAAAATCGTGAATCTAAGTAATCCATAATCACTCATATAAAATAAAAAAGTAACCACGAAATACACGGCGGCCGTTACTTGTCATCAGGTAGGCATCTACATTTTAACATTTTAATAGAATAAAGTACGGCAACATAGTACAGTTGTCTAAAATCCTATAGGTTTATCCATTCCCACTCAAAGAAGGGTTATGACGTCATAACCCTAACAATTTCAAATTTTATTAATTTTTTTCTGATACTTAACGCACTCAAAAAAATCTGGAAAAAAAACTGATGGCTCCGTTTGATCTCTACTTTGAAATAAAAAAAAAGTAGGAAACTCCTTCATTATCTATGAATTGTTATGAATGGAATATTGCCATAATATCCGATAAGCCTAAAATATTATTATTATTGATCAATCAAATATTATAGACATTAATTGCTTGGGAACCGACAGTTCTTTTATTTTGTTACATCAATAAAATGTTATTTAGTTTACAAACAGTTCGTGTATTTGATACTCACTATATTTCATAATTTGTTGTTTATGTCCCTAAAAAATCGTTTTTCTACTTCAATTTAAAATTTTTACTGTTTGCCAGCTTTTAAAGGACTCGATCGTAGTGTGAACTTTAATAATTATTACATTAATGAAAACTTGAAAAATTACGTTAATCACACCTGGTTTTTTAAATTAATGTTTTGGAAAAATTCTCATTTAAACAATCTTCATCTTGCATTCAAGATACATTTAAAATTCTTATTTAAATTATTACTTTAGTTTGTAACATATTATAACTTTAACCAGAAGATTAACTTTTAATTTGCGGTAATAATTATACCCAACAGTATAAATTAAATATTTAACAATACAAACTTTTTAATAAACAAAAGATTGTTAATATCTTAGTTAAACACATAAAATTAAACATAATTAGTCACTTTAAGCTGTTTAATTTCTTAGTTAAACTAAAAATATACATTGTAATAATAATAATAATACTTACTAGCGTTACTAATAACACCCTGGTTAGATGTTTCAGTGGTATATTGAGCATCCTTATCAATACAGCATGCCCATATCATACCTCCCGAACAGAGATCAACAGGACGACCACCGCCTAATACACAACTGATGCTTAATCCACACTCGTATTTTAATCCTTTGAAACGACAAGATTGTGGTATCACTGCAAAAAATTAACCAAATGATAATTTTGAAAAATTCTAATACCTAATTATTTCTATAAGTAAAGTAATCGAAATATGATTGAAAACAGTACATTGCTGTAATGTTTATTTAAGCAGTAATTATTAAGAAAAGCAAAATAGCGAAATAGACCGTAAAGTAAACAATGAAGCCTATTCCCATAAATTTGGGTACTGCATTATTATATTCATCGGTACTCTGTATACCGTGGTTACCAAACACTTTATTTTCAATTTACAATAAAGACCCAAGATTATTTTTTTAAGTAACCTACTTCTTCCTAACATATCTATTAGAGCTCCTTGAGTATTCTCTAACGATCCCATCACTCCTTTACGACCTAAAGAGTCTAATAGCATCAACTCTTCCGTTTGGCGTTGACTAGGAACGGTATCAACAAAACTAATAATTTCTAATATCGTTAACACTAATACCACACACCAATTATCCCTAAGGACAAACCACATGTTCACTGCACTACATTCACCTTCTTATACTAGCAACATGTAGAGCACTATGATTCCACTTTCGTGCTTCCGTTGTTAATGCTATCAGTGCTCAAGACACTCTTAGTTTAGTTGAAGACGTGGATGGCACCAACATAAAATAAGTGAAAGCTGTACTTCTGTTTACACCATTATTAATTTGGCATACTTTTAAGTCATTACTATAAATTTCTTATAATTTATAATTTACAGTTTTTACTTATAAATTAGTTCAGCCAAATTTGTAAACATGAGTTTACTATTTTTTTGTTAATTATTATTATTATTTACTTACTCAGTCTCGGCTTGTTTATTTTCGATTTTATTTATTATTTGTCTATTTTTTTTTTCTGTTAGTATATAGTATGCATAACATGTATCGTATGAATCATGATAGTTATATTGGTATTAGTTGGTCAAAGTATACAAATAATTTGATTCGAGTTTCCACGATACTCTTTATTTGATTTAAATGCATTATTTTATTTTTTATTGTTTTAACGATGATGCTCATCTCTAGTTCTTATTTTCTGTAAAATTTGCTTAAAGCTTATTTATCGTGACAGTCGGTGATCATAAGTACTATACAAAAAGGTTAGGCTGGTTTAAAAATTATAACACCGTGATAATTGTATTAACTTAATGTCACAGTACTTATATCCGCTTGCAAAAGAAAGTGGAATTACAAAACCGGATATAAAACAAATACTGGATAACTATAATTTGTTTTGATAAATTAGTATGAAAAGATTGTATTTAGAAGTGCATACATGCAATTTTGTTTTTTTGTGCTTTGCTCTTGATATTCATAAGAAAGTTGCTTCTTTTACTATATTTGATAATGAATTAAATCTAATGCAATAATAAATAATTATTATTGATTACTACTTTGTTTGATTCAATTATGGAGGCGACGTTAGATAATTAGATATTATTATTAATTGTTATTGGATAATTGATCTGATCATCGTTTCTTAATGATAGTGTCTTCTTGTTCCGCTACACGCTTTAAGTGTTAACTAGCGCATAGGTAAAAGTGAAAGATCGAAATTAAATTTGCTGAACAAAACACAGCTTTCACTGATATGCTAGTATAGATCAAATTCTTCAAAGCTTTTCAAATGTATACATAGTAATATGTATATTAATGCATGCGAGTTTATCTCATACGATATGAACGAAGATATATGTCTAGCATATTAAATAAAAATTTTAACATAGGTTATTTTCTAATCATACCGTGTAATTAGCTACTATTTAAAATAAATTACAATCAACAATAGCTACTTTAATACAAATAACAAAATCTCTTCATTATAAATGAAGATAAGGTTATGCGTTTATTGAAAAGCTATACCAACAATCAGGTATGTAAAAAAATTTCAACGAAGGACGTTTTCTAATGTTTTATAAATTTTTGTGCATCTGCAAATTGGATATTAAGTAATCATTTCATAATTTTAATTAAAATTATTTTTGTTAAAAAATAACACAATAGGAAAATATTTTTTTAAATTAAAAAAAGGATTCCTGATTTTATATATTTTTTATATATATTTTATATATATAATAATTGTTTGTTTTGATGATCCAATCAGCCCAAAATCCTTTACATTTATTAGTATTTACTAGATGAGATTTGTTCTTTCATTTATATATTTTTTATTTTTGGCATTGTTTAAAATAATAAGTAATCATCTTGCAGATAAGTAATTGAAGTTTTATTTACTCCTACTTTAAAATTTAATATCAAAGAAAAAATTGTATTCTAATATGACATTCAAATTTTGATGGTAGCTTTTTTTTTAGAATATTTAAAAAATTAATTAAATTATGATAGCTTTACTTTCATTGGCAACTTACCAACGTTATATTTTTCAGAAAACATAGCAAGATGGAAATTGCACATAAAATGAAAATCACATACTAAATCCGCCTAATAATGAAAGTGAAAATTTTATAGTTGGTATATTTATAGTATCTGTAAATGTTTACTGGCCGCTCTGCAATTCGAAACATAAAAATTTCAATCTTGAAATAAAGGGTGCAAGTCAACACTTACTATTTGCACATTAATAATATGGACTGTTTTGAAACTTTCAGTTATTATTCGATAGAAACAAATTTTTAAGTTTGAACGAATTTGCTCAGGCGAGAAGCATATTTGACAAAATAAAATATATAAATTTAAAATAATCTTGTATTGATATTAAATATTCATTTTTAATAGAATTTATGCAATGGTTAATTTTTAATTAATTTAGAATATTTTAAACGGAACAGAAACAGAATAAATAAATACATTTACATTATTTATCATAAAAACTCAATTCAGACGATATTTATTTTATTACAAGCATTTTACTGATAAGCTTATCGATGTTTAGCCACCTAAAATAAGGTCTTCAGATTTTAAACAATTATATTAACAAGTTCGCTCAAAACCCAAAAAACTATAGATTTCATTGCTTTTCCTTACAAAATAACAACAGAAATTTTTAAAATAGCTGAAATTCTTCTATAATTCTTGTGTATTATTTGGAACCGAATTTCGAGACAACTCACCGAAATATCCATAACTAATTCAGTTAGAAATCATCTTGATAAAGGAATTACTAATTTTCTATTTCTCGTTTTTCAAATTACAATCAACTGAAAAACAATTTAACATTACATGATAACGGCTCAACTATCATGTAAAATACTGTTTTTTCTTTTCTTCAAAATTTACAGCAGCGTAGCAAGTTTTTCAACCAGCAGGCTTTATGCAGAACCGCAGTTTCCCGCTCCATAGCTTTCAAATGTTAACTTCACGCCAAGCCGCTAGTCTTTAGCTACTTAAGTTGAGCGTAGCAAACAGTTCACACTTCATAGTTCCTCATGATGAAACTTGGCTTAAACATTCTTACATACCACGAAATTTACTGGTTTATTAATTGTTTAAAATTTGTTTAACACTTTCTATCTACTATCCCCAAGATAAAAACTCCTGTTCTCTTCTGATAGTATTTTATCGGCATCCCATGGCCATTGCATTTCTTTCATAAATTTTGTGCATGTAATCTATTCAAAGTGTTTAACATTAGATTTATTTACAACAGCTTATCGGGAATGTGTACTTTGGTTTAAATAAAACAAACCCTTAAACTTTCAGTCGACGTTTCGAGGTAATTTTTTACTCTTCATCAGGACTACAAGAAAAATATCAAAGAAATTATATTGGTTACAAGGAAGTGTTGATCTCATCTTCAGTTCTAGATTTTTTAAATTGTGAGCGTTTTGAGGTTCTGGATGACTTGTGAATTAGTTTTCACTTTTTGTGATGCTAAGATTTACTTAATTGGTAACCTAGAACTGAAGGTGCGATGAACACTTCCTTGTAACCAATGTAATTTCTTTGATATTTTTCTAGTAGTCCTGATGAAGAGTAAAAAATTAACTCGAAACGTCGACTGAAAGTGTAAGGGTTTGTTTTATTTAAACCAAAGTCCACATTCCCGATAAGCTGTTGTATTTATAGTTAATGGACAAGAATTTGGCAACGAATAATTAGATTTATTGTTATTGCAACTTTAAATTTATTTGTTTTGTAAAGAAGAACCAGCAGCATAGAGTATAAAGCCTTCACTAGCAGTTTAATAAGCGAAAGACTGCGGTTTAAGTACTAGTCGTGTCTGGTATTGTAATCTAGTGTCTGTAAGTAAATACCCTAGTAAGTCATCTTGGCTTTGTATAAATTGATGGAATACGGATTGCAAAGTGTATGGTACTCAAAGAAGAAGAAACAAGAAGGTATTAGCTTAAGAAGTTCAAATTTATGGAGTTGTAACAACTATTTATGTACATACTGTCGTGTTACAAAATCAATTTTTGAAGATTTTTGATGGTTGATGAATTTTTATTTATGTTAAATAATTGTTTTTTGAAATTTGAGTTTTTGTTTTGAGTGATTTTTGAATTTTTTTTAAGATTGGATTTTAATTATTTTGAAGTTAAATTTTGCTATTGTAAATAATTTAGTGTAAATTTTTGAATTTGAGTGGGTCTTTTTGGTGTTAACAATTTGAAGGTTGGCACCAAAGACGCCGTGTAATAAGCCCTAATAATTTGCGTCCCTAATTTGGGATCAATTTGATTGTTTCTAGAATAAAGTTTTGAAATTTGAGTGAGTAATTATTTTTGATTGTTGATTTGTTTGCAAGTTGTCCAAAATTTGGATGAGATTCAATGTTTGGGAGTTTGGATTAATTAAAATTGAATGCGTTAATTAGTGATTAGAATGATTGGATGTTTAGAGATATAATAATACTTGGTGTTTGGAAAGTTAATAAGTTGTTGAAATTGAAAGAGAAATGTAAAATTTGTTTGAACGTCGAGCATCTGCATCGATAACCCGCAGTGAAAATCAATATGGCATTTATTTAAATAGGAAGGTTTACTTTAATATTTTAATAATTGAAAAATGAATAAATTTTATGGATTGATTGGTTTATTTTTGAAAATTGAATTGGCGCCTCAACGAAGCATAACAGAACCCGACTATTGAGGAGTCTCTGCTCACCGACAATACGAGCTAGTCGCAGTAATTTTCAAGTGGGCAAAAGGCTTTCGTAGGAAAATATTTTTTGGCGAAATACCTCTACAATATATTTTAAATATTTTATATTATATTTGATAAGCGCGACGACCTTGCTTATACCATCAAGAAATAGACTGGAGTTGTGGTCAAACTGCTGATCAGTTAACCTGTTGAAATGATTTTGGAAAACATTTAGTTGACTTGATTTTTTATTTTTTCTTATTTTCGATATCCCAGTACATTTTGTCACAATTTTATATAGTTCGATTTTCGGTATTCACATCTGCCGATAAGAAATTTAAATTAGGTAGGAATTCATCCTTCTGTTTAAATTTTTTCTGAGACAACCAGCTATTTTTGAATAGCTTTGAGGATATTGCAGTTAATAAAATTTGGGGTTGTATACATTGTTTCAAAAGCTTCTGATTGCTAATATTTAAAATATCTATAATTACCAAAGTTAATAACAACTCGAGGAACACTAAGAAGAAAATTTGGAATAATTGTAAAATCTTTGTAGAATTCAAAGTTTAGCAAGATTTCTTTGTAGAGCAGAAAGAATACAAGAAAAGCTAACTCAATTGGTTTTCGAGAAAAAGCAAAATATGGAAAAAATAAAAAAAAATTTTTTTCTCCGGAATGGCTGAATCGATTGATCTAAAAATTTAATATGATTTGGGGGATAGTAGGGGCTCTTAAGAAAAAAATTAACACTTATTTGGCTTCACAGGATCCTTGAAAAAAAAGTTGTTTTTTTATTAATTTAATTTTTTTTACCACGGTATAATTTTTGTAAAATTATGAAATTATTCTTTTTTCTAGCCTCATATATTACCCTTTAACTTCATGAATTTTTGAGATTTTTAAAATGGGTACGCCACAGTAGAAAAAAATAAAAACTATTTTTTGGGTTAAATAATGCATTTATTTAATTATTTTTATGCATATAGATGAATTCTAACTATTATAAATAATTTTTAATATTTAAAACAACAATAATTTTTTCGTCAAATTAAAAAATTGAAACAGTTCAAAATAACTAATCATTATAAATATAGGTACTTATTAATGTCAATAAATAATTTAAGAAATATTGTTTTTAATTTTTAGCTTGATTATTAATATATTCTTATAAATTAATTCTATTAATATAGCCAAAGTTCAATATATTAATAAAAAAAGATCATAGTTTTTCAAATTATTAAGTCAATTTTCCATAAATAAACAATAAAAAAAAGAAAAAAACAAATATTTTGATTAATTTTCTCAATCTTCATCACTGTCTTCTTCAATCACAACTAAAATATTGTCTTTATCAAATATTTTATTTAATATTGCAGCAGGCCTGAGAATTTTTGATAAATATCTCCCGTGTGACAAATAATAAACAATCGCGGCAACATGGAAAAAAAATTTATCAAAAATTTTCAGGCCTGCTGCAATATTAAATAAACTATTTGATAAAGACAATATTTTAATTGTGATTGAAGAAGACAGTGATGAAGATTAGGGCTGAGCGATATTCAAAAATCGATATCGAATATCGATAATTCAAAAACTATCGATAACTTCGATTAATATCGATAATTATCGAAGTATTGATATACCGATATAATTATATAATTATCCAAGACTCGATATATCGATATTCTGATAATTTCCGAATTATCGAAATAATAAACCCCAACTTTTTTTTCTCGAATAAAGAAACCGATCGAACCCAAAATTGACCAATGGAAAGTGCAGAAAGCATAAGACAATAACCTAAATTTGAAATATCCAAACTATCATAATATCGATAACTATCGAAATCGATAATTATCGAAATATCGATTAATCGATATTTCAAAAATAAAATACCCTTCTTCGATTAATCGATAACTATCGACATTTATTGATTAATCGATAAAAAGTTCCAGCCCTAATTAAGATTGTGAAAATTATATTAATCAAAATTTTTGCTATATATGTATTTCGTTCCTATATTTTATATTCTTTTCTTTATTGTCTATTTACGGAAAATTTGAAAAAATATATTCTTTTTTCATTAATCTATTGAACTTTGGTTATATTAATAATCAAGCTGTGTAATAAAATAAAGGTCTCTATTTCACGGGAATTTCCCAATCATCAGTCGTATATTATAATGAAAAATTGAAAAATAAGCAAAATATTCGAATTAGACTAATAAGAATCTATAACTAATGAATAAAATATTAAAAATTGACGAAGATGACTTACCAATAACCCACAAAAATGTCGTAATGGCCCTTTAAAATAAATAAAAAACTGGCACTGCCAGGTTGAAATCAGAAGGCACTACATTATTTTTCCATTTTTTGCATATTTTGCTTTTTCTCGAAAACCAATTGAGTTAGCGATCTGAAACTTTCAGGATCTTATTATTTTATTAGTACCAACTTATCCTCTGAATATCGTTTCAATATCTTTCCAGGGCCGAATCACCATGCTTATACCCCTAGGTCCTTTGCCGTCGTAGAAGAAGCAAAGTGGTATTTTTGGTTTAAAATTAATTTTTTATTTGATTATTGAAAACAAATAAAATAATCGTTGAGTAGTTAATAGATGGTTGAACTGGTTGCTGTCCAGTATACGTCCAGTTATGTATGTATGTCCATATATGCATTTATTTAAATGAATTTTTTAAGTAAAAAATAATAAAATAAAATTATTAACATTAGCTAATACTGTAAATGTTTTAAAACTAGGTATTTTAAAAATAACGATAAAAGATGTGTCCGTGTAGGTACATATTTCTGTATAAAAGTTAACATGTAATAAATTAACGTATATAATATAAACCTATAAAAATATACAGGGTGTCCTCGTCTGCACTTTACATAATTTCAGTGGTGATAAAGGCTACTATTCTATAAATATTCTATAACTATATAAATATTTAACAAACATATTTTTCAAAATTCAAACCCTCGAGAGTTAGGCCTTCATCTTTACATGGCCATAGTTCGAAAAATATTGATTTTTCAATAAAAATGGTAAAGTGCTTTTTTAAAGAGCGTGAAATAATCTACAAACTAGAATTCAACCTTTTATTGTCTAAATTCAATAACTGATTTTAAGTTATAAAAATTGCTGTATCTTCTAAACGAAACATTTTACCAAAAATCTGATGCCCCATTCCGGATAGGAAATTCGACGAACTACAACTTTTATCTAGTAAAAATGTTGGAAAAACTGAAATCAAGAAAATAATTAAAAAAAGTAGCTACCTACAAAACAAAACATTAAATTCACAAAATTGTAATTTTTATTGAAATTTTTTTTATTAATTAAGTTTAAACTATTACATTATTTAAGTAAATGTTCAAAAAGACCACCCTCATTTTTAATTCGCACATTTTGAGCTTTAATTTAAATTTTTTTGAAATGAAGTAATTCTGAAATATTGATCGGAAGAGGTGGAACTATTAATTGGTCAGCAAGATCTGCAGATTTAACTCCTCTTGATATATATTTTTGGTGTGCTTTTAAAACGTTGGTGTACAGCAATAGATGAAAGCCCGACACAAAATAGGAATTAATGGACAGAGTAACGAATGCTATAGTAGCTCTTAACGAAAGAGGAAATGTTATAAAAATAATAATATACAACATCATTTAAAACGATCACGACTGTGTAATGAAAATGAGGGTGGTCATTTTGAACATTTACTTAAATAATGTAATGGTTTAACCTTAATTAATAAACAAATTTAATTTTTGTAGCTGGTTTTTCTATTATTTTCTGATTTTTTCTGAAATGGATTGGTGTTTCAAAAATTTTTACTAGACAAAAGTTGTAGTCCGTTAAATTTCCGATTCGGAATGGGGTATCAGATTTTTTGTATTATGTTTCGTTTAGAAGATACAGCGATTTTAAAAAAACCAAGAAAAAAAAAGTTTAAAATTTTTAAAATTTTTTTACTTACGTTTTTGCATAACTCGAAAGTCGTTGAATTTAGACAATAAAAGGTTAACATCTAGTTTGTAGATTTTTTCACGCTCTTTAAAAAAGCACTTCAGCATTTTTACTGAAAAATCAATATTTTCTGAGCTATGGTCATGTGAAGGTGGAAATTAAAAAAAATGCTTTAGGGAGGCCTAACTCTCGAGGGTTTGAATTTAGAAAAAAAATTTTGTTAAATATTTTTCTTAGAATAGTGTCCTCTATCACCACTAAAATTATATAAAGTGTATCCGGGGTCACCCTGTATAATATACCTATAATTAATATACAAAAGTTGTTTTGCCACAAGTGATTGCAATCACTTTGTCAAATCAAAGAAATAAATTTTCTGATTAATTTTAACAATATTCTTAACAAAAAATTCTTTTTAATTTTAAATCTCTTTTTGCTCATAGGTTAACTAAAACTATAAACTTTAGGATAAAACCAAGCAATTTTTATTTAAGGGACTTGCAAAAACTAAATCTTATTATAGTACTTCGATAAGTCTAGACGAATGCATAAATAATGAAAGTAGCGGAACTTAGTCGGCAAAAGTAAACATTTGACTTTTAAAATATCTAGAAAATAGCCGTTTTGTTATTAACGAAACGTTTTTATATAATAATATAATTAATATAATAATTTTAATTTTGTATTAATTGCCATTATTGTTTATGGTCAAAAACTTGAGAAGTTTTGAAATAAATCTTTGTAGAGGGTACGTACAAGAAAGGTTGGTTAATTTTCTCGATTACAAAATTTATTTAATTTTCTACTGAATTAATAATAATTAAATTTTAAATTGACCAGCGTTAATTTGTATTTTTTAATTACTTTTGAAAAATGCAATTTTTATTTTTAGTAAATTACGTATACTATTGTTACGCCGTGTAAATTGTTAAAATAGTAGGTTTGTGATTAATTTAGTTTTGAAAGGCAAACAAAGAGAGGGGTTTTCTTCTTGAGAAGATACCCGATTTTAAGCACATATAACGTAGATCGCTGATTTTTTAGCATAAAATTTTAAAATATATATATCTTAACTTGTGAGAATAAATAAACATTAAATTATCGCCGAAAGCTCAAAAATATAATTTCCATTTTATTATTTAATTTAACTTGTTATATTGAAGTTTTAATGTTTATTTAAAATATTAAAATCATAACATTTGGATTATGAATAACTAATACTAATTGAATACTTTTATTGTGGGTTTTACTCGTGGTCGTATAAATAAAATTGAAATTTTATATTGCTTTAATATTAATACAATGTTTATATGTTTAGTGAAATATAATAATTTAAATTGTAAATAAATAAACAATGTGAATAACAATTAAAACACTATGAATTATTTGGTATTATATTACAGTTTTAAAAAAAATATTTAGTTACGTATAAAATTTCTTGTTCTCAAATAATTCCAATTTCTTGTTTATACCAAAATGTTACAAATATTTAAATAAATGCCAGTTAAAAACATTACTCAAACTAAACCAAGATTGCAAGGTCACAATTTTGTAATAAACATGCAAAAGTCCGAAATTATAATTATTGTATTTGCTTCAAAATATTCGAAATTTACAATTTAATTTCAACTAATTGTTAAGGGGTTAAATTACAGTAAAATTATAAAATATCTAACACAGTTTTAGAATCGAAGGAAGATTCCACTGTATTGAGCAGGAATCGGAGATTAAAATGAAATTATTTTACTTAAAAAATTAGTTTTAAAACTTGAAATGAGTTTATTTCAAAATTACAATTTTAAAACTTTTTTCCATTTCAACTGTCGATTCAAGATATGTAAGTACAAAATCTTTTTACGTAAAATTGTCATTATCCAGGATTTTTATCAGTAGAAATCCTTTCCAAATACTTAAGTAAATTTATTTTTGTATATCCATTATTTCCTATCCGCCACTAGTCAAATGACTGCAAAGGACCTTATGGATGTAAGTCCTTGCTTAAAATAAAAAAATATTTTCTATTTGTTAATTTAAAAAAAATTAAATTATATTTTTGGTTATCAACCATTTGTCTATTTAACAGCACAATTGTATTGATTTCATTTTAGATAACTAGTATGATTTATGATTTTAAAACCTCAACTAACCAAATTGTTAAATGCCTTTTCGACATATTAATATTCAGATCCTGAAAGTATACACTTTGAAAGTTAAATTTTTTATTAAATAAATGAAATGCTTTATATATTCTTGATGGAAAGGAAAACATTTAAAAGCATTTTGCTCAAAGCCCAAACGTAACTTGTTCGTATAAACTACCTACATCACATCATGAAGTATTTATAAAATAAAATGCGATGGTTTAAACGAAAAGAACTCAAATAAATTTAAATCGGTAATATACGGGATACAACTTAAAAATATTTAAATCTTTAAACTTAAAGATTACAAAATCATATTGTTGTTTACACGTGTGTATGAACAAAGTTTACAAACTTAGTAATTTTCCTTTAAAAGGTAAATTGTTACGCGAATTAATAATACCTTTATTATTTAACAAAATTTAATTTTAACTACAATAAAATGTTTATAATGTGTAACTTGTAGGTGACACAGAATATTAAGAAACAATGTGACATAGACAATAGAAAATACGTAACAAAATTGTCAGCACAATAAATTGACATACATAAAGTTAGTATTGTGATTAACTTTAAATTCAGAACATAGTGGAAACAATAAAACCATTTATTTTTCTTTGCGTTTGTGTGTATTTATTGTCCTTCCGGAAAAAGTGTTAAACTACTACGATGAATTAACACTAACTAGTTATAATTGTATTAGTTTTTACGCAGGTAGTTTATATAATTATTTGTTTTTGTAAAAAGTAAATTATAAATCTATTGAATACTTACAGCCCATTTCATCAAAAAATCGCATTTTTCGAGGTGCATAATTTTTATCATAATCTGAAACAGAGAAATTTTTGCATTACTAAAAGCTAATTTGAATTGCACTATATTTTTTGCAATCGTTGTGCAATTTATTGACACATGAGTTGTTTTACTCGGTAAGCGATGAAAAGCGTAACGAGCCAAAACTTTTGTAATCTACTTTTATATGTTTATAATTTATTTTAGACGTGATTTTTGTAATAATTATACAATTGAAGGAAAGTAAATTAAAGGTTTATCAAATAACTACATAATGATATTTTCGAATTTTATATTTAGCCATAGTATTTACTTTATTTAAATAATAAATACTAAATCAAAAATGTAAATGTCTGATGTGTAGGCAGTGAGAAGCCGTGTGCACTGGAGCGAGCGTACACAGTGCTCAGATTTTGAAGGCGCGAAATTTCGAATAAATGCCAGTATTTCTTCTTACTCTATTACCCCTGAAAGCTTTTTTTCCAGAATAAAATGCAAGGTTCGTTTAATGTCCGGAAAGCTTTATTTAAATGCGTTTCGCCGGCTTCTCAATTTATATTCGTAAAAAAAATTATTAAGTTTGAAAATCAAGTACTTCAGAACAGATCCTAATGTACTCAAAATCATAATAAAACGATCTAAACAATTTTCAGCATAATTAAGATTTAACAATGTAACCATCAGAGCTATAATACACGTCAATGGAAAGTTTACGTATGTACATATTAATTAATTATAGTTTCGATGTTTAACTTCAACCCCCAAGACAATCAATGTAGAAGTTTCCCAAGGTATCGTACTTTGAAAACAAGCATATGGCTCCGAATATAGACGATACCGCTATGTACGCAGATGATACTGTCACCTACACATATTTGTTTTACGTAGACATATCCGAGGGGTTGTTCACTTCAATAATCATGTGCACAAAATATCAATAATATATTACTAATCTCAAATAATCTCCCATAATATTTTATAATCTTTAGTAATCTAAATAATCTTTAGTAATCAAAGTAATATTAAGTAATCTGTAATAATCTAAAGTAATCTGTAGAGTTCCGGCTGTTTCAATTCCTCTCTTATGTTTAAGACTGGGGTTTGTTGGAACAGTTAGGGCTGAGTATTGTTTTTGTTTTCCCTTGCCAGTTTTGTACCGATTTTGTAAATGATTAATGACCGGTTTTATAAAATTTTTAAGACAGAGGTTACACGTTCAATCTGGCATCAGTCTGGCGCGGTCTGGTGTCAATCTTACCAAGGTCTCGGACTGAACTGATGCAGATTGACGTGGATTGACGGGAGAATTACGGACTGATGGAATATTTTAATAATTTTGTGTTTAAAAAATGTGTTTAATACTTAATTTAAAATAATGGCGTTATAGTTCAATCATTTTGTAGGTAAATTAACACATTAGTTGAGAAAAATATTGAGAAAAAAAAACTAAAACAAATTTACTCTTGCGGGAATTGAAACCTGGACCGCGCGGGTGCTAGTCGTATAGTCAATCTCGCTAACATTGTGGTTACTTGTTCATTAATGCAACCGAGTAGCTATATGAATAAAAATTATTAAAATTTTTTCAAAATCTTTTTTATTTTCGAGAAGTGGGTCGTACCGCTTGGCTTAGAGTTTGTTATTATAAAGTACTTTTCTCCCCCAATTGGGTTTCAAAATCCGTAACCCGCAGGAAGAGTCCCCAGATGAATGCCAGATTGAACGTGTAACCTCTGTCTAAGAATCCGTTAAAGTTAACGGATGATTTCTATAGGATTGTTAGTATAGAGAGATAATTTCTATTGGTTTGTTAAATGTAACAGTTTGTTAAAAACAATTTGAAAAATCACCGGGTGCGTAAAACAAGTATATTTTTTAAAAACCTACTGGCGCCATCTGGTGTTAAAAATTTGTACTCTTAAAATGATTATATAATCGCAAATAATACCAAATAATCACAAATAATCAAGTATATTTATGAATATAATCACGAATAATGACTGATAATCAGGTAATCCTAGATAATTACAAATATAATCTTAGTAATCATTAATAATCAAAATAATCAGAAATAATCTTAAGTAATCACGATAATATTTTAATAATCTTAATAATTTTTTACATAATAATAATCTGTGTACAAAAAAATTCTGAGTGAACAACCCCTCGGACATACCCAAGAAACAAAATCAAATATATGTGGATACATTTATGCAACTTTATTAGTTTAATTATTTCCTGACTAAAATGTTAAAAGTTTTTGTGTAACCAAACAATATAATTAATTTTTAATATGACCAATGAATTGAATATAAATTGTTAATTAGGTCAATATTACAATTTTGTTATTATAACACAAATGGCTTTTGTTTGTTTATTGTCAAAAAGAATTTTATTGACTTGATAAATATTGCTTTTTCTGCCGGAGTCAGAAAAATTAAAAAAAAACAGAAAAGTAAAACTTGGTCGATTAAACATCAACTAGTTTCAATATCTCTTGATAATGGAATTTTTTACATTTTGAGGTATGGTATGTTAGAAAGCTTTTATGTAGGTTTTACTACTATTTTTAGAAATTAAAATAATAAAATTGTAACATCGTAGAACAAAAACATTATTGAATGAGCTACCACAATTATTTCGGTCTCTTAATTTTCGAAGGACATCTGCATAGTTCTGGTTTTTGTCGATTGTCGTGTGACCGAAAATGTTCTTACACCACATAAAAATTTGAGGATTACCACCACAAATTAAGCAACCGAAGAAAGTTACTGCTTGAAAGTTATTATCGTGTTTGACATTATTCCAATTTTCATTTTTTATTTGGTTTACAATTATTTAAATCAAAAATTCATAGATTTAAATTTTAAATTTAAATGTATTAAATAATTAACGATGAAGGAACAATAGTAAACATTGAAACGTCTATTTTACTTTCATTTCACTCAAAATGTTATATGTTTTACATCTACGCGACTGAAATATTGATTTTTCAATGTGTAGCTTGTTTTAAGAGCAATTATTGAACTTGTTTGAAATGTTTGTCACATAATCTAATGGGATTTTCAATCGCTTCCAATTGAACAATAGCTCTGAAATTTGACAATACAGTAACTTTTTTATTTCATAATTTACAATTTAAATTTTTGAAAAAAAAAGTATAAAAAATGTCGGAAAACTGTGAGAAAAACTGGAATGGGAAAAATTATATGTAGTTAGTTTGTTATTTTTGTAGGAAATTGAATTTCTTATAAAAGGTTCGGGACAGCATATATTTATCTATAAAAATGTAACCCATTATTTGTGATCATCTACAAAATTATCTATGATATATTTTATTTTAAATTATGAATGATTTTTAATATAAAGTTTAAAGCATTCCGGGGTTGTATTGTATGAAATTTGTATTTTTTTCCTCGAGTTAAAATAGGATTTCACCTGGAAATAATTAGGAGGAGTAAATTTTTTTAACTCGGGCGGTATTTGGTAGGGTAAATCTCGATTTTCAGAAAAATTTTCTCATTTTCAGCGTTTTCAGCCATCTTGATTTAAAGGATGATTTTCTTGTTTTTCAAATAACTTGCTTATTTTCAACTTCAGAGTAAAAATGATAATAATCAAAGTTGTGGGAAATATAATTCCCGACAAATTTGGTTTATTATTAGTTTGACCCTAGGATCGATATTTGGAGAGTTAGACTGCATATAGAGGTGAAAAACAATTTTTCTTAATTATCTCGTTTATTAAACTTAAAAAATGGTAATAAATACGTAGGTAAAGAAATTTATTTCTTTCAACTTTGGTTATTGCTATTTTTATCGATTTTTATTCTAGGATAAGATGGGACATTAAAAAAAGAATTTAAAAAAAGAATTTTATTTGTAAAATTGTAAATGTGTAAAATTTTATTTTATATTTTTAAAATAAATTGGAGGTACGTACGTATCTTATGGAAGGAAACAACATTAGTATGAATCTGACATAATTTTTAAGTTAAAAAAACTAATCATCAGGAACTAATACTTGCTGACAAACCTATTCACGGCTAGAGGACACAAGCAGAGTTGAAAAAAATCCATTGTTTTGTCCATTATTATTGTTATGACAACCTTAACAATGAACAAAATAAGAAAATACAAAATATTGCACCCCTATTTTAATTGCGACTCAAAATATTGATAGGGTAAAAATGGTAATCCCCAAAGTTGAAAGAAATTAAATTCCGTACCTAATACTCATTACCATTTTTGGTATAAAATTGAAAATAAAAGAAAATCCACCTCTAATTCAGTATAAGTTTTAAAATATTGATCTTAGGATAAAAATAGTAATTCTCAAAGTTGAAAGAAATAAAATTTCCTACCTAAATAATTACTCATTACAATTTTTACGATAAACCTGATAATAAACGAGATAATTGAGAAAAATTGTTTTTGCGCTCTATTTGCGGGATAACTCTACAAATATCAATCCTAGGGTAAAAGTAATATAAACCAAACTTGTGGGGAATTATATTTACCACAACTTTGGCTATTATCATTTTTACTCTAAAGTTGAAAATAAGCGAGTTATTTAAAAAACAAGAAAACCACTTTTTAAATCAAGATTTTTCCGAAAATCACGAAAATCGCTTTTTTGAATTATTTCCGGGTTGACCGACTTTTAGTCCTATCTTGAATGGACCATTTGACAACATTTAGGTACTAATAAATAATAAAATAAAAAAATTTTTAATTTTTTAATTAAATTATTATTATTTTGAAATGTTCGAAATGTTTTTGAATTTATCAACCAAGTTTTGAACTAAAACAGTAGGTGGTACCTACATTATGTCAAGAGCACATTTTCACAATTTCTAATTATTATTGTACAATGAAATTTCCGTTGTTAGAATTTAATTTATAATTGAAAATCTGTTAACGTTAAGTTGGTTCAATTAATGGAAGTTAGTATTTAGTAATCATATATTCATTTGCATGCTATTAGAATTTGCACGCATTGTGCATTCAACAGTTAATGCGATGATTTCGTATTATTAAGTTCTGCGTCGAAAATATTGTTCACTATTATATTTATTTAAGAAATATCGACGTCATCGTAAAGGAAAAACAAGTTAGTAGCTTACGTGAAAATCATGAGGAAGGGTCCTCAATCAATAACTTGATATAATATATTATGTAGGTACTAAATATAGCCTAGGAAATATTCTGTAATATTACAGTACACAAAAGACGTAGACACAATCACGTAATAGCAATAATATTTATTAATGGAGTGGGCAATTAAATTCGTGAATTTAATTAAAACGAAAATTTGAAATAAAATAAAAATGGCATAATGGCATAGTCGCTTTTATATAATGGTCTTGAGTTACATAATAAACAAAGAAATAACTGTAAATAATTATTTACCTTTAATTTCATTTTCTGAAGCTTCAATAAAAGTAACAATAATGAAACACCACACGATTTGTTTAAGACAATTAAATAGCATATTCTTAAATGTTAATTAGAGCGTATCTCAAAATTTCACTTATTGTTTTACAAAGTCGACTTTTAAGTCTTTTATTTTGTTTAATTATACCAGTTAACGCACTTAAAATTACTCTCGAGGTATCATTACAATAATTAACACGACATGTCGATACGATTTTCAAGATTACCACTTGCTTGAAATGATGTGCCACAACTGAGAGTAAAATTCAAGTCCTCTTGCTGTGGAGAAATTTAAAATTTTAATTTTTAGTTCAATGTTTACTTCAAAATACTCGTTTCGAATCATTTCTCTAATATACATAGCAAACATCACCTCTATGTTTATTATACCCAAAGAATAATCGATCAATCCGAAACCACTTTCTTTTAAATAGGGTTAAAGAATCTGTCTAATCGAAGAGTAGATCGGTTTCATTGGCCAGTTTAAAATAGGAATTAGAAATCAAAAGTAGTGAAAATTGTATCTTCTTCCAATATGTACATATATTACACAACTCGTGCACAATTTTTATTTTCGTGTAATATGATTTTACCATTGTGGCTAAATTATTTAACACCAACATATGTTTGTCACTTCTATGTTTAGAGATTTAAAAAACAATTTTTATTCATATTCGAAAGCTTAAAATCTCCATTAAAGATATATGTAAGCTTTTCCTTTCGTTTATAATAAAAATTACGTAGTACCTACGCGATATTGCTATTTTATAATAGAAAATATTCCTGATTTACATATTTTTGTTTATTAGTTATAAATTACGGATTTTATAAAGCAGATTAGAAATTGATCGCTAAAAAGATATCAATTCGAAATATCGAAAATTACAACCGAGAATAATTAAAAATAAACAAAAACAAAGGAAACAAATTAATTACTTGTTTAAATACTTTGTGAAAATTGTAATTAAAAGCCAAAGCCTCCGAGGAGACTGGCAAATTAAATAGGTGTGTATTTTGAATTCACGTCCGCTACTTAGGGAAAACTATAGTTAACGTCGAAACTGTAACGATTTTATTTAATTTTCTCGTACAACTACTACAACGAAAATTTTTTATACGGAAATCGCTTACACCGTTATAAGTACCTAACAATACTTAGCTAAAATTGTAAGTTGATTTGTTTTTTGAAATACATTGTATTAAGAATTTTGTGGAAAAATGTAAAAATTTGGTTTAAATACTTCCTGCTTATATTATTCTAGTGTGAAGTGTTCTTCTGCTTTCACCTGACATTCTTCTGTGACTTAGACCTTTCAAGGAAAGTATGCCATTGCTTTAACCTTAACCTAGAGACATTGCTATTAGGTACTAAACAGTTTATTAACTATGCATTTTAAGAGCATTATTTTATCTTATTAACGACATAAACCAGCAAAATCAATTATAAATTGCGTAATTATGAATATGATATTTGTTTATAGATATTTAAATAAATTATTAATAGATTACTCGTACATTCGAAATCATGTGGAATGCAGATACGCAATTTTGCATAGGAACTCTTGGTTAACCAGCAGATCTTCGTCACGTGCAGTGTGAAATTGAATTCTTGTAGTATAATACAGAGTAGGCCATGCAAACCACACTCATTTTTAACAGCATTGTTGGACTCAGAAAAATCATAATGGAAGTGATTAGAATGAGTTTATAACTAAATTACTAATTCAGTCTCCGTACGTGTGGGATTTATGATCAAAAACAAAATGTAAAAATAATAAATACTTAAAGAATTTATTTAAAAGACGAACAGATATAAGATAAATAATAATATTAAAGCAAACCAAATCCTTAATCGTGCTTTTCTCAGTTTGAGCCCAAAAGGGATTTAATTGAAATTTTTAATGAAATAATTAAAAATCTAAAATTTATATATTCTATAGCCGAGAGGTGAATCGCAAGGCAAATGTTTGTACACTAGCTGTCCTTTTGCATGATCCTCAAAAGGATTCCCTGGATTTTCTCCTAGCTTGCTGTAAGATTTTTCTTTAAAGAAATGTAGAAAAATTAAAAAAATAGTTTATTTGTGGTAATTCTAGAATTTCCTAGGATTTCCTCAGATTTACCTTCATTTGTATAAGCGATTTTTCCGACGATGTTCTCTTCGTCTAAGCAAACAACTAATTTTTGTACATTAGAGGTTTGCTTAGATTTTTTCAAATTTCCGAAACTTTTTCAAATTTTCAGAAATTTTTCAGGGTCAAAATTGTTCCCAATTTAAAGTTATCAGCTAATTTAATTATTTTAGTAACGAATTTACCTCCTGATGTGATAAAACTCTGAAATTTGAAACAGTGGCAATTATTTATTGTTAAAACAGAGTTCATTACTTAAACCACCAACCACGCTGACTATCAGAATGTTTTCTTGTTTCTATTTTTATATACCGTTCAGTGTCTGGTACATATTAATTTTTTTCTATGTATAAAAAAAACAATTAATATTTCTCTTGATATTTCAAAGTCACTGTCATTTACTTTTTTGTAGAGAGCCAGATTTATAATTATAAAACCATGTAATTTTAGTCTCTTATACATATATTATTATAACTGTGGAACATTTTAATTTTCAGATAATAATTAAATACAAAAATAAAATAAAAGTAAAACAGCATAAATAAAATTAGTCGAACCTCTTCTTCTTTTGTAGCCGTTTGTCGTTCCACTTGGATCAGGTCTCCTTCTCTTACGAGGAACTACTTAATCCGGATTGGGAAATGCCTGTAACCCTGTTTTTAATAGATGATGCCGACATTCATCAACTCAAGGGATCGTGAACTTTACGTGTCTTCCCAAGCAAGGAGACGGTCATATTATGAAAGTTTTAAACTGTTACGAATTCGAACCAAATGCTTTTAAGTCAGGATTTTTTTGACGAACTTACTAAGCTAACAAGCGTTTCTGCGGTCAAACTTAGGTCTGACTGTCTAACGATCTAACTAACCAAACCTAACTTCAAGATAAGTCAAATATAACCTAACCGCTTAGAATTGTAGCATTGAAAGGGAAAATCTAATTATTTCCATTTTTCTACTGCCAGAATTAAATGGTACCATTTTGGGGGATTGACTGTACAGTTTTTCTTTACTACCTTTGGGATTTAAGACGTCATATATTTGACTAACCAGATAAGGCCCCTGCACTTTTTCATAATTAATTGTGAAAACTTATAATATAATCATGAATCATGATAATTTAATTCAAGTATGACGAGAATTTGTACCTTCACTTGCAAATATTATTATAATTCCAAAATTGTGTTCCAAAATCCTTCATTTTAAATATTTAAAATTTAAAATTAATTTGTTTGTGACCATTTTGATATTTGGAATTTATTTTCGTGATTTTGTATTTGTATTGTAAATCTGAATTTTAATTTATTTGTGTATTTGGACTTGATTTTGTTTTCTTTAAATTTTTGTATAAATGTGGTAAAGATTTGAATGTATGTGCGTCTTTTCGCAGCAACAATTTATTTTTAAATTGGCACAAAATTAAACAAAAATTTTTTCTTTTCGCTTTTGCGGGAGGTCCCGTAGGAAGTATTAATTTTGCGTCTCAATTGTGAGATATTGCTAGTCGGAATTAAATATTTAACATTCCACGATAATATGCACTAAATTTCTTTAAAATACGCAATAAAATTGATAGAAAAACATATAAAATATGCATTTGATAAGCAAACTAAACAATACGTTTTTTGAATTTTTTATAGATGTTCTTTGTATTCTTGAGGATGATTATAATATAATCGAAACTAGTCGACGTCGACGATCAAAAAACTAACGGAAGGGGAAGGAGCAACTGGACCGTTCCAACCGGTTGCTCCAAAAGAAGATGTTGGAACAGAAACGAAGATGTGCAAAGAAAAAGGAAAAATGCAGACAGAAACAAGAAAAAAAGAAAAATAATTCGAGTCGCTACATGGAATGTTGGAACCCTCTTGAGAGCGGGAAAGATGGATGAGATTGCCAGAGAACTGTCACGATATGAGATAGATGTAGCTGCACTGCAAGAAATACGATGGAAGGGTCAAGGAAAATTGTCAAGTCTGGATATGTAATGTTATACTCTGGAAAGGAGAAGCAAGGAAACCTTATAACTATGTCGGTTATCAGCGCTTACGCTCCCACAGAAGATAGCAATGAAGTAGAAAAGGAAAAATTTTACAATGATTTGGAAGAATTATGCGATACAATTGCTAAAACGGATATGTTAATGATTGTAGGCGATTTTAATGCTAAAGTGGGAAAAGAAAAATACATCTCTAGAGTGGCGGGTAAACAGACAATCCACGACATAACTAACGATAATGGACATAGCATGTGTAATTTAGCAGCACCGGCGAACCTAGACATTAGCAGCACCCGATTCAAACATAAGAAAATACACAACATAACTTGGGTGTGGCCAGGCGGAGCAGGTGAGGAGGAAAATCAGATTGATCACATCATGGTAACAAAAAAGAAAAAAACGTTAATCATGGATGTAAGAACTTATAGGGGCGCTAATGCAGATACTGACCACTATCTGGTAGTAGCAGAAGTTAAACAAAATAAGACATATAGTACGGTGAAGAGAAATTTTAATAGAAAGTTAGCAATAAACAAATTTTGTAATGACAAAGTAAGAGAGAGTTACGAGGATGCGGTAAAAAAAACTAATAAGAACTTAAGCGAGAAGCGATGATATGGAACAAGAGTATGAAAACATAACAGGCATCTTAATAATAGGCTACACAGAGAAGAGAATAGATAGAGAATGGTAATGATGAGTGTAGAGAATTGAGCAATGTAAACAGAGAAATAAGAATGAATTGGTTAACAACAAAAAAGAATGAAGACCGGCAAAACTACAAAGAAACCAGTAAAGAAGCTTGTAAAACATATAAACGAAAAAAAAACCTATGGATAAAAATAATTATGGAAGAAATAGAAAAAAATAACAAACAGAACAACAATCGTCAATTTTATGAGAAGTTCAGGCGACAAAAAACAGGACATAAAATAAAAACAAGAGGAATGAAGAACAGTGAAGGAAAATTAGAAGACGACATAGAGAAAGTAAAACAAATATGGGTAGAACATTTTCAAAGACTGCTAGCTGTGGAAGAAGAATGTAAACAATATGAAAGAATAAATGAAGAAGACCAACAAGTAGATGAACCAACTTACGAGGAAGTAGTGGAAATAATAAATAAACTCAAGATTGAAAAGTTTCCGGGTAGAGATGGTTTGAACGCGGAATTGCTTAAGTATGGAGGAGAAGAGTTACACGAAAGAATCTATAAAATCATAAAACAGGTATGGGTAAAAGAAAAGATGCCGAAACAATGGAAAGAAGGCATAATAGTGACCATAAAAAAGAAAGGAGATGTAGAAAAGTGTGAAAACTATAGGGGAATCACTCTACTGAACTCCGCGTATAAAGTATTATCAATGTTGATAAACAAAAGATTAAAAGATTTTACAAAAGAAATAATTGGAAAATATCAGTACGGATTTACAGAAGGAAGATCGACAGTGGATGCTATATACCTGTTGAAAAAAGGTATGAACACAACAGAAGTACGTACATGATGTTTATAGATTTCAAACAGGCATTTGACAAAATAAAAAGAAACAAGCTAATAGAAACCATGCAAGAATTTAATATTCCGAGCAAACTCATAAGATTAATAAAGATAACTCTGGATGGAACTACAGCCTGCATAAGAACTTCAAACGGTGAAACCAATAACTTCGCAGTAAATAGCGGAGTCAGGCAAGGAGACGCAATGTCGTCAACATTGTTTAATCTGATGATGGAAAAAATAACCAAATAACGAAACTGAGAGAACAATAATAAACAAAGAGGTGCACATAATTGCATATGCATACGACGTGGTAGTTATATCAAGAACTAAAAGAAAATTAATTGCAATCTGCAAAAAAATAGAAGAAATTGCAAGACTAATGGGGTTATTAATTAACAAAAACAAAACCAAATACATGAAGTGTCCGAAAGAAAATACAAGAGAAGGATTACAGTTCGAAAACTATATATACGAGGAGGTGAATGAGTTCAATTATCTAGGAATACAAGTAAATAACACAAACGACAGACAACAAGAAATAAGAAGAACTCAGTTAGGTAACAAGGCATACTATGCGAACAAGCAATTACTGGGTGATAGACACTTATCAAGAACCACTAAAGTTAATAAGACCAGTACTTACGTATGCAGCAGAGACTCTACGTGTAGCTAAATGAGAAGAAGAAGAATTGCGAATTTTAGAAAGAAGAATATTGAGAAAGATACTAGGACCAAAAAAGATAAATGAACAGGAGTACAGACCTCTGATGAACTGCAAGAAATGGGAAATGAGGATATCGTAAGAATAATAAAATCTATGAGAATAAAATGGCTTGGACACGTGATGAAAAGCAACGTAAACCCAATTACAAGAAGAATCGCAGAATGGAAACCTATAGAGGACTGTACCAGAGAAAGGCCTAAGGTTCGATGGTGGGACCAAGTAATGGAGGACATCAGAAAAATGAGGATCGAGAACTGGAAAATGAAAATAACAGACAGAAAAACATGGAGAAGAATAGCAAATGAAGCAAAAGCAGATACTAGACTATAGAATGAAATGTAAAGAAAATGGGAACTAAACCACCTAATAAACCCTAATAAACGGTTTTGTAAAATCTTTACGGAGATAGCAAAATTCCGTCAGGAATAAACTGCTCTATTATTATTATTATTAGTATATAGCAATCACGTTTATCTGCAAAACCTTTCAGAATTGGAAAACTTTAATATCGTCACGCTAGCGCTAGGCAACAATTAATCTTATTATAGAAAACAAGTTTTATTCTAATGTCTTGTTAGGTAGCCATACTTGCAACAGAAAAATGAATGACAACAAAAGCATCAAAAGTGGCTAAGTTTATTCATGTATGTTAGGAAGTTTATTTTATATTATTAATTAATCAAATGACTAATTTGACGCAAACGAAAGCTTTGAAGCTATTTGCTAGCTTATTTTTGTTTCTGAATAATCATCAGCATAAAGCCTCTCAAGCTTTTAAATCTAAAATTTGTTCACGACAATATTATAATATAATTATGTACTACATCAGAAAAATAACCGAACTAGCACTTAATCAATAACGATGTTATTTTAAAGTCATATTGGATTTACATGCTTCGCAAATATAAGAATGTTGAAGCAGTCAATCTGAGACCTGTTTGTGAGTTAAACAGTTTTATAATAAAATTTATATGGAGCAAATTTTGTTCCACATGGAACAAAAATGGTTAGTACTAGGTAGTTGATATATCTACCAAATTCAAAAGTAAATTTTTTGTTAAAGAGATGGCAGATAAAATATTTCATCGATTAAAATCAATTTCTGGGCTAAACTTATTTTAATGTTTAATTAATGTAGAATATATTATTATGTACATTATATTGTTATAGATATTGTTTTTTTTTTATATTTCCATAAGTTTACCGCAATTTGGATAAAGTGCACTGCACAGACTTATTTAAATGAAGTTATTTAATTATTAGTTAACTAATTTATAAACTTTTAAAACCTTGTTTTAATTAAATAAAGTTTGAAGCTAATACATACCTATACCTACCTATTTTGTGATTTTCATGGTTTTGTCATACTAATATTGTTTAGATAGAATAGAAGAAAATGGTCTATATATTTAGTAGATATCAGGGTAAATTTTCAATTATTTAATTACACTTATATAAATTTTAATTTCATATAGAATATATTGTTGCTTTTGATAAAAAAAAAGTACGGTTTTATTAAAAGTACGGTGTAGGTATAGTTTTTCTAGTGTCAAATATGTATTACTATGAAATGAAAATTTATTTCTCTACATTTATTTGTTGTACCATCTGTTTATATCCTGCTGTTTATATTGTAGAGGGTAAGGCTTCGTCTTGAAACAATAACTGGAAGTTAGAAATTTGTAAACCTTACAAAGGTTAATTAGTTGACCAAATCTTATTAAAAGTATAAAATTTCTTTACAAAATCAACTTAACTGAATGATGGAAGTTGAAAATTATGCAAAACAATTATTATTTTGTTAATTGCAGGTTTCTTTTAAATTTATGTTTAAACTTGTGTACATTTTATCTTCAACATTCAGTTGAATTAATTTTGTAAAGAAATTTTATCTAATTGTACTAAATTTTAAATACTAAAGTATGGAAAAATGGTGTTTCAATCTGAATTGAATCATATGCAATCATGCAATTGTGTACGGTGATATCTATCAAAATAGCTATTATTTTTGTCAAGAAAGAAGTGAAAATTAACCAAGAGGTTCACCAAGATCATTTTCAAATCCATATTTTTTTCTGGGCCTAGCTACACTGTACAGGATTTTTCAACAGGAGAATCAACTAGTAAATAACTGAAAGTTTTCCTTTTATACGATAAACTAATTAATATTAAATTAGTTCTATTAATTTAATACAATTTTCCTAAATATATAGCAAAATTAGTTGCGCATCCACTGTAAATATTGTTCAATTATTATAAAAGCTTCAACGAACCCATGAAAATTATTGTCGCAGTAAACTACTAAATGAGTCACTTCACAAGAAACATTCTCGCTGTAATCAAACAATTTATTATGAAAGACACTTGTGTGGCGTCTAAAACAAGTTAAAAATATTAGTAAGGTTTATTCGATCATAATGTTTGTAGTACTTCATCAAAAACGGCTCAGAAATGTTCACATGAAAGCACAATGTGTAGAAGAGAAACTACATCGCACGTGACGCCTACGCTTTTCATTGTACGCAGTAAGTTTTTGTTGAATAATATTATCTTTCATAAGTTTCCTTACGAATGAAAATGTTTTTACAAACTGCGGATTTTACTTGCACGCAAAGCGAAAACTGATTTAATTTTTTTTGCATTCAAATGTATTTCAGATTATAAAATATATTGAAGTGATTTTTCCCAAATTTTTTCAAAAGAATTTAAAAAAAATGATTTAATGTAATTTAATACATTTTGCATTATATACTGTTACAAAACAATCGTGATGATTGATGATTCATGTATGATGACTCATCCATGATGATGCATACGTGATAACCTGTTGTTCTTGTTTAAATACTGCTGAGTTTGTAGCCTGGATTGTTCGAGAAATCTCTAGAACTTTATAGAGATACCTGGAAGGTTGTGGAATATTTTAGAACTATGTGTTTGGATATAAATAACAGAGCGATCTGCTGTGAGAGCAGTTCCAGTTTTAACTTGCAAGTGTGAACATAAATAACTTGGAAATAAATAGTGGTGTAAACAAATAAACCGAGTGTTACATAAATACAGTGACTTTGTTTAAATAAATACAGACTTATCATTAAGTGACTATTATTTAGTGATTATTAATTTTAGTACAATTTAGTTTTAGTGTTAATATTAGCTTAGTAATTGTTCTATTGTTATTAACTTTAAGTGTTTAAGTAACTATATATTTTACCTTTTCATTTTTGTTTCAATACATTACACATATTCTCCGACTTAAAATACCCAAGAATTTACTTACTTGCACAATTAATTTAGGCAGATTATCTAAGTGTCTCAAAGGGGCTTAACATTTCTGAGTAAATTTTTTATCCGATAATCCGTTAATCCGATAATCCGATTATATAAAACTATATAAAGTTCAAGTTTTTACCAAAATTAAAAATATCTAAACCATCATCAAGTAGTATCAAGTATCATCAAGTATAACGAATCAATAGAGAAAATGGCAGCCAGAAGTTTTAATAATCGGTCTCAACAAAATCAGAACGGACAACGTTCATCCCAACAACAACAACCTATGCAAAACAATCGTCAACCTCCCATGCAAGGTAATAGGCAGCAGTTCAGGCAAGATAATCGACTTCTACCTGCGCAAGGCAATCCAAAGCCGTTTAAGCAAGATAATCGACAACCACTCAGGAAAAATTATGAAGCATCTGGTAGACAATTTAACGAACAAACACGTATGGGACAAAACAATCAACAGCCGTATATGGGACCAAATGTACAACAACAAAATGGCGGACGAAAAGAACAACAACGACGTAATGGAAAAATTCAATTCTCTAAAAACAATATAGATTTCGACGTTAAAAGAACCCTAAATATATTTAAAACTTGTTGGTATTATAAATATTATGTATATCTCGGTTTTTATCAGTTTTAATAACAAATATCAACTTTTACTTATAAGAATTATTACATTTCTAATTTTGTTAGTAGGTTGGATTGCAGGGATAGTCACTAATAAAAATTTTGTTATATTAAATTTAATATTTGTTATTTCAGAAAATGAACCGATTTAAACAAAAAAAACTTTTCTGCATGAATTTTTATAACTTTGTTTATCGTTTATGATATTTAAAAAGTATTTCACTACACACATAAGAGCATAAGACCAATATTCGAGAAATTCAAATTAACCCTACTTTTGTCTCCGATTGTATCTCCCATAACATCCTTAACTGCGCCAATTATTATTTAAGTGCTTTTATCATCATCAAATATATAATCACAGTTATTTTTCATCAATGGCACTTCGATAAATCCAATATCAAAACTAAGTATACGGAAAACGGTAAATAATCCAGTCAATGGGGAGTTTTGCCCAGCCATAAATCATAAAGTTTTGAAACTGTTTCGTCTTAGGCCCCTGTTTAACCAAAAAAAAAAGTCGCCATTTCTCCGAAGTCCGGAAGTGTCCACCATCTTGGATTTTAAGTGACAACTTAAGGTTTTCTTATTATATCTTCAAAAATATTAACTTAACAAAAAAATAGTTCGTCTAAAAATTGAAGCTCGTTAAATTCTCAATAAGAAAGTTTATATTCAATATTAGCGTCAATGTCATATTGAATCGACAAAATCCATCCGCCTGTCGTGAAATGTGGTGCCGCGTCTCATTATGACTGTAAAGGAGCGGATAATCGTCAAAAGCGTTCGCTAACCCCCAATTGCGACGTAGAACTAAACGAATCATATATCAAAATGTTCGTATTGACCTATTAGACCTAAATACAAAGTTTAGGATATTGGCAATTGTTTTGTGACAAAAGTTATAAGCCAAAAACGAAAAAAAAATTAATTGTATTTAACCAATTGAAAGAACTTTTGAAATCGTTCGTACTTGAATTTTGAATATACTTGAATTTACTATAGGTATACCAAGATGATTTTAACACTGTTATTTAGCTTAAAATGTCTATTTTCCAACGATACATCAAAATATGTACTAAATATATTCTAATTAACTCTTATTTAATATTATACGAGCAGTAAAAAATTTTTTTGAAATGTATGTTTATTTTTTTGAATTGCCGGAATATTTGCAATCAAAGGAGTGCGGAGTGCCTGATGGAAGTAGTGACCAAGAAGATGCTAATTCTTAATTTCAATTTTGTCATTCCTTATGTTGTCATTTATTTGTATTATATATTTTAAATTACTTAATATTTATTTTATTTTGTAAATTCGGAACTACTTGAGAAAAATGTAAATTTTCAAAAATTCTACAAAATTTTGATATTTTAAAATAAATAATTGATATTACGGAGATATTATATTTGAGCTTTCAGCGACGGTTATAGCTTTCGTCAGAATATTATTTGTAAATAAATATTTTTATATTTAATCGTCGATCAATTTTATTATTTGAATTAACTTGTTATATTGAAGTTTTCAATATATTCAAAACACTGACGTTTTACATTAAGAAATATCTTTATTACATTGAAATAATTAGTATTCCTATTTACAACTAGTTTAATTTTCAAATTAAAATGCAACAAAATTTTGGTAAAAAATTACGAATGTCTTAATTTAAATTTAGAAATTTTCATTACAAATGTGAAATTTTACATTTTTTCAAGTAAAATAACGTTTTGATACAAAAAACTGTAAAATATTACTTTAAAAGTACTAAACGCATTTGATTCAAAACGAAATATTTTGTATCAATATCTAAAATTTCAAAACGAAAGAAGTTTTAAAATAAAACTTTTCTTTTTACCAGTGTTGGTAATATCGGCAATAAATGGCAGTATCGGCAGTAAGTGGCAGTATCAGCATGAAGTGGCAGTATCAGCATGAAGTAGCAGTATCAGCATGAAGTGGCAGTATCAGCAGACTGAGAGACTGAGAGGTACTAAGAGCAGTCAGCGGCAGTATTATAGGTTTTTCCGGGTTTAAGCATTCCCGCTAGAGTCTGCCGATGTAAAATTTCAATAATTTTTTCTGATACTTAACGCACTCGAAATTTTCACCTAATCTTGGAATTTTAGAAGCGGAACAAGAAAAAAGGGATTTTTTTAAATTTTTCTGTAAATCTAAGATTTTTGTACGGTGAAAAAAGCATAACAAAAAATTTTGAAGCTTCACTGTAACAAAATGCTAAATTTTGTTTAGTATAGTTTGCACGTAGCAAAAATTTATTTGTATCAAATACATTTTTGGCAAAATATATAGGTTCAAAATCATTAATTCTATTATAATTTTTTGTATGTTTTACTTGTTGATTTTGAAAAGTTAATAAAAAGTTAAATTTATAATATATACTATCTAGCTATTGTTTTTTAGTAACTAGACAACTTGAAAGGTTATCTTACAATAAATGCGTCTATGTATCTGAAATGAGTTTTTCGATTGATCCAAAAGCGAACATTTTTATTTACTGGCACTTTGTTTTAATCGGCAGAATCGTTAAATTCCTGTCAATTCACAAAATAGCAAGATTGCTAATTAATCTTCTTCGATGTTCATTTTCACAATAAGAATTATATTTTTTTTCTTTTATTGTCGGTAGTTGAACAGCGAGTTAAACATGCTTACCTACATGTTTAATCGGTATTTTTTATTTATTGTTTTTAATAGAAAATTTGTAATTTTTACTAATAACTTCAATTACCTAAATAGAAAATATCAATTCTCATTCACAATTTTAATAAAATTTATTTTAATTTTTAATTTTTTATTTAATTTTTAATAAAATATCTAAATTAATTTTATATAATATTTTTTGTAACAAGATAATGTTTGTAATAAAAGTAAAATACCAACATTTATCTAGCACAGATATGCAACCAAACATATTGTTGTGCTTAAATGATCTAAAAGTATATGAAAGTCACTGTGCATAGCTTAGAATGCATAGTGATTGCCTTAAAAGCACTAGCTGTGCACTTTTGAAAAATTGTAATTTTATGAAAAAATATTATCTTCTTTTATCAATAATACAAATTAAAGAAATTAAAATTTTTAAAATGGTTTCAATTGACCCAAAAAGTATTAAATACAAACAGAGTTGAATGCAGTAAGTGCCTCTATAAAATAATAATTTTAAATGTAAAATGCAACATTAAATTTAGAAATAAAATTTAAAAAAATTAAAAAGGTGCCTCGCCGAAAGTTTTATTAGTCCCCTCCGGGGAAAAGGTCTGAATTCAACAATAAATACAAATGAAGTGGTTAGAATAAGCTATACAGCTCAAGTGCGTCTGAAAAATTTAATAAATGTGGTTTGGGATTCCCGACGTTCCTTTTTGTCCAGTGTAAAAATTAATGAGCATTTTCTTTATTATTTATAGAAACTTTAACTTTTTTAAAAGTAAAAGAATTTAAGTTACTCTTTCTTAAATAATAAAATTTATTGAATTTTGTAATCCTAAAATGATTCTGAACAAAATAATGCATTAAAAAAAATCAGATAATCAATCGGAATTTTTATGATTAATAATTAAAGTTTGAACTTGACTATCTTGCTACACACTTGGGCTATTTAGTTTCTAACCCCTTTAATTATTACTTATTAAATACTCTAATAATGGTTTTCATCAATGTCTTCATTTGGGTTCTTTGTCCATTTCGGGACAGATAGGCATTTTTAAGTGCCCTGAAGAACGGGCACTTCTTTACGGTTTGTTGAAAAATATCAAAATCTGCTGCATTCACTTCTATATTACTACTTATTTATTTGTTACTTTGAAGAAATAATTTTAATTTATAATACTATAATGTGAAATATGTACATTAATATTTGAAAAAAAGTTTTCTAATTACAGTTTTAACTAAATTTAAGATCACAAATTTATAAATTTATAACAGAACGTATCCAGTCTGCCGTTGTAGCAATAGAATGATAAATTCCAGGTTGATTAGGTTCACCGCATCCAAATCCAGCACTAATAATTCCCGCTAATGTCCAGTGTCCATATAAGTATACAATTAAAGGTCCTCCAGAATCACCTAAGCACGCATCTTTATGACCATCTTTATGACCTGCACATAACATTTCCTCGTGCAATTCCACCGTTATATGCTTCATTTTATGCCACGACATACATTTCTTAATATCTAAATATTGCAAATAAATTTTTATTATTATTAAATACCTAATATAATTTATTATTATTTCAAAAAAATGTATTCACCTATGATAGGAACGGTGGTACTTTGTAAAACATTTGTTCCAGTAAGGTCTGTAGATGGTTTAATTTTACCCCAACCAGCAACGACTGCATTTAATCCTTTAAAATTCATACCGACCTCTGGTAAACATATTGGTAAAATATGAAAAGCTTGATTAACTCTAGAAGTCAATTCCAATAAAGCTAAATCGTAGCGATCAGGTTGAGTTATTTTATATTTAAATTGCGGATGAATAACTATATTTTCGATCTAAAAATCATTGGACTAATTAAAATTTTCCATAATACTTTCGATCTATAATCTCACAGTGTGTCTCTCGGATGGAGCATATTCTAATACTTTTCCAGTGTTTTGAGTATCCAATTCTCCCAAATAAACTATAATGTCTTTAAGGGTTGCTTTTATAACACAATGGGCTGCTGTTGCTACAAAACGATGAGACACTAAAAATAAAAATAAATTTATTTGAAAATTATGCATAATAGGTATGTGAATTTTGTATTAACCTAAAACACCTCCGCATTGGTAAGATAAAATCTTAATGTGAGCTTGCCAAGGAAATTGTGCAAATTTAGCTTCGTTGCCACCAATAATTCGTTTTTGTAAAACTTGATTTGAAGAAATGCCACATTTTTCTTCTTCGTCGTCATTACGCTTTTGTAATTGAGCGTTGTTGTTTACTTGATTGCTGTAACAGAAAAATTATATTAGTTTATTTAGGTAAATAAATGTATATCAAAACGCTTAAAAGTGCACGCAAATTGGGCAAATAACTGTACTCTTTTTATTGCACATTAAATTAATTTTGTTCAAGTTTAGCTGTAAAAAATTCTTACTCTGAAGCTTCATAATTTTTCTCATCGTTGGTTTCGTATTGAGGTTGTAATATTTCGTTACGTTTATTTTGCTTAACGCAACATGCGACAATCCATGGATTGGTACCACATCCTGGTTCACTTGATCCTCCAACCCACCAACAGGCGACTGATAATGTGCAAGCATAAGAAACTCCGCTCTTTTCGCATTTGGGTGGGTATCCAAATAAAGTCACAAAAACTCTACCTAAAAACAATTTTAACTTTCTAACAATTTCTAAAAACAAAAACTAACAATAAAATAATTCTTAATTGCAAATAAAATAAAATATTGAAAGTATGGAGGAGTTTGTCTAAAAACAAACGAAAGCCAAATAATAGTTAATTATGCAATGACATTAATGTGTGGCTGTTGTCCATTTGCTTTTCGTTTTAGTTTTGAAAGTTGGGTAACTGAAAGTGTTTTTTTTTACATTCTGATTAGTGACCTCTACTCAATATTTTGAGGTCAAAGTATTTTCGAAAAATTAATAGTATTAATGAAAGAAATTCATTGTATTTATAAACTTGTTCAATGTATTTATGTATAAATGTATGTTTATTGCTTTTATGAAAGTTTTAAAGGCAGATATAAAAGATAAATCGTCCACATTGGTAAGGTGTTAAATTGAATTGCAATTCAATTTACTACTGTTCACGTTAGAAATATTTTCCAGGTTTGGCTGATGAGAAACAGAATTTTGAAACACCTGGACTAATGTGTAGCAAACTAATAAACTAATTTGCATATTGTTATCCTAAAAATCTGTAAGATTTTTTAATAATTAATTTGTCTAACATGTAAAAAATAATTGTATTTAGTAAAATATTTTCACATGTTAATAACTATTCTACATTGATAAGGTTTTTTTCTGACTTTTCCGTGATCCCTTTAATTTTCAAAATCAAATACTACAACTTTTAACTTGTAATTTACTTTCAAACAAAATTTGCAAAAAACAAAATCTGAAATGATTTCAAGAGATAAGCTTCTCCTCAATGGCGTTTCGGCGACCATTATCGGAAAAAAAAACGCGTTTCCCCCCCTCCTTCTGTCGTCATAATGTCAATCTGATGGCAAAAAAGCAAGAAAATACAAAATTATCAACAAAATTTAAAACAACCAAAATCTTCACAATAATTACAAAATTTATAATTTGACATAAAACTGATAGGTCTTCGATTTTTTAATAATTTTTGCGTCTTTAGTATGAGACTATTTTGATGATTTCTGAATAAATAAGTTCAGATTTGATGTGAGTAATTTTTATTATTAATTTTCCTTTTGTTCGTCCGTATTTGGACAATGTTTGAAGAGATATTGGAAATTTTTGGAAATTATTCTGGAGGAGTGTTTAATTACATTGGTAATTAATTTGGATAGTTTGAAAAAAAATTAATTTGGATATGCAAATTTGGATAATAAATTGTGGTAATGCTTAAAAATTTAATATTTAACAGTTAAATACGAAGCGATAAGACAAGGTGTACATGCAGCGCAGTTTTTGTTCAACAAGAATTTGAAATAATTATTATAAGTTTAAAATTAAAAATTGAAAACGGGCAATTGGAAATAAAAATAAAACTTAATAATTGGAATAATAATTAAAATAAAATTGAATTTAAAGAAAAATATAATATATAATCAAAATTTACCACTGAGGTCATAGCAATATATATTATATATAAATAGCCATTTCTGTCTCTATTTTCTTAATGTAGCGCACCTCTGATTAGTTCATTTTAAATTTACCAACCTAAACAAATTTAAAAGATTGCGGGAAAGTAACTTGTGGTGCGGCCTTTATGCCGCACATCCTAGGTATTTGAGTTGCCGATATAAGGAAGGGAGAGTATACAAGTTAATTAACTTTCTAAGAGTTTTCATTTTTTTTTATTGTTTCGTTTAAACAGAAATCGTGCCCCCCTCTTCTTGGATTCGCAAATGTTTGGTGGGGAAAACTATTTAATTCAAATTTCTGAGTCTTGTGAAAAGTAACTAATTATTTAAAAAAAAAATAGCATTCTTTAACTGTTTTAATTTTAGAATATTCTCAATTTTCTTTCTAATTCTTTATTTAATATTGATTCTAAAGACAGTTAATGTTCTTTTTTAATAGATATTCATTGTTTAAAAACAGTACACAGTTTTAAGAATATACTAAGCTATATATTTCGTAATTATAATTTTAAAATAAAAAACTAAAGTTTGATAAAATAAAAATACTTTGTATTGAGTTTTCTAATAATATAAAATCAAAAAAATTCCATCCATTTTAAAGTAAAATTTTTAATTCGCTATTGTTTGGTTTGAGTTTTCAAATAAAAAACACGAAAATTTTAATTAAAATACATGTAGTAATTTTAAACTTCTTATATTTCTTGTAATATATAAATTTGTTAATGTTAAAGAACAAATAAATACCTGTTTCTGGAAATGTTTGTTTATAGTTTAAACTTATTTTATTATTTTTAAAGCTGTCTTGTTCTGAATTCAACGACACTTCACTTGCTATTTTCCATGCACAACAATGAACATTATAGAGCACCAAAAAATAAAGAAAACGCATCTCTTATTAATATCTCCTCCATACTGCAAGATTTACATACTTGACTTCATCGACTTGCAACAGAACCATCACTAGGCAACGATTTTTTTTGGTTACACCAGGAGATGACTTGCTACCGCATTTTTCAGCTCCACTTATTGCTTAGATTACGTAGAGTTTAAAAATTTATATCTTGTTTCGTATTACATTAATTAATGTCCGCACGACTTTAATGTCATAATATGGTGGCTAACAGTAAAAGCTTCGTATAATAACGGAATACCACCTAGCACCTGTGTACCATCTTATTACGGCCCACATTTTTATATTAAAGAAAAGATATTTAAATTGATTAATTTAATAATTTATTAATCGTTTCTTTAGAAATCAGCTTTTATCAATCAAATTAATATTCTCTAATTTTGTAGTTCAGTTCAATGTATGTAGGTAGATTAACAAAATATATATAAAATGTTATAATAGCGAAATCATTATTGGGTTTCAAAACACTTCAATTTATTATAATGTTTGGTGCAGATCAACATGAAGCTATTAATGTAATTAGGTACCATTACTTTCTACTCCACATTACTGTTTTCGAGGGATAATTAATTTGCCCATAAAACCCTGTCAGTAGCCAAATTTTTGTTGCATGTTAAAAATCTGATTATTATGAATGTTATTTTTATTTTAATTTTCCATAAGAAAAAAGTTCCATAAGAAAAAAAAAGTTTAGTTTGCCTCTCCGCGACTGTAATAAATTATATAAATTATTTTTGGCCCCTAAATAAAATAAATTTATTTAACTATGTCTTTTATTAAACAAAAATAAATTAAGAACCTGAATTATGTTATCATCGCATTGAAATAATTTATTTTATTAACATTTTAGTATCAAATACTGCAAAAATATAAATACTTAATTTATACATTATTTTTACCAAATTTTGTCTTATTAACTACTTACAACAAAGAATAATAATATGCTTTTGGCAGTAAATCATAGCTAGTAGCTTAAAACTGTACAGACTGGGATTACAGTTAAAATTAATCTAAATATTAATTACAAAATTATGATATAAGCTTATAAAAATAATTTAACATAAAAATTAGACAATTAATATACATATTCACATTAATATCGCAGTAAATTTTAAAAAATAAAAGAAATTCATAATTTATTACAATAAATTAAAAAGTATTTAAAGTAAACGAGATGCAAGAAAATTTTAATATAAATAATATAAATATTTTTTTATTATTATTTACTGAAAGTATTATCTTAAAGGTACATACATTTAGTCTACTGTGGTTTGCCTAACGAAAAGTTAAATTGCAATATTAATATATTAGGTACTATCGTAGGTATGTATTTTGTTAGTTAACAATAAGATCGAATGCTGTCGTCGAAAAAAATTTAAAATCGTAAACCAGTAATTCTAAAATTAATTTTAATTATTTTAATGAAGTAACTTTACAAAGCAATTTATTCAAACAAAAAAATTTTGCACTGGCGTTGCATAAAAAAGCTATATATTATGATATAACAGATTACTTACAGATGAATTCTAAAAAAGATAAATAACGCTATCTCAGCTTTCGTACAATTCCAATTTGTCAAAAAAAAAATCTCATAGAAATAATCTTTGTATTGCAGATTTACGATTTTGAAATTATGACACAGACGGTTACCCTTCAGCAGCGATTTATCCAGTTATTTAAAATTACTTTAAGGCACTATGAAGAAAATCTAGGAATAAAATTTCTAGTCTATTCTTATTAAAATTATTTTGAAGATATTACGGGCCAATATAAGAAATAAATCATTAAAGCAATAATATTAATAATATTAATTAATCATTGTAAAAAAATTAGTTTCAGTTTTTGACTAGATAGATAAGTATAATACCATATGTACTTAAATAATATTACTATATAATACACTCAACATATCTAACTGATTTTAAGATAAACAAAGAATTAATTTTTAAATGATAAAAATAGCATTAATAGAAAATGAAAGTTGTTAATAACAGTATTTAAAAAATTAAAGAAAATTTCCGTTTTATTGTATTAAAATAAATAATATAAAGTTATGAAGAATAATAGAAAACAATCGACAGTCAAATGATTAAAATATGAAAGGTAGGAAAAATTATAAGAATTATGATATAAACTTAAGTGTAGGCATGATTGAAAATTGTATTTCGTTAGTACAAACCACACAAGAATTAGGATAAATATTAAAATTACTTATGTACATTTAAATAGAGATGGGGAATAAACGGTGCATTCCCTCTTCTATTCTATAGTAATGGTAACTAAGCACCGATGGCTCGTGTAATCCAGTCGACAGTATGAGCTACTCTATGATAAATACCCGGTTGGCCCGGTTGGGCACATGAATAACCAGCAGAAACTATACCTATTAAAAACCAACGTTGTTGTCGTTGTAACATTAATGGTCCTCCAGAATCACCTTGACAACTATCTTTTCCTCCATTTTTATACCCCGCACACAACATTTCATCGTATATAGTAACACCAATACCTTTAGATCTATGCCATCTTTCACAAACTCTATTTTCTATAACAGGAACTTGAACAGACTGCAGAATTTGAGGACGAAGTCTTGATCCTGGACTCAGTGCTCCCCAACCGGCTGCAACTCCGACTTCGCCCAAAAACTTTTCACTTTTCGGAGGTAAACAAATTGGAGAAATGTGAGGTAAATTTTGTGCGGTTCTATCGAGTCGAAGAACTGCGACATCAAATCTATCTGCTTGAGGAGTAAACTTAAAGTAAGGATGAACCTGCAAAAATTACAGTTAAGTTATCTATTAAAAATAATTAAATTAAAGTAACTCAACAAAAAATCGTTTGATGGCATTTGTAAAACGACTTTTTATTTGTTCTTATGTATAATTATTTTCACCAACAATTGAAACACTTTTATACTTGTGTCAAAACAAACATTGCAATTAATTTTAAAGGAAATTTATATTTAAGGTGTAGAGAAAACATTTAATAAAAAAAAATGAATTGTAACTGTAGTTTCACCAAACAGTAGCTTTCTCAGACGAAAGTAAACAGATAAATATTTACAAATAATCAGTGGCATGATCATTTTAAATACGTGAACCGCAACTTAAAAATAATAAACGAAAACTGAAAATCTTGTACCTATTCGAACCACTTTCAAATTTACATAAGCATTTTTGAATAATATTTGATAATGAATGCAGTCGTTAAATTTAGCTCGAGATTAGATAAACAGGTTGATGAACTTGATTGCATTCTGCTCCGATCAAACAAAATTTTATAAATCAGTACCCTACCGATTTATATGTTCCTGATACGAATATACATTGATTTAAAGCAAAACCTACAGTTTATTCACCACAGTCACTTTATTTATTACTTGCATATTTTTAATTTTAATTTTCAACTGCAGTATCAGAGATTTTTAAATAACGTAAGAGTTACTTTCACCGTTTTCTCTTTGTACATTACTATTAAAAGTCAACAATAATAGTTAAAGAAACTATCAATATAAAATATTGAACAGATTACTATCTTATAGCATAATATTATAATTTTATTAGTTCTCAGTGTAGGAAGAAAAATAATAAGTCATATAAAATACACTATGTGTGTGGTTTATGCTATCCTAATCCGTACAAGTTACAAGTTGAATTAAAGAGTAAAGTTTTACCATCCTAATGGTATTTATTACTAAAATTTTATATTAATTTTTTTTGGAAGAATAAAAGCGGCCACCGAAAATTTTTTTTACGACGGACATCAAATTTTACACCTCTGCAGGATAAAACAAATCTAAAAATTATACATATTCACAAAATTAAAAATTTAACTAATACTGCGATTTATTTAAAATATATTTTCTGAGCTCCGTTATCTAGCAATATTGTCTTTGTGTACCAGGAGAACAAACAAACAATTGTTGCTATATCATAATGTAGTATATTGTGCCAGTTAGTATGTAACTACTATAATATGCATAATCCAATACGACTCCACGAAGTACATGAAATCCTGATACGTTAAACTGGAATTGTAAAGTAACAAATAGTGTAAAGCGTAATCTACACGTAATCTACATGTAAACAGACAACAGACAGTAATTTGGGAAGCCGCTAAATCTAGGTCCGACATATAGTGGGCTTATTAGAAACGGAATTGAGACACTTCTGTGCAAAATTTAAGATATTGCATATTTTAGATGCTTTCATTGCATAGAGCACGTTATACTTGGGGACTTATGTGATATTGTAAGCACTGACATTGATGAAATATAAAAATTATATGTAAAACGTGATAATATATACATTAATTACAAATAAACAAATAGTTTCAACATCTAATTTCAAAATAAAAAACCAAAATTTGTATTAAAAAACATAAATTCGGTTTGTTTAGCCGTGATGTCGTAAAAAGCGTAATGAATAAAAGCAATGTTTTTTTGTCTCTTTTTCTATTCAAAATTAATATAACAGTCAAAATTTATTAAACTATTAAAAATAATTTTTTGTCAGTTGCAATTCAGTTCAGCGCCACTGACTTAGATTAGTAAAATTGTCGAGACGTTTTTAATTTGTTATAATTAATTTTTATAAATTTATTTAAGGTTCAAGGGCAACAAATCAGGCAGTAAAATTAAGTATTTTATTATTTCCAGCCTCTGATCAGTTTCAGCAGCATTGAACTGTCCATTTTAGTTTACTCGTATCAAATGCATAAACATCTATTTTTTGAAAGAGCTTCGTGTGATGGATTTCTCCATTCAATCTTGCCATTTATTCTTGATGTTATGTAAAATAGTCAATATTTGTGTCAGTCTCATATTCAGAAATTTGAATAGAATAAATAAAGTATCTTATTTATTTTTCTTGGTTAGATTGGATTGGATTAGATCGACCCCTCAATCGCAGAATAACCAAAATTGTGTAAACAAGATAAACTCTCTTGCATTCGGGACGACTTTGAAAACGAAGCAAATGGGGCAAAAATGTTTCAACTATTTGTCGATTTTTGTCAGATCAGTCAAAAGATAATCATTGAAAATGATTATTTTTTTCTTATTAATAGAAGTAATTTCAGTCATTTTTTCTATTATTGAGTTGATTTCAGTTTATGTAACTTTATAATTTTAAATTTTCTTTGTATATTTGAGTGCTTGTTAAGTATCTAAAATTTCAGTTTTCTATGTAGTCTAAAAGTAAACAAACATTTTGAGAAGTCAGTCAGTCAGTCAGTCGATTAGTCAGTCCGATATGTTTTTTATGATAATATAACTTTCAACCTTCAGTTTAACTTGGTTGAGTAAACTGAGGTAACTAATCTAATCTTCAAGTTAATTCTTTCTGCTTCCAATACAATCAAACTAATACTAAATTTAATTTTAAACAAATTTACTTTATTCACGATCATGATTACAAGGATGATTAAGTCTTGAAAGTTTATTGGATACCAAAAACTTTGTGGTTAAAAAAACGTTTTTAATAATCGCACACTCGAGTGCTTTCTTTTTTCCACATAATTTAGTATCTCACCACCGTATCAATCGTCTTAATTGGTTACATTTGGTTGTGATAACTTTCAGGATTTCACTTTTGAAACAATTAAGAAAGTATTAAACTAAATAACAAGTCAGATTTTTGATTATTTTAATGAAGTGCATTTTAGTAGAATAATATGCATTATTGTTAAAAATTGTAGTCTGATACATATGAAATTAAAATTTAAAACCTAACAAGCTCAGCAACATTAAAATTAGACAAACAAATTTAATAGCAAAATGAGGTACTTAATGCACGTATCGCATCTGTGCCTAATAATTTGGAAATTTAATGCAATCATTGTTCTACAATAATTATTATTTAACAATCTGTTAATGTTGAAAAAACTTTTCCCGAGTTACTTACATCCTACATTGTAATAGTTAACATATTAGGATAACAGACAACTACTCAAACAAACTAAGAGCGTACAAAATTTATCTTCAATATCTATTATAATATTTGCACGCACCTTAATTTCAAGACAATGAAATATTTTGTTGAAATGAATAATAAATCATCGTTTGAAAATGAAGCCTAAGTTAAAGTATCTTACTGTGGACTACAATTTAATAATTTATGGGTGGGTACTTACTTTTGCAAAATTAATGTATTTTTCCTCTATGGATTAATGTAGGTCAGTAAGTCGGTTTGTATTGTTTTAAAATGTAATGTGATTGCTCATTATCATTAGAAGAATTCTATGTTTTTACGTTTCACATAATTTAACGCAATTTTCTATTAATTAAAATTAAAGAAATACCTACTGCGCAGTAAAACATATTCATATAAATTAGCAAACTAGGTAAAAAATTTACACAACTACCATACAACTAAAAAAGAATATTGTTCGGGATTCGGGAGTTAAATTAGGAGTAAAATTGAGGTCAATATATTTTATATTGCTGTGTTTTTTGGGATATAGAGCAGCCTTTAATTTTGTGTTGTTCTTACTTATCCATAAAAATTTTAAATATCTGCTTTTCGAGTAGGTATAAAGGAAAGTTTTCAGAAATGACTGAAAAGGGGAAAATGATTAAGAGATGATGTATTCAGGAAAGAATTGATCTGCTGTATTTGTTGGCCATGGATTAGTAAAAAAAATACTGAAAACGACAAACAACATAAATAATGATAAGAAGATCAGTGAATAATAACAAGAAAAGTAGGTAAAGGTTGAAAATGATACAAAAATAACAAAATAGAAAATAGCTTTCGAAAAATGTAAAAAGAAGTACGAAATATTACTAATTATACCTCTCCAAATATCTATACAATATTAGGTATTCATCTATGCAATATATTATGTATGTACATATCGTAATAGTGGAATTATTATTGTGGGAAAGTATCATATACACACATAGAGCCGCTTGCACCAATATCACTTTAACAGACACTTAACTTATATGAAAATTAAACTTTAACTTGATAATTATCATTAAATCTTTAAATTGAAATACATAGTATGAAATCTTTGAATATTGATATAATCGGCTCCTAGATATTTACATAAATATTGCCACCACCCATCCAGAAAATTCTAATGTATATGTAATATATATTTACATATTTAAATGAATGTAAACTACCGAGTTTACTTATAATTATTTTAATGTAATAGGTATAGTAAATTAAATTAAATACTTAAAAATAATGATTTAAATTTAATATTAGTTGGTGGAAGTTGTTTTTAAAAGTTCAAGCACAGTATTATTATCAATCATTTATAATAATATGTGAATATAACTATTATAAAAACTGAAAGTTATTGATCTTGAAAATAATTAATTAATTCGCAATTTATAAATGAAAATTAATACAATATGATGAATCGTCTAAATTATTATTATATTAATTTATTTGTTTAAAAAGATTTCCGTTTTCCCTTACAAGGAAATGTTATAAATGATAATCGCATAATTATAGCCTATTCCTATCTTGTACAAAGGAAAATCCCGATTATAAAATTATATTGTTAAATTTTATCGTGGTGAAAGTGAATTCTAATAGTATTATGAAAAGGAAATTAAAGTTTAACTTTTTAAGGTTACTTTAATTATTCACTTTCAGTTTTATACAAATCTTGATCAATGTTTGTGATTTTGGAAAATCCGTTAAAAATTTCCCATTGTTGATTAATTAACTTGATTTCTACTTATTTTCGTGGTTTATATGGTGAAACTCAATCGCTGCCATGTTAGTATTTTAGAATTATTAAATAATCACTTGTTATTTTTTAATTGCAGAAATAGTTTTGATGATTCTAAAATACTAATATAAATCTATTTCATGCATTAAAAAAATATTTTATTGTCTGTTTTAGTTTTTTTTTTATTGTTTGCTATGTATAATTAAGGTGCGATGTCAGTGATTAATTTTTAAAACAAAGGACTATGGATTATACCAATGTAAAAAATTTAATTTGATTTTTAAAATTAGAAAGTAAAAGTAATAAAGTATGCGGTAGATCAAGTAGGTACAAAAAGTTTTCGTTAAATTTAATAATCTCAGGAAAATCCACTTTCAATTTTTGAATATTGCTTATGAAAACTGGATGACGCATAGTAAAAATTCAAATTAATTTAAGGGAAAGTAATATTATTGAATCACTGATTTATCCTTTCGGAAATCGATGATTCAATAAAATTATTGTAATGAAAATGATTATTAATTCGGAAAAAGAAAAACAGTAAATAATTGTAAAATGATAATGAAGCCTACATTCAAATATGTATAGCACCATGCAAAGCAATAGACTTCAAAAGGTTCCAAATAGAGATGATTATGATTACATAGATAATATAAATATAAATTACAAACCTGAATTTGCGATACTCCAAAAGTATACGCAGGTAAAGGTTCTATCGCGGAATTAATAACATAATCTCCAAGTGTGACGTGCACTTGCCTCGGAGATGCCCTTGCCACGCAATGTCCTGCAGTAACGACATGGCGTTTGCTAACCAATGATCCACCGCATCTGCAATAAAGATAATTTAATATTTAGTAAAATTAATGATATAAAAGGAAACGCAAATCATAATCGATAAAAAATTCATCGTGACACTTTTGGTGCAGAGCATTTTATAAATTACAACAATATTACTAAAAATTTGGAAATAAAATCCAAAAATTGGTTAAATAAGCTGCTGCAGAAAGCTGGTTTGATTACCATTAGGGGGCAATAATAGTATGTTGAATTATAAATTACTCTGGTTTTCCAATTATTGTTGTTTTTATAGTAGACCAACAATATAATTATTATATATTATTAAGATTATTTATATCTTCGGAAAATATAAGGTTGAATCGCAATTAAAATTAGCCAGATTAGCCCTATAGCAATAATTTTGCTAAATTAATTATTATTTTTGTCACTACATAATAGCATTTAAAATAAATTACGATGTATTAATAGTAATTAACCATAAAATAAACAACGATCGCAGTAACTTTCACCAGATGCAGTAATTATTATCCAGAAGAGTTGGTGTTTTTTAAATGTTAACAGTTGAGGTAATTGACATTTACATAGATTTCTATTTACATTTTACAACCAAAGGCAAATGTTTATCAAGCTTATTGTTTGCTGGTCCATTCATCAATTAATACCCTTCCGGACATTTTTTTTAAGTAAATCTTTTTAAAAATTATGAACTGGTTCTTGAAATATATAAAAAGAAATTCTACAAATTTATAAAATTAAAGAAAGTATTATGGAAGGATCTCTTTTTAATGACAAAGTGCACTTTCCTACTGGCGAATGTCGTAATAAATTATAGGTACTTACAGCAAAGTGCAATTAATATTACAACAAATAAATTTAAACATTCCTTAAAGCAATATCATTAAAGTATCATAAATTTTTTTCTCATTCAGTGAAAGGATGACCAGAAGATTGAACTTTCCAACGACGATCAACGTGTTTCTTAAAACGAGAGTGAAAGTTTTTATAGATAGATTGAGAAACTATGAAATTGTCAAGGTCAAGTTCGGTTACTTAATTTTTTTAAATGTAAACATTATAAACTTTTTGATTTTCCGTATCTTTAAAAATTTACATATTGTACAAAAATTTATTTTCAGCAATTGCGTAGTACTATAATAGTACAAAAAATATTATATTATATAGTGTGGGAACTGTAATAAATTAGAGCAAAATGCTGTAACTTCTAAATACAGCATTACAGCAAATGTATTGTTTTCAATTTATCTCCACCAGGATGAATGCAATAAATTACACCTAATATTTTTAGCCAGTGAAAAGCTAAATTTTTACAGAAATACTGTAAATTGCCGAGTTTTCTCCAGTTTGCACGCTGAATTTTAAATTAAGACGATTTTACGTAAATCACTAGAAAGTTTCAAGAGCATTAATATTATGCTTTTATTGTTACATTTATCAGAATGGTATTTATACTACATAATAGAAAAATTAATAATCATTTCCATATTTTTCTATTTTACTTCAAATTGATGATAATTTTGAATTTAATAATAAGCATTTGCGTGTTCTATTTGAATACATACTACCATTGTTCGCCTTACAATAGGAATTTAAATTTCAATCGTATTCCATCTTTATAATAATCAATTTGTCTAAATTTTTACAATAACCACAAAATAATGAATTACGTTTATTATTCTAACGAGAGAACAAAAATATCGAGATAAAGCATTATCAGTAAACATTTTAAGAATAAACTTGAAAGAACTGCCTGCAAACCATTGTGTTCGAAATAAAATACAAAAATATTTCAAGAGATAAAATATACGGATATATGGCAAAACCGCAACATCGATTTTTTATGTTTACTTTTTTTTGTTTACTCTTTCTTTTTCAAGAAAAATTTTAGTATTTAAACCGAATTGAGCCTATTTGAACCTATTTTAATAAATCATCAACTCGGGAAAACCGCTTGATTTACGTGCCCTCCGAAGCACGACTCCACACGGATTCGAACCAGGTACCTACAGGTTTTAAGTTGTGCGTAGCAGTAGTTATGTATTTTACTTGCAAATTAAGCAAAGAATATATTTTTAAAATATAAAATAAAAATATAGAAGCATGTAATCAGCTTAATACTAAAAGTAGAATAGAAAAAGTAATAATTTCATAGAAAAATAGACAAAAGGTAATAAAAAAAAAAATAAAAAAATATGATAATAATTTGTTTAACAATAAAGAATTTTTACTTCTTCTTCCTTCTTTCTTTTTCTTTTTATCTGATATTTAATATTTTGAAAACTCTTTAAGAAAATTAGCTTATTAGCTTTACATACTGCAAAGTACAATAACAAAGAAATTTTGTATAATTTATTATGAAAGAAATTATAAAATCTTCGTAACAGGATTCTAAAGAAAGCAATAGTCTGTTTGAGTGTTTTTATAAATTTCATAAATTTTTCAATACCAGCAAAGTATTGTTATGTAATATAAATATATTTGTTTTTATATAGCTTTTTAAAAAATACTTATTGTCTGGAAACTAGGCATTTTGAGAAAGATGAATTTTTAAAGAATAATAAATTTAAAAAAAGATTTTAATTTTCTTTGTGTAGAAAGATAGCAGTTTGGACATTGACCGTTTGAAAAGTAGTGATGTAAAACATAATATGAATATGTTGGCTATAAAGAAGGTAACAACTACATTTAATATTCGATAGTAAGTCATCTTGACTTTGGCCAAGTTGATCGCCTACGCACTTCACAGTGCATGGTACTCGAAGAAAACGCTAGCATTTGAAACGATCTTTAATTTGAGGTGTCACGAAAGGCAGAATTAAAAGATTTAATTTTTTTATGTAGGGCAAATGGGAGAAAGGGATAATTCCTAGAATAATGCAGTGTTTAGTCTAATCTCCTCTTCCTATATGGAAACTTTTCTTTTCAACTTTTTCGCTATTTTATGTAATTTATGTTTTCGTTATATTTATATAGACGATTAAATGAAGGCAGATGGCATCAGATGGTTTTTATATGCACACCTTGTGTATGATTTAAGAGTCATAAACGTAAAATATACCCTACAGAGATCAAATCAACTGAAAAAATGCTTAAGGCTTCGACAAAATTATCTTACATAAAAAAAACTACAATTTCTGAAAAACATTAAGAAATAATCTTATAAATTTTATGTTTTTTCATTTAGAAATAAGTCTACACTTAAAACTAGGCATGAATCACAGTTGTAGAGCAGATAATTAATACAAAATGTGTCTACAATCAAACATTTAAATGTTTTAACCGTAGTTGTCTGTTTTAAACAAATTTTTTATAGAAGAAGAAGTGGCAGGTGTATCGTTAAATAGATAAAAATGATAAAATGGGTTGTATTTTTGTTAGGAGAGATGATAAACCTTCTCTAAAAGAAGTTTATTAAGTATAATGGTTTAAGTATTTACATAAAATTATTATTCAAGCAATTTTAAAAACTAGGATAAAAATTTTCAATAAAGAAAAATTCTTAGCAAAATACCCAAGAGGAATTTTTACCAGTTTATAAAGAAAAGAAAATAATCGTCTTAGGAAACGGAAGTCTGGTTGTAATAATCGCTGGTTTATATTTATTTGAGTTGGTGCTTTATCTAATTAATTTTTCTGTTGAATGTTGTGATTTAAAAACTGATTCTGAAATTTGCATTTTTACAGCGTTAATTCTAGACTAATATTAATTATTTAATCGTTTATATACTACAGTGACTGCACGAGTAACGGACAACGAAGACGACTTTCTTTACTAAAACGGAAATATCAAAATTTTACGATTAATAATATTTAATAATAAAGAAAGTAATTCATTTAAGTTAAACATAAAATAAAAGTTATTGAAAAATGGTTAAAAAAATAAGGGAGATAAGTAAGTATAACTTACAAGTTTTTTGGATAAACCCAAAAATCAATTAACCCAATAAACCCAAAAAAAAATGTGTAAAAATTTGAAAATATTTTTCTTCTAGGAAAAAGATTGTAACCAGAAAAATCAGAATGCCTCCTTAGAAATATGTAGGTACCTCTTCTAGTAGCCAGTTAAACGGTACTTAAAACAGAAACAGTTTAGGGTGACCATTATTGGCTCAATGACCATTACATTCGCTGGGGCAGTCACCTTACTTAATTTGTTACTTAGCAAAAAATGTTAATTAACTCTTTCGTAACAGTTTTTAAGTAACTGTTGTTGAATAAATGTTAAAATGTTAGTCAACAAAAGCTATGATCTACTTTAAAATTCCCAATATTTGATTTTAAAATATCATGATAAGTATTGTATATTAATCTCTATCCTGATGATGCTGAATACCGAAACTGGTTGATACAAATATTTGCTTGATTTGACAAAATGTAATTTTGCAAATAATTACATATCGATGCATATTTCAGGCTTATTATAGATTATAAATATTTTTAAATAGTCTATAGGAGATAGATAATGTACTGGTAAATCAATAATTATTACAAAGAAGAGGTTTTCACAAAAGTGAAATTTGTAGATGTAGAGCAAGCCACAAGGATCACAATAATTTTTCTGATATTGTATACTATTTTAGTATATAAGGCACCATTGTTCTAATTTTACCCCAGAAGCTGAAGCACAACTGGACGTAGTTATGCAAAAAGGAAAATTTAGTTTATTTGCTATAAGTGGCCGAAATAATGCGAAAACTAATTTTCACAAAATTTTTCTGGTAACATAAATTACGTATTATTATGTGTTATTTAAACAAAATTAAAATATGCATAATTATCAACCGATTTAATTATATTATTTTAACTTTGAGCTTCAATATCTCAAAACTAACTATTGGTGGATGGTTCCTTCTTGCATAACTACGTCCAACTATGGTACTGCTCATAGTAAATAGAACAATGCCGATTTCTCAGCCATAACTTAGATTAGATTACAAAGAAGTAAATTGGTAACACCCTTGCAATTGTTCTCAATCAATCTATTTTCCTATCATATTTTGTTGACCTAGTGCTGGAGATTGCTTTGTATTAATTTAACAAGTGGTATGTCTATATGTCAACTTATTAAGATTAAGAATATGAATTTTAGATTTTAATTTACCTGAATATTAATAACAAAAACATTATTAGTACATTTTACAGGATGAAAAAATGTATTTCGCAATTTTAATAGTGAAAAAATAGAATAACAATGGGAAAGTTTTGAAGTTGGTGACAAAGTAAAATTTCTTTTTTTATACGATCAAGTTTAAGAGCAACAACCTCTTCAAAATAGTTCCGTAAATATAAATTTTAAAATAATTTGGAAACAATGCAAAGTACAAAATATAACGTAATTTAAAGATAATTACAAGTAACATTAATCATTTTCTCGATTATAGAATAATTGCATGGGTACAACTGAATGGATAATACTCATTATCCTATCGTTGAACATTAGGATAATTTTTTAATTTTAGAAAAAATGTTGCTTTAAATTTAGCATTGTTTTGAAAAATAAACTACAGCAAAATGTCAAGCAGTTTACCGGTATTTAGTAATTTAATTTTTTTAGAAGAAATTTCATGAGGAAATCCGGAATTTAAACCCGAAAAAGCAAAATATTAATGTGGTGACTTTGCTATAGTTACTACAATAGGATGTAATGCATAAAATATGCAAACGAAAAGCAATTTACATAGATAATAAAATTGAAGCTTACCTAGATGAACCGATTCTAATGTATGCTTGCCAGGGAAAGGTTCCAAATCCTGCTTCATCTCCACCTACTATTCTTCTTTGAGCTTGTTGTCTTGTAGAAACTCCGCATCCTGAAAAGCAAATTTTATTATATAAATAAATTAAATTAAATAAACATTAATTATAGAGGAAACCAACCTGCAAGTGACAATACTTAGCGAAAGTCATAACTGTGTTAAGGTCCTGAGTTTATTGACATTTATGTTAGCAATGTTAAATTTATATATGTACATGCTCAACTTTCTCCAATGCGTGATAGCCTACACTAACACACATTGAATATTTATAATCGTTGCTTTGCCCGCCAATTTAATTAATTCCGATAATACCTTTGAATTAATCGCAATTCTATTCTCAATTCAAATGCTGCGTATCATAAATCTACTGCAATACAAATTAAGATGATTATCGAATAAACACCATTGTTATCTGCAATTTCAATTTTACATTGGCGGTGGTGATGGATTTAAAAGTTAAATATTTAAATTTAATGCTCCACTTCTTCATTTTTTAAACAAAAGCATATTATATGTATTTGGTTTAAGGTAGACAAACTTAAACGTAAATTTACTTCATTTTCAACAAATAAAAGCTGTTTTATTCACAAGATTGTTATGTTACTTCCTGATTATTAACGAACTTTAAATCACACCTGCTGCATATGTTGGCTTTAAAATTTGCAACCAACTTGTAAATATACAAAAGTTTTCTCTTCTACTTTAAAACCAATCAATAAATTTTAATCCAATTACTAAGTCCTATATACCAACGTTTGTATTAGAATCAATACTATAGTTGTCATGCAATATTACGTACATACATGTACCCACATAAATTACTCATCGTACTTTTCGCTATTTTGAAAAGCCGCTTCCCGAGAAAAATGATTTTTAAAAATTAATTTTTTTAAATATTTTGCATTTTGAATCAGAGCCCCCCCCCCCCCCCCGCCCGTACCCTGTCTGTAAAAGATTAGTATGTAATTTATGATTCCATCACCAAAATACAGCTCAAATTTGTACACTATATTACAATAATTAAGAGTATTATTTTATTCAAGAGTATAGTAAATACCTACTTGCTAAAACTGACGGCACTTAGGTATTAGTTTTAATTTTTTTAATTATTATTAATAGTGTACAACTGGGATATTATAATTTGCGGTCGGTACCATTGATTTTCACTTACTAGATTCAACATCAGCAATACCGGTATGAGCTTTGGCAGTTTCTCGGGGGGCCTCAATGGTACCGATCGCTTGGCTGGAGCTGTGTCCCGTCTTGGAAGACCCTCGATGACAACAACCCCGTAAAATTCCATTACATGGGCCTTCTAGAAGCCCCCCGGATAACCAACAAGATAAGAAGAATTCGCAAGTCGCGTCTGGTGCACATTCACTGTCATCGCCTGTCCAAAAATGATTTGTAATTAAGTTTCAAGTTCAACGGCAAATTTTAAAATATTAAATAAAAAATTTTGTTATTTATAGTTATTGCTTTGAAAATTTAAATATATTTGTTTTACTAATTCAGCGAAAGTATTAAATATCACAATATTACACATCGCAATATTATACAATTTTACAAAATGTCTCAAATATAATTTGATACTTTTACTTTAATTGTTTCTCATCTAATTTTAGTTTTATGTACATTACAAAGTTTTAAACGACAATTCGTTTCTACTTTCTTTTCAACATCTAAGCAACTTTATCTAACCAATCTACTTTACCTCTAAAGTTTTAGATTTACTGGATTAGTGAACATAAATTATCTTATAATGCAAATAAAAACGAACCTCTATCGGCAGTTGTAGAATCTTGTTGTATATCTTGCAAATTTGCGTCTCCAGAAACCCAATCGGGTTCGTCTGGATTTTGGTCTCTAAATGCTACCAAGTCTGATGGAAATATCACCCGAGGCCTCCTGCTATTTGTCCACGAATTATGAACTAGAGCACTATCTTGGAGGGTGTCTCTGTATCCTCTTTGTCTACCAAAACTCTGACTTGCAAAAAATTCGTTAGCGCTTGGCCTTCGAAGCCTCGAGTACGTCGGATCTGGTACATTATGCGAAGGATCGTATACTTCTGGATTTACTACTTTATACGAGGGCCTAAATCTATACGTATCTGGCACCGTACTACCAGTGCCGTAATATTCTATCGATGGAGAGGAAGCTTCAAAATCTTGCTTAAACTTATTTCCTTCTGGAAAAGTAATAGATTGTCTGTACCGAACTGGCAATTCCCTATAATTAAAATTGTCTGCAGCTACTGCAGAAGGTTTATAGTTTTCGTCGTTATAATCGTACGATTTTCGATAATCGTCAGTATTTCTAAAGTGTTTGATTGGCAATTGAGGATATCGATAATAAGAATATAAAGGTTTATCGGTATTTTCGTTGCTATTCAGATTCGTTAATAAAATTTCGCCGACATGCTCTTTATCATTGTTTATCATAAAATTTTCGACCTTTCTGGAAATTTGTTGATCTACCAGAGAAGGATGTTTCGTTTCCTGATAAGCATCGTGATTACTAAATAACTGCTCGATATCGTCTTTAGAAAAAACTGTCAAGTCTTCCACTTGGTCTTCCTTGGATATTCGGCCTCTTTCAATGTCACTTTGAGTAAAATTATTTGTTTGGTATAATTTTAACAAAGGTTGCACAAAATCTTTCTCCAACAATTTCTCATATTGGGTTTTTCCTTGTCGACTGAGAAATTTACTTATTGCTTCATAATGCAATGAGTCAGGCTTGGATTTTGGTAACAATTCCGGAGAAATACTTTCAATGTTAATTGGCTTCGATTCACTATTGATGTGAGTAACGTAATCTTGAAGTAACTTTAAACTTTCTCTTTCTTTATTTTGAATATTATCTTTTTGGCAATTTTGACCACAAGAATTATTTTCTATAATCGCATCGAGTTGTTTCGAGTCTTTGTTACTTTTATAAAAGTATTCTATCTTTTCGATTTTCGGCGACACCACTTCGAGTGTTCTACTGTTATGTGTGGGATGAAATGCAATATTCTTAATTTTTGGATGTTGTAATAATGGTTCTGCGTGATTTTCGAATGGCGGATCAGCAGCTTGAATTAAAAATATACTCAATACAATTGCCAACACTCGCGATGGTATTTTCCTCATTCTGCTTGTATTCCATTTAATTTGTTCTGATTCTTCCTTACTGTATTGCACACGTCTTTTGTTTACACACGCTTTCACATCACTTTTATGCCTCTTCTTGCGTAATTATGCGTTCATCAAATTGGTTACTTGGTAATAATTGCGGCAGCACTTAAATTTTGATCCTTGTAAAATTTGATTTAGTGGTGTGGATATGAGATACTTATGTTCTGCAAAATATCTTTTTATGAAAAAAATTTAAATCTTCAAATTATTAATTGTTTTTATTGTAATTTTTTCTTAATTTTATGATAAAAATAAAAAGACACTACAAGCTTGAAGCAGCCGAACTTGCCAATTTGTTTCCATTGATGATTGAAAATAAATGTATCACTTAATTTTATTATTTCGGCGTTAAGTTTAATTTGATTTTAACACAAACCACTTATCCACATCACAGGCAGCCTTGGACGCCAGAGGCCGACTGGAGCATCTAAAGAAACCCATGATAGAGAGTTAAAACTTTCACACTCACCACTTTCACTTAAACACACCAAGTTCCCCATACAAACGAAGTTGTACAAGTAGTAGTGGGTATCTTAACGTCACCTCTTATATGGTAATGATAAAAATCATCATTATTTTTATTCTTACCGTTACTATCATTATTCTAAATAAAAAAAAATTTTAATTTTGCTTTCCTATTTTGATCGTTTTTTTGACTTTTCCTGATTCAAATAATACTACTGCAAACAAATTTTTTTCAAAATTTTTCTTTTGTTTGTTTAACTGTAATAGCTTAAGCCAAATATGTAATATTTATATATAATTTTGATAATTAGTATAATATAGCTTTTACTTTTTAAATTAATAATTTATTAATTTTAAAAGCACGTTGACTTTATTATAATTTTGTTAATCACTTTCCCATATAATTTGCTCTCAAAACAAAACTTATTGAATAATTTTTGTTTAAGTATCTACTATTAAATGAATAACTTAAACGTATGTCATTTTTTTTTAATATTATTATTTAATTTGCCATAAAATTACAACTAATTGCAAAAATATCCCTTTAATATTTTTTGCAACATTATGTATTTTATAAAAAGACTTTGTTGTTGCTTAGAAATTTGATAAGAACAATGTCAAACACGAATATCCACTCATTAGTGATTTAAATTATATTATTATCTAGAAGAAAGTGATAAATGTTATCAAACAAGAACAGACAGACCAAATAGAGAATGTGGAAAATTCTGCAGGGGTCGGCTTTCTCAAGAGGTGCGCATTTGATTGATTTTCTATAAATATATTATCATTATTTTGTTCTCGAAATTCTACTGATTCCACTGAAATGACATGAGATTGTGGAAAACAATTTCGAAAACTCCAAAAAAGTGCAAATTTTAAACTCCATGTAAAGATAAAATTTCTAACTTTTTTTACTTTAAAAATTTATTGTTTTCTGTTATAAAATAATCTTTTTTTAAAGTTATGTTCCAAATAAAAAATATCAACTTGTAGGCAGGAAAGTAAATGAAACTCTCTAGTTAACCGCAATGGCGGGTAATAGTGCGGAAATATATCACCTTAGTGTAAATAGACTTCTGTTATTAAGTTTTTAATAAAGGAAGTTAATTTTCTTGTTTATATTTATGATCAGTGAAGGTTAAAAATTATGTATATCACAAAATCACAGTGCAAGAAATAAAAAATCAAGTTCAATGCTGTTTCTATTTATCCTGCAACCTTGATCTCTTACTTCACGCTTTCCACATTGCATTATAATATAAATTATATTCTTTAATTTAATTTTTCGCCATCTTAAGATACCCCTAAACGATCTCTACTTGTGGGACTGGGACAGATTGACGATTTATCAATAGAAAAAGAACTCAAAATAAAAAATTTTAAGTAAATTTGTGGCTTTTAGTATGTATTTATATTTAAATTCAAAAAAATATAAGAATAATACAATACGTAGAAAATCAAAATTCAAGAAATTAAAAAAGAGACAATTTTTCATTATTTCAAATATTCTTAATTCAAACCTGTTATGTGTTAATTGTCTCTTTTTTAATTTTTTGAATTTTGATTTTCTACGTATTGTATTATTCTTATATTTTTTTGGATTTATCAATATTTAAAAGTTAAATTCGCAACTGTCAACTGAAATTGCGACAAATAGAAGACAATTTTGTTATTAATCTAGTGACTTTGGTTAAAAATAACATTTTAAGTTGGTCACATTGGATGGATTCTGGATTCTGGATTTTAGGTAGGAGGGCAGGGAGGTATCCCCACGCGCACTTAAGCCACTAGATCGGGCCCATTGTGCTGCCTCCGATGCAGCGGCCCTCCGTCACATTGGATGATTGAAGGTTTTGTAAGTGTCAACGTCAATGTTTACGTCTATTATAATTAGGGCCTACAAAACACAGTTAGGCTTTGGACAGTAGAGTTGCAGGTTTAATACTTAGTAGTTATGAATTTTTAAAACCGTGGTTCGGATTCCACGTTAAGCTGTAAGTTTAAGAAAGATGGTTTTATCCGCAATTTGAATTAAATTGTATAATCTGGAATTATATTATTTGTAATACTATAAATCTGGTGTTTTCCTATTTCAAATGGTAAATATTTATATGGCGTGAGTTCAAAACACCTTCGAATTAATTATCTAATCTGGTGAATTTTAACTTTCGATACATTAATAAAATTAAAAGTAAATTAAATTAAAACATAAATGAAAGTTATAAGAACTAATTGATTTTTTATTTAAAACTTACGTGTATAAGAAAGTGAACGTGACCTACGTATTAACAGTGTCATAAAAAAATAAGCAGTCATGATCAATTAATGTAAAAAAATAGGCGCCAAGTAATAATAGTATGGCGATTTGTTAGTTAAAAATATTAAAGAAAGTTTTCTAACAAATTATAACGGCCTTATTCTTTAACAAAGAAATTTACTATTAATTTATTTTTTGTTGTCAAATTAGGTGTATAAATAGTAAACAATGTTATACAATAATTTTAGTAGTTAACCTAAATTTTATTCGCGTTCAACTCCCATCATTCACTCATTGTATGCAGGCAATTAGAGCACTTTTGAGAGCGCATCAGTCTTGAAAATCGGTTAAATAGAGCTAAATTTTCTACTTCGTTTAACTAAAATAGATTTTCGAGTGCGTTTATACAACACTTGTAGCCGACCGATTGTTTTATTATATTTTTCTTGAATTCCTTTGTACCCCAAACACTTCCATTATGATTCTGTTGTACAAGCAAACACTTTTCGGTTTCATTGTGAAAGCAATATTCGAGGAAATTCCCGAATATTATTTTTAATTTCTTGGCTTTTCCAAAATTCCAATTTATCAACTTTATTTAGATCTTCTTTTAAACCATTTCTTTGCTCCAGTGGTGTATAAAATAGACAGCATTGAGAAAGTTTTGCAAATAATCGCCAACATTTTTCAATTCAATATTAATTGTATCTATGACTCGATAATTTAAGTAATATTAATTTTAATTATAGTGTTAATCTGGCTAAATAATTTAATTAAGTAACACTTAATTTTCTGTAATTCAGTGACTATCTTCTATTATTAATAAAAAAAGTATATAATTACACTTTTATTTTTACATAAATGAAACTGTTTATAATTTTTAATTATCATCATCAACAACTTTCAATTTAGGTAATGAAAGTAAAATTATTACATCTAACAAATTCTGAAGGATAAAAAAACTTAAGCCATGACGAGCTATAATTATTCATATTTAAAACATTTCAATAACTTTATTATCATTTCAATGCAAAATAAGCGACATTGAGTCGAAAAATTTCTGGATAATAATTTTTATTTATGTGTACAAAAGAAAACGAAATATAATACTCGGGAATATAATTTCAATGATTAATAGTCTTATAAATAATTAATCTTCTAAAATCTTTCAGAATGCAAAAATTTAAAGAAAAATTTTTCATTTTAAATTATATTCTATTATACTACTTTTCTTATTTTAATTTTTAATGAAACAAATGCTATAGGTATATTTTTAAATTTTAATAGTAAAAAAATAAATGTAAATTATGCATGCGATGTATATCTTGAAGTTAAAAGGTCCTTTGTTTAATTTTTTTTTAAAGTTTTTATTTCTTTATCTATTTATCTTTTATATTAAAATTATATCATGCCAATGCAAGATTCGGTGTACTTCTTTTGTATGTAAAGAAAGTTTCGTTTAAGCAGTGTAATAGCAATATGGTGCAAGCCAACAACCACACTGTAAAAGAGAAAGTATGTGAAAGTGTGGCCTAGAACTTGAAGCTTCTCGTCTTGAATATTTGAATGTTGTTATTGTCAAGGTCAGATAATTCAAATCAAAGAAATGCTGAAGAGTTATTAAACTATTACTTTTTACTTTTCAATACAATAGCTTCGTTTTTACTTTTCAATAATTAAAATTCCAAATTTCTAGTTTTATTATAGAACTTTCAAACCTGTCAAGTAATTTATTAACATCATCATAATTTTTATTATGCAATTTACACAACTACGATTTTTGATTAAAAAAGAAAAACTTTAATAATTTATACGCCGAAAGCCAGAGCTTTCCACTAGTAGGTGTTAGTTAAATAATATAATATGCATATTTTTTAAAGTTCTTATATTGTTCTAAAATAGAGATATAGTCTACAACTGTAATGATTTATTATTCCAAACAAATGGAGAAGAGAGATCACTGTCAATTAAATTTTTCTCCAAAACAAGTTGTAGAGCGATTGTGTTGCGATTTAAATTTTGTATTATTATCATCCTGTTCTGGAACAATAATAATATATTATAAAAGTTGTATACAATATAATTTGTCTTTTATTAATACCTACACAGCAATATTGAGTTTTCTTCAAGACAATTTTCGTTGGATTTGTCTAAATTATACATACTTCCTGTCACCTTCTTTGTGCTATATCGTTCTGGAGATTGTATAAATATTGTAAAAAATACTTGCAGATTCAACAAAATAAAGAGCTCACGTTCCATCAAACTTACACTTTGTACAGAAACTAACCAGTTTTCACGTTGTCTATCGCAAATTTGAGGAAACCTTTGCCAAGATTATTTGACACGTTAAAAAAAATCACTGAGTTGTCCTTTAAAATGAATAATCACCTCATCAAATCAATGGGGTGAAACGAGTTTTGTATTACTATACGAGTAAAACTGTAATGAAAATGCTAGATGTAGATATAATTGATTAGTTTTGAAACTTAGCAAAACCAGCAATCATAATATAGTATTTTCAAGTTTTAACCATTAATGTACAAAAGTGGGGTTTTAAATGAACGAATTCTGGCTAAAAACCATTTAAGTGGCGACATTTAAGATCTTTTTTATTGTAGACGGGATGTGAATTTTGAAGTTTTGAAATTGAAATTTATCGTTAACTATAATTTGATTTTAAATTTTGTTTTGAAAAGATTTTCTTTTTGAATTTATTGTGAAATTGAAATTTGATTTTGTGAATATTGCAAAAATTTGAATTTGTGCGTCTTTTCGCGCCAACAATGTTAAGTTGGCACAAAAACGAACAATAACTTTTACTTTTGCCCGATGACCGTTCAACAACGCGGACGTTAAGCCATAAGCCTCTAAAAATTAAATATAATTTTGTGTATCAGATTCCAGATAAGTTTTGAATTTTGTACATAAAATACTACACAGAGTCTATTTTTAACTGAGTTGGGCCCTAGGCTCTAGCAAATTTTCGGGCCCCTTATATTCGAATGTATAACTAATAGCATCGAGAGCCCAATTTTTAGGTTATTTCATCAGTAGGTATTTGATTTTTATTTTACAATGTTCCGTTCTCTCTTTTCTGGCCCCTCTGGCCATTGGGCACTTGGCACGCGCCTAATTTGGTCCTGAAAGAGTGAGAGTTCTTAATTTAATCAAGTTAATAAAAAAAATATGGCCATAAACTTTTTGTTACTGAAACCGGGGGGTCTGGGGGCCATTAAATGCCCTCCAGTACATCAGTTATTTATTGACTCAATAACTTGATAATGGAATACAATTTCAATACAATTACTGACGTAATGGACAGCATGCCGCCAGTACGCATGCCCCCAGGTTTCAGAAACAGAAAGTTTGTTCGCATATTTTTGGATTAATTTTATTTAAAAAGAAACTTTTACTCTTTCAGAACCAAATACACTTACACTGGAGTCTGGAGACTCGTGCATTCGTAATTTGTTGGCGCAGTAACTATTTATGTAAGTAAAATTTATGATGTACTGGAGGGCATTCCATGCCTCCCAGACCCCCCGGTTTCTAAGCCGAAAATTTTATGATTAACAAAACTTCATTAAAATTTGTTTGTTGTTTTCGGGGTATGCTACCTACCCCTTCTTTCAGTGAATCTATTAAATTAATTGTTTAAGAAAACTTGCAATCAGAGCCTATTTTTGACTGAGTTGGGGCCCAGGCTCTAGCAAATTCAAGTATAACTAATAGCATCGAAGGCCGAATTTTTGGGTTATTTTATCAGTGTTTGATTTTTATTTTACGATTTTCTGTTTTCTCTTTTTGGGCCCCTCTGGCCATTGGGTCCTAGGCACGTGCCTATGGCGCTTAATGGTAAAATAGGCCCTGTTACTACAAAACTACTTATTTAAAAAAATTAACATATTATTATAACCCAACATAATAATCTAAAACCTAAAGTAACAGAGTTACATTACATGAAGTTTGTATATTTAAAACCCAGAGAAGAAAATAACTTCCTTTTAAAGATCACAAGATTTTAAATGCCACATGTAAATGGTGTCTCGCCAGAATAATAATTCCCAAGATCACTTTTTGATCACTGGGAAAGCTTGTAAAACTGCTTTACATTTGAAAAAATCAAACAATTATATTATAGCTATTATTACAACTAGGGAAATATGAATAGTATATTTCCCGAGGTTGGCTAGTTACAGTTCCGAGGGCAGAGCCCGAGGAATGTATTAGGCTACCAAGGGAAATGTATTCATATTTCCCGTGTAGTAATCAATAGTTTTCTTCTGATTGAAATGTTATTAAAAAAACTCGAATTAATTATGTCAAATCAACAATTTTTAAATTAGCAATAACTCCAGAACGGCGCTAGATATCGAAAAACTGAGCAAAAATTCTCCCCCCCCCTCGCATCGTACTCACCTCCTATGAATTACTGGTAGGAAAGCATATGTAAAAATTTAGATCGATCGGGCGCAAAAAAAATCAACTCAGAAAAAAACATTTTCATATTGCTAAGGGCAGTGTTTGTATAATTCATGGTTGTCTGCTTTGATTTTTGCCTCTTGTCATTAATAATATTAATGAAATGTCAAATTACATGCTCATTCAAGCGGAGAAAGCCCGTGAATGTTTGGTTCCCTCTAAATCTAAAAAAATTATAATTGAAACAACAAAATGCTGGCCATTACTATCATGTAGTCATATATATTTTAATTAAAAAAAATACAGTAAAATAGTTGACTTGTATAACATCTTATTTGTTTTTCTACTATACTGTTTGAAAAAGTTCAACATTTCAATACTACGTAAAATATGTTTCTTTTCGCACTAGTGCGGGAAAGTAAATTTTTCATGCATTCAAACGCAAATCCCAGAAATAACTATAAATTTGTGGTCACTAGCAAGAAGGGAATAAGGCTATCTTATACCCAAATTCATTTTTTTTGTAAAATTAGATTCCTCGTAATAGGTATCAAGTTCTGGTGTAAGGAGAAAAGTCTTTCTCAATAAATAACCGAAAATTTACGAATTTTTTACAGATATAATTATACATTTATCCATCAAAAAACCAGAAATTTTCTATTTATTAATTTTACTTCTGCTATAAGAGAAAAACGTGCAAAATAGAAAAAATAGTATTAAGAATCTAGTTCTTAAAATGAATTAAATTTTATAAGAGCCAATTACTCTGCAACCGTCAGTTTACTTGCAAAACACCTACACAATAGTATGTAACCCACCACAATTTGATGACAAATTTTTGGGAACTCTGCGATAAAGTAAGATATTGTTAACTCAGTGCATATAGGCAATTTTTGATCAAAACCCGGACATCTGCAATTATTATTGTGTGAAACTTCAGCGAATATGTTCATGTGAAGCCTTTTGACAAACATATTAAAAGCCATAAATCAATCTGCTATAATGGGACCAAATAGGGCCTAAATACGCCCAAATACATCATGAAAAGAGTGAAATATTTTCGGAATTGATTATTTTGCGGGAGAGCCAAATAATTGAATTTCCGCCACTGTACATCGTCTAAAATTGATATCTAAAACTTTTTATCGACAGCCTCAATTGATATAATAAGTTACAGTGTTATGTATAGTATTAGATTAATATGATCACAATGCCATTTTGGAAATTAAGTATACAACATTTTGCTATTTTGTCAATATTGCCAAAACAACAAACTAATATTTTGTTAACTAATATTTTGTAATCTGGCATCCAAGGTAATTCAAATTAATTATGGAACAATGGTGGTCCCATTAACTAAGATTTCTTCATAAAATAAGAAAAAATAATATTGAACTCGGAATGAGTAACATGTAGTATTCATTGTCATCAACACAAATTAATGTCTTCTTCTATTAAAATCTTATGCATACGTATAAATAAGCGTAACTAATTTGAGAAAGTAACTCATAATTGCTACTGAACTGATCGAGACTGCTACTACGAGTATAACCAGTGAAGCTCACGATTCTGATTTTTTGGCACAAACACAATGGATATTAAATGCTTATTGAAGTACAAAGAAGGTGATCCCTCCGTTTTACATTTCTTCAAGTTCTGAAATTTTGTATGCATTTGTTTTCAAGATGTTGAAAAAAGTAAAAATGAGTGATAAAAAACTTTGTAACAAAAGAATAATAATAACTTTAGCAACTGGTAAAGCAAATCCAGAGAGCATGTTGTAAGCTTTAAGGATTACAAACTTTATACAGGCTGACCGGCCGACCATCTGAGCATAGGAAATTAACATAGGAAATTGATTTTTCTTTAATTCCTGCTTCCCGTCACAACGGATAAGAATGAAAATGGTATCAATTTTAAGAAATTTTTATTCCGCTTCTAAAGATTGGTAAAAACTCACTAATAAAATGCAAAAGAGAGATTTTAAAAATTAATTTTAGTTGCCTTGATTGAATTTTATTGCAATTGTTTTTGTAATACAACTACCACTGTAATCAGGGCAGTATCTCGGACTTTTAACTTTTATTAGCGCTCTAATGCAAAGTTAGAAAATTGCAATACTAAAATATCTTTTTTAAATATTTTATTGTTTAAAAATTCTTTGTTTTGTCAAAAAAATTGTTTAAAAGTCTTTTATTATATTTTATATTCTAGGATTTTATCTCGCGCTTTATTTCGGGGGGGGGGGGGGGGTTGAACCCCCAAAACCTCCCCTGAGATACGGCCCTGACTGTAATATTATAATTTTACCATAAAAACTTGTTCTTCCACAGAATATGTAAGTGTTTGCGTTCATTGTTAACCAAATTTATAGTAATCTATCAAAGTAACTTGTTGGAAATGATTGGTTTTCAAACAAAAACAATTGCAATAAAACTCAATCAAGGCAACTAAAATTATTTTTTAAATTTCATTTTTGCATTTTATTAGTGAGTTTTTACCAGTAATTGAAAAACAAAATATAAAGTGTTAGGTATCTTTAGAAGCGGAATAAAAATCTCTTTAAATTGATACTATTTTCATTCTTATCCGTTGTGATGGGAAGCAGGAATTAAAGAAAAATCAATTTCCTATGTTAATTGCCTATGTTCAGATGGTCGACCGGTCACCCGGTATAGTAAGCCTAGCTACAACCTGGATGCAAGAACTTTAGATCAGAGGGTTCTAATTCGTGATATGTCTACAACTGATGCGAATGAATGAATTAACGAGAGATATTTTAATTAAAGTAGTAACATGTAGCCTAACAGCCTCGCAGGACTCGAGGTAAGGAGCTTTTGCTATTGGTAAAAACATTCCTGAAGTGTGGTCGAACTCAAAAATCTCGGTGACCACATTTGCTACCCAAACGCCGCGCTGTGACAAAATAACAATTAAAATGTAGGCATTTAAATACAAGGAACATGGGAAACTTACCAGGGAAATAAGTTTCATGAAACTTAAGGTCTTTGCTAAGCAACATGTTATATGAACCGCGTTTTATGAACTTGATGTGTTTCTCACCTTACACATCATGTAAGGCCTTTGTTGTGGCGCTTTAGTAGCTAGTATGGCCTCAGCCTTAGCAACAACTAATAAGCTTGAAATGAAACCCATGAAACTAATGTATTATTAATATTTTGTAGTAATTCACTTATTTGTAAGGCGCGGTTAGTACTTGGATGGGTGACCGCTTGGGAACACCGCGTGCCGTTGCCATATCTTTTTGTTTGATTGCTCAAAAACCATGTATATTTTTCGTAAGACCGCTGATTTTAAATTGTGTTGAATCACTTCCATTTAATTGGATAACCTTAAAAAGGTTATTTTGTTGCAAATTTCTTCAATTTAATTTTTCCAGGTCTCTTCTCCTATCTATGGCCAAGCACTGGTTAGGTGTAAACCCAGCATTACACAACACAACCTTTCGTAACTGATCACATAAATAGCTATTATATTATTTGTATTTTGTATTTTTTAAATTATTTGTAGATTTTTTTAAATGAGAGCCTAATTTAAATATTTTATGAAACTACAAGGCGCACTTGAAAAACTCAAGTTTCGCAGGAATTAATTTTGAGGCAGAAATAGTAATAATAAACTGTAAATCGAAATTAACATTTTTTAATTTAATATTTCTAAATTTAAAGTAACCGTAAACACATTATTTTATTGATAAAATTATTATCCACTTTATTTTATTGATTAAATTTGGATATGCATGTGACGGTAGCAACTTGACATAAATAAGAAAACATAACCTAAATTGTTGACAGTTCAACTTATTAAAAATGTTTAGTTTGTTCAAATGGATAAAGAATTATGTTAAAGTTTAATTAAGCAATAATCTACAATAAAATATAAATCACATCGCATAAGTAATAAAATATACAAATACAATTGTGATATTAGAATGTGTGAGAATGGTGCCGAATACTTTGACACGGTAGATCCTAGAGTACAAATAGAATTAGAACGATTAAATAATGCTACAGATGAAATTAATAAGTTGGAAGTGGAGTTGGACGATTGTAGGGCAGGCTTTAGATTACTGTTATGCGAGAGTACTGCCAAAGTCGATGCATTACGGTTGAAGCTTGGCATGTGCGTTGAGAAAGCAAAACCTTATTATGAGGCACGTTTTGGTGCGAACGAAGCATTAAAACAAACTCAAGTTGCCGCTATGAGGTACGAAAGGGCGAATAGTGCTCACAGTGCAGCTCGAGAAATGGTTTACTTGGCCGAACAGGGCTTAGGTGGAAGAACTTTAGGTACGTTTGACTGCTTAATCAAGCAATTTCAACTACATTGTTTTAATTTTAGATCCTGCTTGGCAAGAAATGTTAAATCATGCAACTCAAAGAGTTAACGATGCAGAAAGAGAAAGGGGAATTGCCGGACAAGAACATAAAATTGCTTGCTATAAACATGAAGTCACTAACGCCAAAGTAAAAACCCTACAAAAAGAGTTGAAACGTGCAATTACCAAGAGCAGGTATTGTACATATTATTTGGTGCTTTCCGTTTACATTAATTTTTTGATTTTAGTGTTTTCTTTATTATTTTTTAAATGTTGTTTTTATTTAGTTTATCCATTCGTCAATCCCTTATGAAATTGAGTACTTTAGCATGTCGACATGATTTAATGTTTTTGTAAGTAGGAAGTATAGTTTTTATTTTATTGGCTTTCAAATTCGTCTTAACTTATCGTTTGAATTAACTGAAATATTTATTGCATTTATAGGCCATACTTTGAACTTAAAGCACAATTTAATAATATGCTGGAACAACAAAAATTAAGAGTTCAATGTTTAGAGACACAAGTTACGTCATCCAAGCTCACTTATGCAGATGCTCTACGTAATCTCGAACAGATATCGGATGAAATTCACAAATCTCGTAGCAACTCTCGCTTAATTCTAAATGGTGCGGGTCTAAATTTAAACGGTATACAACAAAAATCTTTTGATACTTTATCTGATGATTTGAGTGATTTTTCTGAAGAGTATAAAAGTCTTCCAAAGAAATTAAGTTTTTTGGCTAGTCCAGTAGGAAATAATAAAATTGAAGATGTTGATGTCGATGGTTATAAGTCCATAAATATGGGAAACATTCCTTCATCTGCATCAGCTGCTTCACCGAGCGAAAAGTCTGATGATGTTATTGTTAGTCATTCTAACGAATGGACTGAAATTAATTTGGATGGTTCCAGTCCCGAAGATAGTATTCCTTATAAAAAAGTAGAATTAGGAAAAGATGACGATAAACCTAAACTGTTTAGGCAAAAAACTTTACCAAATCCTAAAATTGAACATGAGTATAGTTCAATTAAATCTAAAATGAAATTAGATACTACTATTTCGAATTGGATATCACGTTCTTCTGCAAAGACTGACTCCGAAAGTGTTAATAATAGTAAGTACAGGGTGGGCACATATGGTTGATTTTCAGACTATTTCAATTTATTATCTAACTTGGAAAAAATAACTATTAAATAATATCATCTGTTGAGCTAATTTTGTTTATCGAGTTTTCAATGCACCAACAAATATGAGTTAACATCATTTGTTAGTAAGTTATGTGGTATTATTGATTTCTTGCAGAACTGAAAAATTACTTCAAGTTGAAGTTTGTATATTTTTTAATGCTAATTACGAAAGATCATGACAACAAAGATTGTCATAACTCTACCGGACAGTAGAGGGTAACAAGACCCTTAAAAAATTTTTTAACGAAAAAGTTGATTATGAAACTTTGATTTACGAATGAAATTTGTTGAAAAATTTTATTGATCCAATTAAAATATGAACTGGGGGAGGGTTATAGAGAGCAGTTTTTATCTTATTAATTGGATCTAATTAGTTCTTTAGTTCTTGGAATCTATTATTAGCAATCTCGGACCCTCTTTCAGCCATGGGACTTTAAGTTTAGTCATGGAGTGCTCTAGGTCTTAAAATACAATTTTTTGAACAAAAGTTCAAAGTTTTTTTTTTCATGCAGAATCTAATTTTGCTAAAAAAATATAAGTTGCAAAAACCATAATTAACCTTGAAGAGGTCCAAATTCCTAATTGAGAAAATAATCTACATATTCTTTCCTCCTTGCTGTTATACAACTCGAAGGCAGATTCAGGCAAAGTTCATGGAGAGGTTAAGTGGGGCGAGACCTTTTTTGCAATTTACACCTATTACAGTGACAAAGACGTCCTTTTATGTTTGCTGTGGGAGATAAATAAATATATTCTGATATGAATTTAGGGATATTTTTTAAATTTTAATTTTTTTTGTTTTCAAATTGTTGGGTCATGGGGTTGGAGAGTAGTTATCCCTATACTCAGTGCCGAATTAAGCTATTTCAGCGCGGGATGCAGATTGGATGCATCTGGGATGGGTAAATAAAATAATATTCGCGATTTACATTACCGTTGGTAGCGCTCATGACGCTACCAAACATCAAGAACATGGCCGCTCTATTACGTACAATTATTGATATTGTTTTGAATTAGAATTATTTTATCTTAAAACCTCGGTGAAATGATAATTCACAAAATAGAACGTTTGGTTCTATTCTAAAAATTCAAACGTTTAGTTATTATAAACAAAACTTTCTATACCAACTATACGTATTAGTTTAACTTAATATTTTATCGCGTGGTGGCGTTCTTTTAATGTAAATCGCGAATAATCAAAGAAAACCAAAATTTTTATTATTTGGGGGTCTTTGGAAGAGAATGAGGGAGACTAGAAGCTGGACTATGTAGAAAATAAGTAAAACAATTGAACAAAAAAATGGATAGTTTGATAGTTTTTAATGATATTTTACAATTAAAGGGGACAAATCCTCTCCCAAATTAACTTTCTTGCTACAAATATTAACTTTTCGCCTCTCTAGCTTACCAAAAGAAATGTAAAGGCTAAAAGTAATAAAAATAGATGGGGGGGGTATCCCCCAAAAACGGTAGGTGATGGGGGAAAATATTCCCCCATTCATATTCGGGTTCAGGATGTTATTTTACATAAGAATGTAAAATGCAGGAATGGTATCAGGGCTCGAAAATAATTTTATTTGCACACCAGCCTTATCATTAGGGGCTTCTAGTAATTACGTGATGCGTTTAGGTGGGCAAGGGGGTCGAGCCGAATCTTACGTGGGGGAAAAGGGAGTCTCGGAAAATATCACGTACATTTTTTGCAAGAAACTGTAAAATTGCGAGAGAACTGGGTTAAATTAATTAAAACAAACAATCTGACTTTCAGATATTTCTTTTATTCAAAATTTAATATTTTATAGAAAATTAAATTAAAAACGTACAATTTTGGCGCCTTCTGAATTTTGGTGCTGGGTGCGGCGACTTCTCCATTGCATCCAGGTTTATCCGGCCCTGCCTGTACTCTTCCGTGTATCATCTCTTGACACAACTTCTATCCAAAAATTTTTCTTCTGGTGTTAATTTTTCAAGATTTCTTTTCCTGGAAGTTTTCAAATAAACAGTTAGTGAATGCACTAGGGTCTGTGGTCTTTGAGTTTGGAATAATGTTTACCGGGCCTTTCCCTATAATTCGTGTAATTTATCCAAATAATTTACGAAGATTGTAGTAATAATTTCAACTCTCTGCCTGCTGTAATGTTAAGATATATTTAAATAACATAGCTTATTTCGAAATTTGCAGTTTTTTACATCTTTTAAAGGTCGGAATAAATAAAGTTTTTGAAAGGAAACCTTTTTTTGCATTGATAAAACTGTACTTGCAAAATCAATATTGGCGCATACCTTAATAACAAAAAGTAATATCTCACATCTATTTACACTCTTTACTTAGATTTAAAAATCGATTCAAGACATTTATTACAAAGGAAAAAAGTTTGAAATATTTGAATGTGATAATTTTAGGTCGACGCCAAAGTTTAGATAACATTTTAGGACCTACCGGTGAGAAAGTAAAAGAAATTTTTTCGCAAGGAATGATGATGCTCAACATTAGTTCACTTACTGATCGTCGAAATAGTGAACCAAAATTTGGAATTACCGAAGATAAAGTTAAGATGTCGAAGAAAATTGCTAGCCCATTAGAAAAAACCATGACATATCTGACTGCAGAAGACGATAATTCTGATACTGAAAGCTTGGCTAGGTAAATTCGCAGCTATGACATAAAAATTAAATTCAAATTGAATTTGTAATTTTAGTGTTGACATGTTGAGCGAGGATCAAATAAATTCTTTGATGCTGGATCGAGATCTTGGGCAATTGTGCGAGCAGGTTCTAGGTACAAATATTGCTGATTTAGTTAATTCTCCTTCTACTTCTAGCCAATAATTTTATTTATTATGAATAAATTGTGATTTTATTATTTATATGCAAAAATTTGTGATTATTTTGTTTTTAAAAGTTTTACGTTTTATAGATATTTATATATTTTTTTATTTTATTTATTTTGAACAAATTACGATTGAAATAATTGTAACATTATTCCAGTATGGATAATACATGTGCGTAGTTTAAATTGACTAATTGAATTGCTAATAAATGTTAAATTGAATAAATTATTATTTACATAATGACAAAATGCAATACATATGTACCTAAATTAAAATTTACGCAATGTAGATTGATAAAATTGAATGGGGAATTGATATAAACTGAACAAATTAGAATATTAACGTTTGATAAGTAATCAAATTTAATTTCCCAATCAATCTGTAAATTACATAAACTCAAACACATTTATAATTTTAATCAATCAAATAATAAATTAATTAATCGAAATAACGTGACATAAGTTACAGCACAAAGAACATATCAATTTACTTGAAACGATTTAATTTTTTTAAATTTTATAATATCTGTAAATTGAAATTGCCCACAATGTGTTTCTATGTCGTCATTTCATTATTACAAAGTTACCTCTGTTAATAGGCGCCTGCCTGCCTCCTGCAAATTTTAAGTTTCAATTACAATAATGCATCGACTTTTGAGAATTAACTTGTTTTGTTTTTTTTTCACAATAGGAAACTTTTTTTATTTTAAATTTAGTACAGTTTTATTCTTTGTTTTTCTTATAATACTCTCTAGAATAATTAACTAAAACTAACCATTGAATATACTGTTACAATAATAACATACATATACAGAAATGAAAAATTCTTACACTTTTGACAACACAATTATGATAAACTAAACTTTTATGGTCTATTTATTTTTAAATTGAAATTTACATAAGTATTACAAATTACAATATTTTTAAAATAAACAAAGATATAATAAATTGCTTGTATATATTATGGGGCCTTTTGCATGAAGCGGATCCACTTACACCAGCTTTGTCTGAAAAACTGTAAGATACACCTGCTAAATGTGAACTGGCTCTAAATCAGGACTATTGATAAATTGTTTAGTGCCATTCAATTCGATCTATTTGTTGTCAAATAGTTTGACAGTTTTAATTTATTACTCCTATTCCTTATTCACTATAAAATGTTAGCAAGGTTTTAATGACATGCATAAGTAGAATCAAATTCGTAGACCAGTTTTACTACGTTAGAAAAGTTTCACATGAAAATTCTGCATATCTACGTAATATGTAAAAATCAATTTTTAAATTACTTAGTTTAACCCTGGAACGACCAATCCGGGGTGTTTAGACCTTACATTTGTAATTACCTTCTGATAAATTTGGATAATAATAATTGTAATAGCTTTTTCCATATATTTTTTAAACTATCTTGGTCGTTTGAGGGTCAATCATGTATTTTAAAATTTTTTAAATCTAACGCTCAACTTAATAACCAATGAAAAATTAAAAAAGATGATTTGAATATTAAATGCGCTTTAGAAGAATTTGAAGAAGTATAGTTTTTGTTTGATCTGTACTTGATGTAAAACAAACATTAGTAAAACTCATCGGTTAACTTGATAATAATAATAATTACGAATAGTATAACTGACTGTAGCCTTCTGTAAGTTAGTTATTTTGATTTGATACAATTTCGAAATATTTATAAAAGTGTGACACTACACTTTTTGGAAGAAATTTTTTTTAGATTTTTAGAATACAAACGATTCAATATTAAGTTTAATTAAATTGAAATGCTTTGTTCTGTTAAGTAGATATATCTATAATTGGTAATGTAAAACATAAGCAATAACTTTAGAACTACTGTATTATTACAAGGTTTGCTGTAGATATTGTTTAATAAAATTTAATATTACCATATAATTTAATTGTATATATTATTTACAAGGAAGCTTTCCTCTCTAAAGGCAAGCTCATCATGTCAGAATTGTAAGAATTATGAATTTGAATGTTCCGATTTTGACCAAAATCATGCTGGATTAATCTGGCAATAAAAAGCGAAAAATATGTTCACTTTGTGCGTTTATTGCTTGTTTAATTATAGCATTATGCTATTGAACGGTCCTTACTACCCACAACGCCTTTCAAGCATTGCTACAAAATCCACAACGCATTATGGGTATAAATTTCGATTTGGGAGATAATTATAATATTATATATTCTTTTGCATTTTATTTTATATTTGCAATTACTAAACTTGTCAAAAAATTCACAAATACCTACATATTTGTTAAATATTTAATTCTAAAAAATGTTTAGTTCATTTTTTTCTGATTTCAAAAGATATTCATTGTTTTTACTACAAGAATCGCAAATCAATTATATGATTACATCCTATTGAGAAAATCATTCAATTTAATTTGTAGATTATAACTTCCTGTATTTTTTACTAAATATAATTATCTATTAAATTAGCAATTATGAATACCTAATTGTTGCGTTATCATTCTATTACAAAATCATTTCTTAGGAATTCAACAGGTGCCCATTTTCTGTTTTTCTCCACAGGTGGCTCTTACACCAACAACCTGTTCATTAATGTTATGAATTTTATATTCAGTGCATTCAGTCGGTCGCTCGAATTAGTTAGTGTTGTCGCGTTGGTAGTTGTGCGGAAATCAAAATTTGTGTTTTTATTTAATTTGATTTCTTTTGTTTGAAATTAACATTTTATAATATTTTAGGTAAGCGTATATTGTATTTCATGGTTACTTTATGTTAAAATTTATGTTTTAAATATAAATACATTGCTGTACGCAAATTTCGAAAGTTTTGAATTTATTCTACGTTTACTAAAATACCATCAAGTACAAAAAGTTTCTTGTGACAATTCTTTATGGCGACGTATGTCTTAGGTAAAGGTGTGCTTAAAAGAAAATTAGTATGCTTCTTGCGACTTTCTATATATATATTAACCTTCTACTATAATTTCATTATTTACCTATAACGTGAAATTTGGGTTTAAAATTATTTTGTAAACAAATAGTATATGTAATGTTGATAAAGTTAAGCAAATTTAGGTGGGTAAATAATATATTATTGTTAGGTATATGTTTTAAGTCAATATATAATCATTTTCGAGAAGATAATATTATTGTATTATACAAATGAATGGCAATAATTATTATTAAAATAGAACTCGTAGTAAAGGAAAGTTGTGTTATGAAGAGTGTAAATAATAAATATAACTAATGTTGTTTTGTAATATTAAAAGTAAAAATTTTTAATGTTTTTTTAAACAAGCATTTAATTTAGTCATGTTCATTTAGTGTTGTCAACAATACAATATACTTAAGTACAAAACAGGCTTTCACAGTGTTTAAAAATTTTAAACATCAATTGGCCATATTCAGGATGTTCAAGAATGTATATTTACAGCCTACACATAGACCTGTGAATTTAATAAATATATGCCATTGTTGGGGCCTTTTTTTGTACTACAAACATTTTATATCTTTGCAAATCTGAAATTTTATAAATATTGATAATATGTTGTACATAATATGTAATTGCTCATTGAGTGCAAGATATTCTTTTCATATTTTATGTAAATCTAAAATTACAAAAGGCTTTAATAGCATGATAATGTATTAATACTATGTAATGGGCAATATCGGTTAAAAAAAAGAAAGAAAAGATGCTAGAAAACATAAACATTTTAAATATAATATAGTTAACTCTCTACTGTCCGATAGAAATAGGGACAATTTCCAGTCGTATGGTAGAATGGATCGGATAAGTGCAAGGTTGAAATAAATATCAAAACGTAAAACTCAAAACGTCTGCAAACATATCATGTTATTTTTGATTACGATAAGAATTTTTTTGCACTATGCAAATTTTATGATTAAATTTAAATATACAAATTTTGTACAAAGAAGTATTAGATTCAAAATAAACTTTAAAATAATTTTATATCTTATAAATTAAATCACAAAATTGTGACGAAATAACAAAACTATACGAGTATAATGTAAATATTTTTTTCATAATTATTTATAATCTCGAAATAATCTCTCTTTTAAATTTAAATTACCTATGTATTTTAACATTAACCCTCCAGTCAACGGATGAAGCCTGTCAGACTTCATTTATATGGTATAATATATGTAATTTATTTTACTCGTTAACTGGAGGGTTAACAATGCTGTTATTGTCCCATATAATTATTATAACGTAGATAAGTCAATATGTATGCTTACATGGTTAGCACGACAAATTCTCAGAATTGTCGGATATGAGAGCGTTGGATAATACGTGATTTATCTTACCGTTACGTACACTTGATGTTTGTAGTTTGATTTTGAATTATTTTCTCCTAAAACTAAGGTGAAATGATAATTCACACAATAGAACCCCAGAATAATGCAAATGTTTGGTTTATAAACAAAACTTTCTATACCTACCAACTATACGTATTACATTAACGTAATGTTTTTCCGTGTGGTGGCGCTCGCTTAATGTAAACCTCGAATAGAGCGTCTACTGTGTTTACAGAGATTAGATGCTACTTTAAAAGGAAAAAAACAAAAACAGTCGAAGGCTATTTTCCCATGCTTACCTGTCAATCACAAGAAGAGAATTTAAAATTTTTCTTTATTGATTTACCTCTACAAATATTAGCTATAATAAGCTATAATGTAAAATAAAAAATATTAATAAACAAAGCAGAGAGCATTGTAGTTTTTAAATTTATTATTGTATATGCCTATACTATTAAATAACGTATGCAAGATAGTAATATATTTTGCTGTTAATATTTAACATTTATAACAATTGATTTTGAAGGAAATTGCCATTACTTTTCAAGGTATACTACAATACAGTGGAATTTAATAAATGCTACGTTATAGCTGCTATTAAGGATATAATTTTGTATAGCACTATAATTACCCACAATATTGTATTTACTCAGGTAATATAAAGAAAGTACACCGACGTATTGTTATAATGTCGCCGAATTGTTAATTATCAAGCATGAATGCCAAAAAACTAAAAAAACTTCACAATTTCACATTTTTACAAATTACAATTGCTTTTTAACTATTTTGTAATTGTTTCTAATTCATTCGAACCGGAATAGTTGTCAGCATTTCTTTATTTCTTTAACAATAGCGATTGTAGTTTTAAAAATTAGATTTAGCCAAAATGGCTATAATCTTGGAGTGTTATAATCTTATAATGTTATGTATTTCTTTTCAAACCACTTCAGTTTTCTAGATGTAATGTTTATTAATAATACTTGATTGCCGATTACATAATTGGATGCAAACACACTGAATTCTTAATACTAATTTATTATACAATCAGAATCTAATTTTGTAATTAATTATTTTAGTAGGTATGTGGTTTATAATTATTATTATAGCATCAATTAATAATTTAAACATTAAATAAATTGACTTTAGATAAATTCTCTTGATTAAAAAAAAAGAAATGTTTAATCAGGGGCGTCAACTCATTTGGGCCGCTGGCGATCTTCCGCATTAGTGTTCTGCAGTTTGTTTATCACAGCTGAGAATGAACCAATAATAAAAAAAATTAAAATTAATGACAGTACGGATAATTTTACGGCGTCGTCTGCTAGTATGTATATATATATAGTATCTTTTTTTAATATCAATCAGATTTTATAAAATCTTCTGTATTATTTTTCTTTTTTTGTTCTCATTTTTGATCTTGATGTTCTGTCAATTGGTCAGACTTATGGAAATATATAACCAATTCTTAAATCCACTGCGTGGTGTGGATATAATAAGATATTCTGTGAAGTTCGAGATTCGAACCCAGAATTTCCGCTCTGTAACTTAACTCGCTATCACATTTATTATTTTTCATCGAAACAGCATAGGGCGCAAACCTACATAGCAACTACCTATATCAATTATGTATTAAAAAATAAATCAATAGTTCACTAAGTGACTAATAGGAAATTTAATATTTGTATTCGAAAATGATGTAGATTTTCCTTAGGCGATTATTTTTAAATGCAAGGTCAATAATATCCACCACCATATTGATTTAAATTTTAAAAAGTAATTAATAAACTGTGGTCTTTAAATTAAATTTTTAGTGCTTACTAGTGTTTACTACTATATATAGTATAGTGTGAACAATGGTATTACCGAGCAAAAGCTGAGATAAAATGTTATGAATTAAAATAGAAAGTTTTGAAATAATTAATTTTGAAATATTGTTAACAATTATATGGTGATATTGCGGAATATTTTAATTATCTCTTTACAGTACCTTCACATGAAATGCATGAGAAACATTTAAATTTATTCTCCATTTTATTGTATAATATAATATTATTATATTATAGTATGGACCGGATAGAATCTGAATGATATAAAAAAATAATCTTCATATGAAAATTTATTTTTCAGCCTTATAATTGAAATATTTTAGAGTATATTAAGTCTTAAATCGAGCTCTAAAATCGTTCTGCAATTAATTAAAAAATTGTCATGGTTTGGTCACGGTCCGGTAGTTCGAATTTATAGCTGTTATGTTGAAGCTTTGAATTCCTTTCATCTCACATAATATCAAGAAACAGATCAACGTTTAGATTAAACACATCGCAAATGTGTATGTGCTTGAATGCACAATCAAAAATCAGGTATTCAAATAATAAATTTTGAAAACTGCTTGAATACTTAGTCCAAATATCAGCTATTTATGAAAAGTTCCGTACAAGTCATTGCATAGTACTTATAACTGATTTAAAAATTAGACCTTCAACTAATAGAAATTTTGTAAACGTACAAAGTATACTTACTGTGCATACATAGTTAAACCGACTAGACTCGTAAACTATAATATGACTGTATTATATCGAATTATATGTAATTCATGCAGGTGTTTAGTTTGTTTAAAAATCGTATTTGTATTGTAAAATTTATTGCAAATTAAATTTATACATTTAAATAAATTAGGTCAAAGTTTTATTTATTTTTTTTTTTCTAAATAAGTTTTGGTACTTTTTGATTTCGGAACGAAAAAGAACGCTAAGCGAAAGCAAAATTGGTAATGCAGTGTTTGTTTATAAACTCCTACATTAAATTATTGACCATATTGTTTTAATGTTATGACTAATAAGGAAATCATCTGAAATATTTTACTGCTCCGTTGGAAGCGTCATTGAATCTCAAGGCTACTAGGACTCCCAGCTCCGTATAAAGCTGATGGCAACTTTTGCCTATGTATTTACATGTGGTTTTCGTACCAGACTATGCTTGGTACGGCCTGAGGCACATCTTCGTACACTACTGTCATTCATGTTTAGATAAGTGCTCCAGGGGATCTATTATTGCTTCCAGTTATTTAATGGCAAATATTCTTATTTTTCATGCCTTTCGTATAATGCAAGCTACAGGTTTTCCGCAACTTACAAAACTACTTTTTATGTGCTTGCAACGAAGGAATGACACGGTCAAGTCTAACTGAACAAGCTAGTCTGCTAGACATACTATGAAAATTGCTTTTTGTGTTAACTGTGAACATATCATTTTGGTATCGGCAAATTTACAAAATTAAGTTTTTGGCCAATTTCAGAATAAAAATAATTTTATTTTTGTCAAAAATTAATGTAGTATTATTTTTATTTTCTAGTCATCAGTGTTAATAGTATTTTGGTATTTTTTATCTTTTCTAAAATATGTATTTTGTAGGCCGTAATTTAAAAATTAACAGATGTAAACATTGACGTTGACATTTACATGACCTAAAATCTTTATAAATATGACTAACTTAAATTTTTTATTTAAAATATATAATATTATGATGCGTTATTTTAAAACTATTTTCTATTTACTTATCATAAGATACCTAATGCATATTTTAACACATACTATTTCTTCAATTTAGAGCATTAAAAAATTTCAATTACCATAGCACGTTTCCAAAATTACAGTTCTGTGCATTTCTGAAAATAATTTGGATGAAAGACTTAATTGTGACAAATTGGTTTTAAAAATAAATATTACTTATTATTAAATTTGTACTGCAATATATTATTAAATTTAATTGTTATTTATTTAATGGCTGTATTACTGCTTTTGAATTTATTTAACGTGCTATTAAATGATATGGTACCTATAATCTCGCTTAGTAGATGTATATTTGAATTTTTTACGAATGAGTTTATGTACATACGTATCTAATGAAATTTTTTAATGTTATATTAATATGTTTCTAATAAACCATCGTTTATTACTTTTCAAGTTTATGTTTATAGAAGAAAATGGAACTTGAGTCGCACTGTCAATCTTGAAAGTACTTAAACCTTATAATCAAAATTGTACTAAGTAGTAAGAGATAAAATAGCTATTTATGCCACAAGTTGTAAAACACACAATGTTGATACAACATTGTAAATTGCAAAGCGCTAGGTCACTTCCGCTGGTAGCGGCTCCGATCTACGGAAAGTAATTACATAAGAAGGGTTATGGTTTAATGTACTTGTTATACAGATATTTTATACAAGTTCCACTGAGATGGTGACAGTGCGTTAAATCTTGAAATTTTAAAAGAAAGTGTTATTTCTACAATTGCCGGTAAATGATTCTTTTGAATAAATTTGAAGCTTGGAAAAGCGAGTAGACCAATGTTTTTTTATTATTATGACCATGACCTCTACCGAAATATATTTAAAATATTATAAAAATTACATAATGCATAATATTAGCTTGTAAAAATTAATATTTCTTTCTCAGTATTGCCTCTTACTTTACCATATATACTTTTAAACAAACATACCAACGTATCAATGTCATCTTTCATTTTTTTAATTGAAAATTTAAAGTTTAATCAAATATAATCAAGAAAATAACAATGATAGACATCTATGATGTCTATATGATAGATGATACTGGTAAGACCTAATAAGGTCGAAATATGTTTGTCGTTTTTTTTGTTTTTTTGATTAAGTATATTTGATTTAATTTTGAATTTTTATAATTCTCTGTAGCTAGAATAAGCTGCGGCATAATAAACGGTGAAGATTATGAGTAAAGTTCAATCTTCAACGACCCCCTGTACTGTCGTAATGACATGTCTTTACGACCCCCCATGAGAAAGTGCATCCGTAGCACAATCATGTGTATATATTTTGATTTTGTAATTGATTTTTAGGCTTTTTTTCCGGAAACACCGGAGCAGTCAATAATACTGTGGATGGTTTTCTCAAAATATTTGGATTATAGAGAAAATATGCCTACATCTGTTTTTTTATCTACAAATCCAAATAAGTTTCTGCAATAAACTTATGCAATAGAAGTTCCTGTTGATGTTTTTTGTATTACCTCAAAGGAATCCAGATTAGAACACCTTGAAGAGGTAAATGAAAGTTTTGAACACCGAGAATATGTATTTTTCATTATAAATTAATTGATTTCGCGGTATTAATACCAAGTTTGGCAAAAAATCTCAGTTTGAACTGAAGATGTATTTATAAGTTTTTTACTAAATTTTTTGCAATTTTTTAGTGTTAGCCACTTTCAAGTATAACTTGTTTTATTATTTGGGAAAAAACTATAGTATAGGTACTATGTGAATATTTTCAAGATGAACTTTTAATTTAAATCAATAAATAAACGTGATATTGATTATTTCTGCATACAGCATAAACAAACAAAACAGCATAACGTGGTTTTTCTTTATACTACAGCTACCTATAACTTGTAATAAATTTTATTAGTTTATAATTTTGATGTTTATTTATTTAAATTTCATTAGCATTTTTGAAGTATTTTAATTCGCGGTATTTCTCTGTTTTTTGCGGCACCACGTAATATGATAATGCAATATTAAATAATATATAGGTAGCAGTGGGGGAACTTCAAATTTTTGGCTCCTTCACAGAATATTATCCTTCACTTCCTACAAAAAAAAATAATTTTTTAGATATTTTTATTAAAAAATAATAAATCAAGAATTTTCGGTGGCAGTTTCGAAAATGTTTCACGCTTCCCACAATGCGTAGTTCCACCACTGCTATGCAGAGTGCCGATACAGATTTATTACAAAATTTACAAATTAAATCGGATAAATTTTTAAAATTGAAGTTTTGCTATACTTATTTTATGGCATGTAAACTGCGAATTCTATTAATTTAAGATCTCAAACTGCTTTAATATTCAAATAATTTAAATTTTTTACTATATCAATATTTTAGAAAAACGATAACATTAATTTTGAACCAAAAAAAAACCAGACACGAGATCCATCATTTATTACTTAATTTTACCTACTTAATAATTTATTTGATTTGTTATTGTGTAAGAGTGTAAGATTTATTCGCTACCTACTGGTGTTTTCATAATTACATTGTGACAAATTTACGTATGCAATTTTGTAAATTAATGTATTTAAGTTTACTAATTAAAAATAAATAGAAAGTCATTAATTACGAACGAAGCGTTTTTTGAAATATCCATATTTATCTGTACACTGAAAAAAATGGTTCATCATATTGATGAAAATTTCATCATTTTTGCGCCGATGAACAAAATTCATCAATACAATGATATTTTCATCAGTACTATGAAGTTTGCATCTATTTGATGAGTGTTCATCAGCGCAAAAATTATTTTTTAAATATTTAAATCTTAACTTGTGAGAATAAATAATATTAAAAACTTCAATATAACAAATTAAATCAAATAATATAATAGAAGTTCTATTTGAGCTTTCAGCGATGGTTATCGCTTTTGTCAGAAATTTATAAATATAATTATATTTATTTACATTGTTTTCTTTATTTAATTATGACAAATGATATTGTGATTTTGATGTTTGCTAAATAATAAGAGCTTAATATCGGCACTGTCGCATCGCTTTTGAGATCAATTACTCAAAAAGTATAGGGTCGATTTTATTACGCTCTGAACTTAATTGATTTATTTTCATAAGTTATGGTAATTTTTTTTTAGTTTCTTAAGAATTGGGAATTAAATTAATATTATTAGTTTGTGACAGGCAGTTTATGCATTAAAATAAATCAATTAATTTCATATGGCTATTTACTAATTTTTTTAAAGAAATTTACTATTTCAGAGCTAACATAAGTCACTTATAAATTCATTATTACTACCGGAAAATTACCTGGCTATGTTAATGGCAATGTAGGACGTCTATGTAAGATACTTTTAATTGTTCGACGACAATACATGTATACCCGAAACAATATTATTGTGTGGGTAACAAATTAAACTTTTATTTTATGCGTATTAATTTAACAATTTTAAAAGAACCGTTCTATACATTATATGCAATTCAATAATTCTATATGATTGCAATAGAACGGTAGATTTCAATAACTCTAAATTCAGCGTAATTAACCTAATTTTTTGAACTTGGAATTGTTGCAATTTAGTTTTACATATGAGTTTGGAACGGAAGTAAACAAAAGCGGAAATTCTGATAATATAATTGTTATAATGCACTCGTAAAGTCATGGTGTTCTTTTAACGATCATTAATTGCTAGTAAAAATAATTTGAAACAATTTAACGCCGTTTAACAGGCTCCAGGGAAACCGAAACCCATCGACTTGGAAATAATATTATAATGTCCTACACAGCAGCGGCGTTGCCAAACTTTGTGGTTTGGGTGGGCCCAAATCATCTAAGGTGAGCCAAAATTTGATGCACGATATCGTACTAAACTATACAATTATGCAATATCACACCCACAATTTTATTGCAATTTCGCACTGATAAACCAATCTTGAAACGGCTGGAGGTTTTAAGTTTATTCTACTTCCTAACAGTTGCAATAAGTTAAAGTTTAAATAATTGACAAAAAATTGTATAATGTCACACGCTTCTGTGATCTAAATCGAGAAAGTGTTTTGCACAATTTATATTATTTTTGATTACATATTTTATATTAGTTTCAGTTGGATGCAATTTTGCTTTTATACGGTTGTGGTTACTTCTTTATAGGATTTTCCTTTCTTTTCTTTAACAAAGTAGGTTAGAACTATTAAAAGATTGCTCGATACTGTTACTTATAGTTGTAACTACAATTGCATTTTGAAATTGTTTGATTTTATTGCTAACGGTTTAAGTATTTTATCAACTTGAGTCTACGTAAGTAGAGTAGAACGAGATTTTACAAAATGATATTGACATGTATGCTTAAAAAATGTGCAATAAGGTAAACTTGACCAATTAAAAAGTGAAGAGGTAATGTTTACCATACTCCCATGGAAGATTTAACAATGTTCAAGAAATGCCGATGAAATGCAGTCATTAATTTTTAATTAGTATAATAAAGTGAATCGGTGGGTTTTACCACTTTTAGAACACTTAATTATAATATATTTATATCACAAAATGTATTGTTTAAATTTATTGGGGAAACGTCAAGTTAGTAATATATTTAGAGAACAAAACTTGGAGGAAACTCTACTATGCTATATAAGAAGTGTAAAACAATAGAAATAACTTTTTAGTTCAGGAAGCGAATAAGTTTCTTTTTCTCTAACTAGGCTTTATTAAGTTAAGTAATAAAATTTTATTATAATTTTATAATAAATTTCTTTGTCAGTGAAACTTCAGTAATGCAGTTTGCCCAATTAAATCTATAATCAATATGTTCAGTTCTGAAAGTATTAATTGTATTCTTCAGAAAACCAGACAACCGAATAGTTAGCCTTACATAAACGTCATTATTTATTATTTTCATTTTAACTTCTTATCAAAATTTAAAAAATTTATGTTATGTATGTACTTACATAAATAATACATAGTGAGTGATGTATGCAATAGAATTAAATCTAAATATAATATAGCGAAATCTAAATTAAATTATGTATGTTATACTGACTATATTTTATCTTTAAATGAATACGGCAATAAATATCTTGTAATTTATACAAAAATAAAACATTATTTATTATTTTTATTTGCTAGTCATTTTAAATAATTTAACTAATTATTCAAATTAAAGTTTTTGCAATATCAATAATCGTGACATTCGGCGAATAAAACTGTTTATATTATTTAATTAAAGTACTTTATAATCTTACATCTATTAGATAAGAACAAATGAATTTATATGGTAAAAATCAATTACGATTTTTAATATACCTATTATAATTAATTAAGTTTAAGGGGATTTACTTCTGCATGTGAGGGCAACTGTCGATATTGTATACCTTAAATACATATTATATTACATATTATAAATAAATTATATATAATTAAAAGGAAAACTTGACCAGTAGATTTTTATTGCATATTTCAGTATATTGCTTATATAATATGTACAAACTTTTCAGTAGTATCAAAAATGCAGGATCCGTTTCATTTTATCTGCTATAATAAATTTATGTTGTTTAATATTACCATTTAACTAGGCTTAATTTAAAATTATTATTGTATTTACATACAAGAAAAGAGCCTAAGAATTCAGATTGAATTCTATTAAATTTTATTTGTTACTTCCTCTTAGTATACAAATTACTTCGTTTACATGACAAAATTTTTAAGCTTAGAATTTAAATTTTTTATTTATTTATTTCATTACGTAATGGTTTAGTTACTTAAATGGTAAATAATACATATTTAATGCCTCCGCAATAAAAAAACAGTTTTACAGATATAAATTATCAACTAAATTTTCCAGCATATTGGAGTTTTTTCTCTAAAGAGAAGCACAGTTCGTACCACCGAAATTCCTGCTCATTGTATAATAATTTTTTTTGCGTTTTAATAAAATTACGTTTAAAATTAAACTTGATCTAGTTTTCTATCATAATGGGTGTTTTGGATAGAGAACAAATTTTATTATAAAGCAGGAGGATGTTAAGTATTCAATTACAAATAAAATTAGTTGATTGAAAATATTATCAAGTAATAATATCATTTGAATTGTAAACAGATACAACTAAAAACTAAATTATTACGAAATGAAGGTTGTTGAAATTTTAATCATATATTATAGAATTATTAGAATTATTAGGACGAAATATGGCCATGGTATCATCAGTGGAAACATAATAGGAAATACAAGATTAGAACTCGCCCGAATAAAATAAAGGAAATAAATGAAATTTTAAAATTTCATATTGCATAAAAAAATTTGGCCCATGGGGGGATCGAACCCGCGGCCTTCGCGTTATTAGCACGACGCTCTAACCAACTGAGCTAATGGGCCTGTGTATTTGTTAATCGAATAACAAGGAACGACACATATTTTATATTAGTTTTTATTTCTAATTATTAATAATTGTTAAGTTAGTGCATTTGAAAAACTCGCAATATTTTCTGATCAAAGATTCTTTTGTAGAATGTCCACGTTGCTAAAATGGGCTCAAAACACTACACAGGGAAAAAACAACAAAAATAATAACGGAAGTCCTGCGGAACGAAAATGGATACATCCTCCCGAAGCTTTACAAAAAGGACACATAGCTTATTTGGTTAAATTTTTAGGAAACACCATTGTAGATCAACCTAAAGGTATGCAAGTTTTTTTATTATAAAATTATACTTATTGTTACTATGAAGTGATATCAAGGTAATACAGCAGTAGGTACCGTCTGGTACTATTTAGGTTGTATTCTTGCCTTCACTTATTGTATTCAATTTTTTAACTTAATTCGCATTGTTCTTGAATTAAAAAAAAAAAATAACAAAACAAAATTATTTCTTTATTGCCCATTGAAATCTTGTCTATATCATTATATATTAATTATTAATATACTGATAATGTTATGGTTTAGTAATAGTGTGGCTTTATTAAGCTTAAGGTATTTGTGGTGGATATTTGCAATCATCACATACAGTATAATAATATGGATGCAACTATTCGGTCGCTATACTTGCGTACAACCAACAAACCTCATTTTCTATTTCAACTAGATAATCATATTGCTACTAATAATGTTAACAAGTTTTATTTCTAGAATTTTTTTGCATAATTTATACGAGTACCTACTTACAAACTTGATCTACTTAACTTTTAATATTGCTTTTATAATTTATACCTACTGGGATGATAATCATGTTTGATTAGGAAGTAACATGTTGAAGTGTAATTGAACTACAAATTAAATCAACTTTATTTAAAATTGTGCAGTTTATAACAAGTTTCGGTATAGTTTTAGTCATTCTTTGATTTAATTTATGCTACTGGATACTCCATGTTGAATCCAGGGGTGAAAAGTCCAACTTTTCGATATTTGTTTCGGCAAAGTTAAATATTGTTTTTCCGCACTAGTGCGGAAAAGTAATTTCTGAACTCTCGCGGTGCATTTTACTTTTCCACACGTGCGCGTTCAAGTAAAAATCTCAGAAATAAGTTGTTAAAAGTGTTGTCGACGTCTACCTGTTGCAGGTCAATTCATTAAATGATCATTAACTCCTCAGTGTCGTTTCAGATATTTATAATATTTTTAAATTAAAATTATGAAAATAGTTCAAATGCAAGTGAGAGTATAATATAATAAACTAGCAGTTTTCTGTGCAGTTAAATATTATCTTATAATTTTAATTGACCAAAGCTATGATGCATTTTGTGATAAATTAATCAATTTATACCAAACGATGTACATCCACTGTGATACCGTAAAGATACTATATTATCCACATTATTGCGGTTTTTCAATCAGCCGAAAACTTCCTGCCATGTTTGAAGTGATTCGATTGTTTCAAGCGCAACGTTTTTGATAGAATATTAAACTTCTTCAATTCATTTATATAGTAAATTACGTAGTCAAGGTGAACATTAAAATTTTGTACAGTTTCAATTTTACTTTTTGTAATAAATGGTATTATAATACTTTTGTTAAACAATTAATTTGCCCTTCGCCGTTCATTAGTTGTTATAGAGATCGTTCACGATTTAATTATCCAGTGAAAGTGGGTGTATCCGTTATTATTTTTTAAATAGCTATGTTATTTAAATAATTTGTCTGTAATAGCACTTATCAATTTTAAAGCAATATTCAAATAAAAATTTAAAAATAAAAAAAAGTTTTACTGTTAACTCAATAAGTATTGTATCATTAAATTTTAAAAAATTTGATATTTTCAATGAATGAGTAATATAATTACTCTTCCTACGTGCATCTACCGAAATTTTAGGAGCCTGTCGTATATCCATAAAAAAAGAAATAGGCATTTTAATGGAAGTTTTAGAATTCCAATACACACATAACAAACAATACAAACATAAAGCTATATTATCTACATGCTGTGTACATATTTAATTCATTCCTGTTCGCTACAAGTTATGGTCCCCCTTTCACAATGTACCAAATGTATACGAATAACTGATAGAATTGTGACACCACAAGTCTAGCGGTTAGCGCGTTAGCGAAGAGTCGACCTGCTGGTGTCAGGTAATAACAGTCATTGTCTATTCCCGTGGTTTGGAATCCAAGCAGAGCTAGTATAAATAAACTGTATATTATCAAACAAATATAAAATAACTTAAAGTTATATTTTTTCAAATTTAACTTATTCTTAAAATAGAGCATTTTGTAAATAAAGTTGAGATTAAAATAATTTAGATGGTTAGCTTAGTATTTTGAAATGCCAAAGTAAAAGTAAATCAAGGACAATTTTTCAGGAGATCTGTTGTAATGTAAATTGTAATTATGACATTGAATAATATGAGGATGTGCATGATTACTGTTTTGAAGTAATTAATATGGTAATTGATAATAATACCTACAATATTGCGGTGAATATAACATCTAAGCAAATCGATTCAACATCAGATTATAGCGTTTTCTAATTTTCTCGAGATGAACTACAATCAAAAAAATACTGTTACCAGTTCATGGATTTAATGGGATTTATTTTTATTATTTTTTGAATTATATAATTTGATACCCTACACATCTCCAGGCATGCATAGCAGTAATCGTTAAATGGTCTAGACCAGTTTCCTTGCTGTATCAAATGAGTTCCAGTTTTTAACTAATTAATACGAGAGTGCTACTTCCATAAAATGAGAATATAAATAAAATATTTGGGCAATTCGATGAAGAAGTTTTTATCTCATTATAAAAATTAATTTATTTCATTCATATTCTATTATAAATATTTATATTTTTTACACACACACACCTATTTTAGTTTTTAGGTCTAGTAAAAATTTACATTATATTATAATAATATGTATACATGAGAACCATTTTTATTGCATTTAATTCATAACATATACAAGCGTTCATTAACTTTCTTTATTTTTAGCCTAACGCGTAAGTATTTTATTAATTTATAACGTGAAGTTATTAGTAGAAATGTTTAAATTAACAGCTTTCACTGCTTTTGGTTTTTAATAATCATAATATTGCGTGAGCTGTTTATCAATCAAGCATTCACATCGACAAATTCAAAATTTATATTGTAAAAAATAAGAAGGTTCAGGAGAAATTATATACCTACCACCTCATTCTAAAACTCTATTTATAAATAAATACATAAAATTTGTAGTATATATATCTTGGAAGCAAAATTAAGATTAATCGTTGCGATTTACTGTGATAATTTATTTAATTAAGGGTAATTTATGTCTGCTTCAGAGTAATTATTTAATTTTGCTGATATGGATAATCATAGGATATGTATAATAATGGCGTCAGATTTAATTAAAATTTTAATAGATGTGAAATTTAATGAAACTGTAGAGTAAGAAATAAAAATCTTAGACAGTTTAGAGTAGTTTCAAATTTGGTTACAATCCTGATTGATTAAATTAAATTATCTCGTTTAGCTTAATTTTTACAAATCAGAAAAATAATTCCCAATGCAATTTTCGTGACCGCTACTGTACAGGGTGGCTCAATTTCGATCCTTCTTATGGGGAAATCGGTAACTATAGGAGATATCGAAAAATGGATGGCGCATCCTCGATCTCTTTTTTTGAGAAAAGTTTAATGGTTTAAACTCGAATTCGATATCTTTTTTCGTTTTCGAGTTATGGCTAAAAGTTGACTTTTTCGACTTTTCGTTAAATGTCGATATCTCGGTTATTTGTAAAGTTATAGAAAAAATATTTACACCTTCTTCAGACACTTTTTTAAGGGCAATAAAATGGGATAAAGAGATTTAAAAATCTAACTTAGTTTGCGAGTTATAATATAAAGTTATGTTTTTTTAAATAGAAACCATAGTTGGCTATGAAATATTTAAATCGAGTTTTTTATCCTATTTTCAATTATATATAATATGTGGGGACTATTATTTCAGTTTCGTCCCATTATATTACAAAATGTTAAATAAAAACAAACTAAGATCGGAAAATTAAATGTTGGATTTATGAAAACAATCCATTATACATTTATATTATAATATTTCATAGTTTTGATAAGCCATTTGACACGCTTGTGAAATAATATGTAATAGGTACTAAATAAAAATAAAAATAGGTATCGAAGTATTAGATACTAAAAACACTCTTTAAAAACAACTGGAGACAATTGTTTTAGATGTCAATAATGATTTTGTATAGTGTTTTGTTTTGAAAAAGTCAACCTTTAATTTTCCGATCTTCTTTTGTTTTGATTTAACATTTTGTAATATAACGGGATGAAAGTGAAATAATAGACCCCACATGTTACATATAATTGAAAAGAGGATAAAAAACTCTATTTAAATATTTCATAGCCAACTGTGGTTTCTATTTAAAAAAACCAAACTTTATATTATAACTCGAAAACTAGGTAAGATATTAAAAATCTCTTTAGCCCATTTTATTGCCCTTAAAAAAGTGTCTGGAGAAAGTGTAAATATTTTTTCTATAACTTTACAAACAACCGAGATATCGACATTTAACGAAAAGTCAAAAAAGTGAACTTTTGGCCATAACTCGAAAACGAAAAAAGATATCGAATTCAGGTTTACACCATTAAACTTTTCTCAAAAAAAGAGATCGAGGATACGCCATCTATTTTTCGATATCTCCTATAGTTACCGATTTCCCCATAAGAAGGATCGAAATTGAGCCACCCTGTACAAACTGCAAAAAATTTATTACAACAATATATTTGTTATTACTATGAAAACTCAATTACGATCTTTCACTTTTGGTTTCCTTAACTTTAACTTCATAATTACATGCTTAACATTTTTATAATCCTAAATGTTTTTTTTTAAGTTTTTGATTTATTTTCTATGGATAATTTAACTTTTTCTTTCGTATTTTCAGGAATAGAAGTAGTAAAAGAAGCTATAAGAAAATTGCAATTTTCACAACAATTACGGAAAAGCGAAACTGGTGGAAAAACTCGTAAAGTTGAACTAACCGTAAGCGCAGATGGTGTTGCCATTCAAGAACCACGTACACATAATATCTTGCATCAATTTCCGCTTCATCGAATATCCTATTGTGCAGATGATAAAGGGGAAAAGAAATATTTTTCTTTTATTGTTAAACAGCAAACTCAAGGTGGGTTTCAAGTTCAAAACTGCAATATTGATTGATTAACGTTTAATTTCAATTTAGATTCAGAGCAAGAAGAAAAGCACGAGTGTTTTGTATTTATATCAGATAAATTAGCCGAAGAAATTACTTTAACAATAGGACAAGCTTTCGAATTGGCGTATAAGCGATTTCTAGAGACGTCGGGAAAAGATTTGGAATCGCACCGCCGAATGATGGTAACGCAACAGAAATTGAAGCGTTTAGAACAAGAAAATAATATTTACAAACAAAGATTATTAGAATTATCTCGCTTTAATAATATTAAACACGAGTTGGACCAGTATTTAAGAAAACACGATATTAAAAATTTGGTCGAAATTCGAGCAAGCAGCAATAATTCTACAGGCAGTGATGTTTCTAGTGTTCATTCGGAAGGTATGAACGGTAATGGTACTATTCAATTATTAGACATAAGTTCAGAAAATACAAATGGAAATGGTAAGTGGATCTTTCTCTAAAACTTATAGTGCAAATTATTTACTTATTTTTCAAGTTCCCCCAGTTCCTCCTCGTCAATTTCCCAGTGTAGGAACAAAATTAGAAGGTTTATTACTTAATGAATTTGAGCAAGATGACGACTTTGATCCAAGATCATTTGAAAATAATCACACCACAACGCAGTCTTCAAATATTACTAATGGAAATAGTTTTAGTGCGCCTCCTCTTTGTAAGAAAATCCCGCATTAAAAGAAAACCACGTTAAGTTTACATTTAAATTTTTTAGTGGCCCCTCCTCCAAAGGCTACCCGACGTACTAACGTAAATAATAACAATTCCGAAAATATTTCGAGAACGTTTGGACAAGATTTATTTGGGATAACTCCATTTGGAACTCAGTCGGCTGTTATTTCGCCAGTTTCAAAGTAATTTTTACATTATTTTAAATAAACAATTGGTTAAATCAATTTTTTATTTTTTAGCAATAAAATATCTGATCCATTTGAGATGGGAGATTTTGGGTCGTCTATAACTGGTTCGAAAGATATTGAAAAGGATATTGGAATTTTAGATAAAAGACTTTTAGAAATGAAGGTAAATTTTTAATTATAATGCATTTTTGTTTAACAATAAAATAAAATTTTAATTTCAGACTGGATTTAGTCGTGGAATAAGTTTTGGAAACGAAGATTTTTCGCTAGAGAGCCTCGATCCTTTAAAAAACTGAGTCAATATAATTATGGTGTAAATGAAAGAAAATAATTGTCAGAAATTGTAATATTTGGCATTAAAAGTAAATATTATGTAACGTGATTCTTGTGTAAAATCAAAAATATGAAATAAGTATTTGTATTTCTAGAATAACTATATTTAAAATCAAGTATTATGATAATATGATTAGGTATAATATGTAAAATAATATATTTAAATTGCTCTATATTTTTGTTGTATCTGAAATTAATATTAACATAAAAAAATTAATTATTTACATGTTTTTTAAATAATCATACAAAAAATCGAAATGTATCGGAAAAGGCTCATTAGTAAGGTGAGTTATTACATTTTTTTAATTATTATTCAAAAAATTAATTCTCTCAAAATATACTGATAAACAATTTTTTTATAATTAAATTGTGTAAATTAAATATCCAAATACAAGTTTTTTTTTATTTCAATTTTCATTTGAATTTTCTTAATTTTTGTTAGGAATGTTAGGATAACCTTGGCCTTGTGACATAGCCAAATATTTAAAAAAAAATGATGCGTAAAAACAAGGTCTGATGTTGGTCACGCGAGATGGACATTTTTACATAATATATTAAAATTTAAAAATTAACTGATTAATTAAACAATAAGATTTGAATTAATTTTATTGTTGCACCAAGAATAAATTAAATCAGATCTATTTTAAAGCCTTTATCTGCTTTATTTATTGTTGTTTTGTATTATATTTAACTGTAAAATTAAAATTAAAAATTGAATTACTAAATTAAAATTTAGTATTTTAATTCTTTAGGGTCTTGCAAAGAAAATTGAATTCTCGATTACACAACTTAAAGGGACTTATTGAAAACCTTTCATAAAATGAAGTGATTAGCCAAAACCAATCCTGGGTTGTAGCGCTGCTGTGTACATGATGTTGAATACTAGTTTTCCTCAAAAATGTCACTTGGTCAATTTTATCTCTTGCATATTGACACTTTCTGATATTTTCGCTTGAGTTTAATTGACTCATTTTTGTATAAGTGACCAACTATAGACAATACAGAAAAAGAAATAGTTAAGCCTAAATTTTGTTTAAAATTAGAGTAGGACACTTAACTAAATTTAGGAAAGGCTTTACAATTAAATTTAGCTGTTAAATTTTTACTAAACAATGTCACATAGGCTTTGTGCCATTTTATTATTAATCAACAAAGAAATAATGCCGGTAGGTGCAGAAAAACGGTGAGTTTGGTGAATTTAGACGTGTTGTTGTCCCAGAATCTGAAAATCATCATTTTTAACCGACGAAAACAAAAAAGGAGGAGGTTATCAATTCGACACGTATATATATTTTTTTTTAATGGATGACCACGCATAACTTTTTTCAGAATAGTCCGATTTTGATGATTATTTTTTTATTATATGAGGTATACCTCCAAGGTGGTCTCATTTAAATTTCAAAGAAAAATTCTAATCCTAAGGGTAGAAAAATTGGGGATGATTGAATATTATCCACTGAATTTTCACCTGTGAGCCGATTTTTTTTTTTTTTTAGAAATTTGGCATGTATGACAACTTTAGACTGCTCGACATGGTTATGACTGCCATTGAGCGTCAAAAGCCCGCGACTCACGTTCCAACGCTGCATTAAGATTCTACTGGATGTGACGAAATCAAACAATTACAATTTGTGTATTTGTGTAATTATTAATGATGGATAACAATTTTAAATTAAATAATATAAAAAATTAATAATATAATATAAAAAATAAAACCGACTAAAACAAAACTGAGAAACGCAAAAATAAAAAATTTTTTTAAAACAAAAACTAAAAAGTTAAAAATTAATAAAAAAAAAATTAAAAACACTGAAAAGCAAAAAATAAAAAAAATGGCTTTCATTTTTTTGAAGTCGGTGCCAAGTTGTACAAATATATATATAATAAGAAAAAAAAACTACTTGGCACCGACTTCAAAAAAATGAAAGCCATTTTTTTTATTTTTTGCTTTTCAGTGTTTTTAATTTTTTTTTTTATTAATTTTTAACTTTTTAGTTTTTGTTTTAAAAATTTTTTTTATTTTTGCGTTTTTTTTGCGTTTCTCAGTTTTGTTTTTGTCGGTTTTAATTTTTGTAAAAAATTTTTTTTTTTATTTTTTGCTTTTTCATAAAATGACAGTATTAATTTTATGTGCTCTCTACCTCAAAAAGTAAGAGGAATTTTTATATTGATATTTATTGAGACTTAAAATTAAAACAAAATTTATATTATTTTTTAAATTTTAAAAATCATTTTGTTTTTACAATTTTTACTTTCCCATTTTTTTTTTAAGTATAGACCACATTAAATTTTTTTATTTTATTATGATGTTATATAGTATAATATAAACATTAACGTTCAAGCCGACCCTAGGAGGCAATATTTATATTATCATTTTCAGCTTCCCTCATTGCAGAAGTCTTCCAGCCTCCTGCCTCCTCGAAAACTAAGATCTATCAATACCAAAGAAACCATATTAGTTACAAATGAAAATCAAAACATTTAAATCTCTTTCTCTGTTTGATGTAAAATCTATATAAGGGGTTTCCAAATTTAAATATATCACGCCCTCTTTTAACCAAAAAAAATATCTTTCTAAAAATCAACGCTTTTACATCAGATTAGAAAAAAAAACTGTTCAATAACATCAAATTTTTATTTATTGCTTATTAAAATTACACAAAAATCATACAAAACAACTACTGTAATTTTCTAGGCACTTAATTTACTGATTAATCTCTAAATAATTTCCTTAACTACACGGCTGGCCCACGCCCCTCTTTCAGGCTTCTGCGTTCGCCAACTTTGAAAACCTCAGAGGTATACTGTTTAGCTTTAGACAAATACATCAATAAAATTTAAAATAGGTAGAAAGTTTGGTTTTATTTTACATTTTACTTTATCATACAAAGTATGAAAATGTATTGTAATTGTGCAAAAAAATTAAGATTAAGATTAAGATTTTAGGGTCCCAGAAGCGGAAAATCATCATTTCCAAAAATGTCTGTTTGTGTGTATGTGGTCAAATTTTGTGTGCGCTCTACTTCAAAAAGTAGTAAGAATTTTTTAACAAAATTTCGTATTTAGTAATAATATGGAAATATTATTTATATATAATTATATTAAATTTTTTTATAAATTATTTTTTTTTATAAATTATATTAAATTAAAATTATATATAAATAAAATGGAAAATAATAATAATAATAAAAACGTATTAGTCAATAATCATGTAAATATCCTATTTAAAAAATTTTTTTATTTAAAAGTATGATAAAGTTATGGGCATGGCCAAATCCGATTTTTTTCATATTAAATTTACAAAAAAAATGAAAATTTTTTTTTATTGTTTTTTAAATTTTATTTTACTATTATACTCTGCTCAATAATAGTAATAAAAAAGTTGCAGAAACTAGGACATTTTGAAAACATTTTAATGTTACATTAAAACATTTTAAAAAATAGGATATTTACACTATTATTGATTATACTTTTTTAATATTATGCAGAAAAAAATAAAAAAATAAAATCAAATCAATATTTTAGAAAACCCAAAAAATGCACTAAACACTTTTCAGAACTAAAATGTTTTTAAGTTAACACACGTAAAATACACTGTAAGTATAAATTCGCAAACGTTTTCACCATACTATGGCATCATCAGGCGATGAATTAGAAAGAAAATTAAGAGAGAATCCTTTAAATATTGTTCGGGGTGGTGGTGCAAGTACTTTGAAAAAAGAAGGGGATATTTGAAGTGATAACAAAAAGAAGGTGGAAAAAATAAGCGCTCAAATAGGTTTAAATAAGGGGGGGTGATTATTTATTAAAAATGTTTAATTATGTGAATTGTTTAAATCAGATTGACTATTTAATAACAAAGGTGAAAATTTTAATTTATTGATCTCTAAAGCTACTAAAAATTCCAATTTTTTACTTTTGGGTTCTACATGTAAAATTTCATATCCCCCTTGTTGATGGTTAGTATCAAATAAATGTTGCGCGAAAGTAGATTTTCCATCTTTAAGTCTGTGAGATCGCGAGTGTTCGGTAAATCTTGTTCGGAAAGATCTACCTGTACCACCACCCCGTACAATATTTAAAGGATTCTTTCTTAATTTTCTTTCTATTTCATCGCCTGATGATGCCTTAGTATGGTGAAAACGTTTGCGAATTTATACTTACAGTGTATTTTACATGTGTTAACTTAAAAACATTTTAGTTCTGAAAAGTGTTTAGTGCATTTTTTGGGTTTTCTAAAATATTGATATGATTAATGTCGAGTTACACTACTTGAACCACGTATCAATCGATTAAAAAAAATAAAATTTTAAAAATATGAAAAAAATTATTTTTTTAATTTATAAAATATTATTTTTTCTGCGTTTTCGTGTACCGATTTTATCCAAAATCTAATCAGTTCTAAGTCTCAATATTTATGTACTAAATACGCAATTTTAGTAAAAAATTCCAGTTCCTTTTTGAGGTAGAGCCAAAGATTTCTATTATATTAATATTAACTTTTTTTTTTCCATCATAATATATTAATTATATCAATAGTTAAAAATCTGTGGGTAGAGCGCACACAAAATTTGACCATATACACACATACACACACATATCATACATACAGGCATTTTTGGAAATGATGATTTTCCGCTTCTGGGACCCCAAAAAGCCTTAATTCATCGAAATCCCAATTATTATTTTTTTTTCAAAAACGATTATAAATCAACTAAGAATATTAAAACTAATACAATCGTTATTAGCAATCGTTATATTAGTAATGCTGGAACATCATGTAAAGAATTTTCAGAGGTATTAAGGAAAAGTTGGAACAATTTGGGCTTATTCATTTCTAAATGAATACTATTACAAACTCGCTATTTGCTCCGCATAATACTATATATATGTATAAAATAATATACTTATTACTATTTTTCTTTTTTTATCATTTATTCAATCATCGTCTCAAAAATACGTAAATCTCTCACAAACTTAAAAATCTGATGTGAACACCACATGACTTCTCGTCACTTTTAGAAAATTGCACAAGAATCTCTTTAATCTATTTGTGCGCGTCATGAATGAATGCCCTTTTGGCACGGACGTCACAACGAAAATAGTCAAAATGGATTCAGGGAAAGTCTAAACGAATGCTTTCGTCAAAATCTAGAAATAGAAAAAAATCAAGATTACAATATTATTCCTTTTTTACAAAGACATAAAAAGGAACATAGCTGAGGACCCCTGCTATAGATATATCAAAAATCATGCAGTTACTGTGGGAACGCCAAATGAACAGTAATATATTTTGAAATAATATTTTATTTTGACACTAAATTTTACGTTTCACTTTGGACATTTTTTAAATTCAAAATTTTCGGAATGTTTCGTCTTTTATTCGAGTTTTTATTTTCATTATTTTTGTGCTATTCAGTTATTGTGTTACCCACCAAAGGTCAGTCCAAATTTTTTGTTAAATTAATGTCTATTTTATATTTTTTGTATCTATTTTAGGAGTTATTGGAGACGAGGGCGAGGGCGAAGCCGAGGCCGCAGAAGAACCCAAAAGTAAGTATTTTCATAATATTACATCCTTAAACTTATAGAAACAAATTTAATAAGAATTTTAATTTAAGAATTGTCGTGCAGACAAAAAGATTATAAGCCACCACAAAACGTTCATTTTCCTTTGGGTGATGAAGAATTAAATACCAACGTGCTAGACACCGATCAGGACCAAGGAGATAGATTACTCGTAGTTAACGTTGAAATATCATCTGATGAAGTAAGTTCCAATTTATTTTACTAATTGCACAGTTCAGGTTTTTGCAAACGATTAATGTAGCACTAAGAGATGGAAGACAGGATTTACCTGTGTTTTCCATCTCACACAATAAGAATATGGTGAAATACCGCGCTCTTTTTTATTATTGCTTATGCTGTTATGCTCGATTTCTTCACCTCGAGATATCTCTAATATGGTATTTATTTGCCTATTATATTATCTGCACATCAATTATACATAATATGTAGTTCACCAAGACCACTAAAGTTCATTTGCACATACCACAAGCATTGTCTGAAATCTGTTTACAACTTCTGGAAGACTTTCCGATCTGCCGTCAGTGGCCATAGTCCCTAGGTGGTACTTACATATTATAGTTGATCTGCAGACCAATCTGCAGTTTAAATAAATTAGATAATAGATAAACCAAGTAACCAAAAGTAACAAACAAAATTTGATATTTAACTTGAAATTCTGTCTATTTATATACCGAGGTGAAAAAATCGGGCATTAGTATAGAGTACTATACATATTTCGCTGAGGTTAGTAGTAATATACGAAAAAAAATCAAGAAATTTTTAAAAGCATTTTTGATTTAGAATAAAAATAAAGTTTTTTAAAAAAAATTAAGACTAATTAATATTAAAAAGTTATTTCAAAATTTAAAATAAATATTGAATATATACCATCGGTATACTGCCAAAACTTGGTAAGTCCACTTTTTAGATAAATTAAGTTACCGGTAAATTGTCTATTTTTATATCAATATCTTGATCTGAAAGAAGTTCTTAAGTCCTGGACATTTTAAACGAATTTTTCAGCTATTTATTTTTTTTTCATTTATCCAACTGAAAATTTTTTTGTAAATGCATATAAAATGTTAACTATTACCAAAGCTATTACCTACATAAGAAATTATAGGACTTATCTAGTTTATTTGGAAATATACCAACGATAAATGTTTTAGCTTATAAACCCTGACGTTGCTAAAAACTAGCGAAACCGGTTGAACATACAATTAATTATATTATATAAATATAAATAAATAAATACAAGCTTTGTTTTACTTATTGAATAATATATAAGTTACTGAAATACAATTTTTCTTTCCTTAAATTGCTTAAAGGAGATTAACAAGAGCGGAACTAGGGAGTCTGAATCACAATTAGACCCCTTAAACTTAATTGACTGAAGCGAGTGTCGGTAGTATTTGGTCTTAAAAATAAGACGGCAAAAACTTAGAGTTTCAAAATAGAGGGCACATGGCGCAAGAAAGGTTGAAAATTACGTAGGTACTCTTTTAATTTAGGGGCAAGTTGTTACGCCACTGAGTCTTTCCTTTTGCATTTTAGTGATTTGTTGTGGACGTAGTTTTACATTGCACAATGTCATGTAAATCTAGTGGGTTATTTGAACTATCAGTTAGTTCAAATTTTATCAAAGTGTGGTTATTTTTACGTTTTAATTTCTTATAGGATTCCCACATTCCTTGTGGGGAAGGTGATGGTTCGTTGTCTCCTGATGTTTTGTATAGTTCCGATTCAGCACCATCTCCAACTGTTCAGTGTAAAAAGTGTGCTTTGAAAATTACACCTGGCGGCAACTCTGTAATTGTTCATTGCACTGAATGTCACGACATTCCCGAGCCACCCGGAGCTCTTGAAACTCCTGAATCTCCCGAATCTCCAGAAGCTGAAGATAGGGTAAGGAAAATATGATTCGTTAAGCACGATGTGTAAAGTACCTATTGCATTATCTAGAACATAATTACGAAAGATATCGTTTATTCCACAATTTTTATTGAAATTGCTAATTACACAAGACCTGAAAGGCATAATCTATTACCACCGGAAGAGTAACCTTTGAACATTTCTTACCTACTCGAAGGAAGTTTTGTGAAATTTATATTGATTGTGTTTTGGTGGAGTTGAATTTAATTCAACCAACAAGCTATTACGGTAAGATTAATAAATATTAATATTCTTTTAAGATATCTATATTGTGCTTTAATGTTTATATTTCAGATGATGTCCCGTAATTTATCAAAACTAATCGGCAGATCGACGACAAGCTTACGATATCGTTCACAAGCGATCACTGCACAACCGTCGGTAGAAGAAATTTCTTCAGATATCAACAATTTAAAGGTTGACAGCGACTATCATGGATTTCAAGTGAAAGATATTCAAGATGTAAAGGAATTCAATATTAAAGTCGTTCAACTGCTACACAAAAAAACTCAAGCTAGTTACATTCACTTATTTAGAAATGACAACAACAACGTATTTTCTATAAATTTTAGAACCACACCAAAAAATAGCACAGGTTTACCACATATTTTAGAACATCTAGTTCTATGTGGTTCGGAATTGTATCCTGTAAGAGATCCTTTCTTTAAAATGTTAAATCGTTCTCTGGCAACATTTATGAATGCGATGACTGGGTCAGATTTTACGATTTATCCATTTAGTACATTAAATTATGCCGACTATCTTAATTTGCAAAAGATTTATTTGGATGCCGTATTTCAACCAAAATTGCAACTGTTAGATTTCATGCAAGAAGGTTGGAGGCTAGAGAACGAAAATCCTAAAGATATAAATTCAAATCTGATAATTAAGGGTGTGGTTTACAACGAAATGAAAGGTTCTTTTTCAGAAAAGGAGAATATTTTAATGCAAAAACTTCAAAATTTAATACTTCCCGATCACACTTATGGTGTAGTGTCTGGGGGTGATCCTATCCAAATTCCTCAATTAACTTGGGAAGATTTAAAAAACTTTCATCATCAGCATTATCATCCCAGTAATGCTAAGTTTTACTCTTACGGTAACTTTCCAGTAATACCGACTTTGAAGTATTTGGATGAGATGTATTTATCAAAATATGAAGCTCAGGATACAACTCACACCTTTGTTCCATCACAAAGTAGGTGGAGTGAACCCCAAAGGGAACATATTGTATGTCATTTTGATAACATGCAGGAATCGATAGAAAAGCAAAATACGATTTCTATATCTTATGCAATGTCTGATATAAATAATGCGTACGAGACGTTTTTGCTCCAATTTCTTACCAATTTACTAGTTCGAGGACCAAACTCACCGTTTTACAAATCCATGATTGAACCAAATTTTTCTGGTGGATTTACACCAAGTACGGGTTACGATAAGCAACCACGTGATGGAATATTTACAATTGGTCTTCAAGGTCTCAAACAGGAGGATTTTGAAAAAGTAACTGAAATATTTAACGATACCATTGATAAAGTAATTGCTGAAGGATTTGAATCGAAGCATATTGAGTCGATGCTGCATCAGTACGAATTAAACATCAAACACGAATCATCTAATTTTGGTTTAGGTATCTTGTTTGAATTAACGCCAGTTTTAAATCACGATGGCGATATTGTAAATGCATTAAAAGTGAATAGCATGATTGCAAAGTTGAGAAAAGAAATGGAATCAGACCCCAAGTACTTTCAAAAAGTTGTTGAAAAGTATTTTAAAGATAACAAACACTGTCTTATTTTGACCATGTCTGCAGATAAAGATTATGAGAAGCAACAAGTCAGCAAAGAACAGCAGTTAATTAGTGAGAAAACTAAATCTTTAGATTCGGTTGAAAAGCAAGACATTTACAATAAAGCACTAGAACTGTTAGAATCACAAAAGGTTCCGATAGATACCGATTTGTTACCTACCTTACAAATCAACGATATTAAAAACGATGTTGAACGGGTTCGCCACGAGAAAATACGTTTAGGTCCTGTGGAGACCCAAATTAACTATGCCAATACAAACGGAATTACCTATTTTAAAGCTATAATTAGCACAGCTGAATTAACTCCTCAGCAGCAAATGCTTTTACCTCTGTTTTGCAACATAATTACGAATATGGGAACCCAACAGCATGATTACAGAGAATTTGATAATTTAATAAACCAAAAGACGGCAGGTTTAAATTTTAATATTCACATAGCCGATAGCTTATTCCAATTACACTTATACGAACCAGGTCTGTTTCTCTCCAGCTATTGTTTGGATAAAAATGTTGAAGCCATGTGGAACCTTTGGGAACAAATTTTTAATAGCACTCAATTTAATAATCTTGACCGATTTAAAATGTTAGTACAGTTGTATATAACCAATCTCACACATGGTGTAGCTGATTCGGGGCACATTTATGCTATGCAAGCTGCTGCAGGTTTAGTATCTGGTGCTGGATATCAAAAAGAATTACTAAGTGGATTACAGCACATCGTCTATATGAAAGGATTATTGAAAACTACCAATTATCATGCAATTCTTCTTGAATTGAAGAATATTGCTTCCATACTTTTTGATAAGAATAAATTAAGGTAATTATAAACAATATTAAATTTTACTATTTAACTTAAATTTTATATATTTTTTCAGGTGTTCATTGAACATACATAACGACAGCAAATCAAGTGTAGTTAAAAGCTTTGAGAAGTTTATTGGAAATTTACCTCATAAAAAAGTTCCTCCATCAAACGTTAACGCTTACAGTACAACCAATGTTTGGACACCGACAAACGCCGTCAATTGTTTGCACCATGTCCTTAACGTACCCATCTATTACTGCAGCAAAGCTGTACTCACAGCACCATACACAAATCCGGATTATGCAAAATTAAGGGTTTTGGCAACATTATTATCTGCAAAATATCTGCATCCAGAATTAAGAGAAAGGCAAGGCGCTTATGGAGGGGGTGCAAGACTTTCGACAGATGGTGCTTTCACTTTCTATAGTTACAGAGATCCGCATCATCTAAAAACTATTGACATTTTTGATAATTCTAATGCTTGGTTGCATAAGGAATTAAATAATATTACTGCACAGGATATCTTGGAAGCTAAATTAGGTGTCTTTAAAAGTGTGGATGCTCCCGTTCCTCCCAGTTCTAAGGGTAATAACGAATTTGCAAGAAGATTGACGCCAGATATTTTACAACAACACAGATCAGAAATAATGACCGTTGATCGTGCTGGCCTTGAAACTGTTTCTGAAAAATATTTAAATAATAAGAATTATTCTTCATCGGGTAAAGTCATATTAGGTCCAAAAAGCGAGAGCTTAGAAGTTACCGGACGACTTAAGGAGTTATGGACTGTCTTAGTTAATAAATAAATCTTGTCAATATTTGTATGGGTTCTGTAATGTTTTTTTCTCCTTAACTTGTAATTTGAAAAATTATTGTTTAATAAAAACTTAAATAGAAAATATTTTGATTCTGAAAGCATGCTGCCCTAAAAATGTTTAAACTCTTATGGTATTCTGTCAAGTTGGGTATTTTAGTTGTTTTTGTTATTTTCTTTAGGTAAATCAAATATAATTTTTTCTTGTAATAATTATTGTTGATTATACAAAGCAATATATTCCAGACTTGCATAAGAAAAAGAAAACCAGTCGATACAACAGAATGATGCATTTATCAAGCCAAAACATTCATGATTACCTAAATACTGCTTTGGACTTTTTAATGAAAGAACAATGGATTTACAATTACCCTAACACTCACATACTAGCAAATAAAATATTAGACAATTTTCAAGAAGATTGGTTACCTCATTTGAAAGACTTATCAAACGAAGAAATAAATCGTATACCTTTTGGTTATATTAATGTGAGTGCATTTTAAAATTTTCTTTTAGTGATAATTATTTTTTAGGATAAATGGCCGTCAAGCTTAAAATTACTTTTGGAAAATATTTTATTTTTAAAAAAGGATTTTAACTGTTACGAAGTAACAGTCGACCAAGAGTTGCCCATTAAAATATATGCAAATCCAAAAAAGATTCACGAAATTGTATCACTGGCGGCTCTAATTAACGAAAAGTGTCAGAAAGAAAATATTTCTTACATTGTCGATGCTGGAGCCGGTCTGGTAAGTATTGTTATAATATAATATATCTGTTTTATTACTAAGAATTGTAGGGTTACTTATCTCAACTTTTATATAAGAAATATGGTTATAGAGTTTTGGCCATCGAGGGCGATACAAAATATTATGAAATTGCACTTAAAAATCAAGAACTTCATTACCCCGATTCAAAAGAATTTGTTGTTTACTTAAATCATTTTATCACGAAAGATTTGGCAAATGACTTGAAATGCTTTTTACAACAACACTTTCCGGATTGGAATGAAAACAAAACATGTATTGTGGGTTTACACGCTTGCGCTGACTTAAGTGTTACAATTTTGGAATTATACTCTAAATTGGATTTTGTACAATCGATGATTGCAATGCCGTGTTGTTACCACCGATTGCAATTACAAAGTACAGAAGATGGCGAACGTTTCGTAAATTTCCCAGTGAGCAATACTTTAGTGTCTTTATATATCAAATTACAGGGTGAATATTTTTTAAAAAGGCCGTTTTTACGACTTGGATGCCAACAAAGTCGTTATTTATGGAAAAAAATGACTTTGGAAGACCACGAAAAACATTATAAAAGCTGCATTTTTCGAGCAATCGTTCAGGAAGTTTCCGAAACAGGTATGTTTTAGTGTAGTTCAGTATTATTTTGAAAATTCGTGTTTCTATTTTATCCCGAAAAAACCGATATAGGGTGAATCTCGTTAATTTGTTTGTACGCATCAGGTATTAATTATAATAGTGGCATTTATACGATTATTTATTTTTCTCGTCATATTGGTAATATTATCTACTGACGGTGTACTAAATTTCAACTTGGTTAAACATCATCATCAGGAAATTTGTTAGCTTTATATGAATAGATAATAAATTGTGATTTCATTTGGTCCGAATCCAAATTCTTTTGCTTTTTTCTTAGTTTTTACACAACCATTTAGAAAAAATAAATTTTATTTATAGGTATATTTATTATTCTAATTAAGCATTACAATTTAAAAAAATCCAAAATACTCTCGGAGAAAAATCTAAATTGAAATTAAATATATTAATATTCTTACAATAAATGTAATAATATATATTTGTTAACAACCTTGCAAAAGCCAGCATACCCCATTATTATAATAAATTGTAATATTTTGTAAACCCTTGTTAACGCGCTTTTCTATTATGTTTCTAACAATTGGCTTTACCAGTGGTTTAATAACTGGCGTAAACAAATTTTTTAAGAAATCAGTGAGTATGTCACCCGTAAACCTAATTGAGGAAGACCTGAAAAAAATTTATTTTACACAGGATTATTATGTTTATACTATAAGTTAGTAGTCGTACCCTAAAGAATTTACTACAAATGTTGGTCCTTCCATTTTTAAACTGGTCATATTTAAATGTAAATCAGTGGTAAACTTGAACTTCTTTATTGTTCCATGTACTTTACCTTTTGGTCCAAGGTTCATAAATTTTGATTTGTAATCGTAGATAAACTGTTGAGAAACAAATAAAATTAATGATAGGTTCGCAAGATAGCTATGATTATTTAGCGGGAAAAAATGATTCTTATAATCTGTTCTTTTTTCCCACTAAATGTCTAATATAGGTTTAAATTTACTTTAAGAGCTTTGAATTCTAATGGCAAATGAATTTTAAGGATTGGGTAGTTGTATGTTACTATTGCATTTCGATTCAATATCAATGTATTTAAACCAGTTAGCCATCCATTTTTTAAATTAATTACACCATGGTAAGTCACCATTGCAATTCTCTAAAAATAGAGTCGTATTATAAGTTTTATAAGCACCCATTTTTAGTCGAACCTTTTTAAATTTGCTTTCCAGATCTGGCATCCCCGAACCATCCCAAGAATTTATTGTTGTAAAGTTGTTAAGTTCTTTTAATAGGATCTCTACGTAATCATTTATTATAGCCGCACGTTGAACTTTTACATCGCTGTTAGTAGAAATATTGACTTTTAGTAATTATTTTTATTATTTATTTCACCTACCTTTGTAATACTGCATTATTCTCTGTATTCCGGATTATGTTCAAGAAATAATTTTTTTCTAGTTCTTGACATGATAGCACCGTTAGCAAGGATAGCCAAATGAGGCAGTTACATATTATAAACTTATTCTCCATTTCAAAACAATGCTATTAATTTAGGTATGCACCTGCTCTTATATAGAAATGCCAGCAACTTGGAAAAAGTTTATAAATTATTAAAGAATTATAGATATAATCAATTGATATTATATTTTATATTGTGCAATATTTTATTTCATAAAATTATTTTTCAAGATTAGAAAAGTTTATCTAAAGAGGTATTATATTAGCTGAAATGCTAGAATTTTTTGTAATTATATATTTGCAGTATAATAAATACCTACTATATAGACAATATATTCATAAAGGCAGCAAGTATCTCGAATATATATAAACTGAGCATTTTAAACTAGGTATTGCACTTTCATAAATACAATGAACAAATTCATTGATTTAATGAAATGTGACAACTTTCGGTTCAGAGTAAACGCAAAAGCCCAATTTCAACCTTCTGTATTACCAAGTCAATATATTTTAGAGAGCTTTTGCTCCAACTTTCGACTGTTAGACAAATATAATCACAGTTTTTATTAATTGTTACTAAAAGGGTTTACTATAAAGCTATAATAATTTATTATTCTGTACATGTTTTATTTGTTCTTTATTAACTTATAACAACTAATTGATGATGTACAACTGCAGTGTTACTAATGTTATAACCACATCGTTTAACCACATTTATACTTAAAAAATTTTATTTGCTTTTCAGAAAACCTTACCATTAGAAGGCTAAAAAGAAAAACAGGAAAGTTGAAAGTTAATTCTGATTTGAGTATTGACGATTATATAGATAACCTTAAAAGTACTCATGAATTAATTGAGAAAGAAGGAGGGAACGAGTTACCTGCGAAAAGAGTCATCGACAAAGAATTTGAATATAAAATTTCGAAAACGTGGTCGAAATATCAAGAGAATTGTTTTTTGGTAGAAGTTTTAACGGCGTTTCAGACAGCTATACAGAATATTTGCGAAAATGTTGTTTTACTTGACCGAGTTGCATTTTTACAAGAGAGCGGATTTGAATGTGAGATATATAAAGTAACAAATGAAGAAATTTCACCACGATGCCACGCTTTAGTGGCCAATAAAATGTAAAGCTATGCCGTTAGTATTTGTAAATTTTGTAAAATAAAAATAAATATTTTTATGTTTGGAATATCTGCTTTAGTTTAATCTTGAAAATTCCCATTTTCAAAAAAAGTATGAATACCTACCAAAGATTATTTATTTAAAATTTTTGGTAGTGAAATTTATTGTTTAGATAACCACGTCGCCACTACAAGGTACCATTGTTTACTGGAATGCCGCATTAAAAAATTTTGTGAATTCCGAGACTTAATCAGCGACCACACCGATTAATAATAAGACTAAAAAATGTAATGTTTTTTAATTTTAAAATATGCATTGTGCTAAAATTTATAATCCATAATAGATTAGTGCTACAATGGTGTTCATTTTACGTATTTACCAATTTTTAAATATAGGTACTCTATTATGGAGATACAATCAATAATATTAATAGATCATTACGATTGTGATATTCAATAGTTAATGTTATTATTTTTTTCCTTTCTTCTTCTTTTTTTGACCATCTGGCCAAGGAAAACCCCGCCATTTTAACAAATCTTGCACATTATGGCATGTTGTGTACGCATTTTCTATTGCAGCTTCATTAAAAATGTCGACGTTATGCCGAGCACCTTTGCTTCTACCATATCCTCCAGCTTTACGACTAGACTTTTTTGATTTTCGTTTTTCACCGTTCTTCGACTTTTTCTTCTTCTTTCCCGCCATTTCTCTTCAAATTTAAAATAAACAAATTATTTAAGACAATTAATATTTACCCCAATTGTAATTATATTTTACAATACAAACTAAATACTACTCAATTTACTGGAAATTCTTATTTAAACTTACACATTGAAAATTCAGTTTTACGTAGTTTGTTAAATCGATAAATAACTATCATAGATACTGGACCTCATTTATATTATGTAGGTATTTATAAAATCAATAATACTGGTATTAGTTACATCAAAATTTAAGAATATCCATCTTTGGTCGACGGAAAGGACATTGTGGTTCTACAAATTATCGAGATGTACTTAAATTTAAAACAAATTATAATTCAAAAGATAAAGCAAAAGAGAAACAAAAAACTGCCGAAACCAGGGATCGAACCAGGGACCTTTAGATCTTCAGTCTAACGCTCTCCCAACTGAGCTATTTCGGCTATTTGGTAAGCATTCATGGGGTTCTCGTGACACACAAAAATGCTAAACAGAGATTTTAAATATTGTCAATAAATGAAAACATTTTCATAATATATAGGGTGCTGAATGAGTTAACCGAACGGGAAATAACATGTAAAAACTCATTTATTCAAATTTCTGCTTCCCTAATTATTTTAGAGAAAAAATGAAAGATACAAAAAAAAAATGCAGAAATATGAATTAGGTACGAATGATAAGGGTATTAGATTAATTTCATCTAGCTTTTACTTAAAAAGTCAAAACATGCTTTTGAAATTGTTAAAAATTTCATTTATCAGACTGGCCCTGAAAGTTTCCAAGGTAATTATTTTTGAAAATAGAAATTAAATTGAATTTAACCAATACCTGCAAGTAAAATAACTTTTACATTGACTATTTAAACGGTAAAGTGAACTTTTATCCACTAGTGAGCGAAAGTGATTTTTCGCTCACTAGTGAGTTTGGTTTATTTTATTTTATTTATTTTATTAAAACTCAACGAAAAGTCTAGAGTGTCAAATTGATTACTGTCACAAGCAAGCAAGCAATATAATGCAAAACAAAATTATATAATGTAATTTCAAATTTTATTGGATTTTGAAATTTTAATTTTACTTGTAGGTTTTGGATAAAATGTTATATGCGACTCTTGAGTAAAGATATTTGTATCCACTTAAGGAAGATAGCACACTCGGCGTTGCCTCGTGTGCTAAACTTTTCGTTCGTGGATAAAATGTATCTTTATTCACTAGTTCCATAAATTACTATTATTCCATGGACTGACTGGGATAAATCAAAATTTTAACAATTTCAAAAGCATTTTAAAACTTTTTAAGTAAAAGCTAGATGAAATCTAATACTCTTATCATTCGTAGTTTATATTTCTGTATTATATTTGTGTCTTTCGTTTTTCTCCAAAATAATTCGGAAAGCAGGAATTTGCTTAAATAAGTTTTTACATGTTAATATCCTATGTTCGGCTAACTCATTCAGCACCCGGTATAGTAGAATGGTAATAGAATAGGTATCTCGATTACTATTTAGTTAGGCAATAAAAGTAGATACTACTTTCGTACTGTAGATTCGAGTTCCCAATGTTTTAAATACAGGATGATTAAAAAAATAAAGAGTTATTATATTAAAAAGGAGCCGGCAGTTTGACGAAACTTGTCAAAAGGCAAGATATGAACTAATAAGTGTTTTATTACAATTTTTTTTCACATTATATTAAGAATAAATAATATTGTACAATTAAATTACCTCCTTAATTATATTAAAATAAAAAACATATACACTTTCTAAATATCCATTGCCATAAACCAAGATCGAGATTCTTCCATTTTATCTTTCCATTGATCTGAAAAGTTAATCAAATTAGAACATAGAAGTCAATATTGAAAATTAAACCATATATAGCACCTGCTAATGTATCGATAGATATTTCTTGTCCACCATATTCAACAGGTAGTATGGAATTATACGTCTGTAATACATCATTTATTTCTTCAGAATTAATATAAACCTAAAAATAATTATTATTGATTTGCATCTAAACAATATTGAAAAAAGTTATTATCAATAATAATTACTATTATCAATAATAATAAATTATGTACCATTTGAGGTCAGAGTTAAAGGAACCAAGTTCATTTATCACAAATTTCCTATACTAAAAACAACTGATTTTTATATTTATAATTCACTTTAACTCCTGCCTCTTTATTTTTAAACATGAAGATATAAAATAAAGTAAGTCTTACCCGATTAGCTAATTTTGGTACCAATATTTTTGTTATTAAATTCAAAGCAGCTTTAAATAGAAAAGGTGAGTTCAAGAAATAGAATCCTTTAACTCTTACAGGATACGCGTATTGCACGCAGTGTACAACATTTTTGATTAAAGTTGGAGTCATTTGTGTTATGTATTTGTAGGACAAATTCTTCAAGTCGATGATAATGTGCTGCCCAGCGATTGTCGAATTATCATTTTCTTTCATTAGAATTTCAATAAACATAAATGATACTTTCAGAACTGTTGCCAACGATACTGATTTGGAGTCTGCCAAACCTGGTCTTACAATTATTATGGTCGGTTCAGCTTTATCTAAAGTTTTTGGCAAAGGTATGCTGATGCTAAAATTACGGTTTAAGTAAATTAATATTAGAATTGAATTGAAATAGGTTTCTATTACCCTTTCTTTAAAATGAATTGTATATCTTCATCTAATGGATCTCTGTTTGCAAAGAGATATTTTGCTTTAGTTCTCATATTACTGTACATTGTTATTTTTTCTCTTGTAAGTTCGACATTGTGTTTACATCCTCGTAAATAAGTTGCAATCCATTGATCATCTACAAAAATATAATGGTTTTAAATATTTAAAAATTTAAACCATGAGTTTAAGTCATGTGTCCAGTTACTAGATAGATACAGTACTGCAAGAATACGATCAAATTTTATCTCCAAAATAGCGATAATTGCTTATTCCGGGATGTTTATTATAATTTTTTTTTATATAAATCGGTACGAATTTTTTTTATTTAACAATATTATTATTTATATTATCGTAGTATGTTATTAAGCTAATGGTGTTATCACCAATGTGTGTTTAGTAAATTTAAGATATACCTAGTCGGGACATAAGTTCCGTTACACAGTATTAATTAAATTTTTAATGTTTCAAAATAATAAATTCAATTATGATATATACTGCTTTATTACTTAATATATAAAGAATACATTTTTAATATATTTACTCAAAATATCCTCCTTTAGCCTTTACACAAGCCTTTAAACGCCGTGGCCAATCATCAATTGCGGCACGGACGACTTGTAACGGTATCGATGCTGCTGCTTTCACCAAATCCCGCTTCAGAAGCTCGATATTTTTATGAGGCTTACTACAAGCCATGTTTTCAAGAACTGACCACAATTTATAATCCAAAGGATTCAGATCAGGACTTCCAGAAGGCCATTGTTCTGCTGCAATAAACGCAGGTAAATTTTCTGCTAGCCACCTTTGGGTTGTCTTAGCTTTGTGTGCTGGTGCAGAGTTCTGTTGGAAAACCCAATGGTGTCCTTGAAAGAGAGAGTCGTTAAGAGGTCTTACCACGTCTTCTAACATTTCTTGGTAAATTGGTGCCGATGTTTTAACGCCTTTTTCACAAAAGTGAAGTTGAGTAACCCCTTCGTAGGATACACCCCACCAAACCATCACAGATGCTGGATAATGGCCTCTTTGAACCCTCGGAATTTTTTCTGCCGCTTCTTTAGAGCTGTGAGCATAAACACGATCGGTTTGCTTATTAAATTTTTTTCATCGGTAAACAAAATATTTTTAAAATTATTATTACCGTGCCTCCTTAATAGGGTTTTCGATCTCTCGTGCCTAATTTTTTTTAAAGCTGTTGTTAACCTTTGTCCTGTTGCTCTACGAAAAGCCCCAAGTTTTAGGTCCTGCCTCAATACGCGAGACACGCTTTTTTTTTGAAATTTGCATCTCCATAGCAATAATTTTTTGTTTTCGCAGAGGATTTCGTCGTATTCTTTCACGCACTGCTTTAATCACTCGTGGAGTTCTTATGGTACGAGGACGTCCACTTCTTTTTCTGTCAGCTATTGCATTTGTATCGGTAAACCGTTTTATAGCACGACTTACAAACATTTTTGAAATTTTTAACGGCTTTAGCAATTTTAAAATTTCACTATTTGATACACCACATTTATGTAACGCAATAACTGCTATCCGATTTTCTTTCACACCCCAATCCATGTTGCTGGTTGAACTCAAAAATTTTAACTATAGTCTGTACAAGTTGCCAAAAGAAAGGGCTTTCTAAATATGTAATTGTTTTCCACCCTCTGTAATCTTAAGCTGTAAAATCTAACGGTTCTTTACAGGTAACAGAATTTATGTCCCGACTAGGTATAGGTATAAGTAGTAGAAGTTTTTTATACCGTTTCTTTTATTTAAAATTTTTAGTTTTTAAGGTAAACAAATCTACTTTTTATTAAATATGTAATAATTGCGTGTTAAGTGCCATCCTCATCCAATTAACGCTACGTAATTTAGACGTCAATTAATAAAAAAATGACAATAATGATTGTTCTTTAAAACTTCGATTTTATCGATGTATTTAACTTTATTTATTTTATTAATTATTTTACTAAATATGCTAAGTTATGCTAAATTTTATGCTAAATTAATATTGAATACTTGTAGAAATAAAACAAAAATATTTAATATTACCTCTTGGTGTTATTAAATCCATATGATTATTGAGCCAATCTTGAATTTGTTCTACATTTTCGATTAGCTTATCTTCTCGTTCATTAAGTTCACTCTCAGCTTTTTTCTGTAATTCTGGGGAAAGCGATCGAATTGACACCATCTTCTTTTACTATTAGCTGCATTAGAAAAGCATCAACCACCACATGCATATACTCGTAAATACCATAACCAAGTACAATCTCTTTTGTATTAGGTATGTATAATATTATGTTTTATTAATATTATTAACAACAACAATTACAATAATTGTAATACTAAAATATTAACGAGTGTTTAAATATTCCAGTCATATTTTCCTAACATACAGTGCGAGAAAAACTAACTATTTGGGTGAAAATATTTTCACATAATTTTATAAACCTCTTCAAGTCGTAATTAAATTAATTAAAATTAATTGTTAATTAATTATTTCGCAACCGCTAAATAGCAATTTAGCAATAACACTAAACTAGTCTAGTGACAGATCCATAAAATTCATTTTTTAATAAAATAATAAAAAAATATATTTATTTCTTGTTTTTAAATAAATTAATTTCAAAGAATTTATACTAAAAATTTCGCTACGTAATTTATTTAAAAACGCATTATCGAATTTAATATGACTAGATTACCTTTAACTATGAAGGTTGTTTGTGAGATTTGGACGAAAATTAGCTGAACGGTGAATACAACAGTTTCAACGTAGCATTAATAATATTTTCATTTTTATTTGTATTTTCGTCCGATTAACGGTTTTGAAGAATCAGCGCCAAGTCCCGATTGATGTTGGTTATTTATTTATTTTTTTTTCTGGAAAAGACGTTGAAAAATGTAGGTATATTCGACCGAATACTAAGTAGTTACTTGTCTATGAATTATAATCTTAGAACTATTAATCAAAAATTAAATATCTACATATTCATATACCAGATACCTGCTACAAATCGCAACAAAATACCGCACATTGTAACTTATGTTTTAGTTACATATTTTATTTAATTATTATGAGCCATTATTGTTACTTTAATTATTATTATGTTGTGATATAATTTAATAATTTATAAGAGTAGATAAGATAATTATTATAATATTGATTAGTCAAATAAATACTTACGTAAACAAAACAATGCACACGACAACTTTTACTTTCAAATTGTAAAAAAATTAAACTAGCGGTTCCGACAGCCAAAACAAGCACAAGGTTTCCGTTCTTTATAGTTTATAATAGTTCTTATTCTGTATAATAAATTTGTGAAAACTTAAAATAATTATTTATAAATAATTTTATGTAAATACTAAATAGACAAGAGTAGAGGGGGCTTAGCGCTCGAGTTTCTTATCATCATGTTTTACACTACACCTAATAATATTATGCATCTAAAAGATCAAAAATGCGCTAAAAGGGAAGTTAAAAACGAGATAAATTTTTTATAAAAACAATTAATCAAACTTACAAGGAGAACCTCTCGAGTGCACTTAACAAGCAATGGTATACATAAGCTGAAAGAGATTTGAAATTAAGCGAACACCTTTTTTTTTTTAATAGTTGAAATATTAATAAAAAAAATTCAATTTCTGTAATTAAATATTATTATTTAGAGATTTGCTGTTATTATTACAAATAATAATAATTATTGTATGTCTTATATGATATTCAACAGTACTAAACACTAAATGTTAAAAAAATAGAATTTTAACAGTAAAACAAATGGAATCTAAAACATAGAAAATCGTGGTTTAAAAAACAAAAAATGACTTTAATTATTACTATTTGACAGGTTAGAACTAAAAATATTTGAAAAACAAGATAAATGAATACCACAAATAATATACTTGAAATTTCTTATTTTAATAATATTGATACGTGGTTTAAGTAGTGTAACTCGATATTAATCATATCAATATTTTAGAAAACCCAAGAAATGCACTAAACACTTTTCAGAACTAATTCATCGCCTGATGATGCCATAGTATGGTGAAAACATTTGCAAATTTATACTTACAGTGTATTTTACATGTGTTAACTTAAAAACATTTTAGTTCATTTTATTAATTATTGTCTTGTTTAAGTTACTCAGATACATTATATGTTATTTATAATATTATTTAATCATAATTTTAGCATATTCCTTCTATTATGCATTTGTTTTCCCAGCCAAGCATATGAAATTAACTGAAAATTTATTATTAAGCATTGGAGTTAAGTTTTTCCAAAGAGTATGTATATATAAATATGTACATACTCTTATATAAATATGTACATACTCTTATATAAATATGTATATACTCTTTAGTTTTTCTTATTTTGACGGAAACTCATTATGGGTTGTTTCTTAACTCGCTATCATTTTTAAGATTTTGGATCTTAGATCGTATCAAATGGCAATGCGCTTATTTGGTTTCCATGTAATTTATTATGTTTATAAATAAATTTCTGACGAAAATGTAACCGTCGCTGAAAGGGCAAATATAATTTTTATTTTATTGTTTGAATTAAAGTGATACATTGAAATTTTTAATATTATTAATTTTCCCGAACGGAGATTCAAACCTTCGCCTACACGCCAGGGGTGGGCAAAATATATGAAAATATATATTTGAAATACAAAATACATTTGTTTTGGGTATTTGAAATACAAAATACAAATACATTTTGTTCCGAGTGTTTAAAATACAAAATACAGTATTTCAAATACAAAATACTGCATTTAAAATACAAAATACAGTATTTCAAATACAAAATATTGCATTTAAAATACAAAAATAATTTGTTACGTTACTGTTACTGAATACGGCCCTGTCTATTTGATGTTATCAATTTTAAAGTATTTTGTACAGTATTTTGTAATTTGTATTTGAAATACATTTTTAGCTGAAGTATACGCCAGTTGGATATCCCAAAAAAGGGTACGCCGCGCCCTCTTCTGGTCAATTATGGCCAGATTCTCACCTAATTTATGCACAAAATCACCGACTAGTCGGCGGCACCATAGCTGTCCAACTAGCGTATAAATTACATGGAAACCAAAAAAGCGCATTGCCATTTGATACGATCTAAGATCCAAAAAAGGGTACGCCGCGCCCTCTTCTGGTCAATTATGGCCAGATTCTCACCTAATTTATGCACAAAATCACCGCCTAGGTGGCGGCACCATAGCTGTCCAACTAGCGTATTGAAATTAAACATTAAATGTTATTTTCTCAGAAACGGTAGCACTTTAAAAGTAAAAGAACAGATGTTCGCTTAATTTCAGTGCTCTTTCAACCTATCAAAGCTTGTCTTGATCTTAGAGCTACACTTGAGAGTGTACGGGGCTACGTATGACGTTATTAAGTTGTCATACCTAGTCCTAACTTGCTTTTTGTTGTGATCGGAACTTTGTAGATGCTTCACTGGATAAATCTTTTAAATACTTTATTACGTTAATAATTTTATTTATTATTGGAAACTAAATGGTTGTTACATAAAATAATTATTTACAAATGGATAAAATAATACAAATAAGGAGCCAACAGCCAACTAAAATACGCGTGGTCTCGACGAATACTTCTAGGAACTCCTCCTATTCCTAATATAACAAGACTCCTAAGTTACTTGCGTTACCTAGGAGTCATTCCTGCATGTGTGCACCCTCGTGGTTATCTAGATTTAGATCAGTAAATACATCTGTGCACAATGCTATTGCAACGGCTACAAGAGGTTCTCCTCGTTAGTATAAGAAATGAAAAAAGTTGATTTATAGAAAAACCATAATAAATTAAGGGAAAATGAAGTGTTGTTCCACGTCCAACTTCCATGTATATTTTGAAAATGTAAAAAAGCCAATCAAGTTAGCAATTATATCATTAAAGGCGCCCGAAGGCGCCATTATTTAGCTATATTTTTAATGAATTTTAAAACGATCATTTTTATTTATTTCATAGATCACCAAAAAACGGTTAGTGATTTTAAATAATATATGGCTTTAGTGTTTTTGAAGGTAATATTGATTCATTGATGGATTGGCTGTTTTTTTATAAATTCGGTTCAATTGTTAAAAAGTAGGGTTGTGTAAATCTTACCTCGAGTGATGGTTCCAAATCTGACCCCCATTTTTTGGATTGTTTAAAATAATTGATACATTTTTTTATATAATCTTACAAGTTTGCAATGCTTACAATGAACCAAAAGTGTTTCATCAAGCAACTAGTAATGAATTGATGGATGATAAATCAGATTAATTCTAATTGTTTTTTATAATAAATTATTATAAATAAATGAATAAAAAAAAACCGTGTTTGTCATTTAAAATACCAACTTTTCCATTTTTATTACAATTTTGTGTATAAAGTTTGAGTTTTACGTTGTAAATTGATTAATTATATTTTAGTTCTTAAAAAAAATGTGAAGCCAAAATTAAGAATCTGATAAAATTAATGGAGTCTGATTTGAAACATGAGGTCAGATTTAGAACCAAAAGAAAACGTTTGTTTCCGTTATTTGACTGTTGCTCAGAAGAAGTAAGAGATATATCAAAACTTTCTTTGGCGAAAAATTGCAGAATTGACTGAACATTACAACGATATTAAGATTAAGCAATGGGTCTCTATTTGAAAGATTTACATATTATGTACAAAAAACCAAAAGATGCTCAATATTAGGCCACTTTGCCTTACTCATTATTAACAAAAATTATGAAATAAAATACAGTAGAACATCGATTATCCGGCTCGACTGGGACCGGGCTCAGCACGGATAATTATAATAATTGACGTTTTTTGTTAATATTGCTAAATATACTTATTATATAGTAGATTACAAACAAGGAACATATTAATTAAGAGTTCTATTTTAAAAAATCAGATAATTTTGTTTGTTTTTTGACTTTTACTTAAATTAAATAAAGTAGATAAGCAGAAAATTTAGACGAATTGACACTTTAAATATATTTGTACAAGTCATTTGTACAAAACAATAAATTCAGCAAAATTTCATATTATGTATAACACAAAAAGATACCTTAAAACCGCCGCACGGATAATCCGCGCACGGTAATCGAAGTATAACGCGCCCACGGATTAATCGCTTCACGGATAATGCGCCCACGGATAAACCGCGATAATCGGGGTTCTACTGTAATACATTATTTTTTGATTTTCCAAAAAACATCGCTAAAATAATTTGTTTGTTAGCTCTTTTGGAAATTAAAAATTTTCTAAATTGTTCTCGTTTCTTCTCGAAGTGTTTTTAATTGTTCTGTAAAATTAAAATTTTGAAGCCAAATAATATTTTTTTGTTTATTCAAATATTATTTTTAATGTTCTGTGTTGTTTTTCACTTGTTCTCTTGTGTATGTATATATGTTACGGTCCATTAGGTAAATTGGGCATTGACGTCAATGGCCAGGCAATGACGTTAATGCCCATTTGCGCTGGGCATTGACGTTACCGCCCGTTAACGGTGGGCAATGATGTAAATATTTTCATCTGATTGTAATATTTACATCTTTGGCCGGTCAATGACGTTAATGACCAAAATGGATTAGACAATGATGATATTATGGAATAACTACTATAAAGAACAACTAAATGGCGATTTAAATAATTTGACAGCCAACTGGAATGGCAAGTGATATTTACGTACATATGTTGTATTTCTTGTATTATAATATAATATATTAATAATTTATTAACAAAAATAATAAAAATTAAAAAATAATGAAATAAAATTTCTTAAATTAATAATTTTTTCACAATTCCGGGAGTAAAGTGTTCACTTTACTTTTTTTGTTATTCCCGGGGGGGGGGGGCGTTATTGTAACAGGGGTAAATTTTTTACTCAGTTTTTCGATATCTAGCGCCGTTTTCGAGTTATTGCAATTTCAAAATCTCAAATTTAGTTTTTACCAATGTAATTCAGCATTTTAGCAAAATTGTGAAAAATAGTATATACACATTATCAGTACCATGGGTCATTCCCGTAACAGAAAATAGTATATAATACATCTTGGGACTAAGATTCTTTTCATCCCGTGTGCGATTTTTGCACTCGGCTAACACCTCGTGCAAAAACCTTCGCACGCGGGATGAAAAGCAGCACCTTAGTCCCAAGATGTATTATATACTATTTTCTGTTACGGGAATGACCCATGGTACTGATAATTTTAAATTTGTTTGTTTGCGCAACACGCACATTTATTATTTTTACATCCACAATTGCAATGACAACGCTTGTAACCCTGACCTCCTAAAATACTGCTTTGAGCTGCTGTTTGTGTAAGAGTAATCTCATTTTCTTTGGTCGTATCACTAATATTTTCTAACAAAATTAACTTTTCAGTATCCCTTAATAAATAGTATTAATTGCAAATGGCACATTTAATTTACTACTTTCAGATAGAATCTATAGAATAATAGTTTCATCATTGCCCACCCTGTGTTGGGCATTGACGTCATTGCCCGGACAATGATGTAAAAACCACCAATGAAATTTTAAATGTCAACATCGCTCAAAATGCATGGTCATTAACGTCAATGGCCGAATTGTCATCATTGACCGTAACATATATGTACATACTCTTTGGTTATGTTAATTACCTTATAAACTTCATTTTATAATCTAGTAAACCATTAAAAGGATATGGCATCTGCAGTATTAGAATCGTCCTATATAATATTTAGGTATACGTTATATTATCCGGAGAGTCAAAAAAGTTGCTCATGACCGTCTCCGTTCTTCGGAGGACACGTAAAGCCGGCGCGGCGGTCCCCTTGGGTTGATGATTGCCGCCATTAACTATTAAATACAGGGTTACAGGCATTCCCCAATCCCCAATCCGGTTGGGGAGGACAATGGTCCAGGAGTCGACTAAAGGGCTGATGATGATATTAAATATATATTTTTTTATATAAATTATAAAATATATAAAATAATTCAATAATAAAGCAAATATTTACCGTTTTTTTAACCGATAAAAAATTTAAAATAATAAAAGAAAAAAAACTGACCAATGGTCAAAGCAGTTTATGCAACGATTTTTATGAAAATTGTTGTGTAACAGATTCAAAGAGATAATAATCATTTTCAATAAGATTTTTGCAACTCTGGAAATAATGACAAATTAATAGAATATTAGTTAGGTTTATGATGTTAAATCTACTATTCTAATTTAATTTTCGCCTTAATTTAGGTTTTTGTATTGTTTTTAGATTACCCAATGACGACTTTTTAAGATTAAATTGGATAAAACATATTGTATGCAATTCAAGAAAAAAGATTACTGCATTCTGAGACTATTCGCACTCGCTTAATATTATTATTATTATTTCAACAAATATTCTACAAAAAATACAAAGTGTTTAATTTAAATGAACTGAACAAAACCTCAATAAATTAAAAACTATCAGCTGTAAAGCATAACAGTTGCATTTGGCGAAATACGTATATTCTGGTAACTACCAGTGACCTCTAACCGGTTAAGTTTTCTAAATATTCTCTAAAACTTTAGCATTTGTAATGCAAAAATTGTTTAAAAATGGCTTATGTCACGGGGCGTATTTATTTTATTTTTTATTAAATTTAATAATTTATCCCTCGTAAAACTTGGGTAACTGTGTTCCTAACACCACATTACGTTCCACACCCTTTGATGTTATAATACCAATTCGAACCACACCACCAGATGAACCATCTCGTGCCATTGCTAAAGCCAAAGCTATAAAAAATCGTATCTGTACGTTAAAATTTTAAATTCATACAAAGCTATTCAGTTTACTAACTATTTGTAACAAATTGAACACACTCCTCTTGAGACATTCCTGTTTTATAATTAGCATCTACATAACCATAAACATAACTGGACCCCGATCCACCAATAGATACTGCTTGACGAACACACATTCCACCAATTGGAATTGAGTAAACTTGGCCACCTTTTTTCCTATCCCACCCAGCAACCAAAATACCAGCCATAAGGGAATCCCTGTGATTATAACACATTTCTCTAAACACAGCTGCTCCTGTTTCCACAAGAGGTTGTTCTCCAGATTCTATGCTATAACACAATTGAATAATATTAAGCTAAAAGGAAGCGTTTTATCCACAAACTCACGCGTGAAAATTGAGATGGTACGAAACAACATCGGCAATTGCTTGGGTGTCAGCTGCAGAACCCGAACGACAACAGTAAATATTATCGGTAATTTTAGTCAACTTGTCCGTAACGCGATTTGCGATGTACGCACTAAAATATGAGAAGGATAATAATCTTAAGTTTCTTACGTTGTAAGAACAGCTTACCCAGTGGTTGTTCGAGAATCTGCTCCGATAATGACACCATCATTAAATTCTGCAGCCATAATCGAAGTCTATTAATATGTTTTAATAAATTCACAACAGTCTAACTAATTATTAAATTAAAAGTTAATAGTTACCCCTGTGCTGTGAGGTGCATCGAGCCAATCATTAGGAAAATTCATTTTACAAAAATTATATTTGCAGTCGCACAAGTGAAATATTTGATCGGCAAAATCATGAAATATGATTTGACATTCTAATTTTTTCAAAACGCACGTGATTTTATGGCTTTTAAACCATGCAAAATTTGAGTTCAACAAGCTTTTGGCAAATTTTGAAAATGTTAGAAATTAACTTTACTTCCACTCGTTTTCAGAATATTAGAAAATTTTGTAAAATGATAATGTTTTCAATCAATTTATATCTTGGCAGTTTTTTCTTACCAATCATTTGGAATGGAAAGGAAAGGAAAGGAAACCCATTTCTTGACATGCCATAAAATATTGTTAATTTTCACAGGTTTCAGAATTTTCACCTTAGTTTCTAAAAATATTTATTACCCAATTAAAAAAAGTAGTACTTACGTGATATATTTTTTATTATGAATAAAAATAGCCTTACATGTTATTTTTGTTAAATAAATAAGTTACTATACCTAATATAAAATACACTGCTAACTAATAGCTGAAATTAATTAAACTAATTAGTACCACTTGTTTTCAGCTCTATCAGATAAATTGATAACTATTTTAACATTAAAACTAATGGTTGCGATTGCGTATAATATGTTAATCTCAGTTAATTCATAAAAAAATCTTCATCGTCTGTTTCATATTTCCTAAAAGAAAATTCTTTTTATTTATTTTATCGCAAGTACAAAAGAATCATCACATGACTTTTATACTTACTTTTGGTAGCATTTGTAAAGATTAGATACTCCACTGTGTATGCATGACAAATCTTCAGCATTTCCACATGGAGGAAACGAATCACTTGGGTTTCCTATTAAGGAATTTGAAATTACATCAGATCTCTTACCATACCTATTAAAGAAATTAATTGGATTATAATGTTTCTGCATAATAAAACTTTAATTTACCTGGAAGCTAAAAAGAACTTCTCAGATCGTGGTGTAACTACTTCTGGTTTTCTAGCATTTCCGCCATCAGACCTTCCATATCTTGAACCCAGAAAAAATGGTCTTCCTAAAACATGTTTTTGTGTCAAAAGTTTGGATTTACATTATTTCAGCTAGGTATTAACCCTTCGGTAAACAAAGCTTTCCGCAATTTTGTTTTTAAACCGGGTACCTCAGCAGTAGCAGTTAACATAATATGTAAATATTAAGCACTGATTATCTCTATTTGACTGAAATCTTACCTTGAGGTTGCTTTTCCTCTGCGTAAGCATCATTAGCGATTACTACTGCCAATAAGACAGCGATAACATAAATTGCAAATAAAAGAATTTTTGTGGTGTTCATCTGAAACAAAAGTTTAGCATTATTTTTTGCATTTATTAACTATATCAACAGTTTAAATTTTTTAAGTTTCTTTGAGTAATTCATTAAGAAATTTATTTTACTTGTAAAACTTTTGAAAGCTTCTGCTCAAGAGTGATATGGGCACAACAACACGAAAACTTTTGGTTGGAAACTAGTCTACAGCTGGTTTTATATGATATGATAGTGGTATAAAGCGCAGCCTCCAAACCACCTCTTTTGCCTAATTTCGAGGGTGGTATATTTTTATCTAATAAAATTACATGCACACAATTGATTTTAAAGATTAGCAAACAATCACAATATATTTTCTTTAATATTATTAACCGGGACAACGTCAGTCGGCCAAATTTTAACATTTTTTATACATTTACGTAGTAAAATTTTGAAAATTTTAAGATAGAAAAATTGTTATTCAGCTTCAGCTGGAAGAAAAAGAAACTTGACTATTTAGTCAAATATTTAGCTCTCAAAACTTTCTAAAATACTCTTTCAAATATTGAGTCAAAATTATTTGTATATTAGGTCACTTGGTCCCACATATTCAAATTAATATTAATTTTTTTTCCAAATTTTCTCTATAGTTAATTTTCGTTGTATATAAAGTCGTAAATAAAAAATTGTTTGAAAATTATTTATTGTTTTCTATCTAGAATATTTTTTCCCATTAAAAAATACCATAACAAAATCATAAAATTTGAGGTATCTAAGGCAATCAATAATGCCTCTTATGCAAAAAAACTCAATTTTCACATTCTTATGTTCTATTTGAAGTTGAATTTTTAAAATTACAAACAGGTATATTAATAATAATATATTGTAATACCTATACAAATCCGCTATAGCAATATAGCATCAGGCTATAATAAATTCTAAACAGAGTTACGATACAAAGAATTAAATTTATCTCTCATTATAAAAAAAAACATTCCTATATTAAATATTTTGTTTTGATGAAAAATATTTTTAATTAAAAACTTATTTTATCGTTCAGGTAATTAAATTATCTCGAATATACATTATTTTCGGATTGGTATATTGTAAGCCAAATATGCAATGGTATATTATCGTGATATTGCATAGGTGGTAGTTTTCAAAATATTTAATTAGTAACTAATTAAATGTGTAATTAAAGTGGTAGTAAGTGTAGATAGTATAAACGCCTCCAGAGTTTACAGAAGAGATTAACATACATATGTCACCGTAGTATTGTAGTAATCTAACATGTTTTTGTTATCGTACCTACAATAATTACTATAATTTTAATATTGCCCAATTTTGTAAACAAATAATACCTAAAAGTAATTAGCATTATTCTTAAAATATCAAAAATTATTCCAGAACAAAGTAAAACAAAACCTTTAAAATTTACCAACATAAGAATTTGAATTTAAAACTTTTCACAATTTCGAATATTTCTCTTTGGTGACATTTTTATTAAGGGGTTAGAGGTAGTCATCGGCCTGAAATAAATGAGCATTTTAAATAATTTTTTTTAAACAGTAGTTAAACTTAATATATTCAACAAATAATGCGAAGTTATTATGTTGTTTTTTAACTTTATTTTTCCAAAAAATTTTTTTTTTAATATTTATTTTTGACTAAGTTATCACCATTTTTGTGGGATCTCGTCGTGCTTTGCGGTGACCACTGTAATTCAAAAACCACTCGACGGATTGGAATGAAATTTATTCAGTTTATTGGAAACATAAAAATCTAGTGCCTGATCGAAGGATTTTGTTTTTTATTAAAATTTCTAGATTTTATAAACAATAAACTAGCGATTTTTTCCTTGTAAATCCGTAAATTAATTATTAGTGGCCCTCATTTTGTTAATTTTCACAAAAAAATAAAATCCTTCGATCAGGCACTAGATTTTCATATTTTCAATATACTGTATAAATTTTATTCTGATCCGTCGACTGGTTTTTGAATTACAGTGGTCACCGCAAAGCACTATTTTTGGGACGGAGTCCAACAAAACTGGTGATAACTTAGTCAAAAATAAATATTTAAAACAATTTCTTTTGACAAAATATAAAGTTAAAGCACAACATAATAACGTCGTATTATTTGTTTTACAAAATAAGTTTAACTACTGTTAAAAAATTTTTTTTTAAATGCTTATTTTTTCACGCTGATGACTACCTCTAACCCCTTTAATATCATTTGGGGATCTTTGGACCATGACGCCCCTTAAACATTGACGACCACGTTATACCGATTTATCACAACAAATATTACCCTGAGTATATTAATCAGATTAATTCAAAAATTTGACTACGCTCCATTACTAACAGAATCTTAATCTAACTTTAACGATCATACTGGAGAACAACAAAAGTAGCTGTTGATATATTATTCAATATTGTTCTCAGTAACAATTAAATTCTTAAATTTATTTTATATCAAGTTTGTATAATATTATAGTCGAGGCAATGAAGCATTATGATAGGAAATCTTTTAGGATAGGACGTATCGGAATGCGGGATTTTTGCATTCGCTTGCAAAAATTATTTATATCATTCCTACCTACTTTGTACCTATTACAAACCTGCATTGCTGCAGTCAAAAATGCATGCAAAAAATGCATCTTTTGAGAGGCCTTTTGGCAAATTTAATAACGTCGTAAATAAGGATCAGAATTGGCTCAAGTCGGGTACTCGGAGGTTTTCGATGTCGCTGATCACGATTATGATGTTCAAATTGACCCCCCGAATACCTGGAGCTCAGGAACGCCGACGAAGGTCATCTCCGGAGACTATCCCGAACTTTATGCGAGCGAGGAGAGAAACTGGGCACCCGGTTTTTTTTTGGGTTGCTGAATTCGAATATACCATCGGCGAACACCCCACGGACACCCGGTGGGCCCCAACCTGGACGCGGACGTCATCTTTGAGAATTTTTCTGGAAATATCGACAATAACGAACCGAAAATCGTTATGGGGGCTTTTTGTGTGCGCTGAATCCGAATTTTATGTTGAAAACGACCACCGGAACATCTGGTGCACCCTAACCTGGCCCTGAACGACATCCCCGAGGGTTTTCCAGACATAATTGAAAAAAACCACAGGAAAATCGTTACGGGGGGTTTCTTGGCTCGCTGAAATCAAATATGGCACCGGCCAACACCCCACGGACACCTGGTGCACCCCAACCTGGCTCTGAACGTCATCCCCGAGGGTTTTCCAGACACAATTGAAAAAGACCAACCAACAATCTTTACTGGGGGTTTTTCGGGTCGCTGTATTTAAATATGGCACCGACGAACACCCCACGGACACCTGGTGCGCCCTACCCTGGCTCTGAACGTCATCCCCGAGGGGTTTCCAGACACAATTTTTTTTTCAATTATGTCTGGAACACCCTCGGGGATGACGTTCAGGGCCAGGTTAGGCGCACCAGGTGTTCGGGTGGTCGTTTTCAACATAAAATTCGGATTCAGCGCACACAAAAAGCCCCCATAACGATTTTCGGTTCGTTATTGTCGATATTTCCAGAAAAATTCTCGAAGATGACATCCGCGTTCAAGTTTGGAGCCCACCAGGTGTTCCCCAGATAGGAATGTAAGGTTTTCATAACCTTGCAGCAACCTTGTCGATGACAAGCGTTAAGGTTGCTTCAAGCTTATCGTTGACAAGCTGTAAGCTTACAAAAAGCTTATCACAAGGGTGCTAGTTGACGGTCAACAAACTTGCATTAACCTTATCATAACCTTGTCGTGACAAGGCAAATGGCTTTTCATAGGCTTGTCATTTACAAGCTTGTTGCAACCTTTTAAGGTTTTTTTAGGTTTTTTTAAGGTTTTTCTTTTTTAAGGTTGTTGTGTAAGCTTGCTAAAGGAATGCTAGTTGACACTCTACAAGCTTATATTAACCTTATTTTAACCTTGTCGTGACAAGGAAAATGGCTTTTAACAAGCTTGTAAATCTTGTCATATGCAAGCTTGTCGTAACCTTGTCATGTGAAAGCTTGTCGCAACCATATCATGTATCAAGGGGGCTAGTTGACGGTCAACAAACTTGCATTCACCTTATCATAACCTTGTCGTGACAAGGCAAATGGCTTTTCATAGGCTTGTCATTTACAAGCTTGTTGCAACCTTGTCATGTGCAAGCTTTTTTTAAGGTTGTTGTGTAAGCTTGCTAAAGGAATGCTAGTTGACACTCTACAAGCTTATATTAACCTTATCGTAACCTTGTCGTGACAAGGAAAATAGCTTTTCACAAGCTTGTAAACTTTGTCATATGCAAGCTAGTCGCAACCTTGTCATGTGAAAGCTTGTCGCAACCTTATCATGTAGAAGCTTGTTGCAATCTTGCTTGACGCAACTTTGTATACGCAAGTTTGTCGCAAGTTTGTATATATAGCTTGTCGCAATTTATCATGTGAAAGCTTGTCGCAATTTATCATGTGAAAGCTTGTCGCAACCTTGTTAAACGGAAGCTTGTTGTGGTCAAGCTTTTATATTATATTTGCTTGTCAGAATAAGCTTCTTTATGGCTTTTTTTACGGTTGTGGTTTACAGGCCACTGAGAGAAGAAAAATAAAATTTAAATTTTGGATTCTAATTATTTGTGTTTTTATTATATAAATATAAAAATTAATACCTACAAAAAATCTACAAAACTAAAAAAACTAAAAAAAATTACAAAATTACAAAAAATACAAAAAAGACAAAATTACAAGAAGTGGAATTTTAAAATTTTAAATTTTATATAATATATAATATATAAATTTTATATAATATTTTATTATATATATATATATATATATATATTATATATATTATAAATAAAATTTTAAATTTTTAAATTTAAAAAAAAAAAAAAAAAAAAAAAAAAAAAAAAAAGGGTTTCATGTTAAGCTTGTCACTAAAATGCTTGCGGCAAACTTTTCTTAAGCTTATTGCATAAACCTTTTCGTGTCAAGCCAACGACAAGCAAAAAGACGCAATTTTGTTATTTATGATTTATCTTGTTTTTTCCTTTACGTGACAAGCTTGGCGATGTAAACCCTATGTAAAGCTTTTGGCAAGGGTTTCTTGTTAATCTTGTCGCTGAAATTCTTTCGGCAAGCTTTTCTTAAGCTTATTGCATGAACCTTTTCGTGACAAGCCAATGACAAGCAAAAAGACGTCATTTTGTTTTTTATAATTTGTCTTGTTTTTCCCTTTACGTGACAAGGTTGCCGATGTAAAGCTTATGTAAAGCTTTTGACGAGGGTTTTATTTTAAGCTTGCGAATTGTAAACCGTATGTAAAGCTTCTGACAAGTGCGTCATTTTAAGGTTGTAGTCGAAAACCTTGCGGTAAGCTTGTGACAAGTATTTCATGTCAAGCTTGTTGCCGAAAGCCTTGCTGCAAGCTTTTCACAAGCTTTATTTTGTAAACCTTGTCATGGCAAGCCAACGACAAGCAAACGACAACCTTGTCGTAAGCTTACATGTTATCTGGGCCGTGGGGTGTTCGCCGATGGTATATTCGAATTCAGCGACCCAAAAAAAACCGGGTGCCCAGTTTCTCTCCTCTCTCGCATAAAGTTCGGGATAGTCCCCGGAGATGACGTTCGTCGGCGTTCCTGAGCTCCAAGTATTCGGGGGGTCAATTTGAACATCATAGTCGTGATCAGCGACCTCGAAAACCCCCGGGTAACAAATATTTGATTACCCATTGTTGTCGTTTTACAAAAAATTAATAATGTTAAAATCAATATAAATTTTTATTTTGCCATAAGTAATATATGAAAAAGTATTGTAATCGTGCAAAAAAAATAGTTAAAATTTTGGTTCCAATGGCTATTTTAATTTTTAAATTTGTTTTATTATTATTTTATCTTGCATAGTACGAAACTTTACCATATTATGCAATTTAAAGAAACATTGTAATTTATTGTGCAGAAAAAGAAGTTGAGATTTTGATAAATGTAGACGTTTTTGGGTTCCCAGAAGCTGAAAATAATCATTTCCAAAATATAAATCATCATTTTTTTTTAAGTATAATGGTCACAATATATCATCAGATACTATTTTTATTTAAAAAGAATACCCATTTTCTTGTTCACTATTATGTTTCATTTGTTTATTGGCAACCAGCGATAAACAAACTCAATTAATTACCATATTACTTTAATTATATTATTTTAGTCAATATTGCCCATGATTCTAGGTGATTCCAGTCATATGACTGATTAATATATTGTAACAATTGAATTGTTAGTTAGTTAAGAAATTTATTACTTCACTTCCGGCATATCAAAAATAAAATTGAAAAGATAATGAAGTTAGCAACAGATTTTTGCAAGATTAACGAAGGTTGCGATAACGAGTAATTTAATTGGAAAATATTAATAAAAATTTTATTTTGTACAATATAAATAAATTAAAATAAACCGGACACCCTATTCTATCAGTTGCCAATATTTTCAGATAAAATGTAATAATAAAAACAATAATTTAATAAACAAATTATAACCTTTCAATTCAAATCAATAAATAAAATTTATAAAATTCAGGCCTACAAATAGCCCGGTTATCACGTAGTGAAAAAATCTGATGTGGACACCACATACTTCCTTGTCATTTTTAGACTAATTGTACAAGAATCTCGTTAATCTATTTGTGCGCGTCATGAATGAATGAATCGCAACCAAAAATAGGAGGTGCACAACTATAGATGCTATAAATGCCTCAAATCCAAAATTTCAACTTTCTACGACCTACCCTATTTGAGTTATGCGACATACAGACGTCCGTACGTATGTACGTACAGACGTCACAACGAAAATAGTGAAAATCTGAAAACCGAAAAAAATCGGGATTACAATGCTTCCTTGTTTTACAAGGAAGTAAACAGAGTCTGCATGGATATAATATTGAGAAATAAAAAAATTTTTGTCAAGAAAAGTCCAAAAGATCACAAAATTTTAATTAGGTGTTTTCTGTGCGTTTTATATACCGGGTGCTGAATGAGTTAGCCGAACATAGGAAATTAACATGTAAAAACTTAATAGAATATTTTACGTCAAGCGAAGTAATATAAAAATAGTACGACTTCGCAAATATTTTGTATTTTTAATTCTTTAAAAATAATCACAACATGTTTCATATGAATAATCATACATCATCAGGTGTCTACAGAAGAAAATTAATTAAAGTATAAAATACAATTTTTTTAAATAATAAATAACATACCCAATTAAATTTAAAAATCAAATTTTTAAAAAAAATCTTTTTGTTTTTTAAAGTTGAAGTATTTAAGATATGAGTCAAAATATAGGAGTACCTAGTGATATTTTGAAAAATAAAAGTAAAAGGGTGTGAAGATTTTTTTTTTTAATTTGGGAATAGGAAGGTTAAAGGAAGATGTTGTAAAGGGGAAGAAAGTTTAATAGTTCTTGTTTGTTAAGTAAAGGTTGGTTGATTTTAGTAGCTTTTTGAATTTCGTATGATTCCCAAATTATTCTTTTTAAGTATTTGTCTTCTTTATGTAGGATAATAGATTTGTCATGATTGATCTGATGTTGTTTGAGTTTAATATGTTTTGAAACTTGGGAAATTGAGTTTAATCTTTCATGTTCAGAAATTCTCGTTTGTAAGGGTCGTCCAGTTTGTCCTATGTATAAAAAGTCGCAGTTATTAAAGTCTGCAATCTATACCCTAACATTCCTATTGAAGAATCTCTACTTTTAATCAAAAACTTCCTTCTTACAACTTGGCTCGATCGAGAAGACATAGACGCTATTTTTAACCTTATTAAAATAACCACCGAACAAAACTTTTTTATATTTAACAATTTTTATTATCAAATGAAAGATGGTACTCCCATGGGTTCTCCAATTTCTTCATTTATCGCCAATATATTTATGGATTCAATAGAACAAAAAATTCACCAACTTCCTCTTGCTAAACATTGTCTCACTTGGCATAGAAATGTAGCCGATGTATTCTAACTATTTGGACTGGAAACTCAGATGAACTCAAAAACTTTTTAATTCAAATTAATGACATACACAAAAACATTAAATTTTATCATGGAAACTGAGACAAATCAACAACTTAATTTTTTAGATCTCCAACTGACTATTTTACAACAAAATTTAGAATTTAACATTTACATGTAAATGTAGAAAACCTACCCTAACTGACTCCTTAATCCCATTTGATTCACAACATAGTTACAAACATAAAATTGCTTCTTTCCTCTCTTTAATTGAACGCGCTTTTAACTTCCTTTTAACTCTTAACTCTTTAACTTTTAACTCTGCTACTAACAAAACTAAAGAACTTAACATTATTAAACAATTAGCACAAAATAATGGATACTCAATAAACACCATAAACAAATTAATAAAAAGAACTAATCTAAAAAAAGAACACACTTATTTTACTAATAACAATAATAATAAAGAACCAACTATATATAAATCTACAAAATATTTCGGCATTATAAACAAAAAAATGAATAATATATGTAAACAACATAATATTACTCTGGCTGAAAAAACTACTGGAAACCTCATCAATATTTTATCCAACTGTAAACTAAAACAAGACATTATGCATTCCAACGGCGTATACAGAATATTTTGTAATAACTGCGACTTTTCGCAAAGATTAAACTCAATTTCCCAAGTTTCAAAACATATTAAACTCAAACAACATCAGATCAATCATGACAAATCTATTATCCTACATAAAGAAGACAAATACTTAAAAAGAATAATTTGGGAATCATACGAAATTCAAAAAGCTACTAAAATCAACCAACCTTTACTTAACAAACAAGAACTATTAAACTTTCTTCCCCTTCTATTCCCAAATTTAAAAAAAATCTGATGTGGACACCACATAACTTCCTGGTAATTTTTATAATAATTGGACAGGAATCTCGTTAATCTATTCGTGCGCGTCATTAATTACAACTTTTGGCACAGACAATCGCAACCAAAAATAGGAGGTGCACAACTAGATCCTATAAGTGTCTCAAATCCAAAATTTCAACTTTCTACGACCTACCGTATTTGAGCTATGCGACATACAAACGTCCGTACGTACGTAGGTACGTACAGACGTCACAACGAAAATAGTCAAAATGGATTCAGGGAAGGTCAAAACGGATATTTCCGTCAAAATCTGGAAATCGAAAAAAATCGGTATCACAATACTTCCTTGTTTTACAAGGAAGTAATACAAAATATTTGCGAAGTCGTACTATTTTTATATTTATGTAAAAACTTATTTATGCAAATTTCTGCTTCCCTAATTATTTTAGAGAAAAAATGAAAGAAAAAAAAATTATGCAGAAATATAAACTACGAATAATAGGAGCATTAGATTTTATCTAACTTTTACTTAAAAAGCCAAAAAATGCTTTTGAAATTGTTAAAAGTTTCATTTATCGGACTTGCCATGAAAGTTTCCATGGTAATTATTTTGGAAAATATAAATTAAATTAAATTTATTACATGGCCAGTGCGATAAATGAAACTTTTAACAATTTCGAAAGCATTTTTTGACCTTTTAAGTAAAAGTTAGATGAAATCTAATGGTCTTATTATTTGTAGTTTATATTTCTGCATTATTTTTATGTCTTTCATTTTTTCTCCAAAATAATTAGAGAAGCAGGAATTTGTATAAATAAGTTTTTATATGTTAATTTCCTATGTTCGGCTAACTCATTCAGCACCCGGTACCTAGTATGGTAGTGTATGCAATACTAAAAATGGATTTAAATTGAATTTTAAAAGAGGAGTTAAAAAGGAGTAACCCAAACATGACATGGCGACGAAGCAAATAGGAAAACTGGAATGACTCTTATGGGAGCGATACCTGCATTTAAATTAAAAGAACATTTAAATATTTTTAAGAAAAAGATAACGAAATTCTTTGAAGTTAGCGAAATACATAATGAAAAAGTTGGTAACTATATATATATTGTTGTGTTCTGATAAAGTAATGAAAAGTGAGTTGCGTAATTTAGAAATAAAGAACTGACTTTGCAACCTGAGGAACAATAAAGGCAGGACTCTGTGTTCGTTTTCAAAATTGTTTTTATTAGTGTTAAGTTTTGTTCGTTAGTTAAGTTGTTTTGTTTAGTTTAAGTTTGTTGTTGCAGTAATTTCGTTTGTTTTTTCTAAATTTTAATGTTTGTATTTTTAATTTTCGTTGTTTAGCGACTCACACAAATGCAGCTGAGCAGTACGCAAGCTAGAACCTTGATTTGATTTAAAAAAAAAAGAAGAGAGAAAAACCAAGGAAATGAGCAGTAGGTAAATAAATGAATAGTACGAGAAGTCGCAAAATTTACAAACGGAGAGATAAGTAAAAGTTAATTGCGGAGAGTCGAAAATTTTACAATCAAAAATATAAATAAAAGTTAATTGCGGAGGATCGCAAATTTTACAGTCGAAGATAAATAAATAAAAGTCGAATAGAGAAGTCCCAATATTTACAATCCAAGAGTTGGTGTGGTGTTGAATTTAGCTGAAGAAAATTGTGATTAGAGTGGGAAGAAAGAAGCCAAATTACGTGCTGCTCGGCGAATTTGTGTGAGTCCTGCTTTTTAATTTTGTTTACTTGTGTAAGGTTGCAAAATAAATTGTTCTTTTAATCGTCAGTTTTTTATTGTTCTTGCATGTAACCATTTTCGAGAACCAACGACCATTTTATAAGAGAGAAAGAGATCACAACAATATATATACACTTAGTGCAGTTTTGGAAACCCTATGTTATTTAAGCTACTCGATGGAGGAAGTCAGGTATCGAGAAAATTGTGCGAAATTCTGAAATTTCATTTCATTTCCACGACTTCAAAATGTAACGAACGAATTAAGTTTTATGAAGCAAGAAGACAAGAAGCAAATTAATCAGCTACAGATTGGTATGCAAGGGTAAAAAATTCTCGACAAAATGCAAAATTTGGAAATCATCTAATCTAGAAGAAGCACTCAAAGACAAGTTTGTAATAGAATTAACAGATGACGCAGTTTTAAATAGAATTTGAAAAAAAAACAAAAAAAAGACTATACGTCATTCAGAAGATGGAAAGAAACAGTAGCAAGCAAGTTAGTGTTACAAAAAAGAAATCAATATGGTGAATACAACCGAAAGCACTATTTTAAGTGAGAGTACAATAGATCAACTAGAGTTTCTTACAGAACCTGTAATTAATACAAAGTTTTATGAAGCTACACTAGAGAAAGCTAAAAAAACAGATGAAAACGATCAAAATAAAAAAGATCAAGGCGAAAATGAAACAAATTCATTTCTATCATCTTCCATTTGATTGTTTTCCTTTCGATCTTCTACATTTTGATCGCGTTTCTTCGTATGACTTTATTTTGGTAGTATGGACATCGATAGTCTTTATCTCGATCGTCTCCTTTTGGATCGTCCACACTTCCGTATCTGTTTGGTTTCTTGATTTGTCTTCTTCCTCTGTTTACCGCAATACTGAACTTTTTATTACATGTGCCGTTTGTTTTATCATTTTCGTTATCTGGATTTTCCATCGTATCTTTACGTAACTCTTGTTCTTTGCTTGCATTCATTTCAAGATTCTTACGGTTGACGACAATTATTTTTTCTTCATGCTTTTCTTTTGAGTCTTTGCTTGCTTTCCTGAAATTCCTTTTGAGCATCCTTATTTTTTCTTTTTTATATTCCGGATTTAAAATTCTTGTCCGGATTGTTTGTTTTTACTTCGATAATTACGAACATATTCCCCTTTTCCAACGTTAAAGCTTTGTTTTATTTTCAAAACAAAATCCAATCGTTTTAACTTGCTTGGGTAGGTCCAGGCACTTTCCAATTTTTGCTTTTTTGCACCGGAAGAAGCTCATTTTCAGATTTTAGTTTCTCAGAATTCTTTAATCTTGAGATTTCTTCACTTATCATTTTTATTGCCTTTCGTTTAAGTCCTCTAACTTCTGTTTTCTCGTTTTCCCATCTTGTTTTCAATTTGGGTAAATGTATAGCTGTGCCGATCACGTTTTCATAAAAATATTTTTTCAGTTTCTATTCCTTCTTCACTTTTACGTTCATTTACAGTTTCAAATACATTTTCTGCGACTTCTCCTACCTTTGTTTCATTTACTGCTTCAACCACAAAATCTTTCGAGATTTTTTTATCTCTTTCTTTCCATTTTGTTTCAATTTCAAGCTTAGTAATAACCTCTTTGGAGACTTCTCGACTAACTTTTTCAATTTCACTTTTATTTCACTTGTCCTCTGGTTTCATCGGGTAGCATAAATCACATAGGGTTTCCAAAACTGCATTATAGTAATATAGCAACCGACATTACTTCATTAAGTATTTCTTTAGCTTTAAGGTATTCCGTTATTGTTTTCTTGAAAATATTTAAATTATCTTTTAATTTAAATTCTGGTAAAGCTTCCATAAAAATCATTCCTGTTTTCCTATTTGCCTCGTCGCCATTTGTCCTGTTTGAGTTACTCTTTTTAACTCCTGTTTAATCTTTTTAAACTTGTTTATTAACATTAACAATTTTACTTATATAATAAACGCGATCGAAATGTGTTAGAAGATTGAAAAGAAAACAATCAAAAGAAAGATGATGGAAATGAATACGCGGTTAAAATGAAAAGAAAATTGATTGAAATAAAGATTAAGAACCAAAACAAATAAGGAAGCTAATAATAAGATTATTAAGGATTTAAGAAGAGAGATATGTAGATTCAAATTATAAACACAGGGTGTTCTACGGAGCACTTTCCGAAGGGGTCGAAATGACATGTCATAAGGACAGTACAGGAGGGGCGTTGAGGATTGAACCTCACTCATAACCTTAAGGTTATTATGGCCGTAGCTTACTCTAGCTACTGAGAATTGTAATAATTCAAACTTAAATCAATATAATCAAGAACCCAACAATGATAGACATGTTTCGACCTTATTAGGTCTCATCAGTATCATATAGTTGAATTCTTGAAAATATTGATTTGATTTTTCACCTTATATAGCATTTTTCGCGCAATGCTATATGTTGATACCCCTTCGGAAAGTGCTCCGTAGAACACCCTGTGTTTATAATTTGAATTTATAATCAGGGGTCGATACCAACATATAGCATTGCGCGAAAAATGTTATATAAGGTGAACAATCAAATCAATATTTTCAAGGATTCAACTATTCGCTGTGTGCGTGGGTTAAGAGGGGATACGCAAATCTATGGAAGCGCTCGGAGTGGCCGGTAACAAAACAGATAAAGATTCTTGCTTAGGTAGAAGCTTGCTCTGTATAAAATGTATGGTTTTTAAAAATTAGATTTCAGAATGTTGGTAATCAGCTGATTCTGTTTAATAGTATATAATAAAGAATGACTGACACACAGTTTTATAAATCTAGAATAGAATCTTTATCTGAACGCGGCTTAAGGCTGTTCAGTAGGTTGAGATTTTGTCAAAAAAAATTGAAATACAGTGTATTTATAATAATATTCTTGTAGAACTACATATTTTAACTTAAAATATGAATTTAATTATGAAGCTTTTGGCCGATCCTGAAAAGTTATCACAATGAAACTTTTACTAAACGCAAAAATATTTAATTTACTTTGACATGAAATAATTTTTATTTTGATTTTTACTTAGAAAAGCAAAAAAATTTTAGAACGAAAAATGTATAATTTGCTTATTAACGTACCATTTTGAATAAGTATTTAACAATTCATATTATTTAAATCTGGGACTTTATATTATATTGAAATTTATATTAGAGCATAGATTGCAGTTTCAACTTCAATAATTTCATTGGCTTTAATTTTGTTTATATGAATTTTTTTATTTTGTCGCGTCGTTTTTAACTGACAGCAACTTAAACAAGACTCTGTAACATTCCAAAAAATATTTTCATCTATATCTCGGAAACGGTGCAAAATAATGAAAATATTAATAAGAATTTTTTCTTCTCAGTTTTGTTCTCTACATTTTTGTTCCTATACATTTTTCTATTTTATGGCATCGTTTCCGAGATATAGATGACAATAGTTTTTATGTTTTACAGAGTCTTCTTTAACTCGCTGTCAGTCAAAAACGGCGCGACAAAATAAAAAATTCAAATAAACAAAATTAAAGCCAATGAAATTTGCAACAAAAAATGTCTAAAAAGTTTTGCTATAAAATCGATTATTATATGAAAAACAGCGGCTTGAAAATGTCCAATTTACATTGTTAACATAGGAGTGTCCGGATATTTTCGTTACTCACTGTACATGCAGAGTGTCCCCGGATAGATTTTACAAAATTTCCGTAGTGTAGAGGACACTTTTTAAAAAATAAATATTAAAATAATATATCGTGATTAATTTTTTCGAACCCAGTTCTTATTATAATATCCATAATAGGAAAGTTCCGCTTTTATTTTATTTTTAGTTATATAGTACATACCCATTTTATTTATATAATAAAATTGTTTAGTTGGTAAATTATTTATCAAATTATTCCGAAATTTATTTTTAATAACCTGTTTTATTGGTGAATTTTTTTTCAAAAAAGAGAAGAGAAGTGTCACAACAAAAGTCACACAAAGCTAAAATATTCAAATTTCCCATAGCGTACTCGCCCATTTTTTGCACATAATGTTGCCTCAGTTATTACAGATGTACATTACATCAACACATAACTGAACGAACATCAAAAATATATTAAAACTAAAAAATTGTGCGCTATTAGTGTATTTTTATATGGCAACAGTCCCCATTTATTTACTCTATTGAGCCACCAGAGGGCAGCAGGAGAAATGCACATAGCGAATATCATACTGATGAGACCTAATAAGGTCGAAACATGTCTATCATTGTTGGGTTCTTAATTATATTGATTTAACTTTGAATTAGAGATATGTAGTGTATGCAATACTAAAATGGATTTAAAATGAATTATTTTAATCCGTTAATCCGTACAGTAGTGGTAAACGTAATTATTATATAAGTAAAGTTGTTAATATTAATAAACAAGTTTAAAAAGATTAAACAGTAGTTAAAAAGAGTAGAGTAACTCAAAGTATAAAAAAGTATGTTTAATTTCTAAGCTATACAACCCTTCATGGAACACCAATTCTTATCGATTTTTGACAAAAAAAAATATTGTTTTCAGTTTGCGATGTAGAGTATTTTTTTGGTAATCTGACGCAAAAGTGGTCTACAGCTCTGTAAAATTATTTTGTGATTGTGATAAAATTTTGTGTGCTAATAGAGCTTTGGAAATACAAGTATATTGGTGAGAAAAAATTGAGCCAAATGTAAAAGCAAGAAAATTAAATAAAATATTAATTAAAATCTTAATGTATCTATTTTTTTAAATTTGTTAATTGGCTTGTAACAATATGACATACATTCGAAAATTTTAATAATTAATCTGACAGTTATCAGTAATTTAATTAATTATTAGAACGATTGAAAATTTGTTAGCTGTATGTAATGGTATAGGTAATGGTACATTTTAATTAAAACTACGTATATATTTTACGTAAAATCTGTGAGTTATCAGTAATTTAATAATTATTTATTAAATACTAGCTGACCCGGCAGACGTTGTCCTGCCCAAATTTGAATAAATTTGTTTGATCATTTAGTGAATTTATGAGAAGACCTAACGTGTTTGTGATAATCGATTAATATTTTTTATTGGATGAAAACATTTAACCAATATTTATAGATTCCTACTCCTCTTTCTCCTTCCCTTCCTATTCTACTGAAGATCTTCAAAGTCACACAGCGATATTCCCGCATCGAAATAAATGTCTGCCGAAAATAAGGCCAAAAAAAAGCAAAATAGAAATAAAAAATGATGTTTAAACAATTACAACCCATGATTCACTATCGACATATCGACCTCCATATCCTGAGCTGTACAATGTACTTACCATAATACAGTGTACTTGCAAACATCACGCCATCTATCAATAATTATTTCAGATCTATTATACTAACAAATAATAATTTTCTAAATCTTTTGTTTATGTTATATTGATGTTTGTTGTGTTTGTTTGCAGTAAGAATGAATAGTTTGAGTTGGGCTAAAAAATTTTATTACAAAAGCCCTAATGACGAATCTAATGGTGATATTATTATTTCCGGGAAAAGTCGGCATCCAGAGTAGTTTGCTCCAGAAAGTTCAGAAATCCAGAATTTTAAATGGCACCATATGTCAAAAGTGGTATCGTTGGAAAGCTCTTTAAAAAATAAGCAAGTTTTGTAGGAAATTTTTTTTTATTACTCCCACCAATTTTAAGTTATATTCACTTGAAATTATTAAATTTCAATTTCTTATAACGAACTTAACTTTAAAAGTCAGCACTTGAAATCCAGCTACCGCGTTAGAGCAATGTCACAAGTGTTCAAAATGTCTTCCATTTACTTCTAAACACTGTTGAGCTCTCCTGGTTTATTGTCTAATTATTGTCTAACGCGATAGCTAGATTTTGAATGCCAATTTTTAAAATAAAGTCAAAATTATCAAAATAATAACTTAATAACTTAAGTCGAATATAACTTAAAAGGAGTGGGAGTAATAAAAAAAATTTTCCTACAAAACTTGCTTATTTTTTAAGGAGCTTTCCAACGATATCACTTTCGACATATGGTGCCATTTAAAATTCTGGATTTCTGGACTTTCTGGAGCAAACTACTCTGGATGCCGACTTTTCCCGGAAATAATAATATCACCATTAGATTCGTCATTAAGGCTTTTGTAATAAATTTTTTTAGCCCAACTCTCTACGACTTACCGTTTTTGAAAAAAAGTACTGATACGGGTGGTCTGGGTCACCCTGTATATATTTTGTGTGTATTATTTTATTAAAAGTTTTAACAAATTAGGTTTGAACTTCCAACTCCCCTTCCTCCGCCCCTTCGTCTTCCTCTTCTAATAACATTTCGAAGGCACGCAGCGACGTTGACAATTCCTCCAGCTTTTCTTTTTTCTTTTTCGCTTTTGAATACGCTGCGCTGCGACTTTTTTTTTCACAACCTTGAGATTAAGACGGCAATAGGGCACTTCCACTCCCCCACTCCAACATGGCTGCCGAACAGCAGCTTGGTGGTATGGTTGGTGGTATTCGCCATAAGATTTGTTAAGGATTCAAGTGTTTTCGTTGTAAAAATGTATTTTTTATAGAATTCTAACCAGTTCTTTTAGCTTTTATGACACGGTAGTGATTGTTTTATAATAAATTGGGCTACTAAAATCCACTATACTTACAAATAATTGAATAATTTAAATAATAATTAAAAAAAAAAAACGGGCCTGCTAAGAAATGATGTTTGTTGTGTTTGTTTGCGGTAAGAATGAAATGTCAACATCTAATTATTGTGATCACATTTTTTTAGGTAGTGGGGGTGTAAAGTAAAACAAAGATTTAAAACCAATTTACAATAAGTGGTGTTACGCCACTGGTACTTACCTTAATATTTGCAGGTAATATTAAGGTCTTTTATCCTTAAGTACCTATCCTTAAGTACCAATAAACTCTTTGTTTTCGACAATGTTCAGAGCCGTGTTAAGGGGGGGGGGCTCCTAAAACAATTAGCCTCGCGTATCCTTAATCCGGTTCTGGTAATGTTAAAAAATTTTTTCGCGAATTTTAAACTTTTTTTTTCACAGAAACCTATTCCGAGTCCTAATAAAATATTGTGCAAAATTTGGTTGAAATCGGTCAAATGGTTCAGGAGAAAATGGAGGACAAACAAAGAGACATTCATTTTTATAGATATAGATTCATATAAATGAATATGTCATCGTATCTCCGGATAAGATTTGGTGTGCTGATAATTGGAGGTATTGCGGCAGAAGTGACAATATTTTTTTTTAAATATAATTGGTCAAAGATAATAAATTATTTTATATTGACGTAAGAAAGTGTATTTTGTATTTTAAACGTTTGGTATAATGAGTAAATGCTTTTTCAAAAATTGTGAAATTATTTAAAAACTAATTTTTAACTTTCTATTACCTATTTAAAATCAACGGCTTTCTAGTTGTGGATTAAAGTAAGTAAAAAAAATTTCAAAAAATTTAATTAAATTTTTTTTTGTTTTATTTTATTTTACTTGTTTTCATTTTTATTACTTATTTTTTTTAATTTGGTACTCTTTAGACAGAACAGTTTAATTTATATTTTAGGTAATTTACAAAAAATTTTTAATTTAATTGTTTCACTATTATAGGTTTTCAAGTAAAATGAGTTAGTTTTTCAAAAAAGCTTTACTGGACTAAAGTTATAACTCGGTTAATTTTCTATCCCAAAAGAGGCATAAATATATGTATTTAAAACGTTTTCTTTATAAGTTACACTTTTCAAAAAATAAATAAATAGAATTTTTAAATTTTCCGATATTTTTTTAAATTATTTTAAATCTTAACTTCAAAACAGTTGATTTTAGGCAATAAAGTTTTGTAATCTAGAATATAATAATTTCACGTTTTTTAATAGTTATTTACATAAAAAGATAATGACAAATTACTGACGATGAGCAATGTTGAAATAAGAAGCACTTTGTGCCGAGTATTATTTAATGAGTGAGACATTTTCCTGACATGTTTAAATTTTTCGGAAAATCGTAAAATATCAAGATTTTAAAACACTAATGAACAACATTTTTAAAATGAGCAAAAATCAAGTTTGTCAATTTGTTGAATCATAGCCTTCTTTAGTTCTTTAGCAAAATAAAGATGGCTATGGTTGAATCCATAATAGTTACAAACAATACAATTACTAATTATTACCGGGGACGTTTTACCCTATAGGCTAAAAGCCTTTTTAGAACCTAAGACGCCAAATTCTAAGAGGCGCCAAAAATTTAAAACATTCAAGGAATTTTAAACGCCGCCACGATCAGCTCTCCCCCGAAAAGTGTATGAATCCCGTAATTTAAAATGCCACATGTTCAAAAATTAATTAAACATGTCTCTTTTAGTAAATAAACATAGGTAATCGATACACACAGCCTAAGGGGGGGGGGTCCCAATTGATTTTTAGCCTAAGGCGCCTTAAAGCCTAAAAACGTCTCTGATTATTACCGGACTATAGTCAGGGAAATGAATTTTCCTGCGCGTACATAAGCAGGGAAATGTTGTTTCGATGACGATTTCCGGAAAAGTAACATAAATAAAACGAACGTTTACGACGGTTGAAGACTTCAATATTTTATATTTTTTGTATAACTAATTTCAAGTTTGTCCCCAGAAAAAAATGTTGTGGACGCTCATGCTAGTGTCAGACGATGCGTAACTATGACAACTACTAACAGACAATAATTAAAATGTTTACGGAAGACAACAAGCTATGGCTATCATTTTTATGTAATGTGGAAGTTCGATATTTTGTATAGTAATACAATAATTATTTTCAACTAACAAATTAAGAGGTAAGGTTTATTATTTGTCGGTTTTTTAGGTTACACTTTTACTTTCCAAATTATTTTATCGTTTCCTATATATTTTTAATAATATGTTCATTCTACTAAATAAGTAACAGTAAATTACATTAAAAATACCATTTATTAAAATCCAAAATGTTTAAATATAAAATAACTAATATAAGGATTTGCATATCGAATTCCAAGATCTTGGTTTTGTTATTTTGTCAATTTTTTTACGTCTTAATTGTTTCCTCACACTTAACCTCGGTTTTTCTTGTTTTTCTAATTTCTCTGGTTTAATTGGTTTATCTGGTTTAATTGGTTTATCTAGATTTAATGGTGGTAAGATAGGAATTTCTATAGTTTGTGTTATTGGAACTTTAACGATGTAAGTTGTTGGATCAAATGCAGATGGATCAATTTTATTCAATGGTACATTCGGGTCTTCGTCACATGTCTTGTCTGTCTTTTCTTTCAACATTTTTTCTAAACATTTATTTTGTGCCAGTAAAGTTGGTGCTAATAACCGAAATATATTTAATGTCCATTGAGGAAGACCTTGCGATGTAAACCTGAGTTGCCAGTTTGGTATTCCTAAATGTGCAATGGACATTCGTAAGTAGGTCGCAATATCTTTTGCTAAATAGTGTAACGTCATATCCGAGCACAATAGCCAAATCGTAGGTACATAAGTTGAATATAAATAAACTAGAACAACTTTCCCATAACCTGGTAATAATCCAAGTTGAAATAATTTACTTTCGGGGGCTAATTTTATTAGGTATCTTTTCCCATCATATTTTACTCCTGGATCATTTGTTGTTTCATAACCATAAACCTGTATTACATTTTCGAGGGAGTGTAACTCAATTTTTCCTATTAGGGTTTCCATTGAGTCGTCTCCAGAAAGAGTATAAGTCCATTCAAAATGATAACCATCTGAAGATAAGTAAAACGATCGAATATCTTCTGGCAGTAAAACTCCATTTTCGTTCTCCCAATTTATTACTTCAGGTTGTGTTAAAGAATGGGATTTTTTCACATGAGTACGTTTTACACCCGCACATTTGTGCAGCGCATCTGCAAGACCTAATAGCATATTTTCAAAGTAGGTAAATTCCGATACCATATCAATTTCGTAAGGCATGTTTGTGTAAATTAAAAATAAAGCTTTATGTTAAAAAAATTTGTAGTTCAAAAAATAGTCAAATGACAACTTCAATTTTGACATTAATTAACTCTGTTCCAAAGAGTTAATTTAGTTTAAAAAAATATTTCAGGTATTAGGTACCAAATTGTGTCACCAACATTAGTTAAATAATTACTATATTATTATATTATAATAATATAGTAGTTTTCTTAGTTTTTAGGGGACCCTTTTTCATGATGTCTTTGGTCCCTGTTACACTAATTTTCAAATTTACTATTTATAATTATTGGTGCCCTTATGCCCCATTGCACCACCTATCATTAAACGTTAAGCTTCGATTAAATCGCTAATCTGCACCCTATTTCACTACATACTGATTGTCCATTGATCGGAATAAGATTTAAGTGAAACTTAAGTTTTAATGATAGGTGGTGCAATCGGACATTATACTCACAGAATTACTGCTAAAATAATATAAGCAAATGACAACTAAAATTTTGATATTTTAATTAGTTTTGCAGATGTAATTGATAATAAATATTTCAGGTATCAAAATGTGTCACCAACAAGAGTTAAATGATTATGATTATACAGATAAACTGTGCTTCAATGGCGAATATTTCGATTACGAAGAAGCATTCCAAAAGAAATTTTTGATTAATTTCTATCCCTATGATAATACGGTAGAAATGTATGACACTGGTTTAAATAGAATTTATCTTAAAAGAGCTGCCGTTGAAGGAATATCGATCAAGGATATGTTTATTGGAAACAAGGTTCGTATTTATGGAAGACAAATTACAATTCTGGATTATGCAGACACCAACACACAAAAACGAATTGGTAAAAGTAAAGAACATACTTTTGCAATAATAAAACCTAGTGCTATTGGAAAATTGGGAGAAGTAATTACTCAAATACAGGCAAACCAGTTTCAGATATGTCGTTTGCGTATGTGCAACCTAACACGAAAGGAGGCTTTAGATTTTTATGAATTTAGAAAAGGAGATAGCTTCTTACCATTTATGATTGAACATTTAGTTTCAGGAGCAATAATAGCTTTAGAATTAGTAGGATATGATGCCATAGCACGGTGGAGGTCTGTGATAGGACCAAGAGACCCTGCCGAAGCCAGAAAAACTGCACCAGCAAGCTTAAGAGCTCTTTATGGTTTAGAAATGGCATCAAATGGATTTCACGGATCTGATAACCACGAGCAAGCTGTGCGAAGTGCTTGTTTTTTCTTTCCACAAGGTGTCACTCAAAAATCGCCCGAAACTACAGTACAAGTAAATAACAGTACATGTTGTGTGGTTAAACCTCACGCCATACAGGAGGGCAAACTGGGTCATATTTTAAGTGCCATTATAGATTCGCCAAAATTTAAAATTACTGCCATGCAAATGTTTTATCTCATTACTCCTAATGCAGACGAATTTTTAGAAGTTTACAAAGGGGTAGTAAATGACTATCATGCACTGCTGTTAAGTTTTATTGATGGTCCTTGTGTGGCCGTAGAAATATCGGCTAAACAAGAGGGAATAAATACGCACGAAGAATTTAGAAAGTTTGCTGGTCCATCAGATTCCGATATTGCTAGACAAATTAGACCCACCTCTCTTCGTGGGATGTTTGGTGTAAGCAAATATAAAAATGCTATACATTGTACCGACTTACCAGGAGATACCGAACTTGAATTGGAATATTTCTTTAAAATATTGAAAGACTAATTTTTACACCAAGTAATGTTGTGCCTTATACAATGCACCCATATTTAATTTAATAAAAGTTTTTACAATTTTTGCGTTTTTCAAAATTTGTGATACGAGGGAAGAAGTGTTTTCAAAATAATAAGAATCTGTCCATAAAAACTTCAACTTTATTTTAAATTGCCAATATAAAATTATTTAAGCCTTGATAGATAAAATCTCGACATACATAATATTTTGTTGTAAAAACAAATTAACAATAAATTAATAAAACATTTAATTGTGTTAAGAGAGGCTAATCGACTTGCAGGTAAACTATTTAACAATTTTTAAATAAAACTACGTCTAATTTGGTTACAAAAGTATAAAATGTTTGTGAAAATATTTTAATAATTTAAGGGCTTCTTTGTTTTTTTTCGGACACTGTTACTCGCCATAATCCTCCACATCTGAAAAATTTTAAATTATGTTTAAAGATCTAATCAAGATTATGCAATTATTTTATTACAATATATACAGCGAAACCTGCATAAGTTGGACGAACATGTTTGGACCAAAAATATTTCATCCTGGGCAGGCTTATAACATATAAAGTTAGCATGTAATTCCAAACCATGAACCTAAATAGGCTTGTACAGGTTTCACGGTATTCTGATATATAATATTATGTCCTATACTAAACCAATACATTTTTATTACCTTATTTTTTACTACCTTATTTTTTTATATACAAATATATATATTACAAATTATACTTGAAATACAAATTCAAAGGATCAAAGTAAAATAAAAATTAGTTCTTTTAGTTTAGTCGAACCTGGTTATTTCACATCAATAGTTGATATCTCTACCAGTGGTGCTATAAAATTTGTATAAAATTTTACTTACTGACAAGAACGAGCCCAACGTTGATCCCATGCACGAAGAGCAGCTGTTCTCGTTACAGGTAAAATACCAGTAGCTGACCCACACCTCACACATTGTTTGATTGTTCTTGGCATCATTCCTAAATATAAATGACGAACAGAATCCACCACTTGGCTTCCATTATAATCGGAAGTGTTGGCCAAACAGTCAGGTTCGACTTGGTATTCCATCTGCAATTACAGTAATTAAAAATAACACAATATAGATTGACAATAAAATACCTGCAACGGGAATTGCTGTTGAAAAAATTGTGGTGATGCTAAAGCAATCTTATGGTTATAATTAATTAGTGGTTGTATTTGTACTTGATTTGGCAATATACAACAGTCGTCTAAAATAAAATTAAATAGTTTTTATAATTTATACGATCACTAAATTCTTAAAATTAAAATTTTTTATAGTCAACTTTAACTAAACACTTAAATTACTAATTTTCAAATACGTCATCTTCCTCGACACCTATATTTATTGTAACTTGATTATCTTGTTTGTTCTTTTCTTCGTCGTTAATATACATAAACACTTCTGCTGTTAAACTTTTACGATTAGGAACGTTGGCTATAAAATATTCTGCACTTGATTTGCTTAATCTTGTTTCCACCGCTTCTTCTTTAGACTTGGGAGAATTTAAGCTACAGTTGTCTAACGAAGCCATCTGTTTTTCGTTTTCTATAAAATTGTGCGTTGTGCTGGTGCAAATCTTATTTGCACTTTCTATTAAATCCCAAAAAAATATTTCACGTGGTGTTAAGGGAGACGCTAAACTGTGAAACTCTGCTCTGGTTTTAACACCATTATTTAATTCAAGGCTACTGGGTCGAACTTTAACTTGTTTTTGAGACAAATCTTTTACTTGATCTTTCTCATCAATGCTTTCATTTTGTATTATGTTTGTATCGCATTTTCTGTTGTAATAAGACTGATCCCTTTGAAGGGTACTTATCACATTACTTTGGTAAGGCGTTTTATTTAGAAAAGTTGGTTCTTGAGACTCGGTACTTGAGTACTGAGACTTGAGATATTTAGAATCTTTCATACATCTCCAGATGCAAACCAATATAATCGATAATACAAGAAATATCACATAAGCACCAATCCAATAATAAAATGAAGGTTCCTTGGTCCAATCTTTTCGCACCAAATACCAATTCACAAACAATACAGGAAATATCACAAGCCATAATAAAACAAATAAAATCAAAAGGCAAATTGGTAAACTCAAACATCTCATAGGATGTGACCGTAATTTGTTTGGAACATACTCCTTTTTTTTATTTGGAAAATTAGCACAACTTTTTAAATTCATCTTGATACTACTAAATTAAAATCTAAGTTTTACTTACAAAAAATTGAGCAGGAAGAGGTTTACCGTTAGATAAACAATTGCAATAACCACAACTTTCAGATATGAAATTTACCACTGTGATAAAAAAACCAGTAAGAACAAATAATATTTTTAAATTTTCCCTACGAAACATTCAAATGAGATAATTAAATAATTTTTACGATTTAAGATAATCTTTGAAAAATTGAATTTCAATATTTTATTTTTAATCAAAATCAAAATAATATCCCTGTGCATGCAATGGATTAGAATTAAAACTTTACGAAAATATCATCCTTCAAATTGCTGTTTATATTTGAATAATTGACCGATAGATCCCAGGATTCACCAATCTCTACTTGTGATTCTTGAATTACTAGTGTATGTATTATAATAAATTTCGGACAACATAGAGATCTGAGTTTTGAATATTTTTGGGAAATCAAAAGTGAGAAAAGCTTACTTACCTATTAAACTTTCATCAGGTTCGTTAACACTCTGCACTAATCGACTCAAGTACCTAAAAACGACTGCCAGCACATCCAATCCTGGATCAGACTTATTAAAAACTGGTAAACAAGCAGGTCTCAGCAAACCCCATATTCTAATCAACACCAGCATTTCCCTCAACGTGTTTAAGGCTCGAATATCATGAAGAAGATCGTTTGATTTACCCAAAGGGCGACTTTCAGGTAATTTTACCAGCAAATTGAGAGCCAAGTCAGCAATCCATTGAATCAATTGTTGAAGACTTTGTAAAGTTGATGGTTCTACAGTAAATTCCTTTGCTTCTAAATGCATTAAAACCTTGTCCACATCATTTTGACCTTCAGCTATTACACCTATAATTATAAAAATGAATGCAATTTTACTTTAAAGTATTCAAGTTATGACATACTGGCTAAAGAATCTGCTGGACTCTTGTCATGACTACTCATTTCGCTTGGACGTAATAAACTTTTAAATGAAGTTGCTATGCCATGAAGCATCAACAATTGCGTCAAATCGTTGACTTTACTTTGCCCTTGGTTACTCAATCTAAAATATATTTAATAAAATATAAGCACAGAATTTTAATTCATTTTTTAAATTTACCTATATAGAGAAATTTTTATGCACAAATATTGGACATACAAAAATTGTTGCGTGGCTGAACTTTGTCGATTAAAACTTTCTGTGATTCTCTCACCAAGAGCATCGATCATGTTAGATCTCACCGTCAATAATAAATCCAACCAATCTAATCCAGTAACAAGGCAGTACTCCAACAAAGTTATTCCATATGGTACAGATAATGCACCAGAACCTTCAATCTGAGGTGGCAATTTAAATAAATGTAAATATCCATCTGAATCAATTGCAACTAATAAATTCCCCAACCAAGTTAAATCTAAATAAGTAAGTCGATTACTTGACTTAAAATGCTTGTTGCTGGGTTCGTCAAGTTGTTTTCTACAGTTGACGTTTAAAGTAATATTCGAGACCAACTGAAGCGAATCACAGTATAAACAACGAATACTGTTGTCTTCGTAGGACGTCACAATGTACCAGGAAGACGAATTGTTTGTTATATTTAATTTGCTCGTTGCAACAGAAGTAACTTTATAATTATATTGGAAATTAGCTTGATATTGCCACACCTTAAACCAAATGTATGATTAATTTTTAAGAAATAAAAGATAAAAATTAAACTGGTATTCTAATTCCACTGCAGTTTATTCACCTACTTACCACAGTATTAAAAAATTTTGGTTCAGATCCAGCAAATAATTTATGGATAGGAATTGCCTTTTCACGCAGCTCCCAAACTTGTAGACAACTTCCATTGTCGTTGCATGTAGATACGACCAACGAATCTGCATCTTCTCTCATTAGCCATTTTATATGACAAATTTGAAGAGGAGAAATTTCAGACATTAATTCCCCTGTAAAAAAAAATTGATGTATTCAAATTAAATATGGGATAATAATTTACTTAATGCTTCTTTTCCACCTTCCATTATAAAAAAGCTCGGTAAAGATTGACTAGTTATCACACATTTTTCGTCCACTTTCTTTACTTGTACTTTATAACACTGAATAGGTATATTAATGTCACCACTACTAGCAGCAATTAAAAAATGGCCATCTGAAAGAGTTTAGTTTAATAAACTACATAAACATTATTTAAGAATCAAACTAACTTTTGCCATAACAAATATCGGCAGTTTTAACGTAACTTCGTGTAGGTCCCAGACTTTCAGTTGTCAAAACTTGAGAAGTTGATTGACACAATAACACGGTAGCAAGTAATCCAGTTGCAGTAAGTAAGAGTACTCCATTAGCAGCTCTGCCTCCAAATTTTTTTACAGAACAAGCAAGTTTAATGTGAGAAAATTTTTCAGTGTAATACAAACTATCTCGTCGATCCACATTTAAACCAATCTAAAAAGTACAATAGTAATGCTAGTACAATACAATAGCAAAATAAATAAATGTAATATTCACCTTCTTGCCATTGTGGAAGAAAACAGCAGCTAAAATGTTTTCCCCAGGCAATTCAGTTTTTACAACTTGATTCCAATCGTTAAGAACATAATCATTACTTCGAAAAATATTTATGGTACCACTTTCGTCTGCAATTAATAATAAATTGCCAGTTGCATCCCATTGTAGTACGGTAATTTGTACTTTGTTGGATAAAACTCTAAAAACTTAAAATGTCAAGTTTGTTCAATTTTATAGTTATTCTGCTTCCTACTTGTGCACAAACCAGGGTGTATTTAGATCGGCAACATAAACATGGAATCCCCACACTTTCGAGTTGTCTAAATCCTTTTCAGTTGTAAATGCAATAATATTAGTATTTGAAACCGAACATATTAAACTAAAACAATTAGCTTAAGCATCACAAGTTATTAACAATGATTTAAGTAAATAGTTAAGTTACCTTTCGAAAGCAGTTTGTCGCAAATGCTCACTACCCCAGCTTTTTCCGATAGAAAATATGTGTTCCATATTTTTGAGCTTCTATAAACTAAGTGAATCGAGAAAAATATACATTTCAAGTCAGTACAACTTGAATAGGTCCAATTTTTATTTAGTGGGTGCTATAAAACACAAACCTAACCTATAGAACAATAATATTTTGACAGTAGAGTGTAGGTTTGTTTTCAATGAATTTTCTATTTTGCAGGTTGGTATTTGCATTGGTGGCAAGTTTCAAGATCCTTCTTTAAAAAGCAAGTTTAAAAACCTAACCTACAAAATTAAAAAACCGTTTTTCTGGATTTTATGATGACATTTTAAACTTGTAAGTGTTTGTTTTGGCATAAAATGTTGATAATCATTATACAATAATTTACAGGTATAATGGAAGGCATAAAAAAGAATAATTATATTGACGAAACTCTTATTTCTACACCGAGACCTAGAGCTGCATCCACAGAGCAAAAACCCAGGGTGGTTAAGCAATTGGTTTTGAATCGAATTCCATTTAATTATAGTTTGAGTACGCCGGGAAGTTCAGCATTAAATTCTACAGGTTAGTATTACAGCTGCTAATGTGCAAATATAAAGAATTTTGAACACATGACAGATCAGGCAAAAGATAAACGATTAATATTTGCCGCGTCCTTAAAGGTATGATTATTTAGTTTAAAAGTAATATATTATTATAATTTAATGTTTATTTTTAAACAACTTCATATCGGTAGCTTATTCTGTTTTAACTGTTGTTTTTGTAGTGCTATTGAAAATTATGATATTTCCAGTATTAAAACTATTTTTAATATATTTGATTTGAGATAGGGAAAGAGGAAAAATATATTCATTTTAAGAGAAAGCCTGAATAAAATCGAGAATTGTTTTCAGTGTTATTATTATTATTGCTGAACGGGTTGTGGTTCCATGCCCACTTGCACTGAAGCTCAAAGTTTATTGCTTATTATTACTCCATCAGCTTTGTTTCCTCAATAAAGTTGAGTATACAGCTGATGGGTGCTTGAGTTATTTCCTCGGTTGTTGGATATTGCCAACCGAAGTGTCGTAGCCTCAGCGGGGCTAGAGCTGGGCACACACACCGCAAGTGGTGTGGAGTCTCTTCCTCCTCGTCGCACTTCCTGCATGTGGAGTCTTCTACTACCCCAATTATATTGAGGTGTCTGTTCAGACAGCAGTTTTCTGTAAGTAGTCCTACTGTCTTCCTCAGCTGTGGTCTACTCAGTTTGAGGATTTCATGTTTTCTTTTGCCACTGGAGGGCTCACCAATGAACATCCGCGATTGCCTCAGTCCTGGAAGGTCCCTCCAGTACGCAAGATGTTGTTTCTGTAGTAGTTCCTTTATAGTCCCTTTTGCGGTCAGATAAGCTATCCCGCAAGTTGGTTCTGGTCCTACTAGGTGTCGTTTTGCTGCAGCCTTAGCAAGGGAATCAGCTTTTTTGTTATTCCTGAGTGTCCCGGCACCCACCTCAGAGTTAAGCTGTTCTGTTGTGCAAGTGCTACTAGCACATCGAGGCAGTGACTTACAACCCTGGATTGTGTTTCCACTTTCTCAAGGGCTTTTATAGCTGGCTGGCTGTCGGTCATAATACAGATCCACTTATTTTCATAAGCCCTTCTTATATTTAAGTAATCCAATTAACACACTTAATTACATCATAATAATGACACAAAACTTAAAAATTCAATCTTTTATTTGAAAAAATAAAGAAATTGAGATTTGGGTGAATTTATTTATTTTTATAATATTCAATCCAACCGTGACTCTAAAGTGCAGTTTACGTTATGTGATTTTGCTTGCGTTTTATGTACGATTTCTCTTGCGAGTTTTGTTACGACTGGTTTTGGTGGTTTTTTGTTCACGTAATGCGATTTTGTTATAAGTTCGCTTGAGATTACGAGTAACTACGATCGGACTCGAAAATATTTTAACGAAAATTTGAATATTTTTAATGTCTTTATTTTTTGACAAAGTAGTACGTGCATAATGTGTTTGTATACATCAGCATAATGTTATTATTTAATAAATATTGATACCGATTCCCTCTTGATTTCAACAGCATTTTGTTTATTAGTAATACTTAGGCAAAGAATGAAAGTGACTGAAAAGAAAAAACATCGTAAACGATTTGTGGGTTCGAAAGTGACTTCAGCGAAGAAACTTCTGTAGAATGTCTAATGGGGCATTTGAAGAATTATTTTGTAAAGTCGAACCCATACTTTCACGCCAAGATACGATTTTACATGAGTGCATTTCAGCCAAAACAAGGTATGTATACATTATAATGACGATTATAAGGACATTAAAATTAGCTTTTAATTTTCAGATTATTAGTTACATTGAAATACCTTGCAGCGGGAGAAAGGTTTCAAAATCTACATTATTCCTTCCGATATCAGTTCCTGCACTATCCAAATTAATTCCATAAACAGCGGAAGCCATTCACATTGTTTTAACAGAAAAATATTTGAAAACACCGAGCACCACGAAGGAATGGTTGGCTATAGCTGATAGATTTAACAAGGAATGGAATTTTCTCAATTGCCTAGGTGCTCTCGATGGAAAACGTTGCATTTAGAGCTAGAAAAGTTTATGGGTCTTTTTATTATAATAATAAAAATTTTAATAGCATTGTTTTAATGGCCTTGGTAGATGCAGATTACAATTTTATTTATGTTGATATAATGGGCGCGCAAGTGATGGAGGAGTGTACAATAAGAGTTCCTTGTGCAATGCAATAGAAAAAAATTTACTTAATTTTCCACGTGATGCCAATTTGGGAAATTCAGCCTCGAAAGTACCATACGTCATTGTTGGTGATGATGCCTTTTGGTTGAGCAAGAGGTTAATGAAACCATATGGTAAGCGTTCTTCTAATGAAGAGAAAATTTTTAATTATCGATTAAGTTAAAGCAGAAGGGTAACTGAAAATGCTTTTGGCATACTAGCCAACCGATTTCAAATTTTACGAGACATAAACTTGTCCGTTGAAAAAGTTCAGACATTAGCTTGCTGTGCCCTTCATAATTATATAAAAAAAGAAGATGGTAAGAAGTATTACTTGAACAATTTGGATGTTGAAAATACTAATTCGGTAACATTAAGCGAGGGCGATTGGAGAAGCAATGTATATATGACCGATTTGGAGAAATTTAAAAGTAATAGGTCTGCTGATGAACCAATGAAAATTAGGAAAATTTTCACAAATTATTTTAATAACGAAGGATTTGTACCATGGTAGTGCGAAGCTATAAAAAAATTTAATTTTTAAATAATTATACTTTTATTTTGACTATTTTTATTTATTTTTGTTATTTAGCGTGATTTTTTTTGCAGCATACAAAATATTATGAATATCATTAAATAAAATTATTAGCTCTTGAAAATAATATAAATTAGAATTATCAATGTTGAGCTACAGGACACAAATAAAACACATTTTTTAAACGAGCTTTCGATAATATGAATTCATATTAAACTTGAAACATTTTATTAAACTCGTCAGCTAAGAATTTGTTTGTCGTAAATGACAATGTTGACTTTTTTAACCTAAGCATACTTTTAGGGGTTTTCGGACCTGCTCTTTCGATTACACTAATCAGAAAAAAGCAATCTCTTTTCATTTCTGAGGTACTCAGAATTTTTTTACTGTATGAACCATGGTTTTGAGCTGCTGTAACAATTTGTTTGCAGTATAGACTAATTATTCATGGCGTATACGTCAAATTTTCCATATAAAATTGTTTGCCGTACGTGTTACTAATAATTATGTTACTAATAAAAAAAAATTTTTAAACATACTTCAATAATTATTATTGAAGTTTGTTTAAAATTGGAATGGATATACTGCAAACTAATTTTAAATGATTTGAAAAATTTTAGTAGGTATAATATTTTTTTATTACTTATAGTATAAAGTTATTATCAATAAATTATGATAAAACTGCAAAGATGTCTTTTGCGATAGTTACACACAAACAGCACTGTTGTTTTCCCTTTTAGCTTACTTAAGAATTTGTTAAACGTATGTATATCAAGAAACTTTGCCGTATATCCTTATAAAATTCCAACTTGTCATTTTAGTGGCGTTTACGGCAAACTCATTCCGAACAAATTTGTTAATATCGTCTATAGTAAATTTGTCCCACTTTTAGAAACATTTGGATAATAATTAGAACTATTGCACTAATTTATAAAAAAAAATTAGAAAATCCTATCGGTTAGTTTTTCCAATATATGTATTTAAACATTCAAATTCAATTTCTGCAATTGTGAAAAATGGCGCTTACCGCAAACAAATTCTCAGCCGACGATATGTCTGCAGAGGTTTTCACTGCAGAAGCAGGTTTGGTTAATTTTGGTACTACTAATTATCAATTAGATAATTGGCGAAATTCTGAAAAATAATTACACATTTAGAACACATTTTTATCATATTATTTATTGATATGCTTACAAATATATCAGAATCATCTAGCAAACTTTTTTTTTGCGTGCTTTTATATAAGGTTCCAAAAATTTTAGTTTTTCAAACCACCAAACCGTAGGTGCATAAATATATATTCCTGCACTGGATTTCTTACTGTTGATGACTTGATTTCTCTCGTGGTTATACTGAGTTCTTATATTAGTAATTTCTTTTTTATATCATCAATTTGGAATGTGTTAAATTGTTGCAAATTTTCTTTAATTTTTGAATAAGCATCGTTCCTTTCATACTTGTTGCAATAAAATTTGTACTTTGAATTATGAAGGTATGAATACTTTCATACGAAGCGATAATAGAGACAGTCCTATTCATAAGATTTTTGGGTCGTATCGTATGCTAAATCGTATAACGTAAACTTCGAAATATTTACTTATATGACAACTTGGAAGCAAAATCGCATAACGTAAACGGCACTTAACTCTAGATGCTTAATTGATACAATTTTATTGAAAGAAGAAATAGTTAAAATTTTACTAACGCAATTTTTTTGTTATAGATTCTAAAGGCGGCATTAATGAAAAACTATTACAGCATCGCTTCCTAGCAAACAGTTTACTCCAAAAATCGAAAAATTTTGGCTTGCCTTCGCATTACTTAAAAGAATCGGAAAGCATCCAAACTGAAAGTCTTTCCCAAAATACCGAAAGCACGGTTAATGAAACAGATTTACTTAATTCGCCCAAGACTGATAATCAGATACCTGTTAGGGATGTGCAATTACCAAATCAAAATGTTTTCAACTTTAAGCCTGATGATATATCAACACCACGCAATTCGTTATCTTCTGTTACATCCAACAATGAACGAATGAGTATTAATAGCGTTACAAAAAGTTTAGTTGAATTGTCCGAGCAAATAAAAACATCGGATCTTAGTTTAAGTGAATTGTGTAAACAATTTTGTGAGAATGTGATTTTAGATAATTCTCGAACTTCTCAAGATTTTGAATTTCAAGAAGAGTCTTTTGTAACGGGCGAATTAGCAGAAGAAAAAATTGCAAAACAAGAAAAGTTATGGCACGAAGAACATGACATTGGTGGTGCTAATAACATTACAAGTGACTCTGTATTTTCTGAATTGGGTGGTAGTGATAGCAATAGGACTTCTGTGAGTGATTTTTTTCAAAAAAAATCAGAACTTGCTGATTTGTGTTTAAAAGAAAGTCCAGTCAGAAAGACCGCACCCTTTCCCTTAATTAATAATTCAACTTCTTTCGAACAATCAACCAATCTGTCACATGAAGACCAAAGCGTCAAAAGCTTAGACTCAGTCTTAAGTATAAGTGAAATTCAAAAAGTAATTTCTTCAAATGATACCCATAAGATTATGGATATGCTCACCAAAGTAAAAAAATCTGCAAGTGATAAGGAAAATAAACCTCCTCGTAACTCCGAACTTAAATTTGAATATTCCACAAATAGCAATGAACCACTAAAAGATTCTAGAAATATTGTACAAAGGCAGCCATCGATGGGCAGATCTGGAAGTTCTTTACGTACCATCAGTAGTTTAGATTACCTTCCTGATGGCAAACTTCCTATAGAATGTAATCGGACAGAATTGGTATGGGGTAGCATTCCACTAGGCAAAAGAAATATTCAGACTTTTATTTTACGTAACAAGTCTGAACATAAATTACGCTTACAAATCACTAGTCGAAACTCAAATTTTAAAATACTAAACGACCATTCCGAATATGACACAATTTTAATTTTACCAGTTGTATTGTATCCCTCGGAATCACGATCATTTTCTATCATGTTTTCTCCAACTGTTATCGGCTCATATGCAGAGAAGTTAGAATTTTTTGCTATCAGCTCTGAACTTCAATTACAACAAACAAAACGTCAACAATTGATGATGTTTGGTTACGGTGGACGTTCAAATGTAGAAATCGAAAGTGTTTTGAAAGACACTAACATGAAAATGTGGTTGTCTCTAGGTAAATTGAATAATTCATCACAAGTATCTCAATGTTTTACTGTCAACAATATAGGAAATGTGTCTGCTTTTTGTTGTTTGATGTACAAATCGAAAGCTTTGTTTGGTTCCACACGAGTCACTATTGATCCGAAAGAAGTGGTGTTAAGGCCAAAAGAAAAATTAACTGTAAAAGTTACATACTCACCAACAAAAGATGACATTAAACAGTTATTTGCGATGACTCAAAATCAAATAATTGATATTGGTGTAATTCACACAATTGCAGGAGAAGAAGTTTTGCGTGGTCGTATTCGACGTTTGTTTAGAAAGCTAAAAAAGGAAGGAAAAATAATTGGTAATCCGCTAATCGAGCAGCTAAGTGCCCCATTTCCAAACGAAGATATTCCTGTTGATGTTCAAAAATTTACTGAAACGGTTGCTTCTATGAAAGATTTAATGCGGGATCTTGTTTCGAAGGAAGTTGTATTAACAATGGAAAGAGATTCTGAAAATTCTTTATCGGGTCAAATTGCCGGAATGGACAACACTTCCATGTTTTATAGTATTTCAGAAGGAATGACAACTATGTTTGCGCCAAAAACTGCAACTACTTCGTGCTTAGTGGAGCCTACTAATATAATTTTAAGACCTCCAATAAAATCCGAAGATTTCGTGATGCTGATAAGTCAGCATTCGACACGATTGCAGTTTGAAACTATCATATCACCTAAAAATGGATTAGAAATTTCGCCTAGTCAAGGAATTTTGATGCCCGGAGAAACTGTCATATTAAACATTGCCAGCAATACTCGTCAAATTAATTCGTTGCAAGAAATTTTTAAAATTTTTATTTATGTGGACGACGATGTATACGAAGTAACTGTCAAAGTTATTTTAGTTAAAGGTAAATGAGTTTTTATTTTTTATAAACTGTGTTAATAGATTTTATATGGCAATTACTACGATATTTATGTATTTTTAAAAAGCAACATTTGTACTTATTACTTTTTATTTGTTGTTAATTGATTTGAATATACACATTGGAAAAAGAACGTTTTATTAATTTAATGCACAAACGCGACGTCATACAATTAATAGACAATGAAAATTTAAAAAATCCAGCATATCTTTGCCTTACAACCCTGTATATCACTGTCTCACGATGTTTTTTAAAGACGAATATTTGGGATTTTCATCTCCTATGTTATGTTTCAAATTGATCTGGGAATTTTATTTTATTTCAAAAAGGTTTTCTGATTAGATTTAAGTTTGATTCTCTTGGTATTAATCATTCTTCTTTGACAAATATTAGCTGCTTAAGGAGTTACCAGGGTTTCGAAGGCTAAAAAAATGCATATTTTCTCGAATTTTTTCTAATATAATAAATGAAATATTTTATTCAAAGTTTTCAACATATATTATCAAAGATAAACATTTGACAAATATTTTGTGAAATTTTTATTTAAAAATTTTGAAAATTCAGCCAATGGGGACCTGATTTCCTGTGACTTTTCAGAATAAAATTCCCTTGCCGTTGTCAGAATAACTCACGATAGATGCATCGGAAATTAAAATAACAAATTTTTTCTGTTAGTAGTTTTCAGTTTTTTTCAGTTGAAAAAAATTTTTTTTTAATCTAAGTAGAAACGTCGATTCTAACTCTCCATAAATGAAAGAACCTGTTGCAGCTGCAATATTCAGGGCTTTCCTTTCAAACCCATTGTAAATTTTTCAGATTTTCAAACCCATGCATTCCAAATAGTTGTCGATTAACAAGACGATACGGAAGCGTAAAGGTATACGAAGATTGGAATTGAAAAAAAAATATTAAAAATTAAAATTTAATATAGCACTTTTATACATTTACATTGTTAAGTAACTTAATATTTAGGATTACAATTAAAATATATTACAGAGCAGTCTGTTAAATTGTCGATCTAATTGTAATTATTTTTTTTTATTTTAGTTTACTAAAAAAAGGAGTCAAACATTCGGTAGTTTTTGTAATACTAACAAAATACATCTTAGTTTTAATTAGGTCCTATACCAAAAATTTACAACAAAATACACGACTAACTTTAATACTAATAAGTTATAGCACCTGTAAGTGGCATGTGTTGTTATGCAACTCTGTCTAAAAATTAAGTTATTAAATTTTTTTTAAATAAACTCGTAACTTAATTTGTTAATAAAAAAAATGGGTAACCAATAAACTACTACATTAGTTAAAGTGAACGTTGCAATTTAAGTTTATTTTCAATAATAAAAATTGTTAAAATCTTGAAAAAAAAATCGCGTAAAACTAAATTTACCAGACTTAGTAACAAGGACCAAGTTCATCTCGGTGTAATTTAATTGGGTTATTAAATTTGAGAGAACTGTTAAAGAGAAGTTGGCACACAACATTTATTGTACTCTGCTTACTAACAATAAATTATGTAACAAACAGATTATGCTATTATAGTTTTATACAAAATTTTGGAATCACAGACGATGTGTACTTATAGACTTATTACTCTTTTTGTTTATTTTGAACCAACCGGCTGATTTTTCGGGATCCCTAGGCATGGAAACAGATCTAGATACGTCACGTTTTTCGCCGTTACTTCTATAGCTGCTTCCGCCGTTACCTAACGACTCCACAGACATACTTTTCGACGAGATTCTTCTGTCATCTCTATCTTTACTATATCTTGAATTATTCTCTTTCGGTTGTTTTTCCTTTTTCTTGTAGAGCGTCGAAGTGGATCCCTTCGTTAAGTCTTCTTTTGATTTCTTTAATATTATTTGGGAAGACACATTTTCTTTACTTCTCGATTTCCGGTTTAGCGTCGACGATTGATTTAGTCTTCTAGTTTCGTTTGCCTTCTTTTTGAGCGTCGACGAATTATCTTTACGGTTATTTCCATTTTTTGTAACTTTTTGTTCATATTTTCCATTCTTTATTGGCCTGGCTTGTTGGGAATAATCGATATCTATATTATCTTTGTGGTGCTTTGGTCGCCAAGGTGCTAAAACGGAAAACGACCGACTTAGCGTTTTAACTTGGGGACGAATGTTGGCCGAACCGTTCGATGTTAATTCTTCTCTTGACGCGGCTCTTCGACCAGCTCTCAAATAACCTGGTCCAGGTATGTCTCCAACTAAAACAAGATTCAAAAAACTCAAATTAACGATTTGTTTTATTATATGCTATATTTAGAAACTTTACCTGTTGCTGCATGTAGATACACCACATTTCTTTGCGATTGCTGACTGCTGTCGCCTTCGGTCGAACTTTCTACGGAACTGACATCGTTCCTTTTACGTCTATGATTTTCTTCTCTCCCTCGCGAAACTTCTCTAACATTTCTGTGACTTGGAGATGCAGGAGGTTTCAAACTTATTCTAGAGCCTTTAATATCTCGATCAGATTCCGATATATTTAACAACGATTTATGATTATTACTACTTCTAAATGGCGGCTCAAATTCAGGACTCTGTCTTTCCTCGGATATATTGTGCAAATCTCTAGTTGAGTGACTATGAACACTGCGATCCTGATGAGCAGAATTCGATAAAGATGAACGCGACTTAATATTAGGCTTATATCTAATGCTATCGTTCGATTCGATATCGGTATCGCCAAAGAAGCGAAGATTTTTAGTCGGAGTAGTTTTGTGTAAAGTTTCTTCCTCGCTCATAACTTCCTTTTCGTTCTAAAAAGGATACGGTGGATATTTAATAAAAGTATGTTTGCTGTAGTAAAAATTACCTTTTTCGCTTTTTTACGTGACAAGCGATCCAACGATTTAAACCAACTTCCATGAGATGTGGGTTTTTGATTTTGTTGAGGTTCTCGTGTAGGACTTGGGCTTGGCGTTGATAGACGTCGTCTGTAGTTATAGTCATAACCCTGAAATATATTAATTTAATTATTAAAAAAATAAATAACACAAAAACTGTATTTAAAATAGTTCTAGCACATGACAAAGATAATGTGGGTTTTGCTACATACAATTATTCAGCATATTATTATAATTTTTGTGTTATTGTGGTTCTATAGTTGTTTTGTTTCAATATTTTAATATACTTTTGTTATTATTATTAGATATAAGATTAAATTCTCATTTATTTCTGCATGCAAATATAATTATATATGAGCGATGGAATTTAATTTTAAATAATGAAAAAATCTTGGAAGCTTTATAGATAATAATTAATATCTTCAGCCAGTAAGAGCAACACAATAATTTATTAACAAAGTTTTAACTTAATTATTACTTCTAATAAAGGTGAAGAAGAAGAACTGTAAAAACGGTGTAAAAATTCAAAATTTCTTTACCAATCGAGATTGGGTATAAATGCATAACAATAACCAATTTCACTTATTGCATCCACTAAAGCGTGAAGCTATGTATAGCAAACGGAAATTGATTTTGAACCACTCTTCCTTATTTATTATTTAAATACTTTTTTCCTATAATTAGTTTCATATTGCCTACCTATTATTTTGCATTGCAATAACGCTTATTATTTGCGCAAGATAAAATTTTAAAATTGGAAGATATGAACTCAACATACACAAATGGACAGAATACTACTGTTCGTCGACGGTCAGAGGCTTAGGGCGAAAACGATACAATTAGTTTTGATATGTCCATGGGGAACAAAGAAATATTTTGCAAAATATATAGTAGCTTCCACTTTAAACTCTAAGCCCTGATACCCTATAATTAGAAGTATTATAGAAGTTGTGTAATGCTGCAAAGTAACAAGCGAAAAGCGAGGTCCCAAGCGAACCTTGCTACGAGCTTACTTACCAATTAGCATTGACAATATCATATTCAAATGTAACCTTTGATGAGATTGTATACAAAACGATCAATCAAAGATCTTTCTATGTTCTGGAATATAATTAAGGTTCTTAACCCACAGCGCCACAGCAGTCAAAAGTTTAGGTAAAGACAATTTTCATTTCAAGGTCTAAACTACTATCAAAGCTGTACTTGCCAGATGAGAGATGACAATATAAGAAAATCCATATGATGGTTGAAAATTCTTTTTAAAGTCAGCACCTTGACTTTGTATTGGTGAAAATCAAAAACCGAATTTCTGAATACTGTGCCCACTCAAGGACTCGAGTAGATAACGGATGTCAAGAAAAAAGAACGTGAGTGCTATTTGATGCTATAGTCGATAAACTTTATCGAATTATTTACATTTAAATTGTTCAGTTGCAATGGTTCATTATGCAAATTTGAGTATAAATTGACATTTAAAATTTCAATTTTGCATCTTAATATAAAAAGGTAAGTAGTTAACATTGAAATTGGTGAATATTAAAAATTCAACCCGATTAAATTAAACATAATCGACGAATCGGTCCAAGTAAAACAAAGAAATTGCAGTTGATTTTTCAATATCTTTTAATGGAATAAAATAATATTAAATAAATATTTAGAATAATCGTTAAAGCTAACAATAGATTGTTATAGTTAATTTGAAAGTTAATCAATTGATACGTGGTTTAGGTAGTGTAACTCGATATTAACCATATCAATATTTTAGAAAACCCAAAAAATGCACTAAACACTTTTCAGAACTAAAATGTTTAAAAGTTAGCACATGTAAAATACACTGTAAGTATTCGCAAACGTTTTCACCATACTATGGCATCATCAGGCGATGAATTAGTGATGAATTAGTGATGAACAATGAACTAATTCATCGCCTGATGATGCCATAGTATGGTGAAAACGTTTGCGAATACTTACAGTGTATTTTACATGTGCTAACTTTTAAACATTTTAGTTCTGAAAAGTGTTTAGTGCATTTTTTGGGTTTTCTAAAATATTGATATGGTTAATTTGAAAGTTAACTAAGTTATCGGATGATTAGTAAGCCCGAAGCTTCCGTTCGGGTCGGATACATGAAAAGAGCTATAACGAGTACGAAGAGGGTTATATTTATGAAGTGGATATGTGCGGCATTCTCTTTATCAGATGTGACCGCGACTTTGGAGTCGGTTGACCGGACGGCCTTCATGGGCCTTGTGGTCAGTTGGCAATTCTTGTAGTTTACACATCGTCAATGTCAATATGTTAATCTTGCCCACAGGATAATATTTGTCCTTTGCCCTGGCCAGAAGCTATTCTGGCGGCACTATAAGAGAAGCAGGAAGAGTTATCGGGTGCATTTTTTTGCACTTTTATCGAAAAGAAGCTCCGAAGTAATTGAACAGACTAGAAGTTCTTGCGATACATATTATGATGCTGCAGCTGCATTGCACATAAGAAGAAACAGATGTAAGCGGTAATTTTTCCCAATTAATTAAAGTTATAACGCTCATCGCTTGTTAGTTTTAGTAGTGAGGATCTAATGCGAAGATATGCTGAAGTTATGGGACGTTCTTCGGTATGCCGGACCCCACACGTGCAAAAGACGTTCTTTACTGCTATCATTTGAACCTCATACTCTCATTTGTATTATAAGATATGTTTTATGCCTTTCATTATCAGCTTCGGTGATGTTGCTTGCTGAACCGTAAAGCTCTGGAACTCTTGCGCGTTCAGTTCGATTAAAGAGAAACCGAAATCAATAGTAATGACGTTTAACGGAATATACTCTAGAATTAATGTTTCCAGTTTAAAAATTTTAACTAATAAAAAGTAATTTTTATTACTTATTGCTACTATAATACCTACTGCTTCTATACTACTACAATTTAATTTAAATTCTAATAGGTACTATATTAAAAATTTACGACAATAATTACTATAATCAACGTAATTTTTCTTTTGTTTAGCTCGAAGCTTACTATTAATATTTTCCTAATTACGTATCGGGATTTTTTAATTGATTTAATTGGATATGTTATGGCCGTAATTATTTTAGTGATCTACTGTGACATAATTTATAAGTTTGCTACGCCTATGAATGCTTGCAGTTCAGCTATTATGATAGCGGATTGATTACAATATTATTAAATACATAAATATTGTACTACCTACTAATATTATAACGAAGGAAATTAATATTTTAAATACATAGCTATGATTACTTTTAAAAAGGAAGTACTACAATAATATAATCAAATATATTGAAAAACATTTTTTTATTCTGTTTTACCGGTTTCGGTTTTTCAGCATCGTCAGATTCAACAATTCTGAATATGTGCAAATATTTAACAGGGTTCCCACTCGTTTGGAAAATCTTGAAAAGTCAGGGAAATTAAATTTTCAGCCAGGAAAAGAAATTTTTAAATAAAAAATAAAAATTTTTGATTTTAAAATTAAGATTTTTTTATATTTTTAACAGACTTCTTCGATGTGACAATTCTAAAAAAGTGAAATCGGTAATTCAAAATAAAATAAATAATATTACATCAGCCATTACGGTTTTAATGGGAAAATAAAGAAATTTAATTTAATAAAATATATGATGGTCTAAAAAGGAAAATTTGAACAAACAAAAGCAGTGCCTGTACAAAATCCTGAAATAAGGCCATTTGAATCGGGCGAAGCCGGATACCAAAGCTAGTATAGTAAATGACAATATGCGGTCTCTGAAAGCAGAATTGTAAAAAATTGTGATTTTAAAAAAATGCTAGCAGTTCAAATAAAAATTCATGTTTTTGGACTTAAAAGTTCTAAGATGGAGACCTTTTTTTCTTTTTTTATTCAAATTAAAACCATTATAAAACCTCTCAGGGTCCGTAAGAGCCCCCTAAACCTTGCCGGCCCGGGGACAATTGCCCCCCGGTAGTTATGGTTCTTTAATAATACAGTTGCAGTAAAATTCAAATTTATAATATTCAGATAATTTAACGAAATCCTAACATAAAATCTTCCTTTATAGTCTACACCCAAACGACCAATAAATTGGTTTATTATGGCAGTGAAATAAATTACATTAATCTTAAAAACTGTATTTCGGCTTTATATGCATATTTTTGATATTAAAATTTATATGTACTTTAATAAAATAAAAAAAGATTTAAATGCAGGGGCAATGTATTATACACGGTGTTTCGCAATTGCACAAAATAAATTTACGACAAATAATTGCCACTTAAAATGTAAAAAATGGAATTTCTTTCTTACAGTACTAAATATTATAAGTTGAAATTATGAAATTACGTTCAAGTATGTGTGGCATTAACCTGTTGTGTATTTGCTCACCTTTTTCTTTAAATGCAGTGCAACTGCGTATGATAAATTTTCAGTATGTCAGATTCCTTCTGTCGGTAACTTGAAACGAAAGAACTTGAACGAATTTTTTTACATAATCCAATACAGTTAGGTTATTTTAACTCAATGTTTTATTTTATTTTGTTAATGAACCAATAAATTTAAAATGGCTATCATTACGAGAATGGCCAATAAAAAAATTTAAATCCTCTGGTCAACTTCGTAGCGAGTGGCATTAAGCGTAATGCAACGCAGCCGGTTTCGAATTAACCGATTTAAATTTTCACCCAGGGGATGATTAACTCTGCCACTTTCATGTTAGATTTTTATCTCGAGTAATTAATATTTTCTTCTTTAATTAATAATGTTTAATTGCTTCTGCTGTCGTATCTTCGGGCAAAATAAAGTTATTAATTGTTGACATAAAAGAAATTTATTAACTTAACACAACGAGAGCGATTCTATATATTACTTTATTATGTATAGCAATAACAGACATACGGTACTTGCATAATTTCGAGCATAGGTTCATAGTAATATATAGAAAAATTGTGTTTGGTAAAGAGATTGTCTAAAACATAAAGTAATCTAGTTTAATTTCACTCTTTGTGTGTACAAAACAGAAAAGAACAATCGAATGTTGTAATGAAGTAAACGAATCCTTCATTTGATCCTGTTATGGATATACCGAGATTCCTGTACATTGCTTATAAAATTTACTTACAAAAATTGTAATTGAAACCGATTGTGTCATTGCGAATTTTTTGTTACCGTGGGAAATTACTAAAAGGTACTTCAAAATCGATTGATATTTATTTTATAGAGAATCGCGTTTGACGTAGTTGAACACACAATAATGGGTTCATTGTTTGCTCGTCGATTGTGAAGACAAAAATTGAATTTTCTAATCGAGAGTGTTAACGATTTTCTTCTGATGCAGTTCTTTTTTTTTAAATTCCTTTGATGAAATGTGTAGAATTACTATTATCTATGCAAATTTTACTTTTACGTAAATTCGCTAATTGGAAAAATATACAGGAAAGATAATTAGAGGATAAAAACACTCTCGGCGCCAAATGGCGTTGGTGAAATGAGTCACCTCGCCCCCTCATCAAGGACCTGTATGACCGACATGTAGAGACTCAACTTGTTCATCCATATAAGGTGCTCCAGACCTAGGCCACATTATGACGTAACTTGTTTCCATTGATGGTGATATGGTCAATATTTTCTGAATTGATGAGTTTATAAACAAGATAGTAAAAGAAAGAAGCTATGGAAATAAAATTGCATGCAGTCTTTGCGTAATTCTTCTTAAAATCGATGGCTAATCAATTGTCGTATAGCACTCGACACCGCCTAGTATGGTTGCACACTTGCAGTCTTGTTAACAGATTTAAGAATCTATAGAACTCGTGAGAATGTAATAATCTGTTCTTATCGAAGATATTGTAAAGTATCAGGCGCACTCTGAGAATTTAGCCTTGTAATTGAGGTTAGCTGATTTAGTGTTGAACGAAACCAAGACATCTAACAGCTAACGTATATAAAGACAACATTCTTATAGGACTAACTACGAAATGCGGTTTATTTGTTACATTGCCTTTCTCCACTTAAATGGTATCATCGTTATAAACTTTCGCAGGTACGATAAACCGCGAATAACCACAATCAAAAAGAGTAATTTGTAATTTCAATGAATCCACTTATAAGTCTTCACTGGAAATGTTTTAGACCATTATCTCGTGGTTATGTGGGCAAGCGGGTGCAAAAGCTTTGGTCGTTCACTGCAAGGATTTCGAAAAGAAGAGCAGATATATAGAGAAAGTTATTCAACATTGCTATATAGGTACTAGAAAGCGATAAACGAGATAAATAATTGACTGAAAACAGTTTATCGCAATTATTTAAAATAAATTGTTGATTTTGTTAAACTTTACCAACTTAATTAAAAGTTACTACTATACAATGAGCAATTTACTTTCCTTAAATTCGAATTGTGTAACGGACCTGTAACGTGATAAATAAATTACAGATACTCTAAATTATATTGGCCAAGGACGAATTCTTTACTATGACTTTCTAGTTATTGGTTTATATATCGGTGTAATATAGTAAACAACAATAGAGATTTAACAGGTGCGTTATTTGGAATAATAAAAAAGTACAAATAGTATCGTCAATGGTTTGTCGAGATTCGAGATGGCTACGTTAGATTTACGACCATATGGCAAGTGAATTACATAAGACACGTCCTTGTCTCAGTTCTCAACACACCATTGCACTTAAATATGTAATTCGTTTTGATGAATTTGATTGCAAAATTGGCAAACGGTAACATGTAGTAGATTTTGCCGGCAATCGAAATAAAAAAACAATGTGTCCAGTTTTTGGCTACTGCTATTTCTACAAATATGAACGAAAAGCACAAAGGCTGAAGATGCATGGCTTTCGGTTTATTAAGTCATCAAAGAAATTTTAATTAGCCTTTCGTGTTATATGCACTAGACTTTTTGTATGGTTAATTAGATGCTTACGACACATCGAGAAAATGAATTACGATCTATCTTGACAAAAATGTATTAATTAGCACCGTAGTGCAATGATGTTACTATTTTTTTATGTTGACCAATTTCATCAATTAATTGCAAGATTAAGTATAATGCATTATAATAAAAATGTTGCGTATGTTCATGATAATTATGCACAGTTATTATACGTACATACATAATATAAGAAAACTGACGTTGGATGTGTTCTATGATGGCATATAATTACACGATTTTTTAACCCGAGATTACCTACATACTTTCTAATTGTGTTATAAATAATATTGATTGACGTAAGTTAATTAAACTTATTACTACGACAGAAAAGAGATTAACTTGTATGACTTAATTCTAATAAGACACGAAACGACCAAGTAGCAAAATCGTGATTTAGTAGATGCAGTTTCAAACCCATAAATAGAAAAACCATTTAAGTTGACAAAAATCAGTATTCAAGGTAATCGAGATATTTAAGATGGGATCAAAAACAAAACTATTCATTATAGGTCGCCTTTTTGCACGTGTTCAATTTATTGCATTATGTTGATATATAATCTAATCATTTTAATTAAATTCTATCAAAAACTATAATTTCTTCTTACCGTTTTCACGTTATGAATATTTTTCTTAGTTACGATTTCTTCCAAATTTTCCCTGCTGCCTTTGTATTCCGTGTATCGTGCTCGCAAATTTGACTCAGGTACCATAGATCGGTCCTTTCCATTTTTATTTTTCTTATTTGGGTCTCGCGTGAAGAGCTGCTTTACCTAAAAAAATTACACCAATAAAAACAATAATTTACAGCTGGCACTATGCAAACATACTTTTTCAAGACTGCTCAATTTTGCTGGTTTTGTTGGCTTTGGTGGTTTTTTATCAGTTTTCTTTTTTATTGCTGACCTGTCGGAATTCACATCTTTATCTATCCTGGGATCGTAATGGGAACCGTCATCTATGCTCCGTTCTCTCGGCGTATACTCGTGTTTTGAATATTTAGTTTTATATTCTCTCTTCATTTTGTAATCCCCATTCTCTGCATTTCTTTGTACATTATCCCTATCTTCCCTATAACTCTTGTCGGAATCGTAATCTCTTTTGGACCTTCTATTATTTATATTATCTTCGGTATGCTGTCGTTCGCTCGCAATTAACAGCGAACTCGCAAAACCTTCGTCTTCGCTTTCGTTATAATTTTCGTTCCTCTGAGTCGAAGATCTAGGCGTCCTGTCGCGGTTAAAATCATTTTCAATTCCCGAATCGCCCAATTTATCCTTACGCTCGCTATCGTTCCTTTCAAAATATCTTTCTGAATAATAGTTTGAAGAATTTTCGCCCCCAACGTTTTGCTTATCCCTCTTTAGGGAATCGTGATAAGTTTCCTGATATTTATCGTGATCGTTATATTTGTAAGTATTATCGTAATGTCTTTGGACGATTTCTGGATTTGACTTGTAGTGTTGCTTATCTTTTTCGAGTTTTTGTTTATCGTTTTTCGATTTATATTTGCTTGATTGAGAGTACTTGTACTCATGACTAGCTTCCACACGTTTCGAATTATTTTCAGGAGACGATCTGTAATCGACCACTGGCGAATGAAAACTCTTGGGTTCGTTTTCGTAAGAACGATACCCGTTGGATTTATATCGATTATTTTCGTTTTCGTTAATATTTTTTCTTTCGCGCGATTCGGTAAAGTATCGTTCACCATTTTTTCCAGTTTTAATCTCACTTGCATACGTCTCTATGTATCCCACCGGACTCGTCGATCCGTTTCGATAATGTTTGGACGTTTCCGAAATGTATTGAGTATTATTATAAGGAGATCCATTGGCAGGAGGCGATTGTCTAAAATTTTTGTCTACCAATCTTCTGTTTATTCTCGATTCCAATAGATCTCGACGGGCGCTTAAATCGGTACGTCCCGCATTGATATTGTACTTTGGAGTTATTAAATCTTCTTCGTGCGGTTCTGTTAAACTTTCGCGACGTTTCGAATCCATACCGTCGCCTCGACCACGAGAAGAACTATCAATAAAAATATTATGCTCTGTTTTCGTATATTTATTGTTATACCCGTTGACGTGACCATTACTTTTGAAATTAGGCGCTATAGGAAACTCGTCGGTGAAATGGTTCGTGTTTTTGTACGAATTACTGTAAGAATAATTGTTTTTTTCGTTTTTAAATTGTTCGTCACCAAAGTGCGTAAAAGATTTTCCAAAACTTGAATTTTCTTCGTTGCCTAAACCCTCATCGGAATCAGAATGTGGCATGTGTCGTCGACCATTAGTGTAAGTTGTGTGCACTGTTTGTTTCGTAGTACCCGAATTATTTAAACCACTTTTATCACAAACGACGTGAGCATAAATTACTGGGCTACTAGGACTGACGGGACTTTTGGAATTTCTTTCCGGACTATGACCTCGAGTGTAAGAAAATGGTTGATTATTGTTATGTTGTACTGCTGGATTTGGGGTAATTAAAATAGCAGATTTTGGCGGCGGAGATGAACTTGTGTCACTATTCAATATTTTTACCATATTATCTACTGCATATCCACGAGTTAGCGGAAGTTTCTTAATTGGTTTTTGACTACTGTGCATCATTATTGGGGACTTGTTCCCTTGTTGAAGATCTTCGACAATTTCTTTAATTTTAGGTTCTAAATTGATAGGTTTCGGCAGATTCTTCGAGATAATAAGATTTTCCTGGTCGTTTTTCAATAAATTTGTTTTGTTTTTCAAATTTTTAGCTTTTTCTTTTTTATTTCCCAATAATTTTATCTTTGACAGTTTACCGCTATAAAATTTATATTTATCTTTATTTTTTGTAATCTTTTTTGCTTTATCAACATCTATAATAACAATTTCGGGTCTTTTTTTCTCATTCTCTGGAACATTAACTTTAATTCCTGTTTCGTGAAATAAAGCGCTATCAACTTCATCGATATATTCTTTTAATTTTTGGGTAACACTCTCGTTTTGGTTATCCTTTTTCAAGCTTTTGGAACGTTTGTTATTTTTATCCACATGTTCGTCTATGTTATCGGAAATGTTTTCTTTATTATTGTGAGAAAAGTAATCTTCACTTTGTATAACTTCGATTATCGGAGATAGTTGTTTCTTTCCTTTTACGTTGGGCGAAACTTCATTGGTATCGGTCTCGGAGTCACATATTGCTTTGGATTTTAAATTTGATGCATCACTAACACTGCGTTTTAAATTAGACTTTTTCGAAGGTTCTGACGATTCTTTTTCGGTTTTTTTAAATATGTTAAATATAGAAGGTTTTTGATGTTTGTCCGACTTGGGATAATGTATAAATGTGCGAGGGGGCTTTCTCGGGGGATTTGTTGTTACGCCCAATTCTTCACTTTTTCTTCTTCTACTCCTTCTGCTGATCGACGATTGGGGCGAATCTATGTTAACCCCATGCTTTTTTCGAACGGGCAAGGTGTAAAACTTTCTCGGATGTTTTCCTAAAATAAAAAAAAATTAATTTTCTTAATTTCTACGACGCATTGTAAATGATTTACTAACTAGGAGTTGTGGCCTTTACCGAATTTACACTTTATTTCCAAGAATTACCGAGTGGTTAACATGAGCTTAAAAATTATGAGGTCTTAATTTTCAATTTAGCCAATCGACTACCTTGAAACTTCAACTCTAATTCTCTGTGATATTTAGATTACCACGAACTTGAACTAATAATTTAATATGCAGATATTGTTGCTCTAGTTTTTAACGAAAGGAATTTTTAGGAAAACGTTATTTTAGCTGAAAAGGACAGTCATTAATTGGCAATAACAATAATTGTATTAAGGTTTTTTTAATAAAAAATATGAATAATTATTGGAAATGCGCTATACGTGTACGAATGACAAAAGACTGGCTCACCTTGCAAATTATTAATAGTTAAAAATTTCCAGCAGGATACTAAGTTAGAAAACTTACCTCGATTGTGTGATAAATTGTCTATTTTATCAACTTGATCTAAAACTCGAGCAGCTTCTTCGGCAAGTTTTTGTTTTGATTTCGATAATCGCGCTTTTCGAACCGGGGAAGGAAGGAGATGGCCTGCGCCGTCTCCAATTAGCGCTCCGACAACTCGAGGAGGTGATTCGTTAGGCACTAAAATAAAATACAAAAATGTACAATCTCATAAAGACCAAAACAAAAGACTACTAAACAGCCATCACCAGTATTTCTGAGATTCATTATACATAATAGATCTGATGTTATTAGTAATTCAATATTACTCCAAACTTTGTTAATTATGTAATACCACTAGAAGATATATATCCCGTGTTAACATAGGCCAATTAAAGTTTAGTGGTCGTAAAATAAAAAAATATTGTGTATTGCGATCCATAATTTTAAAGTTTGAACAGGTTGTTGAATCTAGTTTAAACTAGGAATATGTGTAGGTCTAGACGGATATTTTGTAAACCTTATATGGACATCATTAAGTTGGTTGCTTCGGGGAAAGATTTGTTCTTCCCCAAAAAGCTTGGCAAGCATTTAAATTGCAAAATTTATGTTCACATAATTTGGAAATACATATTACAGAATAGTATAATAAATAATAGTCTTAATATTTGATTTAGAATGATGTAATATGTATGTAAATATGCGTAGATATATAATTTGCTATTAAAAGTGTTGACTATACCAATGTATAATATTAAGTATTTATGATGTATGACAATTTTCAGCAGGTACAAATTGAATTATTTGTATGTAAGCAAATAATTTGGGCTTTTAGAAAAAGTAAAATTATTTGATTATGTTTAAATGAATATATTCAATAATAAAAATTTAATGCGATTTTAAAAATAAAAGTTGTCTTCAAAGGACACCGGATATACAAGCTTCATAAAAATAAAAATCAATATTTGACTTTTTTAAATTTGTTTTATTACCTTGGTTCTGACGTCTTTATTGTTGAACATTAAATTTTTATGCTTTTACAACTTTTTGTACCCAAATGGTTTTTATTAATTCAATATGGTTTGATATTGAAAATTACTGTTACCGCACTCGTATTATGTAAAATAAAAAAAAAATAAAGAGACAACTTACACTCACTTTAATGAACAATTTTACTAAAAACAACACCGTTAATAAACTCACAGTAAGCACCAATTAAAATTTCCTAATTAACCTGCTGCGAATAAACTTAAAAACCAGTTGCACACTGTCAACTTCTATTACCGAAAACAACTAATATGTAAAAATAGCACTCCGATCAGGATTTAAGTTTACCTTGACAATTTTTGGTATAAAAGTTGATCGAATGCAAGATCGACAATGCAGCACTCCGGTCAATATGTTTTTGATTTCTTTCTGTATAACATCTACGCAAATAATCCTAAAGCTTTTAGTTAAGCATTTTTGCGGTAAAAAGGAAAATCGTAGGTGTTAAGGTGTTGATTATGCGCAAGCAGAACGACATTTAAATAAACTAAAAATGTTCCTTAATTCTACTCCGCCCACAAAAAATCTATAATCAACTCCCTCGGATCTCAATAATTTTTGTAAAATGAAATAAAGAAAATGACCAAATTTATCCGACAGTAATCAAAGCTTCTTGTTATAACCAAATTAAAAAAGCAAAACAGTTATTATAGGTTTGGGATTCTTTTCTTACGTATCGTTGAAGTCTCCGAGTTATCGAAAATTATCGTTGCTGCTTAACACTCTTACTTTCGAAGGTTAACCAACTTTTAGAGTAGTCTAACCTTTATTTGATAGTAGAAGATCGTTTGATAAGGACAGTAAAGTCAATGTAAATTATTTTTGTTGAACATTCTTCATAAAAAAACGTAAAATTTAAGTTCAAGCTTAATGAAAATTTATTGCTCAAGTATTTTAGTTTAACTCAACACCTACCGTTTTTATTATTCGATAAGAAGGCAGATAATTTTGTTTTCCAAATAAGTTGAAAATGTCCGTTCAACTCCAATTTTTATAAAAGTTTGTACCTAATCTACATGCAAATTTTAACGAACTTGGATGTTAAAATCAAATAGTGGATATCTATTTTGTTTATTTTTTAGGTGGGACTGTTAAATAATTTTAGTCAAACGTAATAATGCATTCCATCGGGCAATTTAAAACTTACGTAATTTTGGAATTACAAACACAATGCTAATTTTATAATTTTTGCTATTAGTACGTTACGTAAAATATAATTAGTTAATCATAAATAATTATTGATTGACACTTAAAAAAATCAAAAATTGTACAGTACTTGAAAACAGTAACGCAAATTATGATAAATTTAATTTGCAATTCTAATAGATTGTTTATTGTAATCATGGTAATAAGCATCCTTTGAATGTTAGTGGGTTGACAAAATAAACCAATAAACATAATATTTTTAGAACAATTTATAAATAAAAATTACAGCAAATGTGACTTCATTATTCTAATTATTTACTATTAAATGGACAATTGTAGTTTTTCTTTGAATAGTTTATTGATGCAAATCGAATTTTTAAGGCGAACCAGCGCAGCGTTAGCAATGCCTATAGAAATAATACAGGGTAAATTTAGGAATAAGAATATAGAAAAAGCAACAGAAGACCTATCTATTTAATCATAATTATTATAATCTTTAGTGAGTAATATTGATTTTTACTAAGCTGACTACCTATATACGACATAAATTAAGAGCACTAAAAAAAAACACATGAAATCGGCTATATAGTTTTAGAGTAATTTATACAAGTTATACCCTAAGGAGTATTAAAATAGATTATATAAATATCTGTTTGTTTGAAAAGTTTGTTTAAATTATTAATAACAGAAACTTAAATGTATATTGTTGTTTTAAATATCTCAAGTGTAAGTCCTGTAAAACCCGGATACATTTTTGAAAGTTTGTGGTACTTGCTTCACGCAATCTTTGAAATTTTCAATTATTCATCGAAATATTTGAAATTAAACGTATTAAATGTTAATAAAAGCAAGAAACCATGCAATTGGCCAATTTCACCATATGCATGCTGATGCTGTAGAGCTTGTGCTCTTAATTTTATTAGTTACTACATGAATTGAATCTAAATTTTAAAGCTTGGTGTTTACTTATTTTATGATTTTTCTTTAAAACAAAAATTGGTTTACTGAAGATATGGGGGCGTCCATTAATTAAATGACGTGAATTTGGCGAAATGTTAAAAATCACTACAATTTTGTAGAATCTCATGTGCTACAATAAATTATTGTAACATTAAAAACTTCAATACAACAAACTAAACCAAATAATATAATAAAAATTATATTTGTTTTGAAATTTATTTATGATTTATTTATTTGATTTAACTTGTTTTATTGAAGTTTTTAATGTTATTTATTCTCACAAGTTAAGATTTCTATATTTACAATTATTATTGTAGTAAAAATTATTGCTTTCCATTTTTTCAGTGTATTATGTTTTGTAGGGTCTTAATGCCGGCCAATTAGATGCCGGTTGAACGCGAATTTTCTGTACTTAATTTTTTCACTGCTGTTTATATTATATTCTCGAATATAAATTATTAACTATCCAACGTTGGGTATCAGCCTCTTTAGTGCTCTTAAGCAAATATCTTAACACACTGAGACTTGTCGACAACCCTAGATGTTGGGGATGGAACAGAGCAGACGGGGGAGCCGCTACATCGGAAGCAAGCTAATGGGCCCGATTTTAGTGTCCTAAGTACTCGTAGGGATTCTTTTCTGTCTTTCTACATAAAACCCAAAATTCTGCTTCCTTCTCTATCACATACGTTTTCTCAGCACTAAGATTGAGTAACTCTACAGATAATTTTTGAGAAAGGCATTTAGACCCAACGGTTGCCTACACCCTGTTTGAAAATTTGTTTTTTATACCTTGACAACGAAATATATTAAGTATGCTATAATACCCTAGGGCGTATAAATCATAATGCCCTCTTATTATGCCCTCTCATCGCAATTATATACACAAGTCACGGCAAACTAGGAAATTTAGCAAATTTAAATTCAAAATTTATAAATTTTCTGAAATTCAAATGCAGTGTAATATAAAACGTTGTATGCAACACGGGCATTATGCCCTCGACATAAACATCGTCATAATGCCCTTGATACATAAATAACTATTTTGTCTACATTTTAATACTATAATAAAATGATGTTGAAACTTTAAAATAATGTGATTATTTTTTCACCTATAAAAAAATTACCAAAAAATGACTCTTATTTACAGGCGTCTAAATGGATTTCTCCCCTTAATTACAATTTCCTTGCTAAATCTTATTTATTTGTATTATTATTATGATTATTATTAAATAAAAAGCATAGTCTAACCTATAACGTAATTTAAATTTTTGATCACCATATAATAAATACGAAACGGTTTCTTCCATAGGAAATAACCCTGAATAAACAACTTGCATTTCTTCTTCATCGCCGCTTATTGAAATATCAGAATCAGATAAGTCGGACATTTCTTAAAAAAAGTCGTTTAAAACCATGATAGGAAAAATAAAAAGTTCAAAATAACGTGGACATATTTTTTTTAACCTGTATTAGTTAACATATTATGTTACTTCTAATCATTGATTAAATTTTGAATGGGTTTCAGAGACTAGCTGAAATCTATAATTAGTTAATCTCTGATTATGCGTTCAAATATTAGGTTGGTACACTTACTTCACCTTAGACGTCAACTTCATAGTACAAATTTGACATAAACATGACAGTTTGTAAATTATTCATTCTGTGATGACTGATAACAATCAACAAAATGTTAACGAACAAGAAAAAGTAAGGTTAAAAATTTAAAGCACGAAAGTTACAAAATTTAATTTCTTAAAATATAAATTGAAAAGAAAATTATATGAAATAATAGTAAAAATTAAAATTTTCCAAAAAGCATTTTCGTTTTATAAACAAAACTCATTTTTGCGATCTGATTTCGTTGACAATAGTAGTTGTGTTTCACCCAGAGGAAACAGTTTCCGGAAACTGAAAACTCCCAGTACCGCCATTCTATCTCCTGGTACCGTCAACAAACCTGAATTTGTCAGCAGCTTTATTTTTAACCATAAAAATGTATAAATGTAATTGTTGATTTTTTAGGTTTACTTTACTCTCCATTTGAGGAAAAGTTATATCTTTACCTCAGGAGTAGAGTTCATTTACTTCCTGAAGTGAATTTCCGACCTCAAACTTCAGTCAGCAAAGATCTCGTCAGAGAGAAAATTACCCACTTTGTTTCCTAACCAAGCAATATATTTCGTACTGGAAACTTGCATCCGAAAAATTTAATTCTAATAAAAATTTCAAAATTCAATATTTTTTTCAAAAAAGATCAATATAAAATAGTTTTTTTTTATTACATTAAAATTATTTTAAATTTTCCCTAAATGAGTGGGATATTTCTTAAAAAAACTTGTTTAAAAAGTTCAGCACGACAGTTATGCAAGTACTAAATCATTAGTTATATCGTCTTAATTACTAGATAACCATTTGTTAAATATTTTGGGAATCTAACTTGTGTTAAGGTCTAATTATCGTCTGTGCAACCCAAATTGTTACTTAACATCAGATTTAATCATTGATTATACTAATCATTAATTAAATACTATATTGATGTTTGTGCAACCCAATTCTGAGTTAATCAATGATTAACTTGCTAATCAATGATTAAATTGCTTAATTATTTTCTGTGAAACCGGGCATTAGACATTTTGATATTAAGATTTTGTTTCTATTCTACTTGATATTTTTTACTTGATATTTTTTTCAATATTTTAAGGTTTAATGGATTAACTAGTATGTCCAAATTGGAAACAAGTGAAACACTAATGCCCAGTTTCACCAACTTTCGTCAAGGCATTTGATCAACGTCAAATCTATTTTAACCAATTATGAAACAGATTTTCGTGAGTTAACGAACGTCAAATCATTTGACGTTGATCAAATGTCTTGACGAATGTTGGTGAAACCGGCCATTAGTATCTCCTCTCTAGGACTACTAAGGTTTACTAATGGAGGCCCTTAATTGTGACGGTTACTTTTTGAGCAGTGTTTTTTTAAATCACCATAGGAGTTTTTTTATGTTAAGGGGGTATTCTAGTCTAGAGGCATGATTTTCGGGCGATTTTTGAAGCCCTGTACAAACGAAACAAACCATATTTTTACTATGCATGTTTTTATCATTTGTTTATTCATATTTTAAGATTACATAAAAAATTAACCAAAGAAAAAAACTCTAAATTTACAAAGTTATGAGCTGGCAAAGTGGGAGTCCAAAGAAAAGGGTGTCCTGGTGTGCACGATATCTCAAGTTCTAATAAACCGATTTATTTGAAATTTTGGTGTGAATGTTTTTTATAGATGCTGCTATAGCGTGAACTATGGAAAAGTAAAACAAAATTTTTTTTTACAAAATGGCGACCGTATGAAGAAAAAAAAATGGTTTTGCATGCTTAACAAATCCGAATTTTTCAAAAATAGTAAAATTCAAAATTTTGACTTCACCGTAGTTCATGCGATAGAGGAATGTATAAAAAACATTCACACCAAATTTCAAATAAATCGGTTCATTTGAACTTGAGATATAGTGCACACCAGTTTTTTCTAGACCTCCCACTTTGCAACCTCATAACTTTCTGAATTTTGAGTTTCTTTTTTCGGTTAATTTTTTATGTAATCTTAAAATATCAATAAACAAATGGTAAAAAAGTGGATAGTAAAAATATGTTTTGTTTCGTTTGTACAAGGCTTCAAAAACCGCCCAAAAATTCATGCGTCTAGACTAGAATACCCCCTTAAATCATGAGAATAAGAAATAAATTTGTACATTATCCGTTTTGGACTACGTATGTACATTGACGTATTTTAATTGTTAGCTGTGCATTTATTAAATATTTTGTATAAAACAAATAAATATTGTTTTATTTTAAAAACTGCAATTTTATTTGACGAGGAAAATGTTTTACTTCCGGCCTTGCTGTGAGAAATTAGAGGAAGCAATAAAATTGGTAAGACGTAGCTCTGAATAATGTAAAAATAAATAGAATTAAATTGTTAATAAAATAAGTGTTAATAAAACTTAAAATAATCAAGAATTATTACTAAAACATTCATAAAATAAAAATTTTAATTTTAAACTGCGATTGTTTATTTCTATTTTGGAGGTATGGTTTTGCGCACATGTAGTGGAGATGTGTTTGAATTCATTACGTAAAGTTATCCAAAAAAATTTTAAAATTATAAATTAAAACTTTGGGACTACTCCAATATATGTATAAGGGTGGAACATAGCAATATATAGGGTTTTGTGTTTTTTTACCCCAAATGAGACATAAACCGATTGCGATTGGACAGTTGTTACGTGCGTAAACTTGGTTCCCCCTTTTTCAAGAAATTAATTTTTTTTGTTCTGGATTATTTTTCATTTGTTCTGAATTGTTGAACAATTTATCGAGAACAATAAAAGTTCGCAAAAAAAATGTTTTTTGTGATTTTTTCGATATTTTTTTACAAAATCAAAAAAAAATAGCAGAAAAATTGATTTAAAAAAGAGAAGTCAAGTTCACTCACTTGCAGTTGTTTAATTTTTTCTGCAAAATTCAAGATGATTTTAAATCAACAGATCTACTGATCAGAAGTTAATGAATCCTTTCTCGTTGCAATCAAATATGAACTTTTAACGAAAAAAATGTTAAAAGTTGTTCAATTAACACCAATAATATCGTCGCACAAATCATGCGTTTTAATTAATTTTGCAGTAATGTACGTTTAATTTGGATGGCGTTCACACTTGTTAATATTATGTATGTTAATTACACCAGTTTTAAACGTGAGAACAAAAATATGGCAAGCTCGTATTACCAACTGATGTAAGATGCAGCATACTTGTCGTTTTCACACTATTGCTAATTTAATTTATTACTTCGGAAAATTACAAGTTTTTATTTTTTTTTATTTTGTAATGTATAATATGGCAGCAAAATACCCATCTCTTAAAAGCTTATGTATTCAGAAGATGTATTATCTATTTCAATTAATAATTGTAAAATTATAATGCAACAATGGTATTATATAATTATGTAGTCAATTATTAATTTATTAAAGATATGCTGCCTGCTGCATCTTTTATCAGCTACTTAAAAAAACTTGTAAGTGTGATGCATTATTCGCCCTCAGATGCAAATTTTTGCAACAGGTATTACAAACTAACATGTTAGTGATTTGATTATTTCATAAATTACTTCGATACTGAATAATAAAATAGATATATCATTAAAATGTCTCATCATTACAAAAAAACTTTTGAACCGAAAAGTTCTGTAGTTTTTCAAAAATTTCCTCAACCGCTTTTCAATGTTGAAATAAAAATGAAATGAACGTTACCGGCAACGTATAAGATTACTGTTAATAAATAATAAAACAAGCACTTCATTAAATGAAAATGCATAAAATTAAATGGCACCATACGTATAACTTAACTATTCAGAAACATACGAGTAAAATTACGTATAAAGTTACATAAGTATCTAAAACAAGTCTTTCAGGGCAATTAATCAATAAATAAAGCGATAAAATATAATTATATGCAAACAGCAGTACTTGAAGGAAGTGTAAACTGAAGTTTAACATCCGTTACATGTTTCAAGAGAAATAAACTTTTCCAGAAAATAATAGCAAAATATCATGATTTTTTGGGAGTTGAAAGAAGGAACAAGACTACAAGAAGTAAAAATGAAACAGAAGGGAATTTTTTTGCCATAATTGAAGTGTCTTTGCTCTATGCTGTGATAAAATGCTGAAGTGCATCTTACTTTTGCACAACCTGCGAGTAAAATCAGAAAAATAATTATGACACCAGGAAATAATCGATTATTTCGCAGTATCGGAGTGTTGCAAACATGAAGACAATCGGAATTTATTGTTACATATTAATTACGGCTTTGGGTAATTGATAATCAACCTTCAAACGGACACACAAATAAAAGTGATATTAAATTTACTGTGCTAAAACATTAGTTATGCAGTTTTTTATTTGTTACATTCCTTTAAAGGTCGCAGTACGGTTTTTGTATGATATAAATTTTAGAAATAGCGAAAGGTTTCAATAATTGACACACCTGCTTTATTCTTGCCATGTTACATTATTTTTTCTACGGTTTTGAAATATTACATAATTAAATTTCGTTAAAAAAAATTTTTGTTCTCAAAATTTTAAGAACACATAATTCATTGACGCAAAAGAGAAAATATTGATTTCGTACATGGTTTAGGCAAGAAATGTATTTTACGGTTGTCATAATATTATAGAAGCCATAAAAATTTTGCAGCCGATTATTTATGGAAACATTCCAAAATCGAACGTTTGCCATTATGAAGAGTGCAAAATATAAATTTGAAAATGCATCAAGGTAAGGCACACCTAATAAAGCGAATTCCATTATTGAGAATATCCTCGCTCTTTTGTTAAACCATGTAAAAGATTATTGCAAAAAATGTCGAAACATAATTTACACGGGTTTAGTAAATCAGATCTAACGTTTATATATTTCAAAATCGATTTTGTAATAAACATTTTTGTTTGCTCAGCTATGGATTTGTATAGACCATCACACTTTGAGTAATCAAAATCCAATTATCTAAATTTGCTGACCCCCCAACCTGTTTAAACAATGGAAAATCATTTAACCTTATTGTAAAATTAATGCAGTTGAAATAATCCATATTGGAGTGGTCATACGTAGCGGTCAACCTACATTACAATAAGTTTGTACTAATTTCAGACAGACTGTTTTTTCAACACACTTGAGATTCTGATTAAAATGTATCTTTTCGAGTTCATAAAACGGATGTTTCTCTTAAAGCGATGCTAATATTGATCAATTATTAAGTACGAGTATTATTGTGGGAAGTGCATGAAAACCTGTATGCCAATGTCGCCAAAAAAGTCTTTATTTAAGCAAGTTTATTATAGGACACCTGTATGTCGTGGGCGATTGTCTTAAAAACCTGTACAATATATGCAATTCCTTTTTCGAGTAAACCATTTAACCACAAATTTACAAAGGCTGATAGAACGTTACATATTGCCTAAATAAGATTTCCAGTTTTTACTTCGGTAACGTCAATAAAAGTCCTTTTTAATGCAGTGATTTAATGCATTTTGGCAAATAAAAAGTTGAAGCGTATTAAATCGATTTAGCAACAAAATAATACATACATAAAACGACAATAAATCAATAAATCATAGAATAAAAAAGTTTTTATTGTTGTATTGAATGTGATTGTTGTGTTTTGCCTTGAATTTCATAATATAATTAAAACTAAATGAGGTGTTAATGGAACGACCCTTTTCAACATATACTTTCATAGATAATTTTATTATATACAATGAAAAACCTCAGGTTCAAACTACATTAATTTTTTATAATCGCATCAGCATGCTTCTTTGTCGCTGTTCCAGCTGTATATTTTATGCTACCAATAAAGCAATATGCAGGCACTTACCACTTAGTACGTGTATTTTACGATTTGCAAAATGTTATATAAAATACTTTTGGCAACTACATTAAATTAAAACCCGGCAGTGTATTGGCACGATCATGATGCATGATTTTGGGTAAAAATTAAAATCTTTTTTTAATTTAAGCAAAAATTTTGTTAAAATTTTAAATTTTTAAAATATATTTTTTGAAAAATGGATGTGTGTTCCTTTTTTTAATTTATAATAATTAAATTTTGCTTGCTAGTCCTCGAAAAACTCAAGATGCCGCGAACTTCAGATTCAGTAGTTAACATCATGTGAATTGTCAATATAATGCATTTCCTCTAATTTGAAATTTTGATATTCTATTCTTCATTCATTGTAAGTTTCTTTCTATTATATAAAAATACAAATAAAATATAAAAAAAATAAATATAAAAATTCGATAAAATATATATAAAGGCCCTTATTTCACCGTGAAATAAGGTCTTATTTCCGTTAAATAAGCGCCTTTATATCGTATTATGAATATTTTCATATTTTTAAATATTTTTAATCCAGACCTGTTTTGTAATAATTATGTCTTTTTTGATTTTCTATGTACTGTATTATTTTTAACTTTATTTACATTTATCTATAAGTACATACTACCTTTGATACTACATACCACAAATTTACTTAAAATTTTTATTTTGGGTTCATTTTCTAAAAATATAAAGTCAAAATTGTAAACCGGGGGGTCTGGGGGGTGTGGAACACCCTCCAGTACATATCTCAGGATTTCCACTCTTTTAGAATACTTGGAGAAGATAGGGGATTTATAATTTTACAAATTTCGGCAGGAAAAACCGGGAAATTTGAATTTTTAAACAAAAATTAGGTAAATTTTAACTCTTGGCTAGAGAATATTAAAGTTTGGAAAAACATTTATTTAAGTACCTTACTGCTTAGAGTTTAGTAGCAATTTTTACGTTACTTTGAAAGTTAACTGTCAAAATTATAGTCAAAAGTGTAAACCGGGTGGTCTAGGGGTGAACACCCTCCAGTACATAATATATGTACTTTATTATATTATTATAATAAAATTTCCACTTTTCTAGAATACCTACAGAAGACAGAATAACTATACAAATTTCGTCGGAAAAAGATGGGAAATTCTTTGTTTTTGAGTAAAAGTGCGGGAAATTAAAACGTTCCGCTAAAGAAAATTAGAATTTGAGAAACTTATTTATTTTTATATTATAAAAAAAAATGTTATTTGCCCCAAGTGTAGCAGCAACTTTTTGGGTTACTTTAAAAATATAAAAAAGTGGAAATCACCCAGTACGAAATTAAATATTTAAATATTATACCGCTAAAAAAGAGATCCACCGTCTAGCTGCCCATCCAGGGACGGGCTAAACATTGTTTTTATTAAAGGGGGGTTTTAGGGATACAATCCGAGTCATCCTGGGGGGGGGGAAGCAATTTCCCCTTTGCCCCCCTCTAAATACGCCACTGAATTTGACTACTGTTAATGTCCATTTTATTTTAATTCACCTTTTTATAATTCAAATAAAATTTAATCTCTTATGGTCTTATGCCAGTGACTAGTAGTGAAAATTTAAAAATACACCAGAATTGGGATTATTTGAATGCAATTTACAACAATTTAATTGTTATTTATTCGTCAAAATTTATGTTCAATTAATGATTCTAACTAATATAAATTGGATTATTTTCTTTAGCTAAGCAATTTTGCAAAGATCGCACTAACGAAATACAGAAGAGTGAAGAACCATTTACGTCGTAACTATAAAATTGATAATTTTCTTTATTACTGTATCATATGCATATAGTATGAAAGAGTATTGTAATCGTGCAGAAAAAAGTTGAGGTTTTGGTTTTTTTTCTGTGTAATTTCTGTGTATCGTATGTGTATCAGGTCAAATTTTGTGTGGGCTCTACTTGAAGTAATAGGAATTTTCTTAACAAAATGTTGTATTTACTATTTACTTCAATATTGAGAGCTGACTAGATTTTCGTTAAAATCGGCACACGGAAACTTTCAAAAATAATTTTTTTTAAGTAAAAAAAAAAGTTTTAATTTTTTCTTTTTTTAAATTTAATTTTTTTTATGATATTCTACTGCATAATAATAATAATAAAAGTATTAGGTAGCAATTGTTTAAAACCATTATTATTTTAATTAAAAATTAAAAATATATTTTTGAATTAATTTTTTTAAATATTATGATAAAGTCATCAGATGTTTTTTATTAGTTTCATTTTAAAATATTTTAACTAATTTAAAACATTACAATATATTCATTTTAGATTCATAAAAAACTATCGATAAAAATTTTATTGGACTAATATTTTCTCTGTCAATTACAAAATGGATTTGTTAAACATAGCATAATATGTTTTGAAATTCCATCAAGATAATATGTAACCAATAATTTACAAATAAAGGGAATTGGGTAAAATTGAAAGCTCTCGTATGAATGGGGCATGGAATGCCCCCATATACATAATAATTATAATAAACGCACGAATGCTGTAAATCAGGATTTAATTTGCATATTTAATTTTTTTAAATTTTAAATATATTTAAATTAAATAAATGCTAAAAAGTGAGTTGTTTTAAAAAATAAAAATATATAAAGAAATCTTCATATTGCATTATTAAGATCATTATTACACTTAATAAGGTGCAAAAGGTGTATGATTTAATAAAATCATTTAATATAATTATATTATATTATAATTTTTAATTGGGTATTTAAAACTTTATGACAATAAAGAAGCTTTAAAAATATAATACACCTAATGTATAAATTTGCTTAAAAATTTAAACTAAAATTCCACTTTCAATTTTAATGTTACATAACTCCATATAGCTATAACGATTAACAATCATTAATTTTAATTTATCTTCGCGCTCTTAATTACTTACCTGATAAAATATGAACTGGAATAATCACCTATATTTACATCAACTATTTTAGTTTAATGGTCTTTTTGGTATCGTATAACTTGGTAACAGTAATAAAAGTTTTTTTACAAGAGCATTAACATAAGTATTAGATAACTGGTAAAGGTTTGATGAAAAGTAAAATTTATCCTGAGGCAATTAAAAGAAAACCGAGAAGAAATTACTTCTTTAGCTTGTGGTTTCGTTATAGCCTAATATAGTAATAGTATATCTTATAATTAACAATTTGTATTCTACTAATACATAATCATTATTCATAGAAATACTACAATTTAATTTATTTATTGATAAAAGAACTACCTAGACCTAATTACGTTGTACCAGTTTATTATATAAATTGAAGATGAAATACAAGCGCATAATATAAATTAGTTATTCAAATCATATTAATGGCATTTGTATTTTATATTTCAAAGATTTCGATATTGTTGGCGGAAAGGATAATGCCAAACTTTGACGAACTCTCCATGGGCGTTAATGTCTTTGTCATTTATATTACATCGATGTGTTTTGAAATTGTCATAGATAGAAAGCAGCTGGAGGGATTTTTCAAATATAGTATGAATATTTTAAAAATTCTACCAGTGAAATCCAAAAAAAATAGTTCAAGGTCAAATTTAGTTGTACAAAATATTTCTTCTGAATCTTCTTTTTCTACTTACATCAGTGTTATTATTATTATTTTACTACTGCACTATAAAAATTTAATATAATTAATATTAGAAATTAATAAAAGTTAATTATTAAGTTTAGTTTAAGCTTTAAAAATATATGAGTGTGATAAATTCTTTCTAAAATACTGATAAAGTAGGTTATTTTTCCATTCAAATTACGATTATTGTGTTAAACAAATTTAAAAGTTAATTTGTTAATTATGCAATTTTTGATATCGTACCGATGCGTTTGACGTGTACGTCCCGGTTGAAGGAAACGCGTGGTCGAAGGGAAGAATCAGATCGTTGAGAGTCCGAGCGTGTTACATCAGGCATCCCAGCTACCCCTCGCTCATCCTGTAACACCCGTATTTCTCGCTCATACAATAATTACTATTGATGATTTTGATGGACGATTATTGTTAGAAATGATTTAATGAAATAAATATTACAAAATTTATGTTTAAATTATTCAATTGCTATGGAACAATGATAATGAATGCACCATGAGTGGATGCCTTTAATATTATTGTTCCACAGCTCTTAGTTTTTTTTGAAAAAATTGTAGTCAAGTTGGAATAAAATATTATTTATTCCACGATCAACAGAACATATACGTCCGATTTACAAATAATTTAATATTTAAAAAGTATCTTACAATGATAGCGCACAATACTAAAATATTTCTGATATAATTATATGAATTAATAATGGTGGAATAATAACAAATAATTCAATAATAACACAAATGATTATTTTAAATTATAGTTTTTCTTGTGTGGCACAATTGTTTGAAATTTTTTCGAAATACCATAGATGAACGAATTCAGATAGATGAACAATAAGATTTTTTCTTCAAGATGGCATGAATAATAATGAAGTCAACCTTGATCAGCCCACACTTATGTTTAAATATGTATCAATAATAATATAATAAAATAGATAATTGTTTTGGATTTGCACTTGGAATAAATTATTCTATTCGTGACAGATGCCAGTCTGAAATTATATTTTCACTTTATTTTAACAAAATAAAAATAATTAATTATTCTTATTCTCGATTTCAAATTATACAAACGTAATGATGGAACGGAGGTGTAACTTAAATAATTATGCAACTTTGAATTTGGTGATTTGTAAGCAGTCGAGTGCTTCCAAACACACAATAATGAATTAAAGAATTTACTTACCACTAAACATGCAAATTAATTTAATTACATACGTGTGTGACAGAAGATGTGAATAACTTAGTACTTCATTCACAATGACAATTGCTTACAATTACGATCATGAAAAAGCCTTCCAGTTCCCATATAAGAGCGAGTTTAAGGTCAATTTTTTTTACAATTATACAAATTTAACATATAATTAGTTACTTAAAGTGTTTTAAATGTAAAAAATTGTCATAAACACATACAAAATTGAAATATTCAATTTTGAGCTTCCGATGACAAGTTATCATTAAATGCGAACGATGTAATCGTGGGAAATGTGAGAAAAATTCACCTGTGTAACAGATGGTTATGCACAATATCAAGATTAGTTGGTCAAGGCTTGGTTGCAGAATTTTTATATGCCCAAATATATTATCCTACGTTTTAACATTTTGACAATTAATTTGTAGGTTCAAAGGACAAAACATATTATTTAGGTTACAATAAAGCCTACCTGAAACTTGGCCAGATAAGTGCCAATAAGAATTATTTAAGAGAGAAGTGAAGAATTAAAAAATAAATAAATAACCAGTGCGAAATTATCGCTAAAATAATATATTATGAAATACAATTAGTCTCGCCTCTTTTACTAATCACGTAATAATTAAACTTTTATCATTAAGTTATGGGCACTTAAAATCGTGCACATTGGAAGTATATAAATATTAATAATATAAAACAGACCTTGATCTAAGCCTAAGCTTTATTGTTGGCGTTTAAGTAACACGTTACATTTAAAATTATTTTTGTAACAGAATAATGGATTTAACATGAATAATTTTTTTTTGTTATAAATCAATCGTTACTTCCGTCAATCCTCATTTGAACGTAGGATAAATTAAATTAAAAGTTTGGCGTGATAATTCCATTGTAAAAGAGTAATTTGGTTTTAATTGGAAGCCCAACAGAATTTTATTTGCCCACAGATGGATGACCACTGAAATCAGTGGCGTAACAATGGTAATAAGAAATTTTGTCTTGCTAGGCCAGATGGAATAGATTAATTCTATGCGTAAAATAAGGTATGGTGCGTCAAAATATGAAACCATGTCGTACCATGTAATTAATTATGAAAGGGAAAGTTTAGCCTGGCCAAAATATAAAGTTGTTTATCTTGTTAAACGCGCAGCAAAGCAGCTACAGAACTAACAGCGAATACCTACCCTGCAATTATCAAAAGATATATTGTTCAACTCGACCGACATAATTCGTTGAAATAAAGTTATGACATACCTACATTTGGTACTTAGTTGTCAATTATAAAGGAAAATATTACTTCTGTGTGCAAAAATCATTGCTATTGTAGCAACTACCACATAGTACTTAAGTTAAGTACTTATTCAAATATTACATGCAAATGCTTATTCCATTATGCAGATTAATATAATTCACGTAACAAACAAATTACTTTTATTAAAGTATTGTAAATAGAAAACAATAACTAAACTGTATGTCCTTGTGTGTCCTCATTCTGTCTTAATTGTTCATTGTATTTTTAAAATACTACCGATTAATAAGAATTAAAAAAAAAACTTCCAAGGCTTCAACATATGCACATATAATAATATGGTTTACCTTACAAACCAATTACCTCAAGTGGAAGTAGTTTATTTTTAGTTTTCAATATTGAAGAATCAATAGATATGCATAGATTGACTGGAAAGAATTTTCGCACTGGATATTGCAAGTGTGTGCCGATATAAATCGCTCACAAATAACGAGCAAGGCTTCTCAATTTTGTTTACATTTGAAGTGCATCTATATTAATGTAGTAACCTTCATAGTCGCTTACTTCTTAGACTTTCAATCTCTGTTGGCCATTAATTGAAAATCACTTTCATTGGCATTCGCCTATCAAAACAGCATGTTGAGCTAAGTAGGTCTTGCATTCCAACCGCAACCTGTTGTCTATGCACCTCGTATAATATGGAAGGGTCAGTTAACTTTTCTCGCCGCTTTAAAATTACACATTTCGTAGACAAAAATGCCGCTATATCAATTTACACTAATAATCACCATTACTCCACTTTTTCCCCGGAGTTAATTTGGTAACGGTTACCGGTGGCGTACGAAAAGTTATTCGCTACACTTATATATTTGCGGTTCTTGTAGGTGGATTAGGTAATCACATTCAAGGTCACAATTTTCTTACTCGTACGAAACGCGCTTATTAAATATTTATATTTTTTATATTGAAGAAGAACGAGAGTAATTTACAGAAAATATTCTTGTTATAGATTATTACCAGTTTTTCTATAATCATAATGCGAAACTATTCACATGTAAATTGCTAATAATATGTTTATGTTACCGACAATATGTGGTTTTATTAAGTTCTACGGAGTAATAAACAAATTTTTTAAATACCTTGTAAATATTTTTTAAATAATTTTAAAAATTCAAAAAAAAAGTATTTCGTTATTTATATTTCTGTTCTAACATACCATGGGATTATATGCTATACATATTAGTAGATATATAATTTTTTATTTTGCAATTTAGTGAAATATGTTTCTATATCAATTTATGAGCGCTGGAATATTTAAAGGCTATTAACACGAAAAAATTATTTCAAAATCAAACTTATTAATTATACAATAATAAACAAAGATAAATGTACTTCAAACTGAATTGGATTAGCTGTAGGTGTTGGAGGAACCTGTAGCTTTTCTAATCAACCTTTACTCTGCCTACGCTTGTAAGTTTATGCAATAATTATTGTGCCACGAAACTTTTCGCTATGTTAAAATATTTTCAACTTTTTGTAACAATATTGAATGAATTACTAAAAAAATATTATATGCGAGAAGTTAAGGTGCTGTAAATTTTGTTGACTACAGGTATAAAAAGATTTTATGTTCAATAAATTTACCAATAATTTATGTATTTCATTTCTAGTAATTGTTCTTCTACTGCAGTCAATAAAGAAAAATTTAATTAAAAAACCCAATTATTGTTTTTATTTTACATATTTATTCAAAATTCATCTCGTAGGATATCCTATGGCAGTTAAAGGTGGCTGCGTTGTCTTCGGAGTGGTAGAAAGAGCGAGAAAACGTTTCGACTCATCGAGTTCGTCCTTTGTCTCCTTTACCTCACATTAATTCAGGTACCAAGCAAAAACCTAGGAACCATAGCGAGTTTTTTAAAAATACTTTTCAAATATTTACGATTGACTTTAATGCTTGGCGATATTTTACAAGTTTTAAACAAGGTTTTTAACTTTACAGCAAAATTCCGAACGTCAATTAAAACTCGAAAAGTTATAAAAATTTAAACAAATCGGCTGATTGCTTAACTAAATTGGTTATATCGCATCGCATTTTGCTGCAAGGTAGTTCTACAAAAAAAAAGACAGTTTTTCTTCTTGAATTCACTTTGACGTCATTTCACAGCTTGCAGTTTAATGATGTCATATGTTTCATAAAAAACACGAAAACATTTCTGAAGTCCAAGGTCAAAATTAGTCAAGCAGGACTATTCACGAAAACTTGAGGAGATCGATTTTAGGAGATCGGTTCGTTGAGACATGGGGCTTCATGGATAAAACAGTGTTAAAGTGAATTAAACTGTAGTTAATTAAGAATGTAAAATAACTTTTTTTACTGTAAATTTTATAATCAAACTTTTTTTGTTTTTTTATTAATGACCCCCCGCCCCCTTAGAACTGAATTCTCGACTGTCTCTGTACCCCAGTTACTAAAGCGGACTAAGGTAAACTTCAAACAGGTCCCCAAGCAACTGTTTTATAATTTTTCGTTAATTAAATCAGTCAGAAAAATGTAAACGCCTGTTCTTGATACATAAATATTATATAATCTGTTTTAAGTAAAATTTAGCGTGACATTAAAAATTATCAATAAAAAATATAAATCAGGTATAATAAAACAGTGAAAGTATAATTAAAATATTTAATACAATTTTCGGTTATTATCATACAAATTTTTAAATCTATCTGGACTTAAAAATTCAAAATTATTTTTGTAATAAATACCTTGACAGCAACTTTTAAAAAGCCTAATTAATTATTTTAATATATCAACATTAGTGAGATCATCGGATCTTCCCTTATGGGATTTTTTCAATTTAATTCTAAGCTAATAAATCAAAAATGCTATGCAGTATTAATAGGTTTTTTTTTCGACCTTACCTACTGATTTAAATATTTTAATATGCTCTTGTCTAGGATAATAATAAATGCTCGTATATGTAGGTAACCAGTTTCTAATTTAATATTTATTTGGTACTAGGATTATCACTTCGCTTCCTTTAAAAAATAAAATAAATTTTATCAAAATTAAAATTTTAATTTATTAATTAGTGGACGGTTTAAAATATCTATCACATTAAGATGTTAGGTAATATAAAATAATTTTGTTATCGGGGTAACAGAAATAGAAGTTTAAATTATTAAATTTTATGAGTTTTTACTTGAGCACTTAAGAAAATTAAAAACAGTGATGCAACAGCGTTTTACAGGTTTTTCTAATAACAGTTAATGAGTTTTTTGTAATTGGGTGCCTTTTTAAGATCAATTTTGGCCCGTACGTGAAACCCTGAAACCATTATTCATAAAAGAGCCGACAAGAGAATGCTACTTTGAGAGTCGAATGTTTTCCAAATGTTTGGATGTCTTTGTTGTAAAAATAAACTTGGAATAACAGCAGCAATGAACGGAAATAAATTTTAAATGTAAAAGTAGCATGAAAGCAATCCGTTTTTTAAACAGTTCCTATAAATCGTCTTCTTGTAAGTTTATTTTATAAAGATGCAGAGTAGGTACATAATCATTAATTAAAATATTATAATTTAGTTACTTGTAATAACTGTTAATCATCAATTACATTAAATGTTCATTTAAAGTTGTGTAGTATATTCAAGACTAAAGTAAATACTTAATCATAGATAATCTGATGAGATACTACAGTTGGTAATATACGATTCTTTGTTTATTGTTTTCTAATTTTTCACCGTCTGTATTAGAGTAATAAATTTTCCACTTTTATCGATGTGTTTTAAACACCGAACACCTGAATCATTATTTACCCACAAAAGTAATAATTTCTTAGATTTTCTTACATTATTATAAACTTTTTTGTTTTACTGTACTCACAAATAGAACCACCATAATAAATCATTATGTAGGAATAATATACTGAGAACATTATATTCTTGAAAAAGTATTTTTTATACCTACTACTTATACTTTGATTTTTGTTTCATCAACTGCCATTGTTGTTCGTAGAAAATCTCAACATTATTATTAATATTTGTATGAAAAGAAGTTATCCTTTGACGGCGCGGATGTTAATTTTAAAGCGAAAACATTGCACTTCAAGCCAGGACCTTGCATTATTTTTAACATCTGTATTGAGAGGTGGTTATTAGAATGTTAAGACTTAAGAGTATTATGCTCGTGTAAATCTGACATTTACACATTTTCATTATGCATAATAAAATGGAAATTAAAATATGAACCTATCTATTTTTTTGTTATTATATTTTAATGGTACGTCTCATAGTACGAGATATCTAATCAATTTCATTCAGACTCTATTTTTCTTTACCAAGTACTGATGATTCTTTAACGATGTCAGTTATATCTGAGCATCTACATCACATAACGCATATTACAAAATCTGATTTTGATTGAGATTTATGTCTAAAAATTAATTAGTGACAAAAAAAACAGTAAAAATATGAAAACTACGCAATTTTTTTAGTGTCGCAGTAAAAGCAATATTTAAGTATTCAATAATGAATTATTTTCTGTTTCAAGAAAAAATAAGATTTTATTCGGAGCAAATGTACTTCTTAATTTTTTTAGTTTATGAATCGTGGAACGTTGGATTTTTAAAACCCAACTTCCTTTCCGATCTTTGCTTCGCCGACTAACTTGCTATGTCAAAAGCTCGACCTCTCAGAAGTGGGTTTTATTTATACCTTACATATTACAATCAAATTTGTTGGCAATTTAAACTCCAAATAAATTTTCAAAATAAAATCATAATTCATAAATTAATTACTTTCAAATTCAATTCAAATTATTCAATTAACTTTTCAACAACTTTATTTATAATCTAAAATGCAAGGATAACCGCAAGTGCTCGCTATCAAACCAGGTGCTTGACGCAAACATATAAATTTCCTAATGCAAATTCAACTAATTTAATTTTTCCAAAAACCAATTATTAATTTTTTTATCATCCAATCATACAATTTTATCTATCATTTATTAATTATTATCAATTAAAATTATTAGCTCTTGAAAATACAATAAATATGATTATCAATAACGAGCTACAAGATACATTTAAATCTTATTGTATGGATTTCGCAATCCTATACGTGGCAATCCTATAGGATTGCGAAATCCATACAATAAGATTTAAATGTATCTTGTAGCTCGTTATTGATAATCATATTTATTATTAATTATTATCGGATATTTTTTTTTCAATTTTCCAAATCCTTCCATCAAAAATTTAAAATTATCGTCCAAACTTGGGAGGATTTCCAAATAAAAATAAAACCAATTAATTCACTTACTCAAATAATAATTTTTATTCTACAAACTCATTTCAAAATCTCAACTCGGAGACGCAAATTATTACTTTTATGGGAACGTCCCGCAACAGCGTCCGCTCACTTTGACGGACCAGCTTGGAAGGGGCGAGTTTCGCTTCTTTTCGTACCAACCCAACATTGTCAGCACGAAGAAGCGTACCAAATTCAAAATTTTTAGATGTTTTACAAAGAATTATTTACAGACAATTTTAAAATACAAAATTAAATCAAAACCCATGTTTACAACAAATTCAAAATCATTAAAATCAAATTCAAAACTCAAATTTATTTTACATTATATATCTAAAATTTAAATTATCAAAATCTATAAAAAAGGTTGATTTTGTAACACGACAATATATTCTTTTACAAACAATCTTACCATTCTCATGGCCGGGCAGGTATACTTCAACCAGTTTTTTAGTTGTACATATATTGCACTATATAATTTTTGAATTTAAATAAAATACGAATTAACTTTGCTAAATAACAGTTGTCGCCAATATGCAGCTTTTTCCACAAATTTATCAACAACTTTTGTCAGTACTTTTAATTTTATAAGTTAAAACTATATTAAATATCACAAATTTTATCATTTAATTTATTCAAATTCAGTTTTAATCTTTATCCAATTCCGTTATAATTTCTTACCTTGAAATATCCAACTATACTGCTTCCGTTTATTAAATTTTTTTAAATAATCAAATTCAGACACTCCAATTCATACAGTTCAATTTAAACTCCAAACAAAATCACTTTCAATTTTTTGGGAAACAAAACCTTGTTTCTACTCGGCACTAGTTTAACTAATTTGTGGGAATTATAAAAATTAGAAAAATAATTAAAAATTTTAAAATTAAATTAAAGTTAAATTTTATTAACAAATACAAATTTCAAGAATTTACTGAACTTCCCTTTTTGTACATAAAGAAACACGACAATATATATTATACCATATTACTGGAGTCTTAATCAATACTAACTTCTTAATCAATAAAATCATATTTGAATGACTAATCAGTATGATTTATTTGGATGAAGGATGCACCTTCAAATAATTCAAAATATTCAATTTTTTTTAAATTTAGCCTTTCCCATCAAATTTATTTCTAAATATTTTAAATAAATATGATACCGTGTGATCACGTTATTTTATTTTCCAAATACATTTTTATCGTCCAAATGAAAAATCAATTTAAATTAATTATTTTCTTTAAAATACTAAATTTCACTTTCATTCTTTTTAAATTTGATTAACAACTTTAAGTAATTAAATAAAAACAACTTTACCAAAACATTTTCAATTTATTTCAATTATAAAATTATAATTTTAATTCAATACTTTCAATATCAATTTAATCAGTTTGTAATTGTTAAAAAATATTAAAGTATTTCAAACAAATAAATTAATATTTTATCAAATTCAAGTTCTCAAGAGTCAAATTCTCAAAAATGTTGCTGTTTAGAGAACATTAATAACAAAAAATAGATTATTTACTGGAGTAATCGCAGCAGTCCTGCTGCGCGGGTGGGCCTAGAGGCAAAAGGAAAAAAGAAATAAATTTAAATTACCTTAAGATCAAATTTCATAGGGAACTGTAATGATTAAAGTGATCAGCCCTGTGAAAATTAAGGTATACAGAAGCTAGCTGCGGCCTGTAAGCCTTGTACATTATATATAGCAAACATAGTTATATGTAGGGCTGAGCGATATTCAAAAATTGATATCGAATATCAATAATTCCAAAACTATCGATTACTTCGATTAATCGATATTTGTCGATAAATATCGGAGTATCGAAGTATCGATATATTGATAATTATCGAAGATATCGATACTCTGTTAATTATTGAATTATCAAAATTATAAACACCAACTTTTTTTTCTCAAATAAAGAAACCGGTCGAATCCAAAATTGACCAATGGGAAGTACAGAAAACATAAGACAAACCTTAATTAGAAATATCGAAACTATCAAAATATCGACAAATCTCAAAATATCGATAATTATCGATATATCGATAACTATCGACATATAGGTAAATATCGAAAAATTGATATATCGATTAATCGAAATTTAAAAAATAAACGATTAATCGATAACTATCGATATTTATCGATTAATCGATACAAGGTCTCAGTCCAAGTTATATGTATAATACTGAAAATAATTAACTTTTTTTAAAAAAAAATTATTTTTTATATTATTATTTCACTGTTTAATGTTGTTTGTAGAATTTTTTTACATTAAACTGCGTTTAGAGAAGTGGAAAAAGTGGAAGTGGAATAGTACATATTATTTTTACTTTGCTATTACAATATGTTTTATAATAATATACTATATTGTAGGTACCTACATAATATAATTAAAATTAAATTATGGTAAAATGTTGTTAATTAATTAACAAGCTGAGTCTTTAGTAACTAATCGATAGATTAATAAACGCTCTCCGTACGTAAATATATAAATAATTTATTTTGATAATTATAATATTTTAATTTTAATGTAAATTATGTTAATTCTTGCTCGAAGTAATCATATTAAACGCAGTTTAAGTATAGGATTACAGGAGAAAAATATTATCATTTTTAAGTACCTTGCACCGACAATTGCAAGCAATTGTACGGTACATTTTTCAAAAAAAATAAAATGGATAAACTGTTAACTATCGTTGTATAGGTAGGTAGGTAGGTATGACAAATATATTACATAAAAGACATACGCGTGAGCGCAATTTAATAATAAGTAAAAAATATAAGAGTTAAAAGTACTGCGTGACAGCTTCGGGCATCGTCAAAGATTTTAAGTTATTATTTATTACAGATAAAACTAATTCGTAGCAAGTAACTTTGTCTAAGTTGTATGTTAATAATGTTATCTCGCGTTATTGTTCCTTCCTAGTCAATTACTTCCATTAAAATTCTTTCTGAACCGCGAACTACCTTATACTGAATAAATCTTGTCGAACATTAAGTTAATAATCACGCGTAATTACAATTTTACACGATCGTGTTAAATAAAAGCTACGAGTACCAAAAATTTATTTTTATTCCGGTAAATACTGATTTGGTAATTTAAATTTCAAAACAATAATTATGAATCCGATCAAATCTATTTACCAGTATGCGCGTCCATTTCTGTTACCTAATGCATTGTTAGCGATTCCAGAGATAGAATTCAAGTATGATTTTAAAATCCGGTCAATGTATAGACTAACCTCCTTTATTCTATGCAATCATGATTTATCGTTTTCATTGTGAAACAAGAATAATTCATATTAAAAAAAAAACAAATACTTGGCTACATATCGAAAACTAAGAATCATGTTATCCAAAAAGATAAATATATTGTATCTTGCCACATCTGTTGTAATTTAAATTAGTTCCTCAGGATGCATTTAATAAATGCAATTCAACCAACATGTAACCTAAAGTTGAACTTAATCTATACTCTTTAATGAGTTATAATAAGAAATTACAATGTAGTGTTACCACCCACACTATACGGAAGATGCAATAAGCCTTTGGCAGACACGCAAACATTGATAAGGTCTATAGCAAATCGTAGGAACAACGAGGAAAACAGGTAAAAATTACATTTTCTTTCTAATTCTTACAAATTGCTATCTTTTATGTTAAAGTAATGTTTCTCGTTACCAAATCCTCTGCCGATAGTTTAGAAAAACCTAATGGGTTGTAGCGAACCAGAGTAATTATTAAAATTAAAACATCATTCTGTAGTAACTACTTTAAAAACAAATAAAAGAAGACTGAAGTTTGATATCATTTATAACATTTCTTTCACATAAAATTACGCGGAACAAATTTACTTCTCGAGCTAAATCTGTTCTATAATATAAGGTGCTTTTACTATAGTATAGGCATCTAAGCACTAATAAAGTTATAACTGGCCAGACATACACTTCTTGCGTAAGAATTTAATATTACCTGCTATACATTATATAAAAATAAATTATAGGTAGGATTTACGACAGTTAGGTACTTGTCTTACATCAATTTTCATTTTCCTTTTTGAAATTAATAACATATTTTTTATACTATATTTTCTTGTACTAATTCTTTTTATTATGTATTAAGTTGTTTTACTATCTTGCGATTAATGAACTACAATAAATTAAATATTATAAAATATTTCTGCTTGTGGCCGAGTAGCTTGGTACATAAACTGCTAAAACATTTTCAAAATCAACATTACGAAAGGTATTATTACTTATTATTTAATACATAATAATTATTCTGGTGCAAGGAATATTTTTTAATTTGCAGATTAAGTGCATGTTTAACCATACAATTCAGTTTATCTCCGTATAAAAAATTACATTAATCAACTTTCTCTTACTTATTGACAATTTACTGCTTACATATTTTGATTGATTATGTACGAACACTTTCGACACTCGTGTTCCATTTAAATATAATGTGCATTTAATCAAAATTGTTTTGGACCTAATTGAAAAAAAAATGTACAATGAAACTAATTTACTTCAAGAAGAAAGAAAGTAAACTATTTTCTGGGTGCCGAGTAAAAATACAAAATCTCATTAGGTTATTGAACTGTTTCTATTTAATGTTATTTAATTTAAAAGTGCCTACGCCTTTCATTCATTTATATTTCGTTTAAAGTACGCCACATTAATATAAAAAAATATTTTCGAATGCGACATTAATATAATATACACGTCACATATCAACATGAACCGTGAATGTCTAGAATTGAAAATGTATAATAAAATATCATCAAAATAATATAGGAGATTGTGCATTTCCTTGATGTTATTTATTTATTATTGTAAATGCTGATTGCTTCATTAGCACTGTCTGTTTAAAAAATTATGAATTATTACACACTTGTAGTTTTTAAGTGCTGCAGTTACAGTACAAACAAAATCAATTATTAATTATTATATTGCACCATGCAATAATATTTCTTCCTTATGTAAAACTAACTGTAAGAGAAAATAAAATTATAACTGTCTCTGAAATAAATTATAATTATCAATTCCACAAACGTAATTTTAAAAAACTCTATTATTTTATTGAAAATATGGGGTACTATTGTTAATCTAAACACTATTTAAGTTGCTTTTTACATAATAATAAATGGCCAAGACGTTCCTACTACAAACAATTTTTTTTTGTAAATTAGCAGAATAGAACCACTCCTAGGTATTTGGGTGTTCTACGCTTGTTTTTACAAATTACTAAAATCAATAAATTGTTAAAAATATGGTTAAAAGCAATGTATTATTGCGACGTAAAAGGTCGTTACTTGTCGTGTTTGAATTTTTGTAAAAATTAGACAAACACAAATAGTATTTCCACGGGAAAAATAATTGCCCTAAAATTTAAATAATTTAGTAATGCTTGAATAAATACTTTTCTTTGCTGATAGGAATCAACCATATAATATGTGACCCATATTATTATTTTTGTATCTACCTTTTAGATAATAAAAGTAAACTAAACATATTGACTATAGGAAAAGGAATTAAGTAATTTCCTTGTTGATTTACAATACTTTCCGCCTGCCTTATCCGCGAGATTTGAACATTAATTTTTTGTCGATCGAAAGAAAAATGTTAATCGCTTAATAAAAATTACCTATACGATTTGACAAATTAATAAAATAATAAATGTCTTAATGTGCGACTAACTTTCTAAAATCAGTAAGTCGTAAATTAATTGCATAATAATTCACTGACTGGATTAAAAGATAAATAAAGTAGGTATAAAGTAAAGGCAAAACAGGTCCCATCTTTCTCTATCAAAACTATGTGTTATCAATTAATTGCTTCGTTTATATTTAAAATATTTTCCTGCAAAAGTAAAATATTCCCATGATAGAAGTGGAGAAAAATTTTCAAATTTTTACCGTTACCGTTATATTACTAATGGTAACGAGAAAAAGGAATTGAACAAAGGACTTGAATAATGATAAAGGAATCAATCTAAAGACGATCATATTAGTTAGGTATTTACAACGTTTACTTCAATTTTAGAAAAATTTCACATACATAACATTTCTTCAGTTCAGTTCTTCACATGGCTGCTGCACCTGAGCAATAAAATTTAATCCCTGCATAATAAAACCAAATATTTCAAGTATTTTAATTTGTTTTACAAAGTAACAAAAGCATTGCACTCGAAATAATTTACTTTATTTTAAATAATTAAAGTTGTCTTTTTATTTTAGCTTGCAAAAAATTTTAAATAAGATACGATGTTTAGTAAATCGCCTATTTATTAACACAAATGCCGTTAAATTTTTATTAAATTATAAATAACACTTAATACTTTTATTAATTAAAACTTACAGCGAGCACTATTTTCATTATAATAAATTTGATTGCAATCAATTAAAGTTGATGGTAGCCTTTAATTATTTACACCGATTACAAAAACTAAAAGTGAATTAAATGTAATTGAAACGGCATTCCTTTTCATTCAGTTACTGTCGTATATAACTTAAATACGGCAGTGTTAAAAATTTTATTATTACTTTCACGAGGGAAGAACAATTTAGTTTAGGTTCACTTTAAAAATGAGTTCTTAACAGCGACGTGTTAAAATAATAATTTATGATATAAAATACTTTGTACAAAAATCAGAAGGTATTAAATAAGCAGCAGGGCCGTAAAAGTGTTTTTATGGTTCTAGAAAGTAGTATGTATATATTTGAAATTAAGTAAACATACTACAAGATCTCGATATGTTAAGTATCCAAATAACATTTATAAGTTCTTATCTGAAACTTTTATGTAAAATCAAAACCACGCCTAAGAAATAATATCAAAATATTATAAACAAATTCGCCAAATAATAATATGTAGGCTATATTATTATAACTAACCTAGCTAGGTTATCTATTCAATTTTTTATTGTTTCAATGAAATTAATAAATATTAACATGTTTTCTTATAAAGCTTTAAAATGTGAGCAGCACACCTAGTAAGGAATTTATTATCAAAGAAACGAAGAAAAGCATTATACACTGATTATTCGATTAGAATTTAACCTAACTTTATTAACAGTGAAATGTCAAGGCAAATGAACGGTTAAATTAATATTTAATAATTTGTTTGCCATAAACTAGATTACATTTTATGTTAAATAAATAATTCAGTTGAGGTTACCTACTACATGTTTTATTGTGTATATCTTGCAACTTGTGAAGTTTTTGTAAGCAGTTTTTCTTTTTTCGTTTCGTTTTTGCTTTTTAAAAGCACAATCCAGGTATAATTTACCTAATAAAATAAGTTTTGCTATTATCGTGTAAATCATAATTTTGATATTTTTCAAAATCATAACTTGTTGGCTGCAGGTAAAAAGTAGTCGTTGTTTGTTTTATTATTACAATGTTCACAATTTTTATTGCGCTTTATATGTTATTATACTATATAGGCAAAGGTAGTAGACCGCACAAGATCTGACAAATATAAATTGTTTTAACCGATTATAAATTACTTACGTGGCTGCCGTAATGGCTTTTGAATTGATAGACGAGTTCGATGCTACTATTGCATTACTTATGCAACTAGAATTAAAATATTTGTGCCTATAACTTTTGAATAGGAAATAATTAGGTTTAAGATTAAAATTATTGTCACGACAGGTAATACTTTTATCTAACGATTTTATTGCAAGGTTGATAATATTAAACAATCGTTCTGGTTTTTTTGAATTGCTATCAAGCGTAAAATATGTTCCACTTTTCAATCACTTGACCATACTTTCAAATCTGGTAGACCAATTAACAAATTTTACTAATATGGAAACATGTATGAAAAAAACAATTAAGACACGACTGCAGTGTTTGATTTTTATTAGATGAAATTTGAATAGAATGACTTTGGTTCTTGGGAGTTACACTATAGCTGCAAGGAAACTATATTAAACTTGCACTTTCAAATCTAATTTTTACAGTTATACAATGCATGATTCCAAGCATCGTGCAAACGTTCCTTTAAAAAACCAAACAAAATGTTTAGAAACAATAGTTGATGTCAGTTTCGCTCCGTTTGAGTTGATACTTTTATTTATTTCTTGAATGTCCACCTACGACACTTCTCTGGAAACGGTAGCAGAAGATGCAAAATAATGAACCTATTATATCTAGTTCGATCCACATAATTTCAACAATAACTACCTTAAATCTATGTCGAAATTGATTATTTTACTGCAGGAAGTAGGAAATTATATTATTTCTTAATTAAACTGTGACACTTTCACTGCCAAGAGCGCTTTATACTTGTATATTTATACTTATTACATTTAAGTTGCCATTATTAATAATTTTTAATGTAATGAGTTACTGACCTTTAAAAATATAATATTTATGTATTGAATCGCAGTGTGTAATTTACAAAATTATACCTACACCGATAAGTACAATTATTTGCTTGTAAAAAATTCGAAATTAATCGTTTTTGGCAGATTTTTAGTTGTGAAATTTAGTTTGCAAAATAATTTGTTTCTCGATTTTAACAGTATACGCGTACTTAATACAGCACAGCTTTTATAATGAAGAAAGTTTCAATTAATACAAAATAGAGGAAGGTTAAAAAAATTAAATAAATAAACAATAAAAAACAAATATTGTCGTTTTCCAACTGAAGTAGGTAAGTGTAACGGTTACCAAATTTGAAAATTATAGCCATCAAGAAAATCTTTAAATTAAGAAAATTTTTAAGTGATGTGTTAAATTAGAAAAATATGATAAATAAATTCCATATGTAAAATCAATTATAAAACATACATTCAGATTGACAAGTTCTGAAACCGAAAGGTCGGGGGTACGGGATATCCTTCAGAATCTTCGCCGTTGACCCATTTTGCAATCGTAATAATTTCGTATTTAATTTTTTATTCTTTTGACATGAGTATCAGAGTATCCCTTAGTGATTTTTAAGAAGTGAGAAGCAAACTCTACATTTTTTAATATGGATTGATTCAAACGCTGTCATATAGGTATACAATAAAAATTCAATGAATGAACTAAAATTCACTATATTTATGAATTATTGTTCATTGTATGTATAAATGGATTAATTCTATTAATGAATTTTTTGATTATATTTATGAAAGTTTCACAAATAAGTTGATTGATTGAAAAATTGTTTTCAATATAATATTTTATATTACAATTTCAATATTAACAGATTCATTAAATAAAAAAATAAGTTTACTTGTGTTGTATAATCAAGAATTAAGATAACTTTTAATGCATTTTACTCATTTTTCCTCGATTTTACCTGCTTTATTTATTGTTTTGAATTATATTTTTTCTATAAAAAATTTGTGATTATATTTTAGTAATTCAATTTTAATTATTTGTTTGTCTTTTTTTTTTGCTGTTTCTATATCCTATCTATCTCAAACAATTACTTTTAAAAGTTCAATTACAAATAATACAGTATATCTGCTGTTATCTTGTGTGCATACTCAATTTAACTTTTTTTTATTATGCTCAAATTTTCAACAGCGGTTATTTGGCTCGCAAAGCATGCAAATGATTAATAGAACGCTTATATTGCTAGTTTCAGTTAAACCGAAGTAACCCTCTCTGAAAGGTTATGGCTAACACCAAAATTGTTGTAGAATTTGAAAGATGTCATTCGATCAACATCAATTTTTTCTTTTTTCGAAATAATCGAATTTGAAGTATCGATTTTTCACATTCGAGTAGATGTTTTGCACATTCCGTTAACGGTACGTTTACTAGACGTACATAGTTACAGCACTTGTTTTAATGGGTGGAGCCGCAGTTGCCTTCTAGGAATGCAACAGTTAACATCTATCATTTATTTATTTCAAATCAAATTTTCTCTTAAGTATAGCTGAATTTAACTAAAAACAAAAATCCTGTCTATTAGTTTCTTAATTTTTGAATTAGAGCGGCCTAAGGAAATATTTTTAATGAAATTCAGAGATGCACTGTTCGAACTAAATTATTGTGTAACATAAAAACACTCTATGGGCGGCGCTAACCTTACCGATACAGCTAATCAAATAATCACATTAGTTTTTTGTTTTTTGGCTTTTTCACTCGAATTTGTAAATTATCCACTAAATTTTGTGTTTATATTATTTGTAATTTACGACAAAAACTAGTATAATTTTATTAAAATATTTTAAAATTTGTGGGGTCACTTTGCAAACTCTTCTCGAATTGATAATATCGTAGGTTTAGAGGTAAAAGTCACATACATTGAAAAAATAATTGATGGCAAATTCATAAATTTTTGTGACGATGAACAAAATTGATGAATTGAAATCATTGTATTTATGAATGGGGTTATCAATATGTAGTATTTTTAATCAATATTACTACTATGTTTTTTAGTATTTATTATCTGTTTTTACTTTTGATTTTTTTACACTGATGTTGACGTATTTCAAGGATTTGCTATTTTTTGTAACATCCAAACATTCAGTTTGATTGGGTAAGATATTTTTTTAATTCACATGTCGACCGTTAATTGTCATATTTTTAGTCCTGAAGAGGCCCACAATAAAGTTGGGCAAAACGTCGACCTTCTGAACAAGTTGTTTTATTTTATAAATAACCCTTGTTCAATAATTTCGAAAACCAATTTATTAATAAAAATTCTGTATTTATGAAAAACCGGCAACGTGGTATAAGGCTTAAATCGACATGCAACGAAGCGGGGGACTATGTAATCTAAAGCCTAATTTTCTCCTATGGGAGCTATGCATCTAGCAAGGTAAGCAACCTTGTAAATTTAACCGTGTGTAAATTTGGTAGGAAGAAGAAGTATTTATGATAAAAAATGTTGGATGAAAATTCATAGTATTCATTAAAAAATCATCGAATTTTAGAATTTAATCATCAACATGATGAATAATTTTGTTCATCAGCGCAAATATGATTTTTATCAATCAATATAGTAAACTATTGTTTCAGTGCACCTCTGATTGGTTCATTTTAAGCTATCAACCTCAAAAATTTAGTAGTTTATGTCAGATCGATGCGGCCCTCAGTCCGCACAACCTGATAAATCTATTATTTATATATTTATTATTGTGCTTTAGAATTATATTTACGTTGGTTTATTATAGTTCAAAGTTCGCAATTTATGTAGTTTTCTTTTCCGGAATACATACATATTACGGTAATATTAATAATTATTACATCTTGGGCTATCTAAATTATATAAATAATTACTTCCAAATTAAAGAACCTCTAAACAAAAAAACACATGTACTGCTTCTTCGACTTCCAAGTCATCACATGTGGAAGCAGTACAGTACATACGAATTGTTTATCTATTTAAATCATTTTTATCCAAATTATAATTTTGAAAGGGAGATTACAAAAATTACGGTTGACCTGCATTACTTCCTCAGACCGCCTAAACCGCCTAAATTATGAAAAAATTTTCTCCCTCCTTCCAAATCTTCAGCACTGTGCATTTAAAAAAAAATGAAATACATTTTTAAAAATAAATAAACAAACTATAAAATTAAAGCCCTCTACATCCTAAAATCCATAGCAAAATATAGTATACTATCAGTTTTAAATAGAGAGATAAACAAAAATATAAAAAGTATGTTATACGAGTATAATACAATATAGTATTATCATTTCATCAATTTTCAGAATACTAAATAATTGCATAATAATATAGTCTACTTTTTCTACCTAAAATCTCTAGATTTTGTGATTATTGGCATATTGTAAAAAATTATTATATATTGCAATATTAAAGTTGACAATTAAAATTAATTATTACCAATTCAACTTCATTAAAAATATTTTTAATTAATTAAGAACAGTTCAGTCCTAATAAACAATACATTATTTTTATATAATGACTAAATTATAATATAATTATCGATATAAGATCAACTATTATTGTTTAAATTTTTTCAAGTTGCTATTTTGCAATTATTAGTTGTTTTATATTAAATCTGAAGAATTATACTCTCAGTAATTAAAAAATAATTATATATATTTATTTATAATACAATACTTACTAAATTTATACGTTTAAATTAATGAGTTGATATGTAATAAAAAGTTGATATTATTTTAAACAATATAATGTTCTAAACAAATTTTACTAAAGCCCGTGTCCTACGGACAAAATTTTCATCAATATATTGATAAAAACAGTTTTGATCGTGGAACAGGTCATTTTGAGAAAAACTAAGACCTGTTAAATATATGTATTGGTATGGTGGTTTAATTTAATGTCACATCAAGATGTTACTTAAAATTTTAATAAAAACAATTATGGAAAATTTGACCGTGGGACACGGGCATTACCTTCTCTATTTTCCTAAGCACCTAAGGTATAATTGAACTTAAAAAAAAATTTGTTGTATATTTTTAGATTTGAAACAATAAAATAAATGGACGTCTCTTCTTGTTAATTATTATTGGTTTTGTGAGCATTTATGATTATTCTAAGGTTGTAATGCCGAAGAGTTTTAAAACTAATAGAATTTAATATTTCAGGGACACGACTATTAAAAATTAAAATTCTAATTGTATTGACAGAAACATATGTATAAAATCTATTTGCTTAATTCAGTACTTGATCTGAATGCTATTATAGAACATTATTCGGCGAATTAAAATATTCGGCGATTCTATGATAAGCAACTATTGAAAACTGACCGATAAATTTCCCATGCGATAATAACAAATGTAAAAGAGTTTTGAAATTCCTTAGCGATCTTATATACCGAGTGCGGTGTTTATTATATAACTTCGGCGTAATATCAAAGTGTTCTAATTTTTGGTTAAAAATGGCTTATTTAAATAAATTAGCGCAAAGGGCAACTCTATTAAAAATAATTTAAATCGATAAAACAAAACACGTTTATAAATGAGTAGGTGTAAATCTAGAGAGTAAACTATTCTTGATCATGACAACGAAAGATATCGGAACCCCCGGTCATATTTCTTTAACAATCGTGAAAGTGCAGTGAAAAAAATCACTTTCAAATCAAAGTAACATCTTAAATTATCGAAAGAGAAATTTTTCATTAATAAATAATAATTACAAAAGATTATTATTTAATTTCTTCAAATGTGCATCACAATTGCAGTGCAGACCACAATTTGTACCTTTGTTATTAGTGCAGTATTGTTTATTTGCAACACGCATGGTTGAATACGTTCATTTATCCAATTTATCTTCATATTGTACCATTTCAGTTAACATTTACGAACAACTTTAGCATCAGATAATAAATAAATTTTGCGGGACTGTTAAATATTTAATTGTGCAACTATTTTATATTTTGAATGCTTCCTTCTTGCATTGTAAATGTGTATCTGATTAACATTCAAGAACATTACCTGTCTTAATGCTCCTTATTCAATTCAAATATTGCAAATTTTAACACTAACTCGATGAGATCATCATTTATTTCGCGAATTTTTCTATTAGCAGTATATCTTGAGTTTCGACGTAAGCATATAAAGTTGATACCATACCCTAAAAGACCAAAACGAATCATTAGTCGTTTATTTAGGATGTCTCACCAAAATTTAAATAAAATTGCGAAAACAGATTTCCTTTAAATATACGAGAATTGTCGAAGAAATTTTATCCTTATAGTTCTACGAATCAAACAAAATTCTATTAGCACTACATCTATATTTCTATATTGATATTGGTTTAAACTGCTGTATTTAGACATTAGCAGGTTCAAAATACTTTGGGTTTGCTTAGAACGTTTAATGACTTTTAATCTTTATTAACTTTGCTTATTTATTGTAGTAAATTAAAAAAAAATACCCCCTAAGCTAGGGGGATATTTTAACAATTTTATTATTAGCCTAATTTTTTTCTGGTAAAACCGCAGCAGTTATAAGGTTTACAATTTCAAATATTGTTTTAAAACCAGCTTATTGACTTGGATATTAGATAAAAAAACAAGAAGCAGCGGTAAATACCCTCAAACTGCGTTATAAAAAAATTGAAAATAATGTTTAAAAAATAATAAGAAGGAATTTCTGCGGGCCTTTGGTACAAACTGTATAATTTCATAAATGGTAATTATACTATGAGATTTAAAATGTAAGAAACGAAAGGTAAATTGAATAACGGTAATTTCAAAATTAGAAGGCCGTATCAATAGCCGATCACTCAATATTAATTAGCGGCTGCTGATACCTAGCAAAATTTAATTTGAATTACTATTTAGTGGTTTATCAAAGCTTTATCAAACACTTTAAATTCTTCTGCTACGTATATTATAATTTTCAAGAAAAATATTTTTATTGAATTTAATTTCAAGTGCGATTTGCCATTTCTCTGACATTCCACCTACAAAAAAATTTTAATGACTGTTAATTTAAACGCCGAGTTCACATACTAGGTATTGACACCGACCAAGGTATTGATTAGGTAAATGTTTTTCTAAAAGTAATAATGGGTTTGTGATGTATCGGTAATAATTAATATTACATACATGCAATAATTCAGTATTGATTAATTTTACAGTATATTTTTATTTATAATTTTTTAATTATTAAAAAAAAATTTTAATATTTAAACACATACAAGGAATTATATCCTTGTTTGTTTATATTAAACAGTCTACATTCATTTTAACTTGTAATAATTTTGAAAATTGTGATTTTAACCAAGTTAATAATCTAGAATATACTATAGATGACCATAAGATTCTTAAAATTTTATTATTTATTCTAATGATAATTTATTGGCTGATTATTTAGCTTTGTACAGCACACTTTATACTGTTTAACATTTAACATATGTTAATACCAGTGCACTTAAAATTCCGCGATAGTTTAATGGTTTGTGATATAGTTTATTTAAATGTAGTTTAAGACGCTATAATTTAAACACATTTAGTGACATAACAAAAATTGCATAAACATGTTTGCTGTGTACTTTAGTTTTTCCTAGGACGAAATGCACGAATGGTATGATGGAACACGCACGACCTCCTAGCTAACATGACCGTAGCGTCGTAAACAAAGACGAACAGCAATTCAGGAAATATACACTTCAGGTGCAACACCTCAGTGTGGTAACTTTCTATTTCTATTTATTGGCACCTGTTTTTCAGTGAAGCTCTACTTTATTATAATAGGCAATCATGCTTCAGGATTAATAATACCTTTTCACACACTTCAAATTCCAAGTAACCGAATAGCGTAAAACCATAATCAATGTGCATCAATGCAACGTGGAAACGTTTAGGAATTATTGATAATAATTATGAAAAACTATGTTTTCAGTTGAGAAAAGTCGACGGTGGCCTCCAGAGTAAATTATATCGTGCATCCTGAATTTTTTTCAAAATAAAATCTCGGTAATTCTGTGTTCTACCCTTGAAGAACGTTTTTAAATTTTATTAGTATAAATATAAATACTTCAAACACTTCACCGAAGCGTAAATCGTTGTTCAATCATGTAAGAAGTTACAAAATTGAAATAAGCCAAGTACATCAAACAATGCACTGTAACGAAAATTCTAATAAGTATTAACTTTGTGAAGGCAAAAATTTATAATCATAAAGCTAATGCACTATAACTTATTTAAAAATTTTCTAACTGTAATTTTCTTTTGGCAAATTAAAATTTAAAAATCAACAAGCTAAATAAACAATAAAAATAAATTTAATATTAATTTTAGTATGAAATAAGATGTTAGCGATGAAAAATTCTTAAAAATATAATTATTATATTCAACTCGACCAAGCTTAGTAATTTGTAAAAAATCACCGAACAATATAACATTTTTAATCGCAGGAAATTAGCCACATATCTTACAGTTTACTAAGCTGGGTTGAGCTGTAGTCTAAGTGGAACGTTACCTCAGCTGTCTGGTGAAAAAGTTTAAAACATAATTTTTGCGATGAACGTACCTGAAAGAATAAAAAAATATTAATAATATAAAATAATTAAAATATAATATAAAAATTTTGAACAATCCCTAGCTCGTGGTGCGCTACTAATTAATGTTAATAAAATTATTGGAAACCACTAGAATTATAAAAATGGAAAATGTAGTTACGCTGACAAGGCACATTTAAAATAGGTAAGCAACAAATAATCGATCACGTCGATGTTGATCAATGGTGTTAACTCAGGCGCCAAATGTCATCGATCTATCTCTTTGTTCTGAATGATTACAAGTGCTTCTCACTTTGCAATTTACTTGTTTATAAAACCGCTTCATCAGAAAAAAAAACAAAACTACTAGACTAGTCTAGTTTAAGTACATCGCTCTAACTTTTCCTTATCACAAGATTGTAATAATTTTCACAAAGTTTATTTTATAAACCAAGTAGTTACTGGTTAGGAATCTTATTATACCTATCCCAACTTGATTATAGATTTTATCTAAATCAAGTTATATATAAAATACAGTTAGGAGTTATCAATATATTAAATTTTTATAAAGCGCCCTTATTAACTTTTTTTTTATTATTACTATTATTTTTCAAAATTTTTATTTTGGAAAATTTAGATTAAAGGTTTATCTTAGGCCAAAATCACAACTCTAATAAACGTTATTTACTTTACCATAAAGTTGTGTTTTTTAAGTGTTAATTAAGAAACTTCAACGGCACCGTCTAGATCGATAGGTGATTGAACCGAACGATTTATCTAATCATTGTTCTAAAACAGGTCTAATTCACGCATCGGATATCATTAAAATAGTTCGCTAAAGTAATAATTTCAAGGTCATCTTTTTAACTACTACACTTAGCCATTGTGCATTTAGCAAAAAAAATTACACAGAAATACGTTATAATGCTAGCTAAGCTTACTTTTTTACAGTCATTGATTTCAACGATTGCCAATGAACCTTCAAAATATTCACCGCTCAATGTTTAAACCTTTAAAGCCAATGGAAAGTTTAAACTGTTTTAGATTAGAATAATTTTTTAAATGGTTTTAAATCATCAGCTTATTATGTAAATTTTACAAGCTAAATGTTAAAAAATATGTTTGCATTGAAAAGAGTTTTCCTGGTGAAAATGTAACAATTTTATAATCTATTGCTGGTAGTAAGGTACTAACTACAACAACAACAACAATAATCGTTGCAATTATTATGTCAACAACATGTAATATTAATTTTAATGGTATTCAACACTCATATCCATAGGGAAAAATGCAACCATGAATACTTTGCGTTAATATTGTTTCATGTACTCATGAGAGTCGCTCATTAAAATGACTTAAGTACTAAGTAAATTTTCAGTTAACTTAAGTACGTAATAATAAGATTTCAAACTGAATAAAAATCAACTCAGCGAAAATTGCACCCCTTTAGCAATTTTCAACGCAAATAAACATACCATGCATTGAAAGCTAAATTACCTACGACCTCCCATGAATATAATACTATTTATGACAAAACGAAAGTATCGAATCGAAATATATAATTAGGTCTAATAAATAAAACGTTGCAAATTAAATATAATTTAGATTAGGTAAATATAATCAGCAATTTCGATAATAGATACAATAATCTCAGTTTCAAAAACGTTAACTTAATTGGTAGCTTTTACGTTTATTCGACGTATCCGCAACGTTTCGCCAACGTCAATTTGATAATATTATTGAATTTGGTGATTGATTTTCCATAATGTTTTCGTAGTTATAAAATATAAATGTTTTATTGCACTTCACAGTGGTTGATAGATTAAGTAATTAAATATATGTACGTTTGAAAAATAATTTATAACATTCTTTACGAGGTACAAAAAAACTAATTTTCTGTTGCACGAGACCTTGAAAATTGTTTGTCAAGACAAACTATAAATTGGATATATACAAAAAATATTATAATTAAGATATGATATGTATGTAGCCTATTAGTAAATTAAAATTGTGTTTAATTTCAATGCTGCAATAAATTACCATACTTCAAGCGCACCTAAAAAGCATTTTATTATAATTAGCATCAATGTGGATATCTATGCATAAATCCAAAAGAATTATTAAATAATTTGGCAAATTCAAAATGAACAATTTTCAAATGCAAATAACTGTCAAAATGCAAAATTATATTTTAAATTATACCAATTTATATTATTTGGTTATTATCGGTACCCGAATATATTAACTACAAATTGTATATTAAAAATTTTAACATCAAAAAGTATTATTTTCATTATAAAATAAATTGTCTGTCTTAACGTTTAAAAGTGTAATATTATGAAATTAAGTTACATTAATGTTGTAATGTTGCATCGAATGAATCAAAATACAATTTCTTAACCCAACTATACCATAAGTAGGCATTAAAACTATACAACATGATTATTTTATTACTTAATAATAGAAATAGACAATAATTTCACAAAAACCTTGAAAATAGTCCTAGAGTGCTTTTTCAAATTATTGTAGTATAGGTACAATATGGCATCATTTTTATACGGTTTTAATTTATAATCAATTTAATGAGTTCTCAGATGATGAAATTAATACATCAACTTCCTTATGGGATACCTACCTATCGATTAATTTATTTCACATAAAATTTATTTTAGGATTTCTTAGCTCAGGGAGATTGCTTCGAGGGGACACTAACAATCAAATTAATAAAAGATTACAGTACTTTTCACACCGCCAAATATGACTTTTTACTGAAACCACTTGCTTTTATGTCCAAGTGTCACACTTCCACAGTTTATCAAAAAAATTTATAATCTACCTACTTACAACAACTAAAAAAGTAAGTGGGTGGCAATTTTAACATAAATACCAGTTTATAATTATTTACAAATAATAAATTGTTCAACTATATGTGTGAGTGTACTTGTATGATCGATAAATTAATAGTGCAACAACTAACGTGATTAGTTTAGTTATTAAGTCGTAAAACTAGTACAAGAAGATAATTTTCTTTATTCGTGTTAAAATGCTATAACAAGTTATCGAAATTAAAAACTCATGCTAAATTAAAGTGTTTAGGAATTTGGTAGTAGTTGCTACTATAAAAATTAAATAAAATACAAAGATAAACATAAAATTATTATTGAAGGAACTGCAATAATTACCCTAAAATTGATACGCCTATAGCTTAGCAGACTGCTACTGGCGTGTGACAATCACCCTCGTACCTTTGAAATTTTTCTTGAGTTTTAATTATTATTTACGAGTCCGAATATTAAGATTCTAGTTATTTTAACATCTATAAATACCTAATTGCGGTTATCGCGAATTAGTGCACGTTCTCCAGACACCAAGATTTTTCATGTTCGGATTTTTGTTTTAAATTTTATAAAAATTTACAAAATCATTTAAAAAAATTATTAAATAAAAAGTCATTAAGAAAAATCTTTAAAAAAATGTTCCACACAGTAAATAAAAACTATCCAACCATAAAAAATTCTTCAAAAATGATTTTGTAATACGACAATATGTCCCGTACATACCGAAAGGCTTAAAATTAAAATTACAAGTATGTACTCTGAATGTTGGAAAAAAGTGAAGATTATTATTGTACTTGATTGAATTGCTTATTTAGAATGACAAATTACCCCCTTTGCCTTCCCCACAGCCCACAACAGATCTATCTTGGACTTTAGATCACAGCAATGTATTCAACGCTACCAGAATTTGAACTGCGGTTCAATTTTTGTTAAGTTATTCATTTAGAATAAACATTGTCATAATATTACACATTACACACCATGGCAATTTTTGTCATAGAAGATCTCGGTTGAGTTAATTAATCAAAATTATTGACGACATCGCAAATATGTGGGATATTCATTACAAGAATTATTAATTTCGCGAATGTCAAAATGACATAATTCTGACCAACCACCGTCAACATTCTTGGTAATTCGTTCATAGCGCACAAATTATCATATGTAAATATAACAATAGGTATGTTATCGGTGAATAAATTAATACAGTCTTTAGCATTAATTTGAGATTTGAAAATTCAACTAACAGACACAGTAAGTGATTATTAATTGTAATACCTGCATAATTAATCTCGAGTTGCTAAAAATAAACATTCGCAATATCGCTAAATAAATCGATAAATAATTTTAAATTATTTCAAAAATAAATTAATTCGAGACCATGCAAATAACAGTAATATCCTTTCATCGAAAAATTTAATAAATTTAATAAAATTATACTAAATTTAGCCCAATTATCCAGTCTCAAGATTATTGTCAGCTATCCATTTGCCCCTTTAAGTAATGGATTAAACAAATTAATCTAAGTAATAAATTACACAATTCTATGTAAATCTGTGTAATTTAATTTTCAAAAGTGGAACAGTTTATGATTGATTTTAAAAATAATTGTGCTACCAACTACAAAAACAAGGTATTAAATAAAATATTTAAAAGTTACAAAATTGAAAGAATTGAATGGTTAGTTCTTGTGTATAATTTCATTCACATAATAATTACAATAAATGCCACCCTGTAGCCATTACATAGAAACGTCAACTAGACTCTGAAACGTCTAAAAAATAACTGGAACACCGAAGCATTGTATTAATGTAAAATATAGAGTTGGTATACCTACTGTAATCATTACAGTAATAAACTCGTACTTATTCACTGTTACTTATTATCGAAGAGGTAACTTTTGCACAACCAACCAGTCTTGTGTCTTTTTAAAAAATTAGGTGCACTATTTATAATAAACTAACTATGGACGACCATCGAGGATACAAACACGTTTATTCAATGGTTTTGAATCTTAAATATATAAAATAGAACCATAACTTATTTATTATGCAATCTTATTTATTACTCTACATAGGAATTTCGCTAACAAGCGGCTAATAGAATATTACAATAGGATTTTTTTTTAAATAATCGATTTTAAATTATTATTTTAGTTTAAGAAAATTGTGTATTTCATACTTGTTTTACTGTGCAAATTCAAGTTTATATGGCGATTTTCTCACACGTTCTTATATACATAGGTACCTATTTAAGAGTGGTTATTAAGTCGTAAATATATTTTTAATTTTAAAAACAAGACACTAGAAGTAATTTACCTATAAACACTTCGGTAATGTTCTTATTATAAAATGATTATAATTTTGTTATACTATTAGTGTTTTTTGAAAAAAAAAAAATCAATGCAATAATAATTAGTTTTACATAAAAGATTCGTTCGTCTTTAAACAGGCTTGAAAATAGCCATCAGGCAAATTTTTTGAATCTAATTTTATCCAAATAATATTTAATTAATACAAAAAGGAAATTGATCACCATAATAACCTATGTATAATTGGCAGGTATACTTCCTAAACAAATTCAAACAAATTACTATAAATCATACTTCGCACATTTTGCATAAATAATAATTTGTAGGTAATTCATAAATTAATGTTCGATAGGAATGCGTAGGATTAATAATACACATAGATAATATTTTTAAATTAAAAAATGTAATAAAAAAGATTTTTAATAAAATTATGTTACATTGTAAATAATCTGATATTGACATTGTAATGCAAAACTAGTTTTATTTTTTTAAATTTTTAGTATCTACAATAATTAATTTAATATGATCGATCATTGCATATGAATATATCGATTGTCGTAATAAAACAAGTACTGCTAAGTTTCCATACTCATCTATTATATACATACACAAATAAATTGCATTCATCTGTAACCTACATACATTAAGCACACCTTCATTATTGATACTAATGAGTTTTTGAATCAGCAAAAATTTTCACTTTTGTTTAACAAACCAAAAAAATTGCCAGTACTTTAGGTAGTACCTACTTTCATTTTTATACTGTAAATTTTAATACAATAACTGCATTAATCATTATTGTGAGACGTAAAACATGCTTTTTATCAGTTCTGTTCACATGATGGGTTTAACATTTTTTTTTTTCTATAGGCATCACTCAGCATTTTTCTGTAAAAGCACTTTCTTATTTCTATTAAAAATTATTATAGAAAAGTTGTATATGTTGTACCTGTTGATTATAAGTGAAAACTATTCCGTTCATCGTAAATGTAACGTCGTGTTAACTACTTAATAAAATTAAATATTGTTCAGAATAGAGAAACATCCTGTACCCAAGTACTCTGCTATTAAAAATTATAAAGTGGAGTTTTAAATTTGATTATCTTCACATTATCACTTTCCAAAACGTGAACATATTTTATTCTAAATAATAATATTATGTGCACCTGCAGTGTTGATCAAAAAATTATAGGTAATCCTTTCTCCGGGTATTTTAACATGAGGAAGTAAAACTGAATCATGATAGTGTATCAAAGTTCTCTTTGTGCGGCAATCACTGATCGGTTGATCGCTGATCACAATCTTTGCGTTACTTCTGCCTCTTGGCTGTGCAAAAAAAGACAACAAACAATTATAATAAAATAAGTTAAGAGGGGACCGTATCTAAATAAATTTTAATGCAGAGATAAACAGGAAAACAAAATTATTGCTATTTTATTTAAATGCCAATCGAATTAGGAAAAGTATTGCCAATTCAGTAAATAACTTCTTTCTATCTTGAAACAAGTTTAGAATTTAATTTCTCGAGTTACTTTAAGGATTACACTTACTTAATTAATATAACATTTCCGCGTACATCACCTAACCATGAAGTCATTACCTTTAAAAGTTAACAAGTACTATATAGATCTGCAAAGAATTGCAATCTTGTTAATTTTTATTTCAAATTTTATTCCTAAAATTCACAACTGCACAAAATCTGAAAGAGTTAATCCCCAAAACCTATGAATCTTAATAGTATTAATAAAAAATTGGAAGCTATTAATAAGCACATTAGAACATTGAACCTTTTGAACTCACACCAAGAATCATCCATCTTCCAAAGCGGTATAATATCAGAAGGAGAAAGTTAACAACACTTACTATCGTAAATGCACATAGATACTAATGGAATTATATGGCTAGGTTTAGTATCATACTAAAATTTTTTATATTTTTTATTTTAAAACAGCAAGAAGGGTTAACAAACACAGTATTCTTTGAATTTTTTCAAACTCAATGTTTTGATTTGTTGATTTAAAAGTGAATAGGTGCTAATTTTCTTTAAGGCAAAATTTAAAAAAAAACGACAATAAATGACAAAGGATCTAATGCTAACATACTGACATATGTGATACATACTCGACAACATTTTAGTCATTAGGGTACAAGGACATCCAGTTTAGAAAAATAACAACACAACTCTTCATACCTACCTGAGCATCAATGTAGGTGTTTCTAAATATACAAATTTTTATTAACCTGATATAAAAACGTGCAAAAAAGTAACGCATAAGTCTTGTAACTTTTCAAGTATACATGAGCACCCACTTTGAACAGAGCTTTTGATAGAGTTCCTTGCATCGTAATGACCTTGAAATAATTAAAAAATTTATGTTACCAGTACCACAGCAATTCTTCTTTTTCAAGTATTGAAAATAATAAATTTTATTGCCAATTATTTGATCATCAATTAGCATTTAATTGTGATACACTGGAGTAAACATTTCGCCTCGAGGATATGTACCGGGAAGGCCCTAATAAAATACCCGATTTGAAGATTTTTGGCATCAGTTTTGGCCAATACATTTTAGATTAATTGAAAGACTTGTCAGACCATATAATCATACAAGGGTGTTTTATATGTACTTCTACTGGCTTTACAAAATTTTCATCACAAAATCCAGATCTACCCTGTACATTGTAAACATTTTTAATTAAAAGAGTAATCCGTCCTTACTTGGATCAGTGACGACGGCCAGGGTGGGCACTTGCCCACCCTGTTGATTGGAGTGCCCACCCAAATTTTTTAGGTGCTTATTTCAATAATATTTTTTTGAGTTTATTTATAAATTTTGTGAGCTCCTGCTCACCTCAAATATATTGGGCCCAATTTGTGCCCACCCATTTAAAAAGTGCTGCCGCGGGATTAACATGTACGTTTCACTGCTGTTGCCACCGCCGTTTCTGAAACTGGTCTGTGTGACATAAAACAGTAAGACAAAGGGCATGAAATACCTCCCAGTACATCTGTAATTGTGTTAAGTTGTATTCCATAATGAAGTACTAGGTCAATAAATTTAAAGTGCACTGAAGGGCATTCCATGCCCCCCCCCCCCCGGTTTAAACAACAAAAAGTATGTGTGCATAGTTTTTGATTAGTTTTATTAAACAAGGAACTTTTACTCTTTCAGAACATTTACACCGGAGGATCTGAGGGTATAAAATTCCCTCTAATGTATCCTCCCACAGTAACTTGATTATGGAATACAACTTAATACAAATATACCTCCCCCCCCCCGGTTGGTAAAATAAAAAGTTTGTGATTATAAGGATCTTTCGCTCCTTAATCTTTTGGTTTAAGAACAAAATACATTTTTAGGTCGCGTCAGGACCCACCGGAGGGTCTGTGAAGTATAAAATGACTTCCTGCAATTGTATGAAGTAATTTAGAATCTTTGTGTTTTTTTGTAAAACTTAGGGGCATGGAATTAATTGTGTTCAGTTATATTCCATAATCAATTACTGAATCAACAAATTACGAGTACACTAGAGAGCATTCCATGCCCTCCTCCCAAACCCCCCGATTTGAAAAACAAGATCTTTTTAAAAATATAGATCTTTCACTCTTTCAGAATCAAATACATTTTCAGGTCGCGGCAGTACATACCAGAGGGTCTGTTCATTATAAAATACCCTCCAGTATCCCACTAATTGTAAGAAGCGATTGAGAAACTTTGTGTTTTTCTAACCGGGGGGTCTGGGGGGCATGGAATGCCCTCCAGAACATCATTAAATGTGTTAAATTGTATTCCATAATCAAGTTACAGCGCCAGAGTCTCGGCTGTAAAGGTATTTGGCTCTGAAAGAGTAAAAGTTTTCTTTTGATAAAATTAAATTGATGAAATTAAGAACTGTCACTCTTTCAGAACCAAATAGTCTAAGGAATATGAAACACCCTTTAGAAAGAGTGAAAGATGTTTAGATATTTATTCAATGAAATTAAACGCTCAGATTCTCAGAAATGTAATTGGTTCTGAAAAAGTAAAAGTTCCTTGTTTAATGAGGTTAACCAAAAATTATACGAACAAACTGTCTGATTTTCAAACCGGGGGGTCTGGGGGGCATGGAATGCCCTCCAGTGCACTCGAAATTTGTTGACCCAGTTTCCCACTGAAATTTTTTAGGTATTTATTTCAATAATGTATTTTTTTAAGTTTATTTATAAATTTTGTGTGCTCCTGCCCACCCCAAATATATTGGGCCCAATTTGTGCCCACCCATTTCAAAAATGCTAGCGCCGTCGCTGACTTGGACGCGCGCGCTAATTGACGTCAGTTTATTTTAACTTGGCTTTTTATTTTAGTTTTAGTAATTTTAGTTAAGTGGCAAATAATTTAAAATAGCTTTTATTTCTTTTTTATAACAATTTTTAGGAATCAGATCGTGTATAAGAGTTGTTTTAGTAATAGGAATCCTATATGGTTCTGTAGTAGTCAGGGTCGACATTGTACTTATTTGTTCAAAACCCGAATTCCCGAATTCATGTTCATATTATGTAAAATTACTCTAATGGGCATCAATGGTTAGATTTCAAGCTTTGGAGAGATGGAAATAATAATATAGAGATTATGAAGAGTCGAGAAGACAATAATTGTAAAATTATATAAACAAACAAAGTACACCTGTGTGATACGCCGCTTCAAAAACTAGTTACTGCTGTGTAGCATATAGTTTATTGTGTATATTTTATTAATTAAAGATCATTTTATAACATTCTGACGTGTGAGTAATCTATAAATTAAAATAATCAAAACAGAAGTAATGTTGTAATTTCCTTTAACAGGTTGCTCTGGAGATGTGCAAAATGCATGAAATTAGTAGATAAGCAATAAATCTATTTTTATACCTTACGAGTTAGTGTTTTATTGTTCATATAGCTTTACAATTTTTGCATCACAAGTTAACCTGTGCATACAAATTAAGTTAAATGTTTCACTTCTATTTTTGGAGTTTAGCGCAGTTTCTTCTTCTTCTTGCTTCTTGCTAAAATGATATTGTTTTAGTTATATTTTTTATTGTCTTTGTTTGGGGCTAACGACCTCTATTCTCTTAAAATGTACTTTTTCTGCAAAATTTTATTACTTCTGTCTCCGATTACTATAATACCTGTAATCGTTTTTATTTTACTGTGCCAACATCATTATTGACTGCACTTGAGCTTTAAAAGTTGATAAACCATTTTTTTAAATCAAAACTGTTCTTTTATCCGAAATTAAGAAAAGATTAAATTTTTCACCTTTTTTTATTTTGGTTTAGTGCAAACAATAGTACTACCTGGTAAAATAATGGAATTAGGAAATATTAAAACTGTTGGTTGTTCTTGAGCTGGTGTTAATTCTTGCTTCAATATCTAATTTTGCGATAATTAAATAATTACTAATTTATTACTTACAGACACGCTACAATTATTATGTTTTGTTGCCTAACATAATTATAAGACAATTATTTAAACGAATAGACCCGCATTCCATCTTAATATCACTTTATGCTTGTATCGCCAACTTATGCAAATTTCTTTATTGTGTAGCTGTAGCTGTTAGATATGATTAAGCAGTGATTATAGTTTTGCAGTGGCGCTCTTCAATTATCTTAATCAGGGTTGCGTTTACACAGTTGACTTATTAAAGACGGCAATTGGAGCAAAACAATAAAAGTACTACCGCATACTGTAGTTACATCACATGTATACAAGTGACCTCGAAAAGGTCATAAGTTACAACGGTATCAATTATTCGTATTTGGAAGGTCAACTCGGTGAAAATATCGTATACAACAACATTTGCATAATTCAACTATTGTAACCAAATTTCACAATTATCTACTGTTATGTGAGTAAGAAATTAAATGAAAAACACTTGAGAATGTTTTTTTATCTACGATACTTTTATATAATTAGTGACTACATTATGTACTTAAAATGTTAAGTATAACATTAAAATATGTTTAGAATCAACAATGTAAAACTTATGAAATTCGAATAAATGGGGTTACAATTGCGGGTTTGTAGCTTACGGGCGCATTGAAATCTCCGCAATGAAATTACAATACAATTATTTAACTCTTTGTGGTGCATTTTTTTAATGAAGTGGTTTTAGGGTATCTAACTAATAGGTAATTTTCTACTATATATTCAGTTTCAAACATACAAATTATCCTAAATTTAGACTTTTTCATTCAAACGAATTAGTTGCTCTGACTAACCCAGTATAAAGTTTATACTTGTACTTTATTTCCTATATAGTTTTCTGAATGTAGGTTATACAAGATTTCACTTTCAAATATAACCAAATATGACACTTTTAGCTTGAGGTACATTTTTAAACTTAATTAAAATTAACTTTGCGTGTAATTATATAACACTTCCCTAGACTATTTTTCCTTGACTTATATGGTAAATTATTACATTAACATAATTTTTATGAATCATACGTGAAGAATTTTATAATAGACAATTCGAAATTTTTATAATTTTCTTTTAAAAATCAAGTGCCTGGAAAAACGAGACGTTCGTATAGCTTTAAGTTGTAGTTTCACACTTTCTGTGTCAGTTATTCATTTAATAGTTAAATAATTATAGAACATCGAAGAATAGCCGTAGGGATGTTACTGTTAAGACAGTTAATTTACCCTTATCATTTTACTTTATTATGTATAATAAATTCCGTACAAACTACTTTTTAAAAGTATAAAAAGTAAGTTGGTATTTCCTCACTGAACTGTTAGGTTTCTAATATGATTAATTTTTGCTAATATAAACAAAAGTAAAATAAAGTTTCCAATGAGTTATTTTCGAACCTTCACGAGAGCAATAATGTACTTAAGTGGCGGATATAATATGAATTACTCGTCGGTTTCAAGGCAGGGGGTTCCCATTTTAAATTATTACACAAGAGACCGTGTGCGTTTGCTTTAAATAACAACAAGAGAGACATTTAGTTTACGTTTAGCATTCAATACGAAGCCGTTTTCATTAAATTGCCGCAAAATTTATAAATCAACTATTTAATGACAATCCTTTCGCTACGTAGCGGTAAATAAATTGCAAACTTTTCACTTTAAACACGTTCAATAATTTAAAATTTCTTTAAAGCTGCAGTGTACACTGCAACAATGAATGCCATTGTTAATTCGAAGCGCACGTTGTATGTCGTTCTTATTTAAATGATATTCAGGAAGTTACATCCAATATTAACCTTTGCCTGTTATTCATTTGCATTCCAACGGTTTTAAAATAAAACAATAACATAATAAATAAAGTGAAGCTTACCTTAGGTCAGAGCAAGATACCGGACCGACTCTTATTAGAAGGCGGAAATGCAGGTAAGAGGTTCACGGCACTGCACTCATTCAGGCCCTTTTAAAGTTATTTCACTCGTAACACTATAACAAGCACTTGGTTTGGAATAATTTAAATGCTGGAATGATTGATGAGCATCTGTAAAAAGCAAAAACATGTTAATATTCCTCGTTTCGAATTGAAATCGTAACGTGATTGACCCACATACATTCATTGTTTTTTTTTCGACCTTAAGCAACTGCACCATCGATACGGTGTTTATTGCAAAAATAAGCGAATTGGTTCACGTTCCCCATTGTTGCTCATACAATTTAACGAGACACCCAGCAGGTAGGCAGTAATTAATAAAAGTTATTGTTGCAGTAAGTAAGAATTTCTCAAGTGCGTTCGTTTTGCATTCTCGACGTATAGCCAAATAATTTTGCTTTACATACCGTGTAACGCAAGACGTATATTATAGCGAGATCCTTCCTTTGATTGGAACTGTCCTAACAAACTTGCATAGGCACGCAGGTAACTACCTGTGCGTGATACTATGTCGCCTACTAGATTCATATTGCTAAGAATATTTCTTGATGTACTCGTAATTCCTCAAGATAGCGCAAACTGTTTCAGAGATAGAATTGTGAAATTTCTAGATTAAAATCTTTGAATTACGATTTTTAATGATAGAAGAGTTCATTGACAAGATAAAACCAGATGTTTTGCTAGAAATTAAAGATTATCTTGATGACCAATAAGTTAATCTTCGAGAAAAGTTTGATGATTGAAAAGTCTAGACCTGGGTCTTGGCTTTGAATGAAATTTTTTTTGCAATTCGTCATTATAGAGGATCCATTAAGTATTCAATAAAATTTAACACATTTCGTGAAACCAAAGGTTAGCCTCGGATATTACCAGGCACTTTTTTAACTATAATTGATTCTTAAAGCGGCATGTACACGAACGATCGCATAGTTTGCACAAACTGCTGTTTGCATAACGAGGGGTTTTATATTAACAAAATCTCAAAGCGTAACATACACCGTCGGTGTTTGATCGTGTATACAGTGCTTAACCAAGTGTGTAAAATTAGGTTTAGCTGAAATTTAAAAAAATAATAGAAAATTTAAATTAGCTTCTTTTTTTTATGACACGCTCAATAAAATTCTCATTTTATAATGCTATAATCACATGAAATTAACTTTGACATAAAAGTAACCTTGGCATTCAGAATACTACGTATTTTATATATTATAGCAAAACAAACTCGGTAATCATTTATCTTATATAACGAAAACTTGCTAGGTTTTCTTCAAATTATAAGGAGAATAACCTAAAAATGATTTTTTTATTGTAATTAGGTTTTTATACGAAACCATTTGAATTAAGTACATATTATTAGTGTTTTTTAGCTACTGAAATGTAGACACTCAAGTCATCTTCTTCGCTTAATATCTGTTTTCCAGAAAATTTTTAAAGTAATATCGTCCGTTTTTCTTATTGAAGTAAATCTGATTTTTTTCTACTTTTTTATATTACATTTTTGTATCTATTTATTTTGTCATTCAGTAAATTGATAATTTATCTCTAAATAATGTATTTTAATACAGCTGTAAACTTCGCTGCCTGTAGGATTGGCTATGGAAATCTAAAAGCCCAAGTAATAACAGGTTATGTGCCCAGGTTAACTTTATGTAGTTAATGTATAATCATTAGAAATTACTCTGTGCCTGAAAAGATGTTTAATGGATGTTTAAACCATCTGCATATATTTATTTTCTAGGCTAGGGATACTGCTTCTCCGGTAGCCTTACTTAACTTTATGGATATGTATTGTGGTAGGAGTATCTATCACACAATAGATCTCACGATTAAAAATCCACTTTTTTTCTTTCTTTGAAAATTCTAATACTATAAATAGTCAAATAGTTACAGATATTACAATAAGGTATTAAATAATCATAATATAGTTACGTAAATCTCAGGATGCATCTGAAAATTCTACCAAAATGTTTCAATATTTTTAAATTTAACTTTCCAACTAAATCAAATGATAAATGTCTGTCCACACTTAAATGATACCTGCTGATTATCGCTCAGCCCTCATTCACCAACAAAATCGACTTATTAATTAGCTTCTCTTCAATAATAAATTTCACTTAAATTCTTCTTAAACTTGATTCTCAATTGTTTATTAATATAATAAAGCTAACTTTCAAAGTAATTTTCCAATTTATTTTCATTGCAGTTATAAATTTTTTCAGAGCTTACAAAATCACGGTCGACTGGCATTATTTCCTCGGATCGATCATTTTTAGCAAATATTAATAAAAAAAATTTTTAATGTAAATTAAACAAAATACACAACTGAAGGTCACCCTACACTATAATACACAGCTCTATATTATTTGGTTCAAGTGAAAGATCTTGAAGGAAAAAGATAATTAATAAATGGGAACATGAAAATTTTGGAGTAAATAACATAATAAGATATAAGAATTAGTGTGTGTTCACAATGTACATAAGTTCAATGAAATAAGACCTTAGTAGAATATTATGCAATAGCATACACTACGTCATTCAGTTTAAGATTTTAATATTATTTGATACTTCATTGAACTTTTATTTGTATTTATATTTTTAAGTCTTATGTAAATAAGATATATAAATAAAATATACAAATTATATTGTATAAAATATTCGCGAATTACCTTACCGTTGGTGATGCTCATGACGCTACCAAATTTCAAGAACATGGCGGCTCTGTTACGTACAATTGATGTTTTGAGTTTAATTCTGAATTATTTTATCGTAAAACCGCATGTAAGGAGAATTTTTAATTTGTATGAAAATCAGATAAATTTAACAATTAATATTAAAACTTATTTTATCTAAATAATTTAGTTTAATGGCATCGTAAAATTTCTTAAAATACTACCACATTTGGTCATTGTAAATTTCTTCAAAAACTCATAAACTTGTTTGTCACTACTAATTTCTTGAAAAATTACGCGTTGTCATTCAAAATTTTCCGAAAAACTCCTACATTCAACCCTGAAAACTACCAGTAGTAAACAGTTGGTAAAGGTTTAACTAATTTTATATAACCTCTGACATCAGGTCAGGAACTGAGTCTTGAAGCCAATTTCAACAATAACTTCACCTACACTCCGTTCCGATATTTTTTAAAGTAACGCCTAGTGCAGAGAGGAACTTAAAAATTTAAAAGTTCTAAGTGCTATGTCAATTGAGTTCGAATAAACGTAATTTGGGTGGTGTAAGTTTCGCTGGAAAATAAGCTTGTACACATTGGCTCCCTAATTCATATTTTTCCTAATATTCCAAATATTATTAGTTTGCCGTGTGCGGAATATACAAATAGGGAGAAAATCTTTTTCGAAGATCAGCAACCAGCATCTCTCATCTCATCTCAACTTTACATACCGGATGTTACCGAAATTTGGAATTTTGTTCTTCCTGCTTGTTCCAACTAAAGACCATAAACTATTGTAAGTAATTTTAACTTTATATTGATGTTGTGCCGATAATTTTGGAAGTAAACCGCGAGTGTTTCGAAATTACCGTACCAACCCCTTAATTTTTTTCAAATTAACCTTACAAACTATTAGTTCATTAGCAATTGTCCTTTTTCAACATTTCTTTTGTATTTTCCGAAAAATCGATCGATCATCGATCAAATCCTTTCTCAAATCAACTTTCTTGCTATAAATATTAACTTTTCATCTTTCTAGGTTAGCAGAAGAAATGTAAAGGCTAAAATAATCGTTTTCATCTCTGCAAATTATCGAAAAGTGATCAAAAATAGTTGAGGGGAGAAGGCATCCCCCAAAATCGGTGGGTGATGATGGAAACCGGAGGTCATATTCGGATTTAGGAGATCATTTTACATAAGAATCAGCAAGAATGGTATCAGGGGTCGAAAAATTTTTTTTATAGAAATTTAAATTAAAATCGCACCATTTGGCGCCTTGCTTGCGAGAAAAAGTTATAAACATAAGCAAAATATTGGAATAAAAAAAAATTTAGGAATTAAATTTTTAGATAACCAGCTGAATCACTATCTGCAAGGTTAGGGCGGCTCTAAGCCAACTAACCTTGTTCTTCAAAATGTTTTTTTTACAATTCTGTTACAAAATGACTACATTTTAAATGTTTGTTTGCGGTATCTACACTGTTATGATCTAAAGCCTAAATTTCAACCATGGGGTATACATCTAGCCAGACTAGCACCCTTCTGGAATATATGCAAATGCTCAAAGACCCACGAATGTCAAATGTAAATTTGGTATATCACATGGAATGTGATTAGGTTAACCTAATCTAAGTCAGGATGCTGCCAATGTTTTTTCAAGAAGTTACAATAGAGAAACTAGTGATAAGACAAATCTTTGTAAACTACATTTCCTTTTACGAGAGTTTTGAAAGATTCTTCCGGATTTGCCGGAATTGCCTCAATATTATTTCTTTTCAAAAAAATTGAAAAAGCAAAAAAAAAGTAAGGGATTTCACAGTTTTCCTATTATTATTTTCTATGATTTCCAAAGATTTCCTAATATTTATTTGGATTTTTTAAGATTTTTTTGGATTTCCTCAGAATTCCGCTCATCTGTACAGCAAATTTTCCCCCTTGGGTAAGTTTTGTTTTTCATATAAAATTTTTAATTTTAACTCAATTTTCAGTTTAAAAAAAGAAGTCGAAGGATTTTCTAAATACCCCCAGGAATATCCTCCGTTGTTGTTATTGCCAATTCTGAATACTATTTTTTAATATACATAGGTGGAAATAAATAGTACCTACTATTGAACCTCACATGGCAATAAATATATTGAAAAGATTTTGATAGATTTTTCTTTAATTGTTTGTGAAACATCACTTTGCTAAAAGTAATAAGCTGGTGTATTTTTTTGAAGAAAATCTTGCCCTATTGAATTAAATTCAGAACAGAAGTAGTAAATCCGTTATTTTGTAATTCATTAGTTATTCGAGCACGAACTGGAAGATAATTTCAAGTCAGCGAGAATGAATAAGTCTAATTATCCCACGGTTTGAGATGCAGCATAAAACGACCTATATAAGCTTGAAATTCCATCTCCAAAAACCGTTGTAATAAAAACAGTAAATACATGCAATAAGCAAGGTAATAGTCACGATACAATCACACGTTGAACAAAATAAACGCCCTTTACTACTGATTTTACATGAATAAAAGTACTTCTTTAATTGCATTAACTTCGATATAAATTACTAATACATAAATTACGGACATAAAAAATAAAGCAGTCGAACTTGAAAATTATAAATTATACATTCACTCTTATAATTTGTCATTGATCAATACAGTCGTTGTTAAAATCAACCAAAAAGGATCTAAAAATAAGCTACGAAACAATTTAAAATTTCTATTTTTCACTTTTACTTGTTTGAAAAATTAAAATAAGTATACTTCAACAAGAATATAACAAAATCATTTTTAAATATATTGACTGCATTTTTAAAAGAAATTTATGACCATGAACTTTATTAAGAAAATGTTAATTCTACTTATAATAATCATACAATGGAAAAATGAATGGGAAAAAGTAAATATTTAATATTATATTATGTATGACAAATGCTATAATATGGCAGGTACGTGGTATACTTGAAATACCCACGGTATACCTGACGAAATTGACGAATAATTTGAAAATTTAAAAAATCAAAAAATTTACAATATTAATATAAATATATAATAAAACCATGCTATATCTAGTTATTTAATTTAGCAATAGAATTTGAATCTTCATAGAAAAAATCATCTGATCATTATGGTACATACTTTAATTTATCAATTTTGCTAATCTTTCTTTTGCATCAGTTTTGCATTTGTAATTATAAACAATGCCCGCTTACGGTGTTCAAGTTTATAATTTGCATGATCTCATTTTGTAGGTTAAATAGCTGATACTAAAAAGACTACAGGTTGGTTGCTGCACAAACCGGTAACTCTCGTCTTATTCCACCAAATAAGTTTTCGTTAAAAAAAAACATAAAATTAATATAATTTGTATTTTGAAAAATAATAATAAATAAAAAAGGGTTGCATTATGTTTATTGGCAAGTCTCAAAACCTCTCGGGCCCCTACGTTATTATTATGGCTCTGAATGCTAAGCGACTCCTATCTTGACGACAACGAGCTTTGGACAATAAAAGCATAAAAATGATGAATAGTTTTCAGAAAAAATACTGCTCAGTATTGGAATATTTCGAAGATGCTTAAAACGTCGAGCACCGAAACTGTGCCCCGGGGATTAATTTTTTTTAAATGTCAGATAATCACGAATGTTAAATAACATAAATAATAATTTTTTTATTTAAATCTACAGATGAAAAGAAATATTTCGAAATTTATTACATTTTTGCAATTCGTTCATATGCCTAATTTAAAAGACACAAATTAAATAACGAAACCTACTATATGTATAGTATGCAATTAACGATATTCCACCTTGTCGGTTGCCCAATAAGAACACATTCTTAATTATATTTTAATGAATTTAAATTACTAATTTTTTTTTACATAGATTATCCATATAAACATGTACTTAACTTTTGCGTTGTTAAACAATGCGTAGCCGTAGAAAAAAAAATTATCAATTATGTGTGACGTTTCTTTGCTCTGACAGTATAAAGTTATAAGAGTTTGCGTAAGAAACAAGTATATTTACTAGAATAGTTTTTGCACAATAATATAAACGTTCCCATAAAACTTGAATCATTTGTAATTTTAAAAATTTGCTCAATAGTAGAAGCTTCTTACGAGAGTTGAAGAGCAAGTTATGATGATTTTAGTGTGAATGTCACTTGAAAGATAACTTGTTTTTGCGAATTGTTTATTTATTTAATTTTACAGTGTCCACTTAAAATTTACATCCATTTACTAGTTTTTTTTTGAGACTAGTAAATTTTACTTTAAGAATAAGTATTTAAATGTTGTTAATTCAGTATTTTTGATAAAACCCGGTACCGTAATTCATACTTAAAACACTGATGGTAGAGATTATAATTTTGCCCTTAGCAATACTGTAATATTTTAGCATTCATTAAGAAAGCATTACATCTAAATTATAAAAAATAAACGACGATATAAAAAGCAAAGAAATGCGTAAATTAAAATTAAGTAGGTAGGTAGTCATTAATTGAAACGTTCCTAAAAGTAAAATTAATTCAAATTCAATTTTGGTAATTAATATAAAACGTGATCGAAATTTAAAACTTTTATTTTCTTTTATATTTAATTTTTGTAAATAATCGAAAATTAATAAAAAATTAATTAAACATGTAGCAAGAGTGAATGGGGGGCTACCGAACTAATTCATGTTTATCTTGTTAATGAAATTTTTTTTGATTGTGTAATTATTTTAATGATCGATTAAAAATTTAATAATAAACAACCTTGCACAATTGCTATAATTATTATTTTAGATGTGGGTGCTTTATTTGAATTAACTTTTAGGTGATGAGATTGGCGATAAAGTGACTTTTAATAATGTAATAACATACACGAAAGCCCATTAACTAAACAGATTGTTTTACAACAAATTCAGAAACGAATAAATTATTTTGTAATACTGGTTTTTGTAAATGATAATAAGATTTTAAAATGTAATTTATTTAAACAGTGATATATTACTTTCCCCTTCATCGAGTATTATATAAGCTATTTATTTAAATAAATTCAATTTTATCCGCAATTCTAAATATATTTTTTTTAATGTTTTTTTTTTCAAAATTTTTTCAAAATTTAAAAAAATTAAATAACGAAGCCAATATAAATTTATTTTGGCCGGGCATTATTTATTTTTTAAATTAATTTATTATTGAAACCATAAACAAGCATAAAATATCAAACTTACCGAAAAGTAAATGCCCAAATTGAAATAGCTCACTGATAAACAGAACTAATACGAGCACGAACACGCACGAGTAGCAGAAAAACTAGACGTAACAAACTGGACTTGGAATCCTACAAATCTGACGCCTGCAGATCAACTGAAAGGTAACTGCAAAAGCGTGAGCGATCTGCAGCGGCCCACTTGTCGATGAAGGTAACTGGTCATGTTTCTTAAGATCACTTCGTTTTCTTTCGTAGAACTTCTAATTCTAACATAAAAACTACTCCAATTTAAGATAACAATGGATATGACGATGATGATACGTTTACTTGACCGTGGAAGCATGAGTTACTATTGAGTTCCGGACACCCAACCAAGTTTTTCTTGAATTAATTATACTACGAAATCCTCAAGAGAAATAATCATAGGAATTATTTTTTTAAATTTAAAAAAAATTTAAATGTTGAGGAAAAAATATATACCTACTGAAAAAATTGGGTTTATTTAAAAATTACGTAAAAATTTGACATAGTATGATCGATGCTGCCAAAAAGGTGAAAATTCAAAGAGATACATGGAGTTTAACGCAAATGGACGGAATGAAGAAGTGTTTAATTTAATTTAATTATTTTTATAAATCTGCAGAAGTTTTTATTTTAGTTCTCCAATTAGGAAAAATTAATTGCCGTATGTAAGAGGAAGCAAGTAATAATTGTAAATTATTGATCCTCATAAATTTAAGCTTAATAGAAATAATATTTCTCCTCTACTTATTATTGTACCTACGTACTTACCAATCTACTAAGTTGCTTTGCATTTCGGTACCTACATGAAAGGCATTAATGAGTACTTATTACAGTAGAGCGCCTTATTAAAATGCCTACATAAATAATAAAAAAAAATAAATATGCCTACCTGATTAGGTAAGATGGTACTCAAAAACTATAAGCATAGCTATACACATAAAACGAAAAACAAGAAAATTCGAAACTTTTAATCCGTGCAGTTATATTTTTTATAAACATGCTTTCTTAAATTAAGTATAAAAAAATAAGTGAACATGGAAAGAATAAATTTGATTGAATACTTTTCAGTGTAAATGAAAATTTTAAAACTTTTATAAAGCATAATATACTAAGCTGTACAATAATAATATATTAAAAATTACATTAAATTTAATTCTATTATACTAACTAATAATAAATATATTATGTAGACATTTTAAAGAAAAATATTTGATTGTAGGCGTAAAACAGGTTGTTTTGATCTCTACATGATATTTTGCCAATTATAGCCAAGATAGGGACCTTCGCCCTGTTTCATGGTGCCTGGTATCCTTTTCAAGGTTGCGGTCTCTATCGCGTATTCATATCGATACATTTGATTGAGCAATTTCCACTGCGCTATAACTTCATTTGCACATGTCACTAAAATGTACAATGAATAGTTTTTACCAGCTTTTTTCATACAATTTGAAATTAAACAAAGAGTTCTTTATGTTGAACTTTCGAAAAAATGTAAAAATTTTAAAACTAACTAAAGAAAATACAATAAACTCCAAGTATTGTTAATATATGATTTGAACATACTTATTTTTGCAAAACAAGAAATATTTCTGCAAGTATAAATAATTGTTAATATAAAATTTTTTTAAACAAATCGAAAAACCATATGCTGTCACATGGTAGGTAAGCTTAAAATTCTAAACGCATGAATCTTTGCACAAGATAATGATCCAAAACATACTTTTAAGTATGTCAAGAATTATGTGACGAAAACCAAAATTTATCTATTTGAGTGGTGTGGTCAGTTCTCAAATTTAAATTCGATAAAACACTTTTAGAAGAAGCTTGAGAGGAATGCAACATATAATCAAAATACAAAAGAATTGTGTGAAGTTGACAGAAGGAATGAAGCAAAATACCGATAAAGCGATTAATAAACTAACTAATTATATACACATTGATATTACATTGTTTGACGGTAAACTTTTAGTGTTCTTTTATTACTAGAAGATCGAAATAAGGAATTACTAATTATCCTTTACATCTTAATTATCAAGAAATTAGTTAATAAGCAAATTAGGCATATACTGAAATATACATGTTCTATCACATCCATACTTAATTGATATTTGAAGATGTTAATTAGACAAAATCACAATCAATATTGCTAATCTATGGTCGACGTTTCGTCGTCTCTTACGGCTTCTAAAAGATTTTTGTTAGTATACAGCACATTATCATAACAAACCTTTTCTCACCTAAAGTTCTACATGTGCCTTATCAAATTTAAAATGAGAGCAGAAGAAGAGCAGAAGTATATATTATATTGCAACTGGGTGAATTTATTTATTGTAACTTGGTTTTATGTTATTCTATAGAGTTGACAATTAGATTTCCGTGTGCTTTTACTCTCATTTTGATTGTAGATCTTAAGGTATTGAAAGATTTGTTATGGTATTATACAGTATACTGTGCTGGAACGTTAAATAATTGTACCACTTTCGGTTGCCAGCCAACTTAACAGGTCGGAAGCAAGATCTCTCAGGAGTAAGTTTTAATATTTTGTAGATTTTCGACAACTCAAATAATTTCCAAATTCAAATTTTTGAATTATTTTTCCATATACACCACAATAATTATGCATAATATCATAAATATGTAAGGTAGAGGCTTGCAGGTTGCCACTGCTTGCAGGTTGCCACCCCTGCCGAATTTTGACATTGTAGCAGTGTCATCCCCTAAATTTCGACGGACATCGATGTCAAACGTGTAATTGTCGCTTTTAATCTAATTGTGGGACACTCGAACACAATAACAGGGTGTTTACTAAATAAACTGTGAAATGTTATTTGTTAAAAAATGAAAAATGAAAATTGTGGTTTTCTTCCGTGCCCTTAACTCGTACATTTTATTCGACAATTTAAGGCAAATTTTTTTTCTGTGTTGCTTTTTCATTCAATTTTCATTATTCTGAAAAAATTCTAAATATATCTTGAGTTGGCAGTTTTTTTTCATGTAGATTCTAAAGTGGTATAAAAATGCAGGTTGCCACCTTTTCGGGCTTGCAGGTTGCCACCCCTCTTATTTTACATTGTGACGTATACTATAGTGACTATATAGGGCCAGTGGCGACATGAGCCCCTAAATCGGCCCAGGACAGGTTCTCGCTCAAAGAGGGGGGAGGGGTTAACCCCCCCATTGCATGTTTTATTTACCTATTGACAAATATTTACGTAAACGCTTTCAAAATATTTAAAAATTAATATAAATCTTTATTTACTAATAGTTTATGCATTTATTTTATATATTTTTAGATTTAAATAAAAATTTTTTTTTTTTTTCAATTTTAACATTTTTTTTTCCTTGTCAATTTACTCTGATTTTTTTTGTTCACAGCCACTAAGTGTAATTAATAAAAATCATATGTTTTGACTTGTTTTCTCTACATTTTCAACAATTTTTCAAGAGGTGGCCACCTGCAAGCCAAAATTTCAAAGTGTCGATTTTAGCTACTTTTGAAAATTTGCTGTAAATTTTTAGTTTTTGAGTATTAAAATGATTTTTTGCGCAGGATTGTTGCTTTATACTTCCCCTTTCCTGTGTGTGCTATTATATCAACAATACGTTGATTGTATGATGAGTTATGATCAAAAAAGCAATGGGGTGGCAACCTGCAAGCCTTTTCCCTACATATTTTATTCTTAAGACTTGTTTCAATGAAAAATAGTATTAAAATAATAATAATATTAAATTTAAAAAAATTTTTAAATTAGACTTTCTATCAATCAAGTTTGGTTATTTTGAATAATTGAAAAAATAATAAAGAATCATTTTTTTATAATTAAGTTTTAAAATATGTAGATACTATATTGTTAAATAATAACTTCAGCCTACACCAATATTTTAGATTATCCTCTATAATTTATGAATACAAAATTTAAATTAACAGGAATCAAATCAACTCCTGGAAAGAGTCTTAAAAGAAGACCTGACAGTGCTTCTGAAGATAGTAATAGTAACAGCTCATCAGAAAATTTGAGCAGTGATGAAAGCAAAAAAAAAGAAAAAACTGCTTTTAAGAAAAATGGCTATACCTCAAAGGATACAACTTCAAGTGACTCTGACGACGATGTATCAAAGCAAAATCAAAGCGACCCACTTGATATTATTGGTGACATATTTGTTGACAGACATAAATAATGCTGAGATTGAACCTGCTGCTGGTTAAATTAATTAATGTTTTTGTATTATATCCAAAAGTTTAAAATAACTTGTAAAAGAAATATTAAATCCAGTTCGTACAATGAGTTAATATTCCCGTTTCCTCTTAGGAAAAAAAAAGTTGAATCCAGGCGACATTATTCAGTCAACCCATGAAAGTATATGGTTTTGGCTAAAGAAGAAATTAAACTAGGGTTAGAGTTCGTGTCCGAACCACTGCCTAATATATTCGACATTTAGCGTTTAGCGTTAACATGCATGATGCAGAAAGATACCTAATATTTCATAAGCGTTTTTGATGCTGATCCGTCGTTTAGCTTTAAGAATAAAATGAAATACATATTTAACTATCCATTTACCTATAATCCGAATTTAAAACCGTAAAATGAAAATCTCAAACTTGAAATGCAAAATTATAACTTTATGGGACCTTCTCGTAAAAGGCCATCCGCTCACCTTGACGGACTCGATCGGAAGAAATAAGTATCGCTTCTTTTCATACCAACCCAACATTTGCAGCACAAAAAGACGCACCAAATTCAAAAATTTGCACTACTTACAAAAGTTATTTACAAACAAATTCTAAATACAAAAATAAAAAAAATTACATATTCACAAGACAAATTCAATTCACTAAAAAAAAAATTAAAATCTCAAAAATACTTCATATAACAATTCAAAATTTTAATTTTCAAAAATTTCACAAAAAGGATGATTTTGTAATACGATAATACTAATAAAGAACTTTTAATCTTCAAAGAGCCATGAGAGATGGCGAAACATCTTCAATTTGTTACTTCAAATCATATACTGAAGTATTTTTTATTACCTATATTACTAAATAAATTTTGGTCGGTCCAAATTAAGTCCTCATAAAATTTCTTCTTAATTTTAAAAATTTGAAGTTAAATAAATTCGTAACAATGTAAAAGTTAAAGAAACCTGATATCGATTTGTAGGTGGCCGATTTATATCAATTGGAGTTGTTGTTCCTTTAATTTAAATTTTATCAATTTCTACCCATCTGATTAAGTTCCAATTATAATATTAATGTTGATATAATTTTAATATAATTCTTTTATCTCCCAATTAATCCGCTTATCTATACTACGTCTGTTTTCATTCTTCTAAATATCACTAAATTTTCTTTTTTATAATTTTTGTGACTTTTTAAATTCAAACTTAATATTGTTTTCAAAATTAAACAGTACATCTTATTTTAATCTTATTTTAATAGACATAAACTTACAAACTTTTATCTTAAGATTTTCCTTTGTGCATTAATTTATAAATTGTTCAGCAAATGTTTTTACTGTCTATTTTAAAAGTGCAATATTTAATATACGTTTTGTTGTTTTATAAATGATAATTACTTTCACATTTAATTCATCAACTTTTTATGCAGCAAAATTTTTATTATCGTTCTTGCAAACCATATTATTTTTTATTAACAATTTTAACATTAAATAACTACCGATATGCAATTTTAAAAATTATTTTATATAAATACTGTATCTATTAATTTAAGTAAATACAGTTGGTACATTTTTTAAGATTATTTTTAAGCTTTTACGATAGTAAAGACAGTAAAACCGTGGCGGATCTAAAGGAAAACTTTCTTTAGAGCTCAAAAAACTCAAATTTTTCATCAAACCTTTTTTATTTGTCTCATTTAATTAATTTTTATTTTGATCCCAAAAACTTACCAAAAATTTCTTAAGAGTTTGCTTTAATTAACTTATAACTTCGATCTTTAATATTCTGAATTTCAGTTTACAAATCATAAACAAACAGTTCTTATAGTTTTTACAATTAGAATTTATAATTTATATATCATTTAAACCTTGGAATTATAGTGGCCGCTCGTCTACATGTTCTTCAAAAATATTTAATTTTAAAAAATAAAATATTTGGAAGATGATACTTTGTGAGCTACTAACTTGAAAAACATTTTTCGTTAGGGATGCCTCTGAAGATTCGTTTACAACTTATTGTCTACGATGTAGGAGGACACTTTGACAGTCTCTTTAAGACTATTTTTATTAAATTCAAACTGATCTTTACATTTTCACTTCAATTTAACATCTAATGATGTCATAATTTGGTGAAAACGTTTAAAAACGTGCAAAAAACTAGACCTTAAAGTTTTTAATGTTTTTAGTTAATTACAAAATACATAATTTAATTTGAGTACCTTAGCTTACTGCTTTTTGCCATTATCCAAGACAGATGGTAGGTGTAATTGTAATTAAAATTAAAATTAATCAAAAATTTAATATTTCTTCTATATCCATTTTAGTAAATATTCTGCGTAGGTGTATATCTTTCAAATTTTTCTACGTTAATACGAATTTAAGGAAGACTAAAATTGAGAGTGATATTACCATGTTTGTAAAAAAAAGAACAGTTTTAAGCATAAACACCATAGGCATTTCTATTTTTGATACCATTCTTCAAGATTTACACTCCTTCGCTGAAATTATTAAGTTAAAAATTCCAAATATACAAAGCTATTCATTTTAATTGATAATTAGCATAACATTCAAGAAAATAAATCACAAATAATACTACTTTGACGTGATGACATCAACAGCTTAGCTCTACTAGAGCAGAATACTTAATTATTCATGCAAGTTACGGGGTCAAGGTACGGGTAAGGTTTTCGAAGATATTTAAATTTTTTGAATTGCATAGATAGGTGGTGACATTAATACAAATTTTTTCAAAGTTTTTTTTCAGTACCAAACAGGTAGGTATCTGACCTTAGCTTATGGTCCATACTCCGATTCTCCATACGTTTCAATACTGTAGATTTTATTCGCAGCTTTCTTTTCATCCAACATATTATTAGAAAAATTTTAAATTAGAAGTTAGGACTTTTGGGGACTTTTCTCTTTTTTCAAAAACACTTCGCATACCCAACGTCCACCATTGCAACTGCCTATGAAATTTCAGTTTAAATTTTATCACAGACATAAATTAATGTATTGGCATTGTGAAGCATTGCTACTCAAGGGCACAAAGAGGTTTGTGTGACTTGACAAATTTGCGTTGCTTTACGACGCGGGGGGCTGTAGAACAAGCCATGTGCTGGTCTAGGGGGCGTCAAAACCCCCGGCGTGAGTTGCATCCACAACTCTGGCGCCGTCCCGTCCGTCAGCTGGAAACTTGTACAAGAAGGTATCCAGGCTTCAACGTAAGGATTAATCTTGCGATCCTGGTCATGTAAATTTCTACAAAGAAGACATAGCGAAAAGGTTCGATGGGTCTAAGTTCATATTTTTGAAAAAAATTTGTGAATAGACAATGATGTACATTATAATACCACATACCAGCACCTATTATGCGTAAAGCCGGTTCTGAAACATAATAAAATTGCAATAATATTATAAATAAAGGAATTTTAGGAAAATTTAAAAACCTGAATTTTGCATAAAATTTTGATAACCATCTAATTCAACCACTTCTTAATAAAGTTATATTTATGGCGTACGGGTTCAGACGTTATTAACAAGAGTGATTTATAAGATTCTTTCCGCTATAACAGCTTTTTCGCCACACCAGATTTCAATTCCAAAAGCAAGCAAATTTTCCAACTATGAAAAAACTTTCAAACTACTAAAACGTTTCAGTCACGGTGAACTAACCGAAGAAGAATTAATGGTTTCCTAATGAAATAAGAAAAGACTTTTTCCAATTTAGTATTTAAATTAAAATTATATTTTATAATTTTTCCATAATACGTAAGCCATTATGTCAAAGTAAAAATAAAATAATTGTATTAAAAGTTCATTATTGAATCAAGATTATTTATATTGAATTGCAATTCTTCAGTTTGAATCAATCTATAATTGATTAGAGAAAGTAATAAACTAGCAGCATAACGAACCTGTTAAATGACATTCAATTTCCTTTTCAATATTGTTTTATTGTTGGTTGTCTTATTTCAAGACGTAACTATATCTAATATTAATTAAAATATGCAATTAAACTCTTGCTAATTACTAAATTAAATCAACTACTAATTAAATAAATGTAACGATAATTACTATCGCATTATTTTATTCTCAATGAAAAAAATAAATAGATATTAAATAATTTAGGATGATTTAAATTAAAGTAAGTCAAAAAAGAAAGTGTATTAACCCACAACAAACTTTCCATTTTTAAAATTTTGAAAACGAAAAAATTAACAACCTTAAATTTGCAAAGTATTTTTTATAGTTAATAATGTCAGGAGAAATTTAAATTGTCGAAACTTACATCCTTGATTATATTTGTAGGCGGACCTAATGGTAATTTCTAATTAACAAAACTATGCAAACCGCAATATAAGATATTTAAACCATCGACATCGGAGAGATAAGAAGCGGATAACATCTTTCAGAGATAGTTAAGATGCGGTTAATTGTTATTGTAAAAATAAATCAACCAATCAAGAAAATTACGGACGAGTTATAAAAAATTGCTACCTAATTTTACAACATTAAGAGCAATTTATGAACAATGAAAAACTATAATAAAGGTTTAATTCTAGTGTAAACATAAAAAGCCTTGAAATATCTACTTCTAAATCAGTTTTAAAGTGAAAAAAGTATTAGGAATTGCTGGCTAGACGCGGTCATATGAAATTTACATAAATTATAAACTTATACAGTAGATTGACTTAAAATTTAGATCAAATAATATTTATTAACTGGGTATGATGCATCGAGGGTTAACAGAAGAAGAATCATGGATGGCTCAGTTTAGGGTCTAGCTTGCAAAATTTAAGAATGTTTCTTCTCGCAAGCTAGAATGTAAATTTTATCATGTTATTGCTTTGACCACATATTTTCGGGTCACCTTGTACGAAACATTTTGTTAATTTTTACGTTGTTTAACAATTTATTAATTATATACAAACATAGTTATTTGAAATGCGCAGGACCTCCCATGTCGAGTTATAGACAAAAAGAGATATAAAAGAAATAAGTAATACATTTTTCCCATACAAACACTTTAGAATATACTTGCAGCCAATTAGATTCAATTATCTCGTCAGCGGTTCAGTTTAACTTTCTTGATAAAAAGATTCTATCATCAATAAACGTCTAATTATTATTGAAGAATTATATTATTTTGATAATAAATAAAATACTGAAAACATATTTTAATGAATGCCGTTTAAAAATAATTAATAAGTGCATACTTAGAATCGTGTACTATTTTTTTATTTTCGTGCTTTAAATCTTAATTTTTTTTATTCCTTGACCATTAATAAATTAAAATGCATGATACAGTTTGTGCAATATTTTATTAAAGCAAAATTTACATAGAAATTGTACTATGAATCAATTTGATTAAATTTATTGATGCCACTATGGATACTTAAATTACTAACTTTAGCTATTTAATTACATCAATAAGACTTTTCTCTCAAAAGCAAGCATTAATTTTAAAAACATGCACGTTTATGTTATATTATAAGATATAAGCAATTAAATGTAGAAAAAGAAAATGAAGTTAATAATCCCTTATTAGTTTTTCATAAGTAGGTACAATACTGGTGCATGTAACTAAATATAACTTTAGTTTACTTTTTTGGAATTCTAGGAAAGAAAAAGAAAATTTACGCTTTTCTTACACGTTTGCTTTGTTAAATTTTAACATACATATATGAACCGTGATAATTTCCATATTTCAATGTGTGAAGGTGGATAAAATAATGAAATTTTTCCAAACACACAAACGTAAACAACGTATAATAACTGTTAAAATGTGATATATTAATTTAATCCAAAAAATGATCAAAAAACAATACTGAGCAGCTTAATATTATTATACATGTTCAAGGCGTAAAAACTTTGCCATACGCTTATAAGTTACCTCTTTATCAAAAAACATTCAAAAAGTCAAACTGTTAATATTGTGCTATCAAAATAACAGTATAATTTTAAATTTCCATCTATATAACACCTACTGAATACTTTGGCCGTGGGATACACTTTTTGAAGTGAACGCTAAATTTATATGGATTATCAACATCTAGTAGGCAACACTTTCTATCGCACTATTTATTGCTTCTCAATAGAAAAGTGGAGCTGCTAAAATATGTGAATTTCTCTCTGATTCATAGATAACAAGTCGGTTAAAAAAATTTTAAATGGGAAGCTTGACATTTTCATTTTTACAAGATGCTACGCACGCAATAATTTTTTATATGGCAGTATTATAGCTTACAGTTGATGGTATGTATTAGAAAGCTCATGCTTCTTATATCTTGAGAGATTTTTCATTTTTTTTCAATTTATGTGTTATATGTAAAATACACAAGTGATTTTCAAACGCACCCATTTCTAACATTTTTTCTTTTAAGCCTGCCTCTGTCTTATATTATTTTCTCTAAATAGCCTTCATCACCGCTGCAACTTCCTGCTTCTAAGCTTCAGTTGACTTTCCGTGCTTCAATTTTCTTAAAACTGAATTTTGTTACCTGATGTCTTAATGTTAATAAACAGGTAATTATGGCGTTTTAACGTTCAACTTAAATAAAAATAAGTTAAATGAATTGAGCATATCAATATTTTAGAAAACCCAAAAAATACACTAAACACTTTTCAGAACTAAAATGTTCTTAAGTTATCACATGTAAAATGCACTGTAAGTATAAATTATCGCAAACGTTTTCACGATTCTACCGCATCATCAGGCGATGAAATAAAAAGCAAATTTAAAATAATTTTGCTTAAGACAATAAATTGTTTTTTAAGTAAGTGCCGATATAATTTTATGTGGATAGTATATGATAACTTGGCCACTTAAATTTTCTAATTTCAGATTTTTTTATAATTTAAAAGATATTAAAATGAAATAAATCACAGACAATTACAAAATGACAAAATTTTATAATTTTTCCTATTTCAAAAACATGAGAAATTTAACTTTACACAGTTTTGAACAATGTATCGTCCAAATGGCGCCCCTCACACTCCAACCACTGAGTAAGCCTTTTTCTGAAGTTTTCGTGCACTCTTTGAAGCATTGCACAATAATTTCAGCGATTTGGGTTCGAATGTTGTGTTGAAGGACTTCCAGAGTCCTGGAAGGCTGGAATGATCATTAGAAACCTATAATTTTAGGTATCCCCAAAGGAAACAATCACAAGGGAGATGAGGCGCCCGGAAAATTTGTTTCGCTAAAAGTCCATGCAAACCCTTGCTGTGTGGGCTGTAGCTTCGTCCTGCTGAAATCAGAGGGCTTCTACCACTATTCCTTCCAACTGAAGCAAGAAAAAATTCTGGACCATGGTCAGTTAACGTGTAGAAGTGACTGTAACCGCTCGATCATTTTCTTCGAGAAAGTAAGAGCCGATGATTCCAATTCTTGAAATTGCGCATCATACTGTCACCCAAAGGTGGGCAAAATACATGAAAATATGTATTTGAAATAAGAAATACAAAATACATTTGTTTTAGGTATTTGAAATACAAAATACAAAATACAGTATTTCAAATACATAATACAAAATACAGTATTTCAAATACAAAATATTGCATTTAAAATACAAAATACAGTATTTTAAATACTGTATATGGCCCTGTCTATTTGATGTTATCAATTTTAAAGTGTTTTGTATTTTGTACCGTATTTTGTGATTTGTATTTGAAATACAAAATACAAAATACATTTGTTTTTGGGTATTTGAAATACAAAATTCAAAATACAAAATACAAAATACAAAATACAAAATACAAAATACAAAATACAAAATACAAAATACAAAATACAAAATACAAAATACAAAATACAAAATACAAAATACAAAATACAAAATACAAAATACAAAATACAAAATACAAAATACAAAATACAAAATACAAAATACAAAATACAAAATACAAAATACAAAATACAAAATACAAAATACAAAATACAAAATACAAAATACAAAATACAAAATACAAAATACAAAATACAAAATACAAAATACAAAATACAAAATACAAAATACAAAATACAAAATACAAAATACAAAATACAAAATACAAAATACAAAATACAAAATACAAAATACAAAATACAAAATACAAAATACAAAATACAAAATACAAAATACAAAATACAAAATACAAAATACAAAATACAAGATGTATTTCAAATACAACTATTTCAAATACTGCCCAGCCCTGCTGTCACCCTGTTGGAGTGCGGGGGTCTCTGGTGAAGTTTCCTGTGATTCGTTTCAATCCAATACCGCATATTCTGCTTTCTAAGGATTTCCAATAAATTCGAGAAATAGATCTTAAAATCAAGCAGTTGCTTTATGATATTTTATTTTATTCAAGGTGCATACCTTTTAAATAGGTAATTAATATTGCAATATATTTGGCATTTGAAATTGAAATTGAACTACCTAAAATAAAATTAATCAAACTGCCAAAGTCTTGCCAGAACAGGACTTTTGAAAGCCGGATTTTTTAACCCATATATTTTACCAATACAATAATAGGTAAGTTTGTGTCTTTGCTTCAAATTGAAGTGCCGACATCTTTTAAAAAATGCTTGAACTACACTTTTTCTCTAATTTTAAAACCATTTTGAAATTTCACGTATATTTCTTGAATTATTGTGTCAAGTTTGCAACTCAAAACCAAGAAAGATAATCATACTTTTTTTTTCGATTGAATATTATGGTAGGTATTACTTTACATCATCTATTTTATATTTATAACTAAAGTGTAGTATTGTACTAAAGCAGCGATTCTCAAATGGGGTGCCGCTGCACCCTAGCGTGCCGCGAGCACTCCACAAGGGTGCCGCGAAATTTTTGGCAGCAAAAAATTCTTTTTAGGCAAAATTTTTTTATATAAGATGAGTCATTTCATAAGAAATCCACCAAAAATAAATAGTTTTCAAATTGGCCAACACAGATTTCTTTGAAATTTCGGTTAATTATACTCTTTTAACATCCTGAAATCAAATTTTTTTTTTTTTTTATTCTAACTTTTAGAGTTTTTGAGTTATTTAATTCTAAAAATCGCAAAAACGATACTTTTTTGGTTCACGCTCAATTGTAGTACAAAACAAACTGTTATAACTTCAGTTCTATAAGTCCTACAGATGGCTCATTTTAAAAAGGATTTAAAAGGGCTTTAATTTGACACTTATCTTGACGACCTTCTAATAAAAATGAATGATTTTGAAAACCTTAAAAAATGATTTTTCAAAAATTTTTGAGTTAATGTTGTTTGAAAATTATGAAAATAAGATATATTTATAATAGTGACTTGGTTCAATTTTTCACTTGGTTCAACAAAAAATTCAATTTTAATTTTATCGGACAAATTAGAAAATTTAATTTACATGATTATAAAAAAAAAACTTTTTAAATATTATATTATTAAAAATTTAAAAATAGTATTATTAGTATTATAAAAAATATTATTAAAATAAAACATTATTATAAAAGTAGGAAATATGCAACATCAAGCCGGTGCGCAAGGGGATATTGCAAATTTTTTAACCCATTTTAATAAGTACCTAAAAAAAGGGAACCATAGGGGTGCCGTGAATTTTTTTTAATGATTATAGGGTGCCGCCAGACAAATGAATTTGAGAACCACTGTACTAAAGTGTTATGTTTATATTTCACTTATGTACTGAAAATTTCAACTTTCTACGATTATTCGTTTTTTAATTGAACTTGACACCAGAGCTCAGTACCTATTGATCTATCACCTTAAATTTATTATACAAATGCTGTTAATAAATATTTAATATACAGGTTGCTGAATGACTAATGCCCGATTTCTTCACCTTGAGATGTCTATCGTATAACAACTATAAGTATAACCAATCAAACAACCGTAAAAATTTGAACTACGGTTGTACTACGGTGAAGAAATCGGACATAACTCATTCAGCACCCGGTAGATACAATGTTATTATTTCCTCTCAATTTGAGTGGCTATTGTTATAAATAAAAAATTAATAAATAAAATTTATTTTATTATTTTAAATTATTTTGAAATTAAGGGGGTCACCCCGTGTGATTACCGGTTTATTTAGCTTTTCTTTAGGATTTTTTTTGACGAAGAGTAAAAATATAAAAGTTTCAACATTTTACTATATTGATATTTCAACAGTAAGTCAGAATTTTTTCAGACAAAAATCTTCATCACAACTTGTGTTGCGCCACTCCAAAGACACCCATGTCAAAAAAACTGGCCTCCACGATCCCGGCTGATCGGCTTATCTTAAATCAAAAAACTAAACGGCATTTTAATCAGTGAAATTGTGACCATCGAGTGAACTAGAATCATTCCAAAATATAATAAAAATTAAATAATTTAAAAAAAAATTTTTTTAATTAATTAATCGTCAATTATTCAATTTTCAATATTTTGGAATGATTGGAATGAAAAAATCCCAAAGAAAAGCTAAATAAACCGGCAATCACACGGGGTGACTCCCTTAATTAACATGAGTACTTTTTTATTTATTTTAAAATTGAAACGTCCAACATTTTACTTTTCAGATGTTTTCGATAAGCTTTAATTTTTGCTTCTTATACTCTTATTCTTATTATATCTTGCGTATATTTTAGTATTACTATTTATTTTAATATTAAAAAAATTTTATTATAGTTTTTCGCTTTTCTTATTTACTTATTTTATAGAATTTTTAATTTATCACACTTATTTATTTACTGCTTTCTTAAATAACATAAGAATTACGAGAACAATTTTTAACAAAACTTCTGTTAAATTCGATTTTTCAGCTGTTTTCATCTGATATCTTCAATTAATCGATATTTGTCGATAATTATTATGCATCTTGTGTCTGATAGGATAACCTAGAAGAAATCCTATCAAACACATGATGCAACGTCTGAAAGTTACTGAAGTTTCTACAGTCATCGGGTTTGTTTAGTAAAATTTAAAATTTAATCTTTTGACCTTACATCTATGATTTCATTGTTAATATACAGTAGAATCCGCTTAATGTGATCTCGGATAATGTTATCAGTCGGTTATTGTCATCATTTTTTTGGAAACCGGCCACTTTTTCTTTCCTTTTTTTTTTCTATCTTGTTCTAATCGAAGTCTTCTAAAATTCGCATTTTTCTAAATTTCGCTAATTGTGATCAGTTATCAGTTAATATTATTAAAATGACCTTGGCCCGAAGTGATCGCATTAAGCAAATTCTACTGTAGTTCAAATAATATGTTATCTAGTTTTTTATAGTTATTTAATTAATTGTGTTAATAATTATGTTAGTATAATATTAAGTAGTGCTAATAACCTATGTTGATGCACATTTTTTGTTTATTCCACTTTTACTTTATAACTGATAATAAAAAAAAAAAATTATCGGAGTACCGAAGTATTGATAATTATCGAAGTATCAATTGATATATCGATACTCTGACAATTATCGAAATAATACGCGTTTTCTTAGAAAACTGACAGTTTCTCAGAAACTGAAAACTGGATAACTACAGGTGCTTATAATTTGGAGCTATTGAAGTCATAACTAAATAATAAAAACCATAATAATTTTATTACAGCAATAATAAATTATTAAAATAGCAAAAAATTTGCAAAACTTTAAAAAATATTTTTTACATATTGTCTGCTGCAACTCAAAAATACCATGGTATTAAGGGGCGGTTCCACCAACTCTGATTAAATCGTTGTTTAACTAATCACGGTTAATGCTTAATGATTAGTTGACCGACATTAACTTCAAAGCGTTCCACCAAGCATTTTGTATGTATGATTAGTTAATCATGGTTAAATGCTTAGATTTCGTGTATTCTCGGTTTTTCCTTGCAAAAACTCTTCTAGTTGGTTGATGATAAGTCACGTGAAACTTGAGTTTAGTAGGGGTTTAGTGAAAAAGACAGAAATATACCTGGAATTTTATAAACTAAACTTGAAAATTATTATTTCAATTTTTTATTTTAAAGTAAAATAAAATGAACACCTAAGATTAGCCTAAAAGTTGATAATGAAAAATTGCACACCGATTTATTAACCAAACAATTATTATAAAAAAATAAATTTTATTATAGGTTTACTAGAATAAATAATTATAAAAAATTTTTTTTATACTTTTCGAAGATCGTCTACTGTTGTATTTCCAAAAGTAGATCATTTTAGTTAGGCTATGTATGTTCAAAATGTCAGCAGTTGCTTTAAATCTTTTACTATAAATTGAAAGAAATGCGCATGTACCGACCCTTAACCGTGATTAAATTCGTCTAATCGCTCAAAATCGGTTGATTAGTTTGAAGGCTGTTTAACCATGATTTACCTGCTTTAACCATGATTAAATAGATGGTGGAACACTCTTTTACATTTAACCGTGATTAACCCCAACTAATCATGATTTAAGTATTTAACCAGAGTTGGTGGAACCGGCCCTAAATATTTAAAAAATATGCTAGAAATGATAGAAAGAGGGGGGGCGAAGGGGATACGATAAAAGAATTTGTCACGATAAAGATTGAAATAAAGTTATATCGCATTATCATAATATATTCTCTAATAATTTTACTATATTTTTGCAACTTTTTATTACAAAAAATTTTTAAAAAATTATTATTATTATTATTATTTTAATTTAAAAAATCGAATGTGGCCATGCCCATAACTTGATCATACTTTTAAATAACAAAAATATAAAGAGATAGGATTGTTACACGAAAGAGGAAAAAAATTATTTTTTTAATTTACAAGATTGATAACTTATATTTATAATTAAAATCATATAAGTTATCAAGTTTTACAACTATTAATGAATAATAAATGAATATCACCAATAATCAAAGTTTTTACAACGAAGCGCGATGGGTCGGTGGTTAGTGTACAGGATCCCAAAATACTACAAAGGATAGGTCCGGGTTCGATCCCCAGTGAAGGTAAGATTTTAAAAAGTTATATTTCAGAGTCCATCATATAGGCACCCCAACGACATACAGGAGGACACCTATATCAAACAAATAGTAGACAAATCGTAAAATATTGTTAAAAACGTAATAGAGAATTAATAATAATTAATTAATAGAAAAGATACATACTAAAAGTGATTAGAAAAAAGAAAGGTTAAAGAAATGAAAAACCGTTAAAAATTAAAGAAATTAAATATTTTCATTTAAATGAAAATTATTTACAATAAATTTCATTTTTTTTTATTGTTTTAATTAATCAATAAATAAATTTTTTGACACGTGGACAAGCATACCTGTAGTTAACTTGCCTCATCCATGCCACACAGGTTTGCGGAGGGCTTCGTGTAGGTTTGTGCCAGCACGAGCTTGCTTGCAACCGAGTTTGTTACAGCGCTGTAGCAGGTAAATTCATGCGCCATTTTGCTCAGACAACACCTGTGACAGACTTGCCGCATTCCCGCCACAAGCTTGCGTATCCCTGCCACAAGCTTGTCGCATTCCCAGCTACAGACCATCCGAGAGCTTGGTGCAGGTTTGTGCCAGCACCAGCTTGCTTGCAACCGAGTTTGACACAGCGTTGTATCAGGTAAATTCATGCGCCATTTTGCTCAGACAGCACCTGTGACAGTATTGCCTCATCCCTTCCACAGGAACGGGTCCTATCTGAGTTTTCACTGACAGGTAATGGTCAGGTATTTCCCTGGTAAAAATGTTGCTTGGGCAGTTCAACGTGTTCGGACTTTTGATAGTAATCGCAATCCAATGGAATAAGGAGAGCTCTCCAAAAATATGAACATTTTGAGGTCATCTTGCACGATAATACAGGAAACCCCAACTTTTTTTTCCCGAATAAAGAAACCAGTCCAACCCAAATCTAACCAATGAAAAGTCCAGAAAACATAAAACAATAACCTAAATTAGAAATATCGAAACTATCGATAACTACTATCGAAATATCGATATATCAATCAATATTTAAAAAATAAAATATTGTTCTTCGATTAATCGAATTTGTTCCAGCGTCATAATAATCAGTCTAGTACTGCTCACACTGCGAAATGCTATGAGTAAAAAATAAAAGAAATTATAAATGGTTTTTAAGTGAAAACTTTTTTTTAATAGGATTGTATTTGCTTATGATGACAGTTGAGTTCATCTATAATTATTGTGTTATTCAGTTTTTTGACATAATTCCAGTAGAAGGTCTACATTCCATTATATTCAATTTAATTTCGTTCGAAAATTGTATAAAAATAATTGAAATCTATTTTGAAAATTGACGATCTGTGAAAACCATCTTTTAAACTTTATCATTAGTTGGGCTAATAGAGAAGACTACCTCTTTTTTTAAGTTTGAATAATATTTTGGTTTTTATAATGTGATTTGATATGGTAATTAGATATTTTATTAAATTATTAATAATTATATTGAAGTGATATTTTACATTTTCCGAATTTAAATTTTAAATAAATTTCAATGTCAAATCAAGTTTTAATACTATAATAGGGAAAATTAAATGTAATTGATAAGTAGACCCAGGTGCGGCGATACAAATTTTATCTCATAAATGCCTTCAATTTAATTTGAATTTTATAAATTTTTCCAAATAATTAATTATGATTTTCCAATATTCGAACTAATTTTTCAAATCTCCAATTATTTGCAATAATCCTTAACTTGTTTTCTTCCTTAACTAAATTTCGTCCAAATATGGGATAACTATAAATTTAAAATAAAAAACTTCATAGATTAACTCACTTTATTTTCAAATATAAAAAGATTTAAAAAAATATATATATATGGGAAAATGTCTTTCTGTAGATTTGGCTGATTTTTGGATATATTGTAATTATCCTCATTCTGAACAAATGTCTGAATGGGTACAACTTAATGCAATCGACAGCTTCCGAGTTACAAGCACTAAAAGAAAAATTTTAATTATTTTATTTATTTCTTGTATTATTTATATTACCAACAAATTAACAGCTAAGCGTTGGTAGAAATTGCAAGTAAACGTTAGAATGTAATAATTATTTGTAATTATACCGAATTTTTTATTTTATTATTACTGTAAAAGTTTAAATTTTTTTACTTGTTTGTTCATGTCAAATAAATCGATACTGTTTTGTATTGTTGTGCTATGTTTTGTTTTGTTGACAAACACATACAGTGGCCAACGAAAGTATTCGAACCCTTCTATGTTAACAATGTAAATAGCACATTTTTAAACCGTTTTTTGACATATAAAAATAGCTTTTTAGACATTTTTTGTTAAAAATTTCATTGTCTTCAATTTAGTACCTACATATCTTTTTTCAATTTTGTCGCCCGTTTTTGACTGGCAGCCACCTTAAGTAAGACTGTGTATAACACAAAAAATATCGTCATCTATATCTCGGAAACGGTGTAACAACTTAGAAAAATGCTTATGAACAAATATGTAGAATACCACGTTTTCAAGAAAAAATGCAAATTCATTTTTTCATTTCGTGGCACCGCTTCCGAGATATAGAGAAGATGACAATATTTTTTGTGTTTTACAGTCTTGTTAGAGTTAGTCGAGTTAGATGAAGAATTGTCACACAATTTTCTTGAATTGCTGAACAAAAATTGTGAAATTTTCTGTTCGTAAACTTACCTAACCTATTATAACAATTTTTCATCTAACCTAATGTGACAATTCTTCAGCTATTTTTGTGCAATCACACACAATGTAATGTGTGTCTAAATGGTCCATTCAATTCAATAGTACACATTCTTAATTTATTATAATAGTTTTTAATTTAACAAAAACCTAATTATATAAAAACTCTGATCAATTACTTCATAATGACAACACAGCAATATAAATATCTATTAAATTAATCCACGAATCGAATAATTAGATTAATCAAACAAGGATTTAGAAAATCAAATTGATTCTGTTCTCTTCGAGTCCATTTACTTGGCTACTATAAAAATATTATGTAGAATACATTTTACTAGATATTTCTTTCGGTTTATTAGCATTTTCTAGTAATATAACTAATTAAACATTCCCTTTTTATTTCAAAAATTTTCAATAGAAAATAAAAAATACTATATATAACTCAGGAGCAAAACTTTAGTCCCTTGTTGCATAATATACTAAAATATTTATTATTCATAACTAATTAATGGAAAAAAATACTAGTAAAAATTATTTTTTAATTTATTTTTAAAGGTTTTCGCGAAGATTTCGAAGTGGTCGGTGTAGAAGAATCAGCCAATGAAAAATTGGTTGACGTAAACAACTGTACTGGCGTAGAAACAGCGGTATAGAAACGGTGGCGTCGATGCATCCCATAATGCAAATAAATATTACGGTATTTTGAAATAATTATTCAAATTAGTATAAGTAACCAAAATTTTAACTGATTTTAGCTTAATAAAATAGAAATTATTTTATTATTTTTATAATTTATGTGATATCCCTACAATCGAGATTCAAAAGATGGAGTTGTCTATTGCTAACTAGTAATCTTTTTGTGAATTTAAAATGAGATGTTATTTATTTGCACATTATTTTCAAAACATTCGGGATACATTTTTTAGAATGTACCCATCATAAACTACTTTTTTATAATTTGACTTATTTTTGTAGATCTAGATAAAACAAATTCTAATGTGTAGAGAATAATATTTAAATCTATGCACCATATTTCTTTTCTAAAAAAATATCTGAATGACGTCACTTGGGTAGGTCCTTAATTTTAGAATACTTTTAAAAAAATTGCGAGAACAATTTTTGAAACATTTGCAAACGCAATAAGATTAAAATCTTGAAAATTAAGATGAAAAGTTTGTTATTTTGAAATTATACAATTTTAATATTCCCCAATCTGGATCGGTTATCATGTATCTTGTAGGTAGATAAACAACATCAGTAAATAGGAAAAATATATCATTCCTATTTATTGATAAACTCCTTGTATTTGTATAGGTAGTATAATTAGAAGCATTAGAATTTTCAAATTTATGTTATTCAATTACAGCTATACCATCAGCCATAATAAGATTTCTCAGTTAAACGAATAATTGTGTATGCAAACCTACCAAACCTCCTACTCGAAGATGAGCTCATAAACATAAACTGCATCGCAAATTTCAAGCAATCTCTCTGACAATCTAAATTAATCACAATATTTTATAAGAGCACGCCGTTAGAAATGGAGATACTATGAAGTGATCTAACATAAAATATACCTTAGCTATAAGTAATTCAAGATTCCATTGCAGGGTTTTCTATCCATCTAATAAGTTTATGCGTGGTTACTTGAACAGAAAACAAACATTAATGGAAGGTAGTGTAACGGACTTTTCACGTTAAGTTTGTAGTAAACATTTTTCACATCACTTTAATAAATTAACTTCCATTTTGACGCCGACATTTTTGAAAATTTCCAAATTTCCTCAAGTTTCTCTAACAATAGGACACAAATTTCAATTTTAAGTGTCTCGCAAGGGCCACTTTAAAATGAAATATTGTACTAACCTACTCTACGAATGCAGTTTAAGTCAATCAGGTTTCGATAAATATTGCATTGAAGTCCTTTACACCGTTAGTTAGTAGGCGTCACGATGATTTGTGTTGTTGCATTTGATTTTATTGCTATTCAACAACTTACAAATAAGAACATCCATTATTCTAAATACCAGATAATAATTTTGTAGCAGAAATTTCTATTATTTTTACTTAAGGTGGAAGCTACATTCTATATACCTAATCAATTAGGAAAATGTTATGAATTATTACTACCCGAAAAAAATACGTTCACAAAAATATTATAACGGACAATAAAACATATTTTATCTAATAATTTTAAATTAGTTTAATCAATTCAAAAAAACTGGTTCTTCAAAAATACGAAAAGTTTTCTCGTAGGCGGGGTAATTAAAAAATAATGTATCAAGATTTCCATTTGGTCTTCTACGGAACCCAAACCCTTTAAAGGTCTGACGAGGTTAAAATTTGTAATGAATCTCAATTAATCAATGTTTACTTTTAAGTCTAAACTTTATGTTACAAATTTCAATAATTTTAAAATAAAAAGAAATGTTTAGATATTTTATGATTTCTTATTTGTATCATGGGTACATACGTATTTTAGCCTGCAAACGGTAACTAACTTCCATAGGACGGTGCGAAGGGCCGTAGGCAAGTGGTACTGATTTTTGAATAAGAGGTCAACTCTTATGGAACTATAGACATTTCGAGTTTTTGCAATCCTATTATTATCATTAGTTACTTTTCTCATTTTTAATTAATTTAATTATTTTCTAATTTTTACAATCGACATCGTGTCCAATTGCCAAGCATATCATAATCAATGGACACGATGATCTTAGATCAGGCGATGCAAGAATGGCAACTATTTGTAATAAATAGAAAAGCAATGTATTTAATACCATTTAAATATTCTATTGATGTTGAAAGTATTCTCTTGGAGATAGTTATTACTATTCAATGTTGATTAGTTTACAAAGATCTTAAAGTAAAATAATATATTATAAATCATTATTAATCTTTGAAATAAATTTTTAATCAAAATCTTAAAATATCGGTAGAATATAATAAATAAAATTTGTATAATTTAAAAAAATAATATTCAAAATGGTTCATTGTAAATTGTTAGTCTTCGAAAACTGTTGGGTATAATAACGGAGTTTAATTTATAACATTTTTTATTTAAAAAAATTGCAAATATTTTTTTAACAACCAGCAGTTTACAACCAGTAGATTTTTTTTCTATACATTACAGAAACTATTTAACAACACTTATAAATGGACCTCTTGTTTAATAATTATTATTTAATTATCACAACAAAGAAACAATCAGCTTTCTCAATTGAATCGATCATTTCAAAAATAACATAAGCCATAGAAGTAAAATTTTACAGGAATGAATAAAAACTGTATTACACAAAAAAAATCAATATTTTTGAGATTTTTTTTGCAAATTTGTAATTTACCTTTAATTTGTTAGTTATTTAACAATAAATTAATACTTGGACTTTGGATGGATTGGATTGGATGTAGAGGGCAAACCGAAGTTCGCATGCACTCAGGCCGCAAAACGGGCCCATTATGCTACCTCCGATTGTTGCAGCAGCCCACCTTCCCATCTATTCCTCGAGCCATCCCACACTTAAGATAAACTCGAGTATTTTAGAGGGCGATGTGCCGCTAATACTGGCCATGCTAGGCCAGAAGTCCCCCAACATGGATCCTCTTTTCGACGCCAGCGATGGGCAGTTACAAAGCACATGCTCCATTGTTTCGTCTGCTTCATTACACCCCCGGCAAATTGGGCTATCAACTAGCCCCATTGTGTACAGGTGTTTATTTAGCTTACAGTGTCCTGTTAGAAAGCCAGCAATAATACGCAGGCTATCCCGTGACAACTGTAGGTAGTATTTTGCATGTTTTTCAGAGGGAGAGCGCATTGTCGCCCGCGCCTGTCGGCATCCAATCACATTCGCCCATCTTTCCGCATGCCGTTTATGTGTTTCTTTCTTTATGATAGCATCTAATGTCTTAACAGCCGGCGTGATGAAAGGCTCGGGACCACAAGGTGGATAACCCGATCCCAGCCTCGCCAACCTGTCAGCCATCTCGTTGCCTTCATTGCCTTTGTGCCCTTTTACCCAACTAAGAGTTAGAGCATTGCGTGTTGATATCACATTCAGTGCCCGGATACATTGCAGCACCAGGTCCGAGATGATCTTATGACGCCCAAGTGCCACAAGAGCAGCTCTGCTGTCTGTGATAATTTGAATTGTTTTGTCCTGGATATTCCTTTCCTGGACTATTTCCGCACAGTGTAGTATACCCATTAGCTCCGTTTGGAAGACGGAGGCATAACTACCCAGCTTTAGACTTATATCCAGCTGAAGTTCAGAGGAGAAAATCGCCGCCCCCGAGCCAGTATTGCTTTTGGAACCATCCGTGTACAGACAAATGTCTGATCCGTCGGTTCCTGTTGCGTCTGGCAAGATGGTAAATTTCCTGTCAAACACATATTTGGGAGAGATTCTGTCGGCATCCAGACCCAAAAGAGGCGTCCTTTTTGAGAATTCCTCCAGGATCCGTACATGCCCACTAGCTCCCTGTCTGTGAGTCCAAAGACCCCACGACCGCATCCTAAGAGCAGCTCTCACCGCCTGCTCCTCCACATAGAAATCCAGCGGAGGAAGGCAGAGGAGAGTCTCCAAGGCTGCAGTTGGTGTTGTTCGCATCACTCCCGTTACAGCCAAGCAGACCGATCTCTGCAGCCGACATAGAGAAGACGCTGTTGTTACCAGTCTGATCCTGGGCCACCAGACTAGTGCACCATAGCATAGCATTGGTCTTATTATGGCAGTGTAGAGCCAGAGGGCAATCTTCGGGGAAAAATTAATACTTTAAAAATGTTAATATTTTTGTGTAACATAGTTTCTATTGATGCATGCAAAATTTCATTCCTGTGACTTACGTTTTTTTGAAGTGATCGATTAAATTACTCTTTCCCTCCTTAACAGCTTAACTTAACTAACTTAAAACAAAAATACAATAAAAATTAAAAATAAAATGATTTTACAGTAAAACGGTTAACAAACTTTGAATTTAGTAATTTTGAAATTTATACTGACCAAAACTCAGGAAACAGGAAACACTAAAACACTTCAGTAAAGCTTTTCGTTTTCTTCCTTAATTTTTAGTAGAGCTCCTCCGTCAATATGTATTAAATATTATCATAAATCATGTTTTACGTTTTAAGAAAAACACCATGTTTTATTGTTTATTTCCTACAACAGTAACATCTTGCGACTCGTCTGTACTTGTCAATTTTACAAAATCTCCATAAATAGTTTTACTTTTGATCTTATGAGACAACATACTCTTATTGCGCACAGGGTATTCGTTTTTTACCTTGAATTGAGGAAAATATTACAAATTATTGGAAAATGTTCACATTTGAATATTGGCCCAATATTGCGCTAACATTAGTGCTACATGGGTTGGTTACCTTCCTGGACGGATACCACGGGGGGATACAAATACACAATATCAAATGTACTAACTTTTGTTCAAATTTGAAAATATACCTAAACTTTACCTTTGAAATATCAAAGATACCGATCTGCATTTGTTGGATTTGTAATTTAGGTATTTTTGGAATTTAATAGACATGTCATGTTTGGCATGATTATCTGTCATGAGCTTAAAAGATACAAAAATAAAAAATAGTTAGAAAAATTTTGTATTTTGACCAGTGACTTCAACTTCAAAAAGATTTGGTCTGTCATGTTTTGAACTCATACAGAATCCATTATCATGTTGCAATAATTAATACATGCCAGGCCATTGACAGCAATTGTATTTTCGGGCTCAATTTCAAAAAAATAAGCTCTGTTCTTTGGTATACTATAATTTCTAATAAATTATTGTAATAATGGCAGATAATATAAACTTGTAAATATTTTAAAACCGCACGACTTAATGGATATAAAAATTTTTAATTGAAAGTTGAAGATGGCAAATTCAAGCACTTACCCCACCTCTAACTTAGGATTGTAAATTTATAAAATTAAAGAAAGGGACAAAAAACAATTGAAAGGGTTTTAACAACATTTCATACAAAAATATATAAATCTTAACTTGTGAGAAAATAAACAATTAAACTATAAATACAGTATTAAATAAAATTCTGAAGAAGACGACAAAAATCGTCGAAAGCTTAAGATATTTTTGATTATATTATTGAATTTAACTTGTTATTTATAGTTTAATTGTTCATTTCATACAAATGAGCGTTTTTTAAAGCTTTTCGACTTCTTTTTCAAACTTACAACTGTTCGTTTCTTACGTTATATTATCTTCAAATAAGAGACAAAATCGGACAATTCACGTCCTGTTTTGAATTTTATGGGACAACGGGACACAAAGCTGAAAAATGAGACAATCCTTTTAAAAACGAAACGTATGGTCATCTTTCTCTAATTACAGATCGAGAAGTTGATATATCTAGAATTAAGGGTACACAAAGTATAATTATTAGTAGAGGAATTTTTGGGTAGATATTCCTTGAACGACTGAACAATAATTTCTAATCGATTGACTCTCGACAGAGATCGCAGCACCTGGCCCAAATTACAAAAAAAAACAATTAACCATTAAATGCATTTTTCTCCAAACGACACGAAAGGCAGCTGTTTCATTATCTATTTTAAACACGAAAGTCAAACTTTTCCTTAGTGCTTGTTCACAATGTACGTAAAACGTAAGACTAACATAAGATTTAAAAATATGAATTCAAATAAAAGCATAATAGAGTATCGAATAATATTAAAATCTTCAAGTAGACGACGTAGAATGTTCTTTTGCATATACCAAAATAACTCCAGTATTTTTCAATATTCGATTAAGGTCTTATTTCTATTTGTAATTCTTACGTTCTATGTATTTCTTATGTCTTACGTACATTGTGAACAAACACTTAGCGACATACATGAAACCACGTGGCGTATAGTTTTTTTCAAAAGTAAAACTGCCTAGGCAGGTAAAAAAATAACTAGAAATGTGACATTATTTTATTAAAATTGAGTAGTTTTGGTAAAACCTTTTCTAAAAATTATTTTAAGTTTATTTACCATTTCAAATAGAAAATTTTAGAGCGTAATTTAAAAATAAATAGATGTAAACTTTGACTTTGACATTTAAATCCTTAAATATACCAACTAAAAATTTTATTTTTAACCAAATAATTAAAAATTTTGATCTTTTAACCTAAAAATTTTAATAAATGTCACAATTGAAGTTGACAGTTGCGAATTCAATTTAAAAATTACCAACATAAATTGAAAATAGTCTACAGATTAAATCAAAATCTCACCTTACTTTTGTTTATTTTTATTACAATTTGATTAAATTAAAACTGGTTTTAATTTCTGAATTTTTGCATGTGCCTTCCTATCAATAATTCACATGAGGTTGTGTACCAAGCAAGGGTGAGAATTTTTTGCTCAGTTTTTTGATATCTAGCGCCGTTCCCGAGTTATTGCTAATTTTGAAATTTATTTTTGAATTTTGTTCGTTTGGAGAAAAACGTAACATGTTTTATTCGCATGGAAAGGTAACTTTTCCTACCACGCAAGTTTTCCATTCGCTCGGCTCATTCCACTCACCTCGCAAATGAAAAACCTCTCTACGCAGGACAAGTTAATCTTTCCATTCTAATGAAACAATATACTATTTCATACCTACTAAAAATATTTTTTAAATTGCTTGGTAAAATAGGTAGACAACCTACTAACAAATCACTATTGGGCCATTCCGCAGTAATCGATACTAAGAAGAAAAAAAATAATTTGCAAATACTCGTATATACACTAAAATAGAAAAATAACAAATTTTATGGTTTCAATTTTCATAATTCAAATGGCATTTTTCAATATTTTTGCCTAAAGCCCTAATAACACAGCAAAAAAAATTTTTGTTTGAATCAAAAAAACTATTTTTGAATAATTTTCTTTATGCAAATAAATTTTGTTTAATTTAAATAAAATATTTTTGTTCTAACAGAAATTTGTTTAAATCAAATTAAAATTTTAATATTTTATTGTAGTTAATCAAAAATTTTAGTTGCGTAAATACACGCAACTAAAAGTTTTAGTTTATTCTTCAGTTAAAATTTTGTTTGATTTAAATAAATTTTTGTTGGAAAAAATTTTATTTATATTAAACAGAATTTATTTGCACTTGTAACACAAATCTTGTAACACCCTTCACAAACTTTTCTTGTAAAAAAATAAGATGAAAAATAATATATCCACAAAATACCGAAGTATCAGGTAGGAAGATACCTTTAACTGTCTACTTAGCAATTTATTTTGTTAAAAAATTTGTAATTTAGCTGAATTTTGATGAACAGTTAACAAGGTAGCATATTCTGCAAAAGTACTAGTAGCACCCATCACAGAGCTTAAATCCATTATTGCATCTAAATGCTTTAATAATTCCTAATGTGTTTTTGTTTAAAATTAAAAATCTGTAATGATTTTAATAAATTATACAAAATGTAGACATTTTTGTGATGAGCCTCTATTGATAGGCTGCTTACAATTAAATATGCATACTGTACCTATTTGGCTACCTTTTTTTTCAATAAATAAAAAAAATGTTTTAATTATCATATTTTACTATTTTTCTCTGTATCAAAATGAGAATATGACATTTCGGTGCCGTTGGTCTGGTGCAGTCGGTCTGGTGGACAATTTGGTGCAGGGACAATTCGGAGTAAGGAAGATTCATCATAGCCCGTTTCGGTACCAAATCAATTGGAAGTGTGGAACACACAAAAAGACAAATCAATGTAACTCGTCTTGGCGTTTTACTACTAAAACTACAAAATTGTATTTGCTGCCTTCTTTCTTATGATGGTAGAGTAGGTATAAAATAACATAATATATCAATTTAAATCTATTTAAGTTAAATTAAAAGTATTTAATTACAAGTTTAATTTAAACTTTTAAAAATTTAATTTATTTAAAGTAATTTAGTAACGCCATCTGTCGTGATATTATGTTGGCAACGGGAAACCACCCCATTAATTAAATTCGCTAGTACGTCATCTTGGCTTCAGCCAAGTGATCGCCTACGCACTGTTTAGTGTAAGGCACTTAAAAGAAGAAGAATTATAAAACCAATGAGATGCGTTCCTGAGAGTAACAGATTCTTGAAAAATTCTATGTTTTTAAAAACAAAATAAAATTTGTTTGGTGTCGAATCGTCTTCTCGCCGAACTGGCTTCGGCTGCATTGAAAAGTCCTCGACCCCATCGAAATACATCAGAAAATAAAAAAAATTATTAAAATAAATTATTTTTATTTAAGGGTTAAGAACAGAAATTACCGATCTAGTACGGGTTTGTTCAAATGTTAGCTCAAGGAAGATTTATTAAACAAAAACTAATTGAGATAAAACAAGAAATAATGAGATATCATTGCATACTGTCCCTATAAAAACAAAATCAAGACGGTTACATTGTTGACGGTTATTGTGGAGACATCTTGCATGTAGAGTAGCATCGACAGAAGTGGGCCACACTTTGGTTTTCATGCCATAGGATGTTCAAAAATTGATATTTTTGAGCACTATTTGCGTCTATTTGTAAGGAAAGGGATTACCTAACTTTCGGCAAAAACATATTTAAAAATTTTTAATGTTAACATATTTTTTTACACCGTTAAGTAAAAAAAAAGAAAATTGCGATTTCACGATTTTGCTGACAGAAGTGGGCCACCCAAGTTTTTATCTAAAACAAGCACAAGGATCAAGCACTATGACTTTTTTATGTTAAATGATTTATTTTTATAACAAATTGTATTGTAAAAATCAATTTTCAAGTGTGATATTTTTTATTATGCCGCTTTAAAGATACACAAAATAAATATTAACATAAAAAACTTCAAAAAAGTGATTGCACTGAATTCAGGGAAGCAAAACCTTTCAAATAAGGTATCACTTGCTGTATCATCCCTATTAACATTTCAGGGGTTGTCATAACAGCGCGAAGGGATGAAACAATACGCAAGTGATATTGGCCGCAAAATTTGTTCCCTTCGATGATAAAATTGACGTGTTTTAGCATTTCTTAAAAAAAAAATTCTGCTGGCCACAATCCCGCCTGTTTCGTTTTCAGACGACCACCCTGTATAAAAAAATGTTTTGCTAGTAAATATAATTTGATAATTAGTTAAAATAATCCATGGATACGTATCTTTATCGAATTATATTTACTAACAATACTTTTTTTTGAGACACCCTGTGTATATATATATACAGGGTGTAGATATACATTACTCTAAGCTGGTTTTTCCGGGCAGCCACTCAATTAGTGTAAACAAAAACACTAAATGTCGAAACACAACGTTACTGAAGTGGCCCAGTTCTATCTGTAAAAAATAGCCCACTTCTGTCCACAAGCATAATTTGACGCGAAATAACGTGGCGAGAACACTACGTGACAATATGCTGAAAACTCTACACATTTTTGTCGGTTAGGTCTAATACTATAATAAAGGCTACTATTCCGATTAAATTCGACGAATAACTTATGCAAATCAAAATAACTTTCACAATAAAAAAATGAAAATACTAAATATTTTTAGCACCAATTGTTTGAGAACACAAATGCACGTCTGCAAAGTTTAATGACCTATTGAAAACAATAAAGAAACAAAATAAAATTTTTGTTGACAAATATATCATTTGTGTCAACAAAAATGGGGGGTGGCCCACTTCTCACGGTGGCCCACTTCTATCCATGCTACTCTATATAATATTAAAAACATAAATTTTCATATACAAATTTTTCTACTATTATTTTTATAAGTCTGCTGTTGGGCTACAGCTACCGTCGACCACCATAATCAAAAATTCAACCAATAAAAGGGGTTTATTTATTATTTGTATCGATTAAATTAGTTGAATTTTAATAGATAGTAGTGGATGGTTGTTGTTGGGCTGCAGCTTTAGAAACAAAATATTAAAGATTTCTAGTTTAAACTTTGATTAAAAGTTTAAGTATCGATTGGCAAATTATTTTTGTTTCTAGGATTTTTACCTGAATGCCCATGTGTAGGAAGGTTTGTGAAAAAATTACTTTTCCGCACTAGTGCTAAAAGAGTTTTCCCAGGAAGAAGCTCTTATTTGCTGTAGTATCAAATTCTTGCAATATAAAAGAATTATTTTGATCATCATTGGAAGGATTAATAGCAAAATTTTACGTAATGGTATGAGGTTCGCTGTTGACGTTTATAATACAAAGCTTACAAACTCATTTTTGATCAACGTTCATGGAACTAATAATTATGGCTTGAATAGCCCCTGAATAAATTCAACAGTTTTAATTTATTAAATGTGTAAATTGGATTACGTGTAAATAAATAAATAATATTTTTCATTTTCTCGGTTATTGTTTTTAAAAATTTTATTTTTTTTATATAAATTTTATTAATTTTCTATATGACATTTGTTTATTTTTTCGAAAATTAATCTAAATAATCTAAAGTTAAAATCTTGCGTTTGTTTCAAAGAAAGCAATGTTTTTAAAGAAAAGCAGGTTTTCAATTTTTCAGACGTGTTTGCAGTATAAAATATAAAATTATTATTTAATTGTAACTTTGCCAATTTATGACTTCCTTAAAACCGTTAAAAACTTGGCTAACATAAGATATAATTGAATATAAAATAATACAAAATCATACACTTGTTATCTAAATTAACCCTGGAAAGCTTGTCATGCATGAGAGCATTCTACTCAGAATTTGTATTTGCATGTGTGAACATTCCTTGTAAATACCTTCGCTGAGGAGTGCTCCATTATTATTAAAATAATGAACTATTGGGATAAAATAATAAATACTACTGAAAATCCTATATACAGATACCAAGAGGAGTAAGAATTGATGGCAACATTAATAATGTAAATTTAATTAACCCCTTGTGCACGTTTTCTCTTCTTCTCGCCATGAGAAAAATTACTTTTGCAATAAAATTATTTAGTAATTAGTTAAAAAATCTTAGGTATGACATAAGTATTTGATTGAAACAAACTACTAAAGTATATAATCTTACAACCTAAATACCTGCGGGTTGCTATAAAAGGAATAAAGAGAAATATAAGTAATAGATATTATATCTCACCTCATTTAACTTGTTGCAAAACTAAATTATTTAAATTTTTACTTGGGTACATTAGTAGTAGAAAAGGAAATTATTGAACAACCACATACACTAGAATTACATATAATAAAATATAAAATGAAGTAAATAGGTATGTAAGCATTATTAACTATAAAAGGCAAAACCACATATTTTGCTAACAAATTGTAATTTAATAAATAAAAAAATTTAAAAATTTAATTCGATTAACTATTGGAATATATATATGTATAACGTAACCTACCTATAATAGTAGAAATTATTAATTTATTTTAAACAAATAATCATACACACACCTCACGAAATATTAATGAGGTTGGTTATGTACAAAGTACCAGGTATATACTTAGGCATTATCATTATAATAAAATCGATATATATTACTTTTATATTTTTATGTTTTCTCTTGATTTTAACAGAACACTCGCTAAAATCCTCGAATGAAGACGAGATTGAACTGCGGAAGTGAATAGTTTTTAAAAGTGAAAAAAATTATTTAATTTGGACGATAATGCCGAACTATAATAAATTACTAATGATAGTAATGGTTATTAAATTTATTATTATATTAACTTGCTTCAGTCGTTTATACAAAAAAAAGTTTTTAGTGAAATATGTAGTTAATGACACTTCCAATTTTGAATCCACAGAATTGTTAACCAAAGCACCGATCCAAAGCACTAAATTTATTTTATATTGGTTGCCAATGTGGAATAGTAAAACGTTTTCTTTTAATACCGACGGTTTCGATTTATTTAACAGTTGTGAAATAAATAATTGTTTTGCAACACACAATAAAAATATTATTCCATTGGAAAACTTTGATGCAATAATATTTCATGCCGCTCAATACAGCATAAAAGCGCACGGTAAACCTAGTGTTAGAAAACCCAACCAACGTTATATTTTTGCCACCATGGAACCACCGGCTCGATTTTATCCATCAAACTTGGAAAAATTTCGGACCTTTTATAATTGGACAATGACTTACAGGTATAATTTTACATATATTTAGTATTTAATTATTTATTTGTGATATTTCAAATGCAAGTAAAGCTATACAACCGGAATAATATTATAACGAATAAGTAAGTGCTTTGCGATCATTTCCTTATTTCTAGTAATTTATATTTTTTTGCTCATTTCAAGATTTGATGACCTGCTGCTGTCTAATTATATTACATCTTATTACCTCCATAAAAGCTTTTTGTTGACTTCCTTGTAAAATGTTATCTATAAGTACCTACCAGGTTGAAATAAAAACTCATATGCAAGAACCTAACTTGTAAAAGCATAAATCAATCGCTAACGTAGCTTCTACTTTTAGGTACGATTCCGACATTTTTCTTCCGTATGGATACATCGTTAAGAATGAAACCAACTACATTTTACCAAGTTTAGAATATTTCAAAAATAAAACAAAACTAGTTGCATGGTTTGTATCAAATTGCTTAACTATAAACAGAAGAGAAATAATATACAGAAGTTTGAAACAGTTTATTGATATAGACGTTTTTGGTGTATGTGGTACGTACACCTGCCCGAAAAAGTTTTTCGAATCAGCTCCCAAATGTTATGACTTAATTGAAAAGAACTATAAATTTTATTTGTCCTTTGAAAATTCGCACTGCAAAGATTATGTTACAGAAAAATTATACAGATTATTGCAAAGAAACATTGTGCCTGTTGTATATGGATATGTTAACTACACCCAGGTAGCTCCTCCAAATTCCGTCATAGTGGCCGACTATTATTCAAACGTGCAAGAACTAGCTCACTACTTAAAATATTTAGATAGAAACATAACAGAATATATGAAATTTTTTGAATGGAAAAAAATGTATTATGTAAATAGGGATGATTACAAAACGGCATGTAAATTGTGCAAAATGTTACACGATCCTTCGGAACCTCAAAAAATTTATGAAGATATATTGTTGTGGTGGTTAGGTAAAAATCATAGTTACTGTAAAGTAGGAGAAAATTTACCTAAAATAAGTTTTCCGCCCAAGTAATATTTTACGCAATGTATTTGATTGTAAATATTAAAATTGAAATAAGAAAATATAATTAAATTTGAAGAAAAAAATGGATAAATATATAACTTGATCTGTGGTCACATGCTATAAGGAAATAAGTCCACTTATGCCCAAATCCATTTTTTTGTAGAATTTGATTCATAATAATAGGTGTCAACTTCTGGTATAAGGAGAAAAGTCTATCTCAATAAATAATTGAAATTTTACAAATTTTTTTACAGATATATTATACTTAAAATCAATCAAAAAATCAGTAATTTTTTTTTACTTCTGGAATTTTTGGAATTTTGCAACGGTTTGAAACGATTTACATGTTTTTTAAAAATATTTTCCAGCATTCAAAATTGCATCAGCATTCAATAAACTGACACCTTCAAACCGTTACAGAGTTCCCACTGAATTTTCCAAATCAAATTCACCGACTTTTCTAGGCTTTCCCTGAAAAAGAATAAAAAATTTTTTTTCATTTCGATAAATGTGAAGATAAAAATAAGGTAAAAAAGAATCTTAATTTTAAAATAAAAATAATTTTTTTTTAATTTTAAAATTAAAATTTTTTTTTTTTAATTTTAAAATTAAAATAAAGTTTTTTTTATTTTAAAAACAAATTTATATTTTACTAAAAATTTCCCTGGCTTGGCACTAAAAATAAGAAATTACTTAAACTTTCAATGACAAAATTAGAGAAATCTGAAATTCCCGGACTTTTCCAGATTTGTCATATTTTCCAGACGAGTGGAAATCCTATTTGTAACGCTCTGTAGTACGTATTACGTATTTAAATTTTTTAATTATTTTTCAGAAATCAAAAAAATAAAACAATATTTTATTTTTATTTATATATACCTATTATTCTATTTCTATTTTCTAAAGATTTACTCTCGCTACCAAATACCAACTAAACATCTAACAAAAGTTGTTAATTTATTATTTGCACCAATTACAATCCAACATTTTGAGGCATAATAAAAAATTTTTTTAGCTTATTTTGCTTATTTTGAAGTTTTTAGAGCATATTTTCAAGTTGCCTATGAATCCGGACCCTAAGTTATGAGCTAGTAACTTTTAAAGTTAAAATTAAAAAAAAAATTTTTTGTTTCTCCTATAAAGTTATCTATTTGTACTTATACCCTTTTAGTATGTGACCACAGAGATAGTTTGTTCAAGATTGAACTTAAATGTTATATTATAGAAAATTCATGTTTGTTATATAGAATATGAATAAATAATATTAAAAACTTCAATATAATTGTCTTGTTCATTATTTGAATTAACTTGTTATATTGAAGTTTTTAATATTATTAATTCTCACAAGTTAAGATTTATTTATATATAGAAAATGAATAAAGACGATATTATGAAAAAATCGTGAAAAAAAATATTAAATTAATAAAAGTTAGTATAAATACATACATTTTTAATTTGTGAAAATTAATAATATTAAAAGTTAGTATAGTAGAAGAATAATTATTAAATCATTGATATTTTAATACATATAATAGTATTAAATTTAAAATAAATAAAAATAATAACAATAATAAAATAGTAAATTAAATACGGAGAAAAGTGTTTATTTACAAAATTATGTAATTGTTTTATTATGGTAATTGTAGTATTCATATTATGTAATAAGTATGTAGTATGCTAGGCGACTAACATAACATAAACTTTAATATAAGTACTATTTAATTAATGATATATTTTTTTATTAATTAGTATACAATTTGTATTTACTATTATGGCTTTTGATAAAAAATCATTAAAAAGAAAACTTTTTTCAATTGAAAACATTTGGCCAAAAATTTAAAGAAAAAATTTAAAAAAATTATTTTTTTAATTTCAAATATTTTCAAATAAATGCAACAGCAAATGTTAAAAAAAACATTAATAATTAATAATTAATAATAATAATAAACAGATTAAAAATTATTATAACTGTTTATACATATTTTATCGAAATAGATAAACACAAAACAAAAAAGAAATTCTTGTGCATACGATAAAAACAAATACATTTTGGATGTGGTGCCGGTGTGGCCATTTAATTCTGATATCCTTAACAATTTCGCAACTTCCTTTACTTTACTAATTTTTTTTATGGCATAGCATCATCAATTTCTTCAACTCAAGTGACTCTCTAATACCTTGCTTAAATAATTTGTGTCAATTATAAATCATAGATTTTTCAGTGCAAATCACACCATAAACTGTTTCATGTTGTTTTTAATGATTATAGCATTCTTTTCTTATTTAAATTTTTAAAGTACCTACATATAGGTACTTGAAAATACAAAAGGACATTGACAAAAAAAAAGAAAAAATTAGCAGCTTTTTTCTGTCTCAAACCGCAAACTTAAAAATCACCTCTCGTATGTACAGTGAAGTTAAAAATGACTTGAAAATGAAGAAAAGTAATAAAAATATTTTTATAAGGTACAAGGCTGTACATACGTACATGTATAATATGTATTTTTTGTCAAACTAATTTTTTATACCTTGGCATAATTTTCGGAAGTTTCGCCAAATAAGTAAACAATAATAAAATAAAATCTGTAGTACGTGTGAATCATAAAGTTACTTTTCCTTATACGGTAGGTAACTCAGATCTTAAGATAAAAAAACTTGGATCTATTATTGCCAAGTCCTCTATTCTGTCTATATAGCAATGTATACTGACCTGTTTGCATTTTCAGAATGCATGGCCTTGCTCTTCAAGGTTTTATTATTCATTAGTCGATCAAAAATTAATTAAACTTGAGTTGTAATTACTCCTGCCAATAAAGAATTACAAATTTTATTATAACTATTGCAAGTATCAGCAACAATTTACAAATGGGTAGGTATTTCAAGAAATCTTCTTGTGTTTACAAATAGAAAGTATAGCAAAACTAATATGGAATTACCATTGCTACCCATCATTTGGTAAATAAGGGCTGTAATGAATTTTACAAACCAGCCACTAGATTAACTGTACTTCATAAGGATAATAAAAAAAATAATAAAAATGATAATACTCTTAAACCCGAAATACTTAATTCAATTCAAAATCAATATCCAATAAAATATTCAACGTAAAATTTCTGTCCAAATAAATATGATACACCGTTATCACGTCGACATTTTCTCATAACAATTTCATCAACCTCACGAAAGTCCTTCTTCGAATAATTATCAAAAATTTAATATAAAAAGCATTTTTTACTAATTAAATATTTATTCCAATTTACAAGAGTACGGTCGATCGGCAGTACATATTTCTTTTTATAAAAATTTAAATTTATAGATCCCTGGGTAATTCAATTTTGCAAAAGGAACAAAAACATAAAATTCTTCCTTCTTGAAGGAGATTGGGTTCTGCATTGGACTTTGCAAAATGCAAAAATTGGATTGAGTATTTTTAGTGACCATTTCCTCGTCTCCTGTATTGTCTTTTGAAGTTAATTTTGATAATAATTGCTCGAAAGTCATATATTGTTAATTTAACTTGTTCAATGCATTAGTACAATTAGCAAATGAATTCATTTATGACAAAATTTCAAACGCTATTATATTTTCTATAGTTAATTCTCGAAACGATATTAAAATATAGAACATGTAGGATGAATGTTCTAGAATCTAGAAGTCGACCAGTCGACTTGCAATCGTCGACTTGAAATAGATTTCATTTTTTTTTAATTAAAAGCTAGGAAGCTGTTTTTCTCACCTTGGCCAATCATTAATTATTATTTTAAAAGTTATCACGATTTAGAGTGTAAATAGTTACAACTCAATATTATTACTAAAATAATAAAATGTGAAAATTGTCGTGCTTTTTCAATAGTAGATCATAAAAATCCTATGTTTAACAACCAAGGACATTCCAGCAGTCAACCACAGAATGTTAGTGGAATCAAAAAATTTTTGTGCATTTATTATCAAAATTATTATCGTTTTCCAAGTTTTATGTAAATTGCAAAAGTAAGTTGCAAAAAAATGTTTTTGTTATTAACATGTGATAATATTTTTAGAATTTTAAGTTTTTTCCATGTTAGAAAAATTAATTAATTGAATAACTTACTTTCCCAGTAGATCAAAACTATGCAAATTGGTTGATATATAATTTGAGACACCCGATATCATGTGTTTCGAATTTTGGATTCTCATCAGGCAAACCTGGGAATAATTTTAAAAAACTTTGCAATGCAATTAAATGTAATCAATATTTGAAAAGTCAAATTTATTTGGCATTTCTTAAAAATAAAGTATTAAAAATTCTACCTTCTACTTAATACCAATATCGATTAATAAATTAAACATTTTTGGAAAATTTCTTAAGTAAGCTATTCAATTTTCTTACTTATTTACTTATTATCTTACTTATTTTTCTTTTTTTTTATCGCTATTTTATTATTTTGGCATGTATATTAAAAATTTTAGTTCAGTGGGTTGCTACACAGAGAAAATTTTTTGGTGTTTTGAAGTAATTTTTACTATAATTAAAGTTCAAATCAGCCTCACACTAACTTTGAAATAAATTTTACAAAATTTGAAGTAATTTTACAAAATTTGAAGTAAATTTTACAAAATTTGAAGTAAATTTTACAAAATTTGATGTAAATTTTACTAAATTTGATATAAAATTTATTATAATTGATGTAATATTTAATTCAAAATTATTGCGAGGATTGTTTTTCTCTCTGTATATTGCCACGACTCGGTGAAGGACCTAAATTCGTGTGTACGTTCTTTATTTTGAACTCCTTAAAGTATGGTAGCAAAATATCGAATGGATGTGATTCAATCTCTTTAATTCAAAAAAATATCCTACTTATTGAATGGATGTAAATTTTATTTTAGTTAAACAAAACAATTGACTTACAAATTTAATTTTTGATTTATAAATATTGGTAGTGACGCATTATTATCCCGGCCCGAATAAAATTCCGCATAAACCGCGAGCACTTTAAAAGTTATTGTTATGCAAACCTGAACTTCTGTCTTTCTTCTGATTTTAAATGGGTTGTGAGCACCTATTCTGTTCTCCCACGTTAAAGAAAAACTGTCCTTTCCAATTCCAAAATAACTTTCTATCCCAGTTCCAAATTGTTGTTCCAGATTTAAGAGACGCTGGTTCTCGTCCAAAACTTTAAATTATTATTCTTGAATCGAAATATTTTTATTTTAATTTTCTTGGTGTATGCTTTGGTTATTAACTCCACACGATTTTCCCTCTTTGGGGTTCAATCACTAACTCAAAAAAATGGACGACCTTTCTCGTTGGGATCTCATCGCAAACTAAATTATTTATCTTGTTTTTCTGTTATCCATCTGTTACCCAGACAATTCAATTCTTTTTTTAAATTTATGCCTGTTATCTGATAACGCGATTTTTTTTTTAAGTTCTTCCGCACGCGCACACTGCTGGCAATATTTTTGTTTTATACACATTTTTGGTTTCTAATTTTCGCTTGTTTGTTTAACTATAAAATTTGGTTTGTTATATTTATATAAATTTCGGATTGTAAAGTATTCCTTGAATTAAAGTTTTACAAATTTTACTTTGATTTATTTATTTTTATTTAACAGCTCAAATTCGATTTTAGGACCGACGCCCTACGTGTTTCATCGCAATATATAGTGTTATATTAAACCTAAAGCTTTTCATTTGTTTGTTATAGATTTCCCAATTTCAAGATTTTAACCCCACACGCAGCCCCACACTTACTAATCGAGGCATGACATTTTAATACTATTTCAGTGTAAAGAAAATGCATTAAATAATATATCTAAAAAAAATTATTTAAATATTTTAAGAGCGTATTTTTGAAGCCTGACAAATCTCATATTAATATCTTTATTAATAATCTCATAAAAATTTCACAAAAATTGCAAAAATTGCTATAAAAATGGTAACCAATACAGATTAAAACTTTTAATACTTTGGGACATACTCTTGTAATAACCGTTTTGCACCTTGATGGTGCAGAGTCAATCAGGTTCATTAATTGCTTTATCGGTATTTTGCTTTATAGTATTGGTTTTTCAGAAACTTTAACCTTTTACAAGAGGTAACTATCTAGAAACAATTTTATACATGTGATTTTTTGAAATCACGAAGATTTTCATAAAATTCCAAGGATCTTCAAAGATTTTCAAAAAGTTCTAGATATTTATACGGATTCTAAGAATTTCAAAATAATTTAAACAAGTGCGATTAAAGCAAAATTCAATAATTTTCAATGAACCACTTACAAGGATTACCTAGAACGATTCCAAACATTTACAACAAATTTCAGTGATTTTCAAAGAATTCCAATGATTTTTTTAAATTTAAAATAGAAAAAGTATTCTGGGAACTTTTAAGTAAGTTGGAAGATTTACATTTATTGATAGTATTGTTTATGTGGGATTTTGTTTTGAAATTTTGTATAAGAATTTTATGATAAATAAAGACAATTACAATATTACTAGAAAGAATTTCAGTGGTTGCAAGGAATTCCAAGGATTTTCAGGGAATTTAGAGAATTTCCAAAAATTCCTAAAGTTTCAGATTTTTTAAGAGTATCAGTGATTACTGATACTACACTTTACAAGATATTACAGTAATTTCAAAACAATTTCAAAGATTTCCTAGAAACTTCAAAGATTTCTAAACAGTTCCAGGGGTTTCCAATGATTTCAAAAGTAATTCCAAATAAGTACAATCTTAAAGAATTTCAAGAAATTATATTGATTATATTGATGAAAATATTGACTGTGAGATATTGAGTTTTTATATTTTAGCAAGTTTTAACAAAGTTTTTACAAAGTTTCATCAGCCTTTCAGTGTACTCCAGGACCATCAACCTCCTTCTTTTTCGAAAAAAGTTTCAGCATTTAGATACCATGGCTGCTTAAACCCGATTGGGGAATGCCTGTAACCTTCTTTTTAATAGTCGATGGTGGCAATCGTTAACCCTGCGGGACAGCAGACTTCACGGACTAATTAAGAATAAGACAGAATAATTAAGAATTACAATAATAAACTTCAATAAATACAATTACATACTTCCTTCTTCTCGTATGCTAAACAGTCAGAATAAAGTGTTTACTCCGCCTGGAATCGAATTGGGTATCTCGAATTGGCTGTCTTCACACTTACATACATAGGTGCCAATTTGAGGTCTAGGCTAGTTCGGCGCGAACAATTTGGTGCAGTTGGTTTGACGCAGTTGGTTTGACGCAAATCTATATTGGTGATATTTATTAAATATTTATTTAATCTACCAATTATAAACAATTAAACTTTAGAAAAAGAACTCAAAATAAAAAATTTTAAGTAAATTTGTGGTTTTTAGTATGTATTTATGGTTAAATTCAAAAAAATATAAGAATAATACAATACGTAGAAAATCAAAATTCAAAAAATTTTAAAAAAGAGACATTTAACAAATAACAGGTCTGAATTACGAAAATTTGAAAAAATGAAAAATTCGTAATACGACAGTACAATATAACGTTATTTCATGATTATTGTCATTCTTCAGTTGCACGCAGTCACTTATTACATTGTGAAATATGAAAAAAAATTTCAAACTAAACAAAAATATCGACTAAATTGTACAAAATTGACTTACCATAACCTCCAAAGATTATCAAAACTGAACTTGTTACATGAAGTATGAAATTTGAAACATGAAGTATAAAATTTTTGAATTTTGAATTTTTTGAAAGTTTTTAGAAATCATATTAAGAGGGCAGTGCCTTCGGATTTCAAACTAGCAGTGCTAGGTAAACGAATTTCTTAGTTCAAATCATTTTTAAATTATTCATACTTCATGTAACAAGTTCAGTTTTGATAATCTTTGGAGGTTATGGTAAGTCAATTTTGTACAATTAAGTCGATATTTTTGTTTAGTTTGAAATTTTTTTTCTTATTTCACAATGTAATAAGTGACTACGTGCAACTGAAGAATGGCAATAACCATGAAATAACGTTATATTGTACTGTCGTATTACGAATTTTTCATTTTTTCAAATTTTCTTAATTCAGACCTGTTATTTGTTAAATGTCTCTTTTTTAAAATTTTTTGAATTTTGATTTTCTACGTATTGTATTATTCTTAAATTTTTTTGAATTTAATTAAACTTTAAATAACAACTTAAATTCAATAATATAATCAAATTATATTTTTTTAAGCTTTCGACGATTTTTCCATGTAATTTATTTTGTTTATATTAAATAAAATTCTGAAGAAGACGACAAAAATCGTCGAAAGCTTAAAAAAGTATAATTTTATTATATTATTGAATTTAACTTGTTATTTAAAGTTAAATTGTTTATTTTCTCACAAAAGTTAAGATTTATATATTTATCTACCAATTATATTAAGAGACAAAGTTTATTTAATTCCTACTATGAGATTGTACTGAACGTTACATTGAACACATCATTATTTATAAGTATACTAAAGCTCGATGCCAAAAACGGAAAAAATTTGTTAGTTTTGGAGTAGGCTCCTGAATCATATTAATAACATATTATGCACAGAATCGATTCCTATACTTACACAATTAAATTTTGAATTTACAATTTTTTTAAAATAAGGACATTAATCCTTTAGTGCCTAATGTTATATTATTTGGTAATTCAAGTAATTTAATATTTTTAGATTTAAAATTTAAATTGTTCAATCTATTCCGGCCCGCGGACTATACCAGCTCACCCCTATCATATTCGATTTGACTTATTCATGTATGTATAATGTATTTTTTATATATCTGTGATAATTTGTTGTTTTGTTAATGACATGTAAACGTAAATGATTAAATAAATAATATAATAATAAATTATAAAGTTATCAATAATCGTATAACTTATTTCTTGAGCTTATCAGCTTTTGGGCAGCTTATGGCATACAAGCGTCATCTATACAGCAAACATTTAACTCTAAAGTAGCTGTTAGTTGCACTTTACAGTAAACACTTTTCAGACCTTGCTTTTGCGCGAAGCTGTCCGTTTTGATTTTTTATCGGTTATTGCCTTGATATTTTTTATTTCATTGTGTCATTTATGTTGTTCTTGCTTTTGGCAATTAAAAATTCTCTCGTATTAATGTTGATATTAATTTACTTATTCCTTTTGAATTAATAAATAAAGAAAATATCTTTGTAAATTCTAATCAGAAAGTTTTTCAATGCCCTCTTCATTACTCGAAAGTTCCAAATAATTTTAAAGTGATCGTAGAATAAAATTGATAGTAATCATTATTAATTTAATTGTCAGATTTCGACATGTCATTTTTTAATTTAAAATCAAAATTTTTAGCATTTCCTTATTGGAAATCAATTAAAACTGGTTTTTCCAAAAGAAATAAAATTGATGTAAGGTGCCTTGCAAAATTAAAAGAAGCTCCATTAATAGATAAGAAAGAGGTATTTCACATTGAAGAAGAATTGCCAAAAGTGCGTCCGTTTGAAATACAATTTAAAGTTCATCGCCAGAGTAAAATAAAAAGAATAAACGGAATACCACCAGAACATGTGAAACCCCGAAAAGTGCGCATTTATATGCCAACTAAAAATGCTATGCAAAGTGGAACCGATAATATTCAACAATGGGAAATTGAATTTGATACTAGAGAGAGATGGGAAAATCCTCTAATGGGTTGGACTTCATCAGGAGATCCACATTCTAATTTGAAATTACAGTTTCCTACAAAAGAACAAGCAATTGCTTATTGCAAAAAAAATCGTTGGACATATGTTGTTAATGAGAAAACTTGTAAAGAAATGCAAATTAGACCTTATAGCGACAATTATTCTTGGAATAGACGTACACGTGTATCTACCAAGTAGTCATATAAGTAGTAGTCTATCATAAATTTTCTGTAAAAGTAGCATATTATCACAAATGAAACTTTTAAACATTTAAATTTTAAATATTGTAAATAAATTTAAAACTGAATTTGTTTTTTAAATGCGTCTAAATAACTCAAGCATATCCCTATAAATCATGGGTGAAATTTTTAAATGTTCGCTTGACTAAAATCTGTTTCTTTGCGACATTCGTATGACTATCTTAAACTCAAATTAACCTAAACTGACCTAACCTAAACCTAACCTAAACCTAACCTAAACCTAACCTAAACCTAACCTAAACCTAACCTAAACCTAACCTAAAGACATCATTTTCATTATCTTGTGAAATTTTCTCAGTTTTTCCTTCATTTCTAGTGTACCATCTAGTAGAGGGTTATTCAAATTCGAATGTTCATATGGGGAATTCGGTAACTATAAGAGATATGGAAAAATGGATGGTGCATTCCAGATCTTGTATTTTTGAGAAAAAATCTTTTTTCGTTTACGAGTTATGGCCAAAAGTTCGCTTTTTGGCGTGTCAGGCATTTTGTACGCCAGCATTTGTTCGACAAGCATTCAATCGACAGCATTTGTGCGACACGGAATTTTGTTCGACATGCATTTGTTCGACACAACATTTATGCGAATAAACATTTGTTCGACATGGAATTTTAATCGACAAGCACTGCATCGACAGCATTTGTGCGACACGGAATTTTGTTCGACATTGAATTTTGTTAGACATGCATTTGTTTGACTCAACATTTGAGCGAATAGACATTTTTTACATGACACGACAGACGTACTATTTTTTGGAGAGTTTCTACCAGTATTAAAATGATTATTACAAGAAAGTATTATTTATAGTTTTTAATATCTATCTATATACCGGGTGCTGAATGAGTTTGCCGGATATATGTAGGAAATTAACATGTAAAAACTTATTTATGCAATTTCCTGCTTCCCTAATTATTTTAGAGAAAAAATGAAAGACACAAAAATAATGCAGAAATATAAACTACGAATGATAAAAGCATTAGATTTCATCTAACTTTTACTTAAAACGCCAAAAAATGCTTTTAAAATTGTTAAAAGTTTCATTTATCATGAAAGTTTCCATGGTAATTATTTTGGAAAATATAAATTAAATTGAATTTATTTACATGGCCAGTGCGATAAATGAAAATTTTAACTATTTCGAAAGCGTTTTTTGACATTTTAAGTAAAAGTGAGATGAAATTTAATGGTCTTATCATTTTTAGTTTATATTTCTGCATTATTTTTATGTCTTTCATTTTTTCTCTAAAATAATTAGGAAAGCAGGAATTTGCATTAATAAGTTTTTATATGTTAATTTCCTATGTTCGGCTAACTCATTCAGCACCCGGTATATAAAATTCTCGTGTCACGATGTTTGTTACCGAACTCCTCCAAAATTTTTTGTGTATATTAGATATGCATGAGAATAGGTTTTAGTGGAGAAAAAATTGTAAAATTCGCGAAAACGAGTAATCCACAAACGATTAACGGTACGTTCCTCTGATTGATCGACTTTATATTACATTATAATTATATACAGGGTGTTTCAGACAATAATACACAACTTTAAAAAAATATTTTTGATTTTTATTGTTTAAAAATTTTTCATTAATTTTCAATATTTAAGCGCTATTTAGCCAACAACAGTTCTACACTCCATAAGAATGCACAGCTTTGCAATTTTTAAAATGCAATTAACTGTCGTACAAATGCTGTCGTACAAAATTTCATGTCAAACAAATGTCTATTCGCGTAAATGTTGAGTCGAAAAAATGACTGTCGATTAAAATTCAACGTCGAACAAATGCTGATTCGCATAAATGTTGTGTCGAATAAACGCATGTCGAACAAAATTCCGTGTCGCACAAATGCTGTCGATTAAGTACTTGTCGAATAAATACTGGCGTACAAAATTCCTAGAATCGCTTTTTCGACATATCGTTAAATGTCGATATCTCGGTTGTTCGTAAAGTTATAGAAAAAATATTTGCACTTTCTTCAGACACTTTTTTTAGGAGAATAAACTGAACTGAAATTATTTTAAATATTTTCATTTGTTTCCAAATTATAATATTAAGTGTTGTTGTTTTAAATGAAAACCATAGTTAACTATGACATATTTAAATAGAGTTTTTTATTCTCTTGTCAACTATATATAACATATGGGGTCTATTATTTCGGTTTCATCCCGTTATATTAAAAAAGGTAAAATTAAAAAAAAAGATCAGCAAATTAAATGTTGGCTTTATCAAAACAAAATACTACACAAAATCGTTATTGACATCTAAAACAATTGTTTCCAGTTGTACCTACTCACTCATACCAACTTCTAGGTACTTTGTACCTATTTACCTGTTATTTCAAATTTGAGAACAGTGGCAAATGGCTTATGAAAACTATGAAAAATATGATATAAAAATATGAGTATCGAATGTTTACCTACGCAATGCAACTCCGAGTGTTAGGAAGAAGTGCAATTTATTCATTGCAAATGATGGTCGTCAGTTAGAATACAGTTTAACAATTTATGTTTTTGTTTAATATAATATTATTATTTTTCTAACTTATCACATTTTTCATAGTTTTCATAAGCCATTTTACACTCTTATGAAATAATAGGTAAATTCGTAGGTACTAAAAAGAAAAAGGTATAGGAGTAGATATAGATACTAAAAGCAGCTATTAAAATCAACTGGAGACAATTGTTTAAGATGTCAATAATGATTTTGTTTAGTCTTTTGTTTATGCAAAGCCAACATTTAATATTCCGATCTTCTTTTGTTTTTAATTTAACATTTTTTAACATAACGGGATGAAACTGAAATAATAGACCTCATTATTATGTTATACATAATTGAAAAAGAGAATAAAAAAACTCTATTTAAATCTGTTATAGCCAACTATGGTTTCCATTTAAAAAACACAGTTTTATATTATAAATCGGAAACAAATGAAAATATTAAAAAATTTTTTAGTCCACTTCATTCTCACTTGTAATATCACAAGAGAATGAGAATAAATTGAAAATAATTTCACATATTTTCGAAAGAAAAACGGAGACAACTTTGAGAAAATATGTCAAATTATTATCTAATTTATCGAATTCTCGTGTGATATTCGATTGATTATTTTTTTCGTTGATTTTAATATTAATTAAATGGACTGACGATGTAATAAACCGTTTTTAATTTATTTTATTCATAATTTATTGACAGACGTCAAATCAAATAAATATGTTGCTATTAAAACAAACACATACTTCAAATTATTCTCGCGGCAATAATGTAAGTAAATTATTCCCACTAGTGTAATGTTTTGATTGGCAACTTTGATGGAAATTGAAAGTTTCTATTGATTTTCAGAAACAAAAAAATAATCCTTAAAAAATTGTCCGAAGAAGATGCAAATATTTTTTCTATAACTTTACAAACAACCGAGATATCGGTTTTTTTAGACATTTTAGACACTTCACGAAATGTCGAAAAAGCGAACTTTTAGGAACAACTCGAAAACGAAAAAAGATATCGAATTCCGGTTTTCACCATTAAACTTTTCTCAAAGAAAGAAATCGAGGATGCACCATCCACTTTTCCATATCTCTTATATTTATCGAATTCCCGATAAGAACATTTGAATTTAAACCACCCTGTACAAGTGATGAAATCCGGATAAAAAAACTAGAAAATTCAAGAAAATGTAGAAAATCGTAGCAAAATCAAGGGAATTTAAAAAATCATAAGAAATTTTCTAGAAATTCAAAGAAATCTTAGGAAATCAGAGAAAATCTTTTTCTTCTTTTTTAAGTGCCTTCTCCGTTTTTCAGGAGGTTGGCGATCATCATGGCTAAAGCCAAGATGACGTACTAGGGAATGTAATTAATGGAATGGTTTCCCGTTGCTTTCCTTATAGCCCACAGATATATTTTGGGCTTTAGATCACAACAGTGTATTTGACACAACCAGGATTTGAACCGCGGTTGCCCGCTTTCCAGTCGGCCGGTGTAGGCTTTACGCCATACTGTTGATATTTTATTTATTAATCTTACGAAATTTAAGGAACTTATTGGAAATTAGAAAATCTTAGGAAGGAATATAATAAAAATTTTTTTTGCTTTATCAACTTTTTCAAAAGAAAATCTTGAGACCATCCAGGAGGAGATCCGGAGCAACCTTTTGATAGTCTCATAAAAGAAAATCTAGAGTACAAAATTTTGTGTTGTGGCTTGCTCCTCAGGCGAGACATTGGCAATATTCGCGCTCATAAATAGATATGAAAAATTGCATATTTAATTTCAGTACGAGCTGATTACTACAGTTGTAATGTTGGCATTAGTAAAATTATAACTATGTCCTTTGGATAATCACAAACTAGCTTAGTAATGGTAAAATGCAATCAAAACATTTTCAATAAAATCGCATATTTCAACAAGAGTGCTATTATCACATCTACCACATATAGAAAGCTCCCAAGTAACATTTTGTGCTTAAAAAATTTGTCAGCAAATTATTTGCTGCCACTGCGGTCTGTCAGCTTCAAATTCATCTGTTTCTCAGCGTCAGTAAATTAGCTAAATTTCGAGCTGACGTTTTGCTGCGGCCGCCAGTGGGATTGAATTACGACTTTGCAATATACTCTATAATTAGCTTCTTCAAATAAAAAAGCCACGAGCCGCCACTAAAAGATGGTGGACGAGGAAGAGTATACAATGAGAATGAACCATGAAATATTGGAGGATATGGGAAATGAAAATATATTAAAATTTATCAATTCGAGACAATTAAGATGGATTGGTCATGCGATGAAAAGAGATGAGTGTAGTGTGATTGGAAAAATAACAGAATAGATAGAGATTGAGAGGAAAAGTAGAGAAAAAACAAAATCGAGATGGATTGCGACTAAGTAATGAATGGTCTTAAGAAGATAAAAGTCGAAAATTTGAAAAAGAAATATAAATATAAAAAAGTTTTGAGCGAAATTGTGAACGAAGTTAGACGCACCTAAAACTGTGAGATAGAAGAGATGTAGATGAAGAGTATAATTCACCTTCTGAAGAGAATCGTAATAACTTTAGGAAAAGTTGGTATACTTCTCAAGAAATGAAAACCGTGTAATAATAATATTATTGAGTTTTCAGAATTATCAATTTAACAACTAAGTAGTACTTATACCATTGACTTATACCTTGGAAAAAGGTATCTTCTATTAAATAAATTTATTTTTGCATACTAAAAGACGGATGATAAGGGCTTCGAGCTCTGTCAGTTGGACGAAACGGACGGTATTCGCGGGTCTTAGCTATAACTTTTTGAATTTGAGATATTTTTGAGTTGATTTTGAGAATAAAAGTTTCGAAGCTACTTGAGTAATTATTTTGGTTTTATTTTATTTTGAAAATTGTCCAACCTTGGACAACTTTGGATATTTTCAGAGATTTGAATTTAAATCGTTGGAGTAAAATTGGATTCGTTGTTTAATTGGATAAGTAGATTGGAAATCTGGATATTTGCAGTTAATGGTAAATCTAAAATTGAAACTATTAAAATTGAAGGAAAGGTGAGATTTGTGTTGGCGGCGAGCATCTGCATGATAACCCGAACTCACAATCACCATTCAATTATAGAATACGAAAATGTATTTTAAAGTTATTTTTAATTGCATTTCGAATGGAAATTATTTTATGGACTAAATTTTGGATTTTTGGAAAATTAAATTGATGCCGCAACGCAGCATAAAAGCAATTCACTACTGAGGAGTTTCTGCTTACCGACGATTCGAGCTAGTCGTGGTAATTTCCAAGTGTAGAAAAGGTTTTGTGGAATATAATATTTTTTACAAAATACCACTGCAATATGTAATATATAACATTGGGAACATACAACGCATAGTGGCAAAAATATTTTTTATTTCCCAAAACATGGTATCCTAATATTTTGAAACCTCTCAAAAGATGTGAACTGGTTTATTAAATTCTTTTTCATAACAGGAAAACGCTTGAAAAAAATGAATAATTTAATATTAGATTATTAGGTTAATGCATTTTAATGTCTAATAAAACTTCATCTACTCTCCATCTGGCTTTCAGTTAATAAAATAAAACAATATTTTAACTAAAATCAAAACCTAATTAAAAATCGGTTAATAGTATTTAAATATACTATACAAAAATCTAAGGTTTTTACTATTTTGTACTAAAAATCTACGTTTAATTATAAAAACCTATCAAATTTTAATTCGGTACTTTTAAAAATTGAATAAACAAATAAAAAAATAAAACAAAAAATTTAAGACAAATTCAAAAGAAATTATAGAAAATATGAGACGGTGGGACCATCTGCACTTCGGCACACATTTAATATTTTCTGAGCTAAACACATAATATAAAATGTTATCTACAAATAAAAATACAAAATAAAACAAAATTTTGAAAATGTATTGTTTTTTTATTTATTATTATTATTAAATTTGTTATGTGCGTACCTATATGTAATCCTCGCGTAATCCATATATATGTTACGGTCAATGTTGACAATTTGGTCATTAACGTCAATGGCCGGACAATAACGTCAAAGCCCAGCTTAGTTGGGCATTAATGTCATTGGCCGGCCAATGATGTCAATGACCATGCATTTTGGGCAATGTTGACATTTAAAATTGCATATGTGATTTTTACATCATTGCCCGGGCAATGACGTTAATGTCCAATACAAAGTGGACAATGATGAAATTACTACTCTACAGATTCTATATTCTATCACTCTTTCAGGTTTAGCTGGCGCAACTACAGCAAATCACGGATCCACCGTAAAATGAATTAATTAAATTTAATTAATTTTTCATCCAGGCTGCTTTGGCTGACGTAAACACGACAAATCATGAATCCACCCTACAATGATCGTTTGTCTAAATGAAATAAAAATCTCTGTACACTTATGAGGCCTTGAAAAGGGCCGAGTTGCTGTCATTTACACGGAAAAATGCGTGCACGACAAATAATTGTCCCGGGTTGAAGTACATCTCCATTTTGCTGTTCCTTATAGTAATTATTCTATAATATCATTATTGTCCAATCCATTTTGGCCATTAACGTTATTGGCCGGCCAAAGACGTAAATATTACAATCATATGAAAATATTTACATCATTGCCCACCATTAACGGGAGCTGACGTCAATGGTCGGTCAATGACGTTAATGGCCAACGTAAATGGGCATTGATGTCATTGTCTGGCCATTGACGTCCATGCCCAATTCACGTCATTGACCGTAACATATATAAAGAAATCGCATATGGCCATACCTATCATAACTTCATCATACTTATAATTTTATAAAGAAATAGGATATTTACACGATTATTGATTATTTTTTTTAATATAGAGAAAAATTTAATAAAAAAATAAAATTTGAAAAAAAGGAAAAAAAATATTTTTTAATTTACAAAATATTATTTTTTTTGCGTTTCCGTGTACAGATTTTAACCAAAATCTAATCAGGTCTAAGTCTCAATATATGTATATCTAGGTAATAAATACGAAATTTTGTTAAAAAATTTCTATTACTTTTTTAGGTAGAGCGCACACAAAATTTGACCACACACACACACCATTACAGACATTTTTGGGAAATGATTATTTTCCGCTTCTGGGACTGCAATACGCCTTAATTCATCAAAATCTCAATTTTGTTTTTCTCCACGATAACAATACTTTTTCATACTTTGTATAAAGTAAAAATAATTTTTTTACAAATGAAAATTAAACAGCGGTTGCTTGGTTTGTAAGCAAACTGAATTTTTCTAATTGTAACTTTTATTCCTACAGGAATTATTCACGCAATATGTAACTAAATGTAACGATAAAACTGCTGATAATGGATAGCACTCAAAATAGATATTAGCATAAAATCGATAACCAAATTAAGTCAGAAATAGAATATTTTAGTTTCAATTTCGTCACGTCAAAAAGTATTTTAGGAAATGCAAACGGAAAGGTTTTAAAAGTTCAATCGAGTTTACCTACCTATTCAACAAATTCCTTTTATGTTTCAGCATTTACTGTTAAATTTAAATCTATAATTAAATGATAGATTCCGGGTTTTCCACAGTTTCGTTCTTTTTGTGACTATTATAATATTAAATTATACATTTTGTCCTTATAAGGGATAGAAATTTTTTTTGTAACAATAATATTGAATGGAATTTATTCTGTTATTATTTTCCATTTTAACTTTTTATAAATTTCGCAAAATAAAATATTTGTAATTTTTAAATAATTTGTATTTTATCACTGAACCAAACTCGTATCTACTTTCTACTATCTACTATTACTATGTATAGTACTACCGCCTTAAGAGATTTGAAAATTTGTATTGATTAAAATATCTTAAACATTTCCATGGTTTGTTAAAGCTCCTGCATTCAATAAAAACGTCGAAACTCGAACGAATATAAATTAAACCAAAATAGATTTCTTTTTGATGTACAAATAATAGGATTAAATTGTTTATAATTAAATTTGCAATTTAATTTTAAATAAGCGCAAGCGCGCGTTGTTGAAGGGTACACAAGGGTTGTAAATAAATTAGGTTAGTAGATACTGTAGGTAGGCGTCTATCAGACGTCGTCGGCGTCGTGCTTCTAACAACTTTAGTTTAGATATTAAAAATAATTAATAATAAATTAAACATCACATAGCGAATTTTTCTTTGAATATTGATGTAATAGATCTTTATTAGTTAAAACTAATCGTGTTAGTTGTTGAAACATGTGTACCTGATAATATACAACTAAATATTCAAGAAAACTTAAAAACATAAATAATCTGCCACAATTTAATAAGACTTGAAATATGGAATTCTTGATAATAAAGGCTTTAAATAAGAAATAAAATTTTAATAATTATAAATATTAACTTCTTAAAACATTAAACAATTAAATATTAATTCTATAATATTTCAAAATAAATAATAAATAAGTTAATTTTTCAAATAACTTTTATTGTTGTTAAATTATTCAGTAATTCGTTTAAAATATTTTCAAAATGTCTCTTGTAAAATGTTGTTTCGATACTCCAGAATTAGCAGACGTCATCGAAACCATGATTCAAAAATGTACAGATCCTGGATGTAAGTACAATAACAATATTATTTATTTACAAAGAAAATTTATTATTAATGCAACAAAAGCGGTAGTGCATTTTAATTTTGCTAGATGTCGCTGCAATTGTCAATTTTATAGGTTAGTTATTACATAATTTCAAGTGTCACCTGTCAAATTTAATAACAATTTTGGATTACTTACTGTTGAAATTTACTCAAAATGTTTTCTGGTAAATTTATTTATAATTAATTATTTTTTGCAAAGTAATTTATATTTTAACCAATTCTGTTATTGCCGAATTTGTTAAGTTTTAACGTTACTGCCGGTTTGGTTTTTCAAACCTGATAAACTGCTGGTCATTTAATTAATCTCTTTTATTTACAACCTTCGTACAAATACGTGTAATGCACGTAATATAAGTATAAACCACAAATTTGATTTTACGATAACTCTTTTTGTTTGTTAGGTTGTTGCGGATGTTGTAGTGCTTTGAGACCTCGATATAAACGTTTGGTAGACAATATTTTTCCTGTATATCCGCAAGATGGTTTGGTTAAGTCTAATATGGAAAAGCTCACCTTTTATTCTCTTAGTTCTCCAGAAAAACTGGATCGCATCGGGGAATATTTGTTCCAGAAAGCTGCTCGAGACATATATAGAAAACGATACGGGTATGAAATTAAAATTTGTATACTAAATTAACCAGCAAGTTTTGACACGTTTGAATATCACAAAGGTCAGAAAATTGAGTTCCTCGTAATTATTTATTAATAACTAATTGCTCAGTAGTTCAGCACTAAATGAAATCCTTTAATCAGTTTTCGTATCTAAATTTATTAAACATTAGCTATTTTATTTGAAAAGCAGAATTTTAGGAATAAAATTGCATTGGTTTTTCGAGATTTTTATGAAGCTGTGTTTTATAATAAAGTTATTCTGCAAATGAACCAGCATTATTAATATTAAATGGGCTGCTATATCACGTTCTTTCTTCATGTCAAGTTTCAGGGAAAAATATGATATAGGTAACCAAATCAATACTGGGTGAATGACCATATAGCACTTTTGCATTATAAATTAAATAGAAAATGGAATTTTCCCAAAACTATATAATTAGCTTGCGCATTTCCATTACTAATAGCTAAAGTAATTTTACTTTTATGTTATACCTACACAAAATATCTGACTAGACTTCCCCTGTGAATTTTATTGTCGTAATTTATTGCATGTAATAGCACACATTAAATTAATGAATTTGTAGCTTTGTGATAATTACAATGGAAGCAATGGATCAATTACTAGTAGCTTGTCACGCGCAAACTTTAAATTTGTTTGTGGAAAGCTTTTTAAAAATGGTGCAAAAATTATTGGAATCCACCGAGCCTCAATTGCAAATTCTTGCTACTCAATCTGTAAGTTTTATTACCAAAAGTATGTGCGATTTTAATTTTTAATATTAAATTGTTCAGTTTGTGCGTTTTGCCAATATCGAAGAAGACACTCCTTCTTATCATAGACGATACGATTTCTTTGTTAGTAAATTTTCTGCTATGTGCCATAGTAATGAGAATGGTGAATGGAGAGATAAAATTCGATTGGCTGGAATACGTGGTTTACAAGCTGTTGTACGTAAAACTGTTTCAGATGATTTGGTAGAAAATATATGGGAACCTGTTCATATGGATAAAATTGTTCCGAGCCTGTTATTTAATATGCAGGTAAATTATTTTTTCATATAATGGTTAAGTTTACCACATTGAAAAATACCAACCAGAAAAGGAACAAATTTTCATAATAGGTGTAATTCATTCATGAAAGCATTCAAAAAACAATTCCACATACTCCCCTCCTCAGACAATACTTTACATTTCTTGCACTAGGAATCGGCTTTCCATATGAAAGAGACTGCAGGTATTGAAGAAGCTCCTGAAGATCAGGTAGATCCCCCATTGCTGGCCGAAACCTGTATGAGGGAATTAGTCGGAAGAGCTTCATTTGGACATATACGTGCAGTTTTAAGACCAGTATTAAGGTTTTACTTTTATATTTTCAGTATTTTGTTTTTAATTTTAAACAATTATTTGTTTTAGGCATTTTGATCTTCATAAGCTTTGGGTACCAAATGAATTTGCTATTCACATTTTTAGAATTATAATATTTTCGATACAAGTAAGTTTGCACTCTAAATATTTTTGTGGTCTAACTTAATATATTTTATTAGGCTCAGTATTCTTACACCGTAGTTGAAGCTTTAATGACACATTTAGATGCCAACTCGAAATCTAGTCCTACAATTCGAACCAGTATTGCGGATGTACTCTCTAAAATTATTGCAATTGCTGCCGGAGAAAGTGTCGGTAAATTTTTATTCTCCAACATTTAGTAATTTTTTCTACATTAAAACAAATTGTAGGTCCTTCGGTCTTGGAAATCATTAATTCGCTTTTGAGTCATCTTCGTGATTCTGTAAGACATGGTTTGAGCCAAACAGATGAGAAACAATACCAAGAAGCTTTAATCAATGCATTGGGTGAATTTGCAAATCATCTTCCAGATTACCAAAAGATAGAAATTATGATGTTTATTATGAGTAAAATACCATTCCCGCTTGTTGACAATAATAGTCCTGCCGACAATTTATTACAAAGTATATTATTAAAGAGTTTGTTAAAGGTAAACCAAATGAAATTTCAAAAAACTTTTTTTACACATACCTTTTTTAGGTTGGAACAAAATACCAAACCATACACCTTAACACAACTTTTCCTGTATCATTTTTGGAACCTCTTTTACGAATGTCACTGGCTCCCGATCCCGATATGAGATTGCTGGTTCAGAAGATTTTACATACTCTTATAGATCGTCATAATAATTTAGAAAAACTGTCTAAGCCAACGTACTGTTTAAATTTAAACTTAATTTTAATTTTTAGTAACCTTTATTGTTGCAGGGTAAACGTAAATGATATAGACCTCACCATGGAAAAATCTTCCAGACCAGATTTAATTTTTATCAACAAACATGGCCCTGTTATTTATGACGCACTCTACACCAGTTTACAAATGAACACCAATACATCGGAAAACATTGAAGCTATTTATATCACTTTAGCTTTGTTATGTGTTGAACTGGCAAGTGGCGAAACCGTAATAGATATTTTACAGTTACTTTTAGGGTAGGAAATATTACAATTTCGTATTTTGTTTCCTAATTTTAAACATTTTAGTATCCAAAGTTTAGCCCTTAACAGTGCCGATTTATCCAATTCTCAAAAGTTTAACTTGCACGCTCTCGTAGTGAGTTTGCTTATTCTTACTCCTTTAGTAAATAATATCCAATCTCTATCAGAATATGCAGCAAAAATTGTTAAAGCTAGAAGAAAGGAAGCTCCTCATTTATTACCAGATTTATTGGATCAATACCCGATCAAAGCAGAACTGGCTAATAAATTGCCACATTTGTTAGTAGATCAGGTAAATTTGTTAAAATTTATGTTATTGTGGTCTGATCAAACAAATTCTAATTTTTTTAGTTGGCTGTGTGTGAATTTCTTAAATCTAGTGGATTAGATTCAGCTCGATTAGCTCAAACATCTCCTTACGGAGCCGGTGGACCTGGTATAAATGCAGGTTCACAAAGACATAGTTGGGTAGAAACAGGCGCAAGGGGTAGTATTGTAGAAATATCTGGTGTACAGGAAGTGGATAGCGTTTCCAGTTCACCTGGAGTGCAAAAGGTTTGCTTAAATTATTAATTGTTGTTATTTTAATAAATTTAATACTAAATTGTGATAATAGAAATTGCCAGAAGAGGATCTAACCTTTGAGAGCATGAAAAAGGTATTGACAGAGTCGGCTGAAGTACGTAAAGAAGCTGAAGCTGAAAGAAGAGAAGAATTAAGTCGAACATTCAGAACGGCAACCTTCTCTGAATTAATACATCGAACACAACCAAAGGTAAAGCGGTATAACTTTTAATTTAACTATTTGAATGATAATGATTTTTTTATTAGCATGATGTTCTTCAAAATAAACTTAATGAGATATTTAAGTCGTTGACGAAGTCCGATTCACATCATAGTTTATCTGAGAAAGAAGCGAAATCTACCATTCCTGTATATGAACAAAACTTTCCAGAATTGTTTGTGTATTAAAGTATTATTTTATTGCAATTTTAAATTAATGCATGTTATAGTATTTTAGAAAATGACTTGGAACATGGTTAAGCTTGAATATTTTTTTTATTTTATAAACATGGTTTTCCATAATTTTATTTATACTTTTTGTGATATATTGTTACTAAAAAATCGCTTACATTTTATAATCTTTACTAGATGTGATAAAATATTTTGTTTATAAAATGTCAGTTGTATGGAGGATTTTCTGTTAAGTTTTTGAAAAGCCATTTTTTCTGGGTATTTTGAGGAAGGTTAAGGTAGTTTTTGTAAAATGCTTGTTTTATCTGTTTATTACTGTTATTAAGTAATAAAGAATTTTAAATTTTGTAAAATCTCATTATTACACTACACTACATAATATTTTAAATTGTGCTGAGTATTAAAACGATTAATTATGTTATTAAATGGAACCCAACAGGACATTAAAATTACAGACTAATACATTACTACTAGTGGAATAAAATAATACAACTAAAATTTTTGTTTAAATTTCCACCTTTGGCACTTCACCAAAACTAGGTTCAATATTTCAGGTGGAGGGCTAAAAAATTTATTGCATACAAAAATAGCGCTGTATGCAATAATTTTTATTCGTTTCATCATTAAAAGTAAAACTTCTTTGCCTACATGTTATAATAGTCGCTGTATATTTTTTTAACTCCCAGAGTACTCTATCGTTATGCCACTGAATCTAGTTTAAAAATGGCCGTTAAAACCGCGAAATCGTAGATGCTGTGAAATAACCTAAGAACAAAAACCAGATAGATAATAATTTATTGTTATTATTGATTGTTTAATTTAAATGCAGTGGAATAAATACTATAGTGTCCATAAATAACTGAATTTGGAAGTTTCTTCCTGCTCTACTTGGGTAACAAGAAGAGCAATTCAATAAAATGTATCGACTAGACTATCTACAATGAGTTAGCAGAGGTAACGCACTTATACAATTTAATGAGTAAAGAATAAACTTCAATTTAATTGATGTTTTAGGAAAGGAATTATGCCACCAACAATTCCCACATGTTAAATTTTCGAAAGCTGATATAATTTTTTCAAACTACCGAATTATGGACGACATCAAGCGTATTGAGATGATTGCAGGTATTTTATTAAAAAGATATTGTTACAATTACTTATAGATTTTTGCACCCCATTCGTTATGAATGATAAAGTATGATTTGAAACGTCTGGTAGTATCAAAGACGGCAATCTCCATTTTTAGCAAAAATGTTTTTTTTTATGCTACATTGTAGTATTTAATACACTCTAATATAAGTACTCGAAAAAAATTTGATAATAACTTATTTGTTTTGAGTCTTGAAAGTTACCTTTAGTTTGCAACTAAGTAGGTACACAAAACAATTTTTTATCAAGTACTCGAAACCGTCCGAACTGAAGATTGCATTCTTTGATACTAGACGTTTCATTTATGTGAATTGTATTTTAGTTTCAATTATAAATTTTGTTGTTGATGATTTGCCCTCATCAACAAAAATCCAGGGTTACGGGCACATCTGAGACGAGCCCAGCAAGCTGCCTCAGATGTAAAGCAATGAATATGCTCCCAGACTTGGGATTTCGGCTCTGTCTTCGATAGAAGACGGCCCGAGGTCAAGGCAAACAGGATTTATCCTAGCCAAAAGTGAAAGAAGAAGAAGAATTTTTTTATTTAACTGTTTTCATTTGTACTGTTAGTGTAGGATGGACTTTAACTAATCCTAATGAAATTACATAAACATTCTTACGAACCATGACATTGACTGATTTGTGAAATAATGGTTAAAGCAGTTTAGTACTTTTTTGAGTAATTAGGCAATAATTTGGCTAAAATGTTGATTTGCAAAAAAGGCGGAGATCAGCATTAGCACTGTTTTTCATCTCAACTGTATGTGCTAATCCAGTCGCCGCTTGTTGTAGAAATTTTTAGGAAGTCTTCTACCTTGTAGAATACTTCGTTCGTTAGGTATCTTTGCACTCTCTTTTTGAATGCATTATTATCCAGATATCGAACAGTTAGCGGTAATTTATTGAATAGTTTTTCCCCCTTTACTTCTTTTTCGATCACTGCTTCTTCCATTGAAAACCTTGCTTACGACCTTTAGCGAACCTCTGTCGAATCTTCAACCCGCTAAAATATTTAAATTTGAACCTACGTCTGTAAACTACAATTTCCCATTACAGCATGCTGGTATAGTCAGGATCTTTAGTTCTCTATATTTGTCCCGAACATCCTCACGGTAGCCCATACTTTCCAATATTCTTATAGCTCGACTGTAGTTTGAAAATTCTTTCTATATGACTGGAATGACCCCATACTAGTAGAGCATATTTTGAGATGGATTGTATCAATTCATGAAAAATTGTCACTTGTAATACCACGAGTAGTCATAGATATGTCGAATATTTTGTGCTGATATCACGAATTTTCGTTGCGCTTGCAAAATGAATAGCATGAGTGCGCCAGCACGAATGCTATTCGCAAGCGCAAAGAATATGAGTGATATCACCACAAAATATTCTACATCATCTATGATTACGAGTCGTATTTAAGAGACTATTCACTGAACAAATTTTACTTTTAAAATAAAATTGACAAAAAAATTGAGTTACACATGATTTTATTTCTGTGACAACTATAGTAAACAAACTTTTGTTATTCTTGAAATTCATAATAATTTATATTGAACGCGTTTTCTTGTTATAATAGCAATAAAATTTTTTATTTATTTAAAATATTCGCTTGTCCTACTATGGAATAGTCGCTGCAATTCACCACTAGTGGAATATTCGCTGCAGTTCATTTTGATTGGCCATGTAATCTCACATCAAACATTTTTATTGGTCCACTTTTGACAGATGACATGTGAATTGAATAGTCAAACATATTGCTTTTTCAACACGATTCACTAGATTTCTAAGCACATCGAAATTTTGACATATCTTTTGACTCACATTTTCCACATGTGTATTAAAATTTAAGGTAGGGTCCAAAGCTACACCCAGAAAATTAATACTGTTTGGATTGGGATTAGGGTGGTATCTACTTATCGAGAAAATGAAAGTTTGAGTTTTTTCTCTGTTTAGTAAGAGTTGGTTTGATTCGAACTACTTACTAGTAAGAGTATTTATGTATACTTCTATTTTCATTATTATTGTCTGGAAACTTTTGTTCTTACTTAGTTTGGTTGTATCGTCTGCAAACAAGATTACTTTGTCATCACTTACAACCAGGGTATCATCTTTGTTTATATCATTAATGTATATTAAAAATAGTAATTAAATATAAATATAAGACTACATTGAGAAAAATTGGTTTTGAAGTTAGGAAGTCATCAACCATCATACAACAAATTTAGTAAAATTAACTGTAAAATTTATGCATGAGGAATTTACCGAGATGTAAATTATTAGAAAAAACTCTGTGTATACCACGTTGCTTTTAATAAGCATAGGAATTTCCAATAGTGACTTAATAAAAATTGCATTGATCATAAGTATTTTATGGTCATACTTTTTGGGTAATAAATGTTTCGAGTAATTCGAAATTATCAGGAAACTATGTTATTTTTTAAACATATCTATATTGTATTATATATTTCGGGTCAATAAAAATTACAGTAATACACATAGCTGATATGTATTACATTAGTAATTAACTTGTAACACAATTTCAGTTGAGCTTTAACGGCTGAAGTATGAATAATATTTTTAAAAGAACCCGAAATGTTCGATGTTAATTTTGATTCTCAATTTTTTGCCTCGGCACTCATACACCATAAATGTACCAAAGGACACAGACACAAAAACCACACCCGTGTATGTAATACGCATGCAACAATTAACTGAATGTTTATGCTGAATGGGACGTAAGGTAACTTGTGAGAAGATTGCAAACTCAACACTTTCATGTTACTAAAAAAATTTAGTAGTCATTCTTGGATTATATTATGTCTCTTAGCTACAATTATAGTAATACATTATACAAAAATTTTGCTACAAGCATTATATTAAAAAATAACAAGGTAGTTCTTTCAGTGCATAATGAAATGTAATTGCAAGCAGAACATTTGAACGGCGTGGGTTCGTAAATGGAGATTTAAATTGCTCTTTTGTGAAAATCTAAGTTTGCACACGGCACATTGGTACGGTTTTTCCGTATGAATCCTTAAATGGTGTCCTTAAAAGTGTCGTTAAGTAAATTAAATTGTTCCACAGTTTACTCTGCTCCTAGTCTATACCTAGAAGAATTAAATTTTCACTCGAGAATTTTTAAATTTGGACTGAATTTCTCAAAATCGTTTATAATTTCTTGCTTTCTTTCCAAAGACAAGATTTCATTAACATACATTTCACATTTGGAAAAATTCAAATGTAACTCAAATTCTTCTAAACCAATAATTAGTTTGCGTAAGCCGTCAAATCGACACCTCCTACGTAAACTATCGTAACCCACAAAATCCCAATTTTTACTTTTTTGCAGAAATTGACTGTACTATATCTAATCTTAATGTTACCAAAGCAAAAGTTGCAAAAATTATACCGATTCTTTTTTAAATTGCAACAAAATACATTGACATTCCACTTAAGAGCATACACATTACAAACTTTAAAATGCTCTCCTGTAAAATTAAGATTTTGAAGATACGATAGTTTACGTAGGAGGTATCGAAATACTATTTCAGTTTTACTAGCAAAGGTTCCATCATCTAGACACCAAACATTAAATTTTGATGACAAGGATTTGATTATTTGTTGATCGATAAGCTAAAAATTGCAGGTTCCAATGGTTCTCTTCGTTAAACCTTTACAATACAAGAATTAGATGTTTCTTTGTAGAAAAAAGATGATGGTTCAGCATCCCACTGCAATAGGACGTATTCTTCTATCTCTAACGGGAAGTCGAGCTTCTATACAAATATTATGTAATATTGCACATGCTGTTGTAATTCTTCGCATCTTCTCTCGTTCATACCGCAGTTTTTTTCGCAATTGATGCAGCGAAAGCGAGCTTTCAGTATGGGTGAAACACCGTTTCACCTCAATACAATTTTTTGCTGCTATGTTTTGCTCATTGTACCTAAAGGTTTGGATACCATGAATAGTATTTGCAACAGATGTCATTAGCCATGGCTCTTGTAGATAATCCGAATCTTCAATCTCGTCATGATTTTATACAGAAAATGTTGAATTACCTTGGTTATATCTACCCTCAAACTTCTCTCTGACTCTTGATTGATGTTTCCAAATATATGAATCGTGGTTTGCCATACCAAAACGAGGCAATATATTTATAATTTTCAAATCGTAATTACATATCTGAAAACATTACGTACCAATAATTTGTTATATCATTAAATAATATTTAGCTACTTACAATTTGGATATTCTTAAAATGATATCTTTTGTTATTCAAGTGGCTTTGCTTTTCTACGTGTGGAGCAATAATTGCAATACACATGCAATCAATGGCTCCCAAAATACCTGGAAAATATGTCTTCTCCATCAATTTGTTTTTGATAGCGTTGATGGCTTGTGTTTCTTTTGAAAACACAATCTAAATGGAAGTTAAGCGATAGAAAATATGCTTTCTAACTTCTTGATCACACAAAGAAACCATGACAAATCCTTTGTCAAATGAAATAGATCTTTAAACACGGTGTCGCTGAGGTTTTTTTTGTATTTGTATGAAGAATTTTGTTTATCGATGCTAAAATGATGAATGTTTCAGCAATATGATGAACTATTTCTTTGAGTGAACGCTCCAAATTATTCTAAACCATTGGAAATTGAAGAAACTACCGATCTTGAACAAATAATAAATAATCTGGGACAATGTTGTAAAAAATAATATTTAAGTACTTTGAAATTGATCTCAAGTAAAACGTTAGCTACACTTGTGTGAATCATAGTTGGAAGTTAATTTTTGTATAATAATAAATGTACTTTGACTCTTGATTGATAGAGATCCAGAATACAAAAAATACATATCTGGATTATTGTATAACTTTTTGACAGTTTCTGCAATATTAATGTTAGCTGTTAGAAATTATTTTAAACCGAAATTTGGATAATTTATATGTTTCCGATTTAGGCAGTAGGTCGGAGTAGTGTTCCATTTTTATGAATCTTAGGTAGACCATATATTTTGTTGAGGAGAGCAGGAAAAGGAAGTAGGAACCTAATTGGTTAAATAATGTTTTCATTAAACGTCTTCTAATAAGGATCTTTCAAAATTACGCAGCGATGCTGACAATTCCTCCTCTTCTTTCTTTTTCTTGTTCAAATAGACAGCAGCCATTTCCTCATCTCTTTTTCTTTTTCGTATACATTTCGCTGGTACTTCTTTTTTCGCAACGGCTAATTGAGTACGGTGCATAGGGTTTTCGCTAAAATCTTTCAAAACTTCTTTTAAAGCATTTATAATGGCTGCTTTCCAATTAAGTAGCACTGGGTGACACAGTGCGTACACAGTGTGAACACAACAAAGCACGGTGTGTTTGGGTTAAATGCGATAAATGGAACGTAATTTAGTTCTTCAAATAGACTACAGATGGTGTTTATAAAACAGTTTATAACCAACATTGGAAAACAACTTAACCTCACGTGATTTGTTATGGTAAAAACTTACGAAAATGAAGGAAAACGAAATAATTGGTATATTAATGGAAATTAATTCATCAAGCAGTGATAGCTCTACAACTTATGATAATAGTTCGAGTGAATGGAGTAGTATGTCATCTGATGACGATAATATAATTTGTAATGAAAATAATGAAGACCTGTTGATATTTCCTTTATTACAATATTTAACAACTGGAAATAAACGGAACCGAGTTCAAGAATATCTGTTAGTAGTTGAATCTTGGTCAGATATAGAGTTCAGAGAACATTTACGTTTATCACGAAAAATTGCATTACAACTTATAGGTAATTTTAATCAATCAATAATGATGGTCACTCAAATGATCAGTTGCTATCAAGTTAAAATAACACTTATTGAATTTTAGATGAATTGGAAGCATCCGATTTCATACCAAAAAATAAATTTGGTAAAACGCCTATTGCTGGAAAATTAAGTTTTTATATATGTAATGTTTTTTTTTATGAATAGAATCAATTGCATTTCTCAGTAATCTTCGTTTTTGTTGGTCAAGGTTAAGTTTTTGTTCTGGTTCCATTACGATTTTTTAAATTAAGAGTCTGCTTATGCTCTTCTTGTTCATTCAAGGTTCTAACTATGATCTCCTTCATTTCTTCTTCCTCTATTACTGATGGGTATTCCTTGAAGGTTACATCTGTGAATTTTTTATTGATTAATTCAAATTGAGTTGAGTAATTTGTTTTAATTGCGTCAATATCTTCATGGTTGGAATTAACTTTGCTCTCTAGTTCTGTTAATTTCGATGTTATTTCTTGCTTCATCTCTTGATTTTTTTCTTCCATGTTTCTTGTTAAATTTGTATGTTGATCATGCATTCTTTTATTTATGATTTCATTTTTATTTTTTATATCTTCTGTAAGTTCTTTTTTTAATTTTTCTAAGTTTTCTTCGTTTTTCTCTATTGTTTTTCTGTTTGTTATAATTATTAAGTTTTTTATTTCTTCTTTATCTGCTATTCTATTTTTTTCTGACTTCTCTTCAGCTAATCTTCTCTTTTCTTCTGACTTCTTTTCGGCTAATTTTCTATTTTCTTCTGTCTTCGTCATCATCTCAAAAAGTAATTCAAATTTATCTTTACCTTCTACAGACTTCTTTTTTTGTTGTTCTTCAAATTTAATTTGTGGCGATTCACTCATTTCTACGGTGCCCCTTCTTGTGCTTTCATACTTCGGATCGAATGATTGGTCTTCAATTGTTTCTACCAGCCCGGAATCTTGCTTTTCTTCTTCTTCCATAATTGTTTCACTTACGTCGCTTATCATTTCCTAAACATCTTAATCTCAGGGTCAAAATAGCGAGTACAAATTTAAATTCCATGCAGTGAAAATGTTTACTGATGCCCCACGTTGGGCGCCAAATGTAATGTTTTTTTTTATGTTCTCAATTTTTGAATATATTGCTGTTTAAGATTCACTTAATAAAAAATTTTTTATTATCGAAAAGTTTTTAATTTTTAAATTTGTAAACAACCGATAAAATATACGCGACGCGTTATCGTCCATCAATTTTCACTTTCTGCGGCAAAATACAAATTCCAAATAAAACATGAAATAACATTATTCAAATTTTAAAAGTATTTACAAATAATTTCATCCCTAATTGAACAATTTACCCCATTCATTTTTATAACATGACAATTTGTATGGTTTATGTCTAATACTGAACCACTGCGGACAATCTCCGATCGATTTGATGTTTCGATATCATCAGTATTTCGAGTTATACGTCGAGTGCTCTCATGGATTTTAACAAAATTAAACGAAATCATCAAATGGCCTAATACTAATAATGAAATTCTTGAAGTATGTAGTGGTTTTTATGCTAAACAGCATATACCTAATGTTTTAGGAGCAATTGACTGTACTCATATAAGTATTGAAAAACCTTCTGTAAATGGAAACGATTATTGCAATCGTAAAAAATATTTCTCTATAAATTTACAAGCTACTGTTGATTCCTTCTCACGATTTACAAACGTTTATTGCGGAGAACCTGGTTCTCTTCATGATGCTCGAGTTTTCAGAAGGTCATCATTATATCACTCAGCGTCAGAAAATGAAGCTCTTTTATTTCCTAATAATACTTTTTTAATTGGTGATTCAGCATATCCATCATTATCGTGGCTTGTTCCACCCTTCCGTGATAACGGTCGCTTGACACCTCAACAAGTACAATTCAATTTTATACATTCTTCCACTCGAATGGCTGTAGAGAGGGCTTTTGGATTGCTAAAAGGTCGGTTTCGCCGGATAAAATTTTTTACAGAATATAGAAAATTAAGTTTTGTCACCGATACTGTAATAGCTGGCTGCATTTTACATAACTACTGTATTAATGAAAATGACGATTTTAACATAAATGAAAATGATGATGGGCTAAATATGGAAAATTTCAATCCAGAAAATGTTGGTAATGGAAATCGTAGAATGACATTATTACAAGAATTATTTTCTTAAGTTTGGGGGTCAATATGAATATTTTTATCAGAATCTGACGACTCTTTTCGTTTTCGTTTCAACAATTTAGATATCATTTGTAATTTTAATTTTTCTATTTCCATCCGCTCTTGATGTCGTTCCTGCTTTAATTTATTTTTTTTTTTCAACTGATCTCTGCCTATCTTCCATCTCCTGTTCACGCAGGTTCAAAGCTCGCTTTTTAAGCGTGTTAGCATCTGACTTAATTTTTATAAGTTTTTCCAATCGCTCCTCTGTTGTTTTAGAGCGTTCCTCTGTAGTCTTCATTGATTTGAGCCACTGATTTTCCAACTCTATTTTAAATTTACTCCTTTTGGAAGCAGTGCCAGACGTTGAAGGTATATTTTGATCCGATGTATTTGGAGTCTCTACTGATCTTTTTGTATCGGGAATTTTTCTTGTGGGTGTAGTGTGGGTGGGTAATATAGTTGGCGTCACTACATGAACACCCACTGGTGTTTGGGTGTTTGTTCCCAATGGTGTGGAGGCCACCGTGTACGTTGCAGAACAATCTTTGTTCTTCTGAAAGATATCTTCAATTGCATTGTAAAATTCAAAAGTTTTGAATTCTCTCCCACTTTTATCATTATTATCTTTACAGACTTTATATTTCCCAACCAAATAATTTATTTTCCACCGTACTTGCATTGGTGATCTCTGTAACAACAAACCTTTAATATTTTTAATTAACTACCAAGTAAAAATTATACTTCTATGCCCATCGATTTTAAAGCTTCAGAAATTTTTTTCCAAAGCTGAGTTCGATTTTTTTTTATGCGATACCTGGTTGGGGTAATTAGCTTCGTACAAACTTAGAAGAGTTAGTATTGAACTCTTAGACCACACAGTTGCTATAAAAAGAAAATAATTTATAGAATCATAATTATAAGTAAACGACAATTCTACATTTAGTAATAATTAATGTTTAACGTACCCGTTTTAGGATTATCCTCAACTTTTTCTGACAAATCTTCTATTTTGTTCATAAATTGATCCTCATCTACTAAAGCTAAAAACCGATAATCAATTTGTATTTGTTGAAAATCAAAACAAACAAAAAATAATAAATATTGGATATTGAATTTACTTTCTTTAGCGACATCGTCAATAAACTTAAAAATTAATATAGTATGTTCCACCGTAAACAACAATTTAAAATGTTGAAAGAACACTATCTACATTAAGTAATAATTAATGTTTAACGTACCCTGTAGGTTTAAATTATCCTCAGCCTTTTCGAACGCATCCTGTACCTCATTAGATAAGTGATCATCTATCAATGCTAAAAACCAATAATCAATTTATATTTGTTGAAAATTAAAACACACAATAAATATTGGATTTTCAATTTACTTTCTTCAACGAAAAATGAATATAATAGTTTAATAATAATCGTATATTTATGAAATAAAAATGAAATGAATATGAAAAATGAATATAATAGTTTAATAATAATCGTATATTTATTACTTACTTTTATTATTTTCGACATTTACACAAAATAACTCATGATTTTCGTTCATATAAACATTTTCTTGACCAATGAAACAATGATGAGTTCCAACATTATCCAACGATTCAATTTTTTTCTCGCAATGCTGGCATGAATATGAATCTATAATAGATTTTTTTATTTATACCAAATGAATTTAAGCAGCCAAAAATTTACAGAACTAGTTAATTTTTATAAACTTACCTTGCGAAGTGGCCATTGTTACAATCACAGGTTAGGTTAGGTTGAATTTTATTCTTGTATTCTGTGGTTATAATCATAGATCTATGGTTATAATTCACCTTGATTCACACACAACTTTTAGTCACTTGGTGGTCCCTGATTTTAGTAGTGTTTTACACAGAACTGTTTTGATTCTTTTGAGAATAGGGAAGATGCATAATTTTTTTTTATAGCGTAATTGGATCAAAAATACCTAAATATAGTGATTAGTACTATTCAATTTTTTTATTTTTGTTTCGATAATAATTAAAAAAATATTTAAAAATCTATCAATTTGAATTGAAGGAAACGACCGCGTAAGTCGCCATTTGCTTGTTACGTCACACGGCACGATTGAACTTTCATAGCTTGTTCAAAAGTTGAAATTTGTTAGTGTTAAAAGCTGTTATTATCATGGAAACCAACAAGAAGACGAGCTACAAGTATTGTATTGTTCCGAAATGTAAGAACACTACAATAAAAACACCAAATAAGCTGTTTTTTAATGTTCCGCGAGAAGCAAAAGCCAGGCAACAGTGGTGTAATGTAATGAAAAGGGACAGAAATGAAAAATTAGCTGTTGACTCACGACTTTATTGCTGTGAGGATCATTTTAACGTAAGTAGTTCACCATATTAGTACAGCGTCAGCTTGTAATTCCAAATAAAACGAAGCGACATAACCTCATTTGTGTAATATAATATTTCTTTCAATTTTAGATACAAGAAGACATGGAAAATTATTGTCAATACCAAATAATGGGTCACGTGAACATCGCCAAATTAAAGTCTGGCGTTATGCCACATTTATTTGAATGCCAAAGACTTGAGCCAAGTACCTCTATTATAAGAAGAGGTGCACTGAAAAGAAGAAGAATAGAGCTAGTGGAAGAAGCGTTACAAGAAGCAACAAAAGATGTGGAAATTCCAGGTACGTCTTCGCAAGAAGAACCATCGGTTGAACCAGTAGGGGCCCCAGAAGTTACGAAACCTAGAATAAACAAATGTGTGCAGACAAATTTAAAGCTTCGGAAGCCTTTTGTACGAAGCAAAGCTACACAGGTACAAACAGCGAGTAGGGAAATAGGATCATCTCCAATAATTAATTCCTCCATGCATGCTTCTACATCGCCATTTAAAATGGAAATAGTGAAAAGAGCATTATTTATTATGGAACAGCGAGTTGACGAACAAAGTAGTACCACGTCTGTTTCTAGCGACTCGGATTATGTGGTTGAAGAAAATTCGAGTGCTTCTGAAAGTTTAGAAGAGGCGTTGTCGGAGGAAATGTTGCAAACTAATATGCGTAAATGTTGTTTACTGTCGATCGAAAAACAGCCAAAAATATTTTTAGGACTGCCAATTGAAAGTTATTATTTAATTAAGATGTTAGTTTCAAATGCTCCTGCTCCGTTGATAGACATCCTGATAACTATTAGAAAAATTCGATTAAACGAACCATTTGTTATTGCAGGCATCAACTTTGGCATGTCTGAAAGCAATGCTAGCAAAATTTTTAAAAAAACTTTGTTAGTCATTGCTAGATTACTGCAACAACTAATAGTGTGGCCTGACAAAAAGCTAACAAAACTACATTTACCGATCCCTTTCAGAGCTCGTTATGGTAATGTAGTGTCTATTATAGACTGCCTAGAGATTCAAATTGAAAAACCCAGTAATCCAGTTCATCAGTCCCTAACTTGGTCACAGTATAAGAGTTGCAACACATTGAAATATCTTATTTCGTGTACTCCAGATGGATTAGTTAACTTCATTTCAACAGGATTTGGAGGACGTACAACGGATGTAACAATTGTAGAAAACTGTGGTTACCTCGACAAATTAACTCCTGGAGTATCGGTAATGGCTGATAGAGGTTTTAAAAACATTGCTCATCTTCTGGAGGAAAAATCATGCATTCTTGTTCGCCCACCATCGGTGTTGACAGGAAAAGCTAGTACAAAACAAGAAGTGAAGGAGTCAAAGAGGATTGCAGCTCTCCGAATCCATGTTGAGAGAGTAATTGGAAGATTGAGGGAGTTCAACATGTTGCTACCTCATGCTTGTGTGGACAATCATCAAATTCAATTTCTTGATTATGTAATTATTGTTGCTTGTGGAATTATTAATTTACAAGATGTTATAATTAAAACTTAAAAACCAAATTTAAAAATTTTGTTTTAATAGTTATTTATAATAATTACAGAAAAAATAAAAAATAAAAATTTATTACAATTTTTATTTTGAGTCATTCAATAAAATTGGAAATAGTGCTTTACACCAAAATTCTGTGCACGTATCTAATAAATTTTTACAATAATTTAAATCATAATCAATAGTTAAAATATTTACATTCTTAGAAATTTCGAAATCCGGACTGCCTACACAAAATAACGCTTGATTTTTCTTTGAAAAATGCATTTGTAATTGGACTTGTGCATGATACTTTTGGACGATTTTGTTCTGTTTTGTGACATAGTTTGCTACTGTTCTTTCTGACGATGGACACTTGACCTCGATTGAAAACTGTTGACTTTCTCCATCGGGAGAAGCTCCAATAACGGGGTATTCTGGGCTCAATAATAGACCACATCTTTTTATTGTGATCTTCATCTTTTTCTCTACTTCCTTTATAACTGCTTCCTCTAATGATCGACCACGTTGCATTGCAGCAGTATCTCTTAGTTTTGAGGCTCCGAGGATGCTTTCTACGAGGGTACCACCTAGCGTTTTACAATGTGCTGCATCGTACGCTTTAGACGCTGTAATCCTGGCATATCTCAACTCAAACCACAATAAACAGGAACTTTGGTCAACCGTTGCCTCAAATGCGCGTGCGCATGCAATGGATGTAATGTTTGACCTAAGAAAATTGAGAAAATTCTCTGTTGTGAGGTCATTTACATTTGCGACGAACTCGTTTACCAAATAATTTATGGATAACTTTTCCACGTCACTAAAATGTTTATAATATTTCGTTAATGTAGTATCTAATCTGCCAACTTCACAACTGTGGTCAATTACCGAAGCAAGAAAGCTTTCATCTCCAGCTGGCAAATGTACATATGCTGATTTCGAAAAGTCTTTACACGTAATAAATTTAATGGATGTGCCCACAGATGAAAGTTTTGACTTTTTCCAATAGCATTCGACAGAGGTTTTTGAAGGCTCTTCACTTCGTCTGTGTAACCATGCTACGAAGGCTATGGTATGCTTGCATCCTCCTAAAATATTAATAAGAATTTATAACAGATTCAGATTTCTACACCTTCAAATTTTAATAATTTGAAGTATGATGGTTACGTATAGTTATTCTAAATAACTACTAAACCTAGGTACATACCTAAATGTGCAGCACAGTCCTCGCATTGCACCGAAGTTATAATACTCGTACTTTCATCGCAAATTAATTGCACGTTATAAGCTTTCTTCCGAATATTATGTTCGGGTGTGATTTTCGCTTTCACAATGCAAATGGGGCCCTCTCTTTTAACTTGGACATAACCTATCGCGTTGTCCCCATAAACTTCCCTTGCCGATCTAAAAACATAAATTACAGTTGCCTTACTCCAATATGTTTCAATAAATTTCACTTACCGGCTTGCTTTTGTGCCTCTAACTTCGGCGGTAACGAAATCGGGATTGTTCGCAAAAAAAGCACTCATCGTAAACACGTCTATTTTGGGTAAATTATCAGACTGGGCTTGTAGAAAACCACTTTCAGTCATGATCGAAATAACGTACACTCAAACAAACTAATAAAGCAATCAAAAATAATATTAATTAAACACGATTTCGGCGTTATTACTACGCATCAACTACTTGCAGCACGAGATACGAGTGAACTATTGTGCCGTGTGACATCAAACGAATAGCGCATGCGTTCATGGTCACGTGTTTTATTTAAAATTATTATTGAATTTTAAAATAGATTTTATCATAATAAAATACAACAAATAGAAGTTTTTTTTGCGGATTTCATATTTAATATATTGTATTTATCGGAAAATACTGTTTTAACTGAATTTTTTCATTCATGCATGTTCCCTATTAAATTGGTAACACTGCTGCTTACACGCTCACACAGGGCTTACACACAAATTTTATTTGTGTCTCTCTGTGTTCGCACGGTGTCACTCAGCGTTCTTAATGGAACAGTGGAGACTCGCGCACTGTGTCACACAATGTGGCTGTGCGTCTAATTGGAAAGCACCCAATGTTTCGAGTGTATTCCTTTTTTACTTCCCAATCTTCATGTTTTGCGAAAGATAAGGCCCTGTTTAGCGCCCCTTCCTCAACTGTATTTAATTCTCGTAAAGACATTTTTTGTTTAATTATAAAAATCTTACGACTTATATGTCGTTATGACTTTGACTTTTTTATTGTCGCGCCACCTGTCGACTACGCACTTTTTGATTAGGGGCTGTTCACAAATTACGTAACGCAATTTTTGACGTTTTTTAACCCCCTCCCCCCCCCCTTGTAACAGATCGTAACAAGTTGCAAGACCCCCCCTCCCCCCCAGAAGAATAACGTAACAAAAGTTAAAACAATTTTTAAAATAAATTTTTTATTTATAACTTGAACTTGAAAAGAAAAAAAAATTAATAACTGAACTATAATATCTACTATATAAATGAAAAGGGAAAGTAAGAAAAATATTAATACAGTCCGATCTGAAATAAAGAACAAGCAATTAAAAACAGTGTTTTTTATATATTTCTTTCATACCTTATTCAGCGTCCCACGGAGATGTAAAGTATTTATCCATTGATAAAACTGGGATGTCACTTCCTTTACATTTATCCTCCGTAACAATTTCAACGTTTGTCAAATCAGCGTTCTCTTCATCAATCCATTCAGCGTCTTCATATCCTTCCTGCAGGGCAATGACGGCCATTAATTCACGTTGTCTTCGGGCTGCAACCCGCACTGGCGTAGTTTTTTTTATATTGATCGATGATGTGTGGTGGATACTTTTGATATGATCTTTTAGCATCACTTGAGAAGCAAAGTACATTTTACAACTTGAACATATTCTATCTTTCAGAACATTTTGAACTGAAGGACAATAATAATCGTACGGTAAAGATTTTGGTGGTTGCTCAATTAAAGATGATAAGCATAAATTGTTTAATAAAAACAACGGGCAAAAATTTGATGTTTCACCATTTTTTCTATCGGTTGCAGCTTTTATTCCAATATTGGTTTGAATTAGTGGAATTGGTGGTGGTAAAAATCTTTTTTTATTCATTACAGTAAAGTAACTACTTCTAGGCTTAGTACAGCAATTCTGATCATCACACTTAACAATTTGAGTGCAATATTGACTCGTTTGAACATGTTTAGAGAACCATTCGGAATTTCTGGACAAAATATTTTTTTGTGGGATTTCCGATTTATCTGGTTCAATATATTCAGCAACTGTTGAATAGTTATCAAAAATTATACTACTCCAGATTTGTGAGAGAGTCTCCCCTGCAAATTTGAAGTTTTGTTTTTCTAATTCATGGTCCTTCGTTCGTCCGTGATCGTCCAAGTGGCTTCCAAAATGATCATAAGGTAAAATTACTCCTGATAATTCCCGACTCAAGGTTGCCATTCTTCGTTCCACCCTGTTGAATGCACTGCGTCCAGGAGCATTTGCAGCTATGAAAATAGCATCTACGTCATGCTTCAAAAAATGATGAATGGCAACGCTAATAACTTTTTGATATCGTGGGTTCTCGTCGGGGCCACCGTCAACGGTAAAAATAATTATTGGCTTAACCATATTATTATTATTTTTAGTAATGACGTCGAATTCGGGAAGATTTAAGATTCTTTCAAAATCTAGCCCATGGGCAATAGCCGTTGAGGAAGAGTGCTTCCCGGAACGCACAGCGATATATGTGGGGCCAGAGTAACCCACAGCCTCAATTTTTCCTAGTCCATCAGGTTTTATGTTAATACCCGCATATACAGAAGGAATTAGTTTATGCTTAGATGCAACGACCCAATCGTGATCAGGAAGACTAATCCTATATTCCACATGCATCAAAATTGGAGCCTGTTTTTGCGCAGCTGTCAACCCAATAGCTACCCGGGCTTTGTCGTCTTGACTAATAAAGCAGACCTCGCTTGGACCCAGAACAGATGCCAACTCTTCAAGATGTCTAATTGTCGATGTACAAAATTTACCATCAATGTGTTTAGAGTGACAATCATTTTGTGATCGCATTAATTTAACGGGAGCTGTTACTACGTGTCTCTTCCCTTCAGTAGAAAGACTTCTTTTTGGAAGTAACCGAAGATAAATTCCACTTCTTGATATTGAAAATCCATTTTTATTTATTTCTTCCGTCAATTCATCGAGTGTTTTGATGCTCCTATATATATCGCTTTGTCGTTTATCATGAGCTGCTGATCCATGAATAACAATGTTCGTGATAGTTTTTAAGAGAAGTGGCTGATCCTCTTCAAATCTGGGTCTTCCAGCTCTTTCTCTTAGATTGACTAAATCTTTTTTTTCAGGGTTTGCCTCTATCAAAGCAGCAAGTTTTCTCTTAGTATTTGCTCTAAATTTTTTTTGTCTTTGCTGATTAAATATCTTTGTTTTTAAATCACATGCTAATTTCCTTTTTTTCGCTTCAATTTGCTTTATTTCTTGTTCCTGTTCAGAAGAGATCATACCTGTATTTTTACGCTTATACAGACCTACAAGATCGGCATTAAAAATATCGATTTCCTTTTTCAACTGCTCTTGGGCCGGAGCTTTGAATTCTTTCGATGGTAACGGTTGACTTTTAGATGAGCAAGGTTTATCGATATCAATTGTTGTTGATTTAGATGAAGGTGGTTGATGAATTTCACTCTGCTCATTAGTTTTAGTTAAAGTCGGTTTTGTGACCGATTTTGACCAAAATTGCATTAAATTTCCCTTTCTTTTCATACACACCGCTTCATAGTTTTTTATTAGCTCAGAGATTTTTGTAGACAAATCATCCTCGTGTTTTATTTTGTTCCATATATCATTTACATCTTTTTGGGACTGCTGTTTGGATTTTTCTGGATATGCTCTCAAAAACTTATCGTACAACGACTTATATAGCAACGACCTATTCATGATTAGGGTCTAAATAAATGAAATATAATTAACACAAACCTGTTAACTTCTTTCTTTAAATATAATATAAATACCACAGTAATAATAATGTATATAATAATAATGTTGAATGCTGAAATTTATCACCCAAGTTTGTTAAAAATTTTAAGCACTGAAAAATAACTATAGATTTTAGGTACTACAACGATAGAAATTTCTTTTACATCAGTAATTTTAATTAAACTTTTATAGCAGTATATTGTTTTAATCACAGTTTTATAAAAGCATTAATTACAAAATGAAAATTATTTCTATTCCGGGCTTTTATTCAAATAACTAGAAATTATACTAAAATATGAAAGATTTGAATGCACTTTTTCACTGAATTTATTTTATAAGTTTTAATTATATAACGACAAAACTCGGGAAAACACTAAATTATAATACTCTTTCTAACCTTCCCAAACGTTGAATAAAAAGAAAAATACTTTTTGTTTAGTGCGGCTGTCTATAGATAAAACGCTGTCTAAATAAAACCAAAAGTAATGTAATATTGCGAGAATGAAAGAAAATAAAAAAGACTGCATTAATGCAGTTATTTAATACCCATACATTGACAAAAATGTACGCGAGCGTGTTAAAATGTAATTGTGTAATGTGTTTAATATGTGTATCAATTACACAAATTATTCTTGACTGAATGGATCTCTTTGGGTTAATTTATCAAATTAATGATAATTTAATATCTAGAAAAAATACCTAATTTTTTAATAAAAAAGAAATTTTTTGGTTACGTAACATTTTGAAAAACACCCCCCGCCCCCACCGTAACAAATCATAACAAATTGTCAATCCCCCTCCCCCCCCCCCAAGGCCGTTACGTAATTTGTGAACAGCCCCTTATGAGAATTTGCTCTCTTCTCAATTTTTTTTACTTTCGGTTTTGGTTAAATTTGATGCAGTAGTTCTGGAGATTAGCCATTACAAACAAAGTCGTCTCTTTATTTATATATCTTATATAGACATTATACTCTTAGCATGATTTTTTGTACCGACATACATTTAAAGTTTTGTATTCAGCTTCTACAAAATTTTCAAGTCGAGGAAGACTTGAAATTTTAATCAGATAAGAATCGGGAAAAGTTGGGGAATTCTTACACAAAATTTAATGCAAACTCTGGAACAGTGGCTTTAAGAATTACTAAATTTTTGTTGATCAATATTAATCGACAACTTCAACAATTTCAATATTTTTGATTTTGTAGATGAAAGAAAAAAATTTGTTTTATTGGGTTATCCAAATTATTTCGAAAAATCTGTGTTTCTGAAAATGAAATTGTTGGTGATGGCTTCGTATAAAATTGTTTTCTACTACATCTATCGAATGTTCCAATTACACATCAGAACTTCCTTTAGCAGCAATTTTGCCATTTCTTTTTTCAAGCCTATTAATCAATTTACAACATTTCTCTCTCATTTAATGATATCAAATTAAAGTAGTTAATTTTGACTTTTTATGCAGTATTATTATTTTTTCACTGTACCGTTTTTTTCTTTTAACATGTGACCATGTTAATTAAATTATCTTTCCATAACGTTGGAGAATCTTAAAAAATATATGAATTCTGAAATCATTTCTTTTCGGTCTCTTATTTTATTTAATCAAAGTTTTGATTATTTGATTATTATAATTTTAATATAATTATAATTTTGATTATTTAGCCAATATTGTTATTTTTTATTGTGTCTTTTTCATCTTTTCTCTCTTAAGGTTATTAATTGTTATTGGTCATGTTAATTGATTATCTTCCTATAAATTCCCTATTTTTACTTTTCCATCTACTCCATTAGTCATTAAATTCAAATTGAACCTGTATTAGTATGTCGATAACGTGGATGTTACAAAAGCAAAACGTTTCGTTTCAAAGTATTAGTACTGTTTAATATCTACTTTAAAATCAAATTCTTTAAGATTCGATAGCTTTAATTGTACTTTACTTACTTGTAAACTATTTTCTTCTTCGACTACGAAATAACTGGGCAGGTGAAAAAACAAATGAAGCTTTTTTCGAAGAAATCGTCGATTTATGTGATATTTGGCAAAAGCAAAGATACGTTTAATGATGATAATAAGTAATAATATTAAATTTTTTTTTCTAACTAAGTTTACAATGGAAAAAAAATACAATATGAACAGTGAAGGTCGTAAAAGGGTAAAGATTCAACAAAGCCTTATATAATTTCACCCAGTTAGCTCTCATTTTGCTCGGTCAATAAAATAGCTTTTATCTTGTTCCTACGGGTGTACATTGGTTGTTCCAGTGGTCATAAATATATTAACAAACTTGTTATAAATTACTGATGCACAGTATTCAAAGGACCCTTTCAATTTCGATGTTTTATGTTGACGTATTAGTAATTACTAAGGAAAGGATTAGTATGTAATTGAAAAAAACAAACAAAATATGTACATATACTATAATATATATTTATTTTAAACAAATATTTATTTTAATTCTACAACATGTATTTTTATTAAATTATCAAATTAAAAATGACGCCGATCTGGCTTTAAAATAGATTTGTATCGGCTGAATGAAAGTTCTACATCGACTGATGTAACTGGATCATTTTTGAATGCCGTGATTTCTTTCGGATTTAATTCGACTTCAAAATTTTCGGACACTTCTTTTCCATTGTGCATGTCGGCAATAAGCTGCAAGTCGTTCCAGCAAGGGTTTCAACAAAAACTTCTACACTTCCTCCACTATCTTCCTAATTTTATTCCCAATAACTCATGGCGCTTCTTCTAATTTTTGGATGGCATCTTCAGGGCCGGTGGACCCATTAGGCTAGTTAGGCCACCACCTAGATAGGCGACAAAAGGGGAAAAAATATATCGGCATATTTTTTTAGTATAAAAATAGAATAGTAAGAATTTCTTACTATTTTTACGAAATCTATGTACCAAATATGTGAAAACGTGTAAATATGTGTGTTGAGGATGATATTAGAACTGCTGGATTTTCTTATTTCTTTAATCTTAACTGATTATATATAACAAATACTTTTACACTAATTTCTTTCTCTTATGAGGGTTGGCGGGTAAGTGATGTTGCATCATAGATGCAGAACAAACCCCCAGAAAGACACACCCATTACTAAGAAGTAGCAGGTCACTTAAGGGCGTCAACATAGCCCCCGGCGTTGAAAGCGTATCTTTCAACCAAAATTACACACACCAGCATTAGACAAAATGACCTGCCAATAAACAAAATACATAAAGCACTGGTTAACACACAACAATTAATAGCAATTTGATTTACAAAGCACTAAGTCAAACATACAAATAATACATGAAAACATCCTTCACAGACATAAAAAAAAATAATACAAAATAACAATAACAAACAATAGAAACACATGACAATAATTATTATACGACACAAGACCTAATTAACAGTTCGATCATTGATCTCGGAGTGGGCATAATTTAGTCACTGCCCCTTTAAGGATGCCGTTTATAGTTTTTATTGTCGCAACTCGCACTACATTGTCATTTTCCACGCTAATGGTGGCGAATTGTTTTCCTTCACTAAAACACAATCGCCTAACTTTATTGTACCTACACCTCGTTTCCACTTAGCACGAAATTACAGTTCCGCCAGATATTCCTTATGCCACCTTTTCCAGAAGTGTTGCTGAAGCTGCTGTACTCTCTGGTAGTAGTCCAGACGCGCCGGTGGAATATCACAAACGTCAGCATCAGGAACAGACACTAAAGTTCTTCCTAACAAAAAGTGAGCAGGAGTGAGATGATCTAGGTCATTTGGATCACTAGACAATGGATACAAAGGTCGGGAATTTAGTATTGATTCTATTTGCGTTAGAAGAGTGTACATTTCTTCAAATGTTAATAAAGCATTTCCCGCAACCCGTTTTATGTGGTATTTTGTTAAAGCGGTGGAAAATAATAATCAATATTTATAATTGCATGTAATGTAGTTAAGTTTTTCAGTTGTGCCATCCTTTTTTTTTTCAATGATTGAAAAATGTGCCGCCATCAACTCAACCAAACCATCTTTCTCCTCTGGAGTTACATTTCGGGTTTTTATTATTCATTTCAAACGATTTCAAATCACTAATACTGAATTTTAACTAGTAGTCTAGTCAAAATAGACATTTAACTTCGGATTAATTCGCACAGCGCTGAAAATCGGTACAGACCTTAAATACATTATTATAAATGAAATGTCAAAAGTCCCCTTCGATCCCACTTCGACTAAAAATTTTAGGCAAGCTCAAAGAAAAAAAACCGTTAAAAGCCATTTTTCCTTAAATCTATTTATCTTAACAGTACCTATCAAAGCACTAAAATAACGGTTTGTACTCGTAAAAACGATACCAGTTTTCTGAAAACTTTGATGTTATCACATAACGGTCATCTTTATAAAAACATTTGTGATAGATACATAATAGGCCTGATTATTTGCGAGCAAACCCTAAAAAAATCTAATCTACTATACGTTACAATACCAATATCTAATACCTCTTTTCAAATTTTTCAAAAATATATAAAATCTGGTAAGAGTGATAACCTTCTCAGCGTGAGAAATGCAGTTTGTACAATAATCTTTATCTAATACCAACAGCAACGATTGCTTCCACATATCTAATACTTTCTCGTCACTATATTCATCACTGCCAATATTTTTATTGTAGAACTCTTTACATCTTGCCCACACAAATTCTATGGGATAAAATTGACAGTGATAAGGTGACCCCACTGTTCAGCTAATTAATAGACTTCGTAACTTTTTGTAACATTTGCTTGCAAAGCTAAATGTAATAATTCTACTTTCAGCATATCCTCAGAAAATTTCATATTATATTTAATTAAGAAATCCTTAATTTCCTTATTTTTTCATGACCAGTTGGCAATTTTTCCACTAATCTAGAATAGTATGAAGCCTTATTTAGTATAATAATGCTTAGATATTCTAAATTTAGCAAAAGCACTAATCCATTTTTTAAATCATCCGTCTTTTTCTTTACCAAAGTTCGGGTGGCGTTTCATACTCACGCCACTTTTGTATCCGTCGATATACTCTAAAGCAGGGCTTCTTAAACTTTTTTCATTTACGACCCCATTTATGATTGCGAGTTTCCTAACGACCCCATATAAATATAACAGAAAGATAAATAAGTATTTTTTGATGATTTATTTATCTCTCGCGACCCCAGAATTATGCTAAGCGACCCCATTTGGGGTCGCGACCCATCGTTTAAGAAGGCCTGCTCTAAAGAATGCTTTTGAGCAGCCGCAGTTGGAGGTAACAAAGCTAAGTTCGATTTTATTTTATGAACCGACTTGGTGATAGAATTGTAGCGATGGCGGTTCAGAGACGTTTCGGTTTTGGGAGCACCATAGACAGATAGAAAAAATTGTTCTCCTGTCTGAGTCACTTTCGGGCATCCGGGGCGTTGAAAATCCTAACAGCGTTGTGTAAGTCAGTTATATCCCGTAAAAGCTTGAAAATTTTTACTTTACCTTTTTGGTAAAGACAAGACGTTGTATCGTACCCACTAAAAGCATGTGCCAATAAAATTCTATCGCGCAGTCCATCAGTTGATTGTAAATCTCGTGAGCAGTGCATTCTATGGCGTGTTTTTCTTTTTCCCGGTTTTACAAAATGAATATTTCTTCCTTTTGGGGTCAAAGCTATCAGCAACACGAGGAGATCAGTGTCTTCGCCTATAAGAACTTGATCTGTAGATCATATAGAAGATGTCTATAGCTGTTGTTACATAGAGTGTCTTGTCATCTGTAGCCAGTTCTCCGCCAACATTAATCTGCTCTTGTTATTACCATTGCTTAAAAATTTTTCTTCAGTAACAGTTGCCGCCATGGTTTCATCGAAAAAAATATCCTTGCACATATGTCTTGAATACGCCGAGTCGACACAGTTTTCTTCATTGCCGTAGCACTGTTATATCCGTCGAAAACTATGACACATGTGACTCCAAAATGTTTTTTAATGTAATTATATATGTCGCGCAAATCAATTGAAAGATATCGTTCTAGTGCCCCTATTCCACGGTGCAGGAGAAATCACCGACAACTTTCATAATCGTATCTGACCATGTTCCTGTCTAGAAATTTTCTGTGCGCTTTATGGTGAAATATCTATCGTTGACAAATATCCATGTTATTTTCTAAGTTAATATATCTCGGAGATACATGTGACACGCTTTGGCATAGTGACAGTGACCACTTGCGTGGAAAAACGGAAGCATTTTCTCGATGGTTTTTAAATTCTTCCAGTTTTAAAAGCTTCCAGTCTCCTGCTCTCTCAGCTTATATAATAAATTGTTTCACTAAAGTAACCATATTGAACTATTGGATCCACAACACCACGTGCAAAGATAGAATTCCCCACATTCGCAAATGTTTTATTTTTTTTTTTACTTGGCATAGCTCCTTAATTTAGGATATCTCATTCTCTCATACATGAGTGTTATCACCAATGTATATTCCATGCTTGGAAATCAATATTAATTATAATAGGAAAATATATTGACTCATCATCTACCCTAGTGATGGCCATCATCCTTTTAGTTAAGTTTCCTTCTGCCATTGTCATTGTCTGTTGAGGGAAATACTTAAAGAGAGTCTCAGATATATTAGACTCTGTGACACAAAAGTACATCCTCATCTCCAGAACCATCATTGCAAACAATTTTACAGATTTATGTGATGATAAATCTATAAGTGCATATGCAGATGAGTTTCATAAGACATACTGCTCTAGTATGACAGGGATTAGAGAAGGGCCCCCCACATCTAGTAGGAGAATTTTGATAGAGATGTTACGAAAGAATGAAATTAATATAGCAATGTATATTCCATGCTTGGAAATCAATGTTAATTATAATAGGAAAATATATTGACTCATCATCTACCCTAGTGATGGCCATCATCCCATTGTCATTGTCTGTTGAGGGAAATACTTAAAGAGAGTCTCAGATATATTAGACTCTGTGACACAAAAGTACATCCTCATCTCCAGAACCACCATTGCAAACAATCTTGGCTTCCTCTTCATTTCCCTTTCTTTGGCATGCAACATGATAATCTTCCATCTATCAGGCACTTCCCTATTCATTATCTTATCACATTGTAATTAATATTGATTTCCAAGCATGGAATATACATTGGTGATAACACCCATGTATGAGAGAATGAGAGGTCCTAAATTAAGGAGCTATGCCAAGTAAGGAAAAAATTGATTTTAATACCTACTGGTGCACACTATAGGTAGAAAGTATTGAAGGAAAGGATGCAATAGGTGGTAATGTGAGATAGTATTAGGTATAGATTATTAAAATATACTATGTACAATTTTTTTTAAAACTTCATCCAATCACTTAAAGGGTAACTAGGTGAATATAAATTAAGATGAATTGACTGTCTTTGGATAGCTTTATAGAGAGGAGTATCACTACTTATTTTACTCAAATCTATTTTTGGCCATCTATTGTGTATCCCAATGAACGATACGCAGAATTGTCTAATCATTAACCCAATCATTTGATCCACAGTCTCCTCTTTCGGAGGACTTCTAGTGGCCGATATATCCTTGATTCTTTTACATCCCTCCTTCTCATCTACGGTAGGATGGCCCCAATGTCTATAAATACCATGTAACTCTGCCAATTGATGGACATTTAAGTTCATACCTTCTAATAAATTAACCATTCTCCCTGAGAAGTTATATCCCTCTTTTGCTATTTCTTCTTTAATAGTGTCCAAGAAAGTACCAGCATATCTAAGAGGATCATGGTACTTTAGCATAACTCCTTGGATTATAGGCTCCCAGAGTTTTATCTCATCATATGCAAGATTTCCCAATGAAATGATAGCATTATCAAATATGTCATAGATCTGTGTCAAAACTGACTCCTTCCAGTAGTCGTTGATGGTAAATAAAAAATCAGAAAGATGCACATACGGCCACACACCGTTTTCCAAATCGAACATTCAATGTTGCTTGCAGATTGGTGACAGTTTGAGTTTTCAGCGCCACGGTACAAATCCCACAATTAAGGTTTCCGTTATTAACTAATTACGAGGTTTTACGGTTTCGCAAATCAAACCCCGCTAAACGATTTCCTCTCAGGCCCACTCTCTACAAATATTCGGCCCTATCTGAATAAATCTTCAGCCCACGAAACTAAAACACGTCTTCACTCCTCGAGTGCGCTTTTAGAATCCCAAAACGCAGCTCAAGCACGCGCTCTCTACAATCCCTTGCGCATGTCTTACCTAGCATAGGCGTACTAAAAATCGTCGTCAAGGGATCGCGCAACAATTGACAAAAAATTGTTACAGTTTTTAGTATGTATTTATGGTTAAGAATAATAAGAAAAATAAGAATAATATTTTTTTTAATTTAAATAAGTTCAAGCTGAATGATCAGTCTCTATCGTGAATTTATTTCGTAATAAGTAAAATTTAAGTTTAGTTAATCCAAAAACAATTGCCAACATTTCCTTTTCCGAAACTGTATAACGTAGTTCACACCCCCTTAACACCCTTGATGCATAACAAATTAGAACCCCAACTTCGTCTTGGATTTATACTAATACTGCAGATACTGCATAATCACTAGCATCTGTTCTTAATATAAATTTCAATTTAAAATCTGAATGAATTAAAGTTAAATTTTGAAAAAATGATTCTTTTAAAATGTTGAACGAACTTGCTTGTTCTTCCCCCCATTTCCACTTAACATATTTCTTTAGTAATTTAATTAAATTGATTGTTTTATCTGATTATTCCGGTATAAATTTCTTATAAATTCATGATCCCTAAGAATCCTCATAAGGTTCTTAAATTTTTTGGTTGCTGGTAATTCCGTACTTCTTGTAACCGTTCTGTGTCTACAGAAATCCCTTTTTCACAAATTTTATACCCTAAAAATTGTACTGCAGTTTGAAAAAATTGACACTTTCCTAAATTAAGTTTCAAACTAGTCTCTTCTAACCTTTTTAATATTTTATCCACGACCACTATATTATGAAGGTTTAATACATCTGTTTGCCGTGGATTAGAGGCCTCTTAATACACTAGTCAATTAGAATTCATAATACTATATTGCTTGATATTGTTGATCAAAATAAATTTGTCAAATCTGACGTTTCTCAAAACCAGAATTTTTACTTGTAGTTTTTGGCCATGGTTGTGGATAAAACGTCGAATTACATTCGGGAATTAACAAGCCTCTAATACTCTCGAAAAAATGTGACTCTTGGCTGCCCCTCGAGTGCCCATTTTTTCTCGTGGATTAGAGGCTATATAATTAATAACTATTATTTTATCCTATACTGTTACTATAGTACTAACTGCATAGCAACGAATTGCGTTTAGATACTCTTAACAGCACTAGAACTGTTATAAAAATCATAACATAACGAAATTTTAGAAGTACTATTTAATCATTATAGAACATGTAAGAAAGAACAAGAGCAGCATGGACAGTTAAGCTATGTAATTCTTCTCGTCTGGAAACGCCAAAAATCCCAGAAACTGCTGCTACCTGTAAATTAAATTTAGATGTGAAACTGTATTAACTGTCAATCTAGACAAGTATGTGACAGATGTCACATAGGCATAGGGCAAGTAGTCTACGTGCCATTGTAAATGTATGTATTTTTAGAAAAAAATATTACTTATAGGATAAAATAAAACTTGTAACGATTCTGGTAACGTTACCTGTTTCTTACTTTACTTGTATCGTTAATTACTATTACGTATATTTTTGAAATGTTCTTCTACCTTATATTTTTACTAAAAATAATCATCAACATAATGAATACAGAATTGGTCAAATTCCTTCAGAATTATTTCTTTTTTTTATTACCCTAACTAATGCAGCCGATGATGTGGACAGCCCAAATGACACTACCCTAAATCTAAATGTATTCCCATCAATACTAAACCCTGTATATTTTCTAGATTGTTCATCTAACGGAATCAACCAGAATGAATTCTTTAAGTCAAGCTTTGAAAATTCATATTTTTTTTACATCCAATTTTTCAAATCAATTCGTTATACTTATTTCATTCGCCTGTACACGCACTTCTTACAATTATATTACAACACCTGAAGTTCTTTAACTTTCAACTGTTTATTTTAACCAATTATTTCTTTCTAGATTAATTTTTGATAAATTTAAATGTTAGGCTGCTTTGAATTTGTATTTTTGATTTTTAACATAATTCTTTTGATTATTGAATTTAACAACTGCCTTAGGCTCGATTGCTTGCATTCTAGACACTGCAATGTATATGATTTGCCCAATCAAAATGACAGAATATTGATATTATAACCTACAAGGTGACAAAGTTTCCTCTTGCTCCGTATTTTTACACATTAATGAGGATTTTAAGTTGCACAAATTTTAATTTGACGATTTTAAGTTAGTGATTGCAACTGTTTATATTTTTGTTTATGCAAACTATAGCAACGCAACCTGCTGTATATGTTGAAGGCAAATACCATCTCTTCGGATTTTGAATTTTAAGCTCTTGTAAAGATAATTCATGAGCTTATTATATTCTTTTAAAACATAATCCTTCATCTGCGTTTTCAAACCAGATGAAAAATTTTCGTATAATGCCATCTTCTTTTCCAGACAAGTCGGTCGTCTTTTTGCCATTGGAAGGCTATTTGAAAGATAAATTTATCGTATTTCCAAAGTAACCCAGTCTCAAATCGATCATATCTGCGAACTGTTGTTTTCTCCATTATTCTCTGAGCACGAATTTCATTGTCCGATTCAATTTTGAGAAGTGGTGATTTGACATCAGCATTGCAAAGTAATTTTTAACTAATGGATGTAACTCCTCGTTGGGCTTACATTCACAAGCGTGGAAACTGTTGTACACGATTGACGTATCGTTTAGCTTAATCTTGTGATGGTAACAACCATGGATGGTCCATCCTAAGCGAGTTTTTCTTGCAAAAGATTCTTTCTAACTTCCTTTTTTAACATCAAGTGGTAATCCCAATTTACTGTTATCGATTCCGATTAGTATACGTGGAACTGTTTCGCTGTAATCAGGAACTAGCAATTTACGTAAAAGACTGTATTTCTTCTCAAAAGTTTCCTTATTAATTTCTTTTTTAAGCGTTTGAATTGCCAGTTTCTTGGTTGCTCGTTTCGGCGATGTAAAACAATATCTCTTGATTCGAACTGATCACCAACAATTACAATTGCAACTTCATCAATAGTTGGTGCATTGAAACGCCTTGCATGCTCGCCTACTGGTGTTTTATCAGCTCTAATTACTATTGAATAATTATCTGATGGCATTTGGTCTATCGTAGTCTTAAATAATCTTGCCAATTCGTTATGTTCATGGAGTAATTGTTGTAACGACTGAACAACGTCTCGACGTGTTCTTGAAGTAATTGCACATCGGGTATCGACTTCATCATTGGAATTACCAAGAAAATATATCTGTAAAAATTTGTGTTGTTCTTCTGGAATGGGCAATAATGAACCTGCACTATGAAATATAGTATTAGACCTTGCACTTTGAATGTTGGCATGAAATGATCAGTTATTATGTTGTCTGCACCGAATGAAGTCGTTTGGAAGCAAATCTTGTACTTTACAATATTAGCGAGAAAATGCTTTGATTGTTGCGTCGTTCCAGATACTAACGTTAACAATGGTTCCTGTGGCTGATTAAGTTCAGGCAATTTTACCTTACCATTAAGACAACACAACTCTGGCGCTTCGTTTTTGTATTTATATGCTTTGCAATGATTACATATTTGATCCATGTTACTAATGTCAATATTTCGATGTCAACTGTAATCAGTTGTTGGATCATAACGAAATGAAAGGCATAAATATTCTAAGCGATTCGTATTATGCAATAATGCTCTTGATTGCATTATATGTATATCAAACTGTATGTCATTTTGTACTGCACGTTGTTGTTGACTTAAATTTGCACGTGAATTTCTTATTTGATTTCTTACTACTTCAGTTTGTTGTGCACAACAGTAATAGAAATTTCGTCGCATCCATTTCGCAGTTCGTTGCTGTCATCAGAAGGTATCAATCGTTGATTACTTAGAACGATTCCGAGTGAACCTCAAAATTTAGATGCATGTGGGTAAATATTACCATTTTTATATCTCAGAACGGAAAATAAATTTTCAATTGAAACCTGTATGATGTGAACTCAAACCTTTTACTCAATATTTATCCCACAGTAGCTTAAGTGCTATAAATATTATCTAGCCATCTTTGAATACAAGAGGGGTTTACATTTCTTTTATTTAATACTTTTAAATTTATTACAAACATTCTTATAGTTTCTAGTTTTTTAAAATGAAGGCCTTTGTCACTTATTCCTTTGCACATCCACACTTTCAAGAGTAAAAAATATCAAATAATAATAAATTTTTTCATTTAAACTTCTAGAAATGGTATCAAGTTGAGGAGGAAACAAGTTGTTACGACCGGTTTACAACGTACAGCTGGAAATCGAGCATCTGATATGCATATCTCGACAAATTAAAAGAGAGTTTACAATTTATTTTATTTGAGTTGGGGCTGTTGATTGGCAAAACGCAGCAATTCAAAAATTTTATTTTTAATTTTTTTGCTATATTTATATAGGTGTGGCAATTAAGTTCCGGGAATTTGTCAATAAAATAGATGCAAATTAAGTTACAAGTAAAATTTTCTTATGGACCTTCACAATAGTCTCCCTCTAACTCTACAAAACGATTCCAACGCTTTTCCTACAATTAGAAACACCCTTGGTAATCCCCTGAAGTTAACTCGTTCAGCACCGCGGTTACAGCTTCATTGACCTCCTATACTCCACCATGATGAGCTCCCTTGAGGTGCGACTTCATCTTGGAGAATAAGAAAAAGTTGCAGAGGGCGATATCGGGACTATAGGGTGGGTGCGGCAAAGTTCGAATGTCTTTTTTCGCCAAAAACTCTTGCACAATGAACTAAAAATCGGTCGGCGCGTTGTCGTGGTGCAAGATCCAGCCGTTCTCGGTGAATTCTGAGAAAATGCGTGCAGATCGATTTCCACTAATTTTCACGACTTGACTAAAAAAAGTTTCTTTCGAAAAACACGCATAAGACACAAACCAACCTTGGCATCGACTTCATACTTCGACTGGAACTAAAGGAAGGTCCCCGCTTTTCAAAAATATGTTTACAAACGGCGCAATGTTTACCAGTTCCAGAGTTATAACTAAATTCCCGGAACTTAATTGCCACACCTCGTATGTTATTAATTTCATGCTTCGCATCGCATAATATTTCGGCATCATCAATTTTTGAAAGCTCTTGGGCTACATAGGTTCGACATACCGCTTCTCTGGCTTCATTTTGTTCTACGTTAGAACTGTTAACAATTCTTCTATTCAGAATTTTTAACGTTTCCAGTGTTTCCTTGTATGAGGTAGTGATAGCGCTAGTGACGATTTCGTCACTAGCGCTATCTCGCTTCTTAGTGGAAAACACTGATCTACTCGTCTGTGCAGTAGTATTACTTCTGGTAGATACCATTATTTTTAATTTTTCAAAGTCGACTTCTTCATCAAAACTTTCCAGTGATTCCTAAAATCGCATTATTAGCAGTCATTTGAACTCATTGTTAATTAACTACAAACCTGTTCGTTGTCAAATGAATCCCTTGATTTGCGTGTTTTAAATGTGTAGCAAATCGGAGCTTTTGGGGTTCAAAAACCTCACCTTGCTATTTTTGTCTTCACCAATTAATCTCTTAATTGGTTCAAGTACGCTGCCACCACATCAGATTTTAGAAATCCAATGAAAAATCGAGGTAACGTGGTATCTTCTTCCGTAGGCGTAGGTAAATATAAACAAGACTTAATTAATTAATAATAATTAATAAGATTGAATCAAGAAAATAATATAAAAAAAGCAAAAAAAAATTAACAATAAAATCGAAAAATAAAATCTTAGGATAATTCGAGGATTCACCATTATTGCTCCTCTTCCAGTCTCAGATAGAGGTATAGAAGAAATCAGTCAACAACTGATTTAGTTCTTTATAATAAAAAAAGTATACTATATTACAAATATATATGGTATAAATTTTGTCGTGTTTTAATTTCTTTGATCACATCAAACCAAATAAATTCCCTGATGGTACTTGATGTTTTGGTCACCAATCGAAAATTGTTTATTTGATCCACGGCTAGCTGAAGGTTAATGAGTAAAAGGTGAATATAACTTGAACAATGTAGTTTTAATAAAATATTTAACACAAAAATAGAACGATAACAAAGAAACCTAAAATTATTAAAAAAATGTTTTTAACCCTTTAATGCATGATTTTTTTAAAACTATTAAAAAAATATTTAAGGTATAAATTTATACTCTGATTTATAAAAAATAACAACACAAATTTTTGCTATATAAAAAAGCTATAAAACTTCCAAAAAAGAGTTTGGTGTGTATGTGCAACATTATGCAGTGGGAAGGTAACTTTTCAGTTATGCTTATATGTGAAAATTTTTGAATCAGTTGGTTTTCTTATTGAAACATATGTGCAAACCACATTTTTCACAAGATGTTTGTGAATATCCACTACAACCTGGGAATTTACACCTATTTCTTGTCCAAACCATCCAATGTCCTATTTGATCAAGTCGTATATCTCTGGGAGGAACATGCTTAGCTGGTCCTTTTGTTCTTCTTACTGCGACCATTTCTTCTATTGTGCATATCTTCCAGATGGACGACCACGTTTAATGTTGTTGCTTTGTTCAACTCTGCAAGGACATTCAGCAACCTCCATTCGAAACTCAAAAAATGTAAGTTTCTCCATTTCATTATTTGGGTTGTTTTACCAATTCTTCTCTATAGCAGACATGCATTCGCTAATGCCAAGTCAAATAAATTGTAAAAAATGCGTACCTATGTATCATTTCTTACTTTACTTGGTAGGATTAGGGTGGAACGAAAATTGGAATTTTACTATTTTCTTTATGTCATAGTTTTCAAAAGGTGTGCTATATAATTAAAAAAAGAATTTGCATAAGCTGAAATGAATATTTTGATATCTTCAGGTTCCTCAAGGAGGTCAAAGTTTTGAAAAAAAACTATTTTTATCAACGCGTATTTGTTTTTAGTTTTTTTAAATTTTTTATTTAAAAGTTTTATTTAATTGTTAGAACCTTGGTTATCTCTAGTTCTTCGAGAAGGTCAAGCACCTTTCTTCTTTTATTTTTGCTGTGGAGAATTTTTGCGTCTTTAATGTCCATAGTATGGTTGTTAAATTTCATGTGGTGGCCAAATTGTGAGCTTCCGGGTCTATTCAAGTGTTCTTTCACTCTGGTTTCTAAGTTTCTTATTGTTTGACCGACGTAGTTAGTCTCGCAATGACCGCATTGTAACCTATAAATACCACTTATTTTTTCGGTTTGGATGGAGTCTTTATTGTTTGTCAGCAGACTTCCTAGCGTCCTCTGGGGTTTAATTTAAGCCGGCTTTCTTACACAGAACGAAAAACTGACGTAAGTATAATAAAAAGAGTGATTGCAAAAATGTATTTAAACATTAATATTCAACCGATGCACTAACTAATCAGCATAATGTAAATTCTTAATTACTCGATGTTAATATGATTAAATTAATCCCCGAGGAACATTGATTTCATTAAGAAACTTTAATAACGAAACACATTGTATTAATAACTATGTTTCTTAGTACAATCCCATGCAGCATCAACTTTCTATCATTGCTTTAATGTTATCTTTACATTGACCAATGATTCTTATTCGTCATAATGATAATCTAAAACATTAAATTGATAAGATTGACATGACATGACATTGGCTTCATGTTCAAAAGCATTACTTTTAATAACAAAATACATTGTGTGAATAGTTCTTTTTTATTAGTCAATCACAACAATCATTAATACAAACCCATGCAGAATCAACTTTCTATCATAATAAATAAACCTAATCTCGTCCAATGCGATAAATGTAATTTAAAAAGATATCGGGATATATGGAACGCAATCAAACTCATAAAGTTGTCAGGTCGACGTTTCGGAGGACTTTATTCGCTCCATCTTCGGGACTAAAATAAAAATTGAATATGGAAAAATATAGTAGGTAGTAAATATTACCTAAACAACCAGGATGTATATTGTTTGGTACATGACGCGAGGAGTAAAAAACATGGTGCAATACTATAAAGGAAAACGAAAAATATTAACACTATGGGTTAAAACGAATAAAATTAGAATAAAATATGACACAAAAATTATGTCAAGTTATAAAAGATAACAAAACATATCATGTGTAGATCAACTTCAAAGTATGGCCAACTCAATTGATAACAAAAAATTTTTCAAATTTTAAATTAAAATTTAAAATTTGAATTTTTGAATTTTTAAATAAAATTTCCGGCAATTTAAAGATGACCAAACAACAGAAATTCAATACGCTAAAAATAATGCATGAATATAAACAAACAACATCCTGATGCCTAAGACTACTAAAATAATGCAGCAAGTACAAAATAAAATAAAGTTAAACCAGTTAGCAACATATTAGTCAAAAACGAAGAAAATCTCGATATCCGACACATATAACCGACAATGAAACACAAAGGTGCAGAAATCAAAACCACCGCTACTTAGTCCTCTGCAAGTAATGTCTGATCAAACTTTTATAGCCAGAGTTAATATATCCATAATCTGTCTGTTTGTTGATATTGTTGTCAATAGTTGAAATATGTGCTGCTTCCAAAAATATTCTTTTATAATAATTCGGCTGGACTTCCAAAATGGTAACATCTTCATGTTTAAATGAATGAGAACATTTGATGGTTTGCTCGGATAAGCCCGTCTTCAAGGAGCCTAACCGAATATCATAAAGATGTTGTTTTATACGAGTTGAGAGGAGTTGTTTAGTTTGGCCAATGTAGACACAGTTACAGGAACATTTGACACTATAGACGACGTTGCTGCGTTGTAAGGTGGAAATTCTGTCTTTGATGGTGGAAAACAGGATTTTACCAAGAGTGAATCCATTATGGAAGACTATTTTAAAATTATTGAATTCATCAACACATTCTCTAAACAGCCCCCGTATCTTGTTAGATAGGAGAGGATGATACATGATCTTCATGTATTTAGTATCACAGCTTATATTATATGAATCTGGAGGAACTGAAGGTTGGAGTGGTCTTCTATTACCAAAAAGGGTTAAGTCTAACAAACGTCCTGGATAGCCATTTTTCAAAAGTTGGACCTTTAAACCTGACAACTTTATGAGTTTGATTGCGTTCCATATATCCCGATATCTTTTTAAATTACATTTCTATCATAATTTCAATGTTGTCTCTACATTGACCAATCAATTATATTCTTCATAATGATGATCAAAAACTTTAAATCAAACACATGAACATGACTTTGAGTACATTGTTTGATCAATCTAGTGTATTGCCTTCATATCTAATAGCATTAAGATAATGCACTAGTACCTTCTTGTAAACCCTACTTTTATATAACCTTTTTTATTTACAAATATTTTCAAAAAGCAGTTTTTTTTAATTTTTAACATTTAGCCTAGTTAGTACCTTTCTTTAAACTTTGAAGAACAATGTTATAAATTATTTTGGATTGCGTTTATTGCAATATTAACAATATTATTTCGAAAATGATGGTTTAATACCAAATTTTTGGATTTATCTCAAGTTAACAAAAGTAACTCATGTACTGTTCTTAAAAGCTTGGAGAATGGTATTAACTGATGGGCCAGATGTTAAAAATTAAAAACAAATCGATTTTTAAAAAGAAATTTGTAAGTTAGGTAACATTAAAATATAATTTACATCTAAAGTTTTTTACTCAAGTAACCAAAGGTTCATACACAAACCAAAAATCTTTGACAATTTAACAACATTAATATAATTAATTATCCATGATTTGGATATCGTCAGTTATTCAATCAATAATTTAAAAACTATTTTCGGGATTTCATTTTGGGCAGATTTAAATAAAACTCTCACTTTTCGTCGACGTTTCGAACTTTTATTTTGTCGACAAAAAGTGAGTTTTATTTGGACCTGTCGAAAATAAATTCTCAAAAATAGTTTACAAATTATTAATGATAATAATATAATCTTTTCTACTAAACCCAAAATTAATATTTGTCACATTATTATTACTACAGGCACACTTCTCTGACTCGAATCTCAAGGGTGATACGATACTTTTTGTTGACTTTTTGAAATTAAAATAAGCACGTAATGCCCTTATAGATGACGATAGCTCAGCGGAACTTAGGGCGTGAATCTTTACTAAGTAAACCGCAAAGTCTCTGCGAGAGCCGAAACGAGGGCGTCCTCCAGCAATCCTCACACACCAAAACCACTTACAAAGTTTTCTTACAACTGAAAATAAGGTGGTTATACAAAACAAAGACATAGAATAAATATCCGGTATTTAATTTAAATTGACAGGTGTACACTAAAACGTTGTACATAAACACATTACAATTTTGTCGGCAAAACGATAAATTAAGAGAAGTCACGGGTCGACCACGGATCAAGAATAATATGCTAAAACTATTTAAACTAAGCGATAAAATAAGTATTATAAGTAATACAACAAACAATCCTCGTACAGAAGTTATAAACAAAATGTAACGGCCTTCGTACTGGCACAGTATCAATAGTATTCGTAACGAAATTGGCGAAACGTCTTTATCAAATTTAAATTCGAAGCACTTCACAAAATTATTAAAGTTAGTACTCACATTTGTTGTTATCGGATGGTGAGCTTCGGTGGGTGAAGATGGCTGGAGTGACGGTATCACTCGGTATGCGTGAACGTCGCTGCGCTCCGGATGGGAACTGCTTTCCGATGTCACCGTTGATGTGGGTGAAGCCAGAGTCGAACTAACTCGAATGACCAAACGGAACGGAGCAAAAACGGAAAACACAACAAAAATCTTAGCGATAACTTCTAGCACAAAACATACGGCCTATGCCATGAAATCACACGGATCTAACCAAAAGGCGTCTTATTGCCGCGATAGTTCGCAATAGAATGCCATGGTTCGAGCGCTCCCTTCCACTCAACCATCGCGTTCCGGGGGTCTTGCCTGTCCAAACCTGCAGGAAAGGGTACGCTGTCTTGCAGCTGGCCGCAATAAATAAAACCTTCAGACCCACAAAAAATTTACTTTATCGCCACATTGCAGCTAAACGTAACAAGGGACCACCAAAAAAGTTCGAATTAGAGAAACTTCGAGTTGTGGAGATAAAATTACACGTATATATCTGACAAACCTATATAATTTTTCAAAAAAAAAATTCGGTTTATAGAATAATTCGAGTTATTTGAGTTATTGAAAATGGTCAACAATACTAAAAGGACAAAACAAGTGCAAAATCAATTAATTTTATTTAACTAAACTTTATTTGAAATTTTTTAAGTATTCACATAAAATGTGTGTCTTGCTATATGAGTTCTCTGATATGTTAATATTAAAAACGTATTTTTCTATAAAAGACCAAACTTAATACTTTCTAATGGAAAGTTTAAATTAAATACAATACATACATGATTTTAAAGCAAATGTCTACCGCCTTTACAATATTAAAAAACTTATATCTTATTCCATCAAAGTATATATATATTTCTTTAATTTTAGTTATATCCTCTCTGATGGCGTAAGTAAACGGCTGTATTGCTGTTTTCTTTGATTTTAAAAATTGAATCCATTCTTCAACCTCTTGGGTAGTTTTTCCGAGATAAAAAAAGGATTGTTGCGAGTCCCTAATTGTAAATTTCGTGGTTTGTTTCTTTCCAGTAACATCTTTTCTCACAATTTTATTAGTAGGTACAAAATACCCATGGAGGGCCCATAGAATTGCTGCATCTCGTCCATCTACAAAAAATAACGTTAAATATATTTTTATATATAGATTTAATTTAATATAATTTTGAAGAAAATGCACCCTTTTACACAAAAACTATTTGAAAATTTGTTGTGATTTTTCGAGTTAACTTGTAATTTATATAAGTAAATAGTACATATACGATAATATACTTACTGTCATCTATATTCTCATGCTTTAGCCTATCCATTAAAATTCTAATGGATTTATCTTTAACATTATTAGCAATCTCTAAAAATAAAATAAGTTTTTTTGTACTTCATTTTCCCAAGTTATAATAGACCATCACTATTTTCTTGTCTTGTGGTGAAGTCCATATCAATCTAAAAATAAGAAAATTTATTAGTAGTTGTAGAAGAATACCTTAAAATAAAATTACCAGCCTAAAACCTGATGGTTGTTTATAAAAAGGCCATTTTTACAAAATGGCTGATGTTGAATCCAATACATTGAATTCCTCCAATCTATATTTCGAGCACGCTTTCCAGCAATGATCGAATTCTTCGGAGGACAAATTATCAAATTTGAGAGATCTAATTGTCGCCTCTGCATTTTCTTCTGGTACTAAAATAATTCACAGATAAAAATTTAAGTAATTTAGGATTTTTTGTCATTTCAATATTGATTTATTGACATACTTATGAATAGAAATTAAATAAGTTATACATTTTTACCAAACTTAAGTTTCATCCGAGGTTCCTTATTATCCGTCCGTTTTTTTGGTTTTGATTCGAGGAGGTTTGAAACAACATGCTTAAATGACATTTTTGAATTTCTCCATTTATTATAGATAGAATAAACCAGAGTTCTCACCCAAGCTATATGATAAACGAAAAGGAATAACGGGTTGAATGGGCATGCAAATCAAACCACTATATTATGATTGTCGACGTTTCGGAGTATTTATTGCTCCATCTTCAGGACTAGATGGAGAAAAGGCAAACAATTAATTCTAAGATCATGTCAACAATTCCTAACAACACTCACCGATATCAAAATAAGATGTAAATCGTTTGATGTAAGCATCCAAAAACGAGAACAAAAACGCAATGGCAATGTGGCAGTCACTTTCAAACGAAGTCAAAAAATTTAAAATGTAGAAAAACTTGTACAACATATAAAACTTTACAATTAAAACAGTAATTAACATGTATAAATATAAATAGCATCTGTTTAAAACTAAGTGAAAATATTAAAAACAATCTATCAGTTGATAAGTGACGTACAGATAGGAAAACATTTGAAATTTGCCACGCTTTCCGTAAAATAGAAAACAAAGAAGCGTCCTCTCGTAGAGGTATCTAAAAGTAGGTGAGCGTTTTGTATAAAAAAAAATCTGCAGGTATTCAATAAACAAACTAGAAACCTGTGAACGCAAGAATATACAAATATCCAAAAGCATAACTAAACAGTTAATTGTGAAAAAGAATAGAAATTCCAGAAAGTGGTCGTTACCGTGTAGTGGACCCAGATGATCAGGTACAAGAGAATTTCTCTTTAAATTTTACCAATAGACCCTTCCATCCGTTGTTCAAGTAGTTATAGTCCGTTTGTTTGTTGACATTGTTGGTATTGGTAGATATATAAGCGGCTTCGAGGAAGGTTCTTTTCGCGAAGTTTTTCTCCGCAGCAAGAATACTGATGTCGTCCTTACTGAAAACGTGTGCAGTCTGGATGGCATGCTCTGATAGTCCAGTTTTAGTTGCTCCCGCTTTGACATCGTACATGTGTTGTTGTATACGGGAGGTCAATCGTTGTTTGGTTTGACCAATGTAATATTTATTACATTGGCATTTCACACAATACACCACGTTGGCCCTATCTAGGATGGGGACTTTATCTTTTGTCCTGGAAAACAATATTCTGTTAAAGCTGTGACTGTTATGGAAAGCCAGGCGTAGTTCACCACTCCTCACAACATCCTTGAAGGTATGTTTCACTTTGCTCTCAATCCATGGGTGGAAAGTAATTTTACTAAACTTAGTAATAACATCTGGATCAGTCAATTGTTTTAATTGTAAAGGTTGTAAGGTTGTAAATGTTGTACAAGTTTTTCTACATTTTAAATTTTTTGACTTCGTTTGAAAGTGACTGCCACATTGCCATTGCGTTTTTGTTCTCGTTTTTGGATGCTTACATCAAACGATTTACATCTTATTTTGATATCGGTGAGTGTTGTTAGGAATTGTTGACATGATCTTAGAATTAATTGTTTGCCTTTTCTCCATCTAGTCCTGAAGATGGAGCAATAAATACTCCGAAACGTCGACAATCATAATATAGTGGTTTGATTTGCATGCCCATTCAACCCGTTATTCCTTTTCGTTTATCATTTATTATAGAGTTTCCCTCTTTTATTGGTACGATAATATTCCTACAAGTATTAAAAGTTAATATGGATAAGTTTCACCAAAATGATTTTCTGTAAATTTATTACCAGTTTTTCGGTTGGAAATCTTTCGATGATCTCTTTCTCCAAACGATAGCTAGCTTTCATGGTCATAGTAAACCCATTGTCCTCATAGTATCTGGCGATAATTGTAATTAGAGCATTTCGTTGCTCTTCAAATTTGGAGAATTTTTGGTAATACTGTGATAAAATGGAAGCTTTAGGAGAATTCATTAAAATTTGAGAGAGAGTAATGGAATTATCGCTTCCTGACGAATCCGATGAACTTTTTTGTGGGTATGGAGAATATCTCGAAGTACTTCTTGAGTTAGTGTGATTTGAATCAGGAGTAGATCGGCCAGATCCAATATTAAATGATTTTTCGTGAGTATCACCAGTTGTTGTGCACCAGTTTGAAATCAAGTGGAATACCCATTAGTTGACGCCACTCTTCCAAATTGTGCTCAAAGAATATTAGGGTTCCCATGTCGAATTTCTTCAAAAGCCTTTCAATATGATGCCTCTTTATAACTCGTAATGTATCAAGGAGAGTATGTAAACAGTCATCATTTATGCATACACCCATTGGTTTGCATTTTGCATGCCATTCTTTAAGAACCTTGTTAATATATATTTTGAATAATAATGGCGATAAAGTACATCCTTGGCGCAAACCTTTTGTTAGAAAAACATCTGAGATATTATTACCAATTTTAATAACGTTCTTTTGTGTCCCATATATAAATGTTTAATGGCGTTAATATATTTCTGGTGTATATTGGATTCTCTTACATGATGAGAAAATTGACAGATGATACCTATAAGAACTGGGGTCTTAAAATTAATATTGATAAAACTAAATACTTAGTTGTAGGAGGAGTTGTAGGAGAAGCAAACAATTTGGATATAGAGGATGAAACGATCGAAAACTGCACGGAATATAAATATTTGGGATCTATAATATCAGAAGAAGCCAACAGTAAAAAAGATATTGAAAATAGAATGGTAAAAGGTCGGCAAGCTGTGAGACAGCTAAATACAATTTGGTGGTCAGAACAAATCCACAAACATACAAAAAAAAAAGAATATACGAGTCAATAATAAAAACCATATTGACTTATGGGTCAGAAACGTGGGAAATCACAATGAAATACAAAGAAAAACTAAAAGCAATTGAAATGGATGCATTACGAAGAAGCTGTCGAGTATCAAAATTAGAGCACATAAGAAATGAGATTAGAAACAGAATTAATGCACATGAAACAATAATAGACGATATAGAAAAGAATAGGTTAAGATGGTATGGGCATTTAAGACGTATGCAACCTCACAGATGGCCTTTAAAGATTTGGGAATGGACTCCACCACAGAGAAGAAACAGAGGGCGACCTGTGTGAAATTGGATTCAAGAAGTGCAAGAAGCCATGAGTAGGAGAAAACTTAACGAGAACGATTGGCAAAATAAAAAAGAATGGCGTTTAGGATGCGAGAAACGGCCTGAGCTGTAAAAAAAAATCGCATATATCTCTTATCATGCGTCAAGGAAAACGTTTTCACCTTAAAATGGTTAAATTTTTATTGTGGGTTTAATAATATCAAAAATATCTTATAAGTAAATGTATACATGTTATGTTAGAATTTAAGAAATAATAGCATACCTATTAAATGATCAAGTAAGTGCTCCTGCTTCCAATCGCAAAGTAAAGCCTGTAGCTCTTCGACCTTGGAAGTATTAGTTGAAGTTGATTTTGGAGTTTCAGAATACAGCTCCATAAGATGCGTTGCAAGAGGATCTAACGTATCATCTTGTTCGCAGCTGGTGCTTTCATGCTGAGCTCCAAGCTCGTTAATGCAAAATTGCATGTTGGACTGACTTAAAAATTAAAGAAACTGCAGTAGTTGTAGTGTTATGTTAGACGTTTCTTTGAATAGCTTTAAAATATTAGCACTGTAATAACGACTGTATAGAAAACTATATATCGTTCTATATAGAATTATATAAAATCTATAGAATTATAATGCTTTAAAATTGGAGAATATTTGCATTATATTTAAAGAATATTTAAAATTACATAGGCGTTAATTTTTATATTAAATATATATCTACGAGTATAATAATTTTTTTTAAATTAATTTTACGTGTAGTTGCACTTTTAGAATGTTCTCAAGCATAGTGAAAACATTTAATTGTTGTAACATATTATAATCATTGATATTTTATTGAAAAATGCAGCTTTAAATAATTTTGAAGTATTCTTTCGCTCTCAGCATTGTTTTTCCTGTTGCTGTTTTTATTAAAGTAAGTGGTGGGCCAAGTATATTAGAGGCACTAATAATTGAAAATGATTCTAAACTAGATATATTAACTTGGTACGCGTTGAAATGTTGATCGTATTCGACATCTTTTAATTTTTGACAAAAAAATAGTATTTCCAGATTTTTAAGCTGAATGATTTGTAAAATGATATAAAAGTCAATATCGTTATTAAATACCGGCACATATTGTCCGTTAATATACTCAACCCCTTTGTAACTTAAACGAGAAAAAAATTGCAAAAACTCTTCTTTGACATTAAGTATTTCGCAAATTATATTCGCATAATTGCTTTTACCCTCGTATCTATTATTTAAAGTTAAATCAAGTGCATTTTTGAGTTTTATTAATTTGTAGGCAAATTTAAGTTCACTTTTTTTGGAGAGAGTAAGACAAATATTTTTTCGAAAAGTAATACAGTGGGAATAAACTTTGAACTGCCTATGGTTTGACTCGTATTTGAAACACCACAAGTTTCTTAATGGACCTGACTGGCGAATTGTAGGGTAATGAATCAAATTGTGAAATTTTGGTTTCCAAGTATCGTTAAAAAGGTGGACAAAATCTTCATTATGGTTTCCAATTTTTATTTCCAAGAGGTTAAGGGATGTCTCATCACTTTGAAAGCATAACAAAATATCTACAATTTCGATAAAATTAATTATAAATTTCCATACTGAATCATCGGCAGGCACAAGGTCGCCGATCATAAGTGTGAAATATAGTGTAAAAGTCATCATTTGTCTAGCTGACATTTAAAATTTTTTTTTCTGTAAATGCTTTAGTTCTATAACTCCATTATATATGTTTTCAATTTCTGTTGAACCATATTCAAAACTATTTTTTCTAAAATTTAAAGTATTCAAATTAAAATATTTCATTTCTTGGGTAAAATAGAATAATGCGTGACAAAAATTATAATGGCATACTCCCTCAAATATGTCATGCATAACGTCTACATAATAATTAGTAACTACATGAAATGATGGAATTTCATTCAATAAACATTTATTTTTGATTCCACTTAATTCCGAGGGAAGTTGTAAATCATTTTCATAATTTGTTACTGTTCTCATTAGAGTACTAACTTCTGTAGATTGCGTATGAGTTATAATTTTACTGGCTCTACATAATCTACAGAAAAAGTTACTTGAGAACGATTTGTTAAAATTTAAAAACGAGTTTAACCCTAAATTGTCACCTATCACTAATGCCATGATAAAATGAACCTGAAAAGTTTGGTTCCCATCAGTTTTTATTGAAATTCCAATTTCTTCCAAATATTTGAGTTCTACAACTAAAGATTCAAAACATTTTTCGTTTCCGAATGTTTTTATATCTCTGCATTTTATAATTGCCGCTAGAAATATATTTTCTAATTTTGAATTTTCTGTTGGAAAACAAGGAAATGAATAATATACATTGCAAATTGAATGAACCCCTGAATGGGATCCAAGTGGATTATTAATTTCGAAATCGTCCATATATAAAAAATATGGAATTACAATTTTGTTTGAATAAAGTTTTACTTTATCTTTCCATAATTTACCTTGAATAAAGTTTGTGAACCGTGCAGAATTTTTGAGTGCATCCATATACTTTAACATATTGTTTAATAAATTATCCATTTCAAAAATTTTTCTAAATTGAAACTGAAGAGGCATTAGAACACCTTTAATTTTTTTTTCATCATATACCAAATTTCCTGCATGATGAGTTGCAACAATTTCGTTACTCAAAGTAAATTGTTTTATTTCTCCAGCTAAATCTTTATCTCTCAACCATTTATGTAGCAAGTAGTCTGTATTATAAGGCTCGAAGGGATTTCTAAAATTTGACACTATATTACAAATAATATTATAAACAGCTGTATTCTCTGTAAGGTAACAGTTACCAAATTCCACAAAAGTATCTAGCAATGGTGTAATAATATATTCAGTTATAGAAGTCTGAATATCAGATACATCTTTTTTTGAAAAATTGCTTTTATTATGGAGGGAAAGAATAAATAACAGCATAAAATTACTAATTTTGACTTTAAGCTTATCAATTTCAAAAATCGGATTTGGTGGTGAACTACAAATATCAATGTTCTCATCGATGGCGATGATTGAATTGGAGAAATTCCAATTCCCACAGGTATATTATTTGAAGGTGTAAACTCTTCAATAATAGATTCATTGCTTTTAAAAAATAGATTTTCATTAATTTTATTATTGATATGATGACGATTTACATGCCTTTTAAAGCTATTCAAATTTTGAAAGGTTTGTGTGCAATCACAACACCTAACTAGTGAATTTGTATTTAAATCATGATTTCTTTTAAAATGCAAAATGAGTACTTTTAAAGTACAAAAAATTTTTTTACATAAATAACACTGCATAATTTAAATGCCAATTTTTGTTTGCAATATTTGCAATTTGTTGGTCTTCACCTTAGATCCAAAATTCGGAGGTGTCAAACTAACAATTTCCAGAACTCAATCTGTAATAAAATAAAATGAGTAATTTTTAATATCTTAAAATATTTTTACTCGTGTGAATATTTCGGACGTAAAATTTTAGCTTAGGTTAAAATCGACTTTAATTCAAGATTGAATTAATTTTGTTTAAAAACTCGACAGCTACACCGATAAAACAGAAGTTTTGAACCAAAACCTTTTATGCATTGTATATAGGCAAAGCATAAAAGGTTTTGAATCAAAATTTTTAATTTTGAAGCAAAAGCTAATTTTTTAGAACTAAAACGAAAAATTTTGATTCAAAAATTTTTATGCATTGTATATAGGCAATGCATAAAAAGTTTTGGTTCAAAACTTTTTTTTTATCAGTGTACAAGTAATATTGCAAATATCGAGGCGTGGAAGTAACCGCGGTCGATCATGATTTTGAAAAAAAGTGAATAAACAGAAATGAAAAAATGAAACTGACAACAAAAAATGTTAATAAGTATTGCTGTAAAAGCTATTATTATGTGATAGCAAAAATCTTCAAAAGGTAATTAGCAAGCACATTATGTGTAGGTTGGTTTCATGCAGGTCGACATGAACAGTGGACAAAGAAAGTACATAAAAAATGAACAAATAAAATGATATTTCTTAATGTACAGTCCCAATAGAAATTATAAATACACTCCTATGTTAACAATATAAATCGCATCTTTCCAAGACTCTTTTTCTCATATAAAAATCGATTTTATAGCAAAATGTTTCAAACATATATTGTTGCAAATTTCATTCCCTTTAATTTTGTTTCTATACATTTTTCTATTTTGTCGCACCGTTTCTGAGTAACAGCGACTTTAAAAACACTGTAAAAAATTTAATAAAACTCCCATAAGAGCAATGTTAATCTTATTACATTTTTACAGTGTTGTTAAAGTCGTTGTTACTCAGAAACGGTGCGAGAAAATAGAATAATATATAGAAACAAAAATAAAAGGAATGAAATTTGCAACAAAAAATGTTGGAAACATTTTGCTATAAAATCGATTTTTATATGAGAAAAAAGGTCTTGCAAAGGTACGTTAAACATTGTTAACATATAGTAGTAGTGTATTTATAATTTCTGGAGCCACTGTAAATAAAACACAAAATTAAAATTTGTAGTTGCAACCACGGACGTATTCCTCTGAAATATTTGCAATTTGTAGCTGTCGAGTTTTGAAAAAACGGTTCTCAATTTGGAGTAGTAGTCCCTATTACATTTTTTATGGACTATAATGGTAATTTGTACGGAGCATGCAAATAATTAACAAAATAATATCTTACCTTTTAAACACTAACACGTAAACACAAAAAAATTATTATTAAAAATCTATAAAACCACACAACACCAAAAATTGCTGAAACTAAATCAAATAGTTCAAAAACGCACGTAATAACGAAGGCTTCCGTTGCAGAAGTTCATTAAGAATGGAAGGAAATCTGCGTAGCAACTACCTATTATTTATAAAAGTGCAAGCCAACAATGCAAATCTTTGAAGATTTTGCAGTTAACCCCTATTACAAAATACATTAATACTATTAATATTAGCATTAAGTAATGTTAATAACATTGAGTAATAAATTAATGCTTATATTTATGAATGGGTACATCGACTAATACTTTCAGATGACATTAAACTATCAAGTGTTATATTAACATAATCACTGAACATCATTATTCCAATAGCTCTACATTACTATAATGTAGTGTGATGATTAAATGTACATAATATTTAACACTTCGTAGTCATAAGTTTAATGCTTTGTTTTGATTATTTCAATGTAAATTTCATTTTATACATAATTTTTAACATTGTATTAAGAACATTGTTGGATCATTATAATGTAAAGGTGATTATTATATTAATAAAAAAGTAAATTAAGCAATTACTAATTAGCAAAATACATCATATTAATGATTCTTGAGTTAATCATCAGTGGACATTAATATTACGTCAATTATTTCGTTCTGATATGTACACTTTATTTGAGACTGCGCCAGTTTTGTTAAATTTGTTTTGCTATCGATAAAATTTTATTTTAATGTAATTTTATATAATAATTAATGTTATGTGTCGGTGCTTTCTGTTATGTTTTATAGATTACGAATATATTTTTTAAGATTTGACAAATAAGGAACCTTTTTTTCAAATGTAATAATGTTTTTTTAGAATAGCCTTTTTGTAGTTTGCTTTAACTAGTTAACTAGTCGGCAATAATTATTAATAAAGAAAACACACTATAATAGTGCACCTTATTTTTGATTCATTAGATGAAACTGTGTTCCACCAACCCCTAAATATAATGTCATTGTTACAAAAAGGTACGTTTTGTAGTCATAGATCACTATGCAAAAACTGGAAGCGGCATTTTTCCATTATCAGGTTCTTCAAGAGGCTCAAAGTGTTCGTTCAATAGTTAATTTTTACCAGGTCTAACTTTTTTATACTTAATTGCTATAATTATTATATTAATTAAAATTATTAGCTCTTGAAAATACAATTAATTAAGAATATCAATAATGAGCTTAAAGACACAAATAAAACGCTTTTATTAACGAGCTTTCGAAAAATGATTTTTTCTTTGTCAAGTTTAATATAAAATGAAAAACAATTACAATTACGAAGCAACTTTTAAAATTTTTTAAAATATTGACATTTATTTTTCATTTTATATTAAACTCGACAAAGAAAAAATCATTTTTCCAAAGCTCGTTAATATAAGCGTTTTATTTGTGTCTTTAAGCTCATTATTGATATTCTTAATTAATTATAATTATTTTAGCTTCACTTTTTATTATAAAACAACAAAAAAAAGGTTAGGGAATCAGAAACATTACCATATTCAGTCGCCTGTACTATTTCAAAGAGGTAATTTTGGTTTGTACTAAGATTACATTTTCTGTTGTCAATTTTAGGTAGATTGCTTGTAATTTTTTTAAATTTTACAGGAGAAAGAGTTCCGCAGTGTTCCAGTTGTTTTCCATTAATAAATACCTTAGGTCTATGTGGGGCTGACATTTCACCATTTAGTTGTTTTATCAGATATCGCGCAGTGGAAGTTCATTAAAGTGGAATAAACAAATTAACCATAATAGTTGAACTGCGAGGACGCCCTAATTGGTTTTCTAATAAATACACACCATTTTTCACACCTGTCCGTACTACGGTACCATGGCATCAAACTGCAATTAAGTCGTCTGTATCAAAATCTTGTTTCAAAAACTTTGAAAAAATTGACTTTGCAGAATTGTTTTTGCAAGGTCCCCATAAGGGCTACTGGCGCCTGTGTGCAAAAAAGGATTTTGGCGCCCCTTGAGGCATTTTGGATTATGTTTCCAAATCAAAATCCGTGGATCAAATTTTCGTGTGTATTTATACCTAATCCTATTTAATTTCTCAACTTTTATTTTAAAATTAATTTTTGTTTTCTTTTGCAATTTTTTTTTGGACCCTGAGTTTGGGCGCCCCACATATGGTAGCGGGGCCCTGTTTTTTTTGATACAACACCAATATCTTCCAAAACAATATTGATAATTTCTTATAGTGCTGCTATTTGATCATATATTCCAATTCTGTCACAAGCAAGCGCTACAGTAGGCAACTTAAGTCTCATAATGTGACAATGTTGTGACTCTTTATCTTCACCTAATAAAATAATAGTGTCTGTTAATTACAGGTAAATATAAAACTCGTTCAACCTTTTCGTCTTAGTCGTCTTCTTCCTCTATTTTTTGATTTTCCTCACTGTTGTGAAGATAGACAAAGATCTTTCTTGTTGAGCAGTGGAATGACTACATGACGATGTGTTCTGCAATTTTATCAATTGTCTTGGCTTTTCTTTCAAATGCGATTTTAAGTTTTTTATGAGTTTTGACAATTGCAAATGTTTCAAATAAAAAAAGATGCCTCAGACCGCATTTGTAGTATTTTGTCTGGATTTTATATTCTTTTGGACATTCTTGTAACGTTCGTCAAAGCTTTTCAACTTAGCCCATATACAACGTCGTGAAACGGCAAGCACTTGGCCTAATTTTTTCGATTTTCGCTACAACGATTTATAATATTTTATAAACATTAGGATCTTTGCCGTTATTTTTAGAATTTAAATCATGTTGAATAAATAAATAATATAAAACGTCTAGTAGTAGGCATAATTATTAAGTCGGTATTCAAATTATTACCTGTTATAACGAATAAAGCCAAGGACGCAACGATCAACGAACTGAAGAAAATAAAGCCAGCCAGCATGTAGAAACTTTTCTACTAATCAAAAAAGCCTTTGAGACAGTATCTAACTTACTAGCATAAGTATTTTAGATGCTGTGACAAAAAGTCACAAAACATTAAAATCTGTGAAATCTTTAAAACTTTGAAATCTGTGAAGAACCTGAAAATATTAAAATAGGTCAACCAGCTTTAGCAACTCTTTCTTAATTATATACCGGGTGCTGAATGAGTTAGCCGAACATAGGCTCCACTCCACCCATATGCTTGTTATATTTATATTTCTCCTAAGTTATTGAGAGATCGCAAATGTTTACTAGTATTATCGTATAATCTCTCAGTTCAATGTGAGATTCTTTCAACAACGTGGTTTGTTCGCAAATGGCCTTAATTTGATTATGAACTATTAAATTTTTGTTTTCGTGCCGCCACTAGGCAATGCCATGCTACCGTATAATTAGCAGATGAAATTACAATGGATTTGATTATATCTTTTGCCTTATCTGCCAGGGAGGTTTTCAAATAATAAAACTTTTCTATTTCTGTTAACGATTTATTGTTATTGACAAGAGCCCCAAACGTATACCTAAATTCTAACCAGTTGTAATATTCTCCGTTAAATGTAGGCAACGTAACCGGGGGTTATTTTACTCTTGAACTGCTATTATTATTATTATTAATAGTTTCATACAATTGACAAACCTGATTTGGTTCGACCACCGAAGCATCTTTGACAACCTCAAACTTATCCTTTGCATATTCTTTAAAAATTGCTTTCATATTACACTTATTACTTCAAAATAAGATGTTCCAAACTCCTCTCTTTCATCGTCCTCGCAACGCGATTCTAATTCTTCAATTTTTGATTGCAACTCGTTAAATTGATCCCATAAGGGTTCAGTTTTTCTTAACCTGAGCTCCAAGTCGCTTATCAACGCTTTATCTATTTCAGTTATATCAATTAATTCAATAAATTTTCTTATTCGCGTTAATTTAATTTTTACACATCCCCATTTAACCTTCAATTGGTGCACATTACCGTCTACTTCAGTCATTATTAGTAACAATAAAAAGGGTAAAATGACGAAATATTGGGAAAATTATTAAGGAAATTTGAAAAAAAAACTTACTGAAAATTATGAGGTAGGGCGTATTAATCTTTCCCCGGTGCTTGTGTGATTACTCGGACGCCTCCAATTTAACGATACTTAATATGTTGTCACTTGAAACTTAATTTTCTTAATTTTTGGTACTACAATATCCTAACCATATAGGATCAATTTCTTGGTTCTCAATCCGGTTCAAAGGACCACTGTGTTTAAAGTACGTGGTACCTTTGTTCTTTAATGCCCGTACTAATAGTCAAGGATCAATCCGAGATCACGGATTAATTCTCGGATCGCTCAAAAATGCTACCAATAATCGTAATAATCCTAGATCCGACGCGATCCGAGATCAATATTGAACCTGTTTCAACGATCCAGCTATAACCAAGATTAATCTCGAATCGCATGCGAGTTTGTTATGTTGTCTAAAATGTGTTAACCTCAAAAATATAGTTTTCCTCCTAAATACTACGTTTGTTAAGCTGAAGTATATTTTGATGCAATGGACGATTTGGATGAATATTTTGATTATTTAGAGGAATATGAAGAAGAAATAGATAATCAACGAATTCCCAAACGGTATGTAGAAAATAATTTTTAAAATTACCTATAATACTTCTTTTTAAATATAGGTATATCAGAGATGCTGAAAATCCTATTGAATTTTTTGAAGAAAACGAATTTAAGAGAAGATATCTTTTCACCAAAAACCAAAGTGTAATTGTTACTTTACCATTGGTAGCAGAAAAATTACAAAAGCCCAATAACCGTGGGTTACCATTTTCTCCGCTAATACAGTTATTAGTATGTTTACGATTCTATAGTACTAGCAGCTTTCAGGCAGTATGCGCCGATTTAAATTTAAGGGGAAATAGTCAACAAAGTGTTAGCAACATTATAAAAAAGTGTTCGATTTTGTTGGCTGGAAAATGTAGGGAATATGTTCATTTTCCTGCAGATGATCATCACCAAAGAATGAACATAAATAAATTTGCAAATTATCGAGGGTTTCCGTCAGTTTGTGGTGTTGACAGTGTGTTGACGGCACACACATTCGAATTTGTAACCCAGGAGGTGACAATGCGGAAGTATTTCGTAACCGAAAGGGATATTTCTCGCTTAATGTACAAGTAGTTGCTGGTCCGTCGAGTGAAATTTTAGACATTATAGTTCGTCATGCAGGCTCTAACCACGACAGCGTAATTTTTTATAGAAGTGGAGTTCGGGTGAGATTTAAAAGTGGTCAGCTTAAGGGAATTTTATTAGGTGACAGTGCTTACCCATGCAGAAGTTATCTGTTAACCCTAGTTTTGCGACCAGGAAATTAACAGGAATGACGTTATAATATTGCACATATTATAGCCACCCGAAATGGAGTAGAAAGACTATTTGGAATGTAGAAAAGAAAATGAAAAAAATAAGGTTTTTCAACCAAATTGGACACTTCCATTCAGGTCCATTGCAATAATATGTGCTACCGCTGTGTGGTATAATATAGCACTTCAATTTAATGACTTTGAAAACGAGGAACATAATGAAGAATTCAAAAAATATAAGAATAATACAATACGTAGAAAATCAAAATTCAAAAAATTTAAAAAAGAGATAATTAACACATAACAGGTCTGAATTAAGAAAATTTGAAAAAATGAAAAATTCGTAATGCGATAGTACAATATAACGTTATTTCCGAGGCAGTGCCCTCGGATTTTAAACTAGCAGTGCTAGGTAAACGAATTTCTTAGTTCAAATCATTTTTAAATTATTCATACTTCATGTAACAAGTTCAGTTTTGATAATCTTTGGAGGTTATGGTAAGTCAATTTTGTACGATTTAGTCTATATTTTTGTTTAGTTTGAAATTTTTTTTTCTTATTTCACAATGTAAGCGATTGCGTGCAACTGAAGAATGGCAATAACCATGAAATAACGTTATATTGTACTATCGTATTACGAATTTTTCATTTTTTCAAATTTTCTTAATTCAGACCTGTTATGTGTTAATTATCTCTTTTTTAAATTTTTTGAATTTTGATTTTCTACGTATTGTATTATTCTTATATTTTTTGAATTTAACCATAAATACATACTAAAAACCACAAATTTACTTAAAATTTTTTATTTTGAGTTCTTTTTCTATAATGAAGAACACAACAATATTTCCAATGACAGTATTGGTTTAGCTTTTCGGCGTCAATTTATTACTCGTCATTTTTGATCAATTATAAAACCTACATCTATTTAAAATGTTTTTTAATTAAAGATTTACAATACATTAACACTTTTAAATTTTTGCAGTTGTAGCCGTGCCTATTCAGACTGGTATTCAACTCGCTTTAAATTTTCTTTAGCAAGGCTTATTCTTAAATAATTTAACTCTTTGTCAGCGGCAATTTGATTGGAAATCCGTTTTAGTCTTAAATTGGTCTCCTCGCTCGGTTGTTTCCGCTTATTATTGCGTCGTCTATTCGTAGGGGTTGGGGTTGTTGGGTTAACCACGAGGTTAACATCATTTTCTTCATCTTCGAAGTTAAATATACTATTTTTTTCATTTCCATTCTCGTCTTGTTCTGAAAAAGTACATCAATTTAAATATTAACAACAAACTCGACATACACAGTCGTTAGTCAAGACATCATACTTTTATTAATAGTTTTATTACTTACCATCGATTAACGCAGCAAAACTATCAAAGTTGTTTTTTATTGTTACATCTATGTATTTCGCAGCATCTGCAACGAGATCCAGCAGTGGATCTGGTATTGATTTTTCTGGAATACCTCCTCCGGTTACTAATGCCTGATGTCTTTCGAATGTAGTTTGCTTGCGTCTGAAATAGTGTTTAAGACTAATAAAATACTTGCCTTTGATTCAAATTTTTCCACAATGTCTTTAATTGATTGGAATCCCTTTTTGATATTACTTCCGGTTGATTATTAAACTCGGCAGTTAATTTCTCCCACTCCAATTGCTTCTGCTGTACACAAGCACCGTCAGTCTTCTTGTTTTCCAAAATTGGGTGTTCCTTTACTAGCGTAGCTAAAAAAATTTTTTCATTTACAATGAAATATGTATTTTTATTGTCCATTCTAAAAATTAAATAAAATGAATGAAAAAATTACACTGATATCGTGTAAATAAAATTCTTACTTATAAAGATTTTTCACTTTTACTTTAATAATTTTTTTAAGTAAACTCAATCTTATTAAGGTAGGTATTAATTAAGGTTTAATAATCACAAACTTCACAATTGTCGCAAGCAATACCACAAGAGCTTTGATTTATCCGGATAATTTTTAATTTCAACGAATACGTGATTAGCAATTTAGCGAGAGAAAACTTGGTTGAAAAAATCACGAGAGCGATCGAGCGTCAGCGAGATTGCTCGAGTGATTTTGTCTAACCAACAGTTTTCTCGAGCCAAATTTTAAAAGCACGTATGAGTGTTCAGAAATTAAAAATTATCAGGATAGAAATCAAAGCTAGTGTGGTATTTGATAAGATAATTCCGCGAATAAACGATGAAATTGATTAAGTAGATATTAATACAACAGTGTTTGGTTTATTTCAAGCTGTAAAGTAGGTTTAGATCGAATGAGCATAATTATTATGAACAGTAAATGCGTCCGTTCCGTGTGACCCCAGCATAATAGTCACTTTACGCCAACATAACCTAAACTTATTTGATGAAGTACATTTTTATTTGCCATAAGTACATACAAAGTACATCAGGTTTTCGGTATAACAATACCAGCATTTTCAAACGTCGTGTCGTAGGTGTACATGTTTTCAAGAAATCAAATGTGATTCATTTTGACTTGCTTATTTTTACAATTTGAATTAAAACTAATAAAAACTCATAGGTAAGAAATGTCTTAAATTGAGTTTCAAATTAAATTAATTTTTAGCACATTGTGACATTGGGCAGAGACGTTAAGTGGCTTGAATGGTTAAAACTTGATTTTGAGATGTAACGAATGTAATCTTCGTTGAAAGTTTTTACTAAATATAATTTGTTTTCAACATACAAGAGCTTGCTGAACATTCTTGAAGTTTCCCAATCCCAGCGAAGAGTTTGAAAATATTTGTTGTAGAATTATCGGTAAACAAATCTCGAGCCAGATCCAATAGTGAAAAGCATAAATTGGTTTTTAATTTACTATAAAACGGATAATGGATAATGTTGGTAATTAAGAAAATTGAGAAGAAATTGGGTCTTTACAGAACCAAGATGTTCTCTAATTAATTACTTTATAAAAATTTAACAAACCTTATTCTAAATTAAACACAAAAAATTTAACTAAACTACTACTTATTTAAAACTACAATTATTAAAAATACAATTATTAAATGTGAATGCAGGTTGTGTCACGGGTACATTCGCATTCGATTGTAATTCCACCGAGTCCTGTATAATTGTTGTATTAGTTAAAGTTGATTCACTAATTGCAGTTGTTGAAGTTGTTGCAGTATTACGCATATTGTCCACCAAGTTCCCATGATGGGTTCGATCTAAGTGTACATATGGTTTAATACCAGACGATGAGGAGTGGCCTGTTAATTGAATTACTTCTTGCTCGTTCACGCCTGCTTTTAACAAATTTGTCACTGCACTGCTTCTATTCGAATGATTAGTGATTTTGTTTGAAATTGTATTTAAACCAATTTGGGCCGCAGAACTTTTTGTCCACTTTAAAATCTCGTTAATGCCTATTGGCATATTTTTAAACCACCCTTTCGAATCCTTATTTTGCCAAAATGGATTTGGTGTTAAAAACAACCTATCTGACGTTAGATTGTTTGAATTTCGTTTTTCAAATATTTTTTTTAGTAACCGCACCGGACATAAATTATTATTTCTTAAATTTAGAGCAATCCACTTGCTGTCGGAGCATCTGCTTGATCCCCCCTGGCAGGTTTTTGAAAAGACAGGATTATATTCAACACGTCCTGTGGGTGTTCCATCGGCAAACTTTTCATCTTTAAAAAAATGAATTTTACATTGAGCTGCTTCACCTCCTCTCCATGCCAACTCGAATGCAACAATATGAAAAATTTTTTTCAGTAACCCGATAGGCGTATCTTCATTATGCAATTCTGCCATTTTAAAAATATCTTCTTTTGGTAAAGAAATTGCGCTACTTTTTCTTTTCTCTACACTAGCTTGTAGTTGTTTTCGCTTTGAATTGCGTGCTTTTCGTGCTTCTGTGAACTCTATGTCCGAAAATGGATCAAATTTGATGCCAAACGTTTTAAAATATTTTTGTTGTATTAATTTCGCTGTGGTATTCCACATTGTTTTTACAACATATTCTTTATAATCTTCTCCGTTTTTTTTCTTCATATTGAAACCCTAATCCAATAAAATTGAAGCAACATCTTTCACAGATTGAGGTGATTTTAAATCAAATGAACGCAATTCACAAAATTGTTCAAACTGGCTCCAAATTGAACAATGCGATTTTTTCGTATTTTGTGGCGTATCATTGTCTATGGAACTTAATATACCCTCCGTGGATACATTGCCAAAACGCGTATTATTCATTTTAATTAGATTCACACTAAGCACACTAAGTTAATATGACTAGTAGTAGTAAAACAAAATTATCTACGTCAAAATCAAACAAAATTTTACTAAATGTCAAATCATGGCATTCTGAAAAACAAATGATGGTGCATTTCATTTAAATTATTTTTTTTAATAAAAATATGCCGGTAAGAAGTGGAAAAAAAGTTCTGGGTCCCAAATTGGTTTAAATACAATTTAAAAAAAAATAACTAAGTACTCACATAGAAATAGTGCTGTTACAAGATTATTAAAAGCAGGCATTAATGAACAAGAAGTGATTAAATTGATAGGGCACTCCACATCGTCTACTATTAAACCATACATGTATACTTGGATAGAACCCATCACGGTAATTTGGTAGACAATATGCGCAATACTGCAATAATTGTACAAGAAATTAAACAATTACAATCGAATGAAACGACACAGCCTACGATCATTTAATAATTGTACTTTTAAATAGTTCAGTTAAGTTTAGAATTAAGTTTTTTAAATTTTTATAAAGTAATTAGACGGTCAAAGTGTTTTACAGTAAAACCTACCACTTACAAGAAATATACCTGTAGTCGATGCTTGACTCGAGCAAAAGCTTATGTTTTATTTATAGTTAATTTTTAAGAATAGCGAATAGCTATCAAATCTTTTATTCTCATTCATGCATAATATTATTATTCATATAATTTTCTTATTATATTTTCAGTTTATAAAAATTGGAATCAATGCTTCGAAAGTTTCCACCCCAGAACAAGTAAACAATAATTTTTATTGCTACGAATTAAATGTTATTTATAAATTAAATACAATATGTACATACAATATATCACTTTTGAAATAGTAGTAAATGTTTAGATTTGCTTATTAAATTTCATTTTTATTTTCAACAATTTTGCCTGCACGTCTTCAAATATCTAACCTACAAATAACACGTTATAAATTTAAACACTTTTAATCAACCAACCTCCATAATTATATTAATATTCCGTCACATATTTATACGTACTGATAATTTATACAGTATCGTGCATAAATACGTATAAAACTTTAAACTTAAAACTTCATTTCGGTTGTCATGCCAAAAAAGGTAAACAAAAAAATATCCGCTAAATTTATCCACTTGCATTTTCTCTTCCTTCCTTAGTACGATTTTTATCCGCTAGCAAACTTTGACGTTTGACGTTTCTTATGCATTGTTTTATACATGAGTAGAATTATCATAATAATAATTAAAAATTATAATCATGGTATAAAGATTAATGTTTAAATTAAATTTAAAATTTTTTGATTTAATTTAACAACATACAAATCGAATACCACCAAATATTACTAGATATATCACCAAATGAAAGATCAAATAAAAGATTCACCGATCCTACCCGAAGCCGGGACTATTTGTTACGCTAGAATCTTTGCTACGATCTAGAATCGACGGATCCAGGATTCATCCGAGAATTGATCCTTGACTATTAGTACGGGCATTAGTGGATCGTATATTTCTTCTTAAACTCAATTTATAACGTATTAAAATCAATACAAAAAATCTGATGTGGACACCACATAACTTCTTCGTAATTTTTATAATAATTGTACAAGAATCTCGTTAATCTATTCATGCGCGTCATGAATTACGACTTTTGGCACTGACAATCACAACCAAAAATAGGAGGTGCACAACTAGATGCTATAAGTATCTCAAATCCAAAATATCAACTTTCTACGACCTACCCTATTTGAGTTATGCGACATACAGACGTCGGTACGTACGTATGTACGAACGAAAATATTCACAACGAAAATAGTCAAAATGGATTCAGGGAAAGTCAAAACGGATATTTCCGTCAAAATCTGGAAACCGAAAAAAATCGGGATCACAATACTTCCTTGTTTTACAAGGAAGTAAAAATGAACTTGATTATCTTAAAATTTAATAATTAATTATTCTTTTTTTTTTAACCTTTATGTGACTGGACAGGTACCCGGGTATCTTTTGCAGTTTGAAGCATTCATATCTTTTGTGTTTAAAGTAATTGAGTTTGGATATCTCATAACATCTCTGAGCTTGTGTTATACTATACTTTATTATATTATTTCATTTAATATTAATACTTTTATAATGAGAAAATGGGGTCCAAAATTATTTCACCCTTTAATGACGGTGTAGGTACCCGGGTACCTCTATAGGTTTTACATGAAAACAAATAAGAATTGTAGTAATAAAATGAAAATTAAATTGTTCTTTACATTATTTTATTTAGAAATAAAGCCAAAGTAGATAAAAAATAGAAATTATACTGGAATAAATAAATTAATCCGCTCGTTGGGTACATACCAGTGACTCGCAAAACAATTCAGATATTCCCATGTTACCCAACGTAAATTGAACATTTTGAAACCTTTTTTTGTTATAAAAATTGATTTTAGAACAAACCTTTTTTGTTTAAATTAGAAAAAATTTGAAAAAAAATTAAAGGCAATGAAATTTTCAACAAAAAATGTTGAAACCAAGTGAGCCTTTCGGTTACTCCAGAGAAGGCAGTCATTCAAACAACGTGCGATTGATACTCGATTTATATACATAATGTATACGTTTTTCTATAATAATAATTAATATAACTGAGATAACACTCTGAGAAAGCACAAACATAATTCCTGACCTAGAAAAAAATTTGCAGTATTTAGTAATTTGTCAACTTCCTATTATGCTTTAGTTTACATGTGCTACAAATTATAAAACTTATTTATATTTCAATATTGAATTTTCATTGTTATGACTATTAATTGTTGAAATTTACAAAATAGAAAAGTTCCATGGTTAATTGTAAATTAAATAATAGGGATGTCAGAATTTTTCTTTGCGAGTAAATGTATCTTAAATCACTTAAACAATTTGTAATTTGAATAATTATGAGACATCCTGGTTGAAATTATAAATTTAATTTTTATAATAAGTGAAAACACTTGTAATTTGTTACTACAAAAATCAGAAAGGATCTCTTGGATATAACATGGATACAGCATGGATATAACTCTGCTTGGAGCGTATAAGAGCATGCAATGTGCGAAGGTACCCGGGTACCCATGCCGTCATTAGAAGGTGTTTTATTTCTCAGTCACATAAAGGTTAATACAACTCGATTTTCTATTTTCAATAAAATGCAAACTTGATTAATTAAATATTATAACATTGTCAACTAAACAAATACCTTTCATATTTTTCTGTGATTTTCAACTTCTAACCAAGTAATCTCATCTCTTTTTTTTACCATTCAATTAAATATAACTCTTATTTAACAATACTTTAATTAGAAAAAGAACTCAAAATAAAAAATTTTAAGTAAATTTGTGGTTTTTAGTATGTATTTATGGTTAAATTCAAAAAAATATAAGAATAATACAATACGTAGAAAATCAAAATTCAAAAAATTTAAAAAGGAGACAATTAACACATAACAGGTCTGGATTAAGAAAATTTGAAAAAATGAAAATTTCGTAATACGAAGTACAATATAACGTTATTTCATGGTTATTGCCATTCTTCAGTTGCACGCATCGATTACGATTACATTGTAAAATAAGAAGAAAAAAATTTTTCAAACTAAACAAAATTATCGACTAAATTGTACAAAATTGACTTACCATAACCTCCAAAGATTATCAAAACTGAACTTGTTACATGAGGTATGAATAATTTAAAAATGATTTGAACTAAGAAATTCGTTTACCTAGCACTGCTAGTTTGAAATCCGAAGGCACTGCCCTCTTAATATGATTTCTAAAAACTTTGAAAAAATTCAAAATTCAAAAATTTACCACGTTTTTTAACCGTGAGGCGTAAAACTAGAAAAAGAACTCAAAATAAAAAATTTTAAGTAAATTTGTGGTTTTTAGTATGTATTTATGGTTAAATTCAAAAAAATATAAGAATAATACAATACGTAGAAAATCAAAATTCAAAAAATTTAAAAAGGAGACAATTAACACATAACAGGTCTGGATTAAGAAAATTTGAAAAAATGAAAATTTCGTAATACGAAGTACAATATAACGTTATTTCATGGTTATTGCCATTCTTCAGTTGCACGCATCGATTACGATTACATTGTAAAATAAGAAGAAAAAAATTTTTCAAACTAAACAAAATTATCGACTAAATTGTACAAAATTGACTTACCATAACCTCCAAAGATTATCAAAACTGAACTTGTTACATGAGGTATGAATAATTTAAAAATGATTTGAACTAAGAAATTCGTTTACCTAGCACTGCTAGTTTGAAATCCGAAGGCACTGCCCTCTTAATATGATTTCTAAAAACTTTGAAAAAATTCAAAATTCACAAATTTACCACGTTTTTTAACCGTGAGGCGTAAAACTAGAAAAAGAACTCAAAATAAAAAATTTTAAGTAAATTTGTGGTTTTTAGTATGTATTTATGGTTAAATTCAAAAAAATATAAGAATAATACAATACGTAGAAAATCAAAATTCAAAAAATTTAAAAAGGAGACAATTAACACATAACAGGTCTGGATTAAGAAAATTTGAAAAAATGAAAATTTCGTAATACGAAGTACAATATAACGTTATTTCATGGTTATTGCCATTCTTCAGTTGCACGCATCGATTACGATTACATTGTAAAATAAGAAGAAAAAAATTTTTTCAAACTAAACAAAATTATCGACTAAATTGTACAAAATTGACTTACCATAACCTCCAAAGATTATCAAAACTGAACTTGTTACATGAGGTATGAATAATTTAAAAATGATTTGAACTAAGAAATTCGTTTACCTAGCACTGCTAGTTTGAAATCCGAAGGCACTGCCCTCTTAATATGATTTCTAAAAACTTTGAAAAAATTCAAAATTCAAAAATTTACCACGTTTTTTAACCGTGAGGCGTAAAACTAGAAAAAGAACTCAAAATAAAAAATTTTAAGTAAATTTGTGGTTTTTAGTATGTATTTATGGTTAAATTCAAAAAAATATAAGAATAATACAATACGTAGAAAATCAAAATTCAAAAAATTTAAAAAGGAGACAATTAACACATAACAGGTCTGGATTAAGAAAATTTGAAAAAATGAAAATTTCGTAATACGAAGTACAATATAACGTTATTTCATGGTTATTGCCATTCTTCAGTTGCACGCATCGATTACGATTACATTGTAAAATAAGAAGAAAAAAATTTTTCAAACTAAACAAAATTATCGACTAAATTGTACAAAATTGACTTACCATAACCTCCAAAGATTATCAAAACTGAACTTGTTACATGAGGTATGAATAATTTAAAAATGATTTGAACTAAGAAATTCGTTTACCTAGCACTGCTAGTTTGAAATCCGAAGGCACTGCCCTCTTAATATGATTTCTAAAAACTTTGAAAAAATTCAAAATTCAAAAATTTACCACGTTTTTTAACCGTGAGGCGTAAAACTAGAAAAAGAACTCAAAATAAAAAATTTTAAGTAAATTTGTGGTTTTTAGTATGTATTTATGGTTAAATTCAAAAAAATATAAGAATAATACAATACGTAGAAAATCAAAATTCAAAAAATTTAAAAAGGAGACAATTAACACATAACAGGTCTGGATTAAGAAAATTTGAAAAAATGAAAATTTCGTAATACGAAGTACAATATAACGTTATTTCATGGTTATTGCCATTCTTCAGTTGCACGCATCGATTACGATTACATTGTAAAATAAGAAGAAAAAAATTTTTCAAACTAAACAAAATTATCGACTAAATTGTACAAAATTGACTTACCATAACCTCCAAAGATTATCAAAACTGAACTTGTTACATGAGGTATGAATAATTTAAAAATGATTTGAACTAAGAAATTCGTTTACCTAGCACTGCTAGTTTGAAATCCGAAGGCACTGCCCTCTTAATATGATTTCTAAAAACTTTGAAAAAATTCAAAATTCAAAAATTTACCACGTTTTTTAACCGTGAGGCGTAAAACTAGAAAAAGAACTCAAAATAAAAAATTTTAAGTAAATTTGTGGTTTTTAGTATGTATTTATGGTTAAATTCAAAAAAATATAAGAATAATACAATACGTAGAAAATCAAAATTCAAAAAATTTAAAAAGGAGACAATTAACACATAACAGGTCTGGATTAAGAAAATTTGAAAAAATGAAAATTTCGTAATACGAAGTACAATATAACGTTATTTCATGGTTATTGCCATTCTTCAGTTGCACGCATCGATTACGATTACATTGTAAAATAAGAAGAAAAAAATTTTTCAAACTAAACAAAATTATCGACTAAATTGTACAAAATTGACTTACCATAACCTCCAAAGATTATCAAAACTGAACTTGTTACATGAGGTATGAATAATTTAAAAATGATTTGAACTAAGAAATTCGTTTACCTAGCACTGCTAGTTTGAAATCCGAAGGCACTGCCCTCTTAATATGATTTCTAAAAACTTTGAAAAAATTCAAAATTCAAAAATTTACCACGTTTTTTAACCGTGAGGCGTAAAACTAGAAAAAGAACTCAAAATAAAAAATTTTAAGTAAATTTGTGGTTTTTAGTATGTATTTATGGTTAAATTCAAAAAAATATAAGAATAATACAATACGTAGAAAATCAAAATTCAAAAAATTTAAAAAGGAGACAATTAACACATAACAGGTCTGGATTAAGAAAATTTGAAAAAATGAAAATTTCGTAATACGAAGTACAATATAACGTTATTTCATGGTTATTGCCATTCTTCAGTTGCACGCATCGATTACGATTACATTGTAAAATAAGAAGAAAAAAATTTTTCAAACTAAACAAAATTATCGACTAAATTGTACAAAATTGACTTACCATAACCTCCAAAGATTATCAAAACTGAACTTGTTACATGAGGTATGAATAATTTAAAAATGATTTGAACTAAGAAATTCGTTTACCTAGCACTGCTAGTTTGAAATCCGAAGGCACTGCCCTCTTAATATGATTTCTAAAAACTTTGAAAAAATTCAAAATTCAAAAATTTACCACGTTTTTTAACCGTGAGGCGTAAAACTAGAAAAAGAACTCAAAATAAAAAATTTTAAGTAAATTTGTGGTTTTTAGTATGTATTTATGGTTAAATTCAAAAAAATATAAGAATAATACAATACGTAGAAAATCAAAATTCAAAAAATTTAAAAAGGAGACAATTAACACATAACAGGTCTGGATTAAGAAAATTTGAAAAAATGAAAATTTCGTAATACGAAGTACAATATAACGTTATTTCATGGTTATTGCCATTCTTCAGTTGCACGCATCGATTACGATTACATTGTAAAATAAGAAGAAAAAAATTTTTCAAACTAAACAAAATTATCGACTAAATTGTACAAAATTGACTTACCATAACCTCCAAAGATTATCAAAACTGAACTTGTTACATGAGGTATGAATAATTTAAAAATGATTTGAACTAAGAAATTCGTTTACCTAGCACTGCTAGTTTGAAATCCGAAGGCACTGCCCTCTTAATATGATTTCTAAAAACTTTGAAAAAATTCAAAATTCAAAAATTTACCACGTTTTTTAACCGTGAGGCGTAAAACTAGAAAAAGAACTCAAAATAAAAAATTTTAAGTAATTTTGAATTTTTGAATTTTGAATTTTTTCAAAGTTTTTAGAAATCATATTAAGAGGGCAGTGCCTTCGGATTTCAAACTAGCAGTGCTAGGTAAACGAATTTCTTAGTTCAAATCATTTTTAAATTATTCATACCTCATGTAACAAGTTCAGTTTTGATAATCTTTGGAGGTTATGGTAAGTCAATTTTGTACAATTTAGTCGATAATTTTGTTTAGTTTGAAAAATTTTTTTCTTCTTATTTTACAATGTAATCGTAATCGATGCGTGCAACTGAAGAATGGCAATAACCATGAAATAACGTTATATTGTACTTCGTATTACGAAATTTTCATTTTTTCAAATTTTCTTAATCCAGACCTGTTATGTGTTAATTGTCTCCTTTTTAAATTTTTTGAATTTTGATTTTCTACGTATTGTATTATTCTTATATTTTTTTGAATTTAACCATAAATACATACTAAAAACCACAAATTTACTTAAAATTTTTTATTTTGAGTTCTTTTTCTAGTTTTACGCCTCACGGTTAAAAAACGTGGTAAATTTTTGAATTTTGAATTTTTTCAAAGTTTTTAGAAATCATATTAAGAGGGCAGTGCCTTCGGATTTCAAACTAGCAGTGCTAGGTAAACGAATTTCTTAGTTCAAATCATTTTTAAATTATTCATACCTCATGTAACAAGTTCAGTTTTGATAATCTTTGGAGGTTATGGTAAGTCAATTTTGTACAATTTAGTCGATAATTTTGTTTAGTTTGAAAAATTTTTTTCTTCTTATTTTACAATGTAATCGTAATCGATGCGTGCAACTGAAGAATGGCAATAACCATGAAATAACGTTATATTGTACTTCGTATTACGAAATTTTCATTTTTTCAAATTTTCTTAATCCAGACCTGTTATGTGTTAATTGTCTCCTTTTTAAATTTTTTGAATTTTGATTTTCTACGTATTGTATTATTCTTATATTTTTTTGAATTTAACCATAAATACATACTAAAAACCACAAATTTACTTAAAATTTTTTATTTTGAGTTCTTTTTCTAGTTTTACGCCTCACGGTTAAAAAACGTGGTAAATTTTTGAATTTTGAATTTTTTCAAAGTTTTTAGAAATCATATTAAGAGGGCAGTGCCTTCGGATTTCAAACTAGCAGTGCTAGGTAAACGAATTTCTTAGTTCAAATCATTTTTAAATTATTCATACCTCATGTAACAAGTTCAGTTTTGATAATCTTTGGAGGTTATGGTAAGTCAATTTTGTACAATTTAGTCGATAATTTTGTTTAGTTTGAAAAATTTTTTTCTTCTTATTTTACAATGTAATCGTAATCGATGCGTGCAACTGAAGAATGGCAATAACCATGAAATAACGTTATATTGTACTTCGTATTACGAAATTTTCATTTTTTCAAATTTTCTTAATCCAGACCTGTTATGTGTTAATTGTCTCCTTTTTAAATTTTTTGAATTTTGATTTTCTACGTATTGTATTATTCTTATATTTTTTTGAATACTTTAATTAGCTCATACACTACTCTACAAAAACACTTTGATTTGTTTAGTAATTTTGAATATTTTAATTAATTAAATTTTGTTTTAAGGAATTTACCTGGTTGGATTTTGAAAATACATTTCAACGCAATCGATATTTTCAGAATATGACAATTTGTTGAAGGATTCTGAAAATCCAATGGAAAATAATGGAAAATTGATAAGATTCTTCAAAGAAGTGCTCGTAATCAGAACTATAGTTGTGTAACTTTGCAATTGATTTTTAAATTTTTTAATTATAAATAATAACAATATATGATTATTCACGTCCATATTCAAAAATATATTCAAAGATTTTTTAGTCCTGAGGAAGCCGTGAGCTACGGCGAAACGTCGACAATAGATTGATTTTTAAATTTTTTTCCAATAACCCATTACTTTTGAATATAAATAATAACGTTTAAATATTGCAGAACGAAACAGAATTAAAGTAATATGACATAAATTAATCACTAGAGATTAGAACTTTGGTGCACAGTTATATTTACAGTTCATAATATTATTAAACATACACTGATTTTCATCTCCAAAGGCGCTTGGTACACTTGACGTTGTTGGTACTACAGCAGCTCCTATATCGCGTTGATGACCAAATATTTGCTCAGCTATATCTTTTTTGTTGTTGACCGAATTTTCCACATATCCCTCGGCAACTGTTGCGGACTTCCAACCTTCGTGCCGCTTCAGAATGTCAACCTAGGCCCCCGAATCCGCCAACCAGGAAGCTGAGGCTGAGGTATGAAATTAACAAACTAATCTATAACTAAATTTTAATCGTAATCTACATCTAAAGCAACTCTAATAAAAAATAACTTATTTAATCTCTGAATTAATTTGTTGTTTTCGACATGGTAGCAGTACTCTCGTTTGCTTCTTGTTTTCATTTGATGTTCTACTGAAGGTTTTATTAATCTGTTTTTACTAAATCTTGGAGATGGAACCGAGCTCTGATGTGTTCCCGATATAGTTAACGTAGTCTTCTTTTTCATCTTTCCATTCACTTTCTCTAAATATCTTAAAATTGTTCGATTCAACTTTTCTCGCACTCTTATTAAAGTTTGTCGATAATCCATATTTTCATCGTTTATCGTCCATGGTCTTCTGGGTAATATTTTCTTCATGACGTATACAGGTGACTCTTCCGTTACTGTGTTTGGCGTTTCGTTTATGAAATCTTCCACTTTGTCTAGATGTTCATAAATACTTGGAAAAAAATATATGTTTCCTTGTGGATGTCTTACACTGCAAAAATATACCTTGATGTACTGGTCAATAAAATGCTGTTTAAATCTTTAAATGAAGTAAGTCGCGTTGTCAGCTAAAATGATTTTGAGTTTAGTTACGTTAGAATTGTAGTCCTCTAATAAATAAATCGTAAGGTCGATTATGCATGCTCTTGTGAGATATAATTTGACATATTTGCTGAAGGCATCTACGACAATTAGTACGTTTTTGTTCTGGTGGCTTAAAATCAAATTTCCAATATAGTCTATGGCTATTTCTTCTGGTTCTGGTTCTGGTAAACATAACTTGCACCTACTAACGATGTTTTTAATTGTTTTTCGATCTTTCTTACAAAAGTAGTTTTCTCAGAACATGAACTATAATTTTCTTAAACCAATATGTCCAAATCGAATATGTAGCTTCCACGCTATGTCTTTTGTTAACTTTTCGTTAATTACGTTTCAGTAATTCAGAGTCCATTATTTTCTTGACGATAAAACCGTTTTTTAATTCATAGTTTCGACTGGTTTATTTTTTTCAACTTATTTCGCCGAATTTAAAACATTAAAATACACATCTGATAATAATAATTATTATAACCAGCATATATGGCGTAAAGCTTACATCGGCCCACTGGGAAGCAGGCAACAGCTGTTCAAATCCTGGTCGCGTCGAATACACTGCTGTGAACTAAAGCCCAATATTATATCTGTGGGCTATTTGGAAGGCAACGGGATACCACCCCATTAATTAAATTCCCTAGATCGTCCGGTAACCGATAGACACGTGAAGAAGAAAATTATAATAATAATAAAATAAAAAGTAGTCCATTATATATAAATTAACTCTTTAACTCCAATAATGTACAATTTAAGGTATCTACAATATCAAGATGTTCTAGTGATGCACTATTTGTGAAATCTAGCTGTGAATTGTATTCTCTGTTACTAAACTCGTGTGCATTTTGACTGGGTTGTTGGAAGTGTTCGGTTCTAGGCATTTTTGTTCTGATCAGAAATCATCTGCAGTCGAAAATTTGATAAGAAACTTTGTATATGTATTTGGGCTTCTAAAGCAGATTGCAATGGCATTGCTTTCAGTTGCAACCCAATGTTCTTCTCAAACACCTCAAATTCATTTTTCTCCAACTGAGGAACATTAACTGTTTTTGAAGTATTTTAGATTTGATTTATCATACTTACAGTTAATTTTTCCCTTTTTTTTGTTGTGATGGGTAAGAATTGAATGACTTCATAAATTTTCTATAGGTACTACTGTAATTGATTTCGAAGGTGAATTTTCTAGAATACCGGGTTTACAGTTAAGAAGTCATAAATCTCTTCAACCGATTGTTTTCAGGAGGTTCTGTGCTGAGTGTCTGAAAAAGATAATAAAATTCATAAAAATCTTGCATGTACGATGTAATTCTTCTACTTTTTGTAATATGTTTTGAATGGCTTACTAACTAGAAGCGCAATAAAAGATTAGATGATCTTTAAGGGTACAGTAATATAGTATATATTTTAATTCTCTTTTTAAAGTAGGTACATTAGCTCAGTCTCGAAAAGATTCAACGGGAAATCGTTGTATAATCTAACCACTACACGAAAACATATTTTGAGCCCTGAAATAAATTTTATAATTTAATAAAAATAATAACTGCACCTTTGCAGTTGAAAAACTTAATTTTAGCATTTGTACTACTAACACTTGCATTACCGCAAGACTGTAATCCGATCAAATTGGTAACTTCCAACACATTCGAACGGCTTTTCTTATTTTTAGAAGACTGAGAAACGCACTTGCTTACCCGGATTCTTAAAAAATTATGCAAAGCGTAAATAGCACGTACAACGTTAGTCGCTTTTTAGAAAATTAGATTTATTGCAGTGTGTAGTACTCTAAATTTGGAAGTTATTGAAGAAACAGTGTTATCCACATTGTTTCTGGCTCTGGCCAACCCTTAATTAAAAATTCGCTTTTTGTGAGTTAAGTCATTTTGAGCATACGGCTTTAAAAAATGTTCATGTAGTGCAAATGCTTCATCGCCGATAAAAACAGAATCCAAATTTTCATCCGTTTCGTTTTCATTTGGCAGATTTAATTCACTATTTTTTATTTTATCATAAAATGTCGTATACTTCATAACTCCTCCATCGGAGATCCTACTATTTTTTTCCACATCCACGTAAATAAACTCGTAGTTGCTATTTGCCAGAGCCATTAACACGATGCTATAGAAACTTTTATAATTGTAGTATTGTGCTCCTGTATTTGGAGGTTGCACAAATCTAATGTGTTTCCCATCAAGCGAACCTCCATAGTTAATGAATTGCCATCTCGTTTTAGAATTTTCAGCGATATCAATCCATTCTTCTTTGGTTGTCGGAAACTAAAAAATATTACATAAGTCACAATTTTGAAAGAATCAAGTTATGCTTTTTATTTTAGAACGAGGATTTCTCTAGCAATAATGAATCGATATGCAATAATGAAGTTGGTAGGGTTTTTACTTCAACTTCAGCTAAACCAAAAAGAAAACGCACATTGGCCGATCAAGGAATCGATGCCTTTATAAAAGCATATACGGAAGCATTAACAAAAGATACAAATATTAATAAATATGATGCAGTTGGTATAAGCTTTGCAGCTAAACTCCAAAAGATGAATGATGAACACTCAGACTGTTTTTGCTGATTTACTAATTAATAAAATATTAGCTAAAGGCTTTTTAGGATCATTGACAATCTGCAATGATTGTTTTCAATCTGCAAATGTTTATATACCACAATATATTGTAGACTGTAGGTACTATATCTTCGCTATTTTAAAAAACACTTGGTTTTTTTATTTTTTGCATAACATGTTTCATGTGTCGCAGCACATATCGTCAGATGCGACTAGAGAAAATGTAATATAATTAATGTAATGTAACATAATAGAATTAAAATTATACGTACATATTAAATTAAAAAGGAAAATTTGAATATTTAAAATATAGAATTTGTTTAAAAATTTGTTTGAAGTATTTTAAAAACGTGGTTGAAGGATTTCTTTTTCCTTGTTGTGTTTTCTTTTTTTCCTTCTTCATTATTATGGACACCACCCGAAGGTGGTAGTGTCGGACTCTTACCGACTAAATCCCCACTCCTTAAAGCTGCCGAGTATCGCCTTTCGGCATTCTTCCGTACAGACTTCTGCCTGGTCTTGTGTGTAAGCTTACGCTTCGTTTCCTTGGTGTTTGTACTTGTCCTGGTCCTATCTTTGGATAGGCTTTTCTTTGTTCTAGCCCTTACTTTGTGAAGTTGGGGCATTTTACGTTTGTGGCTCGGTGGTTATCTCCACCGCACTTCGCGCAGGTGGGGGTAGCTTTCGGGCATTCGGCTGCCTTGTGGCCCGGTAGACAGCATTTCCAACATTGGTTGCTTCTCTCCGGGCCGCGGCATTCGGTTGCGCCGTGGTCTGGGGCCCAACATCGGAAACACTTAGAATGGGTCTGATTAGGCATGCTTTTGATATACCTATGGCTACCACTGTGGCTTCTAGCAGTTTTCTGGCACTTTCCGTCTCCGCTTATATGCAAGCGGTTTGCGTCTGGTAACTGGGGTTTGCACTGAGGGATTGAAGGGTTATGGAGCCTTCAACCCCCGTGACGTTTGCAATTCCCCGCATTACCTCGTCTTTGGTTGCCAGCGCGTCAATATCTCTGATAGTCAGAGACTTGAGGGCTAGCTTTCTCTCGAATTTCGCCGTGGTTTTGTGGTCCTTAAGTGCAGCCCTGACTTCAGCTAGAAGCTGGGTCTGCCCTGCGGCGTAGGGTTCCGTGGTAATTAACATGTTGTCTACCTGGGTGGCCCTGGCTGTCTTGACGATGGCGGCCACCTCGCTGCTCAGACTAGATTTTAGTTTGGTGATAATGCTGTGGTATTCTTCGGCGTCTTTGTGGTCGTGGAGATGGACTACTATAGCTGGGTTATTTCTTTCCCGCGTTGCTTTCCTGGTTTGGGTGCTTTTTTTCTTTCTCGGATTTCTCGGTAGTTGGAAGTTCCCTTCGTTTCCGTGATTGTCCATATCTCGGTCATTTGTTATGTTATCTCGCACTTCTTTCTCTGGCTGGACTTGGATTGGGTCTGTGTTTTCCGTTTGCGCCGCTGGGGCGGCTGTGGTCGTTTGTGATGTTGCCTCGATTTTATCTTCAAGTTTCTCTGTCTCGAGAGGCTCGGTCGGGTCGGTTGGCCTTGAAGCTTTTTGATCCCCCGCTGTTCCGATTTCTTCCGATCGTGCCTCTAGCTCGAGTAGCCCGATCTGGTCGGTTGGGTCGATTGAGTCGGATGGCCCTGAGACGCTTTGATCGCCCGCTGTTACGGTTTCCTCCGTTCGTGTCTCTTCCTCGGGAGAGTCACTTTTCGTCATTTGGTTTATTGCTGTGAACTGCTCGAGTTGAATGTTCAGCACTTCGGAGGCAAAATTCGCTGTGAGGGTAGCGGTGGCTTCGCTCAGCCCTTTAATTCTTCTGCATTGGACTTTCATTCTTTGGTTTTGTGCCAGGAGCAGGGTCACGAGATGCGTTCCTGCTTCCCGTACTGCTATCGGGGTCCTGTTATGTTTTTGTATGGCTTCGTACCATGCATCGGCTGCTGCTTGCTCCATTTTCCTTTCCTTTATCAAGCTCCTCGCACTTTTGCACTTTGCTGGTTTCCTTTATTATATTAACACTGCTCTGTAAAATTTGCCGCAATTTTTTGGAAATTGGACAAATTTTGATTGCATTATTATACCTTTTTTTTTTTTTTTTGTGCGGAGGAAGGGGGAAAATTTTCATGGATTCCTCGGACCCGTGTCGGAGGATATGTCAGACTTTTACTGACTAAAAACCCCCTCCCTTGATGTTAAATCGCACCGTTCACGAAAGCACGCGGGATCATTCTTCGCTGTGCTCACGGAATCGAACTAAGTTCTTCTTATGCTTCACCCTTTCGGGACTTTTCTCTTCTTATGCGCTAAGAGTAGATGAACAAAGCGGGTTCTAGACAGGAAGTGGCGTTCTAGACAGGAAGTAAGTTCAAACTCGATGGCTATGTTTTGTAAAGCTCGATGACCAAGGGTGTCTTGGCTTGAAGTGTATTAGGGGTTGTTATCGAAGTGTTATTCTTGAAGACGTGAAGTTCGATGGCCAGGGTGTTCTCTTGAAGGATATTAGGGGATGTTAAGCGGTGTTAGACTTGATGACTTGAAGCTCGATGGTTAGGGTGTTCTCTTGAAGGATATTAGGGGTATGTTAAGAGGATGACATTAAGTTCGATGACCAAGGTCATGGCTTGGCGGGTATAAGCTGCGAGGGTCTTGGCTTGAAGGGTGGTGTTAAGAGGAGTGAAGCTCGATGACCGAGGTCTTTGCTTGGCTGGTATAAGCTGCCAGGGTCTTTGCTTGAGGGTTTTCGCTTGGAGGGTACGTTCTTCGCGTGTCGGCGCTTGGAGGATATTATGGACCGGAAGTGCCTCGTTGACGCGGGTCTTTGCTTGAGGGTTTTCGCTTGGAGGGTACGTTCTTCGCGTGTCGGCGCTATGCCTTTTTGTGTCGGCGCTATGCCTTTTTGAAAATGTTAATAATAATACATTGTATTAAAATAATCTCCTATTGAGATATTGCGACCGGAATTAGTGATATGAAAATCACCTTGTGTTTTATTATAGAACAGATAGTGGTAATTTGTATGAGATAGAACGGATATAATACATTGTGTTAATAACCCTACCCTATGATAGCGGTCATTGGAAAAGGAAAAAACACCTTGTTTTAGGTCATATAGAACAGATAGTGGTAATTTATATCATATTGAACGGATATAATGCATTTAACAAGATCATCAGTTCCTGTTTTATGATAAATAAGACTGGAATTAGCAATAGGAAAAAACACCTTGTTTTTATGTCATATAAATCAGTTCCTATTACGATAACGTTTTGTAAAATAGACCTGTATTAATGATAAGAAAAACGCTTCATCTTGCAGGTTTAGACATGTTTATAAATCCCATTTTATCAAACCTCCATCATCACGAATGAGATAGTTGATGTTGTTTATCTTTGAACTTAGAGTATATAAAAAATGGAACGGAATTTGTGGTGATAGAAAAATAAGTGTTTCCTGTAAATAAAAGCATTATACTGTGCGATTTGAAGAACGGGGTGGGGTGTAGAAGAAAATCTAATATAAAAGTAGAATAATCTATCCTAAAGATATAGGTTACTTCTATATATCCAAGTAGTAGTATATTGTATCTAAGTGAGTGAGTTATTCCAGAAAATATTTCAAAAGTAAGTTGTATAATTTTAAATATTTAATAATAATTAGTTATAATAAATTTTTAGTGGATCTAAGTGCTATTAACAAATTTGCAGCATTAGAGACAAAAAAGCTGCAGGATCTAACACCAGATCGACCATATATAATTAACAATTTAGAAATTGTTAATAGTGTTTTTGGAGAAGTTCCGAAGTTAACTTTAGAAGACTGTGTGGTATTTTTACCAGGCCGATGTGTTACAGTCATAAAAGAAAATTTGAACAACTTCCAGCCAAAAAAATATAAATTGTTATACAGAGGGTCGAGGACTTCGAGCAACCCAAAGTACTCACCATCGCAATTGTTTGAGATAGTATAAGAAAACAAATATTAGCAATGAGTTATACTAATTTAGATAATGTCTTTGAGGTAAGTAGAAATTCAGTTAATATTATTGAGCGATCATACAAAATTTTAAATAAAAATAATTCTCAACAACGAGAAATTGATATTTGGTATAAATATTGTTCTAAAAGTTTAAGATATTGTTATAAAATATTAAAAATTAAAAATTTAAATGTCGGTGAAAAAAAAAAAATATTATCTGATATCTCTAATTTAAAACGTTATCAATTACTCATTAGTAGATGTGTATGTGTAAACAAGAAGAAAAATATTGTTGGTTTAGGAATAGTAGGGGGTAAAAAGAAACGTAGTGATTGGGTAAAATGGGTGGATTTAAAAAACGCTTTCGATTCGAGAATTCGTTCAGGCATGATTATCAATTTGAAACATATCGATATATTAGAATTTTTTAATGATGCATTTTTCCTCTTCAATGTTAGAATAAAGAATGTTCTTAAAAATAATTTTATTATGATAAAAGTTAATAGCTGTTTTTGTGGAGAATTTATCAAACGAGGGTTAAACGATAATGAAATTATTGAATATAAACATTTTAATACTAAAAATGAAATAATTGATACGAGTGTTAATATTAAAAAATGGTTTCAAGAACATATTTGTAATCCTATTATAAATAAATTAGAGTCTTTTCAACTTTCTCAAAGTGGTTGGGCTATTAGGGAATTAATTTCATTGGAAATTAATATTAATAAATGTGATATTGGTAATGGATCATCCTTTATTAGACTTCCAGAATCAATTGCTGCTAAAAAAGCGTGTATTAATATCAAAAATTATGATGATGATGCATGTTTTGCATGGTCGTTGGTAGCAGCATTATATCCAGTTGATAAACATTGTGATATAATTACCTCTTACCCTCATTATTCATCTGTTTTAAATCTGGAAAACATTAAATTTCCAATAAAATTAGCACAAATACCTAAAGTAGAAAAATTAAATAATATTTCTATTAACGTATATGCTTTAGAGTTAAATAGATTAGAAAAGTATACTGTTGTTCCTGCATACATAACAAAAGATAAAAAAGATAAACATATTAATTTATTATTAATTCAGAATGTGTATTACCCTAAATTAAATGATTATATAACAGTAGGAAATGATGATGATGATGATGATGATGATGATGATGATGGTGATGATACTCAAATTCGTTATCATTTTTGTTTACTTAAAAATTTATCACGTCTTTTATCGAGTCAACTCACTAAATCTAAAATAGCTATACATATATGTGACTGTTGTTTAAATTATTTTTATACTAAAGATAAATTAGATATGCACTCTGAGAATTGTAGAAAATTAAATAATTGTAAAATTTCGTTCCCTCCCTATGATACTGTAGAATTTAAAAATTTTTCAAATCAACAAAAAGTACCATTTATCTTATACAGCGATTTAGAATCAATCCTAGAACCTATAACTGATGATGATAATGATATCATTAAAACAGTAAAATATCAAAAACATCAAGCATATAGTGCAGGTATCTTTTTAAAATGTTCCTATGATAATAACCTATCTTTTTATACATCTTATAGAGGTATAGATGCTATCACATGGTATGCAGAACAACTTAAAAGTATAGCTCAATTTATTTCAAGTAAAATTATTAACATTATACCCATGCAAAATCATCCTTCCGATTTTAAAACAGCAATTAAGTGTCACATATGTAATAAAAAATTTACTTTCAATGATTATAATGATAATAAAATCGTAAGAGATCATTCACATTTCGAGGGGGACTTCCGGGGGTTTGCTCATTCTATTTGTAATTTAAACTTTAAAAAGAAATTTATGGTACCTGTAGTGTTTCATAATCTAACAGGCTATGATAGTCACTTCCTCATTGAAGATATCTCAAAATTAGGAAAAATTAGTTTATTACCAATAAACATGGAAAAATATATTTCTTTTACATTAACTGATGATGGGGGAAGCAAGATTAAATTCCGATTTATAGATTCTTTTAGATTTATGAGTACATCTTTAGATGAATTAGCTTCTTCCATGGAGTTGGATATGTTTAAAAATTTAAAATCGGAATTTAGAGATGAAGATAGTCAAGCATTTAAATTACTAATCCGTAAAGGAATATTTCCCTATGATTATATCGATTCTTTAGATAAATTAAATGAGACTACGCTACCCCCCATCGAATGTTTTTATAATAAATTAAAGAGTTCAGATATTTCTATAGAAGATTACGAACATGCAAAAAATATATGGCATACTTTTAAATGTAAAAATTTAGGAGATTTTTCTGATTTTTATATGAAAATAGATATTTTTTTATTATGTGATATCTTTGAACAATTTCGGGAGACAATGTACCTAAATTATGAGCTCGATTTGGCTTGGTATTATACTTTACCTGGATATACGTGGGATTGTATGTTGAAATATACGAGATGTAAACTAGATATTATTAAGGATGTAGATATGCTTATGTTTATTGAAGGAGGGATTAGGGGTGGAATAAGTCAATGCTCTAATCGATATTCGGAAGCTAATAATAAATATATGGATGAATATGATTCTTCCAGAGAGTCTATATATAACATATACTTTGACGTAAACAACCTTTACGGATGGTCAATGTCTCAAAATTTACCATATAAAAATTTTAAGTGGATGGATAATATTGAAAATTTTGATGTCACTACAATAGCTGATGATGCATCTATCGGATATATTTTAGAGGTAGATTTGGAGTATCCTAATCACCTTCATGATACACATAAAGATTTACCTTTTTGTGCGGAACATTTAAAACCTTCCGATATACAATCAGTATATCAACATAAAGCTTTACAACTCCCAAAATCAAAAATATCTAAATTAATGACAACATTATATAATAAATCAAAGTATATAATTCATTATCGTAATTTGAAACAGTGTTTAGAACATGGTTTGAAATTAATAAAACTTCATCGTGTGCTATCATTCGAACAATCTCCATGGTTAAAATCATACGTCGAGCTTAACACTAAATTACGATCTGCAGCTACTACAACATTCGAAAAGAATTTATTTAAACTGATGATTAACGCTGTATTTGGTAAAACAATGGAAAATATACGAAAACATAGAGTAGTAAAGTTAGTAACTCGATGGGAGGGAAGATACGGAGCGAAAAATTTAATTGCAAGTCCAAATTTTCACAACCGTACTATTTTCAATGAAAACCTTGTGGCTATAGAATTAACAAAGAGCGAACATGTTTTCAATAAACCTATATACGTGGGGATGGTAATCTTAGATATTTCAAAGGTATGTTTATACAATTTTCACTATTCATATATGCTTAAGAAATGTGCTGAAAATAATCATGTGAAGCTTCTATATACCGATACAGATAGTTTGATTTATCAGCTTAAGAATATAGATCCCTATCAAGATATTATAAAAAAAGATATTCATATGTTTGATACAAGCGATTATGCTCAGGATAATTCTTATAATATACCTCTAGTTAATAAAAAGATTCCAGGTCTAATGAAGGATGAGTTAAACGGTAAAATAATGTCACATTTTATAGGACTCAGATCAAAGATGTATACATATAAATATAGTGGAGAGGAGGGGTGTGTTAAAAAATCTAAGGGGGTTAAAAAGAATGTTATGAAAACTAAAATTGATTTTAATGATTATCTAGAATGCTTACGAAATAATGTTGAAAAAATGATATCACAAAGAACAATTCGCTCGTTTTCACATACAGTCTATAGTATAGAGCAAAATAAAATAGCTTTAAACGGTTTTGATGATAAAAGATATTTAATTAAAAATTCAACCGATACACTACCTCATGGACATTATCTATTGAAAGAATCGTAAAAAATACCAATTTACTTTTAAAATATTTTTATGAAAGAGAATCGAAAAATCTGGTATGTTTATACAATTTCTTATTAGAGTTCTTTAATTAATTTTTATTTTTTACTTATAGGGCAAATGGATAAGGAGGTTGATTTTCAATAATACTAATCGTTTCCACCCATCATCATCAGAAGTTCGCAAAAGAATTACAACGATCCCAATAATGGGGACACAATATTGCCGTTCATGTAGGATGATGTTTTGTTTCTGTAAATCATCTATAGAAACGCATACAGTTATCGATTATGATGATCTATTACTATGTAAGGAAACGTTAAAAGATAGTCCTCCTTCAAAATCAATTAAAGAAGAATAAAAAAAAAACTTCTTTTACCAAACAATATATATTTTATAATAATGTTCAGTGATATTATTTACATTAATTTTACAAACATAAAATGTATAACTCATTACAAACTGTTTTCTTATTATTAATTCAACATACTTATAATGTAAAAATAAAATAAAGATTAAAATACTATTAATTATTATCATATGAAATAAAAATACTATAAACCTTCAACATCCTTCAAAATGAGATAAGCTAACTGAAGTGAATGAAATTTGATAACGTTATAAGCTAATAAACAATGATATCATGCGAGGGCTGTTGGATAGTAGCACAGGAAAAATGATTACGATTGACCTTGACATTTTATTTTACTCAAGGAATGTTTACATCTAACGATTTATAATTATTATTAAAATCTTCTACAACATTGTTTTTATAATTAGAAATATATTCAAGCATACATTGATCTTGGATTGAATTAGTATTACAAAGATCTTTGATTATATCTATTATATCAATATCTGATTTTAGTTTATCATTTACACATTTTAATACATTAACATAATATTCATGAAAATTTAAACTTGAAAGATATTTTATTACATTTAAAATACGAGAATTTAAAAGAAGAATTTCTGATGTCTCATAATCCTCGAGTTCAAAAGCAATGTTATTTCTGGATATTGTTATGCTTCTAAAGTATTCCAAAATAGGAGCACAAGAAATTTTGGTACCCCAAATAGTAGTGTAGATATAGGATTCGTTCACTTCTCCAAAGTTCTCTTCAAACATACAACGAAGTGTTTCTATTAATTCCAACCATTCTTCTACATCAAAAGATAATATTAGATGATCATCATTAACTAGGTGAATTGATGGTTGAAAATTTCGAGCTGAACTCAAACCACAATTTATAGAAAAATCGGTAAACTGTAATTCATATTTATGATTATGTATCAATAAGGTTTCACATTGAATCTTCTCTTTATAATTTTCCACCATCCTATTAAAATGTATATTATAATTCGACGTATCCTCCTCCTCCTCATCAACACTACCCACTAACATTATTTTAAGAAGACTAAAGAGAATTTTAGATAATGTTGATTTTATATATTATAGAACATTTGATCGATCAATCCAGCTATTATGTGAATCATCGAATCCTAACCACTTTACATAATTTTTATTACCACGTCTTTTTAAAACTTTTTCAACCAGATAAACATCCGGATATTTAGCTATTTGTAATTCTTCTTTGTAAAAAGCGCCGCTTATAGATGTTCCTCTTAAATCTTCTAGGAGATATGTTACAGGATGTGTAATTTGTATTCTAACGATTTTAAATATTTCAGTTGTCCAATTTGGAATATATCCTTTTTCAAAAACATGTTTGGCTATACTTATTCTAACATAATCACCAATTTTAAATGTTCTAGGTGTAGTGGCTAATTTTATAAAATTATAAGATGATTTTAAAACTTGATCCTCGTTTTTCTTAGTAACATCGATAGGTTTCATTTTTATTGTAGAATGTGTAGTATTATTATATATAGATGTAATTTTAGATAATACATCGATCCATTTATGAGAGCCATTGAGAGTAAAATGTTTAAATAATTTTTCTTTTAAAGTTCGAATAACTCGTTCGGCCATAGATGCCTTCATCGAGCTAAACGTATTATAATGATTTATATCATATTTTTTCATTAGTTGATTAAAGGTTGTATTTAAGAATTCTTTTCCTTGATCGCTTTGCACGTTTCGAGGACAACGTACTCCCTCTACCAATATTGATTCGAATGCTCTTGCAACATCTAGAGCACTTTTTGTTTTAAGCGCTCTACACCACACATATTTTGAGAAGCAATCGATAACAACCAATATGAATCTAAATTTTTTATTTGATGATGAGAATCGACTCATCTCCATCAGATCTATCTGCCATAAATCATCCAATCCTTTAATTATGGTTCTACGTCTTTGAAAATTTTTGCGTATAGGTTTGTGAAGTTCTTTAACGATCTGAAGTTTTTCTTTACTAAAGAGATGATGATTCATGATGATGATGATGATGATTACTCGATGTATACTTTAGTAATTATCTCAAATATCAGACTATTATAATTTTCGTCTATCGCAGTAAAAGTGAAAATATCTCCTATTTTTAAAGTGCGTCCAATTAATTCTTTACCAGCACTATTACACTCCTTATTATTTAATAGAATTTTCGCAGCTGAACAACTAACATTAACAACTGTTCCTTCTCTAATTACTCGAAATTCGAATTTATCAGGAACATTGAATATTATGAAACGTCCAGCTTTATCGGTAGAGGTAGAGTAAATGTATGTATGAAGTAGATAACTATTTTTAATCTTATTAATTTCAACATCCACATAATGCTTATTCGAGACATCCCCAGCAACTTTAGGTTCTTTAACGTTACAAATTCTTAAATTTTCTGCATCAATATCACCATCGGCAGTATGTCTAATATTAGCACTATGGGCATCATAGCGTAATCTTCTCGATGAGAGAAGTGAAGTAGAAGACAATGATTGACCGAATTTATCGAGCGGCATCTTATAACTAATATAAAAATATAGAAAAGAGCTAATATATAACCGATGCTTCTCTTAATTCATTAATGATTGATATTATTTCATTATCATGCGATGTATTTCCAGCATCTTTAGATGCTATGAGTAAACGTAATCGGTCTACGAGCTCATTTACATCATCAAAATAAACATATTCGATGGGTTTAGAGTTATGTTGTAGTTGTAAGCTATTTTCTACACGAAAACCACCGCCACCACCTTTCTTCTTCTTTTTAGATGAATCCAAATTCTTCGTCTTCCTACTCTTCTTTTTAGATGAACTCAAATTTGGTTTAATTATATTTCTATACTTTAAAGTATTATTACCATTAATTTGTTCGAGAGCAGAATAATTTCTTCTGAATAAATTTGTTCTATACCCGATATCCATATATCGATCTATATCCTGTTTCGTATAACCGTGGGGTTGTTTTTTAAACAAAAGTTCATACAATCCCGATGTTCCTGTATATGTTTGAGGTATTTTTGTATTAGATATATCATCATACACGTATACAATAATATTAGATCCATTAAAATCTAATACGGAGTCTCCAATAGAAAATTTTCTTGTTTCCAAATTTTGATTTACACCAAAATTCATATCAAACGTATTTTCAGTATCATGAAGCTGTTCTTCTAGATACTTTCTAGGTAATGGTATCGTAAAATTGTTTGATAGATAGTCTCTATAGGCTTGCGATTTTGTAAGTTGCTGAAAATCTTTTCGAGTGGATTCATGAACATCATCATCATCGTAATCATCAGAGGCTATATCTTCATAAACATCATCGTCATCGTCGTCGTCGGTAGTAGCATTGAGATTTGTATTAGCTGTTTCTTTTTTTAGAAATTCTACTTGTTTTTGTGGGGAAGAAGAAGGCTTTACTTTTTCCAATGTATCGAAAACTAGCTTTCGTTTGACAACAGCTCGCTTCGGTGTAGTTATCGATGAGATGTCTTTTTCAAAAATATTAGGTTTGTTTCTAGCAACAACATCACTAATACTATTTAGAGGTTCCACTATAGGTTTAAATAATTTATTTAACGCACTATCTTCTTCAGATTTACCTAATTTAAGAGCTAGGTATTTTTTTCGAATACTTTTAGAAAGCTCATGAATTTGTTTTTTAACAGTTCCATCATGATGTGATATCATTTTGCTATGAGTTTATGTATAGGAAGACACTATTTATATACAAGTATTCCAATATGCTGGCGACCGCTATAGCGACCATAAGCGAGCGACCGACCGGTATTAGCAACCTTAAGCGAGCGAGCGACCGGTATTAGCGATCGTGACCGCTATTAGCGACCGCTATAGCGATCGTAAGCGAGCGATCGGTATTAGCGACCGCTATCGGTATTAGTGTTTGCTATCGGTGTTAGCGGTATATCTGTATTGATATAGCTATCGAAACCTCTACGATAACGACCTTGATTTAGAGGAAAATCTTTAACAATCACTATCGGTTCATAATTTTCTTTCCAACATTCTGCACATAGATTTTTAAATACATCGTATGATATATCGGGAGAAACATGTTCGTTATATACATGTTTTAAATTTGTTTCGTCCTGTTTAAAAAGCACTATTAAATTACTGTTATCACGAATTAATTGTTTTGGAATTTTCGAGTACGTTTGACATAAATAAGCAACATCGATACCTTTATGTCTACCCATAGAATAATATTCACGTATTTTATTCTGCTTATCGCACGCTATATCATCGAATATAAAAATAGAATTATCAAGAGCTTCGCTTTGTGCAATTATTTCATCATTATTTTTGAATGGAAAATATCCCACATCTTTTACGCCGTTTAAAACCGATTTTAATAACTCATACTTGTCTTGATATAGAGACTTTGAGTATACATAAATATTTTCAAATCTTGCTCCATTGGGATGAAATAGTAGACTTAATAAAGCATTCGTCTTGCCCGATCCACTCGGACCGCAAAAAATAGCTCTAAACGAATTTGGTAATAGATTACCATGTTTACTACACTTAACAATCGTGTCATTAAAAATATCTAAATTTAGTATAGGAAGCGGCTCCTGCTGTTTAGTACAATGCATCTTATGACAAACTAAGAAGTTATAAGGTGTATTACCCTAAATATAAAATGAAAAGATATAATATTTAGATATAATTTATTTTAACATTATTTACATTTATCTATTAACAACATCATAATATCGCATAAGCGTAAAACAGATATAAGAATTTTTTCCATATTCATAACATTACAACCACAATTTACACATTTTACAGAGGTATTGCTACTATCGCTTCCGGTATCATTATTAGTTGAGGTAATTGGTTCCATCCTATGTATGCGGTTGTATTTGTTATAAGTTGTAGATGTGGTTGTGTGATGCATCACACAACCACAAGTATCAGGACCTTCTGTTGCATTTGGATCCGACCAAGGACAATTAGGATAATGAGTCTTAGAGTTTCGAACTTGATTTACAGAATCTGCTCTATTATAAATATCACCCTTGTTATTATACCATTTTATAGAGGTATTGTTGATATCGCTTCCGGTATCATTATTAGATGAGATAATTGGTTTATTATTATAAATATCATCCATTTTACTATACCGTATATATTAATTTACGAATAACAACTAACTAAGAAATAAGAATACACCGTCTTTTATACTCTACCACTACTTAACCATCTAGATAAGATGATAATGATTTCAATAAAGAGTAGATTTTACTCATGATTTTAGTACTAGGACATATAATTTCAAACAAACTCCAACTAAAGGGTGATACACTAATTAGTTTATTTGTAAATTCATTATATTCATAAACCGTTTCGTTTATACTAAAAAATAAATTTCCGTTTATATATCTAAAGGCTTTCGTGACTGGTAGTGGTAGCCCCGGAAAAAGATTAGTAATGTAACCTTGATTTATAACATTAAGAGTGGACTCGCTAATTTCGAAGTATAATTCATCATCGTGAAAAACAAATATTCGTCCTGAATATGATTCGAAAGCTGCATTAATTTTATTTGTATTAGGCCACCCCATCTTTAATAAACTCGAATTAGTTATTTGTGTATTAGTTAAAGATGAAATAATAGCAATATTTTTTTTATCAAATACCCATATTTTATCATATTTACTTTGAAAGAAATGTGAAGACGATGTATATTGATGCTGATACGATGTAACTAAATCGTTTTGGATATAATTCTTATGTATAGGAAGCTTCCACATTAATTCATTATAATATATATATAAATAATGATCTCGAGTAATTAATATGTTATCAGGTTTAATAATTTTACATAAATCTGTATACTGCGTAGACGTAGGAATAATAGCTGTCGGTATTGTATGTGAAGACGGTTCCCCATATAAATCTTGAAGATTCTTTTTATCTGTTTCTGATAGTTTCACTATATGATTATCGACAGTATACGCATACATCATATCTTCTTCATTTCTAGTATGCTCTAGTCCTAAGTTATGACCTATTTCATGAACTAAAACATGAAATAAACTTATTTTATTATTATCTAACGGAATATCAGTATTCTCAATATAATAATTTTCCTCGACATCTAAATGTATTTCAACACATTGTCCTATGTTAGTAGGAAAGTCTGCATGAGCTAGAACTCCTCCAATCCCATCAAGGTTATTTGAACACATTTTAGTTCTCGAACAATGAGGATTATTTTCATGAACACCTTTTCTATATGAAATAGCAATATCAGTATTAAACGATGAATGATGAAATGATATGGTTGAAGCAGCCTGCCATAACCCGAATGCCTTTTTAACAACCATCGCTGTTTTTATTAAAATATCAGAATGTTTAGAGTAATCTGTATCGTTTGATGGAAAAACGTACCAATTCAATCTTCTTTTGTTCCATTTATAGAAAGTATTTTTTAAAGCACCTTTATCGGGAACATTGCAACGTCGTTTTTTCATAAAATTTATAAGTTCAGGTGTAAATATATTGTTTGTTTCAAGATTATAAAACTTTTGAAACGCTAATAAGGCATTATCCACCCCTGAATATGAATTAGCTGTAGAATTTAAAAAACCTGCTTGCTGTAAATACTCGATAGCGAGACGTCGATCTTCATAACATTTCACAAAATATAAAATTTCTAGCACTACTAATAACAATACCACCTTCCCCATCATGATCTTTTATGATACTAATAAACTTTAATGAAAGGATTGTTCTTTTATTTTAATGAATAATAGGAAAACATTCTTATCAATAATTTTTATTTTATATAAATATTACAATTCATCATCATCATCGTTCGGAAACACTCCTTATTGATAAAAGTATAACTAATCTTAGTGGTTAGATTATTCTACTTATTTAGATTCCTCTCTTCAAATCCTTTAAGATAACTTGCGTACTATTTCACTAAGTGGAAGATGTTCGATTATTGCATCATGAATAATAACACAATAGGCTTTAGTATTGGTAGGAAAGCTTGTTCGAGCTTCAATATCAATTTTGACATCAATCGTACTCGATTTTAAAGCATCAATTCTTCTAGAACAATCGATAACAAATAGAGCATGAGTTTTAAAAGTTACATAATCCAACAACGGTTGTTTTGGTAATGTATAATCATTTTTAAAACTCTGATAAAATTTTGTGTAATTACAATGTGCTTCAACATAATTATTTTTATTAAAATCAAGCCTCATACGTTCTATTGGATAATAATCGCCGTTTAAAGTAACACGTATATCAGATATATCGATATTATCAAAATTTGATGCATTTTTCTTTAAATCTCCTCTTCTAGCTTCTTGAAAGGATATAATAACATAGCGAGGACTCTCGAGAGCTGTACAGGTTTTCACCGACCAAATTTCTTTAGTTGCACCTATAGTTAATTGAGGTAATTCGTGATATTCCCATTTTCGAAATGGAATTATGATGGGTGTATCTTTTTTGATAGATTCCAATAAATTTAACTTTAATACATCGTTCGGTATCATAATGTCTACTCTTAGAATAATATTTTCAATTTTTATTTCAACCTTGAATGTATCGTCAGCTTTTTCTACTAAAAGAGCATCCACGTCATGTCTTGCTCTTACGAGACGAATCGTTTGTTTTCCGAAAAAAACATATTGATAATCATTAAAAATTCCTAATAAATGTTTTAAAGGAATACGTAAAACAAATGAATTATCATTCTTATTTATTATAGGATTAGATGGAAAATTCCATCCTGCTATATCCAAATGCTTAGAATCGGTAGTATTATAACACATGTATCCTTTTATCGTGCTTAAAATTCCCGGATCACGTACACTTTCAACTTCTTGTCCATTTAAATCATAAGTTATTGAATCAAAGAGAAAGGCTCCTGCATTATTTACTAGAGATACCTCACCAGTTCCTACGGTTTTTATTTTTCCTTCGATAATTAAGGCAGCATCGCTCATTAGAATCCACTGATCAGATTGATTTATCGATATTTCTATTACATCATTATTGTTGAATGATTTCACATAAGGTTGATATGTTCTTGTTTCAACTTTTTGAATTGTCTCATCATATTGAGGTTTTTGGAAAATGTTAAATATTTGACTTAACGACATCGTAATCCTATTGCTTCGAGAAACATACGATTTTCAGTATTTAGTCTTTTTGATAGGTCTATACCTCTAGCCTTGTAACTTATCTCCAATGGATGGTTAGTTGAGACTGAAGACCAAACTTTTTTATATGAGTTTTTATAGTTTTTTTGATTATTATTATTATTATTAAACACTAATCCCATTTTAATTTTTTTAATTCCAAACGAATTATAACGGTTTCTCCTCGAAAATTTATAGGTTTAAAGTTCTGATCTAAGATGGTTAGTGTAATATTCGTTATTTCCCGCTTATTGATTATAGGTAAATATATTAAATTTTGAGGTACTTCGTCTATGGCAAAGCCCGGATCCACTCCAATTGCAAATTCGTAGATCGTATGAGACGGTTTATTATCATAAAATGCTCCTGTGGTTATATTACAATTTATTTGAATTGTTCTAACTTTTATGATATCGACTGGAAGATCAGATAAGTGAATGGTATCCGGTTCTAATATACGATTAGAAAACCCCAAAATTGATCCAATGGTATGTCGATCGTAGGCAAAATTAATTAAGTACTTCTCGCTATAAATTTCACACTTTAACGTATTATGATTAGGTTTTAGAGAAAAGTATTTATCATAGTCTTCCTTTTTTACAGTTTTTGGAATTAATTGTTGTCGTAAATAATTTTCTATATCCAAAATTTCATAGGATCCAGTCGGTAATGTAATCGTTTCCTGTTTTTTCGTTTTCTTATCAGTATTATAATCAGTGTAATAAAATTTATTTTCACCACCTTCGTAAATATTCGGAATGCTATTATATGAATGAAAGCCTATCAGAGCTAATCCGTATTCAGCTTCAGGATCGATGGGTAGTGGATTTGTAAAATCGATAGATAATACGTGATTATTACTTTTTAATGTAAAAATATATGACATGCTAGGTGTTTTATGTACTACTAAGGATTTTCAAGATTTTACATGTTTATATATAACTTCCTATAGACAATAATTTCATAGTTTATTGTTTTTACATGTTCGATACAAGAATTTTAAACATAAATGACCACAGTTAATTTCATTATAATTTTGATAACTATCATTATTATATAAGATTTTAACCTTATTTCCTAAATATTTTACAAGTTCCCTGGGGGGCTTAAGCCCCCCAAAACTGTCGAAAAATGATACTGTATTGTTTCTTTTAACATACGCTACCCAATGAGTTCCAGGATTTTTATAAGAATCTAAATTAAGTATACCACATTCGTTAGGGTGTGGTGGATAGTTTTTTGGTAACGTATCACGCATAAAAATTCCTCTAAAATGTGGTATCCTTAATTTTTTTATATATTTAACTAAATCTTTATCATATAGTACTCTATTGGGTAGCGTTATTGGTAGTTTTTTGACTGCTTCTTTAAAAATAAACCATATCCTCCTTTAACATTTTTTCTAAGATATAATCCTGATCCTATTCTACCAATTTCCTCCATCGTCTTATTATGTCGTTTATCTTCTTCGAGTTTCTTTTTAGCATTTCTCGAATCGATCACTGTTTTTGCTACAGCACTTGCACCACCTACAAGAATTAAACGTAAAACAAAAATAAATTTTTTAGGAATCTTATTTACCTGATAATGATCCTATTGCTCCTAAAGCTGCTAGTATTGGCATTAATAAAGCGGGTAAAACTCCCCCCTTTTTAGATTCGAATGGTATAATTCTAGGAGTACGTATATTTCTACGACCTCCTGCTTTTTTAACAGCTACACGTGCCGCATTAAGTGCTATCATTGAAGCTTTTTTTAATGCAGTTGTATTATTTAAATCTAAATCTTCAACATGTTTTTTCTTTAAACTTCTCCTAACATGATCTAGAATACCACGTTTAAATGGAATCTTCTTCCTAGCTTTCATCCCCATTCCAAGTTTACGTTTCGTTTTCATAGCTGATGTAACGAACCAGGCTGCAGCTTTTTCACCAAACTTTACGTCTTTCGACTTTACTCTTTCCCACGCTTTATTTTCCAAAATATAATCAGCTTTATGTCTATCTTCTAAAGATTTATTTTTCGAATAGCTAATATCATGTATTTTGCAAGCACTATCGAGCGGATTCACCCCTGAATCACCTCTTTTTAAACGTTCTTCTAGGCGAGTACCTGGTCCACAGAATTGATATCCGGGTAGATGTAATTCGAAAGGTAGATTATTAATTAACGAATTTAATACACCACTACCTTGATGTTTGAATGTTAACATGAGAACTGATGGCAAATAAAGAGTAATTAGGTTATTTATAGTTTTTCAAATCTTATAATATATTTTTACCTTATACATCCGTGAAGATGACTATTTTGCTTAATTTTTAAAATAATCTTTTAAAAATTGAGCAAAATAGCTCACCTCCACTTTGGGGCAATGCGCTTTTTTGATTTTGTTCTTCAAATATCCATGATTGCCACAGTCTTCAACGTTTAGAGAATATTGTTGTAGTAGGGTGTCAAATTTTGGACACCCTAAATCCTCTAAGTTGAAAACTATGTTGGAATACCCCAACCTGGTAATATGATTCTTCTCATAATTACCGCCTTTATAGCACACAAGTCGATTCTCCAATTGTGTTTCCATACACAATCGCTGTATAATATCATCGACTTGTGTTCTATCCAGCTCGTTGGGGTAATCCCGACACAGCAATCCATGGATATTATTAGTTACAAAGCGTATAGTTCTCATGTCTCGCACATCCCTGGTACTTCCAACCTTAAAAATTAAAATATCGATTTTTAGTAACTTACAAAATGTATAATTTTATTTTTACCTTAAACATCTTTGATGATGCATATCCAGCGTCTACATCATAGATTCCGAGTTCTTTCAAACGAAATTCCCCATCGAATGAAAAACCATCGTAATCTATGATGTACTTGACTGATTTTATATTATTCATCTAAAAGATGTAAATTTATTAATAATATTAAAAAAATTTAATGTAATTAATTATAATTGAAGTATAGTAGATAATTCAAATTAATCAACTTACTCTGAAATATTTTTTATAGTTGATAGTATAGTTGATGGTTTATAGTCACTTCACTTAGATACAATAACACTCTACTTGATTTTCCTACTTATATAAGTTTTATTTACAGGAAGCAAATTGCAACTATCTGTTCTGTATGACCTAAAAAACAAGGTGTTTTTTCCTATTGCTAATTCCAGTCTTATTTATCATAAAACAGGAACTGATGATCTTGTTAAATGCATTATATCCGTTCAATATGATATAAATTACCACTATCTGTTCTATATGACCTAAAACAAGGTGTTTTTTCCTTTTCCAATGACCGCTATCATAGGGTAGGGTTATTAACACAATGTATTATATCCGTTCTATCTCATACAAATTACCACTATCTGTTCTATAATAAAACACAAGGTGATTTTCATATCACTAATTCCGGTCGCAATATCTCAATAGGAGATTATTTTAATACAATGTATTATTATTAACATTTTCAAAAAGGCATAGCGCCGACACAAAAAGGCATAGCGCCGACACGCGAAGAACGTACCCTCCAAGCGAAAACCCTCAAGCAAAGACCCGCGTCAACGAGGCACTTCCGGTCCATAATATCCTCCAAGCGCCGACACGCGAAGAACGTACCCTCCAAGCGAAAACCCTCAAGCAAAGACCCTGGCAGCTTATACCAGCCAAGCAAAGACCTCGGTCATCGAGCTTCACTCCTCTTAACACCACCCTTCAAGCCAAGACCCTCGCAGCTTATACCCGCCAAGCCATGACCTTGGTCATCGAACTTAATGTCATCCTCTTAACATACCCCTAATATCCTTCAAGAGAACACCCTAACCATCGAGCTTCAAGTCATCAAGTCTAACACCGCTTAACATCCCCTAATATCCTTCAAGAGAACACCCTGGCCATCGAACTTCACGTCTTCAAGAATAACACTTCGATAACAACCCCTAATACACTTCAAGCCAAGACACCCTTGGTCATCGAGCTTTACAAAACATAGCCATCGAGTTTGAACTTACTTCCTGTCTAGAACGCCACTTCCTGTCTAGAACCCGCTTTGTTCATCTACTGCTAAGGCTTGCCTGGTGCTGCCTTTCGTCCTCTTCCTTCTTCAGCATTATGGTCTGCACGGTGAGCTGAACAGCTCTCCACCTTTCCTCGGAGGCCAGCATGGAGGCAACGGCGTTCTGCGGAGTGAAAGGCCCCTCCTCTTCTAGGGCCGCTCGAAGTTCGGCCCATTCTGGGCATACAAAGATTGTGTGCTCCGCCGTATCGGGTGCTCCGTTGCAATACGTGCATGTGGGTGATGTTGCTTTCCCTATTCTTGCAAGGTAGTGGTTGAAGCACCCGTGCCCTGTTAGAGCCTGCGTGAGATGGTAGCAGAGCTCGCCATGCCTCCTCCGAGTCCAGTCCACCACATTGGGTATCAGGGTGCGAGTCCACTGTCCTGTGGCCGACTTCTCCCATCGGCTCTGCCATTGCGTCATCATGTTCTCTCTATTTGCTGCCCTCTGAGCAGCCGAGATGTAGTTGGCTGCTCTCTCCGCCACGAGTAAGTCTATTGGCGGGATTCCCGCAAGTACCATAACCGCGCTCTCGGATACGGTGCGGTAGGCGCAGCAAATTCTGAGGGCCATCTTCCTCTGGACCTTCAGAAGGGTGTTCCGATATCTGGCGACTCTCATCGCCGCCGACCATATGGGTGCTCCGTACAGGATTATGGAGTGAACGACCGACGACAGGACCCTACGTTTGGTGGTGTTCGGGCCCTGGATGTTCGGCATGAGTCTCGCCAAGGCGGTGCAGCTCTTCTCCGCCTTAGTCACCACTCTGTTGATGTGTGGTGCGAACGTCAGACTCTTGTCGATCGTCACTCCGAGGATCGTGATGCTCCTGCCCGGGATCAGCTGGTGTTGGCCCACCACAATAGTCGGCTGAGGGATCCTTCTTCTTCCGGTGACCATCAGAAGTTCGCATTTGTCGGGAACAAGTGCGAGGCCCTTTTCATCTATCCACCTTTGGATGGCCCGGATTGCTTCGTTTAGTTTACGTTCAAGCTCTTCGATGGTCTTCGCGACGACGATGATGGTGATGTCGTCAGCGAAGCCCATCAGTTCCACGCCTTCTGGCAGCTCGATTTCGAAGATGCCATCGTACATGGCGTTCCAGAGGGTCGGCCTCAGTACGGATCCTTGTGGGACCCCGCTGGTCACTTCCATCATGATGTTCAAAAGATCCTCTTCAACTAGCAGTGTCCTCGCAGTCAGGTAGCTCTTCAGAATGTTTAACAGACCCGGTGTTATGCCTTTCTTGGTTAGTGCTTCAATGATATGCTTCCATCCTGCGGAGTTGAATGCGTTTTTGATGTCGAGCGTGACCAGCGCCACCATCCTCCTTGTACGCCATGTACCCGCTCGAGCCTTCCTTGCCGTCTCTACGATATGCTTAAGGGCATCTATCGTAGACCTGCCTTTCCGGAAACCATATTGCCTCTCGTTTAGTGGCAGCTCCCCCTGTAGTCTGCGAAGTAGCAATTTCTCGTACAGCTTTGCCGTTGTGTTTAGCAGGCATATCGGTCTGTACGAGGAGGGGAGCTCGAGAGGCTTTTGGCCCTTCCTTAGTATCACCAGCTTGGCCTTCTTATAGATGTTCGGGAAGTCGCCAAGCTGGGCACATCTGTTAAGTACTCCTAGGATTTGTGTGGGGTGGATCTCGATGATTTTCTTGAGGGCTTCTGCGGGAATGCAGTCGGGTCCTGGTGCCTTCCCGTTACCCAGACTCTTGGCAGCCTCGCGAAGTTCTTCTATGGAGAATGGTTGAAATTCTCCGGCATGGCGCTCCCACTCTTGCGTGTGGTGAGTGGGGAAGAGGGTATCCAGTACAGTTCTAATCCTGTCTCCTGTCATGCCGGGAATAGGTTGTCTGCCGAGTCTGGATGAGACTATCTTATAGCCCACACCCCACACGTCCTCCTCCACTTGTTCGATGATTTTTTTCCAACACACCTTTTGGCTATCCTCAATCATCCGCGCCATCTTGTTCCTTTCCAACGAAAGTGTGGCTTGCAGCTCTTATCTTGTTTGTAAGTCGCTTCTTGCTACTCTATGGAGTCTCCTCCTGATCTTGTTACACATTGTTCTCTGTGCAGCAATCTCGCCGTTCCACCAGTAGGCCCCTTTTCGTTTGAAAGTTGTTTTCGGCGGCATGACCGCTTCGCAGATCTTTGCGAGGGCTTCGGCGAGCTGCTCCGGAGACTCCATTTCTTCTGAAAACACCTCTTCCGCCTTGGACGCCAACTTGGCGTCGTCCAGCTTCCGAAGGTTCCATCCTCGAATTTCTCTGGCCTCGGGGGTCGGCGAACGGATCTCGAAGGCCACGTATTTGTGGTCACTCGCCGTCTCCTCCTCCAGTACCCTCCAGTTAAGGATCTTTTGCTGGAGGCCTGGGGTGGCAAAAGTGATGTCGATAATCGACGAGGACCCTCCCCTGTTAAATTTGGGAGAGTTCGCCAGAGTTGATTACTTCTAGATCCGTCGCCGCCAGGTAACACTCTTAAACAACATTGTTTAGCGAAATCTTCTAAAAAAATTACTTAAGGCCAGGATACGTGGATCTAGCTTTAATTCACGAACGCGAGGTGGCTTATACGCTATGGTGTTTTAAATTTAATTAATTGGTAGGTAGACAACACTCTTGACAAATAGTCTGGTTGCTAACTTCCTAGTTAAAATAGTAAACTTACAGGAATCTACTTTTAAAACTTACAATGGTATAATTAGCTGATATAAGCTCCGCCTTTTAATATTCGAAAATTTCCCTCTCTGTTGTTGAAAAATTTTATTAATCGTAAGGGTGGGATTTTTGCACTTACCATCATTCATGCAAGAATATCTAATTTTTATTGTAATCTGGACATCGATCCCATCGATAGCATCGGTTGAAAACATCGATTTTTTCGTGATATCGATGTTATTGCCTATTAGTTTAAATCAAGGAAAAAACATGATAAAAAACTTAAAACGTGGCGTGGTTTACAAGAGAAGATATAATATGCTCATTAGTCATTACTCATTATTCAATATATCTGTTAAAATTTAAAATGGGAATTGGAAAGGTAAAATCTGGTTTACCACCGTCCACTGGTGTACTTTTATTTATATACCAAGAAAAGTATAGGCGCCGCACCGTCAATCGAGTTGCGACTTGCGATAGTGGTGATACTTGATATAGGTTCTTATGAATGGGTTTGTTATCTTCTTGCATTCTCGCGGTTTTATCTTTATTTCAGGCTACCACTCGACGCTGGCGGTGCACTAATATATTATAATTTATTATAATATAATGTAGAAAGAAAAAGTTCTGGATAAAATATATAGTGACTCGCATAAGTTCTCGGACACTCCTATGCTACCAATGTAAATTGAACATTTTGAAGCCGCTTTTTTTCATTCAAAAATCGATTTTACGGCAAAACTTTTTAAACATTTTTTGTTGCAAATGTCATTGCCTTCAATTTTGTTTATATGAATTTTTTTATTTTGTCGCGCCGTTTTTGACTGACAGCGGCTTAAGCAAGACTCTGTAAATCACAAAACCTATTGTCATCTATATCTCGGAAACGGTGTAAAATAACTAAAAAATTAAAAAGTATTTTTTCTTGTAAATTTTATTCTCTACATTTTTGTTCCTATACATTTTTCTATTTTATCGCACCGTTTCCAAGATATAGATGACAATAGTTTTTGTGTTTTACGGAGTCTTACTTAAGCCGCTGTCAGTCAAAAACGGCGCGACAAAATAAAAAAATTCATATAAACAAAATGGAAGGCAATGAATTTTGCTTTAAAATCGATTTTTATATGAAAAAAAGCGGCTTCAAAATGTCCAATTTACATTGTTAACATAGGATTGTCCGGATATTTTCGTTACTCACTGTACGTACAGATGTCACAACGAAAATAGTCAAAATGGATTCAGGGAAAATCAAAACGGATATTTACGTCAAAATCTGGAAACCAAAAAAAAATTGGGATTACAATACTTCCTTGTTTACAAAATATATACAGTGGCTCAATAAATTATTCGTACACCAAAGAAAACGTACAGGGTGGCTCAATTTCGATCCTTCTTATGGGGAAATCGGTAACTATAGGAGATATCGAAAAATGGATGGCGCATCCTCGATCTCTTTTTTTGAGAAAAGTTTAATGGTGTAAACCCGAATTCGGTATCTTTTTTCGTTTTCGAGTTATGGCCAAAAGTTCACTTTTTCGACTTTTCGTTAAATGTCGATATCTCGGTTGATTGTAAAGTTATAGACATATAGCCATAACTCGAAAACGAAAAGAGATATCGAATTCGGGTTTACACCATTAAACTTTTCTCAAAAAAAGAGATCGAGGATGCGCCATCCATTTTTCGATATCTCCTATAGTTACCGATTTCCCCATAAGAAGGATCGAAATTGAGCCACCCTGTACATACTCTTGCTAAATTTCGTAGTAATAATACCTCAACTATTAAAAAAAAAAATTTATTTAGATAAATAGTACTACTAGAATTCATATTAGCCAAAATTTAATAAAAAAACTATTCATAATAAACTTTAAAACTAATGAAAACAGAATAATAACAAATATTAATGACAATAAATTATTCGTACACCTTGAAGAAAAACACATTTTCTTTTTTTTATTTCATAATTAATACTTTGTGGGGTATCCTCTTGGATTTATTAGGGGTTGTAATAGTATTGGTATAGATTTGACTAACTTTTGGATAGTTGATTCGGCAATTTTGGCCCATTCTTCCAATAATACTGTTTCCAATAATACCAATTTTTGCCACAAATTTTCAATGGGGTTCAGGTCAGGTGATTGGGGAGGTGTACGAAATTATTTTGGGACATGATATAACAACCATTCCTTTACAATATAAGCTGTGTGTTTGAGGTTGTGATCATGCTGGAAGTAATATTTGTCTTATAAACCCAATTTATCGATAATAGCTTGTAAATTACTTGTAAATTACAAATTAGTATGTTGAAATATTAGAATTTGTCCATTATATTATCAATAAATTGTAGTTTGCCAACCCCATTTGCAGCCATGGACCCCGAAATTGACATAGTTAATATTTTATAAAGTCAAGTATTTTATACTTTATACTCTTTGCTTAGTTCTGTGTTGACTTTCTCTACACTATTTGGCTTCCATCGGAATCGCGAAGGTTTAAGTTTACTTTCGTTGCTAAATATTACCTTTTTTCAGAAATCTGGACCTTTATTTTTATGTTTTTCTGTAAATTCAAATCTTTCAAATCTGTTTATTTTAAATAAAAACGGTTTTTACGAGCCACTAGGCCTTTATAGCAATTTTCTCGTAAAATTTTGAGAACAGTTTCGGTACTAATTGATTTATTAATTGTTTTAGAAACCTCAGCTGGCAATTAGGGTTCACTAATTTTTGCGTTACATTGAATTTGTCGCACAATAAAGTTTTTAGTTTTTGGTAGTAGCACACGCTTTCTTCCTCGCCCTGCCTTATTTACGAAATTACCCTCATTTTTTAACTTGTTTATTATCAATTGTATTGTCGAATGTGTTCTACCACAATATTTGTAACTTTTCTCAAATATTTGCATTGACACACTAATTTAAGCACTAATCTTATTTCATCCATTTTATTTTCGCGTTTCTTACCACCCATTGCCACGAAACATATAAAATCAACTCTTAATGTACTTGATTTTGGTTTGGTTTAATGTTACCAAAGTTGCAAATTAGCAAAATGCAAAACTGCATCATTTTACGTGATCAAATTCGGGTTATTAATGTACATTTTGCTTAGTGTACGAATAATTTATTGACGCAATTTAGTCTTACTACTTTGTTTTTCTTGGTTTTACAATTACATATCAAGTTTTTTTTTTCTTTTTCTTGCTGTTGTTAATTTTAATGTATCACTGCTTATAATAAAAGTGAAATAAAAAATAATTAACGAGTCACTATTACATATGTAATTGTAAATTCTATAAAAATTTCTAAGGTGTACGAATAATTTATTGAGCCACTTAAATATTAAAAATAAAAATAATAGACTCAGTGGCGTATTTAACAATTACGTGTAGGGAGGGGGGCTGAAATCGAAGAGTAAAATCACAACATTTAAAACTCAATCAAAGCGAGTCGCCTGGCATACAGCGCCGCAGGCAATTTTTTTAAATTTTCATATACAATATCCCAAGTGCATTCAAATTGTCTACTAATTTGAAATAGATTTACAAAATTATAATTTGAATTACTCCTGAAAGCACAATTTTATTTCAAGTTTACATACAAAAATAATTTGTTGTAACTCACCGCCACAATCTAGTTAAGCAGCCGTGGGCGTGAGGTCTAATGCTGCAGTCTTTTTCGGAACAGAAATATGCGATTGTTCAGAAGTGTACTGAAGGGTTTTACTCAAAGGCGTTACTACATTATATAATATTTGACAAATATTTCGCTAAACATGAATCTTACATCCTGAATTTAAATTTTGCGTCATTTCAAATTTTGCGCCCCTGAAATTTTGCGCCACAAGTCCGGGCTTGATGGGTTTTTGCAATAATACGGCACTGGTTTTACTCCTCTGTTAGCAAAATATAATTCAATACGGAAGAAAATATTATTATAAATTCGAATATTTTTATAATAATATTATATTTATTTTGTTTTGATTGTAGAACATTATATTCATTTTTTACCCACACTTACAGTTGTACAAAAAAGTCTACATACACCATGAAAATTAACTATATTGAGCTTTTCATCAATAGGTAATTAAATTGTAATAATTGTAATTAGTCCCCACGGCACAAGTTATAAAATTAATAAATAAAAATAGCAATTTTATTATAAATAATATAAAAAACACAAAAAAACTAAAAATTACATGTCAAGAAAGTCTACATACACTTTCGTAAAAGTTTTTCTATATTAATAATTAGTAACGAGTGGGACCGCCTTTTGCATCCTTAATCGCCTTGAGGCGGTTTGGCATTGATTGTACCAAATTTAAAGTAGTTGAGGATGGTATTTTCATCCATTCCTCCTGAAGCACCCTCTGTAAATCTAATTTGTTCTTTATTTTGTGTTGTCTAACCCGACGATCCAAAAAATCCCAGAGATTCTCAATAGGATTGATATCCGGAGACTGGGGAGGTGAATGCAACTGATTGGGTACGTGGTACAGTAACCACTCCTTCACAACCCTCGCGGTATGCTTAGGATCTTGATCTTGTTGAAAGATCCAACGTGATGACAACCCCATTTTCTCAACAGATTGCTTTAAATTACTTTGCAATATATTCAGATAAGCATAACGATCCATGGTGGTTTCAATAAATACTAGATTACCAACCCCAGCTCCGGACATGCAACTCCAAACCATCACGCAACCACCACCGTGTTTTACTGTGGGTATTAAATTTACAGGATTCAGCTCGGTATTCTTTTTTCGCCATACTTTCTGCTTTCCATCATAACCAAATATATTAAACTTACTCTCGTCACTAAATACCACACATTTCCAAAAGTCGGTATCCATATTTTCGTACTTTTTTGCAAAATCTAAACGTTTCTGTCTATTCACTTCACTAATGTATGGTTTTTTTCTTGGTATTCGGCTGTGATATCCACTTTTCCGCAACACATTTCGTATGGTTTCTGGGTGGACCTTTATTTTTACAGCCCTTTCCACCATTTCCGCTAATTCTATGGCTGTTGTTTTCGGTTGATTTTGAATTGATTTTAAAATGCAACGTTCATCATGTTGGTTCAACAGCTTAGGACGTCCACTTCTAGGTTTATTTTCGGTTGTATTTCGTTGATTAAAGTTTTTTATAATTGTTTGAACTGTCGCACGAGATTTTCCAACAATTTTTGAAATAGTTCCATAACCGGTCAGGTACAACTCGGCGCCGCCGATTCGGCGCAGCCAACTCGGCGCCGCCAACTCGGCGCCAGACCAACTCGGCGCCAGGCCAACTCGGCGCCAAGACAACTCGGCGCCAGCTAACTCGGCGCCAGGACAACTCGGCGCCAAGTAAATAATAAAATTTTTTAATAAAATGTTTGTTAAATCGTTATTGTTATAACGATTTCACATTCAGGGTCGTTCGTAGAGACCGGATTTTAAGCATTTTTGCTTATTGTCAATTTTAAAAGCAGCTCTTTGAAATTTGAGATGTGGACGAATTACATAAAAAGATATATTTTTACGTATAGTTTTTCATGCTTATTTTGCTTTTTTTGCGATTTCTTGCTTATTTGCTTATACCTGAACTTATTTTCTACTTTTGTGCTTATTTTGAACTTATTTTCTAATTTTAAATTGAACTGACTTAAATTAATTTTTAAATTAATCAAAAATAAATTTTTGATACATAGTTATCCCTAAATTATCAGTCAGTGGCGTAGCCAGTTAGCCCCCTCCACCCCGAAATTATTAATTTGAAATGATACATTTATACATCTTGTGTAATAAACCCTTTGTCAGGCTTTTTAAAAGTATTTTTTTTAAATAGTTGCCATGGCGACAATTAGCTTTCGGTACCTGTATCAAAAAAAATTTCCAAATCAACTTTAGAACTAGCCCCCCATCTACCCAAGCACTACCCTTCTTCCGAAATCGAAAATTTTGTATTGCTAATGATTTACGTCCTAAACGTATACGTCCTCGACATATTTGAAAAGCAAATCTGGCTTCGCCAGTGGATATAGACGTAAATGGGTTTTTTGAAAATGATGGCGGAGAGTCCTCGTTGTGTCAAGTACTCTTTAATGAGGTCGAGATACATCTAACATGTAGATTTCTTTTTAGCAGAACCTCTTAATTAAAAAAATATTAATTAATTAATAATTAATATAAAAAATATTAATTATAAAAATAATGTATCGTAGTTAAATAAAATATCGTTTTCTAACCTAAGCTTAATCGGCGCCGAGTTAGCCGGCGCCGAGTTAGCAGCGCCGAGTTGGACGGCGCCGAGTTGGCGGCGCCGAGTTGTCCCATCCCGTTCCACAACTGTTACCTTCTTTTTTTAATTTCACCACCAGATTTCGAAGCTCCACCGGGATTTCTTTCCTTTTCGTCACAACCTTACAATTTATTTTGTCGTTATCCATTTATAATTATTTATGCGATGATTATACCTGTATAGAAAAAGTAAGACTGCGGAAAATACGCCACTACGATAAACATTGCTGACTTTGCAAGTGATAAAGAATGTGTGTATGTAGACTTTCTTGACATACAATTTTTTCACTTTTTTGTATTTGTTATGTTATTTATAATAAAATTGCTATTTTTTATTTATTATTTTTCTTACTTATGCCGTGTGCACTAATTCCAATTATTACAATTTAATTACTTATTGATAAAAAGCTCAATCTAGTTAATTTTCATGGTGTATGTAGACTTTTTTGTACAACTGTATGTATATTGTATGCTTTTTTAAACGAATTAACATTATGCGAATTATATTACTTATTTATTTAATAAAATGTTTTTGTATTCATCTGAAAAATAAAAAAATATAAAAACATAGCCACGGCATGATTTGAAACAAAGTGCAAATCCCCACCATAAAATATTATTGTGTTTATAAGATGCACGGGAGAAAGTTTTATTTTTAAATTATTTCATGCATTGTAGTAACTCAAAATATATATGAGTTACAAATTATTATTTCTATTTGTTTGGGCGACTGTAAAAAATAGGCAACTGTAAATTTGCTTTAAATTGTACACAACACAACATACCCATCTCTGTGATAATGACTGAACTATAAATGATTAATTTAATCTCAAATTATTCCCGCCTGATTTGAATTGTACAATTCTTTGGAATTACATTTATAATGTGTTATAGATAAAATAAATTTTCAAAAAATGTCTTTATGAATTCTTTTAGACGTGTACATTATTTATATAAGTAGAATATTATTAATTGATAATTGCAAATATGGTATTTAAACACAATGAATTCTAAATTACACAAATTGCAAAAAAAAATTGTTTGATGACAGTCCTTAATTTATGGTTAATATTATTTCCAAATTTGAAGAAAATCAAATCAGCCGTTTTAGAATGCAATCTGTATATACTATTTTTTTTACACCCGGCCAATTTTTTTTTATTTTTTATTGATAATTCTTTGTTAGTAATTATTTTCTCTAATTTTAATTTTCGTTAAAAAAATTGCAAATATGGTATTTAAACACAATGAATTCTAAATTACACAAATTTCAAAAAAAAAAAGTTTGATGGCAGACCTTATTTTATCGTTAATATTATTCCAAAATTTGAAGAAAATCTATTCAGCCGTTTTTGAATGCAACTTGTATATACAAGAGCGCATCGCAAAATCCTAGCCTTAAATCGTTCATATCATGGAAATAATTAGAGCGCGTATAATTCATCAGTAATCCAGGCGTTTTAGCTATAAAATTGACCTCTGTGCTAAATTCGTGCCCTACGAAAAAAAATTTTTTTATTGTGTTTATTTGGAGGTCTTGAATATCACTTGGTAGTTACGCCACGATACACCTGGAGGAAGTCGAGAAAATCGCGTCCAAAGGTCGCGGAAACGACAGATTCGGGATTAACTCAGTATTTATGGCCCAAATGGGAACAACACCTATTATAAAAGTTGTACGTCTGTAAATTCTCTACCTTAATGATCTTATAAATTTTTTTCTTACGTCTAACGGTTTTGGAGATACGACGCGGACTAAGTTAAAAATGCATTTATGTCTAACTCAAGTGTTCAAAATGTTTGGGAAACGTTCGGATTTACACTCTGCGGCATATTTGTTCATGCAAGAAAATTGCTTATTGGACGAACTGATCTGTAATGGAATGAAGATTATTCTAGCAAATATTCGGTGCTCCCAAAACGGAAACTTCCATAGACAATTACCGATATTTAACATTTGTCAAATCTACAAAACTTTCAACGGCTGTGAAATTATCATCACTTCCTACAACTAACATCTCAACAGCATTTGTGTAGACTATATTATCAAGTTAACATGGTTGGGAAAAAACATTGATCCTGAGTAGTGCGGCTGGACTAGGAAGAATGATATTTTGCAGCCAATACCAACGCATTTATCGCCAGCACCAGACATATTGTTAAATTCAATGTTTTGCAACTGTACGAAGGGTTGCGCATGAAAATGTAGCTGTAAGAAAGTAGGACTGAATTGCTCAATCCTATAATTCCTATAATCCTATAATATATCCTATAATAATTGCTGACAAAATAGACGACGTAGGTCAAACGTATCAGAATGAAAGTAATAACAATAATTTGTCATTAGACGACAACTTTTCAGATACCGAAGGAGTTGAAAATATTGACTAATTTAAAATCCATGTCCAAACCATGTAAAAAACAACGCGACAAAGCGTTCTACCTCCTAGGAAGGTGCGGAAATGAATGCATTTTTTGACTTATGCAATGCAAATATTGTAAATAAAATATATAAGACATTCTGGTATAGAATAAAGATCACCGAGTTTTATAACAGCAATACTTAATTTTTATTATGAGAAATATGCCAAAGCGGTTTGGCGGAACTATATATATTTTTCACTTAGACTTAGATGGATGAAAATGGTTCTCATTTTCAGAGTCAGGATGCTAAATACCTAGAGAAAAGCTAATTATCCTTCCGGAAAAAAATCTTTGTCGGTATGTGAAATTCTTAAAGAATGGTGCAATCAAAATCCTTGCTTAAGTAATTCTTAAACTTGAAGTACTGCTTAATTTCGTAGGTGCAAACGGGCATAACTGCATTCTCGATATCTTCAACAGTGTATAAAGGTTCACCCTTCTTTTTGATATAATTTCGCGGCATAACAAATTTGAAACTTAAAAAAAAAAATTTGCTTTACAAATTTTTCTATTAAAAGTAATGCGTTTACGTTTATCCCAATTTGATGTTTATATTTCCCCGTTAAATTAAATTTTATCGGGAAAATGTAAACGCCAATGTTTTACAAATATTTGTAAGTAAATTTTTAAAATTCGCACATAACTTATTTTTTTTATGCATTACTGACAATAGCTAACGTTAAATGTTTTCTTACCTTGTAAAGATTTTATTGAATACCTAATTAATATTTCAACGGCTTCCAAAATAGGAAAACGATAAAAACACAGCCTTTCACAAAAATTTATTACTTCAAACTATTAAACAAAATCTGTTAGCGTTGCTAAACGATGCAGCATTCGTCGATGTATCCCATCAACAGAAACCCGCCATAATTCAAATAATCTAAGTTGGATTTTTGATTTATTGAGGCGTTTACATTTACCCCACTTGACCCTACTACTTAAAAATTTTGTTATAAATTTTAATTTTAAATAAAGTAAGTTAAAATTTTATTATATAGTATTTAGTAGATTAACTCTAGCTAGAAACTGGCGATGAACAAAGCAGACGACATAAGATATAAGGGGGGAGGACAGCAAATGCTCATAAGTCTTTAGTCTTTGGGTTAAAATATCTAGTTGCATATTGCATATTTACAAAGTTATATACTTTGGGAAAAAATCCGAAAAAAAGCGAAATTTTCGATTTTTCCTGCAGCTAATATGCTATTTTGAGCAAGAGGAAAACTATATTTTTATTATATAATATATTATTTGCAAGCAAACCCTGAAAAAGTCTAATCTACTTACTATACGTTACAGCAATTAATACCTATATCTAACTCTCCAGGACTATTATTCATTTTACACCATTTAAAAACGAGCAAGTTATATTCTGTCATACCTGTTTTCGAATGTTTCTGGCAATAAATGCAAGATTACATTCTTCTTCGCTTCTATGATGTATGGCGGAATGGAATCTATTTTGTTTTCATCTTTACTATCCATACTTCTAGTAAATTTTATTATGTTATAAATTCCCGACTTGACGTTTAAGAGAATATTTATACTAAAACAAAATAGATCGCTAAATTTTCTTAGAAACAGTGCAGCAAAGCTAATATGATGAAATAGAAATTAACCACACAATTATTAATTATTGAATACTGGGTTACTTCCATTGAAAATGCCAGAAGTTAAAAATTGATGTGCTTCAACTCCGATTTCCGTTATGCAGTACTTTCTGTTAAGAAATTTTCTGTTACCTCAACTTCTAACGAGATTTTCTTTACTTGTGCTTGCTCCTTCATCATCGCTATGTCAGTCTTGCTAGCTACTTGTAATGATCAAATTGTGTTAGGCAAATTAAATTTTGAAACTTGTTTAAAAAGTTTAAAATTATAATTCACAATATTATTTTCAATAGCGTTTATTTGGTTGCATACAATTAAATTTATTTAAATTTGACAAGATAACTGCAAGGTGTTGCAGAAAATTATCTATTTGCATAAATTCTAACTTAGTAAAATTTTCAATAGATGTAATTAGCTGGAAATGTCTTCATTTAAGTTTTTGACGGATGTCAGCTTGAGACCTTAAATTTTGCTGCGAAAGGAGATGGAGATTTTCGTTACACAAGGTCTCTGTCTCACTTCTGTACCTTCCGTCCGGAGATGGAGATTTTCGTTACACAAGGTCTCTATCTCGCTACTGTACCTTCCGTCCGGAGATGGAGATTTTCGTTACACAAGGTCTGTGTCTCACTACTGTACCTTCCGTCCGGGGGTAGAGATTTTCGTTATACAAGGTCTTTATCTCGCCCCATACCGTCCGTCCGGAGGTAGAGATTTTCGTTATCAAGGTATCTGTCTCGCTACTATATCATCCTGTAATCGTTAGTTTTCGTTATAGAAGGCTACCGAAGTTCCTGTAATTTCATCATATCATCATCCAGTCGTTTACGGTTACTAAACGATCCCCGAATCCTGTTATCGTAAGCTTTCGGTATACAAGGCTGACGGAAATCCTTACGTAACTACCTGTAACATCCAAACGACATCCGTTTCCGATAATATAAAATTACTTCAGTTCCAGTAATCCAGAAGGTGGCAGAAGCTCAGTAGTTTCAGAAGCTGCGATCCTACCGATGCGTCTCAAGGTTAAACCAGTAAGGAACATAGTAAATAGTAATTGTGTGAAATCAGAAACCTAAATCCCGCATCAAACATCCTATCTCTTTTTGATCACCAGATTCCGTTCCTGCCGTAATTTCTCATCAGGGGAGAAATATATTCCGTAGAAATTTGGCATCAAGTTAGGTAGACGTTTATGTTGATGAAGGTAATTTCCAGTTACAAGAGAATTTCAATTTTTTCTGAAAACAGTAGTTATTCAGTAGATTTTGACCAGGTAGTTAAAAGTAGCAGTCACTCGCTACTATTGTTAAATTATCAGAAGCTGGGTAGAAATAAGTAATCATTGCGCAGCCGGTATTATTTTGCAAGCCGCTTAACTTAGTAATAATTGAATTAGTTACTAGGGGACATAGCCGTACCAGAAATTTTTCTTTCGAGGTACAGTTTAACTTTTATAGGTCATATTGTTTTGATAAATGTTTTGATAAAGTTAAGTTGTAAATAGTGTAGTTTAGAATTAATCATAACTTTGTTTGTATAAAGTAGTCATTCAATATATAAAGATTTTCATCTGAACCTTTTTTTTTTGAGTACGTGGGGAGTGGGGAAATCTTCCTCGGACATTAAAATGTCGTCAGAAGACACCACTGTGTGGTAGTGTGGGGTTGGAGTCCGCTCACTAGCGTTCCGACTCACTAAAACCCCACTCCTTTTGGACTGAGAGGCGTGGTATCGCAAGCATTTCTTCATCGCCTCCCAGGTTTCACGCATATGATGTTGGCTAGTTTGCCACTTGTCGATCTTGGGATTGCCTGTCCCGTTCTTCCTGTTCTTTAGAGCTCATGATGCTCGTTATCATTGTGCACACAAACTCCCAGTTTTGCTCTGATTCCAGCATAGTAGGGACCAGGTTTTCGAGGTTAAGTCGCTTGCCAAACGCTCTGGCTGCTTCAGATCTCTGGTCTTCCCATTTGCTGCAGTGGAATAGTGTATGCGCGACATCGTCTTCGTCTTTACAGTAGAAGCAAATGCTACTGTCCTTCTTTCCGATCATGTTGAGGTAGGAGCAGAAACATCCATGTCCAGATAGGGCCTGTGTGAGGTGGTACGTCATCTCTCCGTGGTTTCGCGTAGTCCACGCAAGTATATCTGGGATGAGTCTTCGCGTCCACGAACCCGTTTCCGCTTCGGTCCATCTGCTTTGCCATTCAGTCATCATGTTCAGTCGGTTTTGTATTCTGCCCGTGGGTCCGGAATTGTAGTTAGCGCTTCTCTCCGCCGCCATCAGATCTATGGGGGGTAAGCCGGCCAGAACCAGTACTGCGCTCTCTGATATCGTACTGTAGGCGCGGCAGACTCTTATAGCCGCTCTCCTTTGCACTCGAGCTATGGTGAGTCTAAATTTCTCCGTTTGCATGGCTTTTACCCATATCGGAGCACCGTACAAAACAATGGAGTGCAACACCGATGCTAACACCTTCCTCTTTATCGACCTTGGACCACCCATGTTAGGCATTAATCTCGAGAGTGCCGAGCAGCATCTATTAGCCTTGTCCGCTACCGCTGTGAGGTGTGGCGAAAAACAGAGCCTGTGGTCGATGATGATCCCAAGGATCTTGACTTCTTTCTTGGGTTCGATGGTATGAGCGCCCATTTTGAAATTAATTTTCTTGATTTTTCGCCTTCCCGTCAGTAGGGCTGCCACTGTCTTGTGGGGGACCAGCTGTAGATTCATGCTCCTGGCCCATGCCAATATGAGCGTTATGGCTTCGTTTACGGCCGAAACCAAGTCTTCCTCTGCCTTTGCCGCCGCCAGCATTGTGAGGTCGTCAGCGAACCCGATAAGCTCTACGCCCTCCGGCAGGAGGATGCGCAGGACTCCGTCATACAATATGTTCCACAGCAATGGTCCGAGTACCGACCCCTGTGGAACGCCGCTTGTCATTTCTCTGCGGCAGGAGTACATCTCCTCCTCCACCAGCGGCTCTCGCTCGCTGAGGTAGCTCTTGATTATTGCTACCAAGGTCTTGTTCACTCCTCTCTTTTCAATTGAAAGCATTTTGAACGTCAAAAGTGATTACCGCCACTATCTTTCTAGTCCTCCATGTTCCACCTCTGGCTCTGGCTGCGCTCTCGACGATTCTTTTCACTGCATCTACAGTCGATCTCTGTTTGCGGAAGCCGTATTGCTTGTCGCTGAGGTCTCCCGTCCTTTGTATTTCGTCGACCAATCTTTGCAGTATGAGACGCTCGTACAGCTTGCCCATGTTGTCCAAAAGGCATATTGGCCTGTACGAGCTGGGCACGTCGAGTGGTTTGTCTCCTTTTCTAACCAACACGAGATTCGCCCGCTTCCAAATCCTCGGAAACTCTCCGAGTTTGGCGTATCTATTAATGACCCCCAGTAGTGCTTCGGGTTGCTCATCTGCCATGATTTTAATTATTTTAATTCTCCATCGTAAACGACTGGAAGGGGATTTGTGCTTCCTCTCTATTCCACTCTATCTTGTCGTGGGCGGGGAATAGGGTATTCAGGATATTCTTTATTCTTTCTGGTGTTAGTCCCGGAATTTGGCCGGAACGAAGTTTTTTGGCCACTATTCGGTATCCAAGCCCCCAGACATCGGTCTCGACAGCTTTGAGAACCCCAGCTATCCTCCTGGCTCCTGCGGATGAGTGCTACCATCTCCCTTCTAGCGATTTTGTGCGCTTCGTGGAACAGTTCTGCCTCGTTGAGCTGATTTCTGCCGCGCTTTCGCTTGGACAGTCTGGCCAGGTCCTTACTTTTCTTTCTTGCCGCGGCTATTGCATCATTCCACCAATAAACGCCTTTACGTGTTGGATGTGTTTTTCTGGGAATGGAGGCATCGCAAGTAGCCGTCAGTCTTGCATTCAGATCTTCAGCAGTTTGGACTGCGTGCCATGGAATTTGTGAGATATATTGCTTTGCCTTCTCGATGTTCATTTTGTTCGTATTCCAGCCCCTTATGCGTTTTTGGGGGTGACTTTGAGTTTGAATTGCCAGCCTGATATATTTGTGGTCGCTGCCGGTTTCGTCGTCGAGAACTTCCCATTCGCCAATCTTGTTTAGGAGGCCGGGAGTCGCAAAGGTTATATCCACCACTGACTCGCGGGCCCCTCTTTGAAACGTCAGTTTAGTCCCCACATTGCACGCCGTCATGTCCAACGAAGCAACGGCTTCAGATAATATGTCGCCTCGGGCATCTTGGGTGGCAGAGCCCCACTCGGGGGACTTAGCATTGAAATCTCCCCCCATGACAGTAGGAAGGGAGTTGCCGCGCACGTCATCCGTTAATTCGTCTACTGCATCTTGAAATTGACGCAGTGTCGTGTTCGGGGAGAAGTAGCAACTATAATACAGCACACCGCGCCATCTTACCCACACGTAGGATTCGCCGCTGCCACTGTCAGCAACCTCACGCGGGTCTGCCACCCAGATAGCGGTCCCTCCGCTAGTGTTTCGGAGTTTCATCTGAACCTGCATGTTATTAACACTACCCCCCCCCCCCGTTTAGTATTCGACTTATTCGAATTGGCGCCCGAGTACCGTCCAGTAAGTGAGGAGTATTTTCGACAATTTAAGTCCACCCCCTGGCCTGGCTTCCGGAGCTAATATTAACCCTTTATTTAGAAGGGTCAAATTAGTGGTGCTACATACTGATTCTTCAACATAGCTCTCAGCTACAGACGACGAGCGCCAACTTCCGTGTTTTTTTAGCATCAAAATATTTGCAGAGATATTAGCCAACAACGTCGCTGATGTTTGGCGAAAGCTCTGCCCAGCATATAAATATGAGCATCTTTCAATATTAGGATACCCCGCCACGAGCCTGGGTATCTTTGACAGTGTGTTGATACCCACGAGTTGAACTGAACATTTGTTATTGCGGTAACACAAGAAGAACCTCCCTGCGCCAACAGATGCTATGCGTAGCGCTCAATATTTTTGGTAGATTTCGGTAGATGCCAGTAACAACAAAGGAGCAAGGCGTGTAATTTTTAGTGTTTGGAATATTTACAATTAGTATGGATCCCTTGTCTTCAATATCTGTGGTTTTCAGACTTACACGCTTGTTGCATCTACAAGCACCCATGATAAACCCCATTACGACTGCTATCTTCATCAGCAAAAATCTCTCTTCGGGAACTTCATTTATGAATTTTTCTATGTCGTTTTGCTTTAACGTTTTTGCTTTTTTTGATTAGTAACCTTTTGATTTACTTTTTAAAACTGCAAATAAACAAATATATCACTGGAAACTGGCTGAAAGCCACGCCGCTGTGTAAAACAGCCGCGTCTTTGACGCATAAATCTGCAACCTCGTTTCCACCGATTCCGCAATGCGCTTTCATCCATGCAAACTTGACCATCGTATGCTTCTTTATTTCAAGAAGGTAACGATGGATGGAACTGACCGATGATATATACTACAATTCCTGTTACGGATCGAAGCAAACGCCGAAAGGCAGTCGGAGAAAATATATACTGAATGTAGTCTCCTGGGGGAGATCCAATGCAGATCTACGTCAATCACATATAACTCGGCTGGAAACCCACTGCAAATGAAACTTGTGTGTTTCCTACCGAGTTTGGTGATAAATGACGATTGCGGCACCGATCTCATCCCCACCTTCCAGCTTACTTGAAACGTTTGAGTACCGGGTGCACGTAATATTCTGGATGCCCGCCTACATAAAGCGCAACTCATACATAACCGCTTATAACTTCTTGTATGGGTTAATTGCGTGTAGTCTACCTCTTTGAAAATTTTTGTAATCGCGGCGTTTCCTCTACGATTTTACCGAAAGTCGTCAATTTGGTATTGTATAAAAAATTTATAAAAATTTATGGCGAAAAGAAATTAGATTAGTAAAGCATTTCTTATTAAAATTCCGTTGTACATAAGGTGAGATGTGTAGGTGGACGATATATATATATATATATTTCTGCTAATTGATACAGATATAAATAATATATTGCTATGATATGGTGGCGAATTAAATCGCCCGACACCACGGTAAGCTCTTGTAAAAGTAACTTGCAGAGGCAAAATTAAAATCAGTAGGTATAAACGAAAATTTATTATTAAATTATCAAATAAGGGCAGATATAAAATTTTTATCACTCTGGGCGCGTATAACAAAGCATCTACCTGATTCATTCAAAAACAACATATGCGATGTATCGACAATTTCCGATATTGAGGAATCATGTGTCATGTGTGCATATCTTTTCTTAATACGAACAAACGTGATATAAAATTTTCAAAAAATTATTCGCATTAAGAAACGATATAGTGTAGTTTGTTTGAACATCAATCAAATTAAATTACAAATAAAAATAGTAATCACTCACTTTCAATGTCTATTGACTCTTCATTATTAATTGGCGAACAGAAACAATAACCAAATCTGACCCCATGTATCCAATTTCCAATGGTATTAAATTTTCAAGTATTAATTCATTCAACATAATTTATTGCATAACCAAATACTAATCGTAATAAACTTTCTTCAAATACATCCATCCAAAATGTTCATAAAACGAATATTAATTGTATTAAAATTTCCAATTTTATCCCATAATCGTACAACCAAACACTTCTTTTTGCCAAAAGGGGATATGTGGCAGTTTTTATGAAACCTGATTTTAAATTTGCTTCTACGTTTTCAATAATTTTCACTCATAGATTATTCAATAGAGAAGGAAACACATTTTTTGGTATTGTCGGCATTCTCTGACCATCCGGTGTTGCTTTCCAGGTATCAAGAATTTGCCTCCAATGACACTTGAAAGGTCTAAAGAAGGCGACATCTAACGGCTGGGTATGATGTGTTGAGTTTGGAAGAAGAGATACGAATGCAATTTCGTTTTCTTCGCAGGCCTTTGGGACTCTTAAACTTATATGAGAACTTAAGTTGTCTCCTACAAGAGCTTTCTTTTCAGTTTTTTTAAGTCGGTAAAACCAGGGAAAAAAACAGTCTTCAAAACTACTACCTTCAAACCATCCAAATTTCGACCGGTTATATCCGTCCACGTATCCCACATTTTCTCCGCCTTGTAATTAGCCACATACCATAAGACTAGCGGCTGCTTTGGTCGAATGTTTAATAGCTTCGGGATATTTGCACTCACGTTTGGTAAGAATTCTTTTATTTCCAGGGTCATCGACCAAATTTGTTTCATCATAATTATAGATAGATCCTGGGGGAACATCCTGAGTTTTTGCTGTAAAATCTTTGAGAAAGTTCTTTTCTGTGGTATGCTAAAAAGCATTCGGCCCAACGCTTTTCAGGGAAGTTCTTTTTGAATGCGTTTATTGTGATACCACGGCTGTCCAGATACATTTTCACAACTCATCTCAGATCAATAGAGTTTGAGAAAATGCGGAATTGCACATTGTAATGAGGTTATCGACGAATGACATTTCTTCTTCGGGAAGAACGGTCGACCACCTATTTTAGAACGTAAAATTTTGTTTGGCAGTGCCATCGTCAACTGTAACTTTGCTTCAAAATATATTTTAATAAATAAATTACATTAGCAATAAGTAGGATATAACCTGAGGCTACCTACATCTTGTCCCTGTTACTACTTATGTTCTTCCTCAAACAATATACAGGGTACTGACTGAGTTAGCCCAACATAGGAAATTAAGATGTACAAACTTATTTATGCAAATTCCTGCTTCCCTAATAATTTTGGAAAAAAAATTTTTTTAATTGCAGATATATAAACTACAAATGATAAGAGCATTGATTTAATCTAGCTTTTACTTAAAGGTCAAAAAATGATTTTGAAACTCATAAAAATTTTATTTATCGGACTGGCCAGGTAAGTTTCCAATGTAATTATTATTGAATTTATTACATGGTCAGTCTGATAAATGAAAATTTTAACGAATTTTAAAAACATTTTTTGATCCTTTAAGCAACAACTCTAGATGAAATCTAATGCTTTTATTGTTCGTAGTTTATATTTTTTGTGCAATAAAATTGTTATTTTAAATTTTAAAATATTCATTTTAAAATAATGAAGGGGGCCCGTTGTGACCCACTTGCACCAGAACCCGGCTTTGACTTACTCCGTCCCTGGTTACACTACTTAAACTACGTATCAATCGACTAACTTCTATGGACTATATGATCGGGTGTGAGGTCGGTCACCCGGATTATTCATTTCATATTATTTTATTTCGAAATTAACAAGTTGATATCGTCAATGCAAACATAGGTGCCTTCTGTCAAGACATAATTTTTTCACAATTCTGGGAGTCAAGTGCGCACTTTACTCTCGCTTTTGCGGGAGTAAAGTAATACTTTTTTTTGCTACATTATTGCGCGCTATTGATCTGAAATTTTGCATATGGCTTCTTACGACAAATCGCTGGTGATAAATTATTGTAACGGGGGTTAATTTTTTGCTCAGTTTTTCAATATCTAGCGCCGTTTTCGAGTTATTGCAATTTCAAAATCTCAAACCAATGTAATTCAGCATTTTCAGCGAAATTGTGAACAATAGTATGTACACCTTTGGGACTAAGGTTCTTAAAAAGTAACACCTTAGTGCCATAATGTATAATATACTATTGTAGTTTGGAATAAAGATCCTGAACTTTTCGGACATTGTATACGAATGTGTTTTCCGTCAATGACAACTAAGCATATTGGACAGTTTAATGTTTTTGCACATTTTTGTGGAGAAATGGGCCATGATTCCTCCGCAGGCTCCAGCATTGTTTCGACCCACTTTTGTTGTATGTTTTCAAAATCTTCTGGATACTTTATTTTATCTAAGTATTTTGATTTAGCAATGTTAAATATTTTATAATTTTTTTTAGTAGGTATCCTAATGATAGTTTTTACCGCACTAGTGAGGTAATGAAGCAGTAGTGTGGTAATTTTGTAAAAGAAGTGAATTTTGCAAAAAATGTTCATAACTATTTTTTATTGATATAAATTACACAATTTGAAATATTGTCAAAATGAACTCCAGACGCTGTTCTCAAGTTGGACCTGGGTTGTTTCATCGTGATTTTACTTGTTTAACCCACAGTAACTGAAGAGCCCATTATTTTCGTCGCAATTATTTTTTTATTTTTTATTGATGTTTCAACATATCCTTTTGCAACGCTGTCAGACTTCCAGCATCTATGATGCCTGAAAGTATGCATATTATCTGTCCCTGCGTCAGCCAATAATGATGCTGAGAATCTCCGAAAACAATGCCCTGTATAGTTTACCGGTTCAGATAATCTTAATACAGTAGCGATTTTCTTTGGAATTCCTCCGATTTTTCACTCCAACAGGCTGCTGGGTACATTTGCCTCCCCTGTAGATAAGGATAGGACAAAACGATCGTGTTTGGTATGGCTAGGACGTAAATTCTTATATTTTCGAAATAAATTCAAACAACTTATTCCCGAGATATTTCCTTCTGTTATGGCAGATTACAGCATAATCTTAATTTTTATTTCGGCAAAGTGATCTTGATATATTCTCCTTCGTCTTGAATGTTTCGTCTCATCAAATTTGTGATCTCCTCGTGTCGGCAAGCACCAAAAACTCCAATGATCAAAATGACTTGAAACATAATCTTCTATATAAATAAAAATGAAATGTTGTTCGTTGCTAAACTGATAACTTGAGAACGGCTGGATAGGGTTTCTCATTTCCCGCAAAATTTCAAATCCCGGGATTCCGGGATGAAAATTTTTTATTTCCCGGGATCCCGGGGGGGGGGCACAAAAAAAGTATTAAAACATTTATTTTACTAACAAATAATAAATTAATAAAATAAATTAATAAATTTACACGTTTTTTTCCGTATTTTGAAAATAGTTATTTAAGAAACAGGTTCTCCACGGAAGTATCATTTAATAATGACCGAATTTTAGTAATAAAAAGACCTGCTGAAGAAAATGCTCTTTCTGATTCAATAGATGTTGGTGGGACGGTCATTATTGCATTATATAATTTTTCAAGATTCTCTGTGCGATTTCCAGTTACTTCAAACACATTCATTTCTTTTACGATATTTTTAACATCATATTCAATATTCTCTGCACTCCCAATTCGAGTGACATTCGATATTGAAGCATCTAATTTCTACCATTGTGTTTCAGGTTCATTACTACTAGTTTCATCTTCTAATACTTCTATTTCAATAACATCAGAAGTAGTAGTATCACCATCATTAGCATCGGCAATGTAAAGCTCGGAAAATATTTTTTCACAATTCCGGGAGTAAAGTGAGCACTTTTTTTTTTGCGGGACTAAAATAATACTTTTTTTCCCGCGCTATTGATCTGAAATTTTGCATATGGCTTCTTACGACAAATCGCTGAGGAGTTATTGTAACGGGGGTAAATTTTTTGCTCAGTTTTTGATGATTGTTGTTATAAACTATGATGATTGTTACGCGCTAACAGTGAGTCCAACCTTAACACAGTGTCTCACTGTTGGACACACTGTTGCAAGAGCCGTATTGGTTTATAACTAGTGAAAGACAGTAGTTTAATAAATTATAAAAGCATTAATAAAGACTGCATCATTCACACATACCTGGAAAGGAAACATGTTTTACAAAAACCTTTTCAATTTTCTTTGCAAGATAAAATAGTCTATATGGTAAAATTTACTTTTGCTTGTCAGAAATACATTTACTTCCAATATGTACAAACTCGATCAATAACTTCGGCAAATAATGGTTCAAATCCGTGGCACAATGCTTCTCCTTTCCTGTTGAAAGGTGAGAGGAATTTGAAAGCACATGAAGTGAGAACCAGGCAATGCCTCACTGTTAGACCACCTCACGCGTCCAAATAAAGTTGAAGCATGGAATTTCTGTAGGAGGGTTTATATGCTCATGCCGCAAAAAATCACGCGCGTAAACTAAATGCATAAACCTTCCTACAGAAATTCAATACTTCAACTTTATTTGGACGCGTGCGTCGACGTTTTGTATGATGAACTTTTAATATTTTATTTTACCAACGAACAAAAGTACTGCAAATTGTCCACCGAGTTAAAAGAACTTAGTTGAATTTTTATTGATGTTACAATTTTTATTAGAATTAATTAGAATTTTTGTTGTCGCTAAAAAACACAGCTGCCTTGCTTGCCTAATGGATAAATCGGCCCTGTCAATATTGCCGATCTCAATGAATTGGAGTTGGAAGGTTGATTAGGATTCATAATCGCTTAGGGAACATCCATTGATTGGATGGGGGGGGGGGTCTTGGCAAATATCACGTAATTATTTTTCCGCAAGAAACTGTAAAATTTCAAGAAAACTGGGTTAAATTAAGCAAAACAATCAATTTTACCTGAGATTGGATGGGGGGGTCGAAGCAAATCTCACGACATCTCACTAGGGGAGGTCAGCAAATCTCCAAAATTGCCTCACGTAATTAATGGACGCCCCCTTATGAAGTGTTACAATCAAATCAATTTTAGGTAGTACGAAGTTCACCACGTCAGCTAGTAATTAATAAGTTTGAGATTTTTTTTATTATTATAAATTTAATGTATTTTTTAATAAAAAATAATAAATAAATTTAATGTATTTTTTTTGATTATGTAGTGAACATACTTACTTACTTACTCACTGGATCGCAAAGATACACCGAATATGACAACTACACCCAAAATGACAAATAAGAGTAGAGCGAAAATGAACCAATCGATGTGCAATTTTTCAACAATTGTATTTCAGAAAGAATATCCAGAACCAATATTCAACACCAAAGTAATATTTTTGAAAATTTAGAAATTCAAAATTACTCATTTACTCTCGTCCAACATGAATTTTGCAGGATGTAAAAAACGGTCGTGATAGCTTCAGGCTCGACTGCCCCTACAAGGAAGCATACAAAAACCACGACATTTAATGAATTATCTACTAAAAAAGAAGCCAACGAGGCAATAAAAGAAGTGCTCAAACAAACGTAAGTATTATCGGAGCAAAATCAGCGAACATTTTTCAAACTCATTCAAAACAATATAAAATGTTTTTGTGATGCATACGCTAGGGACATTGAAGCTCTTCCACCGGAACAAAATCATACGTTAACAAAATCATAATATAAATGTTTGCTGATTTTTTTCCGTCTACTAAAGGTGAAAGTGATCATAAGAAAGATGAAGAAAACGAAAATTCTAAATGGAAGCAAGGAAAAAATATAAGTAAGTAGAAAAAAAACAGAAAATATAATAGGTAGATATCAAGTTATTCGAGTGTTCAAATCATCCTCGATCTCCCCTAGCAGGAGCTGTTGACATAATCTGCACACTTACTGAAATACTTAGGTCCGGTCCTGTTTTTATAACATGTTTTTGTCAAATCAAGTTTTTTTTTATTGAAAATTTCGTGTTGTTTTTTGAATTTACAAACCCGTTTCTGTTTATAATAAATTATTATAATTATAATATATTTGTAATAATAATAATAATAATAATAATTGTAATTATTGATGTCATCAGCAGTGGTAGCAAAAGTATTGATCTTTTAAGAATGTTAAAATAAATAAAAAATACAGTAAGCCGAGAGCTTTCAAATTTTGATCAGGATTGAATGAAAACAAATGTAAAACAATAAATTAAAATATTCCTTCTTTCAAAAATTGGCGGTCAAGTGTAGTTCAATTTTCGTGCAATAACCGGTCGACCTTGAAAAACCAAAGCGGCCGCCATTATTGTGCGGCTTTTTGTGTGGCTGTGTGGTTCAAGATTTTCTTGTTTGCTTTTTGTACATAGATTTATTTTAAGGTAATTTGTAGATGTAATTTTTAAGATTAATGTATGATTGTGATGTTTTTATTAATTTAGGAAATAAAACTACCTACCTCTAATAATAATGGGAGTACAAGTTGAAAGTGTATCACCCGGTGACGGTAAGTACGCGTGTACTGTATATATTTGTTTTCTGAACTTTGTTTTGTATTTCTAGGACAAACATTCCCAAAAACTGGTCAAACAGTTGTTGTACATTACACCGGAACGTTGGAAAACGGCAACAAATTTGATTCGTCGCGGGATCGTGGAGTACCATTCAAATTCCGTATTGGAAAAGGCGAAGTAATCAAAGGTTGGGACGAAGGTGTTGCCCAAGTAAGTTTTTTTTACAATTTCTTTTATTTCGTTCAATATGATGATACCATTCTTGCGCTCTTGATTTTTCTATGAAGTAACTTAGGGGTGGGAATGACTTGGTCGTTCTCTTCTGATTTTAATGTGACGAGTGATTATAGTGGTTTTAATAAGTTAAAATGACTTACAATTGCTTTATTTTCAGTTAAGCGTTGGCCAGCGAGCAAGATTGACATGTTCCCCTGATTACGCTTATGGCGCTCGTGGACATCCAGGTGTGATTCCACCAAATTCCACGCTGATCTTTGATGTCGAACTTATTCGAGTTGAATAGATTATTTACTTGTACCTCTCAGCGTAGTCTTTACTGTTCATACACCAACAAAACGCAATATTCAAATATTTACTGGTATCTATCCATTTTAGGTACTTTAAATTTTTTACTTCTATTTTAAATCTTGCTAAATGTGTTCTAATAATGTGATTAAGACGACTATGCAATTTCACACAGCTAAGGCATTTTTATTATATATATAGGGTATGCATTTTAACTTGTGGCTAGTTTTTTTTTGTTACAGTTTATAATATTGTAATACTTGCATTTTTGTGTTTATAAATTATTGTTGTCAAGTGTTGCAATTAGCTTACATTGATGGTTAGATTTGAAGTTGCGATTGAAGTGTTCATTCTCAATTTATTGTAATAGTACATGATAAATCAATAAAGGAAGCAGTAATTTAACCTTCTGAGTTTTTCATTTCAAGTTTGCTTATGCCCCGTTTACAATCTATAAAATTATAGTAGAAGACAGTGGTTATGCCATTAAGATCAGAGATAAACTGAATTATTTTGCTAATCTCCAAATAATGGGGATCATGATCTAGGTAGAATTTTTTACATCACTGCAAAAAGACATCGGCAGTCAGGACTGTCTTGAGAATCGTTGAGGAATCAGAAAATGACTTTTTTTGAAATTAATTTTTTTCTTGCCATGTTTTCTATTCATCACTTCTCTAGACTTCTGCAATGCTGTCTTTTCAACTGTAAAATTTCCATATGAAATAAGCTTATTTTGTTTTTTAAAAGTTTGTGACAAGAGTAGGACACTCATCCAGAATACAAAGCAGACAAAGGTTCTTGATTTATTTGTTGCCGGTGCAAAGTTCTAAATTTTTATTGTCAAAACTCCTGTTTTTCCTTTGTGGTTCTTGTAAAAACTACAAGCGATCAGTTACCATGAGAGCGGGGTACACAGGAGGAATGATATTTAAAAAAAGCAAATTAAGTAATATATTTAACTTTTTAATATAAAATATAATAAGCAAAACTTTTGCTTCTATGAGTAAATTCTATACGTTCAATTACAATTAAAATATATTAATTTAGATGTACACATTTTTAATTTTTCAAGTCTTAAATTTCAACATAAATTTTATCTAAGATTTACACATTACAGTAGATTTAGTGATATCAAAATTTTACGTTCCTTATTGCACTGATTACGTTGCTAAATGTATTTACTACATCACACAAATATATTACTAATTAAGTTGTAACAACTAAGTAGGTACAGACCTGGTTAAATTGGCATCCAATTGATTGTATATTTTGTAAAATAATAAATTATGTGTCTAAAGTTTTACAATATTAATAAATTAGTAATCTTAAGTAATTTTAAATTATGCCGAAATATGTTAAATTTGGCATAGACTGATATGGCATTTTACTATTTTTATATTATTTATTTGCATTATAGCTTTTTGTGTCGCTCTCTAAAAAATGGTATCCGATCCAACAACGCATGTAAAATATTGCCGGGTCGACGTTGATGTGTAGCAACCAATTCATTGATTGCTTCACTAACCTAAAATCAAAATTCCATATTAATGTAAAAAATTACATTGTGCAGATAAAATTACAAACTCACTTTGCTTTGCAGTTCTTCTGGTGTTAGACTAGAATCATATGGAATTGGCTTTCCTACGTGAGTTATCAATTTCACTGGATATCCTCCATAAATAGGGGTAAATGGAAATTTGGTTTTAGCATACAATTTCAAAAAGAATTTTCTTCCAATGCTCACTGTGCGAAAAGCCTCCCTCAAATTTTCCGTAAACACTGGTATTATAGGCTAAATTATACTTCAATTAAGGATTTTCACTAAGAAGTTGGTTGAGAAACTTACAACTTTTGCATCCAATGCAACTTTGGCGAATCCAAACCTTTTTTTCCACATTAAATTGTATTGCGTACTAAATTGCGACTCATAAACACCTCCGGGAGATATAGCTAATAAGTTACCTTCTTTTAATAAATTTGAACATGTTTGGATTGTTCCTGGAATAACATTCAAACCTTCCGATAATATAAAAAAACCTACAAAGAAGTTTTTACATTTTTGTTTTACAGTTTCTGATGTTCTTAACTTACCAGGTATTTTAAATAAAAAGTGATCTGCAACTGTGTTAATAGCCCTATTGTATATCAAGAATGTTTTTGCCATTAAGTAGTACAGGTCTATCGGAATGGCACCATGGTAGTATATTAGAAGGGCTGGCTTATCCGAAGGTATATTTTCTAATCCCCTTACTTCGTAACCTTAAAACAAAAATTGCAATACATAGCCAAATTATAATTTTTATAATACACAAACTCCATTATTATAGTTTCCAGTAAAATAAAGTTATAATTTTTTTTATAAAACAAACCACTATTAGACTTTGTTCGTTTCATACACAACACTAGCTTTTTAAAGTGATGACGTTGTGGAGAGATACGACATTATAAAGAAATATGTTTTAGCCAAGAGGGAAGTCGCAAGGCAAATTTTCGTACACTAGATTTCCTTTTACAAGATATCTTATCGAAAAAGTTGAAAAAGTAAAAAAAAAGTAGGTTGTCTTATATTTCTAAGATTTCCCGATTTCCCTTCACTTGGATACCAAATTTAACCAGCAATTCCCCCTTGGTTTTATCTATGTAAAAAAGGAGAATGAGCATACAGATCCAACTGTTTTCATTGTAGACAGCAGAATAAGTCGACATGGTTATCCACTATTAAAATATTGGAAAACCGTTCTAAAATAATTATTATTTATTTTAAAAGTAGTTAAGCAATTACCATGCCAAATCCAACTATGTGCATCCCATATAGCTGCTACTACTCTTTGTGCAGAATACCATTTATTTTTACTATCATATGAACTTCTTAGCATATGCCAGTGTAGCTTGTAAATATAAAATAGCAAAATGCTTAAGTATATTAAGATCACTATCGTCAATGGTAAAAGGAATGTGATTAAAAGAGGTGCCAACATCCATGATAGCCAAAATGTGAAATCGACATCGATATAGTCACCTGAAAAAAAAAGATAGTTTAGTAAGTTCAAAAATTGTTTTTCTGTAATACAATAATTAATTTGCAATTCGAATTAATTTTCTTGCTAATTGGAAAGTATTTTCCAGCCAAAAATAAGTCAGGGATATGTACATCGGAGAAGTCTCCCATGTACAACAAACTCCACGAGTACAACAAAATAATATGTTCTTGATTTGGCTATAATGTACAAATCCCTGGCTTACTAATGCCCGGTTTCTTCACCTTGAGATATCTCTCCGAAAAAATTTGAATTACGGTTGTTTGATTGGTTATCCGTATAGTTATACTTATCCGAAAGATATCTCAAGGTGAAGAAATCGGGCATAAATGACAATAAAATAAATTTGAATCGTAATATTCAGTAGGTAGTTAGATTTTTAGCTAGATGCATTCTTTCACTAATAAAATCGTGATCCAAACGCGTTATGATTCAAACAGAAAGGGTGAGAAAATACATTTTATATTAAAATTCCTACAGTAAAATATGTTCTCTCTTTCTTTATTTGAATAGTTTGATCACAAAATTGTATTAAAAGAATGTATCTAGTGTTACAATTATCAAAGTTTAATAGGCTCAAAATAATAGAACATTGCCTAAATGATCCCTGAACCAGAGAAGCAGCAAAAGTTCACAATGGAGGAGTTTCCTACTTTTTTTTTATTTTTTTATTTGAAAGTAGAGATCAAACGGAGCCATCAGTTTTTTTTTCAAATTTTTTTGAGTGCGTTAAGTATCAGAAAAAAATTAATGAAATTTGAAATTGTTAGGGTTATGACGTCATAACCCTTGTTTGGGTGGGAATGGATAAACCTATAGGATTTTAGACAACTGTACTATGTTGCCGTACTTTCTTCTATTAAAATGTTAAAATGTAGATGCCTACCTGATGACAAGTAATGGCCGCCGTGTATTTCGTGGTTACTTTTTTATTTTATATGAGTGATTATGGATTACTTAGATTCACAATTTTTATTTAATGAAAACAAAAACTTTAGTTTTACAAAGATCTCGACAACTTAAAAGAGCTTTGCATCCACAGTTTAAGATATTTTAAATGCCACACTTAAACGGCTTTTCGCCTTCTGGCGATATTCATCAAATTAACCCCGTTTGTAGAGTTTTTCAAAAATAGAACAGATTTTGTTAGTGAATTGGTTTAACATTCATTCTTAACGTAATATTTGAAGTTTGTTACATTTGGTTATTCTGTTGTGTTATAATTTGTTGATCGGTTGTGCTTCGGTCAGATTCACATGTCAACAATGTTTCATTATTTATTTACAAACAAGATAATTCTTTGTATATTTTACATAAAGATATTATATGAACCATTTAAAACATCAATAATACTTTTACAAGAGCTTTGCATCCACAGTTTAAGAGATTTTAAATGCCACACTTATATGGCTTTTCGCCAGAAGCTTACCAGAAGCTACCATCCAGCTTATAGAGTTCTTAAAAAGAGTGCACCAATTTTGTCAGTTAAAACATTGATCAGCATTGATGTGACGAAATAATCAATAGCATTAAATGAGAAAATAAAGAATTTTAATTAACATATGATAGCTGTCAATAATAACCCAATTAAGAACTGACAACATCGTACGGCCATGTTTAAATCTTATTGGTTAGCTATGGCGGGCAGATTAAATATTTTTTTGAAATTCAAAAATTTTTTTTAAATTGTACGCTGAGTTTTAAGACCAACCAATTACATCAACATGCGGCATTTTTATTACAGTTTCATGTTTATATATTATTTCAAAAAATTATTTCTAAGGAAACTCCCCCATTGTGTACCTCCAAAGACGTAGTTTAGTTTTCTATCAGAAGAAGCTGTGATATTTTTACTTCAGTTTCAGACTGGAAAATAATATGCATGCTATGCCCGAAGTAGATGTAAGAAAAATTAAATTAGAATTATTCTACTGTAAAACTTAAAAAGAAATAATGTACCAGCCTTACTGCCCAGTTAGAATCATGTTAATCGATACCTCCTACGTAAACTATCGTATCTTCAAAATCTTAATTTTACAGGAGAGCATTTTAAAGTTTGTAATGTGTATGCTCTTAAGTGGAATGTCAATGTATTTTGTTGCAAGCCCTAAAAGAATCGGTATAATTTTTGCAACTTTCGCTTTGGTAACATTAAGATTAGATATAGTACAGTCAATTTCTGCAAAAAAGTAAAAATTGGGATTTTGTGGGTTACGATAGTTTACGTAGGAGGTGTCGTAATGTTAACGAACGGGAGCTTTGGATTGGTAGATCAGCAGAAACATGGCTTTTGATTGGAGCATTTGTTAACATTACGTTAACGTTAACATGATTCTGACAGGGCAGTTAGTAAATTAAAGCGACATCGTTCTTTTCGTTATTACTTATTATTGTTTGACAGTAACTATCTATGGTAACTATGTAGTAGTCAACAAACTGACAAACTTGATTTTTGCTCATTTTAAAAATGTTGTTTAATAATGTTTTAAAATTTCGATTTTTTACGATTTTCGGTAAAATTTAATAGCATACTTGTCAGGAAAATGTCTCACTTTACTCGGAGCTTTAAAATACTCGGCACAGAGTGCCTCGTATTTCAACATTGCTCCTCGTCAGTAATGTATCATTATCCTGACTTTTAGGTAAATAACTATTAAATAGATAAATATCATAAAATGTATGTTACCTTTTAGGGGAGTTATTGTTGCATTTGGGGGCAAACAATTTCTTGATAGAAAACCTACTAGCCAATGACGTGGTTCGGTATTCGATCGAAGAAAAGCCCGGGCTTTCAAGAGTCTGCGAGACTACTATTACGAGAATTATAAAAAAAAATTTCCATAGATCAATTAATGACTGAACAAAACGGCCAAGATATTTTCTGTTTCCTTTTTGCACATATAATTATTATTTTTTTTGAATTTCTAGATTTTGTTTTTTACCCAGAATCAGTTTTACCAAAAACAGTTGAATGTTTTTTAATAAAACTAAATAACAATAAGAAATTTTCATTTCATTTATTCTGAAACACAAGCTCATGACACTATTGTTACAATAAAAACATATGCAAGGATTTCACAGTGGAATTAGGTACAGATTTTAGAAAAAAAATTTGTCTCTACTGTTAAAAAACTACAAAAATAAAAAAAAATAGATGTTTTTAGATGCAAAGTGAATAATAATGACCTTGGAAGGCAATGGCAAACCACGGAGGTAAGAGGTAATTTGTCAAGAAAGCCTGTAATGGGTCACGACGCTTCTGTCGAGAGGCATAACGACTAGATAGTGAATAATAAATAATATATTCTTCTTCTTTACATCTTCTGTTCACTGCTGGACAATCAGCCTCTGTCTCTTTGAGAATGGTTTCAGCATTTAGACCTCACAGCTGCTTAAATCGGATTGGACAATATGCCTATAAAAATGTTTGATAAGTGATGTAGCAAAATGATCGAGCCAGAGGGACCGACAACTTTACGTGCACTCCAAACTAAATCATAAACGGTCACACAAAAAGTTAGTCTTTCTCTGAATTTTAACAGGGTACCTCAGCATTAGTAGTTGACCGTGCCAACTACTAGTAACGAAAGTCTCTCAATATTTAAACGCAAATAATTCAAAAATTCTACTAATTTGAAAATTAACATTAAATTTAAAAAATTCAAGGTTTCCTTCTTTGAAGGCTACATTGTGTTTATTGTACTTTTTATTCCTGTGAAGTACTTTTACATATTATTACCATTGTTTTTATTCATCTCAAAATCAAAAACTTTACAGTATAATATGTTAGAAATATTAAACAATTTAATCTTTATAGTATTATTTACGATCAAATAATAAGGGTATTCACACTCTCTGGTAAATGCCGTGGTAAATTTAACTAATTAGCTTAACATGTGTAGTAACTAGGTTACATTTACCACGGGGCAAATTTACTACGGCATTTACCAGAGTGTGAATACCCTTACTATATCAAAAATAAATTATAATAGAAAAATTAGCTAACCTGATCCAAACATTTTGGGTAGAAGTTTTGGCGCACAAAATTCTTGCACCAATTTAACAAGATGTTTGTCGCTACAACCTGTGCAGCAGAAGCTGATATACCAACAAAATCATCTTTCATTTCCTTTTCTTTCCCTTTCCTAAAGTTATCTCACGAACATTTTGGCAAATTAATAAAATAATAAACAAACTATCCTTAGGGTTACGAGCACATATGAAAAGTTACCTCAGATGTATTAACCCTAAAGGTTGGTTTATGCAAAACGTCGACGCACGCAACGCACGCACCGCACGCGTCCAAATAAAGTTGAAGCATTGAATTTCAGTAGGAGCGTTTATGCAGTTAGTTTACACTCTTGATTTTTGGCGGCGTGTGCACCATAAACCCTCCTACTGAAATTCTATGCTTCAACTTTATTTGGACGCGTGCGTCGACGTTTTGCATAAACCAACCTTTAGTTGCACCTTGTTCCCATTTGGGAACACAAGCATTACATAGTTTTAAATACTTACTTATTACGCGAAAAATAAACTGTCTATGAACAATGTTCCTATCCAGGAACATCCTTCTTCAACTTTAGACAGGCTACCAATAGATTGTAACACATAACATATCGATAATGAAGATAATCAGCTACCGATGTTACAAATGGTTGAAATTATGTTTTTCTCGTTTTTAATTAAGTGTGTGTCATATGGTTAGAAAGCCTAATTTTTAGGTTAAAAAAATTTCAGTGGCTCGATTACATCATATTGGTGGTATGTTTACCTTGTTTTCTCCTACTTTTCGTTTACTTACTTTTATATTTTGACGTTGAGTTCAGACAAAACAGGCAAAACTTTATGAATATTTTTGAAAATAAAAACTAATAATTTTTAAAAATATTTTTGACGTGTTACAAACGATAAAATCAACCATACATATTTTTTTTTTTCAAAAATAAAATTATGTGAAATATAGGGTTAAAACAATTAATAAGCTTAAAAAAAGTGGAAGAAGAAAATAATTGTGATGAAAAAGATGTTAGCCTGCATCTAAAACACATAATAATTTTGTTGGAAAATAATTTAAGCGTGAGACTCAAAATTTACATAAGACCTAAATTCATGATAAGAGCAAACCAAAAATAGTCATGGTCATGGTACACACAACTTAATAAAAAAATTAAGTTGTATTTAACACACCGTTAATTATTATTGATTAATTAACAAATTATTGCAATTATTGTACAATTTGAATATCCAATTAGTAAATTACTAATTTTTTTCTACTTTGTTTTTATAATAATAAATTAAATATAGCATCATAGCATGATAATTTGTCCTACAACCCATAACTTAAGAATCTTTGAAATTTAAAAATTAAAGAAATCTAGTATTGTAAGTGCATCATGAAAAGAGTTGAACATTCTGGAAACTAATACCAACGATATTCAATTTGTTCTTTTTTTAATAAAAATATATATAAAAATTTGTGAATTCTTGTAGAATGGGTTCGAATAATATTTTGAGGGGGGGAGGAGCAAAAATTTAAACTTCCGCTATTGGTTTACGGCAAGGATATGTTAATCGAATGCAATTATTATTATTAATTTTTATAGCGCAGTAATTAGCGTCAGAAACATTTAATTTTTCAATTTTTCATTTATTTTTATAGCATTTAAATAGCTTCTTTTTATTATTATAGCGCTACAATCGATTTCATAACATTTTAATAAAATTACTTTAGATTTAGAAAAAATGCAAGATAAATTTATTAATTTTATTTAAGCACACTAAATAAATTAAATAATTAAAAAATTTACTTTGCATTTTTCTCGAAAATTTTCTTATGTAACCGCAGATTAAAAAAATGCTAAAAACTAGACATGTTATTGCTATTTGAAAAAAAAATTTAATGTTTACTTCCAGTTGAGTTTGAAGTACAAAAAAATTTACCTCCGCATATGGTAAATTTAAGGGTACTATTCACACGCGTATTTGTACACCGGATAAATCCGTCATTAGCTACACACAAAGCGACAAATACGTTGTTTTGCTACACACAGACGATCGAATCCGTCGTGGATTACAGTTGCTTCCTAGTCGCGAGTGGATATGAATTCAATTATTAAAAAAAGAAGTATTGCATTGATTGGGGGTTATATTACATTGTTTGAAAAAAAAAAGAAGAATTTGGTCTAAGCGTTGGTATTTGGACTATATAGTTTGCGATGTATTGGGGTGTAAAATAATAAAAAATAACCTACCTCCAGCAATCAATTTTGTGAAAGCAAAAGAGACTCTTGATATTTTTTTAAATGAAATCAATTAAAATTTCAAAATATTTTAAATAAATTTACCAGTAGCGAATATAAATAGCAAAATGTATGCGCCCATCTGTCCACAGGTTCTAATATCGATACGATACTTTCCAACGCCTTCAAATTTTGATGTTTTTATTTTTTAATAAATTAATTATTTAATTTTTATTCTTCAAACCAAAATTTCTAATAAAGCGCAACTATAAATCAAATTTTTACCGGAGACCAGCTTTAATAAACGTCCGCACTCTGTGGCATAGACGATAGAGACCGTTACTAGAGATAGAAACTATCTCTATTATCTATGTTTTGCGGCTTCAAAATGGCAAAAGCCCCGTCTTTTCCTATCGACATTTACCAACTTAATGCCGCACCGAGGAGAAAAAGAGCAAATAAATTTTTTTATAAAATTATACAAAATAATAAAAATCTACAAAATCAAACTCAAAATTCTAAAACGATTTTGGACACGACCAAATTTATATAGTTCAATAAAACTTTCCCAAAATTGTTTATTGTCACGGAAAGTCATATTTGGGTGTGTATGTACTAGCCACAAAATATTTATGCACACGAATAGTGTGTCGGACAAATCTGTCGTCTGCCGTCTGCACAACAGACGGCGAGCACGACATATCCAGCAAGCACGCAGGTACACACATGGGGATTTGTACGACAGACAAATCTGGCAGACAAATCCGACGTGTCAGATACACACATGCGGATATGTCCGGCTCGTTATCCGTACTACAATCCGCACAACGAACGGCGAGCACGACATATTCAGCGAGCACGTGGGTACACACATGTGGATTTGTACGGCGGACAGATCTGGAAGACAGATCCGACTCCACAGCAGCTGCCAAACATGTGCTAGAAGATGGCCATAACATAACATGGACTTCGAAAACACCACGATACTGAAGTCTATTCCGTCCTACAAGGAACGTATGTTACATGAGATGATTGAGATAAAGAAAGATAGGAACTCAATGAACAGGAAGACGGATATAGAAAACCTGAGTACATTTACAGTCCATTACTTATTTAAATTTTTCGGAATATTGGGGTTAAGTTTTTCACCATTGGTTTTTCTTAATCCACGACAACTTATTAAAACTATTAATACATTCGTTTTCCTTATCAGTTTTTCTTTCATTACCGGGATCCGTATTATCATTCTGATGAAGTTGTCGGACAAATGTCAATATTCTATAATATAATTTATAGTTGCTTTGTAATTGTTTTTGTTTTTCAATTTTAAATTATACTTGCCAAAGGAAAAGTCATTTTCCGAAAGCTCGTAAATTTAATCGTTTTATATGTGTACTTTAGCTCAATATTGATAATACTTATTAATTACATTTTCAAGAGCATAATTTTTAATTAATTATAATTTTAATCTGCCTAAAACACGTGCCCAAAATTTGTCGCCAGCTCTCGGACTATAAAGTTATTCATGTAATTAATAATGGTCGATTTATACTCAAAATTTAACATTGATCATTTAAGAAGGTTAACAATAGGGATTATGTCTCTTTTGGAAACCCTATTGGTTGGTTAAGTCTTAAATGTTAAATGTTGAGTATAAATCGACCATAAGTATTATTAAATTAGCTGCAATAGAATAATATTAATTTAAAAACAATGTTGTTGCTATTATGTGATGTTTGTAGATTATATTATAACCTTCATTGTATTTGTAATTATGCTGAAATAGAAGGTTTTTTCAAGTTAAAAAAGCGTTTGTTTTATTAGATACCAATCTGTGGTTGTCACATAAAAGTACATCTACATACTGCCTGTGTATATTACAAAACAATAATTACATCATTAGTGCAATTTTAAGATTTGAGTTACTAATTTGAACGAGATAGTTTTAAATCAAAATTATTGATTATTTTAGTTAGTAGTTTTTTTTAATAATTTTGATTAATAATGTACATAGTTCTACCAAGGTATAATTAATTTACAAAAACATGTTTTCTGGTTGCTTTTTTTGCATTTTTACCATTATTAAACAATACTACTATACAGCACTATTATATATCTAGGTTATAGACCCTATTAAAATTAAAACTATTAAGTACCTAAGTAGTACCTAAGTAAATAAATAACAATATACATATGTACCAGGTGAGCGACCTTACATACGATCGTAGAGAAATGAATTACAGAAAAATAACATGGAAAATTGATTAATGATTATTTTTAATTTCTTGTTTCCAATTATAAATAATGGATAAGAATGAGAATGCTATAAATTTAAAGCGATTTTTTCCACGTTTAAAGAAATCCAACACTTGATATTTTGTTTTTTAATTATTGTCAAAAACGCAATAATAAAATGAAAAAATCTGATGTGGACACCACATAACTTCCTTGTAATTTTTATAATAATTGTACAAGAATCTCGTTAATCTACTTATGCGCGTCATGAATTACGAAACTAAGAGGTGCACAACTAGATGCTATAAGTGTCTCAAATTTAAAATTTCAACTTTCTACGACCTACCGTATTTGAATTATGCGACATACAGACGTCACAACGAACATAGTCAAAATGGATCAGGGAAGGTCAAATCGGAAAAATCCTATTTTACAAGGAAGTAAAATATCACGTTTAAAAAAACCTTAGTAGTCTCGTTTGACTAATTGACGTTATTTGTCATTGTTTGACAATTAAATACAAACTAGGCGACTGAAGTTTTCCGAAAATCGTTTTAGTTTTTCATTGTATTATTGAGTTTTTAACAATAATTAAAGAATAAATATCAAGTGATGATTATAGAAAAAAAAATCTTTTTAAATTGTTAACTTTTTTATTCTTATTCGTTGTAATGGGAAGCAGACATATAAAAACAATGAATTTCTCATGTTATTTCCCTATGATCGGATGTAAGGTCGGTCACCTGGTATACAATACATGGGGGAATATGCCATTGCCTTAAACACGCCACTGGACATTGTAATAAAAACAGGGCTCAACTTTGGGAGGTCATAACGATAACCTATCGGGACTAGGATATTTCTTTTCTTTTAGAATTACTAAATTTTTCGTTTATTTTAATTCATCGCTGCATCTTTTTTTTTACAAAATTAACAGATTACAGATAAAAAAACTTTTTTTAATTTTTAAACTTACTGGAATTTCTTCTACTTTGCAAGCAGCAATTTACAAAAACAAGATTTTTTAAACTGTTTTTGAAAATATTTCCGAAACTCAATAAGAAATTTTACAAAATAGGTTGAAAAAGCTTGTTTTTGAATCGATGCCCAATCTTATTTTCATACTCATAAATATAGTATTACAATATAGAATAGGTCAGGCGCAGAGCTGGGAAGTAACCAGGGTGTTGAAACTTGGTGGGAGAAAGTGAAATAGTATAATTTATTAGACGACCACACGGATAGATGGCGTTATTCTGAAATCTACTTTAAAACACGCCTACTGGAAATCAAAATAACCTATAAATTTATAAGTTGTTTTTTTTCTGTCCATAGGCGGTTGTGTTGAAGGTGTTTAAGTAAATAATTATAATTAGTGGACGTAAGAAAATCATGAAAAATTTGATCGTCGTTTCTTTAACAAAAATGTTATTATTTTTGAACATTAAATACTTCAAATCATTTTGTCTTGGGAAAAACAATACAATGTAAAAGTTAAATTAATGTAAACAATAAAATTAAATTAAATGTTTATAAATTTTTTAAAGATTTTTATTAACTATTGTTGGTTTGTAATTATTAATGTTTTGTGGATTCATTATTGTATGAATTCGTAAAACATTGGTGGTTATAAAATAATAACTTGAAATTAAATTAATTTATTAAGCGATTTTGGTATTCAATGCCATCTGTTATTGGTTTCTGAACTATTTTACTTGGCGACCATGCGGTGTGGCGGCGCTGAAAGCTGATTTTCAATTTTAACCTGGGAGTTTCCCTTCTATTGTAAATAATATGTTCTGTGGAAGTAACTGAGCAAAAAAGTTACTTTTAGTAACTTTAGAAGGGAAGGGATTGTTTTGTCTTCAAGAGTGTTTTGCCACAGCATGACAAAGATATTGTAATTGGTACCTACTGTCTATTGTAGACTAACTGTTTACCTGTGTTCAGTTGTTGCTGATAAATATTGTTAACGTGCAGTAATTAATCTGGCAACTTTCACGTTTTTTTACGTCTTTATTGGGAATTTTTTTTTCTATGGGAAAATGAAACTGAATGATTTTGGTTTTTTAGTATGTTATTATTGACATCTAAAGATACAAAAAAAAGTTTTTTTAACTTAATTTTACAACCTTTTATTATTATTATTATTATGGGTCAAAGTAGACGTCTCAAAAAAAAGTACGTAACTGGCCCGGGTGATTTCGGCTTGACCAATAATAATAATAATAAAATATTGTAAAATTAAGTAAAAAAAATTTTTTTTTATCCTTTAGATGTCAGTAATAACATACTAAAAAACCAAAACCATTGAATTTTGGGTAATGGAATGTAACTAAATAAGTAACTTGTTTCAAGTAACTAAGTTACTTAAACTAACTGTAACTAAGTTAGTACTTACTTCAAAAGTAACTGTCTTATGCCCGGTTTCTGAAGCTCGAGTTATACAAAGGTTAAGCTTAACCGCAATATACCTGCAGATTTTGAGTTTCTATAGCGAAAGTTATCCTTAGATCTCTGGTCAAAGTTGACCTGCGGATGGGCTCGGGTTATCCACTGGTTAACTTTGTAGAACATGCGCAATCGAATTTATTATGACAGTTGAATTGAATTCAATGCTTATTTCGATCCATGCATCGTTTTTAAATTTGATATTGGTTCCGTCTTTTTTTTTATTCTTTTATTTGTGATTAAACTCTTGTTCGATATCAAATAAGACATCTTTGTCGAAGTCGGTGAAATTTTTACTTCTTTTATTCAAATCTATTTTATTTTTACGCACAAAATAATTTATTTTCAAATATTTTTATTAATAATAATAATAATAAAAATCATATTATATTTAAACTTTTCGGCAAAACATTTAAAAATATAACAGATTTTTGCCAACATAAAATAATAAAATTACAAAAAAAACTGTTTAATTTGAAGTAACTACTGCATCCCCATCTACCGGCAATTCAATCAAGCGAGTTAACAAGAGGTTAGTTATCCTCTAGTAGTTGGTGGTTTCAGTAACCCATCTTACTTTAACCTAAGGATAACTTTAACCTTTGATTAGCTGACCAGAGGATAACCAGAGATCTTCAGAAACCGGGCATTAATAAGTAACTAAAGGTATATTAATCAAGTAACTTGTAACTTGTAACTAGTTACTTTTCAAAAGTAACTTTCCTAGCTCTGGTCAGGCGATCAATCGGCCATCCTGACCTCTTAGTTAGATAGAGCGAATAGATCTCACACAGAACTTAGTTTTGTGATTAAACGATGTGGAACTTGATTAGTGTGAATCTTTTTCTCTCTTTATTTTGAACTTAGTAAAAAAAAACAATTTAAAACAATTTGGTAATTGCATAAATAAAATTTATTTTACACATCTTTTGTAACATATTTATGAACTTTGACCCCGAGTCAAGAATATTTGAAACAGAACGAGGAATGACATTATTTATTTTACTACGGCTTCTGGCATGCGGAAAACAAAGAAGTTATTCGGAACTCAAAAGTAATTCTTTTTGTAAAACTGATTGAATTAAAAAGAGTAAAGTAAAAAACATGTAATTAGCATAATTAATTAATATACAATAAAAACATTCTGAACTAACATGAAAATGTTATAATAAATTGCTTTACGTTGAAATAGAATTGTTATTACAAAGTCTCGTTTTATATCTTTTTTAAATAAACGAAATTTTTTTTTAATAATTGGGAAAACAGTTAATTAAGGCTATGTCTTTGTATTTGTACGCAAATTTATGTTTTATTTATTTTTTTACTCATATTAATATATTTATTAATCAAACAATGAAATATAATTCTTAGCAAAACAAATTTTTTTTAAACATGAAATTTTCAAATTGACGTCAATTTGTTTCCAAATATTCCCATTATTGAAATTTGATTGGATACTGTCTTTTGTGTAAATGAGTAACAATTTACTATTATCTCACGGTGTGAATAAATGGTTAAGCTAGACATCTTAAGCTGTGGTTGCTCAGCCCATATTTTAAATTTTCTAGCAAAGGATATAATGCACAGATATTATAAAGATGATGTGAAAACAAATATCATTTTCATCAGTCGCGTAATCTATTCCAGATAACAATAAATTTAAGGTTGTCATAAGCGTGCACAATCATGTCGACACAAACGAAATGGTTTTTCACGATCTTGTCATTTGCAATGCTTGTTGCAAGCTAAAAGCCTGTTATCAATCTTTTTGCAAGGTTTACTACGTAGGGTTTGTCATGAAGAGGCTACAACAACGAATAGGACGCCATTTCTGAGTTGTCTTGTTTTTGACATTTTGCTTTATGTAGCAAGGTAGTCGCCAAAAGCCTTGTGGCAAGCTTTTCGCAAAGCGTAAAGCTTCTATGTAAAGCTGTGTAAAGCTAACAACAAACAAACGACAAGTTTGTAGAAAGCTTACATGCTATTTGGGATCATATTAGATTTATCATAAAATATAGTCACTTTTGATAAATTAAAATCTGAATATCAAGTCTACGCAAAATATATTTATAATAAGAATGAATTTTAATGTTGCCAAACAAGCTTTAATATAACCAAGACTCATACTCATATTTTTGGGCAACTTATTGGACCATCGATTTAGAAGACAATATTTAGACTAAAATCAATTACATTTCAATTCAATTAAAATCAATTAATTAAAAGATTATTTGTTTTCGGAACATAAAACCATTGGTGATGGTGAACTTCCTTCGAAAAAAGAGAAAAAAGGATGCGGGAATAGAGAAATTGTGTTCGTCATCTGGACTTCTACAATCAACTTCGTAAATAGATTGAAAAATGAATTTTAAAGCTAAGTAGTAGTACTATGCGATGCATTTGTGGAAAATTGAAACAAGAACATGAGGTTCCCTGAAAAAAATCATGAAAATGGATAAAATAGCCATTTTTAGACCATTTAAGCTACAATTTCAAAAAGACCTGACGTGATGGAGCAATTTCAAAGTCAGATTCGTTTTCAGCGCAAAAAAATCTATTAGAATCACCCCCGCCCATTCTTGAAACTGTACCATATAATATTGTGTTATTAATTAAATAAAAAAATTAAATTGGAGCCGATCCAGGCAATTCAAAAGTGTGTTCACTGCTTTCATTAGCAATACTCATATATTTAGTATTCTCCAAATAATAAAGTTTGTAGGTATATGAATTGCAATTTTTCAGAAGAAAAAATAAAATGGTTTGTAAATGTTTTTTATTGTTCCTATACTCGTATGAAGACTAAAATGTTCATAAATTCAATCATAAGTAAAAAATAAAACATAAAATCATATTTTGAAAAATAAAATCTTCAAAGTAGATGGATTTCTAAATAAGCAAAATCGCAGTAAGACATCGGCAATCAGGGCAGTCTTTAGAATTAATGACGAATAAAAAAATAGCAAGAAAAAAAATTATTAAATTAAAACAAAGTCTTACGAAATTATAAAATTCGGTAAAAAAAAATTTCTTAAAATTCATTTTTTTTAAATTTTTATTGGACTGTATCGGCTTCCCCTCATCTTTATTTAACAAAAAAAAATTAGGGGGGGGGGGGCTAACAAAATGCGACTTTTTATTGGTATTTATATTTTTTTGTCTCTTTTGTCCTGTAAAAATTTATTTAATAACGTCATTTCTGTCAATATTTTGATAAAAATAATGATCGTATGCCAACAGTCTTAAAAAAGATCTGCAATTAGTATACTGAAAATTACTCTGCAAATTACCCCAAAAAATGCAGCTTTTAAAATCTCTGTAAATTTCAAAAAGTTTTGTTAAAGCGTGATGAATGCATGATTTATCCTTCCAGTTAGGTCATAACAGGTATAAAATTACTGTAAGTAAATTTATTTAAAGTTATTTTTCAAATGTCAAATATATTACAATATTATACCTGTTCAAAAGGTGTGCATCTTGAATAAAATAAAATATCATAAAGCAACTAGTGACATCTGCTAGATTTTATGATCTACTCCTATTGATCTACACCTTAAAGTATTTTAAATACAATTACAAAAATTCGTTTGGAAACTCATCGAAAATACAAAAGACAAAATATATTTGATTTTCAAATAGGCAGTTACATGTAATTAAAATACTGCCTAGCGCTGCCTACTATAATAATTAATTATTGCATTGTATAATTAATTACTGTAAATGTTAACAATAGTTTAAGAAAACGTTAAACATTTTTATTATAATTTACAATATTAAAAAAAATAAGTGTATACCAATAAAAATAAGGTGAACGTCATTGTTATAATGGTGTTATTTTGATTATATTAGCCATAACAATCCATTGTTCTAAAGTAACAACTTCAACTCAAATTTGCATTATTTATTTTTTTTTAACTTAGTTCGTATGCACGAAAAGGTAATATAAGTTTTAATGGTATAACCTTAACATATTTCAGATCTGCTTCAAATTCTAAGAAACTAAAAACACATTTTTCTCGAATGATTGGAGGGTAATAATAATAATTATAGTGATTGAACCTCACCTCTATCGTACAATCGAAAAACCTAGTTATGAAATATTGAGCTTACGGATTGTTCTAGTTTCACACTAAAAATATATCGGTAGTTTAAGCGAAGATCAAAAGTTTAAACCTACACTTTAATGTAATAATAAAATTATGAAAAAAAAAACAGTAGTACAGAAGTACGTCGAGCGATAGCAAACAGAAATAGGGACACCGTCACTTAGGCGACGGTCAATTAGGCGACGACAATCAGGCGATGCAAAATAGGCGACGGTCAATTGGGCGCTGGCATTTTAGGCGACCCCAACTAGGCGACCGGTCAATTAGGCTACGGCACAAATTAGGCGACGGAAAATTCAATACATTTTTTTTTAATAAAAAAGTGCAGTTGGTTAATTTTTATAGATTATTTTACTATATGTATAAGAGATAAAAATGACTTGTTAATATTATAAAGGCCCTAGGGGTATAAGCATGGTGATTCGGCCCCGGAAAGATATTTAAACGATATTCAGAGGATAAGTTGGTACTAATAAAATAATAAGATCCTGCAAGTTTCAAATCGCTAACTCAATTGGTTTTCGAGAAAAAGCAAAATATGTAAAAAATGTAAAAACAATTTTTTTCTCCGGAATGGCTAAATCGATTGATCTAAAACTTTAACATGATTTGGGGGCTAGTAGGGGCTCTTAGGAAAAAAATTAACAATTATCCTTGAAAAAAATTGCTTTTTCTTTAATTTAATTTTTTTTACCATGGTACAATTTTTGTAAAATTATGAAACTATTCTTTTTTCAAGCCTCATATATTACCCTTTAACTTCATGCATTTTTCAGATTTTTAAAATGGGCACGCCACAGTAGAAAAAAATAAAAACCATTTTTTGGCTCAAATAATGCATTAATTTAAATGTTTTGAGAATTAATTTAATTGAAATTTACTTGAAGCTAGGTACTTGAAATGTTTTATTTTGAGTTTATTTTTTAGTTTATACGCTTTACTGTTAAAAACCGTGGTAATTGTGAATATTTTCAAAATATTTAGAAATCAACATTATAATGTAGTGCCTTCTGATTTCAACCTGGCAGTGCCAGTTTTTTATTTATTTTAAAGGGCCATTACGACATTTTTGTGGGTTATTGGTAAGTTATCTTTGTCAATTTTTAATATTTTATTCATTAGTTATAGATTCTTATTAGTCTAATTCGAATATTTTTCTTATTTTTCAATTTTTCATTATATAATACGACTGATGATCGGAAATCCCCGTGAAATAGAGACCTTTATTTTATTACACAGCTTGATTATTAATATAACCAAAGTTTAATAGATTAATGAAATAAGAACATATTTTTTCAAATTATTAAGTCAATTTTCCGTAAATAGACAATAAAGAAAAGAATATAAAATATAGGAACGAAATGTATAGCAAAAATTTTGATTAATATAATTTTCTCAATCTTAATTAGGGCTGGAACTTTTTATCGATTAATCAATAAATGTCGATAGTTATCGATTAATCGAAGAACGATATTTTATTTTTGAAATATCGATTAATCGATACATAACCATGACCATATACGTACTTATTTTAGTAGGACAGTACTCTTTTTTAGAACGATGTCCTATGTACTTTAAAATAAAAGTACATACAAATGTACTTATTTTTTCATTTAAAATTTAAAAATAAAATTTTTTTTTATTTAAAAAATTTTAAATTCCGCCTGTACTTATTTTTTCATTTAAAATTTAAAAATTTAAAAAAAAAATTTTTTTTTGTTAAATAAATTTTTGTTAGTTATAACCACCTATCGAAAATATTCCTTAACCATTTCACCTTTCAACGGTTGATCGTTGACCTTTTTTTTTTTAGGTATTTTGGGTACGTATCCTTGTTCGCCCGAATGTACTTTTTTTTTGGAAAAAAATTATGGTCACCATAATAATAGTACATAATATTATATTGTTTTATTAGGCGCAAATATTGGACTTTGTATACAGGGTGCTGAATGAGTTAGCCAAACATAGGAAATTAACATGTAAAAACTTATTTATGCAAATCAAAAAAGTTAAAGAGACAAAAATAATACGAAAATATAAGCTACAAATGAGAAGAGCATTAAATTTCATCTAACTTTTACTGAAAAAGTCAAAAAATGTTTTTGAAATTCTTAAAACTTTCATTTATCAGACTGGCCATGTAAGTTTCCAAGGTAATTATTTATGAAAATAGAAATTAAATTGAATTTATTACATGGCCAGTCCGATAAATGAAAAGCTAGATAAAATCTAATGCTCTTATCATTCGTAGTTTATATTTCTGCATTATTTTTGTGTCTTTCATTTTATCTCTAAAATAATTAGGGAAGCAGGAATTTGGTTTTTACATGTTAATAAATTATAGACAAACTATAAAAAGTAAATTTACTCCGAATAATGCATGTTACTCTTTCTTGCAACGTAAAAAATATCATATTTATAGAAGATACAATAAGGTATAAAATAAAAAATAAATATTTATAAAATTATTGTAGCTCAAAAAAACGTATTATTGTGACGTAATATTGAAACTCCTGCCACCCATCGTTAAAAATTGGTTACAAATCAGCCCTCAATTTTGGTTAACTTAATTTTACCGATCAGCTGACTACCTAGTTCTCAAATGGAATCATAGATCCCAGAACATTTCTTCAACTAGAAATCAATTTGTACATTCAACGAAAGCAGTAGCATAATAAGTAGTAGGGCTATAAGAGCTCGAACCATTCTCATAAAAATACTAGAAATAGAGCACTAACGGTAGGAAAATAAAAAGGAAGGCAAAGATTGTACAAAAAATTTCTACTATTTTAATATTAAATAGCTAAAATAAATGTATCATAAGTATAAATTAATATTATGTAATTACAAAATATTTGAATTGTTGTGAATATGTGAATGTTCAACAAACAATATTGCATCTTACCCAACTCCGAATTAATAATACGTTAGATTACATCTTGAATTATTCAATTTTCTTTTGAGCTAATCTATTCACTTTAAGTAAATAACATAATGAAAAATTATGATTTATTCATGAATATATTGTAAAAAATTTTAGAAAAACGTGCTAATTGGGAATTCCTAAATTCCCAATTATTTTGGGGATATTCATTTTTTATTACGGTTAGATTTATTGGTATCGGGAAATACGGCGCAAGCGATTTAGTGCAAGCCTTGTTTATAGAAAATTATATTAAATAAATAGACTTTATTCGCACCTGCATACGTAATAAGCAAATTAACACGTTATAAGTATACTCTATAAGTTGACAATTAAACACGACCCTGATAAAATATAAAGTTACCTACTTTAAGATATAATTTGCCCACGCATTTCAACTACATTAAACCGTTGACTGACAGAGTTATAAAGACACGCAACCATATATGTTTTAATGCAATACTAAATTGTCGCGACAACTAGATGGCGCTATTTTTCAATGTAAATCCTCATTAACAATTATTAATCTCGCGATCCATTCCATATTGAAAGCACCAATAAAACCAGAAAATATGCGGAACTTTTTCAAAGTAACTTGTCTGCCACATTTTTCATGTACCTAAGTATTTAAAATATAAAATATACTGTCTGTTTGGTCTTTTGTTGAATTGAAGTTGAAGCGGCATCGAGAAAGATTAAACGCACCCGCCAAAGCAAAACTTCCTATCTGGTAGCGATTACAGTAATAAACAAATAAACTGTCACCCTTATATGTATAGCAATTTAACAAAATACCGAAAAAAATAAGAGTAGGGTATATTTTGATTTTTAACACTACACTGCTAGTTTTTTTTATTATTTTTTTATTAATTTATTAAAACTGTCATGTACCTATAATTTTCTTGTTTTTACTTAGTAGTAAATCCCTAAAATGATTTTAATAAAACTTAATAACAATATTTATTATTATTAGCAACGAAGACGAATCCGTAGTATAATTTTGCATAATTAAGCGTGTTCATCGTTTTGGTAGCAGCAGGTAAGTTGTTGTCAAGTGCGTAATACTGACGACGGCCAAGTTGCCAGAAACACATGCGTCTACTGCTCTTCCTTAATTATGCAAACGTGTTTAATATTTATTATATTTTTATCATAAAAATTAATTTATAAAAATTGTTCTGCTTATAAAAAAATTCCATGTTAATTTAATATTCCATTTGGGGCCCCGCTTGAGTCAGAAACACAGGCCCGTAGCTGCCTTGTTACGCCACTGCATCCTTATAATTCAACTCTATAACATCTACAACAAATAATTAAACCCCACCCCCCATGACTTTAACCTGTAGGAATACATACTTAATACAATAGAACAGTTTTCACTAACTCTTCTGAATTGTTCAAATCTGCACATTTCATCTAAATATGGTTTATTTCTCGTCTTTTAAATTCTTATAGAAGGCAATTTATATTCAGTAGTTTGCTACCAGCTTCCGAATAGGTTTACTCTAATTTCTAACAATTACTTTACAAAAAAAATTATATTAGATTTAATATGGTCATGCTCGGAATTAAAGTGAATCTGCACGCCACAACTTATTAATTATAGTAATAGAAATGCGATACGTGTTTACAAGCATTTCATTTTAAGCACTTAAAATTATATTATTGTTATTTAAATTCACGTAAAATAAATAAATAAAGAAATGAATGAATATTTTATAACAATAAATTGTTTTATTATGCATAGTAAAATTTGCTGCACCTAACATAGTCCTAGTTAATTTTTAAAATAAAAATTATAAAAAGAATATGAGAGCTGAACTACGTTTGACCGAAACTTCCATGACTGTCGTCCATCAATCCTACTTAAATACACTCGCCAAGAAAAAAAAAAAAGAAAGGTTTCTTGGTTCAGATATTTGATTATAAAGATAAAATTTTGGACATAATAGTAAAAAAAATGAAAAAGCATTTTTTCGGACGGTAAAAATTTAAGAACAAACTGTTTATTTTATTTTCAATGCAGATATTATACACCTGTGTAATTTGGTAACATAGGTACGTTAATTCTACACTGAAGTGGTGGAAATAGTAGCTATAAAAAAAAAACACATTGAAATTTCTGTAATATTTGCAAGATATTTTGCAATAGGGTAATTATTTGTGTAGTTCACTTGCTTTTTCATATTAAAATAAAATTAATACTTATTAATGCATTTATACGATTTTACATCAGTTGCGACTATAAATTGCATGGAAATGGATGATCTAAAGAAACAGGTGACAAATTGCCGAAAATTTTTGAATGAAAAGGTTTTCTAAAAAAATTTCTTGTTACGAAAGAGTGGTATGTAAGTATTGATGAAATTTTAAAACGTAGTGGAGCAAAATTTTTCAATTTTAATACAACTATTCAAAGCATCAAAATTAAAACATACAGAAAATCTGCTAGAAAAATCCGTGATATAGCCTTGAAAATAAATCGATCTGTCACAGCCACAAATTAAGCGAGAATTATTCCTTATATCAACGAAAAAAACTTACAAACAAAAAATTACATCGAAAATTGTATATGAATTGCACCTTCTCATTACCTATAGACATGTTCGCCAAATTTTGAATATCGAAAACTTTCTTAATGGCCAGATAGAATAGCTAAACCACGCTTGAAGCCATGCCAGATTGAAAAATATTAAGTTTTTGCATTTCCTGTAATTGGAAAGATGAATGGCTCGAGGTGATATTCAATGATGAAAAAAAAAATTAATTTGGACGGCCCCGATGCCTCTACATTGCTACGATATTCGTAACGAAAAGGAAACCTTATTCAGTCGTAATTTTGTTTTCAGGATCATCCGATCCAGTCCGACCGTTCCTCGAGCGCACCCAGAGGGAAACCTCTGCATTCCACAAACGTCAGAGCACCGCTATCAGCTGAAGCATGAGCTGAAGGAGATATGGGTTCACCCCGGGACTCCGCAAATCACTTCAAATTTCAAGTTTCGTAATTTTGGCGGTGGTTCCGTGATAGTTTGGATTGCTTTTGGAATTGTGCAACACCATTATGTTTTATTTCAACCCGTATAAATGCCACTTCTTATAGACAGAATTATTGAAGGATGTTTTAATCGACAGCAGAGAAGAACACTGAACGATGATACAGTTTATCAACAGGATAATGGTTCGTGCCACACTACCATAGTTTAATTTATACAAGACACTACTAGTGGTACGAAACAATCGTTTACGAATAGAAATATTAAACTTTTAGAGAGCTCAGCGATAAGTTCCAATATGAACCTCATAGAAAACTTGTGGGACATCCCGACAGAAGATTTATGAAATTGGAGAAAAATATTGATCGGTAAATGAAGTAAAATTAGATGTTTCTTAAGCGTGGAAAGATATTTCCATTAAAACTTACATAAAATTGATTGTTTCAATGCCTAACCGAATTTTTGAATTAATATCTAATAATGGAGGCAATACGAAGCATTAAAATTGATATGTCACCATTGTAGGCCGGGAGTTCGCGTGCATGTAAACTAAACCATAAGGTACAAAATGTTTGACCATACAGGCTTAAAGAACATTGGAAATGAGTAATAAAACCGATCGTCTGCCACTCGTAAGTTGCAGCGATTACTTGGAAGCGACACGAGAAAGGGAGCATTTTTGGAGTTGAACTAAACTATAGGATAAACGAAAAATTATTTTTTTACGTTTGTATAAAAGTTTTCGATTAAATTATGACAGACGATTTTAAGTGCAGCCTTCATCGCGGCAGACACGTTTGAAAATATCGAGTTGGTGTTCGATATGCTTGTATAATTCAATTTAATAAAAACTATAACTCATTAATTTACTTTTGTTTATAGTAAAAACAGCTTTTTTGGTAACAACATTGATTAGTGGTTTTATCCACGGCCAAATAAACTGAAATTTAAAAAAATAGTATACTTATGTAAAAATTTCTTGCCTAGTTTCACAAAGGCTAGTTAAAATTAATTCTACGATTAAGGATGTTCCCTTAATCATAGATTTAAATTTAACTAGCTTTTGTAAAACCAAGTCACAAAACATCCGGATTATTTTCTCAGAATTGATTTGGAAAATAAACTATCTTAAACAGCAGGTTCAACTCTTTGGTTCAAAGAGTAGCAACGGGATATAGCGTAGAATTCTCTTAATTAACCGACATTAAAAATTTCTTATTAACATCAAAAATATGTTTGCAATTTGACCGGTTGTAGGTAGTAAGGTAGAGTACCCTAGGCGCCCCGTTCATTAATTACGTGAGGTGATTTTCGCGATTTTTAGTCCCCCCCCGCCCTCCTTAGTGAGATGTCGTGAGATTTGGCTCGACCCCCTCCCCCCTTCTAATCTCACGTGGGATTTTTTAAAATTCGTATTTTTAGAGTAAATACTTTAATCTGTGCTTTATTGCGTTGGATTTATTAAAAAAACATAATTTGCCTAATTATTTTTATTTAAGAATAATTAACACAAAAAAATTACGTGATATTTTTCCGAGATCCCCTTCTCCCCCACGTGAGATTTGATGAGATTCAGCTCGACCCCCCCCTAAACGCCTCACGTAATTAATGGACGCCCCCCCCCCCTAGACTTCCTAGAGACAACAGTCTCCAGTAGTTGACAGTTATGAATAATTTTGCACTGAATCGAGCAATATAGCAATTATAAATAAAGGGTCTTTCTGTCTTTCAATAAGAACTTTTTTTATTTTTAAATAAAACATACAATTTGAATAAAAGTTTGGGATATTTTAATTGAAGTATGTAGTCAAGGGTTTACAATTTAATAAATAAAAATACATTTAAAAAAAGGCTTTTCTATTTTTAATACGACCCTTTTTCAAAATTATATTTTTAATAGCTCATGATGGATGTTAATAAAGAAAATAAACACTTATAGTAAATTAATGAGTTATTGTTTGTATTAAATTGAATTAAACGTACCGAATTTTGTTTACGTGCAAGACGAACGTCTACCTTTGTTCGAAACCTCATACACATAAAAAAAATCTGATGTGACAACACATAACTTTCCCATTTATTACTATTTGAGAAAATAAAATTATTAATAATAATAAATAATAATAATTAAAATTTAATAAATAAAGAGATTTCAACCAAATTCTAATCAGCTCTCTAGATCGGTACGCGACAACTCGGCACCGGACAACTCGGCACCGTACATCTCGGCACCAGACAACTCGGCACCGAAACTAGGGTTCCGTCACATTTTTAGAAAACCTACCACCTTTCATCAAAAATCGTTACTAAGGTCTCAACCCACTCTTCCATTACGTATCGATAACCCTTTATTGTTATCGCAAAAAAGTTTAAATTAAAAAAAGGAGTAACAATATAAGGGTGACAGTTTATTTGTTTATTACTGTAATCGCTACCAGATAGGAAGTTTTGCTTTGACGGGTGCGTTTAATCTTTCTTGATGCCGCTTCAACTTGAATTCAACAAAAGACCAAACAGACAGTAAATATATTTTATATTTTAAATACTTAGGTACATGAAAAATGTGGCAGACAAGTTATTTTGAAAAAGTGCCTCATACTTTCTGGTTTTGTTGGTGCTTTCAATATTTAGTGCTGCAAATCACAAAAATTTGAATTCGCATTAAATCATTAAAATAATTTACTTTTTTTAATAACGTAATAAAAAGGTGGAAAAGTTCGTGTGGAAAAGACGGTAGTCTCGGTGCCGAGTTTTCCCGGTGCCGAGTTGTCCGGTGCCGAGATGTACAGTGCCGAGTTGTCCGGTGCCGAGTTGTCTAGAGCCGAGTTGTCCGTCTCCGCTCTAGATTGCTGCTACAAACCAGAATATGAAATTTGAATAAAATCGGTTACGCATTTTGAATAAATCGTGCAAGAAAAAATCGCACACATATCCGGACATCATTGCATTTGTCTCAAAACGATTTGTTTTGTTGTTTCCATAGACTATGGAAAAAATAATAACTCAAAATTTTTTTTTACTTGATTACAATACTTTCTTTTACTAGGTACGTAAAATGTTGTACCTTATATGGTTTAGTTCACATGCACGCAGGGTCCCGGACTATTTTGTAACAGTCAACTTTATAGATATGCAACGCCACCACGCGGAAAAATATTACGTTAATCTAATACGTATAGTTGGTATAGTAAGTTTTGTTTATAAACCAAACGTTTGCATTCTTTTGGTGTTCTATTTGGTAAATCAAACTCAAAAGACATCAAGTGTACGTAATAGAGCTGCCATGTTGTAGACATTTGGTATTAAAACATTACATACATACGGATCAAATTGATAACTTCCTTTTTTTGAAGTCAGTTAAAAAAATTAAGTAAAAAACAAGTTTTATAAAAAAGGCTTTATACAAATGAATAAATATGAAATAGTATATTAAGAAACTAGTTTCATAAGACACGTTTTTATCGCACGTCATCCGTGATATAATTCTATTAAATTTATAGGATAAGATAATTTCTTTATAAATTTATAAGAGGTCGTTTAAATTAGGGGAAAGTTGCGCATTTTCATGCTGAACAATTATCTGAAAGAAAATTTAATGTGTCATTTTTAGTTTTTGAATTATTGGAAAAAAACGGAAAATTTTCAGATAATTGTTTAGCATGAAAATGGGCAACTTTGCCCTAATTTAACCGACCTCGTATCTCTTATAATAACTAGAGATGGGACTATCGAATAAAAACTATCGAATTATTCGATAGTTGGTCTTCATTTGAACTATCGATAGTTACTAAAACTATTCGAATAACTTTTTAGTTACTAAAACTATTCGAATAACTTCTTAGTTACTAAAACTATTCGAATAACTTTTTTAGTTACTAAAACTATTCGAATAACTTTTTAGTTACTAAAACTATTCGAATAGCTTTTTAGTTACTAAAACTATTGAATAAATATTTAGTTACTAAAACTTTTAAATGAATTGTTAGTTACTAAAACCATGAAAGAATAATTTTTAGTTACTAAAACTATTGTATAACTTTTTAGTTACTAAAAAGTAAAAACTATTGAATGAAATTTTAGTTACTAAACTTGTATAAATTTATAGTTACTCAAACTATCGAATGTATTTTTAGATAGTCATTTAGTAATACTAATTATTAAAAGTTAAGAGTACTACTGTCAATACCAACGACCGATAAAAAAATGGTACAACTAATAAAAATAGTATATTATAGGACAAGGTTGTGAAGACAGCCATTATAGCCCTAGCGCCAAGATTATATTCCGAGGTGCGAAGCGCCGAGGAATATAAGGCGCGTAGGCTATAATGGTCTTCACAACCGTGGTTTATATACGATTTTTTCCACTACTAGATTTATTACCATTTTTTTAAAATTCTTATTAATAAAAAAATTTCAAATTTAAAATATTTATTTCAAATGACAGTTTTGTTTTATCCTCAAAATACAGGGTGTTAACTACCAATTAGTACAAAACGAAGGAAGAAGGAACATTTTAGTTACTAAAACTATTCGAATAACATTTTAGTTACTAAAACTATTCGAATAACTTTTTTAGTTACTAAAACTATTCGAATAACTTTTTAGTCGATAGTTTTTATTCAGCTGTTTTCATTCGATAGTTTTATTCGATAGTTTTTATTCGGTTTGGTTTTTAGTAACTAACTTTTTAGTTACTAACTATCGATAGTAAAAAAAAAATAGTAACTAACTATCGATAGTCAAAAATTTTTGATAGTGCCCATCTCTAATAATAACTGAGATCCCCATTGTAGAGCTCGAAAAATGAGAACCCCGTATATATTTATATAATATACCCAGGCCAGTTAATATAAAGCTTTAAATAAAAAGGGGTTGATATAGTTTATGGGAATTTAAGTGCTATGACCGTTTTACAAAATAAAAATTTAAAATACAAATAAAACAATTGTTCGAAAACGGCCAAAAGGCCGTTGTATTTATTTTAAAAAGTTAAATCAATCTTTATAATTGGTAATATGTATAATTTCCCAAGAAATCTAATAGGTAGTATTTATTTAATTAGTTGATTATAAAAATTACTATATTAATTTGCATTAAATTGTCAATTTTATGGTAAAAGTACAAATAATTTATACTTGACAGTAATTTTTATTTTAAAAATTTAAAAAAAATTAATTATAAAAATTACTTGAAAATTTTCTATTGAATTTATTCCAAACTTTACGAGCTCACCGTATGATGCAGAATATCATACCAGTATCATTTTTGCAAGGGCTAATACTAAATTATCTATGAAAATTTGTGTATACAAGAATCTCGGAATTATAAAAACAATAGTAGGACGACTTTATTTTGCTCATCCACTTCTTTTCAGATATTGCAACAATGGAACCCTTTTTTACTCCCACCTTTTTTTCCATAAATTTCATTGATTTCCAACTACTCCTAATGGTCAGTTGTATATCGAGCTGTAATCAATTAAACAGTACTGAAAGAATGATGATTCATGGTTAGGATTACCCTTAAAAGTATATATTTCTGACGGATTGACAAATAAAACTTCATCGAGAAATATGTTACAACCGAAAATCAATCTCGGGTCAGAGTTAAACCAGAGTTAATTTTGGCTTTGACCACACCAATCCTAGGTTAATTCTCACCTGAGCTTTATACAACTCTGTGGTCGGCACTTAAAAGGTCATAAGTATACATTGTTTCCCCCCCTATCTACTTATGACCTTTTAAGTGCCGACCACAGAACTGAACTTGGTAACTTCCAAGGAATTCCAAGAGAATTTCAACAATATGTACACTAGTTTTTTTGGGATATTTACCCCTCGTAGTTTTGTGTCAAATGTACAAGTAACAAAACTCATGTCTATAACTGAAAATTATATTTTTTCAAATATTTTAAAATTATGGACAACAATAGAAAAAGTCCTAGATTATTTAGACGGCTATATGAATGAAATAATGAATTTTATGTTAATAAAATTAAATAAAAAAAAGGTTTCCATAGAATTTTATCTAGTTTAAAAGTGCTACTACCTGTTTTGGGCATGGGATGCATATAAAACGGTCAATCTACAACCATGTAGTTTTTGGAGCCTTTCTCGACAAATTTGTCCCTGTTCCGGTTCGAGACTGACGAGAAAAAAATCGAAATTCCGAGTTTATATTTTAGTATTCTTAACTCTCTCAAGGTAAGGTAGGGTCGGATACGACCCATACCTGTTTGAATAAGACGGGGAGAAGAGATAAATAAAGTCACATGACCTAGAGCTACAGGTCGGATCCGACCCACCTTACCATTCGAGGGTTATAATTTATATATTTTGTTTTGATTTGTTTTTACATAGAAGTGACAAACTGTCACTATACATGCAGAAATAGGAAACATAAATGGTTTGCAAATTTGAAATTTAGTTAAATACAAGATACAGGTTAAGGGCAAGCTTATCTTTTAATTTTCCCGCGTTGAAAATTTGAACAAGGAAGTTGAGCTTGAACGAATTTTATTTAAAAAAGAAGACACATATTCGAATTTATTACAATAAAACACAAATAAATTAAAGAATTAAGGCTGAAACTTACCTATGAAATCTTTGGTAAAACCTTTGAATTGATCCAAATATTGTAACATTTTCACTCATAACTAACAATGAATATTATGCAAAACCATAGATAAATGAAGACTTCTAATCATGAAAAACAACATCGTTAGTTTGCGATACAAATTAATTCAAATTTAGAATAATAAGATTTAAAAATCAACCTACCATTTTAAAATTTAAATTTCGACAATGAATTACGTGACAATTTAGTTTTGATATTTTAATTCATAAATTGACGCGTCGACATGCTAACAACTGTTTAAAAGACAACTAAAACCTACTAAACATAAAATTTATTGATGACTACACCTGAAATTTTATTTACCTCCTCTTGGTGTTTTTTTTTAAGTTACCATGATTATATTGGCAATATCAGCTGGTAGCCGATTTTGCGCAGTGAGCGTGTAGAAACAGTTAAGTGTGGTTTATCGTTATTGTTGAAGTTTGGTTAATTTTTGCTATAGTTATCGGTATTATACATTTGTTGTTACAAAAACAATTTTTCAATTACACAGGTAAATTATTGTAAGTTATTGACACTTTTTAATTAATGCCATTTGATTCTGCTTTCCAAAAATAAAAGGTAGACAATCGTTGAAGATTTCTCGAAAATTTTCGGCTGTTTTGTTTATTTACATTTTTGAAGTTTGAAATTTGGATTTTAATTTGCTCGTTGTTATCGTTTTTGGTAGTAATAATAGTAGTCGTAATTGCTTGCTTTTTGTGATTAATTAATATCCAAGTTGACATATTTTAGTCAGGGTTGGGCATCTTTATTTTTTTTATATGTCTAGTATAACATTGATTTCTTAGTTCATTCACTTTACAAAACAACATTTTTACCATGTTTAACACAAAATCTGATTAATAAATTTTTGTAATGCACCTCTTCAATCTATTGTGCTATATTCATTTTTGCTTTGTTTATTGAATGACAAATTTACTGTATATTACAAAATTATTTTCCTTTTAGAAACTTTTAATTTGTACATTGTTGAAATTAAGTCCATTTTTCTTCTGAGACTACTAGATTTTAAATCGATCTGTCGGTTAGCAATTTCTAGCAGTCTCATTTATGTTTTTGTCAAGTTATTGTTCTAGTTAATTTAACGAAACGACATAATTATTTGGCTTTAAAGATTTAAAATGTATCGGGATAGATCTAAACATTGAAGTATCTTTTAGGGTATCGACACCAAAGCTTGTCCATGAGAGGGATTATATTTTTACATTTATAATATAAATTCATAGAATCGTTTCGGTCCTAATAAAAAGCAGCAGATAGATCAGTAAAACATACAGCGACAGACTACCCTGCTGTAATTTAAATATCTGAAATCCAAGATCGATCTAATCGGTTGGCTTTGTAGAAGGCGTTTTATAAGCATAATACTATGTTTTGTAGTAAGTTACCTTGGCTTCAGCTAAGTTGTTTAAAAGTAGGTAGATAGTTAATACTCCAGAGTGTTTTTATTATTATGAAATCTTTTGCAACATCTAATTGAAATTAGTATGTAACGATGCTTACACATGATCGTTCCGATTAAATAATAAGATGCTAAAACTCCAACAAATATGCTTCAGCATCTCGATATTTGATAGACATGAATACATGTGTGCACTTTAAGGGATAGTTTAATGTTTACTAGAATATTTTGTTTAGTTGAGAACTGCAACCGTTTAAAGTGGTGAGGTAAAAAATGTACTTTCTTTATGACAAAATCGAAATCACAGAGAAAGATAAATAGTATGATTCAGAAGAAGTATTAACACACAATTTTTATTGAATATTCAAAAATTAAAAAGATAAAAACTATGCATTCTTAAAAGAGTTGACAATTAAACGTTGTTCCAAATTTAGTTTCTTCTAGTTTAAAATTATCTACAATGAAAAACTTCTTTCGACATCCACACTTACAATCCCTACTCTTAAATAAGTATTTTGCCAAAATAGCTAATAGTTAATAAAATAATATTTATAGTACAGGCAGCGTAGTATTCACTTTCAGATTTAAATATTTTGGACTATAGGTAGAAGTGTTTTTTTTTTAAATCCTAAAATGTTCATTTGTCATCCGATATCACAATAACTATAATAAATCGACGAATGCCTGTTTGTGGTGCTTTCAGGATAACAAAAGGATACAGTTGGACCAGGAGTACCGTGAGAAGTACGACCATGTGCAATCTAGGAAAATAAATTAATAATCGTATGGTTAGAATCATCTACAATATTAAATAATAATTAATAATAATTTTATGTGGTATATCAAAATAAAATTTTGAGTAAATGCTGCTTTTAAAATTTAACTCGTGCAAAATTGCTTCAAGTTCGGTTTGCAATTATCAGGGATCCCACTTCTAGAAATCATAAAATTGTAAAAAAAAATCGTTCGTTGTTCTTAAGATTACTTCCGAGTCCTAACAATCCTAAAATTAACCACCTGCCAACTGATAATTTTTTTAAAATTCAAGGCAGAGCGAAAATGAGATGAGTCTGAGTATTTGATCTCTTTGGGCTATATTTTCCAAGAATAAAATAATAGTCCAGTGCAAATAGGCTTTTATCTGGACATATAGAATTGAATTTAAAGAATATGATCGAATGAACCTCTTTGACAACATTATATAATTCTGCTTAAGGTCTTCCTGTAAAATTGAAAAGTTCTGTGGGATTTCTGGAGTTCACGAAAACAACATTCATTGTTACCATTAACTTTTTTTGTTTTAAACAAATTTACTTATTTTTCACTAGAATTAAAAAATCAAAAATTGGTAGTAACTGAAACTAAAATAATTGAAAAGATTGAACGATGATCGAAGTATTATTACTTCTAGACAGTGGCATAACCAGCTGATAGGATACGGAGATTCCTAATGAATATGTAAGGACAGAAGGTTCTTGGTATCTCCTTTTGTCAATAAAGCAAAGCTTTGTGTCGACCGGTTTCGGTTTATTACCATCATCAGAGCAGAATGTCAAAATAATAAAAATTGAGTCGCGCGAAACCAGTGTTGATCAAATGCGAATTAAACAAACTGAATTATACATAAAATCGAATTAAATGTATTTACTACTTTGGGATTATGACTCTTTACAACATAAGCTTTAACTCTGTAATTTTCATCTTGTAAATTGTTTGAATATTTTTATAGCGGCTCGGGCACTCTACTTTTTAGTATTAATTGACAATTTAAAAACTGTCGTACCTTTTAACAACACCAAATAATTATGGTTATCATAAATTTCAATATGGAGATATATACTAGTAATTACCATTTTATGATCTCCATTACTCCTTTGTTAGCATGTTAGCTAACATAGTGGACAGCTTTTAATAATTTTCAAGTATTTCCTACATTATCCTCAGCTTGAACGATAGTTGAAGATAATCGTTCCTTGAAATTGTACTTATTTAGGAAAAACCTCATATAATAATAATAATATGAAGCTTCAATAAACATTTTTAATTCGTTTATGCCAATTTTGATTCACGCATTATTTCTAATTATGATCAAAAGAATTTGAGTGGCAATAAAAATATTAAATACTATCATAGATAGTTTATACTAGTAGTGGTGGAAAAGTTATTGTTGTTATGTTTTAATATTTTTGTGTAGTTTATATATTATACAGTACAAATAAAAATTTGTTAAATATTGTAAATACTATTGTAGCGATTTGTAACAATCAAATAATTTACAGTATTTGTTGTTTATAAATAATGTACAAATTAAAAGTTACCAGTCATTGATATTAATAATTTTACTTTGCATAATAAAAAAACATTTTTTTTATTTTCATTTTTTTTTGTAATTGTGAATTAGTAAGGAAAAGGTAATTGAATATAATAATAGCAGGTGATAAGAGGTATCATGGTTAACACCCGCCGTATGGAGTCAAGTGGCTCAGCTCCAAACAGCGGCCCAAGACATCGTACACGGGTATGTTCTGTTACTTCTTGGATTTTTTCGTAATTGAACTTTCCTTATTAAAAGAATTTTTTATTGTATTAATACCTTTACATTCTTAAACCAAACACAAGCTGTTTGCTAATTTTTAAAAGAGCATGAAGAGTCTCAGTGGCGGAACTTCAATTTTTTGCCTCCCCCCCCCCCCGCAAAATAATAGTTTTTAGAATCTTTCACTGTTTTCATGATGCATTTGGGCTCCCCGCGTATGGTAGTTCCGCCACTGAAAAGTTCCCATATATTAGTGTCAAAACTTCTATCCCTTTCATATTCAATAAGAGATCATAATTAATACTCTTAGGTGGTAGGAGTGAATCACAAATTAAATAAATCAAATACTCCAGTCTAACGTGTGCATATTGTGGTAAAACTGGTTTGATCAAATCTTGAAAAACCATAGGCCGCTTGACACTTCATACCACATAGGGCGAAAAATGGTTGGATGAGACCAGTCTCATTACTAGAGCTCGGAATTATAAGCACTGGGAACCCGATATCCAGTATGCGGCATCCAATTTCTTATCCCGTATTTATGCATATTATACTGTTTGCCGCATACAAGATATCGGGTTCCCAGTGCTTATAATTTCGAGCTCTACTCATTACATCATCAATTGAAGGGCTCGGGGCAACAAGGATACATGCCACATTATGTTAATTAAGGAAAATGTACGTTTTAATATTTCATTCAAATCCTGAAATCAAATTAAAATATATTTTTTAAGTTCAACTCATTAAATAGGGAGAGTGGTCTAAAAGCGACCCCCTTTTCGTTTTTTTTTTTATATAGAACTTTTAAATCGAGACATACTACTTTAACTTTAGTATCGTTATAAAGTTCATTCAATTCCTCAACTTTTCGTCAAACAAACTTTTGATGTATCTCCTACCTCTTCTGAACTACAGCCGAAACAAAAATAGTAAAATATTGGTTCCAAATCCGGCCATCTGGAGGTAAATCCGACCCCCACCTGTTCTAAATCCGACCCCTCTATTTTCATCAATTTACAACCTAAAATTTAAACTTTATTTAAACAAAAATTGTATTATTAATTGAAAATTATCTTAGTAATAACGGATAATTTAAAAAAAAGAAAATACTTTTGGTTTGTTGTGAGCGTTTTGCAGGTGCTACTCTGCTGGTACTTGGCTGTTGCTCAATTTCATTTAGTTTTAATTAATAAGATTTTTTCCTGGTGTGATTTTCTTCGCTAGAAGAAGGGTAGGTAACGACTTTATGACTCCGATTCTAAAATATCTCTGTTTTTTTAAAATTGTGCCATGTATCCTTTTTGCCCCAAGCCCTTCAATTCATCAGTTGAATTTTAATGGATGGCGACGGGTGCCGGGTAGTTGGAATGCGGTTTAATGATAAAAGTTTTGACAAACTTCGAATTTTTAATAGATATGATCAACTAAAGAATAAATGACCCGAAAGTGTACTTGCTCATCCTAATATGTACATACACAGTTGTTTAAGATTCGTTGTTTATTTTACTATTAAATATTGCAATTTTAATAAGAAAAGTTTAAATACGTTTATTTTAGTATATTTGTAATGCTTTCCAAATGGAAACTTTTAATTTCTTCTGAAAATAAAGAAGTTTAATGTAGATAATGCATTTTTGGTTGTTTTAATCGTTGCTGTCGATTTATTTTATGTTTTGGTTAAAGTTATTTTGTGTTTCCCATCCATTGTTCACTGCTATATTATTTATTTTAAAATATTTTCATGGGGTGATTCATATTATAATTGCTAATAGACGTTCAATATTTTGTGTAAAGGTTGGGAACCACAGAAATAATATTGGATAGATGAAATTTATTTCGTATTGACAATGTAAGTAGTGAACAAACTACAAAGAGAAAACCTGGTGGAAAATGTCATTTTATCTCGGTGCATTTTTTAAGAAATTTTCTCTGGGCGACAAAAAAAATATTTTCTTGAAATAAATAGTCAATAGTATGATAGAAGTATTTCACGCTCATTTCTGATAATTATTAAAAATAAATCTTAATCCTAGTATTATAAATATTATGGTAAACATTATTAAATAAAAAAATTTTATTTTGAAAATTGTGTGTCGCCCAGTTTACTAGTCTCAAAAATGCACTGTAATTGCACACTCAATTTAAATACACAATAATTTTTATAAAGTTTTTTTAATGATGTTCTTTATACATATACACCTTACACCATTAATATTGCATCAATACTATTCTAGAAAGTGTGAGGAATATTAACGATATAATGATGCGATATTGACGTGAATTTTGACAATAATTATTGATGGTGTAAGGGACTTTAGTATACGACTGAACTGGCGAGACTACAGGCGGACAGCTAGAGCAAAAAAAAAAATTTCGTCTAGTTTTCTGCTGTGCATTCATGTGTTTTTGTACTGTAGAAAATTGAATTTTATTCTCTATACATGTACACACAGAAGTCCAAGGATTAAACACAATTATAGCATGGTCAAACTTTATCTAAATGTTCATCTATTTTGTTGTAAACAATAATATAGATAGTGGTCCTAGTAAATCACTAAATTATTAGGGGCACATTTCACCTCGTAATTTTTTCGTAAACCTATTTTCTATTACCATTATCAAATATTCATATCTTGATATACAGTAGAATCCGCTTAATGTGATCACTTTGGGCCAAGAACATTTTGATAACATTAACCGACTGATAACAATAAGCAAATTTTAGAAATAAACTAATTTTAGCAAGAATAAACTAAACTTAAATTAAAATGCATAAAGCAAAGTGCACATTTAGCAAAATAAAAATAGAAACACCCCATGAAACGGGAAACGTCATTAGTTTTTGTATAGAAATTAAAACGAATGATGTGTTTTGTCAAGATATATAAAATTTCAATTACAAATCAGAAAAAGATACTGAGAAAAAGAGATTATTGTTAGGAAATTCCTTGAAAGTGATAATAATAAGCGGCTTTTTGATCACATTATCCGGTTGTTTTTGTATGTAAACTAATTGAAGCGGCCGGTTCCCAGTCAAAATGATCACAATAACCGACTGATAACATTATCCGTGATCACATTAAGCGGATTCTACTGTATTACAAATTGTGTAAAAAAGTTGTAAAAAGTGTATGACATGTGAGCATTTTTTGAAAAAAGGTCTTTAATCTTAATATTATTAAAATATTGTAGTTATAGCCCAAACTAACTTGTAAAATATCAATCATAGAAATACAACTTTTAAACTCTTCATATCGTACTTGGCTTCATACTACTGCTTATTAGTATTAAATATTTCAAAATTTTGTATTTATCGTTGTGTGATTCTAAGCTCTCTTTATATGAATTGTTTATTTATTTATTTTGTTTTCATATAAATAATATACCCTGACAATATTTTTTTTATAGTTTATTGTATAATATTTTATAATTATGATTAAAAAGATATAAAAAAATGCTGTCTGGGTAACTGCATAATAAATATACTTAACTGAAGTTTTGCTCGATTTCCTAATTTGCTTAATTTACTTAACTTGAACTTTCCCTTATTTACAGAAAATAAAAATTATCATCGAATGACTTTACTATAACTAACGCAATTGCTGTAGATACTATAATTGCTTCATTCGTATTTGAATTAAAACATTTATTGCATCTATTAGTTTGTTCAAACAATGTTGTATGTATTTTATATATCATAATTATAGATGTACAGGTATGTTCTATGTTGGGAATTGGGTGAATTATCAAAATTTATTTTTTCAAAAAATTAGCAAAAAAATCCGTTACTGAACATAGTAATTTTTTTATTAATTTCACTAATAAATAATTAAATAGAAATTTGTTTTTAGCATTTTCATAAAATGTATAAAAATACAAAAAATAATATATTATATTATTATGATTCGTTGAGTTTTAGATTTTAAGATTATTGTGGGTTTTATGCTCAATTACAATAAGCCAGGAAATGGTCAGTAAAATGTCGGTTTTATTTCAGTTAAAACAATTTGTGAATTTTAGATAAACTTTGAACAGCACCCAAAGCAATTCTTTTTCAAAATATATGTTTCGAAAATACAACTAAATATTAATGCAATACCTCGCGGCATCGTGGTCTGCTGAATCAGTTGTAATTAAACAAATAAACCCCATGTAAAAGTATTTGGATTATTTTAAAATATAAGATTAATACTTTTATTCTCTTTATATTTACATATTTTGTAATATCGTGTGCGTTTTGTAGTATTTCATTTTGCGTAGGTACATACTTAATTAAAAAAAAGAACATCAGTTAAAATTTATTTCTTATTATTTATCAGAGGAGTGGATTACCTACACAAGAAAGTGAAACATCAAGTGTTGCTAGTGATAGTGAAATAGAAGAAAAAGAAAACGGTTGGGAATCGGAAGAGGATTCAAAAATTAATTCAGAATCAAATGCATCTGTACCCCAAGTTCGTGAACTAAGAAGTAGGTTTATTTTGGAAGCAGATCGCGATTTTTCCCGTAAGTGTCTCACACAATTTCATGTATAACTGGTGGAAGTTAGGATAGATCCACTTGTTTTTTAAAAAACATAAATCTTATTATAATCTTTTCACCTTCATAATTTTTTTTCATCAATTGTAATGAAAAAAGACATTATTTTAATTAATTATTATAATAATTTAAATAAATAAGGTGGAAATTGGAATAGTTCCACTAACAATTTTTTGAAATTTTGTATTTAAAATAATATATCAATAGTTTGTATGACCACCTTGCTTTCTTATAACACTAAATAATCGATCAGGCATAGATAATATTAAATATTTTAAGATCTCCGGGGATATCTCACGCCATACTTCTCAGATCCTATTTTTAAGCTCTTCTGCCGAAGTAAATTGCTTGCCATTCAAGTATACTTACCTAGAAATAATACCCCATAGGTTTTCTATGGGGTTCAAATCCGGACTGCAGGCTGGCCACTGCAAAACTTTAATATTTTTGGAGTTAAACCATTCCCTGGAGTTATGGATTGTCGCGTTATCTTGTTGGAAAATATAATTTTCACCAAGAAGAGCTTCGGTATTTTCCAGAAAACTTACTTCTAACATTTCTATGTACTTCTCAGAGTTCATTTTAGTAGAAATCCACGCCAACGGAATCGTTCCATGGAAAGAAAAACCACCCCATATCATTACGGTTCCGCCTCCGAAATTTCGACTAAGATGAACCTCCTTTTCTTTGCGTAAATCGTGCCAGTAATATTGCCAACCATCCGGACCATCCAAATTAAACCTCTTTTCGTCAGAAAACAGCACATTCTTCCACTCGTCCGTTCACGCCATGTGTTTTCTGGCAAATTCCAGTCGGGCTACCTTATGCGCTTCAGTAAGACGGGGTTTACCTACCCGCTTCCGGTATTCGGCATGAGGGTGCGATTGCAAAACTTGTCGTACACGTCGGCTGGTTACCGGTAACTGTAAATCTGCTCGTATTTGTGATGACGACATACTTTCAGTGACCGCTTTTTTGAAAATAGCACGTTTCTGGCGCCTACTAAGTTTGAGTTTTGCCCCGGTTTTGTAATTTCTTCTATAATTTTCTTGTAATTTCATGTAAGAATTGATCACTTTATGTGATCTACCAATTTTCTTTCCAATTTGCCGATTTGACAAACCCGCATCGTTATAAGCCTTCACTGAAGCAATTTCTTCTACCGTTAATTGCTTTCTTCGGCCCATATTGACTGCAAGGGTTAAAATTTGTTTTATTATACAGAAATAATTTTTTAAGACTAGCAATGACTTACCTTATATTTGAAAGATATAAACTTTTTTAAAACTTTTATAAATTAATTGTTAATAAATGGAACTATCCCTATTTCCACTTAATTATTGTTAAAATTTTATTATTGGAGCTCCGAAACCACTTAAAACACGAGTAAACTAAACGCTAACAATAACCCACTACCAAAAATATTCGACTGGTTTGTGTTTTCACGGTTGCATACAATTTAGGAAGTGGATCTATCCTAATTTCCACCAGTGTATTCCATAAGTAAGTTTTCTTATATTTTACTAAAGCATATTGAAACATTTGTCATTTCGGATGATTAATTTTTTAATTCCATTTAATGAAAATTTGCTTTCTAATTGTTAAAATACGTTTCGGTTACTTGCTTTACTTCACTATTAGTTTAAAACCTTAATGTATTTTGAGTGTCGGAAAAGGTTGATAGTCATTACATGCTAAGTTCAAAGAATAAAGCTGATATTCAAAACAATTCCGACTTAAATTATTGTTTAAATAAGTTTTTTGTTATTTTTGAAGAACGTAGCCGTTCTGGCTCGTAAACATTCACTAGTCGCTTGTGAATTTCTATGGGAAATATATTTTTAGCAAACGGAAAATCGCCGTAATTCACTATTGAGCGACTGTTGCACTGGAAGTTATAATGTAAAAAGATAGTAAACGTGTTGTGGTAATTTAACCAGTACAAAAATTTTGGAGTGCCATCATTGGATAACGTAGAATTAATTTTGTCTATTACAGATTTTGAGGAACAAAATAGGAAAACTTACTTCTGGAATGTCCCTAGCATTAATTTATTTTTTAGAATAATAGAAAGTAATTATAATCATAACTAGTTTTTTTTTATCTATAAAATAACTTTTTATCATTAGGGGTAATTCAAATACAATTACCTGATCATAATTAAAAATCATTATCACACAAATTTATCGATGAAAAAAATGTTTATTAGGCATAATAAACAATTTGACATAATATTTTTCCTTGTCGATACTACATGGGTTTTGTCTCAAGCCGCTTAATTGATTTCACATTGCAAAATTTAGTACTATACGATTATTATCCATAATGAGAGTTCAGCACTACTATAGGCTTAACAGATCTCCATGGCTTTGAACCATGAACAACTGCTTTTACTCGAGATGTTCAGTATATTCGCTTCTATTCTCTATCTTGAGGTACTCTATATAAAACTCGCCACAAGGCTGAGTAAACCTGAAGACCATAACTTCTGGAAAAAATATAGCCGAGAATCCAACACAAGATTTTCCAATTTCCGATGAGACACATTTGTGGCCATCTATGGATTAAAATTCCAGCATAGGTAAATATGTTTCAAGTTTTATCAATCAGAAATGAGAATAATTTTGAACACAGGATATTTTATTTCACTTTTTTTAATTGGTTGTAATGTTTTACATCGGCTGGTGCCAATACCAGAGTAGTGAAATAAAATTCAGTTTCTTTAAAAAAGAACCAACAGTTGTTTTCTAACAGTTTCTTGTAAGTGAAGACTTAGGGAACGTCCATTAATTACATGAGGCGTTTATGGGGGGGGGGGGTCGAGCAGAATCTCATCCAATCTCACGTGGGGCATCTTCTTAGCATCAATCTTAGCAAATATCGTGTAATTTTTTTTCGAAAGAAACTGTAAAATTGCGAGGGTACCGGGTTACAAAACAATCTCACGTGAGATTAGAGGGGGGTCGAACAAAATCTCGGGGCATCTCACCAGGGGGGGGGTCGAAAAGTCGTCTCACGTAATTAATGGACGTCCCTTTACAGTAACAAGTACATCTCTCGTGTATAATAAATGGATCAGAAATTATTTTTCTAAAAAAGTTTCAAATGTTATCTGTGTAATATTGCTTTATGATTTTTTCAAAAAATGCATGTTTTACACTGACTTGAGATTGCACCAATATGAGGTGGAAGATTGGTGACAAGCTTATTTGCAATTTAGGCAATACGAACGCAACGCTCTTTTTGAGCATAGCTTAAGGGTAGAGTACATCAGTCTCATTTTTGTTTAGCGTTTCTTGAATTTTCGCTCCAACTATAGTCCAAGTTCAATCTTTTAAAACCTCAACCGCCCACTAGCTGATTGACAATAACTTAAACTAATTGTAAGCTTCTTGAGCTCGAACCTTACGCTATTTATATGATCGTATTTCAAATGTATAATTATATTTTTTAATGTCTATAAGGTAATAATTTAAATATTTAATGTTGGTAATATATTTAAAAATTTTAATTTAGGTACTTGGCAGTTAGCTCATAGATTTTTTTTATTTATAGTGGTAATGTTATAAAGGGTGGTTAGAGTAAAATTTAAATCTAAACAGCTTTTCTATAATATATTTTTGGTAGGTACTAGGTACATTGCATTTTTAAATGATAATTTTTCATTATAACTTCCAACTTTCTATGGCATTTTTTAATTTTAACAGTTAATTGCTATCATGTGTATTCTAAAAGATTTTATTTTAATTTTTTCATTTAGCTAAACATTTAAGTAGACGTTTAACTAGGACTTCTCATTTGACTATTGGTAGTAAAAGACACTCCCTCTCTGTTTACTCTTCTCGAAATATGCACGATGATACCGATTACAATAGTGAAGATGAAATGTTTTCTTCAAGGTACTTTTGATTTATATATAATAAAATATTCTTTTTAGAGCAAATATTTTTGTAGAGCTCGTAAATTACGTCATCCTTCCAGACGCCATACGAAAAAAAAGATGTTATCCAGATTAGAAAAGCGTACTGCTTTATCTTTGCGTCCACTTAGTATAAAATCGTACGCAGATCCACATTCTCCATTAACATACAATAGTGATGATAGTGATGCCGAAAAGGATGGTAAGTAAAAAAGTTGGTTATCTTAAATTTTATTTAATAATAACATTTTTCATGATTTAGTGGTTCGAAGAAGTAAACGAAAGAGAATATCGCGATTTGAACCACAATCGTGGTTACAAGATAATCAAATGCCAAAAGTTGGATATCCAAGCATGAGTATACAAGAATATACTGACGACGATAGCCGTGATATGCCAGTATAATATTTATTATATTATTACGAGTTTTTTATAGTTAACGTTTTAATTTTGTAGGAAGCAAAATGTCGTAGATCTTCTAGACGGTCTGAGATTCGCGAAACTAGAGAGATAACGAAATTGTCTCATGAAGTTAACGGTATAAACGGTAATAGACGAGAAATAAAGAAAAATTCAAAATATATGTTTGATTATGAAACGCCAGAAGCTTCAAGAAATCATAGAATTCAAAGTGAAAATTTACATCCTAATAACAGAAACTTGGATAATAGATTAAGAACAAGGCACGAGTCTGTGGATAATAAAGAAAATAAAGAAAGTAATGGTACAAGTGAATCAAAAAGTGACAGTGGTAAAGATGTCAAATTAAAAATAGAACCAGCAGAGGAAAATGAAGATGTCGATGTCGAAGAAGAAAACAAAAATGAGGAAAATAAAGATGATAAGTCTGGTAAGTGCAACTTTTTATTTATGCTATGTTTTACTAATTTGCATTTTACAATGAAGATAATGACAATGAACATCAAGATGAACAAGAAGATCTATCTAGAACTGCTAGAAAACTTCGAATTCGTAGAAAAAATGCAAATTGTATTGACGACAGCTATTCGCCCAGAGGAACTAGAAATCGTAAAAGAATGGGTAAGAAATTAGTTTTAAAAAATCTAAATAAATTTTCTACAACTAAATATTTTACATTAGTACCATAAGTACCATAAGTATAATAAAAGCAATATTTCTAATGCTCTTACCTATAGTCGATACTTTGCCCGATCTCGGAGTTGAGTCAGATTTAAGTACGAAATTGACCAATCAAAATAAACAATTTCGTACTTAAGTCGTGCTCAAGTTTTGCTGGAGCCAAGCAAAACTTGGTACGACTATAGGTACGGGCATAAGATCTACTTCAATATTATAATACATACTTTCTTAAACTCCTACTTTTTTTTTTCTTTATTAATGCAGACAGTACAAGTTCTTCAGAAGTCAATCGAGTGTATTCTTTAAGACAGCGGGCTCCTCCAAAACCATCAAATAAACCAAGTAAGTTTTTGTCACATTTAAGCCAATTTAACAAAGTTTATATATATATATAGTTATAAATAAACTACAAAGTTTATTGAACAAAAATAAATAAAAATAATTTATTCAGACTTGGAACCAATTATGCGGCCCAGGAGGCGTTTTACAAGAAGGAAAGTATCTTCTTCGTCTGATTCAAGCACAGATTCTGAGGATTTGTGTCGAAAGAAGCCATCTAAGTACAGATCTAACAAGTGAGTGTTAATTGCTATGATTCTTAATTACAAAACTGTAATTTTGTATTTTGTAGCCAAAAAAATAATAAAGGAAAAGGCGATCATTTGATAAAATCTGGCGCAGGGAATAATAAACCGTTACCTATTGGACCTGAAACGATTGACAATAAAGTTAGATTTAGTAGCGTTGGTGGTTTAGATGGACACGTTCAATGCCTTAAAGAAATGATTTTACTTCCTATGATGTACCCTGAAGTATTTAAACAATTTCAAATTCATCCACCACGGGGCGTTCTATTTCATGGACCACCTGGAACTGGTAAAACCTTAATAGCAAGAGCTTTGGCTAACGAATGTAGTTTCGGATCACGCAAAGTGTCGTTTTTTATGAGAAAAGGTGCCGATTTACTGAGTAAATGGGTTGGTGAATCTGAAAAGCAGCTAAGGTTACTTTTTGAGCAAGTAATAATAACAACAAACGTTTATTTTTGGATTTTATACTGATTTTATGTTAATAGGCTCAAGAATTAAAACCGTCCATTATCTTCTTTGATGAGCTAGATGGTTTGGCTCCAGTCAGATCGTCACGTCAGGATCAAATTCATGCAAGTATTGTATCTACTTTGTTAGCATTAATGGATGGCTTAGAAAATAGAGGTGAAGTAATTGTAATTGGGGCTACTAATCGTATCGATGCCATTGATCCTGCTTTACGTAGACCAGGAAGATTTGATAGGGAACTTTTCTTTCCATTACCTGCTAGAACGGTATGCTTTGCACCAGTTGTTTGTTATTTTTCTTTTCAAATTATTGATTATTTATAGGAACGTGAAGAAATTTTAAATGTGCATGTGTCGCAATGGAAACAACCTCCAAGTTCTGAACTTTTGTCTTATTTAGCAGAAAGTGCAACGGGTTACTGTGGATCAGATTTAAGAGCTCTATGTACAGAAGCAGTTATACAAAGTTTTCGCAGAACTTACCCTCAAGTTTATACAGCTGATTACAGACTTCTTTTGGATCCAAATATTGTCAATGTAAGTTTTGCAGAATTTAAAGCTCATAGAATTAAAATTTCTAATGATTATTTGTTCAAGGTTGAAAAAGTCGACTTTTTAAGAGCAAAATCTTTATTGGTGCCTGCTTCTCATCGTATTATTCAATGTTTGGGAAGAAAATTATTGCCCATATTGGAACCTGTTTTAGGAAACCCACTTAAAGATATTTTGGGTGTACTTAAGCAAATATTTCCACACGGTGTTGAACCCACTTTGGCGAAGTAAGTACTAACAAAGGAAACATTAGGCTTTTATTTTAAGAGTTTTTTTTCAGAGTTAAATTAGCTGCAGGAGTTAGACCGTCTCAGCTTTTATTAGCTGGAGATGGATCTCAACATGGCCAAACTTTACATCTTGCTCCAGCTTTATTACATCAAATGGAACATATTCATGCACATATTTTAGATTTGTCTATGTTGTATCGTGAAACCGCTAGATCACCAGAAGAGTCTTGTTTACAGGCGAGTTTTTTTTTTATTTGCAGTTTTAGAATTATAATTTTCTTTTTAATTATAGGTTTTTCAAGAAGCTAGAAGAAATATACCAAGCGTGGTTTACGTTCCCGGTATAGATGACCTTTGGAGTTTAGTTACAGAAACTGTCAAATCAATTATATTGTCACAATTATCTCAAATGGATCCCAACATTCCAATTCTTTTCTTGGCTACCGCGCATGTCACTTTCGATAATTTACCAATTGAAGTGAGTAAAATTACTTTTTTAACTACAGCATTCCGTAAGTCTGTTCATAAGGTTTGGTTATCTGAGACTTGTGTCTACCATGCAACTACAATAAATTTTTACCAACTTAATGTTGATGTTAAACTTTTCAGATACAGAATGTTTTTTCGCAATATCGTAGGGAAGTGTATCAACTTAACTCGCCTAATTCGGATGAACGTAGAGAATTTTTCAAACCACTATTAATTGACGCTTGTATAAGAGCTCCAAAATCGCCTCGTAAAAGACTTTCTACCCCACCACCTCTTCCACGAGCACCAACTCCCCCGCCTACGCCCATGACCCAAGAAAATGCAAAAAAATTACTGCAAACTGAAGAATCTAGCCTAAGAGAACTTAGAATATTTCTAAGAGATATATGTAAAAAATTAGCCAATAACAAACTGTGAGTACATTATTTTTCCATTCTTTAATTCGTTAATTTATTTTTTCAATTAGATTTTTCATGTTTACTAAACCGGTTGACACGGAAGAAGTTCCCGACTACACTTCTATAATATCACAACCTATGGATCTCGAAACAATGATGACTAAAGTTGATTTGCATCGTTACGAATGTGCCAAAGATTTTTTAAATGATATAGATCTCATAGTACAAAATGCTTTAGAATATAATCCAGCCAGGTTTGTGTGATCTTTCAATTTTACTGTTTCTAATGTTAATGTATTACAGAACATCTGCAGATAAACAAATTAGACATAGAGCTTGTTCTTTGCGGGATTGTGCATATGCTTTAATTAAGAATGAAATGGATAGTGATTTTGAAGATCATTGTCAACAAATTGCTAAACGAAGAACAGAACGTAAAGCCAGTGTAACCCAATATTTACCTCCTTATATTAACACAGTTGGTAAGCAATAGTTTCTAAAACGTTGGCGTTTTATTATATGATTGTTTTTCAGCCGAGGTTCCCAACAATCCTTCAGCTTTAGCAATAGAAGGAAACGGAAATCCACCAAAAGAAATTGTATTTAATGGTGCAATAAAGGAGGAGGTTATACAGGAAGGTACTGAGAATTATTCAAATAAATTAGATGATCAAGGAAATAAAAAAAATATCTCGGGAAGTTCATCTACACCGATACGTAAACGCCGAACAAATAGCTGGCAGCGGGGTTGTTTGAAAAAGATTAAACGAAAAGAGAAAACTGTAAGTACTTAAATTTTATATTCAAAAAGTTTTTAATTACTTATTTAAAATATTTAGAGTGATGAAAAAATATCTCCTGAAGAAGATTCAAAAGATGGGTTTAATCAGTGCGACGATCAAATGTCTGTTTCTAATTTATCCAATTCTGTTAACAACGAATTGTTAGACAATACTCTTTCTCAATCTACTAATATTTCATTAAGTTGCGATTCTGCGATAATTGATACTGTCAAAAGTAATGGTTCTAGTCCTCTGAAGTAAGTTACAAGTTAGTTTAATGAAAATAAAGGTTCATTAAAATTGTTTTTCTAGAAGCTCAGGTTCAGCAAGAAGGTTAAGCGATTTTTTAAGTCCTTCCGAGTTGCTAGACGATCCTTTAGAATTTGATCATATAGATAAAGCTCTAAATGAAGAAGGTTTGTAGTTTAAGTTATTTATGTTGAATATGTAAAATTTATGTTTAAGTTACAGTTAGTAATCTAAATCAAAAATCGGTAAATATACAGCGGGCAGATTTGGAAGGTATATTGGAAGAAGTGGTACAATTCACTGCCAACCATTCTTTGGACTCCCTTTTAGATTTACATAATCAACTTGGACGAATTGTTAGGAAATATTTAAGAACTTATCATAGGCAAGATTTAGTTAAGGTATTTTTGAATTCATAAAAAAAGAAATTGTATACAAAACATTTTTTATTTCAGGAATTACGTAAGGAATTACTGCGATATAAAGATAATCCTTTATAGCGACATTGATGCTCAATTCTACACTGCCTCTACTTTTCAATTTAATATTATTACCTCGATATTCCAAATTTTTAAATTAAAAACATTAATTGTAAATATGGTTTTGTTCTTGAAAGTAATAAATAAATGTACACAATAAATAATTATCTGCAAAATTCTGTGTTTTTGAGTATTATCAATCTTTAATAGAAATAACATTTCGCACAAACTTATTTTGTCAACTTAGTAATTAATTTAATTTTTTTTGTATAATTAGAAAACATAATGGACCTACAATAATATACATTGAATGCAAGAATTATTGCAAGCAGTGTTATAAATGCAAATGTGTGAAACATTATTATTATCTCATTGCTTCTTCTAATTTTTTTCAGAGAAATATTATTTTTAGTTTTACTTGCTTGCATTTTTATTTTGATTTGATCTATAGAACAATTTATATTCAAACATAAATCCTTACGAGAGTTACTTAAAAATAGATTTTTGTACTTTTCAAAATCAACAGATAAATCATTTTGAATGTTAATTACTGAGTTATTTTCATTTTGGTAATCGTTGAAATTCTGAAATTTTCTAAGGCTTGAAATTGGTAATTCAGATCTTTCTGCGAGCAACAGATCACTTTTATTTGCATTTGATATTCTCTGTAGTTCATATGAGTTTATTTCCAGATAAATGTAATTGTTTTTCTGAAGAGCATCGATAGCTTGAGTGAGGAATAACAGGAGCAATGATAATCTAAAACATTAAAAATTTTAGTTGTAGGACATTTTTTAGACAAAATAGATGTATTTTTGATCCAGAATCATTAAACAGCTTTAGATGAAATGGAATGGTTCATATTTTCATTAAAAGCAAGAAATGTTTACCTTTTAAACATGATTGCACTGTTTTAAAAACTTTCAATGAACTTAAAATCACTAAATTTTCATTACACTTTTACTCCAGTTAAACTATCATAGCTTAATAAGTTTTACAAACTTACTTTATTTTATTATCATCAGATATTAGATTAGATAATTTGTGACAAAGAGATTCAAATAATGATTTTCTAAAAACTAGATTATTTATCTACTTTGCCTACAATTTCATAACTACTTAACTGTATTTTTAATTTTTATACTAGAATCGAATTTAATTTAAACTTGAACTGTGACGTAATTCAGCTTGAGAAAATGTTGCTAATTGGTGTAATAAAATTCAGAACTATGATTTATTCTAAATTAATTTGTTGTATGTTGGAAATCGAGGGAAAATAATAAAGAAATAAAATCTTCAAAAGGCGGATTATTCACTTTTTTAGAACAGCTTACTGATACTTTGATTGAATTTCTACAAGAAATAACTATACGAAATTACCTTTTTAGGTAATAACTAATAATATTATAATCTTTATACCTAATATATTTGTTTAAATCGCAGTTTATTTTTCATAAAACAAAATACGAAAATGATTTAAAAATTCGTACTCTTATCATATTAAAATTAATCCTGTGTAAACTTACTTTCATCAGTAATCTTTAATACATCCTCCGTTGATAAAAGTATATCCTGGTTCACAGGGCACCACAATTACATTGCTAATGCTAATAGGTTGAAATATATCCTTAAGATAAGTCTTATTTGTGTTTTCACTGTTACTACAGAACAAACAAATTAAAATAAAAATCATTAAATTAATCCACATCATTGTTCAATTTTTAATTTTATTTATATAAGCAATAAGTGTTAAAATATACACATATTTTTAATAAAAACAACTGATTTGATCAAATGAGTCAGAAATTGAAACGATTTATCAAAACCTTGAACAGTTCACATGTTCAATTTTTTGCAAATTCATAAAATTATTCTTTTTAATATATTGCAATGACCCTGAGCTCTTACCTTGGCTTAACGCTTTATTGTTTCGGGACCAATGGTTTATAAACACTTTGTGGACAGGGTTTATTTATTATTGGATGCCAATCTCATCGATAAAAAAATTATCTTCGAAGTGTAGATGTACAAAATAAAATTATTGGAAAATTCTGTAACTTGGATTTAATCTTCTTCAACCCTCGTACTAACTGACGCGTGTGTCTTTGGAAATTGGTAGTTCAATTCTCTTTTACGTACTTTAATTGAAATAATTCAGTTTTGATAAATTGTTCCGATCGTATTGCTATTCTGGGTGCAACTTAATTAATTATCTATCCTTGCTCTTATTTAAACCATCTTCCAGGTGTTAATCGGGGTTTGTTTTAATTGATTTAGACACCTTAGTATACTTCATGGGTTGTTCCTTTCTTTCTTCCTGCATAGTTTACCATTTGCCTTCAGAAATTGTGCACCTACATTTTTAAAATAATTTGAAGAAGTAAAATTGCTTAAACTAATTTTTTTATACAAGTATTGGTGGAAAACTTGTAAATGTCTTCCATTGCACCATTGCAAGACCATTGAGGTTCTTCAATTTTCCCTTGACTTCTTTTGTCCCCAAACTTTCCTGTTCCATCACAATAATCGCCTAATCTAATAATATAGGTATTAATTCGAATCCAAAAATTTTGTTTCCCTACTTTCGGACTTTCTTAATCTCATTGAAATTCGTGAATATAACAAGGTTCTTATTGTTACCTACTAAAAAATATTTAACATGGCCATTTGTCGTAGACTTTTTTTTAATTATCCAAAAAATGTAGACTGATTGTGATCAATTCAGTAGATATAGTTTTAAGCACCTACTTTATGAAGTGTCGTACGATGCAATGGTGCAATCTAAGCTGATAATGATCATCAGACGTAATCGCCTCATTTGGATTTGGGGCAAGTGCCTACAAGGATCCAATACAAAACAGTCACCAATAATATTAATAAAACACTACAAATTATAATAGTATTTGTATACCACGAGTTGGAAACCAAAAGTCGTCATTACGGCAATCAAAAATCGATGAGTAATAATATTCACTACTTAACGATTTCTATGAAATTAGAATAGTACACAATTTTATTATTAATAAAATACATTTTTTACGCCGCCATTGCTTAATATTTGAGGGGAACTCCCCAAATAATAAATAATTAATATAACTAGGCATAGTGCAGAGAAGAAAATATTTAAATTAGCGGTTTTTGCATGTTCAAATAATAATGTAGGTACTACCTATCTATTGTTAATAAATCTTCATTCGTTATAATACCATACTGCATGGCATTTATACTGCAATAAAAAAAATAGTAACATAAAAATTGAATAAAATCATTTTAATATAATATAAAACTTACAATAAAATTTTTCAGTAATATAATTATAATTTAATTTTCAGTTAAAATTAAAATAAAAGAAATGAAATAAAAATTTTTTTTATAGTTTTCGTGAATCGATTTCAACTAAGATTAAAATTTCTATTGTTTACTCTTGTAAGAAATTTTTTGGAAAAGCTTCTGTGATCTCAAAACGTATAAATTCACCAAATTCTCAACTTTATTTTCTGTACGATCAAAACCAAAACGTCTCACCGTAGACTTCAGTAAACAGTTAAAAATGTTATTGTCAACATTGGCAAAATTGCAATAAATCCGATCTTGTACAATTTATGATTAATATTAATCATTTGAAGTGCGTTCTTTAATTTATTATGTCTTATAAATTAGCATCACTTGGTCAGTATAAATGTGCTTTAATAATTAGGTACCGCATTCTTGACCTATAATTTAGAAGGCAAAATCATGGTTTCTATAACAATTGTTAAACAGGAAGTAATGTAATAATCGATTAACAAACTATGTCATCTTCTCATCTTTGTTGATATTTATTAGTTATTTATATTGTATTGGATTATATTGACAGTCTAATATTTAACTATGCAAAACAATAAAAAGAAAATCGATATGTTTAATAATATTTTTTTATTGATATTATTACCGCTTTTAATAAAAAAATCATTTTCTTTCACTGATTTTAGCTTTAATAAAATTCTTCTGGTGGTGAGACATTTTGCCATTTTAATTTTTATTTTAAATGCAGTAGGTACAATATGTAATACGTCGGTAATACGAGTAATACCTAAGACTATATTAAAATTTAAAAAATTAACAATTAATAATTAAACAATAAAATTTGAATTTTTTTATTATTGCACCTCGAATAAGTTCATGTATGTTATACAATCGAGAATTCAAATCTCTTTTAAAGCCATTTACTTGTTTTATTTATTGTTGTTTTGTATATTTTTACCACCGAACTAGAGCTAACATTTATTTCTTACATTGCATACTTTTTCAATGAAAAATTTATAATTTTTAATATTAGAAATATAAAAATTTAAATTAAATTACTAAATTAAAATTATTAATTTTACTGTAATATAATAATAATAATTGTTCTACTTAATACAAAACAATAAATAAATCAGGTAAAAGGATTTAAAAAAGATTTAAATTCTTAATTGTACTGTAACCGGGAATATTTACCCCCGTGAAATTGTGAAATTTTACCCCCCGGTAAAAATTCCCTAGTGAAATTGTACCCCCTAATCAATTTTTTACTGGGGGTAAAATTTCCCTAGAGAATTTTTACCGGGGGGTAAAAAAGTTCAAAATAACCTCAGTGAATTTTTACCCCTTTAAGAAATTTTATAGGTAAATCAGAATTTTTATTACTCTTTATGTATCAAATTCGATTATTAATAAAATATTAATATTTTTTTATATTTTATACAAAATTAGTTATTTATAATAATAAAAATTCAAATAATTATTATTTATTTATACAAAATGTTATTAAATATTTAAAATATTTTCAACGAATTCGAAATTATTAATGAAGGCGTCAGAAAATTTGTGCAATAATTCGATTGTGGTCGACTATTATGGTAACGAAAGCATTTACAAATTATGAACGCAACAACTGAACTATCGCGTTGCTTTTTCTTTTTCAATCGTTGTTGTTATCATTTTTATCTCTCTTTTTCTCATTCGTTTGTAGTATGTATTCTCTATTTCTTCTGAATATCTGTCCTTCTGGTGTTTCTATGTTGAATGACCTTGGATTGATTTCTTCTTTTATTTTACCTTGAATCCATACATCCGTAGGGTTTTTCTTAAACCTTATTATTTCTTTAATTAATTTGGGATATAAATTTTATATCGCCGATAAGCGCCGTGCAAATGCAGTGAAATTTAAAGTTGGAGAATTGGTACTGGTTCGAAAATGTAGACGAGATGATCGCAAAGGTGGTTGGGCAAAAGCACCCTATACAGGACCGTCCGCCATGGAGAAAATTCTGAGCAATGGCAACTGCATTTTACAGTCGAAAGTGGGAAAATCTTTGAAAATAGGATATCCTATCAGTAATTTAAAACATTACCACGATAACGGATCTCAAGAAAAAAATGGCAAAAATGAAGAACATGAATCATCTGTGGAAGAAACTAATTGCATTACGGAAAAATCAAAATTTCGTTTCTGTCCCATAAATAATATTTGGCAAAAATGACTTTGTGAGAAGCTTGGACTTTCATTTGACAAGAATTCCGACTTTGCAAAAACAAAAAATTCGTTGCTCCATTCGCCTCACACTATTATAGACGTCGAGGCAGACGGTAACTGTTTTTATAGATGCATATCGTTATGCATTACCGGAAGTGAAGATCAGCACAAGGAAGTACGAAAGATAATTACTGAATTTATGAAAACTCAAAAACAAGAAGTTGATCTGTTTTCTGGTGTTGAGAATTACATGGATATCTCGAAAATGGACAACAATGCAATTTGGGCAACAGATGTTGAGATGCTTTTCACTGCAGCACTCATAGGAGCCGATATATATTCGTTTACTCAAATTTCAAAAAATCCTGCATGGCTAAGGTTTCCAAGTTCAATGCACATTTCCGATGAACCTAATTACAAAAATCTGGCAATATATTTGAACCATAAAAATTCAAATCATTTTGAAGTAGTAATTTCGGTAAAAAGAAGTGTATAAAAAAATGTAATATTTAAATAAATGTGTTAAACTTTTAAATTATCCTATTTTATTTTTCAAATATCTGAGATAGATATTTTAACATTTCGCAGTAAAATATTATGGAATTTGATACATAAACAGATATAAAAATTCTCCTCTTAAATTCTTAAGGAGGTAAAAATTCATTAAGAATATTTTGAGCATTTTTACCCCCCGGTAAAAATTCCCTAGTGAAATTTTACTCCCTAATAATTTTTTACTGGGGGTAAAATTTCCCTAGGGAATATTTACCGGGGGTAAAATTTCGCTAGGGAATTTTTACCGGGGGGTAAAATAAAAGGGGTAAAAATTCCCGGCTACACCGGATTACCCATAAAGCAGAAAAGGCTGCTGTCTAGGGGCTCCATGAGAACAGAAAAAAAAATTTAATTATAAATTTCATTTTTTTTTTATCTTTTTTTACGTCTGTCAGGCAAGTGTTCAATTGCATATTTCAAATACGGCGTGAAAAGTTGTTTTTCTCGCATTTCCGTTTGAAATAAACAGTGATTATTTTATAAGATAGTTGGTATTCTGGGTTATATTTTGTACGTTATATTGAATTAAATTAAGTAAGTATTACAAATTTTTCGTATAAAAGGCACTTTTTAATGCAATTATAATGCAGCTAACCGAGCAGCTAACTTATTATTTTATAATTATAATGTGTGCTGGTGTATCCATTATTACAAATATTATCACAGTCGCCAGTGGCGCAGCCAAGATTTAGTTATGGGGGGGGGGTTAAAGGATGCGAGCGAAGCAAGCTGCGTAGAAAGCGCGCGCCGCAGGCGCAAAATTTTCGGAAAAAGGGGCGTGGTCATCTTATTTTCGGTAAAATTATTGCATCTGGAAGGGGCTATGCCCCCTTGGCTGCGCCACTGACAGTCGCAATTTTATAACAATACAAAATAATTAAATTTAAACGTCAAATTTTGAATTCAAATGTGGGATTACCAACAACAACAAAAAATCCCTAATACCAAATATTTAAAAATATACTTAATTAAATATTATGATTTTTTGTAACAAATTATAGAAGTCGGCGTAAAAAATTACGTTTATCTTGCGGCAGGAAACTGTTTTCCGAGTACTCGTAAATATAGGCCTCGGCTAATCCGCTTCGGCCTGTAAAAAAACTCGTACTCTGAAATATTCAGTTTCCAGCCTAATGATAAAAATAACTATTTTACTGATTCGGCGTCTAGAAAATATAAATATGTATATTAATTAATTAATTAATTTTTTGTGTAAATGAATAAGTGTAGTGAATTAATTTAATAAACATTGTTTTATTTTTTTAAATTTTTAAATTAGTTGGTTATTATTGAAACTGTTTATTTTAATTATTGAGTAGTAAAATTAAAGACATTATTATGAAAATAATAATTTTCTAGATTACTCCGAAGATTTAACTGCCTAGGGACCCACAAATATTTAATCCGGCACTGTTTCTGACGGCGGAACAGCGACGACGAAGTATTCTAGGACTTATTATATATGGTATATAAGGTATACTGGTCGACTGTAAAGCGAGTAACCGCGATTAAGACCTCAGTGGTGGCTTGATGTGATCTCTAGTTGAATTATGAGCGGAAATTCTGGGTTCAAATCCCGGACTCGGCAGAATTTCTTAGCTCAGCCCTCTGGTGAACATCAAACTGTGGATCGAAATACTAATGACTTTAATGGAAAACGGGGTACAATAAGCTTAGAGCTTCGGTACAAAGTGGGCATTGAACCACTACCCGTGCAGATAATTTTGAATTTGGAACTGCGATTCAAATCCTGAATGCGTCGTATACACTGCTGTGATCTAAAGTCGAAGATAATTTGTGTAAATTAAAATTCCTTAGTATGTCATTTTAGCTTCAGCCAAGGGATCACCTAGCACTGCATAATGTATAGCACTTGAAGAAAAGAGAAAATAATATAGAAACATAATAATAGCTATTTATGCAACCTAGATGTAAAAGTGATACTTTTTATAACTAGGCGTGAAAATTGTCCATCGAGGCGCAGCCGAGATGGACAACGCGCCGTGTTATATAAAGACACTTTTACGTCGTGTTGCATACAAAATTTTTTCTAATTCTGTGCAAAATGGGCTTTCTTAAAACAAAATTTTTTGAATTAGCAATAACTCGACAACGGAGCTAGATATCGAAAAACTGAGCAAAAAACTTTCCCCCCCTCGATTTGTATTACACCCCCTGGTGAATTATCGGTAGGAATGCATATGCAAAAATTCAGATCGATCGCGCGTAAAATTATTTACCCTACTAATAATATCAAGTTTACGTTGACAGTTCAAATACCTGCACAAAATAAATTATATTAATCTAGAAGTTTTAAAACATCAGTTGCTACAACAATATGTATAAACAACAAGCAATTTTTTATTTCGGGTAAATAGTTTTGCACGAGGTAATGGTAATAAAATGAGTGGTTCTGAAGATTCTGATATTGAAAATGATGCCAATTCCGCAATTTTAACTTTATTGCCAGACAAATCTAAGCAAGTATACGAATTTGCATATAAACGCTTCAAAACATGGTGTGATTCAAAAAACGTCAAAACAGTAGTGGAAAAGGTACTTCTTGCTTATTTTGCTAACAAAGCAAAGGTTTATAAACCTTCCACTTTGTGGAGTACGTATTCAATGTTAAGAACGACAATTTCAATGAAAAATAATGTTGATATTAGCAAATTTACAAATCTAATTGCCTTTTTGAAGAGGCAAGCGGAAGGATATCGTCCTAAAAAATCAAAAGTACTGACAAAAGAAGATTTCAATAATTTTTTATTAAATGCCGATAACCAAATATATTTAGCTTTAAAGGTAAGTTTGTTAGTAGCAAGTGTTAAGAATTTATCTTCATAATTTATTTTTTGTTTATAGGTAGTCTTGATTATTGCATTATCCGGTGGCTGCCGTAAGGACGAACTTGTTAAAATGCTCACAGATCATGTTGTAGATTTTGGCTCGTTTTTCAAAATTTGTATTCCTGATACAAAAACAAAACATCCAAGAACATTCACAATAACAGAAGGCAATATTGACGGGTTAAATTTAGTTGAAATTGTTAGAAAATATGTATCTCTTCGACCGAACCAAGCAAATTCTCGTTTTTTTTTGGGATATAGAAACGGAAAATGTACGAGACAACCTATTGGGATTAACACAATTGGTACTATGCCTAAAAAAATTGCAATTTTTTTAAATTTGCCTAATTCTGACCAATATACTGGTCACTGTTTTCGTCGATCTTCGGCTTCCTTATTGGCTAATTCTGGAGCGGATTTATTAACATTAAAGCGACATGGGGGATGGAAATCTTCTACCGTTGCCGAGGGTTATATTGAAGATTCCATAGAAAACAAGAAACGAATTTCTACTAAAATTTTAGGCGAAAATGTGAAAACAAACAATAACACTTCGATGCAACCGGCGAATTCCAGAAGAATATCACCCTCGCCATTGATATCTGCGATGGAAAATAATGAAACAAATATTACTAACACTTCGATGCCACCGGCGAATTCCAGAATATCACCCTCGCCATCGATATCTGCGCTGGAAAATAATCATGGAAATATGAAATTTGTAAATTGTGTTGTAAATATTTATAATTAAAAATTCAGTTAACTTATATTGTGATATTATTTTCATTTTATAACTAGTGATAAAAGTAATCTTATTTTATCACTAGTGATAAAAAGAATGACATTTGGAAACTCAAATGACATTCCAAAAGTAGTCATTTTGTAACAGAATTAGAAAAAAATATTTAACACACATGGAGTATTAATAAATTCATGACATATGTACCTGGTGGCTTTAATATCATTTTAAATTGCAAAACGAATATTTCGACTGGGTCCAGGAGAAGTGATATTTACCGATAGAATTATTGTATAATTTTTTTGTATTTTGTAATTATTGTAATAATTGACCAGGGTGGAGGTGGGTTATTTATACCGGGTGCTGAATGAGTTAGCCGAACATAGGAAATTAACATGTAAAAACTTATTTATGCAAATTCCTGCTTTCCTAATTATTTTAGAGAAAAAATGAAAGCCATAAAAATAATGCAGAAATATAAACTACAAATGATAAGACCATTAGATTTCATCTAATTTTTTATTTTAATTAAAAGGTCAAAAAATGCTTTCGAAGTTGTTAAAATTTTCATTTATCGCACTGGCCATGTAATAAATTCAATTTAATTTATATTTTCCAAAATAATTACCATGGAAACTTTCATGGCCAGTCCGATAAATGAAACTTAACAATTTCAAAAGCATTTTTTGGCTTTTTAAGTAAAAGTTAGATGAAATCTAATGCTCTTATCATTCGTAGTTTATATTTCTGCATTATTTTTGTATCTTTCATTTTTTCTCTAAAATGATTAGGGAAGCAGGAATTTGCATAAATAAGTTTTTACATGTTAATTTCTTATGTTCGGCTAACTCATTCAGCACCCGGTATATTAATTAAATTAATTTTTTTAATCTCCCTATTTTTAATTTCATCTTCCTGGTTACTTAGTAGTACCAAATACTATTTATACAGTATTTGTAAAGCAACTCTGTTATTAAAATATTGTATAAATTATATTATTTACATCAATATTTTTGAAAGTTTTATAATATATAATTGTAGGTACTTCATTTAGATTAAATTATAATTTTTTGTCGCATTTATTGTTGCCAAAAATACTGAATCAAGTTATTTCACTGTTTTAAAAAATTTAAAATCCTCTCGTAAATACATCTGTTTTTAATCGAAAAAGGTAACATCTCTATTCAGTATTTTCTACTATTGCGATAGTTTCCATTGATAGGTTTTTTTATTACACGCATACATTACGCATAAATGTTAAGATATAAGATCTACTTAAGATATTTAAACTAACATGTAGTAATGGCGCATGTAAATTTAGTCTTCCGTATACCGTACTAAGTTACACACCAATTTCAAAATTGATTAATCTGCACATTTTCAGTGACTATATTGTTAATTAGATAAAAATTTTAATTGAGTTATTTTAAATAACGATGGTTTGAGCAATATCTTTAATTTAAAATATTTCTTGGTTTAATTGAAATGCTGAAATACATTATTTTTCGAAGTTTTTCCATTATTTGTGGTTTTTAAAATGCCTCCTAAAGCAAAATATTATAATTTCAATAGGTGAGTAAATAGTAAATTTTAAATTATTAAACCTTAAAGTAATTTTATGTTAATTATTTTCTCTTTTGGTGTAGATGTAAAAAATAATAAAATCAATATTTTACGATTTATTTTAAATTGAAAATTTTAAAAGATAAGTTCAATACTTTTTCGAAAAATTATTATTTTTATTTTAATTAGTAAATTTTAATAATTAGAAAAGCATTTATTGGTTCATTTAAGCAATTTGCAAATTAAAACATCTGCATTAAGTGTCAATACCGGAAACTCTTGTGCAATTTCTAATTAAATTCATTGCTATACCGTAGCTAATAATTATCTACTTCTTAATTTAGCTTGTAAGCTGTATCACAGATTTCATTAATAAATTATCGACTGCTAAAATGATTTTGATGCCACAATTTAAATTAAAAAAAAACTGAAACTTAAATTTTTTTTATTACAAATTACATAAAAAAGGAATCTACTATTATTATTACTACTTTTGTATTTTACCTCTAAAACATTTTTTTCACGTTTTAAAAAAAAATCCTCTTCTTTTCAAACCGTATAGGGTCAGTTTGACCCCAGTAAGAATTACTATATGTATATAGGGTTAAAGTCGTAAGTCCATCAATAATATTGGTACTAAATGATTGACCCAGTTTCTTTTAATAAGTTAAATATATTTTGCCAATCTTATGAGCTTGTCTCATTTTATAATAAACTTATATTTATGTATGTATGCAATATTCATAAGTGTCTTTGTAATAGTATATTAAATTTAGTCCAGTCAATTTAGATCAATTTTCGGCAAATAAAAACATTCATCGGTAAAGATCTGAATTTCGGTATACATGTTTATTACGACTTCCTGTTAAACATACTAAAAGTCCCCGTCGAAATCTGTTGAGCCCGAGTCGCCATATTGGAAAAAAGGTACACTTCTTCAGTTTTTTGTCTGTATCTCGGCAACTTGTGCTAATACAAAAAAAAAGTTTAAGTAAAAATTGTAGTTTATTAAATATCCTTCAAAAAAGTTGATATATATATTTTTTGTATCTCTAATACTTTAGCTGTAATCCAACGTTGCATACAAAAGGTCTTTTTGCAGCTTTGTTGTTTCAATGCAGTCAATTATTTTTTTAAGGTGGTAAAACCTTTATCTTTAACACTGACCGTTTCTCCAGTACAAAGAGGTATAAGAAAGATATGCGTCGCATAAAGTTTCGTCACTAGTAAGTATGAACGTCGTGCATAATGCATCTTCCTTCAAAAGTGTCTAAACGAAAGTAAAGCTAAAGTGTTGGTGATACAAAAAAATGTATATTAACTTTTTTGTAGACGATTTAACTATCTACAATTTTTATTTAAACTTTTTTTTTATCAGCACAAATTGCCGAAATATTAGACACAAAACTGAAAAAGATGGCGGCTCGAGCGCAACAGATTTTCACGGGGACTTTTAGTATGTTTAACAGGAAGTCGTAATAAACATGTGTACCAAAATTCAGATCTTTTATTTTTATTTAATTTTACTGGACTAATTGTTTTCAGTACCAGATTAAGCTAACGCGGGGCCCGTAGCAAATGTTATTAAGGGCTGTTGGTTTGGTTTTTTACTTTTTGTTTATTTCAGTTCAGTTTCATAAAAAATTATAACTTTTGGGATGTTTTTATATACCTACCTATTTTTGTAATAGTCTGATAAATAGCAGTCTTTTTTTTTAATTAAAAAGTAGTTAGAGTGGGGTTTATACTCTTATTAGCTTTATAATTAGTCTTCTCAAATGAAAAGTCACAAGCTCCCATTGATTTTAAAACTACAAAAGTGTATACTTATTGCATTCTTCCTTACGACGCGACGGCAGATGCTGTCATGCATCTCTAGCCAATTATATTAATAAATAATAGGAGTATCATATAAAATAAAACTTAAATAATTCCCATTATAAGGTAAACCAATAGTTTCATCAGTACTCAGAATTTCCAGATTTAAATCTTGAAGTTGAAGTAGCGAATTCGTTCTGTTAAAAATGGAATAACTTAAATAATTCGTTCTAAAGGTGTTTTAACTTGAACATTTGAATATCCTCGCGATGTACGGGATATTTAAATTATGATTTTTTTATTCTGTCAGGTCGCGAGGTCCATAGCATTTGCTACTTCTGCTATATAGCTAATCCGGCTCTGATTGTCTTAATAGGATTAAAAGTGAAACTTTGTTTGACCACGGATGCAATAATTATTTCCAAAAATTGTAGATGTGTGTATTATGTATATTATGTTATGGTCAATGATGACAATTCGGCCATTAACGTCAATGGCCGGACAATAACGTCAACGCCCAGCTCTGTTGGATATTGAGCGGGAATTAACGTTAATGACCATCATTTTGAGCGATGTTAACATTTAAAATTTTATATGTGGTTTTTACATCATTTTCTGGGCAGTAACGTTAATTCCCAAAGCAGGGTGGGCAATAATGAAACTGCTATTCTACAGATTCCATCTGATTTCAAATTCTATCACTCTTAGTGATAGCTGTCACACTCGTTTTGTACTTCGCTGATTTGGGTTTCTTTTGAGAGGTCGGGCCTCCCAGTCGAGGTGGATTGATTTCAAGGATCTTTTTAGCGAGTAAATCACAGATCCATCATAAAATGATTTTTAATAAATAAATTAAATAAAAATCCCTGTACTAATAATAAGGCCTTGAAAGGGCCGAGTTGTTGCCATTCTCACAAAAAAACGCGTGCACGACAAATAATTGTCCAGGGTTAAAGTACATCGCTATTTTGCTGTTCCTTATAGAAGCCGTTGACGTCATTGTCCGGCCATTGTCGTCAATGCCCATTTTATGTCATTGACCGTAAAATATTGTTTTGATATGTTTTTTTTATGAACTGCAAATTTAAAATTACCATAACGGCCAAACAAATACAAATTTTAAAAGTTTACTCAACTAATTTTAAAAATCCAATTCAAGAATAAATCCACAATATCAAATAATATCTAGGAACGCCAAAAACCTAAAACTAAATTTCTATTGTTATTTCTTCTCGATAGAAATCAAATCAATAACTCAAATTAATTTAATTTTAAATAAAACTTTCGATGTAATATTGGAACACAAATCGAAAAAATAAATCATCCCAATTAGGAATTTTACGGTTCCTTTAAAATTTTAATAATTATAATTTTATAAATCCACCATATAAAATAACGACAATCTTCAAATCTTCAAAATTCAAGTTCAGTCTCAAAATCAACTTATCAATCTTTCTCAAAAAATATCCAAACTATGCCTAAACTTTGGACAATTTAAATGCAAAATAATTAAATTACTTACTGAAAAGACAGATTCTCTTTATTGGCAAAATGTAATTCAAATTCAAAATAAATTCAGGAGATAAACTTCTTCTCGATCGCTTTTGGGACCCATTTTTGGCAAAAAGCCTGGTTTCCCCACCTAGTCGTTGCCGAAAAATACAAAATTTACAAATTAAGCACCAAAAATTCTGTTTCCAGTTAATTTTTTTAAATTTTAAATAAAAATTGAATTATCTTATTATTTTTAACTATGATAAAAATAATTATGTAGATGGCCTAGTAGCGGAACTAACGTGAGCTGAATCTCGAATTACGGGGTGTGAGGGGGGCTTCAACCGTAAAAGGCCTAAAAAAATATTTTTTATAAACTTCTTTCTATTTATAAAAAATATAATTTTATTTGTTGCCCAGTAATTTTTCTTGTGGGGCTTTGAAATTAAAAAAAATTTTTTAAACTTTAATTAATATTGTAATAATGTAATAACTTGTAATTTTATATTGTTTCAAGTTAAAAGTTTTCATAAATTATACACTTGCAATAAAATAATATAATTTATAACTTTTAAGGTATATATATAGAAAATAAACGTCAAATATAAAATTAGTATTCCATAACCAATGAAGACCTTCAATTATCTAGCATTTTCTCAAGTTAATTAATTCTTATTTCCAATTTAGTATGAATTAATTTAAGAAACTTTAGATATAATCGAATATTTGCATTTTTACCGATATCATGAATAGAGATAAAATAATTTATAATATAAAAATAAATCTTTTTCAAATTAATATATATTGTTAATAAAATATCCCTTTTTTTAAAGTATAAATTAATAAGAAAAAGAAAGTTCTAAGTTCTAAAAATACTTATTTATATTAATAAAAAAGAAACAAATAAAAATACAATTTTTTATTTTTCAGATGGCAACAGACATATTGTACGCTTCTAGTATGGTTTCAAATAATGTATTCTACGTCAGGTCGTAAGTACACAACATTTTTATCAGTAAAAACTATGATTAAAAAGTATTCAAAAATAGTCATAAATATCAAATTAACATAGGTACATACAAAAAATACATACAAAAAATCATGAATTTTCATGAAATTATGAACAAAGTTTTTAACAAAATATAAATTAAAGATAATATGGAATAAAAAATTAAAACTACTGTTTTTTAATTGCACGACATGTTTCGGACGATATTCGGCATCTTCAGATATTACATTACGAAACTTTTTTAAATAACTCAAGATTTAAAAACTTATTTTTTTTTAAACAATTGAATAGGTAGTTTTCTTCATTAAATTTTTTCAATATTTTCAGTTTTCTATAATCTATGGAATAAAGAAAATTAAAATCAGGTATTACTCAAATGTAATTTCGTCCCACAGTAATTATTCAAATTTTTATTTTTTCCCAAGATGGTATACAAACCTACAAGACTAAACAGAATTAAATATATTATTATGTATTTGTACGTCCGCTTTTATAAATGTGACATTTTTATAGGAAGTGTAACTTAAGAATTTTTACAATTTCACCTTACGATTAACAAAATAGTTTTCATAAAATAGTAACTTACTTTATTTATGTATATTAAGCATGCAATGTTGTAGTCTTGTAGTTGTATATTTGCAAATATGGCATTATATGATGTATAATAATAATTATCTCTGTGTGATAATAATTAAGAGGTCTATGTATAGAAGCTACCGTTTAATTAATCTTTCTGAAAGTTATTATAGTACGCTTATTATAAAAATGGAAAAATATGATATTTTTGGAAATTAAATTTCTTACGAAAAAGTTCGTGGTCTTCACTAGTTTAGGTGCGAAAAGGTTTTTTTAGATTATATTTTTTTATAATTGCAATTTCATTCATTATCTACTCATTGAAAAAATAATTACTCTATCGACGGTATGTTCAACCAAAAAATGTATACATTTTTAAAATAGCGCAAATTCGCTTTCAACAAAATTTTTTTATTTTTTACTTTGAACTATTCTAATAATGCGGATGTTACAACAATTTAATTTCAGCCCACCATAATAATATAAATTTTTATTTCTTCCTAACATGGTAGATATCGTTCTGTAGTCTGTAATGCTGTTTGTATGCAAACCTACAATAATGATTAAAATAAATCCATTCTAAAAGAGTGACATTTTTATCGTTAGTGGATTTTAAAGGCTTATATATCATTATAATCTCAGAGTGAATTTTTCAATAGAAACATTAAATGTATCTACTCCTATTACAAAGTCATAACGACACCGAAGACCCACACTATTGCATAGCATTAGTTAAACTGTTTTGTAATACCTTATAATGTACTATTTATGTATGAAGAAGAAGATATAGTATGGCAAAAGCAATCTAATAAGATAATAAAGAATCTAATCTCTTCGCACTTGATGACTTGATTTTTACGTGGCACCTCACGACAATATTTTATAATAATTTAAAAAAAAATTATTTTTTCATTTTTTTGCAGAATTAAACTTTATTAAGGAAGGTGTAAGTGGACCTTGTTCCAATTTTAAACCTGGCGATGATGATCTACAAGCGTACGATTTTATTAATCAATTTCATCTGGATACTTTGGAAATGCAATATAAAGGCATAAGCCGCGTTCGAGGTTCTCATCGTATGCAAACTGCTTACAGGATTGAAAGGGAAGCAAATTTAACTATTCCTACTAGGTAAGTAGTATTATAAAATAAATAATTTTCCAATAAGATACATTCATTAATTATTTTATTAAGAGGTAAACAATTTATTATCCAAGAAATCTCAAACCTCTCAAATCTTAAAAACCTTTTTTGCGGCGCTTTTGTTTGTTTGCGAAAAAGTTTTTCCCAAAATAGTGAATCCTGTTGCATTTATTGATATGTTGCGGTAATAATTGAATTTATTAGATTGAATTGCTAAACTTCAAGATTTTCTTTTTATTTGAAAATTTAAATTTAAATAGAATAATAACTACCCTATCTTCTAATAATAGCAATTATTATAACATTAGATTTCAAAATTTGGTAATAAAAAAATCTTCGCCCAACGTGGGGCTCGAACCCACGACCCTGAGATTAAGAGTCTCATGCTCTACCGACTGAGCTAGCCGGGCACTTGAATACTTCGATGTTTACTATGTATAACAGGATAGTCAGGTTTTACTGCACAATATGATAGGAAGCCAATGATACATTAATAATAATGATTTTAATTTTAAGCTATTAATTATAATAAAGTTTAAAATTATAAACTTTTCGAATATTCAGTTTTTAATCTTTTAATAAAATTTTATAATAATGAACAGAGACGTTTTACCCTATAGTCTAAAAAGGCTAAAGCCTACGGCGCCAAATTCTAAGAGGCGCCAAAAATTTAAAGCATTCCAGGAATTTTAGATTTGTTATCTCGAAAAACCCAAAAAGTATAAAAATCCTGTATTTTAAAATGCCAAAAATGTTCAAAAATTAATTAAACATGTCTCTTTTAGTAAATAAATATAGGCACTCGATACACACAGCCGGGGGGAGGGGGCGCCGATTGATTTTTAGCCTAAGGCGCCTTAAAAAACGTCCCTGATAATGAAATAATGTAAAACTTCAAATACAAATTTTTGGTAAGTTGGTGTCCAATCGGGCAGTCTTCATCCGGAGCTGATGGAATTGGAAGCCTTTTTTGGAAACAAAAAATTAATATTTAATTCGAAAGTAATTTTTGTTTGCAATAGCTGTTTTATTATACATACTAGTATTTATAATTATTTCTGAAGTTTTTGGGGATAAAATTACTTTCCCGCACTAGTACGGAAAAACTTATTTTACTTTGCTCAAACGAATATCGAAAAGTTCATTCTTTTCTAACAGTAGTAGGTATAAAAATAACTTTTTCTCCTATAAAATTAATTGTTTCGATAAAACACATAAAAATACAATTATTGAGAGTAAATAAAGTAGTTTGCTAGTTGTCTTAAATTATACTATTGCAAAATATAGTTTATTTATTAACTTCATTTAAATTTGCAGAGACATCTTTCCTGAAGGTTTACCAGAAGAATTTTCGGTCATTTGTACATATAGATCACGAAAAATTCAAAAAACACCATGGCGTGTTGTCCAAATTATTGGTTTGGAAGGAAAACTTCAGTTTTCTATAACTCTTGATCCCAGAAAGCAAACAATCGAATTTTCTATGCCAAACTACGAAGGTCGTTTACAAACCATCGGCTTCGAAAGAGTTAATGTAAGTGTAGTGAATAAATGAAAAGAATTGCTTATTATAATGGATTTTGTCGATTTAGATATTTGATAAAAACTGGCATAAATTACATTTTGGAATATCAAGGGATAGCATAGTTTTATACATAGATTGTAATTTAATTTCCAAAGAATTAATAGAACCAAAAGGACCAATCGATATAAATGGCGATATATCGATTGCAAAGATGATCAATTCGAAATTTAGTGTTCCTGTAAGTATTTACAATAATTCAAAAAATTAAATAATCTCATATTTTGGTTTGCAGATCGATTTGCAATGGATGGTGATGGGTTGTGATCCAACAAGTCCTCAAATAGAAGGTTGTGGCGAATTACCTTTTGTAAGAATAATTTATTATCTAAAATATTTTTTAAGAAATTGGTGTAATAAACTTCCAATAAATAGGATGTTTCACCTACCGCACCTATATTGCCGTCCGTAAATCCTCCAGACATACCATGTGACGTCGTATGTCCTCAGGGACTTCCAGGATTCAATGGAACAGATGTAAATACCTCAATATCTTTTACATACATTTTACAAATAATTATCAAAATGTTTTACAGGGAAAACCAGGACCTGTAGGTCCAGTTGGCCCTGTTGGCCAGCGTGGATTTCCTGGATTTTTGGGACCTAAAGGCGAACGGGGTCGAATTGGAGCACGGGTAAGTAAACAACTTTAGATCACATTATTGCAGTGATAAAAACATTATATACAGGGATCGCCTGGATTACAAGGTTTTCCTGGAGTTAAGGGAATTCAAGGTGAATCGGGAGAACCGGGAAGAAATGGTTTTCCTGGATTAAAAGGAGAAAAAGTATGTAATGCATAAATATATTAAACAAATATTAATATTTGTACTATTTTAAGGGAGAACGTGGCTTCGCGGGTTTAAAAGGCGAGAGAGGCAATGACGGAGTTCCAGGAAAGGAAGGTCCACGTGGCCTACCAGCATTCGGAAATGCCAACGGTACAATCGTAGGTGTGCCTGGACCTATTGGACCTGAAGGACGAGAAGTAAGTGAAACTTATTTGAATTTACAACATTCTATATATGAAATAACCATCAGGGGCTTCCTGGTAGACCCGGCGAAAAAGGATCTCCTGGAAATGATGGAATTCCAGGAATTGATGGACAAGATGGTACACCGGGATTAAAAGGCGAAAAAGGTGATCACGGTTTGGAAGGTCCCAGAGGTTTACCTGGTTTAGCGGTAAATATATTTTAATAGAAATATTGTTTTAGATATTTAGTCAACTTTTCTAAACAGATTAATTTGCTAAAATAATTATAGGGACCTCCTGGAATTCCGGGTATTCAAGGAAATGGTAGCATTGCGGGAGTAATAGCAGGTCCACAAGGACCACCAGGATTTGATGGTTTACCAGGTAAAATAGGATCTAAAGGAAATAAAGGAGATCTTGGAGATAAGGGAAATTTTGGCGATAAAGGCGATAAAGGTAAAAATATAAATAAAAATTTTATTTTGAATAAAAAATTGTTCTTGAGGGGAGAGCGGTGAACGAGGATTACCTGGAAACAATGGTCAAGATGGATTACCTGGCCGAAATGGAGTTCGTGGCTTCAAAGGTGAACCTGGATATAACGGTCTTCCAGGTATTCAAGGTGCTAATGGATTAATTGGTTTACCAGTAAGACTTTCAGTACCAAATTATAAATTATAATAATCACATTTATTTAGGGTCCAATTGGAATACAGGGACCTCCCGGTACTCCTGGTTTGAAAGGTGAACCAGGAGAACGAGGACCTGGAGGTAAATAAATTGGATATACCTAGTAATAATCTAAAATAATATATTTTATTTATTAAATATTAGGATCCTGGAATGGTGTGTCATCAGCTGGAGATCCTGGACCTCGAGGATTACCTGGAGATCAGGGTGCCCCTGGTAATGATGGTATAAAAGGTGAACGGGGTTCACCCGGTCAGCCAGGATCAATTGGATTACCTGGATCTCAAGGTCAACATGGCTTAGATGGAATTCCTGGAAAAGATGGTAGCGATGTAAATAACCCAACAATTGTATTTAAATAAAAGATATACAAATAAAAAATTCATTTAGGGTTTACCCGGACTTCGAGGTGAAATAGGCCCAGCAGGACCTCAAGGATTACCAGGATTATCGGGAAAAGATGGCTTTCCTGGTTTAGTTGGTAAACCAGGTCGTAAAGGTGATCAAGGCGAACGAGGGGAAAGGGGACCGACTGGTCTCACTGGCTTACCTGGAAGTTCCGGTTCACCTGGTTCGCCGGGTTCACCAGGACTTATTGGTTTACCTGGACGTGAAGGTAAACCAGGTCAGTCGGGACCTAGTGGAACACCCGGATCACCTGGAGAATGCGCTTGTACCAGTAATTTAATACTAGATTCATCAGGAGTTCCTGGTGCTATAGGACCTAGAGGTCATCCAGGACCACCCGGAATGGTAATAATTGCATTACTCTAAAATTAGAAACTAAAATATAGTTATTATTTGCAGCCAGGTGAAAGAGGTGCATCTGGGGATAGAGGGCCAGAAGGACTTACTGGTCCAATAGGAATTCCAGGAAAAGAAGGCCCTCCTGGAATACCTGGAGCAGTTGGACAAAGAGGACAGTCCGGTATGCCAGGATTGCAAGGATCACCTGTAAGTGTATTTATTATTTTAATAATTAAAAATTCACAATTAAAGAACTCGCAAGTTGATTTGATGCTTTTATTATTATGATTCTTAATTTTATAATCTCTTTTCTTTGTAAGAAAAAGCAATTCAAAATTATCAGAAAAAATGTTTACTGCACATTGCATATCGTCAGCCTAAGATGTAGATGTCGTAACTCCTGAAATGAAAATTTTACAAAGGAGACGAAAACTTTCCTTTCATGCAAAACTTGCGCATAAATATGCCACTTTCTTACAAGTCAAAGTAAACTTTCACTCTTTATGATTGCATTTAGGTGAAAATCTCTTTAAACAAACAGCTTTTAGCCCCACATTGATAGGAAAATAGTGGCAGATATTTTAATTTCCGCAAACCTTTTCAAGTGTAAAAAATGCTGCACCTTGTCAGAGGAAACCACATGAAAACAAATGACAGTAAAATTTAAATAAGGCTCATTTTGAACTACCAATATGTTAAACTAATTATAAATAAAAAATTTAATTTTTTTGAATTAGTGGAGCAACCGGATTGGATCACTTGATATGAAATGACCCCCATTCGGCTAGCCGATTTGAAATACAAAACTAAACATGTTAAATAATTTTATTCAATCTAACTATAAGATATTCGAAATTAATTACAGTATTATAAGAAATGCATGCGTCTGTTAAATAAATTAAAATTACTTTATTTTGTAATTTTCTAACTATGTTGTCCAAATTAAAATCACTGTATATTTATATATTTTTCATGTATTCACAGAATAAAACAGTTAGTAGGTAAACCAAATTGAGCCCTTTGTTAACATTTGGCTATAATCAGATACTAGTGATGTATATAAAATATACCAAAATACTTAGTTACAATTTAAAATTGTCAAAAAATAGAGAATTACACACAGATCTACTTTCATTTTAAGAGATATTCAGTCATTTAATAATACGTATAAAAAGAATTTAATATTTTACATATTTTAAAAATTAGATTAGATAGTAAAGATAAAATTATAAAAGAACTAAAATCAAAAACGAATATTAAAAAGTTGAAGTCCTTTCTTCATCAAATATCATGTCAATAATATTAACTATTTATTTATCACCACTTTTTAACTTTTCCACTTCTAAGCAAAGCTTCTGAACAAGTACCCCATTTAATTCTGGAAGTACACTGACTTTACCCAACTTGGAACACGAATATTTCTTCCTAATAGCTTGGAATTTAGATGTTTCCATTTTATCGAGACAGTATGCCAACTTTCTGACCACCAGTTTAATATCTGAATATTTATAACTAGTATAATGGACTAATGTTCGCGACCACACTTGAGCCGGATCAGACACTTCATTTAAAATACTCATAGACAAACAGCAGGCACTGGCTGCTTGTATTGATGGATCAATGTGACACAGTTCATACTCTAAAAGGCAAATTTCTAGTAAATACTTGGCCAAGTTGTGATGTTCAGGTTGTATGGCAGCAACTTTACTGTAACGACGCAAGAAATGCACCGATAACGGACGACCCAAATTAAACTTTAATTTGCCCAACATTTCAACTTCCATTTTTAAAATTTCTGATCGGGTGTAAGTGTTATCGCAAATATAAGCAAAATCGTTAATATCGGGCATATATATTTCCTCATACTTCCCTGCGATAATTATTGCTGTGGTGCCGACTAATTGCAAAGTATCACGGCCAATTTTCTTGTTTATTTGCAAATAGCGATCGAGTAAACCGACCGACAAATGAAGAGTTTCTAATAAAAGTTTGAAATTCACGTGGACATCTACCATCCAGTTCACCAAGATGCTACGCATTTTAGAATTTGATCGGTGATTTTCCATGAAATTTTCTCGAATTTTGTACTTTCTTTCCAGGGAATGCAAATAACTGCAAATATCTTGAATGTATTCAGATACCAAGAACGGATCGTCTTGATCGTGTGCATCGACATTAATCACACCCACCAATTGCTGTGAAGAATAACCGCTTGGCTCTTCAACCTCGACTTTCTTGTCGTTTACGATTTGAGGTATGGATTTCACAAGTTTCTTTTCATGGTGTGTAGTTTCATTAACTTTGGCAACGGCATCAGTCTTACTTTTACTTGTCACATCTTTGGTAGCAAACACTTTTTTAGGCACAGCTGGCACAGGAAACTTGGTAAATGGGGCTGCTTTAACTATGGGTGCAGCCTTTCGAAGTGCACCATTTTGATTTTGAATTTTATTTCCTACATCTCCCAAAGCAGGTCTGCGCACTCCGATTGGTTTTACAGCGTTGGATAATTTACCTGCTCGTTTAATATTTTCTTGATCGGTTATATTCAGGTTTTTTGTCCGTTGTTGTAAAGACATCTATTTACAAATAAACTTTATTAAAATTTTATAAACACAAAAAAAATGTTAGAAATGAAAAATTATTTACTAAAATTTTAAAATATAAGTTTAATTTTTAGATCTTTGCAAAAATATTTAAATTATTCTGTCCCTTTAAACATAATTTTGAATATTACAAACAAAATAACCGTTAAACATTTAAACTTTCTTGGCAATGTTTTTTTAGCAAAATACTTTATGCTTACATATTGAATTATGTTTAAAACTATCGTTTAAATCAATTACCTTGTATAATTATAATTCTCACTTAAAATTGAGTTTAAAAGTTCTTTTTGACGTTTCACCACAAGCGTATAAAGCAAATGACGACCATATTATGCACACTGTGATGTTATTGGTTATTCGATCGTTAACCGAACTTGTTTTAACGGTCACTCGAAAGCGGTTAGTTTAAATTTCTATGCGTACACTGAATTATTTATTTTTCAAGCACAAGAATTTGAAATTTATAGAACTCAATTTATTTAACAATGCTTTTTATTTAATTTCATATTTAATTTTAATTGATACAATTAATAATAATTTAACGCCACCAGTGGCGTCGCCGTTAAATAAAAATTAGCAAATTAATCGCATCGTTTACATTTTTGTCCATTTTTTTTCTTTTTTATAAGATTTTTGCACGAGATTTTTGTAAATCTAAAATGCAAAAAAAAGCTCATCTATTATTATTTCTAAAATTACCTAATTTTCTAAAAAAATTTGAGATTTTTTAAGATTTTTTCAAATTTCTCAGGATTTTCTTGATTTTCTTCAGATTTTCCCACGAATCCTCCCATCGAAGTAGTGAAATATTTTATTTAAATTTGATGATCTTTTCAATAAAAATGTAATTCTTAATTTTTCTCTTTTAGGGTAGAAGTTACAGCGAATCTGAACTGCGAGATATATGCGCTTCAGTTTTAAGAGGTATAATTAAAAAGTTTTAAAGATAAAATGTACCTAGTAATAAATAGATTTCATTTTTCTGTAAAATAACGAATAAACTTATTTAGATCAGCTCAGCGAATTATCGGCAGCTTTAATGGGTCCCCCAGGACCACCAGGTCGATCGAAACCTGGTCGACCAGGTCCACCGGGCCTTCAAGGTCCCCCAGGTATTTTTTATAATACGATTATAAATATCACTAACCAGTATTGCATAAATACCATATTAGTGAAAGGGAATAATAATAATTTTAATGCCTATTAATTAATAATGGAACTTTGCATGCAGAAAGAATGGATGAACTAACTTTGGGTTTGCGGGGTCCTGCTGGTCTTCCTGGTGCATCGCATATTGGGAAACCTGGAAAAATAGGGGTCCCCGGAATCCCAGGTTAGCAACTTATTAAACTAACTATACTATTTGCTTTTTTAATTTTTTACATTAAAAAAAATAACATTGTAATAACGAAGTTAGACCATACATTTATTTGAAATTTTACTAACACAGGTGATCAAGGACCAGCCGGTCTTCAAGGAGAACGAGGATACGTTGGCTTACCAGGACCGCAAGGATCCACAGGTCCAATGGGACCTTCAGGAGATCGAGGTGAAAAAGGAGATAAAGGATCTGAAGGTGAAGGTGTAGAAGGTCCAGTAGGTCCAAGAGGTTTACCAGGTTTGATGCGTAGTTTAATTTTATGCTTTTGTTGCAATGAAATTTTATAGGGCCTACCGGTCCCGAAGGAATAGGATTGCCAGGTAGACCAGGAGATAGAGGAGAACCAGGACGACCAGGTGAAATACACTAATTTATTTTGTTTGAAAATGTATTTTGAATAAATTGTTGTGTTTAGGTATTTCGGGTTTACGAGGACCTCCAGGAATTCAGGGTGCTCCTGGTACATGTGATGTTTGCAATTATGCTTACGCCCGCCAATCTATGGGCAATAATAAAGGACCTTAAAGTATTTTAACACTGCATTAAGTTTTTCGTTGATTTGAATTTATAATTTGAAATATTAGATTTAAATATCTCTGTGAAATATTATGTATCTTAGTTTTACATTACACAAATTACCTTAATTTATTCCATGACATTATAGTGTAAAAAAATAAAAAAATTATACTTGTTTTTTGGATTTTTCATTCCTAAACACAAGAAAATGGAGAGAGAAAGCAACATTTTAAAAGTGAGGTTGACATATCGGAAGATTTTCTCTGAAAACCCTTCTAAAATGTGTTATCGAATTCGTTCCAAACTTTACAAGCTTACTGTATAAGTATTAATCGTGGAAGATTGAACATTTCGCCTTCGCCGTTTCGCCGCATGAAATTTAGTATTTAATTTTTTAATGTAAAACTGAGCATTCCGAGTATTATTTTCAAGAGGTGGAAAGCAAACTCTACATTTTCTAATCTGCAGTTCAATGAAATATTTAAACAATGAAATATTTAAACAATAAAATTAAAAATAGTTTTATTGTTGCACTCAGAATAAGCTTATTTATGCATAAATAAATTCAAATCTATTTTAAGCTTTATAGCTGTTTCATTTCTTGTTGTTTTGCATTATATTTACCGCCGAACTAGATTATGTTTTAATTAAAAATTTATAATGTTGATTGAGTAATTTAATTTTAATTTCGTAGATTAAAACTTGACTACTTTTATATATTTATGCTAAAAAAGGAATATAAGTTTAAACATCAATACAAAGTTTTACTCTCCATTTGAATAGTTTAATTTTTGTATTTTCTGAGGGGGCAACTGCTTGAAAAAGCTGATGGACAAGTGAAAGAAATCAGGAAATTCAAGAAAATTTTCGGAAATTTTAGTAATCTTAGGAAATCCAAAAAGATTTTTTGGAAAACCGAGAAAATCTTAAGAAACAAGAAATCCGTAGAAATATAAAACGTACGTTGTAAGAAATCCTAAAGAATACTAAAAAATTTAAATTAAAAAAATCTTAAAGGAGATATCTCCAAAAAAGATCAGCTTTTTTAACTTTTTTGAAAAAATCTTCTAAAAGGAATTCTAATATACAAAACTTTGCTTTGTAATTTTCCCTCGGTATTTTCTAAATGAAAAATATTTTCGTAAAATTTACAGATTTAAATAAACCAAAATATACAATATACCTACATAAAAAAAAGGTTTGTATCCTTTGAGTACTGCGATAGTATCACAGATTGTAAAAATACAGGTAGAGATTATTGTAATTTATTATATTGTACTGCATATGTTAGGGGGCGTCCATTAATTACGTGAGGCGATTTTGGCAACTTTTATAATCCCCCTCCCCCTCTAATCTCACGTGAAAGTGTTTGTTTTAGTTAATTTAACTCAGTTTCTTGCGGAAAAAGAATTACGTAATATTTACCGAGACTTCCCCTCGTGAGATTGGGCGAAATTGAGCTTGACTCCCTTCCCCCTACCCTAAACGTCTCACGTAATTACTGGATGTCCCATTAAAAATATCGAGTTTGTTATTCACCTCTTAAGAAATCCTAAGAATTTTCTTGTTAACATTAAAAAATTAAATACTAAATTTCCGGCGGCTAAATGGTCGACAGTTCGGCGCAGCCGTTTTGGTGCGAGTCAAGTTAGGTGCAGGCCCGATTCGGTGCGAGTACCGTTCGGCACAGTATAGTTCGGCGGGAGTACAGATTGGCGCGATCCAATTCGGTGGGAGTTCAGTTCGGCGCGAGTTCAGTTCGGCGCGAGTCCAGTTCGGCGCGAGTACAGTTCAGCGCGAATTTTTTTTATTCTATCTGAATTAGAAATGACACATCCCACTATATGGCAATTCATTAATGGGTTAAAAAAAATTCAAACACGGCAAGATTTAGCTTATGAGCGACTTGTTGCTGGAAATCCTCCACCATTAAAACTAAATAATACAGAGACGCGGACATAAGAATCGCAACACTGAAGGAGGATTTTGATAACCGCGATATCATCGAATTTTTACGCGAATTAGCGCATAACTTTACTGTGCGCAAATAATTTTTTTTAATTGTTTGTTTTTGTTTATTTATTTCTTTAATAAAATTTATTTTTTTAAATAATTTCTTTAATCAAATTAGAATTAAAATTAGAACAAGATTAAAAATATAGTAACTGTACCCGCGCCGATCTGGACTTACGCCGTAACGGGTTTGCGCCGAACTGAACTCGCACCGAATTGGGTCTGCGCCAAATAGTAATTGCACAAAACTGTACTAGCGCCGAACCGGTTGTGCGTCGAAACGGCTGCGTTGAAACCGCTGCGCCGAATAGTACCCCACCCTGACATAAAGCCTACACCTACACCGGCCCCCGAGAAACGGGTAATCGGGGTTCAAATCCTAGTCGAGTCGAATACAAGAGCTGTTGTGATGTAAACCCAAAAATAGATCTATGGACTATGAGGAAGGCAACGAAAAAGCATCCCATTAATTAAGTTAATTGAGTTTTTCTTCCGAAAAAGTAGAAGAGCAAAGAAGCTAATCTATATAGTACCGTTAAACGGGGTGAATAGGGACAAATGGGTGAATGGGGGCAGTTCATGATTTTGTTTTTATTAATATTTTCTGGAAAAAAATGAGTGCTCGGAAGATGAAGTTTGAATGAAGACACCGTACTGATTTGCTTCATTTAAAATTTTTTCTCTTCTAATGGCTTTTTTTGGGGCCCATATTTTTCAAAATTTAAAGTCCCTGAGCATTTCAATGGCTTAATTGACGATGAAATGTGAAATTCGCAGTGAATATAAACGATTGGTATAAATTTCGCTATCGAAATGTAAATGGTCATAGTTAAAATTTCTTTTTTTTTAAACTCAGACAATGTCAATTCAGCTGATTGCATGGGGAAACTGCAGGTAAAAGCATTAAAAACAGCTTAATTTCAAGCAGTGTCCCTATTAACCCTGGAGGGCGAACGGGGACAGAATGGAAAAAAAATTTTTTTAATACCTACCTATACTTAAAATTTATGGATCGTCAAAAATTTTTGGGGAAAGTATAGGTTTCATAGGGCCACAACTTATTTAAAAAAAAGTAGCAATTCTTGACCAAATCTGAAAGCCACAGGTACGCATTTCCACTATTATGTGTCCCTATTCACCCCGTTATTACTCCCCGTGTACGGCATTTTACGGCAAAACGGCCGCGGCCGACGCGACGGCGAAACGACATATTCCTTTCCTCCCTTCAGCAAAGGATGACCTACAAGGGAAACTTTTGTACACTAGAATTCTTAGTACGCAATTCTCGAGAGATTTCCTCTAAGATTGTTTTAACCCCTTACCGCATGGTTAGACATATTATATGGCACATACCGGTTATATATGGGGGTATTCCATACCAAATCGACCCCTTTTTACCCCGATCCTCTTCGATTTAGCTGAAAGTTTTCCATACTTTTCTACCCTACGGAAAACGGTTCTCAGAATTTTTTCAAATTTTTTTACCCAACCCAAAAACAGTTATGAATTTTTCAAAAAAAATGGCTTTTTTAATTTCAAATAGCTGTAACTTTTTCAAAAATTAACCTTTCGGGACCGCATTATATTGAAAATTTTTGTTTTTAAATGTACTTTGCAGAAAAAAGAAACACAAAACTCCATGAAATTTTCGCTTTTTTTGACAAAAACTATGATTTTCTCGAAGTTCGCCACTTTTTATTTCATTTTTTATTTTCTCAAAAAAAACTTCAATTAATTCTACGATTATTCCTTCTAATTCCAAAGTGGGCCGATCATTTTTTCTATTTTTTGTATTCGATTTTTATTTATTCGAACTGGAGTAATAACAATTGCTGATTAAACAAATAACATGTACTAGTATTCTTGACCTAGTAAGGAATTTGTAATATTAGCTATAGTAATTTGAGGAATTAGCACTTCTTAACAATTAAGTGTAGTATAGTATATTCTGAAACAAGTTTGGAATTAGGCATATTCCGCACGAGGGAAAAGTTTGTCACCCGAGCCGACAGGCGAGGGTGACGGTTCACGAGTGCGGAATAGCCATTCCAAACGTGTTTCAGACTATACTTTCTATACGACTATTAAAATAATAAGCTGTATAAGTTTTGACCGTAATTAGAACTTGTAAAACTGAGAAAATTTTTTTTTGCGCGATCGATCTGAATTTTTGCACATGCTTTCCTACCGATAATTCACAGGGGAGGAGTTGCAGCGAGGGGGGGAGAAGTTTTTGCTCAGTTTTTCGATATCTAACGCCGTTTTCGAGTTATCGCTAATTCAAGTTTGAGTGGCGGAAACGCAGCAATAACTCAAGAACGGCGCTAGATATCGAGAAACTGAGCAAAAAATTGTCCCCCCTCGTACACACCCTTTGTGAATTATCGGTAGGAAAATATGTGCAAAAATTCAGATCGATCGCACGCAAAAAAGTTTACTTTTTCTCCAGATTTCTCCAGCGATTCCCCCTTGCCCTTACCCTTCAGTTATTTTCTCTTCAATATTATATGTTTGTAAATTTTTTTCCGATATTTGAAATAAAACATTTTCAGAAATATGGATGAGGTGGCACTTAACTGATGTGACACTCGAGTTCAAAAATCGCATAAATTTCGATATATTCCATAATCACCATAAAAAGCATGTATCCAGATGTGAATTATCTTGAATCGATATTCTTTGGTACTGCAGTGTTCTAATGCAAATCTACCTTGACTGATGCACATTTTCATCATTCCTATGAGAATTGGCTACCTCGCTGTCTGTCCATCGTATTTTCAGCAATTTGCGTTAGTTCAGTATTCTCCGAATGAACACATTAATCATGTTTTATATTAATGGATTTAAATGCCATTATTTATAATAAGATAACGCGGATGATTAATTTTATAAGTGTACGCACATATATTATTTTTTCCTCTGAAGCTTTTTAAATTTAGCAAGTTCAATGAACGCGTAAATAAAATAAAGCGCCACCGTGTGTTGCAGCAGGCAGGTGACGGGTAAAATGGCGCTTTGTGAGCCGCTAGTAAACAACTGCTTGTCGAATTTCTTCGTTCAATGAAATTCTCTGTGATAAAACATTCGATATATTAACGATGTAAGTAAATTAAGACGTCATCGCTTAATTGCTTATAAGTTATCTGCATCAGCTTCCTTAATATTTCCATTTAACATGTTATGATTTATTAAAAAAAAAAGAATTTTGCATTTTGATACCGAGTGCAATTATTAGGTGGCAGTTTTTTAAATACGTGACAATTTATTTTTACAGAATCTAATAAATTAATTGCATTACTTAAAGTTGCTATTTTTAGAACGAATTTGTTGCTTCTTAGGTAGCACACGTTAGAATAGAGCGGCGTGTAGGTTGACGTTTATTATTTTGATTGTTTTACTATTATTCTCTTTATTACCATTGAATTTGTGTTTACCCGCACAGATAACGTAAATAATAACATAGCTGATGTTGATATTAATTATTCAGAACGTTGGGGGAATCTCGTACTCTTGTATGTGAAATTTTTATTAGATTGTACTCATAATATGGAATGTGAATCAACGAATACACTAATATTTCATTTTGTATTTTATTAAACGAAACTTGGTGCTAAAATTTTCAATTGTTTTTTTTTTAATATAAATTACTTAAACCCTACTTTATAATGCAACTAAAAAGAATTTTGTTTTTATAAAATATGCAAGAGAGTTAAAATATTTATGTCGAGGTATTGTCATGAATATAATATTATAATGCTTCTATTCTACTATATTGACTAATTTTGAAACTAATGTTTTTGTTATTGTAGAAGATGCAGGGTCAAGAAGGCCTTCCAGGGTCTTCGGACCATAGATTAGCACTAGTGCATGAAATGAGTGCTCATAATTTTGATTTAATTCGGTTTGCATCTTATAGAACGGCAAGTAAACTTCGATTTATACAAAAGAAAGTTAGCTGTAAGTATAATTTATTGAAACGATTCATACTCCTTTATTGAATTCAATATTTTTAGTACATGCAGTTGATATATGGAACGTAATTGAAGCATTTAGGGAACAAGGCTTACATGCTATGGAACCTTCAAACGAATTAAGTGTTGCAAGATTGGAAACATTACTTTGTTCATTATATCATAGTCTTAATAAAAGAGCACCTCCAACCCAGCAGACTCACGTGGATGTATGTTCGAGTTTATTGTTAAATTGGCTTCTCGCAGCATATGCTACTGTGTAAGTAATTTAATTTTAAGCTTTGATGGAGTAATAAGTATAGCATAGACATGAGTAAACAAGTATCTTCTATAAGAATGTCAAGATAAATATTCAAAATCAGAAGGGTAAATCTTGGACAATAAAGTAATTTATTTATTTAGAGGAAAATTCCTGAATTGCTATACATAATATTTATTATATTATACTTACTTGTATAATTTCTTATGATAGTCGGAGAGTTAGTTAGAAGCATTTTAATGTGACTTGTTGTAGTTTCTATTTATCTAGTCGTTATGCTTCTTGACAGAAACGTCTTGACCTGTTAAGGTCTTTCTTGACAAAGTACTTGGTGTTTGCCATTGCCTTCTGAGGGAAGCCCACAGATCTATCTTGGGATTTTTTGATCACAGCAGTATATATGATACGACCAGGATTTGAACACCGGTTACCTGCTTCCAAGTCGGCCCATCTTGGCTTTTCGCCAAACTGCTGGTAGTTTCATTGGTTATAGGTTCACTTTCTCATAAAATGAATATAAAATGTGTGGGTAGTGAAAATCAACGAATTTTGGAAATGCAAGGAAGTGTAGAAAGTTCTATGAAATCTCGGGAAAGATTTTTGCATTTTCAACTTGGTTGAAAGGTTTATTTTTTAGATATTTTGTTTGTCATTTAATATTCATAAATCTTGTTTATGCTTATTTATTTCTATTTGTACCTTTTAAGGCTTCGAAATATTCAGAAAGCAAGTGATTCTCTTTCTACATTTGAAAAGAACAAAAGAGGTTTTTAAATTTTAAAGTTATATTAGAATTGTGAAATAATGAGATGAACAAAGGTAAAATTATTGCCCTTTCAATTGTAGATAATGTTTAAACTGTCACAAAGTGGAGCTATAAAGGCGAAGGTTTTTATCTCGAATTTATCTTATACTATGTATCTTTTTGTGTACATTTTTTAATTATATTTAAAATATACTAATAATAATAAATTTGATATAATAAATAGTAATAAATTATTTTTGCTAGTAAAGGACGTTGCCAATTTTACTATCTATATTACATTCATTATGTCGAATATAAATTCAGCGATAATGTGTAGAGGAATTTTTGGTCTGTATTTTTTGTATTGGTCAGGGGGCTGATTTTTCTACTAATGTAATTTTTTTGGCAATTAAGCAAGGAGTAATAGGCGAAGTGGGAGAGTGTTTCCTCTGGACTACATGGCGCTACGTTACTGCTTGTATAAAACACATTCCTTGTTAAGCAGTTATTCATAATTTGAAAACATTAATGTTATAAAATGTACATTGTAAAAAGATTTTGCAGATAGTACTAATAAATAAATGATATTAATTTAAAAAAATTTGCAGCGATAATGTTGGAAAGATCCGTGTGTTTTCAATAAAGGTAGCACTTGCAACTTTATGTGCTGGGAAATTAATGGATAAATTAAGGTGTAAGTTGGTTATTAATGTAATAAATTGTAGTGTGCTAAAATTTTCCAATTTTCAGACATATTTTCACAAATATCAGACAGTAATGGTCATTTATTACCTTGGAGGTTTAATGAATATTTACAAGAAGTTTTGGCCCTTCCAGCTGCTGTATACGAATCACCTACATTTAATTATACTGAATCCTTATCTTCCACAATATTTAATCCTGTAAGAGTATTTGTTTCTAAAATGATTTAAAAATTTTTAAGATTGTTGCTTTTAGAATGTAAAAATTACTGTTAATGATTTTTTGGATACAATGATGTCAGATCCAGGACCACCGATTCTTGTTTGGTTACCTTTACTTCATCGTATTGCATCTGTAGAAAATGGTAACAAAAGTTCCACGATTTTAATTGTAAAATTAATTTAAAAGTTTTAGTTGTCCATCCCATTCAATGTGATGCTTGTCAAAGAGAAAACTTTACCGGTTTTAGATATAGATGCCAAAAGTGTCCCCATTATATGCTTTGTCAAGACTGTTTTTGGAAAGGAAGGGTAACTGCTCCACATGCACTTGATCATCAGGTCAAAGAGTATGCATCATATGTAAGCAAAAAAGGCCCTTTAATGCAACTTAATCTGTAAATATTTTATATTTCAAGTCTCCAAGTAAAACAATTGGACATTCACTACGTAAATCTTTTCGATGTGTTCCTGATAAACAAAAAAACAATTTGCCAAGGTTTCCTGAACAACCTGAAAAAACATTAAATCTCTCACACATTGTGTAAGTTTATTTATTTTATGAAATATGTATTTTTATTTTATATATTTTTTTATCTTTAATTTAGACCTCCATCACCTATACCATCACACAATGGCTTTCCAGATGGCCCTTTTAATTTTGATGGAATGGGGAGTTTAGACAGTCGTACGACAGCTAGAAGGTGATTATTATTACTCATAGTTTTTTATTGTAACTTAATAAAAAATTTAAATTCAGTTTGGACAGTGCAAGAGATGATGAACACAGACTAATAGCTCGTTACGCTGCTAAATTGGCTCAAGAAGCTAGAACAGGAATGGTAATTATTAAAATATTTTTAACTACCCATATAAACGTTGATCTGAAGGAATAATTAACAGTTAGTAATATATGTAGACCTAATATCGATCGTCAAATTTTTTCTTGAAAATATAATACACAAATGCACATTTATTAATAAAATAATAGACAACTAGATTCTTTTTCGTAAAAATATTTTTCCCCTTTTTACTACTTGACCGAAATCAAAACAATCAGCTTCAAAATGTGGAACTAAATTTTAATGTTTCTTCAGTATCTAAATAAGCATGATATTTGTAATTTTTATTGATGTAATGTAAATAACTTTTCATTATGTGTGCTTTTGCATTTGCATCTTTAGCATCATGGCGGGTATCGTAAAAATTCCTTTTCTCCAGATGCGGTGAGTGCTTAGCAATGTTTTGCTGTAATTATATAATTTAATAAGAGAACAGGCAAATAAATACATTTAATAGGACGTGTTCCCACAGGGAAGGGTTCCTTCTGAAGCCTGTTTAGGAATGGATTCTACTCGGGCACAAAGAGAACTCATAAATCAACTGGAAGCAAAAAATAGAGAAATTATGAGAGAAATAGCGAGGCTTAGGTAAGCTACTATTTGTGGAAGATTTGTTATCACACAATAATTTTGTTTAAATTAGGCGGCAACAAGAAATAGAAACGAGTGGACATGGAGTAGAAAATCCAGCACTAATGTCTGAATTAAGAGCATTAAGAATGAGAAAGGATGAGCTGGAAGCTCATTTGACCACTCTTCAAGATTCGCGTAGACAACTTATGATTCAACTCGAAGGACTTATGAAAATGTTAAAGGTATTTTGCGAATATGTATTTTAAAATTTGTTTTAATCTTTTAATCTGTAGAATCATCAATCTTCGCCTAGAAGTACGCCAAATTCTTCGCCAAGAAGTACAAAATCACCACCTTTGCTTCCAGGTGGAGCACCACAACAACCTTGTCCTCGAAGTGCTCCACAAACACCTATGGGAATGTCTCCCAGTAATCAACCTACAACAAATCAAATGCCACCACCTCAAATGGAAAGAACTACACATGTATCCACATCACAAGGTATGCCCGGACAATCGATAGGTGGGATAAATTCGATGAACAATATGGGAATGGATAGAAACATGCATAACATTAATTCTGAATCTCTGGTCGGCGTGGGCGGTGATGTCAGGAATGCTTTTGGTAGGCTGCTAAAATGACAAAAGGAATATTTTTTTATGCATGTGTTTTATTTTAGGCGGCAGCAACGGAAATGGTACACCTGGATCTGTTGGTAGATCACTTAGGAATGATCTTCTAGTAGCAGCTGACTCTGTTACTAATGCAATGTCTACGTTAGTACGAGAATTAAATTCAGGTACGGATGAATAATTTGACTGACTAATTATATAGAAACAATAAAAGTATTATGTATTTATCGAAGAGTACCGTACATAGCTACAGATAGAATGCTTTTTTCATGAATAATTATCAATAAATTGAGGATTTTTTCATTGCGAAATAACAATGAGGGGATTAATTATATTTATTGTATGATGTGATAATTTAGGGGTGTTTTTATTATTTGTTACTTACTAATTTATTGTATAAATTAATCATTTTAAAACAGACTTGGCATCCTTAAAGGCAGATCATGTTTATTGTTTTGCTTCTTTCTTCTTAGACTGAGAATGATATTTTCTCTCTGTAGCATGAGACTGTAGAGTGTTTTTAGGAGTGATATTTTTACTATTTCTACATTTTACACGATACTATATTTTACTTAAAATTTTATTAAAACCATGTTAAATTATTTATTAAGTTTTAATGCAATATTTGGACTGTTCCATTATATTATAGTACTTACATTGTGACATTATTATGTAGGTGTTGTATATTATTATATTATTTATGTACTTGATTTTAATGTTTATTTTTTTATTAGTAAATTATTATTTTATATTTTTTTAAATAATAATTGTTTAAATTTCATTTTGTTATTGTTTTAAATGTATTTTTTGATTATATTTTTATTTCTTTATTGTTTGTTTATTGTTATTATTTTCATTTCAAATTATGTAGGTTATTTCACCAATAAGAACTATTGGTTATGGTAAGGGGCCGTCCTTTAATCACGTGAGGTTTTTTATGCCATTTTGTTACCTCTCTCCCCTTTGGTGATACATTGTGAGGTACTCAATATCACGTGTATTTTTTTTTGAAAAATTTCTTCAAGTAGACACGGCGAGACAGAAGGCTGCGGGCAGCGTGGCGACAAGTGGCGTCACAAGGTCCAGTACCGGAAGCTAACAGAGCTAAATATTGTTGTTATGTTGCTTTTTAGGCATAAATTTGCCCGCTCGGGATTTTATGTGGTTGCAAGAAAATATACACGTGATTGTCACAGCATCCCCCCCCCCATCGTGATCAATCGTGATGTGATTCTAACCCCGTCCCCCACTGTTAGAACCTCAAGTGATTAAAGGACAACCCCTAACGAGGTGTGTTAAATCATCACAAAATTGAAGGATTGCAATTTAAAAAATAGCATGATAATAAATTAGTCAAGGGAATTAATTTAATTAAATAGTTGTAAGTATGTGATTAGCTGGGTCAGCAATTCTTAAACTTCTGCAGTTTGTGAATCTCTTTAGGGGCCGTCCTTTAATCACGTGAGGTTTTTTATGCCATTTTTTACCCCCCCCTCCCCTTTGGTGATACATCGTGAGGTTTTAGGCTACCCCTACCCAATATCACGTGTATTTTTTTTGAAAAATTTCTTCAAGTAGAAACGGCGAAACAGAAGGCCGCGGGCAGCAGGGCGACAAGTGGCGTCGCAAGGTCTAGTGCTGGAAGCTAGCTGAGAGCTAAATATTGTTGTTACGTTGCTTTTTAGGCATAAATTTGCTAGCTCGGGATTTCACGAGGTCGCAAGAAAAAATACACGTGATTGTCACAGCATCCCCCCCCCCATCGTGATCAATCGTGATGTTATTCTACCCCCCCCCCCCGTTAGAACCTCACGTGATTAAAGGACAACCCCTTATCATTAAAAATATATTTCTGAAATTTTAATAAAGCTATAAGGTAGTCAACAGTATTCTCTAAAATTTGTTGTGGTGGAAAATTTAAAAAATCTTACTTTTAACCGCTCACATTTATCATTTTAATTATTCCTTCAATAGTATTTCATATATTCAAATAATTAAATTTACGACTTTAAATATGAACCATTCTAACAATATAATGCAACAAATTAAATCTTATTTACTACTAATTAAGATGATTTTCATAACTTAGTCAGGTATAATCTCTTATTACATTTCTTAAGGGGTCTACTCACGGCCTGATTCGGTTGGATGTCCCTGAAGCGTCAGGTGGCCTTCATCGGGTAGTATAGTAAATCAGGTAGTGTGTACGTACCCAATCTAGTCAGGTAGTGTAGGAGCATTTTTGCGGTCGGGTCTTGCTATCTTGCTTTAAACAGCAAGAGGAAAGAGTTCAACAAGCAAATAAAATCATTTTCAGTTTAATTTAATGTAATTGCAATTTAATAATTGACCGAAGCTTCTTACTTCATTTTTATAATAATTACTAAAGTCATTCCAGTTTACTTATTTCCCTAATTACTTAATTTTTTATAAAAGTTTTTCATTTTTTTGTTAATTATTAATTAACGATAAGGCTAACGAAATTCTAACTATTTAATATTACGAGAAAACTGAAAGCATTATGTTTAATTACAAAAATTAAATAATTTTATTGATATCTGAAGCATATGAATGCAAAATTAAAAGGCGCAATCTTGCTGTCATCGTAAATCACTCTTATCTATCACCCGACCAAGTCAGTTCGTGTGTACCCTAGAGTTTCAATTCTACCTAACTTTTATTACCCTTTTTTAAGAATCATAAAATTGTAGCATGATAAAAGCTACATCGACTTCTGTATTTCCTTAAAATACATTATGTGCGTTGATCTCGATGCAATGCAATTAATTACGACTCAAGAATTAAGTACAAAAACTTTTTCACATCATAATATTCAAACAAATGAATAAAATCATAAAAAAAAAGGGTAATAAAAGTTAGGTAGAATTGAAACTCTAGGGTACACACGAACTGACTTGGTCGGGTGATAGATAAGAGTGATTTACGATGACAGCAAGATTGCGCCTTTTAATTTTGCATTCATATGCTTCAGATATCAATAAAATTATTTAATTTTTGTAATTAAACATAATGCTTTCAGTTTTCTCGTAATATTAAATAGTTAGAATTTCGTTAGCCTTATCGTTAATTAATAATTAACAAAAAAATGAAAAACTTTTATAAAAAATTAAGTAATTAGGGAAATAAGTAAACTGGAATGACTTTAGTAATTATTATAAAAATGAAGTAAGAAGCTTCGGTCAATTATTAAATTGCAATTACATTAAATTAAACTGAAAATGATTTTATTTGCTTGTTGAACTCTTTCCTCTTGCTGTTTAAAGCAAGATAGCAAGACCCGACCGCAAGAATGCTCCTACACTACCTGACTAGATTGGGTACGTACACACTACCTGATTTACTATACTACCCGATGAAGGCCACCTGACGCTTCAGGGACATCCAACCGAATCAGGCCGTGAGTAGACCCCTGAACGCTTTATATTTTTTACAACCGAGCTTGAAATTTATTTTGAGTTTATAAAATTGAAAAAAATAGGAAAGAAAAAATAGGTTTAGAAGTGAACTATTACAGTCGAGAGAATATCTCCAGGTGAAACAAGTCAGTAGGGAGTAGGCCATTTATTATGGCACGTCGGCGTCACCAGGTGACCCCCACAGAAAAATTGTCTGGCTCATCCTGAATTACTAAAATGGAAAAACAAAAGAAGATGTTTAAAAAATTATATTTTGTATTTTATAAATACAAGGCGGACTAGTGGCATTTGATCTTGGTTCACCTTAGATAAATTAGGTCCACCCAAGCGGATTAATTTTTTATTATAAAATTTAATAATAGAAAAATAGTAAAAAATTCTATTTAGTAGAATTGACCCACCCAAATCAGAAAGTTGAGCGATGTTGCTCTTATAGTGGTCTCAACCGTAATGTACATATATACCTACAATCTTTTTTTTTTTTTCTATTAGGTTCTTGCAATAAGAGACATTTCGAGGTTTGAGTTGCTTAAAAAAGTTATAATTTGAGTGATTATAAATTGAGTGATAATTGGCAGTCACCTGGTCAATAATAAAATTAGATAATAGGTGAGTGCTTAGAAAATTGTATCACTCAATCACATCAAAATTGACAAACACGGATCTAGATGGATAGGGGTCTCTGGTCCTACGCACTTGATAAAATTATCCCTGAAGGACGACTGAACTCAAAAATCACGGATAGAGGTCTGTTTTTAAGTAAAATTCGGTTATAAATATCAAAATCCAGTTTGGAGGGCAATTTATATGTGAAATTATTGGCAATGTTTTTGTTTGGAGGGAAATTTACAGTTTATGGTTAAGTTTTGAGAGCAATTTACAAAACCTCAATTTTATTAATTTATTATTTTTATTTTTATTAAATTATGGTTTATAAATATTCAGTTTCCCACAATTCCTTTTGATAATAATTAATCAGTGGTGTTATCATATGTGATACCACAAGCAGAGTATTATCAGAAATTAATTAATAAGAATTCAAATTTTAATAAAAGTTACCTAATAATTTTTATTTAATATTCTAACGATCAAGTGAAATTAGCTAGTTGGATTTATATTTTTATAAACCAGCTAGAAAATTCCAAAAAGGACATTTTAATAGAACAATTAACTAATTGACCACAATTATTTTAATTATGAAAATTATTTTAAACAGAAAAAAACATTAGGCCCCTTAAATAAACGAGAATAATTCCATGTATGAAATTAAACTTAATGTAGGAATTGAAAAAAGTATAAAGTTGGAATTTTGTGGGATCCTTCAGAATTTCAGAAAACAAAGAAACCATAGGGCGAGAGGAAGCGACAAAATAAAAATGTATTAATTGAGGGGCTCAGAAGCAAAGGGGTCCAAGCCGACTTTTTTTTTAAATTGAGTTAAGTGTAAAAATTAAAACTAGATATATACATTTACTCAGTGCCAAAGAGATCCAAGCATAAAATAAGTGCTAATGCTGACATTTGTCAGTGAGAAGTTGTACTACTCCATTAAAACTATACAAGTAAAATTACTTTGAATTAAAATATCTCCATAGTTTTGTTTTAGTACTTGGACCCCTTGGCTTCTAAGCCCCTCAATTATGAAAACTTAAAAATTAAAAAATATATTAAAATTTTTTTAGTGTAAAAATTGATTGCTCCCCCCTGGTTCCGCCATTGCAGGGGGCGCGCTTGGTGCGCATGCCGTTAAAAGTTAAATATGCCTCTGATTTTAAATATAATATTAAAAAAAATTTATGTTAATTTTGATAAAAATTTTCACTTAGGTTTTATGTTTTAAGCTTTGAGTTGATATCCAGTTCACATGGTTCCTACAGACGTAGGAATTTTTTTTGTCTTCTTACATGGAACACTAGAATATAAATAACGAGCAGGTCAGCCATTAGCTTACCTAGGGGGACAAAATTTTTAGGGGCGGCATTTTTTTCTTTTATAAAAAAATATTTAAAAAAAATAATAAATTCTTTTTTGTGTAAGAAAAATAACGTGCGTTTTGTGAAATTTTTTTTTTTTCACCCCTGAAAAAATACTGCCAGTCCTTGCTTGTTGTAAATGCACACATAAACAGTAGGTACTACTAAGGCTGGGACTTTTTATCCATAGTTATTTATCGATTAATTTATTTTAGTTTTGAATTATCGATTAATCGATATATAGATATTTCGATAGTTCTCGACATTTTGATAGTTATCGATAATTTCGATTTTTCTAATTTAGGTTATTGTCTTATGTTTTCTGGACTTCCCATTGGTCAATTTTAGGTTCGACCGGTTTTTTTATTTGAGCAAAAAGTTGGGATTGCCTATATAAAACTATCGAAATATAGATAACTATCCAATAACTGATCCAATGGAACAAGGAGACAACTCTCCAACAACATGAACATTATAATTTTGAGGTCATCCTGCACTCAAAAACAGGGAACCCCAAATTTTTTTTTCTTGAATAAAGAAGCCAGCCAGATCCAAAATTAACCAATGGAAAGCCCAGAAATCATAAACCTAAATTATAAGACGCACTTTATAGTAATCCAGTTTTCAGTTTCTGAGAAACATTTAGTTTTCTAAGAAAACGTATTATTTCGATACTTCGATAAATATCGATACCTGGATACTCCGGTAATTATCGACAAATATCGATTAATCGAAGTTATCGATAGTTTTTGAATTATCGAAATTTGATATCGATTTTTGAATATGCCCAACTCTAGGTACTACTACGTAAAGTACAACTTTTTTGAGATTTTATAGGTTTTATTGATGAGATTCTAAAAAATTGTAAACTTGAGGGGATTACATTTGCGTTTGAATATAAGAATTATAATACATAATACACTTCTCAAGTGCTATACATTTATTAATTCTTCACATTTAGATTTGCTAGTTTAGTTGTAGTGTTTTGTATGTGGAATGCTGCTTGTTGAATGATTGTTCTTGCAGAATCTGCAACTTTTCCTGAAGTTAGTGGTATCCAAAAACCACTTGGTAAGTATCAAGTTCGCAATACTGTAATGAAATTTTGATGTTGTTTATTGGCTTTGAAAACTCGTTTAATCGATTCACTCTTGTGTACGCACACTTTCTTTTCATCACTTTTGCGTTAGTATAATACTAGTTCTGTTATATTCTATCAACGTGAGACTATATTTTAGAATGGAACCGAATTATGAATTATGTTTTGCAAGCGTAAGTGTAATTTATTTTAGTTCATTTTTGTATTTGTATAAAAATTCAAGGATTTGGAGCAACATTCAGCTACATTGACCTACTAATTTACGCTCCAAAGCCTCGAAAATGTAACTATTTTAGAGTTGAAATCAAAATTAATTATTTTTGTGTCTTTCAGTGTGCTTAATATTTTTTCAGTTAATTTCAAATTTCCAGCTGTATTTTTTTTATATTTTCATAACCACGGTGCATGTTCTGCCTTGCTAATTTAAAAACATAAATAATTTTTATTGTTTATATTAAATTTGTTTCGTTTGGTACCGATAACAAGTTTTGTAAATACGAATGTGTTAGATTTCGAAGACGATGGAGAAGAAGAGTCCGAAGGAGGTTGGCAACAGGAACTGCAAAGACGATATGCTCAAGAAGCAAGTTTTATGGCTGAATTACGCGCTCGTCATCCGACAAGTCCTCCAGAATTAGGTCCAAATTATAATCACATTTCTACGAATCCACCCGGCCAAATGCCTGGAAGCAATCATTTCGGACAAAATCATAGCCAGCAACATTATATGGGACAAAATTATGATCAAAATATGCAAAATACGAGCCCTTTTGGACCTCCCCAGGTAAGTCTTGTGTTCAAAAATGTAGAATTTTTTATATTGGTAGGTTTTATAGCCTCGCCATGTGGAGCAAAGTTTAACTACAGCAAGCAAAGAGAACGAGAGTAATGGTAGTACTGTAGCTGAATTTCCAGCTGAAACAGACGGTCAGCCTAAGTCTAAAGAGATGCTGGAATGGGAAGAAGCTGTGAAGAGGTGGATAAATCGTTAAAGCAATAGATTTGTTTGTCGTGTGAACAAATTGATTCCGAACAAGTGGAGAAGTCTTCAAGATTTGATCGATAGTGAAAGAAATTCTTTACATTTTTCAATAATGTGTCGATGTTATCAACTTCTCTTCGATTTTAATTATTTTGTGACGAAACATTTAAATTTAAAAATGCATAATATATTTTTTTTGAACGGCTGAATAATAATGTAAGAATCGGCGTTTATGAAATTTAGACTTAAGAAATTGTGTGACAAAAATGTATGGCTTGAAGCTTATAAAAATTTAACATTTTTAAAAATTTTTTATGATCCAAAATACTTGGTAGTTTGTAGTAGAATATAATAATTAATAAAAATTCAACTACATGCTTACCTGTTGAAGAAAATCAAAGGTTTAAAATTAGGTTTTTTCACTATTTAAAACTACATCGAATAGTCATTGTGAAATAATTTCGCCTGACGTAAAAAGTTTTATTATGAAATCTTAATGTTAATAATTTTTTGTTTTTAAATCTCTTTGATACTGTTGTTATGATTGCTAGAGTTAATTTTGCTGTATTAATAAATTTTTGGAAAAAATGTAATCTATATAAATGGTATTATACTTACTGTACTCTCTACTTATGAAAAGTAGTTAATAAAAATCAAAATCAAAACAACAATTTTATATTTTCTTTTGAGGCAAATCCGTTCAACTTGAATTATATTTTTAAAAGCTCTTATTTAACTTGGCATGATCGGTGTCCTTCCATTTTCTATTCGTTCAGCATCTATGTAGTACGATTTTCCCTCTTAGAAAATGTTCATAGGATCATGTCTTAGTGTAAATGAAGGCTTGTACTAAACTTTTTGCAACCAATTTTGATTTTTATTATTAAGGGATAATAGTTTTTAAAAAAGCAATACGAAGATTAATTCTGTGAGAAAGTACTTGTCTGTTGAATTTCATACCCATATAAAATTCTGTTAATAAAAGAATAAAAGTAAAAAAAGTCATAGAGTTAGTTAAAATTTATTGAAGATAATATTTATGTTTCAAGTACAAAAGTAAACTCAGGGACTTGAACCATAAAGGTATAATTAATATTAAAAGATTGGGTCAAGTATAGAAAGTGGTAACATATTATAATGTCGCTTTGAATATGGAAAAATATTACTTGTATTTTTTTGGATCTATCCCACTCAATTAGTATACTTCGAATTATTGTACCCCTTGTATTTTATTCATAAAAAATGTATATAATCATGGTAAACATGAAATGTTAATATTAATATAAAAATATTGATAATTATGTGGTTCCTTGTATTATTAATAATTAATTTATAAATTATTGTATACCTATTCTTTTGTAATTAAATTATATTCAACTGTAAATAACTATTACCCGAGTCAAAGTATATCTAATTTAAATGCGTATACAATATCTTTGTTAAACATGTAATGTAAGGGTTAAGACCAATGATCGATAACTTAATATTTACAATAAAAATGTTGCAATACAAAATTTTCTTAACTATTGGAAAGTTCCCCATAAGGAAGACAATTAGAACAATAAATTAATATATTGTCTATGATAATATAAAATATAATAATATATAATATTTAAAATTGTTTGTTCTGAATGACGATGGTTTCGTAAACCGAAACATGTTTGTATATCTTTTAATTAGTATAGTTTAATTTTATTGGGTAAAAATAGGCAATATATTAATTTATTGTTTTAATTATAATAATTTTTTTTTCAAATCACGGCCAAAAACTGAATTCCATTACAAATGTATATAATATATACATAATATGTACATATTATTATTATGATATAATCAAATAAACCATCTAGATGCGATATAAGTTTTTCTAATAAATATAAGCATTTAATATTTCATAGATGTTGCCAGGATTTAGCAAGAAATAACTAAAAAGAAGAAAATAAAATTTTTTTTGGATTGTGACCTTATTGATATTAATAAAGGTAAGATATTTTTATATTTATGATTGTGACAATAAAATAAAAAACTTTATTTCATATTTTTTACACCTACTAGCTATTATATTATGTATAAAAATTATGCTACAAAATTATACTCAAACCAATTCAATAATAATCTAATGCACCCAATTTATCAAAAAATGGCAGCAAATACTCCATATGCTTTTTATATCTATCATTATTATAGACATGATGCCGAAATCCATGTTCATCTTGTTTTTCTGCCATTAAATTGTCAAGAGAAGCATCCGGACGACAGGAAGCTTTAACTAATGGTAAAACTGTTACCGCCGCAGCTAAACCATAAGACGATCTCAAGTTCCAGTCCTCTCGAAATTTTTCTTTAGTAGGAATTCTATCAAGTGAGTATTTTAATTGAGTTAAAGTTGCTAAAAACTGTGCATAGTAAAAATCCAAAATCGTGTCTAAATGTTCTCTTCTAACATCGAGTTTCGGACTGGTTGCCCAAAAATAGTGCAAATCAACAGCTGGACTTGTAAAGACTACCATTTGGTAATCAACCTTAAAAACATTATATTTTTATTTAATATATTTTGCATGGGTAATATTTAACATACAAATTTGAAATCTTTAAGTTTTCCTTCAGGTGTATATGAAAACATGAAATTGTTAACCCATGCATCACCATGATTTAAAACGTGAAAACCACCCAATTTTTTCTTACTTGAAGAAAGTACCCGATCCATAAACTTATCTTCTATTGCTTTCAATTTCAGAGAATATTTTTCTAAACCTTCCCAATTTTTACATGCTTCAATAAGTGCTTTGTATCCAACTTTAATCCAATCCATAATCATATCGTTGTTAGTAAAGAGTGCAGTTTTAGATTTACAGATTAAAATAGGATCCTTAAATAACCAAAGTTAGGTTTCTAAAATTGTAATTAAAATGTGTGTAGGTATATCTTACGCTTTCGTATAAAACCAATGAAGATGCATGCAGGTGAGCTATTTTTTTGATAATTATAAGACAATGTTCTAAATCTAAACCCTGTTGACGATCAAACATTTTAAATCCTGATGCTGTTAGGTCTTCAAACATGATTAATTCGTGAGGTTCTTTGGTATGATATATAAATTTGGCCGACAGAGTCCACGATTGTCCTAAGTTTAAAATTGAGTTACATATACCAGAATATATTTTTTTTATTACCTAAAATATTATGTAAAGCCGGTAGCGTTTTTGTATACATATCCGTTTCTCTTTGAAACAAGTGTGTATTGGTTACATATTGTTCCATTAATTCTTTATTTGTGGGAAAACATTTTACAATTATTGATATCGATTGTTTAGTTCCACTAAAATTTAATCAAAATATAATAAATTGCATACATATTATAAACAATATTTATTTACTTTTCTCCCGTTCCGTAAGTAACAGAAGTCCTGTACATATCACTGGTGTAGTTATCTCCCGCAGAAACAGCTGCTGAGTTAGTGTAACCCAAAATTTGAATATTTTTGTTGTTAAAAAATTCTCGAAGAGCTTTTTCGAAAAGCTCTCTTGTAATATATTGCTGGTTAGAGGAATTCATTTTGGAACAGCTTTAAAATTTATGTAACTTATTTAGAATAATAGAATCGGGTTCGGAACTTCCTACTCCCTAAAAATATTTATTATTAATTATTAAATAATACAAAAATTTAGTTTTATTAAAATTATTTCTATTTACCTCAATAATACATCGTTTAGTTCTTCTAGATACTTTGCATGCCCCATATACGTAGATGAGGAGGTTTAAATAAATGAAAAAGAAAAGAAAAAGTCTTATTAAGCTTTTCATTTGTGAAACTTACCTTATATTGCAGTTTAACAAATGGCATAGTTTCGAAAATTGTAGGTTTATAACGGCAAAATTTCAAGGTTTGGTATTTGCATGATTTATATATTTAATTGAATTTACCTGTAATTACGTAAAAAATACAAATCATGCCTTAATAAGTAATAATTATAAACTTAATTTTCTTTTCCAAAAATTATTAATTACGTATGAGACACTGGGGCTAACCTTTCTGGTGCCCTCTTAAATGGCATTAGGGCAGCCAATTAATTGCATATAAAATTGTAATGATAAAAATTGTTTTACAACATTTCTGTACTACCGTTATGTAATAGCTTTCTTTCTACACTGATTTAAGTTACAAATTAAGCCACTTTAATGCACTATTTACGCAAACTTTGATTATGAATTTATTAATTTTAATAATTTAATAATATTATTGTATTAATTATTGCAAGTAAATAAATTTTGTAAGTAACACCAGCGTTCAGTAACGACCTACTTTCTACACTGATCACATAAATTACTTAAAAGTAATTACATTTTTGTTTGTTTTTTAAGTGTAATCTCAAAAAACGCAAGTGTGGTTGAAAAACTAAATAAGTTATAATATTATTAAGTCTTTCATCAATATTATATCTAATAATTTTTATAATCGTTAATATTATAATTTTTTTCATTAAAAATTTATTTTAATTTTATTTTTATATATTTTTTTATTAAAAGTTTTAATATCAAAAATTCCACAGAAAGTTCCCAAATTTTACTAATTTTACTAAAATTTGCTAAAAATTTTGAAAAATTACAAAAATTTCACACACCTGTACATTAAAATTCCAAAGCGACGTATTACTCGTTTTAATTTGAAGTTTTTATTTAGCTTTATATTTTTAAATTATTTAAGTTTAAATTAATTAAAGTTCAAGTTTAAAATATTTAGTATTTTATTAACAAATATTAATTTTGCTCTCATAATAACATATTCCGCTTTGAGGTAAATTGTTATCCTTGCATTGACAAGTTATTTTAAATTTAAAAATATCAAAATATAGTAATTTTTAGTAAAAAAAGCTTAAATAAATATATGGAAATCTTAAAAAAATTATAGTTAAAATTGTAATAACTAGCCCCGGTCTTCCCTACATACCATTTACACATATTATATAATTTTTAATAAATATTTTTGTTAATTTTACTAATGTTGGTGCCCGGAGTATATTTTCTAAAATATACTTTTGTAAAAAATGTAGCTGATGTAACGTAGTTGATCCTACACAATATACGTAATTATAGAGCTCGGATTTTATGCTTTTGCATGTTCTTTAATATTGATATGCCAACAGATTTGTTATAAAATTTGGACAAATTAAGTAAAAACCAATTCGAAAAACTGCTTATCAAAATGCATATCTTGCATATTTGGGCAACTTTTGGTGTTTTTGAAGAAGTTTAATAGAGAAAATAAAAAAGTATTATTAAATTTGCCAATTTAAGCAATAAATTGTTTTATTTAATTTTAAGCAATTTAACTTTTTTTTTAATTTAAATTTAAGCAGTTTAAGATAAATATTTATCATATTATTAAAAATTAAAATGAATCACAATGAAAAATGTAAAGGTGCATAGGTACCTAGCTTTGTATATTTTTTAAAGTATTAATTTGTAATTAAAATTTATTATTAAAATTATTAAATTATTGAAAATTTGAAAAAAAAATTGAAAAATTCGAAGAAGAGATATTTTTTATTTTGCATATCAATGCATATTTTATCTTTTTTTTATTAATTTTAGTACATATTTTAAGGAAATTCGGTGCATATATTATATGCGCATATTTTCAAGTTTTTTGGGGCATATAAATCCGAGCTCTATACATAATAGTATCATATATCAATTTTATTTTAAATGGTACGGTCGGTATTACATTAGGTATATCAGGTTGATGCATAACTTTGTAGCGTTTTTTGTTTCCAAGGTAAGAGTGCTTTGGAAACAAATTTGTTTAAAATCTATCAATGTCATTTTAATGTCATACTATTGTTTTATTGAATTTTTCAATTTGTAGAAAGCTGGGCGGTTAGGGGTAATTGTTGGCTAACAAAAAATTGGGTGTCAAATACAAAAAACTCGTGGAAAGTACTGCTCGTAAATGGTTTTTTCGTTTGAAAAAGGGGCATTTTGATATGAATGATTTCCCACATTCAGGAGACCAAAGACCATCTGGCTTTGATGAAAACCGATTAAATGCTTCAATTTGTGATTATCCACGTCAACCAACTCGGGAATTGGGCAACATGATGAATTGTGACCAATCAATTATCGAACGACATTTTAAATCTTAAATTTAAGAAAAACCGTTATGAACTTATTCATCAATCTGATATAATAATATAACGTTAGTCGATTGATATGTGGGTTAGTTAGTGTAACTCGATATTAACCATGGTATCAATATTTTGGAAAATCCAAAAAATGCTTGACCATATACAGTTCAAGCCCTATTACTCGACGCTCTCTCATCCGACAATTTCGAGAATTTATTTAAAATTATTTTATAATTTATTTGTATTAATTTTTGCAAAATAATTTTAAGCGATTATTAATAAGTATCCCAAGAATAACATGATATGGTTGCAAACTTCAGTTTCATGTTTTGATATTTATTTCAACCTTGCACTATGCGACCCATTTTATTATACGCCCTGAAATGGGTCCCGTTTAGGTCTGATAGTATAGATGAGAGTTTATTGTATCTGCATTTCATATTTAGATTTGCCGTGTGGTGCTCAAAATCCGTGGTGTGGTGCTCGAGTACTCAAGCAACTCAACTGTGGCTGTGGTTGTAATATAATATTATGTACTTAGTAGGTAGTATTATTATATTTTTTATAATAATAAGTGTATACATTTTATACATAATATTATCGATATTTTATTTATTTATCGATATAGATAAACAATGATAATGATATTATGTAACACAGCCACAGGTCATCAACTTACAACGTTATAATGCTGCGCAGCTCCAACCACGCTCCAACCAACAGCTGCGACAACGACTGCAACACGGGATATCTAACCACTGTTGCACGTGTCAGTGGTGATGTGTAACCATGGCAGTGAGTTTAGAACAGGAAATTAACAAAAAATTAATTGAAAATGTTCAAGTACATCCTTGTCTCTATGATTCCACTAGCAAGTTCTATTCAAATATCATTAGCAAAGACGTAGCTTGGCGAAAAATTGCAAATAAAATTCATTTATCTGGTAGGTACTTTCACATTATATTTTTAATAAAGTTGTCTATGTACTATAGGTATTATATTAAATTATGTATGTATTAATAATTAGTATTTGACGCCAATTTAAAAAAAATTATAATTCAAAATTTTATGTGCATCTACATAATACAGACTTTGAAGAATTTGGTGGTGACTTTCGATTGATTATCACAAATAATGTTCATACCAAGATGCACGATACTGTGTAATATGTGTTGCGTAAAAAACTAGTTTATGTTTGTTTTGGTAAATATACTACGTTTGTATAAAATTATCAAAACATAATTTTTTCTCTATAGGCTCAATTTACCGGATTACGGCCATTTAACAGCAATTTCATTTTTGAAATGCTGCAAAATATTAATTTTTTAATTTTGTATTAGTAAAATTTATACCGGATATATATTATTGGCTCAAAAAATTGATGGTACAGTCCTATGTTTTTCATGCATAAAAATCGCTTTTACAGCAATACTTATTAAACATTTTTTGTAGCAAATTTTATTCCTTTTATATTATTATTCCTTTATATTATTCCTTTTTTATATATTTTTCTATTTCGTCGCATCATCTCTGAGTTACAGTAACTTAAAAAATGCTCTGTGAAATACAAAAGCATTATCAAATTGTATACAGGGTGACCGGTCGACCATCGGAACATAGGAAATTATCATAGGAAATTGATTTTTCTTTAATTCCTGCTTCCCATCACAATGAATAAGAATGAAAATGGTATCAATTTAAAGAGATTTTTATTCCGCTTCTAAAGATACCTAACACTAACTTGATATTTTATTTTTTAATTACTGGTAAAAACTCACTAATAAAATGCAAAACAGAGATTTTAAAAATAATTTTAGTTGCCTTGATTGAATTTTATTGCAATTGCTTTTGTTTGAACACCAATAATTTCCAACAAGTTACTTTGACAGATTACAATAAATTTGGTTAACAATGAACGCAAACACTTATTCTGTGGAAGAAAAAGTTTTTATGGCAAAATTATACTACAGTGGTAGTTGTATTACAAAAACAATTTCAATAAAATTCAATCAAGGCAACTAAATTTATTTTTAAAATCCCTTTTTTGCATTTTATTAGTGAGTTCTTACCAGTAATTAAAAAACAAAATATCAAGTGCTAGGTATCTTTAGAAGCAGAATAAAAATCATTCTTATCCATTGTAATGGGAAGCAGGAATTAAAGAAAAATCAATTTCTTATGTTAATTTCCTATGTTCAGATGGTCGACCGGTCACCCTGTATAAACAAAATTGAAGGCAATGAAATTTGCAACAAAAAATGTCTAGATAGTTTTCGAAAATCAATAGTTATGTGTCAAAAATTGTGATGAAAAAGTACAAATTACATTACTAACATAGGACTGTTCCATCAATTCTGTGAGCCAGTGTACGTCAGAAATTCTACCGCTGCACTTTAACTTTATTTTTTGTAATGTTCTACTATTTTAATGTTTCAGCGAATTAATTCTAAAAGCACACTATTAGCCCTTTTTCGACCGGAACGTCTAAACACTAAACTAATTATTCTGTAACTTATAAAGGAGCTTTATAAGAAGGATTCCTTTATGAAAAGATAAACTTATTCTGAAACTATAAAGAATCTTTTAATGACAGACTGTTTTTTAAAGATCGATATCTGACAAAACACAACATAAAGGTGCTGTTAAAGAAATCGTTAGATTTGCAGAATAAGCAAATTCTTTACATAAATATGTTCTTTACCGATCCTGTAACATAAAGGCATTCCTTTGTAAAATCCAGTCCATAAAGATCGATCTTTAAAGAAAAGTCTGTCATTGAAAGATTTTCTATATTACAGAATAAGTTTATCTTTTCAGAAAGATCTTTTAAAGGTCGATCTTCATGCAGTGGCGTATTTACCCAAGGGCCAAGAGGGCCATGGCTCGGGGCGGAAGGCTTCGAGGGGCGGCGTAAGGCGTCCCTCGCACTCAGCTTGGGGCGCATTTTATAATCGTTACATACACCGAGAGAACAAATAAAAATTAATTTTTGTTTTTTATAATTAATTTATAGAGTGGCAAACCTTTTGGGCCCAGGGCGCCAAATTTTAAAATACGTCACTGTCTTCATGAACTGGATTTTACAAATGAATGTCTTTATTGTTAAAGAATTTGTTAGATTTACAGAATAAGCAAATTCTTTACATAAATGTGTTCTTTACCAATTCTTTAACAATAAAGGCACACCTTTGTAAAATCCAGTCCATATATGGACTATATTATGTTAGATCGTTCTTCTTTTATTTTCAAATTATTGCCGATTCTTGTTCTTCTTAGTTACTCTTGGTTATTCTTCATTATTCTTTCTTGTTATTGCTCTTATTTCTTCCTCTTCTAGTCGTCCTTATATTAAGGATCGATCTTTAAATGACAATCTGTCATTAAATGATTCTTTATAGTTTCAAAATAAGGTTATCTTTTCAGAAAGGAATCCTTTTCGTAAAGCTTCTTTATGAGTTCCAGAATACACATCTTAGCTAGAATATCTAATTTGATACAATCAAACAAATCTTGTAAAAGTTTCGATTGCAATAATGTTTTTGTATCAAATGTAGACCGATGTATGTAAATCTGCAAATCAACACACTCAATAGTATCTTATTACTTTGTGGCAAATAATAGCAATAAACATAAGTTTATATTATTATATGATGTGCGTGAAGTTAGCCCCCCTTTTGTCGAAAACTAAAATGTTTTTTTTTGTATTGTGTTGTATTCAGTTTGTATTGTTTGTATTGTAACTCTTTTTTTCATTTCGCTAAGCATTTATTATTTACAAAATTATAAATCCGAAAAACCATTTTATGCGCTGGCCCCCCTTTTTTGAAAATTTTAAAATTTTTTGTTTGTATTGTGTTGTATTCAATTTGTATTGTTTGTATTGCTAAAATATTGCTAAAAAAATAACCGCGTAAATCACAAAAGAAAATTTAGCTCTGGCCCACTGCCTAAGCTGACTCAAGTTTCTACATTATTTTTGTATTTGTATGCAATTTGTTTTGTGTTGCAATGCAATTTGTATCGTAAAAATTAAATCCTCCTCTCTGGCCGTACAATCATTATTTTGTTAAATTAGATATTTATCTTTAGATACTTATATAAAGATACTTATCTTTATCAAAAATTATATTTCCGTGCCGAAACGGCTTGCGGTCAAACCGTTTTTCCTCCGAACCGTCCTTGCACCGAACCGGCTTGCGCAGAAACGTCCGCGTCGAAACATCCGTCCCGAGAAGTCCCTATACCCAAGAATTTTAAATTAGTGGGACAATACAGCAACATTTCTTCTTTTTCAAGTGCCATACACTATGCAGTGCGTAGACCAGCGGTTCCCAATTAGTTTTAGCCGCGGAACCCTTGCGCGAAGTAAAAAATTTGGCAAAATTTATTTTTCGCCATTTTGAAATACTTTTTGGCGGAACCCTTGGATTTTGGGAACCGCTGCCTTAGAGTCCCCTGCAAAATTCGCATTCTAACGAAACACTCCCATAAGAAAACATGAAGAGCAGTCACTGCGACTTCAGTTGCAGAGCCCCAGCCGCAGCTAAGGAATCACACCTTTAGCTGGTCATCTTAAGGTTCCTTAGCTGCGGCTGGAGCTCTGCGACTGCAGTCGCAGTGACTGCCCTCTACACTTCCTTATGATACAATTGCATTCTAAGGAAACACTCCCATAAGAAAGCATTGTTGATATAAAAGTATGAAAGATATGAATCTTTAGCTGCGGCCGGGACTCTGCGACTGAAGTCCCAGAGGATGCTCTCCATGCTTTTATATAAGACAGTTACCTTAGAGCAGCGGTTCCCAATTAGTTTTGGCTGCGGAACCCTTGGGCGAAGTAAAAAATTTTGCAAAATTTAATTTTCGCCATTTTGAAATTCTTTTTGGCGGAACCCTAGGATTTTTTCGCGGAACCCCATTTGGGAACCGCTGACGTAGCTTCATTGTTGTAATAGTCAACAATTTAATTTTTACGATACAAGTTACATTGAAATACAATACAAATTGCATATACAAATACAAAAATAATTTTGAAATTTTGAGTCAGCTAAGCAGCGGGTCAGAGCAAAATTTTTTTTGCGATTTACGCGGTTAATACTAAACTTAAGACTTTAATTTTTAACAATACAAATAATACCAATTCAATATAACACAATACAAAAAAGAAATTTCAAAATTTTCGAAAATGGGGGGCCAGCGCGAAATTTTGTTGCGCGATTTACGCGACTAATGTTAAATTTAGGACTTTAAATTTTAGCCATACAAACAATATAAATTGAATACAACACAATACAAACAAAAAATTTCAAAATTTTCAAAAAAGGGGGGCCATCAGCGCATAAAATGGTTTTTCGCAATTTATAACTTTAAGCTTCGCGAAATGAAAAAAAAAATTACAATACAAACAATACAAACTGAATACAACACAATACAAAAAAACATTTTTTAGTTTTCGACAAAAGGGGGGCTAACTTCACCCACATTATTATATGGGTAAATTTATATAATATGTAGAATAAGCGGGCAGATCCGAACTGCGGCGCGGTTAATCCCGAATCGGATTAAAAAAAAGGTCAACCTTTTCTTGCTGTCCGAACTGCGGCGAGGTCAGAAAAAACTGTAGGTTGAACTGCGGCGAGGTTAATCCCTAATCGGATTTAAAAAAAGGCTCAACAATAATACAGGGTAATACAACAAACTTAAAAAAAAATTTGGCCCCCCCCCCCGAAAACAGTCCTATGGACGCCCTTGGCCCCGCCTAATGTAACTTTTTAAGCTGGTTACATGCACATGCGATTTGCGGAATGCGATTTTTGTTTTGATTGGTTTAATTTCACGAAATTTCAAATTTGCGTGCAAATTTAATGATTAAATGAGATTTTTATTTTGATTGACAAAGAAAAAAATTGGCTATGTAAATATTGCATAACTTTCCCCATTAAATTTGGGTATAAAAATTATCGTTCAACCTCCTCTTTCTGGGTACCATTCGAGGAGAAACACCTCGAGGAAGCTACAGTTCGAATCAAAAAGTCAAAAAGTTGAAAAATTTGAAAACCAGTTTAATTAAAGGTGCAGATTTACTTCTTTGCACACATAATTAGAGAGTAAATTTTCGTTCACCACCTTCTTGAAATGTACCGTTTGATGTGCAAGACCTCGAGGAAACGACAGGTCGCATCTGCGGGGCTCAAAAATCGCGCTACGCGGGACACGGGGTGTAAAATCCGAAAACATCAAAATTTCATAAACGTCAAACTTGAATTAATTTCCGAAAATTTTTGGAATCGAGTTGCTACGCGACTATACTTGCTTTAGAGAGAGATGCGACACGGCACGATTAATTAATTTGGATATAACAAATGGTGGTCCAAAAGTAATTGACACTTGAACTTTGTTTATTTTCTTTATCATTTACGCAATTATCAACAAATTTTCACCATTTTCAGCTGGCCTCAAAGTTTAACTATGATGTACATTTATGCCAAATTTTTTGACATTTGGTTGCGTGGTTTAACCTGTGCAATTGATACTATTTCATTTCATGATCCCGTAACCACATACAGACAGACATACAGACAGACATACAGACAGACATACAGACAGACATACAGACAGACATACAGACAGACATACAGACAGACATACAGACAGACATACAGACAGACATACAGACAGACATACAGACAGACATACAGACAGACATACAGACAGACATACAGACAGACATACAGACAGACATACAGACAGACATACAGACAGACATACAGACAGACATACAGACAGACATACAGACAGACATACAGACAGACATACAGACAGACATACAGACAGACATACAGACAGACATACAGACGAACATCCAACTAAAATTCATCAAAAACTTATCAGGACATGATAAGGAACAATTTCGATTTTTGATTTTTGAGTGGATTACAATACTTTCCCTTATACATACGTATACGTATGGGGAAAGTAAAAAATATATTGGAAATAGTGTAGAAAAGTACCAAAACGGAGAATTAGATCGTTTTTCTTTTATCAAAGAAGTTTCGCACCATTATCGTGGATGTAACAAACTTGCGTAAAGTATAATTTAATTATTTATATAACTTGTATAATACATTAATAAAAAAAATTGACTTCAAATATTTAATATTAATCCCTTCAACTTTTTCTAATCTGGATTATTAATCCCTTCTTGTACCTGTAAGTGGCCTCGCCGCAGTTCGGACTTTCACTAAACCACACCTAAAGTAACCACGCCGCAGTTCGTACCATTTTAAGGGTACCATTTTAAGGGTAGGGTCAACTTGACCCTAATTTTATAGAAAGTTTTGAAAAAAGTTATTACTTACTAAACTTTTCATTTACTTAGCTTTCAAATAAAATTTTTATTAAACCAATTATAATTTATTCTAAAATTCAATATTACCATTTTATATATGTACCTACTTACTCTTTTGGATACTTTATTTTTTAGAACGAGATTGCAAAGAAAGATGGAGAAATATTAGATCAAGTTATCTACGTTATTTAAAAAGTAAATCATCCGGTGCCTCTACAGTTACACCATATTATCTATCAGAATATATGCATTTTTTGAAACCATTTACCAAACCAAAAACGCGAACAGCTTTATCAATTTATGACAATAACAATTCTGAAAATAATTCATCTGTCTTGCTTGACCAAACTGAAACAGAGCCCAAGGAAAGTTCTACTAACGTAAGTATTATGTATCCAGTTCTATTTTATACATTTAATTTTTTGCTCAGGTGCCTGTCCCGAGTACTAGTTCGTCAGCAGTGTTTTATATCAATTCAAGATCTCGGAATGAAGCATCATCTCTTGATGTTATAAGTCAAACTGCCACTGATTATGATCATTCTAAAGGTGTCGAAATGCTAACGGAAAAACAAGATGACCCCGATTTAAATTTTTTTAAAAGTCTTTTACCAGATTTTCATACACTTCCACCTGCTAAAAAACGACGTATTAAGATGGATCTGATGAGACTAATCGACGAGGCATGCAACGAACAGGAAGAACAAAATATCCTTTCCTCTTTCTCAAGATCTACCGCATACGTTGGTACACAAATCGAAAATTTGGAAGCTGCCGATAACAACGTGTCCAATTTTTGCCAAAATATTAATGTTAAAAACGAATAATATAATTATAATAAGTTTATTAAATATCTATATATTTTATTTATTTATTATTTTTTAACTTACGAACTAACTTTCATTAATTAGAGTATTACTCCAAAATGGCCATTAATCGAAAGCACCCATTTTATCGTAAAATGGTATTAAGTATTCCATATTTTTTCTATATCTCTCATTATTATAAACGTGACTACGAATTCCATTTTCATCTTGCTCTTTTGCCATGAAATCGTCTACAGTTGCATCGGACCGCCGAGAAGCTTTAGCTATAGGTAATATTGTTATCGATGTCACGAAACCTACAAAACATCAAATATAACAATATAAAATTTATAAAAAAGGTAATTATAAGTTACCATAAAACGATCTCGAGTTGAAGTCCTGGCGAAATTGGTCCTTAGTGAGTACTTCCTTCAAAGAATAATTTAATTCTTTCAGTATACTTGTAAGTTCTGTATAGTAGAACTCTAAAATAGTATCAAAGTATTTTGCCCTAACCTCGAGTTGTGGACTGGTACACAAAAAATAATGCAAATCGATGGCAGAGCTGTTAAACAAAACAACTTGGAAATCAACCTTAAAAAATATTCAAAATTAAAAAGAGAAAATAAAATAAATTTTAACTTACAAATTTTAAATCCTTTAGTTTTCCTTCGGGTGTGTATGAAAACATAAAATTGTTTATCCATGGATCCCCGTGATTGAGAACATTAAATCCTTGAAAATTTCTATTTAGTGAAACAGCTAGTCGATCTACTAGTGTACCTTTCAGTGATTGCAATTTGTTGAAATATTTTTCCAAACCTATAAAGAAATTTTTATTATTGAAAGAAACTTGTAGCCTGAAAATGTATAATTATTGACCTAGGCCAATAAAAAAACTGTTATTTTATATTTTTACATTTTACATTTTTACATTTTCATTTTTACATTTTACATTTTTACATTAATATATGGCAGTATAATCTAAAAGTACGGAAATTATAAAAGGAACATATATCAATTAATTTACCATTCCAATTTTCACAGCATTGCATAAGGCTTTCATAGCCTATTTTTATCCAATCATACTTTAAATCATTGTTACTGAATATTCCTTCCTGGTAGTTGCAGATAAAATCCGGATCCTGAAACAACATTTTTAGGTATGTTTCATCAACCCCAATCCCTTACATTTTTATAGAGGACCATCGAAGATGCATGTAATTGAGCCATTTTCTTAATAGTTAGAAGACAATGCTCTAAATCTAATCCCAGTTGTCTGTTTACCATTTTAAATCCAAATACTGCTAAATCTTCAAATATGATTAGTTCTTGAGGTTGCTTACTGTGATAAATACATTTTGCAGAGAGAGTCCAAGATTCACCTAAACAACGAAGCTGTATTAACTTACAGTCAGAAAAGTTGTTCCCATAATATTATACTGTATTTATATATAATCATATTTATTATACTGTATTTAGTTACCTAAAATATTATGTAAAGCCGGAAGTGTTCTTTGATATATTTCAATTTCTCTTTCAAATAAATGAGTATCTCTTATTAGTTGTTCCGATAATTCTTTGTCTTTAGGAAAAGCTTTTACAATTACAGAAATGGATGCTTTTTTTTCACTAAAAAATAATCTAATTTAATTAATTTGGTTTAACTATGATTTTATATTATGTTTTATTACTGTTTTTCAGTACCAAACGTAACCAATACTCGGAATAAATCGCTGTTAAAATTATCTCCTACAGTTACGGCTGCTGAGCTAGTACATTGCAAAACTTTAATATGTTTATTTTTAAAAAATTTCCTAAAAGCCCTTTCGAAAAGCTCGTGTGTACTAGGTTGCTGATTTGAAAACTCCATTAGATCAATTTATTTGAATTCTAAAAAATAAATCCCAGTCTATTTATAGTTCGTAAACAAAATCAAGTGGAAATGCCGAAATAAGTATTGCTTAATTATATGTAGGTACTACTACTAATAATAATAATAATTCAAATTTGCAGATTAAAATTTGCAAGCGAAAATTGCATTTGCGCGTGCGCCTGATAGTTTTAAAAGGGTTTGGAGTGCTGAAGAAACAGCAATGCCAACAGATAGTTGACACAAAATAAAAGTAGTTGACTTTTGGTTGATGCACGCGGTAGTTTGATTACATTCGTCGAATGAAGTATTGAAATAGTTGAAAATTTCCTTGTTTCTCAAATTCACTTTAGTTTTTAAATTTCTGAAATTTTTAAATTTCTGAAATTTTTAAATTTATTTAAAAAATAATAATCAACCATCGTATGTAATTAACTAATTATGTAAGTCAAAGAGAAAGAAATTTCTTTCAATTGATACAATTTTTACTTTTTACAGTGGGAAGCAAGAATTTGATAATACTTTCATAATATTATAGTCCAGTCAACGAAGAAAAAATTCAGGAAATAATTTTTGTGCATTGGTAAAGGGGAGTGTCATGAATAACATACTAAAGTCCTGACCAGTGGGGGGTAAGCGTTGGGGTGGGGAGGGCATCAAACGTCACTTTTTCTAGTTTTTCTTTAATAACTCAAAAACCGCAGTTTCTAGCAAAAAAGTATCTATATACAAAATTAAACTAGATAAAAGTTCTTACAAAAAATATCCTAATCAATTTTTTCTTAGGTTAAATAGTTTGCGAGATACAGAGGGTGGAAAAAAAAATAGTTTTGCAAGCTCCGAGTATCGTATCGTGCGAGAGTCTTGCCACATAAATTTTAGACGAAAGTAGACATATTGCTAGTATTGAAAACTTGCCTAATTCAAAATTAAATTTATTCGAAAAAAATAATGCGTCACTTACTATTGCGTTTCTCACTGCACTCACTCACACTTCCTTCCTCAATAATCAACAGCCTAAATCTAAAAGCAAGGTATCATACAAGCTACAATAAAGGCTTTATTATAGAAATTGTCAGTTTGTTTATTGTTATCTGCAAGTGTTTATCAATAATTATATTGATAACATTGAACGTTTGGAATTTGCTTTGACGAAGAGAAAATTAACGTTAGGGGCCATCCATAAATTATGTCACACGTTAGGGGGTAGGGAGGTCATCTCAGATTTGTGACAAAAATGTGACAGGGGGTCTGGGGGGGTTTCAAATGTTGTGATGTCACAAAGCCAAATTTTCAGAAATATATTTTCTTGATCCATGGATCGGTTGTAGCAACAATGCGCTTTTTTATGCGACCGAAAAAAAAATTAAACATTAATAAAAATAAATTGTTATTTAAGACCCGGAAAATTGATTTAATTTAAGTTATTTGTAAAAAAAAAATTTCTATGAATTATTAAATTTTATAGGGTAGAAATGTGACGTCACTGGAGGGGGTCTAGTTCGTTTCGACGTGCACGTTTCGACGCGACCGTTTCGACGCGACCGTTTCGACGCCGAACGTTTTGACGCCGACCGTTCTGACGACGGTATTTGTTTTATTGTTACTATAGAGTAATACTGATTAAACTTCAAACGCCGCATATTTGTATGTATATGATAAAAAAAGAGCATGTGGTTCAAAAGTTTTTTTGGAGATGCGACTAAGCGAGCATGGATGACTAAATTATTATAAAATAAATAGACAATCATTGCCATGATAGTTCAGCGGCTGAAATAGAAGCAGAAGTTATAAAAACAAATATAATATTATTCCTTTCGATCGACAATGTGACACCATAAATTAAGACACAATTGAGTTTCTCTGCAATACAAGTTTTATTAATAATAATCAACTACATTAACACAAATCCTACCTGCAATACAAGAAACGACATTTAATGTCATTAACTCGATGCCACCAAATTACAAACAATTTAAAAATTGAACAAACTATTATTTTACATAACTTTACAAAACTTTTGATAAAAGGTTATGTCGATAATGACACTATCTATTCCAACGCTCGTGAGAGCGCGGCAACATTCAAAAATGAGGAAATTACATTTTCCTTACACAAATATAAAAAAAGAGCTGTACTCTCAAACAGCCCTCGCAAATTATTAACGAATGCTTAAGCAATGTTTTACAAGGTACTCGAGCAGTTCTTCCTACACATCATGCGTTGAAACAAATAATACTAAGAAGAAAGAGAACCGAGGTTAGAACAGCGTCATTGGAAAATTTAATTATTTCTGAAGAATACAGAAGCTATAACGACATTAAAGAAATATTTTCACTTTACGACAGTGGACCAGTGTCAGATAGAATTTTCATTTTTGGGCGACAATGAAGTTTGGAAGAAAAATCATAAACTAACACTATAACCTACATAACCGATGCATATCTTCGCGCGCATCATATCTCTTCTTTATGGACAATTTCGCTAAAGAAAAACTTAAACTAACACTAACCTGCATAACCGATGCATATCTGCGCGAGGATATGCGCACTTTTTCAAGTATCAAAAAATTCGAATCGTGCCGGCCTGCGTCGAAACATGCCGCGTCGAAACGTCCGGCGTCGAAACGTGACGTAGTCAAACGTGCCGGCGTCGAAACGTGCCGCGTCAAAACGTGCACGTCGAAACGAACGGCTCCCCACTGATGGGGGGGTTTAATAAAAATGTGACTAAATGTAACATAGAGGAAGGGAGGGGTCTAGAAACCTTAAAAATCGTGTGACGTATTTTATGGACAACCCCTTAGTTGGGCATTCGTTTCGCTATCTAGTAATAAAATTGCTAGCTAGGTTTAGAATGTTTATATAGTTGAGTTATTTGCAGATATTCAGTAACTTTTTTTTAGCGAAAATGGTACCTATAAAATGTTTGTTTTATTTGGGAGTGTTATGTTGTAAGTGATCTATGTAAAGCCAGGGTTGTAATAAACATTTGTTTTTAAATAAAACAAAACAAATTGTTTTTTTTATGTTTAAAACAGTATAGTTTATGTTTAAAACGCTTTTTTATTACCTTAGAAAAAAAACATGTTTTAAACAATGTATAAAACTAAAAAATATCTATCTTTAGCTGAGAATAATCGGGTAATTATTGGATAATCCGATGGAAGATACCGTCTTTAATGTAACCCCCCATTTTCTTGGTGCAATTCCTTACAAAGGAGTGTAAATCTAGAAATGTATAATTTAGCAATTAAGCTGCATTCTGCAGTAGCTTATTCTGATGCCGGAATTGAGAGATTATTTTTATCATTTGGATGTGGACACAGTAAACTGTAAACTCTGTAATAGATTAGGATCGGAAAAAGCATCAAAGCTTGTGTCTATTACGAGAGCCGTAAATAATAATTTCTCAATTTTTGCAGAAGATTGAAAAAGACACAAATTTTCTATTTTTTTATTAAATTTTGAATAAATTGTTACTTATAATCTTAAAAAAAATTGAAAAATGTAAAAAAAACATGTTTTAAACTTACACAGAATTAAACACTCGTTTTAAACGCGTTTAAAACAAACAAAATGTTGTTTTAAAAGAATTTTGTTTTAAACATGTTTAAAACAAAATGTTTTAACATTACAACTCCGTGTAAAGCGGCATTCAGCCGATCAGATTGAAGTATGTTTTTGAATCTTTAAGGATTAATACTTGTATTTACAAGGCAATACAAAAATCTCTATCTAAATGCCGCTTAACATTGGTGAAAAGGGATACGCGGATTGGCGAATGCAAGTGATTTAAAAAAAGAAGGGAAAGCTGATCAAGATACACGGTGTTGTTCATGGATTTTGCAAAAAAGTGTACACCAGACCTGAATCAATTAAATGGTCTGTGAGAGAAGCTCTTGCAGAGTAACAGCTTTCAACATCACATGGTGCCCCACGATTGAATTCAGCTGAAGTAAAATTTGATTTTAATATAAAGTGTCTGTTTTGTGGTGAATCTATTGAGGATGAATTTCAAGACAAACAAAAGAAGAAACCCCATAATATGTATGCAGCAAAAGGTTTACAATGTTCAATCCTTCAATTGTGACAATACAATTTCAGTTCGTGCACATGAGAGAAAGGATGAATGGGGAGACACCATTCTAAGACGTATTTGGTCAATTGGGGATGCAACCCAGACAACACAAACTTATCTTCTGGATGTCCACTGGATGTTTTGCAAGTTAATCCGATAGCCAGAGGATATGTATATTAGACTGCTAAATACAGTGGATATCTAGTGGACATCCAGGTGTTACACACTTGGTTATCCAGTGGATGTATTGTATCGATATCCAGTGCCGGATCAAGCTATTTCAGAGACGGGTGCAGATTAGGTAAATGGCTCTTTCAATACTAAATATATTGTTAGAAATATTCTCGATTTACCTTACCGTTGGTGGCGTTTATGACGCTACCAAATATCAAGAACATGCCGGCTCTATTATACGTAAAATTGATGTTCTTTTGAGTTTAATTCTGAATTATTTTATCGTAAACCCGCAGTGAAATGATAATTCACAATATAAAATACTAAAAGAATGAAAATGAAACAGAACTTTCTATACCTACCAACTATACGTATTAGATTAATTTGGTATTTTTCCGCGTGGTGGCGTTCGTTTAATGTAAATCGCTATTAATCAAGGAAAATCAAAATTTTTTTATTTAGCAGTGTTTGGAGGAATATGTAGAATACAAATAAAAAAATTAAACAAAAAAACGGAAAATCGATCATATTTTAAATGATTTTTTTACAATTTAAGAGAACAAATTCTCTCCCAAATCAACTTTATTGCTACAACTATTAACTTTTTACCACTCTAGCTTACCAGAAAAAATGTAACGACTAAAATAATTGTTTTCGTCCCTCCAAATGATCGAAAAGTGATAAAAATTGATGGGGGAGGGATGGGGGTCATATTCGAAACCGGGAGGTCATTTTCCATAATCAACAGGAATGGTATCAGGCCGCCTGCTATTCAAATGTTTTTTTATTCAAAATTTAATTCTTTATTTATTTTTTTATTTTTCAATTTTCAATTCTGGCTCCTTCTGAACTTTAGCGCTGGGTGTGGAGGCTCCATTGCACCCATAGTTTATCCGGCCTTGTCGATATCCAATAGATAGTAACATTAATAAAATAGATGACTACTAATTGTCGGCTATATACATTCACTAGATATTAAACATTAATTTCAATACCATTTTTAATAATCTGTGATTTTTCCACCCCTTGTATCTCCACCCCTATTCTCTCTAGGGAAAAAATAAATCAAACCATTTTTGTAGGAAATTTACTTTAATTTAATTTTGTATATAAACACTTTTTTGCTAAAAGCCGCGGTTTTCGAGTTATTCAATAAAAACGAGAAAAAGTGACGTTTGACCCCCTCCCTACATTAACGCTCACCCCCGCCGGTCAGAACTTTTAGTATGTTGTTCATGACACTCCCATCTACAAATGTACAAAAATTTGCGACCACGTGAATTATTTTCTCTATTCGATCATTTTTGGTTTTCGTTGACTGGAATATTATGTTATTTCCCTGTTTGTATCAACCGGTAAAATTATGTTACTGATCGGACGTGAAACAATAAATATCAAAAATTTTGGCATAGGTTGACTAAAGTAATCAGAAACAATTAATTATTCAAAATGTATGGAATATTAAAATGTTATATTCAGGGGCGGTCATACTTCTAATTTTTAGGGAGAAGGCATTTATGAAAAATAACCAAAATATTGAAAAATATATAGCTATTTATTTAGTAAGGACATAGAATACGTTTATTTACACCGCCCTTAATACTACTAGAAAAATACATCTTACCTTTTTGACGTCTAAAGTAGAACTAACACTAAAATGTATTTTTAAGTAATTGATACTTGTATATATGTATGTATGTATTATGCTTAATATGTTCCACTTAAAAATGTGGTGTTTAGGTCAATAACTCTTCGAAGAGAATATCAATTAATTATTTTTATTATCGAAATCGGCATATAATACGCAATTAACATTTTATTTGAAAATTTTAATTTAAGTATATTATATATTACAATATTATATTAAATAATAATTAATTACTTTTTAAGTATTCTTGTTATATTATAATTTATAAATAATAAATAATAATAAATAAAAAATAAAGCTTTACACTTCTACAAGTTTTACATCTGAGCTTCTTAATTTAGGAAAAATATTTGTTTTTTAAAAATTATTCCACGACGTTTTAACGACGAAAAGGCGACGGCAAAATTGTAAAGGTAAATGTTTCATCCGCTACGGTACTTATTCCCTAAGAATAAAATTATGGAACATTCTTTTTACAATAATAAGTAAACTACCACGGAGATATTCAATATGTTGGGTTATCAAACCACTGCTCATATCTATCACTTGTTAAGTCCAATTCGTAATCTATACATCTACCCCTAAAAATCACATGAATGAATTAATTAAATATAGTTTTCACATTTGGGTTTTTTCAAAATAATATATATTATTATTAGGAAATAATTTTTAAAAAGATATCTAGGTACTTACTTATTTGTTTGATTACATGTAATAATTGGATACTCATTCTTAAAACACTGTGGTCCTAAAACAGTGAAATAAGTAAACCCTATTTTATGGGAGAGAATTGAATCTGAATTTTTTAAGCAATCGCGGAATTCTATATCACATCTACAACTAGATCTGAAAACAGAAATATTTTAAATGATAACACAATTTATTTAAAAAAATACCGAGTAAATAATCCAGTATTTATAAGATTGTTACGTCTTTCTCCAGGATTTATCGAATCATTACAATTGTCATGTTCTCTACAGCAGTAGTCTGTTCGATAAAACAATCCCAATGCACCAGAATTTTTTGCTGTATTTCCATTGCCACACCAAAGAGTACCTAAACAAATATTTATTTGCAATTATTGCAAAAAAAAAAAAGAATTTTGCTTACCTGGAAAAGTTGCCGACACTTTCTCTTTAAAATTACTTATAACACCACTAAAAAATGAACTATCTGTATCAAGCCCATACAAGGATCATCCGAACGTTTGTTGTCAACATTATTAATAGTTTTTCCGATATTTCGTATTAAATCTCTCCCGAAAAAGTCTAACTGTCCACGTTCTTTTGCTAAATCGTTACGACCGGTTTTTCTTTCGTCTCCATTTTTAAACAAATTTTTAATAGGCGTAGATACCTTCTTATAAACGTCTGTAATTCAAATTGTTGTTGATTCTAATAAAAGTGAATTTCGTGAGAGACTACTTACTTTCTGCTTCGTTCGAGACTTTTGACCATATCGTTGATATTTCTAAAATATCATTATTAGTTGTTCATTAATTTATTCGAAAATATAATATTAAAAATTATACCCGAGGATATCGACTTAAACCTAAAGGCATTAAGTGTTGGAAGAACAGCAACAATTAACAAAATTAATTTAAACGATTTTAAATTGCCACTCATTTTTACTAAATTGCTGAAGTAACAACAAAACACAAACACTTAATATTTCACACTTTACAAATCAATTTACAGTAGTTTAATAAACAACATTAAAACATTTTCTTAGATATATATGTGGCCTGCAAATCTTCCTTACAGAGGAATTTTTTCCTTTTTTCCTCTCTTCTCTTCTGTTTAGCAAAACCCCATATAAGACAAAAAACTTGTTTGGTTACTACTGGGGAATTTACAAATCAAATTAGTCCTTAATTAAATTTTTAATAATATTGCAATTGTAACCTTGTAATTTGCACTACTATAAAGTAAATTTTAAACAATTGGCTAAAATGCAAAAGTATTGGTAATGAACATTGCGTAATTTTCTTGTTTTTTACAGTCGGTTATTGGAATACCATAAATTTTTTATAGTTTAAAATAGGTATGGTATTTATCAATTTGGTAACCTTGATATGCTAATGGTAATACATATGCAAAAAATTATAGTAAGAAAATAATTTATGTCAGGTTACTCATAACATCGAAGTTGATAATTAAACTAGACGAAATTAATTATTATTTTTATTTGTGTAAAATTCAACAAAAAGTAAAGAAAAAGTCTTATGAGTATTTTATGTGATTCATGTTGTGCGGTAGTTGCACTTGACATTGTGGATATCTATTGTAAGAGATGCATTCATCTTTTATATCTTTCCATATCAACCATCCAGTCCGAATGGGTTTACCTAATTTATAAATGAGAAATTACCCACTTTATTCGCACGATAATGAATTTTTTGTATAATTTAATTTACAAATTAAATAAATTTACCAAATTACGGGGAAGTCCAAGAGCACTAGGTATGAGTATTCCGTAGCAATCTTTTAAGGTGGGCAGTGTCGTAACTATGGTGGGGTGACTAGGATGGTCGCTCCAGGCGCAATGTAGAAAGAAGAGTATAAAAATAGTTAACACCGTGATTGACATAACGTTTTTATTTTTTTTTAATTAACCGACGATGAGCAAAAAAAAGGTTATCAATATAATTTATTAAAGATAAGAGGTGAAAAGCTACAAGAAAAATAAGTTCTGTAAATCTAGGGCATTTTAGACTATTGAGCCCCAAGTGTCGAAAAGAGTGAATACGCCCGTGACTTTGGAAATATACGTGATTTGTTCTGCTCGTGGAATTTTGTTCATATAAATTGAAATTGATTAAATAAATTTTGAATAAAATTAATATTTTTGGATTGTTTTAGAAATTGAAGATTAGAAGATAACTTTAATTGAAAAATTAAAATCATAGTTGGAAAATAATTAAAATTAAAGTTTTAAACAACAAAAGAGATCAATTTGATACCACTGCATATAGTCGATTTATCTTTTTAAATTTAACGTTCCCATGTATGGAAAATTTTAAGTGAAATTTAAATTTGGATTTGGATTTATAGGAAAAGTAAATGGAAATTAATATTTGGCTTTCCCTAACTCAGTTTAAGTGAAAATTTATTTGTTAAAATTGAAATATAAAAATTAATTTAATAATCATATTTTTTTAAGATTAATTTTGAAATAAAAAATATATAATAAAATTTTCAAAGATTTAATATAATCAGTAAATTCTCTTCGAGTATACATGATGTTTCAAAAATAAATTTTGACAATGTAAAAATATTTAATACATTTAACACAATTTTTATTTCATTAAGAAGTAGTCATTTATGAAAATAAGATACATTGTACCCTGATAGACATAAATGAAATAATAAAAATCAATAAATTAGTTAGTGCTTTTTATCTTTTTTAGTTAGAGGTTTAAGCGATCTTCTATATCTATACTCGGGAGCGGGATAGCCGGTATCAAAAAGTGAAGCATCTTCATTAGAATCGACTTCTTGCAATCCTTCTCCGTTGTTATCGTCAAAATCGAGATCATCAAATTGGTTGTCGAAACTCTCACGACTATTTGGAATCTCATCACGTATATAAGGAATATCGTTTGATGATTTTAAATCAATTGGCATATCATGTGGATTATATTGTCTTCGCTTCAAGTCAATTGGAATATCATTTGGATTATATTGTCTATTGGGCTAAAATTTAAAAAATAAATGGAACATCCAAGATATTTAAAAAATTATCAAACTCACCTTACATTCTCGGGAATAGCACGTATATTCTCGTCCACTGACACTGCATACGCACTCATCACAATCAATTTTGAAGGCAGACAATGGTTTGCATACAGTAGCATCTGAAAATTAAAAATTTTTTTAATGCGGTTTTAGATTGCTTTTGTAAAAATTTAAAACTTGGTTTTGTGGTTTTAAACGGATGTAAAGTTTTTATCGATTTATAATTAACTTTTTTGACTTTGAAACAACCTAAGATAACAACAATAAGATAACAAAATTAAAATAAATAAATAAATTAATTTATTTGGAAATCTATAACTTGGACACTGACTGCTAATGCCGAAAATCCAGTTCCATCCCAGACAAAATAAAAATATTATTTCTGATATTTTCCACTATTTTCAATGTAAATTACTTTCATGACAATGAAATTGTTTTTTTTTTTTTAATAATTCTTTATGTAATCTCTTAGATTAGAAGTCATTTAAATTTTTCTGAACCTCTAATAAGCTAGGGTCAAAGCGCTCGAGAATTAAAAGAATAATTTTTGATTCAACGAAAAATTATATCCAAGTTTCAACATTATTTCATGTTAAATATTCTGCTTAATTAAATTTTTTAACGAAATTAACGGTTTTATAATTCTTCAGATAGATGTAGCCTTTCTTAATACACAGCTTCCGTTTTTAAAAGTACAATGACATTTAAAAAAATAGTAGTTTGCATTGAATTAGTTAAATTTTTTAAACGAAGAGGTTTAGAAGAATTATAAAGAATTTCCCCTTTGGATATATGATACATTAAATGAAAAACCGTTATTCCTTGTAATTTAATTTTTATTTAACATAAATTGTATGGTAGGGAATCAAAAAATAAGGAACTCATATTTTTTTAAATGTCAAAGTACTTGAATTGTGCTTAGCTTTGGGAAACTTTTAAGAAACGGACCCACCCTATCTAGTATTTTGGGTTTATATTTACATTTAATGGGAAAATGAAGTATTTTGAAATAATGAGAAATGTTAGTTAAAAGTAATTTCATTAATTTTTGTTAATTTTGTAAAATTTTATTAATTAATTACTTTTCTTAAAAAGTTTGATTGTGGACACGTCACTGTCAACTTTTTCTTCAAGATTAGCTGTACCATAATTCTCAAAACAAATCAACTTAATTTTGCATACCTGGACAATTTTATTTTATTTTTTAAAATTGTTAAATGTATGATGTAATTTTTAAAAGTGTGAAATTAATTATTAAATAATTTATTTGTAGATTTACAGATTATTTTAGATTATAAATATTTGAGAAATTGATAACATTTTTACTACTACGTAATTTGCAAAAAAAATTTTTTTTTAAATACTTTTATTCTATTTTGTTGTTGATTCTGTGAACGTTGAACAAACAAAATGTCTAATTATCAATTTAAATAACTGAGTCAAATCCTGTAATTTTCGTATATGTTAATAGTATAATTGTTTAGTTTTTGTTAATTTATAAGTCAACGACTGGGTTTTTAATTAAATTTTATTTGTATAATTGAACTTACCTACGACACTACTCCAAAAACACACAGTGCAAATAATTAGTACAAACGCAAAATTGGTCATTTTGTATTGACTTCTGTAAAGCAAGTAAAACTATAAAGACCACTTCCTTTTGTTTCCCGTTTTATATCAGCATTTTAAAGGAAACGGCTAGGTAAATTTGCTTTTTTAAAGTTATCTTTCATGACACATTGTTGTTTTAATTTTTCATAATTACATGAGTCTAACTTCAAAAATATAACGCAATTTTATGAAAAATTACATATTTTGATTAAAATTATGATTAATTTGATTTTTATTATTTTATAAAAACGAAATTATCCAATTTCTTTACTATTGTTTTTTCAAAGACCATTTTTGTTTCAATTTTATCTTAAGGTAAAATATCTTTTTACCTAAGACAAGATACTCATTGCACATAAATTTCAATAAATTTTATTTCCCCCCCATTTCGAATTTGGGGTCCAAAATAATCTAAATCGATTGTACCTCGTTTGTACCTGTATATTTCCTTTTGATTTCTGCTTGTACTTAAATGATGAATTTTCACTCTCATCGTATTATTGCAGATTAAAATGATTAAATAGAGGTGTAATTAAATTTGGAAGCTTAAAATCTTTTATTATTGTAAATCAAATTTATACTAGTAAACTTATTTAAAACAAAAACCTACGAAAAGAATGTTCGAACATTTTTTTCAGACCCACCTCCACCAAAAATTGCTGCATAATTAATGAACTCTTCATAAACAAACAACAACAAAAATGAATAAAAGCGAAAATAAAAAAAGCCAGATATATTATGTAAACTGGGATGTAAACCATTTAAATATATAAATCTTCTAAGCTATCGCACAATTCAAACCACCACGAGCTAAGAGGGAAATTCCCCAATGTATGAATTGTCAGCGGTTTGGACATACGAGAAATTTTTGCAGCAAACCCCCAAGATGTGTAAAATGTGTAGAACATCATTTGACAAAGAATTGTCCCAGAAAAGACAAAAACGATGAGGTGAGATGTGTCAATTGTGGAGAGGGTCATCCCGCTAACTATAGAGGATGCTAATCAATTGATACGTGGTTTAGGTAGTGTAACTCGATATTAACCATATCAATATTTTAGAAAACCCAAAAAATGCACTAAACACTTTTCAGAACTAAAATGTTTAAAAGTTAGCACATGTAAAATACACTGTAAGTATTCAGTAAGTGTAAGTATTCAAGTATACAGTGTATTTTACATGTGCTAACTTTTAAACATTTTAGTTCTGAAAAGTGTTTAGTGCATTTTTTGGGTTTTCTAAAATATTGATATGGTATAGAGGATGCATTATACACAAACAACTTCAACAACGACTGTATATAAAACTGAGGGAAAGAAACGACCAGAAAGTAAATCAAAATAATACTCAACACCCAATAACACAATCACAAATGGCACAAATGGCAAACCAGGCACTTCATACGCACAACAAGTAAGTCAACAATTACCTAATAATTATTCCAGTCAATTCAATCAAACCATACCAATGAAACAGTCAAGCGATGATTTTGAAGAGCTCAAGATCATGATGAAAAAACTCACGGAGTGAGTGAAACTCAAGCGATCAAACAAAGATACCTGACATAATCGACTTCTACGTGATAAAAGGTATAAATATCAAACAGCTCAAAGTGGAACCAACATTCGATCTCAGTTCCGATCATACACCCGTTATGCTAACAATTCACTCCCAAATCATTCACAAGCAAAAACAACCATCATTATTTAGTAAAAAAACTGATTGGGAATTATTTAAAAGAAAATTGGACGAGCGAATTAATCTAAATGTCCCTCTGAAAACAGAAGAAGAGCTTGACATTTGTGCCCCGCTTCAGTTAAACAAAAAATTTCCGAAAAACTAAAACTTCGAAAACAATGGCAAACCTTAAGATCACCTGAGAGCAACTTAAAATCCTCTTGTCACAACTCAAAAACCAGTCTGTTCAGGACTATCTTATCAATCTAACAGCTACTAAAGCAACCGACTACTCGCTCTGGAAAGCTACAAGAAGACTCAAGCACCCACAAGAAACAATACCACCAGTCAGAGATGATAGGGGTAAGTGGGCTAGAAGCGATAAGAAAAAGGCTGATGCATTTGCCAAGCACCTTTCTAATGGTTTCAAACCATTCCCATCAACATCGACACTAGAAGATAACGACATCTATAAATATCTCGATGCACCCTTTCAGATGCATCTGCCTATAAAGAGTTTTAAACTTCAAGAAGTTAAACAAACAATCCTACGCGAAATCAATCCCAAAAAAGCACCCGGCTTTGACCTGATTAAACCACTTCCCGCACTTATGGAACGTTGCACAAATTATCCTAATACAGAAACCAGGAAAGAAACCTGAAGAAATAACGTCTTACAGACCAATAAGTCTGCTACCAGTGCTAGGAAAGATTTTCGAAAAACTCTTTTACAAACGCCTGAAACCAATATTGGAGAAAGATTCCCTCATTCCTACCCATCAATTCGGATTTAGAAGCCATCATGGCACGATAGAACAAGTCCACAGAATTATAAAGCAAATCGGTAACGATCTGGAACATAAGAGATACTGCTCTGCGGCATTCCTAGACATTAGCCAAGCATTCGACTAGGTGTGGCATGAGGGTTTATTCTACAAATTGAAGAAGAGCTTACCGCACAATTACTATCAGGTATTAAAATTTTACTTGACTAACAGACATTTTTTAGTTAAATATGGTGAAGAATATTCCGAAATGTATCCAATCCAGTCAGGTGTGCCGCAGGGTAGTATCCTGGGTCCGGTTTTGTACTTGTTGTATACTGCTGATCTACCAACGACTGAAGCAACAATGGTAGCAACTTTTGCTGACGACACCGCTGTGCTTGCATCACATACTAATCCGACGGTAGCTTCAACAAACTTACAGAAAAACCTAGATAGAATCCAAAAGTGGCTCAAAGTGTGGAGAATAAAAGCCAATAAAACAAAATCTTTGCAAGTTACATTCACCATGAGAAGAGATGATTGCCCACCTGTAACTTTGAATGGCTGCGTTCTACCCAAGGCTGAAGATGCAAAATATCTGGACTTATACATAGATAGAAGACTTACATGACGCAAACATATTTTTAATAAAAGGAAGCAGCTTGGAATCAAATTTAGACAAATGTATTGGTTAATAGGTAAAAATTCACAAATAAGTTTAGAGAGCAAACTATTAATTTATAAAGCAATACTGAAACCGTCGAAACATCAAAACATCAAACGTCGAAATACTTCAAAGATTCCAAAATAAGATACTTCGAACAATTGTGCAAGCTTCGTGGTATGTGCCAAATGATACAATCCATCGAGACCTGAAAATTCCTTCAATACACAGCGAAATTAAGAATTACTCCGTTAAATATAAAAATCGATTAAAAACGCATCCAAACGAATTGGCAGTGGACCTGCTTGATGATTCATATGAGATTCGAAGACTGAAACGCTTTAAGCCCTCGGACCTGACTTCTCGATTTGACTAACAACGAGTGTATTTGCATTTTATGTTAACAAACTTTGATAACTTAATGTTCTCAACGTGTCATTAATTTAAGCCAAATAATTTACTTATTGTTTGTCTTAAACAAATTGAAAATATTAATTGAAATAATAAAAAAAAAACTTGTGAGAAAATAAACAATAAAACTTCAAATAACAAGTTAAATTCAATAATATAATGAAATTATATTGTTAAGCTTTCAGCGACTGTTATCGCCTTCGTCAGAAATTTATTTATAATAAATTATTAAATTATTATTAAAAAATAAATAAATATCTGACGAATTTACTGAAAGCTTAAAAATATAATTTCATTATATTATTGAATTTAAATTGTTATTTGAAGTTTTACTCTTGGTAAACCGCACTTAGACTATAGAAAAAGCTTCTCGGGTAATGGGGAGGACTAAATAAAACACAATTGCTTCGAATCGACTAGTTTCGGTCAAAACTTGACCATCTTCAGGCTATAATAGGGAAGATATATAATTAGCTACAATGATCGATGATATGTTGTCTGCTGTCCCTCGCAACAAAGTCCAGCGATGTTTGGAGATTCTCAATGAGTTTGATAACGGATTGAAGTTTACACACGAGTTGGAAGTTGAGGGGACTATTCCTTTCCTAGATATGCTAGTGTGCAAGAGACTTGATGGTTCACTATATACGGACCTATACAAAAAACCATCTTCAAGTGACAGACTATTAAATTACAATTCTGCACATCCCCTTAACCAAAAGATGGGTGTCATAAACACCTTGGCCCTACGTATAAAAACTATTGTCAGTCCCGATATGAGGACCTCTCGCCTGTTACAACTCAAAGAGCAACTGATAAAAAACTCGTACCCACATCGACTTGTACATTTGGCATTGTTCCGCCCTGAGAGAAAGAGAGTAACCCCGATCAAGGATATCGACGAATGTGTTGAGCTGAAACCACGTTACCATAAGATAACTTTCCACCCGTCACTATCTGAGAGGATTAAACACACTTTGAAAGATTTTATACACAGTGGACAGATCTGTTTGGCCTTCTACAATAACTTTAACCTTGGTAATCTTATTTATTCCAACGTGAAAGATCCCATTGCCCTTAAATACAAAAGTAACGTGGTCTACAAAATAGTTTGCGAATGTGGAGTTACCTACATCGGACAGACCAAACAGCTCCTATCAGAAAGATTAAAACAACACAATTACGATACAAGGGTGGCGTCGAGGAAAACTGGATTGTCGGAACATCTCACCGACAGCAAACACGAATTTAACATGAGCGATGTGAGAGTATTGGCAGAAGAACAGTGCTACCCGAAAAGATTGTTTTTAGAGTCCTCCTACGTGATCACCACCGACAACAATGTCAACAAAATCACTGATTTTGAGCAGATGAATACAGCGTTCAAATCCCTGCTTACTATCTTCCACAGAAAGACCAAAAAAAGTTAACATAGTTCTTCGCTTTGACATTTGTTATTGTTTTCTCTTGTATTTTGTATTTTGTTTACATACTGCGTCCCTCATTCCGTCATTAGATGGCGCATGCACGACATTTGCGGCAATTCAAATTGGTATTTGATATTATTTTGCTTTATCACGTTTAATTTATAGTGTTTTTGGTTTGTTACTAGTTTGTGTTTTACATATTTTTATCTATTGTTATTTTTGTACGTATTTATATGGTTTTCAGCGTTTTTACCTGCTTTTATAATTAATAGTTTAATCGTTTTAATTCATGACTACTACCTACACATTGGACGCCGTATAATGTCCGTTTTTTACCTGATTGTTGGATGAGTTTACGACATCAATTCACATATTACATCTGCATCGAGAGGTGACGCAGAAACTCTTTTACACTTTCGAATTTGTAGCTAATTATATATCTTCCCTATTATAGCCTGAAGATGGTCAAGTTTTGACCGAAACTAGTCGATTCGAAGCAATTGTGTTTTATTTAGTCCTCCCCATTACCCGAGAAGCTTTTTCTATTGTTATTGTTGGGGTGAGAAGAAGTTTTTCGCACTTAGACTATTTTAAATTCAAAATCGGGAAGGAAATTACAATTTTGCCAACACCGTTGAATATTTCTGTATTTATCTCAAAGTTAAGTTAAAACAATTTTTGTCATATTGTTCCAAAACTTAAAAAGAAATCGAAAAAATTCATGAGTAAAAGGGAGTATAAAAGACATTTTTGACAATATTTGGTAAGTGACACTTTTCAGAAAAGCGTTTAAAACTAAGATTTAAATTTTATTTCTTTCGCCAAAAATCGGCTTTTTGTTTAAGAATCATGACCAAAGTATTTTTTCATGTCTTTTACTCCTAAGAATTAGGAAAAAAATCACCATTCATTAATTTAAAATTTTACTATTTTAAAAAAAATAAATTCGAAAAAAGAGGTGTTTTGAAAAACTCGAGAACTGTTTAAAATAAAGAGCTGAAAATTTGGCCGAATTATTTTTATTTGATACCAAAACGATTCCCCACGTACGAGTCGAAAAAGCCGCGAGGGCAGATTTCCCATATAAACCCTAAATAACTTTTTAAAGGAATTCTATAGTAATCTGCATTATGACTTTGATTTCCCTATCCGAAACTTTGACTTTTTTTTGCTCTCACTCTCTTTATAATTTTAAAGGTACTTGAGTGATTTTCAATAATTTTTAAGTGATTTCCACAAGAATTCCAACCATGCGTGTTCAACTAATGGCATAATGGCATCAATATTGGTGCAGTATTGATTTTCTATATCGGCGCAATATTGAAAAACAATATTGGACCGATATTGGCTGAACAAAAGAAGAAAAACTCAGTACTTTGCACAAGTAGTTATAATCCGAAGTCAACTAAGTTGTGATTGTAACAATTTATGCGGACTACTAAGTTTTTTTTTGTTGTGTTTGGATTTCCGGAAATTTTGTTCGGATTAGGGTGTGTTCAGATTATCGAGACTGTACTGTATTGGTTATCAATATATTGATCAAATATTGTACTAAGCTATAGCCAATATTGGTCCAATATTGATTTCCTATATGGGCACAATATTGAAAAACAATATTGGACCGATATTGGCTGCAGATCGGCAGGCAATATTGATTATCAATATTGCGCCTATATAGGAAATCAATATTGAACCAATATTGCCTATAGCTTAGTACAATATTGGATCACTATTGATAACCAATATTATCTGCCAATCTTCATTTTGCCGATATTGGCTGAATCTTGCAATATTGCACCAACACTCAATATTTGCCCAACATTGACCCAATATTGCGCCAACATTGTGTGCTACATAGGATTATACATTTTGAAATATCTCAAAAACGAAATAAGTACAAACGAAAATAAAAAAGTACAAACAGGTACAAATGAGGTACAAACAATTTAAGCCAGCGGCAGCGGTTCTCAAACTGTGATACGCATACCACTAGTGGTACATTAAACTGAGATAAGTGGTACGCTTAGGCTCAGCCGCAAAGGTATTTGAAATTGTTTTTAAATTTTAAAATAAAAATAATATTAAAAAAATTTAGGTCATTATTTAAATATCATTTAAAAAAATTATTGTTTTTATATCATTTTTATCTAAACTATTTTTTTGTATCATCCAAATTTGTGGAGATATAGGCAAAAAGTGTCAGAATTAATAATAAGTAAATATTGAGAAAATATTTTTACAATAAGGTCATGAACGTTACTTTGCAAAAATTCAATTTTTACTTATTATTACTCATTAACATCAGAAACTTGATGAACCATAAGCTGTTAGGTCGTCCTTCAGATAACTGTTCATTTTCTTTATATTAATGCCATGAACGTTACATTTTTATCGGGACACGGAAAGTAGCAATGTATTTGAATGATTGCTGCAGATGAAAGATCTTTTGGACTTGGTTTCAATTTTAGTAGCTCTGAATTTTACCCAAAGGTTCTACATCCAGTGCGTGGTTCGTTCAATTATGGGTTGAGTTGTGTTTTAACGCAGGGCGAGGGAGATATTAAATATGTCATGCTCAACAAAGAGAAAAGGAACTATTAAGTTCAGTCATTGGTGTGGCTTATGGGGATGAAAGATCTGACGGTTGTTTGTCTAATTGGAAAATGTTCAACTCTGACAGCACATCTATTGCATTAATGAAAATAATTTATCACATGTTTGATACAAATAAGCATAAAAAGTGCGATAAGTAAAGAACTTCCTAAGTTTTCCACATTTACCACAAATTTAGATAATTCATACGGTGTTATATTACATAAGTTTCCAAGAATACTTTATTTCGATAAAAGATAATGTAATAGTGATAGCTATTATAACATTTAATATAATTTTTAAATTTATTTCAAAAATTTAATATTAAAAAAAAAATTATTATTGTTATTAGTAAGTATTTAATGATATAGCTAGTAAATGAAAATAATATATTATACGGAGAAGAACACGAGTGAAAAGAAACTATAGACGTAATGCCAGAGGGAAAAAAAGGCATCAGAGATAAATTAAACAACAATAATGAAAAAAAGAAGCAATATATATATAACTATAAGATTAGAATTCATGCGAATGAATAGATTAAATGGCCAAATAAACACAGAAGATGTGAAGTGATTTAATATCCTTAAATCATTCCATTTTTTTCTTCAGTTATCGCTCTCTCTCTAACTAGAATATGGTTCAATTGTGAGCTGAATGCAACCAGCAAATCACTACTGTGCTTTGCTCCTTTGATATTGGATAATCAAAGAGGCGAACAGCAATCCAAATTTGTGTACACTTACTTCAAACAATTTTAAATAATTCCACAATATTTCCAATTATTTCCACTTTTTTATACACTTAATTTCAGTTGCAAATTTTCCTTTGGAAAAATATTATAAAATATATAAAAATTTCAAGGAATAGAAAAGTAGATAATAATTTTTGTAATAAAATTAAATTTTATTAGACATCCATGGTATAAGACAGTATAAAAAGATATATTTCGGTCACTACATGTCATAATATTTTAGATATACCTAATTGTATTATTTATTTAAATATATTATATGTTAAAACCATTATGCCGATTATACCAGTAATAATTTCAGCTTTTCTAATCGTCGCTAATTTTATTGAAATATCAATAATTCATTACTAATTTCGTTTAAAACTTTACCTTTAATGTTTATAGATTTTTCCTCTAATAATAACCTGAAATTAATTTTGGATTAATGAAAATGGGAAAAATTAATAGAATATTCTTTACTTACCAATTTTCTATATTTATAAAACTACAAACATTAGGGGAATCAAATCCATTAAAAGCGGTTGCTACGACCAATGAATAAGCTCCAATTTTTTTAAAGACCAACCAGTCGCCAATTTTCATTTTTGGCAATAAAACGTCACAAATTTTGTCAATACTATCACAAGTTGGTCCCCATATGGTGCTTAAATACAATTCTTCGTTTTCTATTTTCTAATTAATATAAAATACATAAATATTTACTCAAACTGTAATAAATTAAGTTTACCTTAAGTGGAATTGGAATTCTTATTCCTTTGTACGATATAACGTCGCTTAAACTTCCAAACACACCATCATTCAAATAATACATGTATTTGATAGTTGTTTCGTGATTTTCAGAATTTTCAGGATTTTCAATATTAAAAGATTTCATAGAATGAATATTGCAAGCTAAGACAAAAGCTGAGTCTACAAAATATGTGCCAGGTTCCGCTATTATCCTAATGGATTTGTCCGGAAAAAATTCATTCAATCCGTTGTTAATAAATTTGGCATACTAAAAAGAACAAAATTATTTGCAGAAAATAATTAACGAAACTCTTACGTTACATAGTTTATATTTATCATCTCCTAGATATCCACCTCCTATATCCAATAAGTTAAAGTTGAAGTTTAATTCTGAAGCCACATTAAAAACATAACGTGCAGCTTCTATTGCATCATAAAAAGCAGAAGGATTTTTACAGCCAGAACCAACGTGAAAACAAACTCCTACTACGTTAACATTAATTTTTCGCGCAATTTGCAATAAATTTTTAGCTTCGGTCTTAGCATCACAACCAAATTTTAATCCTAGTACACAATATGAATCATTTGAGTCGTACTTTATTCGAATTACAGCTCTATAAAAAATACATATAATTACCTACTATTCAGCATGAAAGACTATGAATATTGAAACATAAAATGAATACCTATCTATATTATTTTTTGAATAAAAAACTTGGTCTGAAAATATTAATTATCTAACCAAAGCCTGAATATCTAACACACAGCTTCAAAAAGTTTTAATTAACTTTTTAAAAATAATTTTAAAAATTAAGAAAGGTTTCTTTGTAAAAAAATTTTATAATTTTTTCAACTCAAGTTAGCGGGAGAAGCGTTGCAAAGGCTTCGGTTGCGGCGCCAAAGACCATCAGCAGAATTTATAGAATCTCTCCTAATATACAATAACTTAATAATAATTTTTATAGTCTTGCCTAGCTTTTGGATGTATTTCTTGAATTTTATAAAGTTCCATTTCATTATCGAACGTTAATAAATCGACATTAACTGAAGCTGCGTATCGCAAATGGCTTATAATTTTTGTAGGATTAGCGTAAATTATACGATTTGGATTAATTCCAATAGACAGTACTTCGGTTATTTCAGTTCTAGATGCACAATCAAATCCGGATCCCAATGCCGCCAAAACTTTGAGAACTATTGGATGATTGTTGCACTTGACGGCTAAAATTGCAGGTTTTTAATAAAATAATAGATATTGCTATAATACACGGAAAAAACGGATTTCTTAAATGAAGAATAAATATTTTCTTGAAATTATTTATTTCATTTAAAAATATAATTTCTTCGCACAATAAAATATGCTTGTATTAAAAATATCAGATTTTTTCGAGAAAGAATATTTTTATAGTTGAAATATTTTTTTCTTACAAAAAGAAAATATTTTCGTGTGGCTATTGAAAACAGAGAATTTCTTAATTCAAATGGTACTTATTTGAACCAAGTAATTTTTTTTTTCCGTGTATAATTTTATGATAAATAATTTGCATACCATAGTGAGGTTCCACTCTGGGCAAAATAGATTTCCACATCTTATATTTATCAATGATGTTATTAACATCGCACACATAAAAAGGATTTTCTTGAAATTTATAATTTGCTATTGTATTTACAACTTCTAAAGAATCAATTTTTGTACTTAAAATATTAATTTCTTCGATAATGCTACTCATATCTATTTCTATATTTCTAAAAGATTTATTTACTGAAATAAATTGTTACAACAAAATAATAATAATAGGTACTTTATACCTACTTTTTAAATATTTCGAAATTATATCTCTGTGTACCCAAAAATATGAAAAAAGCAAATAAACCACTTAAAAAATTTAAAAGCGACACCACTAACAAAATATAATATGTAATATATAATATATTACTTAATTATATTTCTTATATACTTGTCAATTATAGGTAATCTTATCTTATGTTAGTAATCCAATTATGTTTTTAGATGTTTTAAAAACTCACATTTTTAAACAAACGTATTTATTACCTATTAAAATCAAATTACCACAAAATCGAAATTGTTTACGTTTTGGAAAAGTGGTTCTACAAAATTCTGTGCCTAATAATCATAATTATGTAAGTCCATACTCTTTAGCGTATAGACTTTCAATTAGTCATAGAAATGTACTTAGAAAAATAATAATTTCAAACAAATTGTGTGGTATCTAGTATGTAAGGTATTGTAATAGTATTATATTATGTACACCAATGTATAATTTTGATTAAAAGTTATAATTTAAAATTTTTGAGCCATCCGCCAGACAATTGTTCTCATAAGACTCTTATTCACCGGTAGTTAATCCGTTAGTAGCAATAAAATAAAATTAAAATGATAATAATAAATTCGGTATATTATAAAAGAATGATATAAAAAATTATAATAAAATAATAAATAAATTCGTCTATCAGAAACCTGAGGTTCTAAACACCATGTATATACATTGGACATCTGTTCGAATAGGAATTTTATTAGCCGGACAATTGTTCGACGAACAATTCTTCGCCTAGGACTTTTGTTCGCCGGACAAGTGTTCGCTATTTGTTCGTCGGGTCTATGTTGTCATGTATTTTCTCCAGTTACCAAAGTTTTCAAATCCAAATTTACAAGAAACATAAATTTTAAATAATTCCAAATTCAAATTAAAATACCTACTTCAAACAAATTTACTAATACGAAAATGGAACGCAAATATGCACGACACCGGACCAGGTGAGTCAATGTCCACATAAATTCAAGAAATCCTTTATTTTTCAAATTTAAATGTTTCCAAACTTTACCAATTCAATCAAGCATAATTTAACACAATCAAATTATCTCTTCAATCTCTTTACTTCCAATTATCCAATCACTCAAAACTAAATCCCATCAAACATCCAATTCTGTCCAAATTTTGCGAAAACTCAACAACCAAATCAATAAAATCACTATTCAAAAATTATAAACAAATTCACTTTATTTTTAAATATAAAATTTTTAACAAAATCGTAATTAAGAATAGCCTAGGTAATCTAAGAGCCGTTTTACATTATAATAAAATTTGTAGCAAATCTACGACAAAAAATTGCATGCAATTTCACAGTGTGTAATTTTTTAAGTCATGGCAAAATAACCATATACGGACACCACTACGTGATAAAAAACCAAAAAAAAAAGACCCATGTCTCCCAGTTTTGCCCAAAGTCCTCCAGGTTTTTTTTTATGGGCCCCCAAAAATGTGGGGCTTCGGTGTCATTTTTGCAACAAAGTGATCAGTTTCTCAAGCTCATATCTTGCAAACCATTCGGAATTTTGATTTACTCTCTGGGGCAAAGTTGTAGCTCTTGTCATAAAGAACAAAAATTGTTAACATATAAAATCAAAAAAACTTCATCTTCAAGGTCAAAATCGCAAAAAACTTTAAAAAATTCAAATTGATCATTTTCTCAAGCTCATATCTTGCAAACCGTTTGGAATTTTGATTTACTCTCTGAGGCAAAGTTGTAGCTCTTCTCAAAAAGAACAAAAATTGTTAACATATAAAATCAAAAAAACTTCATCTTCAAGGTCAAAATCGCAAAAAACTTTAAAAAATGAGCGAAAAATGGCCCAAAAAGCTGTTTTTTTATTTTACGCTTTTACGAACAAATTTACTTTATGAAAAATGCGCCAATTTTCTTGGGCCTGGTAGGGCTTACATCGCTGATTAAAACCCCAAAGTTTTTTTAAGGAGGCCGATCCAACTTCTGGAGATATAGGCCTTTATAGCTTGAGTATATAATCGCTTATATCTCACCCATTTCTTATCCGATCTGGTTGAGATGGGTATCATTGAGAATACCTTTAAAAACGCTATAAATCTGTATATAAATATGTTAATTTTTATTAACTCATTCGGGCAAATTAAAAAAAAAAGATTTTTTAACCTCAGTTTTTTAATAAAAATCTGGTTTTCTCAAAAAACAGCCCTAGTAAACTTATTTCTTCCTAGACTCAGTAAAAGGCAACACTTTATAATATAATATAAGTATAATACTCCGAATTAACCCTTCTAAGGCCGGAGATAGTGAGGTTTTTCTAACAAAAGTACTTTCTGGGAGCCAAAATTTCGCTTAAAAACAATTGAAGTGTAAGAAAATAAGCTATTTCTTAAAAAAAATGTTGATTTCAAAACTTTGAACGTAAATAATTGTCAGTCAGGAGGCCGAGTGTGTGAGTACACTGTACCTTTACTGATAGTAAGTGCATTCTAATAAAAATTCTCAAGCTGGTGGGTGAGTTAATGAAGTATCTGAAGAAGAAAAAGCTGATAATGGAGGGCAGTCTGGAAGTACCGTGCCTGTGGACACCATAAGTTCTGAATCAGAGTCAGATTCGGACGATTCGGACGACGATTTGGATCCACAGCTTAAGAGAGTGCGATTTGCAAGTCCAGGGCCATCAACATTATAAACATAATACGAATATTTTTTTTTATAATTTTTGTAATAGATAGCATAGTATTGTAGTGCCATCCCTGCTGAGACTACTAATCCCTACAACACTGAATCATTATTACTAAATATCCATGCTAGTACTCTTTGTTACAACCCTAACTCTAAATGTCAACCCATATCACCTAAGAACTAAGATTAATAAAATCAGTAATAGTATAACAATGAAACCTGCAACATGCCTTTTCACTTACGGGAGAAGGCTTTATAGTATCTCAATGTTGAAGTAAAGAAAAAACAAATGAAATTAAAAAATTTTCGGGAAATTTTTCACTTTTGCGGCTACCTAAGCACTACCTAAACGGTGTTAAGAATCATTCCTAGGAAGTTCATATGTTCTAGAAAGTTGTTTATTGAGATCTTAGGTTCATTTTTGTAGTTGATTGTTTCCTTGAATTCAATGCGTTTTGGGCCATGTTGACATTTAAAATTTTATGTGCAGTTTTTACATCATTGTCCGGGCAATGACGTCAATGCCCAATACGGGGTGGGCAATGATGAAATTATTATTCTATAGATTCCATCTGAAAGTAATATATTAAATGTGCCTTTGCAATTAATACTAGTTATTAAGAGCTACCGAAAAGTTAATTTTCTTAGAAAATATTAGTGATACGTCCAAAGAAAATGAGATTACTCTTAGACAAGCAGCAGCTGAAAGCAGTGTTTTAGGAAACCACGGTTACAAGCGTTGTCATTGCAAGGGTGGATGCAAAAATAACAAATGTGCGTGTCGCGCCAGCAAATAAATTTGCAATTCTAAGTACCATGGGTCACCCCCGTGCCAGAATGAAAAAGATTCATTTAAAAAATGTTATTTAATTATTTTTTAATTTTTATTATTTTTGTTAATAAATGATTAAATTATACTATTATAATACGATGAATACAACATATGTAGGTAAATATCACTTGCCAGTTGGCTGTCAAATTTTAATTGCCTTTTTTGTGTTCTTTATAGTAGTTATTCTGTAATATCATCATTGTCTAATCCATTTTGGCCATTAACGTCATTGACCGGCCAAAGACGTAAATATTGCAATCAAGTGAAAATATTTACATCATTGCTCACCGTTAACGGGCGTTGACGTCAATGGCCGGTCATTGACGTTAATGACTAGCGTAAATGGGCATTGACGTCATTGTCCGGCCATTGACGTCATTGTCCGGCCATTGACGTCAATGCCCAATTTACGTCATTGACCGTAACATATACAGAAACCTGAGGTGCTAAACACCATCTATACATTGGACAATTGTTCGCTGACAAAAACCGTCATAAGGTAAATTATTATCTATAAACGAAAAATCAGGCGAATAAATATCCGGCGAACAATTGTCCGGATAGGGTACTTCTGCTATGAAAAATCATGCTATTCCGAGTAAATTTTTGTAATTTCAAAAAAATACCGATTTTTAATTAATTAATTAATTAACAAAGCACAAAAATTGCTTAACTTTGCCTACATATTTCTTTAAAAATGTTGATTTTACATAAAACATGTATATTCATGCAAATATTTTCTGTCCTTCAAAATTATCTGTCGTTTAGCTTAAATAATAATAATAATTATTACTAAAGCAAAAAGAAATAAAATAATAATACTAGTTCTTTATTTATCAAGGTAATAAAAATCAAGTTTATATAACAATTTAATAATGTAGATATTATTTTACGAGGCGGTAAAAATAATTCAGAAATCTTAGTTCAACGTCGTTTTCGACAATTTCCACTAAAATTTTATGTTTTATTTTTAATGCTGTAGAAATTATATCTGCGAAGAAGAAGTACATATTTAGTTTTTTATTATTTTTAGTTTATAATAAAAACATTACCTACGTTAAATATTCAAAATATAGTTTGTATAATAACTAAGACTTAAAATCTTCAGCCTTATTATTATTATGGGACATTCTTATAATCAAACTACGAATTTAGCAATTATTTTTTATAAGAACAATATTTGCTGTGAGAAAACAGGAAGTTTTCTCATTTTATGCATTAATAACTATAGCACAGTGTTATATTGTACAGCTTCAAGAATGGGCGGGGGTGATTCTAATAGATTTTTTGGCGCTGAAAACGAATCTGACTTTGAAATTGAAGTGACCTCAAGAACCCCTGTATAGGCAGAACACTAAAGAACTTGTCAAAAAGTAAGTTCGGCGCGGTAAAACGGGTGAATTTGCATGACTAACCTTTTGGCTTAAAAATAGTACGTATATCTTCACTTTAAAAAATCGTAAAATGATTTTCAAAAATGGATTTTAAAGCTAAGTGGTAGTACTATGCGATGCACTTATGGAAAACTCAAACAAAAATTTTTTTTATGAATAATAGTAATAATAATAATCTTTATTAACTAGCTTTTTCTTAAAGCTATTAATTACAATTTAATCTAATGCACAAATTATTAAAACAAAGCCAACTAACTAAAATATACTAAGCAAATATTTAATATTTATAAATAGTTCATAACAATATGTTCCCAATATTTTGATTAAACTTAATTTTTTACAATTTTTTATACTATCAGGTAACTTATTCTAAATTTCTAACCCCATAAAAAATAGTGATTTTCTTGTTTGTTCTTTTTTGGCTTTCTCTAAGACAAAATTCAAATTATTTGTTGTGGTGTAATCATGAATTTCATTAACATATTTTAATTGTCCACTCAAATATAAAATGTTGACATGTAATATTTATTGCAATATTAATTTGAAGTGGATCATTTAAGAAAAATATAGAACCTCGAGTTTCAAGTGCAGATAAGCGGTTCTTATTCTATGTGATGTAAACTTAAGTTTCACATATGACATGTAAATATTTTGTTAGTAAATGGATTTTAAAATTATATTAATTGCTTAAAATAGAATTAATTAATATATAAGTCTTAAATTTAATTTAACATAACTCATATATCAATCACATCAATTTTCCTTTCTTCCAAAATAGTTTTCAAAATCATCGTTTTATCTTCTTTTATATTCATTTGCTCCTTAATTTCTATTATTACTTTCTTTGCACTTATCTTTTATTCTTATATAATATTATGTTATACAACATTATTCGATTTGTTGCTCTTTTCTCAATAATCGTTTTGCTGTACACTCCTAGAAATTTCGATGTGTAAACCGCTATATTCGATATGTAAATTTAGCTTAGTAACTTTGTGTTAATTTACTGTGTAAAAATTTACACAATATTTTGCTTAGGGTTGAAAAATAATTATTTTAACATGTTGTTGTGTAAATGTGTAATTCCCCGACAAGAATGTAAGTTAACCTACCTACAATTGTAGGTCGAACAAACGCGACAGAACAGACGTTACCACGCGTGATTATACCTGATGAATCGAGCACACGTTTAGTACCACCAGCATCTCCAGTAGATTAACAACTATAAATTTTTTTAAATATAAAGTAATTTGTGTAAGTTACGCAAAAGTAATTAAGTACTTATTATATTGCTTAATAGTTACAAAATAATATAAAATATGTAGCCTATTTGTAAACATGCAATTCGCTTAAAATTTAGATTTAAATCAAATTATTAATTTTTACCATTGTTGACTTGGTGTTTTGTTTAAATATAGCATGAACGATATAAGTAAAATTCAAGTTTCAAGTTAAGAAAAGTACAATTTGAGTAAAAGCAAACGTCATCAGTTTCCAATACGAAGATTATTTAGAATTAGGTAAGTTTCATCAAGTTCGTCTTTGCATATACATAGGTAATTATTTTAATTATTTTACAGTGCAGTCGATGAAAAATGATGAAAAATGAAACGACATTAAAAACGTTGTCTACTTAGATACAATAAACTTATATTGATCAAACAAATTTAAAATTTTAAATAAAGAATAAATTTATGTATCAATACCACATTTCTATCAAGAAACAAATTGACTGTATTTTTGTAATAACTTACATAAATTCATGTAAAATTTACACTAGAAATAAAGAAATATTACAAATTTTAATTATAAATGTGTTACCTAATTTTTTACTAAATTTTATCAATAAGTACAAAAATTGGTGTAAGTATTTTACATAGAAATGTGTTATTTTGTGTAATTTTTAGTAATTTTTTTTTACAGTGTACACATCTCTTTCCCTTTTATTAAAAGATATTTTGTTTGTTCATTTCACTATTATCTCATCATTTTTGTTTACATGACTGATTTAAATGAACAAAATCAGTATTAATTTTTTTTATTGTTTTAGTTCAAAAAATGAAGCTAACACCAACTTGCAACAATCCAACAGTTTACTGTTTATACATTGTTACAAAACGTCTAAGATATGTGTTCCAACGTTGAGAATTTTACTAATAGCAGTAGATTTTATTTACTTGCAGCTTTCCAAGTGTGGCAGGTGCGAAAATTGCACATTCGTCGAAAAGTAAATCTTGTCTTCCCAAAGATGTTAATTTTCACCTTTACTAAAGTGCAGTTTATGTTATGCCATTTTGCTTGCGATGTTGCTTCCAAGTTGTCGTAAGCAAATATTTCGAAGTTCACATTAAAAGAAATCGTACGTAAAATCGCAAGCAAAATCGCATAACGTAAACTGATCTTCATTAGTTCTATCACAATGCTAACGTGTCATACAAAAACCAGCTCGTATTAAAATTAAATTTGCAATTTTTCACATGTGCTTAAAAGACGAAAGCAGCTATTAGAATCATTTTACTTCATTCACAATATTATTATTGTTTTAACCATTAAACAACAGAAACATCCCATATTAATTTTTCATTGGGTTTTTGGATGGATTTTTCAATCCATGTTGCTGGTTGAACTCAAAAATTTTAACTATAGTCTGTACAAGTTGCCAAAAGAAAGGGCTTTCTAAATATGTAATTGTTTTCCACCCTCTGTAAAATCTAACGGTTCTTTACAGGTAACAGAATTTATGTCCCGACTAGGTAATATCTAATAATTATCTATTATTTTTTTGCTAAAGTATATTAAATCTTTATGATTTATCTAATCTAAATAGAAATTATTTTGTCAAAGATGAAAATTTTCGTTAGATATGTATATCGATGGCTAGCTAACATGTCGTAACCGCAAGAAACAAAATTTTGCAGTGGGATACGATTAGTAGTTGTGTTTACTATATTACTAAATTAATGGTTTACGACATTTTAAAATTTAAATTTGAAGCTTTTCTATTGGTTTGAGGAATACGATCTTTTCGAATTAGGTAGGGAGATGTACAACTAGTTCGAAAATTACATAAAAGCAAAATCTCAAAAGTTGTAGGTTACCACGATACACTTACCAATCAATAGGTGTATAAGTGTATATGTTACGGTCAATGACGTAAATTGGGCATTGACGTCAACGTCCGTTAACGGTGGGCAATGATGTAAATATTTTCTTCTGATTGTAATATTTACGTCTTTGGCCGGTCAATGACGTTAATGGCCAAAAAGGATTGGACAATGATGATATTATGGAATAACAACTAGTATAAAGAACAGCAAAATTGAGATTTTTTGACAGCCAACTGGCAACTGATATTTACGTACATAATTATGTTGTATTCATTGTATTATAATATAGTATCATCATTTATTAACAAATTAACAATTAACAAAAATAATAACAATTAAAAAATAATTAAATAAAAATTTTAAAAAAAATTTTCTTGTACTTTGAATTGCAAATTGCAAATGGCGAGACACGCATATTTATTGCTTTTACATCCACCCTTATCCGCAATAAAAAGCTTTTAATCCGTTTTAAATTTTTTTAGTTTGTAATTGTTTAATATTATTTATAGATCATTTTTTTAGTTGATAATAATCCCTTAATAACTAGTAGGTATTAATTGCAGAGGCACATTTAATTTATTACTTTCAGATGGAATCAATAGGGTAATTCCGGAAGAGACCAACCACGTTTTTTATAATCGGAATATTTTTGAAAATAAATTTAAAACTAAATAAATTTTATTCAAAAGATGTTAAACACATTATGTAATATCTATTTATTTCATCTATAAACAAAAAATTGTTTTATTTATACTAAAAATAAAACAAGAAAAAAGATGACGTGTGGTCCAACTCACCCTACTGCTAAGGTTGAGATGAACCACTAACAACGGGTAAGATGGACCCCACTTAATTAGTTTCCAAAACGTTTCTTTCCGCATTGGGAACACATGTCTTCATATTTTAAACAAGTTTCATTTAACCATCTTCGGTAATCAATGCATCTTACCCAATCGTCATTTGATTTTTTGATTTATCTTCACTATAGTTTTCTCCGCATCCTACACATTTATTTCTGTCTCAATTTACTTCTTCATCATTATCATCCTGAACGACTGGTGCCTCATCTCCTGGTGATGATGATGACACATACAATTTAGATTTTTTTTCTTTTTTTCGTTGTAGAAATTTAATTTACATTAGAAAAGCTAGTTTCATCTTTACCTGAATTTCTTGGTTCAACTATCCCGAAATTACGGTGCAGATGGACCACTGGCTTATTTTAATTCTCGACTATAAATGAAGCAATTTAATGTTATGTTTATTTAGAACACAATATTTCTTACCTATTAAACACTAGAAATAATAAAAAAAGTCAAACTTCAAAACTAAAATTTTACAAAATACGATTACACACTAAAATTTCTGAATACCCCTTAAATAAAAATCGCTAATTATTCGCTTTTAAACATTCAATTTAGTAATCACTAAATTTAGTAATCTCTAGTATAATCAAACTGAAGATTATATCAAGTTATTGGCGTAATCTACAATCTAGTTTAGAATATACTAGACAACTGGTCCATCTCAACTGCCGGTTCGTCTCTCCCGGAATTACCCTAGAATAATAGTTTCATCATTGCCCACCCTGTATTGGGCATTGACGTCATTTCCCGGACAATGATGTAAAAACCACATATGAAATTTTAAATATCAACATCGCCCAATATGCATGGTCATTAACTTAAATGGCCGGTCAATAACGTCAATGCCCAACTAAGCTGGGCATTGACGTTATTGTCCGGCCATTGACGTTAATGACCGAATTGTCATCATTGACCGTAACATATGCACTTTTATATATTTTTGTAATTAATAAAAAAAGTATTTCTTAATATTTGTTGTTTTACCCTTTAATATGAGCGCTTATCATAAATAGTTTAGTTATCATTTGAAGAATTTTGTTCCATCGCATTAATAAATATGTTCATTATAATCATGAATGCAATCCTCAATATGATGAACGAGTACGTAATAGTAATAATTTTGTTCGTCATATTGAAGAACGCGTTCATCATATTTAAGAGCACGTTTATTATAGTATTTATGTAAGCGATCATCAATATGATGAACGAGTACGTCATAGTAATAATTCATAGTGCGTCATAATAATATTTATGAACCCTTTCATCATATTTATGAAAGCAATCATCAATACGGTGAACGCGTACGTCACATTAATAATTTTGATAGTCGTATTTGTGAACCCGTTCATCATATTTATCAATGCAATCGTCAATTCGATGAAGGAGTAGGTCATATTAATAATTTTGTTAATCGTATTTATGAACCCGTTCATCATAATTATGCTTGTAATCATCATAATTATGAATCCAATCTTTAATTTAAAAATGATTCTATTCATCATAACTATGAATGCAATCTTCAATAGGATGAATTAGTACGTCATTTTAGTGATTTTGTTTGTCATATTTATGCACATGTTCATCAGTTCGAAACAATCTTTCAAATTTTTTCCTTGAACTCGTTTGTCATTTTGAATATTGATGAATATGATCATCGGCTGGATATTGATGATTTTTTCATCAATATGATGAACTTTTTCATCACTATGAGGGAATTTTTTTTTCAGTGTAACACAAAGAGTTTTTGCTTCACAACTCTTCGGCATATTATAATGTACGTCCTATATTTGACTTGCTAGAGAGGAGGCTCTGCTCTTCCTATTATATTACATCTTTACATCTAACAATCACATGGTAATTTAATTCGAGTTGACGGGAATTCATACCCTTAGATATAAATATTATTACACATGGGCGCCGCTAAGGGGGGGGCAGAGGGGGGCTATGGCCCCCCTAACTTTTGGCAAAACATATAATATTTAACAATTGCAATATAAAAAGCAAAGAAATAGGCAAACCTTTATTTTATGCTGTGTACATCTTTAAGTTTTTATTTTCGTTGTTACATAAGTAGTGGGTGCCTACCTATTAACTACTAGGCTTGTTTATTTTCTTAATGTGAACCAGTTTCTCTTTGACAGACTATATTTTTATTTAAATTTAATCGTTTTTTTAACATAATAAATTTTAATATCTTTTAAAAAAATTTGCCCTCCCCTGAATTTTTTGGAAGCGACGCCCTTGTTATTACAAATATAATTTACCTTAATTAAAATACACTGACACATAAAAAAATAGGATAACACTAAAATAAACTTGTAGAGAAAATCAGATTTCACTTTATGAAACAGAACAAAATTTAATGGTTTGTTAAAGTTAACAAACCCTCCGGATTTTACCCAGCTGTATAGCTTCTGAAATCAAAATTATAAAAATACAAGAATACTTTTCATAGTTTTTATTTTATATTTTGATATTAATCATGATATTTTCAATTATTAATATTTTTAAACCACTAATTCCTTGTTTGAGATTATATTTTTGAGATTCAATCTGCCATTGTCATCGTGTAGTAACAACCTGAAATTTAAATTTAGCAATTATTCGCATAGTATTTATTTGCTTATTGTTTATTTGTTTAGTTTGCAACAGTAGTATTTTTACTATGCTCATTTATTATTTCTTTCAAACAAAAGAATATACAGAATATTTCGTGATAATTTTATTAAATGGTACCGTCAAACGGGGTGGGTTCGGACATGCGAGGTGAGTCGGGACAAACGTGTTTGGATTTAAATTTAGCGCTCTTATGCCAATAAATGACGGTAAATTTTAATTTCTAGTTTCAAAACCGACTCACCGATGTCGCCTACAGTGAATGTTTGTATTGCATCTGTGCTTGTCACACATGTTCGTCAGTAATTTAAATTTAATTATTTTTTTAAAAATTACCTGTTTTTTATTAATGAGATAGTTCCTGTTAGACCAAAAGGACTACTTTTTTTTTTAAAGTATGTATATTTTTTTTCTTACTCAGTGATATTTGTACTTTGAGGTTATGGTTCTGTTCGTCCAATGTAATGTACTGCTTTTTTGTATGAGCCCATTTTATTTTTCCAGTACATTTTCGGGGTGAGTTCGGACAATGCCTAGAATCTACAAGACCCCACTGGGAGTTAAGAAAAGAAGCAATTATAGTAAAAATATATTTATAGAAGCATTGCAACATGTGCGAAATAAACGAATGACCTTGAGAGAAGCCCAAGATGTCTACGGAATCCCAAAATCTACTTTGCAAAATCATGTTAAAAAAAGTTTTAAAACTTCAGGGGGGCAATGTGTCCTTTCTGCACTAGAAGAACAAATGTTTGTCGATATTATTATTGTTGCATCTGAATGGGGCTACCCCTTTGAAAAAATCGATATAAGACTTCTAGTAAAAGGTTATCTAGACAGCCTTGGCCGCAGAGAACCACGATTTAAAAATAACTTTCCTGGTGAAGACTGGTGCCTTAGGTTTATGAAATACCACAGGGCTAAGTTAACTGTTCGCCTAAGTGAAAACATCAAACGTTCTAGAGCAGCTGTCTCCAGGGACATATTAACCTATTAACATATATATTACCTATTCTTGTCGTTATTATTTTATAATTTGTTTTGAAGTTATTTTTATTTTATTATTTTTATGTTTAATCTATAAAAAATTCCAAATAAATAAAGTTTCTTACGTGATATTTTTTTAAAAACATTAAATATGTCCCGACTCATCCCACACATGGGAAATACAAGCCAAACTGTGCATTTTAAAGCGTTGTCCCAACTCACCCCAAACACTGGGGTGAGTCGGGACGGCAAACAAAAAATGTTTTCTCTTAATTTGGATAATTTTTTGCTAAAATATTTAGTCCAAGTTATAGCTTAGGCTTTGATTGCAACATGGTTAAATACTTGGACCTCTAAATGTGACAGAAAAGATACAGTCATTCAAAATATATCAAAACCTGTCCAGTCTCACCCCGTTTGACGGTAGTATAATACCTAGTTACTGTTCCAACTCTTCCTACTCGTAATTCGCTTATGATAACTTAGTTTTAGAAAATTAACAGTAAGTACATCCTTAATTATAATTTTACCGTTTTACTCTAACTTTAAAACAGAAAATGCTGAAATTTGAAATTATGCATCGATTCTGGTCACCTTTAAGACTTAAATGCATTTAAAGTTTAATTTTAATAATTAAACCAATAAAAATCTAAAGTTTTTTTTATGGGTAGGTATACTAAAATAAAACTGGATATTTTCGTTGCTCTATGATTGAAACTATTGCCCCATAAAAATGGTAGAATCTAGTTATATACCTACACTATATAGCCATAAAGTTTTGTTTAATTGAAGTATTGTGTTTTCATCAATGCAATCTGCAACGTCTGGTAATATCTGTTTAGTTGTTTTCTTGGTTTAATTGGAAATAAAACATTGACTTCATTATGTAATAATAAAAAGTTAACTAGCTGCCGTATAAATAATTTTTCTAGGAAAATTATTTTGTGAAATAGGTTAGCATAGAATTGTATTTCTGACTGAAAACAGGCATTGTTGCGGGAATTTTAATAATAATTTAACAAAACTTTGAAAAATAATAATTTTTAGCTGTGTTATAGTGAGGAATTACATAGGTACGTAACAATTTTATTTAAAAAATCGCTTTTAGACTTGGATATATGTATTGTGGGATTAGAAAGATTTGAAAATGTCAATAAAATATAAATGTAAAGAAGGACTTATTCACTTAATTACGAAGTAATAATTTATATGAAGTATAAATAATTACTTATATAAATAAAATAAAAAATTTACCTATTTTTGGAACTAATAAAATTGCATACAACGGATGATTCAAAACTATTAAAACAAGTGGAAATTGTCCAACTGTAAGAGTAATTATTAGAGTAAATAATGTTCAAAAAATATTATATAATTACCCTAAGCATAATAAGGTTTTATTCGTGGAAAAATTTCATTCCAATATTAGTATTTCTCATATAAGATTTATAAGATCATAAGGAAATAACCAGGAAAATCTTTTTTTTTTTTTCATTTTAACGGATCAGAATGAGAAAGGTATCAATTTAAAAAGATTTTTAAAATACCGCGTGTAAAGATACCCAACACTTGATTTTTTTTTTCTTTAATTATTTATTGTCCGAAACTTGATATAACAACATGAAAATATAGTGCATTTAATAAAACTTTAGTAAGTAGCCTGGTTTGAATTTAATTTCCATACAATGGCAAAGAATGTCAAACACAACACTGTCACTAATCGTGACCAACTTCGCTCAGGACAAATAAAAGTAACCACTTCTTCGAAAGACAAGTATATTGTAACACTCCGTACATAGATCTTTTCATATTTCTTTGTATTCCAAAGCAATTTTTTGTTAAAAAATAATGAAAAAAGTGTAGTAAAATAATTATTGACACAAATAAACTTGAAGCATCTTTTACGAAGTTTTTGCAATAGAGAGATGTGCGTTGAATGCTACGGATTCCACACTACAGAATCAAGCTTTCCCTTTTAAGACATACAAAATCCCTTTCCAGAGGGAGATTAGTCTTCTAACAAATTCAAAATTATTATTTTACTGCTTTTCCTAAAAATTGCAATGTGTTCTTGCTTTATTGGTTATTATTTCTCTCCATTTTTTTTTGCTTTGGGTCTTCCCTCATTTCTTGTTACGTCCGGCTTCCATATTCTTCCACATAGTTTTATTGGTTCCTTCTCATCACTTCTCATGATGTGACCTAGCCATTTTATTATATGGACTTAACAACATTTTCGCCGTTTATTTGGTTCCATTTTTCTTTTTTTTTTCACATATTGGCCACCTTCTTCTACTTTACCCAGTATTATTCTTAAGATCTTTCTTTTGAAAACTCTTAAAATTTCATCCTCTCGTTGAGTTATACACATTACCTTCGCTATATACGTGAGTAGTACTAGATCTGCAGACAGAACTATGTGTCGCTCCCTCTGTTGTTCTCACTATGGACGATGTCTTCTCGAGCATCATTTCAATCAGTTTCATCCGTTTAGGAGGCATTTTTCATTCTCTCATAATTCACAACAACTCATATCTACCAATCCTGTCAAGAGTCTGTCTAAAATCAACAAAATTAATATAATTTCGAATTTGGGTTCCAAAAATGTGAGAAGAGGTATTTGAAATAATAGCCCTAATTAAGGGGCCATCCCAGTATGAACGCTGAAAATTTGAGTGATTTTTGGGAATTTTTTGAAAGAAAAATACTCAATTAAATGTTTCGTAAAATTAAGGACATAGGTACATTTAAATTTGGGTGGGCAATTGACTGGGCACTCCAATCAATACAATCAAAAACCCTATGGCCTATTATCTTCATAAATACTCTTTTGGAGGCTTTTAAAGTCTCTACCGAAAATTATTTTGTCCTTTATTATTTTATCCAACACCTCTGTCTTATGAAGGCATAATAATGCCGATTTTACATATCTTATGGGGTCTATAAAACACTAGTGACTTATGGGGTCTATAAAACACTAGTGACTTATGTAAATTATGAGTACACCTACTTTATACTAATTTTCATAATTTACATCTGACATTTTAAAACGTCAAAACTTTTAATTACATTTTAAACTATTATTACGAGATATTGGATAAAGCTTTGTATTACACACGTGTCTTAACAGCAAATAAGTTACTCAAGAAAAAAACATTTCTTTCGTAACTTATTTGCCTTATAAGACACTTGTATAATAAATAGCTATTATTATTTTGTTTTTATTTTGTTATTGAATCATTTATTAGACTATAATTATTTTTAACATTACAATTCAATATAATACAATTTACATTGCCGTAAAATGCATTTTTAAGTGCGGGGTTGGTCTACACCTTTTCTTCTTTTAATAACCATTGTTTCGTGTTTTAAATTATTTGTACTAAGGTATAGGGGAGGTAATAAGGCCCACCTAACATAAACTATTTTTTATCAAAAAAACTATGCTTATTTTTTCAACTTTTATTAGTTTAGAATGTTTATAAACATGGAAGGTCGCGTTATAAGAAAATCAATAATAAAAAAACATAACTGATGAAACTCGTATAAAATACAGAAAGTTAAAAGTACCACAATGGGCCTTATAATCTGTTACTGCAGAAAATAAAGCCCATGCTATTCATATCAACAAAACACTGCAAAAATAAAAAAATTCAAACAACATACTATTTACGGCATACGATCTGGACAATAAGAATTCATCGTCATCATCAACTACCAATGGACCCAGTATCCACAATGATGTACATCTTCTCATATCGACCACAAAGTCCATATAACAGACTATACATTCCCATTTTTCACTCGGTTACAGAAGAAGGTTTTGGCTTTGGAGTTGCTGCAGTCTCTTTGGACAATTTCTGGGAACACATTGGAGACTTGGTTTAAATAAATAAAGCACGGGCTTTATTACCTGTAATGATGTATTTGTTTTACTTTGAAATTGTAAAAGCAATAATTAAAAATTAGTGATAAAATTTATGGATAAACTACTTATACAAGGTCATAATCATCCCCATATACGCAGAACAAAAAATGTTTACAATATACGGGTTGAATAACTTATCAAAATATTTTTCTCCTTATAGCAGGCGATACGTATAAACTAACGTTAAAATAACTAGGCACCTGAAGGTTGGAAGAAACTCATTTTACCGGATCGGGACCTTAGTACAATGTATATCCGATATAATGTCATTAGATACATTTGAAATTTATTCTCACAAAGTTTTCCAATTGAATATAGTAGTAAATCTTCTGTTCCATAAATTGGTAATTTTATTTTTTGGATTGGGTGAGTAACTTTGAAGAAATGAAGGATGAAAGTCGATTAGTCGTAAATCTTGGATTCTTTTTTATTAATTATAAATGACGCCCTAAAAATTGAGATGATACATTTTAATATGTTCATAAGGGAACCTTTAGCTATCGATTGGTGCAACTTTCATCCCCTGGAACCCAACTTTTGGGTTGAAGTCGAAATCTATCGGACTATTATGTAACATGCTTTTTTTGCAGGGAATAGAATTTATTTTTTATTAAAACGGCATAAAGCCTACATCGGCCGACTGGGAAGCGGGTAACCGCAGAATCGATTATTCCTAAATTTGCTTTATGAAACCGAATAGAATTTTATGGTTTGTTAAAGTTAAATTTTAAGAAATAAAAGTTATAAGAATACAACAATACTTTTCATAGTTTTTATTTTATATTATGTGTTATTAATCATGATATTTTAATTACCAACATTTTTAAACCACAAATTCCTTGTTCGTGACTATATTTTTGAGATTCAATCTGCCATCGTCATCATGAATAACTTCTTTTATGTGTGTAAAACTTATATTTTGGAATAACAACCTGAAATTTATATTTTGTAATTATTCACATGGTATACATACTTAGTATATGTAGTATACGGGGAAAAGTTTGCAACAGTGGAATTTTCACTATGCCCATTTATTGTTTCCTTCAAACAAAAGAGAATTATACAGAATTTTTTGTGATAAATTTATTAAATGGTATCGAGTTACTGTTCCAAACTCTTCCTACTCGTATGTAATTCATTTATAGTAACTTATTAGTTTTAGAAAATTAACAGTAAGTACATCCTTTCCTATTTTTCACCGTTTTATCCTAACTGTAAAAAAAAAACTGAATTTAACTACAGTAGAGCGTCGATAATCCGGATTAATTGCGACCGGACCCTGTCCGGATTATCAAAATTTCCGGATTATAGAAAAGAACCAAAAACAGACCGTTTTGACTTTATAACCAAAAGAAAACTTGCTAAAACCGTTAATTATTCACTTTAGTGGTTAAATAATTGGAGTAGATAAATAAAAACATTAATTAATATGAACTTATAATGAATTTTAAAGAAATAGCTATTTATTATACAAGTGTCTTATAAGGCAAATAAGTTAAGAAAGAAATGTTTAGCCACGAGAGCTTGCTCGAGTGGCTAATTTAAATTCATAATCATAATGCTTTCATAATTTAAATCTGACATTTTAAAACGTCAAACGTCAAAACTTTTAATTACATTTTAAACTATTATTACGAGATATTAGATAAAGCTTTGTATTACACACGTGTCTTAACAGCAAATAAGTTACTCAAGAAAAATTAGCCACTCGAGCAAGGTCTCGTGGCTAAACATTTCTTTCGTAACTTATTTGCCTTATAAGACACTTGTATAATAAATAGCTATAAAAGACGACCCCTGTATGGCCTGCCGCATCACACATCACCAGAAATTATGCATCGATCCTGGTCAGCTTTAAGGGTTAAATGCATTTAAACTTTAATTTTAATTAAACCAATAAATATCTAAAGTTTTATTTTATGGGTGGGGTTTTTCATTCGGGCAATTTTTGTTGCTCTATGATAGAAACTTTTGACCCAAAAATATGGTAAAATCTAATTATAATATACTATGCAGCCATAAAGTTTTGTTTAATTGAAGGATTGTATTTTTATCAATGCAATCTGCAAGGTCTGGTAATATCTGTTTAGTTTGTTTTCTTGTTTTAATTGGAAATAAAACATTGACTTGATTATATGTGATAATAAAAAGTTAATTACTTGCTGTATAAATAATTTTTCTAGGAAAATTATTTTGTGAAATAGATTAACATAGAATTATTGTAGGTGCGTAGCAATTTTACTTAAAAAATCACAACAAGAACTTATACACTTAATTATGAAGTAATAATTTATATAAAATATAAACAATTATAAATTATTAATTAAAAAAATTACCTATTTTTTGAACTAATAAAATTGTATATAACGGATGGTTCAAAACTATTAAAAGAAGTGGACATTGTCATACTGTAAGCACCCATATTTTTGAATACCAGCCAATCACCCAATTCCATTTTTGGCAATAAAACGTTATCATTAATTTTGTCACAACTATCACATGTCGGACCCCACAAAATACTTGGATAAGTTTCGCCTTCTTTTAATTTCTATCAAATAATATTTATTAGTAATTTTGCAATCAAATTGGTTTTGAATATTACTTTAATCGTAATTGGAATTTTAATAGCTTTAACCAAATTAACGACGGCAAAATTTCCATATATTCCATCGTTTAAAAAATACATGTACTTTGCCTTACAATTGTCGGTATTTTCTTCTTCTGGAATGAGTCTGACCGAATGAATGCAACAAGCCAATGTAAAAGCTGAAGCTACAAAATAAGTTCCAGGCTCCGCTATTACATTTACATTGTTATCCGGAAAAAACTTCTTTAAACTTAAATTAATAATTTTGGATATCTAGAACATTTTAGTATAAAACCTCCGTTTCTACCACTCACAAATTGTTACACATACTGGAAGCAATTCTTCGGGGGAATTTCCGGGAAATCCACCTCCAATATCCAATAAATTAAAGTTAAAATTTAAGTCTTGTGCTAAATCGAAAACATATCGAGCGGTTTCCATGGCTCCATTAAAAGCATTTATATCTTTGCAACCTGTTCCAACATGAAAACTAACCCCAACAACATTGATATCTAAATTTTTAGCAACTTGTAATAGTGGAAAAGCTTCCGTTTTTGCATCACACCCAAACTTCAAGCCTAACTGTAAGATTGAATCTTTGGCATCATACCTTATTCGAAGTAAGACCCTAATAATTATAACAGTGATATTTTTTAATTATTCTAATTTGAGAAATACCACTACCTTGCAGTAGGTTGTAGATTGCGAATTTTGAAGAGTTCAAGTTCGTTATCAAATGTTAATAGATTAACATTTGTTGCAGCTGCGTGATCAATATGATGCGGTAATTTGGTGGGATTGGTAAAAATTATACGATTAGCTTCAACTCCAATCGACAGCACTTGATTGATTTCTGACTTTGATGCACAATCGAATCCAGTTCCCAATATTGACAAAATTTTAAGCACCATAGGGTGATTGTTGCATTTTACAGCTAAAAAATTACATTATCGATTTGAAATTTAAAATAATGAAAATTTCTTAGATGATAATAATTATTATTTTAGTGAATGATGTTAAAAGTATATAATTACCCTAACCATAATAAGGTTTTATTCGTGGAAAAATTTCATTCCAATATTTGTATTTCTCAATAATATTGTTGATATTAAAAACATAAAATGGATTTTGTTGTAGTGCGGAATTCGTAATTTGTTCGAAAATTTCCATTTCTTTAATATCTTCATTTAAAATGTGTATTACTTCATTTTCAGCGTCCATCTTAAATTATTGCTTAAAAAATATTATTCAATTAGTAGAAGACATGATAATTAACAAACCTTATTGTTGCTGTACAACAAAACTAGAAACTATTATCTATCTAAATACTTAAAAATACGATAAGATTTATACTATTACTGAATTGCATTTAATCGGTTCGATAAGATTTAATTAAAAACTCAGTAATCGATTTAAGAAAGCGGGATAAAGTCAGGTAGTTACAAATATTTAAAGTATTAAGTATTATTAAGTAATACTCATTCGACACGCAGCCATATGGAAGAATTGCAAATTCTATGTCCCTCTCACTCGAACGCACTCCGCGCACTATACTGTCCACACGTTCTAACGGAATGGATCGCGAGATTAATAATTGTTAATGAGGATTTACATTGAAAAATAACGCCATCTAGTTGTCGCGACAATTTAGTATTGCATTAAAACATATATGGCTGCGTGTCTTGATAATTCATACCCAGCTCTTCCAACCACAGTTTTAGTGAAAAAATATCTGGCAATCGCAATAAATATTGCTACCTCAGAGTCATCAAATATCAGGGATTGATTAACAAAAACTCAATAAAATATTCAGAGGATAGGGCAACAATTACATTAAGAAAAACATATTAGGCAGTAGCGACGTATACCAAATATACTGTAAAGATTGTGATGCTTCGAACATCGGAGAGACTAAGTAGGGGAAAGATCTACATTAGAATAAACTAAAGAAACACCTGAGAGGCAAACAAAACTATGTATTTGGTAAACATCTAAACCCAAGAAAACATAAAATTGACATATAGACAAAACAAAGATATTGCATAAGCATTGAAAAGGATACAAACGGAACTTCGTAGAGAAGCTTTAGAAATTACAAAAGTCAGAGCTAACCAGGAGATTTTACTACTTAATAAAGAAAGCCATAGCGGATAAAGATAGCGACACATAATAAAATCCGCCTGTTGTTTAATTTTAATTTTACCTTTTCTTCTTTTATAGCTCTGAGACTTAGCTTTTGAAAACTGGATCAAAACCGGCTCTCCCCCACTACTGTGGTCAAATTCAGTGGCGGATCCAGGGGGGGGGGCGATGGGGGCCCAATTGCACAGCACATAAGTGATGCATGTATTTTATGCACTTAAGTTTACTTAATTTTATATTATAAACCATGAAGCTACCTACTTTAATTTTTTATTTTTTAATAAAATTTATTATTATTTTTATCTTTTTTTGGTATTTAATTTATTAAAAAACCAATAATAAATTTATTTTTGCTATTATCAACTACTACTTTTCATTTTTCTTATTTATTAAATTTTTATTTTGTGGACCCCCCTATGGTAATAGTCTAGATCCGCCACTGGTCAAATTGTATTTCAGATTATTAATAAAAAGTAGTAAACACAAAAAAATTAATTTTTCTAAAATTAATGACAGAAAATGTATGTAAAAACCAAGACTCTTTCAGAATAAAAAAAAGACTTACCTCAGCGAATGAAAGCTTCAAGATAAAACCTAGCAATAGTTTTACAGCGAATTCAGCCAATTTCACTAATGGAAGAATCTAAGTTTCACGATTTCTTCGACCAAATACGAGGGTCGTTTAATTACAAAGTTTAACACTCATATTACACTACCAAAAAGAGGTCAAAACTCAAAAACAAGGCGATATTTGATATCTACAGACAATTTTACTACTGTTCCACATAATGGCCAAATCTTTCGAGACATATGGGGTAGCAAAAAGTCAAGTTATCAATTTTGAGTCAGTATTTTTATTTTTCAATAATCAGTTACGGCGCCTTCAATTTCCTCTGTTGAATTGAATTGTTTGAATTGTAAACGACTACATTTCTCTCTACTTGGTAATCGTAGGGTTAATTCGTCGTTTGTGTACCATCAAGGAACTTCATAAATTAGCTCTTTGACGAGTGCAACGTTTTCGTCGGTGCTTGCATGTGCTGGTCGCTCTTCATTGTGTAACTGATTTGGACCATTTATGAATTATATTGCGCTACCATTTTAAGGCTCATACACTGTTAACCATATACACTACGCAGTTCTTGATGTATTTCGGTTAGCGTTTTATTTTTTCTAGTCAAAAAACGAACTACATTACAAAGTCCAGATTTGGACGCAACTTTCAATGGCAGTTCCATGACAAAACGTTATAAAACAGTTTAACTTCAATCGATTTAATTTCTATCCAACAAACATGTTCACAATACATGAGAGACTATAGCCTATAAAAATTTCAGCGCTCTACCGTTTCACTGAGCGGAAAGCTAGGATCGTTAAACTTTGTAATTAAACGACCCTTGTACTATATTGAATCACACAAAATTAACTTTGCTTATTTATAGACCTGCAAAGCATAACAAAGCGACTATCTGCTGAAGAATGTTTATTAAACATAGAATAAAGATTAAAATTGATAGACTAAAATAGATCCAAGACTAATGTTTAATTAAAATTTATTTTACATTTTATTGTTTACAAAGTATATTACTATATTAACATGTCTTCAAAAGAAATTGAAAATTAGCTCTATTTAAAAAGCATAATATAAATTTCTTAATTAAATATATGTTATTATTTCAATTTCTAGTCCTGACGAGGACTCCAACAAAGTTAGGCGAGACGTTGACATTGACAAGTACACAGTAGTTTTATTGAGAAAGACCCAAATTCCCGAAAAAAATATTATTAAATTATATCATTATAGAACATTTTCCAGAACGAATTTTTCTACAAAATAAAAAAAATGAATCATTAAAGAATCAGAGCCGCTTACGGAAATATTAATCTAATGAATAAAAAATTGTGTGCACATTTTTTTTGGGTTTTATAAAATTTTATTATAATTAACCGAAATATGAACAAGAAACTGATACTGATAGCCTCGATAGATTAAGAAAAAGTTCATCCGAACATACGGAAATAACATGGAAAATTGTTTTTTTTTATTTTAGCGGATCAGAATGAGAAAGGTATTAATTTAAAAAGATTTTTTTCGCGTCTAAAGATACCCAACACTTGATATTTTGTTTTTTAATTATTATTCAAAACTTAATATCAACATAAAAATATAGTGCATTTAATAAAACTTTAGTAGCCAAACGCAGAACTGTCACTAATCGTGACCAACTTCGCTCTGTTGGCTTTTTAATCTTCAATCTGTTGACTTTCTTCTTCTGCAGCTATATTGGTAGTTTCCTATCATTTTATTAATGCTTCACTTCAATTTTTTATCATGTACGCCATTATTCTGTCTCTTCCTGTAGCATTTTTATTTTTCATCTTGGCTATTATTTCAGAGATCTCTTCATTTTCGAGATCCATAATTTGATCTTCGCTTTCTATAGTTTCTAATTTAGTTTGTTGTGAATTACCGGTCTTAAAGTGATTCATCCACACTTTTTTTATTTTCTGTGGTTAATAATTTAAAATTATTTTACACCTCTAGTTAGAAAAAAAGACAAATTACTGAATGAGTAGAATTATGCCTCAATAATTTATTATTAGAGATATTATTATTTTAAATTAATTGATAAAATATTTAATAAAAATAATGTACCTACCGCAATAACAAAACTTTTTCCAATACTCGAAATAAAAATATTTAAGAAATATTTAAATTCTACGAAATTAATGAGTGCAATTTTTCATAACTGCTAATTTAAAAACAAGTTTATTACGCCATGCAATGTAATTTTGTTTAAAAGTTATTCCCCTGACAAGATTATTTAAGTATATAGATTTACAAAAGCAGTTTATGACTGCACCGACACGTAAAAACAACTTTTTACAAAATATTTTAAGATAAACATTAATCGATATTGTTATTCTGCAAATTAAAAACTCTTATTCGTATTGCATTGTGTCGTTATCTTGTATTGTATCTAAGATTAATATAAAGTTAAATCAAAAATATTTTAATAGTAACGCATGCACCTTACAATATTGTTGTTAGAGTAACATTATAGTGCTAATCCAGTAATTATTGTGATTTGTGTGTAAAACTATTACAGATATCGTGTAAAATTTCGCATTACAATAAAAAGGTAAGGGCAGATAGATTCGTTTTATTATTAAATCAGTTTATTGGTTACGTAATAGTTATAGTACTACATTTAATTATGTTACATAATTTGTTTTTTTATTTTGAAGTCAAACTTTTTAATTCAACTATATTTACTACAAATTTGTAGTTATAATAAATTACAACTCAGAAATTCAGAACTATCACTTTTTATAAATATCGTCGTTTGAGTTCATTATAGAGCAAAATGTCAACTAATGAAATAATAAATAATTATAGGTACCCAAAGTTAAAATGCCACATTGCTTTAAAGTAAAAAGTTGGTTGGCGGCACTAAATTTCCGCCACCGGCAGTAAAGTAATATTAAATAAATTAAATACAAATTGAAAATATTAACAATTAATTAAAATAAAATATTGATTAAAGTTTTAAGAAAACATAGCATTATTTATTCAGAACAAAAAAATGTACAGTACAGCCTCGTTATTCCGGACAGATATAGTTTTGAGTTTGTTCGGATAACCGAGTTTTCCGGATTAACGAAATTTTTTTTTTACTTATTTTATTGATTAAAAACCGTTGATACGTATGTATTATTCAATTATTTTATTTTATATAGTTTACATTAATAAAACTAAACTAAACAAAATTAACAAATAATAAAAAAGTCAAAATAAAACTTAAAAAAAGCCAATAGGTACATTTATATGTTGTGGCAATAATTTTATACAATCAGTTGGATACTGGGGTACTCGGTACTACTCAGTGCGTATAGCCTAAACCTATAAATGCACACTTACTCTCAAAAAGTTTTCAGGTTTTGAAACCGGGGGGGTCTGGGGGGTGTTCTGAACAAAGCTGAATTTACAGTTATCGACCTTTGAATAGCAGTTTACAAATCTGAATTGCAGTTGACAATTTCTAAATATATCAGTTGACAAATCTATATTAAAGTTGACGATGTCTGATTGCCTAGGTTGTGCGGCCTGAAGGCCGCACTAATCCATCACTCCACCGTAATCACTTAATATTTTTAGGCTGGTAACTTAAAATTAACCAATTCTAAACAGGCCAGTGGAAAAACGCCGATACTTAATATTATGATTTAGTTTTGTTTAATTTATTTCATAAAATTCCTATTTGCACTGGGTATCGAATCAAATTAAGGTCTTTGGAAGTATCTAACTTCCTTCTTAAATCGTGAAAGGTTTAACGTAATTCCTATTAATGTTGAATAAATTAAGTTTCCGATAGAAAATTTTTAGTATCATTTTATAATAATTGAAGAACTGGCTTAACCTCGGATTGTAAACAAATTGACAATATTGTCAGTGTCAACTAGGCAAATTGACCATGTATCGTAAGCATGAATTGCCAATTTTATTTATTGTTACTGATAATTGAAAAACAAATTTATCACAATTATTGCATGGTTTCGAAGTACAAGATTAGAATATGAAAGATATTAAATAAACTGCCAGATATCAATAGCGAGCTTAGGCGGATTTATGGGGGAGGCACCCCTCCCTCAGATGTTTAAAAATAGACAAGGGAACAATCCCAAATCTGAAAACACTTTTTGCTCTTTCCAGAAAAAATTCTGGAACCGCTCCTGATCGCAATATAGATTAAGCAGCGACTTGTAGTTTGTCATATCAAGGGGCCAGGGGGGTGGCGAAAAATTAAAAATTAGGGCAAATGCAGGATTTTCACTTGAAAAAATAAAGAAATTGAGAATTACACAAATTTGGTCAGGAAAAGTCGAGGAATTTTTTTATCTCTAAGGAAAAGTCGTGGAATTAATTAAGAAAAATTTTTGGAAAATTCGACAAATAAAAAATTTACAATTTTTAAAATTTGAAAAATTTTTAATTTTAATCTAGGGCAGGGGTCGGCAACCTATTGAAACAAAAAAGCCAAAACTTACAATTTACAAAATTTACCAGTTTTTAAAGAGCCACTAACATTTTTATTTCAATATTATGGTATTTTATCCTGTTTTTATCCTGTGTTTTTACCCTGTTTAAAGTTTTTTTTTCAGAATAATACTTTTTATGAGTTTTGAAAATAAAATAATAAAATTATTAGGTAATATTTGTGCGTGGACCTGGAGAGCTGCATCTCGACATCAAAAGAGCCGCAGGTTGCCGACGCCTGATCTAGGGGAAGACTTGGAAAAGTTAGGGATTTTGTTTTTTAAAGTTTGACAGAAAACATACACAAGTTTTCAGTTTTTGAAACCGGGGGGTCTGGGGGGTGTGGAACACCCTCCAGTACACCTAAACAAAATTGGTCCCATCATCTAGCTTGATATAGATTTTTCCAAATGTTTTTTGTAACCTAGATCCAGTAATGCCCAGTGGAATCACAACTTTAAAACTGGAATCGAAATCTGTTTGCTATTTGTGTTTTTTAACACATTTGCAGGTATACTGGAGGGTGTTCCACACCCCCCAGACCCCCCGGTTGCAAAAACTGAAAACTTATATGTACATGTTCTGTGTGATTGAGTTCTATGTAAGTGAAAAAATTAAGCAGAAAAACGGAAAATTCGATCATCTTTAATGATTTTTTTTACAATTTCGGGGGACAGATCTACTCCCAAATCAACTTTCTTGCTATAAATATTAACTTTTCACCTTCCTAGTTCATCAGAAAAAATGTAAAGGCTAAAATAATTGTTAAAAAAAATAATAAAATAGATAGGCGGGAAGCATCCCGCGATAGCGGTGGATGATGGAGGAAAACGAAGGTCATATTCGAATTCAGGAGGTTAATTTACATAAGAATCAGGAAGAATGGTATCAGGACTCGAAAAAAAATTTTTATTTGCAGACCTGTGTGATCATTAGGGGACGTTCGCTGATTACGTGGGCGTTTAAAGGAGGAGGAGATCAAGAAGTCTCGGTAAATATCATGTAATAAAAAAAAAATTTTACGATATCTCACTAGGGGGAGATGGCCGCCCTCTACTTATTTAACTTTACCAATTAAATCAAAGAAAATATGAATTACATCACAATTCGTGACTTCTCGTTTAGCGTTTTCTTCTTTTTATTCAAAGTTTAATATTTTATAGAAAATTAAATTAAAAACCCTCAATTTTAGAGCCTTCTGAATTTTGGCGCTGGGTGCGGCCCTGAGTGATGTCATAGTTTAGTCTTATAAAAGAGTACTGATGAATTGCATTAATTTGAAATTGTAACTAGAAATTCGTCCGGATTGCAGAGATAAAAAATACATATAAAATGTCGGAAGAGCCGGAATGTCCGGATTACTGGAGTGTCCAGAATAAAGTGTGTCCGGATAAGCGAGGCTGTACTGTAGAGATCATTCAGGAGGTCATGTCCCATACAATAGTGCGCAGAAATGATAAAATTCGTTTTAACAAAATAAATACAGTCCTGAAAATATCGTTCTTTGTTGACGTTTTGCTTTGACAGATTCGCTATTTTCGTGCTTTTGATTATTAAATGATATTAACATTATTTGATAATTTAAATAACAATCAGCCTTTTTTAACGCAATTTGAGTATTTTTATTATACTGAGGTTAGTACAAACAACATTTTAATTTAAAATCGTTTTTAAACGAAAATTTTATTTTTAGGTTAAACTGCTGTGTGTACCACTAAATCTTTTTTTACATCTATTTGACGAAAACGTTTATTATTTTATTGTGGTAGGTAATGCATAAACAAATTAATTTAACATCGTTTTTTAAACAAACAATATTTTTTACAGTTAAAATTCATTACTAATATGAATAACCGTAAAGTAGTTCATAGTCAAGGACGACAAATAATTTATAATGTCATTCAATATATTATGAATAAAGAAAAATGCAAAGGAAATATTTTGTATGCAAAAGTGTCATCTGCAACTGGAGTTTCTTATAAAACTGTTATAAGAATAATGAAGGAAGGAGCTGAAAATCCTCAACAAGCCAAGTTTTCTACTCCCAGGAAAACTATTAAAATGCCATCCCCAAAAACTACAACAAGCCAATTTGAAGAAGATGTTATTAGGCGTATAATTCATTCTTATGCGACTATACATAAAAGGCGACCTACAATGAAAACTGTGTATGAAGCGATGAAAAAAGATCATGGCTTTTCTGGATCGCTTTCATCATTTCGAATTGTAGTACATAGGATTGGTTTTAGGTGGAGAAAATCCCCATGTAATAAGCAAATACTTGTTGAAAAAAGTGATATTCGAGGTAAACGAGTTATGTTCTTAAGAAACCTTATAAAATATAAAGAAGAAGGAAGAAATATTGTTTATACGGATGAAACTTACATCCATAGTTCACATACCGTTCCTAAATGTTGGGACGATGGAAGTACTAACGGTTTAAAGACCCCAGTGTCTAAAGGACAACGATTAATTATTGTTCACGCTGGCGGTGCAAGAGGTTTTGTTACGAGGGCCTTATTAATATTTAAATCTGGCCTTAAAACTGGAGATTATCACGATGACATGAATCACAAAAATTATTTGAAATGGTTAAATGAAAAATTAATTCCAAATCTAGAAAAAAATAGCGTTTTGGTTATTGACAACGCTTCGTATCATAACGTTAGTATTTTAAAATGCCCTACGTCTTCATGGAGAAAAGGTGCTATGCAGCAATGGTTATCAGAAAGAAATATAATATGGCAAATCAGAGATACAAAAATGGATCTGTATAATATAATTAAATTACACAAGCCACGTAATAAAAATTATGTAGCCGATAAACTTTTAGCCGAACATGGCCACGTTGTATTACGGTTACCACCATATCACCCAGAATTGAACCCTATTGAGAAAATTTGGGCGTTGGTAAAGAATCGTGTTGCCGCACGAAATACCACATTTAAAATGGACGATGTCCGAAGATTGACTGAAGAAGAATTTAATAAAGTCACAATAGAAGATTGGCAAAATATTTGTCGCCATGTAGAAGCCACAGAAAAAGAATATATAGAAAAGGAATATATTATGGATGATGTAGATGAACTCATTATTAGAGTAAATTACGAAGATGAAAGTGACAGTTCAGATTATCTGTCTTCGGAAGATGAAGAAGATGATGAAGAGTTCAATTTAGAATGTGAGCCCATCTTGTAAAGATAAAAATAAAAAAAATCAATTACTCGGCTAATAAAATTTACTTCAATGTGCGATTACTCACTTTCTTGTTCGTTATTATTTTATTATAATAAAAATAATTTGTTTTACTTGTACAATAGTATTTGCTTGTACTATAATAATAAAGTTTTACAATAAATTACATTCCTATAGTAATCATTTTATTTTTTCTATAATTAGTTTTTCTTTTCTATAATTATAATGAAAATAATGTTCAAGTCAGATTTTTTAAATTTTCGCGCCAAGCTGATGTTTTCATTTAACATTTATTCTTATGTATTTTGCCCGTTTCGCGCATTGTATGAGACTTAAGCTTCTGAACGAACTCTACCATGGTATAAAGATTACAAGGTATGATCTATCCGTGAACGAAAACTCGTCGGGTACTGCGCATTCAAAAATGGCGGACCGAGGAGACGTCTTTTGACGTTTCCTATTGTTTATTTTAGAATTCTTATTATTTTAAATAATTTAAAATGTATTTTAAACTAAAACGTATCTTATTTTAAAGTTAGTCATGCCTATTTTTTATTGCGGTTGGTAAACAATGTAATTACTATAATAATAGTGAAATCAAAGTGAATTGTTTGTGTTAAATAAAAGCAAATAGGTAAGTGTCAAGTGAAGTAAACAAGTGTGTGAATATTGTATTACAAGAATGAGGTGTTCTGTTTTCGGTTGCAATAATAGCAATCAAGGTGGAAATGCTACCACGTCGATATATTACCACACTTTTCCTAAAGATTCAACAGTAATGAAACGGTGGCTGCATTTATGTGGACGCAGTGATAAAATTAATCCGAACACTGCTCGAATATGTTCAGTTCATTTTGTTGAAGATTACCAAGTAGATACTCTTTTAGCATCTTATGGTATCAATAGAAGATTTAAAAAGTTAAACAATGGTGCGGTATCAACACAATATTTGCCTCGACAGCAACCGGAAGATGAAAATTCAGTGCGGTTTGATCGTCTTAGAAGGAGGAATGAGAACAAAACCACAACAGAGTTAGTTTTAGATAATTATTATTTTTTATGTTAATTATTACTATAAATTATTATTACAGAATTCAGTCGCCCGAGATCTCTTTAATGAACACTTTTGAAACTAACGACATCGCAATACATCAACCATCATCTTCTACCTCTTTAATGGAAAATGAAAGGTAAATAATTTAAATTAAATAATTTAATTATATTAATAATGCATTTCTTACAGAATTGAGCCATTGTTAATCCAAAAAAATATTTTGGAACAAAATAATGAAACCGTATTAGTACCTCCACCAGAAAATGAAAGGTAAATAATTTATATTGTATTATGTTTATATTATTGCTTAATTTACATTTATTTTACAGTGAATTAAGGCAAGAAATTTGCTTATTAAAAAATTATATTGAAGGGCTTGAAGCTAAAATCAAGTTACTTGAAGCAGAGAGCCATGAAAAAACAGAAATTCTAAAATCTGTTGCTGCTATTTTCACATCGGGTCAAATGAAAAGGTTAGCCAATCCTGGTATAAATACCTGGTGGTCTCCTGATGACATTGCAAAAGGAATAGCAATACATAGTGCAGGTGCACGTGCTTATCGATTACTGTTAAAAAAGGAATACCCACTGCCTGCTGTATCGACTCTTCGAAAGTGGTGTGGTAAAATCAAGATTTGCCCAGGAATTTTAGAACCTGTTTTACAAATTACGGAAAATTCAGATTTAACAGTATTAGAGAAGTTATGTGTTCTTTCATTTGATGAAATGAAAATCAAAAAACAATATTTATACAATAAATTAAATGATGAGACGCTAAAGCCAGCCAATTATGTACAAGTGGCAATGATTCGAGGGTTGTTTGGTAATTGGAAGCAACCAGTATTTTTCGATTACGATTGCAACATGACTAAGGAGGTAATATTAAATATAATTACACGTATTGAAGGTTCTGGTTTTCAAGTTGTTGCAACGGTAAGTGATTTAGGTGGATCAAATCGGGGAGTTTTCAAGTGCTTGAGGTCACTCACGAAAAGCCTTGGTTCTCAAACCCAATCGATACCAGTAGAAATGTGTATGTTTTTGCAGATGTACCTATATATTTGTTATCGCCTAAAAGATCAACCAGAATTAAACTTGGAATCTAATAATCCGGAGCAAAATTATACGTGGACCAATCAGCTCTCTGAAGGTGGTTTAAGAAAACCCTCCGATGAGCTAATGCAGAAGATGGAAATTTTGGAGAAAATATTCAACGAGATAAATGGTAAAGATGCTCTTATATTTATGAAAGGGTTTCTGCAGCTTCATTTGGAAAGTTCTTCACACATTGATTGTGATGAAAAAGTGAAAACTTTGTTTTTTAGATCTAGACTGTATTTTAGAATGAAGAAGCTTAATAAAGTACTTCTTGATTTAAGTAATACCAGAAAACGAAAAGCAATAAAGATTACTTCTTAAAATGTTTATTTTATTTTTATATATTCAAATAAATATAAATGCGTTCTTATCACCTTGTTTTTATATCAAAAACCTATATAAATAATTAAATTCCTACTTAGAAAACTTTGCACAAACTAAATGTTTAAAAATAATTATTCAAATATGAAGTGTAAAAATGTCTAATTTTTAAATTAAAATCGAAAAAATATTTAAATTTCATAATTTATTTGAATTCGTAATTTAAACCTTCAGTGTACATATCTCTAAGAGTCCGCCATATTGAATTATTAAACGTCACTAGATGCGTCAGATCATACCTTGTAATCTTTATACCATGGTACTGTACTATGTTTTTCGATCGTCAATCTTACAATCTCGCTGCAAAAAGTCAAACATTATATATTATTATTTATATAAAGCAATTATACTATTTACTTTAATAATTGTCAGAAAAACGTATATTTTATACAGTAGTGTAAAAATGAACAGCACCCAGTACTAATTTACATGCAAATCTATTGCACCACCAAAAAACGATTGATATTGTTTAAGGCGGACACCCCATTTGACGGATACTTTTTCTTTGCCTTTTTTGAATTTGTTTTTAACTAAACCATTAAAACACATCATCTTAGAATTTTTATCGCACATTCCAGCTTCATTCCAGAGCATTCGACTTCACACCATAAGACACTCATGTGGCAATTGAAGGCTCCGGAATCATGAAAAATATTTCCTCCGGACTGGAGGTTTTGCTCATCTGAAATTAAAAAATAAAACGGCATTTTAATTTGTAGACCAGAAGTACACTGAGAGAAAAAAACTGCTTGATCAAACGATAAACGATTCAACCAACAAATTTTTTGCATTGAGGGTAGCGAATGCAAATTGTGCATTAAACTAGTGCAAATGAAATGTTAACTTTTTTGCGTTATTTTAACATGAGAAGTATTTCCTTGAACGTTCTTGTTATGTTAATTGAATCAAAATTTACTGCACTAAAACTATCGGTTTCTTTAATAGAACCCATACTAAAAGGTTGATTCAACATTCCGCAATTGTATCAACCATTTCGGTGCATTAAATTAAACAATTTATTCTATTGTTTGAATCATTTTAGGTTTTTGATGTAAATTATTGTAGTATATGGAGAATTATGGGTTGGTGGGGCGCTGATCATGTGCCAGGTGATGCTGAGCAAGACAAATGGTTGTCATTCTAAAAAATATTATGTGTAATTGTTAGAAAAATATAATTACGTTAATATAAAGGAACCTACGTCAATTCATCGCGGACAGTTCATCGCGCGACAATTCATCGCGGACAATTCATCGCGGACAATTCATCGTACGACAGTTCATCGCGTGCGACAATTCATCGCCGCGACAATTTATCGCGTGCGATAATTCATCGCGTGCAAAAATTCATCGCAATTAAATATAATTAAAATAAAAAGAACAAAAATTTGATATTACAAAATTAATTAAAATTGAAACAACACATATTTTTATAATTGTATTTGGAAATTATGAGCTATGTTATAAGATATCTATATACGCATGATAACTATTTGTTCTATCTTTAAGATAGAATAATTTGTTTCTGAAAATTCTACAGAAAAGAGTGTACAGAGACATAGGCGGATTCAAGGGGGGGGCACGGGAGCACGTGCCCTTCTCAGACGCTTAAAAATAACAAGGAAGCAACGAGACAATCCCAAATCTGAGAACATTTTTGCCCATCTCAAACCTTGTGCCCCCCCTAGAAAAAATATCTGGATCCGCCGGTGTACAGAGACACTGGCAGAAGAAAAAAAACAAAACTGCAAGATTACGCTAACAGCAGATCTATTTTACATTTTCTTCGAGTTCTAGCTCATAATTTCCAACTACAATAATTATTATAAAAATATGTTGTTTTAATTTAATTTATTTTGTAATATCAAATTTTTGTTGTTTTTATTTTAATTGTATTTAATGCGATGAACTGTCGCACGATGAATTGTCCGCGATGAATTGTCGCGCGATGAATTGACCGCGATGAATTGACGGTACACCAATATAAAGCGTAGTATTATTTCTCGAGTAAACATTACACCTATGATCACGCCCGCGCCGTACATAAGGGCAAAGTCGTGCGGTGCACGACGGCGCTGAGGCGCCGAAGGCGCCCAAGCCTCAAAAAAAAAATAATAAAGCAACAAACAACATTGTCAAAACAAAATTTATAATGATAAAAAAACCAGTAAGGAACTGCTAGCTATTATATTGTTTTTTATTTATTTTTTTATTCTTTGAGACGAGGGAACCGAATTACTTCTCGAAAATAATATATTTTCCAAATGAACATAATATAAATTTGGGGCGTTATTTTAAATTTGCACAATGGCCCAAAAGTGCTAGGCGCGGGCCTGCCTATGATGGTATTAAATCATCATGCAAGCACTGTAAATTGAATGCGTATTCAATGTTGAACCATCACAATAGGTGTATTACTGTATTAACGGTAGTGAATTTTATGTATAAATAGATATAAACAAATAATCCTCAAAGGTATAACTTTTAAAGAATTAATAAGAACTGTAGTATCCATTTTTCTTGCACATTGCAAACGCACATTTCATGAACACAAGGTTATGCTGAAACTCAAGACAATAAACTTGCGCAGTGGCTCGTATATTTTTCAAGCTTCTGTTATGTTCAGTTTAGTTGATTAAAATTTTGGTTTAATCAAATTTTGCATTGAAATGACATACTAAAATGCTACGACAAGACAAAATAATAGTTTCGTTCAAGAATTTCCTTGGTTTTCTTCCAATCTAACTATTTTATTAATTCAACGATAATATCGTTAGAAGCTTATTTGAACCCATTATAAACATTGAATCAACTAATATTTATTTAACAAAAATAATATATTGAAACAACATTTTTGAATTTCTTGTAACAACTACAAATTGTTTCATTCAACGAAATTTCGTTTAATTCGATAAGAAAAGATTCAACATTTCAGATTCGTTCAATTTACCATCTCGTTTCTCTCAGTGTAGAATAAAGTAAAAATATCAAAAATTCAATTTTTGGCACCAATTTAAAAGTTAAGTTTCAAGTTTTTAAGTTCAAGTAAAATTTAAAAATTGTAAATTCAATTGTTGATATTTTTACTTTATTCTAGTTTCAACGAGAGCCTCTGGTCTTCAAATTAAAATGCCGTTCGATTTTTTAATTTCGAATAAGAAAAATCTTCAGAATCACAGAAGCCGTCAAATGGAACGGATTAAATTACGTTGAAAATTATTATTAAAAAAACAGCAAAAAGACATTAATTACCACTTTTGAATAGATTGGGACTAAGAATGTTTGAAAAAGGAGGCAGTTCAAATGAATATTAAGTTATAAAAATACAAAAATAAAATTTAGTAATGCGATACGTATAAAGCAACCTATTTTACGATTATTTTAAAAATTCATACTAATACCACACATTTTATTTACTTGAAATTTCTTAATTTTATTTTCGCTTGCTTTAGTTTTTTTCTTGTTTCCTTTTGATGTCTTGGTCTACGAACATCAAAGGTACCGAAGTGAAATGAAACTACCTACGTTTATATTATAAATTATAAAATTGTAATGTATTTGACTTATAAAATAAGTAAATCCATTAACAAATTTATCTAATAAATTCAAATTCTTCATTTTTTCATGTATAATAACTTTAAAATTGAACGTAAAATAAAAATCAAAAAATGGAAAGGCAAAATCAAATTAATCTTTACACCCAGCTATCCGGTTATCGATAATTTCATATTTCCTAGCCATAATTCAATTTTAATGTCGTTTAAATTTTACTATAAATCAATCAAATTTTAATTAGATCATAATTTTGTCCTTATCTTCTATAAATTTTTAATCTGCAAGTTATTAATATCTGACCACCAATAACTTTCTTTGTGCAAATCACTAAATTTTTTTTCGAAATACTGAATTAAATTAATAAAAATTTCCAAATCACCTAAAATACAATGAAATTCTCGGATCATAAAATTGTCCATCCGACGCGTCGGCCATAGTTTGGCAAAAAACATCATTTTCCCGACAATTGACGCTAACTCAAACGAAAATAAACAAAAAAATTTTTAATTTTTACAAAATATTTATTACAAATCTGTAATAAGTCGGCACTTAAAAGGTCATAAGTATATAATATACTTATGACATTTTAATTGCCGACTACAGAAATTGTTAATAAACTAAATAAGACTCAAATTGAATTCAAAATATAACAACGCTCATGTCAAGTTAAATAAAAGCTTTTAAAAATTCCAAAACATCGATTTATTAAATATAGGAAAATTAATAACAATTCTGTCTTGTAGATTACGTAAGAGAATACTACATATAAAGCAAATCTTCTTAAACTGATCTCCACCGATGCGATGGTAGTTCGTCCTTATACACAGAAAGAAAAGTGTACTTTTAAAATAAAAGATTTAGTTTTTAATATGAATAATGAAAGTTTTGCTCTTAAGTTAAAAGCCTTACATTTAATTTGAAAGAATTGCGACTAACGCTACTTTCAAACACTGCTTTTGATTTAAATATTGTTAAATTGAAGTAAATTGTTGTCAAAACAATTGTACAGTGAGTGTAGAAAGTATTCGTCACCTCCTATATTACCAATGCAAATTGAACATTTTGAAACCGTTTTTTGACATATAAAAATCGCTTTTACAGCAAAACTTTTTAGACATTTTCTGTTAAAACATTCATTGTCTTCAATTTTATATCTATACATTTTTCTATTTTGTCGCCCCGTTTTTGACTGGCAACGACTTAAACAAGACTCTGAAAAATACAAAAAATATTATCATCTGTATCTCAAAAACGGTGTGACAAAATAGAAAAATGTATATAAACAAAAATGTAGGGAATAAATTTTTCCATAAAAACTACTTATACATTTTTCCATTTTGTTGCACCGATTTTGAGATACAGGAGACGATATTTTTTGTACTTTTCAGAGTCTTGTTTAAGTCGCTGCCAGTCAAAAACGGGGCGACAAAATAGAAAAATGTATAAATACAAAATTAAAGATAAAGAAATTTTTAATAAAAGATGTCTAAAAAGTTTTGCTGTAAAAGTGATTTTTATATGTCAAAAAACGGTTTCAAAATGAGCAATTTACATTGGTAATATAGGAGGTGACGAATACTTTCTACACTCACTGTATATACTTTTGATTAGCAAGAAAGAACCTATTTGAAATTGAATAATTTTAAAATAAGTATGCGTGTCATATCATTTCAAAAGCAAAAGCTTTTAATATAGTAACTTCTTGTTAAAATGAAAACTTATATGTTATTTTGAAAGTATAAATATTCATTTTGATGTGCTAGTTTTTAATAAGATTACAATGTAACTTGCAATTCTGCAAAATGCAGGTTCTATTTATAAAAATTAGTTGGTATCAGCCCCATTTCAGTTCTTAACTTAACAGTTGATGTAGTGTAAGTTAAATATTTATAATTTTAATGGATAATTACCAAAACTTTACATTTTAACTACAGTAAATCCGTCTAAGGTAAAACCAACCTATATTGAATTACCGCCTGTTAGCGATTTAGAAGAAATTGGTGTTGTTATAGTGAAATACATTAATTTGATAGTTTATTAAAAAGTTTATAAATCGAACTGGCTTATGATTTTTTTTTAAAAGGTGAGTACATTATAGCCCGTAGAATTTTTATTTAAAAGATGTAAATAAGATAGATGAAATACAACGGTTTTATTTAGGAAAGCAAATAACAAGTACCTATACGTTAACGATTTTCACTTGCAAGAATTGATACCCGAATTCAATTTTGGTTTAAGAACATATTTGAGAAGGCAACTTAAACATTGGAAAGCTACAACTGAAGTAAGTATCTAATACCTACATATGAACATAATTATGTATAATATACAGTGGCTCACAGAATTGATGGCAGTTCTACGTTGCAATGCAATTTGTAGCTTTTCAATACTATTTTTGACACATAACTAACAATCGATTTTACAGCAAAACTTTTTAAACATTTTTTGTTGCAAATTTCATGGCTTTCAATTTTGTTTATATACATAGTACCGTTTCTGAAATACAGATAACAATAGTTTTTGTATTTTACAGAGCATTTTTTAAATCACTGTAACACGGAAATAGTGCGACAAAATGAAAAATGTATATAAACAAAATTGAAGGCAATGAAATTTTCAATAAAAAATGTCTAAAAACTTTTGCTGTAAAATCGATTGTTATGGGTCAAAAATGGTCTTGAATAGGCGCTTACAAGATAATATGAAATTTAAATTTTAACAAAAAGTATTTATAAAAGAATCTTTTTTTAGTTTTTACTTTTTTGAACTTAATTTAATTATTTCTTTCTTTTTTTACTTTTATATATCCTTTTAATAATTTGTTGACAATTTTATTTTATTATGTTAATTTTTTTTTAAGTTTGGAGAAGGTGATGATAATTCCATGCACTTTAACAGTTACATCAAATATTAAAAAATGGTTGGAATCTGCGGCTTCTTCTAGCGAAAGTGAAACTTGAAGTGTCTTCTTGTCTAGATCTACAGGGTAGCAGTTTGAAAACGAAAGAAGCTTATTATTTTAAAACACTTTATTTTTATTTCTTTTGAAGATTCCTAAATCATGTAAATTATGTTGTCATAAGTATTTATTTATATTTATTTATATAAAATTAAGTATTTTGTTAGAGTTAAATTTTTGTGGGTTCTTTATTTTTATTTTGTATTCTGTTTTATTTCTTATTTTTAGTATTATTTCTTCAATTTCATTTTTATTTTTAGTTTTTTAAAATTTTTTTTTTAAGTTTTTATTTTGTTTTAGTTTTTTAAAAATATAAGTATACCTATATACTTTTATTTTAAAATAAAAACCATTAACCAATTAACAGTGGAATTAATTCAAAAAAAAAATCATAACTATTATTAAAACGAATAAAAGTAATATTAATTTGACAGTAGCTACTTTTAAATTAACATTAGCATCAATTCAAAAAAACAAATCAATCTACTTTCAATTTAAATAACTAGTGTTGTTGATTTGATGTTGGACTAACATTAAAACGAATAAAAATAAGATTAATTTGAGAGTAACTGCTTTTGAAACTTGATATTATTTTCGAAAGCAGTTGCTCTCGAATTAACAGTAGTATTACTTCAAAATAAAAGTGGTGCTACTGTAAAATTGAAAGTTTTGATGTCTACGCTCTTTTTAAAAGCAAATAATGTTAATTTTAGTGCAATGCTTTCAGTTTTACTGCAATATTTTTTTGCGTGTATTAGGTGGAAACGCAATTCGGAAACTCTGAAACGCAATGAAATAGGTAAAAGTTTATTATGACAAAAATTATCCATATCAAATTACCTACAACTTTTGTTCTATAAAATTTTTTCTAAAATAAAAAAAAAATTTTGTATAAAATTTCTAAATTGCTTATAAATAAGCAAATTTTTTTGTATATGGGTACTTCTACAAAACTCGGGTAACTTAACAACTGATTTTGAATTGCATGTTTTTTATCTCAAATTATGTTCCCTCATAACTTTTTTGATGGACTATGGGTTGGTTATACTGTGTGTAAAAGGAACAGCGACTTTATAAAGTATTTTAGGAGAAATTGAAGTTTTTGTCAAATATGGTCCCAAGGGACTGACTAAACATAACAATTTTATCAAAAAAATTAAATATTTTATTAATAATTCAATTTTATTTATTTATTTATTAATAAATACGAGTAGGCCCAATATACAATATTTATAAACCTCATACAAAAACAAGCATACCCACACTATGCAAAGAATTTTAATCAACCGACGCTTAGCAGCTTCTCTCTTCTTTTGCAAAATTTCTGCTCCTGTTAATTTATTGCTTTTTTTAGGCTGTATATTGTGCTATAACAATCAATACTATATTGTAATAGAAGAATAAAATATATATATAAATATATATATAAAATAAATAAAGACGACAAGGGACTGACGACAAGGGACTGATGATTTTCTTGAAAAACTAACTACAACTTTTGATTAAAAATAAAATATTGTTCATCTTTACGTTAGACAATATTAAGTTACACAAAAAACATTGGAATAAACGATAATCTAAAAAAAATTCCAATAAATTACACCAAAATTACTCACCAAGGGACTGAGATGTTGACCGTCACAATACGCGTTCTTTACAGAATCATGCCAATACCAATGATTTAAAAAGGACTACTTGCAAATACAGACGTTTAGCGTTAACTTCAAGTGATATTGGTTTATATTAAACAGATCCTTAGGTTTTCAACTTTATCAATTACCACGAATTTTAAACTTTTATATGTGACAAGAGACTGATGCCCGATGTTGAGTACGCCACTTTAACTAGGAAGATATTGTTATTTATTTATTTACATTTAAGTTCTATTGATTTTTTATATTTCATACAGTATTCTAAAATATATTGAAAATAAAAATAACTGTTTTAACCAAATAGTTTGAAAAATATGATCATTCTAATGTCAAAATATGTAATGGTTACACGACAAGGGACTGACATTTTAGACAAGTAACGACGATTTTTCCTACGATTTTGCTCTGATAAGATTTAGTAATTTAGTTTTTCTATCCGAGGTAAATTGGGAGTTACTTTTAATATTCGGAAAGTTATGTGATGGCCACATTCGATTTTTTTATTACTTTTCAAGAGCTAATGTCTTGTAGTGATATGGGTTATATGGCAAAACAATAATATTAAATACTATTAAAAAATTGAAATATTGAATAAGTGATAAAGTGACAACTTTTACAAAAAAAAACATAACTAACAGATCATGATATATATAAAACCCGATTATCTCAGGTATACATACTTAAAATTAGCGAAAAGTGAGCTTGTCCATTCTACACCCCAGTGAGGCAAGTAAGGGTTAAGAAGGGACAATTTCTGTTCGATTTTTTGTAAAAAAAAAAGTTCTTAGTTATTCGTGTATTAATTTCCATTACAACTTCATTCTTTAAGCTACACCCTTTTTAAAGTTCTACTTTTCCATTAATAATAGTATATTGTTTTATTAGCAGCAAAAGTAGGATTCTTTGTGGCGAGACTGTATAGTTAACCATAAGTTTAATAATTACGGACTAGCTACAAATAGTAGGTACATTTTCTCCGAATAAAAAATATTTTAACATCATGTAGTTTTAGGCTTCTATACAACGTATAGCAAGAAGCCTTATGATCTGGCTCCGTGTCTGTCTGTCTGTCTGTCCGCATGATTCAAAAAAAATAATTAAAGTATGATTCAGAAAAAAAGATTAAGGCATTAAAAATTCTAATAAAATAAAGCCCGTTGATTCGTTGATCCATTGATACGCTACGGCTAATCATGTCTACGGCTAATTAGATGACCGAATAATCGACGCAAATGAATAACGAATATAACGTAATGAATTCAAAGTGAAAAAATAATTTTTTATACGTTATTATTTTTATTGGAAAGCTTTTGGGTATACAATATATAAACCGTTTGCTTACCCCCCTCTGTTACTCCCGTATTTTGCGTCAATGTATCATCTGATCAACGTATCGACGGATAATTATATAATATATTATATTATAATAAAATATAAAACGGCTTAAAATAAAATAAAGCCCAAATAATGTAATCTATCAAAAAAGTAGAAGTCTAAGAACTGTGGCAAAAGCGAGTTCCACCTTGTTTATTTTGTTTTCAAAAAATAACTTGCCGTTTACAAATCCGAAACTTACAGATTGATGCAGGTACCTATTTCTATTTAAAACTCTATTTTGCTACACTGTTGAAAATTGATGGAAAATTACAATGATTTTTATTACAAAATTTACCTTGAAAATTTATGTAAATAAATAATTACTGTAACAGTTCGTGTAAAATTAAAAAATTTGTGTAAAAATAATAGCACAATGTAAATTTACTGATTTAGATAATGTAAAATTAATTTCTGTTCTGTAAATTTACAAAAATGTTGTGAAATCACAATGATTTAACTAGTTACCATATGAGTATTACATATTACTTTGGTATATAAAATTGCATGTACATTTACATAAAAGTTTTTACACTGTATTATACGTATTAATAGATAAAAAAATCTTGATAAAATTTGTGATTTTTTTAATATGGATAAAAATTACAAAAATATGAACAAAATACAAAATAAGAAATTGGAAATTTATCAAAAATTATCTAGTTCAACGCGTTTTTAAAATTCGTAGGTATTCCCACTGGACTTTGTGCGACATTTCAAAAGATACGGCGGAGGTTTGAAGTTCATGCTAATATAAAGTTATCAGTAGGTATCAGAGTTTTAACAATACGTTTTTGTGACACCTGGCAAATTTTTAATAGTACATTATTTGAAGTCATAACATATGGATTATAGAGTTGGAGGTATGTAAAACTCACAAATAATATTTTGTTGAAAAATATATTATATATGTAGAAGAGTTTTATAAGAGAGTTTTTAAACTATAAAAAATATTTATTTGCATAATATGCTAAACCTCAATTTCGTTTTAACTTTACAAAAAATACTAATTACTACTTGAAGCAGTTTTTTTGCAGTCTATTTTCATACATCTATAATCTTTTTGATGTATTTTCCATAATTTCTAGTCTTTAATAAGATGTGACGCGCATTAATGGATAAACGAAATTTATTAAAGTAAAACAATTGTGAAAAGTTTTAACAAGCTTTTCAAGGTACTCTAAAGGTTTTATATAATTTTTTGTGATTAATTTGTGACAAAAATAAAATTATTTGTTTTTTTCGCTTTCGCTGTTGAACTTGATTTGTTCAGGTTGGATAGCAAAAGCACCTAACTTCTATCTAACAAGAAATTAGAGCGCTTAAGTCCTTGTTGCATGAAAACAAGCAAATTATCTAATAAAGTTTAAACTTAGCTAGCTAATTTTAAGAAAATTGCAGGAGGTACTGCTAGATCTTGAAGTACAACAAAATTACATAATTGAATTTTTTTCAATTACTAATACCAGAAGTATGAGGTAGTATCTACTTCTTAATATCTGCCAGTGTAAAAGTGAACTTCTCAGTGATATGTTTATCAATAAAATGTAATAATAATTATTGTAAAGCTCAATTTGTTCCAAATACATACTACTTTTTTTAAACTAATTTTTCAAGGGTATTTCTATTTGTTTAATTACTTTGCGGGCGATAAGTTTAACAAGTAGTGATGAGAAAATGATGTTGAAATAGTGTGTTTCATAAATATAAAAATTGTAGTAGTAACATTGACGATAACAAACTCTTGAAAATTTCTAATTATATTGATACATAATACAACTATAAAATACATAATATAATGTTTGCAAATACTTTTCCTTAGATTAGATAGTTAATGTTTTGTAATTTGAAACAATCTTCCTTTAAATACACAAATATCAGTTTTAATATTAGATGTAGAGTATTACCGATGTAGTATTTAAATACCAATGTAATCAATTTACTTTAAATGATTTTTTTTAATATTAAAATTTTTATTTATCTGATTTGGTACAATCAACATCTGCCCCACGTTGAGCGCCATATAAATTCTGTTGTATTTATTTAACTTTTTTTCTTAGATCAAACTGGAAATTATAATTTTAAATACCAACGTTTTAAATTTTATAACTTTTTACTTTACGATAAATGTTTACAGCTGAGTGACTTTAACGGTTCATCCAACTTTACTTTATTAGACTGAAGTTCAATACTAAAGGAATAGGTATTATAATGATTCATCGCACAATGATGCCGCAGTATTGGTGAAAACGTTTGCTAAATTTACAATGCTATTTGTGAAAATTTCGTGCATTTTAGTTCCAAAAATCATTTCTAATAATCATTAAAAAATTTTTAATTTCTTACAATATTATTTAAAATCGTATCTAGTCTCAGTGGCTGACAGTGACTTTAATTAAATGTCAAATATAGTTAATATAAGTCATAAATTAATTTATTTACTTAAATATAAGTTCTTACTTATTTGTATTTAATTATTTTTCAGTACCAATGACAGTTTTTATATTAATATCCTGCCTGGTGTTCAGCATTCAAGCTCAACATATTTTGGATACTGATCCAGTCATAGACGGGTAATATTTAAAAATGTTGAATTTTTGATTCAACGAATATTGACATTTTTAGGCACAATGACCTGCCATACAATATCTACAGTATATTGCAGAATAATCTCACCGATTTTCCATTTGAGCAAGATTTAAGAAATCATTCAAAATGGGGCCATGGCAATTGTAAATCTTGTTTCACCGATTTGCCAAGATTGGCAAAAGGAAAAGTGGGAGCTCAAGTAATTGAAGAATTTTCTGATATCAACAAGATCGCTTTTCAAATAAAGTTATTTGTTTTAGTTTTGGGTTGCATATGTAGCTTGCCAGGTGCAGTACAAAGATGCCGTCGAAAAAACTTTGGAGCAAATTGATGTTATTAAACGTTTAGCAAAAAGATACCCAAACAGACTTCAATTTGCTACGTCTTCCGATGGTAAGCAATGTTATTGGCATTTTTTATATTTATATAATTATTTGTATTTTGTAGATATTTTAGACTCTTTCAAAAATAAGAAAATTGCAAGTTTAATTGGAGTTGAAGGTGGACATTCAATAGATTCGAGATTGGGTGTACTAAGAATGTATTACGATCTTGGCGTCCGCTATATGACGTTAACGCATTCGTGTAATACACCTTGGTAATAATAAGTATAAACAGAAGGAACAAAAAAATAAAATTATTATAATAAAATATTATAGGGCCGATAATTCATACGTAGATGATTCAGGGCCAATTCACAATTTAACGGAATTTGGAAAGGTATCTAATTTATAATCCATACTACATTACAAAATTTTATTGCTACTTTGTCATTAGGTTGTGGTGAAAGAAATGAATAGATTAGGAATGCTGGTAGATCTGTCCCATGTTTCGTATAACGTGATGAACCAGGCAATTTATGTCAGCAGAGCTCCTGTAATTTTTTCCCATTCTTCCGCGTACTCCATATCGCCACACAATAGAAATGTACGGGATGATACACTTCTATTAGTAGTAAGTACAACTACCATAGTTTGCCATATATGTGTGGGTTTTCCAGCTGATTAGATTTAATAGAATAGAACAATATTTTATAATACTGCAATTCTTTCCATGAGTAAGACAATGACAACAATTCTGATGCTCATTTGTTATTATTTGATTCAAAATTACTTTAAAAAAAATGATTTTATCATAAAAAAGTAGATTATAAGTCACTTTTACCTTTCAATTTACAATCACAATTTCGCACTGGATCTGCTGAAAAGTTTGCATACAGTATACCTTATTATGGCAGACTATTTATAAAATTTTTGCAAAATTACTTAATATTGATAAATTTAGAAAAAAAATCGTGGAATTGTTATGGTCAACTTTTACCCTGGATTTATCAGCGCTGCTAATCCTGCAAATGCTTCCATTAAGACAGTAGCTGGTATGTTTTATAAACAATTTATATTTTATACATTTTATAGCAAAAATTTTGTGTATGGAAGTAAATATAATATTTTTTAGATCATATAAATCACATAGCTGATATAGCGGGACACGACTATGTAGGTATTGGAGCAGATTTTGATGGTGTCTCTAGGTAAGTTTGATTGATGGTAAGGCAATTTTTGATTATAAAAGAAACTTAGTACTCCAAAAGGTTTGGAAGACGTTTCTAAATATCCAGATTTATTTGATTTATTGAAAAATCAAAACTCTACCAAATGGACAAATGAAAATCTCAAAAAGTTATCTTCGAAGAACTTGTTGCGAGTTTTCAAAGAAGTTGAAATGGTAAACAAATAATTTTGTATATTTATGTTCTACATTTCCAATAACAAACTAATTATTTATTAGGTGCGAGACTCATTGGAACAAGAACAACCTTATCAACATTGGATTCCAATAGAAGATTTAAATGCAATTGACGACAAGGCGATTTGGCAATGTCGTACATTATTAAATAACACAAGTTTTGTAGGTATGAAAAGTTATGGAAATTCTCTTGTTTATTTTAAATATTTTACAACAATCGCTTTTATAGCGACCTTTATTGCAAATGTATTAAGATCTCTGTTGTAAAATGCTGTAAAAAAATATTTATTTAATAGTAAATAAAAATGCATGTTCCTATATCATAAAATATGTAGATAATTGTTTTATTAAGAGCCAGTTGTAACTCAGGTAAGAGTTAATCCAGAATCCACTAATTGTTGACCTAATCAGAGTATTGAAAATTTTATTTAAAAGTGAAACCTCGTTTTGCCCATTTAAATTGTTTTTTATATTACTAAAAGTACATCATTTACTTTAATATTTTTTATCACTCTAATTACTGTCTAATATAATCAATAAAAAATTCTACTCACTCAGTCAAAAACTTTATTTCACAAATTATTATTATCATTTTCAAATTATTTTTAAATTATTATTATCATTTGTTGGAAATTTTCATAAAAGCGTCCGTCCCCTTCGAAGAATCTGTCTAAAAGCAAAAATTGTTCAATTTCGTACCAACTTAAATTGTTGACGCGAATAGACGCACAAATTCAAATTTCTATAAAATATATGTACACAAAATCAATTATTTTTTTATTTAAATATATAAATCTTAACTTGTGAGAATAAATAAACATTAAAATTTCAATATAACAGTGGCTGGTATGTTTTATAAACAATTTATATTTTATTTATTTATAAAATTATTTACAAAATTAATTTTCACGAACAAATTCCAATATAAAATAAAACCAAACTTTCAAAATAGTCACATAACAAATTTCAAAAACAAAATCTATTCATAATAAAATTTTAAATCAAAATAGCTAACAATGAACTTTAATTTCAAAAACTCAAAATTCAAATAACGGATTTTAGAACACGACACTATATTGTGTACCTGTATTTGAGCAGGTTATTTAAACAAATTTTCTTTCAAAATTCTTTTAAAAAAATACATTATTGTAAAGTGGAACATTTCGTTAATTCTTATAACTTGCTTTTCCACATTTGATTTGCCGGTCAGCTTATCAAGTCGAAAGCTCAACCTCTCAGCAGTGGATTCAATTTTTATTACAATCAAATTTATACGACGATTTAATTTATTCTAAATAAACTTTCCAAAATTACCATAATCCATAAACTTTATTCCAAATTGAAATTTCAAATTAAACTTTTAAACAAATTTTTAATTCAAAATGCAAGGATAACCGCAAGTGTTCGCTATCAAGCCAGATTCCAATTACAATTATTCAATTTCATCCAAATCAATTAAAAAGGTATCCAATTTTCTAATCTTAATTTTGTCATTAATTAATTAATCAATGGATCCTATTTTATTTTAATTTTCAAAATCCAAATTCTATCAAAATTGACTCTAATATCATCCAAATTTCGGACAACTTCCAAATATAGATAGAATAATGCTGAAAAGACCATTTCTCTTTTCCTCCACAATGTACATATCTGTAATATTACATCCACAAGATCCGTGATTGTTTACAGCTAATATTTGCTGAAAAAGATGATCTAGATCTACAAAACGCCTTCCTTCTGGATGAAACCCTATTTCTTGACTTGGACCGCAACTATCATTCACAACTTCAAGTTCTATATCATCACTGTAGTTACCATGTTCGCTGTCAAATTGTCTTGATGTGTCAGGTTCATTTTCTGCAGTTTTACAATAATCATGGTCCCTATAAAAGATTAATGTTGAATGTGATGCTGAAAATTAATTAAATTACACTTACATGTTAACAATATCTCTTGATGTATCTGCTACATTTTCTGTTTCAACTTCAATAAGTGGTAATACATCATCCGCTGTACTCCAATTATCAATCGGAACATTGCAATCATCATTTGATGCAATTTCTTCAGGATTCTTTTTAAATCTAAAATTATATCAAAACATATGCATGTCAATTTTAAATTCATGAAAAATATTTGTGAAATAAATGTTGAAAATAATTTAAAAATTTACTTACCGTCGCAACTGTGCCAAACGTCGATTACGAGGTCTGGTGGATATTGCTTTAGATTTTCTTCCCATTATGAATTGCACACAAATAACACAAAAATCCTATTTAATACTTCGATTTATTTTCTCTGTCAATTTTGCTAGAAGGTCATAGGTCATACATAGCAATTTGGAATACCGGGCTGGGCCCATACTTCCTTCAAAAATGGCTGGTGTTAGAGTCACCGGTTTAGCATCGGGTTGAGGGATTTGCACACAACCGTCCGCTGGGTTACTGCCGACTTTAGATGCGATTAGCGCCGCATCAAGACTGTCGGTCAGTATCACTTGAAGTTGATGAGGTTCGTGACCCTCATCTAGAAAGTCGCTTTTTGTAGCGGGTATAGCGGGCGAGTGAAGCCTGAAAAGAAATGGCGGGCTTCACTGGCGAGAGAGTTTGCCTGAAGAGTTGATTTTGAATAAGATGCGGCTGGAGTCGGGGGGGGTGCCAGATTTGGAGCCGATTAGAGCCGTCTCCAAGCTTCTGGCCCCCCCTAGCTCGGTCCAGCGGGTGCAAGTTACAAGTCGTTCTTGAGGCTGGCGAATCGTGGAAGGAATGGCAAAGTCCACCCTTAATCGTGGAGAATCAGTCGCATCGAGAAAGGACAACCAAGCGAGCGCGTCGTCGACGGCGCTCCGCCTTTGCGCTCCACTCGTAAGTGGAATACTTGGGCACGAAACCAAATTGACGGGTACGCAAAGGAGACGTGTTTCCACGATTGGTCTACGGCTGTACTCGATTTGATGAGGGTATTTTGTGACTCTCATCTTGGTTGAGTACAGGCGATGTTTGCTAGAAGGTTATGTTTACATTTTATATATAATGTAGTATTATAGTATATGTAAGGATTACCAACCGCAAAAACATTTTTTTAAAGATAATAGTTACGGAATGAACCACCAGATAGAAGCATTATCCAATATTAAATTACGAATTATTTAGATTCGTAATTACGGCGTAATTTCGCATCAAACAAAAAAAGTACCTTCATAAAGTCATATTAAAATTAACTAATCTAGCTGGGAAAGTCACTCTGTATTTAAAAAAATTAAAGAAAAGCCATCTTTTTAAATTTTTTTAATTTTTTCATTTTCTTCAGGACTTTACCAGATAGATTAATTAATTTAAAAATTATTTTATTAAAGAAATTTTTGTATTCGATGCGAAATAACGCCGTAATTCTACATGGAAAATTATTCAATATGGCGGACACGAAAGGGGGCTCTTAATACCGAGATACAAATTAAAGGTAAATTCTTAAATAATTATTCAAATAATAAATTTTTTAAAATTTTTATACTTGGTGGAGGATCGAACCTGCGACTACGCTATGTAAATTCTAGCCAACTTTTTAATTTAATTTCTATATGTGGTCGAAGATCGCACCTGCAACTACCTACACGCTATGCAAATCTAGCATTATGTTCGCTACTCTATTCTAGCCAACTCAAAATTGTTAGTGAATAAAGACACAAAATTCAAAATTTCATAACATTTACAAGAAATTATTTGCAATACAAATTCAAATACAAAACAATCAAACCGCATATCTACACAATAAATTCACAATCATTAAAATTACGTTCAAATCTCAAAATTTATTTTACATAACAAATCAAAATCAAGATTTTGTAACACGACAATATAATATAAAAGGAAATGTTTGTTTATTTACTCAAAAATTTCTAATTTCATCAAACAAATTATATGCCAATCAAGTTGCACATCCTATCCGTCGAGATATTATAAGAGATCATCACATCAACAAATATAAAATACTTCCCTTTTGCCAATCGAGTTGCAGATCTACAGGGGTATAATATTACAGGTACAGCATAATCGTATTTGCTAATAAAATTAATATAATATAATATAATATAATATAATATAATAAATAAGTTCAAAATAAGTGTCGAGCTCACAAGTTTCCTTTAGAAATAAAAAAGTGTTTGCTGCGGAACCCCCAAAACCCTAAACTCTTATGGCAACGCCGCTAAGGTATTTAGATATTTTACTGACCTTGACTAGTTATTACTAAAAAATATAATAAAATAATGGTGTGATTTGACATTGCTTTTCTCATCATCCACATAACAGTATTTCCCGCTTCCTAGTCGATCAATGTTGACTGCTGGTTTTTATTTTAATATATCAAGATTTGATACGTCTTTTCCAATAGATACTATCAATTTATTCTATATATGTATATGTTTCATAATTGATATATAGACACTTATAATGTATTTGTTACTGAACATATTATTTTAAATTTATTTATTTTTTACTTTATCGAAAAATGATAAGAAATAACTTCAACTATCATTAAGTGTCATTATACAGCAATTAATATTTGGAATATATAATTTTAAAGTTGATTTGGAAGAATACATGCACTGTTTGAAAAAATGTCTGTATAATGAACAGGTAAGTATTTTATTTTTTTATTTTTAAAATAGTACTACACTACATTTACCTAAACAATCGTTTATAAGCTAGTTAGCTTAGAAGATTTTAAGAAAAATCTTCAGGCGATAAGAAAAATCAGTTTGTAATAAATTAATATGCGAAAAATATGAAAATATAAAAATGAAAAAAGCAATAAAATGATTATTGTAATTTTGATCAAAGAAATAGTAAGTACGTACAGCCTCGCTTATCCGGACACACTTTATTCTGGACACTCCAGTAATCCGGACACTCCGCCTCTTCGGACATTTTATATTTTTTACTTCTGCAATCCGGACGAATTTCTAGTTGCAATTTCAAATTAATTCATCTAAGACTAAACTGTGACATCGGGTCGGATCCAGCGCCAAAATTCAGAAGGCTCTAAAATTGTGCGTTTTTAATTTAATTTTCTATAAAGTAGTAAATTTTGAATAAAAAGAATATCTGAACGGATTTAATTCATATTTTCTTTGATTTAATTGGTAAAGTTAAATAAATAGGGGGTGGCCATTAATTACGTAAGGCAATTTTTTGACACCCTCTTCCCCTGGTGAGATGTCGTAAGATTTGTTTTTTTTTTAATTACGTGATATTTACCGAGTTGTTATCAACAAATGATAACACAGGTTTGCAAATCGAATTTTTTTTTCGAGCCCTGATACCATTACTCCTGATTCTTATATAAAGTAACCTCCTGAATCCGAATATGACCTCCGCTCTCCCCCATCATCCACCGCTATCGGGGGATGCCCCTCCTCATTTATTTTTTAATAATAATTATTTTAGTCTTTACATTTTTTCTGGTAAACTAGAAAGGTGAAAAGTTAATATTTGTAGCAAGAAAGTCGATTTGGGAGAAGATTTGTCTCCTGAAGTTGTAAAAAAAAATCTTTAAAGATGATCGAATTTTCTGTTTTTCCGCTTAATTTTTTCACTTATTTTTGCTGTTTATTTCGGTAAAACATAAAGCAATCACACAGAACATGTACATATATTTTAAGTTTATATATAAGTTTATATATTACAAGTTTTCAGTTTTGACACCCGGGGGTCTGGGGGGTGTGGAACACCCTCTAGTATACCTGTAAGTGTGTTAAAAAACACAAATAGCAAACAAATTTGGATTCCGGTTCTAAAGTTGAGATTCCACTGGGCATTACTGGATCTAAGTTACAAAAGACATTTAGAAAAATCTATATAAAGCTAGATTCTGGGAATAATTTTGTTTAGGTGTACTGGAGGGTGATCCACACCCCCCAGACCCCCCGGTTTCAAAAACTGAAAACTTGTGTATGTTTTCTTTCAAACTTTCAAAAACAAAATCCCTAACTTTTCCTAGTCTTCCCCTAGATCAGGGGTGTGCAACCTGCGGCTCGCAAGCCACATGCGGTTTTTTTTATGTCAAGTTCTCCAAGTACATGCACAAATATTACCTAATAATATTATTTTATTTTCAAAACCCATAGAAAATATTATTCCGCAAAAAAATACTTTAAACAGGATAAAAACAGAATAAAATACCATAATATTGAAATAAAAATGTTAGTGGCTCTTTAAAACCTGGGAAATTTTCTAAATTGTACCTTTTGGCTCTTCCGTCTCAAAAGGTTGCCGACACTGAACATTTTGCAAATCTTAGCTTTTAAAAATTGTAAATTTTTACTTGTCGAATTTTCCAAAAATTTTTCCTGCCTTCAAGTCATAATTTCCACGACTTTTCCTTAAAAATAAAAAATTCCTCGACTTCACCTGACCAAATTTGTGTAATTCTCAATTCCTTTATGAAATGCAAATGCAAATGAAAATCCTACTTAAACATTTGTCCTAATTTTTAATTTTTTGCCCCCCCCCTGGCCCCTTATAACAAACTACAACTCGCTGCTTAATCCATATTCGCTCTCAGGGGCGGTTCCAGAATTTTTTTTGGGAGGGCCAAAAGGATCAGACGGGCAAAAAGTGTTTTCAGATTTGGGATTGTCTCCTTGTCTATGTTTAAACGTCTGCTGTTTATTAAATATCTTTCATATTCCTTTCTTGTACTTCGAAACCATGCAATAATTGTGATAAATTTGTTTTTCAATTAACAGTAACAATAAATAAAATTGACAATTCATGCTTACGATACATTGTCAATTTGCCTAGTTGACACTGACTATTGTCAATTTATTTACAGAAAAAGAACCCAAAATAAAAATTTTAAGTAAATTTGTGGAATTTTAGTATGTATTTATGGTTAAATTAAAAAAATATAAGAATAATACAATACGTAGAAAATCAAAAATTCAAAATAGACAAAAATTAACATATAAACAGGTCTGGATTAAAAATATTTGAAATTATGAAAAATTCAAAATACGATATTACAATATAACGTTATTTCATGGTTATTTCCAATCCTCAGTTGTAAATAATCATTTAAATTTATTAAATAAGAAAACTATTCGAACTAATCAAAAGAAAAAACTATTTAAAGAGTATTGATTAACAAGCATAAAATTTGACTCACCATAACCCCAGAAATAACAAATCTGCACGTTGTCACATGTAGTAATGAACAATTTAAAATAATTTGAACTAAGAGATTCTTTTACCAAGCACTGCTTGTGTGAAATCTGAGAGCACTGCCCCCTTAATTTGATTTCTAAAAATTTTGAAAAAATTCAAAATTCAGAATTTTACCACGTTTTTAACCGTAAGGTGTAAAACTAGACACAAGCAGTGCTTGGTAAAAGAATCTCTTAGTTCAAATTATTTTAAATTGTTCATTACTACATGTGACAACGTGCAGATTTGATATTTTTGGGGTTATGGTGAGTCAAATTTTATACTTGTTAATCAATACTCTTTAAATAGTTTTTTCTTTTGATTAGTTCGAATAGTTTTCTTATTTAATAAATTTAAATGATTATTTACAACTGAGGATTGGAAATAACCATGAAATAACGTTATATTGTAATATCGTATTTTGAATTTTTCATAATTTCAAATATTTTTAATCCAGACCAGTTTATATGTTAATTTTTGTCTTTTTTGAATTTTTTGAATTTTTGATTTTCTACGTATTGTATTATTCTTATATTTTTTTAATTTAATTTATTTACAACCCGAGGTTAAGCCAGTTCTTCAATTATTATAAAATGATACTAAAAATTTTCTATCGGAAACTTAATTTATTCAACATTAATAGGAATTACGTTAAACCTTTCACGATTTAGGAAGCAAGATATTTCCGAAGATCTTGATTTGGTTCAATATCCCAGGTCAAATAGGAATTTTATGAAATAAATGAAACAAAAAAAAAATCATAATAAAAAGTATAGGCGTTTCTCCACTAGCCTATTTAGAATTGATTAATTTTAAGTTGCCAGCCTAAAAATATTAAGTGATTATGGGGGAGTGATGGATCAATGCGGCCTTCAGGCTGCACAACCTAGGCAATCAGATATCGTCAACTTTAATACAGATTTGTCAACTGCAATTCAGATTTGTTAACTGCTATTCAAAGATGGATAACTGTAAATTCAGCTTTGTTCAGAACACCCCCCAGACCTCCCCCCTCGGTTTCACAAACTGAAAACTTGTGTATATGTTCTATGATTGATCTTATCTACTTAATAAGAGACTATCACTTTTTGAGATTAAGTATGCATTTGTAGGTTTAGGAAATACGCACTGAGTAGTACCGAGTACCCCAGTATCCAACTGATTGTATAAAATTATTGCCAAAAATTTTTGCTAATCCGGAAAACTCGGTTATCCGAACAAACTCAAAACTATATCTGTCCGGAATAACGAGGCTGTACTGTACTTTAAATATTGGTTTATAGGTACGTTTATATGTAAGAATTTGCACAATATACTATATATAAGTACCTAGGTGAAATTATGTAGTGCAGACAATGTATAGAAACAGTTTATACAAGAAATTTTACTTAAGTCCAGATATTGATGATATACTTCTATTTATAATATACAGGGTGTCTTCGAATACACTTTACATAACTTACGTGGTAATACAAGACACTTTTCTAAGAACAATATTTAACAAAATTTTGTTTTGATATTATTTTTAAACTTCCACCTTCATATGACCATAGCTCCGAAAATATTTATTTTTCAGTAAAAATTGTTTAGTAATTTTTCAAAGAGCGTGAAATAATCTAAAAACTAGATTTAAACCTTTTATTGTCTTAAATCGACGGCTTTCGAGTTATGAATTAAAGTAACTAAAAAAAAATGTTGGAAATATCGATATAATTTTTTTTTTTTTGAATTTATATTTAAATTTAACCAAAATTTTAATTCTAAAATGAGAACGTTAAATTTATGAGATAAATCGACCACACGCCTTAATATCAATTTTTATTTTTTGATATCTTTTATTTATCTTTGATAAATTTTATCATTTAAAATCATTCATAGTTAATATTTTTGTAAATCAAAAGTTTTTCTTTTAATCTTTAATTATCCAAATGGATTGTCTAAAATAAATAAACCTTACTTAGTAACAATTCTCCAATTTTATTCAAAATTTATTTGAATAATTATTTTAATAATTACTCACTCAAAATAAATCACTATTTATTCTCAAAATACGAAAATCTCAACTAACTGCCCAACAAGAAAGGATATAATTTCTCTCGCTAGTTGGTGTAACGTCAACTAGTGAGCTGTAAAAGTATAAATTTAAAAATTTTTAAAATTAACTATAAAAATAAAATTTTTTACACAAAATATTAAATTTACAAAAATAAAAATCCGATTATTAAGTGGAAGATTTTGTTATTATTATTATTATAACTTATAAGTAACTATCTGTTTTTCAGAAATATGGAGAAAGCTTCGATTGAAATTTATAGCAAAACCAATAATGTTTGGAACACTATCGAAGATATCGCTCTGAATAATGATCAACAACGACCATTCTATATTTGCAACATCAACGATATTATTCACAAATACAAAGTTTGGGAAGAACTTTTTCCGCGAATTAAACCATTTTATGGTAAAAACATATAAATTTTTTAATAAACTAACAGCTGTATTCATAAAAATTTAAAATCGACTTACAGAACTCTTTAAACCTATTTTAACAAAAACGTCAAAAAACACTATTCATAAACGCATTTTAGCTTAACAAACCTTCTGTAACAGTATTGTAAACTTGTTTTAGACATTTCACAACAGCTTTATAAAGCCATTTTAAGGCATGTGTCAAAAAACTCTATTCATAAACGCATTTTAACCTAACAAACCTTCTATAACAGTATTGTAACTTGGCAATATTTAAATTAGGGTGGAGCCTTCTTTAAACCACCTTTAAACCAATTTTAAGGAAATTTTTTACTTAAAATACAGTTTACACTGTATGTAAACCATACTTTATGCTTTTTATTGTTGTGTGAATTGACGCATACTATTCGGTTGTCTTTGTCATACTTCCGAATAAGTCATAATAGAAAAGAGAGCGAACACGCCAATGTAAACTGTGTAAACGTACGTCGATTATGCATCGTAGTGCCAACTGTCAGCTGTCAAATTGATTGTTTTTATAATTACAACACAATTAAACAACTTTTAGGTTAGGGTTTAGTTCATTTATATACGTAGTAGTTCATATATTTCGAAGATACCAACTCAACTACACCAAATTTACTTGAATCGGTATTGTAACACCATTTTAGTTACGGAAGGTTTATCGACTGTTTATGAATGAACAAAAGTTAAAATGCATGTAAGCTTTAAAACACGTTTTAACTAAAATAGGTTTAAAGAGTGTTTTAAAACATTTTTTTGAATAGCACCGTATGTAAATTCATGTTATGTTCAAATTCATACATGTTATTCATGTTATAAATAATATGATTGATGACCGCCAATTTTATTTATTGAACTTAAATTTAAGTTTTGAAACGACTCAAAATTATTTATTTATTGAAATTAAAATTTTTACACTAAACCATGGACTTAGAAGTCCATGCACTAAATCTACTTCTAATTGCTACAAGATTAACCTTAAGACTGCTACTAGACTACTACTTTATGCATAAACTACAATTTTTATATAATATTTCCAAAAAGTTGCATTCAGCAATTCACACGTTACATTCAAATAACATCTTTCCGGTGAATGCACTTGGTATGCATCGTAGTGTCAACTGTCAGCTGTCAAATTGATTGTTTTTATAATTACAACACAATTAAACAACTTTTAGGTTATAGTTTAGTTCATTTACTACAAAGTAGTTCATATATTTCGAAGATACCAACTCAACTACTCCAAATTCGCTTGAATCCGTATTGTAACGAAATTATAGTTACCGAAGGTTTATCAACCGTTTATGAATGAACGAAAGTTAAACAGCTCTGTAAACCTTAAAACACGTTTTAACTAAAATAGGTTTAAAGAGTGTTTTACAATATTTTTATGAATACAGCTGTTAATGTTTTACAAAGATGCCTTATTTGTGCAATAGAGCAATATAATATTACAAGACTTGTAATGTGTACTTACATCAGGCCCATGCGCAAGAGAGGGGTTTTGGAAGTTCAATCCCCCCCCCCCCACCCATTACATATTTTTTTACCTATTAACCTAAATAAACACTTTTTATATATTTAAAAAATTTATATAAACATAATAGGTACTATTTACTAATAATTCAACATTATTATATCTAAACTATTTTAGCTATTAAATGTAATAACAATCCAGTGGTACTAAAAGTTCTAGCAGCTCTTGGACTAGGATTTGATTGTGCAACAAAATCTGAAATTAAACAGGTATTATCGCTAGGTGTAAATCCAAAACGTATTATTTTTGCCAATCCCACAAAACTTCCAAATCATATCTCGTACGCTTCGGAAGTTCAAGTTAAAATGATGACATTTGATAGTGAAATGGAACTTTATAAAATGAAAGAGCAACATGAAAATCCAAAGTAATTAATCAGTCGACGTAACATGAGTTGTATGTGTATATATTAAAGCAGCTTTCATTTTCAGATCAATAATTCGTATTCGACATGACGATCAAAACGCTAAAACAATTCTTGGATTAAAATTTGGTTGCAATCCTTATACACAAGCATTGCAGCTGTTACAAAAAGCCAAAGAAATTGGAATTGATGTAATAGGAGTTAGTTTTCATGTCGGATCTGGTTCGCAAAATCCTTCAGTGTTTGATGGTGCTATATCCGATGCCCGTTATATCTTTGATATAGCAAAAAGTCTTGGTTTTAATTTCAAGTTGCTCGATATTGGTGGTGGATTTCCCGGTATATTAAACGATATCATTAAGCAGGTAATGTTGTTGTTGTTCGGCATCAATAATATTATGCTAAATTTACTTTAGTATGCTGCAGTAATAAATTCAGCGCTAGAAAAATATTTTTCTGATGTATCAATCGAAATAATATCTGAGCCGGGAACATATTTTGTGCAATCCGCGTTTACTTTAGCTTGCAATATTCATTCTATTCGAGAGACTGTGGAAGAAGATTTGGTAACAAAAAAAATATTGAAATCTTATATGTATTACATTGATGATGGTGTTTATGGCAGTTTTAGTACTGTACTATCATGGGATCTTGTGGTGAATCCCATACCGTTAAAGGTATAAAAAACATAATACGTACATATTATTAGTTTGTCTATTATATCTTCAAATAAATTTATTTTTAGAAGTTCAATTCTGCAGAAAAATATAAAAGTAGTTTGTGGGGGCCGACTACCGATTCCATAGATAAATTAATAGAGAATATATTGCTACCTAAACTGGAATATAAAGATTGGCTTGTTTTTTTAAATATGGGGGCTTACACATGTAGTATTTTAACACCTTTCAACGGCTCTGATCATTCAGAAGTTTTCCATATCATCAGTAATGAAAATTGGTATGGTATAATTGCTGATATTTGCCTATAACTCTAGTGAATTAATAAAATCAAAAAACAAAATTTAAGTCTATTTGTGGGTTTTTTAGAGCGTTTTACCAAAATCCGATTTGACAGTTCGATTGGTCGAATCATACCAGTCGAATTCTCATAATTCTCATTTATTTATTTTGCAAAATCAGTACCTATTTGCATCAAATTAATCTGAGAGTATTTTAGCAAAAACGAATTTTGGAACGAAAGATCTACCCAGCCTGCATGATTTGAAATGGATTCAGTCAATTTCATATTCAAATATGTAGCATAAATAATTTTTTCTTTGTTATATGTATTATTATAATATGTACTTAATATTATGCATGATTATATTTATAGCTCGGATTTTATGCTTTTGCATGTTATTGAATATTAATATGCCAACAGATTCGTTATGAGATCTAGACAAATTAGGTAGAAACGAATCCGAAAATTTGCTTGTTAAAATGCATATTTTGCATATTTTCACCATTTGGTGCATATTTCAGCAAATAATTCATATTTGTGCATATTTGGGTGCATATTCTGCATATTAGTGTTTTTTGAAGAATTTTAATAGAGCAAATTAAAAATTATTATTAAATTTGCCAATTTGAGCAATTATTTTATTTAATTTTAAACAATTTAATTTTTATAATTTTTTAAATAAATAAAAAAAAATAATTTTTTAAATAAAAAATTAAATTGCTTAAAATTAAAGAAAACAATAATTATTGTTTAAATTAGCAAAATTTAATACAATTTTTAATTTTTTCTATTCAAATTCTTCAAAAATCACCAAATATGCACAAATATGCATTATTTACTCAAATATGCACCAAATGTTGAAAATATGAAAAATGTTGCAATTTTTTTATAATTTGTCCAGATTTATTATTAAAATTATTAAATTTTTTAAATCTGTTATTGAAAATTGGAAAAAAAATTTAAAAATTTGAAGATTTTAGATAGTTTTTAGTTTGCATATTATCAATGCATATTTTATCTATTTTTTCAATTTTAGTGCATATTTTAAGAACATTCGGTGCATATTAATTCTCATATTTTCAAGTACTTTAGTGCATATAAATCGGAGCTCTAGTTATGTTATTAGTATTATGTTTTAAATACTGAAAAACAATTTTAAACGATTTAAAATATTACAATTAACCTTAACAAAATTCTCAATGCTAATAAGTAATAATAATTAATTCTATCAGTAAATACGCTAAATACCTTTCGATGTAAAAGCATACTATGCATTTTTAAATTTTTAAAATAATGGTTTAAAAATCAAGTCAATATAATTAACGAAATTGATAATACATAGGTACATAGTAATTATGTATGTTTGATAAACAAGCATTCTTTTAAAAAATAAAAACGCTCATATCAGTCCAGTCGTTAGTAATAAAAGCCGACCGAGGCTATCGTTTTCAAGGGCTAAAGAAACATAATAATATGGTCTTTTAGTTTTTGGAACTCACCAACAAGTAACTATATTATATTTAAAATAGTCGAGAATAAAATCCTAAACTTCAAAAAATCATTAACACTTGACGGTTATAATTTTACCTGTGAAGTTAATCTCCTCAAACCGGAGAACTTCCGAATACTCCTTTACAGTTTGTAGAAATTAAAACTTTTTTATAGTTAAATTGACCATGGACTAATAATTTTCACAAATTGTAGTTAAATTGCAGTAAAATTAGTTCAACGAAAGTTATACATCTACAATGGGAATGGTACGATACGCCGCGCACGATTCGCCGCGACACGATTCGCCGCGCCACGATTCGCCGTCAGTTTTTTATTTTTATCCGTTCAGTAACCCCATCTATTGATAATCTTTAATAGATTTTTTACCCATAAAAATTAATTAAATAAATTAAATAAATTAATTTCTCAAAAGTTAGAAAAAACAACATTAGTTCTCTATATTTTCGTTTATTTTCAAATTTTCAATTTTATTTAAATTAAGCCCCAACATTTCGAAATTATAGACCAAACCACGAAAGTATTCCAATATATCCTGATTCTCAAAATCATTGACTAATGTCAAGATTCTTTGATCTGCAAGGATACACTTTTTATGCTTTTTTGCAGTATGGTTCCCAGCAACCAGGGGTGGGCAAAATACATGAAAATATGTATTTGAAATACAAAATACATTTGTTTTGGGTACCGTAGGCTGGGGTGACTTTATGCCCCACAGGGTGAAAATGTGCCGCAATGCTTTCTTGACTTTATAGGAATCTACGTCCTAAACCATATTGTTGTTTAAGTTTGCGTTATTTATTCCTGCCGTGATACTGCTTTCGCCATCTCTTGACGCTACGCCGAACCACACATTCAACACCAGCGTAAAACTGTAACCGATTTTGTATCGTGACGTTTGCAGCAGATTTGAGAATTGCCTGTAAAATTTGCCTTAGTGTGAAGTGTGTAGAGTTCGTTCAGAAGCTTAAGTCTCATACAATGCGCGAAACGGGCAAAATACATAAGAATAAATGTTAAATGAAAACATCAGCTTCGCGCGAAAATTTAAAAAATCTGACTTGAACATTATTTTCATTATAATTATAGAAAAGAAAAACTAATTATAGAAAAAATAAAATGATTACTATAGGAATGTAATTTATTGTAAAACTTTATTATTATAGTACAAGCAAATACTATTGTACAAGTAAAACAAATTATTTTTATTATAATAAAATAATAACGAACAAGAAAGTGAGTAATCGCACATTGAAGTAAATTTTATTAGCCGAGTAATTGATTTTTTTTATTTTTATCTTTACAAGATGGGCTCACATTCTAAATTGAACTCTTCATCATCTTCTTCATCTTCCGAAGACAGATAATCTGAACTGTCACTTTCATCTTCGTAATTTACTCTAATAATGAGTTCATCTACATCATCCATAATATATTCCTTTTCTATATATTCTTTTTCTGTGGCTTCTACATGGCGACAAATATTTTGCCAATCTTCTATTGTGACTTTATTAAATTCTTCTTCAGTCAATCTTCGGACATCGTCCATTTTAAATGTGGTATTTCGTGCGGCAACACGATTCTTTACCAACGCCCAAATTTTCTCAATAGGGTTCAATTCTGGGTGATATGGTGGTAACCGTAATACAACGTGGCCATGTTCGGCTAAAAGTTTATCGGCTACATAATTTTTATTACGTGGCTTGTGTAATTTAATTATATTATACAGATCCATTTTTGTATCTCTGATTTGCCATATTATATTTCTTTCTGATAACCATTGCTGCATAGCACCTTTTCTCCATGAAGACGTAGGGCATTTTAAAATACTAACGTTATGATACGAAGCGTTGTCAATAACCAAAACGCTATTTTTTTCTAGATTTGGAATTAATTTTTCATTTAACCATTTCAAATAATTTTTGTGATTCATGTCATCGTGATAATCTCCAGTTTTAAGGCCAGATTTAAATATTAATAAGGCCCTCGTAACAAAACCTCTTGCACCGCCAGCGTGAACAATAATTAATCGTTGTCCTTTAGACACTGGGGTCTTTAAACCGTTAGTACTTCCATCGTCCCAACATTTAGGAACGGTATGTGAACTATGGATGTAAGTTTCATCCGTATAAACAATATTTCTTCCTTCTTCTTTATATTTTATAAGGTTTCTTAAGAACATAACTCGTTTACCTCGAATATCACTTTTTTCAACAAGTATTTGCTTATTACATGGGGATTTTCTCCACCTAAAACCAATCCTATGTACTACAATTCGAAATGATGAAAGCGATCCAGAAAAGCCATGATCTTTTTTCATCGCTTCATACACAGTTTTCATTGTAGGTCGCCTTTTATGTATAGTCGCATAAGAATGAATTATACGCCTAATAACATCTTCTTCAAATTGGCTTGTTGTAGTTTTTGGGGATGGCATTTTAATAGTTTTCCTGGGAGTAGAAAACTTGGCTTGTTGAGGATTTTCAGCTCCTTCCTTCATTATTCTTATAACAGTTTTATAAGAAACTCCAGTTGCAGATGACACTTTTGCATACAAAATATTTCCTTTGCATTTTTCTTTATTCATAATATATTGAATGACATTATAAATTATTTGTCGTCCTTGACTATGAACTACTTTACGGTTATTCATATTAGTAATGAATTTTAACTGTAAAAAATATTGTTTGTTTAAAAAACGATGTTAAATTAATTTGTTTATGCATTACCTACCACAATAAAATAATAAACGTTTTCGTCAAATAGATGTAAAAAAAGATTTAGTGGTACACACAGCAGTTTAACCTAAAAATAAAATTTTCGTTTAAAAACGATTTTAAATTAAAATGTTGTTTGTACTAACCTCAGTATAATAAAAATACTCAAATTGCGTTAAAAAAGGCTGATTGTTATTTAAATTATCAAATAATGTTAATATCATTTAATAATCAAAAGCACGAAAATAGCGAATCTGTCAAAGCAAAACGTCAACAAAGAACGATATTTTCAGGACTGTATTTATTTTGTTAAAACGAATTTTATCATTTCTGCGCACTATTGTATGGGACATGACCTCCTGAATGATCTCTATATGATATCAAGATTTTCAGGTAAGTGATTTTCATTACGTACCTACTTGGCTTCAACATGGCATTGCGATTTGCTGTTGTTGTCATTAATTTATGAATAACGGAAAATTTTATGTTACGACGCAAAAACACGGGGGGAATTTGTGCCACCTGGTGGCACATAGTCACCCCGTGTTTCTGGATTTAAAATTTATAGATGCCTATTTAATTCAAGTTTTCGTCTTAATTACAGGATGCCACGTCAATATGTTCGAAAACCAGGAACGAGGCACTACCGTAATTATCTCCCAGAGACATTGGAGCGAATTTTTGATGAAATCCGAGCCAAGAGAATTTCTATTCGCGCGGCTGCTAATAAATACGGGATACACAGAAATGTTTTGGGTAACAAATTAAAAAATAAAGCTCCAAAAAATCCAGGAGGCCAGACTGTCTTCACTATGGATGAGGAATTAACAATCGTGGCACATCTCATTGCCCTATCAACCTATGGGTTCCCAGTTAATAAACAGGAGCTGCGGTTCATTGTTAAGAGTTATTTGGAAAAACAGGGTAGGGAAGTCGATAAATTCAAAAATAACTTGCCGGGAATCGAATGGGCAAATTCTTTTCTAAAAAGACATGCTAACCAAATCTCTAACCGTACAGCCAGAAATATAAGTCACGGTCGAGCCAGCGTTAATGAGGAAGTAGTGAATGAGTTTTTTGGTCATCTGGAAAAGGAAATTGAAGGCGTTCCTGAGGCCAACATATGGAATTATGACGAAACATGCCTTGTAGATGACCCAGGTTCATCCAAAGTAATCGTTAAGCGAGGCTGTAAATACCCAGAGAATATCAAGAATTCATCTAAATCGAACACGTCCATAATGATGTGTGGGAGTGCAGCTGGTAAATTAGCACCTGTTTATGTGGTATACAAAGCAGAAAAAATGTGGGAAAGCTGGACTGAAAATGGACCTGAAAGAGCTCGCTACAACCGTACGAAGTCTGGGTGGTTCGACTTTCAATGTTTTGAGGACTGGTTCATAAGTCTAATGCTGCCTATTCTGAAAAAGCAACCGGGGAAGAAAGTCTTAATAGGCGATAATCTAAGTTCCCACATAAACGCTACTGTAATTGATCTCTGTCAGGAGAATGATATTTCATTTATTGCTCTACCCCCAAATGCAACGCATCTCCTGCAACCCTTGGATGTTGCTTACTTTAGGCCAGTAAAGATAGCGTGGAGAAAAATCCTGAACGAGTGGAAAGAAAACGTTCGAAACAGTCGATGTGTTACAGTGCCCAAAGACGAGTTCCCTGGACTTTTAAAAAACCTAATGAATGCGTTGGAGAAAAATTCTTCTCAAAATCTCAAATCTGGATTTCGTAAATGTGGCATATCCCCTGCAAATCGCCATGAAGTGTTGCAAAGAATGCCCACATATAGCATCGAAACCTTACCGGAGGTGAAAAAATTAATTGGTGATAGTTTTATTGAAAACCTCAATTCGAAAAGACAGGCCATTACAGCTACAAGGACAAATAAAAAAAGAAAAAAGGTGAACGTTCCTCCTGGAAAAAGCATCTCGACCGCAGACATCAATCCACAAAGTAATGAAACTGAGGTGGATTTAGAGCAACCATCAACTTCGAAAGGCATTACATATGAACAACCCAAATCTCCTCCAGCAGGAGTTTCCAATAAAACATATGCAGAATCAGACAGTGACAGTGAAAGCGCAGGGCATGTTTCTTATGCAGAAAGTGACCAGAGTGTTCTGCTTTATGATGATTCTGATGCTGAGATGCCACCAAATATGACCCTAGATAACCATCTTCAGAGAGATGACATCTGTGCTGATGACTATGTAATTGTGGTGTATGACAACCAGCATTATCCAGGCCAAGTGAAAAAAGTTGGAAATGATGGAGCTTTAATTTCAGCGATGATTAAGTGTGGTGGGAATTGGAAGTGGCCCGCGAAGGAGGACTTGATCTGGTATCTGTATACAGATATTAAACAGAAAATTTCCAAACCCATTCAAATATCCAAGAGGGAAATTTTTAAAGTGCCTTATTTAATTTAATGTTACTATGTGATATAGTTTTTGAATCGCAATTTTCGTCATCACTTACTTTTTGTGATAGAATTATCAGACTTTATTTTTTATGAAACTTTAAGTTCTTAGTTGAATAAATGCTTTGGATTACCTTTTCTGTGTTTTTTTGCCCAAAAAACAAACTCGGAGGCATGCCCATGCTGAATAAAAAAGCTACACACTTTCATACTTGCATTACACGGAAGTGAGAATGTGCCAGCTGGCTTGTAGAACAAGATATCCACTGAAAACCGAGCCGGCACATAGTCACCCCGTAAGCGGAGGTGAATGTGTGCCATGGAAAAAAAATTTTTTCTTGAAAAGTTGTTAATGAAAAAATGTCTCTATACCACGAAACCCACCCCAAAACTACATCATGTTAGTTCTATCATCCAGTCAGCTATTAACTTTATTTGTTTTTTCATATTTGTGTAAAAACCCTAAAAAGTGGCACATTTTCCCCCCGGTCTACGGTATTTGAAATACAAAATACAAATATATTTTGTGCCGAGTATTTAAAATACAGAATACAGTATTTCAAATACAAAATATTGCATTTAAAATACAAAATACAAAATACATTTGTTTTTGGGTATTTGAAATACAAAATACAAATATATTGAAAATATGTGTTGAAATACAAAATACAAAATGTATTTCAAATACGTATTTCAAATACGTATTTCAAATACAAGTATTTCAAATACTTGTTCAAATACAAGTATTTCAAATACTGCCCAGCCCTGCCGGCAACTAGGTTTTCATAATACACGTGTCTGTTTTTTTGAACTTTTTTTAATTCGTTTATGAAACTCCAAATAGTCGGTCTTTCGATGCTCAACTGCGAAATTTAAACGGTAAATTTTAATCCTAACTTACAAAAACATGGAAGGTAAAGAGGTATAAAAGATAAAATTTGAACCATATTAATTGACCTGTGTATTCATGTAAATACAAAAGGTCAACAAATCGAATAATTTTCTTCTTGTTTAATTCCGAAGATTATTGATATGTGGCGCTAGAAACTCTCGGCGAATCGTGCCACGGCGAATCGTGCGCGGCGAATCGTGCGCGGCGAATCGTGCGCGGTGAGTTGTACCAAACCCTCTGCAATACATCACATTTAAAAAATTCTGTTTTTCTGAAGTTTTTTTGGAACTTAATTTTAATTTTCTAATTTTTTAGTTGCCTGTTGAAGAATGAAATAAATTTTAAAACTCAGAATTAAAACATGTTTAAGAATTATATTATATTGGACGTTGAAGTTAAATGATCGTTAACGAAGCATTAATTGTTACAGTAAAAAATTTCCCAACTGAAAAAATAAGGATTTTCGTATTTATGTTAGAAAGGTTTTCTCGTGTAAGCTGTTTCTGTAAATGTTACAATATTACACAATTAAATATATTTGCTTTTGTAGTTTGTATTTGATCTTATTTTATACTATCCTATTCCGCATAAGAATTTATTTTAAACTGGTAGATAAACTTCGATTCAAATATCTGTGCCGCTACGTCACGAAATTCTGATTAAGAAATGACATACTAAATATAATTTTTTCTACTAGTGTTTGAAAAAGTGTAACTTTTCGATATTCGTTTGAGTAAGGTAAAACGCACTAGTTCGTTTTACTTTTCCGCACATGCGCATTCAAGTTACAACAATTTTTGTATTTTATTTATTTATTTATTTTAAAGGTAGGTCGTCCAAGAAAACGATAGGTTTTGGTGATACTTGGTAGTACTTGAAGCTAAGAACAAGAAAGAATATGCTGCAAATCTTTTCGGTACTTTTCGAATTACTCTATATTTAATGCTTCTACTCACATTTATGTTGTTGCCCAAAAGCAGCTGTTGAAATGATTCCGTTGCGAAAAATCTTAATGTGAGTATAGAAGCTGCAGAATCTCTGAAAGAGATTTATTGTAAAAAGTTACTGGCTCCATGTTTTCTAGCTGGTTCTTTATATTAATTACGATTTCCTTGCAAAATCTTGTTTATAATCAATTGATACGTGGTTTAGGTAGTGTAACTCGATATTAACCATATCAATATTTTAGAAAACCAAAAAATGCACTAAACACTTTTATTATTTTTATTATTCATATTAAAAACAAAATCTTTTATTTTAAAAGTACACTTTTCTTTCTGTGAACAGATTTAATCATTGATTATACTAATTATTACTTAACTGTGATTTGTGCACCCAAATCTGACTTAATCAATGATTATCTTCTTAATCAATGATTAAATTCTTTAATTATCATGTGTAAAACCTGGCATAATTATCGTCTGTGCAACCCAAATAGTTATTTAACAACAGATTTAATCATTGATTATACTAATCTGCAACCCAAATCTGAGTTAATCAATCAACTTGCTAATCAATGATTAAATTCCTTAATTATTTTCTCTGAAACCGGGTAGATTTTATCAATCACTTTATAATTGACAATATGGGAAACTGGTATGAATCAAGCTGGAAATCACTAGTCAAATAAGTATTTTTAAAGTGCATTTTTATTTTTTATTTAATATATTAATTACAGACTGTCCTTGATAAAATCCGACCACTTTCTTTAAGATATTTTCAAAAACTTTAAGCCATTGTGTTCATAAAAAGTTGTTAAAAAGCATACTAATTTTGTTCTATTTCGTAGTTCAGTGCTTACGGACATGGAAAGCAAAAAAGTGAAACATCGCAAATTAATTATTTCCAAAGATTTAAAAAATCCGTAATTATCGCAGACAATTATTATCGAAATTATTAAATTTTTTTAAAACCACTTCAACATGTGTTAGCCAACATTCAAAAAGACCCAAGTACAGAAAAAATACGTGGATCGGGAGGAAAACGTGGTTCAGTTGATCGGAAATGAGAAAACAGGGTTTTCTATCAAATCTTTCATAACAATAATTTCGTTAAATATAGATATTTATTTAACAGAATGTCTTAAGAAACGGTTATTACTTATTACCATTCTACTATGGTTACTACCCTTTCAGAAGTTACACAATGCCTCACCTTTATTTTGGCCTCATTTGGCTACCTGCCACTACAGTAACAGGGGTATTGAATTTTATACACAGAATACAATAAAAATTTTACTGAAATATTGCAATTCACCGAACTACTCAGAATAGGCCCAATAGAAAAATATTGGGCTCAAATTTAAATTAGCCGAAAAATAACATATAAATAACAATAAAAAAACGAAAAATAACAGAAGACATCAATATGTTCAAAGAAATATTAAAAAAGCTCCAGATTCATTTAAAGTTAATGATGGAAAAAAACTCATGAATGGGTTAAATAGAAAAGTGCCAAAATTCTCTGCCCCGTCATAAAAATTTTTGAACATATTTTTTTTTATGTAGAAGTATGTTATAAATATGCAATAAATATATTATTTAAAATAGTTATTTATGTATCAAGGGCATTATGACAATGTTTATGTCGAGGGCAACCAATTAAAATGGTCGAGGGCCGCTAGCATAAACATCGAGTAATGCCCGTGTTGCATACAACATTTTATGCATTTGAATTTCAGAAAATTTATAAATTTTGAATTTAAATTTGCTAAATTTCCTAGTTTGCCGTGACTTGTGTATATAATTGTGATGAGAGGGCATAATAAGCGGACATTATGATTTATACGCCCTAGGGTATTATAGCATACTTAATATATTTCGTTGTCAAGGTATAAAAAACAAATAATGATTAATGCCCTTATTCACAAACGTCCGTAAAATATTTAACGAGCCGTTTAATTTTGCAAACCAATGAAAATGATTTCGTAGTCTAAGCAAATAAATTCCATTGGTTTGTTTTTATAATGTACAATATTAGTAACGTACGTCTTTTATTAGTTTCGGTTAGCTAGACATACAAATATTTTTGCACTCATTTAAATGAAGATGAAAGACGTCCAAAATTATATTCAGTATGTCATTTCTTAATCAGAATTTCGTGATGTATGTTTTTATGCCTAAATGCAGTTGTGTCTCAAAACGTCTCCGTCTAATGGCTCGTACACACACAGTGGATTTTGGCCAGTAATTAGTAGTAAGTAGTAAGTAATTTAGTCGATTGACCTACTTACCCGTGTGTGAACAGTAAAAAATTAGTCGAGTAGGTAAGTAGTTAAGTATAGTAGTTTAGTAAAATGAATTAGTACGTAGTAGACACGACAAGTGATCGTGGTAAGTAGTAAACTTACCCGTTGTGTGAACAATAAAATTTAGGCGAGTAGTCTAGTAATTAGTAAAATACATTAGTAAAACCATTTAGCCGAGCGAATAGAAAATGTTCTATTTTTTTGGCGAGTAGCGTTCGCTTATCAAAATCGGTATATAAATACATGAGATAAATATTTTGCTTTTCTCGGGAAAAATTATAATGCTTATGTACCTACCCAGATTTGAAATTAAATTTTCTTGTATATCATAAAAATATAGTTTCCAATAAAAAAACAAAATATTGATGTAATTTTATTATGGTACTGAATATTCTTCCACCTACAAAACATTTCACACTTCAAGAACTGTCAGAAACAATTTAGGGGTACTTGAATAAAATGGGGTACTTGTACAAACAAAATATATGCAAAATTTGTAAAAATACGATCCCTGTGATCTCATCAACTATCTGAATTTTTTTTTTAATTTTTACTAAACTATACTTATCCAGTAATTAATTATTGAATGTCTAATTATATTATTGTAATATTACAAAAAAATTTTAATTGTTACCCATTAACAAATAATTAATTCTTGAAATTCTAATTATATTATTCTAATATTAAACACTATCTGGTCAAGCGGCCTATCTGCCGCGCTGACCTAGTGTTTGAATGATAGGGAACAAGGCTTATTTTTAACTGAGTTGGGCCCTAGGCTCTAGGAAATTTTCGGGTCCCTTTTATTTGAGTGTAACAAATAGCATCGAAGGCCTAATTTTTGGGTTATTTTATCAGTATTTGATAAATAATCATAAGAGTAGTAGGTACATAAATATTGTCGTGTTCCAAAATCCTTTTTTTTTAATTTTCATTTTTTTTAATTTTACTTTATTATTAACTGTTTTATTATGAATTAATATGAATTGATTTTGTTTTTGAATTTTATTGTGTGAGTGTTTTTAAAGTTGATTTTATTTTATATTTGAATTTGTTTGTAAAAATTTATTTGTAAATAATTTTGGGCAAATATTGTAAATATGAATTTCATTTTTAATCGTTTTGAGGCCGCAGAGTACGGACGTTTATCAGAGTTGATCTCCGGTAAAATTTTGATATTTTTGAAGTTCAAGTTTACGTAGAATTTTATGCTTATGGTGTATGTACTCCAGCGAGGTGTTTTTCCGTGGTCAATTTTCTAAATTAAACCGCTGGGGTCATAGCAATATATATCATAATATAATAATATACTCTATTATTATTATATTTAGGCCCAACCAGAGGGGGAGCGCTCGGGGATTTGTCCCCGGGGTCCGGGATCCTTCAAGGGCCCGGACGAATTAGTTACTAAATAATTCTTTGTTTTAGTTAGTTTTTGATAGGTATTTTAGATAATTTGTGCGTAATTTTTCGTAATAAAATTACGAAGTTTCATATTTTGCTTTTTTTAATTTTTTTGTTTACGAAATTGTTTAGAAGAGCAGGGAGCCCGCGAAGTCTTGCCACGGGGCCCGACGGGGCTCTCGACGGCCCTGATTATATTATAATACTTATAATAATTTTTATATACTTATAATACTTAAAAACAAGGATTTGTTTCAAACTGTACAACGTTGCACAATAAAAAAATTTTGATTGAATAATTAATTTTTTTATTCAAGTTTCAAATCTGTACTTTATAATGGACCACCTCGAGAATACTATAATAAATTGTTAGCTTATATTATAATAAAGGCTCAGTTTTTAAATTAAACATGACAATTCAAAAATTGACATTGAAGTAAAAAATTGCAAAAAAATATTGTGCATATTTCTCCGATCTCCATTCTTCCACATTTTATTGATAGGCGCAATAATGTCATCACATATACCTAGTCTCTTTGTTTCAGAAATATCTTTTGCCAAAAGTTTCAAAATATTTACTAAAGCACTATTAATTGACATCTGACGTTTATACTTATCCATTTCAAACTGTACTAAATACTAAACTACAATATCATTGTAGTAAGTAGTAAGTAATTAGTAGTAAGTAGGTCACTAACTACTTACTACTAATTACTGGCCAAAATCCACTGTGTGTATACGAGCCATAATAGAATTAATAATGCCGCGTAAACCGCATTTCACGCCAGTAGAGGTGCTGTAAACACCTGTCACCAATAATAATTTATCAAAGTTTCCCGTTTGTCAATTGTAAAGTATTTGATTTTATGCAGTTAGGTTTGGTTTTTATTGTTGTTTATAACCTGCAACACTTTGACAGTGCCATTTACATTGTTTCAAATTGTGGCGAAAAGGGAAACTATATTAAAATTTAAAAAAATCACTTATTTGACCAGCGATTCCCAGCTTGATTCATACCATTTTAAACAATGACGCACCGGCAAATTTATTTAGGTTGTACTTTACAATGATTTCATTGAATTACCTTACAGTCCAAATTGGATCAAGTTTGTGGCATGAATATACTTGTATTTGCGTCGTATTAGTCGATTGGTTCGGTCATCATGGGTTTTCGGGCTCGCGAAGTGTCTGCAGGTTATCTAGACTTGCAATCCTTAACGAAATTATTAGACACTCTCTTGTAACTGTAAACATTGAACCATGGGGATTTCACGAAATGATGGTAAGAAATCGGATGGAGAAACCTTAGTTCTGTGGCAGCAAAGAAAAGCTTTGATGTGAGACGCGACGTGCTTGAAGTCATTTAGGTATTTAGGTAAAAGATCATTATGATTTTTTAGGTCTTGCTGTACTACAGCAGCTGTAGACCCCTTTGGTCCTTAAAGTAGCAATGCAAAGGCTTTGATCGTTTGGATCGATCGTTTTCTAATCAATGTATCGAAGAATAGACGCGCAAAGAGTTTCTTAATTCAAAGAATCACTTTATGCATCTAAAGTGGAAATTTCGCTTCAGTGCTAAGGTCGATGCCTACAGAGATATTTATGGGTGAATTTTTCCATTTTACTGAAGGGTCATTCCATATCTAGTGATCCATCTCGTCGCTCGACTATTCCGAAAAATGTTGATTTTTTTGTGAAATCAGCCAACATGTTGGTAGTACTTACACAGGTATGCTCAGTTCGTTGTGCGCATTATCGTCACGTTGGATACACGTTGTGGTTGGAGGTTGGAACAAAATACGTAATTTAGACGTCAATTCAAAACTTAGATTTTATCGATGTATTTGACATAAATTAGTTAATAAATAAATAAAAGCACAGATAATATCAAAAATGCCAAATTATTGTGCGATAGCTACCTGTAATAGTTATTTACCTAAAAGTCATAAAAATGATACATTACTGACGAGGAGCAATGTTGAAATAAGAGGCACTCTGTGACGAGTATTTTAAAGCTCCGAGTAAAGTGAGACATTTTCCTGACAAGTATGGTGTTAAATTTTACCGAAAATCGTAAAAAATCAAAATTTTAAAACATTAATGCCCGGTTCACCAACCTTATTATTCGTCAAGGCATTTGATCAACGTCAAATGGTTTGACGTTCGTTAACTCATAAAAATCTGTTTCATAATTGGTTAAAACAGATTTGACGTTGATCAAATGCCTTGACAACCCTTGACGAAGGTTGGTGAACTGGGCATTATTGAACAACATTTTTAAAATGAGCAAAAATCAAGTTTGTCAATTTGTTGACTACATAGTTACCGTAGATAGTTACTGTCAAAACTATAATAATTAATAAGTAATAAAGAAAAGAACGACGTCTCTTTTATTTTGTTACAATTACTAATTATTACCGGACTAGTCATTAAAATTCAATTTCTCTGCGCGTATATAAGCAGGGAAGTGTTGTTTTGATGACGATTTTCGGTAAAAATAATAACCGAAATACGAAAGGTACCGATATCAAATATTTTAATTTTCCTAAAAGTGTTTGAATAAGCAGTAGATTGTTGCATGCGGATGAAGTAATAAAATAAATTTAAAAAATGGTATGTATGTTTAATGTATATAATATTATGTACCTTGATATAAATTACAAAACTATTTATTTATATAAACAAATTGACATTGCTTTTATTTTTCAGTAGGCATTTGCTCCATTCAGTTTGAAATCAGCTCTTACCAAATACCACTAATGCAACATTCAATTATACCCCAATAAAATGCCGTAATTTAAAACCTGACTCTGTGCCTAATTTAAACCTTCCTGGAGGAAGTCAAGTAAAAAATCAGAAAGAATAAAGATCACTTCGATTAGACAAAAATGAGACGACGCACCGAAGCAAATGAAATATTAAAAGAAACAAATTTTATTCAATCGAGATCATCAGACAATCAAAATATTACTATACTACAATCAGAAATTCAATTACCCCTAGAGATTAATACGGAGCAACAAGAGAAGCATATTGAACCTCAACCAATTGTTCTTCAATTCTTCGATGAAGTATATTTATGCAATAAAATTGAAATAAATTAAAAAAATTAACAAAGAGTAGGTAGGTCCCCATAAATCTTGTCAAACAGTAATGGCAAGGGAATAATTTGAAATTGGAAACAACCAGTATATTATCAATTTGATCAAATGATGACCAAAGAAATTCTGGAAAGAATAATTTCCGAATTGTATAAAGCAGAATTTACAGTAGTCGGAATTGTTAGTGATATGGGCATAGGCAATGTAAATTTATGGTCAAAATTAAATGTTGGTCATACCAAAAATAGCTGTTTTTGTCACCCAAGTGATAATTCGTTAAAAAATTTTGTATTTGCTGATGTGCCACATTTGTTAAAATTTACACGAAATCATATAATGGATCATGGATTTCACTTGGACAATGATGTAGTAAATAAAAATTATTTTGAAAGTTTACTGAACATTTCTACTACTGAATTGACATTTGCTCATAAATTAACTGAACATCGTCTTCAACTGAAAGGTGCCATGCGACAACGCTTTCGGCCAGCTGCAGAAGTATTTTCAAATTCAGTTGCAAAAGCTCTTGAGTATTGCGAAGAAAATGAACTTATGCCTAAAAATAGCAAATAACAATACTTCCTTGTTTTACAAATAAGTAAAAAACTGCTGCTCGAATTGTACAGTTATTTAATGACTGGTTTGATTTATTAAATTCTAGATCTAAATTTTCTGGTAATTGTTTGGGGAGAAGTGGATTTGGTGTTGATCTAGATGGTCAAAAAAAAATCCTTAATGAAATCTCAGAGGTTGTGAATTCCATGAGAGAGGGTAATCATAAGGGTTTAATTCAATTTCAAAAGGGTATTTTGCTCACTAATAGATCACTTTCGCAATTGTTTGACTATTTACAAGAGCAGTATAATGTAGAATACATATTAACTGAGAGATTGAATCAGAATGTATTGGAGAATTTTTTCGCATATATTAGAGGAATGGATGGTGCTAATGATCATTCGTCTCCACTTGATTTTAAGTACCGTTTGAAATGGTTTATTTTGGGGAAACATTCAACGGTTATTTTTACGGAAAACAGAAATACTGTTGAAAATAGCGAAACAGAGCCTTGTTACGTTTAGTGCAATGTGGCGAGATAGCCAATTTTTTGTGGGTCTGAAAGTTTTATTTATGGCGGCCAGCTGCAAGACAGCGTACCCTTTCCTGCAGGTTTGAACAGGCAAGACCCCCTGAACGCGATGGTTGAGTGGAAGGGAGCGCTCGAACCATGGCATTCTATTGCGAACTATCGCGGCAATAAGACGCCTTTTATATAGATCCGTGAGAGTTCAGGGCATAGGCCGTATGTTTATGTGCTGGTAGTTATCGTTAAGATTTTGGATTGTGTTTTCCGTTTTTGCGGACTGTAACTTCTGTAGTGCACTTTGTTAATTTTGGTCCATGTTTGGGTCAGCATCGGAACTTATCTTGCTGAGTTTTACTACCGCTTGCTACGCTCAAGCGTTGCCGTTACGGGCCATTTGTTGCTTTGTTGATTATTACCGCTGGCTACCGTTCAGATATACCGTTCGGGTCATTCGAGTTAGTTCGACTCTGGCTTCACCCACACCAACCGTGACATCGGAAAGCAGTTCCCCGGAGCGCATCGACGTTCACGTATACCGAGAGATACCGTCACTCCAGACATCTTCACCCACCGAAGTTCACCATCCGATAACAACAAATGTGAGTACTAACTTAAATAATTTTGTGAAGTGCTTCGAATTAAAAATTGATAAAGACGTTTCGCCAATTTCGTTACGAATACCATTGATACTGTGCCAGTACGAAGGCCGGTACATTTTGTCTAAAACTTATGTACGAGGATTGTTTGTTGTATTACTTATAATACTTATTTTATCGCTTAGTCCAAATAGTTTTAGCATATTATTCTTGATCCGTGGTCGACCCGTGATTTCTCTGAATTTATCTTTTTGCCGACAACATTGTAATGTGTTTAGGTACAACGTTTTAGTGTACACCTTTCATTATAAATTAAATACCGGTTATTATTTATGTCTTTGTTTTGTATAACCATCTTATTTTCAGTTGTAAGAAAACTCTGTAAGTGGGTTTGGTGTGTGAGGATTGCTGGAGGACGCCCTCGTTTCGGCTCTCATAGAGACTTTGCGGTTTATTTAATAAAGATACACGCCCTGAGTTCCGCTGAGCTATCGTCATCTATAAGGGCATTCCGCGTTTATTTAAATTTCAGAAAGTCGACAAAAACAAACGTATCAGCCTAAACCTTGAAATAAAGAAGAATAAGAAGAATAGCGAAACATGTTTGCTTCACATATTGGAAGAAACAAATAATAGTGTTCCATTAGCTGATTTAAACAATGACGATATTTATTTAACGCAAAAGATGCTCTCTAGCTTAACAAATATTAAGACATCAGAAAAGAAAATTTATGGACGAAAATATTTCCACGGATATTTCTGATTCATTTGGTGATCCATTTGTACTACTTTATTATTTAGATGAAGAAATAATAGATGAAGAAACTGAGCAACTGTTATCAAATTTTGAAGTAAACGAAAGGGTGAACAACGAATCGCTAATGTATATATAGCTGGCTACGTCGCCTACAAATTCAAACATAATTATAATAATCTTGGAATTGCGACTAGTCAACTAAATACCAACAAGATGTCTGAATGGCTAGATTTTATTTCAAGGGGATTCTTACAAAATCCTAGGGATACGTTATTTAGGTCAGCAATTAAGCTTAATTCTGAATTTCACAGTATGCATGGATATTCCTTATCTACCGAGGAAAACATTTTTCGGAAATTAGCTGAAAGAACTATTTCGAAATTGGGAACTAGTTCTATTTCATTTGAACTAATTCTTTGCTTAAGTAGAACACGCTCGTATATTAGATCACGAGACCTTAACCGGAAGATTAGTATTGAAAACTGCAAAAAAAATAGATAAAAAGATTTCCAAGTTTACTCATTAACATAATAATCCTATAAGTGGTTGAAACACGTAGTAATAATATTATTTCGAATTCGACCTTTCTCGCTCCAAGCTGACGTCAAATAGTGCGAGAAGGATAGAGCTAACATGCTCATGAGCATACTGGACCAATTTTTCAATTTTATTGTTTTTGGTTTCCGTGTGGGGTCATATTTGCTTTACAATGTTGGACATTTTTTGCAATTCTAAGAGTTTAAGTCAACTGAAATATTTCAACTCTCATTTGTCCTATTAAGATAAGGAAAACATAAAATGGATTGCAAAGAAACGGACTACTGTATTTCTCATAACATATTTTTACTTAAAATCAATTCTAAACGATTAAATTGCAGCATCAATTCTTATCTGCTTTTTTAACAAAATGCTAGCTTTGAAGGGAAGTTTTTGTATGAAGGGAAAATCTCAAAATTAGATATATTTTTTACAAAGAGATGAACACTAGTTGAATTTCCACACCAAATATCAACCCTGAATTTAATTCTCTTTTTTCTAAAAATTCTTCAAGTTAGGAAATTTAACAAATTTAAGCTTTTCGACGCTAAATATCGCTAGTCGAGCACCAGATAATCATCTAAAATTTCACTACAAGCAAAAATATACCAAAGACAAAATGTAAAAAATGCACTTTCCAGCGGCTAGGCTGGTTAGAACCATGGTTAATGGTTTTAATAAGAACAGACAAGAAACAACCTGATAAGAATTGAGATTGCAATTTAGACTTAATTATAAGTAAAAAAAATTATTATCATTTCTGCCGCAATACCTCCAATCATCAGTACACACATTGTGGTAACCCTGGCAAAGATTTCTCTGCCAAAACCCTATTTTCGTCACTAAAGCCCACAAAACATACGTCCAAAAAGTGTGATTGCCATTGACTCAAAAATGCCGAAGAAAATCGGGAAACAGGACTTTTTTCAACTTTTCGCAAAAATGATTAAGTTTTTTTCATGATGCTATCACGACCTTCGGGGACAATGTTCCTACATCTCAAATTTGGTACTTCAGTACTTCATGAGTTATTCAACTTATTTTCCTTATTTTCACCTTTCTACTGTAAACTCTACTACCGCACCAAATTTGGTCATGTTTAGTTGGATGTTTCAGAAATAAAGCGAGGGAAAAAATCTGACGACAGACCAACTATTAGATAAACAGATAAAAAATTTGTATTTTATTTTTTGCAGATCTTTACGTTTCTGAACACAGTGATCTCGAAAACGTAAAATAAAAATTAAAAATTCTGTTTGATCACCATAGTTCCAATTTTTCTTTGGTTGATTGAAGGCAATTAGGTATGTACTAATAAGTAATATTTTTTCTTTCGTTTTTTATTAAGTTCGTTTCTTTTTAAACAAAGACCGGGATTCCCAACCTTTTATATAAAAATATCATATATTTATGTCCCCATTATAATATTTTTCATTGTTATAATAAAAAACACATCATTTTTAGGACATTAATCTCTCAATAGCAAACATAATCTATCAAATAGATGTCCGCATACGTTGCGCCCAGCTTTGATCTCTTTACGCCCCCCTAAGGAGGCGCGCCCCACTGGTTAAGTAGTCCTGTCGTAGATCTTTAAAATTTCAAAAAATTTCTCAGATTATAATACAAATATAAAAATCAAGAACTAAAAAATTGAAAAAATGGTCAGTACTACATACTAGCAGGTTAATTAGGCCGATTTTACATAAAAAATTACTTTATTTTAGAATGGTCGAACACAAGATTTGACCAATTGATTTGGAATATATAGTTTGTTAATATAAATTGTTATTCTTGTTACTAAATTAAAAAATATAAGAAATAAGAAAAAATATTCAAACTAAGCAAATAAGAATCCATAAATTAATAAGGATTAAAGTATTAAAAATTGACGAAGATGATTTATCAATAATTCCACAAAAATATCAAATCTGAGCGATGTCACGTGTAGTAATGATCCTTTAAAAATAATTTAAACGGAGATATTCTTAAACTGGCACCGCCAGGGTGAAATCATGCGACACTGTCCCCTATGTTGATTACTAAATATTTTGAAAAAATTCAAATTTTCAACCGTAAGGCGTATAAACTAGAAAATGAAACCAAAATAAAATTGCAAGTAGATTTATGGTATGTATTTGTAAATAATTTTAAGTAAAAGTTAGGAAAATGACAATAGAAAGAAAATCAATTATTGAAAAATCATAAAAGACTTAATTATCACTTAACAACAACTCGGCCCTTTTCAAGGCCCCATAACATAAGTGTACAGAGATTTTTATTTAATTTAGACAAACGATCATTTTAGGGTGGATCCATGATTTGTTGTGTTTGCGTCAGCCAAAGCGGCCCGGAGGAAAAAATTAATTAAATTTAATTAATTCATTTTACGGTGGATCCGTGATTTGCTGTAGTTGCACCAGCCAAAACTGAAAAAGTGATAGAATATAGAATTTGTAGAATAGTAATTTCATCATTGTCCACCTTGTATTGGACATTAACGTCATTGCCCGGGCAATGATGTAAAAACCACATATACAATTTTAAATGTCAACATTGCCCAAAATGCATGGTCATTGACGTCATTGGCCGGTCAATGACGTTAATGCCCAACTAAGCTGGGCATTAAGGTTATTGTCCGGCCATTGACGTTAATGGCCGAATTGTCAACATTGACCGTAACATATATATTTTTTACAGCAAATTATTTATTCATATTTATTTTAAATGCTTTTAATCCTGACCTGTCAAGTGATAATTATGTCTTTTTTAATTTTTCAATAATTATGGTTTTTTTCGTATTGTATTTTTGTTAACTTGAACTTAAAAATTATTTTTTTAATTTTTGAAAGAACAAAGATGTATTATTCAAAACAATCGAAGAACATCAAAGAAAATAAATTCATAGAAAAATGTCTATTAGATACAGTGATAACGAAATTAAGGATAAAAAGATTTTACATAATGTACTTTCCTAATTTAGCAAGGCGCTACTGATAGCAAATGACCCACGAAGAGCAATACTATGACATTTCAAATTCACTACAAATCTAGTGGCCGATGACGTTTTAGCTATTTTCTATACATAAATTAGTAATTATAATTTCTCATTGATTAATTGGATAAATTATTATGGCTATAACATAAAAATTATCTCTTGATCTTAACATTAATTTGGTAATACTCAGAAAAGTTATTTAAAAAATTCACAAAGAAGTTCAACAATTTTCACTCTAGTTTACCTGTATTAATTCTTTTAAATATTTATGTCAAAGCCTGTATTACATAATATTTTTGTAATAATAATGTAACACTAAAAATTGTATATTTTACAGTATATATACTAGCCCTACACAGTTTATATGAAACTAAAATTTTTTTAAGTTTATTTCTATTAACCTATACTATATACTTATGTAGTATATAAAAATAGAAATAATTTCTATTTCACATTTAGCAATTATTTATTTAAATACGATTTTAAATTTTGAAAAAAACAATGTTATTTTTAAATAAAATACGCAATGAGTAGATATGTATTTATTATATCTCTAATTATTATAATTAGGTATATTTTAGCGTTTCTAGGTGGGACAGTTATTAAAGGTGAGAAGGTAAATTTTGTGGCTTTCACATTTCTTTGATAAATTATGCAGTTCAGAAAAATTTAAGATGGACTGTTTGCAAATGTACACTCTGGCATTGTTATTACATAAGCTGGCAATAAATTTAAAAAAATAAAGATTTATTTAATATGCTTATCAAAAATTTTCCAAAATTTATAGGCCATTACAATTTATTGAATAATTTATCGTTGAGATTTAAAAAAATAACAAATTGTTTAATTCAAATTATTATTAATACAGATTGTCCGGATTTTAATCTGAAAAACAATTAAAAATATTTGAAAAATTTAGTAATACTATCTTTAAGTTTCATAATAATATATTCAATGGCCAGTAGTATTATGATTCTTTTTGCAAAAGAATATTAGAAAATCAAAGAAAAACTTTTCTTAAACAATTAAAAACAAACCAAACAAACAATTGAGAACAGTCAAAAATAGTCAAAACAAAAAATAATAAAAAAAATAAAAGATCATTTATTTATTTTGCAAAATCAAACCAATTGGAAAAATTAAAAACAAACGAAAATAAACAAAAAGAAAATGTGATTTTACTTTTCTTAAAATAATTATTATAGTTTTTAAACAGTGCGGCTTTTACTGATGATGAAGTAGTTCATATTTTCACCATATTTTATATTACTTTTAGGGCATTAAAATCCAAATTTTGTTAAGATTACGTAAATGTCACATTTATTTATATATTCCTGATTTTAATAGTAATTTATAACAATATTTAAGAGTATGTAGTTAATTATATCCAACTAAAATTTATTATAAGTTAAAAAACTTAAATATGTATTAACAAGAAATATAATATATTACAGTATTACTATATGTATTACTTATACGAGTATTAATGTATTTAGTGCATTTAAGTTAGTCGTTATCGATACAACTAACTTAGAACTTGCAACAATAAATTTAAGTTTTCAAATAGTGTATAATATTCATTCAGTTTCAAATACTACACCAAGTTATCATACCATGGAAGAACCGATAAGAATTTATAGTGAAATCCTAAATGACTGGGAGTCCATAGAAGAAATTACCAAAAATAATAATCAACAGCAACCTTTTTACGTCTGCAATATTAACGATATAATAGAAAAATATAAACAATGGATTACACTTATGCCAAACATTAAACCTTTCTATGGTAAATTATTATCATTAAATATGGTTGGTAAGTACTTTAAAAGAACAATTTTTTTTAGCTGTAAAATGTAACAATCATCCTGCTTTACTGGAAACATTGGGAGCTCTTGGAGCGGGATTTGATTGTGCCTCAAAGGCAGAAATAAAACAAATATGTTCTCTTGGTGTGAATTCCGATAGAATAATATTTGCCAATCCTACAAAAATAACTGCGCACATCACTTATGCAAATAAAGTCAAAGTGAATATGATGACTTTTGACAATGAATTGGAACTGTATAAAATGAAGGATTTGCATTCCAGCCCAGAGTGAGTAGATTTATTAAAGTTTAATTTTTACCAATATAAGTAATATTGTATGATAGAGCAATAATTCGAATACGTTACGATGATGTCCATGCTGGAATAATTCTCGGATTAAAGTTTGGTTGCGATTTCAAACATGAAGCTCTTCGTTTACTAAAGATTGCTAAAAAAATTGGAGTAAATGTAATTGGAGTTTGCTTTCATGTTGGTTCTACTTGTAAGAACCCTACAGTATTTCATGGTGCAATAGCTGCTGCTCGTCGTATTTTCGATTTAGCCAATGAAGTGGGTTTCACATTTAAGATATTGGATATAGGAGGTGGATTTCCTGGAAAAATAGACGATTCTCTCGAAAAGGTATAACTTTTAACAAATTTTATAAACATCTCCACTTTACCTTACGTTTTAGTTTGCAGCTGTGATCAATTCGGCTGTAAAAACAAATTTTGCCAATAAATCTATTCAAATAGTATCAGAACCAGGTGCATACTTTGCCGAATCTGCATTTACATTGGCATGTAACGTACATTCTATAAGGGAAATTAAAATTCAGGATCCAAGAACTAAAAAATTGAATAAGACATACATGTATTATCTTAACGATGGCATTTTTACCAGCTTTAACGACGTTATAACAGGAAAAGTCGTTAGAATTCCAGTTCCACTTAAGGTAATTAAATTTTAAAGAAATCAAATAATAATTATTATAATTCAATATAGTAAGTATTACAATACATTTCTTTGGACGATTATGAGGTCCACCGATGGTCAATTAAGTCAAAGATCTGACGTTTTTGGGAGACTTTTTTAACAATTGAATGGAATACAATGAATTAGCACCGATAAAACTGACATGTTTTGGCCGGGTACCTTTCGGACCAGCTGTAGAACTTACGTGTTCATCCTAGCCAACTTAGCAAAAACGGATTAAAAATTGCCATTGGTGTTATTTACTACTTTTTTTTTCAATCCCCTGTTAAAACTTCGTTAAGACTAACCAACGATTAAATATAAGTCTTTTTACTATACCTGGTATATTTTATTTTATATTGTATTTTAATGTTAAAGTTTAGGTCCTGTCAGGTCCGTAACCAGGGAGGGGCATCAAAATGTTAAAATGTTAAAAATGTTAAACAAAAAGTAAATTTGAATTTAGAAAATCAAATAGGTAAATAGATATATTTTAAAGTGGGAAAAAAAATTTTCCCGCAAAAATTCCCGACATGAAAACCCCCGAAATTCTCTTTTTTTACAAAAATAAAAACCCCAAAAAAATCCTGGCTGCGGGTCTGGGTCCTGTAAATGTGTAAATTTTTATAATAATATTACTAACGAATATTAATTTACTAAGTTATTAATTTTTTTTTAGAAAAGGCTAAACTGTGAAAAATACATTAGCACAGTTTGGGGTCCAACTTTAGATTCATGTGACAAAATAATAGATGAAGTTTTACTACCAAAATTGGAATTTAACGAATGGGTTGTTTTTCAAAATATGGGTGCTTACACTTTAACATTTGCTTCAACCTTTAGTGGTTTTGAACATCCTGACGTATATTACATAATTAATAAGGATAATTGGTAATTTACTTCTTTATTATATTACTAGCATATTAAATATATAAATATATAGCATAAAAATATATCTAAACGGAAAAAAGGGATTTCTTAAATGAAGAATAAATATTTTCTTGAAATTATTTATTTCATTTAAAAATATAATTTCTTCGCGCAATAAAATATGCTTGTATTAAAATATCAGATTCCTTCCAGAAGGAATATTTTTTTAGTTGAAATATTTTTTTCTTACAAAAAGAAAATATTTTCGTCCGGCTATTGAAAACAGAGAATTTCTTAATTCAAATGGTACTTATTTGAACCAAGTAATTTTTTTTTCGTGTAGCATATTGAATACAAATGAAAATACATAGATAGTATTTATTCAGGAATTTCAAGTTCATATGACTTTGTTTGAATGTTTTTATTGTTTCTATTCGCTTATATTTAACTATTTATTTTAATTGCTGATTCCTTTCCGAATACCTTGTATTTTAATTATTTAATTTTTAATTTATTTCTTGAAGAATCTTCAAGTCTTTGTCCATTTTCCGTAACTTTTACACGATCCCTCCGTGGAATATTTTTTACAGAAAAAAAACTATCTTAGGACAAAGTAGGTTCAGTAATTTTGCTCTAATTTGCTTAATCTGGTCCCACGTTGGGCGACAAATGAACGGTATTATTTGAAATACCAAAAATTGTCGAATGGCTGATTCAGAAATAAATATAATTCTTAATAATTTTGGCCGGCTAACTTTAAAATTCAACTTTCCAAAAATTTCATTCAATAATGGAAATGTTAAATACAACAGATAACCATACCCATCTGTCTCGGTATCAAACTTTGATTCCTTGTTCCTTAAATTTTTAATTTTAAATATTACAAAATTTACCATTCAAATTATTTTCAATGTAAGATTTAAATCTTCCATTAAGAGTCAATATTTATTTTGTTATCTTGAAATTATTCTACCACTGCTTCTAATTTTAACCCTTCCAAATAAATCAATTTTATATCACAAATCACACTATAAAATTTTTATTTTAAATTAAACTACTTCTCATCAAAATTTAATCACTGTATCTCAAAAATTATTAAAATACAATCACAATTTAAGGGCTTGCAAATTAGTCCTTCCGATCGGTCGTACGTATTTTTGCAAAATGACTTGTTTAATTTGCTAGTTGGCGCAAAGTCAACTAGTTCGCGGCAAACCCAATTTTTACAAAATTAAAATAAAAAATTTTAATTTTCTTGACTAAACATGCACCCCCGATTGATAAATCGATTGATAAATAAATCTAAAAATTTTGGAAGCTTTGAGAGGTTACAGGAAAGTGTCGATACTCCTATTCTCAAACTCACTCGACTTGATTCACATATTATGCAAACGTGTCGCTTCTACAAACAATGAAATATTTACAATTTCTAAACCTAATGATTCAGATGCAACTCAAATCGAGTGAGCTCAAGAATCAAATCCAAGATCAGTGCGGCTTTTACGCAGCACAACATGAGCACAACATATGTCTGTCTTTTCTTACGTAAAGCTTCTCCAATTAGTTTATTTTAAATTACCAAGCTAAAACAATTGAGAATTTATGAGAGACTGATGGGGATCACTGCGGCCTTCAGGCCGAACAACTTGGGTAATCAAGTACGCACCATCTTACCTTCAAGTCATCATAATCATCAAATAGCTAATTCATCCATCGTCGGATATAAGCCTCTCTTAATTCATGCTATTTTTTTCTACACTCTTTTCTCTGCTGTTCTTATCCATTAATAACCCGCGTGTCGCTTTATTTTTCTGGTCCACCGATTGTCTTTTGTTCTGTCTATATGTCCCGCCCAGTTCCATCTTAACTGGCAGATCCTTTCTAATCTATTACGTAGGTTACCATAAATCTCCATCTAATTTCCGTGTGTATTATGTGGTCTCGAAGTGATATCCAGCATGCGCATGCGCCTCTCCATTGCTCTTTGAGCCATTTGCAATCATTCTAGTATGTTCTTATACAGTTTTATAAAAAAAATTATAATAATGTCGAATAAGACGAAATAATATTTTATCCAACACCTCTGTCTTATGAAGGCATAATAATGCCGATTTTACATATCTTATGGGGTCTATAACACACTAGTGGACTTATGAATTCATAATTACACACTAATGACTTATATGTAAATTATGAGTACACCTACTACTTAATAGTTTTCATAATTTAAATTTGATATTTTAAAACGTCAAATGTCAAAACTTTTAATTACATTTTAAACTATTATTACGAGATATTGGATAAAGCTTTGTATTACACACGTGTCTTAACAGCAAATAAGCCACTTGTATAATAAATAGCTATTATCCAACACCTCTGTCTTATGAAGGCATAATAATGCCGATTTTACATATCTTATGGGGTCTATAAAACACTAGTGACTTATGTAAATTATGAGTACACCTACTTTATACTAGTTTTCAGAATTTACATCTGACATTTTAAAACGTCAAATGTCAAAACTTTTAATTACATTTTAAACTATTATTACGAGATATTGGATAAAGCTATTTATTATACAAGTGTCTTATAAGGCAAATAAGACACTTGTATAATAAATAGCTATAATTTAATTTTATGTATTTTTACAAACTTTTTATTAAAAATAAAATTAAAAATAAGAATTTCAAGTGAATTCTGTGGTAATGTACTATAAAATTTTATAATATTTAACAAAAACTAAATAGGACATGTAGAATTTTAACCGTACAGTGAAAAATACATATATAAATAAAACGAATAATCTACAATTTAAGAAATAATTAAATAAAAAAAAAATTTTTTAAAAATTTTTGTAATGCGATAAGGTTCAATTTTACGATTATTTTTGGATCTTCGATCTACACAGAGAAAAAAACATTCCTCCCAATAATTTTGAAATAAATATTACATCAATTATAATTGATGTAACACGATTACGAATTACATCAATTATAATAAATTTTATATCAAATTAAGTAAAAATTTCTTCAAATTTAATAAAATTTACTTCAAAATTGGTGTGAGGCTAATTTGAACTTCAATTATAGTAAAAATTACTTCAAAACATCAAAAATTTTACTCTGTGTACACAGAGAAATAAAAATCTTCGCAATAATTTTGAAGTAAATATTACATCAATTATAGTAAATTTTATATCAAATTTAGTAAAATTTACTTCAAAATTGATGTGAGGCTGATTTGAACTTCATTTATAGCACGATACACTTATTACCGGTATGCTCAGTAAGAACTTAAAACTCGTTCGTTCTACGCAATTACGTCACGTTGGAGACACGTTGTGGTTGGCGGTTGGAACAAAAACGGTCAAGCGTCTCAGCCAATTAACGCTACGTAATTTAGACGTCAATTCAAAAAACGGTAATGTAAACACGAAACTCTAACCTCATTTCTAAACATCAACGGCTAGGATCGGTTTACGTCTGCGCAGTATAGATGTCGCTACCGTCTCGCAGCCAAGATCAGATCTGCCCCGAGACGCTCGTGTTGAAGCACGTAGTACATAATGTTTCGAATTTGACATTTCTGGCTCCAAACTGACGTCATATAGTGCGAGAAGGATAGAGCTACCTGCGCATGAGCATACCGGTAATAAGTGTATCGTGAAAATTACTTCAAAACACCAAAAAATTTTCTCTGTGTATATTTTCGATCTATAAAAAATAATAAGAAACAAAAAATGATTTTCAAAACAATTGAAAAAGTAAACATTAATAATATGGAATAGTTATTAACATGTAAAAATATTTTACTAAATACAATTATTGTTTTACATGTTAGAAAAATTTATGATGTTTTTAATTATTTTTTTTATTATTATAATTAATGTTTTTTTAAATAAAAATATGCAAATTAGTTGAATTAGTTTGCTACACATGGATCCAGGTTTTTCGAATTTCAGATTCTGATCATGCAAACCTGAAATTCTAAACACCTGGACCCATGTGCAGCAAATTAATTCAACTAATTTGCATATTTTTATCCTAAAAAACAGTAAGATTTTTCAATCATTAATTTTTTTAACATGTAAAACAATTTAGTACGAAAACGAAGTCAACATTATAATAAGCAAAACACGCAGTGTTTATCGCTCCGTCTTCAATTATAAATAAATTTAAAAAACTAAATTAAAAATTAAAAATAAAATTTTTAAATTAAATAAATAAAAATTAGAAACTGCAATATAATAAGGTAAATCAAATAATATGATATAAATTATATTTATTAATTTATAATCATAAAGGCGATGACCGTCGCTGAAAGCCTAAATATAATTTCTATTATATTATTTGATTTAACTTGTTATATTGATGTTTTTAATGTTTATTTTTTGTATCTTTTTTAAATATTCTCAGTCCTAACCTGTCAAAAGTGATATTTAAGTTTTTTTTTACTTTTTCGAATATTTTTTTAAATTTTAATTATAAATATATTGTATAAGTATATTTTTAAAGAAAAGCAAATGATAAATATTATTACTTTTTAGTGAACTTTTGAAGAAGACGTTATTATTCGAAAAGAAGGAAAATTTATAAAAGTACCTCGTCATAACTATATGATATGTATAACCTTAATTTAAAAATTAAAACATAAACATATTCATAATGATTATAAACAATAAATTATATTATGCTAATCTTAACAATTGTTCAAATATAACTATAAATATTAATATAACTTTGTTAATAAATATTATATGGATGATGATAATAAATAAATTAATTAAAATTAAATGATAAACAAAATAAAGTTGTTTTTATTTTTCTTTCGATAAAGGTGTAGGTACCCATGTTACGCCTATGCTTGCTTCAAAGTTCAATACGCACGCCCGTAGTATTGGATAAGTTCGGGATACTGTCACGTTGGGGCGTGTGTGTCAGCACATGTTCTTTTTGTCAAGTGCTTTGAAATAGTACGTGTGCGTAATGGCTATTTTCCAGTGCATCAAATTGACGAAAATTAACATCGATTGACTAGCACCTATATTGGCTTTTCACCAATTGTTACAACAAATTACCAAAATTCCGCCTAAAAGTTATTGCCGACCCAGAGGGTGGCTACCAAGGGTAAGCACCTTCATTTTTTTTATTATGAATGTCATTAATCGGTCTCTCGTGTTTTCAAGTAGTACATGTAATTTATTCATTTGTTATCGTATAATCTAGTAATATCTACACTTGTATTTATTTATTTTAAATAAAAAAAATTGATAAAATATATAAATTCAACTATGTTGATTTGGATCATTGCTGAACCACGTTAACATGTCACGATATTGCTGTGACGAGGAAATTTTATTGCACAATTTTACCCAAATTAGTTCGTCGTTCGTCATTTCTATTTATTTGTGTTTATGTAATTAATAAATAATATCAATACATTAATTATTCGTGTTTTAATTTTCATATCTATGCAATTTAATTTTGAAGAACTACCGGGTTTTTCCCAACGAAGTCCTTAAAAATTGATAACTTGAAACCAGGTTTTTGTTAGTATTAAATTTAATTGACCGTTTATAATTTTTAACTTCAATAAAGCAATGTGTTAATGTAATTAATTCGCATAGATACAATTTCTTTATATAATAAATGTCATTTCAATAACTTAACTTGACAAGTAAATGGAAAAGTACCAACGCAGAAGTGAAAAGCGAGCGAGCATTCGTCCTTTACCTAGACAAATCTTTTAGTCAAGTTTTTTTAAAAATTTTATTTTAAATAACTTTTTATGTTCGATTTTTTCACCTCCAAATAGAAACAATGGGATATCCGATTAGTTACCATATGGAAAATTCCGCAATACACGATTTTTACTTCTAAAATCAATAATTATCAAAATAGTATAAGTGACTATAAGGTATTGACATTATAAAAATCGCTTTTACAGCAAAACTGTTTAGACATTTTTTGTTACAAATATCATTGTCTACAATTTTGTATCTATACATTTTTCTATTTTGTCGCCCCGTTTTTGACTAACAGCAACTTAAACAAGACTGTAGAATAAAAACCATATTGTCACCTGTATCTCAAAATCGTTGCAACGAAATAGAAAAATGTATAAGTAGTTTTTGCTGCAAATTTTATTCCCTACATTTTTGTTTATATACATTTTTCTATTTTGAGACACCGTTTCTGAGATGATGATAATATTTTTTGTATTTTACAGTCTTGTTTAAGTCGCTGTCAGTCAAAAACGGGGCGACAAAATAGAAAAATGTATAGATACAAAATTGAAGACTCTGACATTTTTAACAAAAAATGTCTAAAAAGTTTTGCTGTAAAAGCGATTTTTGTATGTCAAAGAACGGTTTCAAAATGTGCAATTTACATTGATAACAAGAGTAGACTAATACTTTTTACAGTGACTGTACCTACTGCAGTTGTTAGCCAATTATTGACTTTTTGATTTTCTGTTGGGTTTGTGGATTTTACCTTTATCTGATCAGAATTTTTTAATATGAGTGAAGATGAGCAACAATTTTGTTACAAATGCTGTAAAATGACGTTTTTCAGTAACATCAACAATGAAAGTTTACTATTCAGCCTAAGATAATTCCTTAAAATCCAAAACAGTGGTTCTCAACTTTTTTCTTAACTCAGTTTATTTCAAGAAGCTTTCAAATTAATAACATTTACATACAAAGGATGACAGCCCAACATTTAACTTATCGATCCCTAGAAAAAATACAGGCTCTAACTTATATTATAAACATGAAAGATCATTCGCTGAAGTTCACGGCATAAAAATTATAGAAGGAAGTAATAATCTTAGATACTACCTACATTATTACAAAAAAATTTAATAATACATTGTTTGATAAATCTATATAACACATATCACATTAATGTTATATTTGAATTTAATAACTTTTACAAAGATTTTCAATAAAGCCTACTAATGGAATGGTGGGGTCTAGGACGCAAAGTGCGCCCCCAGGGTTTTATTTTGAGGTTTTAAAAATTCTTGTAGAATTTTAAAGATGACATTAAAATAATGAAGCGATTGAATGGTGGAAAAACCTAAAATTTTCATTAATTTCCGAAATAATCAATTTTAAAGTTTAGATTTTCCCATAGAAGTCAGTGAATAGTTCATTCTGTTGGTAGTACGTGTGTATTTTAATGGGCGGAGCTACTGGAAGTTCACTTCTAAAAAAAATGATTCCATCCTTCTAAATCTGTAACTTTTGAGTTCGGCCTCCCTCGGGGATGTTTTTAATTTTTTTGAGCTACTCAGATATCCCAGTTTCTGGATCTGTCAATTTTCAAGTTCAGTCATGTTTCAGGGATGTTCTTAATTTTTTGAGCTACTCAGAGATCTGAGTCAATTTTGAGTGCAATTTATGCCCAAAAATACGGGTAAATGTTTCAATGACTTGAAAAGCATGCAAACTTTGGATTTCTTATGCGTATAGCATAATACCTGTAGACGAATAAAACTAGCAAATATTATTTTTATTAAAAATTATTGTAAAAGCTTCCTTAAATTTTTTAATAATAAAAATAGTTATTATTGAAATAAATAAAATTAGAATTCATTTCAAAATTGGAAAGGGCAGTTTTTGACCTACTATTAATTGTACTATTTAATTACAAAATATCATGACATAGTAATTTAATACGTACCACTTCGAGGCTATTGTATTTTAATTTTATTTCCGAAAACACGTCATGATACAATTATTTTTGGCGCTAGTAAAATTCCACGAGATTGCTTCCATTGATAAAATTGGAGATGCGCCATTTGAACTGTATTGGTAATGTCAACTTGAAATTCTTCAGAGAAGAGCAAAAATGGATTTATTTTGTTTGCTTTTAGACACCCCGGAAATGCGTGGTTAGAAACGATTCATTTAATATTTATAGTCGGAAACCAAATATAATTATAGATTTTTGGGTGGAAATTGCCATTCATTTATGTTCTCACATTTTATGTCTTGGTAGCGCTCCAAATGTTGTTCGCTGTTCTACACTGATGTGATCTAAAGGCAAGACCTATCTGTAACCTAGGGCGAAGGCAACGGAATACCATTCAATTAATTATATTTTCTGATGAAAGAACTACATACAGTAGAAACTCCATCATTCGACATAAACGGGACCCATTTCCTGTCCAAACATAGAATTTGTCGAATAGGGAATTGAAATTAATATCTTTATATGATATAAACATAATCATGTTATTCTTAATTACGATAAGAATTTATTTCTACTATGCCTTACCCAGCAAACTTGAAGGTGTAATTTAAATATACAAATTTTGTAAAAAGAATTATTTTGCAAAAATTTTATTAGATAACTTGCATAGGTAATATAAACTTTAAAATAATTTTATATTTTACGAATAAATTTTATAAATTAAATGACAAAATTGTGATGATACGCATTACGAAAATAACATAACTATTATACAATTAGAATGTAAATATTTTATTTTTATATATTTCGAATAACATCTTTTTCAAATTTAAATTACCCTTTATTTTACGTTACATTGCTATTATCATGTAAGCACGGGTGTAAGCATTATAATGTAGGTAATCAATCTGTCTGCCTACGTGCTGAAATCCAGTCGTTGATTTGATAAGCTCACAACTTGTGCGTCATAAGCTCATAATTACATGTCCATTAGCATGAGAAATTCTCGGAATTGTCCAATATGGGAGTGTCGAATGATGGAGTTTCTACTGTATTATTAATTAAATACAAATAACTTTTCGCAATTTTAATCGCTTTCAGATTAACAATAGCTTAAAATTTGGCCTAGATGTGTGTTATCGCTGACGATACAATTTTCAGAAAATTTTTATCGTTTATAATTTAAATTATTGTTAAACATAAAACAATAATTACACAGCAATTTTATATCTATTATAATGTAGTAAGTTCAGATCTCGGACTCTGTTTAATTCTAATTTACTTGCTTTACATTTTGAAATGTCTGATAGTACTCTATGCGGACGGTCCAAAGCTGTATCAAATCTACTCTATGTATTATGTAAAGGATATATTGGCATCGCAGTTGATGTAATGCTATAAAAGCCTTGGGTTTAGTAACTCAAAGACAACGCCCGTCACGCTTATGCACATGGTATGTTCTAACTACAGATGTACGATGATGATTCATCTGGATTCACGGATTTATGTTAGAATGAAAGCTTCCATTAAGAATACACATCCATAAAAATGGTTATCATGAATTCCAAATATTGAAATCGTGCGGAAATAACAGCCTGTTCTCACGAAGACAAATAACCCAGATCCATCCCACGTCTAAATAACTGTTTCACCCTTTCTTTAAGCTCTACAGAGTGAGTTGAGGAGAGTATCCAACTCCCATGCCATCCCACGAAGTTGATAATATAATAAAAGAAATACTTGGACATCTGAAGATTAACAATTTGACGTCACCAAAAATCAACAGGTGACACGAGTATATAAACGATGGATAGGTGTTCGTCTATTCTATATCAATCGTAAACCAAGTTTTGAAATTATTACACCACATTCCGAACACATACAGATAGATGGAAAACGAAATTAAAATACCATGACTTTCACGACGGAAATACGACGAAATTGGAAATTGGTAGTCACCAAACTAATGACTAATGTAACATTTTGTTCTGTTTCGGCGTCTAATACTGGCATTCGATATACAGGGCTAAAGGAAACATTTCTGTATAAAGTAATGTTAAACAAAATTTCTTATATATCGGGCGCTGAATGAGTTAGCCAAACATAGAAAATTAACATATAAAAACTTATTAATGCAAATTCCTGCTTCCCTAATTATTTTAGAGAAAAAATGAAAGATACAAAAATTATTCAGATATATACCCTACCAATTATAAGAGCATTAGAGTACAGCTAGCTTTGAGGGTTTCCATTAATTACGTGACGCGTTTAGAAGAGGATTCGGCAAATATCACGTAATTTTTTTGTTTTAACTAGTCCTAAATAAAAATAATTAAGCAAATTATTTTTTTTAAATAAATCCCAACACAGATTAACGTATTTACACTACAAATACGCATTTTAAAAAATCTCACGTGAGATTATGAGAGGGGGGGGTCTAAAAATCGCCAAAATTGCCTCACGTAATTACTTAAAAAGTAAAAAAATGCTTTTGAAATTGTTAAAATTTTCAATTTTCAATTTAATTTCTATTTTCAAAAATAATTACCTTGGAAACTTACATGGCCACTCTGATAAAAGAAATTAGATGAAATTTAATCTAATGCTCTTATCATTCGTAGTTATATTTCTGCATTATTTTTGTCTTTCATTTTTGCTCTAATTTCATAAAAAAGTTTTTACATATTAATTTTCTATATTCGGCTAACTCATTCAGCACCCTGTATTTTTGCCAATAACCTTATTTATCCAATAAGAACACTGATTTTAGATTCTCATTGATGAGTAAAACGCCTATAACCAATAATTTAGCTCTGCTATTTATGTAAGTAAATACTTACCCCACCCCTCTTCCTGGAAATAGTGAATATTGGAAAGTTTTATACCCCCGGAAATTAAAAATTTTAAAAATGTATCCAAAATAAATGTGAACACGCTCTCGAAAACAAAAATGTGATATACGGAGGATATACCATACATAGGTGCTCACCGAAAGGGTCGAGTGTTTACTCTTCGGTGTTAATTTTTCTATAATTGAGCCTAATAATTAGCCTAATTAAGCCTACTATTAGAAATAAATAATAGTGTTGTCAAGTTGCTCAGATATTATCCTTTCCCCCCCCCCCCACAGCATTAACAACCCCCCAATAGTTTTTAATATTTATATTACACCTTGTAATTTAATAAACAATTTTATTAAATAGATGGTGCATTCTGAAACAAACTCAAATTTTTCAAAAAAGTTGAAAATTCTATAAATATTGTCAAGTTTTCTATAAAAAAAAAACGAGATTTAATTGGACTATTCTATGATTTGTCTTATTTTAGAAAAAAAAAATGAATTTCCTCTGCGAGATTTAAAGTTAACGGATGATTTCTATTGGTTTGTTAGGAGACGTCCATTAATTGCGTGAGGCGTTTAGAGGGGGAGGGGGTCGAGCCGAACCTCACCAAATCTCACGCTGGGGCGAGGGGGGTCTCGGCCAATATCACGTAATTTTTTTGTGTTAACTATATTCTTAAATAAAAATAATTAAGCAAATTATACTTTTTTAATAAATTCAACGCAATCAAGCACCGATTAACGTATTCACACTAAAAATTACAAAAAAAAAATTTGAAGGGGGAAGGGGGTCAAGCCAAATCTCACGACATCTCACCAAGGGGGGCGGGGGGTCTAAAAATCGTCAAAATCACCTCACGTAATTAATGGACGCCTCTGTACCACCAAGGAATAAGTTCGATTGGTTAGTTAAATTTAACGGCCCTTTAAAAGTTATACGAAATCATTGTATTTGGAAGTGCACTCTTGCTATTTTTTTATATTAATTTTAATGTAAAAATCTCGTGTAATAATATATAAATTAAATAATAAAAACAATTTAATTTCCAATAGAGATTTGATTTGTGCGGAATATATTGATTGATTTTGTTCTAAAAAATTAATGAATCTACAATTTTACTATTATTTAAATTTTGTTATTTAAAAAACTGGGTAGCAACAAAGTTCTATTCAAGTATTCTGAATCTGATTATCTAATAATATTTGGCAATTTGTTTAAAACCATTTATCAATATATAAAATAATATGACATCAAGTCCTTCTGTTTTCGTACATCCAAAATACGAGTACACAAGTTTTTTATTTTGTGAACATTAATTTTAATCGTGATTTTAATTGTGTTAATGCTAATTATTTCATCGAGTATTGATATGCACTGTTGACATGTTTTATCTTTTGTGAACCGAGACTTTGCTTGGATCCAGATAAACGTCATATATAGTATATCATTAATTTTTTAAATGAACTAATTTGAAATTACGATTAATTTTGTGAATCACTTCAAATATATTAAATTAATATTTAGTTCAAACTGGCTCAAGCGTGTTAATGATATTCAGCGTTGTCCTTTCGAGTCCAGACTAAAAATTTAAATTAAGATAAAATTCATTCATTCCATTGATTATTATCTGATTAAAAAATATTACTAAAAATAATAATATAGTATTGTACAGTATTAATCGCAATTTCATAGTATTCTTAAGTTGGTAACCAGATTTATTTTTAAATAACTATTGAAATATCTATTTATTATATTCTCGGGTTAGGTTATGTCATAAAAATAAACATTGGTGACTTAATTGGATTTTTCGAAGGAGATTAGGTATATTGGTCAATTTGTGAAGAGAATACATAATAAAGCGTGTTTTATGTTTTACTATTGATATTTTTTATATATTTTTTTATTATATTTTATTTTACATAAAGCACGCTTTATTTCAGATATACGGACGTACCACGTTATAAGCGAAAATGGGGAAAACTTCTGATACGAAGAAATCGAAACAAAACCAAAACCTTGTAGAAAAGGGAAATAAAACTGAAATGCCGTCTAAAAATTTAAAACGGAAATCGAATTCAAAAGATGATGAAACTCGACCAAAAAAAGTATTTGATAAGAAAAAATACCGACTCAAGAAATATAATAAGCAATACCAAGTGCAACAATGGCAAGACAGAAAAAAGAAAGCTGTTTTGCGTGAATATTACAAGCAGGCCAAAGACGACATCGAGTTTGACGTTCAAAAAATTTACCAACAAGCTGAAGAAGAGGAGGAAAGAGATTCTAAAGAATTTGAGGAAAGTCAGGAAGAAACCGAAAACGAAAATAATTTAAATCGTGATATATCGGAAGGACAAATTGCTAGTTCTTCCACTGATTCGCCTCAAAAGGTAGGCACTAGCTCACGAAGTAATAAGAAAAATGCTTATAAGAAGGCACACAATGAGTTTGAAAGACTTAAACGTGAAAAGCAGCTACAAAAAGAAGAAGCTGCGCGTATTAAAGCTGAAAAAATTGAAGCGAAAAAACAGTACAAGGTGAAAAAGTTGGAAAAATACAAATTGCTTAATAAAAGAACGAAGAAAGGGCAGCCAATTATGAAATACAGGATGGAAATGTTATTGGAACAAATTCAAAAATCTGCCCAATAATTTTAGATTTTCTTAAGTTATTGATAATAATAATTATTAATATTCTGTTGAAAGTTTTCTTAATTTATTTCAATTTTTACTAAATAAATTTGGTATTAACACAAAAAATGTAATAATTTTGAAGTTTTATTTATTTCATAATTAATATATTGAATTTCGTGACACTATAATTGAAAATATGGTCAGGAAATGATACTTCATATTATTTAGAAATTGTTTATAAGTGGTAAGGTTTCGCAAGTTGATCACATGCAAACAATACCTGACAATTAAACACTTGAGCAATTAAGCGTTTTTATATACCCTTACAGAAAATGTACTATTTAATTTTGGTAATGGTATTTACTACCACTGATAGCGAGAGCAAAGTTTCATATTAAACTATCCGGCCATTATTTGAGGTTATCATATTCTTAGAATCATTGCCCTCTTTGAGTTAAAGTATCGATTTGCGTATTCTATTTTCCAAATAATACTAATTTTTTTCTAGTTAAAAAAATAATCAATATATTTTACTAATTAAATATTTACTTATTACCATGTAGTAATTATAATTTTATTATTATTGTCGTTGCTATTTCATATACGTGCACGGTAATAAATTTTCCATTTAATTAATAGTTTACAATGTCGTAATCAATTTATCTTAATTTTTGTTACGCAAGTCCTAATTTTCTCTTTCATCCGTTATAGATATTGATCGAATTTTCAAGCATTTGCTTGTTTTTTACGTATAAGCAATTGAAAACGTCCTTAAAAAGTTTACCTATAAAAGCATATTTTGAGTTTAAATACATATTAGGCAATTTGTTGCCTAAATTTGCTATTTTGCATATGTAGCAAATCGCAAAATAAAATTTTTGTTTTTGCAACAGTTTGAAATGGTTTAAAACTCATAGGATTGAATTTGCTGATATTTTCAAACCGTTACCAACTACTTCAGAAACAAAACTAATATTTTAACTATTATGAATGTAACTAGTATTCTGTAACAAAACCCCCCCCCCCCTCCTTTCATGACTTTAAAAAACGATAAAAAATTTATTAAATTTGAAAAATACACGGGCATGCTTTGTCGTGTTTGGTGAAAACTTTTTTTATTATAATTTGCTTATCGCAGGTTTTTTCTTTGTTGTTAATTTTTAATACAATGCAATCAATTATTATAGTAGAAGATAGTTGAGATATTGAATTCTGATAACTATTGCGGAATATATATTTCAATAATACATATTAGATTATGCAATTAAACGATAATTAAAATTGTTAACATTTATTATGTTATCTATGAAAAAACTGCACGATTAATTTTCAATGCTTCAAAAGTTAATTTTCTAAGACTGAACAACGAACCATAACGGAACTCGATATTAAATTAATAATAATGACGTAATAAGATCTCGATTTTAATTGCCAATTTAAAGTTTATTTAATTAATTAATACTGAAAGCTAAGTCCGGTTTCCGAACTCTTTCCAATGAATCGCAGTCTGCGAATCTCGTTAATTCATCGGTTTCTGTGCACCGATGAGGCTTAATTTTCCCTTCTCATCCAGGATCAAATTTTTGCATTGGGATGACCAAGATGAAGCATTTCCAAAATAGGAATTTGATAAAAAAATATAGTATACCATGCAATCTTCGACAGGGCGAGCTGCTAAATGTTTTTTATAATGACAATACTTTTATTAAACCAGATTAATGGCATGTACTACGAGTTACCTTAAAGCCAGTAACAAATTCGAGTTGGTTATTTTGATCTATCAAAAGTAATTTGTATAATTAGTATTTGCAGTATCAAATGCGTCTAACTTTTTTTTTTAATGTGCAATTAATATAAAAAGGTAATTGAACTTAAATTGAAATGTCATTATTCATTATTGTCACACCAAATTTTAATTTTATAATCTGAAGTAGGTACCCACAGACGTCGTAAAACGTCCGGCGCGGTGTGGAGAAGTATTGAAAAGAGGAATAGATAACTTATAACATGGAAATATTCAGAGCTAAATATAGAATATACCCCCCCCCCTATTTTTAAAATTAACATTATGCTTGTTTTGTATGCCTTAGGGATTTCTTATCTAACACTATAATATTAATTTTAATGTAAAAATGGGGGGGGGGGTCATATAATCTACCTATTAATTTTACAGACAATTTTTTACAAGAGGAAGTGATTTAATTACTATCAAGTTATTCAACAAGAACTTGCCTAGCATATTTATTCTTTTTTTATGAAATTCTAAAACTGGTACCTCATAGATAGCGTTGCGTGTTAAGAATATTGGTTTTTATAAAAACTTAACCCTGTCTACGTTTTTAATTTACATTGAATGAAAACAAACTTGTTACTTGTTTGATACATAAATTTGACGTTATTACAGATCTAAATATAACCTTAAGATTATTTGATTCTACATTGTTTAGTGAAACACTTCAAACAAGTGTACTTACAATACCTAAATAAAATATATTAATTATAAATCTGAAAGTCATTCATTGATGTAAACCAACATGTGATAACATTTTATCAAAACTCGTCGCAAGATAATAATCTTCACAATTATATTTCCGTGTCCAACACTATGTTTAGCATTAAGCACGTGCCATAGATCATGGTAAATCGTGAAGACTAACGTCATATTAGTCTTAAGGCTAACGTTACGTAGAGATTATACAAATTCACGATGCTATTTGCTTACGTTCTCTTGTAAATAATCCCTTCCCCCTGCCCAAATGAACTTGTCAACTATCAAACTTTGATATTACGTCATCCTAACTTAACCAATCACAAAGGTTACTTTTGACTTTTTAACCAATGGCCGAGGTTTCCACATTAAATTACGTTAGCTTCACTACAATGCACCCAGTTCCGTGATTAAAATGGTATGACGCTATGTCAGTGGTATGATTTAATAAATCAAAACTAGTCGACACTAAGATTTGTATAATTACAAGAATATACCTTCACCCTTGTTATATTTATATTTTAATGAAACTTTTGAATAAATTAATTTTTAAATTATTAACATTTTTTATTTTGCATAATTAAATAATTGTGGTAAACTAGTTTATTATTGTTTTATTAAATTCTGGGCCTTATTTAAGATCTGTAAACCCTAGGCTAAATCTGTGGTGCCGGCCATAACGGTTTTTTATCTTTCGATTTATCGAAATGTCAGGAAGAAATTTTATTCCTTGTCGTGGATAAGTTTGGGAATTTTATTTATAAAATTCAGTGGGAACCCTGTATTTAAACTTGTATTGTTTTTACTGAAAAAACAAAATTAAAATTTTTTTTAGATGTAATACTTCAGCTAGTTTATGCATCAGAAATTCAAAGGTTTGTGCATGGTTTAACCTGCCTGAAACAAATAGCGGCCTTGAATTGGGCACTAGTAATATCTTTAAGCCTGATCCTACTATATCTACCCGTTTGTGTGGTGGCCCTCGTGACGCTACCAAATGTCAACAACATAGCAACTCTATTACGTACACTTGATGTTTTGAGTTTATTTCTGAATTATTTATGATAATTCACAAAATAGAACACTAAAAGAATGCAGCAAGCATTTGGTTTATAAAGAAAACTTTCTATACCAACTATACGTGTTAGATTAACTTAATATTTTTCAGCGTGGTGGAGTTCGCTTAATATAAATCGCAAATATATTAAGTACATTAGATGTAGATTTTTTTACAAAAAATCTTATATAAAATTCCAAGTGAAAGTTGGCATGTTGTTCGGCTTGGCCTACGGCCATGTTGGACGAATTTCATACCTCTTATGTAAAACGCTATCATTTCGCAACTAGTTGTATAAATAACTATTAACATACTCATAAATGCTGTTTTCGTTGCCCCATGAAACCTTTTCAAGAAAAGCTATTTTATTTCTGTTTTGAATTTTAGATTTACTTATTTGTAATTCTAATCAACTGAAACTATACATACCAATACTTGAGAAAATCTAAGAAATCCACAAACAGTTTTTAAAAGTGTGTGTACTTGCAGTGCATTTTATTTTATAACATTTTAGTTCTAAAATGCGTATGTACCTATGTGCATTTTTTTTGATTTTCTAAAATATGTATTGATAATGTTTCGCTACCTTAAACAACGTATCGATCGATTAATTGAAACTATTATTAATTTTAACCCTGAATTGTCATTTCAATGGTTGTAACAGTTTGAAGAAGATTGATTAGTCACCAGGGGTGGCCAAACTTTTTTCATTAGGGGCCAGAAAAACTTAAGAAATTTCACGGAGGGCTAGAATTCCAACAAAAAATTCATTTTGCTTTGAAATATTTCAATTTTAATTATATTTACTTAAAATGAAACTAATTTAACTTTTTGTTGGCGGGCCGGATTCAAACTCTTAACGGGCCAAACTTTGCCTATCCCTATCAACACGAAAAATTCTAATTTCATATTGCCCAGGTTAAGATGAAATGAAAATTCCGAAAAGCAATAAATCAATATGACGAGATTCTCTTAGTACACAGAACGAGAAATGTACAATTTGGGCATAACTAAATAAACTTGAATTCGTAATTTTAAAAATATTGTTAATTTTATTGTCGATACTCATATCTTCAAGGTTTTCGATAGATATGATTTACTTTGCCTTTTTAAACTCTTATCATATCACTACCATTGAAGAACCAACGGTTAAATCACTGTGACGTTAAACGAACATTTTTTAAATTTTGTTATATAATTTTTAATTGATACGGTTTTTATTTTCTCAATTTTCTAAAAATGTTTCATTTCAAAATAAATTGATAAGTAAGCCAATTCGCACTTTATATTATCAAGAAATTAGTATTTTTAGTAAATAAGCCATTTTTCACTTGTATTGTCTTATTTATTTATAGGTAATAAAGATACTATAATTAAACTTTGACTAATTTATTATAAGCTAAGTGTACCTGCCTACACTTAAATATTGTTTTATTTTTAGTCTAGTCTGCAATAATCTTGAAATTGCATTGAGTGATCGTTAAAAATATATTTTAAACACGAAATTATCAATAAGTATCATATGATTGGCGGACGAGTGGTGCTCTCCAGCTATAAAAATAGATATTAACCGATTGTTTGCTTACGTATTTCGGATAACCATCTAAAATGCTCGTGATTGGATGGCGTTGATAAAGATGGCAAAATTCGATATTTGAATATCAATTGGTAGATTTTTTTATTTTGTAAATTAATTCTTATTATTATAAATTATATTCATATAATTCGAATTGCAAAACTGATAAAATTCTTGTTTGAGTTCAAAATATGAAAATTTTGACAAACGTTTTCTTTCTGAGAGCGAGACTATCTATAATAATCAATGTAGGTAGGTCATAGCTTACAGCGAAATAAATTCGATGTTAAGCTAAGAATTCTATTTTATGTCCTGTAGAGTAAAATTGCAATAATGGGCGGGAAGTAATAATTTGGGTCGAACAAATACATTATTTATAGGTGAAAAACCGCTTTATCGTACATCTTATTGAGAAAATATTACGTTTTTAGATACAACAGTACATTGTTATTTGAAAGTTACAAAGAAACATCATTATCTATGTTTACTATTTAACTCATAATGAACTTTTAATAATGGTCAAAAGTGTATACAATTATCTAAAATATGCGTATTTGTAATTTCCTTTTTTTTTATTGCCCTATACGAAACTTGAAATCTCTTTGTCCAACTGATTTAACCGATACAATTGGAATTAAAGGAGTTCGTTCAATGTTATATGGAGAGACTTATAGTATGTTTCCAAAAATTGATTTTGCCATTTTCTCGGTTTTTCTTTTCAACAACATGTTTTTAATTTAAAACCTAAAAAATTGACATCCAAATAAATGTTGGCGTTTTCCTAAACAGGAATTTTATTTTTAGCAATTGGAATATCCTTTGTAGACTAGGTTTTTGCAAAACATGATTTTTTTTTTGCTCTATGGGAACATTGTTTCTTTGTTTTTCTATACATATATCAGTGTTTTTTTAGGTCATGGCGTTAGGTTAACTGTACCGACTGCAAATTTGAAGCCGTTTAATTACAAAGAATAGTATATATTTTGAAATGGCACTGTTAAATTTTCTTGGAATAATTTTACATTGCTAAATTTGTTGTCGTTATCTTTGTACTCATGAAACTTTTTTCTAATCATGAAAGGTACCATTAAAAGTCACAAGACGAAGATGATTCAATAATCTGTTAAATTGGGTCGCTACGAAAGCATTTTTAATAATCACCTTTTAATTAATGAATTAATGATATATCTATAAATTGAATGGTTTGATAAGAAACAGTCAAAATACTATTATCACTACTCGACACGATTTCTGTCATTATTGCCACACTCGAACAAAACGGAAATTGTTTCTTTGATAAGTTTTGGAAAAAGTGGGGATCTTGGTATAAAGTCTGTAGGATTTGAAAAGGTTATCAATTCATTTTCAATCTCCTTTTATCGTGTTACTTATAGTGTAAGCGTTGGAGCCTCAGAAGGCCCACGCCACCTAACCAGCCGGTTTTCTGTTTTTTCAAATTTCGAAATCTATCAAGCGAATTTTTTAATTTTTACTTTTGTGAAAATTAAATTGAAATTGCAACCGGTTGGTGGGTTATTAATTGCGTACTACTCTTTTCATGTGTGATAATTCCATAAGAAGACTTTCAATCACATTGTTTGAGGTATGATTAATTTAATTTTTATTTTTACTGTTTGTTTTATTTTTGTAACAAAACTTTCAAAATTTATTTTGGCATTTATATATATTATAATTAATAATCATTTTGGTATTTATAAATGATAACTCTCATTAATTTGTGCTTAACTTATCAATTCAAATTAAAATTGTTCTTGTGAAATTTAGACTGGACTTTTCATTTTTTTTTTTGAACTTTTAACTAAATACTTTCAGTTCCTTAATATCACTATCTGACATGTAGGAGATAAGTGCGATAATTTTAAGGGGTACTCAAAAATTGGTTTGGATGATCCCACTTACTTATGAGTGGAACTCGTGGTAAAATTAGCGGGTGAGCTTGGAGCTACTTATCAAGTTGGAGACTTGTAATTTCCGATTATAAAAACATTACTGTTACTTAAACAAATTAAACATTTTTGATGACGAATTCTAAAAAACGCTGGCTATGTCCTTTGATAATCTTGATATTAATCAAAATTAAATTTTACTTTATTTAATTATTAATTTCTAGCATGTATTGTACAAAGAAATTTGTGAAAAATGATTTCATTTTGCTGTTTGATTTGTTATATCATAAACTTTTTAGTTTTCGTAAGCTTTCCTACTTGCAAAATAAAATTACACTTTTAACACTTTTATCATAAATAATTATTATATACCGAGGAATAAATTGCCATAACTGTTTTTCTAATATTCTCCGATTCCAAGTTTACTCGATTGAACGTAGGATTTTGTACTTACATTAATTAGACTAGGATTGATTTCTGATTGCTTCTAAATTATTTGATTATTTGATTGTGATTTTAATACTTCTATTGTACGTTAATGGCATTCACATCTAAAAAATAATTAAATTATATCTTATTGAATTTTACAAACTTAATAATAATTTTAGGGTTGTGCTGAGCGCCGAATCGCACCTGCCGCTCGTGTTACTTACTTACCATACAGCTACTGCTTATATTTGGACGGAGAACCTCCTTGGAGCTGCTAAATCTCCTAAATTTTGAGCCCACGCCAACGTACTTTTTACACACAAACTGCACTATCCTGAGCAAGAGCTGCCTCGTAAGTTATCATAACATTTTCCATATTTTCAATTTGAACTAATAGTTTTTCTTCTATTTCAGTTTGCTTTTCACATAAGTTGATAATTTGCAAGCATATTTAACAATTTATTATATTTTACTTGAAAAAAGAAAAAAATAAACATGAAGATTACTACAGTGGACGACGAACGTGTTCATGTTTTGGATTCAAACACTGACGTGTGGTCCGTTATTCGCAATATTGCCGAATCTGGGACCCAAGAAGATGCTTTTTATGTATGCGACATCGGAGATATAGTCAACAAGCATAAAACCTGGAAAGAACTTTTACCAAGAGTCGAACCTCATTATGCCGTTAAATGCAACGACAGCCTGACTGTCCTGGAAATTTTAGCTGCATTGGGTACGGGTTTCGATTGCGCTTCTAAAGGCGAAATTGATCAAGTTTTATCTCTTGGTGTCGATCCAAACCGCATCATTTTTGCTAATCCAGCCAAACCCATGAGTCATCTTCATCATTCTGCAAGAGTCGGAGTTAACACCATGACATTCGATAACGAAGTGGAATTACACAAAGTTAAAAATACCAACCCCAATGCAAAGTAAGTTTTGATTTACTATTACAAAATGGTTTTATTCTTACAATTTATTTCTTCACAGAATGGTGATTCGTATAAGATGTGATGCCGAAGTAGCAATGTGCCCACTCGGCATGAAGTTTGGATGCGATCCCGAAACCGAGGCTCCGCATTTATTGCATATTGCACGCGAATTGGGCATGGAAGTTGTTGGAGTTAGTTTCCATGTCGGTTCTGGTTGTAAAGATCCACCTGTGTTCCGCAAAGCTATTAAGATTTGCCGTGAAATATTTGATTATGCCGAGAATCTTGGTTACCAATTCCATCTTTTAGATATTGGAGGTGGTTATCCTGGCGATCACGATACATCGATTGCAGAGGTAAAACTCATTGTGGCTGTTTAATTAACCTGATCTTAACTTAACATTCTGTTTTAGATTGCAAATATTGTAAATTCGGCTTTAGCAGATTATTTCCCAGATCCATCTGTTCACATAATTGCCGAACCGGGCCGTTACTATGTTAGCTCTGCTTACACTTTGGCCTGTAACGTTCATTCCATCAGAAATGTTACCGTTCGAGATCCTGACAATAACATCGAAGACACCCACTACATGTACTACATCAACGACGGTGTTTACGGTAGCTTCAATTGTATTTTGTACGATCATCGCCAAGTTATAGGAATTCCACTAAAAGATTTTCAACATTCCAAACTTCATTTGAGTAGTGTTTGGGGTCCAACTTGTGATGGGTTGGATCAAGTAGTCGAAAATACTTTGCTACCTCAGATGAACGTGGGTGACTGGTTGATCTTTGAAGATATGGGAGCTTACACTCTTCCAGTTGCAAGTACATTTAATGGTTTTCCAATTCCCAAGGTTCATGTTGTCGCACATGAAAGCATATGGTAAATAATTTAATAACAAAGAATAACAAAATTGTATATTAACATTTGGATTTATTTTCTTAAAGGATGTTGCTGAAGGATCTTTTACCATTATCCGACAATCACTTTGTCATGGGAAGTCCACCACGTCCGTTGAAAAATGCAGTCTACGAAGAAGGATGGACATTACCCGAATTTCCAATTACCATCACAATGCCACTTTGCAGCGACAATGCACTCATGCGTGAACACGTGCTCGATTATGCCGACAGAATTCCACTTAATAATTGACATATCTTTAGTTCTTATTTTCCAACAAATCTTTTTCACTTTTTATTATTTTGAGACCAATAGTTAGAAAAAGAAATCTTTTGTATCTTTATATGAAAATTTTTCTCAAATTTTTTGATAAAGGGAACAACTTTTTTAAAATTTTATCCTAAATAATGTATTTATTCTTTTATATAATTTTGTATCATCGTTTCACGTCAAATGTAATAATTTGTTAAGTATGACAAGCAAAAACTTGCTATAAATTTATTGTACAATTTTTAACCCGAATTGTGGGATTAATGTTATAGAAAGTTAAACTTGTGAAAGTAAAGGGGCAGCTTACGCTATTGCAAACCAATAATAAGCTTAAAATGTAACCTAGTAGATTTCTTCCAACCAAATGAAAATTACTAGATTACTGTCTTATTTGTCTGTATCATAGAATAAATTAATTTGTGTTGTTTGGTTAAGCTTACTTGAATTAATAAATTATAGAACGCACTTGATATTTTTTATTTTTTAAACATATTAAAACGACAATAATTATTTGACTTGAAAAGTCAACAAATGACAATCGACACTAATAAAATCTGAAAATAAGAGATTTACGGGAAAGGTGTTGAAAGTGTATTAGCCAAATGTTTATTTCAAATTGGGAGTCGGGCGTCAGAAAGAAGCTGTTTTGGACTATGTCAAAAAAGTTATTTTCCAATGTTGAAAAATAAATTTATCTTCAGACTTTCCAAATAATATTGTCACTATTAGAAATGTATAATCTATAAATTAATGTAATTAAGTGGATTTCCACTTGTGACAATATTATTTGGAAAGCCTGAAGATAAATTTATTTTTAAATATTAGAAATATAGATTATACATTTCCACTTCTGACAATATGGGGTCAGAGCATTGAACTGAATTCGCTATCTGTCTACCACCAACGTGCAAAAATGGATTAACTGAAAAAAACAGCTTTCTTTCTTCAGCACTCGAAACCATTTTAAAAATTCGTAAACCAAAATCAAATTAACTAGCAGTTAGCTGTAAGGCTCAAATGGACATGCTACAAAGCGGGAGACCTCAGTTCAATGCTTGGTTGCGCGAACTACAATACCGCAAAATATACAGGTTTTGTGAAACCATGAAGATGTTAAGGAAAGTTATTAGTATTTCGAATCACAGTTTGATGTTCACCAGATAGCTGAGCTAAAAAATTCTGCCGAGTCTGGGATTTAAACCCAGAATTTCCGCTCATAACTCAACTAGCGATCACATCAAGCCACCACTGTAGTCTTTTTGTCTTTTTTTTGTGAACTTTAGTCTGTGGACCACTAGTGGTTCTTGAGAAAATTTTGAATTTAAAATTTCAAAAATATAAAATTTTTATATTTTTCAAAATGTTTTTTGTTTTGCTTTGCAAAATGCAAGAGCGGGTTAGACGAAAATGTACACCCAAAATTTGTATGTAAAGAAGTAAATCCGTGTAGCAGAGATGCGATTAATTGGACAGGCTCGAAAACATTTTTCCAACCTAAGTACCAAAGGCACGACCTTACGCTTCTCGCAGTATTTCGCTTTGAAATGGACCCGGCAAGACGAGATGCTTCGAGTTTGATACGATTGCAAATTTAGAAAATTTTTAGTTCCGACGGTGGAATATATAGCTTCCTTGCGGTATCCCGAGTGAAATGGTATCCGATAGAGGGGTGCTTATCTTTTTCAAATATTGATTCTTCAAAGCGATTTTGGTACGCTAAGAAAAAATAAATTTATAAAAAAATATCAATCCAAAATCCTTTCACGTGTAAGACCAATTCATTTCCGTCGTTAAATTTACAAAGTTTTGTACAAAATTTTTTCCGAATAGCAACCAAGGCTGCCTCCTTAAAAATTTTTTTTTTTATTTTATGTCCGTTTTACGGCTTTACCGATTTAGATGGGAAGAAATGAACTACGTCGATAGTGTGGCAATCTACCGTATGACTCGAACAAGCCGTTTCAAAATTAAAAATATGTCTAAAAATAAGGACGAGAAAATTTCAAATTTTGACTTTCTTACGCCCGTAGAGCGTAAATTGATGAAATATTCAAAAATGTTTTGCGACCTTCGATTGGTTCTTGCGAATGGCTTTATTTTTGTTCCTAATGAATTTTTTTAAAATCGGTTTCTTACACCAACGAAACGAGGAAATGTCTAGATGCGAAAATTTCCGTTTCAAATACCAGCTCTTTTTGCAGTAAACCAAAAGTGTCAATTTTAAGCCCGAACGGTCGGTGTTTGACTGTGTTAAGGTCAAATTAACTTTTCGGTTTCTTTTCACGAGTATTGTAGATCTAAAAAAAATGGATTTTTAAAATTTGAGAAAAACCTTTCGGCGATAAGCGATAATAAAAAATTACCGGGCACATCGGATGCCTTTATTAGATTTACAAGATTAAAAAAATATTTCGTTAAATATTGTTAAAAAACAATGGGGAAAGTTATGCAATGTCTACATGCCGATTTTTTTTTTAATTTAAAAATTTAGGTAATCCTTTTGACTTATTCACCTAGTTCAAAATTTAGATAGAACATAATATTGACTGTCGGAACAGGCCTTTATAAACTAAAAAATATGTTTTAGAGCTAAAAGAGCAGTTAGAAAACTTTTTTTCAAAATAATTTAAATTAGTGGTCTGAAGATTTCTTAAGTCTTAAGTGTGAATTTAATGGTTCACGAGGTCCAAAATAGACAAAAATTGTTTTTTTTTGTGAAAAGGTTGGCCACCGCTACGCTAGAAAAACTCTTTTTCGTTTTTCAATATTACGCGCAGTTCACAAGAACTAATACACATCCTGTATATTAATTTATCCGCTGTAAACTGTTGTAGCGCTTGGGTAATTGAACGCAACTATACATTCGAACTCCTTTGTTTTGAAAATTTTTAGGGTTTTAAGCATTGGTAACATTGATAAAAGACGTTTATCAAACCGTTTCAGACAAGAAGTTTCGAGGTTACGTCTATTTATACATAATTATACCGAAATCGAAGTTGCAGAAAGCCGGATTATTGTTTTACAAACCCTAATTTGATAAATTACGCAAAAATGGAAATTTCTGATAAGAATTTGCATACCATGGTTCATTATTTACAAGAAACCTTAAGTCCCGACGTTAATATTCGTAAACCGGGTACGTATAAAAAAAATGCGCTTTTAAATTATTTAATTGGTGATATTCCACATTTTTAGCCGAGCACTTCTTAGAAGGAGTTGAAGTTAATGAAAATTATCCTGTATTACTACTACATTTAGTGCATAAAAATGAAGTTGACTTGCAAATACGTATCGCTGGCTCCATAGCTTTCAAAAATTATATTAAGCGTAATTGGAATGTGGTGAGTATTGCAAATTTTAAGTCTACAATTACAGAACTCCGTGATTCAAATAAATTTTTTGTAGGAAGATGATCAGCCCGATAGAATTCATCAATGTGATCGAAATTCAATCAAGAGCCTAATAGTTACATTAATGTTGACATCCCCTGACAAAATACAAAAGCAATTGAGCGATGCGATTAGTATTATTGGCAAGACCGATTTTCCATTGAAGTGGCCGGAATTAATTACACAAATGGTTGAAAAATTTGAAACGGGAGATTTTAACATTATTAACGGCGTTTTACAAACAGCTCATTCTTTATTTAAAAAATACAGATACGAATTTAAGTCAAATGAATTGTGGTCGGAAATTAAATATGTTTTAGAAAAATTAGCACAGCCGCTAACAGATTTGCTAGTTGCTACAATGAAATTAACAGAAACTTATGCATCAGACGTAAATGCATTAAAAGTTATTTACAGTTCTTTGGTTCTGGTTTCCAAAGTGTTTTATTCCTTAAATTTTCAAGACTTACCTGAATTTTTTGAAGATAATATGGCAATATGGATGAACAACTTTCATGTTTTACTTGTAACCGATGTTACATGTTTAGCAACGGGAGTAAGTAACGATTTACCTTGTTTACTTTTTGTTCTTATTATTTTTTGTAGGCTGACGACGACGCTGGACTTATGGAACAATTGAAATCTCAAGTTTGTGATAATGTTGCTTTATATGCTCAGAAGTACGATGAAGAATTTCGACCATATCTTCCTCATTTTGTAACGGATATTTGGAGTTTATTGGTTTCAACTGGAATGGAACCTAAATATGATTTGGTAAATTCAAAAACAATCTGCAACATCTTCTGATTTAAAAGTTTAATATTTTAGTTAGTATCAAATGCACTTCAGTTCCTTTCATCTGTGGGAGAGAGGGCTTATTATCGGAACTTATTTGAAAGTGACAACGTTTTAAATGAGATTTGTGAAAAAGTTATCATTCCCAACATACAATTCAGACGTAAGCTTAATTGATGTGGCTATTTTAGGCATTATAACTAAAGTTTATGTTTAGATTCTGATCAAGAGTTGTTTGAAGATAACCCGGAAGAGTTTATTCGTCGTGATATCGAAGGATCCGACATAGATACTCGTAGGAGAGCTGCATGCGATCTCGTTAATACCCTAAGTCAAAACTTTGAACAAACCATCATGAATATTTTTGGAAAATACATTCAGGTTTGATAATTTAAAAATTATGTTATATAAACTAGTTGACAGAAACTTTTGGTGAGAGTATTACGAGGGGTAAATCTCCCGGGAAGTCTAGTGTACAGCTTGTAGGAAGTCCCGGGAAGTTTGAGGAAGTCTGAGGTAGTCCGGGGAAGTCTGATATATAAAATGATATTAATTCTTGCTCGCTATTGATCTGAAATTTTGCATATGGCTTGCTATGACGAAGTACAGTAGAACCTCGATTATCCGGGTCGACAGGGACCAGGCACAGACCGGATAATTGAAAAACACGGATAATAATAATTGACATTTTTTGTTAATATTACAAAATATTCTTATTATATAGTAGATTACAAACAATGAACATATTAATTTAAAAGTTCTATATGAAACAATCAGATAATTTTGTTTGTTTTTTGACTTTCATTTAAATTAAATAAAGTAGATAAGCAGAAAATTTAGACGAATTGACACTTTTGTACAAGTCATTTGTACAAAACAATAAATTCAGCGAAATTTCATATTATGTGTAACACAAAAAGTTGCCTTAAAACCGCCGCACGGATAATCCGCGCACGCTAATCGAAGTATAACGCGCCCACGGATAAACCGCTTAACGGATAATGCGCGCACGGATAATCAGGGTTCTACTGTACCAGTATTCTAAGGCACTAATTTTTTCTCGGTTTTTCGATATCTAGCGCCGTTTTCGAGTTATTGTAAATTCAAAATCTCATAATTACAATGAATAAATTACTTCTTAAAGCAACACAATAATATTTCGTCGGTGTCGCAGCAATACCACGTAAGTCAAAATTGTACGAAAATCAGATTGTAGTTGAAATTGATAGACTGTAGACGATATGTTGATTTTTAGTAAAGGCGAAAAAGAACATAAAGAACAATGTTCATTATTTTTTGATTTGATATTTCCTACAATTTGAGCCCACCTCCAATTTTTTAGGTCCAATATATCCCAAAATACAAGACCTCAAAAATTTCATTTTTTCCAAAAAGTTCAAAATAATACTTATTCTACGAGAAAATTCATTGGATATGAAGTTTTAGTGCAGTTATTTAGCTTTAGTGTATACAATGAAGTAGCGTAGCATAGCGGTGTGACATGAGAAGCATTTAGTGCCGGAGGCACTTGGATCTTCATCTAATGATTGAAGTTTTGACATTGAAATTCTATGGAATTACGCTTGAGGTGGGAGAACCACAATGGTCTGGGAACCTGAACAAAGTCTGTAGGCCTAACAGGTACCTCGTTATCTTAGAAAAACAAAAATTGGGGAAATCGGGGGAAGGACAAATCGGAGCCTGTGTACATTGGATAAACTGGATAGGCGGGATCCAACCTCAAAACTCTGGGTGCACTACTACTGCATGTCAACACTGATAAAGAAATTTATACAAACCGATAGGAGTTTCAATTATTTATAGTCCGGGAGCTAGCGTTAAAAAATGGCCGAGTATAATATGCCGGCAGAATTTTTTATTGCTTGTTGATCTTGGTTCACCAATCAGTGAATCGACCGTCAGCTGCTCAAGTAGCGGTGGGTGTGGGTGTGAGAGACAAAGAAAGTGGTCAAAAAAAAAAAGAAAAAAATTTGTGATAGTATGCCAACTGAAACTTATTTTACTAATAGTTCACATCATAATGATTCTAAAAGAAATAGTCAGCTGCATCGCGGAGGAGGGGTTATGCGTCAGCTGCGCTCGTGAATTTGTAAAAAAATTTAAAAAAATAAAAACATCAAAAAAAATTACTTTGACATTTGAAAAAATGTTATATTTTCAATAAAAAAAGACCATTGACAATAAATTGACATTTGAAAAATGACAAGTTAATTTTTTTTTACGGTTTTATTTTTTTTAAAAATTTTACAAATTCACGAGCGCAGCTGACGCATAACCCCCCTCCGCGATGCAGCTGACTATTTACTTTAGAATCATTATGATGTAAACTATTAGTAAAATAAGTTTCAGTCGGCATACTATCACAAATATTTTTTCTCTTTTTTTTACCACTTTCTTTGTCTCCCACACCCACACACATCGCGGGTGCGTCAGCTGACGCGCAGTTTACTTATTAGAAATACTAAATCTATCGAAATGGGCAACAATTAACATTAATTAATTAATTAATTATCAATTAATCGGCATAAAATGACTGCCCAAAATATAACGCTGCTTCCCGGACTATTACCCAGGGAGGAGAATTCACAGATTACACAAATTCTGGTCAGGCCAATGGACAGATTTAACAATTTGTGCTGATAAGATCAATGAAGGCCAAGGGGGGCTGGATGCATAGACAAGGTCTCTCTAGCAGTGTTCTTTACCATTAGACTGGAGGAATGGTGTATACAAGGTGGCCGTTTGAAAAGGAAACAGACGGGATTGTGGCCAGCAGAATTTTTTTTTCAAAAAATGCAAAAACACGTCAATTTTATTATCGAGGGGGACAGCTTTTGTCCAATGTCCAATTTGACCAATGTCACTCCCGTATTATTTCATCTCTTAGCGCTGTGAAGACAACTCCTGAAATGTTAATAGGGATGATATGGCAAGTGACACTTCATTTGAAAGGTCTTCCCTGAATTCAGTCCAATAATTTTTTTTTGTTTTATCAATTATTCAACAAAAAATTGAAGCTGCAAAAATGCGAAATAAATACGATATTTCAAGACACTTAAAAATAAAAAAGTGAAAAACGTTTGTACAGGTTGATTTTAATTTCAAGGAGGCTACGTTTACAGCTATTCATAAACATTTATAAAGTTCAACCCTTAAGATAAAGAGCAAACCACCCTTGGAATGTTGAATGAAAAGATGGGATTGATAAATAAATCAGTTTAATCAAATTAGATGTTCTACAATTTGAACAATTTTTTTAAAAAAGTTAAAAAAAATTATTTTTTTTTAATTAAAATTGTTTTAAAAAATATTTTTAATTTGTTTATTTTTAAATTGTTCAAATTGTAGAACATCTAATTTGATTAAACTGATTTATTTATCAATCCCATCTTTTCATTCAACATTCCAAGGGTTGTTTGCTCTTTACCTTAAGGGTTGAACTTTATGAATGTTTATGAATAGCTGTAAATGTAGCCCCCTTAAAATTAAAATCAACCTGTCCAAGCGTTTTTCACTTTTTTATTTTTAAATGTCTTGAAATATCGTATTTATTTCGCATTTTTGCAGCTTCAATTTTTTTGATGAATAATTGATAAAACAAAAAAAAATTATTGGACTGAATTCAAGGAAGCAAGACCTTTCAAATGAGGTGTCACTTGCCATATCATCCCTATTAACATTTCAGGGGTTGTCTTCACAGCGCTTAGGGATGAAACAATACGGGAGTGACATTGGTCGCAAAAGCTGATAATAAAAATAACGTTTTTTTTTCATTTTTTGAAAAAAAAATTCTGCTGGCCACAATCCCGTCTGTTTCGTTTTCAAACGGCCACCCTGTATGCTAAACATCTGTGAGGGCCTTGAATGCTTTTAGGACATTTCCTGTAACACCACTGAACAACATATTGACATGAGACCAAGTCGTATTGAACAAGATACTGCTGATGTGGAGAAATTGAAAACCTGGTTGTATGTACACTCACCATTTCCACACTGCGAAAACGTTGTATGCATCAGCAGTTGAATCGTTGGAGACCCTAAGGTCAATTGTCACATGGCTCGAGAATTGGACACCGATGGGGTCAATGTAATTGTTGGAAAATCGTTTGGGAAAGTTTGATTCCAACGAAGAGACAAAGTCCGTACTCACCATCAAAGTGCAAAACAAGCAGGTTGAATTTCATCTTTTAACCATTTTCCAGAGGTTCTGCATCACAAAACAGTCGGATGATGACTTGAAGAAGCATTTCAACTATGAGTTAGCTACTTTACCCAATGACTCCCAAAATGGGAGTTTGAAAGCATTTTTCTGGATAGTTTCAATTTAGTTCAGTCTTTCTCCTCGTTAACAATAGCAATTATTGATTTTGCAAATTGTCAGGCTCAAATAATTCCTACCCTGATTTCCCAATTTTTGCTTTTTTTAAGATAACGCGGTTCGCGTTAGATAACCTGTTCGGCCAACAGACTTCGATCAGGGCTTAAATTAAAGCTAAATAATTGTTCTAAAACTTTATATCCAATGAATTGTTTTGTAGAATGAGTATTACAGCCAGTATTTAGCCCAACAGACGACAAAAACTGAAATTTTAAACTTTTTGGAAAAAAATCCAATTTTTGAGGTCTTTTATCTTAGGATCTATTGGACCTAAAAAATTGGGGTTAGGCTCAAATTGTAGAAAATGTTTACCTCTTACAACTTCAAAGAAGGATGGGGTAACTTTTTCTGTAGGGTACATTTTTTTAGGAGTTTTGGGCCAAAAACTGAAATCAATCAAAATATGTCGATGTTTTTTGAGCACCATGGTGGCTCTACACCAGTAGGCTACAACTGACTATAGGGTGACCGAAAGGGTTAATGTTCAATTTTTTGTTTTATAATATTGTGAGTGGAATTACACCATATGGCGTTTCTCATATCCCACCTTTGATGGTTTTCTCAATCATTCTTAAGTCCTCTGGGTTTAGATCTTCCACTTCCTTCTCTGGCCGCACCGTTTCAACCTTACATCTTTCGATTGAGTCCATTATATCTAATCAATATCTTCTTCCTCTTAATTTAGGACTATATCCTGTTATTATCATGAGATGTACCAAATTTACACTTGACATTCATGGTACTTTGAGAACTTCGCATAATATATTCTAGTACACATATCATCGGCATACAAGCAAAAGTGACCAACTGCATAAATGGCGAAAATAAGATACTTGACTAATTGAGTTGAATAACGATATAATAATAAAAGAATAATTAAAATTTTAATATAATAAACTATATTAATTGTATTATGACTAAAATTATTGAAAATTAGCATTAATTGTCTGATTTTATAAGCGATATTTAACCTAAAAGCTGCCCTCCTGTAAAACTTGAGTTTTGTAGTTAGTCAATTTTGCTTGTATGCCGACGATATATTGATATATATATATACATCAGCACTGCAGGCCTAGTAGGCCCATGGCTTGTATCACCTGGTTCCATTTCTTCCTGTCTTTTGCCTTCTCTTCCCACTCTCTCACATTTAATTCGGACAAGTCTTCCTGGACTTCTTTACTCCACCTGTTTCTCGGTCTTCCCCTGCTCCTTACACCACCGAAAACAGATTTCCACACACTCTTTGGAGTTCTTCCTTCCCCCATTCTCACTACATGACCTAGCCATTTAATCCTCTGCGTCTTCACTACGTTCACGATATTTGGTTCGCCATACAATTCCATCAGTTCGTTGTTTGTTCTCCTCAACCATTTGTCTTGTACTTGTTTTCCTCCAAAAATCTTTCTCAGGATCTTCCTCTCCCATATCTCCAACATCATTCTTTCCTGATTCCTCAGCGTCCATACTTCGCAACCATAAATCACTGTCGGTCTTATTACAGTCTTGTACAACCTCAGCTTCAATGACCGAGAGAAAATTTTACCATTCAGTATTGACTTGATCGCAAATGCACTTCTTGTTCCTGCCGCCAATCTTGCCTTCACTTCGACCTCATTACCTGGTTTTTTTGAAATGACTGTACCCAAATATGTGAAAAACTCTACTTCTTCAAAGGTTAATACATTGTCCTGGTTCATTTGAATACTCAGTGTTTTATTCGTCTCAAAAGGTTTCTTTTCCCATACCATATATTTAGTCTTGTTCTCATTTACTTCTAGCCCGATTGTCCTAGCTGCTCTTAACAACCTTTTTGTAGTTTCTTGCAGTTCACTTTTTGTTCTCGTCAATATCGTCATGTCATCTGCAAAAGCCAGACACTGGTGTTTTCGCTGGTAAATTGTTCCAGATCTATTGATTTTCGCTTCTCTTATCACTTTTTCTAGTGCAACGTTAAATAAAAGTGACGATAGTGGATCCCCCTGTCTCAATCCCACTTCTACTTCAAAGCCTCTGGATATATATCCATCTATTTTCACCTTATTCTGTGTACCATTCAGTGTCATTTTTACCAGCCTAATCAACTTTACTGGTATTCCCATATCATACATTGCTTTGTAGAGTTCTTCTCGTATGATACCATCGTAGGCTTGTCTGAAATCCAAAAACAGAGCATGCGTATTTAAACCATATTCGTGGCTTGTTGCTTGGATCTCTCTTATCACAAAAATCTGGTCTGTCACAGATCTATCCTTTCTAAAACCACACTGGTATTCACCTATTATCTCTTCGGTATAAGTTCGCAATTTATTTTTTATACAGGTGGCCATGATCTTATAAACGTTGTTCAATAGAGCTATACCACGATAGTTTCCACATTCTGTTTTTTCTCCTTTTTTATGTATAGGACAAATAAGCGCAATTCTCCACGTCGGCGGCATCTCTTCTTTTCTCCAAATCTCCTGTATCAATGTTATTATCCTTTCTTTTAACCTCTCTCCACCATATTTGATCATTTCCGCCTGAATTTCGTCTTCTCCCGCAGCTCTATTATTTTTCATGTTTTGTATTACTGCTAAGATTTCGTCCTTTGTTGGTACTTCTATATCGCAAGTCCTGAATTCCATTTCTTTGTATTTCATAGGCTTCTTTTCACCATTTTCTTCCTGTTTGTTTAAGAGTTCTTGAAAATATTCGACCCATCTTTCTATCACCCCCTCTGTTGACCCAATCAAATTTCCATCTTTGCCCTTGTAGAAGGTTGTCCTTGTTTGATATCCTCGTTTAATTTTCTTGATTCTTTGGTAGAAATTTCTTAATTCTTTGTTCTTGTATTTATCTTCAATTTCTTCTAGTTTGCTCGCATTATATCTTCTCTTTTTTTCTCTTATTATTCTCTTACATCTCTTCCTTTGTTCTTGATAATTATACTTATCTTCTACTGATCCTCTTTTTAGCATTATTTTTCTTGCCTTTTCTCGTTTTTCTACTTCCGCCTTGCATTGATCATCATACCAGTCATTTTCTTGTTTTCGATTTCCTTTGAATTTGTTCCTAGTTACTTTACTTATGCTGTCTCGTATTGTTTCAAAGATTCTATTTGGATCTACCTGTATTTCAGTCGCTTCCAATACTTTTTCTAGTTCCTCTCTATATTTCTCTTGTTCTTGTATATTATTGAGCTGTATTCTTTTATTTTGAGTTCTCAGTATTTCTTTTTTACCTTCCTTACATGGGATTACCTGCTTCATCTTAACTCCCACCATAAAGTGATCTGAGTCTACGTCAGCTCCTCGATACGTTCTTACATTCTTAATACTATTCTCATTTCTTTTTTCTATCAGTACATGGTCTATTTGGTTTATACATCTACCGTCTGGACTTATCCATGTGCCCTTGTGTATGTCCTTATGTTCATAATACGTACTTTTTATTCTCATGTCTCTATTCATAGCAAAGTCTACCAGAAACATTCCATTTTGATTACTAACGTCATGCAAACTATATTTTCCTATGGTTGGTTGATAGATTTCCTCTTTGCCTATTTTTGCATTCCAGTCACCCATAATGATCTTTAAGTCGTATTTAGGGATATCCTCACATATTTTCTCTAATGTGTCATAAAACTGTTCTTTCTCCTCTTCTCTCTTTTCTTCCGTTGGGGCGTGTACATTTACTATGGTTATCTTTCTATATCTTCCTCGCAATCTTAAAAGGCATAGTCTTTCCGATATTGGTTTAAAATCAATTACCATATTCTTTACTTCCTTTCTGATCATGAAACCCGTTCCCAGTCTTCTGTCGCTTCCACTGCTTTTAAAAAAGGTGTACCCCTCGATATCCATCGTATCGTTATTGGCTTGTTTCGTTTCTTGTAGTGCATATTGATATTGATATTCAATATCAATTTTTATTTAATGTTTTCATCACTTCTCTGTTTGTCAAATATTAGAGAAGCCAAGTATTTATATTTATTGCAGTAATTTTCTATTAAATTTATTTTCTATTTCTAACATCCTACCTCCTCCTTTAACCACCATATAGTCAGTCTTAAAATAATTTATTTGTAAGCCTCTTTTTTCTTCTATAGCAAAAGCTACTAATGAGTAGGTTGATGTTATAAGTACTAAACTGTTTTTCTTAGAAAATGAATGTAAACACAATTTTTAAAATCACAATTTCTGGTACTTATGGGTGGTCACAACAAAAATCACAGAGGGTTTTAGTAATTGATTGAAATATCTACATCATATCGTCACTTCAGTGCATGAACTACGAATGTGCAAATTCCAGTTTTGAAGTAAGGCATTTTAAATATTCATGTTTTTGCTAAAAATCAGAATTTAATGTTATAAACACTATTTTATACTGATTAACTGATAAAATGGTTAGTTTATTAAAACTCAACTCAACTCAAAAATGACAAATGCACATTCGTCATTTATGTAACGGCGACGATATGTAATTGTATAATGCTTTGGACAGGGCAGGAGTATATGAAATTTTATAAAATTCCGATGTAAACTGATATTAAAATGTGTTTCAGGTGATGTTAAACAAATATGCAGAAAATCCTGCCCAAAATTGGCACAGTAAAGATGCAGCACTTTATTTGGTTACATCTTTGGTGAGCAGGGGTTCTACTCAAAAACATGGTGTCACACAAACGAGTCAGTTAGTTTCACTTCCACAATTTTGTGAACAAAATGTTTTACCGGAATTAGCAAGACCTAACAGTAAGGCTTCACTTTGCTGTGTAACAATGAATTTATAATATTTGTTTTAGTTGATGAATTACCTATTTTAAAAGCTGATGCCATCAAGTACATCATGACTTTTCGGTCTGTACTACCGAGCAATATGGTTGTGGCTACATTGCCTCAATTGGTACGACATATTAAGAGTGAAAGTTGTGTGGTGCACACTTACGCTGCATGTGCTATTGAAAAAATTTTGGTAATGCGTGATAAAAACCGTAATAATATGCTAATGTAAGTATAAAATAATTATATTTGGTTTTCGAAATTTTATTTTTGGTAAATTTTAGAGTCAGTAGTGATGACTTGGCACCTTTATCCCAAGAATTATTGAGTAGTTTATTTGCAACTCTTGATAAACCTGTTTCTGAAGAAAATGAATATATCATGAGAGGTATTTTTTCTTTGTTTAACTTTTTTATCAAATAAATCGGATTTCTTTTAGCTATAATGAGGGTATTGTCTACTTTACAAGATAAAATTATTGTATTTATGGCCGATGCTTTACCTAAGCTAACAGAAAAACTTCATCAAGTTGCTAAAAATCCATCGAAACCACTATTTAATCATTACTTGTTTGAAACGTTTTCTATATGTATAAGGTATGTGTGTCAAAAAGATCCTAGTGCAACTGCATCGTTCGAGAATATTTTATTTCCTATATTCCAAGGCATATTACAGCAAGACATCCAAGGTAAGTACTGAAAAATCATTTAAATTGATGTAGCTATCACAATTATTTTTCAGAGTTTATTCCCTATGTATTCCAACTGTTATCGTTATTAATGGAATCAACACCTCCTGGAAATATTAGTGAACCCTACATACAATTATTACAACACTTGCTGGCACCGTCATTGTGGGAGCGACAGGCTAACATTAGTCCACTTGTAAGACTTCTCAGAGCCTATCTCACCCTCTCTGCTCCAATAGTTATTGCACAAGATAAGCTTGTAAGTTGAAAATGTATTAAAATTTTTCATTTTTTTAAATTATTTTTTTATAGCCTGGATTACTAGGAGTGTTCCAAAAACTTATAGCTTCTAAAGCCAACGATCATGAAGGATTCAATCTAATGCAAAGTATTCTTCAAAATGTACCACTGTAAGTATTCATTTTATATATTTACATCTTGAGAAGCTTCTCTATGAACTATAACTTGTCATCATAGACAAATTTTCAGAAAACGGCAAAAAAATGTTTTTAAGCTGTCTCTGGCCTTTCTGTCATGCAACATGGTTTCTTCACTATGTAAAGAAGAGACTTGTTACGTTTGAAAAACAAACTTCTCATGACAAACTTTTTTAATTTTAAAAAACAAAATTTTATAATTAATTATTCTTTTTATTTTTATAGAGAAACGCTTCATGCATACAACCCAAAAATATTTGTGTTATTGTTTCAACGATTGCAGTCTAGTAAAACAACAAAATTTGTAATTGGCGTTATTGTATTCTTTTGCATGTTTGCAATTAAATTTTCTCCTAAAATGCTTATAAGCACAATAGATGGAATCCAACAGCAGTACGTATTTAAAACTCTTTTTTTTTCGTCAAAAGATTATTAATATTTCTTTTAGAATGTTTGGAATGGTACTAGAAAAATTATTTTTAACTGAACTTCAAAAAGTGTCTGGAGGTGTCGACCGAAAAATAGTTGCTTGTGGTGTAGTTAAATTATTATGTGACTGTCCAGAAATGTACACTGAAAATTACCAGAAATATTGGTCTTCTTTGTTAGCCGTACGTATTTCTCTAGTTTTTGTAGTGCTTTAGTAATTTTGATCATTTCAGGCTTTAATAAATTTCTTTGAGGGAAAAGTTGATGACAGTTTCTTCCCTGATGATGAAGTAACTGAATACGATGAAACGCCAAGTTTCCAAACTACAAATGCAAAATTAAATTTCGCTAATAATAACAAAGTAGATCCTCTTTCAGCCGTAACGGAACCAAGACAATTTCTTGTTTCTAGTTTATCCGAGTTGGGAAGATCTCAACCTGGTCGTTTACCAACTTTTGTGAATAGCATGGATCAACAATCGGTAACTCATCTTCAGTCATACTTAAGTAAATTTGGAGTTCAGTTAGTTTAAAGAATAAAATAATACAACAGAATGACAAGTTGAAATGTACATGAATGAAATTTATTATAAGTTTCATTTATATTTTTTTATGTTACAACGTTTAATTTTAAATAATAAAACCTAAATTAAACAGTAATATTTCTTTTCTTTTGTAATGCAAGTGGTTTTAAATTATTCGCAAACTATATAATATAACATACGACAACCTAAGGCTACGTTTATGTTGGAGCTGTGATAACTGATAAAGCGAAGAAATTGTGTCGCTCTAATCGCTGTTCTAGGAATTAACATTGACTTGCGCGCTGCTTCAATATAAACGGTCCTATAAGAATCAATGCATTACAAATCAGTGCTTCGCTAGAATCACTGCAATCATCACGGCTTGCAGCTCCAACATAAACGTACCCTAAGAAGTAGGTGAAAGTGAACTCCTGAGACAGCTCTGCGGATTGAACGGCATATTAATTACCCCTTCTCTCTCTAGGCATCCTCTAATTGCTAATTGAGAGCGCGAGAACGATTTTTGTTTAAAAAAAAACGTAATTAATTTCTGAGCTTTTAAATTTGCCGCCTAAAATGAATGTTTACGTGTTGTTTACTGAGAACTGTCAAAAATGACATTGTAATCAGTATTTTGGTTTAAAATACGTGTACAGAAGATAAAACTTTTAAACATTAACATTTTATTATAAGTACTAAAATGCTGAAGGCTGTAATTTTAATTGGTGGCCCCCAAAAAGGTAGCTTATTATTTTAACTGTTTTTTTTTTGTATATAAATTTTTGATATTTATAGGCACTCGATTTCGTCCTTTGTCGCTCGACATCCCAAAACCTCTATTTCATGTAGCCGGAATGCCATTGATTCAACACCACATCGAAGCCTGCATTGCATTGAAAGATTTAAAAGAAATCTTATTGATAGGTTATTATCCGGTTGCACAAATTCAAGAGTTTATTACAGACATGCAACACCAATATAATATCAACATAAGGTTATTAAATCGCTTAAAAAAGACTATGCTGAATGTGGTTAAGCTAGCTATGATTTTTCTTTTATAGATATTTACAAGAACTTACTGCATTGGGAACTGCAGGTGGTTTATATTATTTTCGTGAAGAAATTGGTGTGAATAATCCTAGTGCATTTTTCTTATTGAATGGCGACGTTTGTTCTGATTTTCCTTTACAAGAGTTATACGATTTTCATAAAAGTAAAGGACCTCAGGCTTTGGTAAACCAATTTTTTATTTTTTTAAATTGTAAATTGTATTAATTTTCTAATATATTGAAGGTTACAATTATGGGAACAGAAGCCACACGTCAACAATCTCTAAATTATGGCTGTGTAGCTACAGAAAAAACGACACACAAAGTGACACATTATGTTGAGAAACCTAATTCGTACGTTTCCACTTTGATAAATTGTGGGATATATGTTTTCTCCCTAGACATTTTTAATACAATCGGGGAAGTTGTTAATGCAAGGCAACAGGATGTGATAAAATATGGAAATGGATCGAAAGATACCGGTCACATTCAATTAGAAAAAGAAATACTAACACTTTTAGCGGGAAATGGTAAAATGTTTGCTTTGCAGGTATAGAATTTTATTATTTTCACTCACATAATGCACATTATATCTATCAACCTATTAACTACTTTTTGAAAAAAATTCAAATCTGAGAAATTAATTTATAGAGTAGATCAAACCAATCTGTTGTTGTCGTCAACCATCTGCTTTCAAGTTAAAAATTATTTTTTTTTTTAATTTTTGTAGGTGAACAATTGGTGGTCACAATTAAAAACAGCAGGATCTGCAATTTATGCCAATAGGCATTATTTGGAATTATATCGAGACAAACATCCTGAACGTTTGTGTCATCCTTGCATTTCTTCAGCAGGAGATGAAACAAAAGTACCTTGCACAATCATACCAGATGTTTGTATTCACCCAACTGCTCAAATACATTCTACAGCTACAGTAAGTATAATAATTTTAAAAAATAGAGGAAAAGTATTGTTTTAATTCTAGATAGGACCAAATGTAAGTATAGGACCAGGTGTTATCGTGGGACCTGGTGTTCGTATTCGCGAAAGCATTATTTTAGCTGATGCCGTAATAGAAGATCACAGCATTGTTTTACATACTATTGTTGGACATAATTCAAAAGTTGGTAAATGGACACGAGTCGAAGGTACTCCTTCCGATCCAGATCCTAATAAACCGTTTGCGAAAATGGAAAATCCGCCTTTATTTAATCATGATGGACGACTTAATCCATCTATTACAATTTTAGGTAAAATATCGTATGTAATTTTGTGGTGAAGAAATTACATTTTTAAATTTTTTAGGTTGTTTTGTTACCGTGCCATCCGAAACTATTTTATTAAATTCTGTGGTTTTGCCGCACAAAGAATTAGCCAGAAGTTTTAAAAATGAAATTATATTATAAGTTCTTTTGTTATTTTTATGAACGCGCAAATGTATATTTTATCTTGTTTTAACAATTTTATAGTAGCTGCAGTATAAAGTGAAAAACTTTATGTTAAATTTGTTAAATTTTTGACTTATTTTATTAAATACCTTAGGTTTATTTGCTTGGTTTCTTTGTACTGTTCGGGTTATGGAGTTTGCACTGTATTTTTAGAAACATCCTGTATGAAATTATTATTTTCAAAAATATTTTGAGGTTATAAATTACATTTATTGGAATTTGTATCCCCCTTCTTGCAATGCACTGTTTGTTTAGTATTTAAACTAATGTCACTCTTACGTTATCTCGCAGTTCCTAAATTTTATCTGGGTTGCTACTTAAAACCCATAGTTGGTGAGCATTTTTATAGTACTACAAACGTCAAAAAAATGAGTCAATTGATTCGAGCCGCTATAATTCAGTTAAAAGTAGGCGTAGATAAAACACAAAATTTGGAAAATGCATTGTGCCACATTCGTAAAGCTAAAAATGACGGTGCTAAGTTGGTAGCGCTACCGGAATGTTTCAACTCTCCATATGGAACAAAGTTTTTCGATGAATATGCGGAGAATATTTCTGGTGGTCCCACCACCGATATGTTATCGAAAGCGGCCAAAGAAAACTCCATATATTTAGTCGGTGGAACTTTTCCAGAACGAGACGATTGTACAATTTATAATACTTGTACGGTTTGGAATCCAGAAGGTAAAATGATTGCTAAATATAGAAAGATGCATTTATTCGACATAGATATACCTGGAAAAATTACATTTAAGGAATCTGAGATTTTGAAACCTGGAAACGAACTATCAATTTTTTGCATTGACGATGTTAAGATTGGTCTAGGTATTTGTTACGACATGCGTTTCGAGGAATTGGCCAAATTGTATCGATTGAATGGATGTGATATATTAATTTACCCCGGTGCATTTAACATGACGACCGGACCATTACATTGGGAACTTTTGCAAAGAGCTAGAGCTGTAGATAATCAAGTTTTCTTTTTGGCCATTAGTCCAGCAAGAGGAACTCAAGGTTATATTGCATGGGGTCACTCTCAAATTACGTCGCCTTGGGGTGAAGTTGTTGCAAAAGCTGGACACGAAGAAGAAACTGTCTGTTACGATATCAATCTCAAACAATGCGATGAAGTAAGACAACAAATTCCTGTTTTTAATCATCGTAGAACTGATATTTATAATACCATTACGTTAAAAAAATGAGGAGGTACCTTTTGGAGATACTATAAGAAATTTATTTTTAATAGTTTGTTGTAATAGAATTAATATAAAATGGATATATGTACAAATAATAAAATTATTTTGTTATTAATTAATTTAAATAAATGAAATAAAATTTGTGAATTTTAAAGATTGGAAAATGGAAAAGATTTCCAGTTGATAATAAATTATTGTGAGTGATGCTCCTGGTGCACTTTCAAGATATTTATTATTTAAAAATAATGATAGTATTTGTATTCTGTGGCCCTTGAACTATAGATTAATGCTACGTTTGATTTGAAAGCACATAATTCAAACAATAATTATCGTAAGATTGAGTGGGACAAAATCAAAATGCATTAAAAAATGAGAATTGATAAAATTGTGACAGATGTCAACAAGTACATAATATATTATTTTGACACATGAACATGGTAATTAAAATTTAGTCGCTTCTGTGTCAATTTGAAAATGTTGACACATTTAATTCAGCCTGATGCCAAGATGCCATTACCTTTTATTGAATCCTTAGTATTAACTGTTAGTATTGTAATCGCGGTTTTTATGTTAGCCGATTGGATGCAAGGACCAGAAGAAAAAACTTGCTCGTGCGGCTGCAATAATCGAAAAACAATGAGTGAATTGTCAAAGAAGCGTTTTTACCAACTCAACGGACTGTCGTTCGCCGAATGTAAAACTGACTTTCATCACTAATTTTAATTATCTACCTTAAATTTGTCATAGTAATCATCTCATAGGTGAAAAATAATTTGTTAAGAAATGTCAAAATTTTTAGTAATAAATCAAAAACTTTAATATATTTATGGCTTTATCGGCACTTGATTCGTTGGTTCTCACTGTAGGAATATGTTGTAGTGTTCATTTATTGGTAACTTTAATGGAATCTATCGAAGAACATCACAAGTACGATTGTAGTGATTTAATGAAAAATTATGCAAGAAATAAATTCTTTACCTCTAACGTCGCTTACAGCGGAAATTTTCACTTACCCTATTACCACTGAATCTAATTTTGTAAGAACTTATAAGGTAAATCAATTTTATTTCTAATTTTAAAAAATTCCCGCTTAGCGCAGTATGAGACATCTTGCGTGGGAATTTTAAAGTTATAATTCAAAAATCGTAACGGTTGACAGTTTAACGTTTAACTGACAAATTTAGCGTATGTAAATATTATTCGTTCAACATAGGCTTAACAAAGATTAAATATTGTAATTTTAATATTATCTTATTGCTGGCTAATTGACACATTTGTACTTAATATAATAGAATGATGGATTCCTTCACGGAGGTATATTTTAAGTTGTTTAGTGTTTGTGTTATTTAACGGTCGTATTTTTTTAATTTAGGGTATATTGGAACGTGCTAGAGAACGACAAAGGAAATTGTTGGAGTATAATACTGAAGAAAGACACACTCCTCTACGCGAAGCAAATGAAAATCCACCCGATACCAGTTCATCGTCACACGAAAATTCTTCTGTGAACGTTTCATTGAAAGAAAGCATTTCTGAAGGTAATTTAAACTCAAAACTTGTTAAACAAAATTCCCTTACTCGAATTTCATCTGAAATAACCGGATCACCAAATAAACAATCAAACGTACTCAATATTCAAAAAGATAATTTCAATATGGAAATTAAACTTTCTTCTGTAGACAACGTAAGGGTTCAAGTTGAGTTTCAAGAAAGCGATGAATTTGGAACAGAAGAAAAAGAAAACTACGAGATGTGTTTAGAGAAAGAGGACGACGAGAGTGCAGGCAACATTCCGGCTTTACGTGAGGATTCCAAAAAGCGACTTCAAAGGTTAGGAGCACTTTATGCTGGTGGAGATGACGCCAACATATCGTCACCAATTCATCGTACGGAAGCCACTTTTGCAATGGATAGTCCAAGTGCATGTTCTAAAATCAAAAATGTTGCCGACTCGAATAGGGATATATCAAAAGGAAATCACAAAGGATTAGGAGGCTTGGCTACTCTCGCCAAAACGATTAATCAATGGGAGGACAACCTTTCCAAGGTAGGTAGCAAAATTTAAAATTTTTAAAATAATCGATAGGTTTAGTTTTGCAATTGTGGGTTTTCATTAGTTGCAAACATTTTATAATTTTTCTACGTTATAGCTTGGTTTTTATGTTAGTATTTCTTTTATTTGATGATAAAACAAACAATCTTTAATTTAAACATACATAGAACAGGATATGACAATACAAGTTGGTACTGATTAGAATAAATTAATTAATGTGATAATACTTAGCTTAATATTTACATTGAAATTTAACATGCTAAATGTATTTAATTCAATTTACGATTTTTACGACTGTTAAAACTGTTTAAACTACCACCAGTCTATCATTTAATTTTTTGACCTATTTACTAGAAAATTTTAATTATTTAGGTATCCAAGTTTTATTATTGTAATCAGCAGGGCCTGGATTTTGCTGATCTTAAAAATGGCAAAAAAAAAGCACATTTAAATACCCTTAAAATTACAAAAAATGTTTTTAAAAATTTCTAATAATTATTGCATTGTAAATACAAAAGAAGTAATACAAAACTCAAAAAATACAATTTTTTAAAACATAAATTGAAAAAAAGAACATCATGAATAGGAAAACTCAGTTAAATATCTACATTTATTTATTTTTTCACATAGTGGAGGGGGTTCAGACCAGGTTTCTAAAATTGTGACGTCACTTATCGTTACATTTTCGAATTTTATTTGTTTTTAATTTTTATAATAATATTATTTTGTTGTTGGTATTTTGTCGTTTTATGTTTTTTTTGTATGGATGTGTGAAGTAATATTTGAAGAGGGTCTAAGTTTTCGTCACCAAGTATGATGAGGGGGGGGGGGAGGGTAAAATTGCGTGACGTAAGTTATGAACGACCCTATAACGAAAATTGTTTTCTAAAAACATATTTTCGTACCTAAAATTTTTTTAAATAACGTAAATTAATTTGAAAATAAAAGTTTTGCATAAATCCATAAAGCTAGGGTTGTTAATAGAGTACCAGTAACGGCGCCAGCATTTTTGAATTGAGTGAGCACGGGTACACAAAATTTATAAATAAACTTTTTATTAAAATAAGCACCTAAAATATAAAACGTATACCGGGTGCTGAATGAGTTAGCCGAACATAGGAAATTAACTTGTAAAAACTTATTTATGCAAATGGTCAATTTGCATGATTTTTAATTTTAGTATATATTCTACATAACAACATGTAATGTGTCTTAATTTTTTAAAATTTGGTTCACACATACAGCCAGAAAAAAATATTGAAATTTAAGGTTGTTAAGAAGGAAAATGAAAATAATGAGAAGTTCTTGAAATTTTTACAGTACATTATTTGCGTAATAAAAAAATTTTTGGCAAAGTTTGAACTTAATCTTGTTTTTAGTTATCGAGACCTGTTATGTGTTAATTGTCTCTTTTTTAAATTTTTTGATTTTTGATTTTCTACGTATTGTATTATTCTTATATATTTTTGAATTTAAAAATAAATAAGTTTAACTATTAAACTTGTAATAAAGTTTAAAACAATATTTTATTTATTTAAAATAAATAAAAAATTAGGTAGCTTTACTCTAGCGCCCCCCTGCTCTCACATAGCCCTGCATAGCTTTCTAACCTAACCCCTCCTTCCTTAGGGGCTGTCCATTAATTACGTAAGGGTTTGGGGGGAGGTATCGGAAATCTTACGGACCCTTACGTGGGGGAGGGGAGGGTCCGACAAATTCCTTACGTAAGTTACGTAAAATACTTTTTTTAAATTAAATTAGTTATTTTTACCTAGATATTAAGGAATTACTAATTTTTTGTCTTAATTTTTTTATGTAATTAATTAATCTTTATTAACTTTTATTTATATAAACAAAATTTGATTTAAATTTTTGTATTTTTCGTATAATAACAATATTATTGTTATTCATATTTTATAAATATAAGCGGAGGAGAGGGGGCCCTACATTATTTTTGTTTAATAATCCTTACGTAAGATGTGGGGGGGGCAAAATCTTATGTGCCCGTTTGTGAGGGGGGGAGGGGGGCAAAAATTACAAAAATCGTCCTTACGTAATTAATGGACGGCCCCTTAACTAAGGCACATGGTTTATGGATGACCCCACAGATGCAAATTTGAAATTCAAAGTTGCTAAAGTAAACAGAAGAGCCTACTGTGACCTTTATTTCAATCGAAATTTATGTACAAGTCTACATCATCTTGAGACTTACAGAAAAAAAAAATGAATTACGTTATGGACAGTGGCGGACTATGCCAGGTTCGATTGTATTTCGGGCTATTCAATTTTAAAAACTACAGTATTTGAAATCAATGCACTCTCATAAACTAACAAATATCGAAAAAATGTAAAAAGCTAGTGATGCGATTTGACTGCATACTGTGCGTTGTGCTAGGACTCATCCTCAGCTAACCTAACTTAAAAAACTTAAATGGCATAATATACCCCTTACATGACAATATAATGTTAAAATATTTACAAATGGAGCGAGATATAATGTAAAAAATTAAAAAATTGTTAAATAGTAGTGTTAACCGATCATCACCTTACTTTACACAACGCTAATCTTATTTATTGTTTTTTCTGGTTTCCTAAATAAACATACCTTTTGAGCAATATCTTAAAAATGAATCTATTAACTTCAATTTTTCTTGCGTTAGAAATTTATTTCTATTTATTCTTTATAATGTGATGCAAAAAATTTTCTTTTACATATTTTCAATATTTTGTGTAAGTTGACGAGAAATTTAACTTTTTTTTATAAAAAGCACTCTAATATTAAAGTTCAGTCAGCTATTGATTCCAATTTTTCGTTTATATTTGTTCATCATATTTTCAACTACTGTAGATTTTGTAGAAATTTTCGAAAATTTTATTCTTAGAATGACGATGACTTTTTTAGATTTTCAATTACATTGACCTTAATAATGTCATCCCATATTTATCAGGCTTATTTATTTGAATTCTTTTCTAAGAATAAATTGGTGAAAACGTGCTTTGTAAGCATAAAATGTTTTGTATAAATTAAACCATTGGGAAAAAAATAATACCAGTTTATTTAAGCTTATGTTTTCTTTTTTTTTTAAGTGCAAAACTCTGTCTATCTCTCTGTAACTACAGTAACCAAGCTTTGATTGGCCAACTGCTGTTTACCGACCTAAAAAAAGCTCAGATTGGTCGACTTGATTAACTAATATTTACTTACTTATTAACTTATATGGTAATCAATGCAGTTCTATACCATTCGAGTTGCTCATTACTTGAGTTCCATGCCAATTGAGTTGCACATCAATTGAGATACACTGTATTCATTTATTAAGTGAATTTTAATAATTTAGCATTTTATTTTATATTTCCGTACGTAACTTTTTCTTAATTTAGTACTATGTCTTGTTATTACCATGTGATTTACCAAATTTACACTTGGCATTCATAGTTTTTTGAACACTTACACATATTCTAGTAGGGTGCTAACCTTGCTAGATGCATAGCCCATAGGTAAAACTTAGGCTTTCGATTACAGCAGTGTAGTCGGCGCAGCCAAGTATTCAACCGCAGTCCCCTACTTCATAGATTCTCAATTTAAACCTGCTATCACACTGCTGGTAGCTAAACAACTACTTTCTTTTAACAATTAATTTTTTATTTATATCAAATAATCTTCTTCAAAATAAAAATGCAATATAATAGCTGAAAGCCATATTTACATGGCAATTATCTGCATGTTCTCGCGGAGAACTTTTTTTTTAATTAAAAATTTGATTATATTATTATTAACCCTTACTTGCCACACTTCTATGGAATGACGTACTTGACACACTGGGGTGTATTGCACCTCATCGATAAAATGTGTTATTTCAAATAATCTATTGAATATTTTAAGTTGCCAATTTTAAAACTGTTAAAACTGTTATAATGATCGAATTTTTTCTTGTCAATTATTCTGTACTATTTATAAACCCTTATAATAATTTGGTATAGTTGCAACATTTTTTACCTTTATCCTCAACGATTTTTCTCCCCTTGTATAATTTCTTAGTGTAATTTTTATTTTATCACCCACTTTCAATAAAAGATTGTTTATCAATAAAAATATAATTTTGATACTAGGCGCCTAAGATTACCGATTCAAACAATTCAACATCTAAAAAAAAATCATGGAAACCTCCTGCTCCAAAGCCTCCAGTTTCAAGCAGTTCATCGATTGTTAAACCATCACCTAAAAAAGCTCCCGCGCCAAAACCACCTATCAATGCAACTAGTACTCCAGTTAAAAATTTGAACGATGAACCTCAACAGTTATCTTTAGATCCAGCATTAATCAAAACTTTGGTTAGTAAACTATTTAAAAAATTAAGCTTTTGTAGGTGTGTTTGCATTTATTGCATATCATTTAATTTGCTTCATATATTTCTTACATTTTGTTTTATACCTAGGAATCACAAGGTTTTAGTCGTACAATTTCAAATAGTCGCCTGGTATTCAATTACAATAATTCGGATTCGACAATCAAAACGGCCGAAATTTGTAGTAGCACAAAGAAATCTGCAAACAATAATTGTATTGCCGAAGAATCTGTAATGGAAGAAGAAGCCGAAGAAGTTTCAACTTCAAATATTAAATTAAAAGCGACAAATTTCAATAAGTGTGATTCGTCATTAAAAAGTAACGTTAAAACCACATCGATAGCAAATAGGGCTGCAATTTTTGAAAAGAATACTAGCCCAATAAAAACTAACCCTGCAAAAGATCCGGCTTTACTATCGGTGTCTGAACGAAAGGCTTTGTTTGAAAAAAATAAGGGAAGTGCTCCGGTGCCAAAAGCTGCAATTTCGATGGCTACACCTGCCGCAAATACAAAACAAACTATAACAAATAATTTAAAACCCAATTCTCCAATTAAACAAAAAAAGTTTTGCAATGTTAAAAAAATTTCCAACAAAGACATTTCTATAGCACCTAAACAAACAAATACGGAGACCGATTCTGCTTATAAAGTTTCCGCAGGTCAGCCTGGTGGCATAGCCACTAAAATGGCTGCTTTGTTTCAAAATAACAGTACAATTAGTCAGCAACAAATTGAAAACGATATTCGTGAACAGAGACAAAAAGAAATGGACATATTACTTAATCGCTTTAATCAAAACAAGGTTTGTAACAATATTATTTGTAAAATGATGTAAACATAATAACAACTTTCAGGTATTAAATGAAATAGAAGAAGATACAGAATCAGATTCGGACGATGATCATCCCGCCGAAGGAACTGTTACGATTGTTAGAGAGGTATTCAAAAATAATATCACTGTACCACAACCTCCACCTATCCCAGAGAAGTGTGGAAAAAAACGCAGAAGTTCTGGAAAGAAAAACAGTTAGGACTTAATTTATAACATTTTCAAGTTCAATTTACTTATATACTTTTTCAGTTAAAGAAGCTAGTCCAAAAGTTCAAGCAGTATTAGAAGATGTAAAACGTATTAAAGTTTCATCAAAACCAGGAAGATTGTATCCATGTTTGTCCGATATTGAGGCAACAACGGAACCTGAAACAGATCTTAACACAGCATCTCCCACTCCCGAAAATTCAAGGTGGGATACAGTTATAGATTGGATTCTCTTTTTTCTATGCATAGCTTAGTTTCATTTTCTTTTACATTTTATGGTGGCGTTTCCATCTGCTTAAACTTACATCAAATTTAACAACATGATCATTCACATTCACTTGATTTTTATAACGATCGTTTCTTTGTGTGGTACGGTGTAGTTGCTAGTTTATTAAGAACATATTTTTGTACATTACCAAATAAATTATTTCAACCTACATTTTCACACTCATTTTCATTGTTCACCAATTCTCTTTTCATTTTTATTTTTTTTATTATTTTTATTTAAAAATTAGCATGGAAAGTAACGAGTCAGATTCGGAAGTTGTTGATACTAGTTTTGGTCGAGATATACTTGAAACAGTTTGTAAAAATCAAACTCCACTTAAAAGGAGTATATATAGCATGGATAGTGAAGGGTCTGACATCTTGGATGGTTCTGACCATTACTTGGACGAAGCCTTAGCATTTAATTCGGATAGCATAGGTGGGCCTACACCACCTAAACAAGGCAGATCGTTGTCGCCGGTATGTTGAATTTTTAAATTTTGTTTAATAATAATTATAGTGAATGTAAATTCTGCTTAGGTAAATAATGGAATGGTTCCTTCAAACTCTTTTCAATACAAACAGTTTTCACCTCTTAAGTCAAGTTCGAAAGGAGAATTGACTCCACAACAAGACTTCAGAACGCCATTAAAAAATTCTCCTCGAATATCTGAAGAGCATACACCAATTATTGTTGATGGCAATAACGTTTTGCCTCTGACTCACACAGTTAGTTTTTACAGAAAACAGCAAACTCAGGTGAGTGTTTATACTTAATTGAATTCTTTATTAAATTAATCTTATTTTTGGTGAGACCACGGGAAATATTTTCCTTTTTTTGAATGCAGCACTTGTTATTAATTATTTCTTTTAGCAATCACAAACTCCAGTTCGTCAAATAATTAGATATCCTGTAGTGGAAGAAAATCCAGAACATGAGAAGAATTTGAAAAAACGCAAACTTGATATTAAAAATAAAATCGCTGAGTTGGAGACAGAGGTATGCGTGTCACATATTTTTATTTATATATCAATTATTTTCAATTTTATTCTTTTCTAGATTGAAATACAAACTCAAACAATAAAACAAACTAGTCAAGCTTTAAATTGGTGTTATTCCACACTCGAATTTACTAGGTCGACAGAACAAGTTGAATTAGAAAGAGTATTATTGCTTGCAAGTAAGAAAACATTAGATACATAATTCTTTCAAATACTATATAATAAATTTTAAATAGCTCATCGTCGTTCTGCTGCTCAACACGAAATAGAGAGATTGAACGTCTTGGAAACATATCCCACCGACAACATGAATGAATCGTCTGTGGAAGAAGGAAATTTAATTATATCAAATATTGTTTTACCCCTAAAGGAAAAGTATGTGAAAGCACTTAACGCAACTGGTGGAAAAGGGCATCATGTTGTTTGCTTGGTGAAGTGTGGTCAACAGGTTCATGCCACGTCTTTAGTTTCAATTATAGCATCGAGCGATGAAAATCATTTAGAACTCAGTATTCCCGGTACCATAATTTTGGGCAACATTCCAAGTAATTTTACGGTTCAATTTGAAGTTTACTGTTTAATAGCCGAGGAAGAAGTTCTTCCTCACGAAGTGAAATATCATATTAAGAAAAAGGTACGATCGAGACATTTAAGGAATGTTTGATTTTTTAAATTTTTTGTATAGGCAACACCTAAAAAAGCAAAAACGGACTTACGATTAGCTAGACCTCCAATGGAATCTCCAGGAGGTCCTCAGGTTGTGCGATCATCGACTTTTGCTTCAGTGGGATTTGTGGTATTTGATATTCAAACAATGAAGCACAAAAATTGGACTTTAAATAATGTGAGTAAACGAAAACATTCAATTTAATAAATTTATAATTATGCTTTTGTTGAAGGCTCCTTCCAAGAGTCCGTTAGAGGGCAAAACAGAAATGCGTGTTAAATATGAATTAACATGTACTCTCGAACATCGCGGATTTTTAAATATTTTAGATTATCTTTCTGACAAGGCTATATGGCATCGTCGATGGTATGTTTTAAAAGGTCACATGTTGTACAGTTGGAAATATCCACAAGATGAAAAAGAACGTGACCCCATAGATTCTATAGATTTGAAATATGCTCAAACAAAACAAGTTGGTCCTGCACCACGTCATATTTCGTCTAGGCTTTATACAATTATGATTGAACTCATGAGACCATCGAAACCGAACGATAAAAGTAATACATTAGTAATGCCCGATGGTGATGTTACAGTTGTGAAGTATACTTTCCTGCACCTTGTTACTAATTACAAACTTATAGAATATATTTTTAGATATGTATTTGCTGCAGATTCACAAAAGGAAAGAGTGGAATGGAATTCAAATTTTAATAAAATACTTACTGCTGTTAAATTAAGCGAAGCTTCTAAGTAAACATATTATTTATTCTTATTTTTTAAACTAACACGGTATAACCATTAATTATTACAATTGTGTAAGTGTGACCATAAAATTTATGAAATATCATAAAATGTTATGTAATTGTATTTTATGACAAACTTGATTTTAAATAGATTATATTTTTTAATGTGAAATTGCAAGAGAAATGCAAATATATTATTGTAAAAATATACTTATTAACATTAGCAACTAAACTTTGCTATTTTATTTTCTCTTTTTATTTATTTTATTTCATTATATTATTAATTCAAATGTAACTTCGAATTTATACATATAAATATTTTAAACTGTTGGTGCATATGTATGTTACCTCATCACCCCTAAACTACTGGACATATCGAAGCCAATAAGTTTATCTATTTTTTGGACCGAGTATGGTATCCTCACATTTTCTTCTCCCCTACCGGGTGTTCAGCTAGTACTTAATAAAATATTAATTGTATAAAATTAAAGAGTAGTACCAAAAGAATTGCATCCACTTAATCATGCAACTCGTATAATCAAATGTAATTGTAAACAGATTCTTACTAAATAATATTGGTCAAGGTTGCATTACATTACATAATTTCCTGAAACATTTGTAAAAAAATCAGGATTACAATACTTCCTTGTTTTACAAGTAAAAAAGCTATACAAAAATAGCGATCTCTAAAAAAAATTTAGTACTGTGAAAAACATGAATATAAAGACTTTAAAAGCTATATTGTTAATTGTTTATTATTGATAATGAAATTTGTTATTAATTATTTTTTTTTAAATTATTACGAAGAAGTACAAACTAATGATTTAATTAATTATTATTAATTTTTTTTTTTGATTTGAAATATATGAGATAGCTCTTTGAACTTGAACCTTGAAAAATTCTTATAAATGAAAATAATATGTGTCGAAAACGTAGTAATAAGTACATTTTGACCATAACACTACAGTGCCTACTGAAGTAAACAAAATGAGTAAGCATATTAAAATTGCTCTTTTGCAATTAAACGGTGGGGCCGATAAAACTAAAAATTTAGAGAATGCATTGAACCACATCCGTAAGGCAAAAAAAGATGGCGCTGAGTTGGTAGCTTTGCCAGAATGTTTTAATTCGCCATATGGAACAGAATGTTTCGATCAATATGCAGAAAATATTTCTGGTGGTCCAACTACCGATATGTTATCAAAAGCAGCTAAAGAAAATTCGATATATTTAGTTGGAGGAACGTTTCCAGAAAGAGATGGTGATAAACTTTATAATACCTGTACGGTTTGGAATCCGGAAGGAAAAATGATTGCTAAATACAGAAAAATGCATTTATTTGATGTGGATTGTCCTGGAAAAATTACTTTTCAGGAATCAAGTGTTTTAACACCGGGTAAAGAACAAGTGGTATTTTCCGTCAACGGAGTTAAAATTGGAGTTGGCATTTGTTTCGACATGCACTTTGAAGAATGGGCCAAACTTTATAGAATGCAGGGATGTGAAATGTTAATTTTTCCGGCCGCATTTCATATGACCATGGGACCGTTACATTGGGAACTTGTACAAAGGAGTCGAGCCTTAGACAATCAAGTATTTTGTGTTACTATTAGTCCTTCTTCTGCAGGAACTGAAGGTTATATCGCTTGGGGACATTCTCAAATTACTTCACCATGGGGCGAAGTTTTAGTACAGGCTGGACACAATCAAGAAATTATCAGTTATGACATTGATGCTTCACAAGTCGCGGAAATGAGAAAACAGATGCCTCTATTTGAACAACGCAGAACAGATTTTTATAATACTGTGAAGGTAACAAAATAAATTCATGCGTAGATATTGTTGAGTAGCTATATAAAATTGTATATATAAAGAAATACATGTTGTATATGTAGAGATAATTTCATTTATTTACCGTCCATTACGAAATTTTATTTCCATTTCTTCACACAGATGGAGACTTTGATCTTCTTTGTACTCTTTTGGGACTTCTTTCTGCTAGGCCCCATTTTTAATATTATGAGTGTAGTGCTTCTCTAGATCTTCTTCGCCTTTTGCTTTTTCCTTCTTGCAAGTTTTCACTTATTTGGTATTGTTACAAAAATTTGCTCTTCTTATGCACTTTTATCACAAATAAGGGAATTCAAATTGCACTTCTTCCTTTTATTTTTACTCTTTTGAAACTTGTTTCTGCATATTAGGCCATATTTATAATCAAAAGTGTAGTTTTTTTTATTTCTTTTGTTGAATGGTCATTTTCGTGTCCGAGGATTCCATCTTATGGTTACCCCTTACCCAAAACATGTCATATGTCCCAATATCCTTTATTCCGTGCAGATAATGTAATGTACCTTGGAGCGATTCTCTTTGCTTTTGATGCCCAGCATTTGAATAATTTCAGGTTACTGTAAGTTGCCACGAGGACATTCCAGCCAAGATGTGCCAGGAAAAAGCTGAACGAAAATAAACTGATCGACTTCCTGGCCAGAAACCCCTTAGAGACGACACAAGCGGAGCACTGAACGACCTACTGCAAGCAACGTGCGCTAACTGCATACCAAGGACCTCCAGCAGAAAACCGCCCGTTTACTAGTGGACGGAGGAGATCACAACGCTACGTAAGAACTACACCAAGTCGAGAAGACTTTTCCACAGAGCAGTTGCGATTCGCCCGGAATCCAAAGAGGAACGACTGACGAGCCTGAGGGAAACAAGGACAAGTCTGTCCAAGGCGATAAACGACAATAAACGCAAGAACTGGGTTGAGTTACTAAAAGAGCTTGATAACGATGTCTGGGGCAAGGCATACAAAATAGCCACACAAAAATTCAGCGCCCGCGCAGAAACCGGGATAGATATGCACCTACTCGATAACATCTTAGATAGCCAACATTCCACTGTTAACAGAGGAGGAGCTGACGTTGGCCCTGAAGTGCACGACATCAAATAGAGCTCATGGCCCAGATATCCCGCGCGCATGGTGAAGAAGGTGGGCGAAATGCAGCCGATGCTGCTACTAAAGCCCTTCAACGCAATTTTGACGAGCGGCGTGTTCCCCCCCAACTGGAAAGAAGCCAAACTAGTTCTCATCAGGAAGGGCCATAAACCCGTAGGCAAGCCGAGGTCTTACAGGCCTCTGTGCCTCCTGAACCACGTCAGCAAGGTTTTCGAGAGGATGCTCCTCGGAAGATTCCACACCGAGCTGAACGAGGAGGAGAGACTGTCGGAGAGGCAGTACGGGTTCAGGAAAGGCAGATCCACGTGCAGTGCAATCGAGAAGATCGCCAAAACTGTTAGGGGAGCAAAGGAGGGCTCTAGGCACAGCAGAAGATTTCCACTCATAGTAGCGCTAGACGTCAAAAATGTCTTCAACACCGTCAGATGGAGCGTGATCATAGACGAGCTGATCCGCAGAGGAATAAGTCCATACATCATCCGTATCGTAGCCAGCTACTTTAAGGACAGGTGGGTCACGGTTTATGAAAAGGGGCTCATCAAGAGGTTCCTGATGTCAGCAGGAGTCCATCAGGGCTTAGTATGGAGCCCCACTCTGTGGAACGTCGGGTATGATGGCGTACTGCGGCTACCCGTCGAAGTAGGATTGGACCTGGTGGGCTTCTCGGACGACCTGTCAGTGGTAACGGTTACTAAAACGGAGGCCGAATTGATTTGGAAGACAGAGAAAACAATTAAAGACATACGCGAGTGGATGGTCCCCAGGGGCCTGTCCATCGCCCCAGCCAAGACGGAGGCGGTGCTGGACAGCGGAAGAAGACACCACGCTCCAATACAGATCAGGGTGGGAAAAGCCACGGTGGAACCAGCAGAGGCGTTCCGCATCCTGGGAGTCAGGATCGACCGGAACCTCAGCTTCAGAGTCCACATCTGGAATGCAGCGGAGAGGGCGCTGAGGGCCGCAGCGGGAATCTCCAGACTACTTCCCAACTTAGGGGGTCCAACTCAACCAAAGCGAAGACTACTTGCTTCAGTAACAAACTCGATAATGCTCTACGGTGCCCCTATCTGAGCCGACAAACTTCAGAAGAGGGCTAGCTACGCCTTAAAATTCGTTAGGGTCCAAAGGAGGATGGCCCTACGCGTAGCTAGAGCTTATAGAACTGTGTCCACGAATGCTCTTCTTGTAGTTTCGACGTCGGTCCCAATAGACCTCCAGGCCGCCGAAAGAAAATTTAAACACCAGGACAAAAGCCTTAAGTAATGCGTAAACGAATCCCGGCACTTTTACGGAGTGGGGTTTTAGTCGGTAGGAATCTGACACTCCCCCCTCCCATAGAAGGGGGTGGGGCAATGCAAGGTTTCCCCACTCCCACCGAACCAAAAAAAAGTTGCTCTCAGTTAATTCCTCCTACCATTGAAAACAGGACAATTTTTTAAGTATATTAAAAAAAATTTTCATTAATTATCAATTAGTTTTCGAGAAAAAGGCATTTGAAAATCGTTTTCCATATAATACTTGATAGGAAAGGTATATCCTTGCAATAAAAACAAATACTTATTGTCAACCGGTTTCGATTCTTTTAATAGGTCATCATCAGGACAAAGTGTCGATAAATTTGCAATGCTTTTGCACCGACTTTCAACATATTATTACACATAATTAAGATAAACCACTATTATTATATAAAATATAAAAATTCCAGATCTCATAAAACAACGTAAAAGTCGTTCAGAAATTTCAATAAATACATAAACGTCGTCTACAATCAAATACGAATACTCAATTAAAAGGATCGAAACCGGTTGACAATAAGTATTTGCTTTTATTCCAAGGATATACCTTTCCTATCAAGTATTAAATTATATCTTGCACAAGGAGTTAATCATCATAATCACGATTTCCGTTATGTTTAACATGGGCTCCCGGACTATTAGTGATAGCTGAAAAGGCAGAGGCATTCGCAGACAACCTCGAAACCCAATTCAATCCAAGCGGACCCTACTCACGTTGCCCATGTCAACAACGTCGTCAAAATCCATCTCGAAACACCATACGTCAGCTTCATCAAACCCACATCTCCAGAGGAGGCAGTCGAAACTTTAAAACAAATCAAACGAAAAAAAAAAGCATCCGGCTCGGACGAAATCCCAAATAAAGCCCCGAAGTCTCTTCCAAAGAAAGCATACTAGCCGTCGTAAGCTCTCCATTTGGAACACTTCCCAGCCCAGTAGAAAACTACAGATGTGATTGTTTTGCACAAACCAGGGAAGTCCAAACTCTTTCATAGAACTATCTGCCAATTAGCCTCCTCTCTGAGATGGGAAAGCTATTGGAAAGAATCATCTTCACCAGACATCAAGACGCCATTGAAGAAAACAACTGCATCCAAGATGAACAATTCGGTTTCTACCCAAGACACTCCACCACACTTCAAGGTTTGCGACTTGTGGAGTAGATCACCTTGACCTTCAACAAGAAGCAATCCACGGCAACCCTTTTCCTGAACGTATCGATAGCCTTTGACAAAGTCAAAGTCTCATCAAGCTATACTAGCCTCCTACTTAAGGAATCGAATCTTCCAAATCAAGATTAACGAGGCGCTCATCAATCAGTCAAATTCAAGCCTGGGTACGCCAAGGATCCCCCTCTCGCCAACCCACTCTAATGTATACTTTCACGGCCTACCAAGAACTACAATGACGATAGAAGAACCCTACGCTGACGACACAATACCATCTCAGCAACATCAACAAATCTGAAATTGGCTTCCAAAAGAATCCAATGGCAAATCGATATCAACGCAAAGAAAAGCGCAACCATCATGTTTATGAAGAAGAGACTCGTACTGCAAAGCCTTAAAATTTTCTTACCGAAAATTCCGTCAGCTTTCCTGGACTGTCAACAAGAAGGCAAGGGGAAAGGGGACTCATGAAAAAACTGGATCCACTCATCGGGTGGCGAAGCACCATGAACCCAAACCTCAAGTTAAGAATCTTCAAAACGATCATCCGACCAACCATCACTTATTCAGCCCCGGCGTAGGCTTTCGCATTCACCAATTAAATGAAAAGACTTCAAACAATTCAAAATCTCTGCCTCCGAAAAGCTCGCAACGCCTTCTACCTAGTACCGAACAGATATTTTAATCGCGAATTCAAGATTGCAGCCATTGATGATGACTTCATCCGCAAATTATAGCTGGGGTTTGCTAGAAACAGTAGCAGCAGAGCAGTTACGAGTAGTTACATACTCCACTTTAAGAATTAGCGTTGGCTTTGGCACACGCGTGTCGTATCTCGCCGAGTGCGGGCTTCCCTGGAGAGGTCGGGTCTCCCGATCGAGGTGGATTGAGTTCAGAGATGTTTTTAGCGAGTTAAGCGTCAGCTAAAACGGCCCGGAGCGCAACTCTCTGTAGGGTCAGTTTTGGCTGGCACAATCACGGCAAATCACGGATCACTTTGGCTCCTCCCACTAATTTATGCATACAATTTTATATGTAAAATTTTCGATTTTTAAATGCCGTTTTTTTAAAAACTAATGGATAATCCAAGAAAATCTTTTTTTAATATTCCAATAGTAGTATATAGGAAAAAGTGAAATATCCGTAGTATAAATTGACTGACAGTTTCCTAATTTCAGTATTTCTGCAGACATCAGTTAGGTCTACTTTCAGCTGTGTTAGGTCCAAAGTTGTTCTATACATAGATTTACAAATAATTGAGTGTAATTTCACTTATTTGTAGAATATTTTCGTTTCAGATGAACAGAAGATGAAAACTACGTTTTTTGGGCAAAAATAGATTAAATTTGGGGTTTTATGATGGACTCAGTGACGGCGCCGGGGGTGGACCAGGGTATTTCAATAATGTATTTTTTTCAGTTTATTTATAAATATTATTGTCTTCTATAATATAATATACTAATATTTAAAAATATTTCGCTAAACGTAAATCTTACATTATTTATAAATTTTGTCTGCTCCTGCCCACCCCAAATATATTGGGCCCAATTTGTGCACAACCATTTTAAAAATGATGCCGCCATCGCTGGTTGGACTATATTTCCGAAACTGTGTAGATAGACTAGAGCAATAATTTATTTTTATTTTTCTGCATAATTTTACTACTTTAATTTTGTTTTTGATGCACAAGTACATAATGACTGGACTATAATTAATTTAATAACTAATAATTAAGTTAAGTGAAACACTAATTAATTCAATATTAAATAGGTATTATGTTTTTTAAAAAAATGTAGATACAAATATTTGTATTTTAAATCAAAGATTCGTTTTAAAAATAGTAATTCATATTTAAATGAAATATAAACTTTTACTTTCAACCAAGACCGTTAGATTTGTAAAAATTAACATACCTACTTAACAATTAATTGGATAATAAATTATGGTTTATGACATATTTTCTGATTTTATTGAGGCTTCATTTCGGAAGGTTTGAAAATTTATTTCGAAAAAGAAGCAGTTTTTTGTTCTGGGAATATCGGACTCAATTAAGAATCATCGATATTTCTTATTTAACCCTTTCGGCCCTCCCGGTGGCAATTGCCACCGCTGTATTTTTAGCATTTTAGCGTAAAGATCTGTAAATAATTTGGATATTGGCTACTATAGGTCAAAAGCTTGAACCTTAAGGACTGTGAAAACATAAATAATGTTACCCTTATTCTTAGTTTTGAGTGCCTTAATGATAGTTATTTGCAGTGTAATAAAAATTGAGTCTAAGTTAGAGTATAAAATTAAACACTACGTTTGGTAAATTAGAAAATTTTAGTGTATCCAATTATTTTTTGACTTTATCGTGAATTATGAGCATACATATATGTCTAATCAGTTGCTTTGTTAACGTAGTTTGATATTTTTTATACAAGTACCCTTGCCATAGACGCTTGAAATTTGTGGGCGTATTTTTCTAACTCCTAAACCCATGGCGCGATTTTTTTGAAATTTGGTGAATACCATATTATATGGGTCCAGATAAAGAATTTATAACAAAAATTTTTTATTTCGACTACAAAAAAGTCAGGACTGAAAGGGTTAATATTATGCATTCAGTGAAATGATCAGGCATCAAACATATTATTTACATTTGAATAAATTAAAATATATTATTAATATTTCGCGATTATTGTTCTCTTCATTTATCTGAGAAGTGGTTCCATTAAAATTTCTAATATAATATAAGTTTATTATACTTAAATATGTATGTAATAAGAATAATCGAGATTTATTTATTTATTCAGCTTAATAATACATTTCAAATTCCCCTACTACTGACTTTAAATTTATATGAACCGCCACTGGCGCCGCTTGTTCACATGTGGCGCTCACATCGCCATAAAATTACGCGCACAATTCCATTTTAAAGTGTGCCGGTGTCAAAACTTGAGTATTAATTTTTATCACATGAATTTTGACCGGTATTACATATTTTATTGATTTTATAAATTAGTTTGTATTATTACCTGTAGTATAAGCAAGTGCGTGCATTTTTACATTTTATATAAATTTTGTAGTACATTGTTGTAATTAGTGCCATTTCAAAGCAAAATTTTTAAATATGTCGATAGATGCAATTGAAGGAAACGAATACGAACAAATTGTTCAAAATGGACCTAAGAAGGTAATATTTATTTACTTACTTATTATAATAATATCCTTCTTTTGCACATGATTAATTTAGGCGTCTTTGTCTTTATCTTATCTCACAGGATTTTTGAATGAGTCACATAATTTTTGGGGAGGAAGAACGTTTTTCAGAAGTGGTTCACTTTTATGGAATCTTTAATTTAGACTTTTGGAATTTATATTTTTACTTACTTGTTTAGCCGGTCAAGTTTTATTTTAAAATTTATTACAGGTCCATTGTTAGAAATTCTTATAAAATGCAATAAGAAGATTTATACATTTCAAATTATTCAAGGTTCATTACTTATGAATCTTGGGCAGCTGTTAACTAATAATGTAGCTGTATCTCAGACATATGGTCAATGACGCGACGATTCAAAAGTCACTCACCCAATAATTACCAGTTTTAAAGTATTTGGATGTCGATTACCAAATAATATGTAAAAGCTAAGCTGCCTTGGTCTCGACAAGTGTAGGTGGTTCTTGTTTTTTGATTCAGAATAATATTATAATAATCCGACGCGAGATGCAGATAAATCAATACTCTCCAGATACTTTTTTTTTATTTTAATGCAGCCTTTTATATCAGCATTATCGATACTATAGGTATTTGCAATTTAAATAATATAAAACCCTGACTCGATATTTTAAATTAGTCATACCTCACCCACCGGTTTCAAGTTTATTATCACATAGAAAGTAAAATCAGTAGCTACTGTAACATTTCCTTATTAGATGCTATTTTTTGTTATTATTAAAAATGTTAATCCTTTACCTTTTCATCAGTAATTAAAATAATTAACCTGTTAATAAATTTTAACAGACTTATCGACGTTCGTGTGCAGTTAGCTCCCGATGATGAGTTGATGCAGAAAAGTCGCTGCCACCATGCCACCCGGTTATTGTTTGTTATAAACCCCGGGGATTAAATTATTTTTAGCTACTTAATTGTAATACATCAAATGACTGCATCGGAAAATCCAATGAATTTTACGAGATGATGCAAAAATTCTCGTTATCATTAATTCGAGCATTTGTGCATTCATATGGAACATTTTCTTTCACTTTTTAACTTTTTTTTAAAATGATTTGAAAACTAAATTCAGGAATAATTTTAGTAGTGAACACTTTGAAAAATGAGATTTATCATGATCTTCCAAGTAATCAAAAGATTACTAAGCTTATGCCCGTTTGCATATTAATTGATTATGCATCGACTAGGTACAGATATCTAATAGTATTCTTTTGTCTTCAACAAAAGATCCTGTATTATAATATTGTTCATTATTTTATACATGATCTTTATATTTTATTTCTAATAATGCAACATTCGTAATTTTTTGAGAAAGATTTGGGACGTTGAGAATTATTCCGATTAAGTGCGCAGATAGAATAAACATTCATTGCACTATAATTTTTAATTTCCTATATAAATTCTCATTGAACAACTGTTGTACATATTTGTAATTACCTATATTTGTTATTACAAATCCGTTTGAAATAGACCAGCTGTTAATTATAATGTCTGATAATTTAGTAGTAATATAAAATTTAGCATTCACGAGCGCTGATAATAATTAAATAATGCACATTAGTGCGATTTTAAAAGAACAATAATTAATTATAAAGAAATAAGGTTATAGTTATTATTTATTAACATATGAAAAATTTTTTCAAATTATTATATTTTTAGTTTGCTACACGTGAATTCCGGTGTTTCGAATTTCGGATTCTCATCTCATTCAGGTAAAACCTGGAATAATGTTTCTAACGCGGACAGTATTCAATTCTATTAAATAGAAAATCAAAAGTCAAATTCATTTGACATTTTTTTTAAATAAAATTCTACCTTTTTGATGCCAAAATCAATATAATAAAAATAAAAGTTTTGAAAATGTTTCTAAACCGAGCAATTAAAAAAATATTGAATTACTAATTGTAATTAAATATTACAATCATAGATAGTAAAATAACCCAAATTTCAAAAACTTGGTATAATATATGGTCAAATAAATTTGACTTTTGATTTTCTATTTAATTGAATTGAATACCGTCCGCGTTAAAAATATTATCCCAGGTTTGCCTGATGAGAATCCTAAATTCGAAATTAATTAATTTGTATATTATCCTAAAAAACAAAAAAAATTTTCAATTATTAATTTATCTAACATGTAAAAAAAATGATAATTTGTAAAATATTATAAAAAAATAATTTTAAATAAAATTGCAGCTGTGCAATGGTTTGGCGTGACCACTACTGGTCACAGCGCGGAAATTGCGGTTTCAAACTTGAAATTTAATTAAACTAAATGGCACTCAAAAATAAAAATTGTGATAATATTTTTTTATTCTATATCTTGACAACAATTTTTGTAACATAAATGTTACTATCATTATTCCATGATAGTATAGATAATACGTACGATGGTTTCAAGTATTAAACATAATTTGATAACAATTTTGTTTCGGAAATATTATCATTTATCAATAGCATGAGTAATATATTAACGAATTGTTGCTCATAAAAGCAATTTTAGAACTAAACGATAATAAAAATTGGTGAAATTCTTTCCTTAATTTTTAAAATTTTACAAACTTAACAAATTTGGTTCAACGACCTAAATGATTGCTGTGATAAAATAATAACATTGTAAATTACGTTGGTGCAGGAAATTATTCATGAATGAATTTTGACAATACAGTCGACAAACTATTGTTAATTTTGTACATTATGTATCACTGCAATAATCACATATCGATTAGGTATAGTTATAATATGTTCAGATTAATCCAATTCGTACAAGTATTTTTCAGTTTACGATTAAATAAATTTATTACCTAATCAGTTGAGTGTTTATTAAAAATTAATAAAATAATATTATATAATAATAATATACAGGGTGGTGAATGAGTTAGCCGAACATAGGAAATTAACATGTAAAAACTTATTTATGCAAATTCCTGCTTCCTTAATTATTTTAGAGAAAAAATGAAAGGTACAAAAATAATGCGAAAATATGAACTAAAAATGATAAGAACATTAGATTTCATCACTTAAAAAGTCAGAAAATCCTTTTGAAATTGTTAAAAGTTTCATTTATCAGACTGGCCATGTAAGTTTTCTAGGTAATTATTTTTGAAAATAGAAATTATATAGAATTTATTAGATGGCTAGCCCGATAAATGAAAATTTTACCAATTTTAAAAGCATTTTTTGACTTTTCAAGTAAAATCTAGATGAAAAAATCTAATCTCTTGTCATTCGTAGTTTATATTTCTGCATTATTTTTGTGACTTTCAATTTTTCTTTAAAATAATTAGGGAAGCAGGAATTTGCACAATAAATAAGTTTTTACATGTTAATTTCCTATGTTCGGCTAACTCATTCAGTACCCTGTATAATATTTCCACTTACGTTAGCAATGTACCTTTTGAAGATTTTTTTGACAAATAAAATAGTTTTTATAGCAATACTTATTAGACATTTTTTGTTGTAAATATCATTCCTTACATTTCTGTTCATATACTGTTTCCCTGACTTAAAAAATACTTTGCAAAACACAAAAAATATTGTGATCTGCTGTATCTCAAAAACGGCAGGACAAAATAAAAAAATGCATATGAACAAAAATGAAGAGAATGAAATTTACAATAAAAAATGTCTAATAAGTATGGTTGTAAAAGCGATTTTTGGGTGTCAAAAAAAGTCTTCAAAAGACACAATTTACATGGACCGTGCGAAAATTTTTACAAGAATTAATGTAAAACTTGTATTATCTACATTATAACTACTAGTTATACCGCTCAATTATTTGATTAATTACTATTCTAAATAATGCATTAAATTAGTATCTATTATTTATTTCTTTTTAATTAATTAATAATCATTAAAGAAAAGTGTCTATTAATTTATTACTTTTTGTAAGAACAGTTATAATTTAGTAGCTAATTTATTAACGTACAAAATGCATTAATTACCTCTGTACTTGCTTCTTATTACCTAACTGTTGAGTTCAGTTAAATATGATCATAAAAAATATTTAATTTTTCTTATTGTTTTCCATTTATTTCTTTCATAACAAAATTAAAATGCATTTAATTCCCATATAGATTTGCAGGTATATATAAATTTTAATTTTTTTCATTAATTGCCGTTCTAATTGTTCATTAAGCACGTAAAATGTACAAATTAAAATGTATATCAATAATGAATATAATTATCTAAATAAAAATTTAAATTTTAAATAAAACTTTTACTTACAACAACAATTAGAAAATATGTTTCGTTTTCTTCTTCTTTTCTCTTTTAATTGCATACGTTGTAGGAGTATGTAATTAATTAATAGCAATTAATAAATTACGATTAAAAAATTGAATTTCTAATTCAACGAATCGGTAAAGAGTAATTTAGAAAAAAATTAAAACTTATTTTTTTTAAATTAATTAATCTATTAAATTTGCAAATATTTATTGTACAAACGAACGTGACCAAAATTACGTGTATAAAAAGACAATAATTAGAAACAGTTTGCTCAGTGGATTTGCTTATCTGAATTAAATTATGTTTACAACTCGATGCAATATTGTAATCTAGGTCTAGAATAATTTTGCATTAATTTGTCCTAACAATTTTGCTGTAATCTACCAACATTCTTAATTTTTTTTCCAAAAAGCAATTTTAATTTATTGAAATATCTACTGTTTCTACTGAAAATCTACTGTTGAACGTGGAAAGTGTAAAACACATTTTTTTCATGTTTCTCAGTCTTTCCTTCCCTTGGGGTTTATATTAATTGTAGAAACTGTTTATTCGATATAATAATAATATAACTTACGACGTTAAAATAATTTTAATATATTATAACAACATGTAAAAAATCATAAATAACTAATCATAAATATTATCACATATTAATAACATTAATCATATAAACATTTAATGCAATTAAAAAAATTGTTTTTTTAAGTTTTTCGTAAAAATACTATTTTACAGGATTATTCTATGTGGGGCATGTGAGATACATATCAACGTCTCACTTTCATATTTTAAGATACTTAGTTCATTGTTGCACATTAGTTTGTTATAAATTTAATTTTCACAAATAACACAGCGGTGATCTCTGTTTGATTTAGTTCCAGTTCGTTAACTAATTATATTAATTAAATTACTTTTAATAATGATCACATTCATTTTAACGTATCTGGACCGTTTGCTATTTATAATTTAAAATTTGCAACTTTTAGTGCCATATTAAAAATTTATAAATCATAAATTTAAAAAGTTTTAAAATAATATACTTTTTAAGTATAAATATACCTAAAATAAATAATAAATTGTAGGTATTGCGCATTTAGGAAACTCATTTGATAAAAATTATCGAAACTTATTTTCCAGTTTTATAAACATTTAAAATTTTTAAATAATATGGAAGTTAACCCCGAGGCCGGTAATATACCGTTACCGTATGACTTGACTGATAATGGGGTATTCCTTTAAACCTAACACATCGCTATTATAATAGCCCACAACCGATAATTAAATTTTGATTCTGTAACCGCAATTAACTGAAATTTATGAAATATCAGGATGACTGATATATCGTGATATCTTTAGAGGGTAATCTTGCAATTAAAAAAAAATTATTTTATTATTTAGTTCTATTATTTTTTATGGGAAAAAATCTCATTTGCATCATCAAATTCAACGTTAATTTTTGTTATTTCTAATAGCGTAAGAAGTGTAAGAATCGTAAATAACATTTTTGTTTGTGATTAACAATAATTACAGCTATAAATTTAGAAATTCATTTACTACTTAGTTTCGTCAATAAAAAATCCACAAAAACGTTAATTTCTGTTTCAGAAAAACGTTTCTTCTATAATTATAAATATTGAATCTTTTTAGTTGCTAAGTGTTGATGTAGGTACCAAAAATATTGCGGCAATTTAGATTGAAATAATAAAATTATTATTTAATCGTGTAAATAAAAGATAAGATGCACTTAAGACACTCGAGTACTTATCATGTTATTTTGAGATGGCTTAACTCCTTAATAGTCCAATAACAGTTCGTATAACTAATTTTTATGAAAATCACTTAGAAATTTTTTTTAAAATTTTAAAGTTCAAGATTAATAACGCCCAAAAAGCGTTCGAATCTGTAATAATTCAAAAATAAGTAAACTTTTGTCTAATCCAGCGTTTCTCAACCTTTCAGTATTTGCGACCTAATTTTAATCATCATTTTCATCGCGCCCCCCTCTCATAGTACAATATTTTTTTGTATTTTAATGTTTTGTTAGTTCTTGTTTTTGCTGCTACTTAATTATATTAATTTATTATTTGCAAATTTATTTTTGGAGTTTCAATAGTTAATCCTATTTACCCGCTCACCATGACACATTCAAAAAGATATATAATAAATTTAATTACGAAATGAAATCTACCATGAAAATATTCAACACTTTTGCCTATAATTTATAAATTTAATACTTTGAATCTTTTTTCATTGATAGCAGTAATTAAGTAAAAACTTACGGTAAATTTTTATTTTTTAGGTCGCCATGTCAACCAACATGGATGCAGAACAAATACGGGAAGCATATGACGATGTGAGAGCGGATAATTCGGAAACCCAATGGTAAATGTCCTTTTTCTTTTAAATTTGAATCTTTTGAGATCTTTAAACTCAACTATTGGAGGTAAAAATTGTAAAAAATCTCGAGGTTCGGAAAATCGCCGAGTGCTCTTATACAAACATGCACACTGAATGGATGAGTTGATTAATGACGATTAGAGCTCGGATTTTATGCTTTTGCATGTTCTTTAATATTGATATGCCAAAAGATTCGTTATAAAATCTGGACAAATTAGGTAAAAACGAATCCGAAAAACTGCTCGTCAAAATGCATATTTTCAACATTTGGTCCATATTTGAGTAAATAATGCATATTAATTTGGGCCACTTTTGGTGATTTCTGAAGAATTTTAATAGAGAAAATAAATTATTAATAAATTTTGCTAATTGAAGCAATTGTTTTATTTAATTTTAAGCAATTTAATTTTTATTTAAAAAATCATTTATTTTTAATTTATTTAAAAAATTATAAAAATTAAATTGCTTAAATTGGCAAGTTTAATAGGTAGTAATTTTTTATTTTCTCTATTAAAATTCTTCAAAAACACCAAAAGTGACCCAAATATGCATTATTTACTCAAATATGCATCAAAGGTTGAAAATATGCAAAATTTTGCAAAACTTGATGTAATTCGTCCAGATTTATTATTAAAATTATTAAAATAAATTTTATAACTCTAGGTAGTACCTACTTATTGAAAATTTGAAAAATTCGAAGATTAGATATTTTTTAGTTTGCATATCAATGCATATTTTATCTATTTTTATCAATTTTAGTGCATATTTTAAGGAAAATCGGTGCACATATATGCGCATATAAATCGGAGCTATAATGATTATCTTACTTAATACCCAATAATCTCACTTAAGTTTTATTAATAGTATTTTACACAATAAGTAAGATATATTGAACGAATCGACAGATTTAAGCACAAGCCGTCAAGTGATTGGCGTACTTTTCAGTTATGGTCGAGTTTTGATGATTCAGTACATCATTGGTATTTGTTAACGTTCCATTACTTATCGACCTTACACCATCAGTAATACTGTCAGTATTTTCAAGCACTAACTGTATTACTGCTAGTGTCAAGTGTCCATTATAAATCTGAAATAAATAGTTTTTTGGTCTATGTTTAAACACACTTATGCCTTTTCAAAGAATTTAAAATTCAATAGACTAAAAAATAAACTAATACAGAACTTGAATGTTTTAGGGCAGTATTCAAATTTGATGGTCAAACAATTGTATGTGTTGCAAAAGGAAGCGACTTTGAACAGTTTAAAGAAAACTTTGGAGAAAATGAACGAGCATTTGGCTATATTCGTTTGCAAACCGGAGATGAAATGTCAAAAAGACAAAAATTTCTGTTTCTCACGTGGGTAGGACCATCAGTAAATGTAATTCAACGAGCAAAAATGTCAACGGACAAATCGATGATCAAGGATGTTATTAAGGTTCATATTTTAATCAAGTTTTAAAAATAATTTGTATTAATAAAAAACATGTTTTAGAATTTTGCAGCGGAACTCCAAATAGAGACTTTAACGGACTTCGAGTTAAACCATTTTATGGATACCTTAAATAAAGCCGGTGGTGCTAATTATGGAACTGGTGTTCGAGATCTCTAATATATTGCTTATAAAGCACTTGTATTTTTTATTTATACAAATGTTTAAATGTTGTACATTGACTACAAGCTTCATACTAAGAATTCGTGTAAATTTAATATAGACACTTGTGTGACCTATTAAATATAATTATAATAGCATATTTTTTATAATTATTATACCCAATCTATGTGCAATATATATTATTAATAAATTTATAAACAAAAATACAAAACCTTAACATAATTCTTTTATTAGAATATAGAATAACAGCAAAGGCATATTATTGAATTTACCAATAGGGTCAACATTAATACCATGTTTTGTTAAATATGTCTATAAATTAAAAACAGAAGATTAAATAAATTCTAATATAGCACTTGATTTTCGAGAGTGCAAAATGATTTTTTGCAAATGTCTCCTAAATTAATAGAAGAACGAAATGGTATTATTTTGACTATTATTACTTCATGGAAATTGTCATTGGCCATTACTGACCACACACTATTGGTATTATGGCCAATTACCCATTTTTTAAAGTTGCCTACTAAATCTATCCCAAATGACAAAGCTGATGTTTGATTATTAACCTGTATACTTTATTAGTTGAAAATTTAAAAAAAACTGTGTTATTATTGCAAGAAAAATGTATGAACTTAGCATGGCCATATTGGCTGCAAATACTTTATAAAAAAGCAAAAGACTGCACTAAATCTTGTTCTTGAAAGTCAGTTTAACATTGCATTGGAGAGAAATTTGATAAGAAGTTCGTAGTTTAAACAACACAGTTTTATTATAAAAAGTTTTATTTGAAAGTTACAATGTTAAAAAATTATAAGTTTACTTACGTATTTCAAAATATTATTTTTAATTAAGTAAAAAATCAAATATTAATTCTTTCTAGGCTTCTTAGCAATTGCTTCACATGTGGATTCAACTTCTGGTGCAATAGCATTAAGAAGGGGTTGTTTGCAATAACTTCCAAATAAGGTACATAAAAGTGCAACACCATATCCAGTAGCTCTCTCGCCCTAAAACAGTATTCATTAAAATATTATTGACATTTTATAAGAATAATCTTACGTTATGTACGGGAGATGCCATGTCGATATGTACCCAAACACCAGGATAATCGAAACCCAAATGAGCACAAATGAACAATCCAGCACAACTAGATTGAGCATTGTTGCGATCAGAAACTGAATTTTTCATATCGGCAATTGCAGAAGCAAATTCAGAAAAGTGTAATTCTGGGCAATACGGAATTGGAAAGAGTAAATCGCCAGAATTTTGACCAGCTTCAAAACAGAAATTTTCCCAATCTGCATTATTTGTTAAAATAGCTCCATGATATTTTCCCGTAGCAATTCCTTGAGCACCAGTTAAAGTAGCCATGTCAAGAATTACGTTAGCTTTCAAATCACGATGAGCATAAACAACACCATCCGATAAAACCAAACGACCTTCGGCATCTGTATTGTTAATTTCAACAGTTCTCCCCGAATACAGAGTATGAATATCATCAGGTCTGGTAGCTAAAGGACCAACAGAGTTTTCTGCCAAACAAAACACTGCATGTAAATTTTGGGTAAAATTTGCTTTAACTGCAGCATAAAATGCACCGAGAACAGCAGCTGCTCCTCCACAATCTCTTTTCATTCCTGGCATTGAGGTCTAAAATATTTCAAATGCATACTGTAATTTCTAAATAGTTTATTAAAAAGTGATATTTACCTTTCCCTTAATACTAAGGCCACCAGTATCGTAAACAATACCTTTTCCTACCCATGCAATAGTTGTGGTAGCTCCAGGTGGAGTATAACTTAAAACAGCTAAAGCAGGTGGAACGGCGGCAGCTTTTCCAACCCCATAAATACCTCCAAATCCTTTTTCTTCAAGGTCTTTGCCACGAATTATTGTGGGAACAATATTTAAGGCCGAACCAATGGTTACAATTTCCTGAAATTACAAAAATAAACCATGTTGATAAACTTAGCCCCACCTTTTTTTTAATATTGTTAATGATTTATTAAACATTTCTATTGCAGATTTCATGATCATGATGATTATATTTGATGATAAAAAGAAATACAATAAATACCTAACATGCAATATTATTTTTTGAAAAAAAACAATAAAATCTCATTTATTTCAATGTTTAACATGGAAAAACTGCTGTTATAAAATAATAACTTAAAAGTTACCTGCAAAAAGTGATCCACATTCATTTCATTACATGGAGTATCAACTATACGTGCAGTTAAACGTATTCCGGTTGCGGCATACTCAATAGCTTTCAATTCCTCTTCGGTTACATCGGAAGCTTCGCTGTTATTATCTTCATTGTCTACAAATCTACAAAGTAGATTTCTCCAAAAATAAAGAAAAAAAACACTTACTATTTGCTGATGGAACAACAATAAATTCCACTGAAACATTAACATTTTCGTTACTGCCAGTTGATGTCTTCTTACTATAAAGTGGAAAAGCTCTAGCGATGGCACAACCGCTTGCAAAGACATCTGCTCGTTCACAAACGATCTTAATAAAAACGGCTTTCAAAATTCTTAATTATCAAATTTTGATGTACTTACCACAATACTTTCATTGACTCCTACACTGCAATTTTGAACTAATCGAGTAATTGCATGAGATCTCGATGGAGTGTTGTGACGACTGCACTTTGTAGGTAATGCAGCAACTGTGGCTAAATTTAAGTACAAAGAACAAGTGTCAGTTGGTGACGGGTGTAAGCTATAAATAGACGATTTGAACACCTAAAATAAAAATTTATTTAATTTAAGAAATTGATCGAAAAATGGGTAATTGTTACCTCTTCATCTACTCTAGGTTCCAATTTACACTTGATATCCTGATATTTTAACCGCAACAAATGAATCAAACGTCCAATAATAAGTACAGGAGTATCTTGCGGATCAGTCTTTGTTAAAAAGTTATTAAACGATATTTTCACCATTGCAACCAACGTTGAATTATATTACTGTAAAATAATTTGTACACGTAATTAATATTGATAATCATTTACTTATCACATAATTTAATAAATCAGCGATAACATTGGTAAATAGTAAAAGTGATAACTTACTCGAGAAAAATATCTACTCAATTTTGTCGTTGGGCAAGTATTCGAGATAAATTTTTAATGTTTCGTTGCACTACTTCTCTTCAAAATATTGCTTAGAGAAAAACTATTTATGAACACAAATGTGAACGTATTTGACTACGTCAAAAATTGAACACAAAAATTCATCAACAGCTGCCAACTGACTTTGGTAGGTGGAATGTCTCAACGTCAAATGTCGAATCTAGTAAAAAACAAGAGAACCAATTTTTTGATTTATCAAAGGCGCATTATTTTGTGTTAAAATAAAACAAAGGCAACATTGTCGGTAACATTTTACAGATTAGATCACAAAACATATTATTTGAATAGAACGGCAAGTCCAAGGTTAAAAGTAAAAACACTCTTGCAGCGCCATCTCACCGCATGGCAGTCTAATAAAATCTGAAAAAAAAGGGGTGGGGGAGGAATTTTGCCTGTAAAATAATTTAATTTAAATTTCTACTTTACAAACATTAATGTTTTATGAATTGTTTTAGTAATGTATCTACAAAGCATAAGTAAGTACATTACTATTACAATTCATGGAACAATAATGATTATAAAGTATAAAGTAATACTTAAAATTAACTTCAAAAACACATTATAGTAATCTTAATAAAATTTTATTGCATACCTTCTCTTTATAAGCTTTTACATTTATTTAAAATATTTAACTTATTATTGAAATTAAATTTCGACATAGCAGTTTCTCTATATTTCATTTACGGTTACTCCGCCAATACTCAGTCGTCAGAGCCTCGTTTGTTTTAAACAGGTACACCACGAGATAAGATTGACCATTCTTTGAAACAAAACCACTGACGTAATGCAATACAGTTGCTTCCAATTGCTTCAGTTTTCTAAATGTTTTCGAGACTTGGATGTCACTATTCACATCAAGTTATTGAACTTGATCTTGTACGTGCTAAAATCATTATCAAGTTAGAATAGCTGATCGACTATATTTCAAAAAAAAAAAATTACCTGACTAATAAAGCTTTGTAGTGATATTAAAATATCTCCTTCATCATTTTCGCAATTACTGCCTACCGAATGACCTTTGGTGAAAGTTATTTGCCAACAAGCTAGTGTAAAACGGAGTAAAAGCAGCTACAGATGGATTGGTAAATTGTACACTAATTTTTTCAAAGAAATATTCTAATGGATCTTGATTAAATGTTCTTGGACACATTTTGGTGAAACCAAAACCATTCCTTTTGTGTAAAGATCAATGAAACCCTGAAAATGATACAAATGGTATTAAATAATATTTTTATTTTAATTATATTTTAATTACCTCTAGTGTTGTAATCCAATTTTTTACAAACGGTGGTGTTGATGTTTTGCCATCCCCGAGTTATAAATTTCAGTCTTTAAAATTATAATCGCTTTTTTCCAAAATTCAACATGTGGAGATTTGTCTGTAACACAGGTTCGTAATGCCTTTCCTACGACATGAACATCCTTGCTTTCTTGCACTTCTTGTTCTTCTACATGTAACTGGACTAAAATAAAACATTATTTTACAATAAAACCTAAAATCGATACAAAATAATGTTTATGTTTACCCGATAACAATAAAGTTGGAAGAACATTAGGCCATTAGGTTGTAATAAGTTATTGCTCTTGACGAAACGTTCTTCAAAATGGGGATGGCAAATTCTTCTCCATTGATACATATAAGTTGGCTCCACCAATTGCACAGACACATTAGCAGTTAGCGATACCCATAATTTAAATCTATCCAAATCTACTGTAGGATTTGGAAACCGATTGTAAAACTTGTCCTTTACTAAAACATGTGGGAACACAACAAAGATGTCTACCCATTACAATAAAAAAGAAAAATTAAGTTATTCAAATATTAAGAAAAAACATTAAATATTCAAGCAAAATCCCTTCACCACACTACTGCAATAATCAATTATTACTATCGACTTACGATTTATCGTTATTTATGAACGGTTTCTACTAACTATATTTATACTCTGAAATCAACTTAAAGCACAGAAAGCTTTTATAGGTTATGCACGCACTCATCATATCATAAAACTTTTCAAGGTGATTTCAATGATTCTCGGCAAGATTTTTCAGCTCAGCGCCCTCTATCCGTGTGGCAGTCCACTGCGTTCGTGGTATTTTTGCTGCTATCCGAGTGAATACACCGGATTAGATCAAAGAAAGCTAAAGATCCCTTAAATTTTTAAAAGGAACTACTATTTTGAACTTTGCCATTTCTTCTCAGAGATTCGACATTTCTGGATAATGCGTTCTTCCAAAAAAAAATGACAATTTAAGTAAGTAATCTGAAACCCTAAGCGTAATTTTCATAATTATTTTCTCCTGGTGGCCAGTCCGCCCGTCACCGACATGATTTAACTTTGAAAGTTCTATGAAAAAACCTCCGGTTTACTTAATACGGTGGTTTAACGGCAAATCTGCAAGTTAATATTAATGAAAATAAAGTTAAAGCAGTAAAAAATGACAATTAAAAATTAAAATTGTTACGTCACAATTAGTAGTTCGATTTAACTTTTCTATTTTTCACTTAACAAGTGGATTAGTTAAAACGAACCACAACTCTCAAGTGTCGGAAGTAAACTATACGACTATTATACGAAGTGCGTTATAGTCAATAAATGGTTTTTTATTCGTGTTTTGAGAAACCTTGTGATGTAAATATAGCATTTTCCAATAGCAATTTTGATTTAAATAAATACCAAAGCGGGAATTCAGATGTGAATATTCAAAATGACGTTTAATTCTAAAGTGAAAACGAACACAGTTACTTGACTAAGGACGTATGTTATTATTCGCCCTCAAGTATGGCTGCTACTTTCAGGTTTTTGAATTGTTTATTATTGTTCATCATTGTCAATGTTTCCACAGGTTAGTACTATTTTGCCATTTTTACAATATCACAAACATACTTAAATTAAAAACAATCATTATTATTATTATTATTATTTCAAAAATTTTAATACCTATTCAAACATTTCATTTTAGGCGCAGTTTTACCTAAACCACAACTAAAAGACGATTCCGACGATATAGATGACGAATCTAGCAATCAGTTGGATCTTGGAGAACCGCCTCCTTACAATTTTCAAAAACGAAAAGGTAACATCAACGAATTAATAGGAACTCATACGTCTGGAAAGCAACGGTACAAGTGCCATTCTTGCGATCCCCTAGATTGCTCCAATCCTACCGTTTGTGAAGATGCAATTCAGTGTTGGAAATCGCGAGTGCGTGAAAGTTCCGGCGAAGAACGTGTAACCCGTGGTTGCACAACAGATGTAGAACAGTTACCTTTAATATGTCGAACTCCCGTGTTTGCAGTTCAGCACAAACGTCAAGCTCTCGGACAATTTCACATCAAGTGTTGTGTGGGTGATTTTTGTAACAATGGAGAGTTTCCCGAACTTCCACCTTTATATCAAGAGGAAATACCATCTGATTCTTTAAACTACATTTACAAATTAATATTACCAATTATGATATCTGTAGCCTTTTTAGTGCTAGCTCTTATAGGTGTATTAATTATTTTACGAAAAATGCACAAACGTAGATTGCTTGATTATCAAAGCAAACAAGATTTGGATACGTATTATGCTAGTGACGATTTACTAAGAGCTACTGCGGCAGGAGATAGTACTTTGAGGGAATACTTGGAGCATTCGTTGACTTCTGGAAGTGGTTCAGGTTTACCTTTATTAATTCAACGCACACTTGCAAAACAAGTATCTTTGCTTGAGTGCATTGGAAAAGGACGCTATGGTGAAGTTAGGCGAGGCATTTGGCATGGTGAGAGTGTCGCTATCAAGATTTCATTTTCCAGAGATGAAGCTAGTTGGGCTAGAGAAACAGAAATTTATAGGTAAAACTTTTTCTTATTTTTTTTATATTGAAAGAAAGATTTCCTTAGATTTTCCTTCACTTGTACATCAAATTTTTCCAGCAATTCTCTTTTCGGTTTTGCCGCAAAAAAGAGGGTTGACTTGCAAGTTTTCTGCTATTTTTTCGAATTCACAGTTTTGTAATTTTTAGAAACGCTTTTTGTTTAGCACTTTGGTTGTGTTGAATGCTATGTGACAAAATTACAGCAAAAATAAGGGTTTAGGCAATATAACGGAAGTCTATGGTTTGCTTTGCACAAACTAAAAAGTTAGGATTTGTGGTTGGTGCAGATAACTGCAGCATTTTAAAACGTTCAACACATTACTTTTTCATTTACTATGTTTAATTAGAGCGGAAACGCTTTTGATATTTAATATCTTACATTGTTGGATGTAAAACTTATAGATAAAGTAAAAAATAAAGAGTAAAGAAGTTCCCCCACACATAGTATTGCGCTGGTCTTTGGGACGTTTAAGGGGGACAATTTGACAAAATTCGAATTATGATTTTTTACATTTTTTAAATGCTTTGGGTATTGAAAATATACCTCTAAAATATTATATCAAAATTCACAATCCTAACGAAGTTATAGCGTTTTTTTTTTGAATAAGGTGAAGCTGGGATATTATAAATTGTAAAACTTGTAATGTGATTTGAAGACTTCCCAAGGATTCCTTGAACTACCATGAATGCCATTATAGATATTTGAAAACTATCAGGCTTCAGATAAATATCACTCTTCTAAATAATTTTGTTAAATACCACAGACTACCACAGAAATGTCCCAATGTTTGATTATGATTTTTCATTTTGGGAGATTAATTTTATCAAGAATGAAATAATTACTGAAATAAGTGAAAATAATTTATTTATATAATTTAATCTATATTTTATATGATCTAAATCAAGGGTGGCCAACCCAAATGATCTTGCGGGTCATTTTGGAAATGCATCATAACTGCGCGGGCTACATATAAAATTATATATCCCCATATTAGATTTTGATACACCATAGACATTTTTTTAAGTGAAAAATTGAAACATAATGAGTTATGAGAGTAATCTCACAGACTACCGAGTATGCGAGTAATCTCGCGGGCCGGAAAAATGTTCAAGGCGGGCCGCGGGTTGGCCACCCCTGATCTAAATATATGTCAGTGATTTCTGGTAAAAGTAAGTTATTGTTGAAACTAAGAAAGATGAGTTGTAGTTGTAAATATTTCAGGATTTTTATCTTACAAGTTTTGTTTCGAAATTGCAATTCCAGTCCTTTTTTTTATTGCCGTTAATATAAAATATACAGCTTTAAACTCAAAATTAGTGAACACAGGACAATAGAAACACTAAAACGGTAATTCAAAACCATACATAAAAAACTTCCAATACTCATACAACATAGTAAATAAGAACAGCCAGAAGAAAGGATATTGACAGGACACATGAGCGAATAAACCACGAATTAGAAAAATTTGACATAAATTCTGACCTTATTAGGAGTTTACTATTTAGTCCGGTAGATTACTTTCCAAGTCTTCCTAGATTCTGATGGCGTACAGATGGCACAATACCCAATATTAAATATACATAAACTTTCACAAACAAATTCCATAAAATAATGTTCAAATAAAATAAATCCAGACCATTTTAAAAACTTCAGGAATTCTTATTAATTTGGTTTGAATGTAACATTCGTAATCGATAATTTTTCTAGCCTCAATTTAAAGTTAAAAATTTAAAAATTGTTATCTATCACATTTTTCCATATTCATGATAACACATCAATCTTTTGATTTTTGCACCTTATATCGCCATCTAATTCAGTTTAAAACAAATTACAATAAAAATTCTTACACAGCAATAAATAAAACAAACTATTTTAAAAAATTGAAATAAATTCAAGAAATTCGCGTTGTTCTGTTCTGTATTGTTTCATTTTGCTGATCTTTTTACATCCTTTAGTATACTTAGTAATATCTAAAAATTTGTTATATAAAATTTCTATTTTGCAATATAAAAAATTCTTTCCTCATATCGAGTTATGTTTATAAATTCCAATGTAATTTTCAACCATTCTTGGATGTGACGTAATTAATTATAATAATCAATCGATTTTATTACTATAAAAGTATTCATCATAAAAAAAAAGTTATTAAAATGTTTAAAATGTATAGGGGGATGTTCATTAATTACACGAGCTCAAAATGGCAGGGGATTCAGATAATATACATGATTCTAAATAACAGATAATTAGAAAAATTACTTTTGTCCATCTTTTATAATAAATATAAAACCTCACCAAGGTGGAGGAGGGGGTCCAAATTTTAAGAAAAACACCTCACGTAAATTAATGGATGTCCCCTAGGGCGAATTCGCCGAATACGATCATTTACTGAAATTTGTTTTAAATGTTTGACATATTGTAAAATAAGATTTTTAAGATATTCTAGTATTAAAATGTTTTATTGAAAAAATTATCCCATTAGCTCGTTCTTGGCCGGAATGTTTTGATACTGGCCGATTTGATGCCAATGCTTGGTTACATTAAACAATATGTGTGACTATTGCATGCGTATGTACAGAAACACACATGAACCAATAGAAAATTCGGAGAAACTTCAAGTGTCAAATTTAGAACCAATCCTATGTCAATTAAATGATAAGTTTTACGATGACACTTATCGTTTTGCACTTATTGATTTCTTATTAACAAATAATAACAAATATTAACAAATTATAATTTTTTGGATTCTTTTATTTACTTTTGCAATAGCCATTGGAATTCCCCTTTTGCACTGAATATTATCCTATTATTTTGTTCTCTTACATATTTTCGAGTGCAATCGGCCCTCCTCTACGAGACGGGCCGATTGTTGTCGAAAATATGTAATCTAACAAAATGATCAATAATATTCTATGCACATGGGAAATTATCTATGATAATATTATATTGAATATAAAACTTGAACTGAAAACTTCAAAAACACAATAAAATTTTACTTCCACAAAATAATGTCTGTTGCAAATTTGCAACAATATGAAACGAAGGGTTAACATGTAATTAGTTTACACGTGACAAGTAGTTAGTTTAAAGGTAAGAACTTCGGGTGATTAAATCATTTGCCTTTTTTTGAAAAATAGTTGTTATTATGTATAAATCAATTTTTGATAACGTCTGATAACATCGGACTCTAATGTGTTAACGTAATACTATTCTAATTATAGTCGAAAAGCTAGCGACCAATGAGCCTACTTCATTTCATAACACTTAATTCATATGTGAATATTTAACTTGTAACCTTTTTGTTCAGAATGCATTGGTCTGGCTGCAGTCACTTGCGAAGATCGAGAGTTAGTTAGGCCCTTGAAAATTGTAAAAAAATAATAAATTTAAACAATAGTATAAATCTAAATTTTTTCATTAATATCAATGATATCAAAAGTATTACTTTTTCATGTTAGGAAATTTGGTAATACATTAATTTAATAAAATAAAGATAGCGGAAAATATCATATTATTTTTAAAACTTTTGTTTTACCACTTTACTATTATTTAATTTTATATACTTTGGTGTACGAAAACAGGCAAAGGCCGCCAATAGGCGAACTCAGCCCATCATTTTTGTTGCTGTTTCAATATTTTGTGAGCATGATCTTAAGACGATGTGATGGAGTGCCAGGGCGATTCTCATAATACCTTCTTCATCGCATGTTGGCAGCTTTGTGGGTAGTGCGAGACTAAGTTGGACTGGAGTGCGCATGATACTCATTAAGTCGTGACTTGGTTCATCAGCTTCCTAATGTTTATTAGATTATTCACATCTGGTTTATACAATTAATATTTCGTGCTGCATAGATTGGTTTCCCTGTGATATATTATCTAATATCTTAGTACAAAAAGTGGTTAAACATAATTTCTTTTGGGAAATCCCCGAAAATGTTCAATGGATTTAGTTTGATTATTTATCGCTGCTCTAGGGTAAAACTAAACTACTACTACTACTTTAATAACAGACAGTAAAATTTCAATTGTTTTAATAATTACACTTTATTTTTACAGTACAATTTTGTTGAGGCACGAAAATATTCTTGGTTACATTGGATCCGACATGATATCTCGCAACTCTTGTACTCACTTATGGCTCATAACACATTATCACGCATTAGGTAGTTTGTATGACTATTTAAATCGTACAACCTTAACTCATCATCAATTACTCAGAATTTGTTTATCTATTGCTAATGGTTTGGTTCATCTTCATTCCGAAATTTTTGGAACTCAGGTAAATATAAAACAAGTGACGGTAAATAGATTCATGCTAACTTAATTTATAATTGATTTAGGGTAAACCTGCAATAGCACATCGCGATATCAAAACAAAAAATATATTAGTGAAAAACAATGGTGTATGTTGTATTGCCGATTTTGGTTTGGCAGTTACACACGTGCAATCTACAAACGAGTTAGATATTGGTGCAAATCCAAAAGTTGGCACTAGAAGATATATGAGTCCCGAAGTACTTGACGACACGTAAGTTTGAAAATTTTAAAAATAATTTTACTTGATTCTTTTTCTTAGGATAAGAACTAACTGCTTCGATTCATTTCGACGTGCTGACGTATATGCATTAGGTTTAGTTTTTTGGGAAGTGTGTAGATGTACAGTAAGTAATGGAATCGCTGAAGATTATAAAGTTCCATTTTATGACGTAGTGCCGAGTGATCCCAGTTTTGAAGACATGAAAAAAGTAGTTTGTGTTGATATGCAAAGACCCAACATACCCAATCGGTGGTCGAGCGATATTGTAAGTAATTTAATATTTCGTTTTTGTTATTTTTTGTATATAGTTGGTCCCACGAGAGCTCGAGTATGATTCATTGTCATATTTACAAAAAATTACTAAATGAAAAATTTCTTCTAACCTTACCAATGTAATTTGTGTAAACATAAGTTGATTATGGTTGTAGTGTCGTCCATCAGATTGATCGTTATTGATAACCTATATTAACTAAGATAAACGTTTTATTTTATATTGCTCGGATAGGTTTTAAATATGAGTCACACGCGAGCTCTCGTGGAATAAACTATACTTAATGCGCAAGGAGTGTTTCATTTGTGGTGGTAAATTTACAAATAAAAATACAAAAATGATTTGAACCTAATATAATATTATAGTATATAAATTTGTTATGAAGCATTCCTACACATTTTTTACAAAAAAATTGATTTATTTTATTGCTTATAGATCATTAGTGGAATGACAAAGTTAATGAGAGAGTGTTGGCACCAAAATCCTAATGTAAGATTGCCAGCATTAAGAATAAAGAAAACTCTATTAAAATTAGCAGGTGCGGATAGTTCAATAAGTTTAGAAGATATGGAAGTGTGTGTGTGAGAGAAAATAATTAACAGATATAATTAAAATAGTTTTAAAGAAAGTGATATATTTATCTACCGATTTAAATTGAATTTGTTATTAAATAAATAATTTTTCATGTAAATTATAGTTACAATCAAATTTAAATCGTTAAGTGTTAAGAATCATAAAAACTTTGAACTCTTTGTTTTCGCGAAGCCATGTTGAGATGCATTTTTAAATACTCGCCCAAGTTTTATTATTTATAATTAAATTACAAACTCATTGTTAATCGATGTGCCAAATTTACAAAGGTGTTACTTTAGTTAAGTTTTAACCTGTATTTAAAAATAGTGCAGTATTAGGATATACAAGTTTGGGCCGCCGCAATTTTATAATATAACATTTATTTTGTGCCATTGTTTATAACTATTTAGATAAAAAATATTGTTTTTAAATTTTATAGTTAATGGGAAATTTTTGGTGGTTTTCCAACAAGTCGATATCATTGTAAATATCCTGTATATCTTGATCATATCTTTGTAATGACTGCTAGAAAATCTTTACTCAAGTACTTAGTTAAAAAAATTGACGTTTTTTTATCTAGCAGTTTAATGTTGATTTTGTATGTTTATGTAACAAATCCATATCAAATTTATTTATCAATGGCAAATTATGAGGCTCACTAATCACATATTGTAATTTAGTGTTGCATTAATGTTTTATATACAATCACTTGTATATATGTCCATCCTCACATTTATGTATTTTACAAATACCAAGCAATATGTTTTAAATGTACTGTCTTGTTTTACATACATTTTTTGATTTATTAAATTGCATTTCATTTCCTACACAGTCAAAAGAAAAAAATCTGATGTGCCATCTACATGAGACAAAATGGTAATTAAATTGTTAAATTAATATGCTTAGATAGTCAGTCAAAATTAACTGGAAACAATTTTACCAACCCGAGAGTGTTTTTGAGAAAGAAAGGTAGGTATGTAACTGTTATATCTTTAGACTTAGATATTATATTAATTAGGAACACGTAACTGTTTATAATATTTTATTAGTTTGGTTATTACATTGTAACTACAACAACTCTTGTTGCCATGTTAATGTTTTATATCTACTGCACCTAGATAGCTACAACATCTCCCCTCTTATAATTATTGACAAAATCCTTATATCTAATTGGAGGTTTCACAACTCGTCCAGAACGTGTGGTTGTAAAACCTGTACATTTGTTAGTATTAAATTTAACATTGTTTGGTTTAAATGGAGATATTATATCTTTAACAATGGTTTCATCTCCCTCCGTTTTCGGTGGTTGTTTATTTTCAAAATCATCGTTATTATTATCATCTTTCATCTTATATGCATTGTTACTATGTTTCAACATGCTTGTATTTCGTCTGACTATATTGCCTTTGTTATTTTGGACTAAATAAGACCTAGGCGTGTTGCCATTATTAATGATTTTTGCAGACTCCCATCTTTTATGTTCATTTTGAAGAATTACATTTTCACCTTTTTGAAAGTGCTTTTCATTTTTTTGAGAATGCTGGTCGTAATATTTTTTAGAAATTTTTTGTTTGTTAAGAATAATACTATGACTGTTTTGTTTTTTGTTTTTGTGTTTTAACAAATTGGCATGTGTTGGTATTTTTGTTCTTGTTCTGCGCGCAAATAATAATTGACAAGGTGATAAACCTACACCAATTATAGGCAAATTTCTATATTCTAATAAAGAAATATTAACGTCAGTATTATTTTCAAAACATTTTTGTAACATTCTTTTCGCTGTTTGCACTGCCCTTTCAGCTTGTCCGTTAGATTTAGGATAGTGCGGAGAACTTGTAATTAATTCACAATCATAAGATTTCATGAATTGTTTGAACTCAAATGACCCAAATGGCATATTATCGGCTATTAATAATTTAGGAATACCGTGTGTTGAAAATATTATTTTTAACTTATTAATTACTTCAGAACTAGTTTTATTTTTTAACTCTACTATTTCGAGCCATTTTGTAAAATAATCTTGTAATATAAGATAACTTTTATTCTTAAAATCACAAAGATCACATCCTACTTTGTTAAAAGGAATATCTGGTATATCATGACTAATTAGAGTATCTTTGGTTTTTGATTTTGAAAATTTTTCACAAATGGCACATAAACCAATTTTATTCTCAATATCTTGGGTAAAGCCTGGCCAATAGATTATTTGCCTTGCCCTTTCTTTTGTTTTCGTCATGCCAAAATGTGATTCATGCAATAAATTTAAAAAGTATGGTCTTAAAACAGTAGGAACTATTAATCTATTATTAAGAAAAACTAAATTTTCCTCAACTGATAAGTCTCCCTGCATGTTAAAATAATGTTTTACATTATCAACTGTTTCATTTTTACTTTTTGGCCAACCATTAAAATGATATTGAATAATTTGACTTAATACTGGATCATCCAGTGAAGCCTTTTGAAATTCAGCTTTCTTTTTATCTGATATATTGATACTAGTAGTTATCGAGTGAACTTCTTCATTGATCCATTCATCGCTACCATCATTTTCTGGCAAATATGATCTTGACAACAAATCAGCAATATGTAAAAATTTACCTGGTAAATACTGCAAATTAATTTTATATTTGGATAGTTTTAATCTTAATTTTTTTAAACGATTTGATGCTATATCACTTATTTTCTTTTTCATAATGCCTAATAACGGTTTATGATCGTTAATAATTTTTATTTCGCGTCCATAAATGAAATTGTGAAATTTTTTAGTTGCAAAATATATGCTTAAAAATTCTTTTTCTATTTGTGAATAAGTTTTTTCACTTTCTGTTAAACTACGTGAAGCATAACTAACTGGTTTACCATTTTGCATTAACACACTTCCTAACCCGTTTTGTGAAGCATCACACTGTAGTGTTATTTCTTTATTTGAATCAAAATTTACCAACACAGGTGCTTCAGATATTTTCTTTTTAATTGTTTCTAAAACATTTGTGTGAATTGGTAACCACTGAAAGCTAACATTTTTCTTTAATAAGTCTCGCAAGGGTACATTTATATCTATTAACTTACGTTAACATGAGTTGAAAAAGTTAATTTTTTCTCAATTAAAATAACAAAAACATGAAAAATAAATTTTATTTGAAAAGTGCTCTTGTGTTGTGGATGTATATTAACATATAAAATAGGTACATTAATTAGAATACCAATCAACAACTTTTGAATCGCACCAAACATATTGTCCTTTTAAGTTATGTGGTTCCAATGCTAAAAATAGTGGTGCTTTAGCACCTTCTTCGATAGTTAAGTTTCCTTTATGGCTCGTCATATCCGTGTCGACATAGCCCGGATGTACTGAGTTAACGGTGATGCCTCTTTGTTCTGGTTCTGCATCAAATAGTCTTTGCTGAATGATCGTAAGTGAACTCAGTCCTACTTTAGAAACTACATATGCCGAATTTCCCCAACCTTCAGCTTCGTTTTTATTAGCTTTTGCATCTCTAAAACAATTTTGTTAAGTAATAAAACAAAATAATAACAAATAATGCTTACTCCACAAATTTATTCATAAGACTGGTCAAACCAACCACAGTTAAATTAGGATCACTCAATTGACGTCGTAATTCTATCGAAGGAATTCTTAATAAACGACCAGCTGAGCTTGATACATTCACAACTCTGGCATTTTGTCGTAAAAGAGGAAACAAAGTTTCACACACTTGTAACGTTGACAAATAATTTACTTTCACGGTTACTTCAGCTTGTTCACCAAATGGTTCGGTTGCATCAGCCTAAAATAATATCGCAGCTGTATATTTATATCAAATACAATATTTTTTAACCAAATCTTTTACTTTGTATGCAATTGCTGCATTATTAATTAAAACGTCAATGCCACCACAAGTTTCCTGTATGTGATCTTTAAATTTGATTACACTATCCAAATTGGTTATATCAAGTTGATGAAATTCTGGATTAAAACCAAGTTCTTGTAACTTAGACACTGCTTCTTTGCCTCGGATAGCATCTCTAGCTGTTAGAAACACTTTTCCAGTAAATTTCTCACAAAGTCCTTTAGCAATAGCAAATCCAATTCCTTTATTTGCACCAGTCACCTAACATTTAAAAAAAAATTCTGCATATTATGTTAACTAATTATTGCTTGTTAACTTACAACAGCTACTGCAGTAGATACCATTTTGTTACCCTTATTAACAAAAGTGTTATTTTATTAATATTTTTCACAAATATCCTGCAATTAGTTGGAAAACAAACGAAAGTTAACCACAACCACAGAAATTATTTACATTTATTTTAAGTTAACCTTCAAAAATTAGTCATTTGTGACAGTTATATCCAGTGGTGTACCGTGAAGTACTTCCTATTATGTCAACTTGGGGCAGAAATTCCAGGACTGTTTTGTGTGCAGGATTATTGTATATAGGTAGATATCTATTTAAATGAATAAACTAATTTTTTATTTCATATTTGCTTCAGGATCATGGTATAAAGATTACAAGGTATGATCAATCCCTGAACAAAAACTCATCGAATACTTCGCATTTAAAAATGGCTACCGTAAGAGACTTCACTAGATGTGCAAGATCATACTTTGTAATCTTTATACCATGGACTTGAGAAGTTCATGCTTTAGGATTGTGGGACATTTGTAATTATTTAAATTTTTGTAACAATCTGGAAAACTGCTCATAATCATCATAATCAAAGAGTATATACATACTCTTTGTCATAATACATTTTGTCAGTTCCCTAAAAAGTGTCTGCTTATGAATGCTGCAAAGAAAGATGTAATAAGTAGAAACTGTATATCAAAGTTTAACTTCCCAATAATGAAGCATAAAGCGGTCCTTGCACACACACACACCTTTAATAAAGGTCAAATAAAAGCTTTAAAAATGTTATAATATACATTTTATTTCTCTTGGATATTATAATAATATAATCAACTGAATATATCAGGTGTAGTTGATGCAAACCAATCTACAAGTTTAGCGTCACGCCAAACAAATTTTCCTTTCCAATTATGCAGTTCCAGTGCTAAATATAAAGATGCGTAAGCTCCTTCTTCAATTGTTAAGGGACCTTTATGACTGGTCATGTCAGTATCAACATATCCAGGATGTACCGAATTCACTGAAATGTCTCTTCCTTCAGCATCAAACATTCTTTGTTGAATAATTGTAAGAGCACTAACTCCAACTTTGGAAACCACGTATGTTGAATTTCCCCATCCATCTGCAACAATACTATCATTTTTAGCAGATCTAAAAATTGATAATGCAATAAGAAGAAAAGGAAACTGTTTTATTATAAATACTCCACAAATTTTTGCATAAGAACATTAAGTTCTTCGATGGTTAAAGTTGGACTGCTCAATTGCGAACGAAGTTCAGGTGAAGGAATTTTTGATAAATGTCCAAGAGCACTAGATAAGTTAATAACTTGGGCATGCTCTCGTAACAATGGAAATAGAATATTACACACATTTAAAATTCCAAAGTAATTTGTTTTTATAGTATCTTCAGCTTGTACTCCAACTGGTTCGGTTGCATTATGCTATAAACTAAAATTATTTTTTTGAACGGATTTTGAAAAAAACCTTACTTTAAAAGCCATTCCTGCATTGTTAACAAGAACATCGATGCCACCATCAGTTTTCTTAATGTGATCTGCAAATGTGTTAATACTTTCTTGATTATTTACATCAAGTTGATGAAAAATAGGATTAAATCCCAATTTCTTTAAATTATCTACAGCGGCTTTTCCTCGATCTTCATCTCTTGCAGTTAAATAAACCTTTCCTGGAAATTTTTCACATAATCCCTTTACAATAGCATATCCAATGCCTTTATTTCCACCTGTAACCTATGCACCCAATTGTAAAATTTAGTTAAACAATATTTAAAATAATAATCATACTTACAACAGCCACTTTTGTGCTGGACATTTCGTTATTTTTGATTATACACGTAGAACATTTTTCAACGAAGTGATAAAATTGTACGTAATTTGAATAAATAAGTACATACTTGAAATTATGAAATATCATCAACTACTAATAAATAATATTTTAGCATTTTAGAGGTTAGAAAAACTGCATAGCAACAAATGAAAACACAGAAAAAATATCAGAGGCGCAACTAGATCCAATATCTTGGAGGGGCAACTTGTTTTCAAACTCAAATACTCAAACGTTTTCAAATTCAAACGAAGGGGGTAAATAGACATATATTTTGATAAGAATTTAGATATATTTTGGTTGCAACAGAAATTTGAGATGAATTTTTAAATGGAAGCCAAAAGTTGATTTGCAAATAGTTAAACTATTTTTTGACAAACAATAACAATGGGGACTGCCCCGATCTAATCTACAGAAAACGCTGTCTAGCGTTACGTTCAAGTATTTCGAGGTTTTGCTCCAGAAAATCTCGGTACCAAACTTTTTAACTTTGTTTTAGGTAATCTTGGTTTTTGGGTTGGATTCGGTTTGGCTCATCCTCGAAAAGTATATTTGAGAAACAAAGCTCTCGTTGGCTGGTTTTTATTTCAATACACTGTAATGTGTACCACCAGTATCAGCATCTATTGCGTTGTATAGAGTGGCTTCGACTAAAATCAAACATTGGCTTTATTTCAACTGCCCTATTGATTTGAGAGAGAATTATTTTTTCCGCGCACTTGCCAAGAGCTGGAACCAAACTGATAAAATTATAGAAGACAACTGCGACAATTAGTCGTATTTATGTCGAGCACACAAGTACCGTCAACAGAATGGGCAAAACTTTAAAAGATAGAAACTCAAAAATCGATTATTTCTGAAATTAAAGAAAATTTTTTAATAGCATCTTTCAAATTCCACAACAATTTTAGCAATAATTATAAATACCTGTGGACCGGGATAATGTGCTACACTGGGCTACATAATAATTGCAGCGTTCAATTTACCAAAATCTAAAGGCGTATTTTCGCGAGGTACCGAAAGCAACCGGCTGCAACCGCTGCTATTTTGGCGACAGAACGGTTGTAGGGGAGGTAGTTTGAATTTAAATATTTACCTGACCTGAGCAACCGCTCTCGGTTGTTGTGAAATGCCCGCCACATTTAAAAATTGAATATTTCTTGAGTACTTTCACTACGATAAAAACATTATTGAGTAAATTTCTTTGTATTTATGTTATAGTTATTACGTTTATCTAGATTGTGAATTCTAAAACTGTACAATAAAAGCTTTTCAAATAAATTACTTAATAATTCTTTAAAAATATATTAAATTCTAAAAGTTAATCACGTGGTAGTAATCACAAATAGCATAATAGGTTACAATCATTTTAATACGTTATACCATCCGACAAGGAACTAGAAAAATTATTTATTAATAATTACCTCTATTTTTTAAATTAAAATTTTTTTTTCATAATTAAAATACAAATAACTATAATAAGAGGCTGCTCGAAAATGTAATCTTACTTATAATTTACACAGATGGATTTACAAATAAAAATGAATTTTTCATCAGGTACCTACGGAACAAGCAAAAAATCTAACTTCCCCTCAAATGTTTAGTTGTAAATAGATCCGTTGACTGACAGAGTTATCAAGACACGCAACTATATGGAAGACTTGCGAATACTATGTCCCTCTCACTCGAACACGTTCTAACGGAATGGATCGCGAGATTAATAATTGTTAACGAGGATTTACATTGAAAAATAGCGCCATCTAGTTGTCGCGACAATTTAGTATTGCATTAAAACATATACGGTTGCGTGTCTTTATAACTCTGTCAGTCAACGATAGAATACAATTTTATTAAGTTCATACTTCAACTTAGGTTAGATTAACTTAGTTTTTGGCAAATAGAACGCAGCAAATATATCAATATCACTTCTAATCCTGGGTAATTGCGCGAAACAAGAGATTGCATCGGCGCGAACTGATTAACGAGAAAATCAACTGCGTTTGTAGGGGGTTTCCCCTAACAACGTCAACTTTTAGTTTCAAATTCAAACAGTCCCGGACTGGGAAAGTTTATGTGGGTACGGAATATGGAAAAAGCTACTGTTTGTCATTTAAATGGCGATCGAAACGAACGACGATTTTTTTTTACCGCAATAAACGGTAAACGTCACTGTATACACTGCGCTTTAGGTAGACGTAAAGTAGCCACTACATAATATTTCAATTGTTATTAAATGCGCATTTTGAAGCTCTTATTTATAATGTTAACCCCAATTAATTTGACCAGACTAATCGCCAGCGATATAATAAAAAAATCATTTCCGAGGTCAACTTATTTTTTTTCTTTTGTTTTGAAACAAAAAATCTATTTTCAGCTTTTGAATAATTTTTTGATTGCAAAATGTGAAGAATTTCGCTAGATGTCGCAACGTACAGATGAAATTTTTAAAACTGATTCTTAAAAATTGATTTTAAAATGATATTAATGCTTGCCAATAAAATTACGTGGTTCATTTAATAATCGATATTGAGATAATTTAAATAGTAAACCGAACAATTAAATCAGAATTTGGTTTTTGAAGTTCATGCGCATTTGCGTAATCAGCTGATCGCTCATGTTTATACGTCAGTAAAAGCGTGAATGCATATTTTCCTCTCCTTTGGTCAGTTCAAAATAGATTTTCATTTGTGCTATGTGCTGTTGTGCAGAAATTTACAATAATGAACGAAAGTTTTAAAAATCGTGTATATTATGCCGCAAGGGATGGCATGGCCATGACTTTGTATACTTTATTAGGTGACAAAAGTAGAACAGACGTTAATAGGCTACTCAATGATGTAAGTTTTTATTCATTTTTTAAAATAATTAAATGCGCCTTTGCTAACAAAGGAACAATATTATGATGCTGGTCAGTGCCTTTTCTTGGCACGCACTTCAGGCTAATTTCAGCATAATTAGAAGTTCATTTAACTTTTATTAATGTCAACGATTCTATTGTTAATGCATTTCATTGTTTTAGTCTATGGTAGAAGACGATGGCCAGCGATGTACACCACTTATTATCGCTGCCAGATATGGACACGAAAAAGTTGTCAAAATGTTGTTATCGAAATTTAATTTGGATCTCGAACAAGAAGGTATTGTTAAGTTTGACGGATATGTTATCGAGGGAGCTAGTGCACTGTGGTGTGCTGCAGGAGCAGGTTATTTATTTATTTTATCGATAGAATGAACTTATTAATTGAAAATATTTTTCCCGATTTTAGGTCATTTACATGTCGTAAAGATATTAGTAAAAGCTGGGGCAAATGTAAATCACCCCACTAGAACAAATTCTACACCGCTTAGGGCGGCATGTTTTGATGGTAGATTAGATATAGTAAAATATTTGACTGATCATTGTGCTGATATTCATATTGCAAATAAATATAATAACACGTGTTTGATGATAGCAGCATATAAAGGCCATTTAGATGTGGTATATAATGATGTTCAACTTTGATGCATTAAATTAATTTATATTTCTAATTTTAGGTGAAATTTTTATTAGCTAAAGGAGCGAATCCTAATGAGAAAGCTCATTGTGGAGCCACTGCTTTATATTTTGCAGCCGAAAGTGGTCATATCGAAATAGTAAAGGAATTGTTAGACTATAATGCTCAATTTATTGTAAATGATGTAGGAATGACGGCTTTAAAAGCAGCTGCTGAAAGAACAAGATCGGATATTGTCGAATATTTAGTCGAACGCCCAGAAATTGACAAAGAAAAGCAAATTGAAGCACTGGAGTTACTCGGAGCTTCCTATGCAAATGACAAGGATAACTATTGTTTAGAGTTGGCTTATAAATATCTTCACAGGACAATGAAATTAAGGTAAAATTTTGATTAAATTGATTTCTTCATCACCTGCTTGACTCGGTTGTGCTCATTAATAGTGCTCGTCAGGACTAGGAACTGTTTATTGTAATAGAGAATATGAAATTTTTTTTACAAAGTTTACCTTATTACAATGAAGTATTATAATATTAATTAAAACAATTTTTTTCGGATTTTGCAAGGTAAAATTTGTAAAAAAATTTTCATATTCTCTATTTCAATAAACAGTTTCTAGTCCTGACGAGGCCCACAAAAAAGGTTGGGCGAAACGTAGACCGTTTTACACAGAGTTTTATTAAAAGTCCAATATCTCGAAAATAGAAATAAGAATTTATTAAAATATGGACGAAAATAATTATTTATATTTAAAAAATTATTTTTTAGTAGGTATATACAGTAAAACCCCTATATAACGAGAACTCAAGAGACCTCTTTATAACAGATTTTTGCTATAAACAGTCAGTTTAGCATGTATACAAAAGTCAAGGGACCAAACTTTTACTTGTTATATTTTTCATTATAACCGGGACTCGTTATAGAGGCGTTCTACTGTACTTACTGCTTACTAGTACATTTAGTAATTACTTACTAGTAAAAAAACTTACTAAATATAAATATTTTATAGCGTTCGAATAGATTTTAGGTATTGACCAGGGCTTTTCTTTAGTGGTTCAGATTATATTTTTATTATATTACATTAATAATAATATTTGTTTACTTATATCTGTAGGTTGAAATAGTATCAATTTGAACCTCTCAGTTAAGCGCGGGTCACATTAGGCTTCTTACCAGCGCTGGTAAGACGCGGCTGGTAAGAAGCCCCAGCAAGCAGCGGCGGCCAACTCTGTCAAACAAAATGCGGGTCACATTAGGCTTCTTACCAGCGCTGGTAAGACGCGGCTGGTAAGAAGCCGTCGATCAGCTCAATGTGATCAAACAATTCGCCGCTGGCGTTTAGAAGCCGGCGAAGTTGGACATGTTCAACTTTGGTAGCTAGAAGCGGCGTCTAAAGATCACGTGGCCGCTGGCTATGCTGCTATTCGCCACTCGTCAGTTTGTTTTTTTGTACCTTTTGTAGTTCTTTGCGGTAGGTATCCCGTAAACTTTTATTTTTTTTTATTGAATTAAAGGAACTGGGCATTTCTACGAAAGCCTGCTGAGGCCACAAAGTAAAAAATAAATTTTAAGTGTAAATTGCGACTTGTAACTGTCAATTTACACTTAGAAGTCGCAATTGACACTTTGAAGTCGCAATTTACACTTCGAAGTCGCAATTGACACTTCGAAGTCGCAATTGACACTTCGAAGTCGCAATTGACACTTCGAAGTCGCAATTAACGCCTGCGCAATCGGACTTATCTGCTACTTCAATAATTTAATCGTACTTTAAGTACGATTGCGCAGGCGTTAATTGCGACTTCGAAGTGTCAATTGCGACTTCGAAGTGTCAATTGCGACATCGAAGTGTCAATTGCGACATCGAAGTGTCAATTGCGACTTTGAAGTGTCAATTGCGACTTCGAAGTGTCAATTGCGACTTCGAAGTGTCAATTGCGACTTCGAAGTGTCAATTGATAGTTGCAAGTCGCAATTGACACTTAAACATTTTATTTTTACTTTGTGGCCTCAGGACGCCTTCGTATATTTCTGAAATTTTTAACTGTTGTAATAATTTGTTAATTGACACATCTTTTAAATTTCGGTTTAAGTAATCTTTAGAACTAACGTCCCACAAACACGGATAATTTTGAAAATTGTCTAAAAAAGAAATAATTTCCTTCGCAGTCCACTTTACCTCGGACATTAATACTAATTTAAAAAAATTTTTAATAACCTTTTTACAAAAAACTACCTGTAGAATGTAATTATTAGAATTACTCGCTGCTGATTAAAAGTGATAGTGGTCAGATTGCGCTGCCGGCTGGTGCCAGCGGTCACGTGATCTTTAGTCGCCGCTTCTAGCTACCAAAGTTGAACATGCCGAACTTCGCCAGCGCTGATAAATACTCGCCGGCTTCTAAACGCCAGCGGCGAATTGTGTGATCACATTAGGCTTCTTACCAGCAGCTTCTTACCAGCCGCGTCTTACCAGCGCTGGTAAGAAGCCTAATGTGACCCGCGCTTTAGGGTCAAAGAAGTATATGCAAGTTTGATGCAAGTCATATCTTGCAAATTATTTTATCTAGATAGACATTTTTTTAGATTCGTGCAGAATCGAGTCCCTTACAACTTTCTTATATTAACACAGTACCTTCTGGAAGCCTTAATATAGAAAAGTAGAAACTTAAAGTTATTAAATTATATGTAGTTGCTTAATAAATATTTGTAATTGTGTCTGCTTAAGAGCACTTTTTTTCAAACTAATCTGGCCAAGTGTATACAACTACAAATCTGCTTTAGTATCCAATAAATAAAGAAATTTTAACTGGAAAGTAAAATTACATATTTTTTTTTTTGGAAAAAGAAGCTTTCTAGATTATACTAGCTGAGGTTCTAGAAGCTGTAATTTTTAAGGGTTTACCTAATCTTGTAATTTGGAATTCTCTGTTGAAAATTTTTCTGCCGGTAACAAATATTTAAAATTTTTCTTTCATGAACTTCGACATGTTAGGTTTATTAAAAAGTTTTAAAAATATGCGAAAACTGACATATGAAAAATATAGCAACAGTTTGCCTATAACAATAAGCTGAAAAAAGAACAGATGTTGAAGGGTTTAGTAACCTCAGTAAAATTTTCTCGGATTTCCTCCTGGATTGTCTTAGGATTTTATAGGATTCTTAAGATTTCGTAAGATTTCTTTGAATTTTCTAAGATTTTTCTTGACTTGTATATCAGATTTCCCCAGCAATTCCCTCTTGATGCGAACCATCGTACATTTATTTCTTTTAACTTAATCAATGCAATTTATTGAGTTTAACTCGGGAAGTTAATAGGGTTAAATAATAAGTTAACTTTTTTATTTAATAAAACTTAAATAAAGCAATTATTGCTAGTTTTTTGTAGTGTAATTTTTGTAACCATTTTTTTTAAACTACGCAAAAAGACTGTAAATTTCAATAAAAAAATTCTTTTAACTCGGAGATTTGTTTCGAGTTACTTTCAACAATCTTTATACTATGTTTTTTAATTAGAATTTTTAAAACAATCATTGCATTCATGGCCTTTGTTTTTGCAGCAGTTGGAAACGTTTTGAAAGTTTACTTTCAAGGAAAATATTAAAAAGTTGTTACACTCAGACTTTTGTATAATTTTCCATTTTAACAATGAGATAAAAATAAACAATTATAACATAAAAAATTCCAAGTGCACCAAAGAATTTTTATTCTTAAAATAATTTAAATTTTGTGTTACTCTTTGGATTAAATTTATTTTTCAATACGTAACCACTAAGGTATGGACTAATTATTTATTTAATCAAAAATCACCAAAATACAAAAAGTATAGAAAGGCCAAATATTAATCAAAATTTAAAGTGCGCGTATTAAAAATTAATATGAGTCAGACAGATTTATTTTTAGATTGATTCGATAATTGCTTACCCACTGTTTTATATGATACTCACCTCAATTCTATTAATATAGAATTTGTAAAAAAAATCGCTCATTGTTAAATTCTATTTGTATCAACTTTTAAAAAAGTTTACTTCCAAAAACACAAACATTGAGGCGAATTTAAAACTTTGTTGCCGTAAATAACAATTCTATTTATTTTTGTTTTTGGAATTTCTTTGTTGTTTTTATAAGAGCAAAGTGCGCTCAACTTCGCAATTAAACTTTTTCCTTTGTTAATTTTTTAAAAATTCATTTGTTCTATTTTGCTTTAACGCAATAAATGTTGACAATTATTTTTTTTTTAAATAGAACTGTAAATAGTGATTATATCATCAGCATATCACAAACATATTTATATGTCAAATGTTAAAAAAACGTAATTTTTTACAGGTATAGTAATTCCGATAAAGTTATTAAAAAAACCCCAATACCACCTATACCAGCATATGAAAATTGGATAGAATGTCAAACTGTATCCGAATTAGAAGCTATATCTGGAAATCCAAATGCCATTCATATGGAAGCTTTAACGATAAGGGAGCGGATATTGGGTAGACATAATCCAGAAGTACCTCATCCTGTGATATTTAGAGGAGCAGTTTTTGCCGACAATGCTCGTTTTGATAGGTGTATTGAATTATGGCTGCATGCGCTTGAATTGCGACAATTAAATAACGTGTCAGTAGTTAAAGATTTGTTAAGATTTGCTCAAGTATTTTCACAAATGCTCTATGTTGACGTTAATTTAGTTTTCGATCATGTGGTACATGTGCTACAAGCTGCAGTTCTTGAATTAGAAAGAAACACTACAAAATTAGGAAATCCCGGTCCAAAGGACGATACTGAAATTATTTCGGTAAACAATTTTTCTTTTTTTGATGTGAAAACTAATCTTTCTTTTTTATTTTAGGAAGAAATGGAGGGAAATTTAACGACGACTCTTTATTTAATTACAATACTAACAAAATTACTGAAAACCTGTACAGAAAAAGAAAAATTTGATGTTAGTAAAATTATTTTTTCGTTAAACCAATTACAAATTTCGTTGCGAGACGGGCAAACGTTATTACATCTTGCCTGTAATGCAGAAACACCGGTGGACGATTTTCATACTAACGATGTGTGCAAGTAAGTAATGCTTAATTTATTTATTTCACTTGTTATATTTTAAAATTCTAGATTTCCTTGTGCTGATACAACAAAACTGTTGATTCAATGTGGTGCTGATGTAAATGCGATGGACATGGAGCGAAATACACCTTTACATATAATTGTGCATTACCATAAACCTTTCTCAGACTTTGCGACATTACGTTCTATTATCGTCGATTTAACAGAAGCAGGTGCACATGTCGATAGTGTTAATATACGTGGTGAAACTCCTTTGGATTCATCGGGCACAGGTAGTTAATTACTAAATATTTGGTGGATTTTGAATGTTACCATCTATTTTTAATGTTTGTAGGGGTGGCTGAAATCATATTGAAAACCCAAGCCAAATTAAGTTTAAAGTGTATAGCAGCAAAAGCAGTTAAAGATTTTAATTTAACTTATCAAGGTCATGTTCCACATGCGTTAGAAGCTTTTATAGAATTACATGGTCCTGGATCGGTAAAACAAGGCTAGTCAATGATTATATTTTGTACATATTGTGTATTATATGCTATAAATGTTTTTTTAAAAATAATTTTATTAGCTTCAATTGTTTGAATCTTGGAGGTGCTAACAATTTTTGTATTAGTGTCGTTTTAAGAATAATGTATTTATTTTAATAAATGTAAATGTCATTTTTATGATGCATTAATAAATCCATACTATTCAACATAATCCATAAAACATAGAAACATTCATACAATTTATAAAGCTACATCTATTTATAAAATACTAGAATTCTGCATCAATAATATATTATTTTCTAATTTCTAAATTTGGTAAATTGTACCAGAACTATTTTTGGGACGTAAAATGCTAATTTTTTACCTTCAAAATAATAAGCAAGAGAAAAAGTAGTGAAGAGGACGAAAAGTATGGGGTGCTCGCAGAGAATTAAAATTGAAAAATGTGGGGAAGCTAAAAAAAGCAAAAATAAGTTTCGGTCCGAAGTATCAAACGAATACATGGAGGTAGTCATTTTGCCTGTGACTTACCTCTTGAAATTATTTGAATTACTGGTTATTTCTTATGCTGGATATTTTTTCAATCTAAAACTAATAACTAATTTTGCGTCGGGCAAAGAGCAGATAGGGCCTTAGAAAAACATTGCTTTGGATACAATATTTGATATGCCTGATAATGGGCGCATATGTTTATACGTTATTCTTCTTAAATTAAAAATCTGATGTTGCCATCCATCCATTTGATTTTATCACATATCAATATTTTATAAAACCCAAAAAATGCACACACTTTTTAGAATTAAAATGTTACACCAATAAAATATACTGTAAGTATAAAATATCACGAACATATTATTTTATTTATCTTATCAAACCTATTTAATGATTTTCCAAAAAATACCCTTTTTAAAAAAAACCTGCTACGATATTTAAACGGATTCTCTCTAAATTTCTTTTCCTGCTTCCGAACACCTAAGTGCGTCTTATGGGCATGCTTACAACCGACGTAAGCCTATTAATAGGCTTTTGACATTTCTTTTATTAAATGCTATTACATAAATATTTAAGACAGTTTCTTGAAACAGTTGTAATTGTGTATTTATGGGAATATTTGTCGGCTACACAGGTGAGATTTTGTAAAACTTTGCCGGACGTCAAGGTGTTAATCAAAATTCTAAAAAAATACTTGACGATCGATGTCAAATTGTAATATTATATAAAAATATTGTAAGGTGCTCTGGGGAAGCAGAACAAATTTACTAAGCAACACTGCACGTAAGAACTACTATCAGTCTCGGAAGGTAATTTAAACATCGGCTCCGGCTCATCTTAAATAACCTTCCTTGACTGATAATAAGGTCCTTACGTTCCTTGTAACTTAAATAACTATTATTTGCACCATTTTATATTTACAGTGTATTTTATTTGTGATAACTTAAAAAGCATTTTAGTTCTAAAAAGTGTGTGTGAATTTTTTGGGTTTCCCAAAATATTGATGTGGATTCTCTCTTTATGGGCGATGGCTTCACTTCAAGCACTACTGTTTCAATCTTGTTAGGTTCAAATAATTTGTTTGCTTTTTCTATTTTTGTTTTGACTTTCCAGTTTTTTCCAAGTGGTTAATTACATAGTTCTCCTATGTAATCAAAGCTTTTCATACAATAACTGTTCTTTTTTTATTTTTATAGTACATCTCGCTTAATTTTGTATTATAGTACTATCTCAAATTTTGGTTCCAGTTCTTTTCTCTCGTTTTCTTTTATTTTTAAAACTTTAAGGTTTGCATTTCTTGTATGTTCTAGTCATTCTTTTTATTTCTACCAAAAACTATGAAATCTTCTGTGTTTTGGGTCTTAACTCGACAGTTGCTTACTTATTATTATGGTTTTTCACTTCTATGAATTCCTTGTATTGTGTGTTGCCTATGTTATGCTTGCTCATGCAACACTTCGAAGACATTCGTACTTGATTACAATCCTTACTTGAATAGTTTTTTATGTACTCAGTGGCGTATTTAGAAAATGCTTTGGGGGGGGGGGGGGGGGCAGATTAAAGATTTTTTAGAATCTCGTTGATCCATTCATGCGCGTCAGTTGTAACTAATCCTAATACATAAAATCCCAGCACGCTTCTGCGTGTAATTTTTTGGTAAAAAAACATTCTGATTGGTCGATTTTTTTTACCCACCAAAAATGTGTTAAACTAAGATTAGGACCAAAAATATTTGTCCAATATTAATCTAATCAGGGAAATTTGAATTTTTAAGCAAAAATGAGGGAAGTTTAATCTTCGGCTAGAAAACATAAAAACTTGGAAAGCATATTTATTTAATTACCTTACTGTTTACGGAGTTTAGCAGCAACCTCCTGTGTTACTTTGAAAGTTAATTATAAAAATATAATTGAAAATTGTAAACCGGGGGGTCTGGGGGGTGTGGAACACCCTCCAGTACATGTCGCAGGATTTTCATTCTTTTAAAATACTTAGAGAAGATAGGGGATTTATAATTTTACAAATTTTGCCAGGAAAAACCGGGAAATTTGAATTTTTAAGCAAAAATGAGGGAAATTTAAAGCTTTGGCTAGAGAATATTAAAGTTTGGAAAAACATTTATTTAAGTGCCTTACTGCTCAGAGTTTAGTAGCAATTTTTACATTACTTTGAAAGTTAACTGTTAAAATTATAGTCAAAAGTGTAAATCGAGTGGTCTGGGGGTGAACACCCTCTAGTACATTTTATAATAAAATTCCCATTCTTCTAGAATACCTACAGAAGACAGAATAATTATACAAATTTCGTCGAAAAAAGCTATAGGAAATTTTTTGTTTTTTAGCAAAAGTGAGGGAAATTAAAACGTTCTGGTAAAGAAAAAATTAGAATTTGAGAAACTTATTTATTTTTATATTATAATAAAAAAAATTTGAATTGCCCCACGCCACATCAAGTTTAGCAGCAACTTTTTGCGTTACTTTGAAAATATAGAAAAACGGAAATCATCCAGTTGCAGGAAAGTGAAATTAAATGTTTAATATTATTATAATATTATACTGCTAAAAAAGAGATCCACCGTCTAGCTGCCCGTCCGCGGACGGGCTTTCCAGCTAGTAAATAAATAAATAAACAAATATATAGAAATAATTTAAAGTTATTTAAATTTTAAAACTTTGTAGTAAACATTATTTTTATCAGGAGGGGCTTTAGGGGTGCAATCCGACTCATCCTTGGGGGGGGGGGCATATGCCCCTTTGCCCCCTTCTAAATACGCCACTGTATGTACTAATGGCGTCAAGTGATTGTTTATGGTTTTGCGTCGTGAACGATGTGGTACGAGTCGAAGGCGAGGAGGCTACATAATAAATTTTTTGATTTTTTTGGCAGCGAACTGAATAATTAAAATTAATATTACCAATTTAATTTTTTTTTAGAAATTGTCAAACTTGGTTATAAACATGACGAAATTTTAATAATATTGTAAAAAAGGATAAACGAAATTATATATACTATGTACTCTGAAGACTTTGCTGGCACACCACCGGACGTTCCTGAAGTCACCAATATCGCGCTACTTTAGATGTATTGAAGTCGAAGACGCAAAAATTGTGTGAAAAATAAAAAAATGTAGGAGGGACGCCTAACTATTTTTCCAGCTCAAGACGCAATTGTATTTTATCGCCCCATCAGGACGTAAACAGTGACACTTCCCCGCAGGCTATAAACGACTACTTCCGCCCTTACCAAAAATAAAAACGACATTTCCTGGGTTTTCATCATATTTTCATCAATTTTTTTCTATCATAAATTTAATTTCAATTAAAAATAATTAAACTTGTAATTGATTAATAATAATTATATAAGCAGGTACCTAAGTATGTAAGTAACTCATTATTTGTTTCACCCTAATAATTAGTAATGTAACTAGCATCATTAATCTTTATTTGGGTAAGACTTATGTAATAAAGTTTATTTCCTGTTTACGGGATATCTATTTTAAAAGAAATTTGTATAAATTTTGATTAAATATGTAAATAGAAAATACATTTAAGTAAGTATGTACGAAGCGAAATTGCTGGTATTCAAACTTACCATTTTATATACATAGCTATAGGTAATAATTATTAATTATTACTAACTTATGTTGCATAGGTGTTGTATTTGTGGCTATAAAAAATAAAAAATATTAATAGAAGCTATTGTCATCAAGTCATAACTTTTAATTGCGTTTTTTTCATGTTTATTTATTAATATTCATCAAGAGTACACAGCATCGTTATGTAATTTGTAATTGCTTCCCGTTACATAAGAAAACACTAATAATTTCAAGGCCTGTGGACATATGCATATTAAGACTAAAAGATTTTAAAATTGAAATAAAAAAAAGGTAGTATAGGTGTTTTCATATGATTTACCTTGACAATAACCAATAATTTGCATATTCACAAAGGAAATGATACTCATTTATGATTTATTATTAATTGATCTAATAATGTCAGACATAAATACACAAGAATGTACATAATTGGTATTTAAAGCAAAATATAACGCAAGAATGAAATGGGAACTTGATTTGACCGTCTCTCTTCGGAAGGTAAATGGCAATCTAAAGTTCTGCAAAGCAAAATTCTTAATTTTATAAACCTTATAAATCGTTATTTATTTAATGGATCATCTATCCAACGAAGAAACTCTGAAAATTCTAATTTGCGAATTTACCAAATGGTAATTTAAATACTAGAAATTAGTAATTATATCAATATTTTAGAAAACCCACAAAATGCACGCTGTACTTGCGGTGTGGTTTATTTGTGAAAAAATTTGTGAACATTTTCTGGGTTTTCTAAAATATTGAGTTTTCTAAATTGCATATCCATTGATTACAGAAATTAATTGTTGTAGAAATTGTGCCTCTGCAAATAATCCATTGGTTAGCGTATATAGGAAAGGAGATTTCCAATGTCAAGAAGACTCTAGAAGAATGTAAGATTAATATTACTGTTTACTTTATATTTATCTATTATTTGTCAATTGTTTGATAGCTGGACTATATTATTTGAACTAGGATTTCATTACGTTCCTAAGCTAAGTCTTATGCTCAAGCAGTTCCTCAACTAGACCAAATTTTCTATTATGTTGGAATATCTCGAAAATTTTAATTGGATTGAATTTACCAACACCTAATCAAGGCACGGCACCTAGGAAATGATGATTTCCTACTTTGGCTTAATAAGTTTAATGTGAATATTTAATTCTTAAATTTTTGTTACCTGACGTAATTTCGCTAAATATGAAATGAAATGCAAAATTTGTTCACTAACGGTAAACATTAGTCTCTTTTTTTTAATTAAACCAATTAGTGTCTGCCGACAAGGGATTGGTTGCCTAATAGTTCACATACCTTTACGATGTCAAAAGGTTTTGTGGTTATCATCCAATTAAATACTATGATATATGCAAAAGTGCTTTTACTTGTAATTTTAATGTATCTGTTGCATAATAAACAGAAAATTATTAAGGATAGTTTTCTTTTTCAACCGCTATTTTTATACACTGCATATATTGTATTATACAACATTATATAAATATAAAATTAATTTACGAGTATGTTAGTTAAAATTAAATTAAAAAGACATAAATAGAAATATTTTCAAGCACTAGATGTTATGAACGGATTAACGAGATTTCCAAAAATGGAAGTTAAGGTTTCATTCATATAAAATTTAGGTTTGATAATTATTGTATTTCACCTTCTGTTATGCAAGTGTTGAGAACAAATCACATAAATAAATAAGCTGTCTATATTTGATAGATTGGATGGAATTGTTAAAACCTCTAATTGTTCATTTGAATATCTATTAGGAGACTTAAAGTTAATTAAATACAATTAGGGGGCTACAATAATAAGGCAATCAAAGCTACTTACCACAATAAAAATTGTAAATAATGCAAAAATAGCCCTGAAATTTAAACTAGAGGTTAGTAGAGCACCCACATTTATTAAAGGTCGAGTTAAATTGGTAAAACATGCTGATTCGACTAACTATATTTTGATTTTAATTTATTGTTCCCTAAGAAGTTTTGCAAGAGAGCCTTCTCTATTGAATGTATCACGACAAATACAACCATAGGAATTTTTCTATATTAATCTTCAAAACATTAAAAAAAAACTTAATTAATTGCTTTGTTGTATGCAAAGCAATTATTATTGTAATTTTATTACATTCATTTGAAAATAAAAATTATATTAATTAATCTTCGTTATCTATTGATGAACGTCGGCGAATTTAATAAGCCATTGTTGATTTTGTTAAAAATTATTAATTTTTAACGAACGTATTTCAGATGTACCCAGGTTCAATTATCGATTATCTTATTAAAAATGTATTATGCACATTATTGGTAATTTATCATGGCTAATTTATTAGTTCGTGTCTTACAGATAGGTTTATCATGTTAAGATGTTGTTAAGGTAATTATCGATGTTATAGCTAATTTTAAATAAATCAATAAGTAATCTGTTAAAGCCATAAATATTATCTAAATATTAAATTTACAATAAATGTTGCAACCAAATGTAATAAAAACTTGTTTATTTATCATTGCGTCCTGCCTTCTGATGCCTAAAATACCAAACTTAAAAAATCATGCCCCCAATTCTGACGCAAAATGACTTTTGATTATTGCGAATACATAGTTTTTATTTAAAATTTAATAAAAAGAAAGTGATTTAAGGTTAAACGTAAATATTACAAGAATAAGACGAGATGGTGAGAAAGTTCAATTTCTCCTTCGCAAGGACAGTATAACGATATCATTAATTAATTGGAAGCAAATATTACAAAATTTTGTGAAATCTTGGCAACGTCAGTGTGCAAATTTTTATAATTATTATGAAGTCATAAATGCTTAACGGCTTAACCGTAATAAAAGCATTATGTTAAATGAATTCATCCGATGAACTAAAACGAATTGTCTCAAGTTTATATCGATCACGTTTTTTATTTTTATTTTGCTTCGTCGTGCTTTTGTTAACCATAAAATAAATTGCCGACCAATTTATTTAACATTGATGATGATTATCGTACAATGTGTCTTTGATAAATTTTGACAAGATTGAGATTAAAAACTTGTAATATTTCTAAAATATAATTGAGGTATTTTTTAATTAATCCGTTCGAAGAACTATTGTTAAAAATTGGTTGTCATACAATATAGTGTAAAAAATGCATAGAACTAAACCTTGTACTCTTTTAGTTTACAACATTTAATACAACATCTGAAAGCTCCAACTGTTAAGTAATGAAATCTTAAGCTTACTTAGATGTTCCATTATTCGTTGACATCTATGTAATATGTAATTTTCATCACTATCGAAGATCGAAACTAACAATAACGTATATGGCATGGTTATAATGTTTTTTTAAATGTGAAATTTTGGGAGATATTCAGTGTTGAAATCTAAACCTGGGATTTTTCCTATATCTATTTTACTTTCTTTTCTTTTAATATTTGAAGCTTGGTTATAAGGATTGAAATTACTGCACTGAACTTTTGAGTGAAGGATAATGTATTGTTTCTTAATATATATTTTTATAGATGTGCAACTAATATTCAAATTTTTCAAAATTAAAATTTTTTTTGTATTTATTTTTCTTTTATTTATAAAACAAAGTTGAATTATAAAATATTTGCATGTTTATTTAGATACCTGCGTTTTATCAGGTTTTTAATAAATATCCAAATCAAGAGATTTGATCTTGAACATTCACGTATAACATTCAATAAAATGATCGGAATGCATTAAATTATATATTACATAATAATACTGTATCATACAAGTTTTTATAATTTTATGTCTCAATAGATAGAAAAAAAAGTACCTATTTTTAAATATCGAATATGAAGTTGGAAGTCAGTTTCTACAATTTTCCAATATAACTGACAACAGATTAGATCTATAGGTACGTCAAAATTGTATTTTCACAGGAGTTTAAACATGTGACATAGTTCTCGATAAGGATTTATCACCATTCTGCAGTAAAACAAAAATATAACAAACGAAAAAGTATTTAAAGAAATAAAAAAATTTCAATTTTAGCCAATACTAGCTTAAAACCCGTCTATCCATCCATCAATCTATCTATCTAAGTATCTATATTCCGGGTGCTGAATGAGTTAGCCGAACATAGGATATTGCAGAAATATAAACTGCAAATGATAAGACCATTAGATTTCATCTAACTTTTACTTAAATGGCCAAAAAATATTAGAAAAATTGTAAGTCAATTTTGTACAATTTAGTCGATAATTTTGTTTAGTTTGAAAAATTTTTTCTTCTTATTTTACAATGTAATCGTAATCGATGCGTGCAACTGAAGAATGGCAATAACCATGAAATAACGTTATATTGTACTTCGTATTACGAAATTTTCATTTTTTCAAATTTTCTTAATCCAGACCTGTTATGTGTTAATTGTCTCCTTTTTAAATTTTTTGAATTTTGATTTTCTACGTATTGTATTATTCTTATATTTTTTGAATTCAAAAAATATTAGATTGCTATGTCGGAGTCGTGGGTTCGATCTCCACAACTGGCTATTTCGACCGTGTCTCTCTCACAAGATGTTGGCAACATTTTTGAGGTATTAAATGCCGAAATATTAAGCCAAGGGTCTACAAGGCCTGTTAGTGCTATAGTATATAATTACCATGGAAACTTTCATGGCTCGTCTGATAAATAAAACTTTTAACGATTTCAAAAGCATTTTTTGGCTTTTTAACGGACTTCAAAAAAGGAGGAGGTTCTGTATTCGTCTGTATGTATTTTTTTTTTATGTATGTTCATGCATTACTTTTTTGTTTATGAACCGATTTTAATGATTCTTATTGGGTTAGATTCAGCATAGTTCCAAGGTGGTCCCATGTCAATTTAATTGGTATTTGACCTTGAACTTCGAAGATGCAGCTGGAAACTCCTCAAAATTTAACAAAAAATTTATAATGATTGAGGTATTGCTAAGTTTATAACAATCCCAGAATAACAACAAGGTGGGTAAAGGTACCCAACTATAGTTAGTGTTGGCCGAGACAAGAAGTCTCGCAAGACTTATAAAAGTCTTTTCTTCAGCAAGACAAGAATTGCTTCAAGTCTTGTCTTGCTTAACTCTTGCTAGGTTACGTCTCGTCTTGTCTTGCGAGAGTCTTGCTATTTCTTGTCTTGCAAAATGACTTTCCTTCAATATTTCATAAACCCCTCCCCCTCCATATTTTTGGTTATCTTTTACAAATATTTCTAATCATACCCTCAGGGCCGTAGCTAAAAATACATTAAGACATTAAAATTATTTTTTAACAAAAAGCCTAATAATGTCGTTTACTGGTTTATTATTCGTTTACTCGAAATAGTCGATTACTGACCGAGCCTCGAAAATGATCCGTTACTGGGCGCGCAGCTATATTAAAAAGCGAGCGATAAGCGAAAAATATTTTGAATTAGCAATAACTCAAGAACGGAGCTAGATATCGAATTACTGAGAAAAAAATGTGAATTATCGGTAGGAAGCATATGCAAAAATTCAGATCAATCGCTCACAAAAAAATTTTCGTATTTTAGGTTAGATTTGCTTAAAATGCGAAAAAATTACAAACGAAACAAATAAGACGAATTAAAACAATGTAATTAAGTCAACCCAGTATGGCGAATGGTCTGTGTGCTTGGCTAATAATTATATCGCTTGGAAATCGTGAGTTCGATCCTCACCTCGGTCAAATTTTTTTAATAGCATTTTATAATAAAAATGATTCGACATGTAGAAGTGACATAAGCGACCAGTAATGAAAACCATTACCAGTCGATTATACATTAGTAGTCGATTTGTTAAGTTACTAGGAATGCTTCGCTTTCTCACCCGAGAGGAGACTCGGAAAGCATCGCTTTGACTATATTTTCCAATAAAAGATTTTAATGTACTGCACAGGACTTTGTATTGTTTACTTTGGGCCGAATTTTGAATTTATAAATAAATTATGGTATACATAATATTAAAATTTCAGTGCAGAATTAATTTAAAATTTACTAATGAAAACTGTTAATTTCAACTTAATTCTTCTTTTAAATTTTAATTCTTTCTTGAAATTCTTTATATCTGCTTCAGTGGCGGAACTTAAAAATTTCGCCCACTCGCAAAAGAAATTTCTAGGCTCCTAATAAAATTGTATTTTGTATATAAAAAAAATTTATAAAAAATATATATTTTTACATATTACCTACCATGAAACTGCGAGTTTCATTGTTTGTTGAGACAGTCGAAACACGACAATTGGAGATCAACGAGACTGTTGGTCAAAAACAAATTGATTTCTTCCTTAGGACAGAAACCGTCAAGTTTCTTCCCGCTTACTCAGTTATAAATATATCGTTTTAACTGTCAATTTATCTGACAGTGACAGTTTTTATATTTTGTGAAGGTTAGATTAATTAATGAAACTATTTGATGAAACTCTCAGATTCATTGCAGGTAATATGTAAAATAGTGTGTATGGCACGGGATGAAATACGATTTCAGACCAGAGTGTTGCCAGCCCTCGCTATCGCTCGGGCAAGCAATCCTCACCCTGGTCTGAAATCGTTTTGTTTCATCCCTAGTCAAACAATATACTATTACGTAACTTTTCAATAAGGGCTTTGCATTTTGTAAATATGTACACTTTAAAAAATGTTTTGTTGCATTATTTTACAATATTATCTGCGCACGCTAGTTCCGTCACTGGCAATTGTCCGAAGCTCTTGCAGGGCTTTACTGACGAACATTTTTAATTATAAATTTAGGATTTACATAAATATTATTCAATTTACTCTTGACAAATTTTACCGTCAGGTAAGTTATTTACCACAAGGTACAGTCAGCACTTAGGTCCAATTTTTCAATTGTGAGTTAAACCAAGTTCAAGGATTAACCTACGTTTTTAACTACCTGATTGATAAGATATCAATATGAAACTTTAAACTCTGATCTTATAATTTAAACCACAATTGAAAAACCAGCCCTTGAAAGCTCTTGATGGTAAAAATTTGGAAATTCCAGTTTTAAGATTTAAAGAAAGTATTAATTTTAGATCTTTGTAAACGTAATAATTTACTCTTTACAAATTTTACCGTTAGGTAAGTTATTTACCACTACCTTAATCACTTGATGGCTCTCGATGGAAAAAATTTGGAAATTCCCGTTTTAAGGTTCAAAGAAAGTATCAATTTAAAATCTTTGTAAATGTAATTATGATATTATAATAATGAAATGTAATATCTTCTGTGAAATAATTACATTAAGCAAAAATTGAATAATTTAATTATAAAAGTAATTAGTTCATCTAGAAACTAGTATGAAAATAATGTCCAGAAAAGATTACATTATTTTGGATGCACTAGTACTGTTTAGTTTGTCATTTACATATAAAAATATTATTTTCGGTTTTTCGAAAACGAAATTTTTTAAATATTTATCAATGAAGCTAAAATTGAAACAAAAATTACATCCTTCTCAAAAAAAATACGAAAATTTATTAAATTAATAATACAGTGGAGTCCGCTTATTAGAATCATGGTTAATGTTATCATTCGGGTATTGTTATCACTTTTGCGAGGAACGGGCCGGACGTATATGATTACACACAAAAAAAACGCTTATAGTAATCAAAATTCGGTTTATATTATCAAATTATCCTTAAGATTATTTTTTCCCATGAGCAAAGGAGTTGGTTTTCAGCTACAAGCATTTTATTTTATTGTGCATAACCCACCCACATATTATATGTACGTTTTTACATTATTTACATTACGCGACTTTTAAGTCAGGTGTTAGCAAGAAAATCTGTCTAGTTGCTGTTAATGTGTGATGTAATTCAGTTCTACTTGAAAATTTCGGAATGAATGACTTAGAAAAGCGTCGTGATTTGAGCGCTTGAAGTTTTGCGATGTGGTGTGCAGATGAGGTCGTCAGATTTTTAAATGCATTACCAGTATGAACTTTTTATAAACTCTAAACGAGTTTTTAAAATTTTTTTCTCATTAATTCATTATTGTAGTAATGAATAACTAATAAAAATATTTTTTCTTTTTTTGTTATCAATCGGTTATTGTTATCAAAAACCTTAAGTCCCGATGTAATCACATTAAGCGGACTCCACTGCACATCATTTATAATTTATTTATAATGTACTTAATATTGCGTCAAGTTATCTCTATTCTTAGTATCAATTTTATTTAATAAAAATACAAAAATTTTGGCAAGATTTCTTGTTCTTGCAAATTTCTTGTCTCGTCTCGTAAGACTTGTTGCTAAATATATCTTGTCTTGTCTTGCAATTGAATCACCAAGTCTTGTCTTGGTCTTGTCTTGTATGAGCAAGACAACACAAGACAAGAATAAGAAAAAGCAAGACAAGAGTGCCAACACTAACTATAGTTAATGACATGCTTGACTAGACTGGACCAGTTACGAAAGCAAACAACGGAACTCCAAAAAGCAATGTTTACTAGAGTTGTAATTTTAAAAGTAACACTTTAAAACAAACAAAATTTTTTTTGTAATTTGTGCGTATACGCACCATTGGTCGGAAATGGGGAGATTACTTTGTATTTTAGGTTTATGACAATCCCAGAATAAGGTACTTAGTGCTTCTATCTTCATCTTCCGTTTCGACTAGCCATTGTTCCCTCATTAGAGAAGCATCCTTATTAGATCTACCCATCACTTAAAAGTATAAAATAAAAAATTTTTTAATAAAAAAGATAACCGACTTCAAAAAAAAGTTAACTAAAAAGCAAAAAATAAATATTTTTTATCCACAATTTAATACTTACTATTTGTTGTTCCGTTTAATGTAACTAAGAAATTATTGTTTATTATATATAATTATTAATTGCTTTCTAATTATGAAGTCGGTGCCAAGTAAAACATAACTCGCCTAAGACAAATCGTCGGTTTAGAGGAAAGTACATAGGATTCCCATGTACTTGCTACTGCTTTTACTTGGCACCGACATCATAATTAGAAAGCAATTAATAATTATATAATAAACAATAATTTCTTAGTTACATTAAACGCAACAACAAATAGTAAGTATTAAATTGTGAATAAAAAATATTTATTTTTTGATTTTTAGTTAACTTTTTAAGTAAAAGTTAGAAGAAATCTAATGCTCTTATCATTCGTAGTTTATATTTCTGCATTATTTTTGTGTCTTTCATTTCTTCTCTAAAATAATTAGGGAAGCAGGAATTTGCATAAATAAGTTTTTACATGTTAATTTCCTATGTTCGGCTAAGTCATTCAGCACCCTGTATATATAAATGGCGCTCAGTAGGGCCATGAACATCAGTTAAAATCCTGGGTAGCGTCAATTAAGTACACTGTTGTGATCTAAAGCCCAAGATAAATCTGTGGGCTATGGGGAAGGAAACGAGAAACCCTATGAATTACAATTCTGGTCAGCCATCAGTTATCTGGGCTTCAGTAAAGTGATTGCCTACGAATTGCACAGTGTTGGGCACTTGAAGAAGAAAATATCTATAATGGCTATATTTGGCCATTTTTTAAAAGTTTTATGAATACTTATTACTAAATATGCATTTTGCAGTTTAAAAATAAATAGGTACTAAATTAATATAATAATATCAGAAATAATAAATTATCATATCAACATCAAAGTATTCAGTAAGATAGAAAAATTCGTCTATAAATGCCCTTGTAGGCATCGACCTTAGCACCTTAGCAAGTGATCCTTTGAATTAATATTCTTCTAATAAATAGGCTCTTCGGACCTATATTCTCGACTTATTAATTAGAAAACAACCGATCTAAGCGACCAAGCCTGCTCGCTACTCCAAGGGCTCAAGGTCTCTACAGCGAAAAATGAGAAATTGAATATTATGTTTTCGTGTTTGTCGTTGCCGAACTGGTTTGATTCATTCCTTTATTATTAACTTAAAACAATGAAATTTTACTGTAAATACTCATTATAAGTTGAATACTACACTGAAAAGAAAAATTGATGAAAAATTCATAATTTTTGCGCTGATGAACAAAGTTAGTCATATTGATAAGTAGCAATTTTTCAGTTTCAGTAGCAATTCTGAGTCCACACCGAAGACAAAATTGTTACGGTCCTTTTTTTTTTATAATTATTTTATATTAGGTTGAATTTCGATAAACTGCAATATTTGAATAATTTGCACTAATATTTTTGGTAGACTTCCCACGCCGGTCAGTATGCTATCACATCCTTTAACGATAATATAAATGTGATAGCATAAGGTAAGCAAACGTGTGACCGTAACTAGCATGGGAACTTTTCTTTATATTTGATAAGGATTCATTTTTGAATATTGTGGAAAGGGAGAGATAAAAAAGCATTACGGGCTGACGATTGATACGTTCCGGTTCAACTTTTACCTTTTTACCGATTACCTTTTTCGAAGAGGAGTTTTAGTTTGTTTTGACGTGCGGTAACGATTAATATAATAATTATTATAATACAGTGAAAATTTATGTGAATGTTCGATAATTTTAAAGTTACCTAGTTTGTTATCTTCAAAGCAAAAAATTAATATTTCGAATTTCGTTTATACCGTTTCGTATTTCGTTTCGTTATACAACAAATAATTAACCTGAAAGTCAACGTTTGGATTTACACCAAATTTCTTATGCCGTGCCTGCTCTCGGAATCAACCAACAAAATACCAGATGATTGTTGTAAGGTAATCTGGTACGAATATGACCAGCAAATTGTAAATTGAATAACCAGTGAATTATAACGTTTGTGTATTTTGGATTCAAATTATTGTGTTTAATTTATGTTTTTATTATCTAATTTAAGAGGTAATATTTGATTTAATAATTTGTAAAATTCAACTCTATTGTCGTTTACGTGAATTAAATTTAATTATTAGTTTATTGTTGTTTTTATTGCGTGTATGATCACTCCCATCTTGAGAGAAAGAGTTTCCGATCTTCTATTTGATGTCTACGATGAGCCAGCCGAGAAGGCACTTCCCAAAGAAAGGTAAGCGCTATCAAAATACCGAAAACAACAAAACACCGAAACCAAAAACACCAAAAAGGACTTGTTTAGGTACAGTCGTATGGTGAGCGTAATTTGAAGGATTATCTAACTGGCATCGCTTACAATTTCGAACTTCAAGGCAACTAAAAAGATGACGATTTATTCATAATATTGGACTTTTGCAGTATTTAATTTAACCCATTGGAAATCAGCAGTGTGGTGTAAAGTTTAAATCAACGGGCTAACGAAGCGGTAAAATCAATCAAAAGATCAAAGCCTGTACCGCGTACAAACACTGCTGTAATCTAAAGCTCAAATTCATTATTTGGGCTGTGGGGACGGTAACGTGAAATCACTTCATTAATTAAATTTCTTGATACGTCATCTTGGCTTTTAAATAGCCAGAATGATAGTCATACATCTGGAACAGATAGGCACTTGAAGAAGATACCCTTGAAGCCGATTCGTTCGGCTCGTTTCACTCACCTCGCATCTGTCATATTCGCTATGCGAGAAAAGTTATAGTCCACTGAATTGGGAATTTTGATACGGAATAATTATATATTAAGGTTTTTGTATTTTGTGCATTTTTATAGAGATTTTGGTGTCCTGAAAAAGTCTGGCAACCATGTGAAGGTGCTCCAAAATGTTTTTTTGCAATTTTCTCGGTTCCTATCGATTTTACGAACACAATACCTCCATTCAAAAAGAAAAATACAATAATTTCTGTAAAGTTTTTCTTTCCGAGCAATACTTTTCACGATAAACTCTGGTGAAAGAATATCTTTAAATTTTTTTTTCAGACTAAAACATAAAATATAAGGATCAAGCATTTGCTTTATTTTTTCTTGTTTAATTTCTTTTTTCACAATAGTTTGTTCCAGGAGATTTGAAAGGTTTATATCATCAGATACTTCAATTTCTATGTTGTTCATGACTTCTTGTTGCGATAGATCGTCTTGAATTGGTTTAGCATTTGAACAAGATTGGCCCAAGTAATTATCGCAAACTGGTGAGCAATGTAGACCCACAATGAGGGAAAGAACAGATATTTAATCCAACATCCCCTTCAGAGTAAGGTGGTTTTTGTGTTTTTGTACTAATTTTAACGTTCTGACATCCATGCACATGTGTTAGATCTTGGAAGTGATATTTATTATTGATTTTTAATCATATTTTTTACATTTTAACATTTAAGTTTACATATCATGAAAAGTATTGCTCGGAACGAAAAATTTTTTAAAACCTTTTTTGTACAGAATTATCATAATTTCTTTCTTTTTGTATAGAGGTATTGTGCTTGTAAAATTTATAGGTTTGTAAAAGTTGGTAAAAAAAACACAGCCAAACGGGAAGATGTCACCTTTCACCTCGATTTTTTCTACTATAAATTAGTATTCCATCTACTAATTTTTGTTTTTCAATTTTAAAATTTTTTTTTTATGTTTTTTGATTATTTTTTCTAAATTTTCTAAAAATTTTCAAGTCATTTTCTTATATATTTTTGTTTATATTTTTTAGTCTCGAAAATGGTTCAATAAAAGAACCCGAAACATCGGACAACATAATATGTATTTTGTTCTTAATTGACCTCTAACTCACTAACATTATGAAAAGTCAATTTTACTCAAACTATTTTAATTGAAATTTTATGTACCAAACCAATTTAATTTAATTTTTTTATTCCAATAAATTTTCTTTCCAAATTTTCCAATTTTGATTTACTACTACCAACAATCCAAACTTTCACTTTGTTTTTATTTTTAAAAATTCCAAATTTCGTCCAAATTTTAGATGACTTCAAAATATTAATAAAATATCCAATATCCCACGAAAGCTTATCAGTATATTAATAAAATTGTTCATGCATACTCAAACTTTATCTCACAAATTTTCAAATTACAGTACAAAAGATCGGTGAGGCCAGATTTCTATTAGTTCGGATTACCGAGACTGTAATGTATTTTCAAATTATCAACACAAATCATTATTATCAGTAATTGGAGACTTGCATAAAAGCCTCTGTCAGCTTCGAAAAATCTGGCTAAAAGCAAAAATTGTTGTTTAATTTCGTGCCAACTTAAAATTGTAGGCGCAAAAAGACGCACAAATTCAAAATTTCTACACGTACACAAATTTATTTACAAAATCAACCTTCACAAACAAATTTAAATACAAAACAAAATCAAATTTTCAAAATAGTCACAACATAACAAAACTCAAAATCAAAATCTATGCATAATAATAAAATTTTAGATCAAAATAACTAATAATAAAATTCAATTTCAAAAATTCAAAAAAAAAAAATGAATTTTGGAAGACGACAATATATACAATGTAATTTCAATGAAATTTTTAAAATTAATTGAAGTGATCTCTGTTTTTAGATAAACAACAAATTCAACCATTCGATAATCAAAAATTATACTGATAAAGTCTATATCACGCACTGGGTGAACCCAAAGGGATCTATAGCTTTACGTATCCTCCGAAGCACGGAAGCGGAATTAAGAAAGTTTAAGCTTTAATCGGACTGAAACCGGGTACCTTAGTGTCGGTAGTTGTCTGATTAATTTCCTACACTAAAAAAAATGGTTATGAAAAATTCGTAATATTTGCATCAATGAACGAAATTTGTCATATTGATAAATATTTCTTAATATTAATAAAAATTACCATTGAATTAAAAATTTGTTTATATTTTATGATGAATTTTGTTCATTGGTTCAAAAATTACAAACTTTTCATCAAAGGTTTTACTAGTTCTGTTTTTCGTGTTAGATATCCCGTCTGCTTCTGTAAAGATATTTTCTAATCTAAAAAATGCCTCTGTCAGAAGACAGTATTTTACATCACGAGATAAAACTAAAAATTTAATAATCTTTTCCCAAAAATAAAATTACCGGTTAGAACGTACACGAAAAACTCTGTTTATTTGGTTTACGATAACTAAGAATTTGGGAAAAACTTTAGGAAAGAAAATTTCTAATCGTCTACGTAACAAATTTCTGCTGCGTGATGTGGAGAAATTCGAGTAAAGAAAGTTTGATTGTGTAGGTTCAAGGGTTCCCCAAGCAAAATGCATTTAGAAACCATAATTTAAAATTTTTTGGATAACTTTTTGTATTATTCACAGAGTCAGTTTACCTATAAAAAAATGCAATAAATTAAGTCCAAAGAAGTTGCTCTTTATTTTCATCAATATCATCGCATCATTATGGGTAATTTTGAGAGCAATATTTTAGCAGCTGGTGTTGCTGCGTGTTTTGCACGATTGGTTACCACGTACATAATTAAAATATTACTCGTCAATAGTATTTATTACTTACCTATAATTAGTAAAGTATCTGTGGCGTTTGAGATATAAAATATTGGTAAAAAATTAATGCCGTAATTATATCGCCCTTGAAGATCTTATATTGTGAAATTTTGATTGTTAAATGCAGGTGCTCGTCCTCAGCAGTGTTGACAATCAGACCGTATCTAATTCTTCATGAACAGATATTTATATATCTAGTTTTATAAAAACCTGTTCTCAGTTCTAATTAATTTGATTTGCATTTACAATCGCAAGCCTAATACACTTTACTGAATTTATGTCATGTTTTAATGTCACTTAACTAATACAAATATATTCTTAGTTTGTCTTAATTTCAAGTGCTCACACAAATAACTTTCCGTCCATTTCTTCACAACCACCACGGTTTATTTTAGTTTCTTAGGTCATATTATAATTATTATTAAAAATAACCAAGAACAATTTTAATTAAAAAAACGCATTTACTCAAAAATTAAAATCATTTTGGCTTATGTAACCATTAAGAAATAAATACAAGATTGCCCTATGCATATTATATCTAAGAGTTAAAACTTGCACACTTAACAAAATTAAAAATTCTATGATTGTGTCGAAAAATTACCAATTATGTTGAATATTGTATAATTGTACACAAAATAAATGTTACTTAACAGTTCCAGTCTAAAAATTAAATAAGGTATTGTTTCCTACTGCAAGCAAGTCAAGTGTTGGCGATTACGAATAATGACCGAACTTCTGGTGTTGATGATTACATAAAAAAATTTGTTTATCCAAAACTCCATCGATTTCCCATTGATACGAGCGGAAGTAGAAATTTCTAACAATCCATCTAGGATTGCGAGTAATTATTATTTACAAAACTGATTAGCACCGACTCGCAGAGAAAGAGATCTCTGTTCGGTGTGAAAACTTTAATTAATTTTCGTGCATAAGTTAATTTAATTTTTTAAGCTACATAAAAAGTGTTAAACAAGTAAACCGATTGAATAATATCTAATAATTTTACAAATTAAAACAATATTATGGTACTTTCTAATTAAATTAACAAAATGAAAACCACCATTGAAATCTTAATGAACCATTCTTTAAAAATTCTTCGGGATTCGTACAAAAACATAATTAATGCACATCAAAAGTAAATTAAAAATATTTATGTCAGGGTTACGTTCGTGCTTTCAATTTTTACTAACTATTTTGATATTACAATAAAAGATTTTGTAAAAATAATAAACAAATTTTACAATTATTAATGTTATGTAACTAACCATTTGACAAGTAAAATTTAGTACCAATAAAATTGTTATAATTATTTTTGTTACTCGCCGACCTCATAAAATCAGTTCAGGTTAGATAAATGCCAATATGCATTATAAAAAATTAATTCTTATATTTTAATAGGAAGCTATTTTTAAAAGTTTGCAACAGTTCGAGATTAATTTTTGTAATTTTCAAAAGTACCTGTGCCTCATTATTCAGAGCTAATATTACAGATTTGTAGATCGAGAGAACAAGATCTGGGTTGATTATAATCAGGATTATACATTTTATTTCTCGGTGGTAGGTCAGTTTAGTAAACTGTTCCTAATAGTTCCACCAAACTCCTAATTATTATAATCTTCCTATTATTTAATTCACCGATATTCTGGACCATTACTAATCCTAAAAAGCTTTCGGAATAGATAGGTACTAAAACATGAACTATATTAGGTAATTAATGCTGACCAATAAAATTCGAATTATTTAACGTCGAAAAAACTGTGAGCTATTTTTTAAATTAATCGAAACGATTTGAGCTTTATCCATGCACTTTAATAAAATTTTCAAACAAATATTATTAATTTATTTATTTATTATTGCACACACTAAGTATTATTTATAGCGACTATATTAAATAATAAATTTGTAAAGTGTAATAATAAATCATGAGAAGGACGTTATTTTTATTAATAATTTATAAATAAATGCCTCTAGCGAATGCAAATTTTTGATACTTAGTATGTAGGTATAGATTCTCATTCTTCAATAAATAAATTAATTAGTTTCTCGCCAAATTACGAATTTAAGAATGGAAATTTAATTATAGCTTACGCTGATAAAAAAAGTGCATATAATTATTTATATAAAATTCATTGACGTAAGATGTAGAAATATAAATTGACATGAATGCAACTAACATTGTACGCTTTGACTGGTCTCCATTTCGCAAGCTGACCTGAATGGTTGACAGGACAAGGTTTTAATGTGACCACGGGTCAGCAGGTTAACATCGGAATGCCGTTTGGTCAAAGCTAATTACTCCTAAATACTTTCCTTAATTATTTCTATTACATATTATGTATTATGCTAAATTTAATTGTTGACAACTAAAATTGCGTTTCAGTATCGTGCAATCTCTAACATATTATTTTAATTTACCATAGGACGAAACTGAATTTATTGGAGATATTTTTCAGTTTTTCATGTTTGAAATTTTGTCCTTCAGAATATCTCGTAAGTAATAACCGAATCATTATTTTTACAAACGAATAAATTTATATTAGCAGAAATACGGTAATTTTCTAAAAATTACATGCTGATTTTCTATTAGAAATCATAATTAATGGTTTGTTTTATACCTTGCGGATGCAAAACACAAAATTATATGAATTTTAGGTTTTTTTTTAATAATAGAGAATAGTTCATAATAACTCTTAAATTTTTTTGTTGAAGCGTAAAACCTTTAAGCGATAATAATATTAATAATGATAATATGTACATAATATGACAACGGAACTATTCATAAAATAAAAGGTAAATCTTGTATAAACGATAGGCTCTAGATTTGCGTAATTTTGAGTTACTATTGCTTTACATTAACATAATTTGACAATTTTAAAACGTTTACATTATATTTATTTTTCTTAAAAAAATACATATCTCTGCCCTCCGAAGTTTAAGATTAAATTGATGTTATATGAATTTAAAAAATTAATTAAAAGCAATATAGAATTACAAATGATGCTTTTAGAATAATATAAAACTTTAAGAATCTAATAAAATTATTATCGATTTATAGCTTAATTAACAAATAACATAAATATAAAATTTTATATATCTTCTACAGTTTCGAGCAAAAAAGGGCAAACAACCAAATGCGATTATTTGATTGGCTATTTCCAAAAAGTTCCTTGAAAATCATTGGAATTTTTTGAAAATCCCTGGAGTTCCTTGGAATTCCATGAAGTTATCGTAATTCCGAGTTTAGTGTACAAAAGTTTTTTTGAGATATTTAATCCTTGGCTTTTTCCATGAAGTAAGCCCTGCCCATGGCGTGTCTTTATGTTATACAAATGTTTTTATGGCAAACTTTGGTAATTTGTATATTGAAAATTTAAGCAAATAAAAAAAGTTGAGATAAATTAGTCTCTGTCCACTGTTTTGGAAAAAATATCTCAGAAAGTCGCCAAACTCAAAAATACTGATCTAAAAAGAGGTAATTTTTCTCCTCACGCCTCATTATTAAAAATATCTCTGAAACCGCCTAAACTCGAAAATTACGAGGTTTGAAAACTGGGATCCTTGTTTTTAAATTAAATTCGGTCAATAACGTCATTGGCCGGCCAAAGAGGTAGATATTACAATCAGATGAAAATATTTACACCATTACCTATTATGAATGACCAATTACGATAAAGGCCGGACAATGACTTTAATAGCCATCCAAAATGGACAAAAATTTACATTAAAAATTGAAAATTAAAAAAAAATGACGTTAATCGTCATTCAAAATGGACATTGACCGGCCATTCACGTCAAGTCAGTTCACGTCATGGTACTACAATGTTTTAATCTTATAATATAATATTTTTGTTTTAATACTTACAATTGTTTTTCTCTAAAATTTCTGTAAAATGTTTTATAGGGAGGAACTGGCCACAGTTAACTTCTAGACGTGCTACTTCTAACATCATTGAATACATTTGTTTTAAATTGAATTTCTTTAATTATAGCGGAATTTAACTTAAAAAAGGTCCAGTCCTTCCTGTCCGCAATTTTTCAGTTGGAAAGACTTCAAAAATGTTTTTACTATTAAGTGGAGCTGCTCAAAATAAATTCGAAATTTTCGGGTGCAATAATATACTATGTTCAAAAATACTTATGTAACATAAAAATACGCCATGGGCGGGGCTAACCTTATCGAAATGAATTTTCTGGCTTGTTTTACTCTAAATTTTGAATGATCTATAAAATTTAATGCTTATATTTGTAATTTACGGCATAATTTACCATAATTTCATTAAAATATTTTAAAATAAATCATTTTTGTAATGAATTTTATTTAATACTATAGAATACATTCTAATAGTATAAAAAATTGAGCTGTCCGAAGACTTACAAAATTAATTTTTGTCATGGATAAATTTTCAAAATTGATTATTTTAGTTAAATGCATTTTACAGGTCTCCGTTTGTGTAACCACTAACTATGCCTCTCCATGCTCTTGGGGTCCGATTGTCTCTATTCTTCCAGATCTCCTGCCACTCTTCACCATCTTAGCTTTGGCGAGTCCTGGCTTGATCTTTTTAGTTTTCAGGTTTTCACCTTGTCATCAATTTTGTTTTGTTGTTGGATCTTATGATACTTATGTAATATATCAAAACCAGCTTGTTAATTTTCTTTCATGCACTTGACGATGTTTTCTTCATTCATCGCTTTAACGAGTATTTCTTACTTAATATACCTATTCGTCCCTAAATAGGAGAATTTCAAATGAATTAAATTATAAAATTTTGATTGTTGAAATGAAAGGTTGCATAATAATTAAGACGTAGTATTAGCAATCTTGGCTATCAACAGAAACATTGTGACAAAAATAAAGTCCAATTAAGGATGCTTCAAACGAAAAACTCCAAATTCGGTCACATCATTTAAAATTTACTCAAAATTAATAAATTGTTAACAAATTGTATAAATATTTTATTGAAAAAAGAAGATAACATATAGGACGGACATTGAAAAGTCACAAGATGGGCTGATTTATATAATATAAAAAATATGTAAAATTTTTTTCAAATGATTGTGGAGAGCTCGAGTCTCCCTGATTATGCAACTTATGTATGTATATAGAAAATAAGGAAATTTGTAAGCCTCAAAATCATCATTCAGTACACATTTGTTGTGAAATCTGCAAAAATTTTACTCGGTATCTGACAGTTATATATACTTTCTATTTCATCAGTGTTATTTAGCCTAGGATGTAGGAAGTCTTTCGAGAAATTGAAAACCTTATGGCTATAAGTGCTGATACATATAACTGAGTTACCTATTATTTTAATTTCTATTAATTGATTAAGATTAATTACTCTTTTAGTTGTTGTGCTTCATTCAGTTTAGAATTTTTGTTCTTGATTTATTCTTGTTTTTTAAGTGCTACCTCTTTTTAAGAAAGGTTTCCGGCTAAATCGTTAAACGGAAGATGATTTTACATAAATAAGCAATTTAAATTTTTTATATCCTATCATATTATGAATTATTATTGTTCCTAGCCAAAATAGTTGATTTCTGTGATCTTGAATACATTTCTCCAGACAATTTTCATAATTTGTTTTTCATCTGTGATGAGACGGATTTGTTTTGTGAGTGATATTATTTTGTAATAAAAAAATACTTTCTTTACTTAACTAAATTTTATAAAATTTACACAATGTTTACACAACACAATTGGTAAATAATAATTAGAAGCAATTTTAAACCATCAATTGATTGAACAAAGATGTACTCGTACTTCATTCATCGCCCACGATTTTATAGTACAATAACAAAATAATATAGACAAATAATGTAATAATTAACAAATTATAAAACAATAAAAAAGGAGAAATTTCGGTATGCTTCATTCTGCAATTTAGCCTAGTGGTATTTGAAGAAAGTTCACACTATTTTAAGAAACATAATAAGAAATAGTCCCACCCAGACTCACAAAATTTATTAAGCGAATAAATATAGGGGCTGTCGATCACCTCGACATTCGAGTTTGTTTTTTGTATAAAAATCTAGGCTTAAAACTTTTTTTTTAAATGGCCTTTCAATTCTACAATGAGCCCGCGGTCTCTCCTCAAGTGCAATAATTATTAATATCAATTGTATATATTTTATAAATTTTTATATAGATTATTCCAAGAATAAATAATTAAATAATAAGTTATTCACGGATCAATTTTGCTATACCTATTGGGTATCGTGATATAATTTCTATATTATTTGATTAGTTAATGGGTTAATTTTAAGAAAAAAATTCATTTGAATAAAATATGAATTGGCAAGGGAACCGTAATTTAATTAATCTGTTTTCAAAATTTATTGTACCTTGAATCGCTCTAAGTTGCGTGATTCAAATTTTTTTATTAAGTTTTTTCAACTTTTCTGTAAAAATGCAAAAATTATTTTAATAAAAAAAAGTTGATAAGATAAATTGGGGCTAAGATATTTCAGTTTTTGCTAATTCGTTGAATTGTCATATTTGTTGCACTTGCAAACAAAAACAAAAAGTAGTGGAATTTTTATAATGATTATTTTAAACAATCAATACACAAAAATTTTAAATTAAAAAATTTTTTTATAAAACTTGAAACACTTGTTGGGAAATACATAAAAAAATAATAAATTAAAAAAAATTAAAAAATAATTTTACGCCAATAACTTAATATTACTACTAAAAAAATAGGTCCATTTCCCCAGCACCGCCCATTTTGAATTTCCGGTCCAAATTAATTTTAATCGATTGTGTATCGTTAGTGTACGTTTGTGTATTAATTATTTTTGTTTGTGTTAGCACCGTTCGCGAAATATCGTACATTTTTAGTTGGGGCGCTGGGGAAATGCGAGCGCCGCCCATCGCGAATTTTCGCTCAATTTTTGTATCAATCGTTTGTGTATCGTTAGTGTACGTTTGTGTATTAATTATTTTCGTTTGTGTTAGCACCGTTCGCGAAATATCGTGCATGTTAAGTGGGCGGCGCTGGGGAAATGCGACGCCGCCCATCGCGAATTTTTGGTCAATTTTGGTATCAATCGTTTGTGTATCGTTTGTGTACATTTGTGTATTTCATATTTTTGTTTGTGTTAGCACCATTCCCGAAATTTTCCAAATCAAAAATTTCGGGTTCATTTCTCCAGCGCACCCATTTTTGGATTTTAGATAAAATATTGTTAAAATATATCGATTTTGGTATCAATCGTTTGTGTATCGTTTGTGTAGGTGTGTGCATTAATAAGTTTTGTTTGTGTACGCTTCGTTCGCGAAATAACTTTAATCTAAATTACGGAGGGGGGCGAATATAATAATAATAATAATAATACACATTTATTAAGAAAAAAAAAAGTACAATTTCTTAATTGGATGATTTCTAATAAGATTAGATTTTCAAACCACCCATACATAAAATAAAAGCAACATAAAAGCAGGCTATAAATATAATATTTATTGACAGATTACATTATTTGTAAGCGGAGTTCATCTGTTAGATTACGTCGGAAAGACACCACACTCGCTGAGTTTACAAAGAGTCCTCGATGCACTTCTATAAATCTGGGCGCCGAGCACGCGAAACACTGTTCAAACTTTGCTGTGGAATGAGAGGGTAGATCGAAGTTTCCCAAATCACGCAAAACCCGATCGTGGCATGTCGAACGGGGCCTAATCATGCTTCGTAGACAAACCGGTTCTCCACTTTTCCAGATTTTGAAAAGCAGAACTCCAAAAAGCAAAGAGAAGCGCTGGGCTACCTTTAGAATACCTAAATCTCGATAAAAACGGGTGACGTGATCATACCTTCGTAAGTCAAATGCAAAACGCAAACATGAATTCTGCAAGAGCTGGAGCTTGCGTCTATATTCTTGTGTGAGAAAACCGTAATACACTGTAGAACAATATTCGATGTTTGATAAAATCGTACTACTAACGATCGACCACTTTACGTGGGGAGGTAATATTGTTTTGAATTGATAAAGAGATCTTAGTTTAAAATAGCACAGTTTAAGCTTTCGGTCCACATGTTGACAAAACTTGAGCTCACTGTCCAAGATAAGCCCCAGACTCCGAGCGGAATCGACCACCCTGACGACCTCATCGCCAATCGTTACAGCTGACCTTGCAACACTCAAAGCCTTCCGTACAAGCCACGGTTTACCCAAAATTATGAGTTCCGACTTAGTCGGATTTAAAGTCAGACCATTAATCAACGACCACATACGCACTTGTTCAAGATTGCGGTTTAGCACATCAATTGCAGCATCAATGTCCGAGGGCAAACACGATACACGTATCCGAGAATCATCGGCATAGAGATCAAGATGGCAATCAGAATCAACCACTCCTACTAAATCAGTTGTATACAGTATGAAAAGCAATGGAGCAAGGATGCTTCCCTGCGGAACGCCACGAGAAACCGTCAACGACTGAGATAAGTTTCCCGCTAACTCAACCATCTGGGATCTATCCCGCAAATAACCCGCCAACCATCTACACAGCAAATCATCACAGCCATAGTAACGTAACTTGGCCAAAAGACGATCATGAACAACGGAGTCAAATGCTCTGGAATAGTCGAGAAGTGCCAATATGGTGACTTCAGCCCGATCGACTGATGAAGCCACGTCAGACGTGAGCTGCAACAGAGAAGTCGCAGTGCTATGGTGGGGCCTGAAACCAGACTGGGCAGGCGACAAAACCTTGTAGAGTGCCAGGTGCTCACATAGAGCATCTTTAACAAGGAGCTCCGCTATTTTTGCAAATGGCGACAGGATGCTGATTGGACGGAGATGAGAAGGCTCCGAAGCCAGTGGAACCTTAGAAAGAGGTCTCACACGGGATGCCTTCCAAACAAAAGGCACCTCCCCGGTCCCAAAAGAGTGATTGAACAAATTACAAATCACCTCACTACAAAAAGGAAGAACAAGTCTAAGCATGGGAAGACTAATACCATCCGGACCAAGAGCATTAGAACGCAAAGCGCCAACAATGGCACTTAACCCCTCAGGAGTGACTTCGGGAATAGAGAGTGGCTGTATTCCCGGCAAAAACGAACCCTCCCATGCCAAATCAATCCCGGTGGAACCTCCCGGAACAGAGTCGAGAAAATACGCATTGATGAAATCAGGGTCATCACACAAATGAGCAGCTATTTGGTTGGAAGGACGAGAATGCACGCCCCAAGAAGACAGACATTGCCAAACTTTTTTAGGGTTAGAGCGATGCAGCGAAAGCTGATAATTTATATAGCTCGCCTTCTCCCTCCTGACAGCCCCAGATAAGTACCTCTTCAGATCGCAATAACATTCGAAGTCCACAACAGCACGAGTGCGTCTATACTTGTTGTAAGCCCGCCTCTTCAACTTAGCCATCTCTCTGATTGTCCACGTAATCCAAGGTCTATCCCTCCCCCTGAAAACAACAGTTCGTACAGGAGCGTGAACATTAAATAAAGACAGGATCATATTATTCAAAAATTCGACCTTAGAATCGCAAGAGTGTAACTCATCAATGATGGTCCAAGGCAGGCAAGCCGCGTCAGCCGAAAAACTAGCTTGATCAAAATTACCGAAATCACGATAAGTGATTTTGCGAGGCTCCTGTACCGGCACAGACAGGTCCAGGCGACAATAAACCAAATAGTGATCAGTTGCTGCCAAAAGATCAACAATGCCACACTGAAGAGGAATTCGATGCTTATCAATACAGATCACATCCAACAGAGTGCTGGATGTTGCGGTAACACGAGTGGGATCAGTTATTATCTGATGAAGATCGAAAACATCAAGGATCCCCCGCAAGCGCCTCAAAGAAGGCGATGGGATGAGGTAATTAATATTCATGTCACCTAAAATGATCAGCTCACTGCAGTCACTACCAAGCAAAGAAAGAAACTCCTCAAACTCGCTTAGGCAAGAAAGGGCAACCGTAGGAGGTCTATACACCACCCCAACTCCGAACCCAATACCGTGGACTTTAATGCGAATCCATAGGTGCTCCAGGCCACATGCAAAGCGATGTCCCTCATGTAGGGTCTTAAATGAAAACGAATTTCGAACATAGAAAGCAACCCCTCCCCCACGAGACGCTCTATCCGACCTAACGATCGCGTAGTTATCCAAACTAACCAGGTGAGAAGGAAAATCAGGTGTGAGCCATGACTCAGATACTGCGATAATACTAAAATTGTTTCTAGTCACAAAATCGGAAAAAATGTGGAAATCAGACAGCAGAGATCGTATGTTAATGTGTGCTACAGAGAAACCAGTAGCACTAATCGAGCAAGAAAACTCACTCTTACGATGGTCAGACGGAACATCAGATGGAGAAGAAGAAACACACACTACCTCATCGCGGTCTGACGATTCTCTAAAAAATCGTGGGCAGCGTGATCACTATCAGCCGGTCTTCGAAAGTAGAAATCCCGAATAGTAGTCTCCTTGGGCCAGACTTTATCATTTAACAATTTTGCAACGTCGCATTCCCGGATACATATTTTAAAAGAGCAATATTTTGAATTCGAGGTGAGGCTCTCACAAACAACATCCGATATGCCCACCACACTCTTTACGTGCCCAACGACCGCCTCGACTGAGGTGTTAGGCGCAAGATTATTTACATGGAACCACTTCCGACGAGCAGTTCCCGAAATGGAAAAATCGCCACCCGAACCACGAATGCGGGGGGGGGGGGCGGCGACCACCCCGCCCCGGGCGATCCGAATTCGCATCCTCGGCATGCAGCCGATGATTTGAACCAGCCGCCCCAACCAGAGACGCAGAAACACCCACATTACCACCATTCCCAGAACGGGTCAAAGGCTGAGAACCCTGAGTCGCATTCAAAACCGAGGCGTATGTAGAGGCAGACCTGACGCCAGACCCCGACCCATCCACATCGGCAACAAACGACTCTGCATCAGCATTCAAATCTCCAACAACTCCCACCTCATCACCAACTACCACGTTCGGTGCAGAAGAAAAAACAAGTCGCTCAATTTTCCCATTTAGCGACTTTATCTGGGTCTTCAGAAATGCATTTTCACTCCTCAGCGCAGTGACCTCATCCGTCACCACCCGTCCAGAGGCAGTCCCCACTAATGACAACATTTCCTCTCGGAAAGTATTAAGATGTACATTTAGAACACGGGAGATAATATCCTCGAGAGCCACTACATCAAATGGCGCGAAACATGGAGAACCCGGAGCCGAGGGTGAAGGAGAAGAACCCGGAACCGTGAGAGAGACACCACGATCGTTGTGCACACTACAGACCACGATACTCCAATCATTTTCAATCGGTGTCACACCCTTTGCAAGTTTGGCGCAACTTCTGTGATAAACATTGCTACATCCATTACATCTAGATGTGGTCAAAACATCGACACATCCCTTTTTACACCTCTTACATGAACCCTCCATATCAATTTAAGGTAAGGACAAGGATACACACTTCACACCAGCAGGGCCCGTTGCGGTGACTTTTAAATAACACAACACAAGACTGGGCCACGGATAGGTAACAAATAAGGTGTTACACAGGTAAAGAAAAACTTCCACCAAAAACAGATAGAAAATTCAAAAAAAAATTCCCATTAAAGTTACCTTATAAACGGTATCAGTTATAGGTGCCCCTCAGATTTTGAGGTTAGAAATACTTCAATACAGTTAATTCCTCTTTAGCAGCTCAAAAACCATACCACACAAAAGAAAACCACAAAATGCTAATTCAGCACCAAACCAAATATCAAAAGAATCAAAAAAAACAGCCAAAATTTACACTTCAAAAATCAACTACATAGATATGTGTTTAATCGAAAGCGGCCATACACACGAATGCGTAATTTTTAATTAAAATTTTTAAATCTTGGAGAAGCAGTTTTAAATTCAATCCATGTGCTTATTAAACTCATAGTATGATTAAAGTCAAGTCTGACCATACAATGGGGAATTTCACTATTTTCGGCTTCTTTTCTTAATAAAGCTGAGCACACTGTCAAATATTTATTGAGTGTACTATATTAAGTAAATGTATTTACCACGGCCATTATTAATGCTTTAGACTGGTCGACCACAACAATTTTTGGTAAAGGAATATCGTTACAACACCAACGGCTAAGCCATCCTCTAATAGCAATATTACTATGTTCTTCAGATAGCATATGTTATGTGCTACAGAAAACTGACTCTTGCTATGTTCATTATCCATAACTGTCACTTCGTACAGAAAAATCGGTCCTGTTTTTCTTCCCGTATGTAGAGTAAAACTTTGAACGACCCCTCCAGTTGCGTCTATCGAAATACGTGGAACTTTTGATTTTTTTGCATAAGTTCGATATGCATTCAATTCCGAACATGTCCAATAATGTATAAAAAATTTATCATACCCTACATTTCTGATAATACCGTTTAAGGGATAACTCCCTTTTAATTGGGCGATAGCTAGAATAGGGTCCGAGTTGATCAGTGTTTCTTGGCGGGCTTTGTATTTTAAAATTCTTAACGCATTTAATGTTGGTAAGTTACTTGGTTGTCGATCTCCATAATTCATCAATTTTGTTGCTTCTTGGCGTTGTAGAAACGAAGCAGACATGTTCTGATCTAACAGTTTGGACACATATTCAATCCGTTTACTGTTCATTATTCTACGTTTCGTTCCACCACTACATCTTCGCAACTCTCCACAATACGTACAATTTATAACTACGCGAGAATCCGGTGGTGGAGGACTCATTATAATACCACTGAATATACTGTCACATACTGTACAACGGCCATCAATTTTAAGGTAAAACTCTCCAATTTCAGAAATATTATTTCCTCTAAAACTCAAACAACAATTATATCTAGTAAGCACTAAGAAATGCTCATTTATAACGTCAGTCCAATGATACGGCTTTAATACTTCGTACGACCTTTGGTAATTTGGGCGATCTTTTCGGTTATATACCACAGGGTCACATTTCATATCCTTCCATTCGTCCACAGATAATGTTATTTTAAATTCAATCTTGTCATTATCGCTTATATGTTTACTCGATACGCTATCATCGCTGTTATGTTCAGATTCAACTTCGAAGGGTTCTGAATTATCTTCTAACTCCAATTTGTTTCTTACATCAAATCTATTCAGAAGAACAATGGCGTGCAGATATTTTACGGTAATATCAAATTTCAATTCTTTTTGTATGATCTTCCATACCGGATTCGATACCGAACAGATTTTATTTGTATGCGAATCTTTGATATCCGATTTATGTTTTTGAAGAACGACCAAGAGCGCTTCTACGTCAATTGCAGTTTTGCGAGGCATTTTTAATTCGATTATATTTAAATTTAAAGTATAATATCAAATGATGTGGTAAAGTGTATATACCATCATTCTTATATAGAAAAAATTTCATTGTTGGTACTGGTTTTTTTAATCCGATATTTGATTACAGGGCGTTTGCATATTCTGCACTCTCCTTCTAATTTAAATTAAATTAATTTTGCGAATTATGCTAACATAAATGAAAATATTAAATACACAAATGTACACAAACGATATATACCAAAATTTACCGAAAATTCGAGACTCATTTTTTTTAATACAGAGTGTTACGCATATTCGCCCCCCTCCGTAATTTAGATTAAAGTTATTTCGCGAACGAAGCGTACACAAACAAAACTTATTAATGCACACACCTACACAAACGATACACAAACGATTGATACCCAAATCGATATATTTTAACAATATTTTATCTAAAATCCAAAAATGGGTGCGCTGGAGAAATGAACCCGAAATTTTTTATTTGGAAAATTTCGGGAATGGTGCTAACACAAACAAAAATATGAAATACACAAATGTACACAAACGATACACAAACGATTGATACCAAAATTGACCGAAAATTCGCGATGGGCGGCGTCGCATTTCCCCAGCGCCGCCCACTTAACATGCACGATATTTCGCGAACGGTGCTAACACAAACGAAAATAATTAATACACAAACGTACACTAACGATACACAAACGATTGATACAAAAATTGAGCGAAAATTCGCGATGGGCGGCGCTCGCATTTCCCCAGCGCCCCAACTAAAAATGTACGATATTTCGCGAACGGTGCTAACACAAACAAAAATAATTAATACACAAACGTACACTAACGATACACAATCGATTAAAATTAATTTGGACCGGAAATTCAAAATGGGCGGTGCTGGGGAAATGGACCTTAAAAAAATACTCGTTTTTGGGGTGACGACGCGATGACTTACATATTCTGATTGATGTATTCTCAGTAAGTTTGTAATGACAAATTATTATTCTACGAGATTTAGTTACGTGTTAACTAAAATGGGGTCAATATATTAATTTAAATTGTTCAATATTAAGAAAATGTATTGTGGGTGTTAATATGGCGGCAATAACTGGAAAGTTATTTGCAAATCAAAATTTTAATAAATTATAATAAATTGTTTTTTTATAGATAATAATAGCGTTAACAATAATTGCAATTAAAAACATTATCTCTAATTAGATTTAATGCAATTATATGAAGCGTGGGAGCTTTATGTATAAAATTGAATCAGTGAATATTAAAAAATAACAGCCTAACTACTTATTACTACTAACTAGTATTGTTCTAGTTTTCAGAGATATTTGAAAATTAAGCTTATTTACGTGATGATGATAATGATGCTTATAATTATTAAATATCAATTAAATAATATTTTGCACAAACATACCAAGTGTAAATTTACATATTGTATTGAATATTTCCAAATTATAAAATATTTCTCCTTCAGAGAATCGTCAGACTAATTCAGTACTTAAATCTTGCCCGACCAATTTTAAAACTTTCCAATTCGCAAAAATTCACTACAAATGGTATTTGGGAATGCCAAAATATCAAAATTTAATTTCCATTTAATATTCATTCTCTTCTTAAAACCAAATTCAAGTATTAAATTTGCAATAAATTTTATATAAAATGGAGACGTTAATTTCAAAAGTCGCCGTATTAAATTTATTTAATATTTTTCTTTTATGTTAAAATCTCCGCAAATTATTTTTAACATTAATATCAAAAATACTTGCATTTCTTAAAATATAACTGAAAATCATGAAAAACAGTATCTATTGTTTTTTACATTTCAATTTATTTTTAAATCAGTTTAATACAATCCAATCGCAAAAGGTAAATTTATTTAAATTGGAATTTCCCACATCTCACCTCGATGTCCACTCTTTTCCGTTTCGGGGTATTGGATTATAACTTCTATGTTTGTATAATATAGGCAAGTACCTATATTAAGTTTGATTTGGTTTTATGTTTATCTTATCGCATAAATTTGTAACATATCTATCTCAAAATATAGTATAACGCTTTCGTGCCTACATTGAAAGTGTAATAAATCAATAATTAACATTTCGATTTATGATCGCTAGGAATTTCAATTGCATTGAATTAAAATAAACGTCAATTACTCAAAAACTGTAATTAACTTTCGCAATATTTTTATAACAACAAAGAAAATAAATTGTTATTAAGTAATCGTCAAGATTTGGTATTAGTATCTATTATTTCAACATACATACCTACAATTGAGCATTGGATGTGTTTACGAACATGTAAATTTCATTTACCTACTAATTACTTTAATTTCAGGTCAGTGTTACATTTTAAATACACCGGTGTCAAATAAATGTACGATAATTTATAAATCTCGTCAGTGACTTATTGGAAAACCTTAAAACTTAAATTTTTTTTTGTATATTTCAATAAATTTCACTCTGAAAACGCATTTATTAAAGGTGGCAAATAAGAATTCCGTCCTTGGTTGGTATTCGGGCGCCACTATAAACAGGTTGGGGTCGTTTACATTACATGACAATTTAGATAAACAAACAATTATAATATTAAATTAATGATTAATTCGTTAAGAATTTATTATTCTTATTATTAACGGGACAAATTATTATTACAGTCGTTTTGGTTAATTTTCAATTTATTGTAGTTTTTCTGAAAAAATATCCTTGTGCTACCTTATATTTAATTTTTTTTCGTTAATTTTTAAATGTTTGTTTTGCTAATGTGTTGTTGCTATAATGAAGTAGCGAATACCAGTACTTTTTCATTTAAAAATAGTAATACCTACCGTAACGAGACATCACGTTGTCTTATAAAAATATTTGTAAATTATTTGCATTGCAAAATTTTTAGCCGATGAAATAAAACAAGTTTCAAGCTTGTATGTAGGTAATTAAATTTTAATTAAATAAAAAGTGCCCTTGGTCGTTGATCTACTTAGTAGTCTGGAATCTTTTCATTTCTGAACAATTTCAATTTTGTCGAGTGACAAAAATTGCTAAACGTATAAATTATCATAATACTTACGATTCGTACAGTTGACGATTTTGATTTTTCACCACGAAAATTCTCTCTATGGCAATCTTGATTGGTAAGAATTGCAAATTTGGGTAGCCTTTATGGGCAACAATCATACTTATTCAAAAATTTGTTATTGAGTAAATTGCATATTTATGCGATTAAGACATCCCACGATTATTAAATAATTTGGGAACCCATTTGGATTATCGATCTCATACGAATTTAAATTTGAACTTAACCTAATTTGCAAATAAGCAGTGTGCATTTACTTAAGTACTTATTTAGTCCAAATATAACATTAATCGATGGTAAATTAGGTAAATTCTTTAATTTATTTTCCTAAAAAACCTTAACGTATAATTAATACTGTTAAAACGTTCACACAATATTTCAAAGGTAATCAACAGGTGATCTTCAAAATAACTCTGTTTTGTAAAAAATTATGAAAGCTCAGATATCTACTTGAGTGGATACTCCACCTACCAATAGATCGATGGGTATTTCTGATGCTATTATGAGAAATTTATTTCTGAAATAAAAAGAAAGAAAAAAGCCCTTTTTGAACTCTCTAGTTTCCCAGCTTCGTTTTGTACACCTTCAATACCTTCATATTATAACAACTAGTTCCAAACTAGTAGGTATCGGGCGACTCCAGCGTAGTTTAGTTTTCTATGTTGAAAACATCTGTGTTTTCGCGCAACTTCCACTTCTTGCCTGGCTTCCGTAGTCGAGATACTTGACTTTCTTCCTGCAGCTGCTGTTCTCGTCTTCTCCCTTCCATTGTTGTTTATTACGTTTTCCTTGAAGACAGCTTCAGATCCGAAATGGATTTCGGTTAATTTCAGAACTACTCCATTTAGTATACTCTCAGCTTCAAGTTTAAAGCCTTAAGGAGTCTTAAAGAGATCATTACTTCTATGTTTGCTTTTTGTTGGATGGTGTGAACTCCTTAAGCATTTTTTCTAGTCTTTCTTTTAACTCTTACAATGTAAAGTTTATGGCCGGATGCAGTATTTCTATATTTGTAGCTATTCAATGTAGACTTTTTCAGATCTATTCAGACTATCCATTTCGTAAGCTATTTAGTAGCAATATTAAGTTGAATTGTTCAAGTTATATTGGTGGATTAGGTACTGATCGGAAAATACAGGAAATTAATATCGATTCTCTATCAGTTGTTACAACGCTATCTTTGGAATTGACATCAACAGGTATAATCCGAATAAGTATTAGATAAACATCAACATAAATAAAATTCAATGTTGCAAAACTCGACTTAACGTCAAATTTATTCGATAAATATTTCTGCCGTCGAGTTCTGTTAGTAGAGAAAATTTCAAGATTCAAATACAAATCAAATTTTTGTACACCAGATTTCCTTACAATATGAGGCTTCCTTGGATTTCCCTAAATTGCCTCGGATTTCCTAGACTTTCTAAGATTTTCTAAGATTGCCTAAGATTTCCTACGATTACCCAGACTTTCTTTCACTTGTGCACCAAATATCTCCAATGGTTTCCCCGTCAGATCAGATTGTATATGTTTTTAGAATATTAAAAGAGTTAGTTCAACATCACTATCAGGGCATAAATAAATAAAAAAAATAAATAGAATCAAAACGCATTTTGATTGGTCAAGCTAGGTGTGACGTACTTTTCAATTTTAAATTGGTAATAGTTTATATAGTATGTGTATGTTGTGTATACTGTATATAATAGTTAAGTGCTTATTGTCAGATGTTAATTATAACTTTATAACAAATCGTAAGCGAATACAAACAACGCAAAATACCATTCATACAGAAAGACTGTAAATAATTTACAGTCAGTCGACATGTATATTTAAATTTTCAAATCAGCTGTTGCCGGCCATGTTGGAGTGGGGAATAATGGAACTGCTCCATTCGCTTGCTGTTACCGCCGTAACGTGATGTGACGTAATCTGAGTTTCGTGTTTTTGCGGAAAATATCTTTATTTAAATTTATTTTTAAAATTACTCGGATATAGGGTCTCAAACATTTTTTTTAACTAGCTCATTTATATGCTTAATAAAGTTTCTCCTTGCAAGTTTTTTAAAAAAATGTGAAAATACTCAATTTATTAATCGTCTTAATTATTATTAAAAATAATTTTTCTAATTTAAAAGAAAATGTCAATTGAAAAACCAAGGATAGACATACACAGTAGCGCTATAACCTAGAATATGTTTTGGTTAACCACTTCATTTTCAAGGCAGACTACCTCGGTGGTTTGCCATTGTCCACCGAGGGAGGACGGTTAGAATAAAGTTCTTGCTCTACTCGGGCATGAACCAGGATTCTCTGCTTAGTAGCCAACGCACTTAAGCATCAGACCGTAACTATCCTCTGGAAAACCAATGATAATGGCACAAAATAATAAATGCTGGTGGCGTCAACCTTGCGTAATACGCTTCTGACGAGGAGGAAACCACAGACCCAATTTTTGTACACCAGACTTCCTTTCAGGAAATTTTCTTAGATTTTCTTTCAGATTGTCTCATGATTTCCTTTCGAAAAAGTTGAAAAAGCAAGATTATCTGTAATTTCTAAGAAATCCTTGGATTTCCTTAGATTTTCTAAGATTGCCTATGATTTCTTTAGATTGCCTAAGATTTCCTTAGATTGCCTAAGATTTCCTTAGATTTTGTCAGATTTGCCTTCACTTGTACTTCAAATTACCTCACCGGTTTCCGTGAATTTTATCGACTATAAAATTGCTTCGCGATCGACCTGTTGGCCACCCCTGATCTAGAGGAATTGGTAGGATCCATTGATTTTGAATATTTGCTAATCTTCACTATCACTCAGGGAGTGGCCATTCTTCTCAATTTTACTAATAAGAAGTCTGCTTTCATTTATTGAAATATATTTACAAAGGTGATCATTTTCAATTAAACAAAGCAGGAAAGATAACAATTTTTAATTTCTTGAGACTACTTTGCAACTTAGCTGTTACTTAAAAATTAACAAAATAATTTATTCCTAAACTACGAAATAAAAATTTAATATTTACACAAATAAAATCAAAACTTTTAATTTTTACAATAATTTACCAAGCCTGGGGTAAGCTCATAAAAACCAAAACGATGTAAGTCTGAAATGTTTCATTTATTCATTAAGAAAGTTTTTTGAATCATGATTCAATAAAATACTAGCAAAACATAATAAAAAATGTTAAAAATAAGGATAACTGCGGTTTCGATCTTGTTCACAATTAAACCGAGAGCTAAATCGCAGATGGATTTTGTGTACAAGTTCTAGGAATTGCAGAATTAACTGCAGGAGTTGTTAAGAAATTGTAGGAATTGAATATTCTGATAACCCGAAGTCGGCTCATATGAAGCAAATTTTGTTAATATAATTAGAAAAAATTAGCATTGTTTTCCATAAATTCATAATTTATATTTATATTATTATAACAGAGAAAGATCATTATAATAAACGGAAGATATTTAAGCCGAATAAAAAATTCTAGACATCTTATATAACATTTTTGGTGGTTTTAGAAAATTTATAGTATGTACGACGGAAAAATGTACGAAATATTTTATACGAATGAGCATTTATATGAATAAATATTTGTCGAACTATTTTAATTTCATTTTAGTTTCATCATATAATAATTAAAAAATATTTTATTTTTTTATTTTATTTAAATATTTTTGATTTATTGCTCTAAATTTTAATTAATTCTATAGCGTGTATGAAAACAAATTAAAACCGAATTAAAATAATCTTGTGGTTTTTAAACTTATATTTTTTGTTACAAATGAAATGTATTTATATTTGTATAATTTATATATGTAAATGTTATATAATTCTTATTATTCAAATGTTAATTTGTAGAAATGTTCTGTCTTAACGCTTTCGTTGAATTTACTTTCGTACAAAAGCTTTCGTATAAACTTGTGGATATGATATAACTCACCACTACAGATAACCGACAAATTAAAGACTGTTCCATACCACCGACCCCCAGTTTCAGAATCAGAAGAATGTATTTACATTTATATTATTGAATGTATACATAACAAATAAATCTATTTGTTAAACAACTGGTATAAGAATCTACACCATTCATATCAAAATAATTAGAAATAATTGGTCGAAAAGGGGGGGGGGGCAATTTACAGTATATTAAATTTTTAATAAAAATAATAAATTAGTCGTCCACACTATTAAAGTCGGAGAATAGTAACTTTTTAGCTAATTGAGCTAAAATTGAACGCGAGTTGTAGGAGCATTGCATCAGTAATGTACACTCAAGACAATTTTCTTCTTTCAAACATCAATTTCTATTTGTTTCAAAAAATTAAATTTGAATAAATATTAAATTTATTTGGCTTGGTGAATTAATAAAACATTATTATAATTTATTTATGTTACTATTACGTTATTGTTGTACCATACACAATATTATTATGTTTCGAGATTGTTAGCTCTCATCATAATCAACTCGCAGTAACTATAATAATTCTGTATTTCAAACAGTATCAGTTTGTATTTAAGCAAGATATGTATGGTTTAACGTAAGGATAACACCGCTAACGTATTGCGTAAACTTATTATGGAAAGCATGGGAAGAGAGACGAATCGTGGGAAGATTTTATTAAGATGGAATTAAATATGTTAATAAATGTTTGATGGATTGTAATTAACCAAAGTAATAATAAGTTACACACCTCTCGATATAATGACAAGTAAATTCTCGAAACGGTAGCGAAAACGCATTTATTATTCTGTACCTGACCATAAAAGCTCAATAAATTAACGTTACATAATGTAACACACGTTAGGTCAACTAAAAATTGTACAAAATTAAATAGCGATAGGTTGAATTCTGATATAAAACACTTAAAATTGTGCAAGTTTTAAATGCACTTGTTCTGGTTTTCTTGTACTTTTCATATTCAATTGGTGTTACTTGAAGCATATTAGTAATTTTGTTTACATTTTCACGTGAATTTTCTAAAAATTTAAATAACTGATAGCTTGTGGTGATTTGATTTTTATTGTTTACTTGGCTGGTTAATTTTTAAATTTTAATTTAATAAATTTTTCTTATTGTCACGTCTTGTTAACCGTGACCAATATATTTAACAAACCGTTAAAAGCTTATCCGGTTAACTGAGTCCAATTCAACCAGATTAATAAGATGAAAACAATGATCACGACTTTTTTTGCATGATAAAAATTTTGAGCAAACAGTAATTATGTCCAGGTTTCCTTATAAGACTGTTCGATAATAAAAAAAAATTATGTAAGTGAAGTCATTTTCTGTAATATTTATTACTGTAATAACATAAATGATTCGGTTATCCCGAGTTGTAACAAAGTGAAACTTAAGATATAACTGTGTAAGTCTTCATATATTGATGTATATATATGTATGTAGTGGTACCCCTCTTATTCAGTACTTTGGTGTTTAAGCCAGGCCAGTGACCACTTCGGGTACCACTTTCAGTTTCGTTGGCGGTTGCACTTTAGTTACTTGTTTTCTGTTTCGTGCCTATCTCTTATTTCGTGTCTCAATAGTAACTAATACGATTTGACGTACTTTTATGTGCAAATGAACAGTATCAATTGCGATTAGCTAAATCCACATGAACTTTTATTCTCATCACGAGAGTAAAATCAAGACAACTTTCGGTTTTACTTCTTGGGATTTTAAAGTGTAATGTTACAAAAGTGATATTGGTTTTATTTATTATTGACGTTTTAGCACGTAAGTGATTCGAAATTAAATTTAATGGTATCATAACGTTTAAGCAATGTCAATGCTACAAGGAAAAAAATAATTAATATGTAAAATTTCACCATTATCGTTGCAAAAATAAATATGCAAAACTTTAATTGATTTCCTATATGTGTGAAAGTTTTCCTCTTTTAAATTATATTAAATTAATGGAAAATTTGAAATTTTAAATTTTTTAAAACAAGAAGATAAATACTTTCTGTTGGGTGTATCTTCTGGTGCATTAGAAAAATGTTAAAGTTAATATAAGCTCGACTCAACTTCCTGTGGGAAGTGATTGCATATAAACAGTCTTGGTTTAAAATCGTGATTTTGACTTGAGTAATCTAGTTTCTCTTTTCAGCAAGTTAAACTTTTGTTGAATTACTTAATTTAGAATTAACTTAATTAAACGTGTTTTGTGTTGTTTAATTATTGTGAACAGGAGTTTTTAATTACAATTTAGGTTACCTTCAAGTGTTACATATCGAAGCTTTCTTTTTCAATTACTTAAAAAAATTAATTTTAGCCGGTATTCATGCATCGGCAAGTACATACAACTTATATTTACATAAATAAATAGTAATAATTATGCAGGAAATATAATTTAAACAAAGTTTTAATAGCTACACGTGAGCTTTTATTATTTTATTCTAATTTAGAAACTAGATTTGTATAACCGACTAGAATCTTTTTGTTTTATCATATAGCAATATTTCGTGTTAATGCACTCTTATCGCAAGATGCAATACCAAGAAAATGAAAATTAGTAATACCGGAAATTAACTTATTTCTAATTATAGAAAAATAATTTTAACTGAAATAACCCACAAATTTAGTAATTGAGTTCAATTTTTGATTCTATTAAAACAACTAAATGGTATTTTAAAAGTAATTATGTCTATCATCACATGAACTATTGATATTTATTATATTATTTTTAATTCAGGCTAATTAGGTATATATTTTGCAAACAAAATTTAATCCTACGGACGTCATCGATAGTTTAGGATTACCGGTTTTTTCCCAGAGGGCAAATATTTTTTTAGAATGAAATTTGAAAAACTGGGCTAAAATCATTACAGTAGTTTATAATAAGAACTTTAGGCGTCTTTTGACCTTCGATTGAAAATATGTTGGTGCCCAGCTACTAAAGTAATGCTGAAGCATGATTTTCCCATTCACATAAAAATGGTTATTTAATATTCTCCAGACGTATTCATGCAGCAAAACTATAGCTTTAAGGCTTCTCGAAATATTTGCATTTGAAAGAAATTTTTTTGAAATAATCTATGCAATATTATAATGCACTGCTATTGTTCGAAGCTATAAAAGTTTTTTCTCAGTCTCATGCAGTCGAAGCCGTGTACCTAAAAACTGTTGAGAACCACTGCATTAGTTTACATGTTATTATCATTCTTTTCGTAGACTTTATAATATCACTAGTTCAATATTGCGAACTATTCATATGTTAACTTGTGATGATTTCAGCAAACTGGTCAAAGAGTGGAGAGTAAATGATTAATTTGTGGTTCGGGCAGCGAAATTGGATTAAATTAGAGTATAATCGCTTATTTTAATAATAAAATGTTTAATCAATGCCTTTTACCATTTAGCTGTAAAAAGAAAAATATTTTCATTTTAACTGAAAGTTTTTATAATATTAAATTGCCCATTAAATCTCGTTTAATGCATTTCGTTGTATGATGAAAGTACTATTAGAAGAAATTGTTATAATTTCAATTGCAAATTTTATAGTAGGAGTGTAGAGTGTTTACAGTAAATTGAAACAACTTAAATATATTCTGCATTCAAAATACTTATTACATTACCTTAATGGAATTTTTTATGAAAAGCTCCAGTTTTATAACGTTAATTATGGTGAAAGTAATTAATGACCAATTCGTAAATTCAAATAACTGAAAACTATTGATTATATTGTATCTATTAATTTATTTAACTGTTTAATGCATTCACTTTGTAAAGCCAAGGTTAATAGACTAAAAACTCCCACTATTATTGCCTTATCAATTAATTGTTCTCATTTATTAAAATGTAGTATGCTAATAATTAATAATTTATTTCAATTTAGCTTACACTAAATTAGAGCAACTGGTCAGGTAGTGGTTTAGGTTTAATTATCAAAATATTTAACATCTAGGAAGCAACCAAGAGGCTTTAGCCCTTCTTATCTGCATTAGGTACCACTGAAAACCAAAGCAGGAAAATTTCTTCATCTAAACAACATTTTTTTGTAATTTTAAACGATCATGCATATTATACTCATTAAACATATTAATTTATTGTAAAATTTTTTCATATATGTTTATAAATAACATTACATCACGCAAGAGTATCTATTCAGAACATTGCTGCAATAAGCAAATACTTGACTATACGAAACTTCTTCTATAAATTTTTAATTCGATTTTAAAGCCCTGCAGAACTATAGGAGCCTGCTCAACATAAAATATATATTATAATAATAATTTTTGTTATTTTTCTTTCTCGAAAAGAACTTTCAAATGAACCGTCATTTCATTTATTGTCTCATTATAAATCTAAATGGTTACATCACTGCCCTGATTCGTATATTATCAGATCGATGGAAATTGTCTTAAAAAGTATGAAACTATTTCTAGATAAGAGAGAGTAAAGGCACTGGCTTGTTTTCAAGTCCTTGGAGCTGAAAGAAGTCCTCCAACGTAAAACGTGTCTTGTATATACACTCAAATAAAAATTTTGAACTAGAACTTGAAATTTTCAAGAAATTGCCCGAGGTTCTGTACTATATAAATAAATTCAATGTTTTTGATTTTTGAAAAATGATGCAGTCTGAAAAAGTATCGGTAGTTAATAGTTATGCTGTTTATTTCTTGTTTACTTTTAAAATTTTGATATTTTATCTTGATATATTATAACTTGAGGCTTTTCTAGAAAATTGATTATAAGAACCTGGACGAATAAGCTACTCTATAAACAAGTCGAGTGTGAAGAGTGACCCTGTATTATTTAATGAGGGCTACCAATTTCCCAACCGACATTCTTGATGTAAATTATCTGCATTAACCTGTGCAAACGCTGCAAAGCCAATGTATTTTCTCTTTTGGTAGAATCCTTTTCTTTCTTAAGCTGTAGCTAATTCTAGTGGTTACATTAAAAATTAAAATATAGTGGTATGTTATTAGTAAATATATAAAATAAAAACTGATTAAATATAAAAATGACATAGTTTGTGTAATAATTTAAATTACCCATTGTTGGAAATTATAAAATATTAATACCAAAGGTTCAATATTACATTACTCGTTCTACATTGGTATTACAAAATGTTTTAAAACTTTCAAAATAGATATCGTGTTAATTACAAGCACCTATTTTGATAAAATTATTATCAACATGAAGCCCACATTGCATTTTATTAAAATTGGCCTTTTTAACTTGTTAGTGCAAATGGTTTATGTGAATATGCATGAAATTGTTACCATATGGATTTTTAGTTAGCTAAATAAATGCAGATATTAAAAATTAAGTGTTTTTGTCTTAAAACAATCGGTTACGATGCCATCACGTGAAACATTACACCATCAAAACATATTATATGTAAATATTATAAGCATCTAAACCAATCATAGCTCAAGATAGTTTTATAAAAAAGTTAAATTAGTATAAAATTATAAAAATGAAGAAAATGCGTTGTTTTTTAAAGAGAGATTAGTAAGAGTACATATGTAAAGATGAAAAGTTGATAGAAAGTGGAAAAGCTTGACCATAACTAAATATTAAATAAATTTTTAATTAAGTTTTGGTTTTTAGGGAAAACACTAAGGGTATTCATGTCACTTCGTACTTTTCGTAGTTATCGTACTTTTAAATCTTGTAGACTTATGTGACATGAACACACTCACCGTTCAATGTTTCGTAAATTCTTTCGTACTTGTATTTGTAGATTATTTTGACGTTGTGAGGTAAATTTTAACTAATTTAATTATTCTATTCACATTTACTGACATTATTTATTGTCAAATATTTCTTGGTTACTATGTATCGCCTACGTATACTTACATGTAACGAAACTACTACATCTAAATAAAGTACGACTGCGTAGATTTCGTAAACTAGATCTGCATTAAAAATTCTACGAAATTTACGAAAAATGCAATCTACAACAAGTACGAAGTGACATGAATACCCTTACTGTAATTTATAATATGAATTAGTTTTGAATTATATTATTAACTGACTTGGTAAAAATGTAGTAGATTTAAATTCAGATTAGTCAATGTCAAAACTTTAAAAAAACATCTGTGGTTAAAGAGTATAAAAAAAAATATTGACCAAAAATGTTTACATTATTTACTAATTAGTAGTAGATTAGAATGTTCTTCTAACGAACACATAAATGATCAATCGATCTTTTAGATTACTCGAGTATGTTAAACCGATGTGAATATTTTTAAATCTAGGAAGGATCGTGATCACAAATAAAATTGATGTTACATCAAATTCTGTAAAAAAATTGTAACGGTTCGATAAACCTCTTGTACCTTTCCAGTAGTTTCACTGATGCAGTTCAAGCAAGCTGGCAATAATGTTAATACCAAAATTGGATTATCATATTGCATTCATAATATTTTGCTACGCTTTCCCAGATGTTATAATATCAAAAAATTTTATTTAAATTTTTTGGAACTGATTGAATAAGAGACAAAACAATTTAAATGAAATGAAGAAAAATTATCATAACTTATAAAATAAAAAATAAAATTTTTTAATAAAATTAAAAAATTAATTACTTAAGCTAATCTAACAATAAAACTTTAATATTCATAAAAAAATAATTAAATTTTTATTGTGTAATTAACTAGTTAATTTTTAAAAACTTAGTTTAATATTAATTAATAAATAAACATTAAAACTATTTTTGAAATTGATAGATAATGATCTAGAGAAAACTATTTGAGAGAAACGATCTCATTTATATTACAAATTCATTCTTTTAATTTATCTATATTTAACTTTTTGCGCACTAATTCAAATGATTTTCAACATAATTAAAATTGTTTTTTTAATATTTCAAGCGTAAACTGATCAGGTTTTCAAGAAATTACTCTATTAGCTAGCTTTGGGATGTAACCCACAGTTCTTCAACTGTAGACTTTTCAGTTTAGATTAGGGGCCAGTTATTCCAAATTAAATCAAAAAGTAAAGAAAAAGTCATTTATCTTATCAATAATAACACATAACTGATGAATACAAAGTTTGCAATGCGTTCTTCACCTGTGCCTTCATTCATAACTCAAGTAAAAATTCAAACAATTTTGAATAAACTACAGAATTGCTAAAAAAATCGATTACAGCTATTATTTATTTACTTGTAATATTAAATATTATTAGAACTTATCACCAAAAGATGTTACCTACCAGCATCTTGTGCATTTATCTGACGATTTAAAGAATTAAGTATTTTGTTTTATTATCAACTCAATTTTAATAAACTCTTACTCATACTGAGTATTAACATTAAAGTTGTAACTTGAAGAAGTAGCATTAAAAAAGTCATTACCGTGTAAAAACTTAATTATAATGATTATTAAAAAATTTAATTTACATGTTAATACTGTACTTATTAGAGCTGATCTCACTGTCAAGATCGATCTCTCACAATGCGAGGCCTAGGTAGCAAATTATGTAATCGAATTTATATATTTATTTGAACTTGAACAAGAACTAGAAAATAAAAATGTTTGTTTTCTAATTTATTTTAACTTAATTTCTTTTCTATAATTTAATCTAATTTGCTTCTTACTTATGTTTATTCCTTTCTTTAAATTCACTATTTTCACTATAATTCACAAAGCAAAACTTCACCTTTCAATCTTAATAAACAATATACTATTTTTTTTAAAAATCATAAAATAATGTTATCGATCTTTCAACAAATTTCAAAACATAAAATAACCAAAAATTATGGTTGTTTGTCAAAAAATTTCATTGTATACATAGAACAAATAGTCTGGCGATACTCAAATCGCTCTAGTGTGAAAGAAAACGTTCGTATGAATAATATACTCGTAGAGCAGGTAATTAATAATACAAATTTTTTTCAAGTGAAATATAATGGTCTAATTATTATTATAGACGTTGCAAAACGTTGACAAGTGTTGTCCCGAGTAAGGTGCGTTTGCCCTAGGAAGTTACTTTATGGTGTATAGTTTAAAACATTTAAATATCAAATCTGATTTGACCTATTGCTGAAATAATTTTAAACAGTTTCTTTTGTAACCGATACATACAAAGATACCTACTCATTAAAATGATGTACAATTTAAAGTACGTCTGCTCACAACTCATAAACGTTGTATGCTAATTTATGATACTTAGGGGAATCTACAAAATTGCAAAACGTAGGTAGATATTTGTTTCAATATTTTATTTAATTATAAAGACGCAGCTTAACTACACCTTAATTTATTGCAATAAATCATTAAAAATATAATATAAATAAAATGTGTAGGGCAAGATTTAAAATTATCCAGGAAGTCAACGGTTACGGTACGAAACTATACGTACATTGTAAAAAATGTAAACATTCAAAGGACATAAAACTTAGTCATTAAATTTTAAATGTAATTTTGTTATATTTTATTCACATCAGTTACTTTTATGTAAAACAAATGAAGTCATCCAATTAACTAAGTTCATGTTTAAATTTAAACCAATCAGCTTGCTATTTAGATCTAATCGTGCAACTTCCGTAACGATCGGTAATCATGCTAGTAGCCCTATCTTTTAATAGACACCTTACACCATCAATAAAAGTATATCAATACTTGCCATTGTAGGCACTGATTTAACGTTTTCACTAAAACAATTAATAGTTCAAGACTGTATTCGCGATATGTAAAGTTAAATTTTTTTTAATAGTTTGCAAATGTTTCGACTTGCTTCGCAATTTACAAATAAACTAATAATCAGCATAAAGTTAGTTACCTTTTGAACGACAAGCGAGACGGTCGCAAAATTAGGTAATTTTCCAGAAATTATTTGACATAGTCAAGTGCTAAATTGACGCCAAGGATCTCCACACGCGATTTTCCATGATGATGGTGCAACGAAAGTTTTGTGAGTATAAAATGCATATTCGTAACGGGGATTTCCCCTCAAACGCGGCCGATCGAAGAAGGAACCAAAAGTTAAAAATTGTTGTTTAAGTTAAGTTCTTCGTCACCATTTTATTGTTTATATTTGAGTTATTAGTTACCGCTACCACGCGGAAAAATAATAAGTTATTCTAATACGTACCTGTAATAGTTGGTGTAGAAAGTTTTGTTTATAAACCAAATGGTGTTCTATTTTGTGAATTATCATTTCACCACGGTTTATGATAAAATAATTCAGAATGAAACTCAAAATAATATCAAGTGTACGTAATAAAGCCGCCATGTTGTTAACATTTGACCCCACAAACAAAATTAATTTTAGGACCAGTTGTATTCGTTCATTTTTGTCGGGACCTAGCAGTATAATTATAGTATTGATAAATACTAACCAATTGTGTTGAATTTAATTTTTTCAAAGATTCCGAAATTGTTACCATTTTTGTTGTTTCCGAGCTACGTCTAGTTTCTTCAAAAACTTAATTTAACTGAACATAACTAATTATTTTTAAATAATTTAATTTAGCTTTCTCGTGATCTTGAAACTCTACACAATGTAAAATTTGCGCACCTATTCAACTAGGAAATTACTCTTTCTTATGTAATGTTATATTAGACACAGAGAAATTATACAAGTAATAGCATAGCACTATAGCTAGATTTTTAATTTATTGCAGTAGCTGTAGTCATCCATGTAAGCGATTTTCTTCACAATTTCCTTATTCTGTATTATAAGCATTAATTTATTTTATTACTAATTAAAATGTATCTAAAGTATCTTTATAATTAAGAATACGTAACTATCGTTTTATATCGATAAGCACTAAACTGTCGGTGTTGAAGTGATCTACAATTAACAAGCAATTAATATTTAATATTCTGAAAGCTATTTTTTTATAAGTTAATATTACACTGAAAAAATCCATGGAAAGAATTTTCTACTAAAACAAGAAAAATTAAAAAAATTACTTTCTTACAAAATCTTATAGATTATTACTACAATTTGTGTATACCTTATGTATCGAGCACAATTTTAATAAAAATTTGTAAACATTTTTTTTTCAGTGTACGCAGATACCAAAAAATTATTCTATAATTATTATATTGTAACAAATACAATGAACATTTTTATTAATTTATTTGTATTGTTTGTTATTTTGATTTCTCTTGAAGTTATAAGCAAACTTTGCAATAATTAAAAAGTAAATGAGGTGGAAATTAAACAATAAATATATAATTAATTTTAGTAGGTCTGCTCTGTGTATATGAAAATACTTCTCGCACGTGACATTCATCGAAGACAATGGGTTGCATGTTTACCCCCTCCCCCCTTTTTTGTTTATTTTGTAAAGAAGTCGCTTTTATTGACGTCTTGGTAGAAATATCTGCGAAGCTTTAAAAATATGTAATTTTAACATGTAAATCTAAAAACCTTAAAATTGATAAATTTTAATTGTTAAATTTTATCAATTTTATCGATCAATATATTTGCTATTCACTTATTCTTTAATGAAGCCATAAGTAACTTTATCCATTATGTTGCATATATTGCTATGCTTTCTTTATAAGTTGGGGTTCTTTTTAATTTTTTAAAAATGTGTTTACAAAATATTTTTTAAGTTCAAATGTATCATCTTATCATCTATTCATCAATAAACGTCAAAAAAAATCAAAAAACTCTCCTTTTCTTTTATAAAATACATTGCATATTTATATATTACAATGGACTAGGAGCTCAGAAAGGTGCATATTTTTCTTGCATTTTAGGTAATACCAATTCAGCTGTATAAATGTGATTATGTTCAAGTAAATGAATTAATTTACCTCTAAGAAAAATCATTTCAATTTTTTAGAAAACCCAAAAAATGCACTAAACACTTTTCAGAACTATAATGTTTTTAAGTTAACACATGTAAATCAGGAGATGAATTAGAAAGAAAATTAAGAGAGAATCCTTTAAATATTGTTCGGGTTGGCGGTGGCAGGTACTTTGAAAAAGAAGGGGATATTTTATAGTGATAACAAAAGGGGCAAAATAAGCGCTCTAATATAGGTTCAAACATTAGGATTAGGGTAAAAGCCGGATAGTTGCCTCAGTTGGATACTTGCCCCGGTTGTTAATACACTATGTTAAGGACGTTAGTGGCGTTAAAGTTTTACTATAATTGTAAGTACCCTTCCCGCAGTTTCGTTTCGTCCGTTTGAGCGGAAATCTTCCGCTGCGAAACTTCTACAGGCGTTGAAACTATATTGGCAAGTAATTTCTATTGAATATTTTTTATTACTGATTATAGTTTTAGTCCACTTTTGTTTTTTTTTGCATACAGTAGAGTTTAAATTACACTGTTAATTACGTTTTATTGCTAAATAATTTTTATTTACTTTGCAAATAAAAAGGGCAAGCAGCGTATCTAAAAGGATAGTCGCCCCAGTTACCTTTAGTTACTAGAGAAGAATACAAATTTACAGTTCTGACAGTGAAAATGAAGAAAATGTTGAAGAAATGAAAAGCCACTGTAGGATTACCAACCAAAAGGACAAAGGACGAAAAATCGATAAAAGACACTGAAAAAATATTAAATATTAAAAATGATAATTTAATAATAAAAAATACAAATAAAAAAAATTCAGTTAATTAATGATTATTGCGTAGAATGTTTTGAAAATTACAATTTTACTAATTCCGAAGCCTTTTTAACGTTAGGCAACTATCCGCTAGAGTAGGCAACTATCCCTTTTTTGAGTGGTCAAATAAAACAGGATTTTATCAAAACCAAAAAATAGGCTATTATAATAAATCAAAGACCTATGTTTTGATATACATGTTGCTTAATTCTTATTAAGTACATATTTTTTTTATAATAGAACTTCTTTGAAAAGTGGGCAACTATCCGGCTTTTACCCTATTTATCCAGGTTTATCAAGTCACGGCGAATTAAATGGTTAGGACATATAATGCGAAGAGAAAAAGAAAAAGCAATAAGATTCGTGACTGAATGAAAGCCAGATAAGGAAAGATGCAGAGGAAGGCCAAGAATAAGATGGTGGGATAGCGTAATGAAAGACTTAAATGAGATGGAAGTCAAGAACTGGAGAGAAAAGTGTGCGAATAGAAAAACTTGGAGACTGATTGCAAAAAGAGCAAAATCACACGAAAAGTTATAGCGCAGAGTAACAACAGAGGAGTAATCCACCTCATAAAATGGATTGTGAAGACTTCTAAGAAGTGGTTATATTCCGACAGGAATGGAAGCCTTTGATTGATTGATTATCTCTAAAGCTTCTAAAATTTCCAATTTTTTACTTTTGGGCTGTACGTGTACATGGGCTCTACATGTTTTTTCTTGGGTTTTCTAAAATATTGATAAGATTAATATCGAGTTACACTACTTAAAACACGTATCGATCGATTATTCTATAAAATAATATCTGTTTAGGTAATCATTTACAATTCTTCATGTTATAATATTTCTCTACAGTTATAAAATTTCAAAATATTCAAAAAGTACCTCATTTACTACTATGTACCCTATATGACGTGCATGAGTTTTTTTGTACGGCATTTATAAATTTTCCATATTACATTTATTAATTTTCTGTATAGCCAACACAAATTTTTTTATTTAAAAAATAATTTTAATATACAGTAGAATCCCTATAATTCGCATCTCTCTAATTGGACAATTCTGAGAATTTCTCGTTCAAATGGACGAATGCTTATGAGTTAGAGACCGGATTATATGCAATAAGAAACCCGATATCTGGTATGCGGCATATAATTTATAATATGTACAATATGTTGTGCTTATATGCATAAATTGCATGCCGCATACCTGATGTCGGGTTCCCTATTACCCTATTGCGTATAATCCGGTCTCTACTTATGACTCACAAGTTGTGAGTTTTATCTCACCACGACTCGGAGATGAACACGTAGGCAGACAGATTGATTACCTACTTTATAATGCTTACATTATAATAGGAAAATAACAGCATTCTTAATGTTAAAATAAAGAGTAATTTAAATTTGCAAGAATGATTATCCGAAATTATAAATAATTATTAAAATAAAATACATATTTACATACTACTCGTATAGTTTTGTAATTTTGCAACGCGTGTGGTCAAATTTTTTCATTTAATTTATAAAACTTATTTGTAAAATAAAAAATTATTTTAAATAAAAAATTTTGCGAAATAATTTCTTTTGCAAAATTTATTTAAATTAAATCATCAAGTTTGTTGCATAAATGCTGCATAGTGCAAATAAATTCTTATTATAATCAAGAATAACATGATACTATGTTTGCAGACTTCAGTTACATGTTTTGATATTTATTTCTACCTTTTATTGGACACATTCAGTATGGGACAGGAAATGGGTCCCGTTCATGTCGAACTATAGAGATTCTACTGTAAGTAACTTAGCTGGATACCCGGCTGCCCTCGGGGTCTCACTAAAAATAAAATATTTTGCCTTTGTTTGAAGTACTTCGATGTAGGCCTTTGAACTTTGTTTTCCATCATTACAGCACATTCCAGATGTTTCGCTTTTCGACACTCAGGATTCATAATATTTGTTTCTCTAGATTCGTTTCCTATACCTTGATCTGTTTCATAATAATTGAGTTCTACTGTGTACTCCATTGCTGTACGAATTTTTATTCTCTATTGACGTTTCCGTATCTCCTTTCAAACTCTAGGTGTATTTGTTTCATAACAATTTTCAACTGCTCTTTAATCTTAGTATGATATTTGGCCGCAGCTCTCCTAGGAGCTTCAGAATGATTTTGGTGGTAATCAGTATTAGCAACCTGACACGCAAACAAAAATTATTTTCATAGACGATTTTAGTTGCTTAGTTTGCGTGTTGCATTACCTCACCTATCTCGCACGCCGCTGTTTAACTGGTTTCTTGCTCTCTCAATTTATTAACAAATCAGCGTGCAGTGTTCGTCTGGATAGAGCAGTGCGTACTCGAACGTTTTCAAATTTTTTCTTCCCGTTGCTCTTCTGTTTGTGAAGCTCGTAAAGTCGTAACCTGTTGGCGACATTTTCCGAATTTAATACGATCTCTCTCTCCTATCACATTTTTTAAGATATTAACCTTCCCCAATTCCTACCTAGTAAGTTTGCAAATTTTGGTTGAAAGAGGTCAAAGGGTTTAAGAGTGCATAAGAGACGAATAAACAAACAAACAAACCAACAAACTTTCCTTTTTATATAAAGCTAATTAACTTGTTAATGTAAAAAAATATTTCTTGTTGTTTTCGTGTTAACACCTTGTTTCTAATTGTAATTCCAAATGATTATAGCACTTATTAAATAATTATCAATTTATAATGCTCACTAGATATACTTAGCTCAGATAGAATAGGGTTTATATTATAAATTGACGATAGAAATGAATTAACAGTGTTGAAATATTTGTTAATATACAATAATTATTATGAAATTATCTAATTATTGTTGGTTATAAATATTTCTAGTATATTTCTTCAATATTCTAAAAATAATAATTAGCAATTATGTATTTATAATTTCATAAAATATTAAAAAAAGTTTAATTGTATTAACTACAATGAAAATTGAAAAAAATTGTTTATTCGTGCAATATTTTGCTTTAATTATTATATTAAATAAATCAGGTCAAATCGTGATGGTCTGTGCAATAATGAAGAAATAAACCTAGATTATATTGCTATAAATATTAAACCTGTATAATATTTCAAAAAAATTTATTTATTACAGATTCTAATACAAAACACTACAATGCCCGAACGGTAGCACAATAAAAAACTAAAATGAACAAATGGTTGGGTCCAAAAAAGACCCAAAATTCGACATGCAGTCTTGCCGATCCGATCGAGATATCTAGAGAAGTCACCGACGATCCCTTAGCCGCTATAGATCCAACGAGGAAAGGTCAAAAAATCTATTCGGTTAGTAGGTGAGTCTAAAATTGCTGTGGTGTTAAAAAAATAATTTTTTGTTTCATCCAAACTAGGGTGAATCCATTGTATAATGACAACTTAAATGCGTTACCGTTAAAAAGCGAACCGCAGAAAGGTATTCTACGTCATTCACCTTCTGGCGAAAAATCAAGCTCTTCCGGATATGGTGGAAGTCATGGCGAAGGAAGTAGTCACGAACCTGTTTATACGGATAGAAAAAGATTAAAAAGTGAAATGTTGTCAGTGTTAGAACAAAATGCTAGTTACGCAAAATCAATTCATATTGCAAATAGTGTAAGAAAAAAATCTGTGCCATCGTTAGGTTCCGGATCCTCCGGTGCTGGGACGTTAAGTACAATTCCAGAAGGAAAAGTAGATTGTAGTATACCTAAACCTATATGGCCTAGAATTAATGACATAAACACTTTAAATCACAAAGAAAATTCGTACGATTCACTGGTGGACGACGCTTTACTTTTATATACCAGTTTCAATTATGTTCCTACTAAAGATCAAAGTTTAAGTGAAGATGGTGTATCGTTGAAAGAAATTTTGCTAGAACTGTCTAATTGTATAAACGCTACGATAGATGGTAAAACCGAAATTTCTTCGGAGGAAATGCTGAAAGCTATCAAGGAAAAGATTTCGTTAAGTTTGGAGGTGCTGAAAACATCACGAGAAGAGGAAATGCGAAATTTGTGTGTTAATTTAAGTAACCGTGATTCAGTTAATTCGGTGATACGGGCGTTTAGTAATTCGTCTTCAAGTGGCCACTCCAGTAACAGTTCGCCCGAATTCAATACTAGAGTGAGAACGATTTCAGGTGATACAGAAGAAATTTACAACCTACCATCCAATTCTTCGAGCAGTGGGTTTAGTGATGCAGTTAAACCTTATTTGGTTTCCAAACGTTTTTCCTTAATTGACGATTTAGCAAATATTAACCAAACTAATATGCGCAACGCTATAATTTATGGAACTTTGTGTCGTGCTAATGGTAGATCGTGTAGTGCAAATGAAAAACTATTAAGAAAGAACCATAAAGTATGTGAGGAAATTCAACCAAAGAAAAGTTTACTGGAAGCTTCGGAGGATAGCAAGCCCAGCGTGTGGCAACAATATTATGGTGTTAATTTGGCTAAAGATGGTGAAGTCAAGTATTCCGCTAAATCAACAGATGTTCCACTATATGTAAGTAATTTATTTTTGTTTCAATTTAATTGATCAAATTAGAGGTGGGTACAAGCACGCTCCGACTTGGTAATTAGTACCTACATACCCAGTTATTATCATTTAATTATTGACAAATTATCATTGAGCATAAGTGTGCCAATTTGCCATATAATTATAATTAATGGAAAATTTGCTATTCAATTTTGAATTTTTTACTTTACTAAATGCATACAAAATTTGGCATAGTTAATTGCCAAGTGCAATTCTATAAAGTCAAGTTACTTTCCAATATATTTTGTTCAGATGCAAACTCCAATGTAGGATAGTAGGCCATACAAGTCAACTATTGAAAGTGAAATTAACAGTTCTTTAATAAAAATTCCAATGCATCACATGCATGAAAAGTAAGGTGGTACCACAGTGCTGCTGTAGGAATCTGGAGCTTGCAAAAGGTCATTTAATATATTTAAAACCGATCGTGTACTGTTTAAGATTATTAAGTTTATGTTTAAACAAATTCTTTCAAAAGGACAATAAAGTGAGTCACAAAGGAAGTGCTTTTTTTATTTTCATGAAATATGTTTTTCTGTTAGGCGGGGCTTGAATAATATTGCATTTAATTTTATGATTAAACAAAAAAACAAAAATGTTTAAAAAACATTCATTTCTTTGTGGAAACATTTGTGATGCCTCGCCCATCATAAATACAATAATTTAATTAAATAATTATTATATGTATAATTAAACGTGTAGATTAATAATTATACACGTTGTATTCTTTCCTTTGATTTGAAATATAGCAGATAAATAAAACAGTCAAAAAATGACAGCTTTATATAATATAATATGTATATTAATCATCAACGTTTCGCCATTAAGACACTACGACTGCTTAAACCAGATTGGGGAATGCCTGTAACCCTGTTTTTAATAGTTGATGGTGGCAGCCATTAACCCAGGGGGATCACCGAATTTGCGTACCCTCTCCGTACGTCAGATTCAACAGTTGTTTGCATCGGCTAGGTGGGAGAACCAGATCTTTTGCCGCCAAGATTTTGTCTTCTTTGATTTATTTTATATTTTGCGATTTGATGAGAGATTTTGGAATTTTGAGTTTTTGTATTTTGGAGAAATGAACGATTTGATTTTGTGAGTAAAATTTTTGATTATTTGATTTGGAATTGTCCCAAATTTTATAATATTTTGTTGCTATCGTCAGATATTTCACTTTAACTTGGGAATTTTAAACTGCACGTGCGTCTGTTGGTTTCAAAACAGTTTAAATCGCTGCAGAAACACTGCAATAATAAAAACTGAATATACTCGTAATATTACGTTAACATTTTTATTATCTGCATAATCGGAAATATTATTGTTTTACAATTAGATACACAATTACTTCATTATGTTTAACAAATACTAAAGCACATAGTACATAACATATATCAAATTGCTACCTGCATATTAACAACCATGATTAACATTAAAACCATAATATTGCAGAATAAAATTGACATAATTAGTAATCTTTTGTACGTTATTGAACTTTTTGTAATATTGAACAATAAATATTACCGATAAGGATATTGCCCATTTCTATTAAGAAATTCATTGGATGTTATTGAATTTCAATGATTATAGAATGTAATAATATTCAAAAATACAACAAAACATGTACTCTAACGTGTTTGCCAGGGATAACCTACTTTTTTATTTTCTTTCTTCATTTGCAACACCTCAACCATCAGGTGATAGTAATAAAAAAATTGATTCTATTTGCTTCAATTGTAAATCGTTAACCTTGTCTTCTTAATGTTTACTCTTTCGCAAAAAAATTTTATATTCATAACATATTTTCTGTAAACATGCTTGCGTTTTCAACAACTTGAAGTTGTTGGTAAATCCTTTATATAGACAAATGTTATTGTAGTGCCTACGTGTAGCCATGTGTCGTTTGCTGAATATCAAGTTTGAATCTTCCCGTTGTTCGATTATCTTCATAGGTCAATGTAATACTAATAGATATAGTACCTACAGCTTGTTTTCTATGTGGCAACCAAGAGACTGACTGAATTTAGATGCCATATGATTGCTCAGTGGCGTCCTTCAAAGGTCGTTATAATATTGCTGCAAAACCACATTAAGAATGTAGTGCTAGATGATGTAACAGTTGTTAACGACAACATACTTGTGAGGTTGCCGTGGATATTTACCAGCATTCGTAATAAAACCAATCACTTTTTTGTGCTAAAGACTTGCTCGTAGCTGACACAGTTACTTATCATTGTTTGTACTAATTCAATTATTTAGCCTTTTGGAAAAGACATAAATGAATATTAATAAACTCAGACACTCCGAGTTTTATTTTATGATATCTAATCGTTTATAATTTTTCTCATTCCCAGTATTCAATTAAAGAATTTTAATTAGCAATTTAATTTTTTTTTCTATTATAAATTGGTTTGACATATAAAACATAATCGAATAATATGCATTACAATTTAAATTTCGCCACAAAAATAGCCATTTACACATCTTCTTTCGTAATTGCATTTGGAGGTTAGCAAGTATTTTTCCATTGGCCTGATAACGGTAGCCCAAAAAATAGTTCACTGTAAATAATGAAATGCAATAATTAAATTCACACGTAGGTGCGATGAATGCTTTCAGAAGCTATTTCTATTCAAGTTCTATTCATTTAAGCACTCGATTCGATTTTTTCGAAATTCAAGGAATATTTACTGTATAATATAATTTAATAAATTTCTGTTCCTCACCATAAGATTGCAGATGTTAAATAAAGTCAGTTTCAATCAAAACTTTTAAGGTTCAAAAAATTAATTTACCGTAACGAAAACCTTTTGACAATTACGTCCAACCCCTGGACACCTATTTATCCAGATATAAACTATTTTCCGAGGTAAATCAATCTTATTCACTCTTTCTTTTATTTTAGCTAAGGAATCCTGTTGGAACATCCCCAATACATCAGTATTTGTATTAAAAACTTTTAGTATCTTTAGGTCTTTTAGTAGGTATCAGTGGGTTATCACCCACCAGATGTGGGTTTGTTGTTGTGTAATAATATTTGGCTTATTGACAAAGCCATTAAGTCAAAAATGAGCTTAATCGCCGAAGATAATTTTTTGATAAAATTATGATCGAGAGATCATAAAACAAGTTTAAGGTCCAGTATTTCAGTTGCTAGTTAAACTAAATCCAAGGTTTAAACTACGTTTATGGCTACCTGATTTGTCAGATATTGAGTTTAAACTCTGATCGTAGTTTAAACAATAACTGAAATACCGGCCCTTAGAGTTTAAAATAAATTCAAATTCTAAACACAGGGTGTTCTATGGAGCACTTTCCGAAGGGGTCGAAATGACATGTCATAAGGACAGTACAATATTTTTAAGAATGCAACTATATGATACTGCTGAGACCTAATAAGGTCAAAACATGTCTATCATTGTTGGGTTCTTGATTATGTTGATTTAATTTTGAATTATTAGTTTAAAATACAAAATTGTTACGCCTTTTATAAGATCAAAAATTAGAGACTGCGGCTCTAAAGTACTACTTTAACTCCTCCCTCCGCTACGTTTTTTTTCAATCCCCGCAAAAGTTCAACATTTGCTCCTATTAAAGCAATATAGTACTATCTTATATTATTAAATTATTGGAAATTTGAGCTTATGAGTTCTTTATTATTAGAGACAATAAGTCTACTTCTCGTAGATTCTCGTAGTAATCGGTGATTCTAGGGCCACACCGATTTCACTCCATTCACCAAATTAGTCAAGCTTTCACTCATTCTTCATTTTTCTCGAATTCTTTTTTTTAGTTCTATCCACATATAGGTAATCATGATTTGAACACAGTCAAGAAGAACTCCGTTATACATTCACCTTGTACTAGCTCAGATCACCATTTTTGTGAAAAACACTGCGGTTGCTAGAGAAGTCAACATTTAATCTAAACTTTCCATTGACATTTAGAGTATTAGCATAAGTCATATCGTATTGCTTTGTTTTAATTAGACAGGCGGATTTCCAGAGCCTGTGCTTCACACTAATGACACTCTTGTTATTTATAATTTTAAGAAAAGCTATAACAGTCAGTGTCTCAATGACTAGGAAGCGGAAAATTGCGATTTAATTCCCCGTTGCGTCATATTCATACTGTTATGATTAGAGCCCAGATTATATGTATTTGCATATTTGCATATGCATTGCATATTTGAGCAAATTTTATTAAATTTCGTGCATATTTCAGCATATTTTATAAAATTTCGAAAAAAAAAGTTTCTTTATCAAAAAACGGTCTGCTTTGATAATTTAGAATTTAAATTTGGCGATATCAACAAATTAAATATTAGTAGAAAACAGTAGAATTAAAAAAATAACGTTATTTTTTGGTATTTATTGAAATTTGATATTGCATATTATGGCACTGTTTGGCGATTTTGTTGCATATTTCGAGCATTTATGACGTATATTTGCATGCATATTTCGACCATTTTAAGTTGCATATAATCTAGCCTTTATTAATAACTGAATAACTCGAATATTTAAACTGGAAAAAGGATTCTTGGGTTGATTGGATGGCAGATCAAAACTACAATTTGTTAGTCGACATTTCGAACAATATATTTTTTTGTTTTTTCTCAAGACTACAGAAAAGAGCAAATAAATCTCAAACTTTAAAACAGTCGAACAAAAACAATCACTGTTCGACTGTTTTAAAGTTTAAGCTTTATTTGCTCTTTTCCGTAGTCTTGAAAATGAACAATATATTGTTCGAAACGTCGACGACAAAACGTTTCCAGTTTAATTATTGGCGTGGGTGAAAATTTTGGTTTGCTAACCCGAATATATTCTTATAAAGAATAAAAAACACTATAACCTCCATAAGCGATGCATATCTTCGCGTGGATATCATTTTTGCAAGCTATTTTGCTAAAAAAAATCATAAACTAACACTAACCTACATAATAACCGCGGTTATTATGTGGGTTAGGTTAATCGCGATTTGTTATTACTCGTTATTACTTACAGTTACTCGCAAAAGTTCTCGGACACTTCTATGTTACCAATGTAAATTGAACATTTTGAAGCCGCTGTTTTTCATATAAAAATCTATTTTACGGCAAAACTATTTAGATATTTTTTGTTACAAATTTCATTGCCTTCAAATTTGTCTATATGAATTTTTTTATTTTGTCGCCCCGTTTTTGACTATAGACCAAGATTGATGTTCATACTATACTATAGCAGGGTTGTCATATTGGTTTAGTTGAAAATACCTAGATGTATGGAAATATGGAATAAATACCATATTTTACACTTGAACATTCCAAGATTAACGCGTTTTCAAGAAAATTAAAAAATTCTGGAGCGGCACGCGCGTAAGAATTGTGCATTCCACAGACGCTTTCAATCCCCTATCAACTCGCTTGCAAGGAAAACCACCCACAGGTGCGATGATGGAAAACCAAATACAGAAGCCATTAATTCCAAACACACAATTATAAATTGACAAGTGTATCCAAATAAGTTCAATCAAATTTACATCTGTCGTTGCAGAATGTGATTATCTAAAAATCAACACCTGCAAACGACAAAAACCAAGAACTTCTAATAAATTTGATGCAAATAATAAATAATCTACAATTATTGCAGCAGCAACGGAAACAAAAAATCTTACCAGAGTAATAAATACCATACTACACCGACAAAACTTTAAATTATGGGGGAGGGGTCTTATGGGGCTACGAGGAAGGCACAGTATATTATTTACAACATACAAATTTTCAGAAGGAAAACCACTAAAATGTTATATTAATTTTTTACAGTTTTAAAATATTGAAGATGTTTAAGTTTAAAATGTTTACGAAGAAGCATTACTCATGAGTATTAGACAGGTGAACGTAGTACTTAAATCGAGAGCTTCAGTTATTCAACTGCATTATTATCTTCTAAATACATCTCTCGATATAAACCACGAATAATTTTCTTATATAACATTTTCATATAATTTTCTATTGAGTAACTAACTAGCTGTATAAGAATTGGTGTAATTTAATTTTTTTATTGTGAGAAATTCATGTTGATTGAAAAACCGTAAATTTATTTAACATACTATTAAAAAGTTTCTTTTAATAACACCAGTTTTATTAAATTTTGTGATTTAACTTTTACTTAGCTTTTTTTAGTACGAACTGCTTAGGTAACACAGAAATAATGAATCCCAAGTAAACTGAAACATGTTAGACATTTATTATAAATAAAATTATTATTATGAGAGCCCCCCGTACCCCCCAATTTTAAGGTTTTTTGTTGAAGTATAGTTTTAAGACTGCAAAGTGAATTTTAAGTATCATAAACCAATAAAGTGCAATAAAAATTTTAAGAGAGCTTAATTCAATCTACAAGCTGCAAACAGTTTCTAAAAAGTGAGTTCATCAAATTCTTGCATGACTAAATTAAAAGTTGAGCTTTATTATACCGGTGGGATTTATTTAAATTCAATAATTAAACCAATTTGTTCCGGATTATTAGAAATTTGGTATTTTTAGGCTAAAAGTTTTTAAATGGTACTTAAATTGTATTGGTATATTTTAATGCGAAGGTAAACAAGTTTTCTTAATTGTTTGATATGCAAAGTACTAAATAAATATAGGCCAATTGCAAATTTTGTTAAAAATAAATTTTTGTGTTTATTGCGTTAAAACCGCATTGGTTTTTATTTAAAAGTTTTTCTAGTATGATTATTAATAATAATAAATTATGATTTGTAATGCATATATGGGTGAGCCTCCGAAAACAAATTTCCTGTTTTCATAATATCAGACCACGAAAATTTGACTTTTTTATTTTATTGTGGTCATAATCTGTAACAGAACGGTTTATGCAATCAAGTGTCACTGGTTAAAAAGTGTAATTATTTGAATTTGTTTAAAAACCATTGAGAAGTCGATCTGCAAGGTCTTTTAAATCCTGCGGCATTGAGTGAAAGTAGAAAAGTCGTGTATACCAAGTCCCATCGTTCGAATTCATACCTGCTTACCGACCAATGTCAATTATTCGTTGTCACATTTTTGTACCTAAATACTTATGTACTTACATTACTTGTCGAAAGTTTTTCTGATTTTCCGTAGCGCACTATGCCACTATGATGTAATAATTATTATTGACAGACGGTGAAAGTATTATAAGCATTGTTTATTATGAAGTAATGACAAAGTTATTTCTATAAGATCACATAGTTATGGCAATAGAACTTTCTTCAAATGGATTTTTAACGCCGGCAATAGAAATGGTGTTGATTAATATTACCTAATCGATCATTTTATATTGTTTAAAGTGAAATTTCGAGTAATATGTGGAAGCAAAAATAAAACTATCATTCGTGAGCTCCGATTGAAAACTTCACGCCGATTATTCAATGAATAATTCTATTCAATAAAATTTATTGTAAAATTATGGTCAGGGTCACCTGTACACCTAGCGATGTATTTTGTCCAAAAATCATTTCATAATATCGTTTCCTAATTGGAAAATACGCCTGCAATAATTGAATACCATTTATACGATATAATGTTGTTGTTTTCCACAGATACACCTTGTTGACGGGTTTCGATTTACAAATAATCCAAAAATCCATTTAAACTGCAGTCATGTGAAAAATGTTGAGTAACTACTAATTCCATCAAATGTTTGATGTAACTATTTTCTGCCTAGCCAACCAAGTAAAACGAATTATAATTATTTGCGGTTAGATAACCAAGATAAGCATGAAACCCAAGCTAAATGGTTGTATCTATTAATTTAATTGATAATATCTAAATTACCACAATTTACTAAAACAAAAAATATCTTGAGGATAAAAAAATTCAGATATTTTTTATTGGTTCATTAACACTTTTGGCCCCCTTAGGGCCCAAATAAAAAAAATTACTTTCAATTTTCTAATCTTTGTTATTATATTCCTTAAATAATCTCCAAAACTCCAAAACCAAATATTATGACTACTATGAAAAAGCTCTTTTTGAATAGAGTTATTTTTATGCTTTAGGATAAAACCCTTGGTGTTGTAGAGAATTAGAAATAAGAAAAATCAGAATAAAAATTTTAACTTTTAAAAATTAAAATTTTAACCCGAAGGTGAAATATTTCTCGTTAGTAGAGTGAGCGAGCTTGTAAATTTGCCTAGAATGAAAATGTAAAATTAGGTAAGGTAATTAAAGGATTAACTAATTTACCCAAGTTCTTACTTACCCAATGAAATTCTTGTTCATTTGAAACAGTAATTGAATTGTTCATAAGATGTCAAAATGACAAATGAATCATATTTTCCAAAAAGAATGCGTTTCATGTAGGTAATTATGGAAGAAACAATCTTGATTATTTATTGATGATTTGTAAACTGAAATACACAATATAAAAAATTAATGTGAAAATTTGATTTCAGTAAAGGGTGAAATTATAAAACTAATTTTAATCTACTGTTTTAATTAACCGCCAATTGAAGTTGTCCATGAAAAATTTTGATTTTTGAGGAAAGAAGAGATGATCGAAAATTATAATATACACTGAAAAAAATGGTTTATCATATTGATGAAAAATTCATCATTTTTACAACGGTGATCAAAATTCATCATATTGATGAAGAAATTCATAAATACATTGATTTTGTTCATGAATACTATGAATTTTTCATCGATATGATGAATTTTGTACATTCGGTGTAACAACATGATAAACCATTTTTTACTTTCCCCATACGTATATTGTAATCTACTCAAAAATCCAAAATGGACATTTTGGTATTAAAATGTTTCTTATCATGCCTTGATAAGTTTTTGATGAATTTTAGTTGGATGTTCGTCTGTATGTATGTATGTATGTGTGTGGTTTCGACATCATGAAAAGAAATAGTATCAATTGCACAGGTTAAACCAGGCAATCAAATGTCAAAACATTTGGCACAAATGTACATCATAGTTAAACTTAGAGGCCAGCTGAAAATGGTGAAAATTCGTTGAAAATTGCGGAAATGATAAAGAAAATAAAAAAAGTTCAAGTGTCAATTACTATTGGACCACCATTGCTTATACACAAATTATTTAATCGTGCCGTGTCGCAACTCTCTCTAAAGCATGTATATCGAGTTAGACGGAATACGAGTCGCGTCGCAACTCGATTCCAAATATTTTCGGAAATTAATTCAAGTTTGACGTTTATGACATTTTGACATGTGTTAGGGTTTTATGCTCCGTGTCCCGCGTAGCGCGATTTTTGAGCCCCGCAGATGCGACCGGTCGCTTCCTTGAGGTCTTCCACGTTGAACGGTACATTGCAAGAAGATGGCGAACGAAAATTTACTCTCCAATTATGTCTGCAAAGAAGTAAATCTGCATATTTTTTTTAGTGTACTTAAATATTCAATATACAGGGTGTCCCCGGATACACTTTATATATTTTCAGTGGCGATATAGGACATTTTTCTAAGAAAATATTTAACAAATTTTTTTTTCTAAATTCAATCCCTCGACAGTTAGCCTTCTTTAAAACATTTTTTTAATTAATATTTTCCGAGTTACGGTCATGTGAAGGTGAAAATGTAAAAAAATGCTTTAAAGAGGCTTAACTCTTGAAGGTTCGAATTTCGAAAAAAAATTAGTTAAATATTTTTCTTGGAAAAGTGAACTCTATCACCACCTAAGTTATGTAAAGTTTCTAGCGTTTCTTAAAATCCGAATATCGCTATGCATATTACCATAATTGCTTTTTTTATATTCCTAGTTGCTTTATTACAGTCATATTTTGTCCTTTTTAATTAGCACTAATTATTCTTGACACAATTGCTTTAATTGCTGTTAATTTGTTTAGAATGACAATTTGCTTAACACCATCAATAATTTAATTACACGTAACAACGGCCCTTACTTTTAATTATTTGAAATATTAAAACTTTTTGGGTTTATTTGTTTATTATTGCTTGTTATGTCATTAATCATTATATATCATTGAAAACAGAAAAAACTTATTTGAATAAGTTTGCAGTCAAGTATAAAAGTTTCATATTTATTTTATTTTCAAAACAATTTCTGAAGAATCTACGTACCTATATACTATGTATATCATTAATTAACCCTTTCAGACCCAGGGTACACTATCATATTACATTATTTTGAAGTTGGTGACAAACATATAGATATGCCAGATAGCAATCATTTCTTAATGTAAGAATCACGAGGAATTCAATAAAAATATAAAAAATGTTCTATGAGAAACATAAAGCTACGATAATAAATTATTTTAAATAAAAATTGTAAAAAAGCATTCCTTTGCAGAATAGCTTATACTTTAGTATAACTTTAGTTAAGAATAACTCAGCGAAATATCATTATAAGTGCATAATTTTTTTTGTTAATTGTTATCATACCAAACTTGGTCTACGAATAATAATCACCTGTTTAAATCTGTTATCATGCGCTTTAAAATGGTTTATACGAGGGTTGTTTAATTTCTCAGTTTAACGATCTCAATTCTCCGCTCAGTAAAACCGTAGACCAATGAAATTTTTGTAGGTTAGTCTCTCATCGATTGTGAACATGTTTGTTTCGGTAGAAGTCAAATCAATTGAAGTTTAACTGTTTTATAACGTTTTACCATGGAACTGCCATTGAAAGTTGCGTCCAAATCTGAACTTCGTAATGTGATCCGAAATTCAACAAGAATCGTATAGTATATACGGTTAACAATGTATGAGTCTTGAAATGGTAGCGCGATGTAATTCATAAACGGTCCAAACCAGTTTTACGATGAAGCACCAACGAAAACGTTGCGCTCGTCAAAGAGCTGATTTATGAAGATCCGTGGTTCACAATCGACGAATTAACCTTACGATTACCAAGTTCGATAGGAATATAGTCGTTTTCAATTTGAACAATTCAATTCAACAAAGGAAATCGAAGTCGCCGAAACTGATTATTCAAAAAATTGGACGCATTGCACTACCAAGTCTGAATTGATAAGTTGATTTTTGCTATGACAAATGTCTCGAAAGATTTGGCGATTATGTGTAATAGTAATAGTATTGTCTGTAGATTTCAAAAATGACCTTGTTTCTGTGTTTTGCCCTCTTTTTGCTATTGTAAAACGAGCGTTAAACTTAGAAATTAAACGACCCTCGTATATTAGGTATTCTATAGTTTACTTATGTGTATTTTCGTGTTTCAAAATCAGAAAATTATGAAACTCGCCAAAAACACTCTTTAGAGCTCATATAATATGAAATTAAAAGAAAAAGGAAGTCTACAACGCAACTTCAAAAACAAAGTAAGGTGTTGAAATTGACGTCATTCGCATAATTTAACATACGTGACAATAATCACATTCGTTAATTATCAAAATTATGTTAATCCTCTTCTTGTTTATGTAAATTCAGATTAGGAAATTTTAGTAATAACCAATCGTCCCATATGTAGCAAGTAGATACATATTATTACTATAATAGTGTGCAATACAAAAATATAAACGATCATGCTAAAACATACTATTATACTACATAAAAAATATTGCGGAGAAAGTGTTAGTCACATTTCTAATAAGCAATATTTGCTAAATAGCATTTCACTTTCAGCAATGAATTTTAAATATAGATATGACCATGACAATAAATAAATTAATTATGATATTGTTATATAACTCCTACTGTTGAATAATATGTGAAAACTATTTTAAATTTTTTATAAATACTTCATTTTGATATGTATGCATGTATATATGCATTTCAAATAGTATTGTAGATAATTTGTTCTTCTGGAAGGTCTTCAGTCTTCACAATCCATTTCCCGAGAGCGGTTCAATATAATTATTATTAATTTATAACTGCATTAAAAATTATATATATGTACGAGTATATTATAGTAAATACTATACCAACTCATTAAATCTCGAAGTTAAATTTTAATAAATTATTTAAAAAAGAATAAATTGAACTTGATTAAAATATTAAATTTTTTCAAATTTGTTCCTAATAAATAACAAATACTTACTAACCACTTAAAGGAAGAAATAGTTTTGTCTAACTTTTTAATTCAGAAAAACCACACTGGAATATTATAATAATTTCAAGCATTTTTGCCAGTGGCGGAACTACCGGGGTGCGGTGGGTGCGACGCACGTGGGCCCCCGGCTAAAAGGGCCCCCAGTTGGGAATTGATATCCCACTATAATATCTGCCTTTGCCTTGCATTCTCAGAAAAGAGGAAATTTAGAATATTCTAGAAAATCTTAGGATAGCCAATCAATAGCCAAGGAAATCTCAGAAACTTGAAAATGGAAATAAAAGAATTAATCTATGAATTTTCCTAAGATTTCCTTGGGAAGAAAATAGTATTCTAAAGTTTCACTAAGATACCCTAAAATTTGCTTGGATTTCTTTTCACTTTCGTATATCACGATTTTTCCTTCGGTTTTCTAGTTAGTACAAAACTAAGGGGAAATCGACGGAAAAATTGTGTGTACTAGTGAAGGGAAATCTGAAGAAATTCTGGAAAATTCCAAGACATCTCGAGAAACAGATTCTTAGAAAATTTGTAGAAATATTGAAAATCTCAAGAAATCCATAGAAATTTCAAGAAAATCTCAGGAAACTCGAGAAAATCTTAGAATATTATACGAAATTAAAAATTCTAAGGTATCTTAAGTTATCTGGAAAAATCCAGAAAATTTTAAAGCCAATGAAATCTCAGAAAATAGAAAAATCAAAAAGGAATAGTCTATAATATTCTAGATTTCCTTAAATTTCCGCTGATTTCCTTTTAGTTTTGCATATGACAATTTCTCCATCATTTTTCTACTTGGTAAAAAAAAGAGCGGGAAATTTGAAGAAATCCCGAAAAATTTTAAGAAATCCAAAAAATCTCATTCATTTTACAATCTTAGGAAATGTAGAAAATTAAAGGAAATTAAAAATTCTAGAAAATCTTAGAAAAATATCCAAAAAAATTTCTTAAAAATCTTAAGATTTTCAGAATTTTTTAAAATCTTGCGACTAGGGGAATCACAGAAAATTCTAGGATATTTTAGGAAATCTAGACAATGTTAGAAAAATCAAGGAAATCTCAGAAAATTGAAAAATAGAAAAACTCATCTATATATTATTTTTTAATAAGAATTAAGGTATAATTTTCAAATTTTAATAAAATTAAATAGGGGGGGGGGGGAGGGGGGCTTATAGTTACTCGTCTTTATATCCGCTTTTATTTGGAAGGAATTCCTTGGAAATCACTACAATTGCATGGAAATCTTCGGAATTCCGAGTTTTGCATACAAACTTGTTTTTGTGTTTTATAAAAGCAGGGCCTCGTTAACAACTTCGCACACGGGTCCCTCACCTGCTTGTTACGCCACTGTTTTTGGCCCTGTTTATTAAAGCAGTAAATTATTATCTTCATATTTGTTCCAGATGTACTACATTTATTTTATTTATGTTTTAATCCAAGGAGTCAGTAATAGGTAAATAAAATAATTACTATATTATACTTGTATTATATCTTTTAGCTTTTTCAGTAAATGAAATAATTACATTAAATATTATAGAACGCTACATAAGAAACAGTATAAGTACAAAAAATTAGTAAAAATTAATTAATTAGTTATTACTACACTCCAAAAATACATTATATCTTTTCCGTATTAACGAAATGTTAAATTATATAATATTGCCGTTCCCGCACCATAACTTAGCCTTTGAGATGCGTAAATAAAATTTGAGCAGGAGATGTACACAACTGAATAAATGTGACAAATCAGAACCTCAGGCTATCTTGCTATATGTACCTCACCGTACAATCGAAGAACTTAGTAAGTCGGGTTACTAAAAACTTAGTTAATAGCATATTATTACTATAATTTTTTCCTATCTTCACTTAAATTCCATTCAACATATAAATTTTTATTAATTTTCAACTTACTAAATTTTTTGATAGATAGTAAGTACGATAGAGCTGTACCTAGCTTTAAATAAAGCTATTGCGATCTGATGCTTTTAATTATTGCTTGCTTCGTTTTGCTGGTATTTGAAATAATTTAACTGGTAGCTGCAATTTCTAATTTATTATGAATCATCAACCTGTCCATCTACTACTCATAAATTATATAGCGAATTTAAGTATTCATCTTCAACTTCAAATTCCTCATCGTTATCTAAACTTTTATACATATAAATAATGGTTACGTAAAAATAAACAAATAATAATTTATCTTCAACTCGATTTGAATAGGCATTTCTTTTGGGAAATACGATGCTTTTAAACCAGTAAGTAATATATTGCCAATACTATAATAATCTAACCAACTAAATTATGTTTCAATATCCAAAATTTCATATTATATCTAAAAGTTTCTTAAATTTTCTTTAGGAATTAAAGATATACTAGCAACCATGGACAATTTGCATTTTAATTTTCAATTTCAAAGTATAACTATTCTATATTAAAAGATATGTTAGCTGTGTTAATATTTTTAAATTTAATTGTATTTTCACACTACTATCTACTCGTAAGTTGTCAAAACGACCTGTTCCACTGTCAAGGCGGACTTTTGATCAAAGTATTGATAATTTAAACTTTTTAAGTATTGATTATTTAAAAATGGCTATATACGTATTGCATTTTGACGTCACTAGACGTAGAAATCCAAATGACATGGTATTACGTATTTAGAATTAATTATAGTCCATATTATAGTCAATGGACTTGTTTTGTTATGTTATCTCAGACATTTTTTTAAGAATATTAATATATAACATCAGTGAAAACATTTATTTTAAACTAAAATTTTCATAAATTTATAGAAATTATGTCTAATGAAAATTGTGCAATACACGGGTAGTGGCGTGTGATGTCATATATTGTTTTTAACCGACTTCAAAAAAGGAGGACGTTCTGTGTTCGTCTGTATGTATTTTTTTTATGTATGTTCACGTATTTTCGGAATAACAATACAATGTTTTTTCAAATTATCTAAATATTCTTATTATAGCTGTATATAATCAGCGACGGCGCCAGCATTTTTGAAATGGGTAGGCCCAAATTGGACCTAATATATTTGGGGTGGACAGGAGCACACAAAATTTATAAATAAACTCAAAAAAATACATTATTGAAATAAGCATCTCAAAAATATGGATGGGCACTTGGGTGGGTACTCCAATCAACAGGGTGGGCAAGTGCCCACCCTGGCCAGCCCCTGGCGCCGTCATTGTATATAATACGAGTATAACTAAAATATAGATATTAAACTATCAATAAATGCGATTTTAGATTGCAAAAAAGATATATTCACATGAAATAACTCTATACATAAATACAATATTTTGTAAATATTATTCCGTCATATTATACAGTGGGCCAAGAAAGTCTCCGTTCGATCCCATATTTTCCTATATTATCTTTTTTCCGCCATATAAAGACCGATTTTTCAGTAATATTTCTTGAACATTTTTTGCTGTAAATTTAATTCTCTTCAGTTTTGTTTATATACATTTTTGTATTTCGTCGGGCCGTTTCCGAAATATATTGACTTTAAAAAAACTCGGTAAAACTTTCAGAAAATTTAATATTGCTCTTATGGGAGTTTTAATAAAATTTTTACCAAGTGTTTTTAAAGTCAATATATCTCGGAAACGGCCGGACAAAATACAAAAATGTATATAAACAAAAATGAAGGGAATTAAATTTGCAACAAAAAATATCTAAGAAATTTTGCTGAAAAATCGGTCTTTATATGGTGGAAAAAAGTCGTACGGATCGTACGGAGACTTTCTTGGCCCACTGTATATAACATCATCGTGAAATTAATTAGTGTAATAAAATTATGCACATTTAATCTATTGGTTTTTCTGTATTACCTCTGTATAAATCAGTATAAGCGTATATTAATATTTTCAAACTGTTATTGGGTTACACAGTAAATGATGTCACTTTTTTTTCTTAATCGTTAATTTTCGATTTACCTCACCATTGGTGGTGCTCGTGACGCTACCAAATGTTAACAACATGGCGGCTCTATTACGTACACTTGATGTAGTTTTAGATTAGATTCAGAATTATTTTATCGTAAAACCGCGGAGAAATGATAATTCACAAAATAGGACACTAAAAGGACGCAAACGGTTGGTTAATAAACAAAACTTTCTACACCAACTACACCATATTAGATTAATTTAATATTTTTCCGCGTGGTGGCGTTTGCTTAGTGTAAATCGCGAATACCTTGGTAGAAAAAGGCAAATGTTTATTTCTTAGTGATGTAATGGACAATAGCAACTTTTTTATGTTACAATGTTTTCAAATTTAAACACAACTGAGCGTTGGTTTTTTACTTCCTTGTAAAAACGGAAGTACTATAATCCCGATTTTTTTGGTTTTCAGATTTTTTATAAGAAATACATACTATAATGCATAACGTAATCTAAATATCATATTAACTCCAAATACCATTATTTGGATATTGGCCTTTTAACTTCCTTGTAAAAAGGAAGTATTGGAACTTGATTTTCATTACTTAGTTTGCAATAATTGACTCCGAGCGAAATAAGAATTTTATTATTTCTTCTAGGAAGGCAATGGTAATCCATCGAGGTCTAATCTTCCTAAGTAAAGTAGTTAATTATTAAATCAATTCAGGTTTTACTATATTGACACAAAAGTTAAATATTATTACCTTCAATATTCGGCAAGTGCTTTTTCTTCCTCAGGTCCTTCCCAGATCATTAATATTACGTCATTATTATCATTAATTAGCTCTAATGGAAGTAATTAACACCCTAAACTAAAAGTTAATACACAATCAAATTTAACCTTATAAATTTTCTCATTTTATATTTAACGTCTTAACAAGTTTTTGTCTTATCTTACCCAAAATTCGTTAAACTTTCACATTTTCTGAATTTTCGCTCGAACCGCGCACTAAGCCTGATAGTTATCATGTAATTACGCCGACAATAAATATGCCGACGGCAATTATGCCAAAGGCTGTTGTAATTTTTGAGTCCTGGCTACTACAGGAATGTTTTTAATGGAAGGATCAGTTCAGAGATTCACTGCCGAAGTAGATCCGCCATTTTGGAATGTAGTTTATGACTAAAAATAAACCTAATCATATAATCGGGTATTGCCCGAATTTTGAGATCCTGAACATTTTAATGTTTATATTTGTTACTTACGCCATAAGCTACCATAATTGCACTTAAAAAATATACATGATGCAAATGATTGCTATTCAAGAGGAAGAGGAAAAGAATAACCGGAAATTGAGTAAAGGTGTAAACGTGGTAACTGTGGTAGTACGCAATATTCTATCTATACATACAACATGAGGATAATTCTTGATGTCAATATTTAACTTTTCTTTATTAGATTATTTCCCTTGATTTGTTACTTGTTTATATTACAATGTTTATATAGAAAGTTCTTAATATTGGATAAGAATGTGTTAATTCAGCGTACACATATTTTTTATAATATATTATATAAAATATTTAGTATACTACGTGTTCGTTTTTATTGAAAAATTTTCGATTGAATGCACATACTTATTTGCAAATATTTACGTATAATATAGTACAAACAAAAAATGTTGTTTTCGTAACAAATACGGTTTTTGAACTCACGAACCTCCTTAGAATATTAATTAAAGTAACGGATTTTTGAAAAACAAAGCCAATTTATTGCCATAAATTTTCAATTATTATATTAAAGAATATTTGTAATAATAATAATTATTAATAATAACAATTTTAATTAATTAATTTTTTTACAGCCTGGTGGAAGACCGGAAGCTGATTTTACATTGGACGTCCCACGATCCGAGTTCTTATCCAAAAAAATGAAAGAAAACAAAAAGTGGCGATGCAGATGTCGATTACTTACTTCATTTTTAGGACTCGTTTTCTTCCTTTTATCTGTTATGGCAGTTAGTCTTATGTTAACCAGAGGAAAACGAATGTTTGGTTCGATGGCTTAGTATTTATTACCAAACGGTCCAAAAAAACTTAATAAATTCTTTTGCATAAGTAACCAATCATAAAATTAAATATTATACAAAATTGCAATACTACAAGAAATCAAAATTAAATAATTATGGTTTACTTTTACCGTTTCAATGCAGTATATTTGATTGAAAATTGATTATGTGCCAATACTGCAATATTCTTGTTTAGAATTTGTTCTTAAACATAATTTTTAACTCAGTAACAATAACATAATAAGGTCACCAAAATGATCTGTTTTCTCTGGAATTGTTTTTTGTGTAAATTAATAAATTAATTAAAATTAAGAACCCCTCGTTTAATTTCCCCAGATAAATTTTAGTTTGAAGTAAATTTATACTTTTGTAGAGTGAAACAACAAAATACATTATAATTAAATATTAATTGTACCATAGCTAATTTAAGATTTTTTAAGCCATCTCTTTCAGTGATACAAAAATCCATAGGTGGTGCCAAATAGTTACCATTTATATCAGTATTGCTCAAAAATAAATTAAATAGTTGTGATAAATATTAGTGTCATTTTATTTCAATTTTTAATAATGAAACCTATTAATAAAAAAAATAATTTATATTATAATAATTATTGTACTATAGTTATGTTATGCAAATAGTCTTTCAATTTGTTATTGCAATATGCTATGTTTGAGTGTAACTTAATGTGAAAATGTGAAAAATTTAATATTTAAAAAATAAAACTAACTTATTTATGTTACAAATTTTAAATACATTTTGTTTGTTTGTTTTTTTCTTAGGATAGTAATTATATTTGCGTAATTTAGTTTGTTTTGGTATTACTCGTATTGCCATTACTTACAGCACTTGACGTTGGATCACAGTTCAAATTTTAAAAATCATAAAAATACGACATCTCAAATAATTGCAATTTATTTAAAAATATAAAAATACTGTTCAGTATAAATCAATTATCTTCTTTCACTGCATCTTGTCGTCTCAAAGCTCCTGCTGGTGGAGAATTGGCAACAAATCCTTGACTTTCGATATCAATCTCTAGAAGTGATGGAGTTTTAGGAATTTCGTCTTCTTCGCTGCATCTTTTTTCTATAAGCTTCTGCATCAACATATAATCATTTTTTTCTGCATCCATTAACAGTTTATTTTCAATGTGAAGAGCTGAAAAGATCAAAAAAGTACTACTTTACAGTCTGTTATTATTTTACCTTACCTGACCCTAAGGCTGCATCCAGCAGTTTTCTATGTTTAACCGCGTGTGCTGCTTGTATCTTTGCATAATTAAAGTCATCGTCAAAGCTATAAGAATCTGGTCTAACTTCAGTTAATGATTTCATCAATTTTCCCCTGGGATGCAAACGTAAAGGAGGACGACTAGGCAAACCTTTTTCCTTAGTTCCTTTTTCCAATATATCTTCTGACGCTGACCTTGGTATTGATGATGTTCTCTCAAGACGTGTTTCGACAAGGCGATGAAGGTCTGCTAAATGTTTCAATATAGTATCCGAGGAATTCTCCAATTTTTTCAAACGAACTTCCATGCTTTGAATGGATGAAATATGCGTATTAATGTCGCTAACTTTCTAAATAAATTTTTAACCGTTAATTTTCGGATAAATCAAAAGATGTGAGTTATATTTACTTGAAGCATATGTTCAACCTTGTCGGTGGTTAATTTCACCCTTTCTTCCACCGACTGATGAAGAATTGATTCTTGTTCTGCAAAGTAGCCATCCATGCATTCTTCTTCAAAGTCATAGAGCTTCTCCATGTCGTCTTTTTCCAAAAACAATTTAAGGCCGCTGTCGTAAATTTCTCTTTTACCTGTCAATTCTTGCTTAAAATATTTAAACAATAAAATCAAATGACAAATTAAACTAAACGGGGGTGGTAGGATAGATTTTTGTTCATATTCCAAAACTATTGAGTACCTTTGAAACATCCAAAGTTGCTGTGCAATGGCATTTACTTCTGTGAATATGTTATTAAATACTGCTATCAATAAATTTATTAAAAGAATGTTGGCGATAAGTAAATATATTGACATGACAACTATTGTAATCCAACGTCCAGTTATACACTCTCCATTATCGGGGTTGCAATCTGGATTAAGACGATCGGAAAACAATTCTCCATACATCATAAAATACGGTTCGTAAAATGCCTTTAAAATAAAAACGTTTTGATGTCTTTTACAAATTTTTCTTTGACTTACCTACATCTCTTGCCAATTTCCAACTTGGTTCTTCATTCGGATACAAAATAGCATGTCGAGAAACTCCAAAACTCAATAAAACAACCAATAGGAGTGTCACAAAGTAAATCAAGTTCATTATCATCTTCCCCATCATTGTCACCAGTGGACCTAAAATTATTATAAAATATTATAATCCCTTGGTTTTCCAATAATTCAAGATATCTACCAAAATATTTGTTAACTCCAAGTATATTAAAAAGTCGCAAATACCAATAGATACTATCGACGCAGTATATAACCCTTCCAATATGAAAAGTTTTAGTTTGAAGTCTTAAACATAATCCAACAAAGAAGAAAGCCACTGCAATTGCATCGCAAGGATTCCACATATTGAGTTTCCAGACGGCGTACTTTTGACTTAATTTGATAGGTTCCGAAGAAACTATTTCTCTCAATTTTTCAAGTCCCATAGCGATAACAAACGAAATTGTTAAGTATTCTTGCCACGTTGGTATTGGATACATTTTTACCAATATTACATAACTAAAGACTGTTAAAAATACAAGGTAAGCTATCTGGAATATAAAAAAATTGAAAACTGCAAATTGTACTTTTCAATAACTTACAAAATTAGCCCAAAATTTAGTAATTGGAGCGGTGTAAAATTCATAAAATTTAATATTGAAGTTTAACGATTCTGGTTTAGGTTTCTGCATATAACTGTCATCTATTGTAGAATATCGTTGGGCAAACTGTTTAACTGGAGTTTCACTTTCTACTGTTAAAGGCTTCTGCAATTGACATTTTAATGGTTACCGTTTCAGGATTTTTCAAAATTTGTGCGTTACCTCCGTATCGTAATCAAACTTAAACTTGCAATCGTCGTGATTGTAGTCGTCATTTATTAGTTCAACTTGCTTCTCTTGCCTCATGAGTTCTAGTTCTTCTGCAGACTTAAATTCTAACTTCAAAACGAAAGGAGGAAATAGTAACGACATAATTAACTGTAACAGAGAGAAATAGTAAATTTTGCGGTAGCAGAGCAATTTAAATAGTACTTTAAAGTTTGTATTTCTTGGTTTTAGACCACCCATCCATAAATCCACTAAAATAATTTGAGAACATGGATGGGCAAGCAGATCAACGTGATTTGCAGCGAAAGCTAAACTAAGACACGTTTGTCCCGACCAATTTGGCAACTCACAGATAAGATATTGTAATGTTTGATCATCATCTTGCCGATAAGAAAAGTCCAACAATTCTAAAGCTATTAAAAACAAGAAATAGTTTGCTTAGAAATTAAAGATAACGTCCCAGTTAGTTCACCTATATTTCCAAAATCTTTGCCGTAACCTCTTAATTCTTCGCACACTTCTATTTCCATGTCATCTTGTGCGGCTTCATGAGCCATTGACTTATATAATTTACAAGCAACTAATGCTTTAGCCAACGCTTCCTCTCCATGTTCCCACATAAGTAGGGCCATGTTTTGGCGTTTGGTCAGTACAGCCCAAATCTAGAGAAAACATATTTTCCAAAATTTACTATTTTAAATTGTGCTACTCACCAATAACTCATTAAAAGGAAAGTCAAACAAATATAGCGCTTCGTTATTAGGAAACATACCTCTCGATAAACTCATTGGAATATCGTCATGCCGAATATTGAAATATTGATCGATGTAGGATACATCGTTCATAGCTGCGCCGTAAATTGGTTTAAACTTACGTTTCGTGTATGCAATCCTAAGAAAGATTTTCGTAATGAAAAATACCTACATCTTACAAGATAGCTACCTGTAGGCTCCACCCATTAGTTTATTAATCACCATACCAACGTCATACAAAGTATAAACATAATCTTTAGGTGAATAAGAAACAACATCTTTCAAAATTGAACCTAAAGTGTTACTGGGACCTTGCTTGGTATTATAAAGCTTTTCCAGTCTTGGTATTGTGAGAAATTTTTTCATGCTTACTCCATTTTCTAACAGTAATTTCACGAATTCTGTTCGATCATGTTCCAACGCTTGTAGCATAGCTTCATCCAAAGCATTTGGAGGCCATTCTTGCCCATATACAAATATTTCGGATCTCGCTATGTCCACACGATTCCATGCAAGGGCAAGCCCAAGTTGTTCGGACGGAGGTAAATGCTGAGACGTAAAAAGGGCTGTTAAAATTGTTTCGTCTAATTCTTCAGGTATCTCATCACAAGTTTCGCTCACTTTAAATATCGTTATCTGAAAATTGTATTTTATTTGTGAGACACTTTTTATGTGTTTCACATAGGTACCAAATTTTTCTTTTTGGTGCATTTCACCAATTCTCCATAAAGACATTCGGCTTGATCTAGTTCCACATCAAAAGTGCTTTGAATTTTTGTAATAAAATTATCTTTCTTTAGTTCTAGTTTAGTTGACGAACCGGGTTCAGCATCGGAAGCGTATCTGAATTCGAAATATTTTACTATGTCAATATTCTAGTTATTATCTAATGGGTTACCTATGAGCAAGAGCGATTAGATCGGCAGCACGTCCAGATCCATCACACACAACCACAGGAACAGGAGGATTGTCTGTCACGTATTCCAGTACTATCCGAATAGTATTCGGACCTCCTTCGATCACTAGGCATACTACTGGTGTGCTATTATGAGTGTCTGAAAAATTGAACTGTTAAGAGTGATTAATTTTCTTAAGGTGAACTTACATGGATATAAACTTTGTTTAGAAATAAATTTTTCCAATTTTCTTCTCAATATAATTTCAGCACCGTATTTACCATATGTTCCATTGTCCACAAATATAAAGTATGTGTGCTTACTATTCAGAGCTACAAACCTGGATCTGAAATGCAATTGATTTTTAAGTAATAATTAATTTTTAAATAATAAGTTGATTGTGAATTAATGAGCGGCGTAAGAAAACTGTAGTACCTAGGAGAAGAAATGGAATGGTATGGTACATCCTGATTTAAACCAATTAATTCATGATTATTTTCAATTATTCCCCATGGAGCGATTCCTAATGATAACAGACGATTGCTAGTACGCTCTGACAATACATCCCCTACTTGTTTAGTTACACCTAAAAATAAATACGATTGCATGCAAGTAACTAGAAGAAGGAAGGAAGGTATCCGATGATTGTATGGAGTAAGCATCAATCAAACATGTGTTCATAACTTACCGGTATGTAATCCGTCAGAAAGTAACCAAACACCCATTGTTTTTGCAGCTCTAAGAAGTCCCTCAGAAAATGATTTTTTAAGTTTTGGTGGTAACTCAAAATTAGCTTTTCCACCTCGAATGGAAATTAAAAACCTAGGAGGCTCTAACTTCCATTCACGTGTAAATACTTGAAATAGTAATTCTGGCGGTGTATCGTAGGACACTCGAATATACTACAAAAAATACTTTGAGGTTTTACGATTAAATAATAAAGTATGATTACTTGAGCTTTCTTTGGATGTGGTCCCCCTTGAAACTCGATTGTACCATAGGCATCTGTAGGTGAGAGTGTTGTATGTTGTGAAGGCAACCATTCTTCGCTCAATGGTTGGTCCACTGGTGGTAGGATATGACCCTTACTTAATCTACCACAACAACACCTATAATGAAACAATTTATGATTATTTTCCAAAAACGGAATGGTTTGATTGTTTTACCTCAGCTCGTCTTTGGAATTTTTAATAAATTGAATACAATCGCGTTTTTGAAAAGTCGTTTCAATCCATCTACTTCTCGGAAGCTAAAAAATGCAAAAATGGTCAATTTTACGTTATTGTTACGTTATTTTGTTTATAAATAAATTTTCTATACCAACTATACGTATTAGATTAACTTAATATTTTCCGCGTGGTGGCGTTCGTTTAATGTTAATTGAAATTGAAATTAAAATATTTCTTGAATTAAAAGTAATCAGTCTCGACTTTATCAAAGAAAAGAGAGCCTATAAAATTTGAACATTTCTGCTGTCTAGGTTGAGTCAAGTGATGTCATACTGCCATGTTTCCCGTGGGTATATTACATCGTAAAAGAGGAAACTAAAGATTGTAACAACTGGGTGTTTTATTGGACGTCGATAAAGTGTTAATTACGAGTGCAGAAGAAGATAAACTATATTATTAAAGTCAATATTAATTACTCTGATAGCTAATGGAAAATAATTGTAACTGAAATTATCTCTTAAAACAGTTTGATAAAAATACAACTGACACTGTAATTATTACATTGTTTGATAAACAAAAATGATTATTTTTTATGGAATTACGAGTAAAATAATAAGTGCGCGGCAATCCTTTATATGATTTAAAAGTCGAGAAGCCAAATAATAAAAGCTATGCACTTTTGCCAAACTATGCAAACCCCAGCTGACTGAATATTATTGCATTATATTGTTACTTTTTAAAAGAGAAAATATTTTTGCAAATATAATTCATAATAACCTACTTGTGCTCTTTTATAATTTTCTATTTTGACTTCGGTACCGGAATAGGGAAATTTCTTCTGGTGGATCTTCTTGTGTTTATCTTTCATATAATCCTCCCTTATTTTCACTCGTTCGTCATCCATGTCTTAAAAACAATGTAAAAATTAATTTTAATAATATATTTTATTTGTTTAATATACTAAACTCACCTAAAAATTATTGTGTAGTACTGATCAGATTTAAAAGTTTGTTTAATTTGAACTACTGGATTTATTTTACTGTAAAGTACAGCTGGAAAACCCTCCACAATCTACACTTCCTCTCAGGTATGTCCAAATTATTGCGTTCGACCAATTATAATATTTACTTTATGATTACGATGTGTAGTTCGATGTGATGTCACACACTTAGCGAAGGTTAGCAAATTCCTTTTAATTTTAATTTACTACAGTTGATATGGATTTTGAGGACTTAATGTAAATAATATCAATTTTGTTTTAGATAAAACTGTGAGTGCTAACTTACGTACCTACCTAGTACTATTTTGGTTTTATCTTTTTTTAAACTCACACTAGAAAATGTAATTAGGTACCATTTAAAGATCACATGTAGTAATTTATAAGTTACGTAGCGTAAAATTATGTGCAAGTTTGGAAACATCAACAATAGCGTCATTATTTTATAATTTTATATATAGTTAGTTAATAGGATCCATTCCGTTCATTCTATATTTATCAAAGTTTTAGTTTTTACAACTTCACTTTCAAAAAACTTATTTTCTTTCGAGATAAATTATTATAAAACTTTTGGTAATGAAACATATTGCATTGGTAGTCACATAATTATCAGGAAACTGTAAGTAAAATATATCCATTTTAGATTTCATTATCAATTATTTACTGATAGCTACGAAGACCATAATTTCATTGGCTATTGATGAAATTCAATAGAACCGTAACCTTGATTCAATTGATTGTTGTTTTATGTATGATAATGTAGGTACCTACCTATTAGTTACCTATAGTACAATCAGTATATCAGTCAGAAAAATATTCAAAATCTGTTCCAAAGAAGAACATACATAATTATGTTCTATGACTCTATGAGCATTTCTCATTGTTTTGCGGAAGCAAGACACGCGAATAGCCGTTGTTGTTAATAATATAATTATTTTGAGTTTATTAATAATACAAAATACTATGGGAGTTTAAATAAAAGTTTCAAAAATTAGTAGAAATATCTCTTACTGGGTTACAAACGTTGTAAATTGCTGTAATATTACATAATAGTAATTATGTGTAATAATAACATAGACCACCCAACTGCCCGTTCAGTTAACTATAAAATTGACAAAAACATTTTAAACAATATTAAAAAAATTATTGCTCATTCTCCATTGCATCCGGTCTTTTATCGTTCTCGTCATGCAGAAATTAATTGTCAATACACTATTTTTCGGCTCCTAGACATAGGCATTTGGGCATAATTTGACTGCGAACCACTATCAAGGAGAGCTCTACATTTAAAATATTGATCATTTATGTGACTTAAGTTTATTATAGCTGTCGCTAATAAAACCTGACGCTCCTTACGATGATTTGATTGTGAATTAAGTGCTATTTTGGCCAAATTGGAATAGCGACCTGAGCGAAGGCAATTCACGTAGGTATTCCTGATTATGAGTGTAGAATCACGAATTAAGTTTCCGAACAGGTGTTCTAAATTTTTAAAAAGAAAGCTTTTATTCAAAAAAGAAATACTTCAGAAAATGCAACTTTATTTATCGACTACTGAACATAGCATGAAATATATTTTACATTTTAAAATTTTGTTATCACAATAAATTTGTGTGGGGTACGCATTCTGGATTATTAATAACCTTTGAGGTCAGCCTGGCTGGCGGAAGTGATAAGATTATCGTTTCTTTTCTTGGACATTGTGAATATGTTACTCTTCTCTCCTTAAGATGAAAAAATAACGGAAGTTGTTTTAGAAGTTATCGAGTCACATGGACCGTCGGTTGTTTTGACTGCTATCTTTGGTATGGAATCTAATTCTATTTGATTGTCGTCATCTTCTTTTTCCGTAATTGTAGATCCAAAAATGATCCCCTAATTTTAATAATAAATAATAAATAACTCATATACAATATAACCATTATTTAAAAAAAAAAAAAAACAAGATAAACAAATAACAAAACTAAATTAAGGGCCAAATTTAGAATAATTGGATAAACTTAGTATAACGTTATTCCTGGTATAACAATTACAAAGTTGCAGGGTGCCACTTATTTGGAAAATCTCAAAGAGTCAGGGAACTTAAGATTTAAGATAAACAATTTAATTAAAATTTTTTTTTTATTTTAAATTGAATTATTTTATTTATAAATTAATGTTGTTAATTAAGAATTAAAAAATAATTATTTGTTTTAATTTAATTTTAAAATTATGATTTTTTACCTATTTATTTTCTGATTTATCGAAATGTCATGGAAAATTTTTATTCTTTGTCAGGGAAAACCTGGAAATATCAGGATTTGATTTGGAAAATTTAGTGGGAACACTGAATTATTATTGGTAATAATGGTAATACTAAGTCTAACTTTATACCAGGTTCATCCGAATATTGTTAAACCGGCCTAATGAATTAGAATTAGAATTAGAATTAGAAATTAAAAATTGACAAAGATGACTTACCAATAACCCACAAAAATGTCGTAATAGCCCTTTAAAATAAATAGAAAACTGGCACTGCCAAGTTGAAATCAGAAGGTACTACATTATAATGTTGATTTCTAAATATTTTGAAAAAATTCACAATTACCACGGTTTTTAACAGTAAAGCGTATAAACTAAAAAATAAACTCAAAATAAAACATTTCAAGTAAATTTCAATTAAATTAATGCTCAAAACATTTAAATTAATGCATTATTTGAGCCAAAAAATGGTTTTAATTTTTTTCTACTGTGGCGTACCCATTTTAAAAATCTGAAAAATTTATGAAGTTAAAGGGTAATATATGAGGCTTAAAAAAAAATATTTTCATAATTTTACAAAAATTGTACCATGGTAAAAAAAATTAAATTATAGAAAAAACAATTTTTTTTCAAGGATCTTGTGAAGCCAAATAAGTGTTAATTTTTTTCCTAAGAGCCCCTATTAGCCCCCAAATCATATTACATTTTTAGATCAATCGATTTAGCCATTCCGGAGAAAAAATTTTTTTCCATTTTTTTACATATTTAGCTTTTTCTCGAAAACCAATTGAGTTAGCGATCTGAAACTTTCAGGATCTTATTATTTTATTAGTACCAACTTATCCTCTGAATATCTTTTAAATATTTTTCCGGCGCCGAATCACCATGCTTATACCCCTAGGGCCTTTGCAAATTTACTTCTTGAGTGACGTCTTTTTGATTGTTTTCTAATACTGTAATCGCATGATCGTATCTTTTCCCGTCGTCAGCGTCGAGATTTCCAAAAAGCTGCTTTGCGGTTTTACCTATACCATCGAATGCTCCTCTGTTATTTATATTTTGAAAATGTACAGACGGGAGAAGGTTTTTTAATCTTTTTCGCGTCATTTCAATCAAATATTCTGTTCTAAGTAGCAAACTTTCAGCTAAACCGTGATAAGATATTGAATTAGTTACATTTTTCTTATTTAAACTACTTCTAACTGTTTTAAAAGTATTTACTAGAATATTCATATGATTGATTATATTTTCTAAATCTATATAATGAAGAAACGTATGTTTCGTATAAGTGACTCTTGCATTGCCTAACTGTATGGGAAGTATGGGATTGTAAATTTTGGTCAAAGTTATGTCTTGGTTTGCATAATTAACCCTAGTTACCCCTAGGGAACCCCCTAGTTAACTAGGGGGTTCCGTTCTATTTCTATTGACTTTTTCAATTAATTTTTCTTTGGTTTTTTGTGATTTCATTATGATGTTATGATATAATTTTTTACAAGCTTTCTTATGATTTTGTACGTAGTTGGAAATTACTAAGTGGTCGTTTAAGTCAAAAGGGTCGGTATTGTTAATATGACCTTTTACGATTTCAAAGGGTGTATGTTTAGTTACACTGTGAATTGAATTATTATAACATAGTACTACTTAATGTTTTATTCTAGATGCATAGGAAATAGGGTGATCATCTTGAGTTAAATTTGAACCTATTGCAGAATTAGATGCGTCAGTGATCAGCTCGAAAGGTTTTTCGAAATCTGGATAAGCTAAAACGGGTTCGTATGTTAGAACGCTTTTACATATATTAAAACATCCTTTAAATTCGGCTGTGTGTTCTACTTTTTTGTTTTTCTTAAGACAATTTGTCATCGGCTAGGTAAGTTTTGCAAAGTTTTTTATAAACTTTCGATAGTATCCAAGAAGTCCAAGAAATGATTTTATTTCTTTTTGGGTTCGAGGAATTGGGAAGTTTTTTATGGCATTAATTTTTTTTGGGTTTGGTTTAATTCCATTTCGTGCGACTATATGACCTAAAATTTGACCTTTTTTGCGCGAATTCGCTTTTACCTAGTTTGTGAAAACTATTGGTAATACCAATTTGCCAAAAACTTTAATTAAGGAAAAAGGATGTCGGGTTGGCTGGGTAGCAATCAAACAACTTATAACTTGTAGGTCGACGTTTCGGACGCTTTATGCATCCATTATCAAGACTGTAATGGAGAAGCCTGTATTACAAAAAGTACTACAACTCAACAAAAACTACACTCACCGATGACAAGTTTAGGTGGAAAAATGTTTGATGAAAGCTATTGGGAAACAGCGTAGGTCGACGATCGTGTTTACCGCTCAACAAAGTCAAATTGTTTAAAAATGTAAATAATAGGTATAAAAACATCAAAAGAAACCTTTTGTTAAAAACTACTAAAACTTTCGACTTGTAACGAATTTTCATTTACAATATAAAATTATTTGATATCAATAACCTTCCTATCTGAGCTGATAGCTGTGATCTGAAATGAACCTGATGGTATACAACCCAACATACCTTACGTCTACTTACAAGCGGTAACTTGGAAGTAGCGGCTTATAACAGTAGTAAATAGATATCAGTGCCATACATGTGACGCTTTACAATTAAGCGAGCTATTGTGAGTTGCTACCCAGCCAACCCGAAATCCTTTTTCCTTACTTACTGGCAATGGGTGAGAACTCTTTCTCTTCAAAAACTTTAATGCATAAGTAAGTAAGTAAGTAAGTATATTAAAATATGAGTACATTTTTTATGGCTCCATTTCGTAATTGTAAGAGATTGCTTTCAAATATTCCACGAAATTACCAGTTGTAGTATATTCAGTAATAATTTTTATAATTCTTTTGTCTGAGTCTTGATACCGTTTAAGTTTTTTTGTCGGATCAAAACCAGCTAACAACTTTTCATAAAAAATCTCACGACAATGGTGAATTTTTTTTAACGTATTAATGAATTTCCATACGCTGGGATGGTCCATGCTCAATTCACTTTGTAGGCGCCTTAACGTCGCACTTAACACCCTTTCCTAAACAGACCAAATTTGAGGGGTAAATGCTGGCCCTCGGCGAGTATTTCCAGATCGTGTGCGGTTTCCTACATAATAATGTTCGAACCATTCTAATAGTTCCTTAAGTTCTTCCGGTAACTCTTGGTACAGTAATTCTACCGCTTCATCTAGATTTTCAAGTTTCACAAATGCCAAACTACATATTATGTAATCATCCTCACCTGGATTGCAAAATCTGGCTCGTTGTTATAATGGCGCAACAGATAAAGTTAACCCAGCTGCTTCTTAACATTTTTAGTAAGATGAAACAAACATCCATATAAATATGTTTGCAGTGGGAAAAGCCTTTTTTAAAGCATTAATCGCTGCGACTTCAAATTCGCAAGAGATTGTTGAAGGACTTAAATCTATATTGCTGGAAGTCTTCAACAGATCTAACATTTTTGTATATTATGTAGATTCAGTCTTGTTAAACAACAAAACGTATACTATTGGATGTTGGATGTACACCCAGGGCCGTAGTTAGACATTAATTAAGGGGGGGGGGGGTAATAGAATAAAAAAAGGTTGGCATATCGTCGGCATACAAGCAAAAGTGACCAACTGCATAAATGGCAAAAATAAAATCTTGACTAATTGAGTTGAATAACAATATAATAATAAAAGAATAATTAAAATTTGAATATAATAAACTATATTAATTATTGTATTATGACTAAAATTATTGAAAATTAGCATTAATTGTCTGATTTTATAAGCGATATTTAACCTAAAAGCTGTTCTCCTGTAAAACTTGAGTTTTACCCATGATTTTAGTCGTCGAAGGGTCGAAAAAGTTCTCTCCAGTGTAGCTGTAGAACAGGGCAGAGTCGCTAAAATGTGCAATAAACTTTTAATAATTGCAAAAAGGTTTCATCTGTTACTATAAAGATATCAATCGCAGTTTTCCACAAATCTAGCTCTGCGGAAAAGGAATTAAAATTTTTTTCGTATAATATACATGAATCTTTGAATGCTTCCGTCTTGATGTCGAAACATCTTTCTGGTAAAAGGAACTGCAAATTCGAAATAGCTTTGTGATGTTCAGAGAAGCGATCTTGCAGTTCTACCAGAAAGTGATCGACAAATAGTATGAAAATGTTCCTTAAATAATATTGTTCGGGATTTTCTGCCAGAACATTACTTCGATGAATTTGACGCTTTACAACTCTAGGCATTGTCATTTCGCTACCCATTTTTGTCACGAGTTCTTCTGCATTTTTGTAGATGGCACTGAAGATTTCATCGCAGTTCTCACGCCAAAATTGGATCGACTTTCTAATAAGCTCTACATGGCCCAGGCACGTCACTAAATCTACATTCACTTTCTGTAGAGTTTTGGTTAAATTTACCGAATAGCTAAACATTTTGTTTAAAGTTAAAAGGGAAATAACAAAATCGGACTTTGCTATTGTAGCCGCTAGTTGCAACGCTTGAATCGCGGTATCTCCGGTACTAGTCTCTTGCAGAGCTTCAAAAGCTTCAATAACAAATTCATAAGTTCTACAAAACGGGCAACAGATTCATGTTTTTCAGTCCATCGTGTTTCGCAAAGACCAAGTAACGTCTTGGCAGACTTGCTATCACCACCCTTTATAAAATTATTTAACACATGTGTTCCGTTGTGATGAAAGTCTAAAAAAGTTTATCACAGATTTCACTGTTCCTATACAGTTTCCAATCACTGATATTTCGCACAAATGGGCAATCACTAAATTCAAGGTATGGGCACTACAGTGTACAAATTTAGCCTTAGGATATTTTTCACTTATTAAACTTCGCACACCTTTATGCTTGTCACTCATCAGCCGTCATCACTGCGGCACCGTCGCGACGATCTATAATTAATAATTCTTTGATTTGTGTTGGGTCAGTTTCCAACTTTTCAATAAATTTAACCTTTCAGAGGCGGCGCGTATTAAACGTGTGTTAAATCTTCAACGAATCATTTAAATTTAAATTAATGAATAAAGGCTGTATTAAAGTAATTAGTTATCTTAGGTATTAGAAGAATTGTTGCCGTCGTAGGTCGTCTTGATGGGTTGCTTGCTGTGTACTTGTGCGTAATCTGATGTGATTTCCTGCTGCAGATTGGCGCTGGTAAACATGCTTGATAATTATTTTATCAATCCGGCTCAAAGGACCATGAAGAATGTCGCGATATTTCCTCTATTTGTTATGCACTGTTTTTGGAAATTTATTACTTATTTATAATTCTGAACTGTGCGCTAGCTTGTAAAATAATACTCTGAACTGTGTTTTTTAAATTATTTTTTCAAATAAAAGCTAATGTATCTTCTATCACACTTTTATTATAATTCAAGCATTGTATAATCAAAATATCTAAATTAACTATTTCAATTTTCTTCTTCAAATTTTTAACTTACGATGCTTCTAGGTTTTCATTCTTTCTGGATTACATTTTTTAAATATAAATTAGACTAGAATAAACAATTTCTTTTCTTCCAAGACTACTCTGTTTATTGAGAGCAGTTAAACCAGTCAATACTGAGACCTAAACAAATTCCTTTGTTGAAAGTTTAACAACAGATGGAAGACGAGAAAAAAATGCTTCTGTTTATACTCTTAGAAACATCCAATTTCAAAATAGATGTTTATTCAAAACGGAATAAAAAAAATAAATAAATAAAATTGCAAATATATAGGCATATATACATAGAACAAAAATAGTTCTTAAAATAAATTTTTCAATTATTTTAGGCGATCATCTATGTTGTGGGAATACGTTGTCCAGATGTCGGACCATCATATACCCCCAAGACGTCTCTGGCTTCAGAATGTAATTCCTCATCTTCGTACATGTATGTTTCACGTGCAAGACGTTCCAATTCCCGTCGAATAGCCTCTTCTTCTGCACGTATAACCATATTTATGACTGCCGCACGAGCCTCTTCTTCAATCATTGCATGCTAAATTACAAAAAAAGTGTTTAGATTGTATTAAATAAAGTTTTTGCAGCTTACCAATTTTTCCCTCTCCAATCTGTCTCTTTCTTCTATTAGGTCTTGGATTTCTTGTTTCCTCTTAAGATCCACTTCTTGATTGTAACGATATTTGAACAACCAATGCGCTAAGTAATGAATTGGATCTCGCGGTTGTTTAGCTGTTATTTCGGCCAACGCTAAAGTTAAAGGTCTACCAAGAGCCTTCTTTAGATACTCGACGTCTTCTGATGACATTTCGCTTTCTGATGTTCCTTCTACAAATTTTAAAAGGATGGATAAAAGTCTGAACAAAATTTCTCAATAAATCACATACCTGAAGTTGTTTCGGATGATAGAGTAGTCATACTGTCGGGAGTTTTAATTTCTTTAACGGCTTCTTCTTCAACTTTTATGCGAGGCATATTTATTCCTTCTAATAATCCAAGACATGATGCTTCTGATTGTGTTATACGTAGACCAGCTGAAGTTAAGAAGTTTCCCGATTTTGTTACACGAAGACCTCTTGCTTGAAGTAAATCTAAAATTTTAATATACTGATTATATGAAAGTTTACACCAAAAAAATATCAAATAAACAAATAAAATTAAATTTGTCTTTATTTTGTAAAAATAACTAATAAATTCAGTTCATTTATTTTATAAGATACCTGCAATTCTTTCTTCGGAAGTAATATTTTTCCAACCTTGACTTTGCAATAGCTTAAGATTTTCAGTATCTTTTTCAAACAACCTGTTCAATTCTTCCATTCTTCTGCAGATTTCATCAATGTAAGATGGAGAAGCATCAATCTTTTGTTGTTCTAAATCAGCATACATTTTATCATGCTGAAGCTTTAACGAATTCAATATTGTGTCCATGTGTTCAACTTTCATTGCAGTTTCTCTTTGCAATTCCTAAAAGAAATTGACAAAAAAATTAGAAAAACCTAATTGATCCAGATTCACACTTACCGCACGTTGTCCCTCCAAGCTGGCCATTACAGATTCGTGCATATTTTTACAATCTGCAAGCTTCTTTTCAATTTCAGCTAATTCGATAGCATCCTCGTTAGATGGTTCACCGCTCTTGTTAAGTATGCTTTCTTTGAAACGAATTGTTGCATCCATTTCTTGCCTAAACTCATATTGAGTCTCAAATATTTTGTAGGTAAGAACATTGATAAGTAAATCCAGCTTTTCAATAGACGACAGCCTCTTTTTCATCGACGCCTTACGATTTTGTAAATCTATGATGGCAGTATCATGTTCAGCTTGAATACGACTAATTTCACTGTGTACAAATTTAATAAGCATTAAGATGTTGTCATTAAATTAACCCTGAAACCACTAGGACATAAGTCTTTTTACATAATGATTGATTATCACTTTTGTCTTGGTCATTTCAGGATTAACTTCTTTAGTAGAAAAACGAAAAAAGTACAATTTTCTTTCTGCTTACAAATAATTTTCAGAATTGGTTTCGGAATCCATTTTGAGTTTACAAAATTAGTTTTCAAAAATATATTCAAATTCACATCAAATTTCAATAAAAAATAATAAACACAACGTGAAAAACATTTCAAATTCAACAAACACGATTGTTTTTTTTTGTTTTAAAATTACAATCATGGAAACCTAAGCATGAAGTAAACTACTTGATGAAGCAGAAAAAAAGAAATAATTTACCGATCTATTTCGTTAATAATTGTATCGAGATCGTTGATCGATAATTTTCTATCGCCTTCCAATTTTAATTTACTGCCAACTTTCGAGAAAGAAGCATTTGGATCGGCTTCTCTGCGTATTTCTCGTTTTTTTTCTTCGAGAATTGCAATCGATTCTTGCGTTAACTTCTCCAAATTTTCTATTTGTTCATCGACGCTTTCAATATCTCGAAATACTTGGCGATGCATTTCTCCTTCGGCATTAACCAACATTGTTTCAGTTTGTATAAATAAAATTGTATGTAGTAAAATTCTTGGTAAAAAGAACAGATAAATGTCACTTTATTTTGACTAGAATAACATAAATTGTAAAAATTGTGCGTTTCCATGGTGCATTTATTTTTATTCATATTTTTAGTAAAAGTCATGCAACAACAACATCAATTTTCACATTCGAAAATCAATTCTGCCAGCTCATTCTATTCTTTGCGCTTATTATAAATCCCAATATCAAGCGAACTTTCTAGCTAATGTTCATAGTACAATAAGTGTTAATATTAAATAGAATATTATGATATTTTAATAATTTGACCTGTTACCGATTTCTTCACATCGAGATCAATTGAAGATAGGCAATTTATTAGATAAATTAAAACAATCGGATATATTTCTTGTTTATTTACAATAAAATATTGAAGTGGGAGCTCCTGTACTTCAAACTACTTCCACTTAATTTAAAACAAAAGTTCTAAGTTTCAAAACGAAAATCAAACAAAGAAAGCACCATAAATGCATGTTAATCGGGTTGCATAAATTTGGTGCCAGAGATAGTTGGACATTTGATTCAATATGTTTCCACCTTTCTAACAATCCTTCATCGATGGCTTAAAGGTGCAGGTTTCAAAACTGTTGAGAGTTGTTACGATAGAAGCAATGGATCTATCAATTTTATTGTGATGTTTACTCACTCAAAGGCGGAAGATCCAAAATATCTTGGGAAGCATCTCGACAGACGGCTTACTTGGCGTAAGCACATATTTACAAAGCGGAAACAACTCGACTTGAAATTCAGACAAATGTACTGGCTAATCGGCAAACATTTCAAAAAAATTTGAAGCCAATTTTTACTTATGGCATACAGCTCTGGGGATTTGCAGCTAAAACCGCGCGGCGTTCATATAAAAATTCTTGTCTTGCTTTGCTTAGGTAGAAACTAGCAAGAGCCAATCAGATTGAAGTATTTTCTTTAATCCTGTATGCAATATATGGAACGTACAAGTATAGATGCCACTATCGCTGTTGTCTGAACAACGCAAGACAAGAATTTTTATGTGAACGCTCAAACCGAGAAAGCGGTGTAAGCAAGACCGCAGCAAAAGCACGCGAGGTAAGCTACCTGCAAGGCAAAATAAGAATCTTTATCAAAATGCGGCTTAACTCTAACCTCGAAATCTTACAAAGATTTGTAAGTTTGTAATGTAAAATTTTCAAATAACGACATTTCTTTTTCTAATTCATTTTCTACTGATTCGATATTACTAAGCGATGATATATCGGTTAACAGCTCTTCACTTAGACAATTTTCATAATCTTGTTCCTTTTTTCCTATTTCCTGTAAATGTAATGGTTGAACTAAACATAATTCATTACATTCTTCAGTATTTTTATTCAAAAAAATACTGCCTTTGAGTGTTTGCCCAAGATATACCAGCGTAATCTATATTTAAAATCTATTGGCGTTGGATGGTCGTTGGTATCACCCATACCACGTATATATGAGAAAAAATTCTCCAAAACATCCTGGTTGATGCGGTAAGTTAAAATATATGTCATATTAAAGTTGGATTTCATATGCTCATACAAACCAAGTAACGAATTATTACTTAATATGATACCCCTTTTTTTATAGAGTATTGGGCCTTTGTGTTTCCCACAATCATTTTAGACATATACTCACTTGTCTCCTTAATTACTGCTACTTTTTGTTAAAAAAATTTAACTAAAGAAACTAAAAATTAATTAACCACAATAGAATAAATAAAATTTTATTTTGATTTAAACAAATTTTTGTTTGACCAATAATATTTTATTTAAATTAAACAAAATTTATTTGCTTAAAAAAATTATTCAAACAAATGGATGATTTAATTCATAGATAATACACTTAATCATTTTCACGTTTTAAAGATCGATAAAAAAATATTAAATTAATTCATATTTCTGTTATATTAACGCCTAACAAATCAGCTGATTACCGAAAGGTAAACGGTAGGTAGATATCTACCTGATCAATTTTTGAAAACGCCTAATCCTACTGCAATCACTGAATAACACCAATTGTCAAATTCAAATTTAAAAATTGTACATGCGCCATTCGGTTTCTGAATTTAGAAAGAGATATAAGATAGCCAATTGTAGTGTTCAACAAAAATAGCTACAAATTATTATGTCGTAACTACTTTGCTTCACTAGCTTCAATGCATTGTAATAGGGCACTTGGTATCTAGTATTATATGATCTAAGGCGTCGACCGACCGGGTAACCCTTACCACAAAATCGAATGTATCCGTCTCATTCAAACCTAGTGTGTAACGTTTCTAGCTAGTACCACAGATTAATATACAGATAGCCAACAGTAGGTAAAAAATTTGCAACACAATTTTTCGTTCTTTATTAAGCATTCAGGTGGAGCACAAATGCTCCCATCTTATTAATCATTAGTCATTATAGCGTCATTACAGAAACCTGCAAAAGAAAGGTAAGATCAACGATAACAAAGATAAACAATTTTTATTATACAATAAAAAATGACAATGATATGCAGTGACCGTGAAGTAACATAAGAAGACATACACTGTCTGATAAAGCTACGGGTAACTCGAGACGTCGCGTCGCAAGTCAGCAGCTTTTTAAAACAACATACGTATTTGCTTTAAGGGGTCTATAGACGTTCAACTTGGTTGTCAACCTAAGTTGTCAACTTAGGTTGACGTTTCACTACACACTTTTCAACTTGGTTGACAACTTAGTCATCAACATCACTTTTTATTATTATTATTATTACCACGTTTTACTTAACTTACAATCTTGTTTGTCCTTCTGTTTGTCAAATTTTGCAATTGATTTTTCGACCACTTCCCGAAGGTCAATTGAGCTGAAATTTTTCAGTTAGGCTGGGTTTCGATGACAATGCAATACTTTAACAATTTTGTGGCTTGAAAATCAACATGTAAGCCAGAATTAATTATGTTAAGTTTTATATATGAAAATTAATTATTATTCATGTTAAAAAAAAATGATGCAATTTTGTTTAAATGCTGAAATTATAATAATTATCAAAGATTAATAATTATTACTTACATGTTAAACTGAAAAAAAAAAAAATTTCGCTTTAAAAAATTAAGTACACATTAGTAGTATCAATGTAATTTATATTATATATATGAAGCAAGAAACGCGTCAGCAGACGGATGTAATCTAATCAGCTAATAATTACGCCACCAGACAAGAAGCAATGCATAGAAGGCATTTGTGGGGGCGGCGATATAATGCAATGTATGCATTTGCTCTTGAAATTATGAATTGTTTTGAGACGAGCGTCGTTTTAATCGGACGATTTTAGAAAAATACGTCGTTGAAAGCGGTTGGTCGCTTTAACAGGAGTCGTACTAAACGTACTTTACGTCGTTAAAAGTTCGGATTTTAATTATAATTATAATTAACTAAGTAAAATTTAAATAAAGAAATGAACAGTTCAACTTCAGTGCAAAATTTTTGTTTTAATTTAAGACATTAATAAAATCGATTGCAAAATTTGACAACAGAATTTAATGACTAAAAAGTGTTAAATAATATTTATAAAAAAAAACTTTTAAAAAACCACGTTTTACTATTGATTTTTCAGTGGACTAAAAATTAGAAAATAAATTTTTTTCAGTGCCTCGCAGATCAGGTTGATATACATACTCAAAATTTACTGTGATTTTCCATGACTAAAAACGTGGGGCGCATTTTCGCATTAACTATTCTTACGTTCTCCCGAATAGACAGAAATAAAATTTGTTGAAAAATTACGGAAATTACTGTTAAGCAAATCAATTAACAGCAATGAATTCTTCTAAGCAAAGTAAGAAAAGCTGATTTTAGGAATGCGACAATGTACGATAGACGAGACTTGAAAAACTATGAGAGAAAGACTGACGAAGAAAAATTTAATGCTGAAACTCCAAATGAATATAATGTTTTATCAACAACTAGGTCAAATATTTTAATTTTAGATTCAATGCTGATGTGCAGACTGATCAACAGTCCTTGCGAAAATGCGCCCCACGTTTTTAGTCATGGAAAATCACAGTAAATTTTGAGTATGTATATCAACCTGGTCTGCAAGGCACTGAAAAAAATTTATTTTCTAATTTTTAGTCCACTGAAAAATCAATAATAAAACGTGGTTTTTTAAAAGTTTTTTTTTATAAATATTATTACTATCTCGCGTTGCTTACGATTGTATAGTATACGTTACTTTAATTTAACATATAGGCAACATACCTACACACGTTTCAAGTTGGTTGCTAATATCAGGCTCCACACACAAGAAATCTAAAATCATCAACCTGGACTTCAACTAGCCTACACACGGTCAACTTGGTCGTCAACATAGCAAGTTGACAACTTATGTAGGTTGACAACCAAGTTGAACGTCTATAGACCCCATTACCTTTAAACAAAACTACATTAAAAAAATCAGATATATTATTAATTAAAATGGTTTAAGTTAAAAAATTAAACATAAACTAGGTATTTAAATTTAAAATATTATTTTCATCTATCCCTTATAATTCTAATAAATATAGTTACTCACAAAAGAACTGCGACACTCCTATTCCTATGTTAGCAATGTAAATTGAACATTTTGAAGCCGCTTTTTTTCATATAAAAATCGATTGTAGAGCAAAACTTTTCAGACATTATTTTTTGTAAATCTCATTGCCTTTAAGTTTGTTTATATACATTTTTTTATTTTCTTGCACCGTTTCTGACTGACAGCGACTTAAACAAAACTCTATAAACTACAAAACATATTTTTATCTATTATCTCGTGAACGATGAAAATGAAATACAAAAATTAATACGCATTTTTTCTTGCAAATTTTATTCTCTACATTTTATTCCTACATACATTTTTCTATTTTATTGAATCGTTTCCGAGATATAGATGACAATATTTTTTGCATTTTACATTATCTTGTTTAAGTTACTGTCGGTCAAAAACGGTGTGACAAAATAAAAAAATTCATATAAACAAAATTGAAGGCAATGAAATTTGCAACAATAAATGTTTAAAAAGTTTTGTTGGAAAAATCGATTTTTATATGAAAAAGAGCTGCTTCAAAATGTTCAATTTACATTGGTACCATAGGAGGATTCGAGTTCTTTTGTCAGTAACTGTATGTAAATTTTTCCTACAAAAAAGCTGAGCTAAACGTCGAAAATTTAATATACACGATTTTAATTATCCTGGTCCAAAAATCCTTAAAAGTTTACATATTTATCATAAACTAGGTAGTTAGTCCAATTAAATATTAATATTATTACAAATGTATACGTATGTAAATATTTGTGCAAATAAAAACAGTTTCAATTATTTATCAGGGTTTAAAATAGTTTGAAAAATTATACAATAATTAGTAGGTACATTACGTGATGTGTGTATGTACAGTCGTGGCTCCAGAAATTATTAATACACTCGTATAATATTAACAATGTAAATCTTACCTTTGCAAGGCTTATTTTTCTCTTATAAAAATCGATTTAAAGCAAAATATTTCATACTATTTTTGTTGCAAAATTTATTCCCTTCATTTTTGTTTCTATTCATCTTTCTATTTTGTTGCACCGTTTCTGAGTAACAGCAATGAGTATGTATATATAGAGGGACAGCCATTAACAAATATTTGTCACAGGTTTTTGTTAATGGCTCTGCTACGCCATCTAGTAGACGGTGTGATCTCTACGTTTTAATTTTTAATTTATGGCTGATCCTTTATATACAGGGAGGTATTTTTGCAAAAATAAGTTTCTACATGTTAATTTCCCATGTTCAGCTAACTCATTCAGCACCCCGTATATAGAGGACCAAAAATTAAGATGTAGAGATAACCCCCTCCACTAGATGGCGTAGCAGAGCCATCAAGAAATACTTGTGACAAGTATTCCCATAAGAGCTGTCCCTCTATATATACATACTCTTTGGTAACAGCGACTTTCACTGTAAATAATTTAATGCAATGCGGTGCAAAGTCGGTTTTATTAAAATTTTTAGAAAGTGTTTTTAAAGTCAGTGTTACTCAGAAACGGTGCAACAAAATAGAAAAATGTATAGAAACAAAAATGAAGGGAATAAAATTTGCAACAAAAATAGTTTGAAATATTTTGCTATAAAATCGATTTTTATAAGAGAAAAGAAGTCTTGGAAAGGTACGATATACATTGTTAACATAGGAGTGTATTAATAATTTCTGGAGCCACTATACCTAAAAATATAGTAGGTAATTATTATTCTTACTTATTTTGCAAAATACGTCATTTTGCGTTAGGCTTTCCACTAACACTTTTAATTGGTTTCTTCCCGTATTTCCACTTACATTCCTTATAAATTTTTGTTCTAACCATTAATTCTATATAATATTGAAAATGTTCAAAGCAGAATTCGCCATTAAAAAATTTTTTTTACATTTTTCGAAAGTTTTTTTACAATGTTATAACTTAAACCAGTTTTTTTGGGATTTTTGTTAAATAATTTATAAAATTGCATTAAACATAGTTTGGTAAAGCGTTCAATTTTACAGTGAGGAACCCTCAAATCAGTTGAAGCTGGTGAAACATTTCCATACAACTTATTTAAAATTAACAATTGTTCGGGGTTATTTAGGGAACCTTTGGCGTTTAATAAGCCTGTCTTACACTTTTCACATTTAAATTTTTCAATTGTTTTTTTTACACAAGTAGCCCGCATCCTCAAAACTAGAACTTTTCTGTTTCACTAAATCAGAGTTTCCGCTAATAGAAGGTACTACCTCTTCTTCCGATTCTACTGTTTCTAAAATTGTAAAAGAATCAGAAGATGAACCGACACTACCGATACTCAAACCGAAATTACTATTTTCGTCTTCTAATAGTTCGTTTACACTATCATTTTTCTTATTTTTATCAATCCATTTATTTAATTGTTCATCTAAAGATAAATTATCTACACGGGGTTCATTTATATACAAAGTTGAGTCAAAATCAAATTCACAATTTGAAGATGATGGGGGGTTTCACTAAGTCATTAATTGTACAACTTCTAAAACTAGTACGAAAAGCTCTAGCGGTGGGATTTAAATTGAAACCACCTCTTTGTCGAATCACTGAAAAAAGTTTTCTAAAGGGTCTTGAGTTAATCGAGATGTTAAAATGAATTCCGTTCCAGTTTTTAATTCTTCTTCATATAGCATCAATATTGAATTGATGCTCCAAACAAAACCATCAAAGCAAGGTGGTCGTTTAACTTGGCCATTGCCATCCTTTCCAACTTTGAAAATTTTCTTCATAATAGTTTGTAAAGAAATTAGTGTTTGTTTCACAGATTCAGTTTTCCTCGAAATAGTACAGCGAAACGGATTTTTATAAAATTGAAACTTACTGTTCAAACAATCAAACCCTTTATCCAACAGATCAATAAATTCTGCTGTATTTATTGCTGTTTCACTGTTGATGGCTTGAGTTTCTACCGCCGTTTTTATTGCTGCTGCCATACTATGACTAAACACTTGCAAGGCTATTGAACATGACAATTTTTGGAAAGGACTGGGATTAATATGCCCATCTGTAATTTTGGTTAGAGATCGCGCATACTTATTTGTTTTATCTGCATTATAAGTATCGATGATGTCCGAAAACCTTATTCTCCTATCATCATAAATAAAATCATGCGTTAACAAATTATTTTTCAAACTTTGGTAAATATGTGGTATATTGTAAATAATTTGTATTTTCATGTTATCTACAAAAAAATAAGGAGTTTCAGAGTTTGCTGCTAATAATTTAAAAGCAGCTACGTTGGTTGTTCCTTAGTCCCATTGCTTTTACAATAATACCACATTTTTGTAGCAATGAAATTACTTCTAGAATTAATTTCTTTAAATTTATATGATTAACTCCAGAATTGCTTAAAAAGTAAGCAACGGGAAGTTTCCATTTGTAATGTAATCCTCGAATCATGAAGACAAGAGCTTTTTTACCGATTTAGCAGTTCTTCCTAAAAACCCCAAATCTTCGAAGCCTTCAATTAAATCTACCGCTTTTGAATATTCAAGACACTCTTTTATAGACATTTCATCTAGTAGAAGAACGCATTTTTTTTCTTGGTCATCCATTGCTGCGGCTTTCAATGAAATTTGCTTCATAAGTCTTTCATTGAATCCTGGCATAAATTTGGATTTTCCTATCCATGATTTTACTGTCGATGGAGCAGGTAATGTAATTCCAAAACTTAGTAAGAATTTATTGGTCGATGGTGATTTATAATATAAAGAAATTCCTAAGTCTTTTTCTTCTTTTTTCCATTCATTTATCTTTTTGTGAAGAATTTGCATCTCCACAAATGTCTCAACATGGGGTGATTTATAATTTATAGAGTCGAGCACTTCTTTTTTAGTAGGCGTTTTCTTAAGCATTGAACGAAATTTAAATATTTTAGATCGCTTACTTTTTAACAATACCCTTTGTTTTTTAATCAAAGCTTCTTGTTTTTGTAATTTTCTTCTTTTCGGAGTATTTTCTAATTGTTCCTGATCACTAGCAGCTGATGATCTTTTCATAGAATGTGCCGTAGGTGATGGTAAATCAATTAAGCTAGCTAAAAAATTGGAAGTTGACGGGGATCTGGTGTTTTTTAACTCAGTCTTGTTTCGTGTAGATCGAGGTGAATTACAGTTCGTTTCGGAAATATTTCACTTTGTGGTGGGTATTGCCGTATCTGAATTGTATCATCAACATGAAGAGAATCTTGGGATAATATAATTTCATTATAAGATATTGGTACAGCTGTAGATTTTTTTTAGACGATTTTTTTTATCACTAACAAATTGAGAACTTGAAAAATGATTTGCACATATAAACTTTTTTCTTGAACTTGTTGGCGACAAATTTGCAATAGAAACGTTACCGCAGTTCAAAATCCATTCTTCGCATCTATTTTTATCTGATACAGGAAATCTAAAAAAACTTAACTTCTCTTTTGAATTTCTTTGACTTTTTCCACAATTTAAATATTTGTATGTATTTTCACTCATTTTGTACAGGTACGTATTTGACTGACCAAGAGACACTAATTAATGATATCACAGATAAAACTATTCGTATTATAATTATTATTTGCACTTGTAAGCGTTTTTTCTCACATAACATCAAAAACACATCAACCTTCTTATTGGGAAGTTTCTCATGACTAATTTCAACCTTTAAATGACCGCGTAAAGTTTTGATTTGTTTATTCAATTCAAAATTCAAAATTAGTTTCAGGGTCTCAAGTTACATCATTCATAGTATGTTGACAAACGAGGGTGGTCGAATGTTGCATAGTTTTATTTTTAGAAAGTATCTTTTTTTAATAAAAAAATAATAAAATGCGTATATAATTTTTCTTTAGAAACATAATTTTTCCTTTAAGTATGATCTTGCAAGAGAATCACAGGTAAAATAACTAATATCTATGTCATAAATATTTCCGTTAAATGCCAACCCATTTTCCATAAGTTGTTTGTAATCTAAAATGAATCTATTTAGATATCTAAAGAGTCTGGTTTGCTCTTTCCACAAAAAATTGCGATTATTATAGAAGATTTATCTAGAAATTCATTACACTTTTTTGTACAAATGGTACAAATTGTAAAGGTGCTCACAATCAGTTAAAAGAAGTCCGCGATTTCTTAATACACCGGCACTTTAAAACTATGCACTTTGTTTTTCCGTGCAATGCACATGTGACACGACCGCTGACTGTTAAAAAACTAAACTTTTATTGTTCTATTTCACCTTTTACACAAGCCAATTCAAAATTAAACAAATACCTATCAAAAATGCTGCTAAGATAAAAAGTTCTGACGGAGTTACTACACGAGCAATAGTTAAATTATGTCCACTCCAATGTTGCACGCTGTAATGCAACAAATTTTTTCATGGCAAGAAATAATAATACGAAATGCTCTAAACACAGTTCTCACGGTTATAAATCTTTACTCTAAAATATAAAATAAAAAATATCATTCATTTCATCACGTTCCGTTTCAAATTGGCACTTGCCGAGAAGACCGGTGGTGCAAATTAATATATTTGTTGGCAATAATTAGACTTAAGATTACAAATAGGTTAAAGTAATTTTACTCTAATCTCCAATTGAGCATTTGCCAGCGCCGTAGTTAGACATTAATCATGGGGGGGGGGGGGGTTTAAGAATAAAAACAGGTTGGCATATCGTCGGCATACAAGCAAAAGTGACCAACTGCATAAATGGTGAAAATAAAATACTTGACTAATTGAGTTGAATAACGATATAATAATAAAAGAATAATTAAAATTTGAATATAATAAACTATATTAATTATTGTATTATGACTAAAATTATTGAAAATTAGCATTAATTGTCTGATTTTATAAGCGATATTTAACCTAAAAGCTGTTCTCCTGTAAAACTTGAGTTTTGTAGTTATAGCCAATTTTGCTTGTATGCCGAAGATATGCCCGTATGTTAAATTAATTCTTGTAATCAGGAAATACTAAGCATAAATTACAAATAAATAATAACATTAAAAAAAATTTAATTATAAAACCAATTTTCTATTTTTAAGACAAAACTTTTCGATGACTTCTTCGGGGTGAACTTGAATATCCCTATGCACAGACATTAGAGCAAGTCACTAATGTTTTTAATTTTTGAATTGTTTTGAAAAAAAACATTGAATTTCTCACCCATGATTTTAGTCGTCGAAGGGTCGAAAAAGTTCTCTCCGGAGTAGCTGTAGAACAGCGCAGAGTCGCTAAAATTTGCAATAAACTTTTAATAATTGGAAAAAAGCTTTCATCTGTTGCTATAAAGATATCAATCGCAGTTTTTGGCAAATCTTTGCAATCCTGCCATTTGGTTTTCCAGAAATCTAGCTCTGCGGAAAAGGAATTAAAATTTTTTTCGTATAATATACATGAATCTTTGAATGCTTCCGTCGTGATGTCGAAACATCTTTCTGGAAAAAGGAACTGCAAATTCGAAATAGCTTTGTGATGTTCAGAGAAGCGATCTTGCAGTTCTACCAGAAAGTGATCGACAAAAGGTATGAAAATGTTCCTTAAATAATATTGTTCGGGATTTTCTGCCAGAACATTACTTCGATGAATTTGACGCTTTACAACTCTAGGCATTGTCATTTCGCTACCCATTTTTGTCACGAGTTCTTCTGCATTTTTGTAGATGACACTGAAGATTTCATCGCAGTTCTCACGCCAAAATTGGATCGACTTTCTAATAAGCTCTACATGGCCCAGGCACGTCACTAAATCTACATTCACTTTCTGTAGAGTTTTGGTTAAATTTACCGAATAGCTAAACATTTTGTTTAAAGTTAAAAGGGAAATAACAAAATCGGACTTTGTTATTGTAGCCGCTAGTTGCAACGCTTGAATCGCGGTATCTCCAGTACTAGTCTCTTGCAGAGCTTCAAGAGCTTCAATAACAAATTCATAGAGTTCTACAAAACGGGCCACAGATTCATGTTTTTCGGTCCATCGTGTTTCGCAAAGACCAAGTAACGTCTTGGAAGACTTGCTATCACCACCCCTTATAAAATTATTTAACACATGTGTTCGTTGTGATGAAAGTCTAAAAAAGTTTATCACAGATTTCACTGTTCCTATACAGTTTCTAATCACTGATATTTCGCACGAATGGGCAATCACTAAATTCAAGGTATGGGCACCACTACAGTGTACAAATTTAGCCTTAGGATATTTTTCACTTATTAAACTTCGCACACCTTTATGTTTGCCACTCATCACTGCGGCACCGTCATATCCCTGACCGATAAAAAGATTTAAATCTAAGCCGAAGTTTTTTAAAATTGACAATATGGTATTTGTTAATCCTAATGCTGTAACATCCGTTACTACTAAAAAAGTCATAAAGTCTTCTCTTAATGCACCTTTTTCGGTATCTATGTACCTAACACAGAATGAAAGTTGTTGATTTCTCGAAATATATCCTGGGTCTCGTCGACTAAAATTGAAAAATATCCGGCCTTTTTTATTCTCGTTATTGAAGATTGTTGAATAATATCACCGCATAACTCAATGATCTCATTTTGAATTGTTGGACTCGTATACATTGTTTTGGAATTTGATTTCTGGGAAGCAATATGATCTTTGAGAACAGAGTCGCCGCCGTTTGCTCGAAATCTTAGCAGATCTCTAAAGTTTCCGTCGTTAAAATTTGGTTCCTCAAAACCAATTGGGCCTGCGTCATTAGTGCCCCTCAATGGCAGCTCCTGACGCCCACACAACAAAATTGTTTCGATAATGGGTTTTAGTTTCCTTCGGTTTTCATTTGCTTGTTTTATTCTCTCTGAATTCATTAAGCTGGCAACGTCAGGTACTTTTCCACCCATAACCGATACAAAATTTTCTGCTTTCAAAGATGCGTTCTTGTGGTAGTCTTTGGTTTGATGCGCTTCAAAAGTTTCTTTGGCTTTCTTCCAGTTAACAAACGGTTTTGTAACTAAATTTCCCAGTTCTTGCCTGCCCTTTCCTCCAATTAGTTGGCTAAATAAAACACAAAACTTGCATAACGCACCCAGTCCTTTTTCGGAATAAGCTAGCCAAGGATAGATTTTCAACCACTTCGTTTGGAATGAGAGATGCCTCTTGGCAGAAACGGGAAATATGTAATTATCAGAAAGTGCCCAGCATTTAGTTACAGCTTCAAATTTGCACAAATCATTAATTGGAACTTTCTTCACAAAATTTCCGATGTCCAGTGGATTTGACCCACTTTGCCCCGATGGAATTTCACCTAATTCAAATGAATTTATTTCAGTAGAAGGTAAACTACATGAAGTTGAAGCAAGAAAGAGGTCGATTGTTGCATCCGTAGTTGATGACGCTTTGGATTCGACACTGGCACCATCATTTGTTTTCTTACGATTTTCAATAAAGCCAAAAATAGATGACTGATGTAGCCTTTTCATTTTATGTTTTAGTTAATAAAAATAATATACATATTTTTTATTTTACAAAATAATTTATCTTTTTATTCACTTAAATCACTAATTGGAACACACAAAAGAACACACAAGAACTACGCACAAATTACAAAATATAAATATTTGCATTGAACTTCTTAAAATATAAATGATCAATTTCTTTTTTAAACCCACCCCTACACAATGGATTGGGTTAGATTTTGTAGGATTTGCTGCCCTAAAAATTTGTAGTAACATTTTAAAAGCCGCTTTAATAAATAGGGATGACATTTTTATTGAGTGTTTATTACCAGAAACACTTTTATTTGCAACCATACCTTAAAATTTCCAAAATTTTTATGCCAACTGCACTACAAATGTATTAAAAACATGAGTTTAACCATTTAAACCTAATATTTTTTATTACTTCATTTTATTGCTTTGTACTTGCATTTTTCCAGTTTACAGTTTAGAGATGAACTTATCCGTCGAATTATTAATTAGATAGATATTGTTTATTTATTTTGTTTTCACGCGCACATTGGAAACTTTTCTTAAATGTAATAATTATTTAGAATTACTTAACCCATGGGGGGGGGGGTTTGAACTCCCAAAACCCCTCCCTTATATACGGCCCTGGCATTTGCCGCTTTTACTCTATATTTTTGGTTTTATGAGATTTGGTCGGGTATCTAGGACAAAGCTACTAAGTTAGTATAGTCTGGTACCCACGTTGAAGATCTCGGTCCCTTTTTTACAACGGCTTCAGGCAATTTAACATGTCCTCCAGTTGGTCAAAATTTGCACATCTTTTACGTCTGCAGGAGGAGCTTCAGTTTTCAGCAAGTGAAATTCTTAATAAACGTGTACTTATTCTTAGTAAGTGGTCGCCTTCAAATCAAAACAAGCAGTTTCGAAGAAATATACGAACAATACGAGAATACAAACAAATTAAATTGAAATTAAATAAATATTGAAAGGTATATGTAAACAGTTTCTTTCTTAATTTACGATATTTTAATTTTGATTTTGAGAACACATTTAAACGGTGGTCAATTTTTTATCTATCTATATTATATAATATAAAGTGACAAACGGTTATACCGTAACAATAAAGTGAATCAATTGTCAATTTTCAGTTGAATTTTGATCCTTGGGCATCGTACAAAATAAGTACAGCAGTATGTATGCAGCAGTGAAATTCGTTGGAAAAGAAATTGCCGTCGTTCCCATGACATGGCTGATTGGATTGACAAAATGTTATTGGCCAAAAATTAAATCAAACGAAGCGTTGATGAGGCTCGTAAAAAATTTAACTCCACCAAAAAAATGGCCAATATATAATTTGGAAAAAATTTTATTTACACATGGTAAGTAAATAATTAAGTTTCTAATTGTCAAAATAGATTTGTACTTTTACGCTTTTACCTGCGGAAGATCGATGCAATCAAATTATAAATGAATCCGCAAGTTCATCGGGAAATTCATCGGGAGGAGATTCTAACCCATTGGTTTTTAAAAGAGTTAGTGTTGAACAAGACACATCAAGTTCTACAAACAGGTTTAGTATTAATATTAAAAAAATTGAAGATGTTCTACGCTTTTCTAATTTTAGTTCTTTTGACGATTTGTCAATGCTTAGTGACGATTCAACTAAAGGCAAGAACAGAAAAAGAAAACATAGGTAAGATGTTTTACTGCTGTAAATAATTATTTATTAAACATTTTTTTACAGACATAAAAGCAATGTTTCAAAAAAAATCAAAATTAAGCAACGCTGCTAACGTTTTAATATTAATTAATATTAATATTAATTAATACGCCACAGCGTAACTCGTGTAAGGAAAGTGTAATCCCCTTTCAGAATACACCGACAGAAGTATTGATGAATAATCCAAGTAACATCAGTGACACAAATAACGGGGAAATATTGTTGCAAAATATATTTTCTTCACTGGAACATATCAAAAGCATTGTTGGCCAAAATAAAATAAAAAAATTGAAGTATTATATAATAATATGTTGACAAGGAATTCCGTTATTGATAAGTCATTAATAAGTGCAAATACACCTAACATGCCATTGACAAAAGAGGATGGACTAATTGTCGTGGAAAAAGTTCTGGAAAACAGTGAAAATTTTAATTATATAATTATATTATTTATCATGGGACTAAGGTTCTTTTCATCCCGTGTGCGATTTTTGCACTCGGCTAACACCTCGTGCAAAAACCTTCGCACGCGGGATGAAAAGCAGCACCTTAGTCCCATGATGAATAATATATACTATTATGATTGAATATTAAAAATTTTTGGTAAATTTATGATCTACAATACCTATTAATTTTTTTATTTTGTCGCACCGTTTCCGAGATATGGATGACAATATTTTTGTATTTTACAGAGTCTTCTTCAAGTCACTGTAAGTCAAAAACGGTGCGACGAAATGGAAAGATCTATAAACTAAAATGAAGAGATTGAAATTTTCAACAAGAAACCTTTAAAGTTTTTCTATAAAAACGAGTTTTTTTGCTAGTATAGAAAATATAGCATATTTTATGCCATAAAATACTTTCCCAATTCCCGCTTTTACCATCAGCAATAGCTTTTTGAATTTCTGAGTCTGTATTTTTACAGATTGCAAATGTCGGCAGAATACGCAGAAGCTCGTATGAAAACACCACCACCTTCATGTGAAGCAATTAGCAAACATCCTTTTGATAAAAAACGAATGTGTGCTTTGTCAAAAACGTACCACTGGAAAAAAAATGATCACAAGTTCAAAAAAACAGAAAGGAAATTAAAAAAAATAGCTGCTTCTTCTCCAGAAATACTCAGTAGAATAGGAGACGATGATTTAATAGCTTTGGAAATAAAATATCACTCAAATTGTTTAATATTGCAATTAAAGAAGTTAGAAAAACCCAAGGAACAACCACAATTTGCAGTAGAAAAACATCGAGGTGAAACTTATATCGAAGACAAACCTCTAGAAATGATTTTAAAATTTGTTGAAAGTGGGAGTAAAAAAGGAAAAGTGTTTGCTACTACATCTATTTACGATCGATATCTGAAATCTGGAGGAACAAAATCGAAACGAACTGTAATAAGAATCATCTTTACTCCCAAATAGAAGTTTTAGAATCAAAGAAAGCAAATGTTCCCTCGGTAGTTGTAACGAATCGTATATAATTTCAAAATTTTTTAATTTTGTTAGGGTCATAATATAAGCAATGTGTTTATTCAAAATCGGTACGTGTCAACCTAAAATATCATAAATGTCAAAGGGGGCAACTTTATTTTTTTGTTTTTGAAATGCAACACGAAGTTTAAGGTTCTTACGCTAAAAGAAAGCCCCCCCCCCATGTTTAAAATACAACCCCCGTGAACCGATGTTCAAAAAATAAAAGTGGACATTCACGTTAATATTCTCGAGACGAGAAGTTTGACTTTAGTTTAGAGTTTTAAAAAAAGAGTTAATTTTAGTACCCTTTATAGTTAGTTTTGTTCATTGTTATAGTTATTAATTTAATGCAAGAAATCAATTTGTTTGAATTTAAGTTAATTCGCTATTAATTCAAATAATTTAGTAAAATTAGCGAATTCCACTTCGTTAAAACAATACTTGTATTGTTTACAATATTAACAGTTAAAAAGTGCAAATATAGATGAATAACAAAAAGTAAACATTTCGATAAGGCCATTTTAAATTTTACTTGGAATAAATTTTGACTTATGTATATTGTTTCGAATTAAGAAAATATATTAAAATTATTAGTGATTAAGAAAAGTTATTAAAACCATTAGTGATTACGGAAAGTTATTAAAACCATTAGTGATTACGGAAAGTTATTAAAACCATTAGTGATAAAGAAACCAACTGCACCTTCGTATCAGCACGCAACAACTTTAAAGTGCGAAACACAAAGATGTGATTACGGAAAGTTATTAAAACCATTAGTGATAAAGAAACCACCTTCGTACCGGCACGCAACAACTTTAAAGTGTGATACACAAAAATGGTTAGTGATTAATTTAAAAAAAATGTTAATATTTTTGTATTAGATTATAGATTTAATAATTAATTGTATATTTTAGATTTAATTTTAATTTTATAAATAAGTACTTATTTAATTAAAAAATGTTTTGATTTAGATACATGTTAGGATTTTTATTATTATTTATAAATGTTTATAAATAATTAATTCATTATAAAACTTGAATTCATTTTCTGATTTTTATTTATTGTTAAATTAAGTAAACCATAAAACAATTATTCTTCAAGGAATTTCCGCCCGTGAGATCATGCACCATTGAGCTAGTACAGGTAGGTTGTCCAATCCTTTGAGAACACCCTTACATAGTGACACCATTAATTAAAAAATCTAAAGCTGTCCATAATTATATAGAAGCCACTTCTTCATCCAGTTATTCTCCAATATTTGCAGATGTTTCCGAAATGTCTGAAGTACATAAAATATGTGCAGATATTAGGGCAGAAATGAACAAAATACCAAATCTCATGGATTTTACAAATTTGAACACTGGTAATTATAAAAAGAACATACCAGAAGCTTTATTATGGATTATCAGTTTGTTAATATTTGATGAAGAAAATTTAGAAAATGTTAATGTGATCAACATAATGTCAGAATATCATTTACAGCCGTTACAGCAAGGGAAAAAATTCACTCAAAAGCACGTTATTGGAATATTATTACATCTAGAAACGAGATCAAAGAAATTAGTAGAAAAGTTACATGCCCAAAAAGAAATTTCAAGATTTATAAATAATGATAATTGTTATATTCCACAGCAGCTTCTATCAGGTAGATTTGTACAGTTTGCAGCAGATAACATCGATATTTTAGAAGAAACTCTTGATAAATCCCCCACATTTTACGGAACCCAAATTGTAGCATTCCAGAAAGGACCTTCAAATAAAGAAACTTCAAATGTATTTAAACTTTTGCCATATTGTGTCAAATTACACTTTTCAAGAAATTTTTTGTTTTGCATAAAATGTCTTATAATCCCAATAAAATAGTGCCACATGTATCAAAAAGGAAGCAGTTTTGGAAGACAAGAAACAAAATAACTACTGATTTAAGTAGCAAAGAAATTGTGGTACCTCAATGGTCTGGTTTCAGTAAATTGATTCATCACGATAACGAATGTACCACTACGTATGGATACTTACCCCTTTTACCCTATGTTGCCTCTGAGTATGATACCGTGTGGACAACTACGGAAAAATGCAATAGAATCGCGAAAAAGTTAAATATGGAATATACTGTAATGACGTTTGACCAAGCTATTTATTACAAAGCAAAACAAATACAATGGCTTAAATCTGAAGAATGTTGAACATTTGTAATTCGTTTAGGTGGTTTTCACATACTTCTTAATTTTTTAAAGGTCATAGGACAACATATGGATAATTCGGGATTAAGCGATGTATGGTTGGAATCAGGATTATACGGTGAATCCACAGTTGTTGGAATATTGAACGGAAAAAAGTGGAATAAAGGTGTTAGAGCACCCAAAATAACTTATGAGTCTTATGAGAATTATTGTTCCTATATTTGAAAAATGGATCACAGAATGCAACAGTGACATGATTCATACATTAAATCATTTCAGATTGATGGCAAAAGATATATGTGAGTCAATTAGGAAAAAAAAACCAATTAATAACTTCTTTGAAATTCTAAAAGAAACCGAAGAATTAAAGGAAATTTTTAATGCATTTCTTGAAAATCAGTCTCCAAATTTTAAGTTGTGGTGTAGTTATATGGAATTGGTAGAAATTCTGTTACAATTTTTGTATGGTGAAAGAGTAGGGAACTGGTCATTACATTTACAAAGCTTTCGAAAGATGCTTCCATCGTTTTTTGCATATGATCATACGAATTATTCTAAATGGGGATGCATATATCTATGCGATATGCTAGATCTTCCTAAGACTTCCAAAGATGCAGGCGGTATAGTTGGTTTGACAAAAAATAGCACCAGATTAGATGAGTGGTATTTGAGTTATAACGAAATCGGTACAATGACGAGTATATTTTTGGACTCTCTTAAATTGACAGACGATAGTTCTAGTCAAAATATTGAAATTGGCAAGCAACGAATTGTTATTGATGAAAAAATTGTATTAAACTTATTGGACCAATTTAATAAGTATGAAGTGTTTAATTATGCAGGTGAAAATTTAACATGTATTTCTACAAAGGAAGTATTCTCAACGGAAATAGAAAAATTGAAAAATACAGCAAAACAGAGAGGAGAAACTGCATTAACAAATTCGCTACTATGGATACAGCTGATTTTTACAAGCCATTAAAGAAATTAAATAAATTTGCAATAGTCAAACAGAAATCGGAAACATATTCTTCAAAATCACAAACTTTGCTAGGTCAACAGTTTCTTCAGCGTATTTTAGCAGCGAAGGAAATGCGAAGAAACGTTGACTATAATGAAGTTTTTCAGTATGAATTAACAAATTTTCCTATGTCTCTAACTGTGAATGGATGTTTAGGAACTCCCACAAATAAAAGTGTATTGGGAAGCATTATTGAAAATTACGGACAGTGTTACCAAATTTCAACGATGATGCTAAAGTCTGCCATATATTTGATGGAATGGCAGTGGTACAAGGTTTAGGAAAACCACCTAAATGCAAATCTTTGGGTGAATATGCTATCACGTTTTCCAATATTGTATTTCAAAATAAATACAATGCCCAGAGAACTGATGTTGTATTTGATCACTACAAAGAAGATTCAATTAAAAATGCTACCGTCAGAAAAGGGGGTCCCAAACATCCATTAACAGGGTGATCGAGAGAACTGATGTTCCACTTCCACAACAATGGAATTTATTTATTCATTCAGTTTTTAATAAAAAACAACTTACAAATTTTTTATCTGAGCAACTGATTAAACACTCCACAGAAAATTTAAATGTACAGTTTGTAACTAGTGGATGTTTCACAAATATTTTAGAATATAGAAGCAATTTTGAAGTAATTGCTAATGATTTATTGAGCTCTAATCAAGAAGAAGCCGACACTAGGATCTTGCTGCATATACTGTCTGCAAAAAGATCTGGTTATTCCAGATGTATAATTCAGTGTAACGATACCGATGTGCTTATTCTTCTGGTATACTTCAAAAAATACCTCACCAAAGAAATTTGGATGATCACTGGCAAAGGGGATGCAATCCGTTACATAGCAGTTCACCATATTAATCTGAATGAAAATCTATATTTATTTTAATTTGCCTGCATTCCATGCTTTGACTGGTTGTGATACCACTAGTCAGTTTTTAGGAATTGGGAAGAAATCAGCTTGGAAAACGTTCTTAGATTATTCTGATTATTTAGACGGTGTCGGAATGGATGAATTTTCAGAAAACTTATTCACAAATATTCAGAAATTTGTTATTAAACTGTATTCCAAACATTCTGACATTTCGTCAATTAATATTCCAAGAGGACTGCTGGCATCTTCTGCATCAATTGCAAAATTACCGTCTACAGAAGATTCTAAAAGGTTTCATAGCTTGAGAGCGCTTTATCAAGCTAAAATATGGCTTAATTCTTTACAACCTCGTCTTCAATTACCGAGTATTACGGATTATGGATGGAAAATTGATAAGGCGCATAGTATTGTACCCATTTTAACAACTCTACCACCTTTTCCGGTGAAATTCAAAGTTCTAGCTTCATGTGGATGTAAGAAAGGTAGAATTTTCTTTAAACTTGTACAATCAAAATAAACAGTTATTCTTATTTTCCCCTAGATTGCGGAAGCAAGGTCTGCACTTGCAGAAAAAATAATATGGGTTGCATTGGATCCTGTAATTGTATAGCACAGAAAGTTTGTAAAAACAAACTTACTGTAAAAACCGATACACCAATACCACATGATGAAGAAAGTGATTCTGACGAGTAGTTTTATCAATTTTCATTCATATTTTAATTATATAAATAAAAACATATCGCATAAATTTGACTGTCTTAAAAAAAATTTGAAATAAAAATGTGAATGTTTTCAAACATAAAAATAACATGCATTTCGTACAAAACTTATTTCAAATTATATATCAAAATAATTCACATCTTATTAGCCTTCTGTTAATGCTGTTATCTCCTTTTTTTTAAATAGCGCCCTTTTACGCGTTCTAAATTTTGACTACCTCCGGATTATGAATATATGCCATCTAAACCTTCATTTTTGAAAGTTTCAGCCTTTAACCTGCGTGAAAACAGCAACTAAATCAGCGACAAATTTTACCGATTACACCCGAACGTACCATAGAAATTTAAATTTTAAGATAGTTGCGCATGCGCAGAAATTTAAGTTTTAACAATTTATTGTTATAAATCTTCATAAAATAATTAATATCATTGTCACAATATATTACGAACTAAAGATAGAAATATACGCAGTTTCTTAACCAAAACATACGCAAAGAAACCCCGCTTACTACTCGTGTAAGTCCATGCATAATATACACTATTAAATTTAAAAAAAAATTATTTCTTTAAAACCACACATACTCTTGTTATGAAACTTATACCATAAGTTCACCTTTTTATGGGCTACAACCTCATATAAGTGGGGTGAATGTAAACAGGGGCTCTGGGGGTAGCAACTGCCCCCGAATCGTAATTAATGCAAATTTTGATATTAAAAACTTAATTTCTATACAACTATAAAACTTATACCGAATAACTAATTATACTACGTAATATAAAAAGAATTATCAATATATAAAAAAAAAACAGATGTATTGCTATGATATGGTGGCGAATTAAATCGCCCGACACCACGGTAAGCTCTTGTAAAAATAACTTGCAGAGGAAAAATTAAAATCAGTAGGTACGAGTATAAACGAAAATTTATTATTAAATTATCAAATAAGGGCAGATATAAAATTTTTAACACTCTGGGCGCGTATCACAAAGCATTTACCTGATTCAAAAACAACATATGCGATGTATCGACAATTTCCGATATTGAGGAATCATGTGTCATGTGTGCATATCTTTTCTTAATACGAACAAACGTGATATAAAATTTTCAAAAATTCAAAAATTAGTCGCATTAAGAAACGATATAGTGTATTATGTTTGAACATCAATCAAATTAAATTAGAAATTACAATAAAAACAGTAATCGCTCACTTTCAATGTCTATTGACTCTTCATTATCAATTGGTGAACAGGAACAATAACCAAATCTGACCACATGTGTCCAATTTCCAATGGTATTAAATTTTCAAGCATTGCATAACCAAATAATAATCGTAATAAACTTTCTTCACATACATCCATCCAAAATGTTCATAAAACCAATATTAATTGTATCAAAATTTCCAATTTTATCCCAAAATCGTACAACCAAATACTAATCGTAAATTATATGTAAATAATTATCTTCACATACATACATCCATTGAAAAATAACCATATCACAAAATATTAATTGTATCCAAATTCAATTAATCAAAAATATTCAAATTAATATTTCTCTACCATATTCAACTACCTACATCCATGGTTTTCTGAAATCTCCTAATTCTCTCTTTTTCTTCTCATCTCCTCATACCAACTTTTCAAATTTTAAAGTTTTCACAATTTTAAATTTTAATTTAGTGTTGTACAATAATTATTACCTTTACAATTATTCTCAATTTTGTGTTTCTTGTTGTGTTTCAAGTTAACAATTTTTCCTTTTTCATCCACACCATGTTGAAAGTAGAATCAGATAAACGTGAGATTGATCAAAACAAATTTCAAATTAATAAAACGGCGCGAAATTTCTATCTCTCCCTACATGATAATACAAACCAGCACCAAACAAAATTTTGTGTGGCATCAAAACTGTTTACAAATAGAAATATTTACAAATTTACTCTTGCCCCATTTCGTATCATAGCAGTATATAACATTTTTGAATGTTAATCGGCTTTACTGTACTAATACATATTAGGGTTTATTTTCGAGGTACCTTTTTTATGTTTAGTATGAGTATACCACATTTTTTGATTAGGTAACCTATGTAGGAAGCGGCAAACTTTGAAACCCATCTGGAATATAATGTACAGTGTTGATCTTTTCCGGATTTTATTTCATCTTCTACTTCTGCTTTAGAAGTCCAAACCCATCTGGACTATATTGTACAGTTTCGATCTTTTCCGGATTTTATTGGTCATAACAACCATAAATATTATTGCAATTTAAAATTGTACCCCCCTACCGATACAACCTAAGCAAAAAAACTATTTAATTTACTTTTTGCACTTTGTAGTAGAAAGTAGAGTTTTTAAAAAGCAAAAAATTGTGCAGTGTTTTGAAGATTCAGTGGAAGTTTAAGCTGTTAAAATAAATGGTATGTTTATATTATATTATATGTAGGAACATAAAATTATAAAAGGAACATGTAATATGGTATTTCAATTTTAATTTTAAATGATGGTTGGGTTGCCTAGAGAGAGTCATTATATTTCGATATGTCCGGTATATATTGTTTGGATTAAGTTTGTGGTGACACCTAGAAGGGGGATACGGCAGGTCGCGGTTACAAATTTACAAATCGACACATTAACAGCAGTGAAGTGAGACCGAGCAGTTTAGTTGGTTTTAAAAGTGATATTACGTCTCTTGTTGTTTATTCTAGATAGGTAACGTAAATTTTAATTAGATTTAAATTTAAATGGTTTATAATATTGCGGTTTTGGTTAAATCTTATTCAACTATTTTTGTATGAATTTTTGGTTACGTATAAATGAAAAATGTGCTTAAAATCAGGACACACGTGTCTAAAATTTTATTGTCTAGTTAATGGTTACCATGTTAAATACTTTTGTTTATATAAGTTTAAATTTGGGGATTGGTTAAATAATCACATAAACACGTGGTCATAATTTTGCTTATTTTGAAGTTTAGTGTACGTGCAAGTTAGATTTTTTCTTTTGCTAGCAACACGTGGTCTCGTATTTGTACGTTTTTGCTGTTATATACAGGGTGGTTTACTTTGCATACAAAGTTTTCTTACAGTTAATTTATTACACGCGTTTTTGTTATATACAGGATAGGTTACTTTATAGACGACGATATTTTATTTTATGTACTTGGGTAAATTGGATTTTTCTCGTTATTTTCAACGATCACAAGTTGAGGTAATTTTAAAAGCCCATGCCATCTACAATGCATATAAATGAACGTATATTATTTAAATTGATCGTAATCATAGTTTCTATTTGAAATATTGTATTCAGACTAGAAGAACTACATCTTTACCGTGCACACTTGAATTGAAAATCGCCTAATCTAGAAGAAACTGCCCAGCCGTGAGGACAAGAGCCAAAAAGCTTTTATTCCGAACTCATCGTAGCCCTCCTTGAATTTCAAATCAAAATTATGATCTACGTATTGATTTAATTAAGTCACATTTGAAGGTATTTGTTGGTTTCTTTTATAAAGGTTGGGTTGGTAATATTTACATCAGCAACATAAAAATTAACATAATAATAAACAAGATATAAATAATCTTGAGACAACTGAAATCAAAGAACTTCCATAACAATTATTGTGTCGCCAAAATGGCATAAATTACTAAAATTTCACAGTTCCTAACGATTATAGTATAATTATAAGACCGAATAGTTAAATACAGGGGAATTAGGGATCATTTAGTTACAAAACCATTGCTTCAGACTTTAAACTTTTCCCTGATATTAAGGTGAAATAAAAAGATTTGATTTTGGAGCGGTCATCTTTTTGTGTTTCAGCTAAGTTCACAATTTTGTTTTGTACATCGGAAGAAAGAACTGGTTACTAGGTGGCGTGCTGTAGGTATTTTATACAACGTGGGGTGATCAATGGCTATTTCCGTGTCATCGATAAGAAGATGTTGGTGCTAATTTCAAATTTGAAAGTCGCATCTTACAAACATAAAATTTAATTTTTTATATTTATATTATTTTTATAAATAAATAATAATTGTTGTAGCAGACAACGGGCTAAGACAACCCTGTATCATAAATTATTGTATTTGTAACTTTTGTGACATATAATAACAGGGCGTCACAAAGTTCTTTTAAGGTTGTTACCATACAGTCATTAATAAGGTTCTAGTTAACTAGCTAAAACATTGTTTTGTTAATAAGGCATCTGAAATTAAATAATTCAAAATGGTGTTTGTTAAGAAGTCTGTTGAAACCGTAGCGATTCAAAGGGAAAAATTGATTAAATTGATGGAAGAAAATAATATTGATTTGGCTGTTTCGGAACCGTACTACAGGAAATCTTCTGGGTATGGTCTAATATGTACCTTAATGAAAATTAAAAATATGTATAAACACCGCAATAAAATTTATTACCTGTGGAATCACAAGAAAATGGATACTCAACTTAAAGAAATCTCTCGGAACGAACATCTTGTAACCGAAGAAAATCTACCAGACATTGAATCCAGAATTGATTCAACATCATTTGAACAAACTTCTGCAGAATTATCTCTCAACTCTAATAATATAATCTTAAAAATATTATAAATAATATAAATATAAATATTAGTCCGCCTAAATTTAGTAATCCTCAAATGGATTTGGATGTAACACCTGAAAATTTCTGTATTCCTAAAGATCTTCTCAATTTATCTAGACAAATTTCCCAACAATAGGCAATAATTATTGCCTATAGGTTCAGTACCTTCAAGTCAACCATTGCTATCATCTTACAAAGAATGCAGAGTATTAGAAGGGCAGTTTTTCATACCACAAAATATGTGGGTACTTTTATGGAATGAAAATAAATTAAACAGGGAATTATATCCGTATTATTTCAAAAATAGAATTTTAAAATTTATCAATAACACATGTGTTCTCGTATTTAAATCAGCAAAATATTTAAAAAGGTCTATTAAACTCTATGCAGTATGTAAACACAGTTTCTGTAAAAAATTTATAATTATAATTGAAAATGGATTGGTTCAAGGTTTTAGCTCCGACGTAAACTTTTATCACATTGGTAAATTAACTTCGTATGTAACACGTATAGAAAAATCGATAGTAAAAAATGAATTATTACATCTAAAACCATTTGAGTACAAGAAAGCAACTTTGGTAACATCAAATAAAATATTGGCACATCATGGAAATTTATAAAATATAAAATCAGATGCCACTCTTCGTAAAATCAAATCAGAAGCAAATAGCGAAAGGGATCGGCATTCTTATGATATAATGGATATAATTCATTTCAAATCCGATCATCCCGAATTTATTCAGGAAGTATCTGTTCCGTTTCAAGTAAAGATTTATAGCAAAAAGCAATTACATATTTTGATATCTCAAAAACAAAAAAATTCTCTTTCCGTTATACATTTTGATGCCACAGGTACCGTGGTTAGAAAACCAATTGCTGGCTGCAAAAGAGTTTATTATTTATATTCAGCCGTAGTGCAAATCAATCTAACGAAACGAATTTGCCCAATATTCGAAATGATTTCGTCAGAACACTATACTAAAAGTATATTCAAAATATTTCATGACTTTAAAACATATCGAGAAGAAAATAATAAGTGGCCAATTTTCGGAACTTTGGTAACTGATTTTAGTTTTGCAACGATCCATGCTGCAAGTAAAGCGTTTAATCGTATTGATTTGATTGAATACTTAGAAATTTGTTTTAAACTTAATAGGGGTGAATTTATTCATACTGAAAATTTTATATAGCGAAAGGATATTGATATTGCGGGAATAAATTCTTTTAGAATCTTCCAAATGAACAACCCCTTTAATAAGTGTATCAGGAGGACATACTTATATGATTTGTCCATGGAACTGATGACTGAAAATTTGAGAGAACGTGCTCTTCCTGCAAAATCTGCTCAAAGATTAGAATATATTTTTGGAAAAATACCGAGTACAGCAAGAAAATCGGCCACCCGTGGAGCCCCAAGCTAACCAGAGACCCATTTGCCACATTTGCGGACCAAAAAAGAACCACAGAACACAACTGGTATGCAAGGATTGCCGTAAATTTGTATGTAAACAGCATTGTACAGTTACTTGCAACAATTGCCAAAACTCGGATCAAGATAATATGGACAATGACTAGGGAACCTCTCTAATATTCATCCCAGTTTGTTTTTTATTTTTATTTTAAAAAAAAATTTCAAATTTTAAAGGGTTGATTTTTAGATTGATTTATTTTCACAACTTCCCACGTTATTTTATTGTAAAGTGCTTTTACTATCTTGATAATTTTTTAAATGTGCTTTTAAAATATTTCACCATGTATCTGCGTTTGTTTGTTTTTTTTATTAATTTCTGAATATATTTTTTATAAAAAATGTGCTTTTAAGATTATTGTAGAGTCTAGCAATCCTAACTACTGTCATTCACTGAGTTAAAGTATAGCAAAAGTGCATAATATGTACAAAAGTTGACGTGCGGCAAGTTGCCGCCATGCGAGCGCCGATGGAACTTTAAATAGCGCGAGCGGATGAAGGTTAATACATATATGTAGTCAAAAGGATTTAGATATAGCTACTACTGCTGTATCATCTGTATTAAGTGAAACAGTAATTATTGATGAAAATGATATAAAATATGAAAATCAATATAGCAGTAGTCCTTATTACAAGCATTTTCACAGTCTACTATCTGAGAGTATACCCAGATCGAGACCCAGATGCAGTTAAAATGCATTTAAAAATGCAAAACTATTTAATATTTTAATGACAAAATACATGCCATCTTGTTCACTTTGGACTAGTATTATGTCCAAAACAAGATTAAGCAATGCTTGCGTGGAAAATTATTTTGGTTATTTGAAAAATCGTATCTTAAATGGATCAAGTAATTTAAAGTGTTCTAGATTTGTAAGAAACTGCCGTGAAAACGTTCTTGCCGTACATTCAGAATTAGAGTTAGGAATTTCAAAATCAGCATTAACAAAACCATCACAAATGATTGATCGATATACTATTCTCAAGAACTATTCTAGTTCACTCTAGGATCACTATTCTCAAGAATCGTGGAATAGAAAGAAGAAACATACCACAGGTACCCATTTTTTACGCCGCTTTATAAAAAAGCAAATTAAAATTGAAGAACCACATTTATGCCTGGAAGAGCAACAGATTATTGAAATTAACGATCCTACTAAGTGCTTATATTGTGGTGGTGAGACTCAGCATGAAAAAGTAAGTTGGGTGCGTTGCGACACATGTGGATTCACCAAGACTGCGTGTCAAAAAATTCTCAGTCTTTTAGTGGAGAATTTCACTGTAAAATGTGCACTTCCTCTGTTACGCCATTAAATAAAGACGTTGATTGCATTTCACCATCGGCGTCACTTAGAAATAACTGTGTCACTTTCCTCAATTCACTTAAACTTAACAACATACAACAAAAGGAACTTGAACAAGCCAATCCAAAGAATGGCACAAAGAGCGTTTGAAAAGGGTTACCGCATCTAACTTCGGAAAAATTATTAAAGCAAAAAGTTTCTTAAGTTTAAATAATATAGCACAGAGTATTCTTGAAAACAAAAAAATAAACACGGTTGCAATAGAACACGGCATATTTTATGAAAACGTAGCTTTGGAGAAATATATAGATATAACAAAATCTGAATGTCAGTCTTCTGGATTAATAGTACACCGAGAATTTCTATTTCTTGCTGCTTCTCCAGATTCTTTGGTAAACAAGGATGGAGTACTTGAAATTAAGTGTCCATATACCACACGAAACTGTGATATTAATACACATCATTTTAATTTTCTAGAAAAAGATGGTTCTTTGAAAAGATATCATAATTTGTAGAAAATATACCAATATACGACCGAGGAAACCACGAGCTATGGCGAACGCGAAGTGCGCGACCGTCTGCGCGATAGAAGTGAAGTGATTAGTTGCGATCCGACAGCGGAGCGAGTAACGAGTAACGGTCATTAGCAAGCGTAATAATTAACGTTCATTAAATTTGTATATTTTAGTCAATAAATCAATTTTCATTTTATTGTTATTATTTTTATAATTATTTCTTCCAAATTCAAGGTCTACTAGAAATTTGCAATAGACCTTGGTGTCAATTATTTATTTTCAATTATACCGGTACACGTATTGTAGAAGTAAATGTTGGCGTAGAAAAAAAAGCATATAGATGGCGTTAATATTATTTTTGTAAGACGATATAGGTTGGTAGCAAATCGTCAGTTGTTTTTATACAGAAGTGTAATGTAACCTAAGTTAAAAACGTGTACAAATTTTGTCACCAAATAAACGTGGTTTTGTGTTGAGTTTTGTTTTCATCGCTAAAGTTAATTAATCGCGCTAGATTGATTTATTCTCCAATAGTAAAAAGAGAACCATATTTTTGGAATACCATTATGTTTCGTAAATTAAAGGCTTTTTATCTGTTTAACATGTTACCCAAAATTGTTGATCTTCAAAGTACATACTCTCAAAAAGAAGTGAAATGGCGTACCTTAAATGACCTAGAATTTTTCGAAAATGGTCTGGTAAAAGATTCTTTATATTATGTAAGTGTTTCAGAAAATAGGCATTATACTGTCGCTGTGTATGACGTTGATTGTTTCGTGAAAGAACTTTTAATATCAGATTACTTAACTTGATCAGATAAAAATTGGTTTTCTAGTTTTGCAATTGATATCTTACTTAATTTAATTGGTTTACAAAAATTTTATATAATTCCATCCGAAATATCGAACATCATTTTTCATGCTCATAAGACCCAATTTAACGATCAATATTTAAATAATATCAATTTATCTTTATCAAAAATTGCTATGCCAGTTCTTATTAACAACAATCATTGGTGCAACCATTTACAAAAGGAGAAACTACATGGAATAACTATGGACAACGCCGCAGCTAATACCAGTTTTATGTCGGAGTTGAAACTGTGCTATCAGAGGGATTTTATAAGTTTTGATGAAGTGGACTGCCACTTCCGATGTTTTGCCCATATTTTAAACTTAGCAGTGCAAGATATTATGAAGTTATTAGGTTCGTCTGAAACTCAAACGGAAGTGGACACATTATTGGATGAGTTCGAAGTTGAAGATTCTCTACATTCGCATTCTGAAGATGTCTTAGATGATAAAATACCAGCGGATACAATTGTAAATAAAATAAGGAAGCTGTTTATTAAAATTAAAAGATCAGAACAATGGGAAAATAAGCTGAGTTCTTGTTGCGATGCTGTAAATATAACACAATTAAGTACAATTTGTGACGTAAGTACTAGATGGAATTCAACTTTTACCATGCTTCTGACAGCAATTAAGCTTCAACCAGCATTGAACGCTTTGTGTCAAAATAACAAAAATTTACAGAATCTTTTAATTGAGGAAAACGAATGGGATACATTGAAAGGCTTTAAAGGGTTTAACATGTTACTTGATAAAATTGAGGAATACATTCATAAATTAGATGTTAAGGTCGATAGAAGTTCTACGGACGAGACAATCTTAATGGCATTTCAAGCAGGAAGAGACAAACTATTAAAACACTACAGAAAATCAAATTGGATCTACGGGGTCGTATTAATATCATAAACTATCTACATTTTCACTTACATCCTGAGGAAGAGATTTGGAGCGGCAATCTTTAAAAAACTTTGAAGAAATATTTAAATTAAAATATTTCTTGTCTGAAGGTAATGGCAATCACAAACTTTCAAATTCAGGTTGTCAAAACGAACTAACAAAATCTGATACAATGGATTCAAACACCAATGAAGATAACTTAAATATTCATGATCTATTCGAAAAGGAAATGGAAATCGTGCACCATTCGGACTGGAAAGCCGAAATTGACGATTATTTAAACCAAAAGCGAGAAATTGGAAATATAGATGTATTAAAGTGGTGGAAGGACAACCAGTTTAGGTATCCAAATTTAGCTCGGATGGCGCGGGATTTTTTATCTATTCCTGCTACCAGCGTTCCTGCAGAAAGATTATTTTCAAATGCCGGACTAATCATACGAAAGCACCGGAACCGGTTGAATGCAGAATCTGCGCAATTGCTTTTGTGTTTAAACTCGTGGCTTACATGTTCTTTGGCCGACAAGATTCAAAATTACAATACACAAACTTAAGGTAGCAATCTGGTAACTTGCACGTTTTTTTACGTCTTTATTGGGAATTTTTTTCTATGTGAAAATAAAATTCAATGGTTTTTGTTTTTTAGTATGCTTTTATTGACATCTAAAAGATACAAAAAAAAATTTTTTGACTTAATTTTACAACGTTTTATTATTATTATTATTATTGGTCAAAGTAGGCGTCTAAAAAAAAGGTACGTAACTGGCCCGGGTGATTTCAACTCTTGAGTACATCGGAAATAAAAAAATCAAAAAGATTATTTATAGGCTTGTCGTTGAAGTGGCGTAACAACTCTGCTTGGGGCCCGTGTATATATTTAGCATAAGACTACGGGGCCCCCTAGGGGGGTGGCATAAATATCTATGTTCACCCCCTCCCTACACATATGTGTAGTTACTTAATTTGTCTGATGTTACCTAACCAAATTTTTTGTACGTAATTTTGTTTTTTGAAAAATGTTTCATTTTTTATCGATTTTTTTATAATAATTAATAACAATAAATTTTTTCAAAACTGGTTATAGTTTTCACATGGTAATTCAAAAGATACACTAGGACCGTAAACTGACAAAGCATATTTTAACAAGTTTTAGCATTCAATCTAACGTTATTTATAGCTTCTCTATCCCTTAAACGGTAGAGGATCTAGTAATAAAGTAATAAATTTTAAGTATTTTAAATGGATGAAATACGAGTAAATGGGTTCATTTACTACTTTGTCGGTCTGTAAAAATATATCATCTTTTTAAAAAAAGCAAAGAGTATTTGGAAAAAATTAAGAACATCTGGACATTTAGATTTATTTTGACATAAATTACGTACCTACAATGAGTTTCTGTGGTAAATGTATTGTTAGATTGTTTAATATCAGAATTAAGTAGAAGAGGAAAAGTTTAAGAACAATTAGGAAAAAAATTTAAATTTTTAATGAACGTAGGAAACAGCAATTTCAAATATAGATGAAGAAAGTGTTAAATACGTCTCAGATCATTATAGTGTTGACATAGGAGATGGATTAAAAAAAGAATGTCTCCAATTCAAAGAATATATTAAATTAACCAAAAATTCCAATAATATAAACGAATGTTTAAAATGCCCCGATGTATTGAATTTAATCTAGAATAGAAAACTTATAGACATTTTTCCAAATTTGTACACTATTTTAAAAATCTATTTAACAATGCCGATAACAAGTTGTGAAGCTGAAAGAGCTTTCTCTAAATTGATATTTATAAAAAATAAATACAGATCGACTATGAAAATGACATATCCATGTCAATTACTTATGAAGAAGCAATTAAAGAATATGCCAGGCTCAAATGTAGAAGACAGTTTATAGCATAAAATATTTTTTTATACGAGTACTTTCTGTATTTGTACAAAATTTACCTGATATATTAATTAATTTGATTTAGTCCAGGAAATATTTTTGTACCCATTTTAGTATTTATAAAAAACAAATATCGGAGGTACGATTCCAATTTATTTTGTAGGTAGGCGTAATCGACAAATTTGCGAAAAAGGAAAGGAGAATTCCGTTACGTTTTTAGTTTTTATGAGGCAATAAATTTATATTAAAAAATTTACCATATTTAAATTAGTATATGTTTAAACTACGATATACGTTTAATAAACGTTTGTTATAAACGTAAACACTTACATTATAATTTTGTTGTCAAGTTTATCACGACAGATAGAATCTTGAGTTAGAAAGTTCGTATGGTAGATGTACATACTGTAGTGCTCTTTCTCTCTTATAAAAATGGTCGTTGGTTCTCGAAAAATGGTTACATGTAAGACAATAAAGAACTGACAAATAACAGAACAATTTATTTGCAACCTGTACAAAAAGAACAAAATTTTAGAAAAATGCTGAGCAGCACGTAACTCGGCTTCTTTCTTCCCCACTCTATCCACAAATTTCTTCAGCTAAATTCAACACCAACTCTTGGACTCTCAATTACAACTCCACTAGGGTTGTAAATTTGCGACTGCTTCTATTACTATTACTAGCCTCTCGGGCTCTTTAAATCACGACTTATATATAATTAGCCTCTCGGGCTCTCCAATAACGAATCTTATAGAACTAGCCTGTCTGGCGGTAATTTTTCGACTCCCTCTCCTTCTTATTTATTTATATTCCATCATTTCCTTGGTTTTTTATATTGTTTTTTTTTTTTAATAAATCAAGATTCTTGCTTGCGTACTGCTCAGCTGCATTCGCGTGAGTCGCTAAACAACGAAAATTAAAAATACAAACATTAAAATTTATATAAACAAACGAAATTACTGCAACAACAAACTTAAACTAAACAATACAACTTAAACTAACGAACAAACTTAACACTAATAAAAACAATTTTGAAAAACGAACACAGAGTCCTGCCTTTATTGTTCCTCAGGTTGCAAAGTCAGTTCTTTATTTCTAAATTACGCAACTCACTTTTCATTACTTTATCAGAACACAACAATACATATATTATTTTTATTACATGTATAAAAAAATGTTGGTGAAATTAGAAAAACAGCGTGCTAACTTTTTATATATAGGTAAAATAGTAAATACATAATTATACGGGAAAATTGTTTAAGGAAGTTAAAACAAAAACTAAGAGGACAACATTTACCGCTAAAACAAATCTATAATCGTAACCAGGAAATCGAACCAGGAATCGGTACCAAGAACATTGTGAAGTTGTGAAGAACGAAAATAAAGTTACCGTGAAAGGTAAATATGTCGAAGAAGAACGATATTTTAAATGTAGCAAAATAATTACAAGCAAATTTCGTGTATCTAGAAGTAATCCCAATAATGTTGTGTTTTCTAACAAAAATTTTACAACAAGAAGCGAAAATTAATAAAAACCAACATTTTTTTAAAAATTAAAAAAAGAAATTTTAAAATTAAAGAAGTCAATAAATATAATATTAAATAAATATTTTGTTTGGATAATATTATAAATTATTATTACAACACATTAGAACGCAAGATTTGTGTAAGTCCTTCATTGTAAACTTGGTTCCAGGAGGAATCATTATTTAAAACATTCTACCATATTTGGACAATCAACTCGACCACAATACGAGCGAGTTCAGGAATTATTCATCTATAACGATACCTATCATACTAATCCCATTTCGCAGTAATGGACTCAGTAATCATCTCATTGATACAAGAGAATTTGTATGTAAAATCACAACAAAAACATCGTTCAACCTATTAGAGATAAACAGAAATCAACGAAGTTTCTTTGTATTGTTCCAATAGTCAACATTGAAGATAGTTTTCGTGGTGTTTGTTAGATTAGAGTTGGTAGAGTGAATCGATGGACAAGTGTATCGCCTTCGTTTTATTAAGGTTAGAAAGTATATATTAGACACGTAGTATTATTTCGTTGTATTTGTTTGAAATTTGTCGCCGTCATGAAAAACTTCATAAAAGCGAGAACCATAGCTTAAGGAAAAATCACTAGAATTGAAACAATGACAATTAACCGTTGTGAAATTGAGGAGAAATTCTTCTCGGCAATAGGTCGATTAACAAGCTTAATGCAATCAAAAAACATTGCAATAGCAACTGTTGTAGTATCTCAGAATAGTAAAGCACGGTTAATCGTCTATAGTGACCATTTCAATTTTAAGTTACCGCAAGTTAGCATTAAAACATTCACTCCGACGAAGTGAACTTCATTTAAAGATTTCTTGAACCCAGTAATTTACAATAACGATAACGGGGAGGGGGAACCATTAAATTATTTTATTATCTATAATTATCAAGATGCCATAGATTTATTAGTCAAAAGGTATGACAATAAAATAAAAACTCCAATTGGTCATTTGTCATATCATGTATTGTTGGTTTTATGGGGAGATTTGCTTGGGATACTGGGACAAAGGTACTAATGTTTAACCCCAGCCTTCCTTTTTTACAACGGCTGCAGGCAATTGTACATGCCCTCCAGTTGGTTAAATTTTGAAAATCTGTTAAACCTTCGGAGGAGCTTGAATTTTGAAAAAAGTGAAATTGCTTGAACCAAGTTAGGACACTCCATGAACTCAAACTGTATACATGTTCGTGAAGAGTTTTGTTACCATTGTCAACTCCACAATAACTAATACAAAAAATATTGTGAAGAGAGACTTGCTGTCTTACGAAGTGTAGAGTATAAATATAGGATGCAACTGTAAATAATTGTGAATAAAATTGTATATTAAAAGTGAATTCTTATATTATCTTGTTCGTAAGTGGTCCTTCGACATCAACCAAGATATATTTCGGTAGCCGTAGGAATAAAGCTTTTTTTATATTCCCGAACACTAATCAATATTTAACTATACTTGAATACTTGAAATAAATTAGATAGCAATATTCTAGATTCTTATTACTTACACCTTACACGTCGATAAATTTCAACCATCAACGCTAAAGGTCTTTATCGATTTTATACTAGAAAGATGTAAATGTTTCGAAAATATCACCAATAAACCTAACGATACAAATAATCAATTCAGATCAAAAATTCACATGCCGCCACCATACTTGCAGCCAAAGCTGATCAAACTATAAACTTCACGAATTTCGAAGTCATCGATCAAAATATCAACAATAGCTGGTGTTGAGTATTGCACCGTAATTAATGTAAATAATTATTATTATTTTTTATATTGTTTGTGTGTGGTGTGTTGCCGCTATATACATTGGTATTTAGTGGTGATTCCCCACCCCTTTACCATCGATATGGTGGGAAGGATAGTTCAGCTGAGAGATGAACGAACAGTTCAAGTAAGTTTTAAGCCTAAGAATTGTTGGCGAGCGGTCGACTTAGCGATCGCATAAAATAAAGTTTAGAAACACAATTTTAGTAGTGTTTTATTAAGTGATAAGAAAAAAGAAAAAGAAAAATTTATACAGTCCACTATTGAAGAAAACAGCTGGTTTAACACTGCACTTTTCTTCCAAATATGACAAGCCAAAGCACATCATGCTGACTCATCACCTTTAGGACATGTTGCGCCAAGAAGTCGCTGAATATTCTGCAACGTCCACTTGAACGAAACGAAAGTGACATAATTGCAGATGGCAACGAAATGTCACAATGGCATACCAAGAAATGGTATGTTTTTCAATGCAAGGAATCGACTATATGCAACAAAACTTCAGAGATGAGAACACTGAAATTGTGAATGTTACGAATTACGATGATTTGGTGTTTGTGTTGCCAAAACTAGATGAAAATGCCCAGTTTTTATATGTCAGTTTTTATATGCCAATTACAAGGAAGAATTGCGAATTTCGTACAACAAAAGAACTGTTTGATTATTTTTTGTAGTGAAACGATTTTATTTACCTCTAAATAGGATACGAAAGGAAAATGTAAATTTTACCATAACAGGCAGAATTCTGGAACAGATGTTTCTTGTGACTGGAAATATTCCAAGTAAATTTTCCAAAATTATTCTATTGTTAATTTCAAATCTAAATGAACTGATTAAAAGTATTCCATAAAAACCAAGTATTAAGGTTTACTTTTTATAAATGTATGTAAGATGCTTACACAAAGATCATGATACAGAAATGAGACTGTCACCAGAGATACACACGAGAAACCGTAAGAATATGACTATTTTTTTATCAAGCGGAAAAGTACTTTATTTCATCAAAGGAATAAACTGTTTGGCAATTACAATCTTGTTATTTATATTTTATTAAATATTTTTCGAATTTATCCGCAAGATTTAAATAAAGCACGATGCTAAAACTAGCTGTTGAATCGGTGAAGGTGTTGAATCGGCGAAGACGAAGATGGCTTCTATGAAAAAAAAATAACTGCAGGTGGTTTATAGTTCTCAATAAGCCTCCAGTTATCAAAACAAAAAAGAACTCGTAGCCACTTGTCTTAGTATTATCACTAATGGAGAAACATAAAAAGTTAAATAGGCTACAATAAAAAAATTTCACTTTCACAGCTAGAAACAGTGGCGTAACTACCAGTGTTCGATCGAACAAAGGCCCGGTCGCTATCACGACCAAAAAATAAAATATTTTAACGATTTAATGCGAATTCAAATTTTTGTGATTTGTAGCACTGAATATTGAAAGCACCAATAAAACCAGAAAATGTGCGGCACTTTTTCAAAATGGCATACTTGTCTGCTACATTTTTCATGTACCTATGTAAATATTTAAAATATAAAATATATTTACTGTCTGCTTCGTCTTTTGTTGAATTGAAGTTGAAGCGGCATCAAGAAAGATTAAACAAACCCGCCAAAGCAAAACTTCCCAGCTGGTAGCGATTACAGTAATACAAAATACCGAAAAAAATAAGAAAAGGGTATATTTTGATTTTTAACATTACACTGCTAGTTTGTTGTTTGTTAAGAAGTGTTTTGTTTTTATAATTTTTTTAAAGTGTGAAATAGTGGAGTTTTTAAGTTTAGTTGTTTATTTTGGAGTACAATTTATTAAAACCGTCAGGTTGGTATGTTATAATAGGTATTTCTTAATTAATTATATCAAATGGGTCAAGAGCTATATGTAAAATATTCAGAAGATATTTCTGATGCAATTTCATCTCAATTGTTGTCATTTAGACAATGTTTTAAAAATGATTTACCAAAAATTAATTCAATAATGGAATTAACAGAATTTATTGCTATAAAAAAATTTTCAGTAGCTTTCAGTAGCTTCAGCGAAATTTTAATTGTATGTTAAGCCCACCTCACACGACGCTTGTTTTGCTGATGGTTTGCTTGCTTGTTTCGCTGCTGGGTTTCTAGCAGCTGGGTCGCGTGATGGTTTCTGTGCTTGGTTGGCTTCACACGCGCTTTGTGGTTTAAATGCGCACGCAGGTAGTGACAGCGGTGACGACAGTTTGCATACAGTTTGTAATAAAAATGGACGTGGTTATAATGGAAGTTCAACGTAGAAGAATAGCTGCTGTTAGCGTAATTTTGTTAATTGATCAATTAAGACGAAAAAATAGACGTCAGAAAATAAAACGGAAGTTGTGGAGTCGTCTGTGGTTATTACGGCGTGACAGGCAGCAGAGTGTACTGGATATGTTGTTTCAAGAAATTGGGCAAGCTTCGATATACACAATATTTCTTAAATTTCCTTCAATCATCCTTGTTTCTATTTAATTCTTGGTTTATTTTAGCCCAGAGGATCCTGCTTCTTTTACGAATTATACCCGAATGCAGGAAGAAGTTTGGAACGAATTGCTCTCGTTAGTAACGCCACACATTCAAAAAAAGAATACGGTTATGCGAGAAGCAATATCACCGAGGGACAGACTTTCAGTGACGCTTCGATTTCTAGCTACTGGCAATACATTCCAAGATCTCAGTTACTCGACTCGTATTGCTGCTAATACAATTTCAAACATTGTTGATTCAACTTTGGAAGCAATAATAAATGTTCTAGAACCTATAGTAATGGCTTTCCCATCAACTGTAGAAGAATGGATGCTCGTTGCTCATAAATTCGAAACATTGTGGAACTTTCCTCATTGTGTGGGTTCCTTGGATGGTAAACACATCAATTTTCGTCCTGCTCGGAAGGATGGATCCAAATACAGAAATTATAAAGGAAAAGATAGTATCGTCTTTCTAGCTCTAGTCGATGCTGAATATAAATTTTTATTCATCGATAGGAATGGTCGCATGCATGATTCGGCTGTCTTTCGTGAGAGTCCATTGGGTACCAAAGTAAATGCCGGAACTTTAGGTTTACCGCCTCGATGCGAAATACTTGAATTTGATTACAAATTACCGTATGTGATTGTTGGCGATGATGCCTTTGCCTTGAAGCCGAATTTAATGAAGCCTTATCCGGATCGAGGCTTGACACTCGAAAAAAGAATTTTCAATTACAAGTTAAGCCGTGCTCGTAGGACAGTTGAAAATGCCTTTGGTATTCTCGCAAATAGATGGCGAATTTTACTCACTACTATACCTCTCTCTGTTGCGAAAGTTGAAAAAATTACTTATGCATGTGCACTTTTACACAATTTCTTAATTCTGAAGAAAAACTCACATCAATGGTATGTTCCTCAGAAAAAATTGTTTGAAATTACAAATTACGGCCAGATTCAAATAAATGTAAATGTTACATATTATTTACTAGAATGTTTCTTCCAGTGACTTTTTTATAAGTCATTTGGTAACTTCTGTATTTGTCTAGGAAAAAAAAACCTTTTTATTGCCCTAGGGCAAAAAGTGCCACGTTACACCGGCTAATCGAGGTGCAAAGTGAGTATTAAGGAGTCGATTCCTATCTACTAGCAGGAATCGGCAATAAATGATAAACGAGATGTCGAATACTTTGACTGGGAGTACAAGCGTATCCTTGAACATGATGTAATCAACATAATTGTTAGGATCATGAATGGAATACAAACCTAAGACCGGTCCTGTTTTTGACCAACCGTTTTTCAATTGCCACGAGGTGTTTTCAAATTTAAATATTTCAGTTTAAACTAGCTTAAGTACCAACCTAATTTTGCACTAAACAAGACATAAATTGAAAGAAAAATTTTTCTTCATTTAAATTTGACTACTTGTTTGAGTTGGTTTGGTGATTTATTCGAAGTAATTAAAAAAGAAGAGCCACGCGGTTTTCTGTTGGGAGGTTTGGCGAATGGTGGTTTTTTAACCTCCATTTTTCTCCCCTTCTTAGGTTAGTATTCTTTCGTTTGTTTTATTTCTAATTTCTCTTTGTGTTTTCATATTCAATTTGTAAAACTTTTTTGATTTTTTTAATTTTATTTATTTGTTTTTGTTTGGTAGCCTTCAAAATGGGATAATAAAAATCCCGAAACGTCGGACAATTTTATTTGTTTTTCATGACCGCTTTCTCAACTATTTATCCAATATTTATACTATGAGTAGGTACCTTACCCCCGGAATTGCAAAAATATTTTTATCGACATCGACAGAAATCCAGCCTGAAGTTTTAATTGATCAAGACGTTAACAATAGTGTGAGTGAAAATATTTATTCAAGTGATACAGGATCACGTGGTTTAAAAGTGCATAATGATTCTATTGACAGTATTAGTGATCAATATTCAATTAATTTATCAATTCAAGAAAATGATCAAAATAATGAAGAAATTATAGTTAATTCTTCAAATAATTGATCGCTTCAGCAATTAGATGAAATTATAGAACACATTATACCTAAAGAGAAATTGAGTGAAAAACTTCAACGTTGGACTTCAGATAATATAAATATATTAACATTAAATTCAATTGTTAACAGTGCTAAGGGAAGAACTTTCCCAAACCAACCGAAAACTCGCGAGACAAACGAATAATGATCGATCCGAAATGTATAAATAAAATTTAACTTTTAGGAGAAGAGATTAAAGGAACCACAATCATAAACACAACCGTCCCATTGCCGCAAAAAACATCGTATTTCGCCGTACAATTAATTTTGTCTCTTCGTTTTCGCGTTTTTTTTTGTTTAATTTAGTTTGTTTCTATTAATATGAACAAGGCAGGTGAGATGAATTTTTTTAAATTTTCTTTAATGCGTCAGGTGTTTGCACCTTGAAATTGAAGTTAATAATAAGATTAACTACCTCGAACTCACAATCTCTAAAATTAACAACATTCATTCATTTGATATCTTTCATAAACCAACAGAAGCTGGATCGGTTATTCACAACAGCTCTGAGCTTCCCTTTTCACATAAAATTGCCTCTTTTCGTGCTTTTCTGAATCGTTTAACCAAAATTCCTCTCAGTAAAGAAAATTTTCAAAAAGAATTAGATAGAATTAAATTTATCGCGATTTCTAATGGATACCAGGTCAAATAGATTGATAATTTACTTAGTCAGATTAAACATAAACAACTAGTCAATTCAATATACCCCACTATAAATCTAACGTAAATTTTAACGTAGTTACTTTTCTTGGAAGCAAGTCAGAAAAAATTGTCAAATATTTGAATCATCATAATTTCAATATAGCTTTTAGAACAGACAATCAACTTAAAAAATTCATTAATAATGCTAAATCAAAGTATACGAGCTCACTTGCGAATGCTCTCAAAAATATATCGGTCATACAGGTAGATCTTTCCAAACACGATTTAAAGAACACTCGCGATCCCACAGACTTGCAGATGGAAAATCTACTTTCGCGAAACATTTATTGGATACCAACCATAATCAAGGAGGTTATGAAATTTTACATGTAGAGCCAAAAAGTAAAAAATTTGAATTTTTAGAAGCTTTAGAAATAAATAAATTAAAATATTCACCTTTGTTATTAAATAGTCAATCGGATTTAAACAATTCACCGTTATTAAACATTTTTAATAAGTAATTAACCCCCCCCCCCTTTATTCGAACCAATTAGAACGCATATTTTTGAACACCAACCCCCCTTTTTGTAATGACTTTCAAAATATCCCTTCTTTTCTTATAAATACCTCCCCCTACCACTCTGAACAATATTTAAAGGATTCTCTTTTAATTTTCTTTCTAATTCATCGCCTGATGATGCCATAGTATGGTGGAAACGTTTGCGAATACTTACAGTGTATTTTACATGTGCTAACTTTTAAACATTTTAGTTCTGAAAAGTTTAGTGCATTTTTGGAGTTTTCTAAAATATTGATATAGAAAGTATGAAGATTTTCGAGACCCTATACGAAGCTTACACCCTATTATTGGAAGAATTAAACGAATTAATAGAAGCCATCAATTTCGTGAAAGTGAAAGTGTTATATCCCTCAGTGATAAAACCAGAAACTTTCTTAGAACGACTTCAACGCATTCAAAATCAACTTAGTAAACTTCAATTAGCATTGAAACCAATCAGAGAAAATCTGCCGTATTTTCAAGGTATCGCGAGAGTATCAGCGTATCAAACACATAATAAAGTAATATTTGTTATCGAAATCCCTATAGTGACACTCAATACGTATACTTATTATCATAATTATCTTTTACCTGCTAAAACTTCAACAAAGTATTTATTTACAATTATCAATCATGTTCACCCTTATATCGCCATCTCAGAAGACAATTCAGAATTCTTTATACCGGAAAACTGTGTCATCATCAAAAGAAATTTTAAACTATGTGAGGCCCAAGCGGTCCATACAGTGAACCAAGAGGCGCCCTGTGAATTACAACAGATATTAAGGACAATACGACGCGTGTACAGCGATTCAAGCAGTGGTGAAGATCAATCGAAATAAGCTACAAAATTTGCAAGGAGGAAAATGGTTACTATTTATTGCAGAACCTACAATAATAACTGAAACTTGTCCAAATCAACTGAAAGCTCATCACGAAATAACAGAATCAATAGTGATATTGATCGACTCGAAATGTACCCTCAGGATAAATGAAATCCAACTTTTAGGAGAAGAGATCAAAGGAACCACTATTATAAATTCAACCATCCCATTGCCGCAAATAAAGTACCATTGTTGTGACCAAACATTGCAAAAACACGTCGACAAGATAAAGGCCGTAGACATCAAAAAGATAAGATTGGATGCAGTAAACTAACACGAACTGACGCGACTTCATGATAAGCAACTTGAAAAAGTGCATCTTACCCTTATCCATGCCCTTTGATTGATAACAAAAGAAATGAATTTGAAATGTTCTGGGAGAAAACTAGTACCGACAATTTAGAGCCGCAAAGAAAAAGAATACGAACTGAATTTATAGTGGATCGTAGAACTTCATATCGGAGACTCTTTAACGAAATTTTGGACAATATCACTGGGCAACTAATTTCAATGAATTTAAAAATAAACAGTTTCCTCAAAACGCACTTCAGTCATTGATTGATAACTACGGAAATTTTTTTGATATCGTTGGGTTACGATCGGAACTTTCAGTTATTTATGCCACAGAAGATATAAGTCAGAAACATAACGCCAACGAACTGATTATCTTTATAAAAGAAAATAGTTTGGATCATGCCTATTCTGAAGTGTTAAAATTGTGTGAGTTAGTGTTGACGATACCTGCAACTAGTGCTTCGGTTGAACGCAGTTTTTCGGCCTTAAAAAAAATAACAACGTTTAAGAAATTCAACCAGTGAAGAGCGGCTTTCAAAATTGTCCCTGTTGGCAATAGAACGTGACTTTGTGAAGGAGATTTCAGAAAATTTAAACTTTTACGACGAAGTTATTTCCGACTTCGCCAAAAAGGAGAGGCGCATTAAACTAGATTATAAATAAGTATGTGCATGTTAACTAGTTAACTAGTGAGTAGTGGTGCACTACAAGTGTACTTTTTTTCTTAGATATCATAACCTTGTTGCTTTTGACATTTACTTAAAAATGAGTATAAGTAAGCCACGCCCCTTTTCTTGAAAAATTTTCGCCTGCGGCGCTTTTGCCTCGCTTCGCTCAGAGCTACGCGCTACCCATCTCCCTAACTGCTTCCCCTGCATCAAAAGTCACCGCACGCCACTGGGGAAAATGATTTAAAAAACCATACAATTACAATATAGCGGGTGTGGAAAAAAAATAAAAAGTGTTGGGAAGAAATCGTTCAGATACAGAGACTTACAAGGCAATGGAAAGTAAGTTTATCCATTATTTGAATATTAATTAATTATTACTTATATTTTATTATGATTCTATTGTAATGTTATGACTATTGTTTTAGAGTTTTTAACGGCAAAATATCATGAGTCAGATAAAGAAACCTGAATATTAACAACAGTGAGTACATATTTATCGGGAGCAAAGGACAGAGACGGTGGATCACAAATCGATTGTGATCTCCGGACGAAAGACTCATTTACTAAAAAAAAAACCAATCAGAGCATCATCTAGAGAACGTCAACTCCGCGCTATGTGAATTAGAAGATTTTGATCCTGTAAGTGATGTAGCTCTAGATTCTATGCATCTTCTGTATCTCGGTGTGATGAACAATTTAACGAACTGATAAATAGTAAAAAATGTGTTGAATTGTTGCCAATCTCATGGTTATTTGAAAATGATGAGATGTGTTACTATCCTCCTAAGAAGGATTTCGCAAAAGTGGAGAAATGGGTAGAAAATCAACGTGCTCCAGGTGAAGCGTGGCCGTCATATCAAATAACAATTATTGCTAAAGCTAGTAAGTAATAACTGCATTATGTAAATTATTTTAATATTTAATTGTTCTCATTTGAATAAGTGTCCTGCAATTAAGTTTTATAAATTTAAATGTGATTTTTTATTATATTGAACATTCTGATAAACTCAATTATTATTTCAGGAGATTACGATCAAGGAGTCAGAAAACTAAAAAGATCGTATAAAAAAAAAGAACTGAATAGTTCTGACAGCGAGAGTCACAGTTACAGACCATTGTTGAACCGCTTTCAGTTTCTCAACTATTAGGTACACCGCGACCGTTAACAAATAATTCTTCATGTGTGAGACAAAGAACAGTAAACGTACTGGACCCAATTCACGAAGAATTGAATTTACCAGGAAAACCAGGTATGAATTCCAATTATGCCATTAAATGATAAATTATCTTTATTTTAACTTAAAATTTATTATCTAATTTGAAAATTTTACTTTGTCAGTTTTCTTTAAATCAAAATTTCATTATAAAATTTTACATTTTAAAATATTTCATATTATTTAAAAAATGTATTTTATTCAAAAAATTTTTCTATTTTTATTATGTTGAATTGTTTATTGTTAATATGTTATTATAGATATAAATATAAAATTTCGTCTCTTCGTTTTCGCGTTTTTCATTTTTTTTTTTTTGTTAATTTGAGTCTATCAATATGAACAAGGCGGGTGAGTTGAACTTTTTTTTTTATATAAACCAGTTAGCAATGGTAACTTTCCTTAATGTATCACGTGGAATAAACTTTTTTTTTTTTTATTAGAAATTAATACTAGGACATTTTTTTGTGCGTTAAGTAAAACTAACTTTATTCCGTAAGTGAAATATTAGTAGTATTTTTTTTGTCGTGTTTTTGTAGTTCAAATGTAATAAGTTCTTTTTTTTGTAACCTAGGACAAAGCTCATCGGCAATTTGGTTGTAAGATTAGTTACCTTATGTGGCTGTAAGACCAGTAGTACCGTAAACGAGCCAGACAACCCCCAAAATTCAACAGAATTACGGGAAATTCTCCCTACAACTAATATAAAAACGGCTCCAAGGAAAAAACCAGAGTCAGTTCAAAACAAGCAGTGAAGAAGTTCATATTTCACCATACAAAATTTCTTCTCTGCGTTTTCTCGTTTTTCATTTTTTTGTTGTTTAATTTAGTTATTTCTGTCAATATGAACAAGGAGGGTGAGTTGAATTTTTTTTTTGAATTAATTAGTGATGGTAATCTCCTTTAATGTGTTATATGAAACCAAACTTTATTTTTTTTATTATTAGAAATTAATATTAAGACATCTTTTTTTTTTGTGTTAAGTGCAACGAACTTTATTCAATTATTGGTAGGATTTTTTTTTTGTGTTTTTGTAGTTCAAAAACAATAGATTTTTATTTGTAACCTAGGATTAGCTAATTTTACTTATTCTTCTCTATGCCAAATGGTTTTTTTTTGTCGTTTGTTTTTTTTTTGTTTTACAATTGTATGCTAACTAAAACTTATCATTAGATAACAAGTCAGGTATTATACGTCGGAGAGACCTGGGATTGACGGAATACGAAGGTTCAAGATGCGGGATATGCGGCCAACAGGTGGCCGAAGTCAATATAACACCAAGTCGATGTAGGCACTCGTATTGCAGCAGGTGCCTGAGGAAGGATATACCCAGAGGCGTAAGATGTCCAAGAGACAGTGGATCAGTTGACCACCTATGGGTGTTCCACGAAGACACGCTTGTAGCTATGTTACAACAATAATATTTAAATAAACAATTCTTGGGATAAAAAGGCGTTATAATTTTTTTTTGCCGTTACTTTTTTTTTATTTCTAAAAGATAGGGTATTATAGATACCCTCTCTTTTAAAGAAGCCGAGGGTGGTGTAGTAACCCGGCCAAAGAAAAATTAATTGAAAAATATAATTATGTTAGTTAAGTTAACATTTGGATAGACGGAAAATTAATGCATTATGTTAAAGTACAAATACAGTCTCGCGTTTTGTCAGATTGTACCCGCGATTGTTATTTACACCTGGCCTTATTTATTACCGGTTCTAATGTTCAAATTCTTAGTAAAAAGACACTTAGTCATAAAAATCATGGAAAGTTTAGTTTGACAAAATGCATTACTTCAAAGTCAAGAGAAGAAAAGGTTGTATTTTTAAGAAAAACTTGTAAAATTGGATCGGGTGATATTTGGTAGACAATCGTTCGAAACTTATAAAGTAAAGATAAAAATTTATGATCAACTATAGCACAGCGGACGGAATACTTTAACATTTTTAAATAGAAAAACGACATTGACTTAGAATTCGAGATAAAATAATGGTCCATGTAAAATGGAAACTTAACAATACACTTGATTTTCTAAAGATTAGAAATCTTCATCTTGATTTTCTAAAGATTAGAAAATCAAGATGAAGATTTATGTTCAACATCTGCTTGAAGTACAGTCCCTGGCCATCGAATTAGGACCACTTACAATTTTTAATTGTTCGAAGTACTACACTGGATTTATATATATTAAGCTATTTCTACCTGCACAAATTCTTAGAAAATATGTAAAAGATTAGGTATACAATAGAACTACCCTTCCAAACTACCCTACCGCTACCCTAATAAGGCATTATTTGATTTTTGGTCATTTCTTATTTAAATCTAAATCATTCTAACTGTGAGTTTCGTGTAGTAAAGTGTCGTTTTATCAATTTTTTTAACAAATTTAGTTTTCTGTAAGTATTTGAATGTTATATTTTGTGTTAAAAAATTTCTGATCTTTTTTTTGTAATAGGAAACCAGTATTAATTACAATTTAATATGGGCAAAAGACAGGATACTCAAAAAAATTTTATATTGCTGGTCTTCTTAAAGCTGGAAACTTATCCCAGCGTCAAATCGCCAAAAATGAGGGCGTTTCTCATCAAACAGTAATGAGAATCGCCAAAAATATGAAAGAAAATGTATCGCCGACTACAAACAAACGATCGTCTTGTCGTGGTATACGTAAAACGACACCACGGGCAGATCGAAAAATTATTCAAGTGGCATTAGAAAACCGTCGCTCAACTGCCAGAGCACTCGTGGAAAGCTTAGAAGACCGTGGAGTGGAAATATCGGAACGCACATTAAGAAGACGACTTAATGAAGCTAACATTAAGTGTAGACGGCCTGCTAGAAAACCTAAGTTGACTCCAAAAATGAAAAAGTCTCGATTGGAGTGGGCAAAGGCACATCGTAACCTAACCGTAGAAGATTGGGAAAAGGTAATTTATATTTATTTTTAGTCATAAAGTTAAAATTTTATGGTTCTGGCACATTCTTGCATTTTCACAATTTTTTTAAATTTCAATAGGTGATCTTTAGCGACGAAACACGGTTAGAGGCGGTTACGGAGAGGGCTCAGTTTGTAAGAAGAACGCCTCGAGAGCGATTTCATCCAGATTGTGTGGTGCAAACTGTAAAACATCCCCCAGCAGTAATGATCTGGTCGTGCATTACGAATACAGGGCCAGGTCCAGTGTACTTCGTTGACGGAACTATGAATGCCCAACAGTATCAGGAAGTTTTAAAAACTGTTCTCTTTCCGTATTACGCATCTCTAGGAACACGGAAATCCAGATATACCTATATGCAGGATGGAGCGTCATGCCACAGAGCAAAATCTGTAATAAAACTCCTAGCATCGAAGAAGATAGCTTTACTCCCATGGCCAGGCAATTCTCCAGATTTAAACGCGATTGAAAATGTTTATTAAAATCGCTTGTTTATTCGTCCCCAAATACAACAATTGCCAATTTGAAAGCAAAAATTGAAGATGTGTGGCAAAATAATGAGGACATAAAACGTATGATACGGAGTTGCATATGGAGCATGCCCGAGAGAGTAAGCGCTGTAATAAAGGCAAAAGGTGGAATTACAAAATATTAATGTAATTTTGTACTACACATGTTGTTTAAATAAATATATCAATAGAAGTTGTTTCCGTCTTTTAATTTTACTAAAAAACACGAATTAATAAAAAATTATGAGTGGTCCTAATTCGATGGCCAGGGACTGTAGATAGAAGGGATGTTTTCGCGAGAGTAGGAAGGGAAAAATCCGCCCAAAATCAAATGTTATAAAAAGACGTGTACATGTAAAAATTAGTCAGTTATGAGTTAAGAGTATGAGTTAGAGTCAGTTGGCAGTTCAGTGGAGATCAGAGTTATCAGTCGGCGGTTCAGTTATCAGTTGTGAGTCTTGAGCAGTTATCAGTTAGAATAGTTAATTCAGTTCAACCAGTTAGAGTAGTTGAGTTCAGAAGTTGTCAGTTGCTAATCAGTTGAGTCGAATCAGTTCAATTGAGATCAGTTTTCTAGTCAGTTTTGAGTGTCAGTCGAGTTGTCGGTTCTAGTTAAAAAGTTGAAGTTGAAGTTGTAGTCGAGTTAAGTTTAAAATCGAAATCAACCAATTAAATTCACATCTTATTTCAAACGGGTCGGCTAATTTAACGTCGCCACGTAGAAATTCGATCCAATTACATACAACGAAATTGTAACTTTTTCTAAGGTAAGAACTATTCTTAATATTATGTAAAAAGGGTTATTATTATTGTTACTTTCGTCATACATTTAATAAGTTTATAATATATTGTGATCCATACTATTCAATCTTTTATTTAAGCTTGTTAAAGTTTAAAATAGAGTACCTGCGAGAAAAACCATAAACCACCTTGCCAACAATAGAAGGTAGGTTAGAGAGAGAGAAGTCCATCCTGCGCTTCCAAATTTAGTACAAGAATTAGCGCCACGCTTACCCAAAATTTCACTTTTTTTTTGTTTTGTTTTATCAGCAGTAATTACGAAGTAGTGCATCAATCAGCACTTGGTGGCAGCGATCGCTATCGATCTAGTAAATAAGTAATCCGCCGTACTGTTCTCTCTATTCGTTTAATCAAAACCTAAGATTTTTTTACAACAAATAATTAATTTTTAATATCAAAGAGAGAGCAGGTTGCGACAAAGTTATAACGGCGAATCAAATCCTAAATATTATTTCGATACAGTCAATAGAAGGAAAAACTTAGACGGATGGACGGATACAGTCACTTTAAATATAATAAAATATAGATTACGCGGAGCTGCCCTAAAATTTTTTAAATCTGACCCCGAATTAGATCAATTAAGTTACGCAGATTTTCAAAAACGGATAATTCACAAAACTTCAAATTCCCGGTGAAGCCATTAGTCAACTCCATCGTTGTTATCAAAAACATGATGCATCAGTTTCGAAATTTGCCACGCGTGTTAAAAGCTTAGGTTTAAAGGTTCTAACGGAAGACCTGGAATCGGCAACAGAATTAGAAATTCCAGGTATTAGGTCAAAATCTAAACAAATAATTTTAAATCAATTTAAATTAGGATTAAGGAAAGAATTATTAAAAGAAATAGGCGTAACCCTCATGAGAACAGAAAATTTAAATATTGATGAAGCCGAGGAAGCTGCTAAATGTCAAGAATTAAATGAATCACTCGTATAAATGCGCATAAATTCGGTCAACTCAACTCAAATTAATACTCGAGAAAATAATCGTAACCCAAACGAACCCCCATGTCAAACCAGAAATTTTTACGATCGGTACGAAACCAACACACAAAGAAGAAACTACGACAGCAACGCCATAATAAAATGGGAACTTAACAATATACTTGATTTTCTAAAGATTAGAAAATCAAGATGAAGATTTATGTTTAACATCTGCTTGAAGTAGATAGAAGGGATGTTTTCGCGAGAGTAGGAAGGGAAAAACCCTCCCAAATTAAATGTTATAAAAAGACATGAACATGCAAAAATTAGGAAGTTTTGAAGTCGAAGTTAGTTGAAGTTGGAGTCAGTTTATTTTATTTTTTAGATGAGTTTAGTTCATTTTCAGTTTTTAGTTTTCATTTTTCATTTTTAGTTCCACATTTTCAACAATTAATATAGTTCGAACAACTCGGTTAATTAAGTGTCGCCAAACGACGAATCGATCCAATTACATTTAACAAAATTGTAACCTTAAGGTAAGATTTATTCATTAATATATGTAAAAGGATATTATTTTTACCATTTTGTCATAACTCCACAACAAGTTGTAATATATTGTGATTCGTATCATTTAATCTCAAAATTCTAGAAGGCTGAGAAAACAACGTTGGAAAAAATTAATATTAAACAGAAGGAAGCTTATATTGAAAAAACGGAGAAACTTTTTCACACGGCTTATTACACTGTAAAAAATGACAGGCCCTTTACAGATTACGAGAGCTTAATTGAACTGCAAATGAAAAATGGAGTCGATTTAGGAATCACGTTACATTCTCGTTCAGTGGTACTGAAATAACAATGCACATAGCCGCAGAATTTAGAAAAAAATTAACAGCTAATTTAATTGAAGAAAACAAAAAATTCTCAGTTTTAATTGATGAGTCGACTACATTAGGTAAAGAATCAGTTTTAATTATTTATATTCAAACGTGCCTCAGAAATAAGGAAGAACTTATATTTCTTGACTTAATATCTCTGAAAACACAATCTGCATCAGTTATTTTGAAAGCACTCTTAGATTGTTTTTCGTCATATGGCCTCAATGAAGAATTTTTACAAAATAACTTAATATGTTTTACTTCAGATGGTGCTAGTACAATGCTAGGAAAAAATTTAGGTGTTTCCAAATTGCTAAAAGACAGATTACAAAATCCGGACCTTATTATCTGGCACTGCTTAAACCATCGTTTAGAATTGGCCGTGGATGACAGTATTAGTGATATAAATGCTGTTAATCATTTCAAATCTATTATGGATACTTTATACGCTTTATATAGTCAGTCTTCAAAAAATTCAAATGAATTAAAGACCATAGCCACAGATTTGGGGATCCAATTAAATAAAATTGGTAGATTATTAGATGTTCGTTGGGTTTCCAGTAGTTTTCGGACAGTTTGGAATGCATATACTGCATTAGTAAAACATTTTAAAGAAGCCGCCAATGACACCTCTAGGAAAAGTACAGATCGTAATAAATACAGAGGTCTTTTTGAAAGAATGGAATCAGTCGAATTTTTAAAAGATTTGGCCCTGATTTATGATGTTTTAGAAGAATTATCCGCTCTATCTTTGCAGCTCCAGAAAAGATTATGTACTATCGTCAGAGCCGATAGATTAATCAGAAGAACTATTAGAGTTATAGGAAGTATGAGACATAAACCTGGATCTAAGGAACTAGAAAGTATTAGATCTGCAGAAAAGATGAGTTTTAGAGAGATAGAGCTGAGGAATATAAGAAAAATTTTTTCTATAAATAGCGAGCAGTTTATTGCTAGCATCAGAAACAATTTGGAATCTCGTTGCTTTACATTGACTGCATCTAAAAGACCGAGAAATAATGATGAACTTGAGATGGAGAGGTCTAAGTATAATATGATGCTAAAAGAATTTTCGATTCTCAATCCTGACACCTGGCCCGAAGACGTAGATCCTACTGATGATAACCAAGCAATGTCAAGATACGGAGAAGAAGAAATAAGAAATATGTGCACTCGTTTTAACATTGGTGATGAGCGTTTAGTGATCAGTGGCTTCAGAGATTTTTTTCAATCAGGAGGAAAAATTACTCCTGCATATCTTACACCACTCATGGATATCTTAAAAATAATTCCTTGTAGCAGCAGTGAATGCGAACGAGGTTTTAGTGCAATGAATTTAATCATTACTTCATTGCGCATAATACTTTTAATAAAACATGTGTCATCCTCAATGTTTATTAAACTTAATGGTTCTCCACTTCAACAATGGGGCGCAATACCTTACGTGAAAACGTGGTTGCTTCGACACAGAAGTGCTGAAGATAACCAGTCTCATCATGTTAATCACGAATGTTCCACGAGCAATAGTCAAAGAAAAGGAGAACTACTGTGGTCGTTATTCTAAATTAATTGTTTTTTCTTATTGTATTTTGTTGTTGTAAATAGATAATAGTATATTCTCTTTGTTTGTTTGACAAGCAATTTTTGTATTTGCAAGGCGGAGCGCTAGCGCAGCCGAGCGAATGCAATAACAACTACATGAACCATAGTTTTGAGTAAATTGCATTTGAATCTTCTGAGAATATTAAACACTTGATAACCTGAGAAATCATATCAAAAAAAATTTTTATTACTAAACGTTCATTTATGTATTGGTTTTTAATAATAACAATTGAAAAATATTTAGCTTTATTTTAAAAATAATTTTAAACTGAACCGATTTGTAAAAAAATGCACTTAACTGCATTTAACGTAATTTAAAGAAAATATTATTTCATCAAAAATCCATTAAATGCACTAAATGGATTCTTATTGTCAAGAATTATTAAAAAGTTCAAATAAAAAAAAATAAAATCAACTAATGTTGCTTAACTGATTGTACCTGTATAAGATCTTACATTTATTTGCAATTCTTTTCAGGAATAATCCATTATAAACATTTAAAGGTTTTTCTCTTAAAGAAAAACGTGCAATTGAGAAAGAAACTTCATTAACATCACTAAACAGTTTTTTCTAGAAATGAAATTTTACTTAGCAAAATATACTTTTAAGCAAATTCATATGAAAAAAATTCAATAGAAGTTAATGGATTATACCAGAAGTTAGATTATGAGAAACTGCATTTAATGGTATTTATACCTCAATTTTACCAAAAAATGTCAGTTAATGGGTTTTCGTTGTATGGGGACGATATAAAACTGCATAGAGTAGTATGTATAGCACGGTTTGCGGACTCTTATACATCGTGACGTCATCGAAAGATGAGCATCCTGACGGATAGATGGCGTCGTACCAGTTTTTGTCCTTGTTTTTTCTCATGAAGATTGCCTAAAGGTTGGTTTATGCAAAACGTCGACGCACGCAACGTACGCGTCCAAATAAAGTTAAAGCATAGAATTTCAGTAGGAGCGTTTATGCAGTTAGTTTACACTCTTGATTTTTGGCGGCGTGTGCACTATAAACCCTCTTAAAGAAGTTAAAGTTAAAATAAAGTTAAAGCATAGAATTTTAGTAGGAGCGTTTATGCTGTTAGTTTACACTCTTGATTTTTGGCGGCGTGTGCACCATAAACCCTCTTACTGAAATTCTATGCTTCAACTTTATTTTGACGCGTACGGTGCGTGCGTCGACGTTTTGCATAAACCAACCTTAACTATTAACCACTTCATAACGAAGCTTCATAACCTTCATAAGCAACCGTCCATTTTGTTTCAATTTTTTGCGAACTTAACACGTGCTTAAAAACGATTTCAAATTTTCCAAAGCAGTAAGCTTTTTAAATTGCGATTTTTATTGCAAACTTGTGTATATTGTGATTCGTACTGATATTGGGCATGTTTTTAAACTACTCGAGCAGCTGTTCGAGTACTCGAACAAAAAAAGTGCGTTTTTAAACTACTCCATCTCCTGTCATTGGTCGTTTTAAAACTCCCCCACTCTGCTCGAGCGCATTACTCGAGCAAGTTTTCATGCACCGGATCGTAAGGTGGTGCATTTGAGCAGAACTTGGGTTGCACTTGTTTATAACTGTTATAACCTACAACTTTGTCAAGTAAGTTAGTCCAACGTGTTAAAAATGGATTCTTCCGAATTAAATGAGAGCAATACATCTCTAGGTAAGTTTTTTTTACATATTTAATTATTAAAATGGATTAGTTATTAACATTTGAAAATTATTTTAAAATATAAATTATTTTTTATGTTAATAGAAAAATTAAAAACTGATAATATCGATTTCTTTTAACATATAAAAAATAATTTATCGTTTAAAATATTATAATTATTTATAACACTTGTATAAATAATAAAGACTTATTACAGGACCAATCGAAAATCAACAGGAACGTAGAGAATGGAAACACGAGGCAGTACTCTCTTTAATTAATAAGTACGAGGAACACAAAGACGAGCTGGAAAGAAAAAACAGCATGAAGAAACATATATGGAGAAAGTAAGTGAAAACAAATATTTATTGAACACTATTATTATACTTGTTTTATCTTTTAGAATTGCTGAAGATATGAATTTTCTATCTTATAAATTTACATGGGATCAACTACAGAACAAGTGGAAGAGCTTGGTTCGTACATATAAAAGTGTAAAAGATCACAATAGCGAAACTGGGAGAAACAGAAGAAGTTGGCCCTATTTTGAACACATGGATCGACTATTGGCAAATAATCCAATAGTCGATCCACCTGTTGTTATTCATAATGGACAACGCATTGTGCGAAATGCGATTGAAATGCAAGGTACCTCTAATGATACGAATCTTATCGGATCCCAAAATTCCCCTACAGGTTCGTTGTCAGATTTAACTGGCGAAGAGTTTACAAACTCAGATGCTTCTGCTTCACCAAGAAGCAAAACCTGCAAAAGAAAACGCTCTAACGAATTGCATGACTTATTGCATAAAGCCATGGAGCAAAGCCAAAAACAGCACGAAGAAGATCTTCAAGAAAAAAAAAGATTTAATGACTTGTTGGAAATTTTAATAAAAAATACTAGTAAATAAACACAATTTAATAAAACTATATATGTACCTAGTTTATTTTTAAATATAACAAGTACAGTGTTACAAAGAATTCATAATAAAATCTCGTTTTCGAACACCATCATTTCTGTTTTCAATATTAACATTATTAATGAGATATTCATTTTGCACTATGTTATTTTGTTCAATTTCTGCATCAGGTAATTCATCACTGTGCTTAATACAAAAGTTATGTAGAACACATGTGGCCATTATGACATCTGGTAATAAATCTGTATCGTGCAGTTCTAGATACCTTAAACGTCTCCATCGTCCTTTTAGTATCCCATAAGCTCTTTCTATAACAACTCTTGTGGTAGCATGTGCAATATTAAATTTTATTTGATTTCTTGACAGATGACCATTGTCTTTAAAAGGAACTAGAATATGTTTTCCCAATGGATACGCAGAATCTCCAAGCAAGTGAGAATTATGTGGGAAATGCTGATCTTCTGAACAACGTCTCAGCAATCCAGATTTCATAAAAACACGTGCATCATGTACAGATCCTGGAAATCCCACAAAAACATCAATAAACATGCAGCTGTTATCACAAACACCTTGTAGTATCATTGACGTACTACCCTTTCTATTTAAATATGAAGAAGAATTATGTTTCGGAGCTTTTATATCAATATGTGAACCGTCGACAGCTCCCAAAACACCTGGAACATTCTTCTTTCTCTGAAATAATATCCTTATAAATTATCACTAATTTTAAATAAATATCTTACTTGAAATCCATCAATAATTGCAAGAGCTTCATTTCCTTCGGGCCATTTAATAATATTATTTGCTAATTTATTTAAAGCGGTACTTATTCTGCTTATGCAATGGAATACGGTACTTTTTGCCACATTAAACCGATCACCAATTGATCTAAATAAATACAGTTAATTTAAATAGGTATGTTAATAAACTATTGCTGTAAATTTTCTGGTTATTTACCTACCTATAACTTTCTTGATTTGCAAGAACCCATATACAAATTAAACACTGCAACTTGATGTTTTCTTGTGGTCTTCCTGTAGAAGCTCTCGTTTTTACCATTTCATTACCAATTTGCGTAATAAGTAATTCCATAGTAACACGAGTCATCCTAAAATGCGATTTGAAATCATCTTCCAAGTAATTGTCAACCAAATCTACATATCTCAATACTCTTGCTCGTTTATGCCGTTCTTTTCCTTTATAAACAGCAATTAAGTCCATTAAACTTTCATTTAATTTTCGTTTTTTATTATTATCAAAATATAATTTGTTAGCTTGACAAATAACCAGTGCAACAAAATTGTTTGACATTTTAAGTTAGGTTAGACATAGGTGTACTAGCTACTGATAGATGGCGATAAGAAACAAACTTGAGTACACTTGAGCGTTTTTTAACTACACCTGTTCTAAGCAGTTCTAACCTGCTCGGCTTTGGTTCGAGCAATTATTGCTCGAGCAACCGGTACAGTTTAAAAACACGCCCATTGTATCAGGTATAAAAGGTGTTGTATTTAACTTTATTTTAATAAAAGCTTTTTTTCACGCTATCCTTAAAATTTAAGGATCAATTTTATTAAAAATTGTTTAAATATAGTTGACCTTTCATTGTAATAATTAGAGATTGTTGAGTTTGAGGTCAGTAAAAGCAAATATTAGCTGATATTTAGCTGATTTTTAGTTTAGCTGATACAGAGGGGGGGACAAGCGCTCAAAAAGACCTACAGCTCTATGCAGACATATGATTGACGAAAATCATAACATCAACTACGACGGTATCGGTATCCTTGACCGGGAGAAAATAGACAAAAAGAGGAAAATAAAAGAGGCGATTCATATCTATTCGCATGGATCGTCAATTAACGACAAAAGGGATGTCGAGTACTTCGATGGCGGCTTCAAAAGAATTCTAGATATTATGAACCCAGCATAGATGAAATACTATCTTCATTATTTTTCTTTTCTCTTCTTTTTCTTCTTCCTTTTTGCTGTTTTTGACCATGCTTGCTTTCGCGGTCTTTTGTTTGAATTCAAATTCAAATGTTACCAACTTCTGTTGTGTTTCCAACTAACTACCGGGAGGTTTTTGGTTCGAATTAATTTTGTTTAGTTTGAACTAATCATCCCTCTGGGTTAGAGTTGTTTTTGTATTTATATTTAAACAAAACACCACGTGGCTGGTCGAAGCATGGTCAAACGCAGCCAAAAAACGGAAGGATGTCTCATTTTATTTCATAACATTTTTTTCATCTGGTTAGTATTCCACCTACTGATTTTTTATATTTTTTATGTTTTTCAATTTTTATTATTTCTTTTAAATGTAATTATTAAATTTTTGTGCTTTATATGTAAAATTTTTGTATTTCAATTTTGAATATTTCGATTATTACTTCTGTATTACTTAACTTTTGATATTATTTTTGATTGTTTGTTAATTTTTCATATATATTTTTTGTAGCCTTGAAAATGGGCCAATAAAAGAACCCGATACGTCGGACAATTAATATTTGTTTTTACTGACCTCAAACTCAACAATCTCTAATTATTATCAATTTTATTAATCATAATGGGTCGCCATAGTTGTTGTTTTCCCACATGTTTCACGTCTTCAAGAATTTTGCATCGTTTCCCGAATCCTGATAATGCAAAGGTTTAGGGTATGGGTCGCATTGTCAGGAAATGAAGAAATCAAAAAGTTGGAACCTCGTCAAGTACATAATTGGAGAAGAATATGCCATCATCATTTTAAAGAAAGTTTCATCTTGACGAATAACATGTTACGATCTGATGCTTTCCCAACTGAACTTTTGTCAAGTAAATATTACGTTTTATTTTACTGTTATTTGATTGTAAAATAATGTTTAATTTTAGTTTGAAGTATCGAGCAGAAAGAAGATATCGATATGGGTCAAGAAGAGGATGAAACATAATATTTTACCAGAATCACAAGGTGTGTATAAAATGCAATGAAAATGCCAATTTATAAAAATTTAACTTTTTACATTGTCTAAATATGACTTTATGGAAAATGAAATTTTAAAAATCTTTTAGCATCACCTGAAGGAGAATCCTATGGTCCTTTTGGAGAAGAAAAAAATGAGGAGATGATGGAATCACCACCACAATCGGATGGTGTGTATATGAGATTTAATAATGGAACTTTATGGAAAATTAAATTTGAACTATTTTTAGCAATACCTGAAGCATTTTATGGTCCCTCAACAACTAGTTTTGGTCAAGAGCAGAGTGAACAGGCTTCAAAATTATTGGCTACTAAAAGTTCAAAAGGTTTAAATAAGCAATCTTAACTCACATTTCTTGAAAATTTATTTTAAAATAATTTTAGAATCGCTTCTTCGCAAAGTTAATGTAAGAAGAGCAGGCCAATTTACCCCTAAAGCTAAATTGATGTATTTGAGAACTTCAAAATTTAGACATGCTGCTTGTAAGAAAAGGTTGCAATATGCAGAAGATTTTAGTAAAAATGATATTTTTGAGATTTTTGAAATCTCAGTTGGAAATGCTTCGAAGAAACCTAAGGGTAAAAGATTCAGTAAAGACGATTAAGTGTTAGCTCTTGCACTGTATAAGCAGAGTGGTCCTGCTTATAGGTTTTTATCAGATATCTTTACTTTACCATCTAGACATACATTGACGAATTATCTGAACAGAATACCAATGCAACCTGGAATTAACGAACACATATTTGAAGTTTTAGCAAGTCAAGTTGAATCGTTGAAGAAGAGTACTGGAAAATATTGTATTTTAATGTTTGACGAAATGTCTATTTGTCCAAATTTTACGTATGACCAAAAGCGAGATATTGTGCTAGACTTCGAAGATTTTGGAGATAGGAGAACTCAAAAAATTGCAAATCATGTACAGGTATACTTCTTGTTTTTTTAAATTACATTATAATTAAATTTTATATTTTTGTTAGGTATTTATGGTGCGCAACATAGAAGCGAAATGGAAGCAGCCCATTTATTATAACTTTGTAAACGGTGCTACCCAACACTCTGAAATTGAACGTATTTTGAAATTGTTAATTAAGAAACAGTATGTGATCAGGGACGCAATAATGAATCTGCAATTAATCACTTAGTTCAAGATACTAAAGCAAAGTATCTCAGACAACAGAAGGAGATGAGAGGTACATTTTTTGAAATTGAAGATACAGTTGTAGTACCTCTCTTTGACCCTCCCCATTTATTGAAGGGCATCCTATTATTTTTTATATATTATTTTTTTCCCCATTTATTTTTTGGACAAGTAAGACAGAGGGGAGTAAGATTTACAAATCCAACAGTAGCTGCATTTACTCCATTTTACAAGAGTTTGTTGGTAAATAACTACAGCAAGGGTCATTCAGAAGACAGTAATTGCGAAAATGACGAAGGTGATATTTTAGTTTCATTGAAGAAATTTGTGCAGCAGGAAATTACTTATGTATGTTATAGAAATATTAATTAATAATTATTATTTTAGGATGTAGTTGAAGTTCAGCCAGTACTCGACTGAATGAAGACGACAAGATTACTGAAATTTAAAAAAATCTAAATGATTTTGAAGCAACCGTATTGCCGGACATTAGCCAATTTGTTTCAAAAACAATTTCACCAAAAGTAAAAAAATGTCAATGTTGTAAAACAAACATTCTAGGTGGTAAAGGTATAGAAAATCGAAAATTGAAAAATTGTAGTAGCATGTTTATCGATTATTTAACCAACGTTCACAATATTTTTAAACACATATTTCCTATTATTTGTCATTTAGGGAATGTAATACATGGAATTTCTATAAATATCAGAGAAAATGTGAAATTCTTGTTTACTGATGACTGCGGACATAGTAAAGATATAGAAGATTTTGAAATTAAATCTTTTACAAAAATGTTAATATTAAACAAAATTAAGACTTTAAATAATATTATGCTAGGAAAAGACAAAAGAAATGTTGATGAAGCTGATGCTATATATAAGAGTGCAGCAGATATATATAAAAAGTCTAATAGAAAGAAATAGTTCTATTAATGTTGATGGTCAGTAATGGGGTAGTGAAGCGCAATTTATAGCCTCTCCTACTCAAATGTCAACCTGACCTGTATATACAAATGAGGCTCTGACGTCCGAGGATCGGCGGAATAACCGTATTTATAACATTACATGTAGAGGAAATGCTACTTAACCCGTTAGCGCACCGCGTCCATAATTTTGGACAATCCTTTTAAATGAATTCGGTGTTATTTGAGTGGATGACCTTGAGTGCCCGATGTCCACAAATATGGACATACTATGGGTGCGTTCCACAGCCCACGATGACCATGGTCGACTTTTAAAAGTCGCGGTTGAGCTCAAACCGTCATCAGTGACGTCATCGTTTGTTAGCCCACCACGACCACGAAGCCCATTATAAAAAGTGGGTTGCCGTGATCATTTTGAGTTTACACGCGCAAATTTAAAAATTCAAAATGAAGACCGAAAATATTGCATTTTATAATGCCAATATGGACGAGCTGTTTGAAGTGGTAGTTTCAAAAAGTGAAGCAGAACGTGGAAGAACAGGCAAATTATCTAATTAACATAAAATAAAATTATTATTAACGTTAAATTATTTTTTTTCGTTGTGTTGCAAAATGCGACACTTGCATTTTAAGTAAAATGCCATTTTCATAGCAATATGCAAAAGTAAAGTGCCTTGGTCTGTTCTAACAACCATCATGATAATTTGTGCAAAATATTTTTCAGATGTGATATTCGCCACGCAATTAATGAATAATGCATTAAAATAGTATATTATACATCATGGGACTAAGGTGCTGCTTTTCATCCCGCGTGCGAAACTTGTAAGAGGTTACCAACATCAAGCAAATTGATTGTCATTTTAAAATTTGAATTTGAAAATTCAAAATGACATTAGCCCGCCAGAGCCCTCCCACAGAGATCACAAAAGCCGTTCCGTGGGCTTTAAGTGGAACGCACTCTATAAATGTACCCGAGATGCGCTGGCATGTTGCGATCAATTTGAGAAGATTTTACGCGATTTCGAAATATGTCAGTCGTCAACATGTAGCTAACTTTTAAATCTCATCATTTCAGCTTCGTTTTGTTTACTCCGTGAATACTTTAATAATTATGGTGTTGGTTTTTCAGAAAGAATTCTTTAAGTTCTAAAGTATGAACTCACTTTTTACGCAATAAAACTCTAATTTTTCGGGTTAGCATAGAAGATATGGCACCTCCATAATAATTTTGGACGTGCTATATTTCCTATGCTATAGGTCGGATCACAACTTTCTTTTTTTAAAAATGTTCAGCAAAATTAGCTTTAAAAGAAAACATCATGAAAGAATTTTTGTGCTCAAAATTGAAAATGCGTGCGTAAACGGGTTAACGACATCGCTCATTCTTTAATTATGTAAAATTTATTAATGTAAATGCGAGAACTATTACATTAATAACATGTATGCGGTACTGAAGAAGGCTAACGAGCCAGCAACACGGTGTTTATCACTCATTCTTTATTTAAATATATAAATTGTGAATCTTGTAGATTATTTAAGTATAAATATTATTATTAACTTGTGAAAATTGTATGTGGAATAAACTTAAAAAGCTACAAATCAGGTTAAATATACTGTTTATTCATAAACACTTTGTAAAAGGACGATCACTTGTCTGAAAGTTCAGTATTTAAAACTATTTTTAATGAGTTAATTTAACTTGATTTTAGATTTTTAAGTTTATTCCTCATATAGGTTATTTAAGCTATAATTTAAGATTTAATTATTTATTATGTAATTTTCATATTTCCACTATTTGCAAAGTTTTATCTAAATTTTTAAAAACAATAAGTTTTAATTTAATTTTCTGACATGTAAGTAATAATTTTACTTTTACTATAATATTTCACATGTTAAATAACTATACTATATCTTATTTATTGTTATATTAGGTTTATTTAGGTAGTAATAAAATCAATTTAATAATAAATCGGAATGTCTTATTTTAAAATTACATCAAAATTACAATGTAACTTTATAAGCATAAAATTTAATTAATTCTTACAGTAATGTATATGTATACACTTCATTAGTGCTATTGAATACATTACTGTAAGATTTAATGACATTTTATGATTGTAAAGTTAGAAATTATAAATTCTATATAAAATAATAAACATTTTAAAATTGCCGCTGTCTCCCCCACCTCTTTATATGCGCACCCTGACGCATAGATGGCGCTAAAATACGATACTAAAGTTTGTTAGGAAGATAGCATACCGTGATGTATTGGCAGGGTGCAAACATCAGCGCCAACTAATTTATGAACTAAAGGTGGCAATTTTTACATTGTAGTAATGCAGTAAAATGTTATTTTCTTATTTAAATTTTCTAAGTATTATTGAAACACATTTTATTATATGTAAAACGTGAGTGGATAAGTTTAATTTTGATTATATTTTTGAATCAGGTGAAAAATGTGAAGCAACTCTGTAATAAATTACTTTTAAAAATTACTTTTTAAATTTCAATACCAACCGCCCATAGAGGTCGCTATAAATGTAAGTATAAATTCTTGTATAAATTGCATAACTTCAGAAAATATGTTTTGTGCCCAAGTCGTGAATTTATATTTTAATTATTAATAATTTCAGGTGTACAATGGATTTAATAATAAAAACTGGATTCCAATCAATTACCCATAATATTGATTTTTAACCACAGACTATAATAAAGGGCAAAAATCTAGTCGTTGCTGAACATGTTCGAGATGTAGAAGAGCATCGAAGAAATAATGGGCATGTTTTTAAACTACTCGAGCAGCTGTTCGAGTACTCGAACAAAAAAAGTGCGTTTTTAAACTACTCCATCTCCTGTCATTGGTCGTTTTAAAACTCCCCCACTCTGCTCGAGCGCATTACTCGAGCAAGTTTTCATGCACCGGATCGTAAGGTGGTGCATTTGAGCAGAACTTGGGTTGCACTTGTTTATAACTGTTATAACCTACAACTTTGTCAAGTAAATTAGTCCAACGTGTTAAAAATGGATTCTTCCGAATTAAATGAGAGCAATACATCTCTAGGTAAGTTTTTTTTACATATTTAATTATTAAAATGGATTAGTTATTAACATTTGAAAATTATTTTAAAATATAAATTATTTTTTATGTTAATAGAAAAATTAAAAACTGATAATATCGATTTCTTTTAACATATAAAAAATAATTTATCGTTTAAAATATTATAATTATTTATAACACTTGTATAAATAATAAAGACTTATTACAGGACCAATCGAAAATCAACAGGAACGTAGAGAATGGAAACACGAGGCAGTACTCTTTTTAATTAATAAGTACGAGGAACACAAAGACGAGCTGGAAAGGAAAAACAGCATGAAGAAACATATATGGAGAAAGTAAGTGAAAACAAATATTTATTGAACACTATTATTATACTTGTTTTATTTTTTAGAATTGCTGAAGATATGAATTTTCTATCTTATAAATTTACATGGGATCAACTACAGAACAAGTGGAAGAGCTTGGTTCGTACATATAAAAGTGTAAAAGATCACAATAGCGAAACTGGGAGAAACAGAAGAAGTTGGCCCTATTTTGAACACATGGATCGACTATTGGCAAATAATCCAATAGTCGATCCACCTGTTGTTATTCATAATGGACAACGCATTGTGCGAAATGCGATTGAAATGCAAGGTACCTCTAATGATACGAATCTTATCGGATCCCAAAATTCCCCTACAGGTTCGTTGTCAGATTTAACTGGCGAAGAGTTTACAAACTCAGATGCTTCTGCTTCACCAAGAAGCAAAACCTGCAAAAGAAAACGCTCTAACGAATTGCATGACTTATTGCATAAAGCCATGGAGCAAAGCCAAAAACAGCACGAAGAAGATCTTCAAGAAAAAAAAAGATTTAATGACTTGTTGGAAATTTTAATAAAAAATACTAGTAAATAAACACAATTTAATAAAACTATATACCTAGTTTATTTTTAAATATAACAAGTACAGTGTTACAAAAAATTGTTTGACATTTTAAGTTAGGTTAGACATAGGTGTACTAGCTACTGATAGATGGCGATAAGAAACAAACTTGAGTACACTTGAGCGTTTTTTAACTACACCTGTTCTAAGCAGTTCTAACCTGCTCGGCTTTGGTTCGAGCAATTATTGCTCGAGCAACCGGTACAGTTTAAAAACACGCCCAATGAAAGTACTAGTTTTATAAAATCGCGCGTCATTCGACACCTTACACACCATCTTTAAATGTAATTTGAAATTGTAACACTAATATGTACAAATTTAATTGAAACTATTTTTATATTTCAGATTGATGAGTTACGATGCGTGATTGACGTTCAATGTAATTGTGTTTACAATCAAAGTGGGAAGTGTAAACACATTGCTGCATTAATTTATTTTATAAATAATGAAGAAAGTGCATCGAAGAAGAGCACTGAACAGCTATGGGGAAAACCTAGTGTTCGACAATTTGCCAAAGAAAAATATTCAAAAGGAAAGTATTTTGAGGAAATGTTTTCCTTGATCCTTTGATTGATAAAGAAATCCTTCCTTGATAAAGAAAAAAAATGTGAGCCTCAAGCAGTGGATATCTCAGAATTAGTTGGTGTATCTGCATTAAAACAAGTCCTGGTAGCAGATGCATAATCGAACGATAAGAAATCTGATGGATTCATTACTACAGCAAGTAGAAATAAATTTAGTAGAAAAAAAATTGCCACTTCAAAATTTTACTAGTTCTATGCTTGTTAAAAGAGAATAAATATACACCCATACACAGAATTGAACGTACACCCCTATACTAGCAATGTAACTTGTGTCTTTTGAAGGCATGTTTTTTTATATAAAAATCGTTTCTACAACAAAACTTATTAAACATTTTTTGTTGAAAATTTCATTTTCTACATTTTTCTTTCTATACATTTTTCTATTTTGTCGCACCGTTTCCGAGCTACAGTGACTTAAAACAACCTCTGTAAAAATTTGTAAAATGTAAAAAAAAACTCCCATAAGAGCAATGTTAATTTTATTAAAATTTTCACAGAGGTTTTTTTAAGTCACTCTATCACGGAAACGGCGTAACAAAATAGAAAAATGAATATAAACAAAAATGAAGACAATGAAATTTTCAACAAAAAATGTTTAATAAGTTTTGCTGTAAAAGCTAATTTTATATGAGAAAACATGTCTTCAAGAGGCACAAGTTACATTGCTAGCATAGGGGTGTTCGTTCAATTCTGTGTATGGGTCTACATATAATAATATTCTGAATTGAAAACTATAAAAATAACATATGTATACTTATACATTAATTTAGTTTATTTAACATTTGCTATAAAATAATAACTAGACTTATGTCCTTTCAAGTGCTTAAAGAGAGTACACATTAAAACAATAACTAAACATAATTCCTGTAAAGAGTTTCTTTCTTCAATTTAAATTTTTGTATGAATGTATGTATTTATCAGTACAAACTTGGTATGTCGACTTATGTCTTTTTAAGTGAAATTTTCATTATATAATAGAAGAATAAATAAACTTATGTCCAATTTACCGTTACAACAAATATATACTTATTTTCTTAAAAGTATACTAGTTTAAAAGCATAGTAATAAAACAAATTTAAAGTTATTAAATATTAAATATTATTTATTAACTTTAAATTAGAGGTTTCCACCAATTTCCCTGATTTGAGAAATAAAGTTGAAACTACAATGTCATTTTTCTCAAAACGTCAAAAATTGACTTATGACCTTTTAAGTGCCGACCACAGAATTAATGTTAATGTTTTTTTTCAGAGGGGGGCGATCGCCCACCTCTGGATCCGCCACTGGCCGTAATAATGATTTGTATTTGTTAATGTTTTCAATAGTTTTAATATTCTAGTAAAAAATATAAAGGCAAAAAGAATTTTAAAAATTTGAAAAAATTGGAAAATTTTTAAATACCTTATTAGTTGACATTTAAAACTAATAAAAATCAACTATAGTTTTTCTTTATTCTAGTAATTTCAAAGAGTTATGTGGACTTGATTCTGAATGCATACGTACTACCTATGATTGGAATCGGCAGCATCATATATTATATTTCACACAAATTTTTTTCAGTGGAGTCATAATATAATGGTTCAAACAAGAGCTCAATGAAAATTAAAATGCAGTTTTTCCTATTTACTTTTTTAAATTATTGTACTGCAGGAAAATCAACCCCTCTCCTCCCAGCCAATCCGGACCACCACATGATCAGCTAGTAAAAATTATGAATTTTTGAAAGCAAAAAAATTTCATAGTTTGCAAATAGAAAAATGTCTTTAGTGATACATTTGCATTTGATAAGTGCAGTTGCTGCCATCAATATAGAGGAAAATAATATGTGAGCAATACAAATTTTTTGAATAAAAGCAGATTTTAAAATTGTCCATAAATAAAAAAGATTTCGACGTAGAAAAAAATTTCCACGAGTTTTACAATAATTTGCCAACTACACCGAATGATAATGAAGCAGAAGATACCAGAAAATCTTGAACAAATAAAAATATATTTTAATAAAAATGTATAGTTTTTACTTACCTGCATTTAAAAATCATTGAACTAATCTTCACTATAGATTCCGTAAAAATTACTTACTTCGATTGTTTTGAAATTCACGGCCACGTGTTGTAACCATGCTGAATGATTTGAGGTTAACGATTCTCACCAAGAAAATTCAATGTTAGTTGAACTGAAAAAGGAGTAAGAAAATGTATAATTTCAATTTATTGATTTAATATGAAATAAATAGTAACTTACTGATTTCCATCGACAGCTAAAACTTTCAGTTGAGCAACCGACATTTTGATCTAACCATAATCACAAACCGCACCGAAGTGAAGACTGATGAACAGAGACTGCTGATGAAGACCGATGATGATGACCGAAGTTAGTGGCGCTCAATGTAAGGAGCAATACCAACCTGCCAACTTTTTACACGATTACAGGTGCGGTAATTTTAGTAGTAATTTCTACATTCACTGATTAAAGTCGTGAAAGTGAAAAATAGAGAAGAAAATGCAATAAATGTTCGGATTTTCTTGGAAATATGTAAAATCCTTAGAATATAAAGGAATATAAATATAAAACTTTATATTCTAAGGTAAGATCACTCTTATAAATTTAATAATAATTACACCAGTAATCATGGGCGTCCATAAGATTTTTTTCAGATGGGGTAAAATTTAAAAGATTATAATAATTATAAAGAATGTTAAAAGAAATTAATATATTGTAATAATAATAATAAATAAATAATTATGATACGTAATAACTATAAAAAATATAATTATGTAGGTAATACAGTAGAATCCGCTTAATGTGATCACTTCGGGACAAGGTCATTTTAATAATATTAACTGATAACAATTAGCGAAATTTAGAAAAAGGCGAATTTTAGAAGACTTGGATTAGAACAAGATAGAAGAAAAAAAAAGATAGAAAAAGTGGCCGGTTTCCAAAAAAAAATGATCACAATAACCGACTGATAACATTATCCGAGATCACATTAAGCGGATTCTACTGTATATAACTTTTGAAGATCTTTAATAGATTTCTCTTCTAATGGTCTTTTGAAATAATTTCGAATATCCAATTATGTAAAATGATGTTTGTGGAAATTTTTGTCAATGACTGTACCTAGCAGGTATAAGTTATTACAAAATTTGAAAACTTTTAAGTTTTTTGTTTCTTTAAACTTCGTTTAAATTCAAAATTTTTATTAACAGTTTTTTACATTTCTTCTTCAGGTGCCATGCAGTGCGTAGGCAAACACTTGACTGAAGCCAAGATGACGTACTAGGAAATTGAATTAATGGGGTGGTTTCACCTCCGCGAAGTTGGCCTCCTATCTACAACATTTTGATATAAAAAAATATGACATCGTTAGGTCACGAAAGGTCATCTGGTTTTATCGTTAAGTCATTTCTAGTTTATCAAAAAAAAAAAATTCAAATTTTGAAAAATTTTCTTGGTAAGTTAGCTTTCCATTTGCACGTTTTCGATTAAATAAAAAAGGAAACCGATTGGAAATCGACTAAAAAGAATTGATCATGTATGCATATCGTTAGGTCGTCTTTAATTTGTTTATAATAAATTAATTTTAATAGCAATTCGTAAAAAATTTAAGTGTTTACAGATCGAAACGATCAACACTGTGGAAACCATTTTTCTTCGTATTGGTAGTTTAATTGTTGGTGCAGTTTATTTACCTCCGGATGCTGATTTGGTTGCCTATGAAGAATTCTGCGGTATGGTAGAAAATATTTGTGAACATTTTTCTCAATCCAAATTTATTATTGGTGGTGACTTCAACCTTCCCAAAGCTAAATGGTCGATCGATGGTTCATGTTCGGTAAGTTCCGATATTGCTTGTAGTAAAACCGATGCAATAGGTGATTGTATGTCATTTCACAACCTGGCTCAATGTAACCAAATACCTAACAGTCGTGGTGTAATTCTTGATTTGGTCTTTTCCAACGTAAACGATATTTCTATAATCACATCAGAGGACAAATTATCTAATACATCTATCCACCACACTGCTTACTCGATTAATGTTCCCAGCATTAGCTCATCTCAATCTAATATGGAATTTGTTAATTATATTTTTGATTACAAATCTGCCAATTTTGATATCATCAATCAGTGTTTGCTAGAACATAACTGGACTGAGATTTTTGACTGCAATAATATTGATGAAGTTGTAAACAACTTCTATAAGATACTAGGGCTCATCATCAATGCCCATGTTCCACGTAAAAAAATAATGGTTTCAAAATATCCGGAATGGTTCTCCAACGATTTGATCAACCTAATTATTCAAAAAAAAGTCATGAACAAGAAATTTAAGGAATCCCGTAGTTTAGATCATTATCACCAATTTTGCGTACTTCGTGACCAAGCCAAGAAAACTCACCATCTGCTTCATCAAAAATATATTAGCAAGATAGAAGATTCAATAATTGATAATCCTAAATCGTTTTGGCGCTATATTGATGATTGCAATAAAGTTAAGGGTTATCCAGCATGCATGTATTTAGACGAAGTTGTTAGCTCTTCTGGTCAAGAATGTGTCGACCTATTTGCGAAACAATTTTCCAAAGTTTACTCAAATAATAAAACTGCCAACCACAGCTATGAACAACGTCACGAGGTTAACTGCGATGCGTTTAGAATCACTCTTGAAGAAGTTTTCAATATCATCTCTGAACTACCCTACAGTTTGTCCAGTGGACCCGATGGAATCCCAGCGTATTTTTTAAAGAGATGTCAATACTCGTTGGCTAACCCAATCTTCAAATTATTTGAACTATCACTTTTGAGTGGTCGTTTCCCATATACCTGGAGAAAGAGTTTCATAACTCCTATCTTCAAGAAAGGTAATCGTTGCGACATTAGTAACTATAGAGGAATTTCGATATAGTCTACGATTCCTAAGTTGCTCGATAAACTGGTGTCTAAGCAACTACACTCAAAAAAATGTTATTCATAATATCTATGAAACTAGGTTCATTGACCAAGTTCATTGAATTTTTGCAATAAAAATTATAACATTTTCTTAATAATAAAAATGCCGTTCATAAATGTTATGAACTGCAGTTCATTGAATGCTTAGTAAGATTAATTCATGGTATTTATGATTCACTTCATAATATCTACGAACACCGTTCATTGCATACAATGAACCAGTTCATAAATACTATGAAATGCAGTTCATTGACTGCCTTGCAAAATTTATTCATGGTATCTATGATTCACTTCATAGTATCTATGATCACCGTTCATTGCATACAATGAACCAGTTCATAAATACTATGAAATGCAGTTAATTGACTGCCTAGTAAGATTTATTCATGTTATCTATAATTCATTTAATAATATCTATGATTCACTTCATAATATCTATGAAAACCGTTCATTGCATAGAATGAACCGGTTTATAAATACTAGAATTGCAGTTCATTGACTGCCTAGCATACTTTATACATGTTATCTATGATTCATTTCATAATGATTCACTTCATAATATCAATGAAAACCGTTCATTGCATACAATGATGAAACGGCTCGTTAAAAGCTTTGTGAATACGAACATAAGTATTGTAAATTATAAACATTTTTTGGTTGATATCTTAATAAAAAAAATAGGAGAACAAGATATGGAAGACGGATATATCTGCCTATAAACAATTTACTTTCTCGGGCCAAGCCTAATAGATATCTTATAATTAAAGATACACGATAAAAAGGGAAGATGATATAAGATAATTTAGATAATCTGATAATCCGATTATGTCTTTATAATTATCTATATAAAAGAAATAATACTTAGGGTTTAGAAACCTAAAACCTCGAACCTCATAGAGTATACCAAAAGGGTGCACCCTGTACACTTTACATCACAAACACTTTTCGTTGCATATTTTTATAAAAGTTTTAAACATGCTACCGATTTTATAACCGTATTCACGTTAAAAAAATTTAATTATAATACAAAGTTTTACATCGGTGAAATATTTAATGGCTAAAAATGATTTAAGGCAAGATCCAGGGAGGGGGCAGCTGCCCCGCAACCGTGTAATACAGGGTGACCTCCAAACATTGTATGTTGTCAGTTGGTAGTACCAACTTATATCCTCAATATCCTAAAGTAAGTGGTACCAACTTTGAACCACTTACATATATAAAGACTTGCAGTCATGAAATTTGATCAAAAAGCCATGGAAGAGAAATTCGCAAAAGTTAAAAAGAATTGTAAAAATTTGCAACGTTTAATATTGGTTATTGGATCTGATATCTTAAACACTACTGACTATTTTGTGTACTTTCAGGAAATAAGATACCCGTTTAAGAATTTTGTACGAGCTGTTGATATTTGCTTCAAAGCAATACATTTGTTTAATTTCAAGTATGCTAAGGAGTCAGCAACTTTTTGGAATTTTATACAAACCTTTTTGTACAAAATTGTAGAAGAAACCGTTATGGCAAAATCAGCAATTGTTATAAAAGATGTAGAAAAAATATTTTTAAATAATTAATTGTAATAAAGTTATTATTATGTAAACCTTACTTTTTTCTGTTTTGCAATAAACCGAGATCCTAATGTAATAAACTTACTTCATACATACAATAAATGCATTTCATAGATATAATGAACTGTTTTCATAGATACAATGAACTATTTTCATAAATACGATGAACTGTTTCCATAGATATCATGAACTATTTTCATAGATACGATGAACTATTTTCATAGATACGATGAACTGTTTTCATAGATACAATGAACTATTTTCATAAATACGATGAACTGTTTTCATAAATACGATTAACTGTTTTCATAGATACAATGAACTATTTTCATAAATACGATGAACTCTTTTCATAGATACAATGAACTGTTTTCATAGATACAATGAACTATTTTCATAAATACGATGAACTGTTTCCATAGATATCATGAACTATTTTCATAGATACGATGAACTGTTTTCATAGATACAATGAACTATTTTCATAAATACGATGAAATGTTTTCATAGATTCGATGAACTGTTTTCATAGATTTTTTTAATTTTTATTTTGTATCATTACATTAATGAACGTGAGTTTATAGTCACAATGAACTTTATCATTGGTTGAGAATTAATGAAAAAGTTCATTAATACTATGATAACTTTCATTGAATTTATTAACGTTTAATTTTTATTTTGTATCATTACATTAATGAACGTGAGTTTATAGTCACAATGAACTTTATCATTGGTTGAGAATTAATAAAAAAGTTCATTAATACTATGATAACTTTCATTATATTTATGACGGTTTTTGGTTCAGTGTACTACAAGCTAGTAGTAAATATATAATAGAAAATCAACACGGGTTCTTTCTTGGTCGTTCGACAACCACTAACTTATTTCGAGAACCATAAACATGTAGACGCCGTGTATACCGATTTCGCTAAAGCTTTTGATCGTGTCTCCATTTTTGCCCTTCTGGCCAAATTAACTTCCCTAGGATTTGGACCTGATGTCATTAAATGGATAGAAAGCTACCTAATAAATAGAATCCAAAATGTGCGAATTCAGAATTTTCTCTCGTCTGATATTATGGTACACTCGGGTGTCCCACAAGGTTCCTACTGCGCACCTATTTTGTTTTTGCTATTCATCAACGACATTGGTCGTTATATTAAGCATTGCTCGTACTTATTATTTGCCGATGATCTAAAAATCTTCAAAACCATCACGTCCGCTGATTACTGTATGTTATTACAACTGGACCTGGACAATCTGCATCAGTGGTGTACCGACAACAATTTATTGCTCAACCTCGATAAATGTTCAGTCATCACTTACAAAAAACATAATTGCGATCAATTGAATTACAGCATAAATGGTGTTCAACTAAATCGTGTATACGAAATAGATGATCTAGGTGTTAGACTAGATTCAGGTTTAACATTCAAGAGTCACATCGCAATAATTTGCAACAAGGCCAGTAGCACTTTAGGCTTCATACGTCGTCAAAGTAGATTTTTCTCTGCTAACACAGTGAAACTTCTCTATTTTTCGCTAGTTAGGTCACAACTGGAATATGCGTCAAGCGTATGGTTCCCCTTCTATCAACTTAACATCAATAGGATAAACAGTGTCGAACGAAAGTACTTAAAATACCATCACTTCAAATTAGGCAAAGCAGCGGATGAGTTCTCTTACGAAGCGAGCCTAATTCAATGTAGGACCAAATCTTTGGAGTACAGAAGAACCGTAACAGATCTCTGTTTTGTTCATCGCCTCTTACATGAGGAAATCAACTGCAGTTTTCTTCACGATCGCTTCAAATTTCGTGTTGCATGCCGTAATACAAGGCTTGTTGATGTGTTCGCAATCTGCCATCACCGTACCAATTATGGTCTAAACAGCCCCATCACTCGAATGTGTCGATCAGCTAATAGACTGAATAAGTCCCCGAGCTTCGACATCGTCAACAGCTCGTATCACAGGTTCAAGGAGTGCATTATGTGGAGATTAAATGCAATCGATCACAATTAACTGCGTTTTGCTCAAATATTTTTTGCTACTTGTATAAATTCAATTGGTTTATCCGTATATTAAATAAATAAAAAAATAAATAAATAATTTCAATGCGATGCCCCCATTGAGCATGCTTATAATTATATATCAGTTGCTGAGTTGGTGCTGGGCTGCGTTCTTACTAACACTTTTAGGCGTTATGATCGGTCTGAAAGGCAAGGAAAGCGTCGGCGTCGTAAACTACGAATTCAGCAATAACGTAGCGTAATTAACCACATCGTTGTTAGATGGTTATAATAAAAATCTATCCTTAAAATATAACAACACTTATAGTCCGGGAGGCAGCGTTATATTTTGGGCAGTCATTTTACGCCGATTAATTGTTGCCCATTTCGATAGATTTAGGATTTCTAATAAGTAAACTGCGCGTCAGCTGACGCACCCGCGATGGGTGTGGGTGTGGGAGACAAAAAAAGTGGTAAAAAAAAAATTTGTGATAGTATGCCGACTGAAACTTATTTGATTCTAACAAAAATAGTCAGCTGCATCGCGGAGAAGGGGTTATGCGTCAGCTGCGCGCGTGAATTTGTAAAAAATTTAAAAAAAATAGAAACGTCAAAAAAATTAACTTGTCATTTTTCAAATGTCAATTATTTGTCAAAAAAATTAAATTTTTATGGTTATATTCAAATAAAATTACTTTTGACATTTTTTAAATGTCAATTCATTTTCAATAATTCCAATCATGTGCGCAGCTGACGCATAACTCCTTCGCAGCGATGCAGCTGACTATTGTTTTTAGAATCATTATGATGTGAACTATTTGTAAAATAAGTTTCAGTCGGCATACTATTACTAAATTTTTTTTATTGTTGAACCACTTCCCAGTCTCCCACACCCACACCCACCGCTACTTGAGCAGCTGACGGTCGATTTACTGATTGGTGAACCGAGATCAACAATCAGTAAAAAATTCTGCCGGCATATTATACTCGGTCATTTTTTAACGTTAGCTCCCGGACCAATTTTTTTATTCGATTATTCTTATTACGTCGTAAGTCAATTACTACAATAAAATTACGTAAATAATCGACCCACTCAGTTTTACTTTTTATTATTGTCTTATATAGTTTCTGTGGAAAAGCACATATAAATGGTTTCTCACCGATGGGAAAAGTGATAGTAACTAATCTAACCTATAAACTTTCACGTTTCATTTATAAGCACCGCCGATTTTCATTTGAGGAGTTAGAATGAAATTTTTATGAATTATTAGATTATTACTATATTTTATTATATATTAAATAAAATTCCAAACTAACTAAGGTTAGAATTTATAAAGCTTTTCCATAGATATTAATAGAAGGCTAGATAACCCACTCGAGCGCAGAAGTGAAGCCTGTCATCTATTGTAAATGTATGCCAATCCGCCTTACCGACAAATGGCCGCCAGTTTACATTGAGGCTCTACTTCTGTTATATTTCATGTATTAGGAGTTGCGTATCTGCCTTCTATATTAACATCTTAGATCATATATGTATATTACAGTATTATATGATCTAAGATTAACATCTATAGCTTTTCCCTTATTTGAAGTTATTTAAAGGTTAGAATGAAAAATTCTTCAAACTTCAAAGAAGGGAACAGCTAACTAACTAAAGTTAGAATAAATTTATATTCTTGTTCATCTCAATCAAATAACATTTATTAATTAAGTACGAGGCACGAGGATACCATACAGTTTCCTAGTTACATATGATTATAGATAATAGGGCTGGGTAGCCCTCTCTTCAATATTTAAATTAGGTATGTGGAAATTTAGTGAAATAGAAATTGAGTAGAGTTTATCTGATCTGGAGAAGTATTTTCCATCGGTGAGAAACCATTTGCATATATTTTTTCAACGATGAGAAACCATTTGCATATGATTTTCTATCGGTGAGTAATCATTTTCATAATATTTTCTATCGGTGAGTAACCATTTGCATAAGATTTTCCGCCGAAACTAGTTTATGAATCGCAGAGAAAAATTAAATTATATCAAGGTGTGGGGCTACACTATGCTTTTGGAATATGATCTTTATATGTATATATGTTATATAAATGTAAATGAAACTAGCCTTTTTTTTTCATTTTAAGAAAAACAGTGCTTTAAATCGTATTTTATTTAAATTTAGGTTATATAAAAAAAATTCAATAACGCTATGCTATAGCTGTATTCGAATTCGTAGATTACGACGCTTTTCCTTGCTTTCAAATCGATCTTAACGCACAAAAGTGTTAGCAAGAACGCAGCCCAATACCAACTTTAACAGCTGATATGTATAAAACCAGTGAAAATCACTGTATACAACACTATTTTATATGTGTACATGCGCAATAGGGGCATTGCATTGAAATTAATTTATTATAAACAAATTAAAGACGACCTAACCAGGCCCGTAGCCAGGGGGGGGGCACCTGGAGGCACGTGCCCCCCCCCCCCGATATGTTTAAAAGCAAAAAAAATTTTGAAAATAAATTTGAATTTTGAAAATAAAATAGGTAAACAGATATATTTTTAAAGTCGGAACAAAAATTGTTTTTTTCATGAGTGCCCCCCCCCCCCGAAATGAAATCCTGGCTACGGGCCTGGACCTAACGATGTGCATACATGACCAATTCTTTTCAGTCGATTTCCTATCGGTTTCCATTTTTATTTCATCGAAAGTGTGCAAATGGGAGGCTAACTTACCAAGAAAATTTTTCAAAATTTGAATATTTTTTTTGGATAAACTAGAAATGACCTAACGATAAAACCAGATGACCTTTCGTGGCTTAACAATTCCATATTTTTTTATATCAAAATGTTGTAGGTAGATGAGAAGATGAGAAGCCAACTTCATGGAGGTGGTGGTTTCTCGTTGCCGTTACCATAGCCCACAGATCTATCTTGGGCTTTAAATCAAAGCAGTGTATTCGACACTACACACGACCAGAATTAGAAGCATGGTTGCCTGCTTCCCAGTCAGTCTGTGCATTTTTCCAGATCTAGATAATATGTTTTACTTTGATCAAAAAATTTCAGTATTCTCCTTGCAATATTTATGAACCACATGAATCATATTGTAAAACTCTGCTTCTCATTCATGTTTTCAAGTACTCTTTTAACTAAATTTACTTGTATTTTATATTAATTATATGATAACATCACTTCAAACACTAATCATCATCTTTACAAGGATCTTTTGAAAATACCGTGATACTTTCTCAAGAATCAAAAATGACCTGTTTAAACAGTTCGTGCAGCTCAAAACCTGGACGTCTTCAAAATATAATATCGCCCCCCATTTTCAAAATTTAAACTTGATATACAAATAATTAGTAAAGCACACTATTTTGGCGGTAAATTGAAATTAAATTATACTACAGTAAGTTTAAAATCGTCTTAACAGTTTGCTTTAATGAACTTATCACTTCGATTTTTAATATTATGCATTTCAGTTTACAAATTATTAACAAATAATCACCGTATTTTTTTCTATAATTACAAAACGTTTCCTATGCAATTTATATGATTCAGTTATCAATTTTGATATCTTAAGAACAACGATTGTCTCATATTGCAGTAATCTTATTCAATTTTTAACTTTTGCTTTTTGAAACTCTTACAATTACTTATAATAAAATTAATGAATGAATAAATTAATATAGTTGCCAACAGAAAAACTAACAGAATAACAAAAATTACATCCAATAGTAAATATTCGTAAAACGGCATTTCAACCAATGGACTTCGCAAATGCCAGGCTCCCTTATGTCGAATTACGTATTCTGTCCACCATATGGCTTTCTCTAATCCTGTACTTGGTATGTCAGAAGATATTTCATCAAGTTTCTTCATATTGTTGCGATATCTAAAAGTATTTATTTTTAGGTTTTAAGTTACTCCGGCTAGCTTATTAATTCTAACTTGATATTTTCAGCCACTTCTAAAATAGCAGCATCGAGTTCATTTGGGGTGAAGTTGTTAGGATCTAAGTAAACAGCTGCTTCAAATTCGACCATTTTCAGTACATTGCTTAACTGATCACCAAAGAATGGCATACCAATTAAAGGAACGTGGCTAGAAATCGCTTCCTCCATCGATTGTAAACCTCCTTGAGTAACAAAAGCTTTTATATTTGGATGATCTAAAAATATAATCGGTTTGAAACGCACCAAACTTTAAATTTTAAATTACCTAAAACGTCTTGCTGAGGAAACCAGCTCTTTATTATAACGTTATGTGGTTTTCTTGATATATCTTTATTTTCAAATTTCCACAAAATTAAGTAAGGAAGCTGCGATAATGCGTCAATAATATTATTTTGTAACGTGGAAGACAAATCTGTACCTTTAACATTGGAACCAAGACTGAAATAAATTATTCCTTGCGTTGCTTGGTCCATTTCGTACTGAAGATCCTGGATAACAAAAAGTTTATAAAATGAAATTGATTCTAATTGCCTACCTTTGGAAGTGGATGTCGTTTAGTTAAATGCATATTTCCTAACTCGATAACGGCAGGAACGTTTGCTCTTATACCATGAATAATGGGATTTTTATTCAAAAACAACATACTGATATTCTTTTCAATATCTCCTAAATACGGAAGGCTTTCACTAATATATTTTTTTACAATTTTATCTTCCTTTGGTAAAATTGTATAATGGTAATAAAGTTTATACCAAATCGTATAGTAAGTTTTGTACATTCTATTTATTATTGTATTCTCTTTTACAGACGTTTGCAAATAATCTGGATATAATATTGGATGGACAGGATTACCAACAGCATCATGTGCTGATATGTAAACGTCAAAAGAAGACATTCCTATTATCGGACAGTTATACCATGCTCCTAAAGCTAACATTGTTGGATATAAATATTCAACAAGTAATAAATCGAATTGCTTAATTTTGTTTTTAATTAATTTTTGTACAACCGGAGATGCCAGTTCCGCCTCTGCGAGAACGGAGTTTATTTCACACCATAGTGTTGCTTCAGTTGTAATAGGTAAATTTGGGGTAACCGTTCTTTGCAAATCAATTTTTTTTAATATATCATAAGTAAATCCTACATCGATTTCCGTCAAATTTACTAAACTAGAATTATTTAAAGGATTTGGGGTGATAACAGTCACTTGATGTCCCCGCAAAGAAAGTTCTTTCCAAATGGGCTGATAAACCAACTGATGACTTATTGAAGGAAAAGTTGCTACCACTAAAATATTTGCACAATTTATTCCACTGTAACACAGGCACAACAAAAAAAGAATTATGAACATCGACATTGTTGTTAATGGTTTACCGTTTTCTAAAAATTTTACGACAATCACTAAATAAGTTACCCCATGTACTGTAGATAAGAAGTCAATGTTTATATTCAGTAGTTATGTTATTTGTTAAACTAATGTTAAATACATTATCTATTATATAAAAATGAAAGTTTGTTTGTGTGTTTGTTTGTACATTGTTACGTGAAATTTCTGCAGGGTAATTTATTCTGCAGGAATTTTCATTATTAATTATTTGTGGTTGTTTTATAGATGGCAATGCATGTATTGATTTTGAATTTTTGTAGAGAGTTATCGCCGTCACACAGGAAAAATGTGGAGGATAAAAATCTTAATCTTTGTATGAATATGGGTGAACGCAATTTTTAGTTAATTTTTCCTTCTGTGTCGTCCAATTATTAGTTTTGTATATATTTTGTCCTGTCCGATTACCGCGAAGAGTTTGGAAGAGGGAATTTGATAAATTGTTTTTGGAAGAAGCTACCTGATTCTATTGGATTGTTCCTTTTTTGTTGAGTTGGCTTTCCCGAAGATTTGATGGGATTTCAATTCTCACTTATGTCCTGACCCTTCTAATATTGGAAGATTGCTAGTTGCACTTTTTCGGGCATAAGTGGAAGTTTTCAAGTGGGCGATTTTCTTGGAGTAATGGTCTTTTCTTTGTGAGACTCCGGAAATGGATTCACCGCTGATCAGTCCAGAGAAGATTCGAGGAGAGGTAACCAACTGGCTATCGGGTTACGATATCAATAAGGTCAGATATTTTTGGCTGCATTATTCCTATTTATCTTTGCGCATACCGTACTTCAATATCATGCCTTCAAATCCAAACTTCATCAGAGTGATCAAGCGTTGTCGGCCCTATGAATTTCGAATTATTATTTTGTTTTGGATGTGAAAATTTGGTTTAACGTTTTAACTATCGTCTGCAATTCCGATTTGGAAGAATTTATTACGGGTGTTAATTCATTGGATGTTTGTACAGGCCCTGAGGTTAATATAGGTATCAATTTTTTTTTGTAGATATATATTTTTTTAGGGGTACAACGTCTCTTATGCACTGTTAGACCCTTTGACCGATTTCGACCTAACTTTGCATATTTACACAGTAGGACTTGGTTAAGATTTTTGTGCAGGAATATTTTTAAAAATGTGAAAAGAGAGAGATCCCATTAAGACAAACGTGTCTATCAAATAAATAAACCAACATTATTCATAATTTCAAAAAATATGCCTATTTTTTTGCCTTTAAAACGCTACTCCCCCCTCCTTAACTCACATTATGGCCGTGTTCGATTTGGAAGCTTACGGCGCTTTTGGTACCAAAATCTGTTCTTTTATGAGTAATGATTGGTTTAGAAAGTTAGTATTGGTACCAAAAGCGCCGTAAGCTTCCAAATCGAACATGGCCTATATAATATTGAAATATGCGCTTTACAGTTTTATGGTGGCCTTCTAATTGACATTGTTCTGGTATTCAATTTATCTATTAGTACAAAAATTAATGGTCAAAATAGCCTCCAAAACTGACATTGAAACGTTGTTTTTCAGTGCAATTTGATTTTAGATAACTGAGATTGGACTAAGTTCACATTTCAGTTCTAATTAGGTTTATAAAATATCTGATAGTAATCATCCAATAATCCATTGTCGAAATATATAAAATAAATTAATGATTTTCTGATTGATAAATCCACAGTCACAGTCAATATATTATTGGATATTATTTGTACCTACTAATAGTTAAATTGAATAGGTACTGGAACGAATACATCGATGTTTCGTGATAACAGGCTACCTTGCAAATAATATTAGGACAGAAGTTAATATAAAATGACTATCCAAGTGCACAGACAGGCATTAAGAGTTCTTTTTGATAAAGCTGCACAAAGTCAACTTGTTCGTAATGAAAAAATATTTTTTAATGTTATTGCTGATGATCGCCGTTCAATATATCTTTTGTGATGATAATCTGTTGTCCAAGGTACTGCAAAGTATTTCAAAAAATTGTATGCACAGATTACAATAATTAATAAATCTTTTAGTTTCATCAAAGTGATTATAAAATAAAAGATGTTCGAATTCAATTAATGAAATATAACAAAAATTATTATAATTTTTTTGAATTAATTGCATTTAAATACAATCGCAGTACTACGGCACATAATGCAACTGTTAACTTTAAAGTTGAAGTGAAAGATAAAATTGAGGTAAGTTAACTATATTATCAACAAATTCAACTTGTTCAACAAACGATATACTCATTAAAAACATACTTTCCAGATAGTTGTCCAAGTTTATAAGTTCTTGAGTAACGAATATCGACATTTTCCAATCCGATTCCAAGTTAATTTCCAAAAATCTTTTGAAGCAAACGTTATTGGAATGCGGGAAGCAATAAAGTGTGGTAACACGACAAGCTGGATTTTTCATAAGGTTTGTTCACTATACCATTCTATTATCCAAGCATATTATTAAAGTAGGTATTATATTTTTTAGGATATCACTTACCACGTATGCAATTTTGTTATCGATGAAAATAGGCTTCCTCCCCTTATTCCGACTGGTAGATTTAAAGTTGAAGTTATGGCTATGTATTTAAATGTCGAAATATCAAATTTCAATATTTTTGGAGAAATATATATACCCATACCTTACCCAAAGAAAAAATAATCTAAATATTTTCGAAATGCTAATAAAATTTTCTAAATGTACCTACTAATAAAGGGAATATTATTGTTTGAACTAAATACAATTGTTTATCTATACCTATAGTTCATACTTTTTAAGATCCGAGTAAAAATTTGTACTAAACCGATGACCTCGAAATATTAACGAAATTGGTTAGAAATTACGCGGTTACACTCTAGAGAAAAATAATTAAAGTTATTATACCTTGAAGTTTATTGGCTAATTTTCTTTTTTCCCCAGAGTAACCTAAAATTTTCTTGGTAAACTTTATATACCTAAGAAAACTTCGTAAACTTTATCATTAAGTTTGTTGGAACTTTTAGTTAACAAATGTCACGATCATGAATATTATAGCTATGGTGTATGTATAATTAAAGAATAATTATTCCCTGATAAAAGAAAAAGAAATTGGAACAAAGACAAATTGTTAACAAATATGTAATACAGTGTTTTGATTTCTATTTCTAAATTTTTGACAATGATTCCATGTACTATTATATCTTTATTTACGTACAGTATATACATTCAGCTACAGCTAATATTATAAAAATAAAAATGTCTAAAAAAGACTACCAGCTCTTTTTATGTCGATAACACTCGTGTTCGGGATTCCTTATTCAAAAATTCAGTATTATTTGCCAATTCTTGAGTAGTTAGAGAGCGTCCATTAATTACGTGAGGTGATTTTGACGATTTTTAAACCCCCTTCCTCCCTTGATGAGATGTTGCGAGATTTGGCTCGACCCCCTCCCCCCTCACTCCTAATCTCACTTTAAGTGTAAATACGTTAATCTGTGCTTGACTGCGTTGGATTTATTAAAATAACTTAATTTTCTTAATTATTTTTATTTAAGAGTATAGTTACGACAAAAAAATTTACGTGATATTTGCCGAGACACCCCCCTAAACGACTCACGTAATTAATGGACGCCCCCTTATGGCGAAAATAGATAATTTCTAACTAATTCATATTAATATTTTAAATTTTGATTAATCAGAAAACAAAACATAATCAATTGTTACATCGTGATCGTGAGTGGGAATTTCTGATGCAATTTGTTCTTTAAATGCTAATGCAACTGTAATTGGTTGTTTTGTTTGAGATTTTTTCAGATTTGTTAAATATGTATCGTAATATCCTTTGCCATGTCCCAAACGTGTACCATCAATACTAAATGCAACTCCAGGCACAATTAATAGATCAAGACCTCCTGAAATGATTTCAATTTACTATTTTTAGTCATTGCGATTCACAGTAAGTCGTTAAAACTTCTGTCTTACTGATGCCATCAACAAGAAATTTATTTAATGAAAATAATAAACAGTCACCTGATTCGATTGCTTCTTCTCTAACATCAGACAAAGCAGGTTGTTTAATGTTCCATTTTGTTAGTGGCAGTTCTTCCCAGTCCTGCATCGAATTCAACTTAACCATCTCCATAACGGATTTATTATATCTTCAAAGAACAGAAATTAAATTGTTGAAAAATTCAAGTTTAAATACAATTAATTTGAGTAAAACATACAATAAATTAGAAATATTGAAGAAAGGAAAACTTAAAATTAATAAAGATAAAGGTAAAATAAAGTTGAATTAAAAAAATAATAGCTATCAAATAAGCCAAACTTGAATTCGAATATCTGTAATTAATTTTTTTAATTTATACTTATTTAATAAAACATTAGATTTACAAAAATTGGTAAGTATACCTGGGAACGAAACATAATTTTCCAGTATTAAATATCAAATTTATTATGGATTGGGTCGATATCTCACTTTCGGTGCTAAGATAAACTGATATTCTTGTACTGTTTTGAAACACGGGCAAGGCCAATAACTAGAAATTGTACAATCAGAAAATTAAATAATAATGGTAAAATAATAATAACCTTAGTAATAACTGCATTCGTTTGTCTTTTCTTTTCTTCATTTGAAATTAAAGAGATCTTCCTTTCAATTTCTTTCCTTAGAGTACTTTTAGCTGCTTTAATCAAAGCCATATTTTATATTGAACTGGCCTTGTAACATTAAACTGCAATCAAAATTTAATCAGAGTTTATTAGATTGTTTAGAAAAATTGTACATCAACAAGATTATTTTGTAATAATATTTTATAATAATAACTATTTAATTTTTGTATTTAAAAATACTAATTGTAAATAAATATTTTTCAAGTTCACCTAGTAAAAGAATTAAGACTTTTTGTATCGAACAGTATCAAATTATATAATAATTCATTAATCAACAAAATACTATTTTATTAACAGTTTCTCGTATTAAAAAAAAATTTATTATAAAGAAAATTATTAGAAAATGTCATAAAATACACATAATATTCAAATATACGATGTTGAAGTAATTATTTTTGATAATCAATATTTTATAATTAAAACCAATTAAAAAGTTTTTATATAAATCCACATCCCATATAGAAAGTACGCTTTAAGAAATAAAAAGGTTATAAACTTCAAAGAAATACTCGTAAAAAGTTAAAAGTTATTGAAATTTTAAAAATGATAAAATGAAGCGTACAGAGTTTACAGCAAAATACCTATGCTATATTCGGAATGCTATTGCAAGAAAAAACAGACGTAATTTTTTTCATTTGTTAATTTTGTTACAACTTACTCAGTGAAGCTAAAATATTTGGGTACTACTAAGTATGAAACTATGTATGTATGATACTTAAACACGGTATGCGTAAAAGAAAACAAAAAAATGTAAAAATAATACGAACCATGAGAACTCCAAAGGTAGAAGTCCATCCCTACCTCAAGTAGGAAGTTTGACTCAACTATAATATTAGTTGTTCTATTTTAAAAAAGTAATAATTTATTGTAAATCCTGAAAAGTTAGTATATTGTAAAACATCGTCAACTGTTTACCATTTACGATTCACCTTATTTCCTGAACTCTAAACTGCTAAAAGTGAAAAGAAAGTGAAAATTTACAAAACTTTGAAACCCTTAAAGCTGCTACTCCCCAACTGTGTCACATTTTCCTTTGTTTCCTGTGGCGTTGATACTGTAATTTTGTGATTTTAAGGCGGCTATAAGAAAATTTAAAGTTTTGTTGGTTTAATATGCTATTTTTTTTATTTGCTTTTACTGCTTGAAATTTTACAAAGAATAGTTATTTTTGCATTTTTGTTAGACGTAATGTGTCGAACGAAATCATTGAACGACATTGGGTGACGTCTTTTCGTTTTCAGTAATCAGGTGGATCTTTTAGAAACATCTGTTGCCGTGATGGAACCAGTGTAAGATATAATACATATCGTCTTTGTGCGTGTTGGTTTCTATACATCTGATAACTGATTTTGTGTTTTGATAATGGCTTCCGTGTTTGGTTTCCCGACGCCACACGTGGGGTGGTTTTCTGTGTGAACGAAGATGGTAGATTGAAAACGTCCGTGATGAGATACACGATTCATTGTCGGCATATCCAGTTACATCCGATATGGTAATGGATAAGATTGGAGAACATCTAGTGTGGATGAGAACGTACCATTTGGGAAGATTTTACTTGGAGCAATTTATTCTAATGTGATTCTGAATAATAATAATAATAATAATAATAATAATACACATTTATTAAGAAAAAAAAAGTACAATTTCTTAATTGGATGATTTCTAATAAGATTAGATTTTCAAACCACCCATACATAAAAATAAAAGCAACATAAAAGCAGGCTATAAATATAATATTTATTGACAGATTACATTATTTGTAAGCGAAGTTCATCTGTTAGATTACGTCGGAAAGACACCACACTCGCTGAGTTTACAAAGAGTCCTCGATGCACTTCTATAAATCTGGGCGCCGAGCACGCGAAACACTGTTCAAACTTTGCTGTGGAATGAGAGGGTAGATCGAAGTTTCCCAAATCACGCAAAACCCGATCGTGGCATGTCGAACGGGGCCTAATCATGCTTCGTAGACAAACCGGTTCTCCACTTTTCCAGATTTTGAAAAGCAGAACTCCAAAAAGCAAAGAGAAGCGCTGGGCTACCTTTAGAATACCTAAATCTCGATAAACAACGGGTGACGTGATCATACCTTCGTAAGTCAAATGCAAAACGCAAACATGAATTCTGCAAGAGCTGGAGCTTGCGTCTATATTCTTGTGTGAGAAAACCGTAATACACTGTAGAACAATATTCGATGTTTGATAAAATCGTACTACGAATAGGTGTTTGTTATCACGACGATCTTCGAGGCTATAGATTTATGACATAATTATTTGGGTATTTATTTTGCTTTAATGCTTTATTGAATCCTATTCGAAGCCCTATCGTGAAGCACGAGGAGAGGAAAACGACATAAGGAGTGGACCATTGAATTATGTAATGAAACGGAGTCAATCAATGATAAGATTACTATTATATCATTGCGAAGCAGTATGTTTTTGAATGAATGAATGGCTTAACTTTTATAATTGTTGTTTTACTGTCAATTGGAGTAGCATAGAAGTGACCGTTACAGTCTCCATTCAGATGTACAGCGCTTTTGATCTAGGTTTTTCCTTCAGAGACTTCTGGCGCATGGTTTTTGTATTAAAATCTAGGGATTCCAGTCTTCAATTCGAGATTCCCATATTTAGCTTCCTTTTGTTTATGATAAATCGGATAGTTGGATGGAGAATATCATCATTTACTAATCTATGTCAACTTTTGATCAGAGCAGATTGGGAGCGTATCTTCCAGTTCGTTTTATTTATGTTGTATGTATCTAGTTTCATAGCTGGAATGTCATGTAACGCGCCTAACTTTTCTGGTGATAAATACACATTGTTGAGAGTTGTAGACTTGCATTACTTTTTGGGTACCTATATTTATTGGGTATTTAGAAAATATTTTCTGAAGCTTACCTCAGCAATTGAATACCGTCGGAGTATAGCCATAGCTGGGCAAGGGGTTACACGTTTTTTTAAAGCAGGTGCTCAACACTTTGTCAGCGCTGAATATTAGTTGAATAATCAGCTGATGCAGCGCTGAATTTTAACTGATTCTGCATTTTGAACATTTCAGCTGGTTTTCAGCCGCCAAATTAGCAATTCAGCTTCTGACGTTACTAAAAATTAGCAGCTGACGCTGTATTTTATGCTGCCACAGCATCTTCTTGGGATGCCCATGGTCGGGTTCGAGAGGGTTTGTTAGGTATACGTATTAAGACCAGTAGTCATATAATGCAACAGAATCAAAATGTTTAACGCAATACAAAGCTGGAGCGCTATAAAAGTATTCGACAAGAAAATTTTCTGCATTATCATAGGTAAAAAAAAACAACAAAAACGGCAAACTCAGACCCAAAACCCATAGTACAACATAATAGTCTCAAAGAATCAGATGATGAAACTATCACGAGAAGAGTTCATGGGCGCCCGAAGGGGGCGGGGCAGGAGGGACCTTTGCCCCCCTGGGAAATTGAATGGAAGAATAAAAAACAATTTTTACAAACGAAAGAACAACATAATGAAATTTGGAAACTGTAACTATATGTAGTTGCCCCCCTCCCCTGAGATTTATTCCTTCGGGCGCTCATGGAAGAAAGCTTTCACATATGATTTACAACTGAGTACGCAGTTAGTAGTTCATTAGGTGAGCACAGAAACATAGAGTTTTTCTCAAATTTTTTATTTAAAGACTGGAACAGATAAAAATGGGACAACTAGCTTAATGGTTAAAACGGTAATTTATGGGTAAATCATAAAAATTTTATTACTGGGGGTTCAAAATAAGTCACTAATAGTATACCTACTTTAGTTGAATTTTACTCTTTAGCGGTTAACGAAATAGGGGGTATACAAGTAACCAAGAGTAAACGAATTTTGTCCAAACGCTTTAAAAATCCGCAATTATCAGCATCGCCAATTAGCACAATTATTAAATTTGACCAGATCAACTGTGCAACCTGTTATAGGTAAGTTTCAAAAAGAGCCTAGTATAGAAAAAAAAATTAAATTTGGTCGAAAAAAATGTCCAGTGAATAAAAACCATGAAGAGAAAAAAATCAAAAAATTGAAACAAAGCACAACATTTTATTAGGGGATGATTAGGGATGGATTTAAGGAATGTTGCGGATCAAATGGGTACATCACACTCTACCGTGCAACTCCATGACACCCTATAATTATTAGGGCCCGATCTGCCCTGCCACTACAGTAATAAAATTTTATAATTTATAATTAGAGTTTGATAAAATTAATCACTTGATTAAAATGCGCATTATAATCCTGAAAATTGCCTAGATCTTAGCCTAAATTGAAAAATATTGGGTGCAAATGACAAGTAAACTTAACAAAAGCTAAAATACGTCCGAAAAAAATAAAATATTAAAAAATAAATATAAAAAACCTGCCGATTCGGTAAATATTGCTGTTGTACAAACGCTTATGAGAGTTATGAAACCAAATTGCAAAATTTTTATGGCCGTTTATGAAAAATTTTAATTTTATATAATTTACCTGTAAAATAATATTATAGATTGTTAATAAAAATATTTTTGAATGAAAAAATAAATTCGTTTCCATTTATTTAAAAAAACAAAGTGTCCCATTTTTATCTGTTCCAGTCTTTAAAATAATAGAATGCTAGTAAAAGTATTAAAATAATCACTGGGTATTATAAAAGAGAAAAAAGATCTTCAAATTTTTCATTTTCACATCAAAGCAGCAAGGCCCCCAACTAATACTTGCCGTAGTAAAAACACAATTCAAAATTTTTACTATAAAACAACAATTCTAACTAAAGTACTTTTCTAACATTTTGCACAGCCCAGGTCTGACTTATAAATCGAAACCCGTCATTATAACAAAAGATTAATCAGAGAGAATTAATAGGTAAGCAAAAACGACATAACTTATATAATGACATAGTTAAACGAAATAAGTCGCTATTTTACTTTCGTATAATATTTTTGATATGTACTTAAAATTTTTATGCTTCAATTATTAACTTAAATAAAAATTTTAAAATAGCGATAAGCATTAACAATTTTAGTTGACCTTATTAATAATATTAAAATATTATAGTCAAGAAATCAGGTCGAAAATAATCTATAAATGGAAATATACATCTAGGTATAACACTCACACGAGATAGTTTTTACCCAAGTTTATTGTATTTTGCATTTGTGCATTGTGCAATATTTGTGCAATATTAAAACATTCCCACATAATTTTTAAATTTCCACTTCTTCTATAACCTTCATTATCTTCCAATTAACACTTAAATATAGTTTTCGATTTTCTCTCTCTTAAAATCCTTAATTATTTTCAAATAATATATTATTCCATTTTAAATTCAAATTAAATATGTACTCTTTTTCAAAATGATATTTAATTCCACTAATAATACAAACACTTTATAAATCAAAATCTACGATATTCGAAAAACTGGACCTCTGGTTCATACGCAGGTGCGCAAACAGTTGGCCTTGAAACAGTTGGCCTCCGACAACTGGCCTTCGGGAGTATTGACTAAAATTGCCTATTTAATAAATAAAAATTTATCCAATAGCTAAAAAGTAAATTTTAGTAAAAATGTTTCATCTCACGCAAAGCCAATAAATCCAAAGGCCAATAGTCCCGAAGGTCAATTGCCGAGAAGCCAATAGTCCCGAAGACTAATAGTGCCGAAGGCCAATTTATTGTCACCAGGGCCAGTTGTCGGGGGCCAACTGTCGTAGGGCCAACTGTCTCAGTGCCAACTGTCGTACAATCCATACGCTATCTTGGCATAAGCTATTCAAATTCTTCCACTTACCCACTAGTTAGCGCCAAGCAATCTAAGTCGCGAAAATAAATAAAAATAAAATTTTTTTCAACAGAATCGAAAGGGAATAGGAGGATAAGCATGGTGAAACTGCCCCCGGGAAATATCTAATCGCCACTTTGGGCATATGTTAGTATCTACTAATAAAATACTAAGATCGTGAAATTTTTAGATTTGCAGAGACTCCCCTCTCCCCCACGTTAGATTGAGTGAGATTCGGCTCCCCCCCTAAACACTTCACGTAATTGATGGACGCCCCCTAACTTTAAAATTTGGTAACATAATAGCATCGATTTTAATTTCCTTTCGACTGCTAAAATACCGCCTTAAGATAGTTTTCTAAACTAGCTAATCTTCAAAAATTGTTTTCATACGTCAGTACAGTCGAGAAAGCAACTGGCAGAATTAGGTGGTTTAGTACCATCTCGAAGAACTATCCAAAATAACTTGAATTCAGTTTTGCGTAAAAAAACAAAACAGGAAATAACCGCTTTTAACAAGAAAATGAAGAAAGCTCTCATATTTTGATTTTTGAATTAATCAAGATTAATAATAATTTAAGCTTGAAATTAACCATATAAATTTTATAACTACCAATACCACGATGCTACACATCAATCGAGATCGCAAGGAATCAAGTTACACATCAATAGAGTTGCCGTTAAAAAAGAGATCCACCGGTCAAGCTGTATATTACAGAGTAGAACTACAACCCAGGGTGGGTTTTGGCTAACCACTTCATTTTATGAAGGGTTTTTAAGACAGATTACCTTGGTGGTTTGCTATTGCGTGCCGACCGAGGACAGCTAGAATACAGTTCTTGCTCCACTCGGGCTCGAACCAGAGTTCCCTGCTGCCGACGCACTTAAGCATCAGACTACAACCTCCCTCAAGCTATCTATATATAAAAATTTAAAAAAGCCGGAAAGCTCTTCCTACAGCGTGTCATTTTTTGTGTATGTATGTATGTAAAATGTATGATACAAAATTGATGATGTATCAACGTCTTATTGAATAACCGGTTAATCGGATAAGTGTATAAGCGGATAATCGGATATTTTATGTTGAATTATATTTTCTATTTCTATTTAGCATATTTTTAGCAATCAATTTAGCATAGATTTAGCCTTAACAAGAATAGACTTGCTTTTTGTTTTAAAACTGCGCCGGCGACAGTTTCCAATTAAAATTGTCTTTTCCATGACGATCAACAAGATTCAGGGACAGATGTTAGAAAAAGTAGGAATATATCTGCATGAACCGGTGTTTAACCACGGTCCACTCTATGTAGCAATGTGTAAGAGTACGGGATCTGAAGATAAAAATAATTGATAGATAAGAACAAGGGAAATTGATTCAAGGTTCACAAGCAGTGTAGATGAAAGAATTTTTTAATAAAAATTAATAATCAATCATTTTTTAATTAAAATCCACCGCCTAGCTGCCCGTCCGTGGACGGGCTTTCCAGCTGGTAATATAATAAATAAAAAGCCCAATATATTGAAGCTATGTTCGTTAGGTTTTACGTGAATATATCGTTGAAGGATACCCGTTTTATCTCAGGTCTACCGATCAGCTAAATACTAATGATAAATTTCGAATTATCAATTTTCTGCAAAAGCTTGGAAGTTGTTTTCGTGTTTTCAAATCGATTTTATCCGATCGGTAGACCTGGACGAAAACGGATATCCCTTGGCGACGTATTCATGTAAAACCTAACGGCTATGTCTCCGACATAGCCTCGAAGCCTAGGCTTAAATTTTTTTTTACTGAATAATGAAATCCTATACGGCTGTTATTTTGTCCTGAGGTGACATTTATATACCCCTATAATATACTGAAATTTTATCAAAATTGATTAAGCCGTTTTGGAATACGAAAATTTTATCTTTTTTAGTATTTTTTGATTTTCTCGAAACCCCCTTGAGTTAGAGATCTAAAACTTTCACGATCTTAGTATTTTATTAGTACTAAAATAAATCGTTGCCATACAACGAAAACCTATTAATTACATGAACCATAGTTTTGAGTAAATTGCATTTGAATCTTCTGAGAACATTAAACACTTGATAACCTGAAAAATCATATATCGACAGTTTTTTTATTACTAAACGTTCATTTATGTATTGGTTTTGAATAAACTCAATTTTACCAAAAATGTCAGTTAATGGGTTTTCGTTGTATGGCTAATATATTCCTCGAGGGTATAGTTTCACCGGGAGACGTCAAATTGCGTCCCACGGTCAAGGGTACGGGTAAATTGCGTCTCATCGGCCCTCATGGGCCCTCATGTTTACAATGTTTTGGGCATTTTATAGTACAGGGTGTTACAACTATTATTACTAAATTGTGTTTCTATAAATATTTTTCACTTATTTTGTTTTATAGTTATTGACTTGGTGAAAAATTAATTTATTTACTACTTTGTTTTAACATCAAAGAAAACTTAATTTTTTAACCCCCCTTAGCATACGAGTATAGTACAAGATATAATTATCCAAGGTTTTATTACTAATTATCCATATAATAGCTAATATAATTATGATTTATTTTTAAATTTATTGCGCGAAATCTTAGAACTTCGTTAAAACGGGTTCCCAAGACTTGCTAATCGCACCTTTTCGACTTTTCACCGCCAGGGGATGTTTTTAATTACTTGCAGCCACCTTCCATCAATAAATTAATAAAATAAATTCATAAAATACTTAATTCTGAAAAAGAGAGTTATATTAAGTTAGTGATAATTTAAGATAATTCTTCAGAAAAATTGTCCGAAAATATGCATCGGTTATGTAGGTTAGTGTTAGTTTATGATGTTTCTTTAGTAAAATTGACCGTAAAAAAGAGAAGAAAGTGTTTCATTTTGCATTTCAAGACGCATTACTCCTCCCCGGTCGCCCATGTGTTAAGTTTTGTTTCTGCGCCTTATGTTTTACTGGTACCCACAGGTAAATTGTTGGGATTTGTGTTAGAGATTACCCCTAATCTGATTAGTATTCGGGACGCAATTTACTGTTACCTTTTTTTTACCACTTCAAAAACCTTCAAAAATAGTGACCGCGGGACGCAATTTACATGCGTCCGTTTCACCATGTTTATCCTCCTATGCCCTTTATGAATTAATTATACCTTTTAAACTATTAATTATTGTAGTTTGTTTTTAATTCTAATTTTTATTTATAAACTGGCCTTTTCAAGTTTTCAAGGGAGGAGAAACCTTTCTTTGTTAATTTTTTGGAAGACATCGGAATGCTACTGGAAAACACATTGAATTAATTGTATCGATCTAAAAGAGGAGTATGTTGCAAAATAGATTAAGATTTGGTGAAAAAAGTTCCTTCTTTTATTTTTCAGGGACTTATACACAAAGAAAAAAGAATCCTAGCAATAATTTCGAAGTAAATATTACATCAATTAGATGTAATGATGTAAATTTTATACAAATTTACTACAAAATTGGTGTGAGGCTGATTTGAACTTTAATTGAAGTAAAAATTACTTCAAAACACCAAAAAATTTTCTGTTTTTTTTTAAATTTAATAAAAATACAAGAACTAAATTCACGAATTTTAACCCATCATTCTCTGTGGCTATCGTTTATCAGAAGTTATAACGTTTTATCGCCGCTTTATATTTTTTTAAATAACTCAATTTCAAAATTGAACAAAATCATACACAATAATAAAAAAAATTAAGATATTGCAGAGTGAATATTTTTTGCAATAGGTGTTTCAAAACACCCTAATTTTCATTCAATGAAAATGATAATTTTTTGTCAATAATTTCTTTGATGGGAACCCTACGAATAAACTGATAAATTAATAAAAGTTATTGAGAATTCAATTTCAAATTTTCCAAGTTTTCAAAAAATTCAAAGTTTGACTCAGAATTTCTTTTGCTTTAAAACTTCAATTTCTTTAAAATTTTGTAATTGAACAACTAAACTCAAAAAATTGATTTTTTGAGTAAAATTTTTAAAAAATTGTTTTTCTAGGTCCGCATATTTGGAAACTATAGAAGAAAATTTTTTTAAGGAAATAAATTATCAGACGGCCGTTTGAAATTTTACAAGACGTTTTTTTAAAAATTGATAACCCGAAAATGGATTGAGTTAAAATTCAAAAAACAGAACATAAAAGTCCTTCCAATTGATTCCTATAATATACCTACTAAACTTTTCTTTTTGAAAAATTAGACTAGGTAAATTGAGTATAAAGTACTATTTGGCACGAAATGTGTCATGTACACAATACAGGAAGTATTTTGTACAATCAATTTGATACAGCTGAAGCTACATTAGATATCTCTCAAGTTTGAATGCGTAGGTATTGTTAACGCCTAGTGCAGAATTGATATATTATGATTTCTGTACCAATTTACATAACAAATCATCTGTTAAATGCAGATTATAAATTACATGTTATGGTGTAACGTGGTGTAACGTAACATTTCGCAATATTACCAAATAATTTTAATTAAATTATAAAAAAACTTTATACTGTAACTTTAAAATTGGGGGATCGCCATCTAATAGACACTGATATTATTTTTTGTAAAAGATTTAATTTCTTTTCAAATTTATCAAAATTCGAAACCTTCTTTTCTACAACATGAAATTATGAGTAATTCTACCAGATGGTGCTGCATAGCTCCCGAGAGGCAAAATCAAACAATTATAAAACTGGATTACCTCATTATTATGTTTTTTTAAATGCACACAAACCAAATATTTTTAACATGTAACATTGGAAAATTACAAATATTACCTTTTCAAAAAAAATAATCACCGTAGCATAACGTCCGACCATTACGTAGTGACGTCACAATATTCACGAGCGTGCGAAACACAAAATTTCATTCAGTTCTCACGTGTACGCGATGTAGTATGTGTAGTTGTGCAGTGCATTTGCATGTAAAAAATACGCGAGTGTGAAATTAAAAGGTGGAAAAGGCGCATGCGAAGGTATACAACAATTTTCTTTTAATTATTTACTAACATCCCTATTTCATTACGTTTCTATGAATATAAATTAATTTTTTGAATCTCACACGCCATGTGATTTTTAAATAATATTTTTTTTTTAATTTCAACAGTTAATTGCGAAAAATGAAATGTTTGAATTTTTCAAAATGTTCACTACATGGAAAATAGTTCTTCATAAATTACAATAATTATATTAATGTAGTCAGGTTATGTGGTTTTATTAGACGATAACATTGCGATATGAACTTGGCATTGCTTCAATCAAATTTTTAATTTTATATTATTGCGTAAAAACATAATTGCTTTAATGACTACTAATTTCTATAACATAAGTTTTTCTGCCTGTGTGCTAATTTAATTTCGTTCGTAATTTTTCTGTATTTTGCAATATTATAATTAATATAATTTTCATATTGTAAAAAAATTCAAAATCAAGTATAATATAATAATAACCAGAATAAAAAATTTATTTAACGGAGTTGTCTATCTTTTTTCAACCCCTTACATGCAGGATTATTTGAAAATTCAAGTTCAAATATTTCGAGTTCCTAAACTACAGGAGAACACATCAGGTATTTTTGGGAACTTACCGGTCCAAAGTGATCATCGCAGTTTTTGGAGAACCTTGAAAATTTAAAAATCAGTTACTTTGTTTATTATAACAATTAGTAAATCATTATGTCAATGAACCGTTAACCATGAAAATAAAGAATTTTTACTTAAATATAATAATATATCAAAAGACAAATTATACAAAATTGAACAAACTGTTTCTTGTAAAACCAATTTTAAACTTATTTGAAATAAATTTTTACTTTGAACAGATGCAATTTCATTCCAATCGCATACAATTTCAAAAGAATCGATTACAGTAATAAGCGATATATTTGAAAATCAGGTGCAGACTAAAAAATGTATTCTCAATTTAACGAAGATGCAAATTGCAGCATCTAAATTTCAAAATTTAAATAAAATTTTTAATTTGAATTTTATTTAGCAGCGTCAACTCTTATTACGGAGTCCTCGCTTTCTTGCTTGTTTTGTTTACCTCTTGGGAGATTTTGCAAAATTTACTATAGCAGTGGGTGAGCTAACATTTTCAAGTTTTAATCGGTTAAATTGTATGTGAAATTGATATTAATATTTAGAATATTACGTAGGTACTTGGTATTAGTTTATTTCACGCAATTATTCTTATCAGTTTATCTCTTATCTCAATTTAAGGGAAAAGGAAGTTTCTATTTACACAGTTACGTTTTTTACGATCTACGTAGCTATGTACACTATTTGTTCGGTTTTATCATTCTTGTAAATTGGTACAACCAAGTTTTTTTGACTTATGTAAAATCTTATAATCTAATCTTACAAGTGCGAGATCATTCTAAGATGAGATATAAATGAGTTTGAAGCACATTTTAAAGAAAATTCGTTTTAAGTCCAAATCACCATATTTTTATGTGATTTTGAAACTCAACTTGGAGTCGGTACTAGAATTTTGAAGTATACTTCATAGAATACAAAATTATAAGTAAGTTCTCATGGATACTAAATAATCATCTGCTGATCTTTTACCATCAGTCCAGGTGATCAGTTTGGTAGCTGTTTTGAATAATAAGGAGCGTAAATATAAAACTTGAAACATACAATGGCTTGCAAACTTTTATCACCTTACCAGGTTTTACATCTCTAACTTTTACCTACTCAATAATTTAAAGAGAATATTTGAAATAAATTTAAATTAAAAATTATCTATTGAAACAACAAGAACAGTAAAGAATGGAAATTAAGCTCTTTTTTTATTTTTTTTATAATAATTATTAAATAGTATAGGTATAACATTTCGATCATTTTTCAAAATTTACCATAAGAGCGCTGGAAGCAAGAAACCAAATTAAATTTAAATATAAAATTTTACGAAGGCATAAGCGTCTTTTTATGAAAAGATGACGAAGATCTGAAGACTTAAAACGTGAAAATTAAAAACATTGCGCTCAAGAAACAAATTTCAAATAAAACTAAAAAGGGAACCAGAGAGAATTGTCAAAATAACAAAAATCATGAATAATTATCATAGTGGCACATTTAGAGGGGGGCAAAGGGGCAATTGCATTTCCCAAGGATGACTCGGATTGTACCGCTAAAGTCCCCCACGATAAAAATAATGTTTACCACGAAGTTTTAAAATTTAAATAAATTTAAAGTATTTTTATTTATTTGTTTATTTATTTAAGTACTAGCTGGAAAGCGGACGGAGATGGTGGATCTCTTTTTTAGCGGAATAATATTTAAACATTTAATTTCTTCTCCCCCGCTACTGGGTGATTCCCGTTTTTCTATATTTTCAAAGTAACGTAGAAGTTGCTACTAAACTCTGAGCAGTAAGACACTTAAATAAATGTTTTTCCAAGCTTTAATATTCTCTAGCCAAAGGTTTAAATTTCACCAATTTTTCCTTAAAAATTCAAATTTCTCGGTTTTTCCTGACAAAATTTATACAGGGTGACCCAGACCACCCGTATCAGTACTTTTTTTCAAAAACGGCAAGTCGTAGAGAGTTGGGCTAAAAAAATTTATTACAAAAGCCCTAATGACCAATCTAATGGTGATATTATTATTTCCGGGAAAAGTCGGCATCCAGAATAGTTTGCTCCAGAAAGTCCAGAAATCCAGAATTTTAAATGGCACCATATGTCGAAAGTGATATCGTTGGAAAGCTCTTTAAAAAATAAGCAAGTTTTGTAGGAAAATTTTTTTTATTACTCCCACCCCTTTTAAATTATATTCACTTGAAATGATTAAATTTCAATTTCTTATAACGAACTTAATTTTAAAAGTCAGCACTTGAAATCCAGCTACCGCGTTAGAGCAATGTCACAAGTGTTCAAAATGTCTTCCATTTACTTCTAAACACTGTTGAGCTCTTCCGGTTTATTGTCTAATTATTGTCTAACCCGATAGCTAGATTTTGAATGCCAATTTTTAAAATAAAGTCAAAATAATCAAAATAATAACTTAATAACTTAAGTTGAAAATAACTTAAAAGGGGTGGGAGTAATAAAAAAAAATTTCCTACAAAACTTGCTTATTTTTTAAGGAGCTTTCCAACAATATCACTTTCGACATATGGTGCCATTTAAAATTCTGGATTTCTGGACTTTCTGGAGCAAACTACTCTGGATGCCGACTTTTCCCGGAAATAATAATATAACCATTAAATTCGTCATTAGGGCTTTTGTAATAAATTTTTTTTACCCAACTCTCTACGACTTACCGTTTTTGAAAAAAAGTACTGATACGGGTGGTCTGGGTCACCCTGTATAATTATAAATCCTCTATCTTCTCCAAGTATTCCAAAAGAGTGGAAATCCTGCGATATGTACTGGAGGGTGTTCCACACCCCCCAGACCCCCCGGTTTACAATTTTTACTTTATATTTTTATATTATTTTTATAATTAACTTTCAAAGTAACACAGAAAGTTGCTGCTAAACTCTGTGAGCAGTAAGGTAAAATAAATATGCTTTCCAAGTTTTGATGTTTTCTAGCCGAAGGTTAAACTTCCCCCATTTTTGCTTAAAAATTTAAATTTTCCGGTAGCAGGAGCAGCAGAAGCGTGCTGGGATTTTATGAATTAGGATTAGTTTCAACTGACGCGCATGAAGAGATTAACGAAATTCTGAAAATCTTTTATCTGCCCCCTAGAAGCATTTTCTAAATACGCCACTGAATTATCAAGAAACTAAAATTCCAAATATTTAATTTTAACTGCAGCAAAGTAAACAAAAACATCAAAAAATCGAATACTATAAATTAATAAATTTTGAGATCCAAATCTAATAGCAGCAATCCTAAAGATGACAGTGAAGTGTTTTCTTACCACAGAAAAAAGTGGTAATCTTGAGAGCCTAAAGGCTTGAGCAACCATCAGAACCTTAAAGTTATAATTAGAAGGGAGAAACCGTAAAATCAGGAAAAAAGAGGTAAGGAAAATTAGGTAGAGTATAAATCATTAGAGGAACGCACATATGATTATTTTGATAGAATACAGCACATCCAACCAACAATTTCATAAGAATGTTAGCAAAATTATACAAAAAATATTTTATTTCGTCAGCATTTTATTTAATTACATTTTCAGGTAACAAATTAATTTTTATGAATTAAAACATTGGGGAGCATAAAATCTTGATACTTTTTATTATTGAAAATTGAACATTCAGAAGTTTTGTGTTGCAGTAAAATGCTAATGAAATATACACATATCTGTAAGTATAAAAAATTTAAATATCCTTGAAATTGTTGATAGCACAAACTGAATTGAAGGTAATCTAATAGAATTTTTAGATCTAATCTCATATACTCAGCAGCCCAAAAGAGACGCGTCGCGTTGATTACATTTCCTAACGATTAGATGGAAATTTTAACCACGCGGGTATACTTTTTTACGAATAAATTACTGCTAAGCTCATTTGTTCGTTGTATATAGTGCAATTTATTAGTAGAACTATGGGTAGGTACAGGATTTTCCGATTAAGAGCTTATTGAATAAAAATCGAATTATATTTTTGTTTCTTTTGTATAAATTATTGGATATGCAAGCTTATTTATTATCAGCGATCAGGCTTCAAAAGCTAAATTTTAATTAAAAATTAAAGTAATTTGTACAAGTACTACATGATATAGTAAAAATGGATTTATAAGGTACCTATGCCTGAAAGTTACACACACTTCCGTTATACAGAGAGTGGATTAATTCAATTAAATAATTAAATCAATTAATTGGGGGGGGGGGGGATATAATTGCGATTTTGGGAAAAAGCGTTCTACCCTAGTTGCGTCTATGCGGAATTTGCTCTCTCCATAAGGAAAGACGAATGGACATCAGTACTGTCCTCAGAAGACAGCGTACTCGGAAGATCGGAAACAACCGAACGATTGGCGCAACTAGGTACAGTATAATCCGCTTAATGTGATCACTTTGGGCCAAGGTTATTTTAATAATATTAACTGATAACTGATAACAATTAGCGAAATTTAGAAAAAGACAAATTTTAGAAGATTTTAGAAGATTGGATTAGAACAAAATGGAGAAAAAAAGAAAAAGTGGCCGGTTTCCAAAAAAAATGATCACAATAACCGACTGATAACATTATCCTTAATCACATTAAGCGGATTCTACTGTATAATGTTTTGGAGGGGCTAAATCGAGGACTTACGTCGATTACGCTTTCTATATCAATAGAAATATCCATTTTTTTACAGTAGTCAATTTATTTTGGGGGGAGGGGGGCAAGCCCTTCTCTTTCTCTCTCTCTCTCTCAAAGACTCTCTCTGGGTAACTCTGTAATATTATCACGTTCAGGGCTACCTTAAGCCGGCTGTCCTCTTGGGTTAATAATTGACACCATTAACTATTAAAAACAGGCATTCCCAAACCCGATTTAAGTAGCCGTGAGATCTAAATAGTGAAACCTTTTATGAAAGATAAAGAGACTAATTGTCTAGAAGTGGATTGAAAGACTAGCATTCAACCTAGGTCGGAAGCCTTGCTCTTAGACATTTTCTAGCTCAGTGCTGGTAACTTTGGCGACCTTGAGCCAATCAGATTTTATTGCACCTCTAGATGAGTTAATCACATCCGAAGCACTCGTTTGGATCAGACCAGATATCGGGCATCTGGAATCCCCCTGTGTTCCAGATGTAATTCTGGATTCCGGATAATTCTGGATATTACAGGTATTGGCTAATGTTGTTTCCAATTTAATGTTTTTGACTTCCATCTTTCTGAGGTCTCAATCTTTCATCTTTGGTAACCATGGTTAATGGCAGATGATGCGTAAAAGAAAACCATTCAGGTTGTGGTTTAAAATCTAGTAATTAAACCTTATTTCAACCTAATAGACTTCCATAAAATAGTCTTCGGCGATGGTGGATTTTCGTTAGCAAATTCTAAACGTTAAACTCATTTAATCTTCCCAATTTTTGTTCTTGCACTGGGATCGCTGGTCCACCCTTGATTTTGTCATTAATTTTCATTTGACTTTCCATTTTTTTCATCAGAATTTTTTATTTTTCCCATTTCCAAAATTGTTTTTTGTGTTATCCATTCTTTCAAATTTTTTCAAAATTCGCAAAACCTCTATTTAGATCTTCGCGAAATTCTTTTGTTTTTGTTTTTCATTTGTTTTCCATTATTTTAAATTGTTTTTCTAATGTTTCTTGCATCCTAAGCATTATTTTCTCTAATTTTATTCACATGGCCTCCATTTCTCATCGAGTGGTAGTCTACCTAGATGAATTTTCTTGAATGGATATTATAGTTTTCTTCATTGGTTAACTTTTAAAAACTTTTATTTTGGAATCAAATTGATTCGCCCCACGTTGGGCGTCATTAAAATAGATGCTGTGGAACGTTAAATATTTAACTTACTTCTCAACCTTTGTTTGCCAACAAACTTCCTCAACATTTTAAATTATAAAAAATAAATTAATAATAAATTTCCGATCCAAAAATGCAACGATAATAATTGCAAATGTGCCGCTATCAGACCCAGTGCCATTCTATCCATACAAATTTGACAATGCTTTAATTAATTATATTCAAAAAGCAATTATATTATTTTATTATCATCCAATTATCCAATCTTACTTTTTATTAGTTATCGTATCCAATTCTATCTTTCTAAATCTTCAAAATCTCAAATACATCCAAAACTTCGGAGAACTTCCAAATAAAAATTAACAACAAAATTATTCACTCAAATTAAAACTTTATTGCACAAAATCAAATCAAAGTCTTAATACTGAGACGCAAATTAATACGTTCACGGGACCTTTCCGCAAAGGCGTCCGATCACCGCGACGGACCAGATTGGCTCGAAAAGACGCACCAATTCAACATTTCAAACTATTTACAAAAATTAAGTGCAAATAATCAAAAACCCATTTTAGAAACAATCTAGAATTATAAAAAATTAAATTCAAATCTTAAGAACTTTCTCATATAAATCAAGTTTTAAATTTTTAAACACGACAATATTCTTTTCTTTTTTTGATTCTTTTGACTGTTCCTTCAGCGCTTTCGAATTTCTGAGATTATCAATGAGATAAATTTTGCCTCTTGTGCTTGTATTAAGTCGTTCCACTCGCGGGAAACCGGGAAAGCTCTCGTCATGGTGTCACCTACTAACTTCTTAACGACTGAATCGTACCGTTGTGTGCGGATTTGAATCTTTAGTAGCTTAGATATGTATTATTGTTTGTTTATGTCTATACGGGGTTAAGTTCATAACTGTTAACCGTCACCCTTCGGAAGGCGATGGCAAACCATCGAGGTACTTATCTTTCTGAGAATTTTTCAAAAACTGATGGGTATTATACCTTAGTAGTTAGGAGCTTATATTAAGGCCCGAGTGAAACTATTAAACAAAAAAAAACAAAGAAATTGTATTATGTCACAAAACGACAACATTAAAGATGGAGTAGCATGTTTTGCCATCCAAAATGGTAAAGTACAGACACAAAATGATCTCATATTTATTTATTTTTATTATTATTATTAAATTTCAAAGTTAATATCTAATTTAAATATTTTATGCACAAAATTAAACCTACTCTGATTAAAATAAATAAATAGTAATAATATTATTATTATTATTGTCTACTTAAACTACGTATAGTTTAGGGTTCAAAGTCAACCTACTAGCTGTGTAAGTGATTAACGATCAATATTTTCAATTAGTTTCTAATAACGTTTTAGTAAATTGCTAATCGATGATGTATTTTTTGTTGTACAAAAAGAGGGCAAAAAACTTTTATTGAAAATTGACGATGCAATAATAGTGTTTTACTAAAGTGATAACTAATGATAAAGTAAAAAAACCAAATTGAATTATTAATTTATTATTCAATGTAAGTACTACTTCTTTAAAAAATCACAGATTTACTAACGTGATTAGTTTCATTTTATTCTATTATTTATAATATAAATATAAACAAATAAGTGGTTATTACTGACAATTCTCATAAAAAACTGGAATTTTTCTGATTTATATTAACATAATATTAATGATGTTTCTTGCTTCGGAAAATCGTAAAACTTGATCGCTTTAATTTTATTTAAATTAGAAAGTTATCGAACATTTTATGAGTTTTGAAAACGCACTTTCCCGAACTTTAATAGGAAAATCACGCGCTTAGAAATCTTCTCTTAGGTCAGATTGAAATCTCAGCGAGTTCAAACATATTGGAAATTTTCCTGGTCTTTATCGATATGATGTTTCATCTTACTAGAAATTACGTGCATGCCCGTATTATGTTAATGACTATTGATTGTTTTTTATATTTTCAATAAATATGTATGTGCATACGAAATAATATACTAATCAATATGTAATAATAATTTACGACCAGCATTATTGAATAAAATAAAAAATTACATATAATTTTAAAATAATGTTGATTTATTTAATACGTTTGCTTTTTTTGAATCACATTATTAAAGCTTCCTTTGTTAAACGTTTACCTACTGAAATGGGGGTGCAGACGCATTAAAAGTTGGTTATAGAGGTTATGAAGTGTCAAGCAATTTATCGATTAATATGAAGTTAAATTACTTTTATGATGGGCAATTAATAATTTAACGATGTTTTGGAACTCGAAAATGCGGATCGTGCATAGTTAGCCACTCTGATGTATAAAATCTCTTCCAAAATATTAAACTAGATTCAATATCATTTAGTTGATATTCTGAAATACATTTGACTTGAAATGAATAAGAAGTAATTTTGTAATACTTTTGATATTTTGACATTGTATGTAACCTACGAGATTATGAAGTAATTTGTACAAAATTGGACATCAGAGAGTTTGTTGCAAGAATCCCAAGTAATCTACCGTCCAATTTTGTCGATTAGCAAGTTTCCAACTGAGTGATGCTCAAAATAACTTTTTAAACTTCTTAGAGATAATCTCGATATGAAAGCACATCAACTTTCGTTAAACTAAACGAATCGGTATTAACTACAAATCAGTGAAATGGATTTTTGAACCTGAGCGTTGATTACTAGGTCTCAAAGTGTTGATCACTAGGTATCAACACAACAAAAGCGTAGGTACTAAAAATTATCTACATATTTTTTACGTAAGCTTCTTTACTTCAGTTTTGGAAATGGAATATCATTTAAAAATGTTTTGTTTTTTTTGGTTTTTGGCTTTCTATATAGTTTCAAGTCTCTTCAATTACTTCTCGACTTAAATTTCCAAGTCCAAATAATAGGTCCACAGTAGGTTTTCAGAAGACAGTTACGGTTTGGCGCAAGCCGAGATTCCTGGTTCGATTCCGGGAGAGGTAAAAACTTATTCTAACCGTCTTTCTTCGGCTTTGAGTATTTTAAATTTTTATTTAAAGTATATGAAAAGAGTTTGCGTGAAGTACAAAGCAATGTTTTAGTTTTAAAATTACACTATTAATTAATTAGCGCCATCTATATCACTGTAATGTTTAACAAAAAACCCAGGGTGCATCTAAATTACAAAATTCTTCTAAAATGTAAACAGTAACAATGAAAACAATAACATTTTTAAATAAATGTGATTCCTAGTTATCATGTCACGTTCCTATTGTCAATGAATTTTAGTCGTTCGTACAAAATTAAATTGTCAGATATCTGCCAATACCATAAATTTTCTTCTTGATAATTAAATATCATTGTTTTATCAATACTTAAATAAAACCAATTTTCAAAACCATTTTTCTAATTTATTTCGAATTTAAATGAACATTCTTATCACTACATTAAAATCGCGACCGACCGGCATTATCTTTTCAGCTCGACCTCTTTACGGTGGGGGAGGGGGTTAAAAGACATATTTTCATGATTTTTTTTCATAACCTTTTCATAACTTCATAACTCGATACCGGATCATCTGAAACAAAATAGTCTAGATGCGTTTAAAAGGTGATATGTTTCCCTTGGTAGTCAAGAGGGAGTTTTTTTTTTTTTGATTTTTTTTTAAATTTTGGCATAATTTTGAAGTGAAAAATGGGAAAAATAGTAAAAAAAAGAGACTCCCTCTGATTACCTAGGGAAACATATCACCTTTCAAACGCTTTCGACTTTTTTGTTTCAGATGATCTGGTATCGAGTTATGAACTTTTTCGAAGCGTATCCGGAGATTCGCTGTCATGGACTTATAATTTATTGATATTTTTAATTGAAGTTTTTTTTTCAAAGATACTTCAGATGTTATACTATAACGTGCGAGACAAATAAGTAAACCAACATTATTCATATCTCCAAAAAAAATCACGAAAATATATCTTGTTTTTTTTCGCCTTTAAAACCCCCCCTAACTTCTTTACCGATTCTTTTAAGTGGTTACGCCACCTTGAAATTTTGAAAACATTGAAACCATTATTTTTTTTTGCTAATTAAATTGTTTATACTTTTTCCAGGAATTGCAGATTGAAGGTAATTAAAAGTAAATATTCGATTTTAAGTACCTAGCTGACATTGTACTTCTTTTTCTTTTGTTATTTTCTCGAAACTGCTTTTTCTAAATGGTGTACACGATATCTCCCGATCTCCTCAACCGATTTGATTGAAATTTACAACAGTTATTTTCCAAAATATTTTCTAGCTTGTGACGTAGGATTTTTCGATCGGGTGTTCTGTTCAAAAGTTATATTTTTTTTGAACTCAAAATTCCAAGACAAATTTGAGTTATTTTTTATTAACAGCTGCGATTTCTACAAAAAAAAATTTTTTTTTTAAATCATTCCCTACGTCACAACATAACTATCACCCTTCTAAACAAGAAAAAAACTTGTTTTTGTGTTTTAGACAATGCCCAGCAGAGAAATCAAGTACACTACTTGATATTTAAAATGAGGATATTTAAAACACGTCTCTACTTGTCGGCTCCTAACTGAGCCATTTTGGAATTAATTGCTTCAAAAACATTATTGTATACATTCACTGATATGCATGATAAACACTTAAATCTCTAAAATAAGCCTATTTTTTCAGTCACTAGAGTTTCCAAACCCCTTAAATTAATTCAAAATCAAAATTGAATAAATACTAATTTTCATCCTGGAGACAGGATGGCTTGAGGAGTGACAGGACGGAGGGCCGCTGCATCGGAGGCAGCACAATGGGCCCGATCTAGTGGCCTAAGTGCGCGTGGGGATACCTCCCTGCCCTCCTACCTAAAATCCAGAAATCCAGAATCCAGACCAAAAACTAAATACGTATATTCGATTGACTGCTTCAATCTAGTTAGACAGAGTGAATCTTCGATTCGCCCCACTCATTAAAAACATCCCTGAAACGGATTCAACTCGCAAATAACTGAGCTAGTATGATTGATCTTTGTTTTTATATAAATTTAACATAATAATATGTTGTTAACAGCAGCATGGCTAACAAAACTTTTGGTGCTCTCCCCATTTTTTTAACAAGTATTGCAACTACAGTAGAATCTCGATGAAAATCGTGTTTAATTTTTTATTTTCAAATCCGAATTTTTATCTTGTTCTTTCTATTTTATCCCAATGACTTTTATAGCATAAAAAAGTAAGAAAAAATAAATAAATTTGGAATTAATATTAAAAAAAAAACAAAAGTTTTGTTGTTCACTGCTTAGACGTTCACTGTTTCTAGACTCAGAAGAGAATGAGAAATTCACCGATTTTTATGTGAAAAATCGATATTTCGAAACTTGAAGGAAAAATTGATTCAGATTCTTTATTAAATCGCTTAATTTTAATGATTTGGAATTGATTTTAGGATTTTAGGTAATCCTGTTTAAATTTCAAAAGACCCCGCACCATTCTTATGGGAAAATGTTTTTTTGTAGATTTGGCTCATTTTTGGATATACAGCTTTGGCCAAAATAGTGGGGCACCTTTTACAACGTCGTTATTTTGGAAACAAATAAATATTTTCTAAAAACAACTACGGCACTGTCTTCCTAGTAAGAAACTGTCTTGTTTTAATGTTTTAGTAAATCAAAAATACGAAATGTAAAAGCGTTACGGCCTTGATTACATCATCGAAAATTTCGGCCGCTCATATGAGCTAAAATAGAGAGTACATTTTACCTAGATTATGTAGTACTATTCAGAACAAACAAATAACAGGAAACAAAATTTTTCAGAAACGTAGGTACCGTTTTTAAGTTATACGCAAAATTTTAAATTCAAAATTATCAAAATTCTTGAAAAAATTATTAATCTTCTTCTTCCCTTCCAGGTTTAGGCACATCTGCCTGTTCCGGCTTCACCACCTTTTCCTCGGTTTACCAACGTTTCTTCTTCCTCTAGGACTGTATTCAAGTGCTTGTTTTGGGATTCTGTTGTTTTGCAAACGGGTTAAGTGTTCCTTCCAGTTTTCTTTATATTCCTGGGTCTTTTCTACAATTGAATACATGTTTAGTTCTTCTCTTATGTCCTCATTTCTAATTCTATCCTTTTTGGTGCATCCTTTTACTGCTCTTAGAAATTTCATTTCTGCTGTTTGGATATTTTGGAGGTCTTTTTTTCTTACTATCTAGTTTTCAGAGCCATATAGTATGGTTGGAGCAGCCATAACTTTGTAGAACTTTTATTGGCGTTCTTTCCTTGTTTTTCTTCCTAGCGTTCTTCTAATTGTGCCACATATTCTTTGGTATTTACTGATTTTATTACCTATATCTTTATTTTCGTCATATGTGACATCGTAACCTAGGAACTGAAAATAATTTACCTGTTCTAGAATGTTATTGTCAATTATAATCTTTGTTCTTGCTGGATCAGGTCCTAGAAAGGCCATCGTTTTGGTTTTTTGGGTTGATATTCGAAGATTGTATTTGGAACTTAATCTATGGAGTAGTTAGATTGCTTTTTGTAATTTATCTTCGTTATCTTGTATGATAACATGGTCATCGGCAAACAAAACAGTGTTTAAGTACACTCGCTGATTTAATTTGATACCTGGATCCACTTCTTTTTTCCATTCTCTCATTAGATCGTCTATGTATATATTAAAAAGAGTAGGTGATAAACTGCATCCTTGTCGTAGCCCTTGGTTAGTTTTGATTAATGTGGTTATTTCTTTTCCTGTATCAATGGAGATTTTCGTATTTTTGTAAAGGGTTTGTATAGTTTTTATTAAATGCTTTGAGTATCCTCTTTTAGACATTATTTTCCATAGTTTCGATCTATTTATTCGGTCGAATGTCTTTTCGTAGTCTATGAAAGCTAAGCGAGTCTCTAAATTAAACTCTCGCCTTTTTTGTATTATTTGATTAATAGTAAAGACGTTGTCAGCGCATGATCTGCCTTTTCTGAATCCTGCTTGTTCTTCCAATAAAAGAGAATCCGAGATAACTTGAAGTCGTTCGTTTATGATCTTACTATATAATTTGCATGTAGAGTTCAGCAGACTAATTTCTCTATAGTTATTTGTGTTGTGTCTTTCTCCTTTTTTGAATATTGATATCACTCTTGCTTTGTACCATTCGTCTGGTATGGTATATCTCTTCCAACACATATTGAAAAGGTGTAATATTCGAAATTTAAAATTTAATTTTAATTTAAGGTTATCAAGTCCTGTTGCTTTTCTGTTCTTGGTATTTTTTAAAGCTTTCTCTAGTTCATTAATATCTATAGAGTCTATTTCTGATGTGTATGTTCTACATTCTTCTATATTTTCCGTTATTGGATTGTACCACATCTCTTGGTAATGTTTTATCCAATCTTCCTTCGTTATTGTATTTATGTTTGCTACATCTTTCTCTGTTCTATTTAGGTGTTTCATTAATTTATATGCAATTGTTTGTCGGCCATGTAAATCGTGCTCTATTTTACTTATAAAAGTACCCCATGAATCTTCATGTGCTTTCCTTACGATATTTTTTGTTCTATTTCTTATATTGTGGTATTGTTGTTTTGTTGTTTCTGAAGGGTTTTGTGGATATATTTTGTAAGATATATTTTTCACTTCTATTGCTTCTCTAATCTCTTCGTTCCATATTTGTAATCCTCTTTTTCTTTCTTTCCTTTTGTTTTTCCTCCCCAGCGTTTCATAGGCTATTTGTTTGATGCAATTTTTAATGGTTTCCTATTCGACATTGATGTTTTCCTTTGTTGGTGTTTGTTGTAGTAAATGTGTCATTCTTTCTTGATATAGTGATCTAACACTTTCTTCCTGTAACAAATGCACCTTGTATACTTTATCTTTCTCAGTTTGGGTCCTCTGTTGATTTGCTTGTTTCTTCCATCTTTCCCACAGTTGGATCTTGGATATGACTAGAAAATGGTCTGTATACAAATCACATCCTCTGTATGCTTGAGTATCTACTACTCTTGGTGCCATTTTCTTGTTTACAATTATATAATCTATTAGAGATCGATGTCCTCTTGCTGTCCAAGTGTATTTATGAATATCTTTCTTTTTATAGAATGTGTTTGTTATTTTTAGTTCATTAAATGTCACCAATTCTCTTAGTCGTTCTCCATTTCGATTTATATGGTCTTCTCCATGTATTCCTATTAATTTTTCTACCGGTACATTTCCCACTCTGGCATTTAGATCTCCAGCCAAAATAATGTGGTCGGTATTGTTTATTTTGGATATCACTTTTTGTATTTCTTCGTAGAATAACTCTGACTCTTCCTGTTTTCCTTCATCGGGTGCATATACTCCTACAATCGTAATGTGTCCTCTATCAAACTGAAGTCTCACTGTCATAATCCTCTCATTTACAAATGTGTAATTTTTTATCTTGTTTTGCCATTCTTTATTTATACATATAGCGACTCCACAGCATACTCTTCTAGTTTGTTCAACTCCGCTGTATATCATTACTTAGTCTGTTAGTTCTTTTGTTCCTTTCATTTTCTTTTTTGTTTCCGTAATAACAGCAATTTTTACTTTTCGTATCTTCAAGATGTGATTAAGTTCCATTTCGTTTTTTCCCAATCCTGCAACATTCCAGGTGGCCACATTTATCAATTCCGCTATTCCTACTCTTCTGTCCTTGTCTTTGCGTGGTCGTTGTATTCCGTCCGAATTCCGAGGCTCGTTTCGAAGCTTGTGAGTAAGTTTTGTTTTAAATGAGTGGGATACCACCCCACTGCATAAATTTATATGAAAATTCAATACAAAATCTGAAATAATTAAGATTTTTCACTTATATTATTATGTGTTATGATGAAAACCCATAACTTTAAACTTATAATTTGCCAAGTCAACAGTTTTTTATAAATTACCGAAATATTTTGATTTCATTATAACTCAAAAACGGTACGTTTCTGAAAAATTTTGTTTCCTGCTTATTTGTTTGTCTTGAATAGTACTACATAATTCAGTATATAGAGTAGATGACAATATTTTTTGTTTTACAGAGTCTTGTTTAAGTCGCTTAAGTCGTTTAATTTACGTAGATTCAGATGATAAATATTTATCAATGAGGTATTTGGCATAGGATGCACTGGAGGGCATTCGATGCCCTCCAGACCCCCCGGATTGCCACATACGTTTTGTAAATTTAAGAGGCAATTAAGTACATAGTAATTGTACATACATAGGACTTAGTTTTATTTTGTTGCACCGTTTTTGAGATACAGGTAATAATATTTTTTGTATTTTACGGTCTTCTTTAAGTCGCTGCCAGTCACAAAGGGGGCGACAAAATTAAAAAATGTATAGATACAAAATTATAGACAATGAAAAGTAAAAAAAAAAATGTCTAAAAGGTTTTGCTGTAAAAGCGATTTTTATATGTCAAAAAACTGTTTCAAGATTTGCAATTTACTTTGTTAACATAGGAGGATTCGAATATTTTCGTTAGCCACTGTACATCCTCACCGATGTTCGACTGCCAATCACATATTATATCGAGTAGAAATTGATTTTTTCTTGTTAAATCTGGACCTTTTAAAACTTATAATTTGGAAACTGCTCATTACATCAAGTTGTGCCCATCGAGATATTTGTTCAGAATGATGAGAAGTACAACATATCCAAAAATCAGCCAAAGCTACAGAAAGATATTTTCCAATAAGAATGGTGCGAGGTTCTTTATATACTAAGATGTGAAGTATTAGTATTTCAACTCGCTTTGCCTCACAGAATAGGTCTTCCAAAGCGTAAGAAAACTGTGAGAAGTGAGAAGAAGAAAACTCAAGTGATAATAACATTTAATTATAAAAACCTTAACGAGCTCTGCTCGCCCAGTACGTTTTGGGGTAAGTAAGTAACGAAGTAACGAGTAAGAAACGAAGGCTAACGTGTGAGTATCGTAGATTTGCTCTGCAGGTAACTGAAAATAAAATAAATACTATTCAAAATCAAACACACCACGGTCAGGTACAACTCGGCGCAGCCAACTCGGCGCAGCCAACTCGGCGCCGCCAACTCGGCGCCAGGCTAACTCGGGGCCAAACCAACTCGGCGCCAGGGCAACTCGGCGCCAAGTAAATAATAAAATGTTTGTTAAATCGTTATTCTTATAACGATTCCACATATAGGGTCGTTCGCATATTGTAACAGTTCTCTTATCAGGTCCGCCGAGTTGTCTTGGCACCGAGTTGGCTGGCGCCGAGTTGTCCTGGCGCCGAGCTGGCTTGGTGTCGAGTTGGCTTGGCGTCGAGTTAGCCGGCGCCGAGTGAGCAGCGCCGAGTCGGTCGGCGCCGAGTTGTCCCATCCCCAACACACCAACTAATAAGTTTTGTAATAAATAACCAAATAAATATATTATTCTATACTATTGATACATAAAATTTAAAAAAATAGAAAATTAACAACACCAGGGAGTTCACCTAAAAGTTTCAAATTCAATATCTCTACACTGAATGAAAATCACCTATTTAGTTTAATCATTCATCATCATCTAATAAGTTGACGTTGTCGATATGCTTCTTCTTACAATTTGTCGACAAATGCATGACCAAGCCAGTTAATTTCAAAACTTATTTTAAAATTTTCAGTTAAGGTAATTGGGCCTTTTTTACCCAAACCCGATAAATAATAAACCTAAAACTAAGAAATATTTTGAATATAAGAATTATACACATTTTTCATCACGGTCAAGAAGGAATCTGATATATATCCTAGGTAACTGAATCTTCGGTAGCAATAATTAATTTTATTATTTTAATTATAAATAATAATAAATTAATTCTAAGTTTTGTTCGGCGTAGTTAAAAATAAGATTTATTGTTAAACTAAGTATTATTTTGAATGGCAAAAATTAGCAACGAACAAATTGTTCCAAGTATTATTCCAGAGATCTGATAAAACTTCTAACTGAAGTTAAAGTACACAGGCTAGAGAAAAAACTAGCCATCCGATTGCTACACAAGATTAATCTTATTGACAAACACTGCTCTAAAAAAAATTAAATAATTTACTTAAAAATCTAAAAATTGAATGGCACAAAATTAAAATTGGTTCCTAGATAAGACGATCAGAAATAAATTTCTAGCTTCCCTCGGAATCGAACCGGAATTAGTAGTTACGCATTTTCCTCTATTTTATTATACGAAAATTTAAAATTACTTATATCAAAGAAGAATTGTTAATTTAAGATAATATATTTTTCTTACAGACGAGTAAGTAAAGTAGTTTTGTACAAATTTTTAAACCACTTCTTAGGTCAGATCTGACGTTAATGAAATTTGGTATCTACTTTGACAAAATAATATAATAAAAAAATACTTTCGTATATTTTTTCCTGTTAAAAATTTTCCGGGCTGCCGTAACGCATAATATTACTAGATAGCCGACGTGTACCATCCTAATTGTGGGATTGTTATTTATTATAGAAAAAATTGTTTGATATACAGGACCTCGTGGTTTACAATGTTAAATTATTTATAAGCACGTGCAATATATTATTATAGCTGCCAGCAAAATCTAGAACAAGCATCACTGCTTTGATTAGTTTTCAATGACAATCCATTTGCCAAGTTTATTCCAATTTCCAGGTGCGCAATGTTCTAGGCGTAATAGGTACTAATATTGCAATTAGTTAGACATAATGCGTATTGTAATTTCCCAAGTTTTAAATCAATTAGTTGTCACTAACATTATCTTTTTTAAATAATTTTAGTAATTGTGAAACATAGGTCGAGGAGTATTTAAATATTCTGTCGAATGCGTATTTAGCCCTTCAAACTTGTAACTCGGTAAATTCTTGGTATTATTTTCAATTTGAAATTCAAATTCTACGTTTAGAAAGTCAAATGCTTCATAAATTTCATATTTTTTTCTAGGTATCTGTTTGGGATTTTCGAATTCTTTTAGTAGGCAGATTTACGGATTACTCACCGATTCATTAAACAAGCAATTAATATCTGTATAGCTACACCTTTTTTATTATTACCATAATTAAATAATATTTTTGTTATTTAATTTGGAATGCCTCCTGCACAAAAAACAAATTAACGGACAAAGACGAAAAGCTACCAAACTTAGTTTTACCAAATTTGTTAGTAGTTACTGAACAAAATTAATGTTTGTAGTTTTAACTTAACCGAGAGAGTAATTCAAATTCTATTCTAAACTGAAATATTCTGTGGCTAACTCTAGGATGTAGACCTCGAAGGAATTGTAAAATTTACTTTGTTGCTCTACCGCTTGTTGCTTTCCATTGAAAGTGACTCGTTTTACGATTTCAATATGTTATTTTATTTTGATTTTAAAAATTTTAACACAAATCTATTTGTAGGGCCACATCTACAAGGTGGTCCGTGAAACGATGAGAGAAATAGTGTTGTCGAGTGAAATTACCCGCTGCCAGCATGAAGAAATCCAAATCTCACGGGAAGAACGTAAGTAATATTTTTTGTTATAAATTAAGATATTTCGAAAACAATGGAAAGGAAAATCACAGTAATTGAGAAGGATTATCCTTCCGTTACATACCAATCACAGGTTAAGTTGCTTGCCATTAATTTCATTGTAATAGATTGTGTTATTAACCCTTCAAGAATTTGGCAAATTTCCGGTGTAGACGTCTCATCTCTCTATGATTTATACGCCTTTTAAATTTGTAGTGCCAAATCGCAGAAAATAGTACGAAGGTAGACTGTTCGATTATTTTCTTGCTATAAAGGCTGAAAGTCTTAAAAATGGAGATTAGAGCTACTGACTGAAAAACCAGTCATTTATTTTACTTTATTTTACTGTTCAGTCTTTATAGATTGTTTTTCCGTGGTACATTTTCGAAGTTTCAAGTTTGGATGTTATTTAATGGGGTAACTGGATGAGAAAACCGGTTCACCCTTTGTTAGAGATCCGAGCGAGAAGCTGACTATTCAAGTGCCGATGCAATTACATTACAACGAAATGTTTTATTTAAATTACTTCTGGGATTGTTCACCAATATTTAGTGTTTCTGAATTTCTCTGTATGTCATATAAAATTTTATTACTGTGGGGAAGTGATAAATTCAGGTGTGTTTTGAAGCCTCAGAATAAAGATGGTCTGACTAGAAATGTTTCCAGCGAGATCATTTGAAATCTCCTGATAAATAATCGTTATTGCTCCTGCAGTTTTTGCCAGATATACGCTTAATTTATTTCTTTTATGGAATCGCTTCATTTTTCATCTTAATGAAAAAACTAAAAAATTTATAAGTGTCATAAGCATCACAACTTAACACTTTTTGACAAGAATCTTTTTTACATTACTTTTTAAATTTAAATTTAAAATTGGGTTAACTTTATATTGATTTTCCTTATAAGAAGATAGTACGACCGGTTATCATTGACTTCAATGTTCATCAATCCATTAACATTCGCAATTTGCCAGCCCGAGGAGATAAAAAATTTCTTTTATCTTATAGTTTGAATTTTGTGTAATTCTTGCAAAAGAACAAACTAACTTTTTAATTGTATTGTTACAGAAATACTTAGCAACTCAAAAACCTGTAAGTGGAAGTTTTGTAAATGTGTAATTGTGCATGATTTTATATAATGCACTTCAATTTTATTTAATTTTGATTCACCTATTTTATTTTAATTACAATATTATTATTAAAATATGCATGCGAGCATGAGTAAAACTAGAAATTCTTGATGCATGTAGTACAAGGATCGTCAAAAAGAAAAAGAACTACAGTTTTTTCAAAATAATATATGTTCCAATAATTCCCAGAATATTCATAATAGGATATCATACTACCTATTTTTCAAAGTAAATACCTAACAACACATTGATAAGGTTAAACTAGGGATTCCCCAAATATTTTATCTTGATGAAATATACAAAATGTAATATTACATATTCTAAAGTAAACGTTAAAGAGAGCAGATGAATAATATATTTGGTTGGAAATATAAATTCGACGTATGCTTTTAAGCCTACTCTTTAATATAATCTCAGCAATAGACTGATTACTAGAAAGTTTAATTTTAGATAAAATTTGAACCCTTTCGTCGGTATCTGCATAAGTAGAATTTTAATAATAGACGTTGTTGGGGTCTTCACAAAATAACTAAAATGTCGAATTATCAATAGCTGAAGAAGATATCTACCGAAGCATTAAGATTTTCCTTCAACTTCAGAAGATATTTTAATCTCATTGAAATGGCTATTTGATAGTCACTTCAGTTTTGTTCGATTGATGTAGGTAGGTACGTACGTACTTAATATAATTTGCTATAAAATTGCTCTTCTCAATTCAATTAAGCTTTTATTCCCTTCGGAATATATGTACCTACTTAGATTTTCTGTCAAGTCTTTACAATCCATTCTTCAAAGTCCATCAATTCTGTTATCTCGCTTTTACTTACAGCACTATTGTTGCTTACAGGATGGTCGTGTTAAGAAATTACATGTCGAACCCTGAATTTCTCTCTGTAACTCAACCAGCGAACACATCAATCCGCTAATGTGTTTTTGTCAATTCGGAACTTAATATCTTAATTTAATTATTTAAAACTACATTGTTTTAGTAGGATTGAATAGTGAGGCTTCCATCCAAATGAAACATATTACTTTTTCTCCAACTGAACTTCAATTGTGACAATTTATAAATTTTTATTGGTTAAAAAATCAAATTTTTTTTATTTATTTTAAAACAAAATTTTAAGTTGGTAATATTGAGGGATTGTAGGTTATGTAAATATCAAAGTCAATATTCACATCTATTAATTTTTAAAGTACGATTTACAAAATACATATTTGAAATGGTAGATAAACTTAAAGTCGTCAATTTTGTTAAAATAATGTTATCTCTAGTGTATTTATTACCTTTATGCGGTAAGTTTGTTTTTAAGTTTATGTTGGTACGGAAAACTTTGACTTTCGTGCTTAAAATTGATACTAAAATAACTCACTTTCGTTTAGTTTGGAAAGAAACAATTTATTTAAAAAATATTCAAAATTGTGAAAAGATTTTCGTGCACAGAATCCAATAACAACATGGTTATGGGTCTAGGTCAGCCATATACTAAAATTTTAAACAATAGTTTGCGTACTTTTAATATCATAAACCGCTTTTCTACATCGGTGAGGAAACACGGTTATCTCTAAGTTAATGTCATGCTATTGTAAATTAACTCCCTCGGGGGATTACAAAAGCCATCTATAACATTGAACAATATTTGAGACGGATAGGTCTATAATAATCAGTGTCATTTTTCGATACAATAAAGAATTATATTATACCTACATTGAAGTGAATATTTCTTTATGCTCTAATTTTAATTAATTTACCCACCTGGAGTGTGGGTCAATTATTAAAATCGCTCACCTTTCAGTTGTATTTCTGCTCAGTCGTAGATTTTGTTTGGAAAAAACAATTTTTATTTCTACCAAATACGGAAGTCTTGACGTTTTATGCGCTGAATGATTTGAAGATATTTTAAAAAGGTAATTCTTCATAAAAGTTTAATTTCCTTCAAATAAAATAATTGTAAAATGAAAATTTCATTTGATACTTACCGGTATCCAGGTGTCTGGTTATCAATAAATTTTTAATAATTTTTTAATTAATTGTTTTACAAATGTTAACCATATCAGTCCATTATAATTTTTAATTAATTTCATCCATAAATTTTAACTTCCGATGCTATCTTCTTCCCAAAATCACTAAATAATTCCAAAAATTATTAAATTGACTTTCTTATCAAAAATAACTTTTTAATTTCAATAATTACAAATTTTTTTAATTAAAATTAAAATACTCGAAAGTCGGGCAAAGTTTTATCCAATAATCGGCGCCAAGTTAACTAAATTAGACAATTGAAGTTAAATGAATGTTTAAAAAAAATTTTTTTAATTCAAAATTTAATAATGCTATATAAGGCCCTATTTTATGATTGTTTTCGATCTTCAGTCTCATATAACTAAAATATTAAAAAATATTTAAACTAAATTGTTTAAAATTTTTTAAACTTTATTTTTAACTTCATTGTTAAAATTCTATTATTTTAACGTTTTGTTTAGTTCTGCTAAATAAATGTTAAATTGTAAATAAATCAGGTATTGCAATATAATATTTGTTATGCCATTTAAGATTATATGGTTACGGTGTTCAAAACATAAATCCTCGATAAATACATAAAGTTATCTTCCCCTGTTTGGACCTGTTAAAATTATGTTTATGAATTAAAGCTACTTAAATTTCCTTCTTTGCCATAACAAAGGATCAGATATGTGAATGATTTAAATATGTATACCTACTATATTATGTACCACATAAAATTCTAAAAGATCAACCGCTATGCGATGTGAAAACTGATAAAACTTGGGATGAACTGAAGTAACTTACGAAGAAATTTTCAATATTTTTATCTGACATGAACCGAATAATAAATTTTGCAATATAATTTAAAGGTCTTGTCTACAGAGGTTGACAATTTTATTAATAATATAAAAATAATTTACTTCATTTACAGTAGTTTTGTTTGGCTTTCCAATTTTATAATTTCAGGATTTTATAGATTGTAGAAAATTAACATATACGAGTATATTAATTTGTATTATAGTTGAAATAAATAATAATTTATCAAAAATAAATAAAATATTATTGTTCAGAATTTTTCAGTTACAATAAATAAAATGATTACGGTTTTTTATCAATTTCCTTGGGGTTAGTAAAATTGTAAGTTAAATATGATATGGCAATGAAGCTTTCAGGAATTATAGGATTGTACATACAACATACATGTTTTGTTTACATTTTTAATTTTTTTTTTTTTTTTTTTTTTTTTTACATTATCAGATTAGGTTTTTCTTCCTTGCTATGAAGTTTTTCTAATGTCATTTATTATATCGAATTTTTTTGATGGCCGCATATCTGGCGCTGTATAAACAAATCCGACATTTTCACGATTATTTTTAATATTGTTTAAAGAAGTTTCACATGAAACTGAATTTTTATTAGCGGTTCTTGTAGATATTACTTTTACTCTTAATCAAAAATATTAATGACCACTGAATTGTTCACAACTGACGAAATTTATATGCTTTTTTTATTATTATTAGGAATAAGCTGACGATAACGTAAGTCGAAACCGGTACATATACTTAAACTTACTTATTATTTAAATTAATTAAAGGGAACGTTTAAAAATATTTCATATTTCATATGGGGTATTTAACACTATTGTTTTTGAATAAGTTTTTGAAAATTGTAAATAATAATTTTAAATGTGGTTATTTAAAATTATATAAATATACTTGGACAGTATTAAATAATAAATAATTTCCAGACATGCTAGTTATATTACACATGTATCCTATAGAATCCTCTTACTGTAAATATGATAGTAGGTAATCCTTTTATGTTGAATTTAAACCAGATAACTTTATTATTAATATTGTGAGAAGACAAATGGCAAATCGAGGTTTAACCAATCGATTACCTTTGTTTCAATAGTTGGTGTACCTAATACTCACACAATGAAACTTGCGTGTTCAACTAATATGCAAAAATTTCCATAACGATAAAATTCTAATATTTTATATTATATCTACATGAAATTCGAAATTATAATTTGAATACAAAATATAAATAATCTAAAATAACTGACCTGTATAAAATGCAAGCACTTGAATAGAAAATTAAGTATTATAATCAAAAGTTCCCTTGGTTAGAGCTTCGTTTACAATTTCAAACAAAATTAAATTGTTTTTTCGGTTTTTGTAAATTTTTATCATTTGGTTGTTACCGAAATTTTTAATAAATTGTTTTTTACACGAAACTATCTATAATTATTATACTTGTGTATGTGTAAGTTTCAATTATTCTCTCTAAACACAAAATAGTATTTTTTACTCAAAAAGATAAATTTATTAGAAAATACTTTTATTTTATCAGTATTAGACCTCATCATTTGGCTCGCCTGCTTTGACCATCCTAGCAGTTGTGTGAAAAAGTGATGGAATCCAGCCAAATCAGAAAACTGAACTAACGATATATCTGAAACACAATAAAAAAAATATTTTATATTACACTGAATCATTATATGGTTTTTATACCTTGACAACGAAATATATTAAGTATGCTATAATACCCTAGGGCGTATAAATCATAATGCCCGCTTATTATGCCCTCTCAGCGCAATTATATACACAACTCACGGCAAACTAGGAAATTTAGCAAATTTAAATTCAAAATTTATAAATTTTCTGAAATTCAAATGCAGTGTAATATAAAACGTTGTATGCAACACGGGCATTACTCAATGTTTATGCTCTCGGGCAACTTCATAATGCCCTTGATACATAAATAACTACATCAAGTTTGAAATAGTTTTGGGACGTTGTTGAACCTAGCGGTTATTGTGCTTGTAACAATGGTTATTAAATTTTATATAATTCATGTAAGCTTTTTTATATTATTAAATTGCATGTCGAAAAGATGTTATGATAATAAAAGGTCACGGAAGTATGCAACAGTTTTTGAAAGTAAACATTTGATCATAAGTTTCCTTATGTTTCGTGAAAAGTTTTCTATTCGTTTGAAAATATTTAATTTATTTCGTTTAAGCACTTTTCAGACTTTTGATTGAAATGGGCTTATATTTCGTTAAGCACAATAACACAATTTAATACGGAAAGTTTAATTCTTTACCTTCGCATGCTAACACACGAAAACTTTTAAATTAAAAATCTGATAACAACTGTTAAGTTTTTATATCTCATCTTTGTAAAGAAACTTTTAATTGCTTTTTTGCAGATATTTCAGGTGGATACAATATGGATTACATTGTTAAATCGTAAAAATTACGTATTAAGTTTTCTTTATTTTTTTTTTTTTATTTATTATAAATAATTTTTATGTTAATTTATCTTATTTTATTTTATAAAAAGTAAAAATTGTATTATCTTAGCATTCGATTCGTATAATTTAAAAAATACTTGATGCTGTAACAATTCGGTTGATTAACTCTCGAAATGTATTTTGATACAATAGAAAATTTGAATGGAACCTTAAACCACGTACTTCGTATAATTAAAATGTATTGTATCAAATTGGCCTAATATACGTATATTATTAATATATATTAATCAACAAGGTTCTTCCATTCGTATTCAAAACAAAAGTGCGGTTGTAATTATTTCGAATTTATAACAATGCAAAATTACATATTATACTACATAAATTCCATAATATATTTTCTTTTCTCGGTTAAACAATATAATATGTAGGTACTATATCGACCTTATTCAATTTCGTGATTCCTATAAACTGCTTGAATTAAAATTGATTTAAACTTAAAGTAAATGAAAAACTAAGAAAAAGCAAATAAAATACCTAATTTGCAAAATGACATTTTAAAAGAAATATTATAAAGTATGTTTGATCATTTCTGTGAGCAAAATTTATCGAATTTTATATATGTATTATTATTATACTTTACAAACACTATCACCTTATACCTACATAGTATACGTCCTATCAATTTACAAACTTCTTTTGTCAAGAAGTAAATTGGATTTTAAAATTGTATAAATTTATAAATGAGAAGTTTTAGGATTCTTTATTCGTAAATTTGCATTTTAATAAAATTTTGATTTTTATCCGCAATATTTTTATGAAATGTGCAACAGTTTTTTACATATAAATATATTCCATTGGTTTCGGTTTTATTGATGTAAAATGAAAATGTTTGAAGTGAAAAACGCTTGAAGTAATACTTAAAGAAGTTCCGATATTTTCATTGATTTTGAAAAGATACAATAATTATAATTGAGTGATTTTTAGAATAACCGAGTTTAATTGATTTCAAATCTAAAGCATCGATAACCCATTTTCTATGGATAATTAGAATTAATTTAATAATAAATAATATAAAAAGTATATTAATAATTACATATCTTTAATTTACAGTCATGTATTAAAATCCTGTTTGCAACTTCTAGTTTTGTTTTAGAAATGAGATTAATTTTGGTAGAATATTTTTTTCAGCTCTTTCAGCGCCTATAAATATATTGTAAAGAATATTCGCGATATACCTTACCGATGCGATGGTGGCGCTCATGACGCTACCAAAAGTCAAGAACGGCAGCTCTATTACGTACAATCATGGACTTAGAACTTAGAATGAGTTCTCCTTCTAAATCTATGCGTACAATTGATGTTGTTCTAAGTTTGATTCTGAATTATTTTATCGTAAAACCGCGGTGACATGATAATTCACAAAATAAAATACCAAAGGAATGCTAACGTTTGATGTATAAACAAAACTTTCTATACCAACCAACCAACTATAGGTATTATATTAACTAAATATTTTTCCGCGTGGTGGCGTTCGTTTAATGGATAAATATCCGAGTATTTCCCGAGTACAGGTCCGAGTTTGGGCCCCGTGCTAAGCAATGACTCAAACCTGTACCTACTCGGGAAATATTCAGATATTTATTCAAGCCCATGTTCTGTTTAGAAGAATATGACAAGAGAAAACAATTATTGGAAATCAAATTTTATCTCAAAATTATTATAGTCTGAAAAAACTGTAAAAATTGATATACCCAGAAATAAATCACACTGGTCGACATGAAAATTGGCCCTGACACCATTCCCTCTGATTCTGAATATGACCTCCTTTTTCGTCCATATTCCTCCGTTTTCGAGAGATATCCCCATCTAGTTTTATCACTTTTCGATAATTTTGAGGAATGAAAACGAATATTTTATCCTTTGCATTTCTTCTGATGGGCTAGTGAGGTGAAAAGTTAATATTTGTAGCAAGAAAGTTGATTTAGCAGAGGATTTCTCCCCTTGAATTGTAAATATATCATTAAAAATTATCGATTTTTCCGTTTTTTGCTCAACTTTTTTACTTATTTTCTACATATTTCAGCTTCCTTCCTCCACCTTCTAACACCCTCAAATAATAAAAATATGTAGCAACAATAATAATAATATACTGCAACAGTTCGGAAGATTCTTTATATTTATTATTTTACATTAATTATTTAATAGAACTAAACAAAATATTTGAAACAAAAAAAATTTTAACAGTCCAGTTAACAATACAGTACAGAGAAAATTTAATTATTTAGTTTATTGTTTATTATTTAACTTTTTATTTATTCTTCTTTACAACAAAAATAATCCTTCTCGCCCCTCTAAATCAAATTCAAATAAAACTATTGTCGAAAAATGATAAAATTAGGAGTATCCCTTCTGAACTGTTAATGACGGAAGTAAGTAGCTGAAATATGTAGAAAATAAGTGCAAAAATGGAAGAAAAAACGGAAAATTCGATAGTTTTTTTAAATTTTATTTTGCAATTTAAAGCGACAAATTTTCTCCCAAATCAACTCTAGCCTACCAAGAGTAAGTAATGTAAAGGCTAAAACAATCGTTTTCATCTCTCCAAATTATTGAAAAGTGATAAAAATAGATGGGGGGAAGCATCCACCGTAAACGGTTGGTTATGGGAAAAAACGGAGGTGATTTTAAATAAGAATGAGCAGGAATGGTATCAGGGCTGGTTAGCTTGGTCTGCCATGTATGATGTAGGGGAACTCGGAGCAAAATTTAATATGGATCGAAAGTAACAATAATCTGTTTTTTTTGGCGTCTAACCACATTGTATGCGTAGTTACATTTAAACAATCTGATCTGTCACCTATAAGAAATGAAATTTAATAATAGCTACCATTAATTATTAATAGCTTTCGGACAACATAGAAAAGCGTTCAAAGGTCGACCATGACATTATCAAAGGAATTAACATCTTTTTGAGAGCACCAAACCGCCAATTTGCTTTGTTGAGTATGTTCAATTTTCTGAGTGAAACATGAGGTTGGTTGATAAACAGTTGCACTCAGAGACAAATTGGTTGCATGCACTAATAGCAAATTGGAATCAAAATTATAAAAAAAATCATTTTCGCTGTTTAACAGGAAGCACTTATAATTTGTTTGCATTTTAACGAGTTGATATTAGCCTTGAATTAAACAATAACTGGTATGTTAATAGTCTTAGTCACATGACAATTGTTCATAATTATTTAAAAAATGAAACATTTTTAAATGACTAATATAAAACAATTCCAGGTATTTAGAGCTGCAAAAAATTAAGACTATAAGCTAGTCTACTCGACACAAATCATAATTTTTATGTGATTTCGAATCGGGATTGTTTTTGCCACATTTCTTTATTATATCTAAGGACATCAATGAAGTGATCTCAAAGAACAAAAATGTCAATTAAATGTGTCTATAGATAATAGAATTAGCAATATTTGGAATAAATAATACTGTCTTGACGTCACAACGGAGAAATCTCATTAAATTCAAGTGACGATTATTTTAATAATTATATTTTATTCTTCCTTTTTCACCGGATTCGAACCAGGTACCTTAGTGTCAGCATAGTTATTTGGCTGATACACTAGGCTAATGACCTTCTAATTTATATTTTATTGTTTATCAACAAATATCATAATTTTTATGACCTTTTTTTTAAATCCTACTACGGTAGAACTCCTATCCTGTGAAAAACTGAAAAACAAATGTTTTTATTTTATTATATTTTGAATAATATTTTGAAAATTTACAATACCTAAAATATAATATAATTTACGAAATGTTTTACTGTCTCGTGTTGAACGTCACAAGCAGCTGTTGGAATATAACATGGTCTCTAGTAATATACATAACATACATTATGTAGCTTTAAATGTATTGCATACTACGTACCAGGTAATTAAATTGCATTTATGTATCAGCAAACAGCTGTTTGATTCCCTAAAGTATGTACCTATGTATATTTTATTGTAGTCGGTATCAATTTGCAGATGCAATTTCAAATAGTTTTCCCAAAATTTAAATTGATCATCAAATCAATAAATTTTAAAAATATGCTCAAGTTCAAGGTTAGCATCAAATTGTAATTTAGTTTTATTGTTTTTTATTTCTTTAGTTAACCAAAGTTCGTTTTTTATCTGCAAGGTGTTTGAGTAGACATAATGTTAATCTGGTAAAAAGTCTTAAAAGTGCTATACAAGTTCACTTAAAGCTGTTTCCTTTGAAGCTCGCATATAAGATATAATAAATTGATGTAAAAATCTGCATTAATACAGTTTCAAGTTGCAAAAATGAAATGTTTTTTAAGTAGATAACAATTAAGCTCCAAGCAATTACCCAATATTTTGTATTATTTTTAAATATACAAATTATAATATGTAATTATGTAAATATGTAAATATGTAATTCTGCTCATTTTTTTAAATTTTAAAGATTATCGGTTAGTTTAATTACAATTAAAGTCATTTAGTTTTTTAAATTTCAAATTTCAAACACCTTCAAAACCCAACAAACACCTATACGTATAATAAGTAAAGTTGATATAGAAAGTTTCGTTTATAAACCAAACGTTTGCAATCTTTTGGTGTTCTGTTTTGTGAATTATCATTTCCTTGCAGTTTTACGAAAAAATAATTTAGAATCATAATTAAAATAACATCAAGTGTACGTAATAGAGCCGCCATGTTGTTGACATTTGGTAGCGTCACGAGCGCCACCAACGGTAAAGTAAATCGCGAATAGCTAAACAAATTTTAAAGCTTCAATTCTGTATATCTTATATTTTACTTGCAAGGTTTCTGTTTATTTTATTTTAAAACAGAATTGAGATTCTTTTTTCCATAAAAGTGAAAATGAAGAACAAGATAATTAAGAGTCTTTTTACAAAAAGATTCACATACAAAATTCATGATTGTAGTAAGAGCTTCATTTTTAAATATACTTTTACGGTCTAATTTTATTCCAGCAACTTAGAACTGATTCTCGAATTGATTTTATTCGTATATTATAACAACAATCAAGGTGATTTAAATACAAAGTTTGAGTTGTAAGCCGTTGGATAAAGCTTTGCCACGAGCCATTTTTGCAATGGGACAATGAACTTCCATAAATATTACTAGATTTTACAAAATAATATTTTATTTTATAGGCCAAATGAACCGAAAAGTGTTATTAATCTTTTAATCGGATTTTTTAGCGTTCGTTATTTTTATCTCTTCGTAAAACTGTTAACTCGTGTTACGTTCGAGTGAGATTTTTATTTTTGAGGATTTATTCCGCGTCATCCTGAACACTTTTCTGCAGGGACAGTAAAGCTACTTTACCTTTCTTTTGTTCAATTTCATCCGGAATATGCTTCCGCAATATAAAACAGCTTGAAAGGGTTCAACGCAAGTTCAAATAATTACGTTTCACACGTGGGCTTCTTATCCACAAACTATTCAATAACAAAAGTGACTGCAAAACTTTATTAAATTACTTTTACTTGTCCAACAAGTATTTTCCACAAGTTTAAGGGAATTTTTCAAAAGTTGATTATCAAACGTAGATTTTTTAACTTGGGCACTCTATTAGAAATAGTTGGAAGTAATAACAAGACCTAGCCTTAAAATAAAAGGAAAAATAGAAGATAATATAATATCTATTCCCGGTGCAGTTGTAGGTTCCTGGATTTATTATTATACTTCAGTAAATACACTATATTACTTTTTTAATAAAAATTTTTATAAAGTAGCTATATCAAAGGAAGTTATAAAAACTGCACGGTAAGCTTAGATTATTTTATATCCTGATTTTTCCGATAAATTTATTTCTATTATTTCACGTTGATTACAAAGTATTTTCACCTCGAACTTGACTGTCTGAACAACCAGACGGTCATTGCTTTTTAGTTCCCTCGTTAGGCATTAGTTGAACAATTGATATCAGGGTTATTTTTGTTGCTTTTAATCTTTTGATGAACATTCGAACATAAATTCTATTGCGATAAAATAAAGTAAAAGTGGGTGAAGAGATTAACCTACAAAAATTTAATTAAGCTCGTAGACTTGCAATATTTTCATGTAATTTTACACGAAACGAAAGGTTTATCTTGTGATAAATTACTACCCTAAGTAATTTATTTCTATACGATTTTATTTAAAAAATTGTTCAAAAGTTTATCCGTGCATGATCCAAGTCACTGCTCCATTTTCGCTACACTCTATTGACTGATGTAAAAGGTATCAATGCTGACGCATTCGATGTAATATTGAGATTAATTTTTCACATGTAGAAGAAAATATAATCTATTATAAAATCATGCTGCGGTATCCTGTATCGTTAGATTAATAATTTATTCTTACCTAACACGAATTTGATTTTAAAAAGCCAAAATCATATTACTTCAAAATATCGTTAATAATTTCACAATGCTTGAGTGTTGGGTGGTTTTGAGTTGTTACTTGATTATCCTTATAATATTAATTTTCACGATGCCTGTCTATTAAATTTTTAATTACAAACCAATTTCTGAAAACAATAACGAAGCCATTTTCGAGGGTTTATTGTTTATTTTACGTTCCAAGTTAACGAGCAAATTCTATAAGGGTGAAATGTTTTCTATTTATTTATTTATTAATTTTTGGCTGTATATTTTTCACAAGTTCAGACGCGGTTCCTTTACCAGAAGCTGAATTTCTATTTTTCTGACGATTTATGTTAAGTCACGAAAGCACTGAAAAATGTACTTAACTAGAGTAGGTACTGCGGTACCTACTCGATCGAAAGCATCAATCTGAAAAAGTTTAACCATTTAATATGGTGGAAGGTTTAATGGTGCTTTACAGGAAAATGGGATACTCGAGGAATTTAATGATAAAACTAACTAAAGATAGTATAAACTATTCTAATGTACTCATGCGTTTTAGTACATAATGAAAATGCTCCATTCTAAAATTCTAGAACAGTGGTTGGAAATTATATTTATTATCCCTTTCATCTTGATACTGTCCTGTCTCCTGATAATATTCTGTACGGAGATATGTTTTTAGTGGAACAGGATAGCGGTGTATTATCCATGTTTAGTGCTTTCAGTTTGCAAGTACGTACAATTTTGTGAAAATATCAAAATGTTATTTTACTGAAAACCGAAACTTTGCATATTTGTACAATTTACTCAACTACCTTGTAGACGTTCACTGTCCTGTAAAGCACCGTCGTTGGTATCTTTAGTTAATTGCTTTATTCGCTATAATCTTTTACGACAAGTTACTTAAACAATCCAAAAAAAAATTTTAAGTTGACAACTTTATTGTTTCTTTTGGTTTGAAGAATGTTTTCTCAATCGAGAATATTATAAATACATATTCCTGTTTTATATCGTAGAAAATAATACGTGGGTTAACGTAATATGCATGTAGAACTGCATTATTAATTTAGTATCTGTAGTTCCGAAATTTTATGTCCGATTTTATGGGGGGTCAGTCAATAAAACATTGAAAATGTTTTCTCCTAATTTGATATTTAAATGTATCAGTTATAAAGTTTGTTACTAACTTTTAATATCATTTGGGTAGGTAGAACCTACATAATATAGTGCATAACATATTTCTTATATAAAACTCATTTCTGGGTTTATTTGATTGCGGTTCTAACTGAATGTACTCACTGTTTGCTTCTCAATTAGTATTATTAACACTCCTGTACATGGAAATTAACATCATATAGTTATAATTATCAATATTGAGCTATTGGAAACGAAATAAAACACAAGTTTAAACGAGCTTTCGAAAAATGACTTTTTCTTTTTCAAGTTTAATATGAATGATTATTGTGCTAATTATTATAGTGCTCATGATTATTAGGTGCAATGGTTTTTGTACATTGTTGAACAACTACGCATTTTCAATATAACATGAACAAAACTTACAGAAAACGGCCGAGTTAACTTCAGCGACGGCGCCAGCATTTTTGAAATCTGTGAGCACAAATTGGGCCCAATATATAACTTTAAAAAATACATTATTGAAATAAGCACCTAAAAAATTTGGGTGGAAACTCCAATCAACAGGGTGGGAAAGTGCCCACCCAGGCCCACCCCTGGCGTCGTCACTGCACCGCACCTGTGTGCTTTACTCCACACTGCTGATTAGTTGTATTACTGGGTCAGTTACTGGGTCAACAAATTTCGAGTGCGCTGGAGGGCATTCCATGCCCCCCAGACCCCCCGGTTTGTAAATCGAACAGTTTGTGCGTATAATTTTTGATTAATTTCATTAAACAAGGAACTTTTACTTTTTAAAAACCAATTACATTTCTGAGAATCTTATGGCTTAATTTCATTGAATAAAAATATCTAAACATCTTTCACTCTTTCGAAAGGGTGTTTCATATTCCTTGAACTATTTGGTTCTGAAAGAGAAAGAGTTCTTAATTTAATCAAATTCATAAAAAAATATGGCCATAAACTGTTTGTTACTGAAACCGGGGGAGGGGGGGAGGTATAGAATGCTCTCCAGTACATCAGTTATTTATTGACTCAATAACTTAATAATGGAATACAAATTAGCCCAATTACTGACGTACCCTGAACCCCCAGATTTTAGAAACGGAAAGTTTGCTCACATATTTTTGGATTAATTTTATCAAAAAAAAAACTTTCACTCTTTCAGAGCCAAATACCTTTACCGCCAAGAGTCTGGTGCAGTAACTTGATTATAGAATACAACTTAACACAATTAATGATGTACCGGAGGCAGTGGCGTATTTAGAAGAGGGCAAAGGGGCAATACCCCCCCAAGGATGACTTGGATTGTACCCCTAAAGCCCCCCCTGATAAAAATAATGTTGTTGCTTAAAAATTCAAATTTCCCGGTTTTGATTAATATTGGACAAATATTTTTAGTCCTAATCTTAGTTTAATATATTTTTTGGTTGGTAAAAAAATCGACCAACTAGAGTGTTTTTTTCACCAAAAAATGACACGACACGTAGCAGGAGATGTAGAAGCGTGCTGGGATTTTATGTCTTCGGGCCACTTTGGAAATGCATCATAAACCCATCGCACTTTTTTCCCCCCTAAAACCCTGGAAGTACGTCCAAAATTATATTCAGTATGTCATTTCTTAATCAGAATTTCGTGACGTAGCAGCACAGATATTTGAATCAAAGTTTACCCAACAAAGTTCCCAAATGAATAGAAAATACATACATTTTTGGGAATTACCCAACAATTGGCAACACTGGACAAAACTGCATTTTGAAAATTCGTTGACGAGTATGCTCTAAATAAGGAGTGGCCAACCCAAATGTTCCCAAGGGCCACTTTGGAAATGCATCATAACTCCGCGGGTCACATTATTATATTATAAATTATTAGACATTTTTTTGGAGTGAAAAATTAAAACATAATGAGTTATGTGAGTAATCTCGCGGGCCGGAAAAATGTTCAAGGTGGACCGCGAAAAAAGATTAGAAACAATCGAACATTTAGAAGTTTTATAAATCATCATCAGCAAATCGTTAAACAGTAAAATAAGTAAATTACAACTGAATTCAGAAATGCCTGCGAACATCCTGGATGATCGAACCCTGAAACCACCAGAAGGAGACAACCTCGGAATAGGAACAAATACGAAACTAGGTGGCGATACGGAGGACATTCAGGACCTCCAGAAACAGATTCTCGAAATACAAGCAAGAATCAACCGTGCGACCCCACTCGCTATGAAACACACGCAATCTGGGAAATCAATAGATCAGGTCCTCATTGAAATGGCGGCTGGATTCTGCCATGAGACAAATCATACTAAAGACACCACGACCATCGATAGTGAACGAATACAAAGGTCCCTACCGACACCAGCTACGAAAAGAGGCATAAATGATGAAAGTGACGACGAACACACAATCAAGAAAGCCAACTTTATTGAAAACATGGAAACGGACGACGCTAACGAGAAATCACCCAGAAAGAATAGGAAAAACAAGAGATAGAGAGCTAGAGACAAGAGAAAACTTACGTCGGCATCTGAAGAAAGAGACTGTGAATCCACCACCCATGAAACAGAAAAAGAAACAGAAGCAGAAACCAAAAACAGCACACCCATCACCACTGGAACCACCACCACAGAAACAGCCAACAAAGTCCAAGAAGACAAGAAAGAACAAGAAGAGATTCTGAAAAGTCTCCAATCTCCCCAAAAGCATTTTCTGAATACGCCACTGACTGGAGGACATTCCATGCCCCCCAAATTCCCCAGTTTGAAAAACATAAAGTTTCCAAATTACTTCATACAAATACAGGAATAAGTCATTTTATACTTCACAGACCCTCCGGTGGGTCCTGACGCGACCTGAAAATCTATTTTGTTCTCAAACCAAAAAATTAAGGAGCGAAAGATCCTTATAATATCCTCGCACCCTGAGATGAAAAGTGTCGTAACTTCCAAAATGACAAATTTTCGGGTTTTGAATGATTCTTATGTATATTTTAACGGTCTTTTCAATGGAATCAAAACAAAAAATTTTTTTTTTTAAGTTACGACATTTTTCATCTCGGGTGCGATATGCTCACCAACTTTTTATTTTTTCAACTGGGGGGATATTTGTATTAAGTAGTATTCCATGATCAAGTTACTGCGGGAGGGCACATTGGAGGGTATTTGATACCCTCAGCTCCTCTGGTGTAAATGTTCTGAAAGAGTAAAAGTTCCTTGTTTAATAAAACTAATCAAAAACTATGCACACAAATTATTATGGAATACAACTTAACACAATTACAGGATGTGCTGGAGGGTATTTCATGCCTTGCTTACTGTTTTATGTCTCTCAGACCAGTCACGACAGTGGCAACAGCATTGCACAGCAGTTTTTAAATGGGTGGGCACAAATTGGGCTCAATATATTTGGGGTGAGCAGGAGCACATAAAATTTATAAATAAACTCAAAAAAATACATTATTGAAATAAGCACTTAAAAAATTTTGGTGGGTACTTGGGTGGGCACTCCAATGGCCCACCGCTGGCGTCGTCACTGGTTTACTAATAATTCTAATTGGAAATTCCCTAACCGTCCATCTAAAAGTTGAATCGATTGATATTACTGTAGCTTTTAATTTTAACACTTTCGCGGTGGGCGAGAGCCGCGAGTTGACGCGCAAGGTTCTCAAAGGAAAATGTTTTAAGTATTCAAACACACAGCTTTGTCATAAATTGGCCATTGTTGTAACATTTCTCATTGTGGAAGAGAGAAAGCTATTCATTAATCTTGCTAATATATTTTTCTAGTCGCAGTCACCTGACTAATTAATTACTATTCTTAAAGTTTTCTTAATAATATTAACAACCCTGTATAACAGGGAAATTGATTTTATTTCATCACATCGAACGAGAAGCCTAATTTAATTGAATGTTCGGAGTTCGTATGCTGAGGAAAACCTAATAAAATATTTAGTGCATATTAGTGAAATTCAACTTTGCTATAAATTTCAGTATAAGTATACTAGCGATGTTTTACACATTATCTTTCTAATTTTGCTGAAATATTCCGAATAGCTTTGCAATGCTTAATTGCTGTCATTATTTGTGAGTTAACCACTTTCAAACAAATTTGCGCTTATTGATATGAGAATTATTATTAAGTACATACTTAGATACCCATTTGAATATTTTGGTAAGTGGTGCTCATTAATGACGGTTTGAATAGTTTAATGGTTGAATTTACACAGGTTAATTTAGTACTTACCAATTTTGTATTAAAATAAAAGTTGTTTTTTCTGAATAGCTTATTTATTTAATTTGTCGAAAAATTAGTCAATTTTGGAAGTTCCTGATAACTAATCACCATCATCATAATTTTGTTAATGTATGTATGAGCCCTCTTTTTCATTCTTGATGAACCTAATCCTTTGGTGATTATCAAATGCCTATCTCTTAGATGGTCTGATAGCCTTCTTGGATTCTCCATAATATGGAAAGTTGAAGTTCAAAACTTCAAAGTAAGAACTTCGGATCTTAAATTCAATGATTGCATCATTGCTTTGGTTTTTCGAAGCTGACATTGCACTGTTTCTATTATTAATTACACTTTAAAGTAGAACGGTTACTAGACTAGCCTTGTTCGTACCCAAACCCCCATGACAGTCTTCGATGCACTTTCATACAATTTAGGTTAAATTTCAATTTATCCGTTGCACAGTTGAATAGGTTTTTATTGGACAGTTTGTAGTTTCCAACTAAATGCGTATGAAAGCAATTAAAGTAGGTAAATAGTAAATTATGTCATTCATTATTTATAATGCATTTTGTATTACTGATCCATCTAAGTATCTTTAAGTATTATTGCCGTTGGAAGTTTCATTTTACCTCGATAGTCAAGACTACTAGCATTTTATAGTATTTATTTATTGATAGAGCAAAGCATATATGTAAGTAAATATAATTCTGTAAATATTGTTCGTGTGTAATCGCTCTAAGTATTTATGAATTTTTATAACCGCGGTAATACAATTTTAATCTTTAAATAGCAGTAAAACAATGGCTGTTGTTGAAAACTTTTATAACTGTTTTTAGTTTCTTAATTTTCACTTGTAATGACAGATCGGTGTAGTTCATATAAATTTTGGACGTACAAGTGTTCTGAGTGCCTAAAATTTCTCATAATGGAATTCAGTGAAATGTGGAGACCGTTTTATTCAAAATCGAAATTGTGCGAGGGTGTATTGCCTAAATTTCGTAAAGTAGGTATATTTAACTACACTTTAAAAGCCAATACTTTAAAATTGATCTCGTGTTACTCTAAATCGAATTTTAATACCAAACCCTAATGTCATAAAAGCCTTCTTCCCTGTGGTACCCAATTGATTTTCGTTCTGGAAACATAAATGTAATTAACTACGGCGTCAAAGCTTTTCATGCATTTTATGATGAAATGGATTAAAATTACGCTTGAAATATTATAATTTTGAAATACGATTATTAAATGTGTTTAATTTATAAGTTTCGAAATATAGATAGTATTTTTTGGATTAAATAATGATAGTCCATAAACTTGTTCCGGAACTGCTCCAATAGATTTTAAAGTTCAACAATCTGATGTTATACATTAATCAAAGAAAACTTTAGAAAAGTTATAAATTTGTTCCCAACTACTTCTATTTCAGTAAGTATCATCGCACTTGACTGCACTTTTGCAATACAGCAATGAAACTAATCAAAGCACAGGTCACTGCAGAATCAAATAAAAACGTAGGTAGAGGCTTTCCAATCACACAAAATGCTAGGACGAGAAGCGTTGCTATAGTTTTTATTTTTTTTTTTGTATATTTATGGTTATAAGGCTTAGCACTAATTGTATATTTTTAATTTATAGCCTCCGGTAAGAAGTTGGATCGAGGCAACTTTTCAAAAACGAGATTGCATCAGGTTTATTCAAAATCCCAAAGATGAGTTTAGGTAAGTAATTTTGTCTACAATTTTCGTATTTTTAAAACTAACACCAAGTTTACCTGCCGTTTCTTTAACCTTAAGGTTTCTTGTTTGTTTTCACGTTATTGTTAGTATTTTCACAAAGCAACTGCAAACACAATAAATGTTATACCTATACCAATAAAGCACTATGTTTGCGTGTTTGGAGTTTTTGCTAAAATATGTTGGCAATTTATTGCTTTACGCCTTAGCTTTCATCCAAATAATTTATTGTAAAATATTCGTTACACCTCAAGGATAATAAAATAAAAGCCAACAAAAGAAGTTTTCGATTAAATCGTATAAAAAACACAATCGAGTTGAAAAGAGCAGAAAGAGCATATTGCTCGAAATTTAGGAAATGACCTAATAAGTTTATCGACAGCCCCAAAATGACTGTCCTGCTTAAATTCAAATATTCTTTTTTATTTTTGAAAAGTTGATTGATTTACCAAAACCATTTTTATTATTAACTATCGATGATGAAGTGATGATTTTAAAACAATACAGAGTAAAACTTGGGAGCATAACCGGTCGAATTTTACAGGAAATTTCTTAAGTTGTAATAAGATAATGTTTATATAGCTCAGTAGCATACTGATAATCTAATCGATCTCACACCAAGTGTAAAATGATAACATCACTTAAATTTCTAAGCTGTTATTTGATGGCAGTGGTGTTAAATTTGTGCAAGCTTTTTCACTAGAAAGTGTTTTTTCCAAGAAAAGCTTGAATGATATCGCATCTGATAACCAAAAGGTTGAATTAAGGAATCTCTTTTTTGCAATCGAGTAGCAATTTATAACAGACTTTTCCGATTAGTTTCCGTTGTGTCTATATGAAACGCAATGCAGGAATGCAAAATTGACTTTGATAGGATTCTTTCTAGAACTAAGCAGCATATTATTTTGTTTGACAATAAACGTTGAGTATATAAATTGTTATAATCAAAGATTACAAAACAGTCCTGGCAGATTATAATATAATATATTTTGCTTGTAGAGCAGAAATAAATTATTTGTTGGCAATTTATTTATTTATGTATATTTACCTGTAGAGGGTTTGTTTTAGCTAACGGATACATTAAGTTGGTAGATGAGCGTTTCTACTTAATTTTCCATGTAAATGTACTTTGAATTGTCTGCAAAGTATGCTATATAAACACGCCTGTGATTATTTTAAACCCTTGAAACTTTCACGTGAAAATTCAAGAAGCACTTAATGAAGAATTAAAAGTAATTATGTGATAAATTTGTATTCCAGTGTTAAAACTTCGTAAATAAGGAATAAATAGACTTTGCTAAGGGGAGAACTACTTTATAAAGGATTATACCGGATGGTTCATAACTAATTGTACTAATAAGTTCACACAAATCAGTTCGGTAAGGTTATCTCTCTATTCCAGTGCTTCTTCGACCTGTCGGAGATTTATCTTTTGCTATCTTTACCCTGCTATCTTCCATTCCATATTCTGTTCTTTTTTTTGCCAATTATCAAATTGTTCGTGTTCTATGTTATATGATTGTCTCAGAAATTCACTTCGTTCTCTATCCCAAAAGGTATACTAACAGAGATCTTAGATGATTATTTGTATCTGAATAATATTTTTTATTATTCAAATTGAAGCTTTTTCATTATCAAAGCGTTTGAACTACCAGATAAATTTATTGGGGAGTCATAAAAGTTCAAAGTACAAATTTGACATCAAATAATTTATTCTATGTTGACCGAAAAGACCAATTACATAACAGCGTTGGGGTATGACAATCTCTGGATTTTCCATATTTCTTTGATTGTAAATATTAAAAATAATTTCAACTTAATTTGAATATTATGTACCGACCACCCACTAGTTTTCATAGAAAACTAATTATAATTTAACGAACTCGGTTCCTCCATTGAGTTTTAACGCAATAAATCGTAGTGATAAACAACATTTTTAGGTTTTCTCAATGAAAATATTTAACGAAGTTTTTTTTAATTTAGGAATTAAACTGCTTAGTTTTGACTGAATTATAAAAATAATGCATTAGGCTTTTTATGATTCAGTAATCCATCATAAAACACCTATGTTATCGACTACCTGTCGATGATATTATCTGATTCTAAGAGGTTCCTTGACTGTTTGCGTCGTGTTTTATGATAAACGTTGTGTTGCAATCTATGTTTAGATGGATCGTGTGAATAATTTCTTTTTTAAATATATTTGATCTGATTTATATCAGAATCAATATTGTAAAGGCAACAAAGAATTATTTAATTTAAATGTTACTTTTAAAAATAACTTTTATATAATTTTACTTCAAAGTAAAATTTATTGTACAAAAAATTCCAAATAACTCGGTCGTATCTAAATACATAGTTCAGTTCTTAAGACTACGAATTATCTTTGATGTCAGATACTTTGTTTTATCAGCAGCATTGTCGGAGTACTTTGAGGTTTTTAATTAAATTTTAATTCTGTTTTTGTTCTTGCTAAAAAAACCAATAGAAACTGATTTAAGTTAATTACATTGTTTCTAAATTTTTTACATTATATTGTAAAATATTAATAAATTGAACTATATTAAAACATCTTATTTTTAAATTAATTTAAATATTAATAAAAGTAATGAAATTAATAATCAATAAAAAAATGTTACATTTTTTTACTGGGTTTATTCGATTTTAACTTGGTAAATTTTATATGTGTAGATCATTGCTCCACTAATTTTAGCCCAGGAAAAAGATAAGATTTAAATGAATGCTTATTCGTATTCGTCAGGTACATTTGAGAATCTAATTTAATTTATTTACTTTTATAATTTTTATAATTCCCGCGAGTTGGTTTATTTAGCCCCAATAAGTGAATAAAGAGCTTTTTGCTAAAAATGGCCGACGGAGAAGACGTTCAAATTTATGAATCGTAAAAATCAATTACACATTTTCTTAAATAAATAAATAATAATTTTAGTGTGATTTGATGATTTTGAATAGATAATAAAGCGGAAGCAGTATAATTAGTTGTTCGAAGATAAAGAAATTATAGTGGAATTCGGAATTGTGATGCATAATTTAATTGCATAGGAAATTGTAGTTTTCCGATGAATTTGTTGGAAATATTATTTTAATAATTAAATAGGTTTGTTTAAACCAAGATTGATGTATTTCTTTTAGTACTTCTTCGATTTTATGTTCTTTTTCAATATTTATTAAGACGACATGTTTTGTAAAATAGATTACATATTTAAAAAGTATTTTTCCCTAAAAGCAGACTCTTAACCGAAACCATAGATGTGATTTTCTTGAATTTTAACAAAAAATCAACATCAAATTAAAACTGCAAGAACCACTGAACGGTTGTAGTGAATCGATTTGAAATTTTTTTTATTTCATCGCAAAGTCAATGATGACATGTGTACCAACTTTCATCGATATCTTATATTTTTGAGTTTTTTTTTGTGTCTCCTATACATCCTTAAGTGGAACTTTGTTTTTTCCGCTAGGACGATGTTGTATTGCTTGCAGATTCTTTCCATTTTTGGAAATTTTTGATATGTAAGAAGTTTATAGATTTTCGTTGTATTAGTTGTTTTTGAAATATTTTATTTTTATTTTATTTTACACTATGAGATTTCTCATGTGACTTTATTGTATGAAAAATCCTATCTAAAATCATAACATCATAAGCAATGCGCATTGCTTTTTGTTTGTTTCTGTGTTACTAAATACCAAAAATTGTATAGTGTGAACGTAAAAATATGACAAATCGTACGATAAGTCACATGAGAAATCTCATAGTGTAAACCAGCTTTTACACAAACTACATATTAAAAATTTGACTCATTCCCACAACTATTTCATTTGCACTTTTCTTTAAAAAAATATCTCGCAATAAAATTTTTATAAATTATTATTATTATTTCTATAAATTTCTAAATAATTATCTGCGTGTCCAACCCAGCGGCAATATTGGTTGAAAATCAGCAAACAATATTGGTCATCGTTATTGATGCAAAATTGCACCAAGCTTCAACTAAATTGGTGAAATACATTGATTGCCTATATAGCAGCATTATTGAAAAACAATATTGCACGAAGATCGGCAGGCAATATTGGCACAATATTGCATCAAGCTTTAACTAGAATACTGCTGCAATATTGGAAAATAATGTCGAATCAATATTGGATGAAGATTGGCTAGCTTCATCTAATATAGGTGCAATATTGATTACCTACGTTGCAGAAATAAAGCAAATTAATGTTTAATCAATATTGCATGAAGATTGGGAGGCAATATTGTGTGTTTTATTGTTTAGTGCTTTTTTATTATTTACAACTTTGAATAATATGTTTTATATGCTGCTGGCGGCATAAGTCACTATTTTACTCTTTCAGTTCATTGTATAAAGTGCTTAATTAATATAACCTTCCCAGTGGAATTAAAAAGCCAAAGCATGATGATATTTTTGCTTTAGAACATTTTTGATTGGCTTTATTAAATAGGAAATTTTTTCTATTACCTACTTATCACTATCATTCCACTCATTTTGTAGAATACCTTTTAGTCTGTCAAGATTAAAATTACAATTTATTGCGTGTAGAATTTCACTTGAATCCTACTTTTCTAGTCGTCGCTTCTTATTAAAGTTTCGCTAAACAGCTAAGTGATTTTATTTAGATGTGCTGATCTTTTTTTTAACGTTAGAAATCAAAACAATCTAGAAATTACCTCTTCCAGCCGACATCTTTGACACTAATGAGATTATTTCAGAAATCAGCTACAAGAGTATGAGAAGGCAGGAGCATATTAGTAACAAATAAGTAGATTGAATAATTTGTGGTGATGTGTAGAATATTATTATATTATACAAGACAGGGGAATGGCAATGGGAAATCTTTATATCTTCTGTATCTCAAGTTTTTCATTTACCTCGCGAAATTTGTTTAAATTAATGTTCGAATTTTTTTTAGTTTAATATTTTGCTGATATATGTCGATTTATTTTAATTTTTAAATTAATTAACTGCTACATTTTGATGAGATTTTCAGTGAAATAAAAAAATTTATTTTCATTAAAACTTTAGAAGTGAAAAATATCAGATGCCATTGCCAGTAAAATCATTGGCACATTCCCTACATGTGTGTTTAAAACTCAAAAATAATTAATTTAAAAACTGCAAAACAATATTGATTAGTGGTTATTTTGTCTGGAGTCTCACTGAAAATGTTATTTACTTCGACAGTTGCAACTTAAATCTTTCGGCTGGCTTCGCAATATATTGCTTGATAAAAAATTCACAGGATCCTAAAGTTGAACAATACAATTATTAATGATTAATGCTTTGTACTGTGGTAAATCGACATACAAATGGAAAAGCAAAAAGTCGTTTATTACTGTGTTACTGCCTGAAAATGCTCTTTTGGATGGAGACTAAACATTATTGTAATCTAAGTTTATTGGTTCTTAGCTAACACTCACGAGGATTGCTGAATATTTAACTGATAATGTAACCATTGCCAAGATTTGCTTTTGTCTTTGGATTATTATTTATAATTTAAACATAGACAAAAGTAAACTTAGTTTTATGTTTGAGACAATTTTTTTATATTGTCCAGTGAAAGCATAAACTACAATACATTTTATATGTAATGAGGTCGGGATACTCAAATTTTTTATATATTTCCAGAGCATGTAAAAGGATGAATAAAACAACTTCAGGTAGTACACGCTGTTTTGACTTCTATTTTTTTTTTATGCATTCTAGAATAATTCCATGTTGGATTATTATAATTCCGTTAATTAAAACATCCGTGCTGTTTACTGCCACCTTACAACACTAAAAGTATTACTTATTATTATAATTTATAAAAATTGTATTTATACGTTAATTAAATTTTTTGTATATCTCTTACCATTTTTAATTGAATTATTTTTGCACAACCTTAAAGGGTAACATGTATGGGTTCACGACTAATTTAATTAAATTTCGTTATTAATTCAATCACACTTAATCGGTTGGGTAATTTCGGAAAATCACGCAAATAATAAATTATGAAATTCTTCTCAAAACAAAATTTTACAACAATTTTTTTCACATTCAAAGTCTGAAATAATTTAATTAATATTTTTTACTTTAAACCTTTCAAATTGTATAAAAAGATAAAGGTGAAATTGAGTGAACTGATGTAGAATTATGTAAATATGTTTTCCCTGTTATCGAATAATTTTCAGATTCGTAGTTCAGCTGATTTTACTGTGGAAATATTGACAAAGTTTTTTATTTATTATTGAAAACTCGTGGAATAATTAATGTTATAAAACAGAGATGATTACCTATTATTATAGTAAGTATTAAAAACACAGCATATTGCTGTGCAATCCAATTGAAAATAATATTATTGTTCAAGCTAATACTTTTTCAAATTCATTGTAATATAAATCAAAAATTAATACAATATAGGAAAACTTTTAATTGCTTACTCGCGAAGATTATATTGCACTGCTGTGACATGGTAACACATTGGAATAATATTATTGCAATTTTTTTACTGAATACACACTTTTTAGGAAATATTTCTCACTAACAACTTTTTTTAAATATCCTGTCTAAAATTGCAAAATTTTAGTCAGTTTTATATTGATCACATATCTTGGTTGGTGCGTGTTGTGCCAAAAATGTTGTACATAGTTTGTTTCAATAAAGTTTTGTGTCAATTTTGCGGTTGCTTTCGCGTAATAGCTTCAGAATTGTACTTTATTGGACGCCGAAGCATTCCGGTGTAAAATTTATAGGTATTTTTATTATTATTTATGAAATTATTTTTTACAGCACAGGTCAAAATTTGGGAAATAATGTACCTACTCTAAAAGGTAGCGAAAACATTGTCGTTTCAAAATCGACTTTTGAAGTTGTTTTTTTTAGAAATCATAATAATTTGACAAATAAGTTACAATACACTCAACAGTCATCGATTTTCAAATATGTACACAAGCTAAAAAGTATATAAGCTGTCAATTGGAAAAAATTTTTAAATTTATTTTTAACCACCCGCACCCCAACAGGATATGATATGTTGTATATTCTCAATCTTTTTCACCTCGTTGACTACCAAAAGCTTTTCCACTGGATTTGAACTATGCCGTTTATTTATTCTACTTCAAAGATGAAAATGTAGATGCAAATTGGATTTACATAAAATGCCAACGTTTGATTTCACTTTTCACTAAAGGACGTTTTAATTCACTTTAAGTTTGCATCTATGTAATGGATAGTTGTATCCGAACGAATACCTAACCGCTAAATAATTCACTCTCGGTGTAGTTTAATTATAGTACTTGGATAGTGGCAACGTTTCTCTTTGGACCTAACAAATCTTTAATTTAATTTATATGTGTATAGTATATGGCAGTTTGTAAACTACCTACATTAAATCTGTTTTTAAAAAGGTTTAAACAACACTTTGGTTAAGTCTCTGATGGGGGTCTTTCAAAGAGATTAGAAATATTATGGACTTGCAAATGCAAATATTTACTCAACGAGAAAACTTATATTTATGGATTCCGTGTTGATACTTCATTAACCCATAAATTTTTAAGTACTAGTTCAATAAACCCGATTTTTATTAAATCTGTAATTGTATTTCCATCTACTCTAGTTCTAAGTAATAATATTGAAAAATATATAGAATTTTTCTTTAGTTTATAACCGCAAACAAACATATTTTATTAATATTTATGTCAATTTTATTTCAAAAAGTTTTTTTATTTCTTTTTAAATTGGATTCGAAAATTTATATTTACACAAGGGAGCACTTGATAAAAAATATTACTGTGTTATGCGCTGGGTATTACTTTTAATAATTTTTTAAACGTGATAAAAGCATTATTAATTTATCATATTTTTTACATTGAGGTGACGTTTCAGAATATTCTCCAGAGGCGAACTGTCGTCATGTAATGAACCATGTTTATTTTAAATCTCACATTTACTCTTAAACTTAATTCTTAAACCTCCAAGTTATTGTTACGAGAGTCCCACGATACCCAATTAAATTCTTACCCCGAGGCTTCAGGGTTGATGGTGTACTAGGGTGAATTCGCCGGATTACGGCCATTTAACAGAAATTTCATGTTTGACATGATGTAAATTATTAATTCCTTTGTATTACTTTGTATTTGTAGAAATTTATACCAGATATTTATACATCAGCAATTACTTTTTTTTAATATTCTACATACTAAAACCATACTATTAGCTCGTTTTTGACCGGCCGGAATGTCAGGACACAGGGCAATTTGATGCCACTTCTCGGTTACATTTACATTTAATACAATAATTTGCCGTCCCCCTTTGTTTCAAGCATATGCAGTCGTTTCAACATTTTGAAATTTCTTTAAAATGAAGGCTCATTAAATTAGCGATAAAAGTATTCAAATTTTGATTAAAAGATCTACTGTGAAGAAGAATCAGCGAGAAAATCTACTTATAAAAAAATAAATTAGAAATTCTAAAATGGAGTGAAAACAAATTGCGGTTCTTATTTAAGTGAATAAAATGCCAATTTATTCCTCTAGCTACTTTTTCAATTAGATTTACCTAATTTTTATAAAATGACTTCATAATATAATAATTTACGTTTTATTAACGTTTTTATTTAATAAATTATTTATATTTTAAATAGATATATTCACATATTATATTTAAAAATTTCCACTACGTTATTCCATATTTATCTTTTTCCATATTTAGATACCTTTTTATATCTTTGCAGAACTTGAATGAATAATTTATAATTTAATTTCAAAGTTATTTGAATTTTAGAATAATGCTACAAATGCATTACTTGAGTTATTTGGATGTCAAATGTTATAAAAAATGTATCTGGATGATGCCAGTTTTCGTAACTTCCATTAAACTTTAATGTCAAAAGTAGCTTTCCTGCAAGTACTTTGTACAAATCCTGTGTTAACGATTTTAAAGAAATAATAAGAGCTGTTTTCATTCGTTGATATATTGCACTGTAATATTTTACTAACAAAAGTTTTAAATATTCAATACTAAAAGTATAATAACGAGGTCGGAAAAATTAAAAAAGTACAAAATACAACTGACTCATAATATTTATTTCAATCTACACAATGCAAAACAGTGAAAATAACCTTTTACCTTTTAAAATATATTCTAAAATACAAAATTTTTAATCCTCAATCTGAATTTGTACTTGGGAATACAAATTGTATCTGGTGCTATACATCACGACTTTTTTAATTTAAAATATACCATAGGTCACATTGTCCGGAAAAGTTTTGTTAATATTCATCTTAAAGTATACCTGTAAATGATAGCTCTGAATTACGTCGAGAAATATTTATTTATTCTCAAGTGTATGTAGTGAAACCCACGTGACTACGACGATGTTCTTTTTACGCAAATAGTTTTTCTGACAACACTCAAGTACCGAATTTATTTGGGTGTCAAAAGCAAAAAATGGAAATTTTGTTTTCGTGAAATAATTATTAATTCTCTCAGCAAACAATTTTTATGTAAAATATGGAACAACGGCGTAAGTCTGCAAAGATCGCTCTTTCGCTCTATCGAAGTAGATAAACAATAAGGATTCCGTAGCAAAACTCCCTTAAGAATGCAAATGAACCCAAAATAAAAATTTTAAGTCGATTTGTGGTATAAGTAGTACATATTTGTAAATAACTTAAATATTAAGTTAAGAAAAAATACAATAACTAGAAAATCAATCTTACGGTTAACAACGTAGTAAATTCGAATTTTTTCAAAATATTTGAAATCTACATAGGGGGCAGTGCCTTTTGATTTCACCCTAGCAGTGCTAATTAAGAAAATCTCAGTTCAAATTATTTTTAAATGATCATTACTACCCGTGACATCGCTAAGATTTGATATTTTTGTGGGTTTTTGGTAAGTTATCTTCGTTAATTTTTAATATTTTATTCATTATTATTTAGTTCGAATATTCTTCTTATTTCTTAAATATTTTTTCAATTTTTCGTTATATACCAGAGGTGACCAACTTCATTATATGTATATACGATCGACTATGCTTCTTAAAAATTTTTTCGCGATCTACCTATTAAAATCTTAACACAATATTATATAATATTAATATACAGTGGAATCCGCTTAATGTGATCACATCGGGACTTGAGGTTTTTGATAACAATAACCGATTGATAACATAAAAGGAAAAACATTGTTATTGGTTATTTATTAGTATAATAAATAATGAAGTAATAAGAAAAAATCAAATTAAAAAATCTCATCTCGAGGTTTTTGCCTCCGCTGTACGAGGAGTAAATTATTTATAAAAAGTTCGTACTGGTAATGATTTGAAAATCTGATGACCTCATCTGCACACAACGTAAAACTTTCTTGCTAACACCTGACTTAAAAGTCGCGTAATGAATATGTGGTATATATAATATGTGGGTGGCTTATGCACAATATAGAAAAAAAATTCTTGTAAGTGAAAACCAACTCCTTTGCTCGTGTGAAAAAATAATCTTAAGAATAATTTGATAATATAAACCGAATTTATGATTACTATAAGCGATGTTTTTCGTGTGTAATCGTTCCTCGCAAAAGTGATAACAATACCCGAATGATAACATTAACCGTGATTCTAATAAGCGGACTCCACTGTATTATATTGACCATTGACATAAATTAATAATACTCGAATAGTATTTATTAAGGTAAAAGTAGACAAAAAAACACATTTTCTTAGTTTATTATGAGAAATGAGAAGGAAACTACAGACCCAATTTTTATACACTAGATTTCCTTTTAGGACATTTTCTTGGATTTCTCTAGATTTCCTCAGATTTGTTAACATTTCCTTGGGTTTTCTTTTGGATTGTCTCATGATTTCCTTTCGAAAAAGTTGAAAATGACAGATTATTTCTAATTTCTAAGATATCCTTGGATTTCCTTAGATTTCCTACACTGAAAAAAATGTTTACCGTATTGATGAAAAATTCATCATTTTTACACCGATGAACAAAATTCATCATATTGATGAAGAAATTCATAAATACATTGATTTTGTTCATGAATACTATGAATTTTTCATCAATATGATAAACCATTTTTTTTCAGTGTAGATTGCCTAAGATTTCCTTAAATTTTCTGAAATTTCCCTTGACTTGTACGTCAAATTTCCTAAAATTTCCTTGGTTTTTTTTTTGAAATGTCTCGTGATTTCCTTTTGAAAAAGCTGGAAAAGCAAGATTATCTGTAATTTCTAAGATATCTTTTGATTTTCAAAGATTTTCTCGATTGCCTAAAATTTTCTTAGATTTTCTCAAATTTCCCTTCACTTGTATGAAGTTTCCTAAAATTTTTTTGGGTTTTCTTTTCGATTGTCTCAGGGTTTCCTTTCGAAAAAGTTGAAAAAGCAAGATTGTCTGTAATTTCTAAGATATCCTTGGATTTCTTTAGATTTCCTAGATTGCCTAAGATTTTCTTATATTTTCTCAAATTTCCCTTTACTTGTACCTACGAGCATCAAATTTCCTTGTGTTTCTTTTGGATTGTCTTATGATTTCCTTTCTAAAAAATTGAAATATATCCTTGGATTTCCTTAGATTTCCTAAGATTTCCTAGATTGCCTAAAATTTCCTTACATTTTCTCAAATTTTCCTTCGCTTATACAACAAATTTTCTAACAGTTCCTAGTGTTTTCTTTTGGACTGTCTCATGATTTCCTTTCGAAAAAGTTAAAAAAGCAAGATTATCTGTAATTTCTAATACTATATCTTTGGATTTCCTAAGATTGCTTAAGATTTTCTTAGATTTTCTTAAATTTCGCTTCACTTGTACATCAAATTTCACCAACGGTTTCCTCTTCGGCTTCTTATGAATCACGACTAGTATCGGCGGCTATGATCGACTAAAAGTTGCTTCGCGATCGACCTGTTCGCCACCCCTGTTATCTACGACTGACGATCGGAAACAACATTGAAATAGGGACCTTATATGAATTTTTAACTTTTAATTTTTCACTAATATATTTTTTATAGCATATTATTTATTCATATTTTTTAAATATTTTTAATCCTGACCTGTTAAATGATAATTATGTTCTTTTTTTGATTTTTTGAAGAATTGATTTTTTACATATTATATTTTATCTTTGAACTCTCTTAAGGTTAACATATGTTTCATTTTCGGTGCCTTAAGGTAAAAGAGCCATAATCATTGTTTATTTATAATTTGTAAACTGAAATGCAAAATATTAAAAATTAAAATGATAAGTCAATTAATAGCTGGCTATTAAAAAAATTTAGGCTGACTTTAGAGGTAGTTCGATTTGAATTTGTCGCCAAGGTAGTTTGTAAATTGCAAACTTCTCACAAAAACGTTTGAATGATGAATTTTTCGATTTTCTGTCTTTTGAACATAAATAAAAATTTTGAAAACAAATTTGAAAAATGAAAAGAAAATGCAACAAATTGAATGCAATTCAAATGCAAGAAATAGGGAAATAATTTTTTATGAGTCTTGTTTATCATTCATTTTGAATTAAAAGAGTTCTTGCAAGAACCAGTTTTTCTGTTCTTCTCAACCAACTGACTTCCACATCAGTCGAATTCCATATCAATCGAGTAGTAAGTACATCAACTGAGTTGTACATCAATCGTGATCCCAACCAACTGCATTCCACTATAGTCACTTATTAGGAGCTAGTATTTTAATATTAACTTAGAAATTTTTGGTCCTTCTGGAAAGAAATTGAAAGAATTTTCAAAACACTTGTAATTGGGTCATACAATTTTTGTGTACGAAGGTGAAACCAGAAGATTCATTGAATTTTGGTATTGAAAGCTAAAACTAGAGAGCTAAAATAATTATAATAATTTTCAGTGGAATTCACGAGAAATTACACGGTATTTCTTAGGAATTTTGGGGAATTTTAAGGAATTTTTTAAACAATTTTTGTGCTTCGAGGTATTTAATAGGAATTTTTATACTAATGGCATTTTTGTCCTCCAAATTAGGTCGTTGCCAGCCCCCTCGATTTTAACATTGAAAAAAATATAAAAAAAATAAAAAATCCGATGAGTTTTCACAGAATTCGGAAATAATATTTTTACAATGTGAAATTGGTTACCTAATTAAAAACTGGTTATTCCGGTTCCACCAGAAAAATTTCTTGATCCACTGCTGTTAACGCTCATTTAAACGGATTATATAATTTTCAAAGTGAGAGAGAGGAGGGTTCATTTCAAAAGAGGGAAATGTTGTTAACAGATGACACTATTCTAATTTGAAAAATGTAAATTATAAGTCATTGTGTCGTTAAAAGGGTTTTCTGGAAGTTATGTAAAGAAAATTTATACATGTGGTTTTGTTTAAATGATAATTTAATTCATTTAATATACTATTACCGTAATTAATATCCAAATGTTACCAAGGAAGCGAATTATACGAAAACTTGGATGTAAGTTATTAAAACATAAAGAATACCAGCAAATAATGTTCTTATGATATCTTGAATAGAGCTCTTAATTTTATTTTATTAATTAATGTTGTAATTAAAAATTGCTAAAAATAAGGCAAAATTGAAAATTATTGATGGAATTAATTTTTTATTTTATTATATAATTCCATTCAACTCGGACACTCTACCGCTTTTGCGTAAAACTTCTTATGTAATAGGTATTATATTGTCTACTTAGCCTGGTATACCGACTTCATATTGAAATTTTAATTATTTTCATAATGTGACTCTGTAAACTTAATCGATATCTTGAAGATGTTTTCAGTTATAAACTGTTTTTATTTCAAGGTTTTATAAGTTTAGCATTTACCAATAAATTATTTTAAATTAGAACTTCTGAGTACAATATTTAATAGCCGAGTTTAGTAAAATTTAATTAAAATATTATGAATATAATCATTGCTTACCATATTTTTCTTACATTATTATATAAAATATAAAGTTGTTATAGGCCCCATAGACCTGCAAACAATTTGCGCAAACAGGTTGTTTGCACAAACATGTTGTAACAAGGTTACCCATATATGCCCATAGTTGCACAGAACGTCAAACAGCAAACTGTTTGCACAACAGCCTCCGTTGCGCAATTTGTTGGCTGGTGTATGGGGCCTATTACAATTTAATTTTTGAATCCTATTCAAGTTATTTGAAAAAAATTACAATATAAAAGATTTCGGTGGAAACTGTGTATGAAAAAGCTCTTTTGGATGTGGGAAAGTTGATTAAAAAAGCACTTAAAGAAGTCCACGCACGAACAACGTTCACAATAAATGCAGTGACGTCAGACCATGCTTTCGAGAACATTTTTAAAATTAATTAAGTTAAAATTTAAAAAATCAGGTTTTATAACAAAGGACATCCTCAGGATCGATTTTTACACAGATTTTTAAATAACAGAATTCCCATGTCTATTTTCAAATTTGCAACTAAAATTATTATTTCACGTCAGTTTCAAATATAAATCTTTCTGTACATAGCATTTGCGATAAGGTTGATTAGCAAGTTAAAAATAGCTTTTATTTTCTTGCTTTTGTAATTTGCACTTTTATTATTAACTTTTTGAAAGTTATTTTTAGAACAAGGAAGTTTCAACCCGGTATATTGATAGTAGTTGTATTGATTACTATTTGCCATGCTATGTTCTTATAGTGCACATTAAATATTTATCCTAACAATTTGATTGTAATCTCATTCGAGTTCTACAGTCAAATAAATTTTTCAAATCCCTTTGCAAAAATATTAGACAATGAAACAGTTGCAGATGATAGCTATAAAAAATCTGCATTTTCTTCTTTTTCAATTTACACTGTTCACAGAAGCTTTAAACAAATCCCTTAATAAATTATAATATATTTAAAAACATTATCCATAGTAACACTTCTTTATTTGTTTTAGGTATGTTGAGACACAATTGCTGTATTTTTACACTAGTATGCGTGGTCGTGACATTTCCATTACAGTTACGTAAGTGAAAAGAAATTGAAAATTAATATTTTCTAATCTTAAAAGTATCGAGCAAAATTTGGTATGACCTTAGCTTAACATTAGCGAAAGTTTTTCAAATATTAAAGAAATTATAATTCAGGCAGGTATTCTAAATGTTATATTTGCATAAATAACTTGAAAATTCTACAGAAATTTGTACTTGACTAAAAAAGTAAGAAAATGTAAAGTAGGTAATTATTTCAGCAAACTTTTTTCTTTATTATCGCCGTAATATTTTTTCTAATATCATGTGCCACTAGTAACTCCACGAATGAAACATAATCGAATTCTATTTCTATGGATATCTTTTAAGCAGATTAAATAGTGATTTTCTATTATGTCTGCAAAATTTCCGTTCTGAATTCGATAATACCTTTAGTGATTTCGCATGATTAGGAATAGTATATCAGCGGTTGTCAACGCGATGCAATAACCCGATATTTTGTTAGGCTGAAATTTATTGTTAATTTAATTTTTTTCCGGCGTGTCAGAACCTGGATTTTGAACTGCCACATCCGCGAACGTATAATGAAGTCTTAAATGTTTTATTCTATCCCATCAAACAAATTTATGGCATTAGTTACTGTATAACCTACATTTCACATTTCTTATTGTGGTTTCTTACTCGACGTATAGTTTCAAGCCTTCAAGTTCAGGATTAGCTTCTAGGAATATTAATTTAAACTTTAAAATTGGGAAGTGTGAGCCATCCAAAACTTTAGATTTCAATTCATCTTTGTGTTACTTTAGCTTGATAAATAAGGTGTACAATATTTTTTCTTTAGTTGCAATACAAAATTTTAACAAATTTTTAGCTTATAATGAGTATACATAATATTATAGAAACTTCATTCTGTTAATGATGTTTCGTTAATTATTACCGAATTTTACTTAAAAACAAAGACTGTCACCCTTTGAGACAACTGTCCCACTATGGAGAGGCCTTTATGCAAATGAATTGATATCCGAGTTTTACTTAAAAACAGAGATTCCTGAAACTTTAATTTTAATAAACTGAAATTTTGGAATTTTGAAATTTATTGAAAATTTGGCATTTATAATATTGCATTAATGTTAATTAAAGCAATACAACAGATTCCTTTCCAAATTCCTTTACTTCAAGTTTTCCTATAGGATAAAATGTGCTTTTATTTCAACTCTGAGGGTTTTGAACATCGGTACATTTATCACGATGTTTTTCGTGGCACGCTAGCATTTTCTTTAATGTAATAAACAAATAATCAAGGATAATGTAACAAAAACCAACTTACTTAATTGTTAATTTTCATAAAACGAACTAGTGTTTTCTTTCTAGAATACTTATTACTGAAAATTACAAGTGTCATGTTTTACGATTTTTTAAAGTTTTATGTTTCAAAATGTCTTACGGTTGTATGATGATATAAATAATTCCTTTTTTTTTGTCTTTTCTGTGTTCTAATTAGTAAAGGTTAGAATTAATTACTTTTGAAGTAACATTTGTGAAAAGGCATCCTTTGGGCTTTCCTTGTTGAATGACCTGGAAAATGTTTTTCGCCCGGTTCACAGACAACCCGCTCATTGTCGGGCTTATTATAAATATTTACTGCAAAGCTTTATTTTTAATATTAGTAGTTACTTGCAAAAATAATAATAATTAAATTGCATTGTTAATAAATTTTATATTTTAAATTTTATAAGAAACAACAATGGACTAAGCACACTGTTTAATTTGCATTATATCTAAATATTTGATTGACGAGAAACGTGGACAATCATTGCAGTAACCTTCCTCTAAAATACCGAAATGTGACAGTTATTTTAGAAGGCTCTTCTTGGGTGCTCTATCAAAGATTTTTGAAAAATCAAAATAAAAGCTTTCTGCAGAATATAATTATAGTCATCTTACCAATCGCAATTGATGACAGATGATTTTTCTTTTTTTGTTTGAAAACTATTTTTTTTTCTTAATTGATTTTTATTAATTTTTCTTAATTAATTAATTCTTAATTAATTACTTTATAATGAATTGAAAAAAAAATAACGAAAAACTGTTTTTACCACAAGCTCTTTGCAAAAGTATTTTCAGCCAATTGTTTTATTTGTAATAAAATTCAAAAACTACTTTTGTAATTATTTTTTAAATTAAAATTGAAGATATTTTATTTTATCGTCAACACACTGGCACTGCCTCCGCATTTTGATAATTTACTAGTCTGAAAATTTGGCAAAGTTGACAAATTTTTTTTTAATTCTCTAAAGCCTTCGGTAACATGGACTAAGTAATTGGAAAGCTAAGAAAATTAATGTATTCTTGTGAATTTCATGTTTTCGCAATGAAATTGTATAGATTTTATAAATTATTTCGACTATTTAGACGTAAATATTATATTCAGGTAAATCTTCTTAACGTAAAACCTTCGATGAGTTGAATATTAATGTACCTTAATGTTTATTTCAATTTAAAAACTTGAAACCATTAATTATTACATAAATTTGGATTCAACCGTCAAAAGTAATTTCTGTAAGTTAGAAATTACATTTTAAATAAATTAATGAATTTTTTTTTTCCAAAACCGCCTGAAACTTTTACTCTTTTATCCGAAAATCTAGCACAACGAGTGAAAAGCGCTTATATAATAAATTTGATAAAATGCATTGCAGCCTTCCAAAATGAAATTTATTTTGCCATCTGGGGGAAGCAGCCAAGCTTTACGATGAACTTGAAAATCATTTGCGTTACATCATGCATGGCTTTTCATATAGGTACAAAATAGAGAAATATTTTATATAATTATCAACTTTTGAACATAAATTGAATTAAAGTAAATAAAATTACTAACAAGAGAACCTAATATTAAGCCTTTGAAGCAACATGATTCGTCAACTGAGTTTTAACGGAAAGGCAATTAATAACGGAGCTTAATTTTGTTAAAAGTGTAAGTATAATGCAATTAGCGCAAACCTTGCACAAAAATAACTCCTTTTGATTTTGAACTACAAATTTTCGACGAATAATAAAATTAAGTCAAATATTATCGAATAATACAAATTGATGATTAAAATTATTGAGAAAATACTTTTATGTAGAAATTATACAAGCGAAGAAATTGAATTTTGTAATTTCCAGCTTAAATATTTAATTTTCTTGCGGAACTTTAGAAAGGCATATTTTCTCTCAATTGCGAATGTATAAAATTAATGGAAATTGTCTAGCACCTAAGGTGGGGGACGTTTACCTTCAACTTTATTTGGTTTTATAAAGAAATCCCTTTTAATTAAAAAACTTTTAATTGAGCAATTATCTGTTTATTTAAAAATTTCTGACGGTGAAGAAGCTTACTTACAATGTGCAATTAAAGTTTTCCATATTTATCAATAATATAATCCTGCACACTTTCTAGATGCTGTACAATTTGGAAACTAAGCTTAGGCTGTTACATAAGAATTTCATATCTTCATTTGAATGAACGATTTTCCAATAATACTTCAAAGTTATTTTCAAGTAAGAGTTGTTTGATTGAACAGCAAATCGACCAATTAAAACCGATCAGATAAGGCATAAAAATAAATGTTAAACTTCTTCGAGAGTGGTTTAATCAAATTTGAATTTGTACCCATTAATTTGATTTCTTTACGTTCAAGTTCTATGTGCAATAAAATGAAAGATCAAGACGCGAATAATTTTATTATATCTTAGAAGTACTTTTAAGATGGGAAGATTTTAAAATTTAGCACTGGCCAATTTCGGAATATGCTCACCAATAATTGCAAGAACTAATTGAGTCAATCGATAGATATTTCTTACTAATGAAATTCTTCAGGCGGGAGCAAAAGTTGTTTCCGTGGTATTAAAAATATTAAATATTTTTCATCTCCGCATTTTTGAAAAATCTACATTTCAATATTAAATTCTATTTGTTTAGAAGTTTTTATCAAAATTGTTGTAATTTATATTCTCTGGTTCTGGCCAATACAGAAGATAAATACAAATACAGAGTCTGCTACCCAGTTCACTATGGGTTTCCTTATACACTGTCATCTCTGTCATGGATTAATTGTACTAAATTATTTGCTTACTAACTGCAGATGCGTCTTGTTTGAAAATTTAATGAATCAAGAAATATTTCTAGTTAGACACATAAAATTAAACCTGCATTTTTATTAAACCATCGTTTAGAGAAATATAAGTGGAACAGATGGTTTGCATATAAAATATTAAGTATTAGCTTTCTGGCGCATCAATTCAATCTAAAATAAATGAGGCAGAACGGCCAATAAGCTCGAGATTAATTGGAGTCTCTAACTTTAAATTCCACGTTTTGCGTATTCACGGCTAGTCGTCATCTGACATTAATATTAATAAATATGAAACTTACTTGAAACACGAAAATTCAGCACGTAAAATGGGTAATGGAAAATGTATAGCATTAAAGTACCTACTCATGTTATAGGAGTTTTTATTATAATTTTTGATAAATTAAGTGATATTGTGGTGCGTAGTTACATTATTCATTATTAAAACGATTAAGGATCTTTCACTGCAGCACTAAATTAATTGTAGCTGTTTTCTCATATTGTTCTGTCATCTTTGGATTAACGATATTCTCGCTGTCTCATTAGCTTTATTCCTAAAGAATTTCTTTCCAGGAAGTTTCTGCGAACAGAGAATTTCAAGCCGGACCTCAGATACATCGGTAAAATGTGTAAGCACATGTGTTCCGGGTGGGGGGGTTAAATCAGCAAGTTTTGAATATCTTATCGTTAATATAACGTTAAATAAACGTGAATAATTACCCATGCTCTAAACTTGTATATTTTGAGAATACTTTTTATTAAACTAATAATAATAACACTAATATTCAAACGATATTATGATGGAGTTAAATATTCATTATATTTTATTTATTACTTGATTATATTTGTAATCGCTCTTATTAAACATATCAATAGGCATTTTCTATAATTCTACCGGTAGATAACACTGTTTAAAAAGTGAAAACTAATTTACTGTAAAACAAACAGTTTAGCGATACAAAAATTATACTTTAATTTTGGAAGTTCCTGAAAGCAGGAATAAATATCTCTGGTATTGTAATAATTTTTTTAAATATATATTACCTATTAAGATATTAATAATTATCTGACCATTAACCCTTGTGATCTATTATTTTTCAAATTAACGAAAAGCAAGTGTACAGCGTTTTATATACTTTATAAATGGGTATCGTACACTATTAATTTATTTCGAGAGTAGGTATATCAATTTTTTATCGGTAGGAATATTAAGTATATTTTTTAGCATATTCGATAATACAATTTATTAATCAAAACTTTGAAGAGATTTTTCAAATATTTTAAAGAATTTGTTTATCAGGTTAAAAAATTGTCTTCGATATAACTCAAGCTGAACTGAGAGAACGATAAAGTAGGATTTCAGACTTGGTGACAAGTTAGTTTATTAAATTCTAACGCTTTCAATTCTATGTTATGAGAATGGTCCACATAAATAAAATTGGAGTAATCGCAGAATCTTTACTTATGAGCTTCGTTAAATTCAGATTACAGATTTTCGATTGGGTATCAATAAATAGTGTGTATTGAGGATAGTAGATAACTGAAAGCTTTCTGATGACGGACTTAAGAAAAGGGGAAAGGTAAATTGGACTGTTTACATAGGATTTATATTAGTTTAGTGAAATAGAGTGAGTAATAATGATACTTAACAATTGTCATAAGGAAAGCTACAAAGTTTCAACAGTACAAAATAATAAAATATGCTATAAAAATGATAAAAATGTGCAATAAAGCATCATATTTTTCATAATATAACATTATACAGCATTAAAATAGCCAAATTATTCAAATTTCATTTATAAAACTTACATGACATCATCAAAATTACAAAAATATCATTGCTGAAGCAATAAACAACTTATTGAACTCTACGGCGCCGACGCCCATAAGTATACTTAAATCCAAGGGGTAAATATCTCGAAAATTTTGTGTAGGTACACTTATTTGGAATTCCCTTGAAAATCTCTGTGATTCCTTGCAAATCACTGAAATTGTTTAGTCTGCATATCAAAGGCAGATCCAGGCAAAGCTCATGGAGAGAGAAAAACGAGGCTAGTGAGGAGGGCAGTAATAAATTTATTTTGTTAACCCTCCAGTACTAACAATCGGTCTCACAGACCGACGACTTCCCTTTTTAACTGTAAATTTAATTTTTAATACTTTTACAGCAATAAAATTTTATAAAACAAAATGACTTTTTCCTACTAAAATTAACATTATTATGAAATAAAATACCTAGACATTTATATAAAAAAATATAAACACTGCGTTAAAAAAAATTAAAAACTAGAATCGGGCTCACAGACCGACGCCGCCGTTAGTACTAGTGTTATAAAAGAATGGGTTAGTACAGGTAGGTTAAGAATTTGGTTATATTTAGTCATGAGGAGGGGGTTACCCGGTTACCGTTACTTTCCCCCCTTTCAAACATCCTTGTCGCAAACTTAGAATATGGGAAATTCGTGAAAATTTTATTATTTTAGGAAATCTAGAAAATCTTAGGAAAAAATTAGGGAAAGATTGAAAAAACTAAAAAATATAACTTATCTCGATTATGCTTAAGATTTGCTAATTTTGTAAGATTTTCCTTTACTTTTGTATTTCACGATTTCCTCTCGGTTTTCCCGCAACAAACTACGGAGAAATCATCAAAAAAACTATAGTGCACTAATGAAGAGAAATTTGAAGATATTCGAGGAAATTCCAGAAAATCTCCGAGTTTTAGAATCTTAGAAAATATCTAAAGATTGATGGAAGTCTTAAAAATTTAAAGATAATCTCAGGAAATTGTGGGACATTTTAGTAAATAGAAAATCCGAAGAAATGTAAAAAATCCTAGGAAATTATAAGAAATTCAAGAAAATCTTGAGGAAGGGGAATATTAAAGGCAATAAAAATTATTTTTCAAATTTCCCTTTAGTTTTGTATAATATGACGTTTCCAATTTATTTTTATGTTTTTTGTATTCTAAATACAATATTTTTTTGGCCATTACCTCCACTTTTTGGGAACTTGCAGGAGGAGTATTCATACAAGCTTTTTCATTTGATTGTATTATTGCAATTTCGTTACCAATTGGTTTTCCACTTAGTTAAAATCGAGGAGGCAATCTAGGGTACAAGTGAAAGGAAATCTACACAAAACTGGAAAAATGTTAAAAAATCCAAGAAATAAATATATCAAGAAAATCTTTGAAAATTCAAGGAAATGTAGATTGTAGAAAATCCTATGATAGGTATCTTAGAAACTCTAGAAAATCTAAAGAAATCTCAGAAAAATCTAGAAAATTTCAGAAAATTGGAAAAATAAAAAAAATGAGGCTGGGGAGGGCGAATACATATTTTTTTGATACGAATTTAGATATATTTTTTACAAAATTTAGCAATTTTATTGGTTTTGATGGGTCATGGGGAGGGGACAGTTGTTGTTGAAATTCAATGGAATTCTTTGAGAATCTTTGGAATTCCATTGAAATCATTTGAATTCAGAGTCCTGTGTACGAAATTATTTTGAGATATTTACCCCTTGTTTAAATCTGTCTATTGATTTTGATTCTGTAATCTGCTCCCTTTTCCATTCATTGCGTAAACTACTATTGAAAGTTAATGTTTAATTACTCTGCGATGCCAATAGCAGTAAATTCTTATCTCGACTTTATGAAATTATTTGTACCGTGGTTTGGTTTTCACGTTGAACTGTCCGTCCAATTCAAAGTTTCGAACTTCTGAGATTATATTTTATTTAGCACCATCAGCAGCATATATTTTATTCATCATCTTGAAGAAGCCAATAAAAGAATTCATTATTTAAAAAAAAATAAAAAATAGAGAACATTTTTTAATTTTCATATCTTTTATAAAAACTTATCGAAATCGTCAGTGCAATTTAAACTCAAGGGAATATTACAGAATTTACATCATGCATTTTAAAACATTCTCATAGTTGGTGGGCTATTATTTGAAAAGTAATATTATAAATTATCTTTTTTGTGCATTTATGGGTCCACTTGAGTTGAATATGATTTTTTAGAGTAATCAAGTTTTTGTTTGTAATAATAAATAGCACTCATAATGTAACGTTAAGTCGTTAATTATAATTAGTATTTTCATGTGAAGAAATTAATTTTTATGGATTTTCTTTAATATTTAGGACTTTCTACTATTTTAATTAATGTTACTCTACTTCTACTCTTCTTGAGTAGAATTTCGGCCTCTTTGTGCCAATTGACAAATTTATTAAAATTTATTTATTTTGGAATTTAAAGGACCCTACAGATAATGAAACCATTATTATTTTGTAATTTTTTTATTTTACTTAAGATTTATAATATCCCCCCGCCCCCTTTGTCAACAAAAATTTAAAAAATTAAACTCTTCGCTCCCTAAACTTAGTATATATGATATCAATAATAATTGTTATTATCCTTAAACAATAAAGATGTCCTTACATATTAGGCGGCTCTTCAAAGGAGGCAAGGAAGGCTTAGCCTCTTCTCAAATTGTAAACTATTACTAATTATTAAACTAATAAAATTTTCATAACAATAAAATCGTAAATGTTCGATTGCGAGAACTACCAAAAAATAGATATACTCTTTCTATAACGCTTGTCCAAAAAGTAACACTAGGCTACCGCAAAGGCAGAATCTTCAGCCTATCACCTACATGCAATTGATGTAGTCATCACATGAACCGTAAGGTTTTATTATACTACCGATGATTTCGAGATTAAACAGATTAAACCGTAGGTGAATATGCATCAATAGATTAAGAAGCACTGGGGGGTATTCCATACCCCCCAGACCCCCCGGTTTAAAATCGGACAATTTCTGTTCTTGAATGACAACATAAATTTTTGTAAACCGCATTTTTATTGTTTCTTGTGAAATTTTCTCAGATTTCCCTTCACTTAAAATCGAGAAAAGGATCGCTAGGGAAATCTAGTATAAATCAAGAAAACCTGAGAAAATCTAAGAAAATGGAAAATTCGAAGAAATATAGAAAATCCTAGGTAATCCAAGTATACTGTAATGTAAATGTAGGAAATTTAAAGAAACCTTTGGAAATCTAAAAAAGGTTCTAGGACACTTCGTTCCGGGACATTTCGCACCCGTACATTTCGCACCCGGTCATTTCGCACCCGGACACTTTGCACCCAGGACATTTCGCTACCGGGGACATTTTGCACCCGGGCATTTCGCACCCGGACATTTCGCTACCGGGGACATTTTGCACCCGGACATTTCGCAAATAATTTGAATTGTTATTATTTAAAAAATTTTCACTTTTCAATTTAGCCACCTCTTGCTAGTAGCACCTATTCGAGTTTTTATGAAAAAAAGAGATATAAAAGCAGAATTGACATTTGCTGCCATTTGCAACAATTATAGCATCTTCCGAAAAATAAACAATTTTTAAATTATTTTAATTGTTATTAATTTTTTATTAGTTAATTTTGATTTATTTCATTTTACTTTTGAAATAACATTTGCTATTTTGCTAAACCAAATGGTACTGATTACGGACCTGTTTTTGATACCCATATTTTCATATTATTATTCATTATTTTTTAATGAATGTTAACCAAGAACTTCAATAGGTGCTACTACCAAGGGATGGCTAAATTGAAAAAGTGAAAAAATTTTAAATAATATAAATAATTCAAATAATAAATAATATGCTAAAAGTGGTAGCGAAAAGCCCGGGTGCGAAATGTCCGGGTGCAAAATGTCCCCGGTAGCGAAATGCCTTGGGTGCGAAGTGTCCGGGTGCGAAATGACCGGGTGCGAAATGTCCGGGTGCGAAATGTCCCGGAGCGAAGTGTCCGGTCAACGATTAGAAGGGGGGGGAGGGAGTCAAGCCAAATCTCACGACATCTCACCAAGGGGGGCGGGGGGGTCTAAAAATCGCCAAAATCACCTCACGTAATTAATGGACGCCCCCTACTAAACGACCTTTTTTGCATTTTCAATTTTCTCGAAAGAAAGTCTTGCGCCATCCAGAAGGAAATCGGAAGCAATCTTTCAAAAATTTAGTAAAATATTAATATTCTCTAGTGTACAAAAATTTGCCTTTCATTTGCAGCTTTCACCATTTGCAAATTTAATTGTACCATGGGCTGATTATGATCACGATGATGATCACCAACCAGCTTAGTCATGGTAAAATAATCGCATATTTTATCAGGTGTGCAATTATTACATCTACCACCTATGGAAAGCCGCCAGTAGGATGAGATTACACCTTTACACGACAATACTTTATGATTGGTCTCTTTAAATGAAAATGCCACGAGCCGCCACTGCTCGTAAGACGATATTACGATCCCGTCTCTAGAGCTATGATAATGTCGTGTGATACCTACAAGAAGGATCTACTTTTAATCGATAGATGGCACCAGATTACTTATTATACTCATCCATTCGGGGTTTGATCAAGATGTATAGTTTCAATTACTATAAAATTGAAAATACTCTGTGTTGTTCAGCAGTTCCAATTTGAGATGTGGGATTGTTTACGACGATAAATACTATTCGCGATTTACATTAGCGAACGCCACCACGCGGAAAAATGTTAAGTTTATCTGATACGTATAGTTGGTATAGAAAGTTTTATTTATAAACCAAACATTTGCATTCTTTTGGTGTTCTATTTTGTGAATTATCATTTCACTGCGGTTTTACGATTAAATAACTCAGAATCAAACTCAAAACAACATCAAGTGTATACGTAATAGAGCCGCCATGTTGTTAAATCGCGAGTAATGTACTGGTTGATTTTATTGCTCTAGGTACCTTCTTATACATAAAAATGTTTAATTTGCGACTTTTAAGGATGTAATATGTAGTATTAACTAATTTCCAAATAATGTTAAACGAAGAGAAATTATAGTGATAAATCGAAAGAATCTGAACAGAACAAAATACAAATGCCGCTAAAATCTCTAGATAGATAAATCACGCTCGGGTCGCAGTTACAATGATCGGATACAGATAAAACAATATCGAACGATCCTTTTATGAGTTAATTTAATTTGTAAATGAAGTTTGAAACCATTTTAATTGGTAATTAATTAGAAAGTGTATGGACGTTTCGCATTAGTTCGAATTTTATTTACTGAAATAAATTAAACGAATTAGAAAATGCTTAAAAATGTATTATATATTTTCCTTTAATTTGAGTATTCCAAAAATACTTCTCATCTTTTTTGAACATTTTCAACTTTAAATCGCTACTACATACTCGATCTACATTATTGGTTTTATTACGTTATAATTATGAAAGCCAACCCTGACTTGTTTATTTTGTTACTAGATACTACTACATTTTATAAATTAATTATCAGTTGGAGATTCCGATGAAATTTGATACCGATGAACTCGGTATCGTCTAGACAGTTTATAAACATTTGGTAAGTGCACCTGACGTCAAAAAATTGCAAACATTTGTTCTGAAGTAACCTGAAGGAATATTCCGTCGTCGCCAACTGTAGGGTTCTTATCGAAGGACAATTTTAATCTCAAAGTCTGATAAGGGTGATAAGACGTTTCGACATTTTGTAAAACATAATAATTTCAACTTTTTGAATAAATTTTTATTCGCTGCTGCTGCATCACCGTAGATGTTATTCGTAAAGATAAAAAAGCAAATTGCGTCAGAAGAAGGAAACTTTTATCTGCATTACATATTTATGAATGCATCGACTTCTTTATCTTTTATATCGAAGGTGTAAAAGTTTTATCTATTTTTATATTTACACTATATTTGAGGCATTTATCTTTTAAACTTTTACGCAGTTTTTATTTGAATTTCGTTAATTTCTTTTTTGAACTTCGCAAGATCCTTTCGGGTGGTTCTCATGCGTTGTATGAAAACTTTATACTTGGGTTATTGTATATTCACGAGAAGCTCAGTGCAGAAAACCAAGTAACCTCGTTTATCATGATCATACAAAATTATAAATGGAAAAAGAAAATGAAACACCACCGGCTATTACACAAAATTTGAAAACATAATTATAGAGCAACAGAGTAAATTTGCATATTATGGTAATAATTATAAAACAATGACAATGTAATAGTTATTTTGGAAAATGTATGGTAGATAATGAAAATTAAATAAAAATTACTTATACCGAATCTGTTTCGAAGTTTAACTTAAGGGGTTGCTCATGTTGAGATAAATTTTTTAAGAAATGAAAATTAATATTACCAACATGTGGTTTTTGGCATTAAATTTACTACTACCATTGATCCAAATCAAACGAATTCAAAAATGTATAAATAGAATTGGATTACTTGCAACTCTAAAAATCGGAACTTCCCCTTAACGACAGAACGGAATTTTGATTACCTCCTATTGAAATACGAAATCTTTTCAACATTAGTATTTCTGTGCGTTTATACCATGCAAACAATTTTCTGGATGTGAAATTTATAAATGAGACCATTTTTTACAATTCATTGACGCGATTTTAAAAATTAGAAAATAACATTGCTTTTTTTTGATTTTTGATTCATTCATTTTTGAAACATTGATTTCTTGATTCCAGGCGGCATCAAACAATATACGTCATTTATCACAATTATAACAGGGCTAAAATGTCATATAGGTATTGGATTGATTTTTTTAAGAACGATGATGTTCGCATATTTCTAATACCTATGTGAATTTGTTTCATTTTTTTTTTTAATTTAATTAATATTTGATTTATCAATTTTGTATAACTTATGTAAATATTATTTAGTGTTTACAATAAATTATTAGGTATTAAAAGTGAGAAATGTGATGTGTTTGATCAATTACTTTGTACCTAAATACACACACATAACAGCATAACAGGATCAACATATCTGCATTGTAACCAAGTGAAATTAATAACAATTAATAATAAAATGTTTATATATCTGCTTTTGTTTTGGTAAAATCCTCTTCAAATTTAAAATCCACGTGATTATGTTTCTGAGTAATTACGAAATAATATGTCAAATTTTGTTATTTACCTTTCGAGTCTAATTGTCTAACAAGGCGAAGAAATTCTGTCAACAACAGATTTTTCAGGTTTATTTTTTTCAGAGAAACTAAAAGTTTAAAGCATTTAGAAAAGCTTACAAAAGCTTACAAAACTCTTCTAACAGTTTTCCAACAATATTTTTTAAAACTAAATGGTGTAGATACTATAAAAGAGCAGATGTGGTTATTTTGAAATTTTACAAAAATAGTACATCTTTGAAAACCATGTTAACATAATGAATCTGTTATTGTGTGATTGATTGATTTTAATTGGTGGTTTGCATTACTATCAATAGTTGTCAATCACACTATCACTTAAATCAGATGAATAATTTATTGCTCATTAACTGATTGATTTTATAAGTACTCGAATTTATTATTGTAACAGAAATAATATTTAAATTAAAAAAAAAGTAATAATTTTATATGTCTAGTACATATTTACTGCATTTAAATCATTTTAATTTCTAGTTTTAGCATAAAACAAAAAGTATAAAAGTGTTATTTAAACATGAATATAATGCAAGAGTAAAATACTTGTAATGAAAACTTTGTTGATATTTACCAGAAAAGTAGAATTTAATTTACTTTAATTTATAAAATTTAGGTAAATTACCAGCTGAAATGTTTGAAATAAAATACGTTATTCACGAAAAAGACAAAACTTTATGTATATTTGCTCAACTGTTGATTTTAGGGAGAGAATTTTCTTTTTACAATTTATTTTAAAAAGGAATAGTAGGTATATTTTTTAAATAAAATTAGACTTCAACGCTTCAACTTTCAAATAACACATTTTGTAAATTAAAATTATCGGTGGTTGTAGTGGTGTCCACTTCTAGAGCTTTTTTTGAATAAATAAGATTAAGATCTAAGAAAACTTGAATTTTTGGCTGTTAAATTATTTGCTATTTTCCATTTTTAATAGTTGTGGATATTTCAGGTTGTTGTTGTCACGCTTTTGGGACTACAATGAATTTACTTTGGATTTATTTCATAGAGTTTACTTTACTTGGGCTGCTGAGATTTGAATAATTAGGAAGCTACAATACAAGTATTTCCGTAAATTAACATATTAATATACTCTACTAAATTTATAAACTGTAGCTGGTGCAGGAACCAATTTAATAAAGAACAGCAGTTTGTAAGTACTTAGTAGTTCCAATGTTGTCTTAAGTGTGTGCCTATACATTACAAAATTTCCATAATTATCTAATTTATAATTCATTATTTAATTAGTTTGTTAATTGTTATTTTGAAATTATTTATTAATATATAATTATTTTGAATATTTAGTATAATATGATTTAAATCTAGAAGTATATTTGTATATATTGCTATGATCTACCTCTGTAATTTTAGGTAGTCACCCCTGTTCTAATTTTTAAATTAAAATGTAGCAAATAATATCAAATATTAATTTTAATTCTTATTAAATTTATTGTTTTTATTTAATCTAATATCACCACAACAAAATCTTGCCCAGAGTCGGATTTCGAATACAACATAATATAGTATTCTGTTTTGTAAAATGAAGTGCTCGAAGAGCAAATTTAGTAAAAGTAATCCAACATTATACAATATTAATATTTACAAGTTTCTACATAGGCAATGTTTTTGAAATTTTGATTTTTCCAGGCTTAGAACAACTTACCTTAAAGCTACATGATAAATATGTAGCTAAAAATAAAGGAAGAAATAAACTTAGGTACATCAGATTGACAATGTTTAACAGTTTTTATGTATTTATTTTAATTCAAAATATTGCAGATCAGTGGCACAGCGCGTAGAAAATCACCATTTTCGTTCAGTCACGTATTCTACTAGGGTAGAACGAGCTTAGCATTTGAATGGGTGGCCACTTCGGCCTATTTTTCTCTCCACTAATCAAATAGTAGTAGTATGTATGTTTAAATCCACATTCAATAGTGGACAAAAAAAGCTTGAAAACTAGAAAAATTTCGATATTTCTAAAATTCTTGAAAATATACTACCAGGAATCAGATTTTAGAAATCGTTCATTCTAATTAACTAATTACTATGTAGTACGGGTTCAGCATAGTATAAATCATTTCTTGAATCATCAAAGCATTCGAATCGAGTAACGCTTCAATACTACTATACTTGATGTATATTTATTAACCACTGGATTAATTCATTTTGTGAGGAAACACAATTTCTAGTAAATTAATAATGTTAATAGGACTTACTTCGATTCAATTCAAAGCTTAGATAGAACTTAGGAACAATGTGAGCATACAATGTAGGATTTTTGATTTAATACACGTACGTTTTTGTAATTAAAAATAATATTTTAAAAAACATAACATTATAAGATTAAAAACTGAATTAATTATAAACTCGAAGCCGTAGGTCAGAGACTTTTCTTCTTATTTATATATTTTTATTTTATGTATCGCAAAAGGCAAATAGCTACTTTAAATTTTAAGAATGTGATAACTGGAATAATTACAACGTTTGGCGTTTCTCTGATATAAAAGCGGTCTCGCTTTACTTCACCCCTTTATGTGGTTCGTGAGATAGTATTTAAAATGCAAAATTAAAAAATTAATAAAAGAAAATTTTAAGTTTTATGCAATGATAACCTTTAAAGAAATAATACTCATACTAAGAATTAGTTCCGCTGAAAAATTAAATAATCATTTGAAATGGCGTTAATTAATCGCTTTATTATTTAATAACAATCACGAGAGTGTAATTTTTCAAAACTACGTCACAACTTGCAAATGGAACTATAAACTCGGATCATAAATTTTTCTGCATTTGTTAGTTGCGGATATAGAACAGGAAAAATCGGATATTCACCGGAAACAACTTTGCATATAGAAAAATTTGTTTGATGTAATTTATGGCACAAAACTTGAGACGAAAAAAAATGAAGATATTGAAATACGACTGACGCATTGAATTGAAATGAATAAATTATATTATTGAAATAAGTAAAAAATAAGGTCTGGAGCATATAAACGTGGTAAAGTTGTAATTATATTTTGATAATTTTTTTATAAAGCAATTTCCTAACTTAACACTTTTTTAAAGAAACAACAAAGTTTAAGATAAACTCGTCTTATTAATGTTTGGATGAACTTTTGTGCTATTAAAATAATTAACTTTTAACTTCAGAAACTTAATGGTAGCAGAACTCATCCCCTTGACTGCATTATATAGTAAAGAGGCCGTAATTTGTTTTAATAAATCAAATTAAATTCAATTTGCGGTTATTTATTTCGCGATAAGTATGCTCACAGGCTCCTTACTTTCTTGTGCTGTCGAATTACATAATATTTTTTAATTGAAACTTATTAAATTTGTCCGAAATTTTATTAATGCTAATTATCTTTTTTTTTTTTTGATTTTTTATCCCGAGAAGAAAATTATTTTCTTAATACATTAATTTCGTGAAATTTAAAGACAACTTTAAAATACATAATTAAGTGTGTCTCTTAATTTTTTATGATAATTTTCACCCTGAAGCCAGTGGCGTAACAAGTTGATAAGGGACCCGTGTGCGAAATTGTTATAACGGGGGTCCTGCATTTATAAAGGACCAAATTTTGTACACAGGACTCGAAATTCCGACGATTTCCATGCAATTCCAGTGATTTCCAAAATATTTCTTCCAAACTAGAGCGGATACAGAGACGAGTAACTATCCCCCCCCCTATTTATTTTTATTAAATATTTTAAAAAATATAGAGATGAGTTTTTTTATTTTGCAATTTTCTGAAATTGTCTAAATTTCATAAATAATCCTAGAATTTTCTGTGATTCTCCACTTCACAAGATTTTTTGGATATTTTTCTAAGATTTTCTAGAATTTTCTATTTCCTCTAATTTTCTACATTTCCTAATTGTAAAATAAGTGACATTTTCCGCTGGGCAAGCATACATCGGTTTTCCAAACGGAACTGATGGGCATACTGCACTGCGCAAAGACAGTCCAAGATAAATGCATCTGCGACAAAAACATCCAGATATCTACAGATAGTAGAGCGGCACTTGTGGCACTGAGGAGCCACAAGGTCACATCGGGTCTGGTGCTAGAATGCATCCAGGCACTAAATGAGATATCAAACTCAAATGTCATTTCCCTCTCGTGGGTGAAGGGGCATCAAGGTAACGAGGGTAACGCAAAAGCGGACGAGCTGGCAAGAAACGGCTCCAACAGCCTTCCCTGCGGTCCAGAGCCGATGATTGTGCTAGCTGTCAAAACTATCGATACCCTCCTAAAACAACATATCCTTAAGCTGCATTGCAGCAGATGGGCAAAAGAAACTGTATGCAGACAAGCAAGGGCAGCGATTAGAGCACCCTCTTGCAAACATTCAAAATATTACTTGAAGCTGTCCAGAGTCAATCTACGGATAATTGCAGAGATTTTAACTGGACACTGCAAACTGAATAAACATCTCTACACACTGGGACTTGTAGATAACCCCAAATGTCGAGGATGTAACAGAGCAGACGAAACAGCGGAATATGTGCTATGTCAATGTCCGTCGTTAGCGTCAATTAGAGGTACCATGTTAGGGGACTTCTGGCCTAACATGGCCAGAATCAGCGACACTCCGCCTGCCAAGATACTCGAATTCATCCTGGAGACAGGATGGCTTGAGGAGTGACAGGACGGAGGGCCGCTGCATCGGAGGCAGCACAATGGGCCCGATCTAGTGGCCTAAGTGCGCGTGGGGATACCTCGCTGCCCTCCTACCTAAAATCCAGAATCCAGAATCCAGAGTGACATTTTTATGGATTTTCTAAAATTTTCTGGGATTTCTTAAAATTTTCCGTTCCTTGTTTACTAGTAAGTGGGAAAATGATTGAGAAATTGTCATATGGAAAAGAAAGGGAAATTTGAGAAAATCGAGAATATTATAGACTATCTTTTTTTTGCTTTTTCCATTTTCTGAGATTTCATTGGCTTTAAAATTTTCTCGAGTTTCCTAAGATTTTCTTAAAATTTCTATGGATTTATTGTAATTTTCAATATTTGTACAAATTTTCTAAAAATCTGTTTCCTGACATGTCTTGGAATTTTTCAGAATTTCTTCAAGTTACCATTCACTAGTATACACACAATTTTTCCGACGATTTCTTCTTAGTTTTGTACTAACTGGAAAACCGAAGGGAAAATCGTGATATACAAAAGTGAAAAGAAATCCAAGCTAATTTTAGGGAAATTCTATGAAATCTTAGTAAAACGTAATTAGAAAAAGAACTCAAAATAAAAAATTTTAAGTAAATTTGTGGTGTTTAGTATGTATTTATGGTTAAATTCAAAAAAATATAAGAATAATACAATACGTAGAAAATCAAAATTCAAAAAATTTAAAAAGGAGACAATTAACACATAACAGATCTGGATTAAGAAAATTTGAAAAAATGAAAATTTCGTAATACGAAGTACAATATAACGTTATTTCATGGTTATTGCCATTCTTCAGTTGCACGCATCGTTTACATTGTGAAATAAGCAAAAAAATTTCAAATTAAACAAAAATATCGACTAAATTGTACAAAATTGACTTACCATAACCTCCAAAGATTATCAAAACTGAACTTGTTACATGAAGTATGAATAATTTAAAAATGATTTGAACTAAGAAATTCGTTTACCTAGCACTGCTAGTTTGAAATCCGAAATTGTATTATTCTTATATTTTTTTGAATTTAACCATAAATACATACAAACAAATTTACTTAAAATTTTTTATTTTGAGTTCTTTTTCTAGTTTTACGCCTCACGGTTAAAAAACGTGGTAAATTTTTGAATTTTGAAATTTTTTCAAAGTTTTTAGAAATCATATTAAGAGGGCAGTGCCTTCGGATTTCAAACTAGCAGTGCTAGGTAAACGAATTTCTTAGTTCAAATAATTTTTAAATTATTCATACTTCATGTAACAAGTTCAGTTTTGATAATCTTTGGAGGTTATGGTAAGTCAATTTTGTACAATTTAGTCGATATTTTTGTTTAATTTGAAATTTTTTTGCTTATTTCACAATGTAATCGATGCGTGCAACTGAAGAATGGCAATAACCATGAAATAACGTTATATTGTACTTCGTATTACGAAATTTTCATTTTTTCAAATTTTCTTAATCCAGATCTGTTTCCTTTTTAAATTTTTTGAATTTTGATTTTCTACGTATTGTATTATTCTTATATTTTTTTGAATTTAAAACGTAATTAATTTCTTTTTTAATTTTCTGAGATTTCCTGGGCTATTGGCTCTCCTAAGATTTTCTAGAATATTCTAAATTTCCCGTTTTCTAAGAATGCCTTACAAATACAGATACAACAGGATATTAACCCCCACCCATGAGCCTTAGAAAAACAACAAAATTTACTACGTTTTGTTTTGTTAAAATTTTAAAAATATTAATATAAAATATTCTTATTGGCTACCCAGCCAACCCGAAAATTCAGTTTTATATTTTCATTGGGTGAGAACTTTATTTTACTTAAAATATTCTTTTTAAAAATACATCATATATTTATTCCTCCATCCATGAACTTTGCCTAGATCCGCTCTTGGTTTTAGATTTCAAGGCTGTATTACACTGCAATGACTTCATAATTTTGAGATTTTTGCACAAAATTGTGACGAAATTGTCTATCCCTGGTGCGCATAAAGGGATTAACGAGATTTTCATCCCGAAGAACTTTGGGAGAGAAAAATAAAATAACAAGCAAAATCTAGCTAAAATAACATTTAAAATGGAAATATGAAATATAAAAATAATATTTCCTTAAAATAGTTTGCGTTCGTTTTTTTATTAATTTAATTAATAATTAATTTTTTGACCTAAATGATAATTTATTAAATAAATCGGGATATTTATAATTGTATATTATTTAATATTTTGATTAGTTGCAGAGGGGGTCCCCCCCCCCCCCCACGTAAATACGCCACTGTTTATTCGCTATATAATAATTACTGGGTCCCACTTTGGAAAATCTGGAAAAGTCATGGAAAATTTAAGATTTCCCTAATTTTGTCGGGGAATTTCTCATTTTTAGTGCCAAGTCAAGGCACAAAATAAATTTGTTCTTAAATTTTAATATTAAATTTATTTTATTTAAATATTAATTTTTTTTAATTACAAATTTTGTACTCATTGTAAAGAGGATCTAAGCCTTGGATCGAAAAGGAAAATAAAAATTTTGATTTTGACAAAAAAATAAAAAACTGGGGGGTTTTAACTTTAATTTGTTTTTTCAAGAAATATAATAGCTGGTGCACTGGAGAGTATTCCATACCTCCCAGACTCCCGGTTTGAAAACCCAAAAGTGTGTGTATACGTTTTGTAATTTATTTTTGTAATAAACATTTTTCACTCTGTCAGAACAAATACATAAATACATTTATACTTCATTTGTATACAATTCATACCCCCAGTTTTATAAATAAAAAGTTTTAGTGCATATTCACATATCATGTATCGTAAAAATTTGCACCGGGGGGTCTGGGGGGGAACACCCCACAGAATATAGTAAAATTCCTGGTACGGAAGTCACAAGTTTAATAGCATGACAATCGTATTTGAACATAATTGCTGTTAACCTGGGGGTATTCTATACCTCCCCAGACTTCAAATAGCATCTAGTTGTGCACCTCCTATTTTTGAGATTTTTATTAAGATTGAAAAGGTCACAGAACAACTGGGGGCCCTTTTAGCAGGGGACCCGCTTGCATCGCACTCAGCGCACCCGGGTAGTTCCGCCCTGCTGAAGTTAAGGCCGGTATTTTGAAAATCTTAGGTATACACTCTGAAAAAGGATTTGTTGCCATAACAGAGCTTTTACATAGTAGCTGCAACCTCATCTGAATTTGTTTTGCTGCTACAACAAATTTTCTGCGCTACAACAAAGTTTTCTCTAATCAGAAAAAAATATTTATTGATTTAACAAATTTTTTTATTACAAATGGAAAAAACTATGTTAGTACAAACCCTGTTTCACAGTGTACGACTATGGAAGCTTTCGATTCAATTTATATAGCATTTCACCTCCTATTTCTAAATTTGATCTTATTTTTAACCGACTTCAAAAAAGGAGGAGGTTCTGTGTTCGTATGTATGTATTTTTTTTATGTATGTTCACGCATAACTTTTTTGTTCATGAACCGATTTTAATGATTCTTGTTGGGTTGGATTCAGCATAGTTCCAAGGTGGTCCCATTTTAAATTCGTTGGTATTTGACCTTGAACTTCAAAGATGCAGCTGGAAATTCCTCAAAATTTAATAAAAAATGTATAATGATTGAGGATTGAGGAGGAACAATCCCAGAATAATAACAAGGTAGGTACCTAACTATGGTTAGTGACATGCTGGACTGGACTGGACCAGTTACGAAGGAACACAACAGAACTCAAAAAAGCAATGTTTACTAGAGTTGTAATTTTAAAAGTAACACTTTAATTAAAACCAAAATTTTTGTTTGTAAAGCCCACCTCACACGACGCTTGTTTTGCTGATGGATTGCTTGCTTGTTCGGCTGCTGGGTTTCTAGCAGCTGGGTTGCGCGATGGTTTCTGTGCTTTGTTGGCTTCACACGCGCTTTATGGTTTCAATCCGTACGCAGGTAGTGACAGCAAATACTATAGATAGGATTATAACTTATCTATGGTATTTGGTGACAGGTAGTAGAGTAGGTATGGTGAAACTCGACATATCTCGATACCACTCGTGTTTACGAATATGATGCGACTTTTTCATTGGTTAGCGCTGAAATCCATCACATAAACCAGCAGCAAAAATAGCACGAGTTCTATCACAGAAATCCAGCACGAAAACAAGCAACCAAGCCAGCAGTGACGTCATTTTCCAGCAGGGCAGCCAGCACCGTAGCCAGCAGCGAAGCAAGCAAGCAATCCATCAGCAAAACAAGCGTCGTGTGAGGCGGGCTTAATTCGTGCAAATAGTTACGTACCATTGCCAGAAATGGGGAGGCTACTTTGTACTTTAGGTTTATGATAATCCCAAAATTCAACTAGCCATTGTTCTCTCATTAGAGAAGCATCCTTATTAGATCTACCCATCACTTAAAATTGTAAAATAAAAAAAATTTTAATAAAAAAGAAAACCGACTTTAAAAAAAAGTTAACTAAAAAGCAAAAAATAAATATTTTATATTCACAATTTAATACTTACTATTTGTTGTTCCGTTTAATGTAACTAAGAAATTATTGTTTATTATATAATTATTAATTGCTTTATAATTATGAAGTCGGTGCCAAGCAAAACATAATTCGCCAGTAACTGTAACACAAATCGTTGGTTTAAAGGTAACTAAGTACATAGGATTCCTATGCTACCGGTTTTACTTGGCACCGACTTCATAATTATAAAGAAATTAATAATTATATAATAAACAATAATTTCTAGTTACATTAAACGGAACAACAAATAGTAAGTATTAAATTGTGAATATAAAATTTTTATTTGTTGCTTTTTAGTTAACCTTTTTTTGAAGTCGGTTTTCTTTTTTATTAAAAATTTTTTAATACGATAATCTAAAGTTTTGTTATTATTTTCTATTACTTTTATCGAATTAATTGAGTGTTACATTATTACTCCATAACAATTTTATTGCACAATCCAGTTCAACAAAATAAATATTTATTTTGCAAACGTGATATCTCTCCTTGGAAAATTTATTATCAATTTATTAATTATTTTTTACGAGAATGGATTAATAAAACAAACATTCGAATTACCTTTATACAGAAACCAAATAAATAATGACTTCGTCGATATTACTAATATGATGTCTATTTTATTATCTCTTCCATTTTAGTATTCCCATAATAATTAATATTGGATTAATCATCGTTAGTAATTTCAGTTTAAACTAACACGACACGTGCGCCAGATTTAGTTAATTTAAATTTCTTTTATTCGGGCATAAAATTAACTTCTGAAAATTTTACCTTAAGAAATTTGATTAATGAGCGTTTTAAATCAACTTGGAAAATTTTCTTAGACTTCCTCACGCATAGTTGACGATGTTCTTTGTTCAAGCAATAAATAATTATGATATACGTAACGTACATATTCGGTATTCATATCAAATTATGATTAAAATCAAGCTTAACTTCTTATCTTTTTCCAATAGTGCAATTACATTTTAAGCTTATTCTCGTAGATTACTTAATATTAAATAAATGAGTTGTAGAACTATAAGTACATTTTTTGCAAATAGAATTCTTAATTTGATTAAAAGTAGGTACTGATTAGATCTATTTGTTAGCAGTCTTTTTTTTACAAATTGTTTACTTTATAAAATTCTAAATTGAGCTAAAAATGAGCTTTTTTATAAAATAACGAAATTTTAAAGGTAAAGAAATATTTGGGTACAATAATAAGTATGTAAGTAAGTATAGATCGGGGTATATCGTACAACATGCAATATCCCCAAGGGGCTATGATTATACGAATGAATAGATTCTATAAGAATGCTGACTTGCCTGTTTATAAAATCCAAGGAAGTATTGAAACAGTAGGTATATACTTGAAAGGAAATTTTGTTATAGTAATATGTAAGAAATAGGAAGAACTTAAATTTAACGTGTTTTCCAATATTATACAAATATTTGTTAAAAATGTAAAAGAATTAATGTTTTTTATTTGAAAAGTGGTATTTATACTTACGTACATAATATTATACCTACATGTGCAGGAATGTCAATATGAAACACACACGTGGCATAATATAAAGGTAAAATTGATATGTTGGAATTTCTCAATAAATACTATATATCTACATAATAGTAAATTTGTACGAACTACTTAGCTTATTGAAATAACAGATGAGTAATAATAGTGTCAACAAAACTGTCTAATTAAAAATATATTTGCAATACGCAGAAACTTAATTTATACCTCACTGTAGTACAATACATAAATAATATAATATTTATGAAATATTAAATTGACAAGCAATTCGTTTTTAAAACAAAAATATGGCTGGCGGTACTAAAGTATTACTTTGGATCCGCCAGCAGTAAAGTACATTAATGCTTGGGCGTTAAAGTAAAGGATCATTAATTAAATTTAATAATTTATATCTTTTTTAACCTATGCATTTTAAGTTTTATTGGTTTTCCTGTTATCCCCTGCCAGGTATAGATCAGATAATCCGGGTTTGAATACACCTGTGTGCGATTGTTATTTGGTTTATAAATTCAAAGTTTCGAAGTTTCAAATTTAAATAAAATGATCGTATTATTTATAATACATATATTTTTTCTATTTCAGAAATAAAAAACAAGGCACAAGATAAACTGAAGGAAAACATTTTAGTTTTCTATCTTGTACGACTTGACTTGATATTACGAAATTACCTTACATTTCTGTAAATAAATTAATTATGTAAAATATGTATTATACATTTACATTCAAATGATACAAGGTTCGCAAAAATAATAGATTTTTCATTTTTTCCAGTGAGTGTAATGTGTTGACAATAAAAACGGATATTGTTTGCTCAAGATAGCACCTTAAGTTTACTCACTCATTCCGTATAAGGAGTGTTATGAAAATATATGTAATCTTCAAAGACACAGTTTATCTTCCAGTAACCTCCAGCATTTTTATATTCTCCTAAGTTTTCAAAGGAAAATGAATTTTGAAATTATTGAGCTTTGTTCATGGCTGGATTCGGTTTATTGAATGTCAAATTTGCTGTCATTGGCATTTCAAAAATATTTAAAAAAATTCTAAGTAATTCTGCACAAACACGAAACTTGGACATATACAGCAGCGTAATAATAAATAATTAAACATGTAGATTACATGTGATTTTTAACTCATGTTGTATGCGTACTTATACAAAATTGAGACATTAAAATTTTATATTAAAATGTAGTCAAAGTTCTATTTGCTCAAGATAAGCGCATTCATTAAATTACCTACCCTTTGTTATATTAAGCTTCTAGTTTCAACATTACTTTAGATATTTTAATGGTGAAGGGAAAACACGTGCTGACAAATCATGAATTCTGTCGCAGTTTTCATTTCTAGGCTTTACCGTGTTACCTGTGGGATTTACGTTTCATAAACCTTTCTGTCGCATAAACCATAAGAATCTTTTTATTTCACAAATAAATTTTTCCCAATATTTATTTTGATATTAAAATTTTTATATTAAGGAAAAATTTAATTCGAATGTTTTTCTTTCAATATTGCTACAGTAGAATTGCTAATTGCTAAATGTTAAAATTAATTTGAGTAAAGGAAACAATATTAAATTTAAAGAATAATAATTATTGTCAATTATTTTCAATTGTTATACTACAGGAAATAAATTCAATCAAAAAAAAAATATTATTTTGTAGAAAATCCTAGGACACTGATTTTATATTTTTTTTTTCAAAATTAACATATTAAATTAACCATATCAATATTTTAGAAAATCCAAAAAATGCACATAAACTTTTTAGAACTAAAATGATTTTTAAGTTATCACAAGCAAAATACACTGTAAGTATAAAGTATCGCAAACATTTTCACTATACTATGACATCATCAGTAATATATTGTCATGTAAACAAAGAAAGGATTAGGTAAATTATAAACAGATAAAGAGATACACGTACATAGGGAAAAACTAGTTATCCTAAGTGTCTAAGAAAATATATTACGTGCGAAAATTATGTTTTCTAAAGAAGGACTTTGTGATCATTCTACTTTTTATTTGTGTATCTGTGTAACAAGTGCTACGAACTTTGATTATTTATGTTCATAAGTATCTGCAGCCATCAACAACAATCAGGATTATTGGAACCTTGCAAGGTAGTAAATTTATTTGGCCATTATTAATTCAGTTCCGATAATCTTTGTATACTTAGTTTAATTTTAAGAACACGCTGACACCTCTACAAACACATTATTTTATTTAATATTATCTCATCAATTATTTGTAAATATTCCGATAATAGATTTGGTTTCTATCAATTTGTTTCGTATTTTTTGAAATGGAACTGGAATGAACTTAAGCACCATTTTTTAGAATGAGGTTAAGTGACGAGTATTTATCGAATAGTAAAGCGCACGTCATACGTAGCTAGATAAGGGAGGTTATACACTCAACGTTCTGCTCACATCACATCACTTTTCGTAAATTTAAGATCCCTGCTTCAAGGTACAATATAACGTTATTTCATTGTAGTATCGTATTACGAATTTTTCATAATTTCAAATATTCTTAATCCAAACCTGTTATGTGATAATTGTCTCTTTTTTAATTTTTTGAATTTTGATTTTCTACGTATTGTATTATTCTTATATTTTTTTAATTTAACCATAAATACATACTAAAAATCACAAATTTACTTAAAATTTTTTATTTTGAGTTCTTTTCCTGAACCTTATTCGTCTACCTAAACGAACAATTTTAATTAATTAAAAATTGTAAAGACATGAAAATTGCATGACTATAAAATATAAGGAGAAGGTCGTGGCAATATATTTCGTATAAAACGTAACAATTAAAGCACAAACGAAAATAAAATTAAATTAAATACGAAGTTGATGGTATATGGTAATATAGTACAATAATTGTCTCATTGAGAGACAATCTACTGATCTGTCTGGTTATCTACCCAACAGTCGCATTCTCCGTTATCGGTAAATCCTCATCATGTGCACATAAAGTATTTGCATCTTCCATGTCTTGTTCGTAGCTTACTTGTTTGATTCAAGTTAGGTTGGTCAAAGCCTGGAGCCGTTTATGTCGAACCGATTTGTACAATAATTCCTTCGGGATTCAAGTTGTACTATTCCTCTAGTCAGGGTTGTTGTATGTTGAAGTTATGTTATTGGACCTCGTCTAGATTTTAATCTGTGTTCGTTTGACTAAAACTAAACGACTAACTGAAGCCAAAACACTAATGATGTAAACTTTAATTAACTTGATAAAGAATTATTAGCCCTTTACAAGCAAAATAGATGGCCGGATTTAGTTTACTCAGGCTTGAGGTAACTTGACCAAACAAGGTTTAAAAAAACAACATTGATGATAAAATACAAACTCTTCATTGCTTACATAGGAAATATTTTATTTTAATTTAACTCTCAAACAATAATTTAATATTAGATACCTACATAAATCCTGTTATATCGGGTTACCGACCTCACGCACCCCATCATAGGGAAAATGAATTTGTTGGAATAATTGCATTCATTAAACAGATAATAATAGAAAGTGTATTAACTTAAAGAAATTTTAATATATTTTCCATTCTTATGGAAAGCAATAATTCGAAAACATTCAATTTTCCGTATTATTTCCTTATGATCGGGTGTAAAGTCGGTCACCCGGTATAGCGGACTTAACTTCTTTTCATAATAAAAAATATATTACTACTTCAACTCAATTTTTAAATTAAAAGAATTATGGTAACGTTTTATCGTAAAACTTTGTTTTCCAATTTTCCACTTGTTGAGTGGTGTCCGGTCTGCTATATAAAATTTATTAGGTGTGAATAGAATCAATAAAAAAGTTTCTTAGCTAATGGAATACATCTTAAAATTCAACTTTATTGGTACTTTTTATTGTTTTGGTATGTTTTATTGAGCAATTTAAAGTGATGCATTCGGTTTTCAGTGGGTAGTATATTTATTTCATAAAATTTGCAACACATGAAAATTATTGACTGATTTTAATGATTATTATTATCATTCATTATAGTGTGCAATGCAATAATCCTGAAATGAGAAACATTTCGAGTTACCACAAATAGCAATTATTTTAGTTGCTACAACGCTATAAGCTTCCAACTTGAACACAGCCGTAAATAAACTTAATCTAAAAACTTCTATTTATACGTCGGCCCTTGACTGTGCAAATTTTTAATAAACTTATAATTTTTAAGTTAATTTATGGGTTTAATTTTGAATTTTAAATTTGGATTGACACAGTAAATGTGTGTTGGCAGCTTTTCTGCTTTAATGTCTGAATGGAAATGGTTACTTGACCTAGAAATTACACTGGAATGCTCAATTTTAATAATAATTTAGTAATAAAAATAAAATTTTATTATTGATATAAAAACAAACTACGTGTTTAATTGTGTAGAAATAGGAGAAATTTTTGAAAGATAAGAAGTACTAATGGTAAAAAAAGTTGTTTTATATTATTTAAAAATGCGAGAAAATCTAGTTTAAATCTTTTTGAGATACTTACACTATATTCTGTGATGTGAACCTTAAACAAACACATGTATAAGCCTGACATATTTATAGTTGACTTAATACACTGGAATCTGATTATGGCAAGCTTTTGAAAAAAAGTATTTAAAAATATTTTAATTTTCTGTTTTAAATGAAGCAAATAAACAACTAGAACTGAGCACAGAAGGTTTTTTGTCAAAAGACCTGAGGGCATACTCGTTTTAAGTAAAAGGTAATTTAATTTCTAGAAAAAAAATTAAATTATAGTGTTAGAATTTGCAGAAGTGTAAGAAAAATTAAAAATAAAATTTGTAGTATTAAAAATTGAAGTAATTAAAAAGTCAAGATATAGAACTGCAGGAAAAGAAAGATATATACCTTTTATGGAAATAACATAACAATCTCTGAAATACACAACATATTTCATATGATATCATATATTATCAGGTGCTACTATTAGATAAAGTGTACTTTACAATTTTGCCTCTACTTACCAGATTAGAGAAGGTCTATAACCTTCTCTAATAGTCTGTAATAATTGATAGTGGCGATCATCGAGATATACGTGCCCTCCGAAGCATGGAGACGGTCATATAAAACTTTAGATGTTCACTAAGGAAAGCAGTTTTACTAAAGGTTACTAAACATTGACAGTACCTATACAAAGTTTTCAGCTTTAAAAAATAAGTTTGTGCTTTTTACTTCTGATGCCAGCCAAACTTTGCTCATTGCAATCCCAAAAGATTAATTATTACTAGCCTTAAACATTAGTTAATATCGTATCGCATAGCATAAAGAAAATTATAAAGTAAAACTTAATCCGTGCTTGCATTTTACATCATTCGAGCAATTGAAATTTCATGCAAAATTTTAAACTAGTAAGAATAAATGTTTAAATAAGATAACTTTTATAAAAAAAATTGATTTCAATGTTTAGATTAACAAAGAAAAAATTGTCTCTGTAAATTCTTAATGAGACGTCTTCACCTTCCATTATTCCATTGTTCCAATTTATTTTCTTTTAAAATAATTAAATTCGCTATCGAGGTTCTCGTTTTTGTCAGTTTTAATTGTTTCTCTTGTAAGAAATAACAATTTTGTAGCTTCAATAAAGGTTTTAGTAACTACAACAGTTGTTATTTAAAGGTGGGTTGGTAATAGCAACGACCGTTTTGACTGAATTTTCCTTAATTAATTGGCTTGACTAAAACTAGCATTTTTGAATTAAAAGGAAACAAACGTCACCAGCACAAAGTTTTCTCATGTTAATGTGTTCACTGAAGATGTTCCTGTTTTCGAATTAGCTAGTATTTAAGAGTTAACTCAGCGAGCAACAAAATAATAATTGGGTTCACCGGTAAACTCCGCACACAAGCCGCTGAATCGATTATCTGCAGTAGAACTTGCCTTTGCCTGTCCCAGTTAGATAGACGTAATATAATCCTTATCATTCTATTATCAATTTAGTTTAAATCGCTGCAAATTTTTTTAAAAAACTTTTGTGTCCTTAGAAGTTTTCGAGAGAAATGTTCAGTGACTCAGGAAGTACAATAAGCTACAGGGTTTTGGGACGGAAGGATACCCTAAGTCTTGAACATTGTTCAAGATAGAATGATAAAAAGAAGACTTCTTTTTAAATCCGATTGCATTTTGAAGTTACAGTTACTAAAAATTACTTTAAGAGATATATCCAATAGGCAATTGTGGTTTTTAGAAGTAAAACGACTAGAAGTATGAAAAAGTATATTAACTGTACAAACTGTACAACAATAACTGCTTTATTTTTATAATTCGTTGTGGCAATCTACCCTAATTAATAAAATCTTTGAAATAATCATTGAAGTTACACCATGAATTAAAAGAATCAAGAATATAGTAGATGTGGTGGTCCACTGCCCTCCCCACACTATCCGCCACTATTACAACACAAGGATACAAAGAATAAAATTGTCTCAAGAAAACTGTTGAAATTTTGTCTTACGAATGTATATCTGTGTAGAATAAAATAATTAATTGTGTGGAAGTAAGAAATTAGACATCGATCGGGTGCTTTAACGATGCAAACTGACTGAAATAGTAATCTAAAGTACAAAGTTATGAAAAATATTTTTTTTAAATGCACAAGTAAGCGAATACATTGTACGTGAACTTTTTGTTATAAATTTCTGCTCTGGCGTGAACTAAATATATTTACAACCAAATGGTGCTTTGGATAACATTATGCACAGAATACTAGAAGTTGGCAACATGCCAGTTTAGAAAAGCTTTAATTTGGTTTATCATAATTTACCAAATTGAACTTTTTAACTTTCAGTAGGACAATGAACTAGCTATTAACTTTTCTGAATAATTCAAGCCTACATGAATTGATTTTTTTTAATTGCGCTAATGGTAATGGGTTGCAGGCCAATTTTAAATTTTGTACCGAAACCTGTTCAGCTCGGTATGCGGTAACACAACATTTTAATGTTGATGGCGTAAATAAAAATGACTACGGAAATGGAAAACTTCTGAACTAAACAAATAATGCAAGCCTCATACATAAATGTCAATAGGGGTGCATTACCTGAACGTTGGTTTTTTGTTACAAACTCTAAAAAGAAGAAAACTACATTAGAAATTAATTACAAACGAATGCTAGACAGGATTCTAACATATCGTGAACACAAAATTCATTCAAAATTTTTCAAAAGCTAAACAAAATTCTGAATTAAATATAACATAAATGTAGCATACTCTTAAAATTTTCTATTTTTTAAACTATTAATCTTTTAAATCTCAATCCACTCAATTTTGGAAATTATTTAACTAAAAGTTGCTTTTTTATTTTTTGTAGTTTTTCTTTTGTCGCACACGCCACCTGTTGACGACCTTCCTACTTCTGAAATAAGTCTCTCTCTTAAAGAAAGAAAATTACTAAAGGAAATTGTTGCTTAAAATATTGTCAAAAGAAGCAAATGTTAAAAGTCCAAATAAAAATTGGATTGCCAAAGATGTGGAGTTCTGAAAAGTGTTTAGTGCATTTTTTGGGTTTTCTAAAATATTGATATGGTTAATATCGAGTTACACTACCTAAACCACTTATCAATTGATTAATTAATTTGGAAGTGAAGGTTCAAGGATTAAGAAGATGAAATAATTAAAATTTAACCAAATCAACAACATTTAACCTCATACTATATTAGGATGGTAGAAACGAAAACGTCTGATAATTTGGTCGATAATAAAACTTGACTATATAAATACAAGAAATACTATTTATGAGAATTTTTCTTAGATAAATCAAAGATATAAATAAGAATATAATATAAAGGCACGTGCGCTTAAAGGTAAACAAAATCGAATCAAATATACGAAAATAAAAAGTATAAGAAAATACAAAAGAAACATAAAGGAATACAAAAAAATAGACAAGTATAAGAGCGAATAATGAAACGTTTTATACATTTTATAAATAAACATTTAAATCGAATAAAAAAACAGTCAAATCAACAAGTAAAGGCAGCAACGGGGCGGATAAATATAATAACACTGCAATACATATAAAATATCTAACTAAATTGTTTTCGAAGTTTGAATAGATCGTTTTAGTACAAACCACTCTAATGAAAACTTTCAAAGCCGAGACATACACGACAACGTCTTTAATTTTTAAAGGAAAACTCGGTTCCTGAAAAGGCGAAATGTAGTATAGATTTTTAAGGAAGCTGGAATTTTAAAGATAGCCCAGTTGACTAATGATTAAAAATGCGGAGACAAAAAGATAGGTCACTTGGAAATGCTTACAAGAAAAATTTTATTTTATATTTAACCCTCTAATGGTAAGGTGGGTCTACGACTGTTGCATCCACACGCATCACTAAGATAAGAATGGCAAGTACTTTATATTCCTAGAAAAGGAAAAAAATATTTTCAATAAAATTAACAACGCAAAAATCGAACTCTGAAGTGCGAACGTAATCAATTTAAACCCAACTAATAATTTATTGCCTTTCTGTATATGATTGGCGTCAAATTAGAAAAGTAAGAAGTACCGCACAAATTCGGCAGGAAAATTAAATGTCTGGTAATTTAAAAAAGATAAAAAGTGGATTTTGAGTCCAAGTAATAGCTAAACCATCTGCATATGTGTTGTGGGCTGAGAGTGTTGCTTCTGACGTGGTATTGCGTTACTCATTAGAAAATGCATTGTGAGAGAAGTATCTATATTTACTGCAATCCACGTTTTTTACCTTTTAGAATTATCAAATACGGTTATTTCTGAAATTTTAATTTAAAACTGTTTAAACCGAGACTAATCATTAAACAGCTTTCGTAACGTAAAATCCTATGGAAATGCTGACAACTGCTGTAATTTACTTATAAAAACAAATTACTTTGCATTTAAGTAACGAAATGAAAATATAGCGCCATCTTTATGATTTATTTTAATGGATCACTGACTGTTATATTCTTAAATGTTTTTCTACCATCAACGAAGTTGGAGAAAACATGAAATGATAATGGGAGTTTGGTGTTGTGAGGTAAAGGATAATCTATGATCACGTCGAAAACAGCCACCCATCTCACTTTGTCTTATTCTACAGGTTGGTTTTGATAAAATAAATTATTAACTGCAATTATGATAATTAAACAGAATTTACCCAGCAGACATTTGAATTTACTTTCACAACTTTCAGAATAATTTGAAAAGACGAACAAGTGTTTACGATAGGTAATTATTAAAAGTACGTCAGGTGTTTTACTGTGGATTTTTAGTATAATTGAAAAAAATTGTAGTAATAGTGTGAGTACCATTTATGCGAATTAGCTGTGTTGATTTACTTATACAGAAAATGTAATGAAATAATGTAAAACTTTGAAGCGTTCATTTGTGAAATGGACGTAATAAAGAAGCAAATTATTTTCTGTGCTTCAGGATGAGATTCTCAGGTTGGAAATGTTACCACTAAATCACTCCCTTTGTATATTTGGAAATTTTGCACGAAATTAATCCGGTTTGTTTAAAGTAATGGATTAATAAATTGTATTTTTTATGGGTCATCATCATATCATTTGTCCAGATTTTTCTTTTTGCCACATTTGGGAAATGTTCTTTCAAGTAATAATTTCTTTTATGGTCTTTGTATAGCATCTTCTTATATGAGTATCAGATATATAAATTCAAAATTAAACCCCATATCGGTTGTAAGGCTCCGTGTATGGCACAGAACATCCACTTCTTGGAGACAATGGCTGCAACATGCTGCACGTAACTGGGTAATGATCTTGTTTGTGTGCTATCTGAAATCACCGGTGGTATTAAGTTTCCACTTTGTATTGTCTCCGTCTGAATTAAATGGAGTGAAAAAATAAATATCTATTTTGTGACTGAAAGCTAAAAGTTGGTAGGTAATTTCTTATTTCAATATTACCTTAATTTCTTAAACTTAGAATGTCGAATTTAAAGTTAGAAGAATCACCTTCGTATTTTCCTGTTCCATTTTGGATAATCTATAAAGTAAGAATTCTACGATCATTTGTAGACAACTATGCGATAACAAAAACGCCAATTTTTGTCAAATGCGTTTAATAGCTTGGAATTTCAATTTCCTCAACATTTCAACTTGTTCCACTTACTTTGTACTTTATAAAAGCAAATTATTATTATCAGATTGCTTTTACAGTTCTTTGAAGCAGAAAATTGGGTGCCATTTTCACAAGTTATTTTTACATTTTTTCTAAGTAACCTTATGTACTAGTATGTAATATTATGTAAGTATTCAAGCGATAACAGGCGGTATTGGGAATTTAGCATCTTAAAACATGAGGATTTACTGAAAAACGTAAATCTGTATTTCTACGTGTTTTTAACGTGATATATAATATGTGTTTACTGGGATTTCTTAATCGTATGTTTATTGTATATTTTTGTTAAAAATTTTGCAAAACACTTTTCCCAACGGTGTACCAGATGTAGTTAAATTTTAATGACTTCAAATGTTATGTACACCAGCACAATAGGTATATAATAAAACTTTTGGCTGACATTCAACTTTTCGTAGTGCAACATTCAGAAAACTTACGTACATTATGATATTCTTGTGCTAAATTTTAACTGCAGTAAAATTCTATTGTTTATAAACTTATAATTTTTTTTGCAGTTTTAAAACTCTAAATATTTTAGCATGTTGGTGGAAATATGTATAATAATAGTTTATAATTGCATTTAACTTTACCTTGACTTTCGTTAATATTGTATTAAAATTTATAATGAGTTTAAATGACGAATATAATAGCGGGTTTCCCAAAAGTACTAGGTATTATTTTAAATTAGGAAAAATCCTATAGTTAATTCTGAAAAACTACATACATACATTTTTATTTTTATATTCCTGAAGGTTAATTATTGTAAAGCCAGTGGCGAATAACAAAGAAAATTTTTGTACACTAAATTTCGTTTTACCAAATTCTTTTTACGTATTTCTTCATGGAATTTTTGGAAAATTTTTGCATCAAATATTTTCTAATTTATTAAAATACAAAAATTAAATTTATTTTTGATATTACTACTACTTTTCATTTCTCATATTTAATAAATTTTTATTCTGTCGCCCCCCCCCCCTCTAGTAATTGTCTGAATGAAGTATACAGATTTTAAAAATCTTTTCCCATACAGAGTTAAATTATATTAATAATTCATGTTTATTTCATAATGTAATTATTAACTAAACAAAAAAACGTTATATTATGTCAAATTAAAATCTAACACGATTGCTGACAATGGCAGAACATTGACTGAAAAGATCAAATTAAATTGTTAATTGAAATAATTCAATTCAATTTATTCCTTTAAAATTGGTTTCTTTAAATTTCAAATTGATACATAAGAATTTTTCTATCGGAGCAACATTTTTCCCTATTTTTTTCTATATTCAGTAGTACTAGTTGGGAAGTTGAAGCGAACATTTTTCTTTATTGCTTTAAAAGCAAACTGAGAGTCTTCAAAAAACATCAACTTGGCATTGTCAACTAATGCGAGCGCAAAAACCTACTTGCGATGTTGATTATAGAACAATATTTTTACGTGTACTTCAAACGGTTTGGGTTTTACAGTACATAATTAAAATTATTATTTGATTTTCTCTTTTATCTTAAAATGTAAATATTTTCTTTCGGTCAGTAAATTTTTAATTTAACATCAAATAGGTAGTATGTCCAACATTTTTGGAATTTAAGCAATTAAAGTAATTCAATTAAGCATTTTTTAATTTTTTTATCAAATATTTGTAGGTAAAAAGTAATGAAAAGATAATCTGAATTTATTCCTTCTTGGATTCTTGTTCGCCAATTAATATCAATCGGCTGACTGGGCTTGACACAGCTATCTATCTCATTCGATTGGAAATCAATGGTTCATTTCTTCATAGTTTATACTTTTTATTCTTGAACTCCATTGTGACTTTACTAATAATTATTCTCTGTGAAAAATCTTTTGAATTGTTGGTTACATAAACATTTTATTGTTTTAGATGCTGCTGTGGGCGATTAAGTACTTTACATATTCCATCACAATTAGAGCAACCTATCAACGAAGTATGGGTTCCTTCGAAGCATACAAAACCTACAGCGACGGATGCTTATGGTACAATAGAATTTCAAGGTGGACCACATCCAACAAAAGCTCAGGTAACGTATTTCAGAATTATATTTATTTAAAAAAATAAAAATCAAACGAAAATTCTTGAAAAATTATTTTCACAAATTTTACATTAATATGCTGTAAACTAATATTGACATGACTGAAATATTGAAAATTAGAAATGCAATTATATTTTATTCTAAAATTTTCATCGGAAAATTAATATTTACCTGTAGCTACATTAAAAATTAAAAATTCATAACGAACATGCAAATAAGAAATACCTTTCAATACCTTTTCAACCGTTAACAAAATATTATCTACCTATTATAATGATTGATTTGAGTTTTCTTTACAATTACTTTTTATTTATTGTATAGAAATTTGTATGTTCATTGTAAAAATAGTAAATAATTTTTAAACAACATTATGAAAGGTTCTGCCAAGTTATAATCACGGTGGAAGCAGAGCACCTTGAGCTCGTAAGCAAATATAATAATAAAACTGATAGATAGCTATATATTGACGTGTTTATTATATGAGCTAAACAGTAGGTTATATAAATTTGTTAGACTTATTTTGAATTTCGATTTGTACTGTTACAGGGATAGTGGGTAAATAATCAAAGAAATTAAATAAAAATTTCTAAAATTACAAAAAAAAATAAGCCAGTAAATGAGAAAAATATTGAATAAATGTCAACGAATTGAAGAAAATGCAATGTGAACATTCCTGGAGAGAGCATGTTGTAGATTTACTCACACGCAATATTCGAATAATTTTTGCGGAAAACAGGAAAGAACCCGCTATTTACCAAAATAAACGTTTTTGAGATACAATCAACCAGGTAGCTCTTATAAATAGTTGCGGTGAAAGCTTTTACCGACATACCCGGCTTATATCACATAAATCGCCTCTTTTCAGCCAGATTTAAAAAATCATTTTTATTGTGGAAGAGATTGATTGTACCCTTATTGTACTGATAAATTAATTACCTATTCATCGGAGATCTTAAATCTAAATTGCCAATCCCTAAGCTGATTCGGTGAGGTGTAAATTGCTTGTATGTCTAAAACTCCAGATTCTATTAACTCGGATCGGTGACTTCCTTCATCAGAAATTGTTAATTGCAAGTCCAAGTTCGGCTAACATTTTCCTACATACGAAATTTTAAAAATTCAAATGATATCAAAGATAGAATCGTTCTTAATAAAAAAATTTCTTTTTCTTTTGAGATGTTGTATTTTTCTTTTTAGCTAAGTGTTTATTTAATATTCTAAAGCTCTTTGCGGTACGAATTTTTTCTTATTTTCTATGTTAACCGTAAATAGATAATATAAAAACTACCTACATCTTACATCGATTTATTTATAATACAAAATAAAACGATTTAGTCAGAAATTTGAAGTTTGCAAACTTACGACATTATAATGGTATTCGGCGATATTTGGGAATTTCCACATTCTCCTCAAAGTTTGATCATATCAAGCTTTTATTTTCATAATTTTGCAAGTATATATTTATCACTCAAATTATTTCTAAATGAAAATTCTTTCATAAAATATTTAATCTTGATATAGTTTATTTTGATAGAGATATTTAATTTTAGGGTAGTTTCATTATGTTAGCTACTTGAACTTCTTATGAGACGATTTTACAAGTGGCGTTACTAAAGACGCTTTGTTAGAACCTAAGAAGGCAACTTTGATGGAACTCGTGGTTCAAGTTTATATTAATATTTATATAATATATCGATAACCTTAGTAACATTAGTGAAAAGTTATAACAACGGATAGAAGTAATGGAGTACTAATATTATAGTATTTTTTGTTTAGATGAATAAATACTTACGTTGTTACATTTTGTATTTATCGTAATTATTATTAAAAATTCATATTTAATACCCACGACAGTTCTTCTGCCAATCGATATCGGCTGATGAAAAGCAATAGAGTAATTTTAATAATTCAAACTATAAAGTGGGAAATGCACTAACGAAAATCTATAAAATTACTATTAGATATAATCAATAGAAATTTAAAATAGAGAAAATAATTTAATAAATTGTGATGCGTTTTGACCTCGAACCGCCATCGTCGGTTTTTTACTATGTATATTATTTTATATATAAAAGACATATTGTATGTACTTAGTTGGTTGTAATAAAAAAAAACGATATATTAATTAGTGCTAAGTAGATATACCTACCCCAAAATACTATTAGGTGATTGTGAGCGACGGAACAGTTTATTTACAATCTAAACCCCTCATTGTGATACTTCGTTAATGTAACGAATTTGTAAATGCCTAAGTTGATTATCAATTTAGAAGTTCGCGATGAAGATATTTTAAATTTTAAATAAATGAACTTTGAAATAAATATAACTTTATAGGAAGTAAACTTTCACAATTGAGGTTGTCATACTTAATAACTGTATTACACCCGTCAACTTTGTCACTATTAGTTTAGAAAGCCCCATAGGAGATGAGACTAATTTTAAATTAAGTTAATACTTACCTAGTAATATATTAGATTAAATTGCGTTACTTGATATTTACAACAAAACCATCTGGTGTACAGAGGTATCAGTTACATTATACAGGGAGACGTCAAAAAGTGCATCATTTTTAAAATTGTTAATGTTTTAGTTCTGTTTTGATTTGTAACTTTTTATATTTATCTTACAGGTTAAATTTGGAAAATTTAGTTATGAATTTCTTTGCGGAAAAAAATAGTAATGATGTTTTTTGAAAACAATCTGTCAATATTGATTGCAAATGATTTTTCCTTTCAAACTTTAATCAAAATCAATTTTAATCGATGACGTCTAAGAAAATTATGGCCAAGTTTAAGCAACGTTTTGCGTATTTGGCGCCGACGTTTATGGAAGACACATTTTTATATAAATGAGATGTTTCTTATTGCGATGATCTATAACAAAAATTTAGTTTTCATCTATATTCTTAATCCAATTGCAGTATCATATTGTATGTATTTTCGGTAGTATGTAGTATTACACATACATATTTTCCGACTTAAAATACCCAAGGATTTACTTACTTGCACAATTAATTTGGGCAGATTATCTTTGTAAGTGTTTCAAAAAGGATTAAAATTTCTGAGTAAATTTTTTATCCGATAATCCGTTAATTCGATAATCCGATTATGTAAAAGTATATAAAGGTAGTATACTTGAAGTTTTTATCAAAATCAAAAACATCTAAACCATCATCAAGTAGTATCAAGCAGTATCAAGTATCATCAAGTATAACGATTCAATTGAGAAAATGGCAGACAGAAGTTTTAATAATCGGTCTCAACAAAGTCAGAACGGACAACGTCCATCCCAACAACAACAACCTATGCAGAACAATCGTCAACTTCCCATGCAAGGTAATAGGCAGCAGTTCAGGCAAGATAATCGACATCCACCTGCGCAAGGCAATCAAAGGCCGTTTAAGCAAGATAATCGACAACCACCCAGGCAAAATTATGAACCATCTGGTAGACAATTTAACGAACAAACACGTATGGTACAAAATAATCAACAGTCATATATGGAACCAAAGGTACAACAACAACAACAAAATGGAGGACCAAATGAACAACAACCACAACGTAGTGGACAAAATGAACAAAAATATAGGGGTCAATTTGAACAACAACAAGATGGAAAACAAAATAATCAGCAACATACTAGAGGTAGAAACGAACAACAACAACGTGGTAGCCAAAATGAACAACAAGGTGGGGCACGCAATGATAAACAACAATATGGAGCCGGAAATGAACAACAACGCGGAGGACAAAATATTCAACAACAACGTGTGGCTCAAAATAATCAACATCAAAAATTTCAAAATAATCAACAATTTAACGAACAAACACGTTTGGGACAAAATAATCAACAGTCATATATGGGACCAAAGGTACTACAACAACAACAAAATGGAGGACAAAATGAACAAAAATATAGGGGTCAAAATGAACAACAACAATATGGCAAACAAAATAATCAGCAACATACTAGAGGTAGAAACGAACAACAACAAAGTGGTAGCCAAAATGAACAACAAGGTGGGGCACGAAATGATAAACAACAATATGGAGCCGGAAATGAACAACAACGCGGAGGACAAAATATTCAACAACAACGTGTGGCTCAAAATAATCAACAACAACAATTTCAAAATAATCAACAATTTAACGAACAAACACGTATGGGACAAAATAATCAACCTACATATATGGGACCAAAGGTACAACAACAACAACAAAATGGAGGACCAAATGAACAACAACCAAAACGTAGTGGACAAAATGAACAAAAATATAGGGGTCAAAATGAACAACAACAAATTGGAAAACAAAATAATCAGCAACATACTAGAGGTAGAAACGAACAACAACGTGGTAGCCAAAATGAACAACAAGGTGAGGCACGCAATGATAAACAACAATATGGAGCAGGAAATGAACAACAACGCGGAGGACAAAATATTCAACAACAACGTGTGGTTCAAAATAATCAAAAACAACGTGTGGCTGAAAATAATCAACAACAACGTGTTGCTCAAAATAATCAACAACCACGTGTTGATCGCAATGGACAACAATATGGAGGTCGAAATGAACAACAACGCGGAGGACAAAATATTCAACAACAACGTGCGACCCAAAATGTTCAACAACCGCGAAATGAGCAAAAACCACAGATAAAAATACAAGAACAGCCACTTCCTGTAAAAAATTCAGCAAGTTCATCTGGGGATGAGGTGAAAAGGATGAAAGGTTCCGAAAGTACATGCTTAGCCATACCAAGAAGAGCCAATTTAAACAAAGCAGGGACCAAAGGAAGACCTATATTAATCGAAGCAAACCATTTACCAATGATACTTCCACAAAAAATGGCGATAGCTGTGCATTATGATGTCGATATTGTACCCGATAAGCCGAAAAACCTTGTAAGCATGGCAATGGAACAGTTCCGGAAACAATACTATCCGCAACGTTATCCCGCTTACGATGGTAGAAAAAATTTATACAGTTCCTCACCCTTACCGATCAAAGATGGCGTAAGTTGTGAAATTAAAATAATGGAAGATGATCGAGAAAGAACATTTAAAGTTACGGTGAAACAGGTTGCCACTATCGATTTAAATGCTTTACATGAATATTTTAAAGTCATGAGTAATGGATGTAAAGTAAAACTCCCAGAAGAAGCAATTCATTGTTTAGAAGTAGTCCTTAGGAGTGCAGCTTCAAATGGATGTACTTCAGTAGGTCGGTCGTTTTTCACCAGACAACGAACAATGATGGATTTAGGCGAAGGTATGGAAATGTATAGCGGAATTTATCAATCTGCAATTCTTGGTTGGCGACCATTCCTTAACGTAGACGTAGCACACAAACCCTTTCCTAAGTGTCTTAAAATTACCGATTTAATCAGTGAACTCTGTCAAGATAAAATTGCACCCGAAGATATAAAGAAAGCGGATAAATTTTTAAGAACTTTAAAAGTTCGTTACGAAATTCCCGGAGATAAGAACACAAAACGTGTCAGCCGAGTAAATCAATTGGATAAAAATGCAAGAACCGCTCGCTTTAAAAATGACCAAGGCATTGAAATGACGGTTGCCGATTACTATGAAAAAGTAAAGAAATATAAGCTTCGATATCCGGACCTTCCCTGTCTTTGGGTCGGAAATAAACAAAAAAGGATTTTATATCCTGCAGAATTGTGTACGCTAGTAGAGAATCAAGTAACCAACAGAACCATGACTCCAAATCAAACCAGTAAAATGATCAAATATGCTGCAACATCGTCGACCGTTCGAAAAAATAAAATTATGGCCTCCGTGAAAGCTTCGAATTACAACAACGACAAAACTGTAAGCGAATTTGGTATTAAAGTCAGCGATCAATTTGTTACGATAGAGGCGCGCGTTTTAGAACCGCCAAAGCTTCAATACTCTCAATCTTCCGTCGTGCCAAGAAAAGGAGTCTGGCGTTCCGATAAATTTAAAAACGCAAAACCTTTAAATAATTGGGCCATACTTTGTGTGGAAAGCCGCGTTCGCGAAGGACAATTGCAATCACTTGCAGATAGCATGATTAAGCAAGGAAAATTTGTCGGTATGAACATTGAACGACCATCCTCCATAAAAACTGCAAAATTATCGTACCAAAGAGCTCAAGACGAGTTGAAAAGAGAATTTGATAATCTTAAAGGAGTGGATTTGATCTTGGTCGTTATTCCAGACGATAAAAGTACTTACGCCAATGTGAAGCGAGTGTCAGAATTACAAGTTGGTGTATTGACTCAATGCATTCGCGGTAAAAACGTTTTCAATCTGAAAGATACAACCGTTGCAAACATTTTGTTGAAAATTAATGCCAAATTAAACGGAGTTAATCATAGCCTCTTCAATACACCATTATGCCTTAAAAGGCCGTGCATAATAATGGGTGCCGATGTAACTCATCCCAGTCCAGAAAGTAACGGAATGATACCAAGTGTAGCTGCTGTGACTGCCAGTCACGATCCTAAAGCTTTCCAATATAATATTAGCTGGCGTTTGCAACCACCCACTCAAGAAATTATTACCGATTTAGCTAATATTGTTAAACAACATCTAATCTTCTTTTACAGGAAAAACAACGTTAAACCCGAACGTATAATCTTCTTTAGGGATGGCGTTTCTGAGGGTCAATTCCAACAAGTGCTTCAAGAAGAAGTAATGGCTATACGCAACGCATGTTTAATGTTGGAAAAACAAGGAACGTATAAACCTGCAATAACATTTATTGTAGTTCAAAAACGTCATCATACCCGGCTGTTTCCGAAAAATCCACAAGACAGCGAAGATAAAAATTTAAACGTTCCAGCTGGTACCGTCGTAGATACCACCATAACGCATCCAACCGACTTGGACTTTTATTTGGTGTCCCATGCAAGTATTCAGGGCGTAGCTAGACCAACCAAATATCGTAAATTATGGGATGATTTTGGTATGCACGAAGACGAGTTAGAGGAATTAACTTATCATTTATGTCACATGTTCTCGCGTTGTAATCGTTCCGTTAGTTATCCTGCACCTACCTATTATGCCCATTTGGCCGCTACTCGTGCAAAAATATATTGCGAAGGAATTAATCTGACTATGAACGATAACCTAGAAGCCATGCAAAGAAAGCTCGAAGCTAAAAAAGAAATTGTTTCCGATTTACCCATGTACTTTGTATAATCGCTCGTTATTGCAGCATTGTCTTGCTTGATTGGCAAATTTGTTTTGAACTACTTTTATGTAACTTTTAAGCTTTTAATAAAAAAATTAAATAATTTGGAACCCTTTGGTTTTCACTCATTTTGTTAAAATCAATAAAATTATTTGTGTGTTTAACAGTAAACGATCTACAAGATTATTGACAAGACTTAACTGTGCAAATTATCATTTAAGTGCTTCGATTATCATCAAATTAAGAAAGTCATAAAGCGGTAGAACATGTTTATGTTAATCCGGGGTCTCCCTCTTAGAGGTAAAAAAAATTGAAGTCTAGGCTCGAGGCTGTTTGGGGACATAGCCGTGAGGATTTACATGAATACTTGTCGTGGGATACCCGTTTTTGCCCAGGTCTACCGATCAGCTCAATGCTAATGATAAATTTCGAATTGTCAATATTCTGCAAAATCTTGGAAGTTATTTTCATGTTTTTAAATCGATGTTTTATCCCTCCACGACGTATTCATGTAAAACGTTCCTCGAAGCCTATGCTTCAATTTTTTGAACATCCTACCGATTTTATAGACGTATTCGTGTCAAAATTACAGTTAAAACAAAATTGTGCAGTTTTGTTTCAAGAAATTTGTAATTTTATTTATCGTTGTTTAATTTCAAAAAAATGTTGATAGGTTACACCTCAAAAGTAACAAAGTTTGAAGTAAAATTTGTTATGCATTTCTTTAAAGCACACAGCTGCTTTAATATAAGAAATCTTTGTTAAAGTATTTTTATTGTATTATTTTTTCAATACTTATATAAATCTTAACTTGTGAGAAATAATAATATTAAAAACTTCAATATAACAAGTTAATTCAAATAATAAAATAGATATTATATTTGAGCTTTCATAAAGCTTTCTTTTCATTTTCTATTTTTCATAAAAATTAGTTTCTGACGAAATCGATAACCGTCGCTGAAAGCTCAAATATAATATCTATTTTATTATTTGAATTAGCTTGTTATATTGAAGTTTTTAATATTATTGTATTATTTTTTATTCAAAACTCTGACATTTTAACTTAAGAAATGGTATCACAACACCGAAACAAAAACACCGAATCAAAAACATGGAAAACAAAAACGCCAAAGACAAAACATCGAAAACAAAAACACCAAAAGTCAAAAACGCCGAAAGCAAAAACACCGAAAAACACTGATGTAGTGTTTGATTGACGTGGAAATTATTTTTTGCGCAGAATCATTGATTACTTAAGTCTTAATTAAACTTGATTGTTTAGTTAAGTTAATTTGTTAATCCTACATTACGTACTAACTAATTCTTCTTTAGTAGCGACAATTATTGCTTACTCGACTCTACTAAGTATTTGTTTAATAAAAGTTTTATTACAGTTTTGATTAAATTAAATACAGCGAAGGTCAAATATTATGAATAAATCACGATCTTTTTAAATTCAAAAAAATATAAGAATAATACAATACGTAGAAAATCAAAATTCAAAAAATTAAAAAAGAGACAATTAACACATAACAGGTTCGAATTAAGAATATTTGAAATAATGAAAAATTCGTAATACGATAGATTTTCTACGTATTGTATTATTCTTATATTTTTTTGAATTTAACCATAAATACATACTAAAAACCACAAATTTACTTCTATTTAGTTCTTTTTCACTATCTTTTTAGTTGCCTTGAAGTTTGAAGTTGTAAGCGATGCCACAGTTAGGTAATCCTTCAGGTTACGCTCACCATATGATTGTGCTATAGACTTGATCCTGGCTGCAACATCGCGGTACTTTGATGTTCTTCGTTTGAGTTGCTTTCTAAATTTTGACTTTATTCATGTTTTCTTCTTTCTTCAGAATATCAATAAAAGAGTTTCCACGTTATTCAAACACTAGGTCACTTTTGGAGTTTTTGTTTTCGGTGCTTTGTTTTCAGTGTGTTTACGTGGAATCGACATTTTACCTTAAGAAATAATCTTCATTGCATTGAAATAATTAATATTTCTATTTAAAATTACGAGTACCTATATTAGTTTTCAAACTAAACAACAAAATTTTGGAAAAAAATTACGAATCTCTCAATTTGAATTTGATTCAAAACGAAATACATATTTTGAATCAATAACTAAAATTTCAAAACGAAAGAAGTTTTGTAATAAAACTTTCCTTTTTTTTAGTGTAGCTTCGCTTCCGCGTCCAGTTAGCTTCGCTTTCATTCAGTTTTGCGCCTAAAAACGGTTTCGTATTCAAACGTCGCGTCCAAACTTGCCAGACTAGACCATATATCTTTCCTCCCTGGTGAGAACCCAGACTATTACCAGACTATTATTCAAGTACTTGGTGTATGTTTGGTGGTACATTACTATACATATACTCGAGAGCTATAAAAATAGATAAAAGTAAAAACAGTAACCGAAAACCTCAATTGGGTATTTTCACCTAATTTTTATTTGCATAATAAAGTGCATTATTGTATAAATAAAGGTACCAGTAAAAACTTATAATAATTAAAAAATGATATATTTTGCTATTTATTATGCAAAATCAGTTTGAAATTTCATGAAAACGCTCAATTTTAAACTAGAATCAAAACGAAATTTGATTGGTCGAGCTAGGTGTGACGTACTTTACAGTCACGGTACTGTTTCAAATTGGGAATGGTTTATATGTGTATGTTGTGTATAATATAATAGTTTAGTTCTTACTGTCAGATGTTAATTATAACAAATCGTAAGCAAATACAAACAACGCAAAATACCATCAGAAAGAAGCTACAAATAATTTACAGTCAGTCGACATGTATATTTAAATTTTCAATCAGCTGTTGGTGGCCATCTTGGAGTGGGGAATAATGGAACTGCTTCATTCGCTTGGAAATATTCTTATTTAAATTTATTTTTAAAATTACTCGGATTAGCCTTCATGCCGCACAACCTCGGGAATCAAGTTAAACACCAATCTAGTTCTACACCATTCAAACACTAGGAGATGATGATATTGTTCGGTCTTCTGTTAGGCAAAATTTACAACAAATGCACACTCTTCGTATACGAATGAGTTTGTCGGTTGAGCTCAATCGTGAGGGGTGATTTTTACTAATTTAAAAATTGAAAGATGGAAACGTACCTACTAAGTTGACATAATGATTTCAGTAAGTTACAGAAATCTTCATGAATTTACAACGGAGTGACAGATGTTCACTTGCATGATTGATTATAATTCCTTCAAAATATAGCGTTTGATTATCACATGGGCATCAAAATGTAAGAACATCGATTTAATGTCACTTCTGTAAATCTCCTACAAATACTCGAAGTCGGAGTGTCACGTTAAAGTTTTTTTTAGTTAATATACATAGAAAAAATTCTCTTTTGGACAAATAACTAAACAAATTCCAATTGCATGATCAATTAGAGAACAAATGAACTGAAATTTGTTTATTAGCAAATGGGGATAATTATTACGTAAATTTAATTTGAGATTTATGCCACTAGCACAACTTAAACAAAGTAATGTTACAGATAAATTAACTACTAGTATAAAATTTAAACGCTTTGTCAATCACAGGTCCACATTCAGAATACAATCAATTTCGTAGGTAATTAACTAATTACATATTAATGAAGAAAGTATTATACAGTGTGATTTAAAATTTATCTGTAAAAATTCCAATGGGTGCTTTCGTGATTTCTGTCAGCTGTAGTAATTTTGATGATATTTAGTAATAAAAATTTTAATTATCCTTTATCTACGCTAGTTCCTTTTAATTGCCGGCATTCCTAAATACAAGTCGGTATAATCGCTTCATTGAATAGCTAGCAAAATTAATAATGCAACTGCAGATAGTTAAATCGGTAATTTGATATTAAAAAAAAAGAAGTCAATTGTAAATGTAATGTAAAATTTAACTAGAATTGGGATTAAAGTGTTAGTTAGACTAGTTGTGAATATTAACATTGAAATTGCTCCCCGTATTGGCAAATTGTTACACTGTATTTAAATGCCAAAGGATGTAGTACGAGTAACATTTCCATTTATAATCACATTTCCACTGATGTTTACATTTCCATTTGTATTTTCTCTTAAGCACGTAGTCGTCAAAACGTCTTATTAAAGTGAAAGTGTGATATTTTACTATCCTTTGACAATAATTAATAATAAGAGACAAGCTAGTAAAATGTCATCGCAATAATATCAACGAATTGAAAGCTTATTCCGTCAGTAATAATTGATCAAAATTAGGAAATTGTAATTTCGATGTTCAATTGAAAACAGACAATAGATTACACGTTACGGAGGAAGTTAAATTTAGCAATTTAAATTAAATTTTTGTTGATTGAGGTGTAGGGTGTTACGGTATACATACTTGAAAATTATATTAAAACTTATCTAATAAAATTATTTGGGACAGTAAACGTTATTGCTGTAACCTCTTATGACTGTTTAGGACTAATGGCTCTAACTATGTTTACTGTAAGACCCAAAATTGTATAGAATAATTTAGTTCCCAAACTTCCATTTACTCATATTTGAGATGAAATAAATTTTAATGCTTGTAATTTTTTTTCAGTATGTTCGAGTAGCGTTTGACACAAGACCAGAATTATTACTTCAGTTATTTACGCGAGAGTGGAATTTAGAAACCCCTAAGTTATTAATAACCGTTCAGGGAGGAAAAGCAAACTTTGAACTGCAACCCAAACTTAAAAAAGTGCTTCGAAAAGGACTTCTGAAAGCTGCAAAAACTACAGGAGCTTGGATATTTACAGGTGGCACCAATACAGGTAGGATTTTAAAATTAAATTATTTTTATTGATTTTCAAGTGTATCATTATTTCACACCAGACTGTAACAAACTATTTATTACGATAGTTTCAACCCAGTCCAAAACTACCCATTCGAAGTTAATGTTAGGATATCTTCGAACTAAATGACTCTATACTTCGGCGCTTCTAATTTTAAACTAACAAAAAGGTTTAGCACTTGACCCTTTAAGTTTGAATTTTAATTAAGTGTTTAACGTTTGCACATAACTCGAAGAGACAATGGAGTTGAGTTATCTACATGGATGGATTTGGAATTTCGTTCACTTCAGCTTGAATTACAAATTTACTAGCGAATATTTTTTGTCCTATTTAGTTATGGATTTAATTTTCATTAAACCATACTTTTTATCGTCAAGTTTAAATTACAAAATGGTATTGAATAAATTATTATATTACCCTGCATGAACTTGCGCTATTACTCTACAAGCTCGATAAAATTAGTGGAATCAGATAAACGAACGAAAAATTGTACTGGAGCATTTTACGATTTTGAAAATTTTTTTTATTTTTATTTCTATTTAAATTAACTTAAATATTTTTGTTTCAGGTGTAACTAGGCAAGTTGGGGATGCTTTATTATTGGAACGCTCTAGTGGTCGCGTGGTTTCACTCGGAATCGCTCCGTGGGGTATAGTCGAAAACAATTATGAATTAATTGGCTTAAACCGAGATGTGCCATTCCATTCTATTTCATCTCCTAGGTATAAAACATTGATTTTACTTCTTATTTTATAATATTATATTATTTTTTTAAGTTTACATTTTTACCATTTTTATTAGAAGATTTTAACTTATTTTTATATTATTTTTTTACTTGAGATTGATTAGTTAACATGGCGCATTCGAGAACGTCGAATGAATTAATGGTCCACTCGGAATTTGCTCCCTTGGAATAATCTCGAATAAATTCGGTTTGCAAAGCAACAAGCACCAATTTTAAGCCATACCTATCTTTAAACCATTTCAGTGCCAAACTTCTTAAAGAAACGGAACATTCTTTATTGACTCCACTTTTTTTCATTTTCACTGTAATGGGAACCAAAATTTTGATATCTTCGGGTTGTATTTTTATTATGGCTTTTTGAGTTTTCGTAAATCTTACGCTCATTTCATTTTTAAGTTTAACTTTTCCAAATTCTGTTAACAAACCTTCCAGTTCTTTGGGTTTATCTCGGTGTATTATGTCTGTGATTTTGCATAGCGCGTGGATCGTACCATAAATGAAAGCTCCTTCTGAAAAGTCGGGATCCCATGTTTTTTGAAGATATTTAAATCGTAACTTATTTTTTAACCATCTGAATATATGAGGTACATAAATCAACTCGGGTGTCTTTGGTCCTTTCTGATAGCTCCGCAAAAATCTTAAGGAAGGTAATTTCTGTGTCTCGGTGTATAATATTGATTTTTTATTATTATATTTCGATAAACTTTTATATTTTAATGTATTTATATCCGGTAGATTGGATTTATTTAGTAGTAACAATTGTTGATTTCCACTTGGTGCAGCATTTATAATATTGGTAGATACGACGAAATTTACTTGATTCAAAATTGAATTAAAATTAAATTTAAAAAAGTCGGTAAACATGGAAAATCTTACGATTGTTGGTTTAACTATTGAAGTATTTATTAAAGTTAAGCCATATTTAATTAATCGCATTATAAATTTAGATAAACTAAAAATTTTGATTAACTTGTCACATTGTCGCTGTCACATATACATTGCTAATTTTATTTTAAATTTATAGTTTACGTATACATTGCTTACTAAATATTTAAAATCTTGGCTGGTACCTTTTTTAATTGAGGTTAACCGTTTGTGCATTTATGCTAATCACAGCCATTAATTAAGCAAACCAAATTTAACTGAAATTATATTTTTTTACTTTGAAATTACTCGGTGCATGTCAAGGACGTTTTTGAAATTTCTAAATTACAGGGATTTGATTTAGCACATCAAGATAATAATGATTAAATTCGTTAAATTCAATGTTTACCTTTGATTCTATTATAGATTCAATTTTTTGGAAATTTTTTCTATTATTTTTTAATTTTTAACAATTTAAATTTAACATTCTGGAAACTCAGAAACATTTAATTGTTAAAATTTTTTGAAAAATTTCGTCAACAAATAAGCCTATCGGAAGAAGTGTTCGATTTTCCTGTTGCTTTCAATTGTGACAGCAGCATCGCTGTATTACACTTCGTTTCCTACGATAATTTAACAAGTTCGTGACAGATTTTTTCAATGCAGAGGACAGTTTGATTCATATTGGATTTTACCTAATGCCAAACGACCAACTGTCAGTCTCCTCGTTAGTTTCACAACATTTATTTAGATTGTTATGCTGACAATCAGAGATAATCAGTGCAATTCTAACCTGAACGCCCAGGTTTGAAAACAGTAAATCGGCTTAAACAGATCATTGCGAATCATGGATGGATAATTTTGGAGTGGATTCTATAGATCTGATGCACAGAAAATATAGAAAGATAATTTAAAAAATGAAAATTTGGGATGCCGTTAATTTATTGTAATTTAATTAAATATTTATATTTACTTCCTTGGATTGAATGGATGTCAATGAAAAGTTAAGATTTGGATAAATTGTATAAGAAATCATCAACTTCTGTACGAAAATTAAAAACAGCAACAGTGATTTAAAGAATTTTAACAAACAGTTTTAATTATTACTTTTCAGTACCTACTGTAACATTTTTAGGGATTATTTTGTTTAATTTAATTAAAATGTAATTTCAAAAGATCTTCAATTATTAATTAAAGTGTAAATAAAATCATTATTGCTCATGTAATAAATTTTGTGGTTTGCTTAATGGAAAGTTGTTATTTTATTATCTTGTAACAAAACATTTGCTGAACAATTTATAAATTTATATCAATAAAAATCCTAAGATAAAATTTTGATGAGTTTATGTCTGCTCAAGATAACATTTACCCCGAAAGCTCTTTAATCTAAAGATTGACAACCTTGAGACAGTTATGGGAATTGAGATACCCTAGGTCTTTTTGATTGGATGCATATTTTACCACTAACTGTGAAGAAGCAAATAGTAATTGTTGCTCGGGAGCCAGAATTATTAAATTAAATAATCGAAGATATTGAAATAATATACCGGTTCTTATTAAGATTAAAAATATACATATCTAAATTGGAGTTTTATTATTACACTCGGATATGTCTGTTTAAACAATTATATTAAAAAAAAAAAAATCTATTTTCTTTTTCTCTCTTTTTAAGGTAAATATATTTTCACAATTTCGGTTTACTCCCACTTTTACGGGAGTCAAGTACTACTTTTTTTGCGCGAAATATTGCGCTATTGATCTAATTGTCTAATGATTGGCTTCAGGGAAGCTAAGAAAATATATTTCTTTGTCTAATTTTACGTTAAATACTATTCGAGTATTATTTATATGCACGGTTTCCACTCGCCTGGAAAATCTGAAAAAGTCTGGGAACTTGAGATTTTCCTAAGTTTGTCAGGAAATTTTTCATTTTTAGTGCCAAGTCAGGGAAATTAACAAAAACAATTTGATTTTTTTTAATTTTGAAGATACATTATTTGTTTTTAAATTTTCAAATTGAATTTTTTTATTTAAAAGCTAATTTTTTTATTTAAAAACTAATTTTTTTTAACTAAAAATTAAATTTCTTTTAATTTTAAAATTTAAAAAAAATTATTAATTTTAATTTAATTTAATTAATATTTAGATTTTTTTTTACATTTTTATCTTTCGATTTATTGAAATGTCAGGGAACTATTTTATTCTTTGTTAGGGAAGACCCGGAAAAGTCAGGGAATTTGATTTGGAAAATTCACTGAAAACCCTGATATATCAATATAATATTAATATTACGAGAAAAAATTGTAAGAAACATAGTCGATCGTATATACCGGTGATTCTCAAATGGGGTGTCGGTAAAAATTCTTTTTAGGCAAAAAAAATTTTTTATAAGATTCCATAAAAAATCAACCAAAAAAATAAATAGTTTTCAAATTAGCCATCACAGATTTCTTTGAAATTTCGGTTAATTATACTCTTTAACGTCCTGAAATCAAATATAATTTTTTTTTAATTCTAACTTTTATAGTTTTTGAGTTATTTAATTCTAAAAATCGCAAAAACGACACTTTTTTGGTTCACACTCATTTATACAAACTGTTATAACTTCAGTTCTATAAGTCCTACAGATCTGTGTAATAACTCATTTTAAAGACAATTTAAAGGGCTTTAATTTGACACTAATCTTGACTATCTTCTAATAAAAATGAATTATTTTGAAAACCTTAAAAAATATTTTTGAAAATTTTTTTGAGTTAGTGTAGTTTGAAAATTATAAAAATAAGATATATTTTTTGTAATAGTGACTTGATGAATACTTTATAAAAATTTCAGAGTGGGACCATGGTGGGATTAGCAGTTATGATATAAATTCAACTCTATGTTTTAGCTCTAGTACTTTAATTACAGTGCTTACTACTAAGAATCTACAAACAGGGTGTCCGCGGATAGATTTTACAAAATTTCGGTGGTGTAGAAGACACTTTTTTAAGGAAAATATTTAATAAAAAATTTTTTTTTAAGCAAAACACTAAGTAAAAAAAATTTCAAAAACATTTTTTGAGGTTTTCAAAATAATTTATTTTTATTGGAAAGTGGTCAAGAATAGTATCAAATTGAAGCCCTTTAAATCCTCTTTAAAATAAGCTATCACACAACTCTGTAAGACTTACAGAACTGAAGTTCTAACATTTTATATGATAGAACGTAAGCTCAAAATGTTTCTTTTTTGCGATTGTTAGAATTAAATAACTCAAAAACTATAAAAGTTAGAATTAAAAAAAAGTATATTTGATTTCAGGATGTTAAAGGGTATAATTAACCAAAGTTTCAAAGAAATCTTTTTAAAGATTTTTTTTTAATTGTTCAAATTGTAGAACATCTAATTTGATTAAACTGATTTTTTTATCAGACCCATCTTTTCATTCAAAATTCCAAGAGTGGTTTGCTCTTTACCTTAAGGGTTGATCTGTCAATGTTTATGAATAACAGTAAATGTAGCCCCCTTGAAATTAAAATCAACCTGTCTAAGCGTTTTTCACTTTTTTATTCTTGAATGTCTTTAAATATCGTATTTATTTCGCATTTTTGCAGCTTCAATTTTGTTGTTGAATAATTGATAAAACTTCAAAAAAATTATTGGACTGAATTCAGGGAAGCAAGACCTTTCAAATGAGATGTCACTTGCCATATCATCCCTAATCCCTATTAACATTTCAGGGGTTGTCTTCACAGCGCTAAGGGATGAAACAATACGGGAGTGACATTGGTCGCAAAAGTTGTTCCCCTCGATAATAAAATTGACGTGTTTTTGCATTTTTTGAAAAAAATATTCTGCTGGCTACAATCCCGTCCGTTTCGCTTTCAAACGGCCACCCTGTATAAATATTTACGATTTAATTAAGCAAACGCCACCACGTAGAAACATATTTAGCTAATCTAATAAGTATAGTTGGTATAGAAAGTTTTGTTTATGAACCAAACTTTTGCATTCTTTTGGTGTTCTATTTTGTAAATTATCATTTTACCGCTGTTTTACGATAAAATTACTCACAATCAAGCTAAAAATAGCATTACGTGTACGTAATAGAACCACCATATTGTTGAAGATCCTAAAAAGCATTTAAAGTGCATAGTGCAATAAATTGTCGCATAAAAAACTAGCCATAAAAAATTTTGACGGAATACCTTTGGTTACTTAGACCTTTTCACATGGCATTGATCTTCTTTTTTCTTCTATTTTTTATCACGTAAAAAACCGTGGATAAGATCAAAATCGTAGTCATCCGATAAGACTTTTTAAATTTGTTATGTTTATCATCATCTATCTTCATTCAACGATGATGAAAATTAGATTGTTTGAATTCAAAAACAACAACAATAAAAAATATAGTAAACAAATTTTTTATTAATGTACTGCAAATAATTGGATACGGAGAACGAAGGGGGAATCGCTGGAAAAATTTGGTGTTTAAGCGAAGGAAAATCTTAGGAAATTTGAGAAAATCTCTGGAAATTAAGAATCTTAGAAATACCTACTATTTTAGAACATCATTTTAAAGATGAGCGTTTTCCAAAGGAAATCCGGGGAAATCTTTTAAAAATCTCATAAAAGAAAATCTCATGTACAAAAACTTGCCTTGTGACTCGCTCTTTAGTATAAGAACAGTCCTGTTTGTAATTATCAGAAATGTATGTTAATTAAAATAATTGTTTTAGATCAAAATTCGCAGCATTAAACAATCGACATGCGTATTTTTTACTTGTTGATAATGGAACTCAAGGAAGGTATGGAGCTGAAATTGTATTACGAAGGAAACTTGAAAAATTCATTTCTAATCAAAGACTTCATCCATGTAAGTTAAATTATTATCTGTTATCAATTGTGGATTATTTCGTTCAATTTTGTTAGATTTTAACTGAAATGCATGTGCCAACTGTGGGCGAATCTGCTTTTAACAAAAATTTAAATATTGGTTACTGTCACAGAATTTATACCTCGAATTTAACTTTTTTCTATATATCATTGGAAAGATGACAACTTTTTAAGCATTTTATAAAGGATACATTTTCTTGGATTATCCATTAGTTTTCGAGAAAAATGCATTTAAAAATCAAAATTTTCATTATGTTTAACATGGGAGAACATGCATAGGAACGTACACGAGAGTTCTGTTGCGAAAATGCGATTTTCTCCCAACTAGTGAATTTCGAGTTGTGCCGGTTTTCCTCTAAAGCAACGTCAGCCACGGGGAGCGCCGGTAGCGAAGCAAAAGGTGCACAGGGTCAGTTTAGGTTGACGCAACCACGACAAATCACAAATCCACCCTAAAATGAAACTGCGTTTGTCTAAATTAAATAAAAAACCTTGTACACTTAGGAAGCCCTGAAAAGGAAGCGTGGACATCGTTAACGGTAGTCCACGACAAATAGTTGTCCAAGGTTCAAGTGCAGTTAGGCTCCTCCCATTATGCTATGCATAATGCGATTTTATATGTAAAATTTTCGATTTTTAAATGCCGTTTTCTCGAAAACTAATGGATAATAAAAAAAACATTTTCTATTAAAATACTTAAAAATTGCCCTCTTTCCCATGATACGAGTATACCATATAGGAAAAAGTTAAATTTGTAGTATAAGTTCCGTTGCAGTTCCCAAAAATTTTTAATAACTCGAAAGTCTTTAAATAATTAATATCTTTTAATCACAAGTTTTAATGTGGAGTATAGTAGGTGTTGACCTCAATATGTATTGGCTTCGTTAAATAAATACTTCTAGAAGAGCTCGCTCTTACCGTGTAACCAATTTTCCTTCGGTTTTATTTTCTGGTAGTAGTCAAATCAAAAGTTAATTTAATATTAAACACAGCTGTATAAATCCATAAAGCAATTTCCAATTTTATTTTTACAAAAAATACAGACAATTTTTGTTATTACATTTCATGTTACAATTAATTATTTGCCTTTGAAGTATTATTTAATATTTACCGATATTTGAATTTGTATATTTATACAAAAGTTGATTAACTTTAATTTGGTCATTAGTGCTATCATTAATTTGTACTGCAAAGTTACGTTAATTATTATTACTTATTATTCCAATTCCATACAATACTATTATCTGTACTGGAAAAGGTATTAAACTATCCAAAGCATAAATTATTATCAAAAGGCAAATTATTAAATGTGACTATTACTTGTTATATTTTAAATTATGAAATCTACGCAGTTAGTTAGTTTATCACCACTGAGCTTTTGAGTGTTTTTTATTATTACTCGAGGCGATATTTAATCATTTTCAGGCACTTTGCTTTTTCTTAATTTATATTGCGTAATTAGAGAAAACAAATTAGGTATAAATTATTACTAGTACTTTTTAAACATTGAAATAATTTTATCCGACATTAGCACTGAATCAAACTCAGTGTACTTTTATAAAAGAATAAGATGCGGTTAATTTGCTTCTTGCGTCGGCTAAACTCTATCGAAATAAACTAATTTGCATAAGACTCTCTTATTTAAATATTTCCAACAGTTGGAAATAAAAGTACTAATACTTTTATATTACACTGAATCATTATTTGTTTTTTATACCTTGACAACGAAATATATTAAGTATGCTATAATACCCCAGGGCGTATAAATCATAATGCCCGCTTATTATGCCCTCTCATCGCAATTATATACACAAGTCACGGCAAACTAGAAAATTTAGCAAATTTAAATTCAAAATTTATAAATTTTCTGAAATTCAAATGCAGTGTAATATAAAATGTTGTATGCAACACCGGCATTACTCGATGTTTATGCTCTCGGGCAACTTCAAAACTCTCGGGCCTAGCGGCCCTCGACATAAACATCGTCATAATGCCCTTGATACATAAATAACTATTGAATAATATCAATCAATAAAGTTTACTAATACAATTTATTATGTTTTTAATTTTTGTTTTCGATTAATAATATTAAGCCCAAAATTTAATTTTTAAAAACCTAGCTAGTAGCTACGTCACTAGGAGGTTTTGCAAAACGTGACAACCCTGTAAACAAAATGAGTAAGATATATATCGGTATACTGTGGTAAGACAAAGTGTATAACATACTTTTTAACGTCAGATTATGCCTCAATATGGCGTCAGACATATGTTTTGTATAATTATTATTATAATAATTTAATTTCTTTTTTTTTTGTAGACTATAATAAAAAATTATAAGTTAATAATAAATTATAGTCTACAAAAATAAAGAAATTAAATTATTGAAATAATAATTATACAAAACATATTATGTTTGCGACCATATTGAAGTATAATCTGACGTTTAAAAGTATGTTATGCACTAGAACAAATTTTAAAAAATTTCTAATTTCTAAGTTTTTTGTCTTTGTCTTACCACAATATACGGATATTCTTACTCATTTTGTTTACAGGGTTATTACATTTTGCTAAACCTCCTAGTGACGTCACTAGGTTTTTAAAAATTCATTTTGGGCTTAATATTAATGAGACATAAAAATTAAAAACACCAATCTCATTCTTGTAACTCAAACTTTCAGAAAAAATTTTTTTTTAAATGCATTAGAATTCCTCAGTAAATTTGAACTCCTACAATGCAAAAATCTTTTGTGGGCTCACTAAACGCAGCCAAATCGTGAAATTATAATTTTTATTATTAAAGTTATCCACAAACAATTTAGATACACACAGCAGCACACCCGTTGTATGTCTTGTGATCGAAGGAGGTACAAATACTATTCGGGCAGTGTTAGAATACGTAACCGACAATCCTCCAGTTCCTGTGGTAGTATGTGATGGATCTGGTAGGGCTGCTGATCTCATCGCTTTTACTCATAAGTAAGATTCTTTACTTTTGCATTAAATTCATAAATGTTCACTTTATCATTTTTGGTTAGATATGCATGCGATTCTGAATCTGGTGAGCAAACTGTGCTGGAATCAATGAAAGATTATCTCATCGGTACAATACAAAGAACGTTTGAAGTTGGAATTGAGCAAGCAGAATGTCTTTATGGAGAACTACTCAAATGCACAAGAAAGAAAAATTTGGTATTTCACATTGGTTTGTTATTTGCTAAGTTAAAATTTATTTAACTAATTTTTAGATAACAATATTTCGAATATCGGAAAAATGCGAAGCTCAAAATCAAGAACTAGATCAAACCATCTTAACTGCGCTTTTCAAATCTCAACATTTATCTCCATCCGAACAACTTAGTCTTGCACTCACCTGGAACCGTGTCGACATCGCTAGATCGGAAATTTTTGTCTACGGTCAAGAATGGCCACCTGGAGCATTGGACGAAGCAATGATGCAGGCATTGGAGCACGATCGAACTGATTTTGTTAAGCTTCTATTGGAAAATGGGGTGAGCATGAAAAAATTTCTTACAATTCCAAGACTGGAAGAACTCTATAACACCAAACAAGGTCCTAGCAATACTTTAGGTTATATTTTAAGAGACGTTAGACCGCATATACCCAAAGGTTATGTGTATACGTTACACGACATCGGATTAGTTATTAATAAATTAATGGGTGGCGCTTACAGGTACGTACATCATAAAATAGACTTTATTGATTCTATTGTATGATTTTTTAAGGGCATTTTATACTAGACGCAAATTTCGACCTATTTATGCTAAGGTAATGAATAAGATTCCGCATATCCATAGAAATTCTTCGTCTTTCGTACGATACTACGGTAACGCTATGAGTTTATTGGCTGAAGCTCTTCCTAACAACCAAGTATTGTGCTTATTCGATTATCCTTTTAACGAATTATTGGTGAGTTTACATTTTCTCAAACACAATTTTACTTAACTAAATCGATTTAGATTTGGGCTGTGTTAATGAAACGACAAAAAATGGCACTATTAATGTGGCAGCATGGTGAAGAAGCCTTAGCGAAGGCATTAGTTGGATGCAAACTTTACAAGGCGATGGCTCACGAAGCCGCAGAAGATGATATGGAAACGGAAGTGTATGAAGAGTTGAGAAGTTATGGCAAAGAATTTGAAAATATAGGTTGGTAATTGAAATGATTTTCTAACTCAAATTAATAGTTTCTATTTTGCAGCTTTGGAATTATTAGATTTTTGCTATCGACAAGATGACGATCAAACTCAACAGCTTCTCACCTGCGAATTACAAAATTGGTCGGGACAAACGTGTCTTAGTTTAGCTGTAGCTGCCAACCATCGCGCTTTACTTGCGCATCCATGTTCTCAAATTATCCTGGCCGATTTATGGATGGGAGGTTTAAGAACGCGCAAACATACAAACCTGAAAGTAAAAAAATCAATTTTTGTTTATAAAATAATAATAAATTATAAGTTTTGTTTGTTTCCTGCAGGTAATCTTGGGTCTGTTATTCTTTCCGTACGTTTCACAAATGGAGTTTAAATCAAAGGAAGAATTGCAGCTGATGCCTCAAACGGAGGAAGAGCATTTGGAATTAGAGAACGACGACGACGACAAATCCGAGTCGGAGAAAAATGCAGATGCCGAGGTAAGTTTATTTTGACAATACCAATTTATGAGGGTGTAAATAATAATCTATAGCAACTAATGGTTTTATAAAAGTGATTGAGTTTAAATTATGAATATTTTAATTATTGGAATTAATTGCAAAAACTTTTACTAAATTTTCTAACATATTAATCTGCTATGGATGACGCCGATTACTTTCAAACTTGATGAAACTCACCAAGTCGGCCATTCCACCGAAATCTTTGCATGTAAATTAATATACCTGAAAGTTTTTGCAATAAATTAATCTTTTCTATTAGCATTGTTTGCTAGGAACAACAACCTTAAGTTTTAAGTTTACTTATCTCTTTTAGAAACGCTCTAGAAGTTTAAGTGTTCGCAACAAATCTGCAAGTCGACAAGGTGTCAAGGTAGCTTTCTGGGCACTATACTATTTTTTTTATCCCTATTTTAATTCCTAACTGTCTTTATTTCAAAATGTTATGTGTTTTGTGCCACTAAAACCATATATTAAGGTGACTTTATAACTACACCACTTTTTCATGCTTGCAATCAAATTTTCAACATTTAAAATATTTATATGTGTATGGTATGTGTATTATATTCATTTGGTATGTGTTGCCTTGTATATAAATGTTATTTTTATTAATATTGATGGAATTCACCACACACCATTTGCTCAAGGAACGAAGGCGAGACTAAAGAATCGATTCGCTGCATTCGAATGCGTATCGAGAGTTTGCAAACGTTTCCTTAACAGATGGTGAAGAATTTATATTTTTTCTTAACTATTTTTAATTTTAAGATGAAGTGCAACGTTTTCAACAAAAGTTTTGAAAAGAGTTGAGTTATTACACATTAGTTTCCAAAATATGCACTGAAAATTCCGATTCCAAAATAATTCAATCTGTGGTTTTTATTTTTTTATTTGGCTTCTTTTTTAAAATTGCTTCTTAAGATAAACTACATATTTTTTGTGTACTTGTGGGTTTCTTCAAATCTACATTCCATTCGTACCTTGTAATAAATTAGGCCATTTCACGTAACCCTGAATTTCAACTAAGATAATGAAAATCAAACATTGACATAATTTTTAATATTGTTTAGACTGTTTAAGATATAGGAAAATATTTGATATTTTGTTTATGCCAATCTCAAAAAGTATTAAAAATTAGTTACATATTTGCTTAATTTACAGTTACTACGTGTTAATTGAGCTAGAAATGTGTTTAATTTTAACATTTCCTTGTATGTTTACTCCATGTGCGCAAAATAACCAATCATTATACATAGCTAAGAGAACAAAGAACAATTATTTAAAGCTGCATTTTCAATTAGCACAAATACGTTTTAGAAAAACTAAAAATAAAGAAACAGAAATCTAGGAGAGACCGGAGTTATTTCACTCACTTTTCAGTTTTATTGTTGAACAAGTTTTGAGATTAAGCAGTCAGAACGTACAGCTAGGTCTCACATACCTATACTTCCATAAATTTACGAATATTTCATTTTACTTTAAACAACAAAAACAATAACTGACTGGGATAAATTGCTCATACTGCCAGAGTAAATTAAATTTGAAATAAATATTTTGTACTTTTTTTTAAATCTTTTTTGTCATTTTGTTAAAAATAAATGTTTAATTTCTTACGTTACTTCACGTTGCGTTACGTTTTTGTTACTAAAAAAATATAGGAGCACATTTGCAAACGTAAACTTGTATTTAGTTATACTATACAAAAAAAGTCCCAATATATTTTTATTTAATCGTTAAAAAATTTAGGCGAAAAAGTTTTTTGAAGCAAAGAGCAAAAAAAGTTGGCAAATCCAGGACTGTTCATCCCTCAAAAGTGTAGCTTCGGTTCGTTCCTGCTGAAGATATAAACAATATGTTACGGTCAATGATGACAATTCGGCAATAACGTCAATGCCTAGCTTAGTTGGGCATTGACGTTATTGACCGTCCATTGACGTCAATGGCCATGTCAATACCTAATACAGGGTGGGCATTGGGCAATGATGAAACTACTATTCTACAGATTCCATTAGATTTCATATTGTATAACTCTTATGTCCGATTCCTTCACTTAGGGATATCCACCCGACAAGTATAAACATACCGATAACCAATCAAAACTGTTGTCTGCTTGGTCACTTGATTAATTTGATTGGTTATCGGTATGTTTATACTTATCGGGTGGATATCTCTAAGTGAAGAAATCGGCCATTAGTGATAGCCGTCACACACGTTCTGTACTTCGCCGAGTTCGGGCTTTGGTCGGGCCTCCCAGTCGAAGTGGATTGATTTCAGGGATGTTCTTAGCGAGTAAGCGCCAGCCAATATTATTCCTTATATTATTTATTCTATAACAATATCATCATTGTCCAATCCATTTTGGCCATTAAATTCATTGACGGTGAAAATATTTACATCATTGCCCACCGTTAATGGGCGTTGACGTTAATGGCCCGGTCAATGACGTGAATGCTCAATTTACGTTATTAACAGCTGTTACGGCCGTATAATAATTTTATTTTAAATTTAATTTTGTTAATTGTAACCGAATTCAATTAAAAACAGAGATTCCTGCACTTCTACTCGTTTCTTTCTACTTCGGACGGTCTACAGTCCATCTTTTTACCAAATGCATGGGTCCAGAGATTCTTGCTTTTCTAAACGCGTGCCGCGATATCGATCGTTCAATAACCGTGCCCACAAATTTAAAAATGTTTTAATGAAATTATGGTAGTAGAGAAAAAACATTTAGACAAAAATGGAGCCAAAACCACAATGTGATTATTTGATTGGCTGTTTCTATAGGATTCCATTATTACATTAACTTATGAAAGTATTTTTTTGCATAAATTCCCAAATTGTACGTTTTGCAACTGCAAATCGTTACTTGAGCTAATTTTTGTCTATTTGTCTGGTCAACACACAGGTATTAAACTAAGCAAATGATTTCGGAGCCTTTTTTGGGCGTTCAAGATAGGAGCCTTGACTCTAACGTGAACGCCGGACTTGACAGTTGCAGTTAGCAGAAGACGCCAGCGCGGAGAACGTTGGTGATAGCAGCAACGTGTCAACAATGCTGTTGGGCAGCGCTCGGTTCGAATTTTGAATCCAATATAGTTTTAATCGTTTGTACCTTCTTCATTTTCATTAAAATAACATCACGATTGATAACGATAAAAAAAAGGGGGGGGGGAAATGTTGTGATAATCACGTGTATATTTTCGTGCGACATTTGTGCCTAAAAAGCTACATAACTATATACAATATTTAGCTCTCGGCTGGTTTCCGGCACTGGAAACACCACACCTGGAATAGGTGACTTCCAGTATTTATTTTTATGTGGCGAAACCCAGATATTAACTAGCTCTTTAATTTCGGTGTAGGTCCTGAAAATAAATAAAATTGCTTCCTCTTTCAAAAATGGAACTCGATTAACAAATAACAGTATATTACAATTAAAATAAATTAAAGTTTTACTAAAATCTCTTTGATCCATTCTGCGCGTCAGTATGTTTTTTCTGTTTATCTCAAAATAAAATGTGGTACAAACGAGGTACAAACGATTTAAACTATTTTGAATCCAAAATTTGAAATGGGGGGGGGGGGGCTGGCGAAATGCACCTCGTCCGGGGCATCATTTCCTTGAATACTGAATACTTAACTATCATTTTGAATTCCACGGATATTTTAATTTTAATCTTTTCGTGTTATATTTTTTATTTTAAATGTAAATTTAAAAAAGATATTATATCCATTATTGAAAGACTCTGGCTATACGGCTTATAAAAAATTATTATGTTGACGTGTTTCGCTTTGCTCAGTTTTGCGAAATCTTTATACATGTAATTAATTTTAAAGAGATATTTTCTGCATAAAAAAAATTAAAACGGATTAAAGGGATTACCCATAAATTGATATTCATAGTCAGCTCGGTATTAAAATTTTATGTCAAATAAATTTTCTGTTGCAGACGTTTTTACTTAAACGACTTTGTGATTTACTTCTAGTAATTTTTACCTCTCATCACGATTTCTAGTTTATGCACATTTAAGCTCAAATATTTTTCTTGCTGTCCTTTTTATCCTTCACTGCAGCCATCCATTAAAATGCTATTTTTGATATCGTTGTAATCTCCTGTCAAAGATACGTTTTAACTTTTTTATGACGATATTGGTATTCTCATTTTTGAATCATCTTTTTCTCGTTTTCCTTCTAAAAAGTGTTTATTACTTATGTAATTAATTTTGCATTTAAGAGTTTATCTAAATGTCTTTTAATTTCAGAATATTATCTACAAAAGTTGCAATAACTTTTTATTATTTTGAGTTCTATCGTTAAGAGTAAATGCAGTATGTATGATTCCGATGGTGTCTTTGCTTAACATGGAACATCGTGCTTCAGTTTTATTGTCAATTGTATTGTATCACTAACATAAATGTGATGTTTTGTTAATAAACGTATACTGCAATCCTCTCTTTCTTCTTAGGCACTTCTATCTGAAAATTTTATTCCACGTGATACGGTTGTGCAAGAAAATGGAAAAGTTTTGCCCGATTTGGACGAATCGAGGTTTCATTTTTCCATCGACGAAAGGTACATGGAAAGAACCCGAACAAGACCGTTGAAGGTTAAAAAGAAATTTTACGAATTTTTTACGGCCCCCATTACGAAATTTTGGGCAAATTCGGTAATTTGAAAACATCAAACCCATTTATCGAAGTAACTCACATACTTTTTTACAGATCGCTTATGTTTTCTTTTTGATGATCTTCAGTTACGTAGTTTTGGTTAAAATGGGTCCAACACCAACTTGGCAAGAATATTTGGCAATTTCGTTTATTTCTGCTATGGGTTGCGAAAAAGTACGTGAAATACTTTCGACTGAACCTGTCGCTCTTAGTCAGAAATTTGCGGTTTGGTGCTTAAATATGTGGAATCCGTGTGATGCAGTTGCCATAACGTTCTTCCTTGTTGGTTTATGTTTAAGACTGCAACCCGAAACTTTACGTATCGGTAGAGTTATATATTGTGTGGATAGTGTGTACTGGTATCTTCGAATTCTAAATATTGTAGGAGTTAACAAATATTTGGGTTAGTAACATTTGAATTTAACAGGAATTAGTAATAGAATTTTAAAATTTAAGGACCACTTGTAACGATGATGGGTAAAATGGTTAAAAACATGATTTATTTTGTCGTCCTTTTATTGGTTGTTCTGATGAGTTTTGGTGTCTGTCGTCAAGCTATTTTAAATCCGGATAGAGAACCAAGTTGGAGACTTGCACGTAATGTAGGTTTATTGTTTGTTTTATAAAAACCAAATAATTATTTATTGATACCTACTGTAGGTGTTTTACGAACCATACTTCATGTTGTACGGAGAAGTTTTTGCTGACGGTATAGATCCGCAATGTGGAGGTGTAGATGAACCACCTTGTGTGACAGGGCGTTGGATAACGCCAGTGGTTATGTCAATGTACTTATTGGTTGCCAATATACTTCTGATCAATTTACTGATAGCGGTGTTCAATAATATATTTATGGAAGTGAACGCCATTTCGCATCAGGTTTGGATGTTTCAAAGATTTACAGTGGTTATGGAATACGAGCAAAAACCTATCTTACCACCACCTTTCATCTTCATCTGTCACTTATTCTTGTTGTTTAAATATCTCACCAGAAAAATGAAGGGCATTAGAGAAACATACGATAACGGACTAAAACTGTTTTTGGAAAAGGAAGATATGGAAAGGTTGTACGACTTCGAAGAAGAATGTGTTGAAGGCTATTTTGCGGAACAAGAATACAAATTGCAACAATCCACCGACGAACGCATCAAATTAACCACAGATAAGGTCGAAAATATTGTACAAGTAAGTTAGTAATTACACCACATCAGCTGTTGAACTGAATTCACGTGCGCATTTTTTTTTAGAAAGTAGAAGACATTAATACTAAAGAAAATAGCCAGACGTCGTCGATGCAAAGCGTGGAATTTCGTTTAAGAAAAGTTGAGGAGGCTTCGCAAGACATCCTTTCGCATTTGGCTGTTATCCATCGTTTCATGGCAACACGATCTAATGAGGAACTACCGCCACTTGCTATACCCACAATTGATAGGATAAGAAAAACAAGTGAACGGTCGGATGTGACGTCGGACGATTCTCATTTGTCCGTGCAACCGCCTAGGAGAAAGCCAGTTAGGTCGCTTACGGAAGTTAGACCCGACGCTTACATTTTTGACGACGGCTTACATTTTGAAGTTAGACCGGTGGAGGAAGAAGACGAATGTGACGAACAGATAGATGCATTTTCTGGTTCAGGTAAGAAAAAAATTTGCAAAATTATCCTATTTCATGATCGGAAAAAAATTACAGGTAGTCGTAAACATCTTGATATTTTAGAAGAAGAACACCACAGCGTGGATTCAAAGGCGGAGTCCACAGAAAGCAGCGACAAAGAGGAAGATAATCAAATATCAACCGACGACTTGGCAGCTTTGACGTTGGACACCTTGAGAATGAGATATAAGAGAAGAAAGGACTCGGGTGGTACGGGAAGGCGAAGTTCGGACGGTGGAAATGGTGAGTTTAAAAATGGAATTAGATAATAGATAATCTAGCGTTGGTGTAATAGTTTTTCTAATAGGTGACGGTTCCTTGCATGGAAGTAAACCAATTTTATCGACATGTAGACAATTATCTCAAACTCATTCGGAACCCGATAACACGGAACACTCTATGTTAGCTAACTTGCCCATGCGTGCAGGAACGGTAGAGAGAAGCGTCACGTTTGCGGAACCAAAAATTAAGGTAATTCCACCGACATCTTCTTCCGCTGCTCAGAACAGTCCGCGAGGTTTGTTAATGGCAATGCACACAGAATACACAAGTATTACAGACGAATTGGAAACCGTTTGCGGATTATGGAGTCCACCTAGAACGCCTAGTCTTTTATCTCCGCCACGGCCAAATCAAAATGGTAATCAAGTACCTAGTAAGTATTTAGTAATTTTTATAAATTTTAATGAAATTTTGTTATATTAGAAATTAAGCGAAAAAGACATGCATCCGAAATGTCCAATCCAGAAATGGCGTTGCATATTGAAAAGGAACACCTGCGGGATGCCGAAGAAAGCGATTATATGTTGATGGAAAATCTAATACAAAGAAGATATGTCGAAGACGATGCCGATGAGCTTCTTATCAATCCTTCGCTTTTACAAGTAGTTCACGAAAGTCAAGAGTATGTTCGTGGTGGGTTACCGGCAAGAGCTTTAAGAAGGTCGAGTGCCATCGAAGACGATATAACTGGAATTCAGTGTTCTTTTATAACTAACGAACGTTTTCAAAATACACCATCAACTTCCAACCAAGAAGCAACTGTAAGACAAAGTTCATCGGAATCAAATGCTGCAAGTGACTTTTTACCACTCGGCAATCAGCAATTACCACCGAGACCTTCGATTGTCATCGATTCATCTCAATTACCAATTCATAAAGAGATAATGAAAAAGGCCGACAGTAAGGGAAGTTTACATATGCAATCAGAAACCATGTGTTAATTTTTTTCAAGTACAAATTTATTTTAACGTGCACAAATTGAGAATTATGTTGCCCACAGCAAAAAGTTGAGCACAAAATTTAATTATACATAAGTGGTAATGAATTGGACTACATTGGAAAAGAGAGTTGAAATTGAACCAAGAAAAAATTTAAATTAATTCGAGTTTTGTGAATATTTTTATTGTGCAAATGCCCAGAGAAGGAGATAGATGAACGTAAAATTTTAATTTCGCATTATGCAAATCGAAACTTAAAATCGTTTAACCAAATCATTTTTTCAACGATTTTTAAAAAGTTGACGTGAATACTTAAATATGAATAAATGATTTTGTAGAAAAAGAAAATTTTATTAAAAATCAAAGCGAAACTTTTAATATCAAAAATAAATCAAAAAATTCCTAATTTATTGTTACATATCGATTTTTCATATCAAATTTTGGCATTTGAACCCAATACCGTTTTCGCAAATGACATAATAGAGGAACATTTTGTAATATGATAAAAATAATTAATTTTATATCAAGTTTTTAAAAAATTGACAATATTTTTAGCTAAATGTAGAATAAAAATGTAAAGCCGATTGTTATTTGTTGATGAATTTGGAAATTATTGTATTTCGATTTTATTAATTTTAATAATCGGCCTTACATTTAGTGGACGTTAGGAAATTGTAAATAGTTCTTATATAAAAAAATTTATTATTAGATGCTCAAAAGCCAGTAGAATTTGTATAATTATTATGGTGTCGACGATTGATGTTACATTTTTACATTTTGTGGTAGTATTTGAAAGGCAATATATTTAATAAGTTCGTAGTGATATTTACAATTTTTTCGATCATGATAATTGTAAAATAATTAGTATTATTTTCGTGCATGTACTTAAATTTGTTATAAATTGAAAATATTTTTTAATCTTTTGATTGATTTCAATCGGTATTTCATAAACATAAATGTGTACTTATTCAAAAATCAATGTGAACTACCTTCTGCGTAGACTATTTATACGGATACAAAGTGAATTTTCATTTTTCTATGATCTTAAAACTTGAATACCTAGTTGTAATTTTTCACTTGAAATAGTTTTTTTTCAATCATCCCAATCCAATGTGCCTAATTACAACTTTTCTTTCCTGCCATTTCTAACGTTTCTATTGTACAAAAAATTTTGACTGTTTTTAACATTATTTAACTACTTATCTTAAGATACTTAAATAATGTAGCCTGAAAAATGACTCAAGAAAGTACTGTGTGAGTTCTGAAAAGTATTAAAGCCAATAAAATTTTAAAACCATCTGTGTTTAATTTTAATATTCCATTACAAATCGATTTTAACTAAGCGTCAACTGCGAATAAAAAAGATAGACGTCAGTATACTGGGTGCTGAATGAGTTAGCCGAACATAGGAAATTAACATGTAAAAACTTATTTATGCAAATTCCTGCTTCCCTAATTATTTTAGAGCAAAAATGAAAGACACAAAAATAATGCAGAAATATAAACTACGAATAATAAGAGCATTAGATTTCATTTAACTTTTATTTAAAAAGCCAAAAAATGCTTTTGAAATTGTTAAAAGTTTCATTTATCGGAATGGCCATGAAAGTTTCCTTGGTAATTATTTTGGAAAATATAAATTAAATTGAATTTATTACATCGCCAGTGCGATAAATGAACATTTTAACAATTTCGAAAGCATTTTTTGACCTTTTAAGTAAAAGCTAGAAGAAATCTAATGGTCTTATCATTTACTGTTTATATTTCTGCATTATTTTTGTGTCTTCATTTTTACTCTAAAATAATTAGGAAAGCAGGAATTTGCATTAATAAGTTTTTACATGTTAATTTCCTATGTTCAGCACCTGGTAGATTGGTTTTCAAAAAGTTGCACAAAGCTACTTTATTTGGAAAACACCGAATAACATCAGCGTTCTATAAAATAAGGTTTTAGCTAGCTCACTCTAAAAGTATATAAAAATAAAATCTATAAAAATATTCATGATTTTCTAATTGAAAAATCACAGTCACGGTCAATATATTATTGGTTTTTTTTCATATTTTAATGGTTGAATTGAATACGTACAGGAAAGATTATATTGATATTTAATTATTTAGTTAGAACGAGCTACTATTACCTTGGAAATAATTTTTATTGTGATAGAATAAAAGTTAATGTAAAATTCCTTTCCAAATACTCCAAATAGGTAAGCATTAAGAGTGGTTTTGATATACTTTATGTACACAAGGCAAATTAACCTGTTTGTAATGAAAAAATATTTTCTATTGTTTATGCTGATGATTCAGTACATCTTTTGTGATAATCTGTTGTCCAAGGTACTGCAAAATATATTACAAAAAATTGTATGTATAGTAATTATTAAATCTTTTAGTTTCATCAAAGTGATTATAAAATGAAAGATCTTCGAATTCAAATGATCTATTTTGATCAAAATTATTACAATTTTTATCAAATCACCGCATTTAAATTCAACCGAAGTACTACGGCCCACAATTTAACTTGGAGCTTTAAAGTTGACGTGAAAGATAAAATAGAGGTAAATTAATAACTATAACCAGCAACTTCAACTTGTCCAACAATTCATATACTCATTAAAAACATACTTTTCCAGATAGTTGTACAGGTTTATAAGTTTTTGAGTAACGAATATCGAGATTTTCCAATCCAATTCCAAGTTAATTTCCAAAAATCTTTTGAAGCAAACATTATTGGAATGCGGGAAGCAACCAAGTGTGGTAACATGACAAACTGTATTTTTCATAAGGTTTCCTCATTACCTTTCCATTATCCAAGCATATTATTAAAGTATGTATTATATTTTCAGGATATCACTTACCACGTATGCAATTTTGTTATCGATCAAACTAGATTTCCTCCTCTCATTCCTACTGGTAGATATAAAATTGAAGTTCTGGCTCAGTATTTAAATGTCGAAATATCAAATATCAATATTTTTGGAGAAATATATAGACCAATACCATACTCAAAGAACAAAAATACTAAAACATTTCGAAAAGCTAATTAAATTTTCTAAATGAACTATAATGAAAGAAATCAAATTGCTTGTACTACTAACATTATTAGTAGGTACCTATAATTAATAAATTGTTAACAAATGTAAATTAATTATTATTTATAGAAAAAAGCAATAAAACAATATAAAATACATATAAACTGTACTTATTAGTGATCGATAATTTCGACGGGACACCCGGAGGCAGTTCGTCCACTGTAGGTATGAAAAAATGGGTTATCTCTTCTTTCTAATGGGAATTAAGGTAATCGTTAAGAAGAGAATTTCACAGAAATTACTCTAGAACTGACCTTGCAGATAGCTTTTGAGAACATACTTTGCTTTCTAGCAATTTATAGGGGAGCTTTTTCTTCCTTAAAAAATTACTGTCCTGAAAAGGCTTGCTTAGTGAGCACCTCTTGGTTTTTCATTTTTTAACTGAGAAAGATTGAATTGTTGCATGAAGTGATGTAAAGACAGAATTATCGGTTTGCCTTCAACAGACCAAACTGCCTTGGAGAGTGGTACGGAATTTTTTATTCTAGTATTCTGATTTTTATTACTTTTTTCAAAAACACTTAAAAGTGCAAAGTGTGGATTCACAATGAACATAAGTATAAGAAATAGATAAGATATAATAAATGTAAATAAAAGCTTCTTTAAATTTCGAATAATGTTGAAATCTTAAGCTGCTTGATATGGAATGGTTTTGTGCAAATATCAAGCATTCAAATATCAGAGAGTTTCCATAATTTTCGATTTGGAGAGATTTCAGGGATGTTTTTGATGAGTGGAGTGGTTACATCGTCTAACTACACCTTTTCCAGCAGTAATTCAAAAAAGATTAACTGTCATTCAGAAAACATCAAATGAAATTCAAAAAGCATCAATTCTGTGGATTACAATTTTTTTTTAACGATGATATTCTTGGTGTCCCATATGAGACAGGTGACTTTTGTATTAGATCATAATTGAAAAATGAATTTTATATAATATTGATTTTATAAATTAAGATTATCAATGGTGAGCTACAATACACAAATAAAACACTTTTTTAAAACAAGCTCGTTTTAAAAAAGTGTTTTATTTGTGTATTGTAGCTCACCATGGATAATCTTAATTTATATTATTTTCAAGAGCTAATAATTTTAATTAATAATATTGATTTTGGTTATAAATTTTCTGCATTAAAATTCATTAAGATTCAGAGAAGAAGTGCAGCGGAAGTGTTTAAATAACAAATATTTTTACAATAATTATAAAATTTATTTATAAACGACAAAAACACAAAACACGGAACATGGTAAAGTTTTATAAAATTTAAAAAAATTGTTGAATAATTATATTGTAATAAAAAAATATTTGTAACTGATTTTCATATACGTAATCTGAAGTCTAATATAAGATTTCATTAAGTACGCAAAAAAACTCTAATTACATCATTTAAAACTAAAAAATACCTACTTTGCTATATTGAACAAAGCCATAAATAAATTTGTTATAATAATTAACAAAGCTACTCTTAAATAATTTAACTAGAAGTTTATTTTTTGGTATCAAATTTAAAAAATACTTTTGTAATTAATAATAATTAAATAATTTTAAAAGTATCTGCACTGTTTTATTAAATTAACGATGATTAATAAATCAATACAGTTATTTCTTAAAAAGTCTTTAAAAAAATAATTTATAGAATTGTTAACAATTTTAAAATATTAATTATCAACATTTGTACAAATTTACTAAGTATTTACTATAATTTGTACATAATACTTTGAAGGTAATACAAATCTAACAACAAATTGAATAAAATTATTATGATTTTGATTTAAGAAACTGTTTCTGCTTTTGCAAAAATCCATGTTTTTTGAAGACCTATAATAAACATCAATTTAATTGCTTTAGCTTAACTAGAAAATAGATAACATACCTTCCAATCGTCCATCGTTATCGATGGTATTTGTTGCAAATTAACTCCACCATCTTTTCTGAAATGTTTCAGATCCGATTTATGCATTGGTTTAAGAATTGGAATACCTCCATCACCTAAATTTGAAAGGTCTTAATAAAATACATAATTACTTCTTACCACAAACTTGCCTATATCTAGCTGCGCCTTTCCATCTCGAACAAGAAAAGATGTATAAAACATATTCTCGACGGTAGATGAAAAGCTATTTGAATCGACAACAAAATCAAAATACGAAACAGGTTGACGATCGTTCTTCTCGTATTCCTCAGAGAGAACCTTAACCAAGAAATTTACTGTATCCTCTATACTCTCTTCATCTTTTTGGAGGTTCTCCACTCTCTCCAGTTGCTTCTTTTCAACTTTTTCTGGCGCCTCTCTTTTTGAGCGTTCCTTTCTTTGCTTTGGTTCAGGTATTTTTGTAGGATCGTAAGATCCATACAAAAATGCATAATTAGGTAATTCTGGAACTATTTCACGTGCATTTTGTAGCAATTTTAAGAAATCCACTTCAGATAATTCTTCATCATCGGGACTTTTAATTTCGTTTACCTAAGAAGAAAAAATGTAAGTTGAACATAAAAGAAGTCACAGTCAAACTCACAATTTTAGAAGCAAACTCGGTAGATTCATACGATGCTGAACAAATCTCTAAATTCTGAATACATTTCACGAGAATGCCACTAGCAGATGATAAAACAACTGATTCGAGAAAGGTTTCGTCTGCGTATTCAACACGTTCCTTGAATTCACATTCGCCATCGAGTATGCCAACTTCCTTCAAGATGTTCCCAAGTTGGTTAACCGTAGTCACACCAATATCCTCACTTTCTTCTACAATCATTTACAATTCAAATTACCATCTTAAATATGTACACTAGTTATACTTACGCAATCCTTCAACTTGATTTAATAAATCACGATAACGAAGTTTTCTTTGATAAGAATTTTGTTTTTTGCTAATATTTTCCTGTTGGTTCTCCATATTTGTGCAGCAAGTTCACTTATAATATGGGTTCTAAGCATAAAATAAAGGCATATTTACTCACTGAATTGCAATGTTATTGGAATTAAAACTTTCGCGCCTTAACAAAGTTTACGGTTAGTTTTAAAATTTAAACAAAACCTCAAAATGTGCAGCATCGGTTCACATGACCTAATGTTATGACTTGTACCTACTAATACTACTAAAATCACTACTATTAATCTTTTCACAGTGGCGTTCGCAATAATGAGCTAAATTTTTTTATTTAAACATATTTTTCTTTAAACTAAACAAGTGAGCTGTTTGATTACCGATTTTAAAAACAAAACTGAAAGTTTTCCTTACCAACATAAAGACGTGGTGTAAGGTTTTTTTGAAAAAAAAACCTTGCAAGTATTTTTATTATTTTAATTAATTTAATTATTATTATTTTTTTATTGTTTTAATTTATTATGTTCCCGGATAAAAAGACAACATATATAACCCGGATGAGGTACTCTGTACTACTACATAGTTTTTAGTGAATTATGTGTTTTCAGTGCATTTTTACTAATTATTAGTGTTCTGCAGATGTTGTATTTATAATTTTTTTATGTTTTAATATTAAGTTCTTTTATTTATGATCAAAATACTTTGCATTAAATCAAATGAATCACTTGTTTTAAATATAATAATCCGTTTTAGGTCAACATTATGCGATTTTGAATTGAGGGTACCCAGTACCTCATCCGGGTGATATAGGTACGTATAAACTTTTATAATTGCGAAAAAAATGCATTTAGAAAAATCAAAAGTTTTCTAAAATGGCTTTAGTTTATTTAGAACTAGTTCTTATAAGATGTCACGAAGTCCCAAAACGCTGTCAAAATTACAACCAGAGATATAGGGTAGAAGGTGGTAATGACGACCACCTAATATAAGGTAAATTGGCTGAAACTGATAAAATAATCGTTGTTTTAGATTCAAGTGATGTGCATTTCATTCTTTGTTCCTTTGTGTTTCTATATTTAGTTATCAATTTCGCGAAAATATTTAACTTTTTTATAAAAAAATTTTAAAATCAAATTGTCACTTTGGTTGTGATTAACCGCATGTGTGGGTATTGACGACCATGGTGTGGGCAATAGCAACCATAAAATAAATCTATTTGAAAAACAATTTTTATTCATTTAAAAAAACAAAATAAACATAATTATTAAAATATAAAATATAAAAAAAAACTAAAATCTTAAATGTCGGGTTACCATTTTTCAGTTTTACCATATTCTTCACAAACTAGGGTTTCTAGCTGCAGCATGAATTTTTGTACCTGCTTCTACAGCAGCAATTGCCATTTCTAGGTCCTGCTGCGTCCATTGCACCTTAGTACGAGGCTTATAAGTACGATGCATGATGTGAACTAAACACATCTATTAAATGAAATAACCGCTAAATGTATTGCTATAAGGGTAATCGCGACCAGTGGTTGCCATAACCCCACAAAATTGGTCGCAATTGCCCGATTTGACATGTAAACTCTTATTTTAAGTTGGAATTTTAATTTAATTATTCGAACTCGTGTTTATGTTTGTTGTAGGGCTTAAGTTAATGAGCACAAAAATTAGAAGCACACCTACAGATACATAAATTAACGTTTTTCTGTGGGATTACAAATATCATGTCAATCACGTATTAAATAATGTTGGTCATGGTATAAAGATTACATTATGTAATTATTATTATGTAATCTTTATACCATGAATGTTGGTGGTCTTCCTGGTAAAGGGTGGTAGTGGTACTAATTGAATATTCTAGCTCTTAATTTCAAAAATGATATGGTCGCCATTACCCGCTGGTCGTCATTACCACCCGCGCCCTTACACTGTCAAAGTCAAAAAAGTACCCGATACAGTGGCGTAACTACCAGTGTTCGATGTGTTGTTGAATTGAAGTTTTTTTTTTTTTTTTTTTTTATTTAACTCCTGTATACAAATCGTAATCTGCTCGAGAGCAATAAACGATTGATTTATAAATAAATTCAAGTAGTTACAAAAAATACAGCATTAATTAGCATCTTACATTAAAGACCTAACATATTATCACATTCACATTAAAATGTCTGCAATTTAATCTTTTAAAAAAAAAAACAGTACAAACAAGACCATATTTATCTGAGACTTATGTTGAGTGGATTTATTCGTTTTAGGCGCTTCACTGCGTTTTTGTCGGTTAACAGGTTTACTGCTAGAGAGTTTGGGTGCAGTTCAAGCCGCGATAGATAACTCTTACTCGCGCACTTGGCTTCTTGGATAACAAAAGATACGTTTAAATCGTGGTGTATAGATTTATTAGTAACAAACCACGGGGCATCCGTAATTGTGCGTAACGTTTTAGATTGAAATCTCTGAAGGATTTCTATGTTTGAAGTACTCGCGGTACCCCACAGCTGCACACCATAAGTCCACACTGGTTTAATGATCACTTTATACACTGCTAGCTTGCTTTCTAACGAGAGTTTTGATTTTCTACCAATTAGCCAGTAAAGTTTAGATAGTTTCAAACCAAGTTGTTTGCGTTTTGTGAAGATATTCTGCTTCCAGTTGAGCCTGCGATCCAGATGCATACCAAGATATTTAGCATTGTCTACTTGGGGAAGTTGTTGTCCGTTAAGAGTAACAGTAGGACACGTCTCCCTACGCAATGTAAAAGTGATATGTTGCGATTTGGCTTCATTTGCTTTAATGCGCCATTTTCTAAACCATTTTTGAATTTGGTTGAGTGCTTCTTGTAGTTTTTCCGAAGCATAGGCAGGTATTTCACTAGTTGCAAGGATAGCAGTGTCATCTGCAAATGTAGCTGTTGTTGTGTTTGGAGTGGTAGGTATATCTGCAGTATACAGCAAGTACAAGACCGGCCCCAGAACGCTACCTTGGGGTACACCTGATTGAATTTTGTATAGGTCGGTGATCTCTTCTTGATATTTAATCATGAAATATCTATTGGTCAAATAAGACTGTAATACCTGGTAGTAGGGTGTAGGCAATTTTGTTTTTATTTTGTAAAGTAGTCCTTGGTGCCATACTTTATCGAACGCCTGGGTAACGTCTAAAAAGGCAGCCGAACAATACTTCTTACGTTCAAACGTGTTATTTATTATTTCTACTACTCTATGTACCTGTTCAATAGTTGCGTGCTGTTCGCGAAATCCAAATTGGTGTTCTGGGATGATACCGAGTTGGTCTAGTTCTGGTTTTAGCCTCTTCAGAAACAATTTTTCAAAAATCTTAGACAGAATAGGCAGCAGGCTTATTGGTCTATACGATGTTACTTCCTCGAGAGGCTTTCCTGGCTTTGGAATTAAAATTATTTGCGCTACCTTCCACTGGGATGGGTAGTGGCTAGTTCTTAAAATGGAATTGTAAATATGGGTTAGCGCAATTAATGCTTTATCCGGCAGTTGTTTAATGACTACGCCAGTTATGAGATCATACCCGGGAGCCTTCTTTGGATTTATTTTTCTAATCAAAGCTTTGACTTCTCGAAGTGTTATGGCTCGGATAGGAGGTGCCATTTGGTACGGTGCTTGCAAAAACTCGGCAATCTCATTCTCCTCCTCCTGAGGAATCATAGATGGAAAGGGCTTAAATACACTTTCCAGGTGTTTAGCAAACGTCTCAGCCTTTTCTTTATCTGTTCTTGCCCATGTTCTATCAGGTTTTCTTATAGGGGGAATGTTTTCTTTCGTTCTTTTTAATTTTGCCGTTGCCTTCCACAGTGAGTATTCGGTGGCTTCGGTAGGTGTTAAATTTTCAAGATATTCTTGGAGAGCTATATTTTCGTTGTCATTCAAAAGCTTTTTAAGATTTCGCTGTGCTTTGTTCAGGTTTACTTTGTCTTGAGGGGCTCTTGTCATCATCCATATCTTTCTTAATTTTCTTTTATCTTGAATGGCTTCTTTGACCTGCTTTGACTGATTTCGATTTTTTGTATTGAGATATGGTACAGGAGTTGCATTCCATGCTGCTTGCTGTATTGATTTTACAAGATTTTCTACTGCTGTATCAATTTCTTCTGATGTTTTAAGCTTGACGTTTGTATTGATTTTTTCTTCGATTTCCAACCTAAACAGCTCCCAGTTTGTCCACTTGTTAGCGAGGAACGCTGGTTTATGTTTGTTTATTACCGTGGAGCTCAGCAATACTATCATGGGTGAGTGGTCTGATGATAGGTCGAAACATTGATCAGCCCAGAGGTGATCCTGTGAGATTCCTTTCGTCACGCAAAAGTCGATGACATCGGGAATCTTGTTTAAATCTGTAGGCCAGTAGGTAGGCTTTCCAGTAGAAAGAACACCTAGATTTTGTTTATCGATGCATTTCACCAGCTCTCTTCCTTTAGTTGTTGTTAAACGGGAACCCCATCTTGGGTGCTTAGCATTGTAGTCTCCACCGGCAAGAAATCTGTTACCCAGGGTGGCAAAATATTCTTTGTATTGTTCCTCTTTAATTGCGTGTCTTGGGGGACTATACATCGCTGATATAGCTAGTGGTCCTTTCGTATCTTCAACCAAAATTGTTGTTGCTTGTATATGCTCTGTTTGGAATTTTGGTAATTCATGGTGTTGCAAATTGTTTTTGATTAGGATAGCGCTTCCACCCCAACCGGCGTTATTTGGATGCTTTGTATCATAAATGGTGTAGTTTTGGATCCTTAAATAGCTGCGGTTTGTGAAGTGCGTTTCGGATATTAACATTACATCAATATCATGTTCCTTCAAGAAAGATTTTACTTCTGGTCCATGATTAGCAAGACCATCAGCGTTCCACACAGCTATTTTTAGGTGTGGGTCCATTAATTTAGTTTACTAAGCAGTGTGGACACGATATTCATCATCGTATCCATGCGTTGAGCATCGTCTCTACCAACTTTTCTAGTCGAGTAATTCTGTCTTCTGCTTTATTAGTTGACAAATCCACGATGTTGGTTTTTGGATTATTTGCATTAGCCTCTTTCTTTTCTATTATAGAAGCATATGACATGCCTTCGGTATCAGTCCTTGTATAAGTCGGAATATTAGCAGAAATTCTCGCTGTGGCCGGAGTATCCAAATTTTGCTGATGGTGGTTTCTGGTTCGTAGCGCTGGATATTGTTTTTGCTGGAGTTCTTTGTAAACCTTGCAACCTTTATAGTTGGCAGGGTGATTTTCGCTGCAGAGTGCACATTTTAAGTCTTTACGTTCCGATATGCTACATGTTTTGTTATCGTGAAATCCGCTACACTTGATGCATCTTGGTTGGCGTTTGCAATAGTTTTTTGTGTGTCCTAGTCGTTGGCACCTGGCACATTGAGGAATTTGTCTGGTTTGGCGTACTGGTTCAAGATTTACGTTACTACGTTGCAGTTTTCGGATTTCGTATACTTCTTTGTTATTTTCTTTTGGTTCCAAGTCTACAAAAAACATTGGTAATGGTTGCTGATCTCTTCGACTTTTAACATTGTAAATGCTTTTTACTTCATGTCCATGAGTGGATATTTCAGCTTTTAGGTTTTCAATATTTGTAGAGTAGTGAAGTCCCTTAATAACGAATCTAAAATTTCTTTTGTTTTTTATTTGGTATGAGTGGTATTTAACATCTTTTGCTGCTAATGCTACTAATGCAGCCTTGTATGAGATTTCATCATTAGTTATCACCTTGATTTCGTTTTTTGGCAATATTTTGAATGTGAATTTTTCTTTAACGTCTACCGCCGATTCCAGCAGTTTAATCAGTCCATCCACATCAGTAATTTCTGCTAAAAAGATAGGAGGTGGTTTTATTATAATAGGTTTACCTGATGCTTTTTCATTTTTTGTATTTTCCACTTGTGGTTCGTCTAAATTTTCCAACAATTGAAACTTGTTAATTGGATTAACCTTCCTCGTGTACTCGATCATCGACCTCTGCTTAACATTTCTGGGTGGATCTGGTGAATTACGCTTTTTCTTTCGTGTATTTGTAACTGTTGTCCACTCGTTGGTGGTTTCTTTCTTGTGCTTATCAATAATTTCTTGGGCAAGTTCTTCCGCCACGCCTTGTATACTATTTCTAATTTCCTCCAAAATAATGTGTTCTGTTGACATAACAGGAGGGACAGGGTAACATTGTTGAGTTTTTTGTTGCTCGATCTGAGGGGTCTCTTGTGGTTGCAATTGTTGCTGTTGTTGATCGTTACCCGTAGAAGCAGAAATGGTAGTTTCGTTTGAGGTTATGTCACCTTCTTCACATTTGTAACAAGTCCATCGGGCTATTTCACCTGTTTTATTCAGAGTATTTAGTGTGTCTAGAGACATTCCTACACACTCAATATGGTAATTTGATTTACATTTCATTTTGCACTGAATACAATCCTCGTATCTCGTTGTCGCACACTTACATACACCGCACGTCAACATAACCGGTAAAAAATTCCAAATTAAAAATTGAAAAAAAATTAAAAATTGAAGTTGAAGCGGCATCAAGAAAGATTAAACGCACCCGCCAAAGCAAAACTTCCCATCTTGTAGCGATTACAGTAATAAACAAATAAACTGTCACCCTTATATAGCAATTTAACAAAATACTGAAAAAAATAAGAGTAGGGCATATTTTGATTTTTAACACTACACTGCTAGTTTTTTTATTATTTTTTATTAATTTATTAAAACCGTCAGGTATGATTTTCTTGTTTTTATTTAGTAGTAAATCCCTAAAATGATTTTAATAAAACTAAATAACAATATTTATTATTATTAGCAATGAAGACGAATTAGTGGTGTAATTTTGCATAATTAAGCGTGTTCATTGTTTTGGTAGCAGCAGGTAAGGGGCCGTCCTTTAATCACGTGAGGTTTTTTATGCAATTTTTGTACCCCCCTCTTTGGTGACACATCGTGAGGTTTTAGGCTACCCCCCCCCCCCCTACTCAATATCACCTGTATTTTTTTTGAAAAATTTCTTCAAGTAGAAACGGCGAGACAGAAGACCGCGGGCAGCGGGGACGACGAGTGGCGTCACAAGGTCCAGTGCCGGAAGCTAGCTGAGAGCTAAATATTGTTGTTATGTTGCTTTTTAGGCATAAATTTGCTTGCTTAGGATTTCACATGGTCGCGTCGCAAGAAAAAATACACGTGATTGTCACAGCATCCCCTCTCTCCCTAAAATAAAAACCTCGATCCGGGAACATAAGGGTTAATAAAATTTACTAATTTTGGTATCTACCTTTATTAAAAATTATTCTAAGTTTATCTACCACTTCAAATATGAATTTTTAGGTCGTAATTTAAAAATTAGTAGATGTAAACATTGACTTTGACATTTATACAATCTAAAATCTTTAAATATTACCAACTTAAAATTTTATTTTGATAAATTGATATCAATAACAGAAATTAACACATTTTCTACACCTTTTCCACCAGTAATCCAGAAATCGTCAACTGTAATTCAGATTTGCTAGTTGATATTCAGAAATCGTCAATTATAATTCAGATTTGTCAACTGATATTCAGAAATCGTGAATTGTAATTCAGATTTGTCAAATGATATTCAGATTTGTCAATTGATATTCAGAAATCGTCAATTATAATTCAGAAATCGTCAGTTGATATTCAGAAATCGTCAATTGTAATTCAGAAGCCGTCAGTTGATATTCAGAAATCGTAAAATTAAATTCAGAAGAAATTCAATTAAATGAAATTTAATTTTTTAATGAAAAGGCTTCATAAAAACTAAAAAAAACAATATTTTAATTTTTTTTTAAATTATTTATTTATATTATAGAGAAAATAAAAATATATAGCATAAATTATGTCACAACAAATTTCAAAAAATAACTATGCCTACTGGCATATCGTCCATTTTACTGATTACTTATCAAGTTTTTTTCTATTTACTTTTATTGCATTAGTTTGCTTATAAACGATTATACTGTTATGAAGGGATTAATAAAATTTCAATCTTTAAGAGATATTAAACATAAATCACAGATTTGATGCTTTATAAATTATATTTGACGTTTTGTGATTTTCATTTGACGTTTTCTGAATATCATTTGACGGTTTCTGAATATAATTTGACAAATCTGAATTACAATTAACAATTTTTGAATATCAGTTGACAAATCTGAATTACAATTGACGTTTTCTGAATTACAGTTGCAAAAGGTATAAGGTATAGTAAGATGGAAAAATTCGTTCATAAATGAGCCTGTAGGCATCGACCCTAGCGCCCAAGCGACGATTTACCAAATAAAATTAAAAATAGCTGACCGATTACATTTTGAAATTAATTTTTTGGATTTATAAAACAATATAGAATAATTCAGTAGCAGATCCAGGAAATTACCATAAAGGGAGCGACAAAATAAAAACTTATTAAATATGAAAAATAAAAAGTAGTAGTACCAAAACTTTGTTACTGCTTCGTTATATTTGTTTTTTTGGTGTAAAAATTGATGTTTCTATTAAACTCTAAGGAGGGAGGGACAATTGTCTCGATAAATCTTAATCAGAATCAGAATGAATATTTCTTATATTTTATCTAAATACAGGGTTCGGCACTATAACTGCACACGAATTCAAAATGCTGTAGTTTCATCAACTATGAATCGCTTTATTAAATATTTTCAAAAAATGATGGAAACACATTAAATTTTATGAAAAACATGTCATTGTTTGGATGGGTAATGTCGTGATAAAAATAAACAATAATTTAAGCACTGAAATTTGACGAATTATTTTTGCATTAATTAATTAATCAGGTGTAATAAATTAGATTAAACCTAAGAATTATGCTTCTTTAAATAAGAATTTTAAAATGCACTCAAAATTGCAAAAAAATTTTCAAAATACCTAAAAAATACTACAAAATCTTAAAATTGCAAAACAGAAAATTAATTTTAGTTCAAAATTACCTTAATTACAGCTACAAATAAGACAAACAACGATTACACAGTAAAATATTATTCACTAAAAACGTATCTTTTACTTACTTTCTTTTTACTGACCGTTTGAAGTTCGAACTTACCCTTAAAAATCGCACATCTGGTTTAGGTAATAAAAAATGGTATTTTTAGGATACTCCCTGATGTACAAAATTTATTGATAGGCTATGTAGCTAAACAAATTTTTAAGAACTATCACGACATTGCCTATGTCACGGATTTACCTTACCTTAACCCAATTAGTATTTACATTTATTAAAAAATAAACAATTAATAGCCGGGATTATAAAGGACAAATAAATATTTACTTGCTAGAATAAAATTTACTCCGTAGATTTGCGTATTATAAAAGACAGATAAATTTAAATTTGATCATTTAATTTAACCTCTCGATTTACTTGCTAGAATAAAATTTACTCCATAGATTTGCGTATTATAAAAGACAGATAAATTTACTAGCTAGGTTAAATCTATGGATAAATTAAACTATCGATTTCTAGGAATAAATATTTACTTGACTAGTAAATATTTGCAAAATAGACCAATGACGGTTATTCTTGCGCTATTTAGTTGAATGGTGGTATTAATTTAATCTATAAATTAAGTGTAGTTGCAAATTTCACCACGATTTCGTCAATCTCTTTTGAAGATGAAAACCATGAGGAAGTACAATCATGAATGCTGCGTATATTTAGAAGCAGAATTGATCCATTTGATTTCCTAAGTGATGAGGACTTGAGAGATAGGTTTCGTTTCAATGAACAAACCGTGGTGGCTTTTTAGGGTTGGTGAAAGAAAAATAAAAAAGGAAAAAAGAAGGATAAGATATGAAAAGATAAAAGTTTTACTGAAGGAAACCATGATGTAACGCCAATAAATATGCTCTTGATTGCACTATACGTTTCTCTAACACTGGGTTCGTTTTTTTATTGGGGATCACTTTAATCCTTGTTACAAATGCCCAACAAACCCCAACAAAATTAAAACTATTGGGCTGATATATGTTTTTGTCACGGGAATTCCCAGCAGAACCCAACATAAACAATGTTGACAATGTGTTGGGAAACCCCAGTAAGTTCCAACACAAATATTCCCTTCAACATAGTTTTATGAAGTTTTAATATTATTCTTCTCACGAATTAAGATGTATACTATATTATTTACATAAATATTCCCTTAAATCGAAAATTGTTAGCTCGATAATAAACCCTGTGCAATGATAATTCTTTATTTTATTTTTTAAATATATGTATTTAATGTTTACCACGGCTAAAGACTCTAATAAAATGCACAGGTCGTGGTTTGATGATTAATTAAACCCCCCATAAAGCATTTTCATGTGTTACCCATTTCTAGGCCCGGTGGTGCAGGGGGATTAAAACGTAGGGCAACATTGTCCCACGCATCGCTTGTAGGTTTATAACTTTTAATATCAATTTTCTTGCATTCTACGTATAATGCTAATATATTCTTGTATTATTTCCAAAACTTCTTCTTTTTCGGTTTCTGTACAGTTTTTTACTCTACAGAACATCTTTTTTTATTATTAATGATATATGATTGTGACACTATTGATGAAATTGACAGGAGTTTAGTTCTAATAAACCGTTACATAAATTAAATCGCTAGGTAACTAACTTTACTATACTTTTGCTTTATAGAAAAAGAACTCAAAATAAAAAATTTTAAGTAAATTTGTGGTTTTTAGTATGTATTTATGGTTAAATTCAAAAAAATATAAGAATAATACAATACGTAGAAAATCAAAATTCAAAAAATTTAAAAAGGAGACAATTAACACATAACAGGTCTGGATTAAGAAAATTTGAAAAAATGAAAATTTCGTAATACGAAGTACAATATAACGTTATTTCATGGTTATTGCCATTCTTCAGTTGCACGCATCGATTACGATTACATTGTAAAATAAGAAGAAAAAAATTTTTCAAACTAAACAAAATTATCGACTAAATTGTACAAAATTGACTTACCATAACCTCCAAAGATTATCAAAACTGAACTTGTTACATGAGGTATGAATAATTTAAAAATGATTTGAACTAAGAAATTCGTTTACCTAGCACTGCTAGTTTGAAATCCGAAGGCACTGCCCTCTTAATATGATTTCTAAAAACTTTAAATTAAATTTACTTAAAATTTTTTATTTTGAGTTCTTTTTCTAGTTTTACGCCTCACGGTTAAAAAACGTGGTAAATTTTTGAATTTTGAATTTTTTCAAAGTTTTTAGAAATCATATTAAGAGGGCAGTGCCTTCGGATTTCAAACTAGCAGTGCTAGGTAAACGAATTTCTTAGTTCAAATCATTTTTAAATTATTCATACCTCATGTAACAAGTTCAGTTTTGATAATCTTTGGAGGTTATGGTAAGTCAATTTTGTACAATTTAGTCGATAATTTTGTTTAGTTTGGAAAATTTTTTTCTTCTTATTTTACAATGTAATCGTAATCGATGCGTGCAACTGAAGAATGGCAATAACCATGAAATAACGTTATATTGTACTTCGTATTACGAAATTTTCATTTTTTCAAATTTTCTTAATCCAGACCTGTTATGTGTTAATTGTCTCCTTTTTAAATTTTTTGAATTTTGATTTTCTACGTATTGTATTATTCTTATATTTTTTTGAATTTAACCATAAATACATACTAAAAACCACAAATTTACTTAAAATTTTTTATTTTGAGTTCTTTTTCTAGTTTTACGCCTCACGGTTAAAAAACGTGGTAAATTTTTGAATTTTGAATTTTTTCAAAGTTTTTAGAAATCATATTAAGAGGGCAGTGCCTTCGGATTTCAAACTAGCAGTGCTAGGTAAACGAATTTCTTAGTTCAAATCATTTTTAAATTATTCATACCTCATGTAACAAGTTCAGTTTTGATAATCTTTGGAGGTTATGGTAAGTCAATTTTGTACAATTTAGTCGATAATTTTGTTTAGTTTGAAAAATTTTTTTCTTCTTATTTTACAATGTAATCGTAATCGATGCGTGCAACTGAAGAATGGCAATAACCATGAAATAACGTTATATTGTACTTCGTATTACGAAATTTTCATTTTTTCAAATTTTCTTAATCCAGACCTGTTATGTGTTAATTGTCTCCTTTTTAAATTTTTTGAATTTTGATTTTCTACGTATTGTATTATTCTTATATTTTTTTGAATTTAACCATAAATACATACTAAAAACCACAAATTTACTTAAAATTTTTTATTTTGAGTTCTTTTTCTAGTTTTACGCCTCACGGTTAAAAAACGTGGTAAATTTTTGAATTTTGAATTTTTTCAAAGTTTTTAGAAATCATATTAAGAGGGCAGTGCCTTCGGATTTCAAACTAGCAGTGCTAGGTAAACGAATTTCTTAGTTCAAATCATTTTTAAATTATTCATACCTCATGTAACAAGTTCAGTTTTGATAATCTTTGGAGGTTATGGTAAGTCAATTTTGTACAATTTAGTCGATAATTTTGTTTAGTTTGAAAAATTTTTTTCTTCTTATTTTACAATGTAATCGTAATCGATGCGTGCAACTGAAGAATGGCAATAACCATGAAATAACGTTATATTGTACTTCGTATTACGAAATTTTCATTTTTTCAAATTTTCTTAATCCAGACCTGTTATGTGTTAATTGTCTCCTTTTTAAAATTTTTTGAATTTTGATTTTCTACGTATTGTATTATTCTTATATTTTTTTGAATTTAACCATAAATACATACTAAAAACCACAAATTTACTTAAAATTTTTTATTTTGAGTTCTTTTTCTAGTTTTACGCCTCACGGTTAAAAAACGTGGTAAATTTTTGAATTTTGAATTTTTTCAAAGTTTTTAGAAATCATATTAAGAGGGCAGTGCCTTCGGATTTCAAACTAGCAGTGCTAGGTAAACGAATTTCTTAGTTCAAATCATTTTTAAATTATTCATACCTCATGTAACAAGTTCAGTTTTGATAATCTTTGGAGGTTATGGTAAGTCAATTTTGTACAATTTAGTCGATAATTTTGTTTAGTTTGAAAAATTTTTTTCTTCTTATTTTACAATGTAATCGTAATCGATGCGTGCAACTGAAGAATGGCAATAACCATGAAATAACGTTATATTGTACTTCGTATTACGAAATTTTCATTTTTTCAAATTTTCTTAATCCAGACCTGTTATGTGTTAATTGTCTCCTTTTTAAATTTTTTGAATTTTGATTTTCTACGTATTGTATTATTCTTATATTTTTTTGAATTTAACCATAAATACATACTAAAAACCACAAATTTACTTAAAATTTTTTATTTTGAGTTCTTTTTCTAGTTTTACGCCTCACGGTTAAAAAACGTGGTAAATTTTTGAATTTTGAATTTTTTCAAAGTTTTTAGAAATCATATTAAGAGGGCAGTGCCTTCGGATTTCAAACTAGCAGTGCTAGGTAAACGAATTTCTTAGTTCAAATCATTTTTAAATTATTCATACCTCATGTAACAAGTTCAGTTTTGATAATCTTTGGAGGTTATGGTAAGTCAATTTTGTACAATTTAGTCGATAATTTTGTTTAGTTTGAAAAATTTTTTTCTTCTTATTTTACAATGTAATCGTAATCGATGCGTGCAACTGAAGAATGGCAATAACCATGAAATAACGTTATATTGTACTTCGTATTACGAAATTTTCATTTTTTCAAATTTTCTTAATCCAGACCTGTTATGTGTTAATTGTCTCCTTTTTAAATTTTTTGAATTTTGATTTTCTACGTATTGTATTATTCTTATATTTTTTTGAATTTTGCTTTATAGTCCCCAAAATTTACTCAGTAGATTTAACTGAACAAGTAAATTTACTTCCAGAATAACTAACTAATGATTTAACTGTCCTTTATAATCCCGGCTATAAATCAAACTAATTTTAAAAAATTTATTATTTACATAAACATTTTTTTAAATTTTAGATGTATAAACAGGTATAGCATAAAATTTATAAAAATACAAAATGAAGATATAGGTAAACTTAACACTAAAATATAATATTACCCAATAAAAATAAAATTATATTAATTATATTGTATATAATTATGCACTAGATGTTTGGTCTTAAAATGTTAAAATTTTATTTATGCGAGTTAATTTCATTCTATACATGGCATGTGATCTTCTGCAGTTATGTAAGGTGATTTGTCGACGCGCATACCGAAAGTGATTCCACCAGGTTTACTCTTAAGGAAACCTGGAAGATAAGCAGCAGGTCCAGGTGTTTTAGATTTATTGCCAATCGCTTGAAGGCGACCGCCCATTGTATATTGAGGATTTTTGTGTTTGTACAAATTCACATTTGTTCCTCCATACTGTGCAGGTCCAGGAGAAGCCGCTTTTCCTTTAAAACCATATTTTCCAGACCTACGAACAAACATTTTAAAATATTGATAAGATCTATATCGAGTATGTACGTACATAGTGTATGCTGCAGCTGCTGGTTTATTGGGAACCTTTGGGCCAAGTGTCGATGGTACTGAATACTGGTTAGGTCCGGGAGTATTAAATTTTCTGACTGGAGGAAATCTTGCTGCGATTGAATAAGCGGGCGGTCGAGGATCTTTCATTCTTGGAACTTTTTCAGGACTGTATGTTCCAGGACCTGGTGTCTTGAAAGGTGCTACAAATAAACCACACTTATATAATTTTATTTCAAGTTATAAGCAAAAAATTTTGAGCCCCCCAAAAAATGTCAATCAAAACAAATTATGCAGAATGCCAAATATTTTAGACGTCCTGATTTTTTAATCCATTTAAAAAATAAACCATGCATTGAAATTTGGTTCCGAACGCCACGACAAAAATAACAATGAAAATCGTCGACAATCCATTTAAATATGTGCAACACATTGTTGCGACCTGGACGCGGTGTTCTTGCGCAACGTTACTGGTTCAGGTCGCAAGCGTGGCCCTAATAGTAATCCAGTCAAATTAGGATTTCACCTGGAAATAATTCCCGGGAGCAATTTTTTTATTTTAGTTTGGTAGTGTAAATCTCGATTTTCGGGAAAATCCCACCATTTCGTTTACCGCCATCTTGATTTACAGGGCGATTTCTTGATTTTTAAATAATTCGCTGATTTTCAACTTTAGAGTTGATAATATAAAAAATTATAAGAAAAGTAATTTCAAACCAGTTTTGTTGAAATAACTTTTACCCTAGGATCGATATTTGTAGAGTTAGACTGCAAAGTTGAGAATAAGCGAGTTATTTGAAAAGCAAGATGGCGGCAAACGCAATAGGGGGATTTTCCCGAAAATCAAGATTTACACCACCAAACAACCCTCCTTGAATTTAAAATAAAAAAATTGCTCCCGGGAATTTTTTCCAGGTTGACCGATTTTAACGGAAGTGGGGCGTCCATTAATTACGTGAGTCGTTTAGGGGGGGGGCAAATCTCACGCGGGGAAAGAGGGGGGGTCTCGGCAAATATCACGTAATTTTTTTGTGTTAAATATTCTTAAATAAAAATAATTAAGCAAATTATTCTTTTCTAATAAATCCAATGCAATCAAGCACAGATTAACGTATTTACACTAAAAATGCGCATTTTAAAAAATCTCACGTGAGATTAGAAGGGGGGGGGTCTAAAAATCGACAAAATCACCTCATGTAATTAATGGACGCCCCCAAAGACTTCTTTTCTCAAGAAATTAGTTACATTTAATTTAAAAAAACAAACATAATTTTACGATAAAAGTAAGAGATTCTTACCAACTCCTTTAAGTCTGGCTGCTATACTAAAAGCTGGTGTTGTCACTTTTCCGGTTCTTGTAACCCTATCTATATTGTATTGAGGACCAGGTCCAAAAGGTTTTCCACCTGTTCCACATCTTGCTCTCATAGTATATTGGGGATTTCGGTAGCGCGATATGTCATGGTTTTTGTATCCTATAGTCGATGGTAGCATATAGGCACCAGGCCCAGGTCCTAATAATAATTAAATTAATATTGTTATTTTATATTTCATGCTCTTATGCCCTACACAAAAATAAAAATTTTCAAGTTTTCCAATTTTCAAAGATTCGTAGAAAGATTCTTTGCCCAACAAATGTTGATCTCCTGGCTCTAGGTAGCATTATATTATAGCCCAAAATGACCCCAAAGCAAGAAAAATCAGAAACTAGCAAATAGCAAAATAGATAACATTTTAACATCTTTAACTTTCTGGGATTAAATATTGAGGTGAAAAAATACAAAGTTTGCTTGCAAAGATAGAATTACATGTACAAATCTCAAACTTGAGTTTTGAAAAATAAGAAATATTAAAATTTAAATATCTTACCAATGTTTTTCGGCATTTTGAGCAAGTTTTACTAAAATTTATAAGTATGATCCTAAAATTTGGGGAAAAAAACTAAAAAATTTTGTTACATTCGAAAAGTTAAACTAAAATTTTTGATTAAAAATTTGACAATGAAAGAAACAAAATATAGGCCAAAGATATGATGATGAGAATTATTAAATATAATAAAATTTAGAATAAAAGCATCCATTTTATCCACTATATAGGACTTCAAATGATCAAAGAAATTAATCCTTTGTAAACGAGTGTCTTTCTTATCCAAATTTCAATTTTGTATTAATAGAAAATTATGGCATTTCAGTATATTAGCTGACTTTGCAATGTGGGGCATACAACAGTATAAGTTGATTTATCTTATTTAAAAAATTATACCACTTGTGGGGTCCCCGTCCCCGAAGTTCGAAGAACTAAGGAACTAAGCTAAACGCTCCCTCGTTCTAACAAATTCACACTCGTTGAGCAAAATGTTGTATTTCATTACTGGTTAAATAAATATACATTGCAAAACTGCCTACGTAAACCAAAATTGGTGCGCTTTCTCTTGTTTTCTCTAATTTTATTGGAATTCAAATTTAACTTTTACCTTTTCATCAACTTCTTCTGCAAATTTTAGACATCTTTTTCTTCACGAACTTCCTAAATCTATTTATAATAACTTTTAACTACGTATTGAATTATTAAAGTAAATATAAATGATTATAAAACCCTAAGAAAAAATAGAAGAACTGAGAAAAAATAAATAAAATGTTACCTAAGCTTGTGAAGAATATCGCACATTGGTTGTATTTTGTCATTAAGAGGCATCTTTCCGACAAAATTATGGTGGTTCTAATTTTTACGCATGAATACTTTCAATAGAATTCGAATAAATTATATTCTATTCGAAATTATTTGCTGAAATTATAAATGAGCATTAATATTAGTTAGATACCTACAAGTTCGGAAACTACATTTTTCAAGTTTCATTAATGATGATTTTGGCTGTACCGAAGTTGGTGGTGGTCTGCTGGTCAAAATGGTGTTCACTTGCCATTATTAATTTTATTGAATTTTTACGTTTCTGTTCTGCCTGACTGACCTATACCTAAAGTGTTTCATTATTGATTGTTGCATACTTACAGAGGTAATGAAGCCATTTAGTGAAAATGTAGATATTTTAATATACGAAAATATACAAAAAAAACTAAATATTTTTGTACATTAATTTGAAAATTATCAAATTTTTGAATGAGCGATGATGCTTTTGAAAATTGCGCATAATATCCAAATCATTCAATTCCGGTATAATACCAGACACCCAACGAAATATGTGATTATGCAATTATTATGTTTAATTAGACACTAGAGCAGTGGTGGCAAACTTCTAGATCAGGCACTGACCTACGAAGACTTTTTAAGTCAGGAATTTTTTTTATTTTTAGAAACCTATTTTTAAAAATTTTAATAGTAATAAAAACCAAAAAGAAAGAGTCGACTGTCAAGTCAAATTAGTGGTACCCTTTTAGCACAACATCCCTGCCCTTTCCAAGGGACGCCACTGATTTAGTGACCCACGGGCTAGAATTTAAAAAATACTGAACAAAATTTGACCCATTTCTCAAAATTTGCATTCACTGCACTGATTATGTTAAGAGATCAAAATTATTGTAGTTTGGCAAAAAAAAACAGAATACAAAGAATTGCACCTTAGGAATGTCCACCTCTACTCGCTTCGATTCCGTTATACCCTTCGACAAGCACTGATCCAAGAGGATCCAGAGATCTTTGAGATTGGTAGTTCAAGAGGTCCAAAAAATTGGCGACCGCTGCCCCAGACTAAGACAAACGTTGACGTGGTAAAGAATCTCTTTACTGAGATTGTTTCCAAAATATAAAAAATTAAAGACAAAATAATAAATAATTTGTTCATTTCTAAAAAGCAGTTTTATTATAATACTTAATAAACATTTTCAACAATTAGTAAAGTTAGAAATAAAATTAGTGTAGATTAAAACATATAAGTTTCAAGCGCCTCTAAAATGAGGTCAGGTAAGAAAAATTAAAATTAAATCTTGCGCGGTTTAAATATCTTAATTATATTTGATTTATCGATAATATAAAAGTAAAAAAGGTATTGTAGACCCATTACTTAGTTTTATCTTGAGTGGTTAACTTTCCACCTTTACCAGTCCATTCTTCTTTTAAATTAACATTACAGCCTAGGTCGCGTAAAGCCGATTTAATATCAAATTCAATTGCAGGAAACTTGGCCAAATCTTCTTTCAAAATGTCCTCAATTCCTAAAGAGAGAAACTTATCGTTTTGATAACGACTTCTAGATACCATATTTCTAATTGCCCAACTTCCGTTTTTCTGTATGCTAACGTCATCGCTGTGTAGTTTCATGCAATCGATGATCACTTCGGAAACTCCAGCATCGTAAAATGCTTTACTGTTGTCTGTAGAACGCAAAGTTAATGCCGCAATACATGATAATCCTGCTGTTGCTGTTTGAACAGAATCCTACAACATAAGTTTTAGTTAATAACATAATTACTGTTAGCTTAATGTAACAAGTCTTACTTTATGTCTGTTCAATGTGGACGCAAGTACGGGTGCCATATCATTTTGAATAATGTGGGCTTTAACTTCGTCGTTACCACTTAAAGCTTTCAGCAATTTAAAGCCCTGACGTATAATTTTCTGCAATTTATAAAGAGTAATTTAAAAGTCAACAAATAACCACACAAAATTACATCTTTATCGTGAAACGTAATCATAGCTTCCTTAATTACATTCAAACCACCAGCATCTTCCACTTTCTTACAAAATTCAGTCCGCACCAGCAGAGATGAAATTGTTATCATCAAATCGCTCACCAGTAGCTCATCTTTTTGGAATTCTTAAAACAAAATTCAAATTTAAATCCTGAAATTCAAAAAGAAATTAAACTTACTGGTAAGTAAACTTGTTATGTGGCACAAAGTATCGCTGGCGATAGTACGTGCATGTTCGTGAGAGCGTCCAAATTCTACACGAACGTCGTCATCTAAAACGAGAGCCCTTAAGACGGCTAAAACATCACGTATCACAGAAGAGCTTGCATCCATCAAAATCATTTTCAAGTTTTCCAAAAGGGAAGTGTCAAATAAGTTTTGTCTAAAATACAAGTAATCAATATTTATAACAATATTTTTGGGAATTATGAAACCTATTTAGTTCATGCATAATGCAACATTCTTTGGTCCATTTTAAAACTAATTTTTGTACTTCGGGATCCGTTTGAGTACTCAATAGTTTGTTTGTGATTTCGATGCCAGAATTATCTAGCAAATCGGGCTGCTTGGTCATAAGAGCAATCAAAGCTCTTAAGCATTCCTTAGTCGTTTCTACATTGGAGGAAAATTTTTTTAATACATCAATTATTACATTGTAAGCGCCTTCCTTTCCTAAAAGTGGAAAATGACCGGTTTTAATGTGTTTTTCGTATTTCTACTTGATAGTAAACAAACCGGCGTAAACTCTGTATTCCAATCCTTTACCACATTCTTCTCTTATGATGGACAGCTGCTCCACATAAACTTCTTGGTTCTGCGATTTCTTTTTGCATAAATTACTCAATTTATTAACCGCATCGGCAATGGCTTCAGTATTTTCTGGGTTGGATAACATGAGATCTTTTAATATGTTACTCAAATCAACTCCCTTAAATGATTTATAAATTTTAAAATTTCTTAATGACAAGTTTTGTTTTGTGTAAATCAAAGCTAACTAATTAAAATTGCAATAAATTGTTAAACAAATAATAAAAAACAGCACATAAAAGCTTTCTACTTTTTCTCTTCTTTAAATGACTTTCCTTTTCAAATCGGAGATTAACATTATCATTTTACTCCTAGGTTTTTAGTATAAATTTAAAAATATAAATTAGGAATGTAGTAATTTTTTAACCAATTTAGAAATTAGAAATATTTAGGATTTTAGTATGTGACAGGCCTGTACAACAACATATAAATAGCACTGCTAAAAGCATTTTAGGAAGATTAAAACGACATTCTCTCAAGTGTGGTGTTAGTATGCCAATTTAATAATCGCACAGTTGAGTTTCAAATTGGTTGGTATGGATTTTCAAGTTTGGTTCACAAACAAACTTACAAATCTCACAGAATAACGACATCCCCTCTTATAGAATTTTTTTTTAGTTTTACACAATCATTAACTTAATTTTATATCAGCCTGATTTGATCAGTGTTAGATTCGATTACCTTTCGTAATTTTCCAGCAAGACCCAATTCCCAACATTATCTCTCTCCTGGCAAAGCTCATAACTTTAGTCCCTTTAGTCCAGTAAGTGTAATGAGTAAAGTCTCACTTTTCACCTCGCAACTCGGAGGAAAAATTACATCGAATGTGCCTGTAACCCTGGTTTTTATTGTTGATAAAAGCATATCAACAACCCAGTGGGACTACCAGCTTTATGTAAATGAATAGTATATTTTTCCCTCATGCAATTTTTCCTTTAGACTGCATCTCTTGTACACATTTTGACTTTTTAAATTATTGATACTTTCTAAAATATTTAGTAAAGATTTGAAATGAAAATGGGATGGCATTTTGCTAATAAATTTAGTTGAACCATGACTTCTGTACTTTTATAATACTTAATTAGACTTCAAGAGTCACCTCGAAATTAACATTCTTAGCAGAATGCTAGCCTTTTTTCTTCAAATCTACACTAATTTCTCTTGGAACTCCACAATCTTAAACGATAAAAGAAGCGAGATCCAAATAACCACGTTTCTGTATAATACTAATTATTTCAAAACAAAAACAAAATTTAAAAAAATAAATAAAATAGTTAAGCAAACATCCAACTTCATGTAACAAACACCAGTGCAATAAACATAAAATTTTCTTAAAAATTAGTTAGTTAAAACGGTAATACTGAAAGTAAAGAGTAATTTTATACTCCTCAAAGTGACAACCGCTGATTACTGATACGTTTACCTTGGTGTTGAAAGTTTAAAATAAACAAATTTAGTTAAAGCTAATACGTGGTAGAAAATGCATTATTGAAATAACACTCTACTTTCTACAAATATGTTTTAATTTACAGTGCCAATAAAGAACTCAGTAAACCACTGTAAAGTAGAACAAAGAAACCCAACCAAATTTTCTAATCTAATAGGTTTAAAAAATTACTTGTGCTTCGAACTGCTTCACTGCATCTGCTATTGCCTCTTCCGTGGTCATGTTAAATTCTGAGACATTTTCCGCAACAGCTTCATCGAAAGTTTCTTGAGTTATTTTACCAACCATTTTTGCAAAATTGTTCTGTAAAACAACACAAAAGGAACTTTCTAATTCAATGTTCTAATAAGGAAACTTGCACTTGCTCATTATAACCTCTACAAACCTTTGTAATTCAATGACTTTTCGTGTGGGTTGATACCAAATATAACAATGTGCTTACGTGTGTTTTCAAAAACAGCCCTCTTTGATTTTAACTATAATATTGTTGTTTGTTTTAAGTAACCTATACATGCGAGAACCTCCGCAAAACTATTGCATTTTTTTGTTATTTTGTTTTAACAGGAGGGGGATTATAAAGTGAACCACAGAACATAAGTGAACGACCGACCTAAATTTGTTGCGCTACTGATTTTTACGCCATGTTTGTTGAAGGTCGAGGTCAGAGCTGTCAAAAACTTGAAAGTTAACCTAAAATTTGCGCAGTAAAATTGTAACAGATGTGATTTCGTTTGAAGCGTTTTTTTTGTACATTATTATTTTGAAAAAACATGGCCCAATGGGTAGGATATACGGTATCAATTGATACCAAAGACGGAGGTATATATCAGGGTGAAATTTCATATGCAACTGAAAACGAAATCAGACTGAAACGTCCTTTTTCTAATGGCATTCCATGTTCTACGTCGGAAATTAGAATCAGGTAATAAACTATTTGTCGTGTTATCATTAAAATTCAACATTTTACTATTTTTTTAGAGATAGTGATATTGCAAATTTAAATTTTATCGATAAAGAAGATGATTCTGTTTGCGAACAAAGCACTGTAACAATAGCCAAGCCAATTCCTAAGCGAGCCAATCGTTCCTTAAGTACTTCTGAAATTCCCATCAAGTCAAACACATCCACTGGATCTTTTATTTTAAATAAAACAAAGCCTGCTGAAGTGGACAATAAAATTAACGGTTTTGAAACCAACTGGATAAAAAATGGATTTTTAAATAAAAAGGATAAAAACAAAGCAAAAATGAACAAACGCGATGAAGCTTGTTTTAGTTTATGCTTGGAAGGTGTAAATAAAGAATTTGATTTTGAAAAAAATTTAGCTTTGTTTGATAAGCAGGCAGTGTTTGAAGAAATTGAATCGCAACGGCCTGATATTGTAAAAAATACAGAAAATCGAAAATATCCCAATAAATACAGGTGAGATGTTATTTAAATTTTTTGGCTTGCCATTGTTTGTGCAAAGTGCACAAGTTATCCTTTTTAGGTATATAATAATAAAATTAATAACATTGTTAGGAGGTGAAATTTCAGATTTTTAACTTAACCGCACCGTTTTCTTCAATTTTACTTAAAACTTGAAATTTTCGACTTTCATAAAATGAGTTGACAATTTAGACTAAAACTTTACTTTTTTTTAATTGAATTTAAATGAAAACAAGGGAGAAATCACTGGGAAAATCTGGTGTACAAATGAAGGGAAATCTGAGGAAATCAGGGTGATTTGAAAACGAGATTCTGTTTTGTGTTAAATAGATTAACGTGATTTCAACTGTGAACTTACTTAATATAACATTTTATAATTGCAAAACTGTTCTAGTGGGCTTAAGGCGAATTTTTCAAAATTTTGTTCGTCGGCGCAAAAATGATGAATTTTTAGTTCATTTAATGAACCATTTTTTTCAGTGATATAATTCTATACTAATATTATTAAGAAACAGAGTTTGTACCGTTGTTCGGGCTAATCCAGGGTCTCTAAACTTTTTAGCCTAAGGGCCAGACTGATTGCTCCACAATGCCCTGAAGGCCAAAATCTAACTGGCTTATCAAATTAACATTACTTTTTGACAACTATTTTTAGTCGATAAATAAAATATTTGATTATTATTTTGTATGATTACTTTGTTTGATTAGATTTATCAAAATAAATACAAGGGCGGGCCGGATACCAGGCACGTCAAGTTGCAGGCAGGAATGGTGGTGCTCGCGGGCCTTACTTTGGAGACCTCTGGACTGATCTCAAAAACTACTGCACCGATTTTGATGAAATTTTTACTGATTATTCCAAGGGGTAAACATCTTGAAAATCATTGGAATTCCTTAGAAATCTCTTGAATTCCTTAGAAATCATTGAAATTTGGAAATTCTTTGAGTTTCAAGTCCTGTGTAGAAAAGTTTTTCGTGCAGTTTTAATCTCTTTTGTGAAACCTAACTTCTATGTTTTTATGTAACATCATATATTTTTATGATATAAAATTTTAGAATGTAAATGACATTAGAATTAAAGAAAAAAGCACACAAATCGAATGGAATATTATGATGTGATAGTATAATTATTCCTTACACCATGGGCTGAAAAGCGTTGACAAGCTTTGTCGACGCGACAAATGTGTACTGTATACTGCTGGTGTAAAAGTTATTAGAGCAATCGAAAAATTTTGACTTTCATGCTTTCATAAAATTTGAGTTAGTTGAACAATATTTGTTGCCTGAAAAGAGATCTTTCCTTACAAAATGAGATAATAATTTTATTGTTTCTGTGGTAATAATGGTAAGAATACACTGCATAATCAATGCTTTTGCTTACAGACATGACGAAAACGTGATTAGCACTGTTCCTACAAGTACAAGACAGATCTCAATTCCTAAACAAGAATACGAATACTTTACCGACGATGGTTTAATAATTCCTGGTTTAACTCCCGAATTACGAAATCAAATATTTGCTCATGCTCGTAGTTTAGGTTTAACATGGGAGAGACATGTTGAAATGTTTGGTCGTGCAGCTGCCGATATGACTCTCCAGTTGTTAGGTGGAGCTCGCAGACTTAATCCTCACAATAGTCATCAGTTTCCAACTGTAGTTATTATATGTGGGCCTGACAAGTAAGGTTATTAATTTTATTATCTTAAACCTTATTTAAAATTTTTATTATAGGCATGGAGCGCTAGGAGTAAATGCGGCGAGACAATTAGCTTCTCATGGTGTAAAAACTGTAGTGTACTTAGTTTCAACAAATTCAATAGAAAGTCAAAACGAGTTGTCACTTTACAAGCTCACGCAAAGTAAAATTGTAGAATCTACGACTAAACTACCCCCAACTGCAGATTTTATTATTTCATCGTTTTGTGAAACAGCAAAAGTTAATAAAGATGTGATTAAATGGGCAAATAATAACAAAGCCCCTGTATTGGCTTTAGATCCACCAACAACTGACGTGCCCAGTATTGCAACGAAATTTACCCTTGCTTCGGTTTTACCACTTACATATACACCCTTACACGGAAAGGTGTATTTATGTAATCTCGGATTTCCTCAACAGATCTTTACCCAAGTCGGTATTAAATATAAATCGCCTTTTGGTGCAAAATATGTCATACCGTTACATCCCGGCAAAGAGGCATGATTTATATTTTGAAATGTTGAAGACTTACCGAGATTATATAAAATATTGTTTTGCATTTTATTTTTATCCGACTCGAAAACAAAATGAGGACAATTAATTTATTTGACACAGGCATAACTAAATTATGTTCGATGATTTTAAGGTATTTATTATTGAATCCGATGTACATAATACTTAATCTTGTTATATGTATTGTTATGTAAATTTACTTTAATTTTGTACGAAATGGTTTTTAACATGATTAATCCACTTCATATGTTTACATGTGGATTTTATCTAAACTACTAATTATATGCCCTTATATCAAAAGTTACCTTTTGTTATTGTTATAAAATTAGAGATTAGGATGATTAATTTTGATTTGTGATTTGAAAATTTACAAAGATATATTTTTTTTAAATCTTTGAAACGAAAATAATGTTAGAATACCAATCTGACTGCATCTTGATAGATTTTTTTAATTCTATTTTGTATACAAACAAAAATACTTTAATTGTCAATATATATGTTTTCCATAAAAATGTTTTATTTTACAAATACCAAGGACAGAAAAAGGTTACTAACAAAAGAATGTTCTAATTTGCTTAAAGGTTAAAATAAAACTTGATTATTTTCATTTCTTGTCGGTCGATGGAACAAATTCTATAAAAAGATTTAGAGAAATTTTCTCAGAAGATCCTCTGACATGTCATTTTTTTAAATCAAAGTGTTTTTGACTTCAGTCGAATGATCCATCTTGGATGGATACTTCCTTCGTAAACCCAACCGACCCAACCAAAGCTTTTGACATCAGACAGAGTAGCCACTTTTAGTACGAAATGCAAATGCAGATGGTTTGACAAAAAGAGCTGTGACGTCATAGTAAATTTTTTTAAATAGCAACCCTTGTTTTTCTCTACAGATTTCGTTAGAGCACAATTTTTCGAGTATGAGAATGTAAAACGCTATGACCTTGAAGCAAAAAATTTTCGATTAATTTATGTCACCTAAACGCAATCTAGGAACAGTAACTACTTGATATAATAATTTACAATGTCTTATTAGAATAATATCAAAGAAAATATTTAAAATCGTATAATTGCAGACAAAAAATGTAACAAAGTTTCATTCATATAACGGAAACCATTATCGAATTTTGTTGTATACAACTTGAAAAATACGTAATAAATTAAGTCAAAGCTTTTAAATTCCGTTTAGTTTCAAGTAAAGCTACAAGTTTTTTAATAAATTTGTTTTCAAATTTTCCATGCGTTGAATTAAAAAAATCCTGCATTGATCTACCTTCTTTATTTTCATAATTAAAAGCTGTAAAAATCATATCGAAACGATCCAAATCTTTCACAAACTTTGCTTCGGGAGTTTCCCTCAATTCGTATTCTCTAAATAAATCATACACTAAACTTCCACATTTGTCACCCAAAAGTGAAGTAATTTTCTGCATAGCAGAATCCTCCAACTTATGCTTTACATCCTCAGAAACTCCGTCGTTAGGAGTTATGTCACCTACAATACTTTCGGCTAAATCGTGAACAAGAGCCATTTGCATACAACGTATGCGGTCCAGCTTCGATTCGTTCCCCAACAAAAACGTCATCATCGCCATAGCGTACATATGATCTGCTACACTTTCGGGTTGTTTGACCGACCTATCCACCCATCCTTTCCTCTCAAGATGCTTCAAACTTGTCACCAAATCGAGAAATTCAAATACTTGATTTACATCTAAATTATCCATTTTCAAAAATCTAACCTCAACTTTGTTTGACAGCTGTCAAACCGTGAAAATGGAAATGCCAAATGTTACCATCCTTTTTTGTGTTGTAAACTAGCAAATCAATCCACACCTTTATTTTATTCAACCAACACAAAATTTGTTATTGTTGTTTTACCATTTAAATGCCATTAAAATGTCGTGCAATCATTGCAACACCAAGTTTAATTTCTTTCACAAAGAGGTAAGTTTCGCTGCCCTTTCAACTTGAACAAAACTATGTTTACCTTTTTCTAGTTGGGCTGTTCGAATTGCGGAATGTCCTTTTGCAATAAATGTTTAAAGCAAAAATGCACGATACCTAACAAGAGTAATACAGAACTTCCAGTTTGTAAGACTTGCTACATCCACTTGAGTTCGGGCGTTAGTGGCAAACCGATTTATAGACCACCACCTGATATTTATCTAAGGTAACTTTTATCATCTGTCATGCATATTGCTTTTACTAAATTAACCCTTTTTGTAGACGATTGGAAGCCCTCGAAAACCCGGCAGCTCCACCTATTACGATGTACAAGCACGATAAGCATTTGGAAAGCTTACGTTTGGGCCTATCTCCTGCAGACCAGCAATTGCTAGATCGGTTAGAAAAATTAAAAGATGATAAAAATAAAGCTACACCACCAACCGAAGAGGAAATTAGAAAAAGGTTAAATAGTCTTAAAGGCGAAAACGAATATGTTGAAGGTCCAAGTAAAGCGGTAAGTAATTATTTTTTAAATACCATAACTGCATAAGAATGGTAAATCTGCCCCCACATAATACTGTTGAACATGTTTTTTGTGAGTTACTGTCAAATGTAACGTTTATCTTTAAGAGCAATAAAATCTCTTATTTAATTCTGTCAACTTTACATATTTATAGAGCATATAGGTATTCAATTTGAGTAATCGGAATAAAAATCAATGAGTTAGTAAATTTGTAAGTACTTATATAACTCAGGGCACTGACTCACTCATTTGTAACGATATCTAAAATTTTACATGATAATTGCTTATAAGTAGGTAGGTAAGATTAACTAAGAAAAATTGGATCAAAATAATTCATTGATGAGAAACCTAGGGGGTGGAAAAAGCCACCCTTACAAAGCACTGCTGAGCATAACGCGAGGGAAGGGGGACAAAGTACTACCTGTAGCACCTAACCTTTTTAAGGGAGATTGTACTTACCACTTCCATAAAATGATTTAAATACAAGGAAAGCTATTCAAATGGGGGCGAGTCAACCATAGTTTCAAACCATACACTTAACCCAGTTGATATCCTCTTGATGAGCATCATGAACAATAGTAATCTACAATTATTATTTAAGTCAAAAGTTATTCTACTTGATCCGAGGTTTCTGGTATCATATTCCAAACATCATCAATTAGAATTAAGTTGACATCCAGGATGATGAGACAGAAAACACAAAACGTTCCCTTTAGGATAGGCCTCCGACTGAATTCTCTATTAATAGAAAATGTCCTTGGAAGAGATTTGAAAAATAATCATCAAAACTCAAATTTATGTCATTTAATGAACAAGGTTCAAGTTTCACTTTTTTGTCTCTGTCCTAAAAGGTAAAGCTGGCAAATTGACTTTTCAAAAAAGTTAAACCTACAAACAGCAGAAGTAGATTTTTGGGTGTGAAGATATATCATAAGATAGATACTCCTCTCACAATATGTTACCAATGAGTAACGTGGGACTACTGCAAAATCAGAATCCCCAGCCAAAAACATACAAGCAGATAGGGGTAACCATTGCAATGGTTATTATTGTATTCTGATTTTACAGTAGCCCCACGTTACTCATTGGTAACATATTGTGAGAAGTGAGAGAAGAATGTATCTTAGGATAGATCTCCACAGACCGAAAATCCACTCACTCCTACTGTTTGTAGATTTCACTTTTTTGAATTATCTTTCAATATGTTAAAGTTTGTTTTCTTACTTTAACATACTATTTTCAATTAGACATTTTCTGCCGTCATTCACACTCCACATTCACAAATTTTAACATTTTTAGTCTCACATTGCTAGTCCCAACTCGATGGCAAATTCACTATTATCTGATTATGGCGTTTCTTGGTATAATTTTACAGGCAACATTTATTTTACAGATTTTTACTGCCGATAATCGATCTGATCAAGAAAAAGCCGATTCTTTGCTTGAGCAGTTCGTAACAGAGAGGGATATTGAATTGGCTCATAACCCTGAAGAAGGTATAGTTGCTAGATTGGCAACACTTAGGGAACAAGGTGCTAGGCCTAACGAAGGACCCTACTTAAGTAATTTACACGATTCTTCCGGATCCGAGGACGAAATGGACAAAATTACGAAAAAGGTATATTTCTATAAGTGCCAAACTTCTTTGATTAATGTGCATATTGTAGATAATGGATGAAGTTGCTTTGGAAGAAAAATCGACTAAAATATTAGGGGATCAAAATTCTGCACCTCAGCCTATGGATACGGGTGACGAAATGGATCGTTCTTCACCTGAACTGCCTTGGTGTGTTTTATGCAATCAGGATGCACGTTTTCGTTGCTTGGATTGTAACGATTTGTACTGCGCAGAATGTAATACACAAGTGCACAAGACATGGGGAGAAACCGATCACAGAATAGTTAGTTTTACGAAAAAATAAAAGCATCAACATAAAATATATATGTATATATGTATAGTTATATTTCTGCTAGTCGGTAAGGTGCATATATATTTTTGAAGTAAAATAATTTTCATCTGATTTGCACTAATTATTTTTATCGTCATCATAAATGCACCAATAGTTAACTAATTAATAAAAGTTTTAATTTAAGGTGGTACCAAGGTTTTAGAAATTTTTCATTTATGGTAGATTGTCTGCTGTCGAGTCTAAAAAATCTATTAGGTAGTTTAAAAATTTCATCAAGGTGTGTCTAATCTGACAAGATTTTAGCAAATAAAAATAAAAAATTATTTTTAAATTAACTCAATTGGTAATTTAAACTAACGTAACCTTCGTAATCAATTTTTGTATGACTGACTCATAATTATTATTAAAACATTAACCCAGATAGACAGTGATATGATTATTTAAATTTTATAATAAGGTGAAAGAAAAAAATAGTGAGAAAGAAATTATAAAATATTTTTGCATAATAAAACTTGACCAAATTTTTATCCTCGCATTCTTTACGATGGATAAATTTCAATTCATAAAAATTAAAAACAGAAGAGCAATAGAAAAATCTAGTAAATCCATCAAACTTGACCAGTTTTTGCATGGTTTCTTTTATATGCTAGAGAAATTGTAAGTAAAAAGTAAGTTGATACAGTAGGTAATTGAAAAGCACATTAGAAGTTTGTTTCGATGATCAACTTTTCACAATCTTGGTCAACAAATAAAGTTGAAAGACCAATTTTATTTTCAAACATTTGCAGGGTATTTAATTATATTTTATGCTTACTGTGATAAGAAAAAAGAGTGTTAATAATGTGAATACAATGAGCATTTAATTTGAATATAAAAGAACTGCAAGGTTCCAAAATTCAAATAATCATATGCACTAGGTATGTTTTTATTATCTTGTTGTTGCTCGCATATGTTGTTATTAATTTTATTCAACTTTATTTTGAATTTATTATATTTATTATGTATAAAATTTGACTTGTTATCAGTATTTCTAAAATTATTAATAAAATTAATTTTTTAGGAAACTGTTTTTTTAAATATTAAGTCCTGCAAGGTTTTTTTCTAGTTCCTCTTAACAAACAGATGCTGTATTACAACAGAACTCTGTATCAAAACTGGAAATACTTTTCTATGTGATGTGTAATTTTGTACATAAAAGGTCCACTTGTGCAGCTATACAAGGATATAAGGAGAAATTAGTCAATTAGAAAAAACTACATTTATAAATAATTTATTAAAATCTAAATACTATTTTACACAGAGCATGCAATGATTGAAGAGGAGGCTTGTGTAGTAGTCATAAATATCTCCAGAAAAGGATTCGTAGGGAGTTGAAACATATTGCATATGAAATGTACATGTACGAATATGAAGAACTTGAATCGGAAGACAGAGACGCCTTGGGAGTATGTGATGATCCAATCGCCTGAAATAATTACAAACTATTTCAATATGTTAATAAAATGGGAATTTTGAAACTTTCTCGTTCATCTGTTACATAACTTACCGAGAACTAATAAAGGCAGATATCACCCATCATTCAAAAACTATAAACTTCTCAATTATAGTAACAGTTTCTTCTTCCATTAATGTGACCAATATTCCTTATCGGAAACTGATTTACCATTCCCAATTAGTTCTAAAAATGAAAAACGCAATTAAAATTACATTAGGGTTTAAAAAGCTAACTTCTATTTGCTGCATAAAAGTGATTTCCAATATGATAGTTGAAATTGTAAAAGTGCCGCATAATTTTTAACGCAAATACACCTTCAATAATATGATCAAATGCCGCGTGTACGCATTTTAAACGAGTATTATACTTTCCCGATGATATGAGTACTTATTTTTATAATATAGTAGTGAAAATTATCTCACCTGCTGTTACATTATTCTTGATTAAGCGCATGAAGTGTTTAAACGATATTGGTTTCCGTATCAGACGCATCCACATTTCTCATTAGCTTGCTTTGTTTAAGATGTCGATGAGTTAAATTACCTTTGCAGTTAATAAAATGAACGTCATATTTACATCTACTTATTGCACCCTGTTTGCATGGCTCTCAAAGGTTTCAATATTTATTAATTAAACCACCGCTAATTAAAAACGTTTTCATCTTTTTATTAGACGAAGAATGCATTTATTTTCCTAAGTTTTCTGTTCCCTCTAAATGTATGCCTTCCTAAACCCCATCTATGCACATTGGCGATTTTAATTTAAAAAAAAACAACAAATTATTGCAATTGACAACTATTTTCCCATCCATTTAATAGAACTACCCGAAATGTAGTATGTGAGTTTGAAAAGAAAAGTAATAAATAATAGTGGCCCAGCCAGAACATAAGTCTCCTTCTCATAGGAAGGGATTTTTAGCCATAACTTACCATGCTGGGCAAGCACGATTGGTAGCAGAGCAGCAACAAACGATGTTCTCAAATCGGTCACCTATCCAAGGGAGAATCGCTAGCAGAATTGAGCTAAGTCGCTGCTCTATAAGGCATCCTTAAAATATTGTAACCTTACCTGGAATACCTTGTAATGTGTAGGTTCAATTTAAAATATAACTAAAAATAGACCTAGTTTCGTAATATGCAGTATGTATTTACAAATGAATGAACAATTTTCATTAATCCAGTTCAATTTTTTACAAAAAAAATTGCAATGTGCAAGCGTTACTTAAAATTTTTATTTTTGACAAAGCAAATAGGTATACATAACACAAAATTAATCTAAACCATATTTTTGATAAAATTAATCTAGCAAATCTATCTCTAAGAATTAACAACCACATCAAATTATTAATAGTATATTCAAGGATCGCTGTGAAATGTCCCCACAAATTCATAAAATAATCAAAAAATGTATAAAATGATAAATTCCATGTTGTTTTGAGGCGCATTGTTGAAGTATTATAAGTTGCATTGACGCAGATAATGCATTGGCGCATATATGGAACCGCTTTGACGCACACGTTGAAATTCGGAAAGGCCTTGGCGCAAACGGAGGTAGACGCATATGTTGAAATGCATTGACGCAAGGATGAATGCATTGACGCATGGGTTGAAACGCATCGACGCAATTAATGGTGAGTACAAATCATAAAATACTTCAAAACGCACCGATAATCTTAATATCTGCGTCCCGCGCCCGCAGAACGTGGACCAGAACCACCACCACTGCTTGCAAAACTATAAATAAAAATTAATGCGTGTAAATAATAAGAAAATAAAATTATGCTTATAACTTATTTGCAATAAAGAACTTTCGTTACCGCAATTCTTCAATTATTGATCTTTTTGGCGCAATTCTTACCTTACAGTGTTATTGTAAACATTGATACTAATTAGAAATATTATTTTTAACATTTAGATTATACAGTGGGTTAGTGTTCTAACTCCCAACATCACAATCTCAATTTGAAACACGTAGCCAACGCAATTTTATTTTGACAGATGATGAAGTTGTAGTTCTTTTATGTTGTATTATAGAAAAAGGGTAAATTTGCATTGCCGAAAGATATTATTTTTTTATAAAAAGAATTTTTAAATAATATTTTTATTTGTACAACTTTTGCTCCATCTTAGTTACGCCACTGATTTTTTAGTTACTGATTAGTTAGTTTAGTTACGCTATCCAAAAGTTCTCAAAAACTGTGTAGGTACAAGTTAATTTGTATATTATTTCAAAATATTAACATTGTATACGAAAATTTCAATAATAGTAAACGTGAGTATTTAGTGAGTTTTTCCAGAACAAAGACATGTAAAAATGTGGCGTCACTTTTCAAATTGCAGATATTTATGAAATCAAACCAGCCTTACCTAAAGCTAGCCAACCAAAATTGCCTCGATTAGACAATACAAACATTTTCAAAATGTGTAATAATTTCATTTTTCTTATATTTCATTTTTAAGTATATCTTTTATATTTTTTATGTCTAGTTTGACTTACAAGAACCAAAAATATTAAAATTACCTAGATACTTGAATTTGATTGAGATCCTCAATACTCTTGAGGCAATGGCCTAGTAAGTCTAAGTCCCCCTTGATTGATGACTGCCTGGATAAAATAGGATCACATGCACATTTAAAGCAAGTCTAGCGGACTAACCCAAATAAATGTATGAATATATTGTCTTATCCTTCTCTCCTACAGTTAAATGAGGGAGAAGGTTTTATTGGCATTTACCACCTCAAAGATGTGGCTAACAAACACCCTGTGAGAAAAACAGTTATAAAAATCGAGTGTACTTATATGACACCCACAACTGTTGCATAGCATGCCGCACTCACCTCAAATACAAAACAAGTAATATATTGGTAGCTTCGAAACACAAAAAAAGAACTAGATTGTTTCAACAGTTAAACAAACAAAAAATGTGTTTTAGCTCAGAATCGTTTCTGAATTTCATAAATATTTGCAACTTGTAAGGTGTTGAAATTGAAATTGAACAGTCTAAATTATCCTCTTTGTATTTCACAAATTATAATTATCATTCTTTATAGTTCTCTGCAAAGCAGCCCCGTAAGTAAAACTATGATTATTATTCACTTTTAGTTTTCCTAACTATTGTAATTTTTCTCTTTAAAATAACAAGTTCATATAAATTTGCTCAATATTTGTTGCTTACCCTTTTTGTTGAGGTGCAGGATAAGATGTTTCGTAATTTCCACTCGGTCTACTGTTGTAAGAATCACCATAACCGTCACCGGATGTGTTATATCCACCACCATATGCGTTCCCTCCAGCAGACGTAGATGAGCCATAGCCATTTCCGCCAGAAGGACCTGATGTACCATAACTGCTTCCTCCAACAGGACCAGAATTATAGCCACCTCCTCCTCCAACAGGACCAGAAGAACCATAGCTTGATGAACCATAACCGGCACCATTCGGTGCGCTGTTGTAGCTAGCAGAAGTATTTCCATACCCACTATCGTTCTGAGCGCCGTAATTGCTTCCGCTGTTATAAGAAGCATTTCCACCATCGTATCCTGAACCGGGATACGAATTTCTTTCCCCATATCCACCACTTGGAGATGGCGATGGCCTATAATCAATAAAAACCGTCAGTTGTATTTTAATAAAAAAACAAATATTGAAATATTTACACCGGTTTCAATAAGCTTTCACCTCGCCTACTAAACATATTGTTAGAAGATGCAAGTAGCGATCTTCGTTCACCTGGTATAGGTCTCCCACCATCGTAGTCTCCCCCTGGTGGTACACGTCTATCATCGTATGTTCCTCTATCTGTTCAAAATCGTTTATTTATTACTAAACATGAAACTAATTTAGAGAATTACCATAACCTGGATAACCTCTGGGAGCATTTCCGTAGCCTCTTAACCTTCTGTCATCAACATTGTGATAACCACCTCCACCACCAAAACCTCTAGGTGGTTGACTGCGATCAAACTCACCATAACGGTCGCGGCTGTACAGCTCATCGCCTCCTCCTCTACCGCCATATCCTCGATCCACATAGCCTCTGTCTCCAAAACCACCGTATCCTCTATCACTATAACCTCTGTCATCGTATCCTCTGTCTCCTCCAAATCCTCGATCACCATATCCTCTTTCATCGTATCCTCCATCATTATAACCACCCATTTTATTTCGCGGAGGCCCTCTCAAGTCAACATTATTACGATCATACGGACCCCCACGTTCCCTCTTTGGTCCTCTAACACCCGAACCTTCTCTTATCCGCCGAGGAGGTTTCACGCGGCCTTGCTCAACAGTAATTTTACCACCTTTAAGAGTGGTATTATTTAATTCTTCTATCGATTTCAACGCAAGTTCTTTATCTTCTAAATGAAGAAAGCCGCATCTGTTTCCGATATCGCATTCCACTATTTTGCCGTAAGGAGCAAACAACTCTCTCAAATCGTCGGTTGTAACGCCCTCCGGTAAACTACCAACAAAAACTTTGGTAGTGTTAGCGTCCCGTCTGCTCTAGAATACGTAAAACGATGCAAATTAATCGGGAACGTTCGAAAAACAAAAGTACTTACCATATTTAAGTCAATTTTGACGAAAATATCGCTCAAAATGCCAATCAAAACAATCTAAAATGGCGTCTACGTCCACAACTGCTTGCTTGACAGCTCTTGACAGTTGACACGGGACACTGCAATTAATGTACAGTGTAATGTACAAGTTTAACCACCTTTTTAACTTCATCTAAAATTTAATTATTTATATTTTATCTGAGCATGGAATTAATAAAACTTAATTTTAATTTTATCATTAAATTTAAATTTTATTAACTATCTACCAGCTGCGCAGCCATCAAAAAATTATTTATTTTGTTTCGAAGCTTCAAATAGGTTGAGAACCACCGACTGTCATTTATTTTTTAACCTAAGATTTTGTTTGTAATTATTATTTATTTATTTTATTCAGCTGTTCAACGATGGCCCAAAGAGTGTCGGAAAATGCATTTAGAAGTGTATTTAAAGGTATAACAAAAGAATCCATTCAATGGTTTCCTGGACACATGGGAAGAGGTTTAAAACAAATGCAGCAGAAGTTACGATCGGTGGACTGCATAATCGAGGTTCACGATGCAAGAATACCATTATCTGGTAGAAATAATGAATTTAAATATAAAATAAGCGGAGTTAAACCTCATATATTGGTCTTAAATAAAAGTGATATGATCGAACCATCTGTGATACCTAAAATACAAGACAATTTAAAAGATTATTGTTCGAACGTCATTTTTACCAACTGTAAAAACCAGACGTGTAAAGGCGTGGGAAATATATTTCCGCTGGCAAAATCGCTTATAAAAAACTCAGATCGTTACAATAGAAGTGACGAACTTAATTACTGTGTGATGGTAATCGGTGTTCCGAATGTTGGTAAATCGTCTTTAATTAACACATTAAGAAATCGGTTTTTAAACAAAGCTAATGCGTCTCCTGTCGGAGCAATACCGGGTATAACAAAAAGTGTTATGTGCAAGATAAAAATTAGCGAAAACCCTCTATTTTATATGTTAGATACTCCGGGTATTTTGACGCCGACGGTATCTAATGTGGAAGTAGGTTTAAAATTAGCTTTGTGTGCCTCGATTCAGGATAACATGGTCGGCGAAAATATAATAGCCGATTATTTACTCTACTGGTTAAATAAACAATGTATTCATAATTACGTTGAGGTGTTTAACTTAAAAGGACCCAACGATGATATTGTATCAGTTTTAGCAGAAATTGCAATTAAGGAAAAGAAATACATTAGAATAAAGAACACAAATAATGCTTACATTTTAAAACCAGATTTTGATTGGGCCGCTAAATATATGCTAAAGACTTTTAGAACTGGTAATTTAGGCAAAATAATGTTAGATGAAGATATTATTTAAATTTTTTAATAAAGGTATAATTTAATTGTTATAGTTTTTGTAGAACATAGTAATAAAATTGTTTAATTTGTTAAATATTCAAACTTGATCGATGTTCTTAATATATTGAAAAGGATCGGGATGAGCCAAGGGAAATTTATTACATTTCAATTACAGAGAAGTCAAAAAACTTTCGCCCTCAATTTCTCTATAACGGCTGCTGATTTTGAATGATCAATCAAGTTCCTTTGACCGGGCATTCGATCAGTTTTTTAGATCAGGATTATCTTGAAAACCCACTTGACAGCTGGCTGCAGATTTGGTACATTTGAACTACTTTGCATCCAAAAGATATCTATAAGCTTTGTATTTTTGGTTTAAATTAATTTACTCAAAAACAAATCTTCGCTACAATTATTAAAATACGCAAAGATATAAAATAAATTTTAATGGTTATATTTTCAAATTACCGTGCGTATTTATTTCAAAGTTTAGTTTCTCGAGAACTCCGTTAGAACGTGTTACAAATTGCGGTCTTACATAATTTAATATCAATTTTGAATTAAAATTTAAAAGCCAAAATGGCATCACAGGTAAACACATTTTTGATTATTAAAAAAATGTCACATTTGGAGGTTAAGGTTTCCAAAAAAATGATGATGACAAATTATTATTAAGCGCTAAGAAAAGAAAAATTTGAAATTTCTTGTTTAAAACCTGATTTTCATTGATGTATATGACTTGAAGTGAATTTTTATTTATTTTATTAACTAATTTACGTGAAATACATCAATAAAATTGAAGTTTTAAATAAGAAATCTCATCTTTCTACGTCTATACTACGTAGCAGGCTGAAGTTTAATAGATTTCTTGAAATTATTGAAAACCAACAAAAGAGAAGAAATAGAAAAGGATGCCGATATTAATGCGGGAATACTTAACATATAAATTGAGCCCACCATTTAAAACTTTCTAAAATATAATCAGGTGTTGGAACAGTAAAAACTTCACTTGACGCATAAATTTAATTTACAAAATTTTAAACATTTAGTAATAGAAATTATTTTTTAGCTTGCGTACAGTATGTTCGCCAGAATATCATTTTATCCTTCGTTAGTTTATAATGTAATGATGGAAAAAGTTACTTCGCGCCAGTGGTACAACAGAATCGACGATACAGTAGTTTTGGGTGCGTTACCCTTTCCAAATCTTACAAAAAAGGTAAGATTTTGAATTTAATCAAAATGAAAATTTTTTAAATTTGCGACTATTAGTGGCGGGGGTTGTTTTTAAAAAGAGCGCCTTTTTTAAATTTTAGCTGATCGAAGAAGAAAATATCAAAGCCGTAATTTCTATGAACGAAAGTTACGAATTGTGGCTGGCCAATGATAAAGACGTGAGTTTTTTAATTTTAATTTACATAATAGAAACTTTTTGACAATATTCTAAATTTTTGTAGAAATGGAAGAATGTAGGAGTCGAGTTTTTGCAATTATCAACTACCGATATATTTCAAGCACCCTGCCAAGTGAAATTACAAAGTGGGGTTGAATTTATAAACAAATACATCATACACATAAATCACATCGACAATAAACCCAAACCGTCGGTTTATGTTCATTGTAAAGCGGGAAGAACAAGAAGTGCAACTTTAGTAGGATGTTATCTCATGATGGTAATAATCTGTTGTATTACGTACAAATTCCATTCGCTTATCATTATAACGATGCAAATTATTTAAAAACACAAATTCAAGGTTAAATAAATTGATCATTCTATTCAAGTTTCCAGATTTTAAAATTTACATTTCTTTAGAAGTTAGCACCACTTGCAGTTTTCATAATTATTTTTAAATCAGATTCATGTCGAATAAATTTTAAAGAGGCCCACAAGGCTTACAAGTTTGTTTTGCTATTCTATAACTAAAACTTGGGATTGGGAATAGATAACAATGACATATTTAATTTTAGAGATATGGTTGGGGTCCCGAAGAAGCCGTAAATCACATGCGAAGCAAAAGGCCCCACATTTTACTGCACACAAAACAATGGAATGCTTTAAGGATTTTTCATAATTCTTTGCACGAAGTAAATGGAGATTATCAAATTTAATTTATTATAACCAAATAATTTAATGAAATTTTGCGATAAACAATAAACACCGCAGTATTTTTATATATTTTTTAATAATAAAACAAAATAATACCTCACGCTATGTAAATATTACACATTTCTTTTTAAATCTAATTGCTCTTAACGGCCCAAAATTTCCTAATCGCTTTTCCTACTCCAATATCGGTGTAGTTGAAGTATAACAAGCCTCCGAGGGTAACTGCAGAAATAATATAAACCGAAATTAAAGATGCTTTGGAAATTGCAGCTCCGACTACAATTGGTCTAAGATAATCTGCAGCCATAGCTTCTAAACCCCTACAATAGAAAAACTTGAAAACATTTCTTTAAATTTTACTACAAAATTACCAATGAAAATGTAAAACCACCATGATGGAAGAAACGTTGTCGAATACTGCATTTGGAGCTGCAATGGTAAGAGGCAATAAGCCAAGCAACGAAACTGCAAATATTCTCTCCACGGTCCACATTAGACGAAAGTCACCAGAACTGGACATATTTCTCGATAGCGGTTTCATTAAAAGCACATTCTTGTTTTGATCTTTTTGTGTAAATTTTTGTAGCGCAGAAAAAGTGGCCTTATTTGATAACAATGTCACATTTGTGTTTTTAAAAGCAATCGTACTGTTCCTAAGAAAACACGAATAACCTAAAATGTTATATAACAATATTTGTTCAAGTGCGATTTTTCCACAATTATGTTACCTAGAGGTTTATTGAGGCTTCGTGCTATTAAAGAAAGAGCCATTTTATTTTCTTTAAACCTAAAAAATTATACACTACGCTAGTTATCTTCCCTTTATTGAACCAAATTATTTACCTTCTGTTAAATCCAAATAGTCGAATCTAATATGACAGCTGACAGTGCATCAAGGTCAACTAACAATATACGGGGGTGCATCTAAAAAGAAATTGAGTTTTAAAAATTTTCTGCGTCTTGGACGATTGGTAAATTTTAAAATTAATTCGAACCGAGACCCTTAAAATTTTGACGCCGGTTTTGCTTTGAATATTTGTAAAATTAATTGATTAATCAATACTATATTGATTTCCCTCGTATTTGAAGTACAGTGGGGCCAACGAACGACGAATAAAAAACTATGAGATGACTCGCTATTTCAAATTTGACTTTCGACATTCATTCTCATAAAAAGTGTTTGTAACCGGTAATGAAAAAGTTTTTCTAAATTAAAAATCTAAATAGGAAGTTAACTAATCATGACTACGTTGGAAGATAAAGCAATTTGGGATGATGGGGAAGAAGCTTTGGGCGAAGAAGTGTTAAGAATGCCCACAGACGAGATCGTAAATCGAATGCGTTTACTAGATAATGAAATAAAAATTATGAAAAGCGAAGTCATGAGAATAAGTCACGAATTGCAAGCTCAGAACGAGAAGATTAAAGAAAACACAGAAAAAATCAAAGTAAACAAAACACTTCCTTACCTGGTATCGAACGTCATCGAATTGCTCGACATAGATCCTCAAGAGGAAGAAGAAGACGGCGCCGTTGTAGATTTAGATGCTCAACGTAAGGGTAAATGTGCGGTGGTAAAAACTTCAACTCGGCAAACTTATTTTTTGCCTGTCATTGGTTTGGTGGACGAGGAAAAGTTAAAACCTGGCGATTTGGTCGGGGTAAACAAAGATTCCTATTTAATTTTGGAAACTTTGCCTGCCGAATATGACGCTCGCGTTAAGGCTATGGAAGTTGACGAGAGACCCACCGAACAGTATTCTGATATTGGAGGTTTAGATAAACAAATTCAAGAACTTATCGAAGCTGTCGTTTTACCCATGACTCACAAAGAGAAATTTGAAAATCTGGGAATTCATCCACCTAAAGGTGAGATTGCTTTACGATTTTGTACAGCTTCAGAGTTTTAATTATAATTTTTTCTTTTTTAGGCGTTTTACTCTACGGGCCGCCTGGAACCGGAAAAACCTTATTGGCAAGGGCATGTGCCGCACAAACCAAGTCAACATTTTTAAAATTGGCAGGCCCTCAATTGGTACAAATGTTTATTGGTGATGGTGCCAAATTAGTAAGAGATGCGTTTGCCCTAGCCAAAGAAAAGTCTCCGGCAATTATATTTATCGATGAGTTGGATGCTATCGGTACGAAGAGATTCGACTCTGAAAAGGCTGGGGATCGCGAAGTGCAAAGAACTATGTTGGAATTACTCAATCAATTGGACGGTTTCAGTTCAACTTCAAATATTAAAGTTATTGCAGCTACAAACAGGGTTGATATTTTAGATCCTGCTTTGTTACGTTCTGGTGAGTAATCTTAGCTTTATGCATTTTATATTTTTGACGAAATTTTCCTTAACAGGTCGTTTGGATCGTAAAATAGAATTTCCACATCCCAACGAAGAAGCTCGTGCTCGTATTATGCAAATTCATTCGCGTAAAATGACTGTAAGTCCAGATGTCAATTACGAAGAATTGGCAAGAACTACAGATGACTTTAACGGAGCACAATGCAAAGCTGTATGTGTTGAAGCCGGTATGATTGCGTTGAGACGTAACGCAACTGTCGTAATACATGAAGATTATATGGATGCTATTATGGAAGTACAAGCGAAAAAGAAGGCAAATCTCAATTATTACGCTTAATTTTGTATTGCTTTTTATTTGATATTTTTTAGACTTGTCGAGTTTTGAAATAAATTAATTTACTAAGTAAGACTTTCATTCTTAACAGATGAAAGTTATTTAAATATTATTAATTTAAACTCCCATAGATTGTTTAATTTATTGCAAACAAAGGTTGGCCAAGATTTATCCCCAGGAGTTTTTAAATTTAATGGAAGAATTTCTGAAAAATTTTCTATTTCCAAACGGCAATTTTGAATGTACATTTTTTCACATTTTAATTTTTCAAAATAAATCAGGACATTCCTGCATTTAGCCTAAAAATCTCTTTCAGAGTAGCCAACTCAAATTCATACCTTTCAGATTAAGCTCAAGCAAAGGCTCAAGGTACCCCAAATCTGTTGCACATTTTTAACAGGTACAAGCAGGAAGGTTTTAATCGTGCAATTAAATTATTTAAATATTGGAGTAAGCATAATCTTAGTCCAAACTGTAAGTCATGGAATACTGATACAGTGGGTGTACAAAGTATTCGTCACCTCCTAAATATTACCAATGTAAATTGCACATTTTGAAATCGTTTTTTGACATATAAAAATCGATTTTACAGCAAAACTTTTTAAACATATTTTGTTAAAAATTTCATTGTCTTCATGTCAAAAACCGGTTTCAGAATGTGCATTTTACATTGGTAACAATGTAACAGGAGGTGACGACTACTATGTAGACTCACTTTAGGAATTTTCTCCTGAAATCTACTCAACATTTTTACACTTAACTTTCAGTCACACCCCAGTCTTAATGAGAAACATGAGGTCTTATTAATTACAGTCAAACTTCCCTAACTCGAATCTCAAGGGACCACCAAAAAAGTTCGAATTAGAGAAACTTCGAGTTATGGAGATAAAATTACACATAAATATCTGACAAACCTCAATAATTTTTCAAAAAAAAATTCGATTTATAGAATAATTCGAGTTAGGAAAGTTTCACTGTATTATATTACTATTGATAGTATAATAATTATACATAGGCATAATTATTATGGCTATGCTAGAGTTGTTTATAGTCACAGATCAAAAAATTGAAGAAAAAATTCAGATTGTAGTAATTAAAAGATTAAAAACAAACCTAATGTAAAATTTCGTATATTTAAAGCTACTCAACAACACTTATTTACACTAATTGCTTACAATTACGGTTCTTTGAATTTGTGAAACAATTATTTATTATGGAGCTTCTTGCTGCTGCTCTTGTCGCTCCTCCCCCTCCTGCTGCTGCTGTTGTTGTTGCTCCTCCTGCTGCTGTTGCTCTGGTTGCTGCTGCGGTTCTGGTTGCTGTTGCTGCGGTTCTGGCTGCTGCTGTTGCGGTTCTGGTTGCTGTTGCCAATTTGGTTGTTGTCCCAGATTTGGCTGTGCTTCCGGCCGTCTTTGTGAACTTAAAAGACCTCCAGGTCTCTTCAAATAGGCAATTGTAATTAGCAGAACAAGTAAAGTTGTAATCGCGTACAAATCCCAATATATTTTAATTGATTCGGTGAAGCTCAACAATGGATAGAAAGGACTCTAAAAAATTCAAACAGTTAGTAAGTTGCAGACAAAATGAAAACCGTTACCTCGCCAAAACTCAGCACGTTTAACATCACATTTAGTTTAAAAAGTGCAAGTGTAACGGGAACTTTAGCATCTGTGCTTGTTTCAGCTGCACGATCGTAACAACGTTTTGCTAGATGCATATCTTTTACCATGCCTAAACCTTGTTCGTGCATGTATCCTAAATTAAACATGGCTTGAGCATTGTGTTGTTGATCAGATGCCAGTAGATAATGAGAAGCAGCAGTTTCGTAATCAACTGAAGTTCCTAATCCGTAATAATAGTAATCTCCCAATTTTACCTAAATTTAACGTTAGAAAAAGTAAAGCACAAAATATCAAATTATTTACTTGAGCTGCAGAATATCCTTGTGCAGCTGCTCGTCCCCAATAAAGAAGTGCTCGAACTAGACCATCCTGAACGTTAAGCATGGGGACCTCATCACGATCAAGTAAAAATGCCGAATTACTTTGTGCCACTTCGTAACCTAATTCAGATAATAAAGCGTATTGGATGAAAGATTCATCGTATCTCCCATTTCTGTAGTCGTTATGAGCCTACAACATTTTTCTGATAATTTAACCAATTTCAAAATAATTGTCAAATGTACCTGCATCAACAATTCGCCCCACTTTCCGCGTTCAGCTACATTTTTAAAAAACTCAACTGCCGTAGGACAAGACCGCATCATACCGGTACCTTGAGCATGCATCTGTCCTAAATTATAATAAGCCAAAACGTGACCCGATTGTGACGCTAGAGAAAAATATTTATTGGCTGCTTTGTAATCCTTTTTCACACCTAAGCCATCTAAAAATGTTTGGCAGGAAAATTAAAGACTTCTGTAACAAAAACTAAAGTACTACTCACTAAAATACATGTTTCCCAATTGCAGTTGTCCATCCACCCATCCCTGATCTGCAGCTTGTATAAAATATGCACGGGCTTTTGAATAATCCTTATCGACACCTCTACCGTATAAATACATAAGTCCTAAACCACTTTGCCCTACAGGATTGTTTAAATCCGATGCTCTTTTAAAATATTTAAAAGCCGTGTCGTTATTTTGTTTCACATCATCACTGCCATCTAAATATATCTAAAAATTTAAATTTGACAAACTTCATTCATCGACAATCTAAAACTTTTACTTTTCCTAAATAAGCCATAGCTACTGCGTTTCCTGAATTAGCTGCTTGACTGAAATAATGCATTGCCTTTGAATAATCTAAATCAACTCCTCTACCACCCTGATAATGCAACTGTCCTAAACCTACCTGAAACAAACAAAAACAATAAATTGGTAATTTGCTAATTTTTATTAAAATTTCAGCTTACTTGGGCCTGTATGTCACCCTTTTCTGCCAAAAGTTGGTAATACTCAATAAGATCGTTGTCCAAAATTCCAGATGTGTAACCGTTTTCTAATTCGTCCAATAATCGAACCCTTTGTACTGCAGTTCCACCTCCGAACGTAACACCTTGAGCAACTGGTTGAAAATATAAGTATTGAATATTGAAGGTACATAAAATAATGTCATTGAAGGTAGCAATGAAAATGTTCAGAAATAGTTTCGGTGAGGTAACTAACCATATTCTAAAATTTACTATCTTTTGATTTTTGCTAATTCTTGGATTGAATTTGAGATTCGAACGAGAAAATGAAGAAAGGAGAAAAAATACAAGAAAGATGAGATTAGGGTCGGAACATGGAACATAAGAACACTGTTGAGGACGGATAAGATGGCGGAGTTTGCAAAGGAATTGATGCGATATGATGTTCGTGTTGCGGTACTGCAAGAGATGAGATGAGCAGGAGAGGGTGAAATTAATAAAGAAAAATACATTCTGTTTTATTTCGGAGATGATGTTCAAGGCAGAAACGGTATCGAATTCAGTAACAGGAAACAGGAATAAACAATCCATCAAATTAAGTGCTGATCGACTCATAAGAGTTTGCGATAATCCTAATAAAAGGGAATGAAATAATTGAACTTATTTAAATATCAATTAAACAAGTAATTGAAAAGTAAGAGAGATTTGAAGAGGTGTGGAAGATGTGAGGAGGTGTGAGGAAATATGGGAAGTGTGAGGAGATATGGGGGAGATGCGAGGAGATATAAAGGAGATGCGAGGAGATGAAAAAACAAATAGCAAAACTGAATGAAAAGAAAAATACCAAAATAGAATGAACAAGGAAATGGAGAGGAAAGAAATTAGCAATGATATACAACAAGAATGAAACAACATAATAGCGAGCTTGACAGAAATCGGGTATGGACAGAAGATGAAGAAAAGCAAGGCATGGTTGGATGATGAATGCATGAAATCAAGCAAAAGAAAAGCTCACAAAAGAGACACGAAAAAAGCGAGTCAATTGTATAGGAAAAAGAAAGACAACTGGATACAAGAGAAGATGAAAGTAATAGAAACGTGCAACAACAGAAACAAATCAAGAATGTTTTATCATCTTATGAAACTCCAGAAAAATACATACAAGATACGCTAAAGAGGAATGAAAAATGAAAATAGAGTGGTAGAATACAACATAGAGAGAATTGGACAAATATGGGTAAGCCATTTTCGAAAGTTGCTAAATAAAGAATACAAAATGGATATTGTCGGTACAATACAGGCGACTAAAACCGAACAAGAAATAGAAAATGTAACCTAAGGCAATAGATACAGCGAAAAACGGAAAAGCTCCAGGAGTGAACGGTGTCTGTGCAGAACTGGTCAAGTATGGGAGCAACTAGTTCTTCTTCTTCCTTTCAGGGTTTAGGCTCTGCCTGTTAGTTACGTGAGAGTATTAGCGAGCTTATAATACAGGTTTGAAGCAAGGAGGTGATGCGTAAGGAATGGTGCAAAGGGGTAATATTAACATTGAAGAAAAAGGGCAGCCCGGAAGAATATGAAAACTACAGAGGCATTACGTTACTCAACATAGTGTATAATATATTAACAACGCTGATACCTAGCCGATTAATTGAGCACATGAAAGAGCTATTAGAAGAATGCCAATACGGAGTTGTAGCAAGACGCTCTACAGTAGACGCAATGCATGTTGTTAAACAAGCAATAAAGAAGTTTTATGAACACCATACAGCCATGCATCTGTTGTTTGTCGAATTCCAGCAGGCTTTCGACAGGATGGACAGGCGTGAATCGATCACAGCACTGGTAGAGGGCGGTGTAAGGGGTAAATATCCCGAAAAATTTGTGTACACTTGTTTGGAATTCCCTTGGAAATCCGTGGAATTCTTTAGATTTCAACTTGTTTGAAAATCTCTGGAATTCTTTGGAAATCCCTGGAATTTTTTTAGATATTTAACACATTAAAATGTAACTTGTTTTTATCGAAAATTATCGCAAATTACATCATGGCTGGACGTTGAACAGACAACGGGATCTAAACATCAATTTTTATTAAAGGCCGTATAAATATTAAATTAACCCTGCGTGTGAGGAATGGGTCTTTTAAGGAACAGCGATACATGTGTTTTCCATAAGAGCATAAAACGTCAGCAGGGTTAAAATTGTAAAATAAATGTACCTACATTATCAAGAAAACGTGTACCTAAAAATTAAACCTTTAAAAAAAATTAAATACAATCTTATGTTTCCAAATAGTTGCAGTACTATGTATTAAAAGTAAATAAGTTTTATAACAAACCAGGGTCGTAAATAGGTAAGGCTGCGCCCTTGGCAAACCTGTAAAGTTGCGCTTCCCTCCCCAAACTCCGTGGTAATGGGCCGGCAGGGATGGTCCGGGTGTCGCCCCGGAAAATTAATGAAACAATTGATTACTACGCAATTAATAACACATTTAATTTCTTCAGTAAACATAATACATATGTATGTATGTTTTACAAATTGGAAAAATAATATTTCACAAAGATTTACAAATACAGTAGAATCCCCATAATTCGACTCCCTCTAATTGGACAATTCTGAGAATTTCTTAATGTACAGATGCTTATGAGATTATGACTATCAAGTTACACGTTTTCATATTTATTTCAGTTTTTTATTATTAGACACATTCAGTATAAGACAGGAATTGGGTCCCGTTTATGTCGGAGAATCTACTGTACAAATATTTACGTTAAAACTGCACTTTTCTTGCTTCCATCAATGCAAACTCATCGATAATGGCGTCAAATTTAAGTATTGAAGCAACCTGGTCGTATTCAATGTACAGAATAGCTAAGTTGGTCAACCTGTTCTGGCTCATACTTGACCGCAAATAGTTTTTGCACAAGATGCCACACTAACGGGCATTGTTAAAAATATTCTCAATGCAATTTCAATGTTAGGATAAGCGTCTTTTAGTCCATATTTTGAAATTACTTTTAGAATGTCAAAATGAGAGGCCTTATCGATGTTCTTTATTAGTTCTTTGGCGTGGAATTTGAAAGCAGCTACTTCGCTGACAAGCTCAAGCTTATCAATATCCCTGCTATACATCTCACCAAGGTCAGCTGCACACTTTTCAAGAAATGAAACAGAACTTTCACTTAGAGACTTTCCTGACAAAAAATTAAAGTCAGATGAAATTTTATGATATATGTGAGCCCTCTTGTCTATTTCGCTTAAAATTCGGTCAAACACAACAAAGCACTCTCTTTCAAAAGACTTCTCTGGACTTATCAAGTTTGCCTCGTCTTCAGCTGTCTCCCCAGCCATTCTCTTAACTTTTTTCAGCCTTTTAGCTGCAAAAGAACTTGAGATTTGCATGGTTTCACACAGTACTTTAGCTTTTTCCATGTACTTTTTAGTTCCTTCTTTACGTAGATTTTAAATTTTCCTAGCTAAACCTGAAAGCAAATTTGATGCAACGTCAAGAGTGATCGACTTTCCTTGAAGTGACTTGTTGGTGCAATCCAAGCTGACCAACACATCCGACCACATCTCTAGAAGACACACGAATTCCTAGTAAATTTGCTTAAGAAGTTTCATTGCACCAGAAACTGTGTCCGTGTTCCAATCGTTATCTCTATCAGCCATATTCTGTAAAATTTTGTGTACAGATGTTAAATAATTCTTTAGAGCTGTCATGGCTTGACGCCTTGAAGACCATCTAGTATCACAAAGTCTTTTAAGGGTGGTTTTTAGAGATTCCAGCAGAGCCTCCCATCTTAAGGTGGAGCTGCTGAAGAAGTTGAAAAACTCTAATACTTTTCCAAAAACGTTTATCATCAGAACTGAAACTTCTGCAGCGTGCACGCCAACAAGGTTGAGACTGTGCGCTGCACAAGGCACAAATTTAGCAAGGTCGTTTTTTTGGAATATGTGAGCTTGAACGCCTGCATATTTTCCTGCCATATTTGAGCCGTTGTCAAATCCTTGACCACGACAGTTCTGAATATCCAATTCATCAGTTTCAAGCTTTTGCAATATTTCTTCTGATAATCCTCTTCCACTTTTCTGGTGACTTACGATGAAGTCCACAAAACTTTCTTCAACTGAGCATTTCCCATCCTTAATGGTAACATACCTGATTATTTCACTCATCTGCTCTAAATGTGCCGTGTCTGGGGTACAGTCAAACAAAATAGAAAAATACTTGGCATTTCTTATATTCTTTAGTATTTCAGACCGAACTTTCTGTCCCATTAGGTCTATGATATATTCCTACTTTTTCTAACATCTGTCCCTGAACCTTGTTGATCGTCATGGAAAAGGCAAGTTTAATTGTAAACTGTCGCCGGCGCCGTTTTAAAACAAAAAGCAAGCCTGTTCTTGTTGAGGCTAAATCTAAGCTAAATTGATTGCTAAATATGCTAAATAGAAATAGAAAATATGATTCAACATAAAATATCCGATTATCCGCTTATACACTTATCCGATTAATCGGTTATTTATTAAGACGTTGATACATCATCAATTTTGTATTATACATTTTCTCTGTTTTCGGATTTTTTTAACAAAAAAATGACACGCTGTAAGAGAAGGAGCTTCCCGACTTTTTTAAATTTTTATATATAGATAGCTTGAGGGCGGCTGTAGTCTGATGCTTAAGTGCGTCGACTACTAAACAGAGAACCCTGGTTCGAGCCCGAGTGGAGCAAGAACTGTATTCTAGAGCTGTCCTCCCTCGGTGCGCAATAGCAAACCACCGAGGTAATCTGTCTTAAAAACCCTTTATAAAATGAAGTGGTTAGCCAAAACCCACCCTGGGTTAAAGCGCTACTCTGTAATATACAGCTTGACCGGTGGATCTTTTTTTTAACGGCAACTCTATTGACGTGTAACTTGATTCGTTGCGATCTCGATTATGTGTAGCATTTTGGTATTGGTAGTTATAAAATTTATATGGTTAATGGATTTATTTGTGTACAAAACTGTAGTTCGTTGAAGAAGTTCTCTCCATTTCTATTATTTTTTTTAATTTCTTTGTTTTGTTCTTTTTCCTTTTTCCAATTATTCTTTCCTCGTTTTTCTTCTCGTTAATCATGTCTTCATCTTATATCTTTGATTGGCGGTGGTTTTTCACTAATTGCCGTTTTTCTTCTTTTATTTATATTTCTTTCGTCGTTTCTCTTCTCATCAATTTAGTGTTCATCTTATATCTTTGACTGGAGATGTATCTTCACTAATTGCTGTAACTTCCTCTTTCTCTTTGTTTTTTATTTCTTCTCTTTGTTTTCCTTCTCATTCCAAAGTAGGAAAGCGACGGAGAACAGAGGGCCTTGATGAACCACGAGATCACAAGATTGAACGATGGAGAAGACATTGTCAAATATGTAAAGTCGCAATGTATTAGATCATGCTTTCTTAAACTATGGGTCGCGAGAGATAAATAAATCATCAAAAAATACTTATTTATCTTTCTGTTATATTTATATGGGGTCGCTAGGAAACTCGCAATCATAAATGGGGTCGTAAATGAAAAAAGTTTAAGAAGCCCTGTATTAGATGGTTGGGACACGTGATGAGATCCGATAACGCAGTGGCGATAAAAATGATAACTCTAAGAAAGACCGAATATTAGATGGTTGGACCAGGTGAAGCGTGATTTGAGAGGGATGAGAATCGACAGCTAGACAGAAAGAGTTCTTGATAAGCAAGGATGAAGAAATGTGGTGAAGAGGGCCGTGAATCACCTGAGACTGTGAATACATGTAAGAAGGACCGAACTGAGAAAGAAATGGACAGAAGATAATGTAACTTAACACCTTGTAATACGAGGATTAATCCACCCCAATAAAGGGATCTGTAAATCTCCAAGGAGATAGAGATATTCTATTGAGAATATATTATTAGCTGATAATAATAATAATTCAATGAAAATCTAAAATAATATAATAGAAAATGTAAAATAAATATAAATAAAAGTATAGGATGTGTACATTCAAAGTTTTTAATGTTTTTAACACTTTGCTAATCATTTATACGTTGACGACATTTTTTGTGCTGTCCCAAATGACACTGAGGAGATTGTTTTACAAGCTTTTAATAATTATGATAGTAGAATTAAATTTACTTTAGAAAAAGAAAATAAGGGAGAAATACCATTTTTAGATATGAAGGTAGGAAGGAGTAACGATGAGATAGTTACTAATTGGTACATAAAACCTTACGCCTCCCAAAGATTGGTTAGTTATAAATCCTACCATCATTTAAAACATAAGATTGCCCAAGTGGTGGGACTTATTAAGAGAGTCAAGGCGATTAGCCATTCAACTTTCTACAAACAAGACATGAATAAGGTCAAGGCACTCTTAAAAAACAACGATTATCCTGTGTGGTTTGTAGACAAACGAATAAAAAAATGTGAGCAGGAAAGAGAAAAACTGGAGAAAATAGAATGGGTGGAAAGTTAACCACACAATGTTAAATATTTTAAGTTCCCGTACATAAGGGAGTTAACAGAAAAACTTACCATAGTGCTAAAACAAGGGTTTTGTTTTGAAAGTGCACTCTCGCACCATACAATCTAAAAGACCACAGGGGATTGTTTTCCCAGCTTAAAGACAACAACAAAAGATCCGAGGTTGTTTATGAAATTCAATGTGATGGTTGTTCAGGCACATATATCGGGCAAACCAAACAGTGGCTTGAAAATAGATTGAAACAACATGAAAACGATTGTAAGAGGAGTGACAAGAAGGGGGTAAACCCAGAAGCTACAAGTAAAGAAGTTGAAAGTGGAGGAAGAGATAATGGATGGGGCACCACAGCATTAGTGCAACACGACACTGATACAGGACATAGTTTTAATTTCAATAATTGCAAAATCCTGGATTGTGAAGCCAACGCCCTAAAAAGGAACATCAGTGAAATGTTTTTTATTAAGAAAAACAAACAATGCATAAATTACAGAGAGGATACACAAAAATTAAGTATTTTTTATGGAAACCTCATTAACACCAAGTAATTTATTTTTTGTGCGTATGCAACTTTTCTATCCGTTGGTGTTCCCATTCAATTACACCGGGTGATCGTTCAGCATTTTTGTGATTAGATATCTGTGTATGTCTCTTTATCTCGGTTTTATATATTGAATTTGAAGAAATTTTATATTTTGACTGGTTTAATAATTGTAGTTGTTTTAATTTATTAGAAATTTTTTAACTGATAGGCTTGTTTGATGATTGATAGTTTGATTTTTTCGTTTTTTGTGATGCTTTTCATATTTATGGTTTTAACCTAATACTGAAGGTGAGATTCGATTTTTAATTGTAATTTTGTAATTCTGAATATTGTAACATTTCTAGTCCTGATGAAGAGTAGAATATAACTCGAAACGTCGACAAAAAGTTTAAGGGTTTTATTTCATCCTGACCATTAGTCAAAATTCCCGATAAGTGATTTTACTTAAGAATAAACTATATGCGATCATTTTCATTGCTAACATTAACAACATAAAACTAACCTTTATCGGCGACCAATCTGTAATAATCGAGTGATTTTTCACAACTTGGAGGAACGGTAACACCTGACCAATACCGATAACCTAACGCCATTTGCGCCCAAGTGTTGCCATCAAAAGCTGCAAACGTGTAATAAACAAGGGCTTTTGCTTGACTAACATTAACGCCCAATCCAACGGCATGCAAAAATCCTAAAAAATCAAAATATATTATAAAAACAAAGAGCGAAACATGACCGACAATGTATCGTACCTAAACCCATGTGACCTTCATGATGTCCCTTTTCCGATAATTCTGTAAACATGCTTTTCGCATTTTCAACATCTTGACTAAGAGGATTTCCAAATAATGTGGCCCATGCGACCATAGCTTTGGCGTCAACATTACCCTTCTGAGATGCCACCAGAAGAAGGGAATATGCTTCTTTCTTATTTGGTTTTGTTTTATTCAGCAATGTTATTGCATTATCATAAATATATTTTCCTTCTTCTTCTTCGGGTGTAAGTTTGGGAACCAAAAGAGCACTCACAGGTAACGGTGGAATTTCCTCTTCCTCGTTTGAACCTATATCCATCTCTTGACTTTCGCTTACGATTGTATACTTCAAACCGTCGATTTCCTGCACCATCTTTTGCAACCATTTCGCTTGCTTCAAGATCAAGAGATCTGCAGCATCTATTTGTTCTTCGTCACTTGCTGTACCTTAAATATTAAACATGAATTGATCATGTCAACACGATTCGATTTAAATATAGGTTAAAACAAAAAATGAAAATTGTTTAACCATACCTCTGTTCTTTTCTTGTTCTTTGGATAAATCGGGAGCCGACACGATTTTTAAAGCACTACTCCCGTCTTCATCTTTAATACTGGCAATAAATTCTTCGGTGCTTTCTTCGTTATCGTTATCGTCGTCGTCGACTTTTTCTTTTGATGGTGGCCCTTCAAGTGCACCTTCAATAAATTCACAACACAAAATTGTAAACAGAAGAAATAATATTTTGTAACGCATATTGATATTTCCCGTGGATATTTTTCACTCGAGTATTTATTCCTTCACTATAAACATTTTTCTTATCACTTACGTGTCCTTAAACGTCATTAAATTCGATAATAAATAAGAGGTTCTATTTTCTTGGCGAATTAATTCTTCAATTAAAATATTTTATTCCTGCATGTTTTTATATAACAAAACGGTAAATTTTGAATTAATTTAGAAATGTTCGAGTAGGTAAATTTTCATTTTTTTGACAACTACGATTTTATTGCTTTCGCGAATATTATAATGTTCACGTAGAACTATTGAACAATATTATAGTACGCATTGGGCGTGAATATATTTTTAATTTCTATCCATCTGTAGGGTCAATCCAGCTTAGAATAATTTAGAAAGTTATCGTCTCTCTTTGATGGAAGTTCCGAAATCTTTCATCTACTTTTGAAAATAATTCTTTGAAGCGTATTTTCGCGAATTACTGTTTGTTACCATTTTACCAGGTTGGTAACAGTTAGGAAATAGTATATTGTAAACCTAGGGACTCAAGTAAAGAAAGAAATTCGCTCAGGCCACAGTTATTTTATCTTCACAAGTCCTGTAAGGGTGGCCCATTTTTAGTCAATAGTAATAAAATAGAGCCAGACATTTTAGAAGTCTTCATGCAACCGCAGTACCGGCTAACATTATTGTTGTTTCTTTATTTGATGGATTTGGTATGAAAGGATGGTTGGTTACGGCTCGATAAAATGCGCCTATTGATAACTTGGGTCGTTGATTTATGTTGGTAGTGGAGCGATTGAGGAATCGGACAGATTTTAGTTCAAATCCGCATTGCATTTTTATATTTTATAAAGGTTAAGAAACGGAATGGAGGAATTGCGAATCTCTAACACAAATTTTGAAGCTATTAGATTAAATAAAAGTAACTTAAGTAGATATTGTCGTTTGTGTTTGACAGAAAATAATGTACAGCCTTTGTTTAAATTATGTTTCGATGGCTTATTAATGTCCCATATTTTTAACGAGTTGACTTTTTTGAAGGTAATTATAAATATAATTGATTGTTGTTTTATTCAAGTTAAACTTTTGTTTTTGTTTAGATTAGAGAGGGTGACAATTTACCTCAACGAATATGTATTAAGTGTATCGAAAAGTTGATAACGAGTTATGAATTTATTCGTAAGTGTCAAAAAATTGATGAGATATTGCATGCATTTCTTGACGAAAACCAAGAAAAGACTGATTGCAAAAATGACAATCCTACAGTTTTTCAATATTACACTCCACAAGAAACTTTGACAGAAAATCATAAAATTGTCGAGGATGCGACAGGCAATTGCAAAAATCCAGAAGTGGAAAATTCAGACGAAAACGCAACAGGAAATTGTCGGGTTGAAATTAACAAAGAGGTTGACAATTCTTTAGTTAAGTGTGAAATTTTAACTGAAGAATATGATAATAATCAACAAGTTGAAAGTAATAACGTAATCATTGAGTTGTGTCAAGAAGTAGAAGAAAATGATCAACAAAGCAACAACATTGAAGAAAACCCAAAATTTGAAAAAGTTGACTTAAATTTACCAGAACCTTCTTTGTTCAAGTGTTCCATATGCGAAAATTGTTATGACTCTTTGGAAGATTTAAATAAACATAGAAGGAGTAGTTATAAATGTAAACCGTTTAAATGTTGCTGTAAGATCTGTGGTAAAAAATTCAAAACTAATTGGAAACTGAAAGTACACGAGAGAGTTCATACAGACGAGAAACCTTACGAATGTGATGTTTGCAACAAAAGATTTAATGTAATTCAAAACTTGGATCGACACAAAAGGATTCACACCGGAGAAAAACCATTTTTGTGTGAAATTTGTGGCAAACGTAAAGTATACATTATAATATATCGCACAAAATTGGCTTCAATCTTTTTAATTTTAGGTTTTACGCGTTTACTAACCAAAAACGAACACATGAGAATTCATTCAGGGGATAAACCGTATAACTGTAAAATTTGCAAAGTAGATTTTTATCGTTTAGGGGAATTTAAAATTCACATGAGGAGCCACGAATGTAGTGATAACACATTGAAGTGCCCGCATTGTTGTAAAATTTATGTTACACCGAAAATGTTTCATTTGCATATAAAGAGTCATCACTCTTTGAACAAACCAAAGCAAGCAAGAGGGGGGTCGAATAAATGTTTATTGTGTAGCTTATGTGGTAAAACGTTTGCGACCACGGGAAATTTAAAAATCCATTTGTCTATGCATTCGGGTAGTATGCAGTATGCTTGTGAAATTTGCAATAAAAGGTTTTGTTACAAAAGCAGTTTAGTGAAACACGCTTTAATTCACACTGGTGAACGACCATACTGTTGCACTTATTGTAAAAAAGCTTTCGTTCAAAGTGTTCACTTAAGGCAACATCTCAGAGTGCATACAGGTGAAAAACCGTATACTTGCGACGTTTGTGGCAAAAGCTTTGCTTTAAGTTGCAATTTAATTGTTCATAAGCGTATGCATACTGGTGAGACCCCGTACAAATGTGCATTTTGTGATAAAGGATTTTATGACTCAAGTTCCATGAAAAAACATGAAAAAGTTCATCGATTTGTTAAGTCGGATTAGCGGTGTATTAGTATGTGAAAAATGTTGACAAAAAAGTAAACGTTAATAAATTTATAAATATAATTTTGACAAATTTATAATTTACATATAATAAATACATTGTTAACTTAATGATTGTCCATGAACTGTATTTCACTAAAAATTAAGATGGCATTAGGTAAAGGTCTTGGCTGAGGTGCCAATAGAGTCATAGTTTGCCGTTCAATATCCATGTTGGTTCTAAAACAGAAACAGCATATATCAATAATTTCAAATTCAATAAAAGAGAGTTTAAAATTGTTACTCACATGCAAACAAATCCTGCAATGTTGGATAATAGTATACTTTCGTCATCCTTTGCAAAACTAACGGCAAACAGATGATGTAGCATTGAATTATTGGGTGTTAACGGTACAACCTTTGTCAAGTGATCTTCTGCTTTCATACCCAGAGGTAAACAAGAGTCCGGTAATGCAGGTGCGCCAATTTTAACAATTTTTACATCTGACCATTTTACATCAAAGGGATGAGGGTAAAGGGAATTCTTTAGGGTACCATAAAAATATTCACGTATTCTTTGATCTCTAGCTTCTGATCTAACGCTTTGGGATCGTTCAACTACCTGTTAAAATAAATTTTTTGTTAGAAAAAACACTTACAAAAAATCTTAAAATTTCTTCAATTTTTATGAAATAAAAAATACAGTAGAATCCGCTTAATGTGATCACAGATAATGTTATTAGTCGGTTATTGTGATCATTTTGACTGGGAACCGACCGCTTTAATTAGTTTACATACAAAAACCACCGGATAATGTGATCAAAAAGCCGCTTATTATTATCATTTTCAAGGAATTTCCTACACAATAATTTCTTTTTCTAAGTATCTTTTTTTGATTTGTCATTGAAATTTTATATATCTTTACAAAACACGTCACTCGTTTTAATTTCTATACAAACACTAATGAAGTTTCCCGTTTCACGGCGTGTTTCTATTTTTATTTTGCTAAAAGTGCACTTTGCTTTATGCATTTTAATTTAAGATTAGTTTATTCTTGCTAAATTTACCTAATTCTTCTAAAATTCCTTTTTTTCTAAAATTTGCTTATTGTTATCAGTAGGTTAATGTTATCAAAATTTTCTTGGCCCAAAGTGATCACATTAAGCGGATTCTACTGTATTAAGTATATACTTACTCCGCCGCTCTTAGGTGTAAAGACAACTTTCACATCACGTGGAACATCTCGAACCAATTCGTTGTATAATCTTTCGCTATCCAAAACCAAAATCACATTAACTTCAAACGCTTTCACAGCTTTAATTAAATTTCTATATCCGTCACCTTTAATCCATCCACAAGTATTAATAATAACACCCGACATTTTAACTTTTTTATTTGTTTCCAGTCTTTCTTTAACACTGTTTGCCAATTCTTGGGTTAATAAATTATACAAAGTGATATTTTCTCCGGGACTTTTGTGCCCAAAGTGATACACCATAGGAGCTTCTTGTGAAAAGCCGTCGTCTAAGGAAGCTGGTCTCTCAATAAGTAATGCACCAATGGTTCCGGGTATAGAAATCTGTCCTTGCCCAACATCAAGGTCAACGAAAAGGGGTCGTTTTCCCATACGGACAGCATAATTTAAGAGTATTCTTGCAAGCGTAGATTTACCTACATCGCAAGGACCCACTATCATTGTAATGGGACCTCTTTCTTGATTTTTGTCAGCTTTGGATCTCATGTCTTCTAATGCTCCGTGACAGTTACAATAGAATACCATTGGAGTCTCAGGAGCCACATAAATAACATCAGTTTTTCCTTTCACTTCGAGAGTACATCCTTTCCAGGTGTAGACGGCAATTTTGGCTCCTGCTGAAAAATCATACGATTTACCCTTCACCAATTCCGTACCAAACACTTCTGCGAACCCCGCCTTCAATGTCAGAATAACTTTTTCGCCTTTTGATTCTACCTCAAATCGTAATTCCGAATCGGGTTCTAATTTAAACTCTTGAGAAGTTCTCTTTTCTTCGTTAACCATATTTAATCACAATAAATTAAAATAATTAAGAAATATATTCAAATAATAATAAGGTTTAAACAGAAATGGTCAGATTTCTTTGGTTATGATAACATGATTACTAAAGGCGTATTTTGTAGAGTAACCCGAGTAACCAAAAGCAACTGGTTGAAACCGGTGCTGTTTTGACGACAATACGGTTGTAGAGGTGGTAGTTTGTTGTCAAAAATTTACCTAACCGGTGCAACCACTTTTTTAATTGAAAATTTCATCAATTTTTTAATTCACAAAACAAATGAATTATGTAAGAGAATTAACTAAGTATCTAGTTATTCAGTGCTTTTCACGGCAATCTTAATCTTTATTAATATATTATTAATAATAATAATAATAATTAGTAAAAGTAGTTCAAACGATCTTCACCGGCTACTCAATTGAACTATTGACAAAAAAAACACTTTTTAGGTTATAATTTTATATAATTCTAATTTCGCACGTACAATTTTGAAATTTTTAATGAAAAGATTGCTAGAATTTAGGTAAATACGATGGTGCGAATATTGAAATGTACGTCTTTCATGTTGAATAAAAGTGTTGTTAAAATTTCTCAACGAAACATCAGCAAATATTTGCATAAAGATATTACATCAAAAGCTATTAGACAACGTTTTTTGGATCATTTTATAAAAGATCTCAGTCATGATTTTGTGCGTTCTAGTCCAGTTATACCATATTGTGATCCGTCAGTTGCTTTCGTTAATGCCGGAATGAATCAAGTACAACTTTTAGGGTTATTCTTACCTGGCACATGATTTTATTTTATTTTTAGTTTAAGGGCGTCTTTTTGGGCACCCAAACACCCCAATATCGCAAAGTAGCAAATTCACAAAAATGTATTCGAGTTGGTGGTAAACACAACGATCTAAATGCAGTCGGATTAGATAGTTATCACCACACATTTTTCGAAATGCTAGGTAATTGGTCGTTTGGTGATTATTTTAAGGTAACAAAATGTGTCATTGTAAACCTAGTATGGCTGTAACATATTTTGTTTAGAGAGAAGCTTGCGAAATGGCGTGGAATTTATTAACCGACAAATATAAAATAAATAAAGAATTATTATATGTGACATATTTCGCTGGGGACAGTGTTTTAGGTCTCGAAGCAGATTTAGAATGTAAAGATATTTGGAGAAGTATCGGGTAAAACTCAAATAATTTTTTCAAAACACAACTCTTAAAAATAATTTATTGTAGCATAAGAGAGGAAAGGATTTTGCCATTTGGAGCTAACGAAAACTTTTGGGAAATGGGTTCCACGGGACCATGTGGTCCATGCACCGAAATACATGTTGATTTATTAGGTACCACAGATAGACCACTGTTTGTTAACAAAGGTTTACCCGATCTTCCCGAATTGTGGAACATTGTTTGCATACAGTACAATAGGTAATGTTAAATTTTATTGTTTTCGTCACAAATTCATTATAGAATTTTATAGAAATTCTGATGGGAGTATAGAACCTTTGCCACAAAAACATATTGATACTGGAATGGGTTTCGAAAGATTAACAACAGTTTTACAAGGTAAAATTAGTAACTACGATACAGATATTTTTACATATATTTTTGATGCGATCCAAAAAGTGAGTCTTGGTTTATGGGTTTGTTTCATTCAGTGTGTAGTAAATTTTTTGTAGATAAGTAAGAATGTTCCTTATGGTGGTAAATTTGGAGAACTCGATTGGAACGAGTTAGACACAAATTACAGGATATTAGCCGATCATGCTCGAATGATGGTGATGTGTCTAGGGGACGGCGTTATACCTGAGCAAAAGTAAGCTGGATTGTTTTCTTATAATATCAGTTTTATCTGTTAAAATCTTTATTTATTTAGTCAAAAATTGCGACGGATAATGCGAAAGGTATTTTTAATTAGCGAAACTGTCTTCAAAAAGGATAAAGGCTTACCAAAAGAATTGTCAAATTATATTGTTGAAAATCTAGGGCCAGTTTATTCCGAATTGGAGACGAATATCAAACAGATTCATCAAATAATCGATTACGAAGAAGAAGTGTACAAATTATTACGTAAACAATCATCGAGCGAGTGGGAGAAGTTGTTAGCAGAACAGCCAAAATTGTCGAACTTAGATGTAGTTGAAATGCCAGGTTTGATTGCGGCATTAAAAGAAATTAAAAGTCAGTCTGTGAAAGACATTACTCCAAGTTTTGCTTTTAAATTGTACGACACCCATGGTTTAGACGAGAACACAATTATGAAAGTTGCAGATGCTTTAAATTTGAAGTTCGATGTTGAGGGTTTTCGTAAAGAACTAAATAATGCTAAGATTCGAAGCAGAAGGCAAGGTATTTTAAGTGATAGTAATGTTTACGAAAATTTAGTTAATAACAAGGTGAAATTAACCGACGACAATTTCAAATATGAATACAGCAAAGTGGATGGAAAATATTATTTTAAAAATGTACAGGCTGAATTGTTGCAAGTTATATGTAACGATGTCGTAGTTGAGAGTATTGAACCTAACGTGGAATGCAGTGTAGTTTTAGATAAAAGTAATTTTTACACCGAATCGGGTGGCCAAGTTAGTGATAAAGGTTTAATAAAATTTGGTGACAGTGTTTTTGATGTTTACAACACTGCAAACTTGAACGGCTACGTTTTACACCTGGGTGTTTTAAAAAATAAAAATAAGATTGTTAATGTAAGCACAACATGCAGTATAGAAATTGATAATGCACATCGTTTGAGTTTAATGAAAAACCACACTGCTACACATTTGCTAAACTCAGTGCTAAAGGAAGTGAAGCAAGCTACCTGCCAGAAATCAAGCAAAGTGACTTCTAAATATTTAAATTTTGATGTCGGTATATTTGGAACTAAACTCACAATAGACGAGATTAAAAAAATTGATAATAAAATTTGCAACATAATAAGTTCGGGGGTTGAAGTGAATTGCTCCAATGTTGATAGTCAACAATTATTAAATACGAACAATGTTACTCTAATTCCCGGCGAATATTATCCAAATCAAGGAATCAGATTGATAGAAATTTTAGGGCCAGGAGAGTTCCAATCCAAGTAAGTTTTAGAAAAATATTATTTAAAAATAATGAAACAGAAAATTTAACAAATTTCAATCACAAAACAAAAGTAGGTAATAATTTTATATTAAAAATTACCATTTGTTTTAAAGGGAGCCTTGTTGTGGTACTCATGTGTTGAACACGTCAGACATAGAGGATTTTTGCATTATTGGGTTCAAATCTTTAGGCCGAAGTACAACATCATTACATGCAGTAACTGGAGATCGTGCAAAGTTAGCTAGAACTAATGGAAGTTCTTTGCTGGACAGTATTTTTGCATTACAAAAGAGTATTGAAGATAACATTGATAAAGTAAGTAATTACGCAGATATAGGTTTGAATCAATTAACAATTTTTAAATCTTAGCCTGAAGTTTTAAAGATGGCAATTTCTACTTTGCGTCAAAACCTAAAATACGAAATGGATAGTGAATCAATACTACCAGTTGTTGTGAAACACGAATGCTCTGAATTACTTAATAAAGTTAGTAAACAAGTAAAAAATATAACAAAGGAAGTTTTGAAGTAAGAGGTTTTAATTTTATATCTTTTTATACTTTAAAATTGATTTGCAGTGATTTTGTTGAAATGGAAATGCAAAATGTTTTGGAATCTAATAAAAGTGAAGTGAAAAATAATAAAAAATATATTGTTCATTATTTAGCCTGCTCGGCTATGCTAGACACAGTTCCCTTACAGAAAGCAACCAAAATGTGTCAAGATATTCCCGTTATTGTAATATCGTATTCTGATAGCACTGTAAAGGCTCGCTGCTGTGTTCCTAAGGTAAAATTCGTAGGTTGGTTTAAAAAGTAAAATTATAATTCATTTTTGTAGAATTTCAAAAATAAGAATTTTGATGCCGAAAAATGGCTTTCGAATACTATATCTCCAATCTTTGATAGTTCGCCGCAATTCAACAAAGGGCAAGATTTATCGTTAGTGTGCAATATGAACAGTAAAAAAATTAATATAAAAGATTGGGATACTTTGTTGAAGCGAAGTTTAGATGCAGCTAATAAATATGCAGAAAAATTCCTAACTTAATGTTTATTTATATAAAGTAGTTGTTGATTTTGAAAATTATAGTAATTTTAATTTTTTAACACTTGTTTTTCTAATAACCGTGAAGGAGATCAAAATCATGGTCATCCAATTATTTTTATTTTATAAAAACTGAAACAAGTTATTATAAATATATTATTTTTAAATAATTTAGGAGCAGCTTAACTAACTTTGCATGCAGGCGACGAAATTTCTAGAAACTCTCCGGTTAGCGGTTATTATACAATGGAGAATGGAACAGCAAATGGTATGAGTATTCAGGTGAGTGTGCGTATGTGACATTTAGAATTCTTTTCTAAAACTGTTATTCTCGGAACCAAAAAATCTAACTTTTATCGTTCCAGATTCTAGACAATAAAAATTATTAAAAAAATATGAAAATGCCGGTTATCATTTTATGATAGGATTGTTTTGTGACTTTTATAAAGTTTATTTAATTAATCAATATTTAATTTTTTAAGGTACTAAATCAATAACCGCTGAGCTGGTGTCAAGTTCAATCATTCAAAATCGAGTAATCGTAGAAAGTCGAAATTTACAAAAGTTATTTTAGGGCTTATATGATTTTTGCGTCCGCTTTTTGTTTTACTTTTTTTATGTACGGGTAGTTTGAAAAGCTAATTTTATTAGAATTCATCTAATTAAGAATAATATGTATATTTATTTTCTTAATAAATGTGTATTATTATATTACTAGCTGGAAAGCTCGTCCACGAATGGGCAGCTAGACGGTGGATCTCTTTTTTAGCGGTATAATTAAAAATTCCTAACGCTAACCTAAGTATCCTATCTATCTCTATTTTAACGATCTAAATAAAAACAACATTGTTTCTTAATATTGCCAATTTTAATTGTTTGTCCTCGTTTTGATACGGTCCCGCGTTTCTTGTAACTCATGGTACATAACCCAATACTAAAGAAATCGTACTTATTAATTTTAATTTTTTTCATTTAAATAATTTAAAAACAATAATTTATTTTTAATTAACAATTTGTTAATTACTAATTAAAAATAAATTATTGCTGCAAATAAAATCTTTAGCTCTGCCTAGTGCGTTAGTACTTTCTTGTACACTGCTTGTGTAATCAATTTCCCTTGTTCTTTTCTATCAACTATTTTTATCTTCAGATAAATTTTATTATCAAGAAATTTTATCCGTTTATCCGATTATCCTCTTATATACTTATCTGGTTATTTATTAGGACGTTGATACATCTTCAATTTTAGATCGTACATTTTTCTTATCTTCGGATTTTTTTAACCAAAAAAAATTACACTGCAGGAGAAGCAGCATCCCGGCTTTTTAATTTTTATATATAACTTAGATAGTTAAAATTTAAAAATTTAAAAAATATAAAAATTAATACTGTGAAACACCATTGATTAGCTGGGATCTTGATTGATGTGTAGCGCCCTGGTATTGTTAGTTATAAAATTTATATGGTTAATGGTTTTATTTATTTAAAAAACTGTAGTTCGTTGAAGAAGTTCTCCCTATTTCTATTATCTTATTTAATTTTTTTGCTTTGTTCTCTTCTCTTTTTATAAATCCTTTATCCCTTTAACGCGCAAAATTATCCGCTAAGAAATTTGATCGCAAATACTGTGGAATCCAATATATAAGTCACAAATAAGATTTTCTGAAAGTTACGTAAAATTCTGAAATCAAATATTTTTTTTTTAATATTTAATATTTTAATTTTTAATGGACACTAGACATATTTTATTAGCATAACTTACTTACTTTTAAATATATTTGAGTTTTCACAAAAAACAGAATTGCAAACTAAACACGTTTACGAAATGCAATAGTATGATATATATTTAGGCGTGAATGCCCTCTGGTATACCTGTTATACCTTAAAGAAATATCGGTCTTCCAGATTCTAGGTAAACGATTGAAATTTGATCTCTTTATCACGAGTGGTAAAAGACAACATCTACCATCCCTATTGCACATTCAAAAAGTGTTTAAAAATAATTTTATACTTGAAAAAATTAAGATTTCTCCGTTATTCCGAACTGGTAAACCTCTTTACCAGAGAGCGTTAAAGGGTTATATTAGTTTCACCTTTCTGCTTGCTATCTTGATTGAATACAGCAAAATTTAGAAAGTCAAATTTGACCCAGTTTCCGCTATCCAATCGAGCTGAAATTTTGCACATGAATTCGTCCCCGATGACAATACACTTTGCCAAAAAAAAAAATGAAAAAAAGTGAAATGGCCGTCGGCCATTTCGCCGGTGTCGACAAAAAGTTCAAATGTTATTAAAGTTAAACTTCATTAGTAAATAATAGAGGTAGACCCAATTTGAGATGGTATGATCATGTGTTGGAGGATTTGAGAAAAATCGGCGTAGAAGAGTGGAGCTGGAGGGAAATTACAGTGAAATTAAGCAGAGTGGGGTTGCAAATATTGTTATCTTTGTATGTGAAGATGAGGAAGACTAATCCATCCCGAAAACCCAATCTGACAAGCCTCTAAAAAGAAAATTAAGGTCCTACAGGAATTTGTATTGGGATTTGCTAGCAGAATAAAAATAAATCGTTTGAATGGAGGATGTCTTACGCAATTCTAAAGGCAATTTATATAAAATAAACGCACTTAATCGGCTTACAAATTATTGTTTTATTGGTGTCAATTAGGATGTGTCATCTTAGTCAAAATCAATTATTATGAATACAAAGAAGTCAAATTTAAATAAAGGAAATTTTGATTGTAAACTGTTATAGTAATCTCTTTAGTGCGTTTTTAAGTTTCTTCAAGTATATATAAATCATAGTTCATCGAGAATTATTATTAAGTATTGAGAATTATTAAAGATAACTTATCATTATGTATACATTTAATAATAATTATAAGATAAACGTATTACAATTAAATGTAGACTATTTCAACAATATAAAATTTTTAAGGGCATAAATTATTGATTATTATAAGTGTGTAAGGAATAGCATGGTCACGAACGAGCAATTTTACTCGAGGTTTATTGAATCTTATTTCGTTTGTTGTGATTCTAGTGATAACCACATAACTTGGTGAATAAGTTTAAAAATGAGTGATTGTGATTTAGTTTTAAAACCTGGAAACAATATCAAACCTTTAATTGATAAGGAGCAGAGTAAAATTTTAGTTAAAAAGCTTTACGGTTTTCAGTGCTCGGCAGTAAGCGAGTTAAATGGGTATGACGACAAAAATTTTAAAATTTCAGTTGATGAAAGTATCCAAACCGAAAATATTTCTAAAATCTGTTCTAATGATTATGTTTTGAAAATCCTGAATTCTTTAGATTCAAAAGCGTTGTCTTTTGTCGACGCTCAAAACTCGTTAATGATCTATTTAGGTAAATCATGCACCCTGCAATAAGTTATGGTCTTTCTATTTAATTTTTTTTGTCTCGTAGCAAGTAGAAATATAAATTGCCCAAAACCAATTAAAAATCTTAATGGAAAATACTATTCAGTGGAAAAGTTAAGCAGTGGAGAGCATGTGGTTCGGCTATTAGAATTTGTGCCAGGAAGTATACTTTTAGATTGTCCACTGAGTTCGAATTTGTTTGTAGAAGTTGGAAAATTTGTAGCAAATTTTGATTTAGAATTGCAGGTAACGCATTTGAAGCATTTTGACTGAGCGATAGAGTTTAAATTTTGCATTTCAGAAATTCCATCATCCTGCGTACGACTCCCGAAATTTTCTTTGGTCGTTGGACAGTGTCCCAAACATTTTAGACTTTTTATTTGCAATAAAAAGTATAGAAAAAAGGAAGTTAATTGAAGATGTGGTAAATCAGTTTGAAAATCGCGTTTTGCCCATAAAATCTAATTTAGAAATGGGCATCATACATGGCGACTTTAATGAGCAAAATATTATCGTTGACTGTGTCAACAACGAGTGGACCATGACCGGAGTGCTTGACTTTGGAGATAGTCACCGTTCTTGTTATTTGTTTGAATTAGCCATAGTTATGGCTTATATGATTATTGTTGCCAAAGATTTGAATGCTGCTGGATATGTCTTAGGAGGATACTCTACTATTCGTGTTCCCACGGAAGAAGAAATTTCGCTACTCAAGGTTATTAAATAAACTTGAAATTTCATATTATTAAATACAATTTTTAGGTATGTATTGCTGCTAGAATGTGCCAATCACTGGCAATGGGAGCGTATACAATTTTACAAGATCCCGAAAATAAATACATTTTAACCACTTCGGCTGCTGGATGGGAACTTTTAATAAAACTTTGGAATGAGCCAGAAGAGCAATTATTGCGAAATTGGAAATTAATAGCCAGCGATTGTAAATAAAAAGACCAAAAAGAATTAGCCTTATATACAGGGTATCCCCGGATACACTTTACATAACTTAGGTTGTGATAGAGGACACTTTTCTAAGAAAAATATAACATTTTAACCTTAATAAAATAATTTTTCAATAAAAATAAAAATTTTGTGAATTTAATTTTTAGTTTTGTAGTTGCTTTGTTTATTATTTTTAAATATTCTGTCAAATGGATTGGTTTTCCAAAAATTTTTACTAGACCAAAGTTGTAGTCCGTTAAATTTCCTATCTGGAATGAGGCGTAGGATTTTTGTAAATAAATGTTTCGTTTAAAAGTTTTTTGAAAATGTTTTGAAAAAATAATAAAAAAGCTCGAATTTTTTAACTTTTTCTTACTTACTTTAATTCATAACTCGAAAGCTCTTGATTTTAGACAATAAAAGGTTTAAATCTAGTTGGTAGATTATTTTAAGCTGTCGAAAAATCAATATTTTCGGAGCTATGGCCATGTGATGGTGAAAATTTAAAAAAATGCTCAAGGGTTTGAAGTTGAAGTTCAAAAATAAAAATTTAGGTTAAATAACCTAAATTATGTAAAGTGTATCCGGGGACATACTGTATAAGTTACTACATGCATGCTCATAAGCATAAGTGGCATATCAGGAAACCTATTATTGACTTTAATAGAATTTTATTTTTAAGTAAAAATACTAACCATTACTGCACGAATTTTGTAAGACAAAACAGCTAAAAAAAAGATCTTCGGTAGATCTTTGGACAACTGGTTTCCCTACCCATTTGTTGCAACCTCAACCAGTGGATAGGAAAACCAGGAAATTTTAAATTTACATATTTTAAACTTTTTACAACAAAAATAAAATTTTTACAAAAAAATACAACATTTTACAAAATAAACATCAAAATTGAAATGGAAGATATTGGAACACAACATATTATACCTACTATATTCCATTTTTGAGAACGACCAAAGAGTATTTATATATAGAGGAACAGCCATTAACAAATATTTGTCACAAGTTTTTGTTAATGGCTCTGCTACGCCATCTAGTAGACGGTGTGATCCCTACGTTTTAATTTTTAATTTATGGCTGATCCTTTATATACAGGGAGGTATTTTTGCAAAAATAAGTTTTTACATGTTAATTTCCCATGTTCAGTTAACTCATTCAGCACCCTGTATATAGAGGACCAAAAATTAAAACGTAGAGATAACCCCCTCCACTAGATGGCGTAGCAGAGCCATCAAGAAATACTTGTGACATGTATTCCCATAAGAGCTGTCCCTCTATATGTACATACTCTTTGGAACGACCTAATTATCGGCATCTAAGTATCGACTATTAGTACGAGCATAAAATTTAGTTTTTAACTTTTCTTTGTAAAAATGACAATGTACTATAATTATTTTGATACGATGCAATAATATTTTGTATTTTTTTAATAAATTTATATTATATTAACGACATGCTTTATTATATTTTATTCACAATCGGTTAGTAATCGATACATTCCTGACTTTTAATAAGTTGGGAAGCAGTTTATTATTTAGTTTCACTGTCAACCAATCAAAAAGCTATTTTGTTTTACTTTCCAACCTACCCCAGGTTGGGAAGTGGCCACTTCCCGACCTGCAATGTCGCATGGATGGCAAGAAAAGAAACTAACAAAAAGTATGCGTCAAATTAGTTAAGGATATGTCAAGTATCAAGTACAATTTATATACAAATTTAGTACAAGCTAAATATAATCTAATTTTACTTTAGTTACTTTATACGTTTAAGTTTAGCCAGAATAATTAAAAATTATTTAAGCAGTAATATTAAAAACACGAAACAAATCTGTAAATTTGTTACTAATATAATATTTGCCAGTTGCCAACACAAATTTTTTGTTTGACATAAACAGCAATATTTGTTTTTAATATTTCATACTAACTTGATAAACAATTTTTATTTTCAAAAGTGAAATCAAATGAAAAGCAGTGTATAATTTAATTCAATTTTTAATTATTTCTTGTTTACAAACTGATTGTGAATAAAATAGTATACATACCTCGGTGTCAAGCTTCATTCCAGCGTCGCGCTTATAGTTGACTTCGGCGCTTCGCGCCTCAGTCAACTAACTTAGCGCTCGGCTGTAATGAAGCATTTTCCACCTCGGCACGTAATATACTATTATAGTAGGCCATCCAATAAAGTTATTTTTTACATATTATATAATAATAAATTACACAGTGTTACAAAATTGAACTTTTGCTTTATCACAATAATACAAAGAAACCAAAAAAATGTTCAAACAAAATTAACTCCCACATACTCCTTAATTTTCCCTTTAAATATTGACAATCTCGTCTCTTCCTTAATATATATGGGCAAACCGTTAAACAGTTTCAAACCGTTATATAGGAGCATGTTTTGAGCTCTACTGCTTCAAGTTTAATCTAAAATCCAGTTTGTTCCTTACATGGTACTCATGTACATCTTCCACATATGTAACACCCTTACTCAAGTAATCAGGCAACATCCTGTATTTCACCTTGAATACAAAAATTAAAACACCCACCACAATACGCTGGTATACACTATGCCACTGTAGTGTCTCCAGCAGCATAAACTTTGTAAAAAAATCTATTAACCCTCAGTATTAATCTCATACCCCTATTCTGTAATTTTTGAAGTCTGCTCAACATGCTCCCATTGCCCATAAACAATTCCGTCGAGCAATACTCCAAATGAGGTCTTATCATTGTGTTATAAATTCTTATAGTACTTACAGTGGAAACATTTTTTCGAATTTTCGATACAAAGTGCAATTTTTTTGCTATCTTTCTACATATATAATCAAAATGATACTTAAAATTTAATTTGTCGTCAATAACCACACCCAAATATTTATATTGATTAACAACCTCTATCACTTCACCATCCATTACAATATCAAAATTCCTACCCAATTTATCATTTACAATCATACATTTGGTTTTATTTACATTTATTTTAAGTCTGTTCATACGTAACCAATCACTTAGGTTATTTAACTCCTGATTAACAATACAGATACAGTCATCAACATTATCCCCAGCAACATACAAGTGAGCATCATCTACAAAAATCACAATTTTTGCCCTATTGATCACATTCTTCATATCATTAACATATAATAAAAATAATAACACTCCCAGAATTGTTCTCTGAGGTACTCCCAAAACCACATTTGCTGCTTCAGAAACCACGCCGTTTATTACAGTTCTCTGTTTCCGCTTTCCCAAATAAGACATAAACCACTTCAATTCATTTTCACGAATACCATATTTTTCAAGTTTTGTTATAAGAATTTCCCTATCGACTGTCTCGAATGCTCTACTTAGGTCAAGGAAAACCGCCACTATTACTTTATTATCGTTCACAGCCATCTTCCATTCACTTACAACAAAAGTAACCAACGATTCACAACTATGGTCCTTTCTAAAGCCTGACTGGTATTCATAAATTATATCGTTATCCTCCAAATATTCCACCAATTGATTATTAACAATCTTTTCCAAAATCTTTGCCTGAATCGATATCATGTTAATTGGACCAAACTCCTCACACTTCGTAGAATTTTTCACTGTTGCAATAGTAACTATGCATGATTCTTTCCAAGTATCCGGAAAAATTCCAGATTCAAGTGACACACTAATAATGGATAGTAAGTTCTCACCTACTAGGTCAACAATATCTCTATTCATCTATCTCTAAACATACCAGCATTAACATAGTTCACATCTCTCTTACTATTCATTGATTTCAGTACTTGCTCCAAATCTTCAATTTTTACTTGTTTAAACCTAAAAACACAATTCGCATCAACAATATTACATACATATTGCTTCACCGGAATGCTTTTATTAACTTTTATTAATTTTCATGACGCTATCAATAAAATATGAATTAAAATTATTCGCAATTATCAAGTTGTCCACGCACTTTACATTATTAAAAATAATCTCTTTAATATCACTTTTATTTTCTTTTAAGACCAACGATTTCAAGGATTTCCACATTAATTTTTGATTTACAGAATTATCTATTTTTTCACTGTGTAACAATTTTTTGTTAATTGTTGCGCGATCCCTAGACGACGATTTTTAGTACACCTATGCTAGGTAAGACATGCGCGAGGGATCGTAGAGGGCGCGTACTTGAGCTTAGGTTAGGGATTCGAAAAGCGCACTACGAGGAGTGAAGACGTGTTTTAGTTTTGTGGGCTGAAGATTCTTCAGATAGGGCCGAATATTTGTAAGAGTAAGCCTGAGAAGAAATCGTTCAGCGAAGTTTGATTTACGAAACTGTAGACCTCGTAATTAGTTAATAACGGAAACCTTAATTGTGGGATTTGTACCGTGGCGCTGAAAACTCAAACTGTCTCCAATCTGCAAGCAACATTGAATGTTCGATTTGGAAAACGGTGTGTGGTCGTATGTTGCGTCTTTCTGATTTTTTATTTACCATCTACGACTACTGGAAGGAGTCAGTTTTGTTATACGATCAAGTGTATAGTAGTGAAATTCTTGTTTGTGCGACGCAACGAATTCTGCAAGCAGCTTCGCAATCGAGCCGAGTTTTTTCATCAACAGTAGCCAGGGAAGTCATCGAGTCAAGAGCTCTTGTGGGTTGTGGTTGCAGTACACTACTGGTAAACAAGCTTCTGTCGAATTACCACTTTGTAAACGAACCAGGCCTTGGTAAGTGTTTTTTTGATTTACCTAGTTTTTTACTGCAATTGCGGAAACGTGTAGTTTTACATCGGCTGGCGACGTGGATGTTTCCCTATTTGTGGCGAACGATTTATTTTATATTAAAATTGGAAATTGTTGTAGCAAATTTAATCTTCATTATACGGTTAATTGTTGATAGAGTTTTATTGTATGCAAAGGAAGCAAATTCTTATTTTCAGAACCGACGATCCTGCCTCCGCATTAAAGAGTTGGTATTCCATCTTGGGTCCACCACAATTATTAAATACTGGGGGAGATCTATCCCAGGTGTGGTGAGCAAGGTATTTTTTCAAAATACCGAAATTGCTACAACTGATTATGCCTTATTAATATTATTTTTATATTCGTTTCGAATGCACATGTAATTTAACCAATCATGCTCACTCCCCGTTAATGTTGCCTTCCGATACTGCTTAATTTTACTTTTCTTTAGATTATTCAGCTCACCTGTAAACCACGGGCAACATACGTCAGAAACCTTCCTATTTGTAACAAACTCATTAATAAGCGACTGAAGGGCCTTATCGAAATTGCTAGTCTTATCATCACATTCAGTATAGTAAGTAGTCATAATATCGCTCTTAGAAACCTTGCTTCTAAATTTGTCCTTGTAGTATTTTAAAACCCTTATACTTTTTTCTTCTTCGGTATTAACCTTCTCAGGCTCAATTAATATTCTTATGGTCTCGTGATCACTTATCTTTAGATCAGTCTTAATCTCTGCGAAAAAATTATAACAGTCATTAAGATTGCATTATAAACCCGGTTATTCTTATATGATCTGTACACTCTTACACAACTCAACTCCTGAAATTGCATATCATTTTGAGATTTAATTGCACCCACAATTTCCTCCTTACTCAGCTCTTCACTCATTCCCACTATCAAAATTTTTGGTTTTCTCAAATTAGCAACTCGAACCTCATAATCTTTTCCCAGTTTACTCACAATTTCCATTTCAATCCTATCAGGTGACTGTTTATTATTGCAACTTATTGAAATCGCCCCATCTTTTTTCAAATGCACAATATTATTTACTTTCGCAGAAATTTCTGACGGGTTAATATTTTTCTTAACAGCTTCCAAGGTTTTCTCTACACTTTGTGTTTTTCCCTAGGCTTAACTATTACAGGCAATCTAAGCTGATCCGCATATGTTGCTATTGTTCCGTTATCATCAACACTCGTATTCAGTTTCTTCAAGTCAATATTAATTTCACTTTTAAATTCACTTATTACAGCTTCAACTTTCTTCATAACGCATCAATTAATCTTTTCATTACCATCTCGTAATCTCTTAATTCTGCTAATATTTTTTCTTGATTGCTCCTCAACACCTGAAATGCGTCAATGCAAGAATCGCAAATAAATCTAATATTATCACACCGCTTTAACACTTCACAGTCCATTTCAAGGATGCCAAAACACTTCTTTGCATGAAATGACTTTCCACAGAAGCCAGCACATATCAGAACACAGGTTCTCTTCGTAAATTGCCACCACACTTTCCACAATCCAACTCCATCTCACCAGAGACAGATTACCACCAACAACCAACTCCAGATCCAAAAAATATCCAAAAAACACCATGAAAAACCACAAATACCTAGCGTACGCTCTAAACATGGCTATGGTCAAAAAATGGCTATTTTAACCATTTTCATGATTTTTTTCAGGGAACTTCAATTTTATGTTTCAATTTTTGATAAGTGCATCGCGTAGTACTACTAATTGGCTTTTAAATCCTTTTTAAAAAATCGTTCTAGGATTTTTAAAGTGAAGATATACCATTTTTAAGTCAAGAGGTTTAGTCATGCCAATTCACCCGTTTTACCGCGCCGAACTTACTTTTTGACAATAATTTCTTTAGTATTCTGTCTACACAGAGGTTCTTGAGGTCGCTAATTAATTAATTAATTCTTGAAGCTGGCGAAAGTTTAATTTTGTAGCACTGTGTTATTATAAATAGCGCGGTCGGTCGTAGGCTAGTGTTAGAATGCTAGATACGTCGCAGATGTGGGTTCGATCCCCGACTAGGTATGTACATCTGGCTGTTTCAACCGTGCCTCCCTCACAAGATGCTGTCAGCATCTTTATTGTATTCAATGCTTAATGAACAATCCATGGGTCTACAAGCCTGTAGTATATAGGTACTATAAATTGGACTGAGCTTTTGTCACTATCTTGAGCCAATCCTTGGTTTTCTTTTGTCTTGACTTGCAAAGAAATATGTTCCTTGGAAAGTTAAACATTGAAGTACGGATCTACATCTTGTTTGAATGTTTTATTATTTTAAATATTTAAACTGACTAACTGGAGAGTGTCAGAGGAAATTACTCTCAGCACACACGTATAGGTATATTGTATACCATAAATATGATTATCAATAACGAGCTACAAGATACATTTAAATCTTATTGTATGGATTTCGCAATCCTATACGTTTAAAATTATAAAAAAAATATATTTATGATTGAAAGTGCTTACTGTTCATTGATACGAAAAAATATGCAAATTATGTGAAATAGTTTGCGACAAATGGGCCCTAGTTGTTTCGAATTTCTGATTCTCATCAGGCAAACCTAAAAAATATATAATTATCGCGTACAGTATTCAATTCAATATGATAGAAAAAATATAAAAATTCAAAATTATTTGACATTACAAAAATAAAAGCAAAATTCTACCTAACTTGATTTCAAAATGAATAAAAATTAAAATTTTTTTGAAAAAGTATCTAACCAACCAAAAAGAAAAAATATATATAATTGAAAGCAAACCTAATTTCGTATCAATGAACAGTAAGCACTTTCAATCATAAATATATTTTTTTTATAATTTTAAACGTATAGGATTGCGAAATCCATACAATAAGATTTAAATGTATCTTGTAGCTCGTTATTGATAATCATATTTATTGTATTTTCAAGAGCTAATAATTTTAATTAATATATTGTATACCGTGAACGAAGAGCCTCCTGACAGTCCAAGGCACATCCAGGGGTGGGCCAGAAAGAAAATAAACAGACTTAATATGCAAGGGCGTCGCTTCCAAAAATTGCAGGGGGGGGGGGCAATTTTTTTTAAACATTATTAAAATTAATTATTTATGTTAAAAAATTTTATATTTTTGTATTACAATTGTAAATTTATATGTTTTGCCAAAAGCCATGGGGGGCTGCAGCCCCCCTCTGCCCCCCCTTGGCGACGTCCATGATAATATGACCAAAACCATAGAATAATAATAAATTAGTAATTGTAAATAATAGTAAATAAACTCGGCACCGGGAAAACTCGGCACCGGGACAACTCGGCACCGGCGACTCGGCACCGGGAAAACTTTTTTTTTTCAGTGCACTCCAAAAATACGGGATTATACAGAGTATAACAAAAATTATTTTGTTATACGTTGACCAATGTTATTAGTGGACTTGAAGTTGAATTTAACTTGTTAATTAAAGTTTTATTGTTTATATTTTCTCACAAGTTCTCACAACCTAAAACGCTTTATATTCGGTAACATTCGAAGAATTGCATACAGCGCCGATTACTGATTCAATTTTATCCTTTAAAGTGTCTACCTACACCTTTTTCATCAATTTATACACAACTTAAATATTTAATTTTTGATTGTAGAAAATGACATTTTTCTCCGATGGGTAGGAAAATTCGTCTTTGCGCCTTGATTTCGTGGACCAAAGCGGCTCTTTTCTGAGGGAAAAAATGTCGGTTTTCCGGCACCGACAAGACGGATGTTAACAAAACTGCACTTGTCACCATCTTTTTTTCACCATATAAATTTACAAATTATGTAAATTGTGTCTTTTAGTGGGTATTTTTTGCTCTCCATCGCAGGATTATAACAATATGTTTCTCTCAGGATCAAAGTGCATTATACCTTATACTGAATCACTGTCATTTGGCCGAAATTTATTTGGCCGAATTCTATTGGCCGACTGTTTTTGGCCGATAAATCACTTGGCCGACATATCAATTGGCCGACAGATAATTTGGCCGAACAGTTTTTGGCCGACAGATTGTTTGGCCGAACAGTTTTTGGTCGACGTTTATTTGGCCGATCAGTTTTTGGCCGACAGTCACTTTGCCGATAAATTTTATTTTTTTGGTAAATAAATAAATATTTTGTAAAATTATGTTGTTTTATTTAAATTATATTAAATTATTATTAAAATACACAAAAAAACATGCAATACAAAATATTCGTTACACACCAACGAATTATTTTTAAGATCCATTAGGTTTAAACTGAAGGTTATGAGAAATGCCACGAAGGAAGTCGTCTTGAGTTTTGTTGGGAAAATCCACAACAAGTCGTTTGAGCCTGTCCGCCAGTTTGACGTATTTTTTCTTGGGAGGATTGGGCACGTGGCCTGCATTATACTGAGCAAGGCTGAATTCAACATTACCTTGCTCACGTTTGAGTCCATCAATAAATTTCCAAATTGTAGGGTGATTGGCTCCGAGAAGACTACTGAATTTATTATTCCACCCTTCAATGGAATTATTTGTTTTAGGAAGGTCTCCAAGGCAGGCATCGTGACAGTTCCAAACCGAAATCCCGAAATTCACGGGTTTTCGCACTGGATTGCTCCTACTTCGAATTGCGCCAATCCAAGTGTTCTCAAAGTAATCGAGAAGTGGTTTTAAAATTTCTTCATTTTGCAGAAAAAATTCGGTTTGCAGCAAATTCTCGAACATAAGCTCCACATTCTCTTGAGGAGCAAAGGCTAGAGCCGCCAACTTTCTAATATTTAAGGGAAACGATGGATCAGCCAGATTTTCGTACCGAACTCGAATAGGATTGTTAGCCTGTATTACACGCCAAATACATTGATTAAAATGAAAAAAGCATCCGTGGTGAGCGATGCCAGGAAAAACACGTTGAAACGCTTTTTTCTGAGCAATTTCAAAATCAGTCATAATACTTACAGGTTTTAACTCGGGTTTCAAGTTTAGCATAGCTTCTAGAACTCTAATATAAGTGTCCTCCTTCTTATTCGGAAGAAGGACAAACACAGACGGAATTACCACCTTATACTTGATAGAATGGATCGTGTACAGTTGGAAGAACAGTGATGGGGCCGACTTGAATGTCCCATCGGCAAACCAATGATCGCAATCAGCCAATAATTGTAAATTTTCTGCGGTACTAAATATAAGAATCCGATTTTCACTGGGTCCGCTATCATAAAGTAAGAAAGGCTCTCCTTTGCCAGTTTTTCCGTAATCTCCTTCAATCACTAAATCAGTCAGGCTGTTAGGAGATGTTGGAACAGCAGGACCATTCCTATTACGAGTTCTGCGAATGGTCTGTTTCAACAAGTTGGTGGAAGGAAGATGTGGGGCCACTGCTGTATCAAGATTTAGAGTAGCATCTGCCAGAATCTGTTGGGGGTTTTCTTTTGAAGTTTTCGCCACTTCTTTAATATTAGCAAGCACAGTTTTTGCTGCAACTTCACTACTTTCCACCGTGTGACCAATATGAGTGCCACTAAGTCCAACAAGTTCATCGTTTTCAGTGATTGCTCTTGCTTTGCACTTTGAAGTGTTGTATTTGGCACATTTCCAATAAATTTTTGCACCACCTTGTTTATCGCGAGTAAACAGAAATCCATTATGTAAAAGCTGCTTAACTCCACGACTGCTTTCGACATATTCCAAAGGCATATTTGATATAATTTTAATTTACTTTTGATTTCTTCTTTTTCTTCTAATACTTATAATTTCTTCTAATTCTTTCTACTTACTGATTCTTAATTACATAATTGTTTATATAGAAAATAACAAAAGGTAATCGGATAGGATTAACGCGGATAATTTTAATACCGCGTCGTTCAGAAACGGTATTAGTTTTTTTATTAGATTCGTCCTTGGGTGACGTTGCTTTCTATTGGTCTGCTCATAGTCAGGACCATATTCCTCGACTATACGTGCTAACACGGCCATCCTGCAATTGCCACCAAATAACTGTCGGCCAAGTGACTGTCGGCCAAATACTGTTCGGCTAAATGACTGTCGGCCAAAAACTGTTCGGCCAAATAATCTGTCGGCCAAAAACTGTTCGGCCAAATAATCTGTCGGCCAAAAACTGTTCGGCCAAATGATTTATCGGCCAAAAACTGTCGGCCAAATGATTGTCGGCCAAAAAAATTCGGCCAAATGACTGGATACCCCTTATACTACCCAAAGAATTTTTGGATACCAGATGATGTCTTTCGTTATCAGGGACGTGCCAAACAGACTTTTTGAGGGGGAGCAGTTGTGAAATTTCCAACAATTTATTGCCAATTTTGCTTTTTCAATCAAAAAATTGCCAAATTTTTTCCAATGTTGAGGGAAAGCTCAAGTTCTCGCCCTGGGCACGTCCTTGCTCGTTATGCAGAATAAAATCTCTTGAACATAACAGATTGTTAGGGACCTTTGCTTTGTTCATTGTTTATTAAACAAGAAAATTAAATGCGACTCCCTACGCGTATTTTCAATTTTGGGTTTACCTAGGGTTCACCTAGATACCGTTTAGTATTTTTGTCATGAATAAATCTCTTTTGCTTGGACTAAATCGCATAAAAATTACAATCGTGCTTTTGTCATTTTACTGATGATTGATTATCGTTTTGTTATCTCCATTTATTATCTATTTATATTTATTATCTATTATCTATTTGTTATCTCCAATTTAGATAAGCAAATATAAGTGTATACGTTAATGTAATATTGAGCAGTACATTTTTATATGAATACCTGTTCACACCTCAGTACCTACCAGTTTCAAGTTTTAAACCATAATGGCCAATTATTACTCTACTCTACTAAAACTACTCATCCTAATGTAAGTTTTCTATTTTAATAATTACTTAGAATAAATAAAGTATTTCTTTTTTCATAATTCAAATTCAACTATCATGTTGAATTTTTTTAGCCGATTCAAGGAACTTTTAATATCGTTCGTATTTTAAAATTATTGCTCTAGTTTCCAACGATATAATATAAAAATATGTATTAATTCAATTCTAATTAACTCTAATTTAACCTTCATCCGGGCGCACTCCTTTTTGTAACACCAGCGGGCACGTAACGGTTTACCGTCTCCCTGTTTGTTTGGGTATAATTTATCCTAAAAGGTAAGAAAACCAATATTCGATGATAATGATAATCTTTAAAATCGTGATACTACTTTATTACGTTTTTAGGAATGCGACGGTTAATATTATATTATGAGCAGTGAGAAATTTATGTGAACTTTTTTTGGTCAAAATAGAAAGTTTTCCTTTAATAGCATTCTTGTCAGAAGTCAGACTGAAATTTGAAAATTCATACAAGTAGGTAACAAAAAGTCGACTTTTTTTTAAATACAATTTAGGGTAAGGGTATGTTCAATAGCAATAATTAATTTGGCAAGAACATACCCTTACCTACCCTAATATATTTAAAATGAATCTTTTTCTTGCACACGGCGATGACAAGCACTTATACTAATATATTTATTTTTATAAGTAAATACAGGAGAGCAATAAAACATGAAGACCGATAACGTAATTTGCTCGAGTACCCCCTTCCGCTTTGACCACAATCAATTCTAGTTGTTGACTTATAGCACGTGGTTTCAATTTATAGTATCAGGTCCGGATTAGGCCTAATTTGGGCCTTAGGCTATGACATTTTGAACTGAAATGAAAAAGAAGATACATATTTACTACAACCTAAAACTTTACAAACTAATGAGCCGTATAGCTCATGAAATGCATTTTTGCGCGTTTAGCCCATATGGAGAGCATCTGCACGTAGAGACCATCTAATAATCTAATAGCAGATAATTTTTTTGGTACCGTTGTCGTACCTTCCTCCGTCTTCTTCTTCTTCTTCAAGTTTTCCTGTATGATCATTCATCTTCTTGTAGAAGTCAGAAAAAAATTGTAACTTCCTCTATAAACACGAATAATGAGGTTGCCATCATACAGCATTCTGCAGCTCCTAATACCAGGTTCAGCGAATGAGCAGCACATGGCAAAAATTCCGTTAAATATTAAATCCAATGAAATGTTCAATTGGGGTACCATCATTTTGGACATAACAGATCATAAAAATCAGCTGATCGATATGGGATATCTCTGGAGTTGAATCGATGCTAATTGAAAAAGAAGTAGTGAATTTATTTTTTGCACTGATTAAAAATGAAAATTTGATTTTGAAACGATTTTTTTTTCTCTTCTTCAAAATAGTTTATCTCTACTACTTGTGCATTTATTAAAATTGGATCTAATTAATTTAATGTTGTGCAAAAACACACCTAGTGCGAATATCAACCTTCGCTTCCTACAGTCAAAATTTCACCCAAAAGTGTGCAAATTTGTAACACCCGGGTTCGTGTTTTTGAAAATTTCTTATTTTCTGTGTCCTAAAACGAAGTTTTGAGATGCTCGGAAATTAGGACCAAGTACCAACTCAAATTATGCCTTGGCAGAATGGCCACTACTTCCCAAATTATAATTTTGTAGACTTATCTTCTTGTTGATATTTGTGATTTTTCGTAGGTCGTGTTTTCGTACTTTTCAGCATTTATCACGACCTAATAAACGTCTACATACAGCATGTTCTTTTATGTGTATCGATTTATAAAATATTAAACATTTATTTTATTATTAATAACTGGAAATTCTATTTAAATTTCCGGTTTATTACAAATTCACCAAACAGTTGGCAAAACTAAAATGTCACAAATCGCTTATATTATTCGAAATTAATAGCATTTGGCTCCTATAGCCGCTTTTGATATGTGCACCATGGGAAGTGGGGATCAGAGAACATTTCTTAGTAGAAATTATCAGCACAATTTAACTTTGGTTAAATTTTCGTTAAACTTTCTTGTCAAACATTTTGCTTCAAAGTTTGATGAAAAATTTTGGGTGGGGATATGAAAATATGACACGCGCTACTTTGTATCATACAAAGTTTGACGTTAATTTAACCAAAGTTTGATAGTGTCACTCAAGCTTTAAAATATAAATTTCAGCAAACTTACCAGCGCCGGCTTTGCAGGATAGACCGGATAAACATTTGTTTTCAAAATCAATTAGTTTTCAGCCCGAAAACAGCTAGTGTTAATCTTCAATTCAAGATTCAAAATAATTTTCATGCTAACCTTAAATATGTTTGAGAAGACGTGAAACTCATTGGATGTTGATTTCATTTGAGCTAAACTTGGTATTGAAAAATTCAGAAACTAGGCTTGGTTACAGAATACTAGAAAAATCTTTCCCATTTTTTATTTTATTTGTTACGTTTTTCCAAGTCGAACAAACGGTCAGTCGCATAAATGTTAAGTCAAACAAAATGAGTCGAATAACACTATTAGTCGAACAAATTAATGTTGTCGTGTGATCACCGTGTTTTTTTTTCTATGACGACACATAAATAAAAAACGACAAAATTAAATATGTTAATGTTTTATTTTTTATTAATTATAATTTCTATTTTCAGGATCATTTTTGCAACACATTCTTCCGCAAGTAAGAGTTGTAAGCTTATAACACAAACTAATACATTAAACTGCAGCAGTCAACAATTGACAAATGAAGCTCTACCTGAAATATTAAAAAACTTAGATAAATCAGTAAAACGTTTAGATCTATCTAAAAATAATATAACATCATTTTATATTGACGTTTTGTGGAATTTGAAACCAAATTTTTTCCTCGCCGGAATTATATTGGACGACAATGATTTAACAGAAATACCGAATAACTTAGATATATTCTCTCCGAATTTGGAAGTTTTAAGTATTAAAAGCAATAATATAACAAGTATACAAAATCAAATCCAAGCATTAAAACATTTAGTCGAACTATATTTGGATAACAACCAAATTGACTTGACTGCAAGTCATGCCTTTAGGGGACTGAAACATTTAGAAATCTTGTCCTTCAACAATACCAATTTAACATCTACAGATATACTTTTTTCATTAGTAAGTCCAAATGTAACGATAATAATTGGGAACGAATACAAATCAACGACTACTCCGGCTACGACTACTCCGGCAAAGACTATTCCGACAACAACTACAAAGTTAAAATCTAGCAGTGCTTATAGTTCTGTAAGCTTAAGGACTATGATTGTTTTACTCGTTTTACTTCTATATTTATTTTTTTTTCTAATTCTATTCTATATTTTTCTATATTTATTTTATTATTATAATATTGAACAAAACCGTAATTTCTCACATACTATTACTACTTATATTGTTAGAAATCATTGGTAGTTCTTTAGAAAAGATGTGGAAAAGCAAAAAAATAGTAAGATTCCATCTATAGGCATATAATATTATTGAATATTGCATATATTTCATGTCAATTGTCAACTTAAACATTGTGTATCTATGCGCATGCACAGTTAGTTGAGTACACTCACTTCATGAGCAAACGTGTTTTAGTTATTACTCGTCATTTTAATAAATCTTTTTACTACGAAACGTTTACCTTTATTTATACCACAAGGACCACAAATATCAGTTATTTAATAGGTTATGGGACCAGTTCACCAGGTAGAATAAAGTGTCGCGAATCGGTTTTGCGTGTAACGTGTAGTGAACAAGAAAAGTGAAAATGGCGGACAGAATTGATATTAATACAATAAACAAGTTTGATGGCAAGAACTACCAACAATGGAAGTTCCAAATAAATTGTGCTTTACGTGCGAAAGGATGCCTTGAAGTGGCGAGTGGTGTGTCCACTAGACCCAACTCGGAAAATACCGCTGAATTAGAAAGGTGGAATAAGAAGGACGCCGTAGCCATGTTTACGATGACGTCAGCTATGGAACTTGAACAAATCACCTTGATAGAAACCTGTACCACGGGGAGGCATCTCCTGCATAAAATTTGTGGCGCCACGCCACCTGGTATTTGCACTATGAAGTATAAGCCCGTGTTGTCAAAACAGTCCGATAGATGACAGTAAACAGGATTAATGGCGGGTGCTTTGAAATTAATTAAGTTTTGGAAATGGGTGAATACATTTATAATTTATTAGTATTTGCTTTGAATAGAAATATAATTTAAATAAACAGAAACATTTATTTAAATTACTGCTTCTATGCAATGCAAATAATAACAAATTATAAAAGTTATAAATACAGATCTCGGAAAACATAGTTACAACAACATTCTTTATATTAATTTGTAAGAACAATTTATTAAAAACAAAAAATACATACAAAAAAAACACAAAATTTATTGCCTCTTAAACTTTAAATTGTAGTAATAACTTTTTTCTAAAATGGGATCATTACAGGATTCCACTTTAAAGTTTGAAGAAACTCCTCTTAAAATTCTGTTCACAGTTTTTACCCAATTAAAAATTGTCGTGGAAACAATTAATTGTAAACATTTTTTAACGGGATGCTCATTACAATCAAACCCACTCTTGTTTTCAAATAGCCTCTATAATTAATTTGTACAGTTCCTCGACGACATTAGGAAAAGTACAATAACTTGGTAAACATAGTGCAATTATATCACATGTTTTATTTAATAAAACCATAAAATCGCTGCTTGCATCACATTTAAGTTTACTACTGCAAAATCCGCAGTCTTTCACCAATTTTTGTATTTCTTTAGCTACTGCAGTAGCTATGGGTTCTCGAGGAAAAAAAGCTTTGACTGTACCTTGCGATATAGTTCTACTTTGAGTCGATTCTAGATTTTTAGCAGCTACAGTTAAATCAATTGCAGTGGTTTCTTCAAAAAATGTCTTTAAAGTTGCTAACAATCCTTCACTTTCATCTAGCTCACAATTGGAACCAACGGAGTGTGAAGAGGTGAAGTTATTAATTATTAACGACTTAAAAGAATTAACAAACGATGAAGCTGTTGGTTTATTATTTCTGTAACCGTGGCTTCTAATGGATCCAAAAAAGTTTTCTAATGGATCCTGATTGAGGTTCCTAAGAACTAAATGTTTAATACCTTTTGCTTCCAATTTGTTCCAAATATACTGAAGATTTTCAATGATGCGCACCCAATTTTTTAACGATGGTGGTCTTGATCGTTGATTAGTAGATAAACATACAAACTTCATCGAGTTCAGTATCCTTACAGCTTTTACCCAAAATTTTTTATGAGGTGATGATTTTGTTATTGCGCCACATAGTGGCTTATCTTCCGGAGCCTGCAGTGCCCCTCCATTTACACTATCAAACAAATCGTCCAGAAACAGAATCAAATCTGCAGTAGAATCAGCTTCAGGATTAATATTACCTAAAAATTAATTAATTAAATTTTTGAAGAGTAATACTTATTGTCTTACCTAGTCTACTGAAGGCCTTCATAATTGATCCAACTCTTTGGCTAAATACCTGGGTGCAGCAACTAACTTTCATTTTTTTAATTTTGTTGGGTAACACATGAAAATCTGTTAATTTCGGACAGTATCGTCCTTTTCCAACTTCTGTGTCGTTCTCATAAAATTCCACTACATGTCTCCATGACGCAATTTTAACTTCACCATTAATTTGAAATTCCAAATCTTTCGTCAATAAGTTATTTCTTAAGCCTTTCAACAAATGTGGAAAGTCATAAAGCGGTACAACTTCCTTACCATCTACAAGGAACCCCTTATATGTATTGGGTAAACCAAGTCTAAGCAAATTAGTTTGAGATTCCTCAATCAAACTATTAATTGCAGACTGATTTGTTTGCCCTTGATCGCAAACAGTAGCCACAACTTTTAAACCTGTATTCCTGACCTCCCGAATTACAGTTTTAATTAATTCTGCCAAATCGGGCGTTTTCGTTGTACCTTGGCAGAAAACATAGCAGACAGGCTGTTTCCACTTCTTAAATATTCCCCTTACCATAAACACCAAGACATGATCAGCAAAATTATCTGTACGTTTGCTTCCAAAATCTTCAAAACCTTCAATAATATCTAGAACAGAATTATACGACAAACTTGGCTGTAAACTCATTTCATCGAATACTAACGTGCAATATCTATCAGTTGCTTTAATATTTCTAACGACTTCCTTGAGATGATCAAAAATTTTTTTGTTAATCCCACAATTAAATATTATTTTGTTGAACATTTTCATTAAAGTTCGCCGCTGTGGTAAAGCAAACACTTTACTCAATAATCGATAAGATTTTGGACTCGACTTGTATAATGACAAAGCTAAAACTTTATCATCGTGGGAATATCGCCTTCCTTGTAGACGCAGTCTCTGATTTTTGGCTTGCGATATTATAAATTTGTATGTAGCAGCATTAACACTCTGCATAAGTGGTTGTAAACTTTCAGCAGTGAGGAATTTTTTAGCCATGCGTATTCTTTTTCTATAGGAGTAATTTTTTCTTCTTAAATACCTAATTTTCTTCCGACAAGAACCATGTAACCTAGACAATCTCCGATTTATTTCCCGAGAAGTAGAAGTTCGTTTTCGTGAACAACAATACGTTACTGAAAAAATATACAGAATTAGATTATGATCAATAGAAATAAATTAATTTTAATAAAATAGAATACTCAATACGATAATATTATGCAGCACCCACAGCAATTAACCTACAATTTTATTTGTAATTTGTTCAAAATTAAATTTTAGAAAATCGATAAATAAATCACAAAAAAGTAGACAAAATACAATAGACAAATTTTTAATTGCAATTAAAAACAAGGCAAAGTTTTATTTGCCATTAAAAATATAAAGCTATTGTAATAATTAAAGAAAAACAAATAATACTATAACTAATACCTTCACTTGAATTTCTTTTATTTACATCTTCTCTGGAATCAACTTGTCCCATTTCAACGTTCATTGTTTCTATATTTTCAATATTTCTTTCTTCAGGATCATCCTGGGTTTCCAAATTTTTATCAGTTCCTTCTCTTCGCTCATTAGAAATTACTATATTTACATCACTTCTTTCTCTTGAAGAACCTTCTCCTTCAGAAACGTTTAATCCTACAACAATATCAAATACATAACAATCTTTGTAATATTTTCATTTTACACTTAACTTACCTGGTAAATTTAATGTTGGAATGCCACCCCATTGTATCCTGCCACTAGTAAGTTTGAGGTTTGCTCTGAAATGTAAATCGCACACCACATAATTACGTCGTATAGTCTTGTTATCCATATTAGTAAATATAGGGTTTTTAATATGTTCCTTCCAACGAGAAAATGTTTCACTAGCACTAAGTGGTGGAAACGAATGTCTCATTGAAAATAGATCATTACATCCCGGGACACAACATTTCTTTTTCGGATAATGAGTAGTATTCATTTTTAAAAATCAAATCAAATAAAAGTTGTAAGTCAAATTGATATCACAGCCAAACAAAACGAATTTATGTACTTGGTAATTATTAAATAAAGACACTATGTTGAATTAAGTAATTTTTTTATGTAGGGTAGGTACATGTTCCAATACCCAACATAAAAATGTTGAACGAAATAAAAGGTTTGAAAAAAATATTTAAATTTGTATTCTAAAATTTTATGTTACAAACTTACCGATTTTTCAATGATGTTCGTTAATAATTATATAGACTTTATACATTTCGCACTCATAAATCCACTTCAATAATATTTCTTCAAACTTTGTCGCCATAATAAAACATGGCGGTGAAAAATGTCAAACCCTTCCCTAAATTTCATTGGTCAATTTGAATTGATACACGCAGGGCCACCTGGTATTAGCACTAAGAAATTTTCGACCTAAGTCCAATTTTTTTGTATAGAGTGCCCCAACTGTGACCTGTACTAGTGCTAACGAAATGGTGGAAAGAATGGACACCATCTACCAGCAGAAAACAGAAACTAACAAGATGATGCATCAAGAACGCTTTCATCAATATCGTATGGATCCCAACAACAGCGTGGCGCTGCACATTGCGAAAGTGCAAAACCTTGCAAAACGGATGCGAGAGGCCGGCGATGTCATAAGTGACACAGCAGTTATGACAAAAATATTAAGTACGCTACCTACGAAATACAAAGGAGTACGTCAAGCATGGTTGTCAGTCGATCAAAGTTTACAAACCGTACAAAATCTAACTTCAAGATTGTTGGATGAGGAAACAAATTTAACCGAAGTCGAACAGGTCGACAACGCGTTTTCAACTCAAGTCAAGTTGAAAACAGCAGCAAATGGAAAATCGAAAGATTGGAAGAAGAAAATCACTTGCTACAACTGCCAGAAAAAAGGGCATTTCGCAAGAGATTGTTCCAATCCTAAGAAAGCAAAAAAACAATCAGATAAAAATGGACCAGAAGGAAATGTTTCAGCATTCACAACCGCCGAAGAAGAAAATTTTTCAGCAGAAAGTCAAGAAAACATTTGGATTCTAGACAGTGGAGCTTCGGCTCACATGACATACAAAAAGGAATTCTTTTCAACGTTTCAAGATGAAGAAAACGAAACAACGGTTGCACTAGGGAACAACCAGAATCTTCAGGTGAAAGGAAAAGGCACTATTAAAATTCGAAAATTGACAAATGAAATTTGGAGTGATGGAATTTTAAACGACGTGCTGTACGTTCCTGATTTAAGAAAGAATCTTTTTTCAGAAGGTGTACTCACGACGAAAGGAATGAGAATTGTAAAAGAAAATAAAGATGCGTACATTTACAAAAAAGAAAAATTGGAAGCCCATGCAATTCGCAAGAACAACAATTTATATCAAATGAAATTTAAAACCGTAAGTAATTATGAAGTAAATGTTGTAACAGACAAGGACAAGATAATGCAATGGCACGAACGCCTTGCACATATTAATTTTAAATTAATAAAGGAGATGGTTGCAAATGGTGAAATCACTGATATAAATTTGAAGAATGTCGACAAAACAATATGCGAATCTTGCTTATTTGGCAAACAGCATCGAATGACCTTTGAAAACGTCAGACGAAACACCAGACCAGGTGAGATAATATATAGTGACGTATGCGGACCATTTTCTACGACCTCAGTAAATGGCTCAAATTACTTTGTGCTCTTTAAAGACGATCACTCGGGTTATCGCGTAGTGTTTTTTATTAAACATAAATCAGATGTGCTCGATTGTTTTAAACGGTTTATAAAAATGTGCAAAACAAAATTCGAAAATTCGGTAAAATGTTTACACGTTGACAACGGAACGGAGTTTATCAACGCAAATTTTCGTGAATTTCTTTATGCAGAAGGAATTGACCTGGAAAGAACTGCACCGTATACACCGGAACAAAATGGCAAAGCCGAGAGAGAGATGAGAACAATTGTAGAATCAGCAAGATCAATGTTATATGGAAAAGACATGCCGATGAACCTATGGGCGGAAGCCGTAAATACATCGGTTTATATATTAAACAGAACGCCTAACAGCAATACAAAGACGAGTCCCTATGAAATGTGGACAGGCAAAAAGCCAACATTGAATCATGTAAAAATTTTTGGAAGCGATGCATACATGCATATTCCAAAACAAAAACGAACCAAACTGGATTCTAAAAACAAAAAGTTGATAATGGTAGGTTACGATGGAAATTCTACAAACTACCGACTTTACGATCCCAAAACAAAACAGATAAGTATTTCGAGAGATGTCATCTTCGTTGAATACGCAGAAAAAGATACCGAAAGAAGGAACAACACGGTGAAAGTAAACATCGAAACAAGTGACATTGAAGACGAACCACTCGAAATAAACGACGAAAATGAGCAACAACAGAATCAAAGAGCTTCGTATAATTTCAGACAAAGAGAAAATATTCGAAAACCAGCAAGATATGACGATCTTGAAGCGAATTATGTTGAGGTCGACGTACCCGAAACATACCAAGAAGCACTGGAAAGTGAAGATTCAAAAAAATGGAAAGAATCCATCGACGAAGAGCTCAAAGCGTTGGAAAAGAACGATACATGGGATTTAGTTAAAAAGCCAGCAGACAAAAATATAATCGACAACAAATGGGTGTTTAAAGTTAAACGAACAACAGATGGAACCATATCTCGCTACAAGTCAAGACTTTGTGCAAGAGGTTTCAAACAAATAAAGGGGATAGACTACGAAGAAACTTTCTCTCCAACAATCAGATATGACACCATTAGAGTTTTATTAGCTTTAGCAGCAAAACACGACATGGAAATTCAACAGTTCGATGTGAAAACGGCTTTTCTCAACGGAAAACTGGAAGAAGAAATTTTCATGAAACCACCCCTAGGTTTAAATGTCGAAGAAGGGCAAGTTTGCAAATTGAAAAGAACAATTTACGGTCTGAAGCAGTCGAGCCGAATTTGGAATCAACGGTTTAATAACTTTCTTGAACAACTTGATTTTAAACAGTGTAATGCGGACAAATGTGTTTACGTAAATGAATCCAACGAAGTAAAAACTTATGTGATAATTTTTGTTGATGACGGACTAATCTTAAGTAAAGATAAAACTGCAGTTGAAAATTTGATTTCAAAATTAGGAAATACTTTCGAAATAACGGTCAGTTCAGATCTTAATTATTTTGTGGGACTGGAAATAAAACGAGATCGCGATAAGAAAACTGTGTTTATTCATCAAAAGAATTACGTTAAACAAATCGTAAAACGATTCAACCTTGATGACGCGAAGTCATTGAATACGCCAGCCGATTGTAACGTGAAACTGTCCTACCCCAAGGAAAACAAGCAGACGCAATTCCCTTATCGAGAAATAGTGGGCGCATTAATGTTCCTTGCAATTCTAAGTAGACCAGACATTATTTATTCTGTTTCCTTGTTAAGCAGATTCCTGAACAACCCAGACACGTCCCACTGGAATGCAGCAAAACGTGTAGTACGCTATTTAAAAGGAAGCCAAAATTGTGGAATAGAATATAGATCAGACGACCCCGATGGAAAATTAATTGGATATTCGGACGCAGATTTTGCCAGCGATGAAAACACCAGAAAATCAACGTCCGGTTACATCTTCAAGTTATGTGGTGGAGCAGTGACTTGGACGAGCGAACGCCAGAAAACCGTCTCGTTATCAACAACCGAAAGTGAATATGTCGGAGCTTCTAACGCAACGAAAGAGGTGATATGGCTAAGAAATCTTCTTAAAGAACTAGGAGAAATGGAAGAAAAATCAACCACTATGCGTGGATAATCAAAGCGCAATTAAATTGATTCGAAATGCGGAATTCCATAAACGTACTAAACACATAGATGTGAAGTACCATTTCATACGTGATAAATACGAGGAAGGGATCATAAATATCTTATATGTACCTTCAAAGCTCCAATTGGCGGATATTACAACAAAAGCACTTAGTGCGCGACAATTCAACGAACTAAAGTTTAAATTCGGAATGCGCGATTTATGTGACAACGATAATTAAGTGTATTGTTTATTAAATATTTTTGTATGTTAAGCTAAGCGTTTATGTAATGTTTCATTAATATTTTTTTGTCAGTTAACAATTTGTGGGACTATTGAATATTGCATATATTTCATGTCAATTGTCAACTTAAACATTGTGTATCTATGCGCATGCACAGTTAGTTGAGTACACTCACTTCATGAGCAAACGTGTTTTAGTTATTACTCGTCATTTTAATAAATCTTTTTACTACGAAACGTTTACCTTTATTTATACCACAAGGACCACAAATATCAGTTATTTAATAAATATAAAATGCGAATTTCAATAATTTGTAAATTCATAACCCAAGTTGCAATACGTATAATATCTTATATTATACGTATTTGTTTATTACCGTGATAATAATCTGCCAAATGTTTAAATTTTATTTGACAAGTAATGTCAGTTATCTCAGTTATTTTAATTAAAAATAAGAAAAACAGCAAATTTACTTTCAGCATAAGTGTTGAAAGAAAATCACTTTACGCACTAGTGCATGAAACTGGTTCATTATGTAATTGCAATCGGTGTAGAAAGTGTGCTATTACGTACCAGTAGTAGATAAAATAATTGTATATGATTCTCATAGGCGTAACTAGGGGAAGGGTGGTGTGGGCTTAGCTACCCCAAAATTACAATAAATTAGCCTAAACACCTTTATACTGTTATGTAGTTACTCGTGTGCTTTTGTATAGTAGATATTCCGAGTTTTATTATCAATAATCGCGTCGAGTGATCGATTCGGTATTAAAAACCCGACATAAGTTTGTATTTTATATATTGCATGTAATTTATTACTACCAGCACATATTATATGAGAAATAAAATAAATTAAACGATCTTGATCAAATTTTTTTTAATAAAAGTTAGAATAATTATAAAATTATAGAATTGTTTGCACTCTACAATAATCGATAATTTCAAGTGACTTGACCATGTTCAGAAATAATCTGCAAAAGCTACTTCCTAAAACAACTAAGATAAGGCGGAATTAAGCATTCACAAGAAAAGTTTCCCCATCGACGATTTCGACCTTCATATTTATCTCCAAGATTCATTGCTTTGTCTTTAAATTTGCATTTCAGATCTAAAGTTTAACAATAAATTTCGTTAAAGTTGATGGAATTACATATTTGTTTTTATGAAAACTTACCAGAATCACTATTAGAGGCAGATGTACTATATATACCATCGTCGTTTGCTAAAACATTACATTCAAGACATGATTTTTATATATTTTGGTAAGTAACTTACGACAAACCCATGCATAAGGACAACAGGAATCTTTATCCCTGAATAAAGGAGCACAATAATTATCAATTTCTGCAGAAAACTGTAGTTCCGACGTGCAATTCAGTTTCTGACAAACAGGACTTTCCAAGTTGCCATTAAATTCTTTATCGCAAATGCATCTTGTGCATTTTTTGTCTGGATGGTCAAATCTATTTCCTTCCTTATAAATGACTCCATTAACGTTGCATTCAGAAATATCGGTAAAAGGAGCTTTAGAAAAAAAGGAATATATATATTATTTAAAAATTAAAACTCTAAAAATACTTACGGCAAATTTGACCAGCGGAACAGCATCTATTTTGTTCATATTTAAGGTAACAATTAGGTTTAATGAAGTTGGGAACCCAAAATTCAGCACAACTATCAGAAGGAACAATGCATTTTATGGATTTTCTGTAAAAGTTACGTATTGTTATTAAGTGCATATAGAAAATCTACAATAAAAGTATATTACCCTTTACATGTACAAAAAGAAGCATGGTCACATCTTCCTGTCGTTATTTCTGGATCAACTTCTTCTCCTTCTGCTAAATACGTTCCTTTCACGTGACACATATTTTCAGGCCTGTTATATATATGAGAACAATTGTATTCGCTGGGACATGAAACCTTTTCTGAATCGTAGTTTGGAACGCATCCTAAGTCTTCGTACATATGAGAAATTGTAGGACATTCTTCTTCTGCATTTGCTGCAACTAAAATAGACATCAGTTAATTGATACGTACATAGTAAAAAATAAAGTCTTATTTTACCAAAAATAAATAATGTAACGAAAAACAATAATAACTTGACGTGCTTGTCCATATTTTACAGATGGAGACGATATCTCTTAATGCTTTAACGTAGATTGTACTACCTTTTATATAGCAAAATTTAACTCTATTTAAATAAATGCAGTGCCGTTCCTAAAGTGCATCGCAAAACATAGCAGATATTTAATAATATTTCTACCATAAAAACAACCAACACAATAAATTATTTACGTATGTACATCACCATGAACTAAAAGATAAAATAAATATAATAGAACAGATTCATATTAGCTTAAGCTAAATTGACCTGATTCAAATTAGTTTCAAATTGCGAACGCTCATGGAATACAATAAAGTTTTATTTGTATTGACTTTTTTTGTTAAATCGATTTTACTTATAATTTTATCGTTGTTGTGTATATTTTATGGATAAGGGGAAGTCCGCTATACTAAAGTACTGTACTAATTCATGACCACGCGTAGTGACATTGACATTAATAATAATTATTAATGTAAACAATTTCTATGTATTGTGAAATTATGAAGTCAAACACTAAGTAGGAGATATTAAAAAATAAGATTTATTAGTACGTGGTACTAGGTATTAATATGATTTTGTCGATCAATATAATATTATGCAAAACAAACGCTGTACTATTTAAGGATGCACCAGAAAGAGTAATGTAACAACCAACGAACCAACCAGTGTAAGGTGTAACAACTATCTCCTGTCTTTCATAAACTTTCTAAATATTTCCAATAACACAAGGGAACAATTTTTAACAACATTTCTGTTGAGTCCAGTGATGACGCTAGACGATTCCACGTCAAAACACCGAAGAAAAAACACTGAAAACAAAAACGCTGAAAAAAAAAACACCGAAAAACAAAAATACCAAAAAACAAAATCATCGAAACCAAAATTGTTTATAATTTAAATAGTATAATAATTCAAAATCAAGAGATCAAATTTGTTGCAATTAAAATTGTCTACAAAAAATATTAGCACCTTCTTTTTGTACAATCAACCGCTTCGACAATAATTCAATTCGTAGAGTTCCAATTTCAACATTTCTAATGTGTACTTCTTTCGTCATCAATCACCTTTGAGGTATAGTACAAGACGCGTTTTTCTTAACATGGTTTCCCCAATAGACCTAATCCACGATATACTAATTAAAAAATTTGGTTCGACAATTGTCATATTTTTGAAAAACAAAATTTTCAATTTCGATAATACAGGGTGTCCCCGTGGAAAACCTTTGAGGTGGTAATAAATGACACTTTTCTAAGACAAATTTTCAAATAAAATTTTTGTCCATGTCTAAACCCTTGGGAGGTACCTCCCTTTAAAGCAATTTTTTGAATTTCTGATTTTAAAAGGCCATAGCTCCGATATTATTGATTTTTTTAGCTTAATGGATTATAACTTTTTTAAAGATCATTTGCTTATCTACAAATTAGGTTATAACCGCTTATCGTCTAAAATCAATTGATTTTGAGTTATAAATTAAATTATGTGAAAAAATGTTAAAAAAATTCAAGTTTTATTTTTTTTGCTTTTGTTGCAAACCCTGTATCTCTTAAACGTAACGTCTAAGAAAAAAATTGACATCCAAACCAGATAGGGAATTTCACGGGCTACAACTTTGGTCTCATAATTTTTTTTGGAAAACTAACCGTTTTCACAGAAATTCTAAAAATTATGAACAAAGTGTAGGTAAAAAAAAATAAATTCTCAAAATTTATTTTAATAAATTTTCACAATGGCCTCCCTCATTTTCCTCAAAATGTAATTTGTAGATAAGCGAATTATCTTTAAAAAAGTTCTAATACATTAAGCTTAAAAAATCAATAATATCGGAGCTATGTCCATTTGAAATCAAAAGGGGGAATACCCCCAGGGTTTGTACTTGGACAAAAATTTTATTTGAAAATTTGTCTTAGAAAAATGTCCTTTATCACCACCTGTATGTTATGCATTTTCAGACTCGGATTCGATCTCCGTGATTTCTTCTTTGTACTCATATTCTATTTCTTCTTCTGATGCTTGCTGTATGTTCATAGATTCAGTCAAAGAGCACGATGAATCGAAATCAGTGACGTCGCAATCATTTTCGATTTCTTATCGGGCGATGCAATTTAAGCAAGACTGTCCGTGACAAATAAGCACAAATCGCGCTGTACAAGGCAATCCTACTTTTCTGCAGCTACAGTTTAAACTGCAACCCTTGGATGCAATTCGATTTTGATTCATCGTGTTCCTTGGCTGAATCTATGAACATAATATAGGAGGTACCAGAAAAAGAAATAGAATATGCGGACAAAAAAGAAATCACGGAGATCGAATCCGAGTCTGAAAATGAATAACATATTATCGAAATTGAAAAATGCTGTTTTCAGAAATATGAAAATTGTCGAACCAAATTTTTTAATTAGAATATCGTGGATTAGGCCTATTGGGGAAACCTTGTCAAAAAAAAGCGTCTGGTATACTATACCTATACCTCAAAGGTGATGAAGAAAGAAGTACACATTAGTAACGTTGAAATTGGAACTCTACGAATTGAATTATTGTCGAAACGGTTGATTGCACATCAAAATGATACAAATGTTTTTTGTATACAATTTTAAGAGCTACAAATTTAATCTCTTGTACTTTTCCCGTATACATATTATACAAAATTGTGAAGATTTTTACTTATATTTTTTAAATTGTAAAGGTTGTTCTTGTTTTTTGACTTTGATGAGGATTTACATAAGAAATCGAAACTAGTCAGTAAGAGATATTGTTGTGTTTTTATTTAATTTGACCCAAAAACCCACGAGGAACACCCAAATTTATCTATTATATTGGTGGTCACGAAATTGAAATTATAATATTCAATCCACAAAACTAGCAGAGTCAAGAAAAACTGCAAACTTAATTAACGCATATCTGATTCTGAAGATTAGCATTCGAGAAATTCGAAGTGTTCCAGTTAGAAAGAGTAGGGTAGAAGGTGCTAATGACACCACCTAAGGTAAATTGGCTGAAACTTATAAACTAATCATTGCTTTATATTCGAATGGTGTGCATTTCATTCTTTGATCCTTTATGTTTCTATATTTATTTATAAATTACGCTGAAAAATTTTACTTAAAAAAAAAAATTTTTAATCAAATTGTCACTTTGGTTGTGATTAACCGCATGTGTGGGTATTAACGACCATGGTGTGGGCAATAGCAACCATGAACAAATATGTAAGTGGTTGTTTTTCCACAGTTGTTACAATTATTTTTTGTGGCATTGCATCTTTTTTCTTCCAATCTTCTTTAGCAGTTGCATCTTGTGGACATTTGGTTTTTAAACTTGCAATTTCAAAAAGTTGTTTTGCTTTAAAAAACACGGTAACTTGAAATTTCCACATTTGAAAATTTTCCCCGTCTTTCAATTTTTCGATATGATAACTTTCTTCCATTTTAAATTTTTACTGTTTTTACTTGCACTTGATTACACTTTTACACGCGGTTTTCACTAAAATTTAAAATGTTTACTGTTGAACGTTTTAATTTTTTTACTTGAAAGCTTATTCACCTTCACTTAATTTTTACAAAAGTTTTTTAATTTTACGAGTCCTTTTTTTAACACAACGAAATACACGTTTTAATTTTTACTGTTTTTACTTCCAATTTTACCTGGAGTACCTGAGATAACTGAGATATACTGGTCCCATAACCTGTTGGGTTTTATTAATGAATTATACTCAGTAATATCAAAGGTATATATTTAATATAATATAAACTATAAGCTAAACATTACATAAAATTGACATAATGTATTTCGTAGTGAAGTTTTTAATTTTAATGTACGAGTGTTGCATCAGGACTACACATAAAATAATAATATATCCAATTATATCACTTATATGGTCTTACAAAAAAGTCATAAAAAACTATTTTTAAACTATGCTACTCATATAAGCTTATAACCCAATTTTTAATAACTTGCTTTTTTAAAAACATTTTTATTCTTTTATTTATTTTCTTAACAGGTTTGAGTTGTCTGGGATATCTCCTAGACATCCATTAGATATCGATACAATACATCCACTGTATAATTAAAGTTGTGACACCTGGATATCCACTGTATTTAGCAGTCTAACATCCGTTATCCTCTGGATACCGGATTATCTTGTAAATACATCTTGAAAAAAGAGGGTGTGCTGGCGTGCACGATATCTGAAGTTCTAATGAACCGATTTATTTGAAATTTGGTGTAAATGTTCTTTATAGATGCCGCTATAGCATGAACCTCGGAAAAGTAAAACAAAAATGTTTTCACAAAATGGCGGCAGTTTGAAAAAAAATTGTTTTTGGCATGCTTATATGAACAATTCCGAATTTTTTTAAAATAGTAAAATTAAAATTTTTTAACTGAGCGTGGTTCATGCGATAGAGGAATGTATAAAGAACATTCACAACAAATTTCAAATAAATAGGTTCGTTAGAACTTGAGATATCGTGCACGCCAGTTTTTTTTGGACCTCCCACTTTGCCAGCTCATAACTTTGTGAATTTTGAGGGTTTTTTTCGGTTAATCTTTTATGTAATCTTAAAATATCAATAAACAAATGATAAAAAAATGGATAGTAAAAATATTTTTTGTTTCGTTTGTACAGAGCTTCAAGAACCGCCCGAAAATTCACACCTGTAGACTAGAATACTCCCTTAAACTTTACACCTTACTGTTGGTATTGCATTTGTATTTCACACTGCAGCAAATCTGGTGAGTGCCAAAGGAATGAACGTTGAATAACACCGCGGTTGAATGCTGCGAAACCCAGATCGCCGAGCGTAAATGATTCCTTATGAACCCAAGATTTGTCGAATTCTCATTATCGACAACTGGCTGAGCAATACCGGGTTAATAAAAATATTAATAAAAAAAGATCGACAGTTACCAAATTGAGAGAGAGCTGCTCCTCCTTCCCGAAAAGTTTCACTTAATTCCATCTCTACGGTCATCCGAGTTCCACCTTTTGCAGTAAGATTACAACCGTAAATTGTTTAATACGTACTAAATAATAATACACATAAAATTTACTTATTTTTATAGGATCAATAAAATAACTTTCAATAACATGCAATTTTTTAGTTCATCATTTAAAACATTACCTAATACGTTTGCTTCTATTTATATAACGATTGTCGACAACATCGTCGTCGTCGTCGTCGTTATCTTCGTTTTGAAATGGTCGTGAAGGTTCTTGATGACCTGTGGTGCAACAATTCTGACGGCGACATCTGTTTCTGCGGCAGGACGATCCAAAAAGTTCTTCATAAAATTTTTGGGTTCGATCTGTTGCGTCGCTTATAAACGCTCCTGCACCATCACATCTGAAATGATTTAAAAATTATTGTTAGGTACTTGAATAATTATAAATCAAAGTTCTTACTGTAAAATCCTCAAGTCAATTAACCGAGTTGCCTGAGCCATCGATATTAGGAAGAACAGCCCTAAAGCATAGCTCGCCGCAACTTTTGCGTCGTCGCTCTTTAACATTTCGCAAGAATCATTAACAGGTCCAATTTCTAGACCCCCTGTCGACATCAAATATTCTATACCTTCTGCAATGCAAGGTATAAATTCAACGAACGCTTTTTCAAGTGGCATAAGAAACTCAATTAATATGAATTCCATTAAGAATGTCACAATTAAAAACTTGAAAATAAAAGCAATGTTATGTGCGTCGAATTATTAAATATTAATAATTTTTCTTTACCTCGATGGCAAATTCACAGCAAGCATACAATTTTCTAAAACTGTCGGGATAAATGCAAGAATTCCATAACAACGCAAAAACTCCAATTAAAAACATTAAATACGTTGGGTATTGAAAATTATCGTAATCCTCGGATTTCGTAAAAATATATATTACATTGCAATTTAATGCAAATGCTAGAACAACAGCCCAAAAATTGGCCATAATTTCAAATTATATATCACTAAAATTGGTATAATATTTTAATATTAAAATATAACAAATAATTTTTGACAGTGCTTTTCGAAATAAAAAATAATGCAAAATTGCCATGGCAAGTAAACAAAATTTGAAATTTAGAGTGCGCAGTACAATTATTATTGAATTTCAACTGAACTGATTACATGAAGAATGTAACTTTCGGTATTCGAGAAATAGTCCAAACATTAATAAATTTGCCGTTTCCTGTACATACTCGACCCAAAGTAGATAATATCAAAATTCAAAGTAGAAGAAATTCTGCAAAATATTAAAAAATTGTTATTTTAATCTATCTAGTTTCTGAGCTATACCCAAATACCATTTTTCTGATACTAAAGTAAAAGGTTTAAGCAAAAAAAATTTAGTTTCAGAGTTATTTCCATGGAAAAGCACCTGAATGGACTAAAATCAAATTTTCCTATCTGATGAACAGCATTCGAGTTTTCCCTGGGTTAAATACGACTTATGCTACTTTCCGTTGCTTGATATACTGCAATAAATATTTGTAAAATGGCTTAAAAGAACTTATAGGTATACAGTATTTTTCCAGTTATTAAATCAAAACCTGAAAATTTTTCAATCCTTAAAATGACAAAGAAGAATGAAAAAAGCGCATGTAATTTTTATAATTAAAAATTCAACTTTTATTACATTGGAATAAATAAAATTGTACAAGAATAAAAGCAGATGGCAGACAAACAATTTTTCGATCCTATAAATTTATAAAATAAAAACTACATTCGATATATTTTTTGCCCAAATATAACTAATAAAAAAATGATAGCAAATTAAAATTAATCAATAAATGAAATTAAATTACCCTAATAAATTGAGGGTAAAACAGCAATCTTCAGATGTAGGCAATATGGGAAAAACTAATTTAGTCAGTAAAATAGGTTTTATTATTTAATTATTGAAAAATTCATAAGCAAGTGTACGAATTAATATATCTAATACACTCAATATTAATACTATTAATACGAAAAGTGAAAGTTACAATCAAGCAATAAAAAAGAATCAATAAATTATTAAATCAAATTATTGTTCTGCTCCTTCTGCAGCAACTTGTGATGGTTTGGGAGGTTCTCCTTTATCTCCCTGCTTCTTGGAACCCGAAACAATATCATCGATACGTAATAATAAAATAGCCGTTTCAACAGCCGTTTTATAAACTTGCAACTTTACAGCTAAAGGTTCCCAAACACCATCGACCCCCTGTTCCACCAATTCACCACTCTCACCATCTATACCCCAATTACATGGAGTTGTTGCATCCGTATGAGCAGCATGCTTAGCTCTTAAAGCAGTTAGTGTTCTGATTGTATTTGCACCACAGTTTTGTGCTAAAGTGCGAGGAATAATTTCTGAAAAGAAAAAAAATTAATTTGAATTACTTTTAGCTTTTTTATTTCTTACCCAATGCATGAGCCAATGCCCTGTAAGGTCCGTGAGTGGCCTTTTGTAAGAGATGCTGAGCAAGAGCCATTTCGATAGCTCCACCACCTGGAACCAAACGAGGATTGAGAATAATATTTCTAGAGACTTGCAAGGCATCCTGGAGATTTCGTTCAGTTTCGTTAAGTACATCTTTACTAGCACCACGCAACAAAATTGTGCAGGCCTAAAATAAAACAACTGTTTCATTGGTTCTACAAGTGCTTTTCAATAATTTACCTTAGGATCTTTGCATTCGGTAATGTAACAAAAATATTCATCACCAAGTTTTTTAATTTCAAATAATCCACAACCAGTTCCAACGTCGGCTTCTGTAAGTTCCTCCGTGCGATTCACCACAGTTGCTCCACAAGCACGTGCAATACGATTGTTGTCACTTTTACGTACACGACGTAGAGCAGTTATGCCAGCTTTTATAAAGAAGTGTTGAGCTAAATCAGATACTCCTTTTTCGGTAAATACTAAGTCTGGTTTTAATGCTATTATGTCATCACAAAGGCGACGCACATGTTCCTCTTCGATTTCCAAAATACGTGTAAAATCCTATACAAATTAAGTTGGAAATCAAAATTAAGGATTTATGACGTGAATAAATAACATGAACTAATTCTATAGAAAACATAATTACTATAGTTAGGTACTTATGCTTTTAAAACATAAAAAATATGTTTTGCTGGTCAAAATCTTTGCCAAATAATTTTTTTTTAATAATAAAAACTTAATAAGATTTTTTTCTGCGCTGCACTTGAATAAAAAAAAGCTTTCTCAAAATTGAGACAAAATCTGTAATCTTCATAATTTGTAATTAAACAAACTTTTGGTTATCAAATGATTTTAATTTCGTTTTTCAAAAGTGATATGAAAGGGGAAAAGCTAAAACAAATTAATCTCTGGCTAATTTGCTCTCAAATTTTGTTAAAAAATATTTAAAACAGAAACAGAACACTCTGTAGTCAAAAGTTATTGGAAATTGTATTAATTTACATAATATATAAAGCAAAGACAACTTAGTTTAATTTTTTTTTTTTAATAAATGCACTCACCTGCTCTCCACTTATTTCAACGTTAGTTTGAGATTCACCTTTCTTGTATTCTAAAGGACAATCCAATAAGATTATTCTAGGTTTCTGAAAATCAATAAAAATAAATAATTTGAAGTAGAAAAAATTATTATAACCAAATATACCTCAATATATCTTTTCATTTTGGGATGAGTAACATCTTTATTAATCATAACACCGCTAAGAATTTTGGAATCATCGATTGAGCCACCAGGAATTTTTTCTACTTTGGCATAACGTTTAAGATCAATTTCCGTTCGTCCATTTTCTGTTAACATAACTGTTGTAACTGCTTCCAAAGCAATGTTCACAGCCAGATCAGACCAACGGCCTATAAATTTAGTTCCAATACATCCCTTAACCTGAAATAAAATTATAAAAGTTAACCTCGATATACAATGGGAATTGGAATTTTATCCCGGGTACTTACAACATTAGCTAATGCAGCTTTATCATTTTTGTCGAGTGGAACACTCAAAGGACCTTCCATTAAAGTTACAATATCTTCTAATGCTTGCTTATACTGACGAATAATAACAGTTGGATGCATTTGTTGTTCTAAAAATTGTTCGGCTGCAGCCAACATTTCACCAGCCAAGACAATAACAGAGGTAGTACCATCACCAACCTAAAAGTCAAGTTTTACAATACATTTAAAAATATGCTTTTGGTATTTTACCTCCTCGTCTTGAGTTCGAGCAATTTCGATCATGCTTTTAGCTGCTGGATGTTGCACGGTGATTTCACGTAATATAGCATTGCCATCGTTCGTCATAACGATTCCACCCATTGGGTCCATCAACATTTTCAGCATAGCCTGTGGTCCTAGACATGTTCGTATCACATCGGCTACTTGCTGAAAGTTAACCCCCAAATTAGCGGTAACAAAAGATACAATACAACAGTTTTGATGATCAACTTCGTTTAATCATAAAAACTATGTTGTAATTGGGTATATTTAATTAAATACGAATGATTTTATAAACACGTGCTTACCTTGCCTGCATTAATATTTTCCACTTGCACTTTTCGTCCTGACTCACGTTTTGTGTTTTGACCTAAATTTATAAATAAAATGTATTAAATACATCGCTAAAAATTCAAAGATACATACTCAAAACTAAAACGGGGGCACGTCCTCCATACATATTTAATTATTTGTAAGAAAATTTATAATTTTAATCAAACGTCAATTTTCGTAACTATGGAAGAAAGCCGTATGTGATCTACGCTTGCGCGATAAATTACAAATTCACTACGTCGATTTTCCACAGTACGTCGAAATTTCAAGCAGTGACGGTAGCATTTTTTAGAAAAGGGTTGTCAGTGGTGGCGATAAGGTTATTGTAGAAACTACTGAGGAGAGCACTTACTGTATTGATTTCAGAGCGTACAATTTTCAAAAACGAATTTATTATCACATCGCGATCGGACCATCATACCTATTAAAATTAAATTATAAGAATCGAGCAAGAATTTGTCAAATTTTTTAAAACAAATCTGAATTTCCCAAGTCAAAATTTAATGTTTTTATTTCATTTTATTTAAAATCAAATTATACGTATTTTCAAAATTTGGTGAATTGCAAAATTGAGCAACACGAAATTTAAAAAAAATGATGGTTAGAAAGTTACCGAACACGAAGAAAAATTCAAAACATAATAAAATTATCAAGTGGTTAAATGGAAAATGTTACAAATCCAGCACATATTTGGAATTTTCCACAACACCAAATGGTAAAGCCCTTTCCATATAAATAATAAAAGTAATTTGCGTAAATAGTTAATTATCAACAGATTATTTCGAAGTTTATTTTGATGTCATAAGATCTTGCCCAGAGTTACCCAACCTGTTTGGAGTGGCCCGAAAAAACAATTCGTCTGACGATGGAATAAAAATTTTATATAAATCAGATTCGAAAGTCCAAGAATGCTTAAGTAAAGCATCGGTCGCTTGGTTTGAAAATATCGGCTGTTTGAACGAAAAATATAAAATAACCCTGAAGAGCTCAATTACAAATAATTTGTCACCTATTCTCAGCAATGAAGGTTTAGAGCTAAATCATACCAATCAGACTAAATCAAATGTAATCGTCTGGTGGCATGGCGATAATATTGAGAATGAGATTCCTCAAAATGCAAACGAAAACAATCCGGTAGTAGATTATAATTATTATTACGAAAATATTAATAATTTAATACTGGAACGTTCGGGCGGGAATCGCAGACGGAATATTCGCGTGCGGGTTAATCGCAGCACACACGATATTCCATATTTTAATCGACCACAAGAATTGCATCCCGAAAGGTCCAATATTCCGATGTATTTTCCATTTATAATTAACCATCTGTATGGACAAGGAGATACTCAAGAAATAGACAATTTGGAAAGATTGTTTTGCGGAACAGATAATCATGGAAGAGATAATGTAGTTGTTAGTGTATTATTTTCACCCTACACCAAGTTGATGGCCATCGTATTAATTCTTAACACTTTATTTTTATTCAAATTAGTATTATGGCCTACCATTCAGCAGTTTTTATTTTAATAATCAGTTTTAAGAAAATATGATTAGATTCAAGATTGTAACGTCAGTTGTCTTATTAAATAAATTTATTTTTGTTTTGAATATAATACATATTTACTTATTGTTAAATTTAAGTTGAAAATTTGAGAAGCTAAGTAGGTACCTAGTAGCCCAGTCATGGTACTTTTATATGAAAAGCATCCAAGTCTAAAAACGGTGACCGGACAGAACAGAACATGAAAGAACAACACATGACAGAACAGAAAATGAAAAAACAGAACAATGAAAAAACAGAACCATGAAAAAACAGAACATTGACAAAAAAGAACTCTGAAAAAACAGAACACTGAAATAAAAGAACATTGACAAAAGAGAACATTGACAAAACAGAACTTTGAAAAATGAGAACATAAATTACAAACTACTTGTTTGAGATCCGGCTTCAGAAACTAAAATTAAATTATATTTGTTTTTAATTTATTTTTTGTTTATTTATTTGTTGTTACTTGTTGTATTATTTTATCAAACAATGGAATATTCATTGACGCAGAAAGGAAATAGAGTTCTTTTGTTCCAGGGGTATGAATATACCAGGTACAGAGAGAACGAAAGTGGAGTAATCACGTGGAGATGCAGAGTATACTTTTCAACTAAATCTAAGGCGTTTTTAAAGTCTTTAAACAGATAATTGGTGCGGTTCCACTACATAGTCATGATTCCAACCCACAAGTAGCGCAGGCCAATATTATTAAGGCCAAGATGAAGGAAGAAATTAAAGCAATTGGAGCAACCCCACGAAATATATTAGGTAATTAATGCATTAATTGGTGTTAGTTCCGATGTATTGGAACATTTGCCAAAGCAATCTTCATTGACCAGAAATTTGTTTAACCACAAGAAAACGGCGCATATTCCAAATCCAATCACGACAAATTTAGCGATCCCGGACATTTACGCGGACTTAATTTTGTACAACACAGGAGCGGATGATTTAGACAGAATGCTAGTAATTGGGAATGGTGAGCTGCTAGCAGAACTAGAAAAAGGATACAATATTTGGAGATGGAACATTTGACAAAGCCCCCAGCATGTTTTACCAACTATATACGTGGCATGCTAAGGTCGGCAACTCCTATCCACCTTGCGTTTACTTCTTGTTGCAAAAGAAAGATAGCAATACGTACCAGCGAATGTTTACAATTTTGAAAGAACTAGTGCCCAACATTGCACCGCAGAAAATTTTGATTGATTTTGAGAAAGCTTGTATTTGTGCTGCTCGGATTGCTTTCCCGGAAGCAGAAATCAAAGGTTGCTACTTCCACTTAAACCAAAGTTTATTACGAAGAATTAACAGTGCAGGCTTGAAAATAGAATTTGAGTCTGACATTGATGTAAAGTTAAAACCGAAATCTCTGGCTGCTTTGTCGTTTATTCCAGCAGAAGAAGTGCGGCCCGTATTTGACAATCTAGCTGCGACATTTCCCGATGATGATCGCTACAACGATGTGCTGACGTATTTTTTTTTCCACATACATAGCTGACGTTGCAGGAAGATCACCTCAATTTCCTATCGCGTTGTGGAACCATTTTGAAGCCGCTGGAGAAAATAGCCCCAAAACAACAAATTGTTGTGAAGGTTTTCACAATGCTTTAAATTCAATATTTCACTGCAGCCATCCCAGTGTATGGAATTTTTTGGATGGATTGCAGCGTGACATTGCTTGCCAACGTTTGTTGTTAGCCAATGCACAAGCTGGCCGCCTAGAAGTAAGAAAGAAGAAGTATGAGAATCTTGGTATACAAGTGGCAGCCGTGGTTCAGGAATACGAAAGTTATGATGATAAGTTGAGATTCTTGCGGCGCATGGCAAACTTGCAATGATTTACAGTTGTTTTTTATTTTTTGTTTTCATTATTATTGACTTTGGTTGTTTTGTTGTTATTATCTTTGTTTTATTTTTATGTGAATTAAAATAAAATTTAAAATTTATTTAAATTTATTGTTCTCATTTTTCAAAGTTCTGTTTTGTCAATGTTCTCTTTTGCCAATGTTCTGTTTTTTCAGAGTTCTTTTTGTCAATGTTCTGTTTTTTCATGGTTCTGTTTTTTCATTGTTCTGTTCTGTCATGTTCTGTTCTTTCATGTTCTGTTATGTCATGTTCTGTTCTTTCATGGAATCCTAAAAACTGATCCTTAACTTTTTACATCAGGCTCAGGCTCAGATAGAAAGGTGACAACGATTGTTGAAGAAAATTGAAGACACTAATCGAACCTGCTATGGTTGGGTGTATTCCCCGTTTCCTAACGGCTTTCTCTATAGAGTCAAAGGAGGTATTATCAAACGCCCCCTCTATGTCTAGGAAGGTTTCCAGAGCAATTTCTTGGTCTTCAGGAGCCTTCTCAATCCTGTGAGGAAGTTCATGTATACTTAACTCACACGATTTGCCTGATTGGTACTCATACTGGTATTTGTGCAATGGCGAATTTACCAAGACATAATCCCTAATGTGCCTGTCAATCAATTTTTCTAATGTCTTTAACAAGAATGACATCAGACTGATTGGACGGAAGCACTTCGCCTGGGCATATGATGCACGCCCTGGTTTGGGTATAAATACCACTCTGACCTTCCGCCAGCTCTGAGGTACATAATTCAGGGCTAAACTAGCTCTAAATATGGCACATAAAGATGCGGAAAGCTCTCCCAGTCCCTCCCGTAGCAGAGCAGGAAAGATGCCGTCAACCCCGGAGACTTGTATGGTTTGAAGAATCTTATCGCCCATGCAAGCTTCGATTTGTTAATGATTTTATCAGCCATCCTCCAGTGTTCCCTTCCAGCCCGATGCATCGGTATACTGGGGGACCTTTGGGTGGCGGGATCTGGACCAGGTTTCGGTGTGCATCCCGGGAAGTGTGTCCTGAGCAAAAGCTCAAGAGTCTCCTCCCCCGAGGATGTGTGCCCCCCCCCCCGTGAATCTATCAGCGTTCCCACCTTTCCGTGGTTTGTTTTCTGGAGTACTCTCTGGAGTCTGGCACATTCCGGAGTTCTTTCGACATCCTCACAGTACCTCCTCCAGGTGTCCTCCTTGGCTTTGCGTATGGAATACGTATATTTAAGACGGGTGCTCTTATATGCTTCCCAGTCCCCAGTTCTTTTTGCCCTGTTGAATGCACTACGTGTGTCCGCCTTGAGAGTTTCGAGCTCCCGATTCCACCAAGTGGCCTCGCGTTTTGCTCTCTTCTCCCTTAGCGGGCAGCTTAGTTCATATGCTGTCATGATGGCCGACGTGACCTTATCGTTCATCATTTCCAGTTCCACTGTGTTGGATGGATTAGACAGACATTCTCCCAACCCCTGCTTCAGACTGCTCAGCCTTGCATCCTTTTGGCGTCGCAGTACCGTAGGAATTGGGAGATTTTTATAGTATGGTCTGTCCACATAGTCCAGGCGGGACCCTCGTGCCCCTTGTCACTACTATCCCCACAGAATCGTAGTCTGCGGAAGACTCTTTGCAGCTCACAAGCGGTTTACGATTTGTTCTTTGTGTTTGCCAATTAGTCTGGTTTCCTCCACCACAACCATCTTAACCATTAAGAGGATGGCAAGGGCCGGGCACAAAGAGTTTTTAAGTCCCGGCCGGTCCCGACCACCCCCCGCCGGCCGATGAGGGGTTTAACCTCACCGCCCGCCCTGGAGTACATGCCTCCGGTTTCACTGGAAACGCGCTAGCCTCCCCTCACCACGTCAAGGTTGCAAACACATGAAGGGGATTGTACGACCATGGATGTTTCAACTGTTACGCGGGACGCACGCGGGCCCCCGGCTAAAACTGCACCCAGTTGTACTGTTTAATTTTTTTAATTAATTAATTTAAGTTTTAATATTCACAAGGAAATATAATATTTTAACAGTTTTCTCTCAAAATGGGCATCATTTACCATCAATAATTCAATGTTCCCACTAAATTTTCAAAATCAAATCCTGACATTTCCAGGTTTTCCCTGACAAAGAATAAAAATTTTCCATGACATTTCAATAAATCAGAAAATAAGAAGGCAAAAAAATCTTAATTTTAAAATTAAATTAAAATCAGTAACTTTAATTTAAAAAAATTAATTTTTAAATTAATTACTAAAACTAAGGGCGGATCTGGGCAAAGTTCATGGATGGGGGGAATGAATATTATTATGTATTTTGATAAGAATGTAGCTTATTTTTAAAATTTTAACAAAATTTAGAAAATTTTTTTATTTTTTATGGCTCATGGGGAGGGGGGTTGCTATCCCGTTATCTGCCTTTGCCTGGCAATCTTAGAAAAGAGGAAATTTAGAATATTTTAGAAAATCTTAGGATAGCCAATAGCGAAGGAAATACCAGAAACTTGAAAAAGGAAATAAAAGAATTAATCTATGAATTTTCTCAAGATTTCTTTGGGAAGAAAATAGTATTCTTAAATTTTACTAAAATTTTTTTCATAGAATTTCCTAAGATACTCTAAAATTTGTTTGGATTTCTTTTCACTTTTGTATATCACGATTTTCCCTTCGGTTTTCCACTTACTACAAAACCAAGGGAAAATCGCCGGAATTGTGTGTACTAGTGAAGGGAAATTTGAAGAAATTCTGGAAAATTCCAAGACATCTCAAGAAATCCATAGAAATTTCAAGAAAATTTCGGGAAACTCGAAAAAATTTTAGTAAATAGAAAATCGAGAGAAATGCAGAAAACTCTAGAAAATCTTAGAATATTTTAGGAAATGGAAAATTCTAAGGTATTTTAAAATATCTAGAAAAATCCAGAAAATTTTAAAGCCAATGATATCTCAGAAAATGGAAAAATCAAAAAGGAATAGTCTATAATATTCTAGATTTCCTCAAATTTCCGCTGATTTCCCTTTAGTTTTGTATATGACAATTTCTCCATCCCAAATGGATGGATGGATCCAAATCCCAAAAAATTTTAGGAAATCTTGGAAAAATCTAAAAATTTTCAGGATTTTAAGAAATCTTGTGAAGAGGAGAATCACAGAAAATTCTAGGATATTTTAGGAAATCTAGACAATCTTAGAAATATAGAAAAAATCTCAGAAAATTGAAAAATAAAAAAACTCATCTAAATATTTTTGATAAGAATTAAGGTATAATTTTCAAATTTTAATAAAATTAAATAGGGCTAGTTACTCGTCTCTATATCCGCTCTTATTTGGAAGGAATTCCTTGGAAATCACTGAAATTGTTTTTTTTGTCTTTTATAAAAGTAAGGCCCCCGTTAAGAACTTCGCACATGGGTACCTCACCTGCTGGTTAGGCCACAAAAGTGAACTATAATAAGCAGCTGATTTAGACTAAAGGAATTTTTAAGGGCGGCATTTTGCTTCTTTTAATACAAAAATAGTTTAATAAAAATAAAAAAAAATTTATAAAAAAATATTTAAAAAAAATTCTTTTTATAAAAATATATTTTAAAAATATATTAGAGAAGAGGGTAGGGGACGACAAATTTTAAGACCGCCCCGGACGGCAAAAGCTCTAGGTACGCCAGTGCAGAGGAATAAGGTAAATTTCGTATACATATTATATTTATATTATATTTATTACTCAAATTAATAATTACGTCAACAAAAGAAGGCAATAAATCGAACAAAGCTGAAAAAGTGCGGAAACGTCTCTACCAGAAGAACAAAGTCTAAAAAACTGGTTGGTACGAGTATAACTAATTACAATATTAGAAACCTGTGGAAACTATAGAAGCCTATAAGCAATTAAATCGTAATGATGAGAAAAATTGAAAGACAGAATACAACAACTGGAAATTTTTTTTTAAATTGTGAATGTACGTACTCTTTTTTCCAAAAAATGATGAAATTTCCCCAAAATTTTCGTTTCAAAAATTCCGTTTTTTGACGGAAGAAGAGTTGAAATTAGCCACGCGGAAGATATAAAAAGGCAATCATAGCAGAACGACCGACAATAATACTTCAAGTATAATAGTGGGGAATGGGACATTTATCCGTAGTTACTTCCGTAGTTTTCTCAAGAGGTGGGAAATAAACTCCTATATTTCTTTAGAATTTTTTTTTCATTTTTCAAAATATAGTAAGTAGGTATATTAAAATTTAAAAATTAACTGATTAACGAAACAATAAAATTCGAATTATTTCTAGAACCGAACCGGATCGAACCAAACCGTCCTTGCACCGAAACGGTCGCACCAAATCGGCTGCCTCAAAATACCCATTCGGGATGTAACCCTACAATGCATGACATTTTATTTTGTAAAATGAACTTTAAAAACTAAGAAGAAATAATGATTACATTACGGGAAAAATAAAAAAAAATTTATTTTTAAATTTTCATAGTTTTTTATTAAAAATATTGGGCGATGTAAATTTGCATCCCTATTATGCTGTAGGGCATGAATTAATAGCAATATTTAACTTTTATGAAAATATTTAGAACAGTTTTGATTGCCGTTAAAATCAAAGAAGTAAAAAATACACATACCTTTAATACACAACAGTCGTTATCATTTTACAAAATAGCTGAAATTCACAAATACAACAAATTGGTTGTAATTTAATTATTTTTGTGTTTTCATGTTTTCATTAGGAGGCTACTGGTTCATATTAGATACAGCATGCATTTGCGATATAAAATGTTTTCAAAACAAATTTATATAAGCCTAAATGCAAGTGATGCATATATGCATCACTATGCACTGTAGGGTTAACTTCTCGCTTCAAAAATGCCTCTTATATTGCACAATCTCTTACATCTCAAACACGGATACTTAGCAACACACCCTCGTACAATCCAGAATGCAAATAACTTTTAAAGCTTTTTATCTGCTTTATTTATTGTTGTTTTAAATTATAAAAAAAAATGTTATTAACATTGCTTACCGCGCTAGTAAGATACAAATTTTAGTATATTCAAAAATGTAGAGTTTTCTTTTGTGAGAATATTAACATTAAAAAATTAAATACTAAACTTCTGACGGAAAAATGGGTCGACGACGAAATGGCAACGGCGAAGTGGCGACGGCGAAATGCTCTAGATCGGCTGCTCAAACAGTTTCTCCCGATTATTAATCATATTATTTATTTTTTTTATTATCATTTTTTCTAGAAATGGCTTATTACGGTCTAGGACTTTTCGCTGTCGCTACTTCGCCGTCTCTGCGCCATTTTACCGTCTCCATTTTGCTAATTTTTAGACATCTTCGGAAAATATGATAAATAATCGGGGGAAACTGTTTGAGCAACTACTGCTGAAGATTGAAAGAATATCTCTTTGACTTTAGAAAGCGCCGAACTACGACTCGCCGAACGGCGCTCATGACACTACCAAATATCAAGAACATGGCGGCTCTATTACGTACAAATCATGTTGTTTGAGTTTAATTCTGAATTCGGTCAGGTACAACTCGTACCTGTACGTACAAATCATGTTGTTTGAGTTTAATTCTGAATTCGGTCAGGTACAACTCGGCGCCGCCAACTCGGCGTCAGGCTAACTCGGCGCCAAACCAACTCGCTGCCAAGCCTACTCGGCGCCAGCTAACTCGGCGCCAGGACAACTCGGCGCCAAGTAAATAATAAAATGTTTGTTAAATCGTTATTCTTATAACGACTCCACATACAGGGTCGTTCGCATATTGTAACAGTTCTCTTATCAGGTCCGTAACAAGGGTATGTCTTATTTATTCTAGCATATTTTATAAGTGATTGTAGGTCAGTTAGCCCTACGACAATTGGCCCCGACAACTGGCCCTGGCGACAATTAGCCTTCGGGACCTGTATCAAAAAAATGCCCAAATCAACTTCAGAACTAGCCATCTAGCCCATCTACCCAAGCACTATACCCTTCCTCCAAATCGAAAACTTTGTATTGCTAATGATTTACGTCCTAAACATATACGTCCTCGACGTATTTGAAAAGCAAATCTGGCTTCGCCAGTGGATAAGAGCTGTAAATGGGATTCTTGAAGTCCGCGTTGTGTCGAGTACTGTTTAATGAGGTCGAGATTAACTCACTTAGAAGAAGGGGGGCTAGCAGAAACATCTAACATGTAGATTTCTTTTTAGCAGAACCTAATAATTAAAAAAATATCAATTAATTAATAATAATTAATATAAAAAATATTAATTATATAAATAATGTATCGTAGTTAAATAAAATATCGTTTTCTAACCTAAGCTTGATCGGCGCCGAGTTGTCTTGGCGCCGAGTAGGCTGGCACCGAGTTGGCTGGCGCCGAGTTGTCCTGGCTCCGAGTTGGCTTGGCGCCGAGTTAGCAGCGCCGAGTTGGCGGCGCCTAGTTGTCCCATCCCGTTCTGAATTATTTTATCGTAAAACCGCGGTGAACTGATAATTCACAAAACAAAATATCAAAAGAAGAAAAGAAAAACGTTTGGTTTTAAAGAAAACTTTCAATACCAACTCGTTGATAACTGAATAGCCCGTGAAGAAAGAGCAAACAGTGCACTGGAGGGCATTCCATGACCACCCGGATTACTCCTACGTTTTGCGTTTTTAAAAGCTTCTGTTACCATAACATACGCTGGGGTACCTACTAAAAACATTTTAGCATTTAAAATAAACAACTGGGGTATTTTAAAAATGTGGGGAATGAGATGCCCTCCAGTGCAATCTAAGATTATTCCCAAATTTCTTATTTTCTAATAGATCCAATTGGAACATTTTTTGCATTTTTGCAAAATGCTCCTTAATATCCTAAACTAAAGGTGTAAATCCGGGGGGTCTGGGGAGCGTGGAACGCCCTCCAGTGCATCCTTTGTTAATTATATCGATGGAAAATATCTCGAAACGTTGATAACTGAATAACCCAAATATATTCTTATAAAGAATATAAAACATTATAACCTATACATAGCCGATGCATATCTTCGCGCGGATATCTCATTTACGAGCGACTTCGCTAAAGAAAAATCATAAACTAACACAAACCTACATAACCGATGCATATCTTCGCGTGGTTATCTCTTTTTTACGGGCAATATAACTATCACCAAATTATAAACATATCGAAGATCAATTTTGTAAAATAATGTAATTTAATAAATTATTTTAAATAAAAATGTATTTTAAGTAATTCGTTACAAAAATGCAGTGAAATAATATAAATAAATTTGGGATGGAATTATCGGGGTCAAATTTACCGGGGACCAAATTACCTGAATATGAAGTTATCTGGTTACCAAATTACCGGGGGTGAATTACCAGGAGTTTAAATTACAGGAATTAAATTACCGGAGAGCAAATTGCTGAGGGTCAATTTACCGGCTACGACAAATCCTCTCCCAAATCAACTTTCTTGCTACAAATATTTAACTTTTCATTTCTCTAGATTACCAGAAGAAATGTAAAGGCTAAAATAATCGTTTTCATCCCTCCAGTCATTGATTTTTATAGAAAACGAAATAAAAAACGCACAATTTTGGCGCCTTCTGAACCGCTGGGTGCGGCGGCTCCATTGCACCCATGGTTTATCTGGTCCTGACAACATGACAGATCAGATTCCAGAGAGACAGATGAAGACTATTATCTTCCAATTTTCAAATAAAATAATTTGCCACCTACTCGACTTCCAATAAAATACAAAATGTGGTTCGAGAAAGTTAGTTTTCATAAAGTTATTTTAAGCTTAGTTGCTCTACACTCAAGATAGCTAAGCTGACCTAAAACCTAGGAGAACAAACGATTTTATGTGTCCTCAGAAGCACAGAAGAGATGGACATAAGAATTCGTAGGAATTCTGCTGACTACTGAAGCCATGGATAGTTTCAACTACATTTTAAAAACATGAAAAAATTTTTAAGTGGAATTTATTGTAAAAAAAACATCCAAAAAATGATTTCGACAGATTCGGTATTGAAATCAACATAATGATTTGGAAACCAAAAAGTAACACAATTCCAATCAATTGATTGTTATTAATAATCAAATCTACCAGAAGGATACTGAAATGTTGGAAAAATATTCCATGAAATATTATGTGAGTGGTTGTTTACTAATAAATTAATTTAATTCTGTAATTAGAACTATATTGTTCTTCGCAGGCAGGGACGTCCTTAAGGGGGGGATGGGGGAGTCTCCCCCCCAACATTGGAAGAAAGTTGTCAAAGTTGGTAATTGTCATTAAAAGTTGGCAAAACTACTAGTTGGTACAAATCGCATAAATTATGGCATTCCCTTGGAAAAAGCTAAAAAAAAGCTGATTGATATGTTGCGAGGAACAAAATCGTTGGCAATTTCACGACTGCTCCCCCCTCATAAAAGTTGCTTCAGCACGTCCCTGTTTGCAGGTTCAAAAGAAAAAAAAAATTTCTACATGTTTTGCACGGATTCGCACATCTTCAGGCGATTATTGTCAGAAACTCATTACAAGTGTTTTAAAATCGTTTTGTTTCAATTTATATTTTTTTACCTAGCTTCTACGCTTCACATATATCTATTCTGACAACAATCTCTTGAAGATTAATATATCCCTAATCTTCATGTAGAGATCATAGATTAAATTATAACTTTCTTTTAATCTACGAAAAAGCATACCTATATAACTTTAATTGCCAAATTAACAAAAACCATACTTTTCAAAAAATAAATTAAATTAATAATTATTATAAGAATATCTGAAGAAGGCAATAACCTATTGCTGAAAGCTTACGAAAAGTTTTGCTTCTTAATTTTAATTATTATTAATTTATAAGTTAAGGATTTAATAATTGCGCAGATTTATTATACAATTATTTATCAAAAATATTCGATTTAAATCACCCCGATTTAAATAAAGTACAGTTGATTTCAAGGTTTCGTTCGCGTCCCGAGTTCTGTGAATTGCAAGGAGTAAATCATTTCCACCACCTTTATTTTAACTGGACGAAACATTGTGTTCGCCACACTTGCAGTTGTTAAATCGGTGTCTTAAGGGTAACTTGTCTTGATAAAAAGTAAATAATGGATTTTAAAAAATTGTTAAATAAAAAGGATCCATTTTTTGAAGACATTAGAAATAAGAATTTATTGGATCTGATCGAACGTACCGGTTATCCAATGTATCAAAGAAACGGACAGCGCTTTTATGGGCCACCTGAAGAATTGGCAAATGTGAGACCAAAGCAAGGTTCCGAAATTTTTGTGGGACGTATACCGAAGTTTATTTTTGAAGATGAATTGGTTCCTATATTTGAACGAATTGGACCGCTTTATCAGGTACGTTTAATGATGGACTTTTCCGGACAAAATCGTGGATACGCATTCGTCACCTATCTCGATTCGAAATTTGCTGACGACGCAATCAATTGTTTGAATAATTTTAAAATACGGAACAAGTTTTCGATTTGCGTTTACAAATCCATCGATAACTGTCGCTTATTCGTCGGTGGAATTCCGCACGAAAAGACTCATTCTGATATCAAACAAAAATTGGAAGAGTACGTCCAGGGGATTATCAAGATCATTATGTACCCCTCGAATACCGAAGGTGAAAATAATCGTGGATATGTTTTTGTCGAGTTTGAAAATCACAGATTGGCTGCCATGGCAAGACGACAATTGGGCTCTGGAATGAGCATCACCTTATGGGACAATGCAACTCCAGTTGCTGTCGATTGGGCCGATCCGCTACCTCACGTTGACCCAACCGTGATGGACAAGGTAAGTTACAATAATTTAAAAAAAATTAATACCTACCAAACGCGAGAACGTCGGCTCAACACCAGCTGTTAAATTTCTTTGCCTCGATTCCAAGTACAAATTAATTTATTTTATTTCACGTTGAATCTCGAATTTGATTTTCCACGAAAATAAATTTGGTAACGTTTAATTTGCTAAAGCGATAAGAAGGCAGATGTGCAATAAAACGGCACACTTTGAAGAAGAAAAAAGTTTTTCTTGTATATCACGGCGGCAGCTGCAATTACTGAAACAAAAAAGTTTGCGATAAGCGATAACAAATTAAAATGAATCCTTTCATTCTCATTATACTATAAACATTATTTTTAGGTAACTAAATTGTACGTACGCAACATAACATACCGATTAACGACCAAAGAGTTGCAATATTATATTGGAAGATTGGTTCCTTTGGAAATTATAAGCCGTATTCACAAAATTGACGACTACGCTTTCATACATTTTCATTTTCGAAATCATGCCGAATTTGCTTTTAAAAAATTAGAAGGTAAGTTTTCACTTTATTCTTTTATTTTAAATAATTTGTTATATTTTTCTAAAGGGGTCGTCATAGATGGCAAGACAATTGAAGTTTCTTGGGCCAGACCCAAGTGTTACAGCAAAATCAATCGTATGAATTTACCGATTTCAAATTTTTGCAGGTAAAACATATTTTTCATGATTTATCAAAAAATGTTTTGATAGTCAAGAAAACACTATTTAAAAAATCGATCAAGGTAGTTAGTTATTTAGAATTATTTTTCGGTGATTTTCAAAAAAAAGTATATAGGTACATCAAAAACACTTCTAGATCTTTAGCTTCATAATAATATAATACTTGTTCAATATTTCCTTTCACGAATAACCTGCAACGTTTGAAACGCAAACGATTTGAATGCAGTGGCGTAGTTAAGTATTGCAGTGCCAGGTAAAAGGGGAGGGGGCATTGCAAACAAATTATTTTTATTGCTGCACCAAGAATAAGTTAATTTATATTCTATACAATCGAGAATTCAAAACTCTTTTACCCGATGCTTTATTTATTGTTGTTTTGTATTATATTTACCGCCAAACTAGAAATAACATTTCATCATATTTTTTCAATTAAAAATTCATAATTTATTAAAGGCCCTAAGGATATTTATAAGCATGGTGATTCGGCCCCGGAAAGATATTTAAACGCTATTCAGAGTATATATTGGTACTAATAAAATAATAAGATCCTGAAAGTTTCAGATCGCTAAGTCAATTGGTTTTTCAGAAAAAGCAAAATATTAAAAAATGAAAAACAAAATTTTTCTCCGGAATGGCTGAATAGATTAATCTAAAAATTTGATGTTTTGGGGGCTGATAAAGGCTCTTAAGAAAAACATTAACACTTATATGGCTTCATAAGATCCTTGAAACAAGAATTTTTTTTTTATTTAATTTTTTTATCATGCTAAAATTTTTGGAAAATTATGAAACTATTTTTTTCAAGCCTCATATATTACCCTTTAACTTCATAAATTTTCCAGATTTTTAAAAAGGGTACGCCCCAGTAGAAAAAAATAAAAACCATTTTTTGGCTCATATACTGCATTTATTTAAATGTTTTGAGTATTAATTTAATTATTATCATGCATATTTAGATAAAAACTATTATAAATAATTTTTCATATTTAAAACAATCATTTTTTCGCCAAATTACAAAATTAAAACAGTCAAAAATTAATTAGTATAGTATACTTATTAGGCAGTAAATATTTTGAGGAACTTTTTTTTTACACAGCTTAATTATTAATATATTCTTATAAATTAATTCTATTAATATAACCAACGTTCAATATATTAATGAAAAAAGGAAATAATTTTTTCTAATTATTAAGTCAATTTTCAATAAATAAACAATAAAGAAAAGAATAAAAACAAAATAATAAATAATAACGAAATATATAGCAAAAATTTTGATTAATTTTCTCAATCTCAAAAATTCTCAGGCCTGCTGCAATATTAAGTAAACTATTTGATAAAGACAATATTTCAGTTGCGATTGAAGAAGACATTGATGAAGATTGAGAAAATTCTATTAATATAAAAATTTCTTTCCTATATTTTTTATTGTTTATTTATGGAAAATTGACTTAACAATTAGAAATAATATGTTCTTTTTTCATTAATATATTGAACTTTGGTTATATTAACAGAATTAGTTAATAAAAATATATTAATAATCAAGCTGTATAATAAAAAAAAAATTAAAAAAATATTTATTGACATTAATATAATAATAATAATAATAAAGGCTTTATTGTCACGGAAAATTACAAAAAAAAATATATATATTTTTTTCAAAAGTAAATATTATATACAATAAAATTTAATACAATAAAAATTTAGTAAACATAAAAATCAAATGACGTACAAAGAAAAGCAATTGTCACTGCCTTTGGAGCCAGAGATTAATTTGGGGTATAGAATTCATCAACCGAATACAGTGGTTTTTCAATTAAATGTGTCTTGATTGCGTTCCGGAACTTGTGGAGCGAGGTTTCAGACTTGATGTGAGGTGGTAGATTATTGTATAATTTTTTTGCACTGTACAATATCGAATTTTTGGTAAGTTCCGAGGTAGGAATCTGTAGATATATGGAGTCAGGTCTCCTGGTATTATAGGCGTATTGAGGACCCGTGGGAAGTTCCGACATATATTTGTAAAGCAAGCTTTTACCTGTTACCTTTGTATGTGATTACTTTGGTTCTATCTGTGTTAGAACAAAGACCATTTGCGTGACACCAAGATAAGATTAAGGTAAGATCAGATGATATTTTGTTTTGTAGAGAGTTTGAATCTGGCATAGACCATGTTATGCTGGTATCATCAGCAAAGAATGTTATTTTCCCTTCGATGTTCAGAATGGCAATGTCGTTGATAAAAAGAAGAAATAGGATAGGTCCAAGCACAGAGCCCTGGGGAACGCCGCACTCCATCTCGTTATGATTATTATATCATATGATAATGATTATTATTTTTAACTGTTTTAATTTTGTACTTTGACAAAATAATTGACTACCGTTTTTTTAAAACTCGCTTTGTCCTAAAAGTAAAATTTTCAGGAAACGGTTTTTATTGTAAAATATTTTTGAAATAACTTTGGGGCTGTCCATTAATTACGTAAGGGCGATTTTTGAAATTTTTGACCCCCCCCTCCACATCTTACGTAAGGATTATAAAACAAAAATATAGTTAAGTCCCCCCCCCACTCTTCCGTTTATATTTATAAAATATTAATAACAATAATATTGGTTATTATTCAAAAAATACAAAAATTTAAATTAAATTTTATGTTTATATGAATAAAAATTAATTCATTATATAAATAAGTTCATACAAAATTTTGTTAAATTTTTTACTATTATGCCACTGTGTTTTATGATTTGAATTATATTTTTATAAAATGTATTTCTTGTGTTTTAGTATAACAAAAGTTTTCTTTTTTTTTGTTGGTATAAATAATTTAAAAATTTAAAAATCAAATATAATTTTCTTTATAAATTATAATTTATAATTATTTGAATTTAATTTTATTTTTTAATTTAAATTTAAAAATTTTAATTTAATTTAAAAAAAGGAAATTACGAAACTTACGTAAGAAATACGTTGGACCCTCCCCCCCCTACGTAAGGGTCCGTAAGATTTGCCATACCCCCCCCCCCCCCCAAAACCCTTAGGTAATTAATGGACGGCCCCTTTCCAAAAACCTTTAAAAGACAATAGGAAAATAATTATCTTAAGTTATGTTAAAGTAACATTATTTTCATATCAAATTCATTAAACAATAAAAACCGTTTCCTGAGAAGCGAGTTTTGAAAAAACGGTTCTCAATTATTGTTTTTTTAAATATGAAAAATTATTTATAATAGCTAGAAATCATCTAAATATGCATACAAATAATTAAATTAATATTTTTAAGTAAAAGTTCAAAAAAGACATAATTACCCTTTTTAAAAATCTGGAAAATTCATGAAGCTTGAAAAAAAATAGTTTTATAATTTTACAAAAATTGTACCATGGTTAAAAAATGCAATTAAAGAAAATACCATTTTTTTTCAACGATCTTATTATATAAGTGTTAATTTTGTTCCTAAGAGCTTCTAGCAGTCCCCAAAACATCAAATTTTTAGATCAATCGATTCGGCCATTCCGGAGAAAGAATATTTTGTACATATATTTTACTCTTTCTCGAAAACCAATTGAGTTAGCGATCTGAAACTTTCAGAATCTTATTATTTTATTAGTACCAACCGTAGGCGCAACTAGGGGAGGTTTAACGCCCTCAAAATTAAAATTAGCCCCCCCAAAATTAATTGACTACGGCTGAATGTTGGCAATGAAATTTCTTTGGAATTACGCTGGCGTGATTTTACCACGTCGATCTGAGTGGTGCTGGTTGTAGTTAAAATAAACATAAAAGTATGGCCGAAAAGGTGAAGTTTAAAGTGATTGAACGACAATTTCGAAAAAACTGGCCGGCGACTTGTTGAACCTGTATTAGCTTTATTAAATTATGCGCTTGAATTGAGTATATTTAATTTAAATATAGAAGAAGTGAAGCTTGAGATTTCTTTTGACTTCCGTAAGCGGAATGTTGTTGAGGTAGGTCTGGCACACGCGTGTGACGGTAACCGCAAAGACTATTATCAGAGCACATGATAATAGAAAACCTGTTATTGCAATTTATATGTACTCCCATGTTAAACATATGGAAAAGAATTATAACAAAACCATCTATACCAACTATGTATACGTATTAGATTAACTTAATATTTTTCCGCGTGGTGGCGAATTCTAAAATAGTACACAATATATTATGTAAGTAATAAAAATATATTTGGTTTTTCCAGAATTTTCAATAGCTTCCAGCTTATTCTCTCTAAGTTTTTCTCGATCGTCTTTGGTTGATCTGCTTTGGTTAATAATTAATAATTATTCTCTTTCATTCTAGCTAAGCTTTACCAGAAAAATCATAAATCATTTTGTATTTATTACTTCTGTGATGTAGATGTTGATTCCATCTAGGATAACTTTATTTCTTACTCTATCATTGTTTGTAAATGTATTATAATTGGTTTCTTAAATTTTACTTCCAATTGTAGCGGTCTGAATAACGTGTTTAATTTCAAGCATACTTTGTCTATATGTATATGCATCAGTAAGAATTTCTCGTGCTAATGGACAGATGCTGATGAGGTTAGAACTCACAAGTTGTGAGCTTTCTCTCGCTATGACTCGGAAGTAAACACGTAGGCAGACAAATTGATTACCTACGTTATAATAGGAAAATAACAGCATTCTTAATATTAAAATAAAGAGTAATTTAAATTTGAAAGAATGATTATCCGAGATTATAAATAATTATAAAAATAAAATACATATTTACATACTACTCGTATAGTTTTATAATTTTGTAACGCTTTTCGTCACAATTTTTTCATTTAATTTATAAAACTTATTCGTAAATAAAATTTTTACGAAGTACAAGTTTGCTGTGTAAGTATAGTATTCAGTATGATATTTATTTCTACCTTTTATTGGACACATTCAGTATAGGACAGGAAATGGGTCCCGTTTATGTCTAACTATAGAGATTCTACTGTATAATAAAATTTACACTTTGAATATCATTCCAGCAAACCAAAATATTCAAATTGTCAACATATTACCTACACTGGACTATAAACTGTCATATTATATTGTACTGCACGCTTCCAAATTGTAAAAAAAACCGTAATTTGACTCCCTAGAAATCAGTATACCCTAAAATATAAAATTTCAATCAAAATTGACGGACAAAATTTCGCCCAAACCGCTTTAGCAGCCATTTTATCGGAAAAAAGCCCGGTTTCTTTTCCTATTAGTTGGCGTAACGTCAACTGCTTAGTGGGAAAACCAAAAAATTAAAAATTCTTTTAAACAAAATATTGAATCTACAAAACTAAAACTCAAATTATCAATAGAAAAAAATATCAACCAATAAACAAAAATTCAGTCTATTATTAGTAGGTAATTAGTATTAATTTTTAAAATCGCAAATACTTACATTTCACAATTTAAATAGGAAATTACATAATTTTCTCAGTTTTTAAAGTAATTGTAATTAATTTATTTTTGCTCAAAGCTCCGTTCCTCCAAAATTGAGAAGAATGATGGAAATGCAAAAAATCAAAAAAATATCTGGCTCCAGTTGCTCATCCGGATCAAATTCTTCCTCAATTGTCAACAACATTTGTAATTTTACGTGCGTGAATATGATCGAAGAACCTTGCGTGAGTATACAATTAAAATCAAAACAAAATTTTTTATTAAAACGTAATTTTCAGTGTTCGACTTCCGTCACCAATTTTGATTTTCTGCTAACCAAAGATAATTCTATAGTTTCTTCAGTTTTATCGCAATTGGGAATTTAATTTATCCAGCATTGCACCAAATCGTTTTTTCATTCAAGTTGATTTTTTCAAATTTTAAGAATGTAATTTATTTTAAATTTTATGTAATTTTTAATATTAGTGTTAATTTTAAATGTTTGTCTCAAAATGTTTCGCATGTCGACTTTTAAATTTATAAAATCACTCTCGAATCTCCCAAGGAAATTTACTTTTGTAAAGAAAATTAATTTATTTTCTCCAGGAAAAGAGAGCTCGATTTAATTTGCACTTTTTTAATTACAAAATTGATCTTATTAAACTAACTTTTAACGTGTTTGTATTTTGTACCTAATTATAAAATTATGTAGTCCCTACTATCTATAAGTATAATATTGTGTTTTATATTATGTAATCTTATATATTTAATGAATTCCTATTTGTTCTGCTTGATATGCATTTTTTATTTAAGAAAAATCTAAAAAAAAAACTGTCCAGACTACAACATGTCGCCTTAGTCATTATTTATTATTGTTTTGTATTATATTTACTGCCTAACTAGAAAATTTACATAATCAAAAAATTAAATTCTAAATTTCCAACGATGAAATGTTCTATTCCGTCGACTAGGAAGGGGAAAGTGTCCTATAATTGCATTTTATCTGAATTCTAAAAAAATCTTGGTTGGTACTATAAAAACTTTAGCACTAAAAGATCTTCAAGTTCCTTCATATTAATTACAAAGCGATCAAGTAGTTGATACATTTTTGTCAAAAATTGACACAGGCTGTAAATAATGGCATTAGAATATCCCGAAGTGAAAGATTTAGATCAACTTTTCGGCTTCAGTGCTGCAAGAGAAAAAGCTGCAGAAGGTGTTATCGTCGATGTTGGAAATGCGTACGAAGATCTTAATTACATTCCCAACAGAATTTTTTTAAATCATGTCGATACGTTTAACGGAAGACACATATCTTCTGTAAAATAATGAAACAATAGTTAAAAAATTCAATGTAATTCCTTATTTAGTTTATAGCAGATCAAACTTTTGGGGGAAAAAAAGAAAATGCAGGCGAAGAAGAAGGGGAAGAAATGGAAAACGAACAACAACCACAGCCTGAAGGAGAAGAATCGGAACCTCCCAAACCTGCAGGACCTGTACTCAAATGCGAAATTATAGGAACACTGGATAAGTCCTTTCATAAAAAAAGCGAAGATATCTTATTTACTGTACGGGAAGATTCCGAAAACTTTATGGAAGAAATTTTCAAGTGCGGCTTTGTTGTATATGATATAACCAAGAATCCAAACGAAATTCCAAAAGCGTTAGCTACCTTGGCAGGTATTGGTCGTTAACACTTTTAAATTCAATTAATAAATAAATAATTTAGCAATGGACGAAAGAGTTGAAAGTATGAAAGAGCTAGGACCAAAAACTTTTAAAAATATCCAAGAAGTTAGAGTTTTCATATTAATTTCCACCGTTATGACTTGGGCATTAACGAAACCAATCGATCCGGTAAGACAATGTATCATTTTAGGTTCTACTTGCTTAAAAATTTCTTTTAGGAAGATCCAACTCTTCCTTTCACAGAATCTGATTACAAAAAAAGAAAAACCCATCCAAACTACAAAGACCACATCGATTGCGAAAAGGAAGTTGTCATGACAGGAAGAAAGGTGACCGCCAACACTTTCCACGTTTCTATTCGCAGACTTACAAGTCAACATAATCTTATCTTTTAGAATAAGGATAAGTTAAAAACGTATGTAATTGCATCTGGAATAATTTATGGTGCGGAAGAAGCCGATCTAATGTTTTTGTTCAAACTTACATGGAATAACGAAAAAGAAATGCCAATTTTTCTATCCGGAAAAAACAGTGTTCCTCTAATCCATGTTAAAGATTTGGCAAAGTAAAATTGACACCTCTATAGTATATTAACGTTTTTGACCTCTAAATTTTTTTTGTGAAACACCCTAGAATCTTGCACGGTCTGATGGAAGCGTCGCCGTCTAAACCGCAGTACATTTTGGCAGTTGAACAGACTCCAGCTAAATTAAAACAAGTTATAAAAGCTTTAAGTAAAACTATGGGTTCAGGTAAAATGAAGAATGTATCCGCAGAAGAAGCTTTCTTGTATAACGAACTGACGGTAATTAAATTAATTTGAAATTTGCAGACATTCTTAATGTTGATTGCCTTAGCAAACTTTATACGAACGCTATACAGTAAATTTGAGCATGGAACCTGGATTTGTGGTAGAAACTTTAGAAATCGAATGGCAAAACGACTTAAATTTAGCAGAAAATATGCCCAGCATGGTTAATGAATTTAAAAAAGCTCTTCAATTGAAACCAATCAAAATAATTTTACATGGACCACCTGCGGTGGGAAAAACCAACATTGCCAAACAGCTCTCCGAAATATACGGCGCGCATTATATGAACGTAAAATTGTTGATAGAAAATGAAATCGAAAAGTTGGTGAGAAATTGCTTCGCACATTTTTTGAATTCTTTTCCATTTTAATTTACTAGGAAGAAACTATTAGTTTAACCAAAGCTAAACAGTTGGCCAAAGAAGAAAAAGAAAACGCTGCTCAGGAAAATGATGCGGTGGTGGAAGAAGAACCAGAAGAAGAGGAGGAGGAAGAAGAAGAGGAAGTCGACATTGAAGAATTAGAAGAACAATTGAGAAGTATTCAAAATACAATGTTGGAAAGTGATAATGGAAAACTGCCGGATGATCAAGTAATCGAAATGATGAAGTCCTTTATACAAAGCAACAAATGCCAAAACCAAGGTTACATTCTCGATGGTTTTCCAAAAACTATGGAACAAGTAAGTTTTTTTGTAATCAAGTTGTAGTTAATATTCACCCGATTGTTTATTCAGACCAAAGCATTATTTGGTAGTGCAGAAGGTGAGGAAGAAGAACTCGGCGAAGAAGAGGGAGATGAGGGTGGCGGCGGAGGCGGTGGTTCTAATTTACCCGATTTTGTTATAAGTTTACAAGCGACTGATAAATTTCTTTATGAAAGAATAATGTCGTTACCAGAACGTTTAATTCAAGTACGTACTTTGTGAAGTTCTTCTTGCGTTCTAGTATTTATAGTTGCAACTTTTAGGGAACGCACTACACGGAAGAAAATATGATACGACGAATGGGCGTTTTTCGTGAAAACAATACTGAAGATAACACCCTTTTAAATTATTTTGATGAAATGGAAATCCACCCTATAGTTTTAGATGTAATGGAAGATCACACTCCTACGATGGATAGCATAATGAATGAATTGTGCCATCGTTTACCCAAGCCTGTCAAATTTCCACTAACTGCAGAGGAGGAAGAAGAGTTAATGCTTTTAGAAATGGAGAAAAATAAACTCTTACAAAAGGAAGGTGAAATGAAGCGACAAGTAAGTGGTTTTTTTATTTCTCAACAAATCTACCTGTAAAAGCCCCAAAAGACAAACATTTTCGAAGCAAAGCTATTGTCGTATATATCCGATTATACACAAACCGTAGGTAACTGTAAGTCTGCGGAAAATTCACGTTATGGTTGGATATGTTATATGAAAGAAGTATCTAAAAATAGAACCAAAACGGATATGGGCGCTTTCATCATTTTTGCACAGATACAAAAAGTAATGATTTTTTTCATTAATATGATAAATTCTTTCTTTCGGTGTAAAATTTGCTAAGATTTCCTAGACCTCTTCAGATTTCTTATCTTCGGCAGTTCTAAAGATTTTCTGCATCTTCTTCAATTTCCTAGCGTTTCCTAAGAATTCCTTAAATTTTCTAAGATATTCTCAAATTTCCTTCGATTTTTTTTCACATGTACATCGGATCTTTCCAGTGATTTCCCTTTTGTTCCAGTTTACAAAAAGGCACTAAATGACTATTCCACAAGAAAAACGTATTAACTTATGAAAATTGTTGCCTTTACTTACTGCCTTCTTACTTTGAAAACACTTGATTATTTGCAGTTGACACAATTTTCAATTTTATTTAAAATTGTAATAACTTTAGTAAAATCTTATAGTTTTCCTTCTTACGACAGCTGATACAAACCTGAAACAAAAAAATTAATATTTTTTAAGTGCGGGGCTAACTCCAAATACTGTTTTTAGATAGGTAGTCACAAAAACAACAAAATTTAATTCAAGAAAAATATGTTTATTTATGCGCAACAAATGTTTCGTAAGCAATACTAACATTTTCAAGAGCCGATTACGACTCAAAGCAAAGAAATATGTATAAATATATGATAGGTATTATAAATAATAAAATAAATACATTTTTCCCGAATTAAATCTTGATGTTTTTGTGACAGAATACCGTAGGTAGCTATTTACACGAAGTACAGGGCTAAGTTCACACACACGATAGAAGATTTTGATGTTGAAGTACACAAAAAAGCATAGAGATTTCCCATACCAACGATGGTAACAGACAACTCCTTTATCAAGATCCTACCTTTCCTCTGGAAAAAAACCTCATCTGTGATGATAGCATTTTATCGAGTCGATATATTTCTTCCACCTTCTTACAAAAAGGGTCAATTGTGATTCAAATATTTAATCTAACTTCTATAGGACAAATAACTTTCTTTATAAAAATTTGTATAATAATGCAACAAATACATTTTTAAATAATTTTTAGTTATTAGAAGAAGAAGCTGTAGAACACTATCATAAAAATATGGAAGAATGGACGGCTCTATTGGAACAATTCCAATTAGAAGAGGAAAAAATTCTTGTAGCCCAAGGCGAACCCTTAAGGCACTACATGATTAGATTTATATTTCCAACTTTGAGTAAAGGTTTATTAGAAGTGGCGAGAGTTAAACCAGAAGATCCGGTGGATTTTTTGGCAGAATATTTATTTAAAGAAAACCCAGAGGGTCATATGTTTGATCCAGCCTACACGAGAGACGGAAAATTACTATTAGATAATTATAAAAATAACATAGAAAGTATAATTAGTAATTTATGCATCGAGGAAGATAGTGGCAATAATAATTAAAGCATACAATAACATATTTATAATTTTTTTATTTTTTATTCTTGTTTATTATAATTTAAAACCTCTATGCTTCTATACATTATAATATGAAATAGGACCATAATATTATGTATAATTAATAATAAAAATCTCTTACACTAAAGTAACATATTTGATTAGCAACATTACAAGATCTAACTATTTATTTGCGATTAAATACAGAACGGCGTCTCTATTAAACAATTTAATGAACAAAACAGTTGCTTATCCAGCAATAATTATAAACCTTCAAAATACCAATAAATTTCCTATTTAAAAGTGAAAATATTAAACAATTTCCTCAATATGTATCACTCTTTTTCTTAAAGCTAAAAATATCGAAATAATTTTATACATAACAATAAATAATTTTGTGCTCTCACTACGATGGAAGATGTTGGAGCAAATCATCACGCACATGTTGCAGGGAACTGCTATCGGAATATGGTGCATGATATCAAGATATGACTAATCACAGTGAAAGTAGTACCTCTCTAGCATCCATGATGGGTCTTCTTGTATCTCACATAAACTTAAACACAACTTCTCAAATTTCATGTTCCCTAATTAACGTTTATATAAAATGTGCCCAAACTTGAACGGAATAACTGACTTAACATACTAATCTCACATGTTACTAGTACACTATTATTTACATACAAAAATCACATTTTCTTTAACTTAAACAAGACAAAACTAGTTTTCGTTCAAATTGCGTATTATTTATTTACATTAATTAATTAATTTATTTATCTAAAAAAAAAGGAAAGCAAAAAGTGTCTTCTCGAAAATAATAAAAATTACCGATTTTCACTACATATCCCATTTCGATTCGAAAATATCAAACGTTACGACGCCTTAAAAATATTATTGCTATAAAATACTGGGGCAATATTATATCATACTAGGCTCACTTTACGTTTCAAAAATCAAAACTCTTTGGAATAACGCTCGATATTTTCGAATTACTAAAATTATTAGTCGTGAGAGATCACTTCAATGTGAACTAGTAACATTAATATACCGCAAAGAGATAAACCGACAACAAATAATGAAAAATTATATATTTATTATCTCGTTTTACAAATATAATCGTAATTGTTTATTTTATTGAAATATAATAATGAGTTTCATTATATCGATTAACTACAATAATATGTGCGTCATAGGTTGCATTCACTTAAAATAGCAAACTTGAATGATATACAACAATTCAAGCGCATCTAAAATTATTAAAGCAAAATGAACGTTACGAGTTTGCAACCTGAGATGGGCACATGTGCACATAAACTACTGACATTGCTAATATTAGAGTAATAATGATAATACTAAATAGAACCTGGTGACGATAAGCAACATCTAGAATTGAGAGAAGAGTAGATATAAACCGAGGCGCTTGACTCGATCCTCTTAAGATTTAAGTAGCTTGTTGGCCCGTTGATTAGCAACTGCAATACGTGTTTCGTTGCTGTCACCCTATTTAAAAAACATATGGCTAGTGCACTATTATCAAATATCCACTTAGGTCCAAAACATTTACATTACCATCCGCACACATGCCAGCAGTTGATTTAAAAATAGCAAGAATTTTAAAAAATTTAAACTTGTATAGTATAATTAAGAGACACGAGTAAGCGCCAGCCAGAATAGATGTAACTGAGTGGTGTCGTGTATGTGTCTACTTGAGCAGGTTGTGAGCTCGTTGATTGGCCACCTCTATTCTCATCTTATTTGATTCACCCTGGATACGTGTACATGTTGAGTGATGATTCGTGTCGTATTGATTCAAGTTGTCAATTTGAAACGATAAAAAAACAAATTTGTTTCATTAGTTCATTGTTTTCACAAGTTGCAAATACAAAATTTGTACGAGAGTTAAGGGTTCAGGGCTCAACATTAAACCTTTCTTTAGTAAAGCAAACACTTGATATAGTCGACGCTATGCAGCCAGAAGCATCTCCCCTACTATGCCATCAAATTGTATAATTTCTCTTTTACATATTTGTAGTAGAAAAAGGTTAAAGCACTGTCCAATGCTGCAGTACAATCGACGAACCGTCTTCCAGAAGTGCAAAATCCAATTTTTGTAAAATGTCAATTATCCATTTATAAGATTAGGAACAGAAAATATATTATTTTAATGAAAACTGAGAGTACTTATTCCTTAAATTGTAGAAAATCACTCGGCTAAGTCCAACTATACGGCCAACCATATCAAGTGCTTTGCTATTATTAAGAAACGCAAAGTTTATATTATTAACCCCCCCTACTAAATTAAATTTTTAAATCTGTTATTGAAAATAATAAATTATGCTCAAAAATGTTTAAAAAATAATATGAACAGTAAATTTTAAGTTAGTTGTGCTGTTGTTTACACATTTACACTGTATAATTCCATAATTTATTTGTAATGTTAAAAGTATTGAAAATACCCAGTTAGCACCAAAGCTAAGTAGTACTCGGTGTACAAAAGTACGTATCAGCCATTAAGTGTAAAAATCTGCAGTAAAACGTGATGATTTTTAAAATTAGAAACCAAATGAATTAGTCATTTTAAAAAGAGCCTAAGTTACATGTCGTGTGGAATTCAGAGAAAATCCTTTCTATCATATTCACTCCTGATGCATTTCATAGTACGATCGGTCAAACAAACAAAATAACATAGCAGTAGCAGCTCCAATACAAATCTAAACCAAAATATGTTCAAATGCTTCTTATTTTACTTTTCACAGATGTCAAAGGCAAAGATCGTCACAAAGAAAACAACTTATTATAATATTAAGCTTCCACAATTTCAATAATCAATATTGTCCTTTTGCTACCTAGACAATCCAATTTTAGACTTCAATCTGACCTTCCACCTTGAACTTTGACAAAGTATCTATTAAAAATACATATCCTGTGCAAAACAAAATTCCTTTAATGCTTAGAGGTCATAACAAAAAATTTAACATTGCAACTTGCGCAATTTTTAAAATGACTATGCAATTATTGCAAGACTTGATTTATAATTCCTACTAGCAACAGTTGAAGATTGTTATTTGCTACCATTGTACCACTTTAATGTGTTAGCTTTTCCCTGCATTCTATAGTATAAAATTCAAAAAATTATGTAGGAATTATTTATGTGAAAAATGTAAGCATTGTCTAGAGCAGTGGTGCGCAAACTTTTTTTTTCACCTTTTTTTAGACACAGACTTGTCGCGACCCCCAAATAAAAAGAGAAATTCTGCATGGATAGGAATTATTATAAGCCATTTTAGATATTTATAATTCCTGAGCTTATAGTTTTTTAATGTTAATGAACAGAACAAGCCTTTGGTCTTCAACCAAATATGACAGTAATTAATGGTACGAAATAATTTTGTTTCGACTATCTTCACTTGAGGTTTCGGCATTTGACTCATCCATCCGCGAATAATTTTGTGTTTGTGAGCAATAATATTCAATAATTTGCAGCTTACAGGTGAGCTCACAATCCCTATATAGCTCGTGGTATTGTTTCCCTAAAATTTTACAAAAAATCGTCTGCGGCGCTGTTTATGGATAATAATGACAAGCGCTATTATAACAATTGAAACTGTATAATAATAATTAATATTTGCTTTGTGCTCAATGTTAGTTAAAAAATGTGATATAAAAAGACATGCAGTCTAAACTTTAATTCTTAAAAATGGTTAATTGTAAAACTGGCTTTATTATATTTTTTCTGTCAAATATGGATTTCATTTTATTATTTTTTTGTTATCAATTTTATCATTTTTGTATCGGGGACTCAAAAGAAATTAGTCGCTCAAATTGTGAATCCTTAATAAAAAAAATCTGCAATTCTTGGTAGCATAAAGCATAATACACATTCTTTACAGACCTAGAGCACCATACCAAAAGGGAAGCTTCCCATTGGCTTAAAACAAATGTTGCATGATTCCCAGCGTTTCACTAGAAAATACTCATATTAAAAACGGCTTGATGGATTAACTTCAAACTTTGAGAGCTTAGCCCATATCGTATGTACTCAAAATATATTTGCTAACTTAAATTTCAGCAAACAAGAAGCTCTCGTTTTGGTTTGACGCTCTAGGTTTGTAAAGGACGATGATATGACGCTGAGCCGAATTCCTCAAGATATTTTGAAAATTATAGCGATTATTCCAATGTTTTTTACGCGACACGCATAGGAGTCGCGATTCGCAATTCATTTGGCCACTAAAATACTGACAATACCGAAATTTGATACTTTAAGTTAATCAATAGTGCACCGCAGCAGTGCACGACGTCGTAGGTATGACAAAAATTTCTTCCTCTTCCTAGCTGAAAATATCGTTTAATTAGTTTTTAGTGTCAGTACTGTCAGCGTCTCAGTGCCCAAATGGAGCGAGGCCATAGTTTGCGTACCCTGGTCTATAGTACCTTCTAATTAGTAAAGAGTAATAAAAAATGGTAAAACCCTAACAAATCAGGTTTCTAACTTTAAAAAACCAAGGACGAATTCCACCAACGTCATTTAAGGATCGAACAGATATTTAAATTAAATACATAATAACACGATTAAGCTCTGATTGCATCAACTTTCTTAAAAAATCAATTCAATTCAATATGCTACAACTAAACTTTTTGTATTTATAGTTTGTTTGTAGTGGCCTCATGTTGAGGTTTGGATGTGTATTGTGAGAGAAGTATCTACATATCTTTGATATATCCACTCGGCAGAATCCACTCTACTTTTTCTATTTATCAAACAAAATAAGATCGTGTTTATATTAATTTTCAAATTCTGAATTTTTCCAAAGTTTGATGGTTTTATACTATGACGCTGAAGCAATCAATCGATTGTAAAAAAACAATTAATAAGTTTCATTTATTTTAAACGTCTGTTAAATCTTTAAACAACGTCAGTGCAATCCGTCCTAAATTATTGTAATAATGCCAATTTGTGCATGAATGTAAAATACTGGTTTTTGATTATTTGAAAACTATTATGCAAAAATACAAATAATCAAAGTCTACCAAAATCTGTTAACTTGGTATAAGCTAAAACGTCTGCATGCCAAAAATTTAATTTTAAATTTCAAATTCGAAAAAAGCGTTATTAATAAAAGCTCGAAAAAATTGAAACATCAGCACATTGATTTTAGAGTAAAGATTATTTATTGTTGAAGCATGAAGCTTAGAAATAGCATGGCAAGTTTTTACCTTAAGGTTGATGCGGTCGACTTGACGATTTTGGTTTTCAAGTTCGGAGCCCATGTCAATGGCCATGTTACGCAAATTACCGATCATGGTATTGACTTGACCCATATTATCTTCCATTTCTACTTCACGGTCATCGTTAGTGATACGACCGATGTATCCGCCTTGTGGACCAATGCCGTTTCGATCATCCATCATACGTTGTGGTTGATTGTTTACAACTTTACCGTCGTCGTTACCTTTCCACGTACCTTCGTCTTCTTTAAAAGAGGATCCCCTTCGTTTAAAAATCCATTAGCACAAAAAATTTGTCAATTAAAGATCTTACTTTTGACAAGGTAAAACACAAAGCCCACAGCATTTTTCCATTCCGGTAAGATTTTTTTCTGCCTCGCGCATGTCTGTGTTAATTTGGTCCATTCCATCTTCAATTCTGTCCAATTGTTCTGAATGGATATTAAATTAATGTAAGTATTTTGCATTTGATAAGGTGAACAAAGATGATTCTTTATGATGTGTACACACACGTTTTTATGGACAACTTGCATGCACATGCTACTATCTAAATATACAGCTGACATCGACGTGAAACTTGAAAAATGTTTTGATTAGAAAACAATTTCAGGTTTCAAAATTGGTCGTGTCAATTGTATTTTCTAAAATAATAAACTATAAAACTAAGACTATACCATGCTCCTCCTAAAATAAGAAACAATAGTTCTACAGCGGCAGCAGTAGTAGCTTGAGCATTGAGAGTGTAAAGAACGTTTAATAATGTGGGGTGTGTTAACTTACATTGCTAGTGTTAATCCTTGGTTTGTGTTGATTGAATCATGTCATCGCATATAATGTTTGTTTAAAATAATTTTTTTCAATTTTTTTTTATAATTATGCATACAATGTACAATAAATATTTTAAATGATTGTTTTTGTTACGGATAAGGATAATTCGATGTTAGGTGTAAGAAGCATAATTGAAGAATCAAATCTTTTAAAAATAATTCTATCCGTATTATTAAAAAATGTATTAGATCATTATGAAAGCTGCTTTGTTAAAGTTTTAAGTTTCATCAATAGGTTAATAAAAAAATTTATAAAAAAATTCTGAGCCATGCAGTATGTACGAATTTTATAATTGTCACTAAAAAAGAAAACTTATCTTCTGGACTTTTCCAGGTTTCTATTGTTTAATTCATTTCATTATGAAAGAAATGCTGGATAACGCAAAGAAATAATAATAATTCTTCAATTACGCTAAAATACGGTTAACATTTAAAAAAATGTTGTTGTGAGTTGTGAGTAATTTTAGTGGAAAGTAATTGTGGAATAAGTAAGGTAATGGTAGACAGATATTGCAGGACAGCAATTTGATGCTTACCACCCTGTTCGTCCAGCATGACTAAAGTTTTCATTCCGACCTCGTGGCTCTACAAACATCAACACAGTCAACTTGAGGCACTGGCACACATTTTAATCATGTTCATAATAACGTAAGCGACCATGGTCAAAATGTGTTTTTCGATACACTTATACACATGGAAAGTTAGAAAGGGCTCGACATGAAACCAATAAATTAAGTTATGTAGTAGCACCCAAAAGAAATCCACCACAGTAATAACAACAACAATAAATTAATTAGTTAGTCTCTATAAATAAAAATTAAAACATTAGAACAACCACCCATTGTTAGAGAGTTACAAAATTGGTGTAACAGTCTAATTTTGCTTACCGCCTTGATGATGTAACAAATCCAGAGTTTTTGTGCCCGCTTCCTCGCTCTACAACACCACACAGATTTAACAATTACTAGTGCACAAAAAGCATTCACAATACTAAAACACTCACAACATACGACAACATTTACTCATTTTTTTTTACAAAAATGATGACACCAACGATAAATATTACTACTAAAATTTGAAAAATGCAGTTGCCGATAGGAAGCGAAGCTCAACAATCATGCAGTGTGTGAAGAACATTATGTGAAATTAAAGTAAAATGACTAAATGAGGTATTTGCTGTAAAGTAGTATTTTATGATATAGAAAAAAATAATAAAGCAGATAGATTATTATAGTACATTATTAATTTTTATAACGAAATTACATGTCAGGCGTTAAAGAAATGCCTCGACATGTAATTTTTTCTTTTTTTAAATTCTTTTATTGCAAAAAGTCATTTAACATTTTTAATTTAAACAACGATTTATTTATAAGATAAACATAAAATGCGTGATTCTTAAGGAACAAAGGAAATTCATGGAAAATGTTAGTAAGGAGTGGAGCGACTCACCTCCCTGGTCATCAAGAGCGACCAAGGTGCGGATTCCGGCCTCCTTGCTCTAGCAGCATAAAAAGTGTACAGCGTATGTTAGTACATGTACATGTCAGTAAGAAATAGTTGTGGCCTGTTAGCAAAGAAGCAAATTAAGTGATTTGCAAAAAACAAAGAGGTATAATTAATTTGCCACATAATTATAATATTTTTGATTGTATTTATTTGTAGTGATGTTAAAACACTTAATTAAAATATGTATTAAACGATGAGTTGTTTTCATGTTATGGTAGTGGTTGTTAAGTGCTATCTGCGAGTGTGTGTGCACTTTTGCACACAAGTAAGTGTATTTGTACATAGAATACAATGCAACATCGCCACACTTGCAGGGCTACCGCTACCACAACATTCAATTCTTACTTCACGAATGCTTCTTTTTTCGTCAAGTTAGCCACATATTACGAAGCACAAATGCTGTTTTACAGCACAGTATGCATACTCTTTATATAATTGACAAATTAAAATATCTACCTCCAATATTTAATACCACCTATCATTTCAACACTTGTAAGAAGTATTTATTGTAACAAGTGTAAAAATGAAAACAATATATTGTTTTTGTAGTAGACCCAGTGACGTAACCAAGACTGAGAAGTGGAATCCTGTTTACTCCTCCCGAGAGAGCAGGATAGGAAAATGGAGGAGATCCCACCAAGGTGTAGGTAAAAATAAAAAAGTGTAGTTATGAGTGTAGTATGAACAAAGAAGTTTGGACAAATAAAAGGAAAAAATGTAAACATGTAATTCAGTCCCCCCCTCTGAAGTGAGGTTCTGGTTACGCTACTGAGTACACCAAAAGCAAATATTAAGTAAAATTACTGTAGATATCTATTACAGGATGTTTAAATTATTTTACATAATTTTTTCTTTTGGTTAGTTGTTATATTTCACCTTTTACATCAATCAATTATCTAAAATTCTTATTTAACACAGTTAATACAGGATGCCGTAAAATAACTCATAATAAGATACAATCGTTTATAAGGAGAAGGAGCACAATGGAACATATTGATACATTTTCAAATTTACATAGTTTACTTCTTTGTGGATTATGTAGGATATCAATCATGTTTTACATTCTGAAAAGGTTTCGTATTGCTATAATATCAAGTTGCTAAAATTGATAGTTTTGGTAAACACTTAATTTTAGTAGTAATGAAATATCTTTCCCTCGGATTAGATTGTAACAGGATCTTGGGTGTGAGGGGTAGGGCAAATTTAATGTGTCAAAGTTTTATTTTCATGTTATACACTTTTATTATTGTACAAACTGATTTTATGTGTTGCACCAGTAATTTTATATTATACAGGGTTTGCCTACATCTTGGGCCACGTATTGTATATTTAGACGACTCAATCCTCCGAATTCACACTGTGTTCCCCTCAACTGTATTTTTGTGGGATGCCAGCAAAATTACATTTCGTCGCGAGATCCTGATGATGGTGACGTCTAGTCATCGAAACATGTTGATGCGATAGAACTTCCTGTTTTATTTGCCCTACCCCTCACACCCAAGATCCTGTTACACTTAATTTTAAGTAAGTAAGTAAACAATCTCGGTGTTTTTATAAAATTGCTATAAATAGATTCACTGTTGCTTATTATAAAATATTAGTGTTATTACACTCATTTTACTTATTTAATGAACTAGGGCCCCGGTCGCCAACTTGCTGATCGGCGAGAAATTTTGAATTTTGATAATCAGGAAAAATACATAAATATTATATACAAATTTCATATTTTTCAAAATGTATTTTATTTAGAAATTTAGATAGATAATCTTATAATCTCAAAAAAATTTTTTATTAAAATTATATTTTAATATAATATAATAATATAATACACTTCGTAAGTGTGAGTTTAGTGGTCCACGAGGTCTAAAATGTTGGGGACAACTTATATAGTATATATGGTTCATTTCAAGTTTGTATTTGCAATTAACAGTTGGGGGCACATTTTAACAAAATATTATACGAAATACCTTTGAATGCTAATTCGGAATATTTCAATAAAATATTAAAAATAAAAAAATTTCTCTATTGATATTTTTTTTTAAATTTTAGATTTTGCTAGTAAATGTTATATCTTGTGTGTATTTACAAAATTATACTCTAACATATCCCACCATAAACATTTTTATTGTTTTTGTGCGGAATTTTTATTGTATTTATATTCGCAATTTAAATTTATCTTCCCGCTAATGATAAGTTAGAAATACAAAGAATACAGATTTTGCACATATTATCACATCTATAATGCTAAAGGCTAATTAACATTTTGATCTTATTATATATCATTAATAAATTGTATTAACTAAATAAGGTTAAAATGTTAATTAGTCCTTTTAGTTAGTTCTTTTTAATAAATAAATTTCATAATATTCATTTGAAATTAATATAGTTTTAAAATAAAATTGATGATTTCAATTAAACTAATTAATTAACAAAAGTTTTCTTTAACTACAGTTAAAATTAATATTATGAAATTGGCTGTAAATGCTGTGAAAATGTTAATCAATCCTCTAGCTTTAAAATGTGATATGTGAGTAACCTGTATGTCATCATTCGAATTTTAAATAATTATTTTAAATATCTAACGTTAATGTTTCGCTCTGGTGGGGTACATTGGAACATAGCTGGAGTACACGTTGATGCACTTAGATAAACAAATTATTCATTTATGTAAACATACCAATGTTCCACTTCTCCCCTACGTATTCTAATTATACGTTTTTACAACTACATTTTATTTCTTTGTTTTTTTAAACAAACAAGTTGCTACTGATCAACTGGTTTGTTTAAGAAAAAACAATGTACGATAATTAAGACATTAAAATATTCAAAACCAGGTAGCAATTTTTATGCAATAGTACAATTTCAGCAGCTTGGTCATATCAAAGACCACCAGAAAGAGAAAACGAATGATAAAGAACAGTCAGGTTCAATCAAATATTCAATAATTTTTGTAAAAACCATACAAGCTTTAAAGAAACTGGAAAAACGTTTTCATCATAGACGAAAAAATTTTCGTTGTGGAGCCGACTTACAACCACAAAAATAATGAAAGTCAAAGCAAGTACAGCACATCAGCAATATCCACATTGAGTGATAATTTGAAGAGGAGTCTGTGAAACCAAAACAACTCATTTTGTTTTCATAAGAAATGGGGTAAAAATCAATAAAGAATATAATATTTTGATTGCTGAAGTTCTTACACGTAGATCAACGAATACAGTGGCCAGTTACAATTTTGCAAGACCAGACTCCATAGGTATTACCCAAAGAGGTAATAATAGACGGTAAAAGTACTGAAAGCTACAGTCCATGATATAATGAAGTCAAAATATGATAGGTGTAAGTTATATTTTGGTATTTGAAAATACATAATCTGTGCAATATCATATTTGTAGTTCATTATATTATTGACTTCACCATTCTTATTGGTCCTTCATTGATCTTAACAATACTGAAACAATTTCTTCCAAGAGAATTTTGTCCTCGGTACACAAAAATTATAAAAATTTTCAGCTATTTAAATTATGAATATTAAAAAATCGGTTTATTTTGCCACATCCTGTACTAAACAGATTATAATAGAAATAATACAGATTTAAAATCAAGCCTTTAAATCACAGAAAACCATTGACCTAAATATTATTGTTTGTACAGCAGTATCACATAATAATAATCCGTTTGATGTTAATTTCTCTTCTTCCAGTCCGAGTGCAAGATTAAATGGATTTTCGAAGATATTAGAAATACCTTTGCAAAATATCATATTTTTTCCGACTCATTTATAATCACCATGCAAAAATAAATTTTAGCGTGCTCGATATACAACTTCAATCATGTAGGAAGCAAAATTTTCGTTAAAAATTACCAAGGAAATTAAATTCTTCTATTACACACTGCTAGCAGTTAAATAACACAAACAATTCTAAATAAAGATAGCTACATCATACAACAGTCCACAATTTTTGATTTTACTATTTTAAAATTATCAATCTCCACCTGTTTGATAAAATAAAGAATTTTAAATTAACATGTTAACTGCGTTCTCCTATAAGAGATTTCAAAAGTCGAATCTTAAATAAATACCAATATTACATTAAATTGCATGCATACTGAGCTGCAAACTAGCACCAAGTTTAAATAACAACAACATAGCTACGCAAGGTTAAGACAGATGAGAGTTTAACACTTAACATTGTTTCATTACCTTATACCATCGAGAAAACAAAAGCATAAACAGGCAATACAACAACAACTTTTCTTTTCTGCCAATAAAAACAAACAAAACAAATTATAATAAAACAAAAGAAGATATTTTTTAACAAAAAATTTTTTCCATGGACCATCTTCAAGGACGTTTTGAAAGATTGAATCAAAAGAAGTATTATTCTTAAAAAAATCTTGCGTTGCTATTTACATCATTTTATATAATATCAAAAATTGAATGGAAAAACGTATAATTTGTAGTGTTAAAAATATTTTGGATATTATGAGATTAAAAAAAAATTGTATGTAAGTCAAAAATATGCAATTTATCATTTAAAATGACTCATATTAATAAAAATATGATAAAATTGTTCGATATTAGATCAGAATTATTTATGTCGTAAAATATTTAAAACTAAAAATAGTAAACCAATTTGAGCTACGGGTACTGACAAATGAAACAATGAAAGACATACATTATGCAGTTACAGGTAAAATAAAAAAAAATTTGAGTTGGCATAACAATTAAAATTTCACATCTGTACTGCAGAAAGGTAGACAAGTTGTTAAGAAAGTGCACAAGTAGTGCATGCATGGCAGAGAAAGAAATAATTAAGACAGATTCATGGCACGCCATACAAGCATCTATAATATAATTTTAATTATCATATCATTATGTAATAACATGAATGCAGCCTCACATTAGATTTACCCTTTATTTCCTCTCACCACAACTGAAAAGTCACAAACCACCAATCCATCTTATTTTAGATCAATGACCAAAACTTATATGCACATTTCAATTTAGTTCGGTAAAACATCTAAATCTAATTTAATATTATCCTGATATAATTTTTTTTTAACATTTTTAAATAGACAAAACGTAAGTGGGTTAATATTACCTCCTCACAGAGAGCCAGCATCCGTCTTGTACTTTCCAAGGACTGTAAAAAATAAAATTGTTAATTCTTTAAGTTGCGATTTTGTAAGTAAATAAACTTGTTATGTAACACAATTAAAATTAAGGGTTTCAATTGGAACTTTTATCTTTTTTCTTCCAGAACAATAGAAAGCAAACTAAAGAGTTGCAATTTAACCCTCTTCTTAGATTTACTCACAATCAAAATTTTAATTTTGTGACAAAACATTTTATTCGAATTAGGTCTTTAATTTAAAAAAATTGTGTTAATTTGATACGTACGTCATCTGTAACCTGTGTCGCTTTAAGTTGAAGTTCTTGAAGTTCGGATTTGGGAGCGCCATTTTCGGGGGCAGGAGCTGGTGCTGGTGCAGGCATTTTGCTGTAACAGTATTTATTTAGAAAACAATTAAACAATTATTTTAACTTTTAAAAGTAAAAAGAAAGCTGTACTTAATGAAAGTGGATGAAGTTGCCGGCGAAGATAACTTTGCATGGAGTTTAATATAAAATCATATATATAAAGCAGTAATGTATATGAACAATGTCTCTTACTGAAATGACTACTAAATATATATTTCTTGTATTCAATCCTTCGACAATTGAAAGTCTCCTATACTTATAATAGAAGCATAAAAACAATTCCATATTCAAAGCATTTAGCTGACACTCAATGTACAGAGATAAAGTGAACTACAAAACTTGTATTATTTATTGGTTTATCTAGCTTCGCTTTTGCATGTACAATTGAAATATCACAGTAAGTACCACTTCAAATTTATTATTATACATATAAATTTTGCCATTTCAATTTCTTTTTTGTGAAGTTGCATTTTTAAATTTTTTATCAATTCTGAATCTAGCTGCTTTGCTTCTCTGTCATGTTTTCATCGTCTGCAGAAGATGAGCAAATTTCTTACTTCTTCAAAGCACATAGAACAATTCTGGACTTTTGATAATAGAGGGTAGTTGTGGTCATGGGTTTCCATAGTGTCAATAATATATACAACTCGTTTATCTACTCGCAAGCGTCACTACTCAGATGGGTATTTTTTATAATGTTGATAATAAAAACAGCATAAACGGAAACGATAATGACGCAAACGAGATCTAGATAATATACAATCTACATAGTAAATTAATTGAAGTATAATTAATCACTCTATAGTCAACTTATACGTATTTGAATGTAATTTTTTAGGAAGAACTGCGATCTTCGCCTCGATTCCCTCAACAAGAGAACTTTATATTATGTTTGAAACTTTTAAGTTATTCCTTTGTCATGACACTTGAAAGTTTGAAATATATTTACCAAGTCACCTTATATTGTAACTATTCATTTAGCAATGACTGTTAAATTTCATACCAAAGGAAACTGGAATTATCTGAACCATACAAAGTATATACTTCATCATAAAGCACAGAATAGGAATCTAAATTTTTCTTAAATGAAAAACTGTTAATTTGATCAGAAGCGAACAAATTTCACCTGAATACCTAATATTTCTCTAAAAGGTGTATTATACTTTAATGATAACATATTATAAAAACCTTCTGATTTTTAATCTGATCTTAAAGTAAAGAACTTTAAGATCCGAAGTATAGTTAATTTGAAGAAAGAAAAAACGTTATGTTGAAAGAATCAATCAAAATATCCTATAAAGTAATCAATTACCTTTTCTTGGATTTGGAATGTTTAGTTTTACTCTCCCTGGGAAAAACCTAATAGACACCCACGTTTCTCAGAATTTTGATCTAATTATAGTGGTCTAGAAAATTTAACAATAAACGGGCAGAAAAAATACCTATATCGTTTTATTATAAGTTTTTTAAGACATTCAGTTGAAAGGTCAACAAAAATATAAACTTCAAAATCTCGTAAAGAAATCCTGATATTCTCATTTTAGCTTGCAATCTGATATTGAAGTTAGTTCAAGTACAGATTAAACTTTCATTGTGGTTGAAGTAAAAAACACCACTATTATACTATATATTTCTTACATTCCAATTTGGAGATAAAAATTCTGACAAATCGTTTTTGAAATCTTTTCCAGCAATTATAAAATAAAGATTTAATGAGACTTGACTAATTTACTGTACTTTTATAAACAAATTGGAATATTTCAAGTTTCATATTTTTATCGATAATACTAGGCATACAAAATTAATGCAAACGATAACAAAAATTTCGTGTTAAAATTAGAATACTAAGTAAACGAGGTAATTAAACACAAGAGATTAAGTATAGCGTCAATAATTAAACTTCCATTATTAATAAGTACCTACTACCTGACGAAAAAAAATAATTTCATCGACATGAACTTATAAAAATAACTTTCTTCAACATAAAATACTAAATTGACGTGTTGACAAGTAAAATAGAGTTAATTGAAAGGCTCAATCAACAAGTAAATGGGAATAATAGAGTAAGAAAAGAATCACAATTCATAAATAAATTGATTACCTACGATAAACAATTTTTTACACATTAAAACGCTATATTTGTTTGTATTATTAGTTCTCATAAGTAAATATTCTATCTAGGATTTCTTTATTCAACGCTCAATTAGCTACAAAAAACTGGCAATTATGAAATGTGCATGTTTCGAGAAAAGTGAAAATAGCAAATATTACAGCAAGTTACATCACAGTCGAGGGAAAAATCAATTTTAATTATTCTGAACTTGAAATTCGCAAATTCTTTACAGCAGAGGTATATGACCACAACTTATTGCAAGGATGGAGAAAATCAATAATCAGAGGATGGCGGAGACGCGTATTAATGTACGCCCGAATTTATCACACGCTTTATTTGCAACAAAAGCGGATTTATGCGTATACAATTAAGTGTATTTCAAATGAAAAGAAAAGGAAATGACCATTTATTCCGGTTAAGTGCCTATAGAAATTGAAATAAAAATAATAAAAACTGGCAATATAACAACAATTTAAATTAATTCTTACTTCGATGTTGTGAAGTTTTAAGAGTTGAAGCGAAAGAAGTTAAGCAATAGTTAAAAACAACACTGAATACACAATAAAACTTAACTTCACATTAACACTGACAGATATGACAGTTGCGACCAGCTGTCAAAGTCAGAAAATGCGAGGCGGTGCAGGAAAACACCGACAAAATGTTATTACGTCAAAATGCGCATGCGCATTATTGTCATTTGGCTTAATTCTCTTTACACCCAAAATGGAATTTAATTTAGCGAAGCACTTGAATATTGGAAAAAAAACTCAATATGATTTCGAAAATAATTAAGTTTTATTTTTCCTATTTTCCTTTATTACAGCTACCACGTGGGGTACTTTCTTCAATAGTTCTTCAGAACTCAAAGTGAATTCACTGTTGGCCCAGTCTTTCCTTAATTCTTGCAATATATTTCCTAGAAGACGCCCGTCATAAGCACCTTGCTCCTTTAACAAACCACCACTGACCGGGAAAACTGGAGGTGCCCAATTGTTAAACTCTTCCACATTAGGAAAATTATTGTATTTTAAAACTTCAATAATCCACTCCTTTGCATGTTTAATTTTAATTTTTTCTACCAACAACTGTTGGTAAGGTAAAAGTGGCTTGATGTTTAATTTTGGTTCTCTATGTTCCACAATAAACAACGCTAAATCTCTGTCGTAAGCTGATAATTTCACACGCTCGTGGAATGTAAGAACTTCTTTTTCATCTTTTAACAACGAACTGATTAGTGTAATTCCTTTCAAATTGTTATTTTTACTTCTTTCCCACACTGCCTTCAATTCTGCAAGGTTGGGAGTCGGTGGTAGTCCTAAAAATAATTTCAGAATTTATCATTTCCCAATTTTCAATAAGAAATGTACTACCTATGTAAGGTCCTGTTCCAACATCAATGATATCCATTAAAAGTTCCCCTGCAAAATTTCCTTCTAAAATCTTCTTGAGTTCCATCCAAATTCTTTCACCAGATATTTGTTTCAATCCTTTCACATTGTTTTTTATGGAATCGATTACATTTTTTTCATGCAAATTTGGTTTTTCAGCAATCCGACCATAAAATCTGCGAAAAGGAAAATTCCACAAGTTTACCAGATTCAGATTTTACAAGAGCCAAATATACACTAAATCTTTTGTCGATTATAATTAACAATAATAAATTTAAGAATAAAACATGTTTGTAATCTACCTAAAATACCGAAGTATTCTAAGATAATCCTCTCGAATTCTTGTTGCTGCATCACCTACAAATGCAACACGTCGTTTTTGGAGATCTTCGTAACCATAAAAGTAATCGTATACTGAGCCATCCAGACCTGAAATTAACTATTAATTAATAATAATAATTAAATTAAACATACATAAATAATTAATTCAAAATAGTATATTAAACAACAAGTTTAGTAAAGCAAAGTTTTACTAAACGAATTTAGCCTTTGAGTACGAGCGAGCGCAGCGAGCGAGTAACTTAAAAGCTAATGAGTTTAGTAAAAATGCTTTACTTACAAGGTTTGTTTATACTATTTTTTCGGATTTTGTGCAATATCTAGTGCCGTTTTTGAGTTATTGCTAATTCAAAATATTTCATAGTAGGTACTTGTGTAGGTTGTTTATTGACAGTGACATTACTATATAGTAAAGTGACTTTTCTATGTGGTAAAGTGCCACTTTAATAAATGATTTTGAATTGAATCCGAAAAAATAGTATATTAAACAACAAGTTTAGTAAAGCAAAGTTTTACTAAACGAATTTAGCCTTTGAGTACGAGCGAGCGCAGCGAGCGAGTAACTTAAAAGCTAATGAGTTTAGTAAAAATGCTTTACTTACAAGGTTTGTTTATACTATTTTTTCGGATTTTGTGCAATATCTAGTGCCGTTTTTGAGTTATTGCTAATTCAAAATATTTCATAGTAGGTACTTGTGTAGGTTGTTTATTGACAGTGACATTACTATATAGTAAAGTGACTTTTCTATGTGGTAAAGTGCCACTTTAATAAATGATTTTGAATTGAATCCGAAAAAATTATTTAATCAAATGACTGTATAAGATTACATTTTAAAATATGTAAACAAAATTAAATTAAAAGTTATGGATCTACTTGACAGCAATTGACAAAACTTGACAAAACAGTCAGCAATCCTACATTTAAAATCTACTATTTAAAAAGAATAATACAATATTATTACTTTATTTAAGTATATTACTTCTGTACACAGCGAAAAGTAATAGAATAAAATGGGATTTTAGTGTAATAAAAATCTATGTCATAAGTCATAACAAACTTTGTTCTCATCTTTCAACAATAATTTTACAGGGTGTACATTTGAAAACAACCCACCTCAAATTTCTCATGAACCATAGAAAAGATAATAAGAATATAAATAAAAGAACCTCTTTTCAATAGGAGAGGAAGGACTAGATAGCATACTCTGCCTTGCACTAGAACTAGAACTCACGCCCACCTCCTCCAACATGAAAACTTTAAATGGTATTGTGCTCTTTGAGATAACTCAAATTAATTTTTTTATTAATTTTATTTAAATTAATTTAAATTGCTATCATTTTATTTTCATATTGCCTGCTATGGAACTACGAGTTTCATTGCTTGTTGAGACAGTCGAAACACGACAATTGCAGATCAACGCGACTGTTGGTCAGAAACGAATTGGTTTCTTCCTTAAGCCAGAAACCGACAAGATTCTTCCCGCTTAGGTCCGCTTTTACAATATTCGGTTAAGTATTATTTATCCGGGGTGTAACGTTATACGGATGTTGATTGATTTATTGTTTATTGCGTTTATCGTTCATTGGTTCATAGCTATAGGTTAGTTATACTCATACTTAACTGACTATTGTAAAAGCGGACCTTACTGCCCAGTCAGAATCATGTTAATGTTAAAGTAATGTTAACAAATGGGAGCGCTGGATTGGTAGATCAGAAGAAATATGTGTTTTGATTGGAGCATTTATTAATATTACGTTAACGTTAACATGATTCTGACAGGGCAGTTACTCAGTTATAAATCTATCGTTTTAACCGTTAACTTACTGACAGTGACAGTTCTTATATTATTTGATGGTTAGGTTAGTTGATGAAACTCTCAGATTCAGAACAGGTAATATGAAAAATAGTGTGTATGGCACAGGATGAAACACGATTTCAGACTTGGGGTGATGCCCCCCACCCTCGTCTGAAATAGTTTTGTTTCATTCCTAGCCAAACAATATACTATTTTATTTTATTTATTTATCATTTATTATTATTATTTATCATTTTATTTATTTATTCAAATTTCCATGTAGTCCAGTCATTTAAGCACAAAAAAGGGGTCAACCTCGGAACGAGAGATAATAGGCTGGAAACTAGTATACACCTTCATTTTGGCGTTTTAATAGTTGTCTCAAAAGTCTCATAAAATCTCGTGTCTGCGTCATAAGTTATTCAAGGTCAAAGGTCACAAAACTCAGTTTTTCTTGATTATCTCTGTTTCTATAGCTCAAATGATGTCAAGATCTATTATAAAAATTGTAGAGCATAAAATTTTCTACAAATTTTGTTCCAAACTTTTTTTAATATGCTCAACCGTTTTTGAGATAGAGGGCGGATATATTGAGGGACGTACAAATTTAAAAATTATGGCTGAACCTACAGAATGGGGTTGGGTGCTGCAAAATGAACTCCTGGAGCTAATAACAACAATATTACCACCAGCTCCTGAGGAATTACTTAATACACTATTTGGTAATTGTAAGAATGGATGTGGTGTACGCTGTGGGTGCAGAAAATCGGGGTTGCAATGCACTTTAGCTTGTGGCCAGTGTAATGGACAAGCTTGCCTCAATGCTGTTTCATCACAAAGCGACTCTGAGGAAGAGAGCGCATTTGGAAATTCTGGAAGGCCTAGAAACAACGATTCAGGACAACGAAGATGATGACAATGAAACGGACATTTTCACATGCTCGGAAGATGACGATGAAGAAGAAGAAGAAAATTAATACTTTTGTTCATTAAATAATTAAAGATTTACTATATACAATTTCACTTTATTTCATTTCAATCTGCGGGCTCTCTGTACTGTCTTACAAACGGTTGGGCGTTGGTTGGAATAACTTACGGCGCAGACACGAGATTTTATGATACTTTTGAGACAACTTCTAGAACACCAAAATGAAGGTGTATACGAGTTTTCAGCTTATTATCCCTCATGCCAAGGTGAAACCCTAATATGACTGCACTAATGATATTTCGCCACGTAAGAAATAAATTTTGCCTAAAAAATTAGCAGTTTAGACCAACAAAAATTTTGGAAAACTTTTCCAAATTTATTTTAATTTAAATTAAAAATTAAATCCAAATTTAAATTATTTATATCGCACAGTTCATCGCAATCGTATTTGTTCAATCCAATCTTTACATTTCAACCTCGGCAATCTGCAAAAATTGTCAAACAGCGTAATCCAGCCTTTCTACAACCGCAAGCTGCTTCACATATTTTGTACATTTACAAGATTGTCATCAAGAGTACTTGCAGAGTAACCTTTTTCTAAGTTGAAATATAAAGTAAGCCATTCAGAAAACTTTACCAGCCTAGTATTACACACACTTTTATAGATTGATGTTGCAAAATATTGGTTTAAAAAAATTTTGTTGCAAGTAACTCCGTACAATGCTTTCAAGATCAAGTCAAGCATCTTCATCTTTAAATATTTGGATTATTTTCAACAAATGCAGCTTCTTAATAAATTTAACATTATCTTATCTAAAAAAATGCAGAGGTTTTATTTTATAAAAATATTTTTGGAACACTGATTCTCTCTTCAATCTATAACCCTTCGTCAGGATGTGGTGGTATCAATGTTGAGTTTGTATGACTATTTGTCGCCAGGTTTATCCGTTTTATACCGTTGTAATCAATCCATGTAGTCCACATCCTATTAGGGTCCTTGTACGGTTGATCCAGCGTGTTGGTGATCTACCTCTTGGTCAACGTCCTTCTATCTTGCCTTCTACAATTATCTTTTCCGTCGCGTCGCTTCTTCTCGCAATATGTCCAAAATATGTCAGATAGGTTTATTAATTGGGGTAGCCTAGTTGTGATCTCCAACTCTTCTATTATGGATGGATTGATGCGGCGTGCTATCCAAGGTATGCGGAGCAATCTTCTATAGCACCACATTTCAAAAGCGGTTATCATTCTTTCGTCTGCACCCTTAATTGTCCATGTTTCTGATGCATACATTTCAATGGGAAAGATCAAGGATCGCACTAATTTAAGTTTGGTATCAACTGTTATGGATCAATCTGTCCATATTTTTTTGAGTTTCGTCAAAGATGTTCTGGCTATCGCCAATCGTCTTCATATTTCGTGTTCACATCCAACCGTGTTGTCTATCCTTGATCCTAGATATTGGAAGCTATTGACTACCTCGAAATTTGCCACTGTTTGTATTTGTGGTAGGTTGTTGTTTGCCCTATCTATGATCATTATTTTTGTTTTTCTTTCTTTTATTTCTAGACCAAATATTCTGCTCTCTTGTGTAAACAGTGCCTTGATTGTCCGCATTTCTTTTTCTTTGGTCACAAGTATGACTGTATCATCCGCATATCGTAGGTTGGTGATTCTTTTTCCTTCTATGGAGACACAGCAATTCCAGTCATCCGAAACTCTTCGCATTATTATATTCAGTGTAGATGTTAAAGAGTATAGGAGATAATATGCATTCTTGCCTGGCTCCAGTCCTTATTTTGAAAGGTTTTGATCGAGTTTCGCATATCGTTACCCTCATTCTAATACCACGTATGAGAATTTTTAGCGAAAATTAGATTTTGATGCATTCTTAATCAATTTTTCAGGCTTTATCCATTGGTGCTCAGAAATAATTAAAAACCACGTAAAAGCTCAATTCAAATAACATGTATCAGAAATTGAACAACTTTACCGACAAATACCACTTATCAGCTTAATTCGAATACCACATATAAGAAATTTTGATTTAGTCTTATAAATGGTATTAGAATGAGGGTAGCGTATGTTTTACATACGCCTCATTATTATTGTAGTTCTTTAATCAGTCTAATAAGGTGCATAGGCGTTCCCATCTCTTTTATTATTCTCCATAGCTTGTTCTATTTCACCTTGTGAAATGCTTTGCTGTAGGGCACGAAACATATAAGAACCTTTACCTGGACCTCTCTTGCTTGCTTTTTCAATAATTTTTTTCACATTTAGTATCTGCTCTCGTGTACTCTTTCCTGGCATAAAGCCGAATTGTTCTTCGGCTATCTGTGGTAGGAGAAAGGCGTTTAATCTGCTAGTCAATATATGTAGCATAACTTTACTGGCATGTGAAATTAGTGCGATTGTTCTGTAGTTATTGCATAGGGTAGTTGATTCCTTTTTGTTTATGGGGATCATGATAGACGAAGACCATTGCTTTGTCCATTTTCCATTTTTCCATATACATCTGCGTATTTCTGTCATTGTATCGATTCTCATTTCACCCAATGCCTTCATTATCTCTGCTGTGATGTCATCCAGGCCAGGTGCTTTTTATTTCTTAGTTTGTGGATGGCCTTTTTTTTATTACACCGACTACCTCTTGTCAAAAAAAAATTGCATATACTTTAATAACAATCAAAATCTATTTATTTTGTCAATTTTTAGTAGGTACATAAACAAAATTATAAACGAAAAAAGTGGTATGTGTACCACACTTTGAGAAACACTGGAATATTTAAAACTGGTTGACGAATACATTTTTATATTTTTAATATAAGTCACAGAAGAAGCTAAGGCTGTCAGAAGTACCAGGAGGATTTACTAACAATAAAATTGCAGGACCTTTTTAGTTAATTTCCCTATGCGGTGAAGCTACCTACTGACTTCCAGTAAACTTAAAAACAAAAACAGATGTAATGTAACAAATTAGAAACTATGTACCTCTAGGCACCTATATCAATGTTGTTCAACCTGTGGTCCGCAGACAGGTGCCGATCCGCGAAAAAAAAACTCAAGACTTTTCGCGACCCTATGCGAAAGCATGAATTCACACCACCAACATCTCCTTCTCCATTCAGAAATGAGGTAGTTGTCAAGAAAACGGGTTCTTTCACGCTCTTTCGAACTGAGGGAAGAGTAAAACAGTTTTTATGAGGATAAAAATCTGAATTGGAGCCTTGTTAGATGAGGAATAACTGGCTAAGCTTGCTTACATGGCGGACATATTCAGTCGGCTCAGCGAAGTTAATATTTTCTTTAAAAAAAGCTGGCTCTTTGAAATAGTCGCATACAAGAGAAAGATGACGAAAACGTACTGTATTTATAAGAATAAAATACTACATATTATCTCTAATTTTAATTGATTTTTATTTATGTTTTAACTGTAAGCCAGTCCGCAAAATATTTCTCCTAATTTTACCGATTCGCGGGTGTATAAAGGTTAAAGAACACTGACCTATATAATATACGTTTAATAATGAGTCATACTCAAGCTCTTATGGTTACTATCCAAGAATAGAAATTTCAGTAGATTTTGAGACATTTCCCATACATTCGATCACATCTCACCCATATTTCTTTACATCTACACTATAATATCTCCCAAACATTTTCTGCTTCATGTAAACACTATTTCCAATGTAACTTAATGTATTTTAATGCATATTTTATATTTTGATAACAAAAATACCTTATAAAATAAAGCCAAATAGCAAAGAGTTGTAATTAATTGCATTTTTTTTCAAAAAAAAGTGCACGTTATCAAACAGACATAACTTTGTAGCCTTTAATTTGAAATAGCAAGGAAGCCATTTACTCACCCAAAAACATTGAATTAATTGTGAGATCTCTCCTATTAGAATCGAGTAGCCAATCTGTTGTAAATTTAACTTCTGCATGACGACCATCAGTTTCTACATCAACCCGTAAAGTTGTCACTTCAAAATTTTCTTTGTCGTTTATGCGTGGTGTTATAGTTCCATGCTTTTCACCATTCATGTTAATCATACGCACACATTCGGTGTTGAACATTTCTTTCATTTCAGTTGGTGTCGCGGTAGTGGCAAAATCCAAATCGGTTGGTTGTTTTCCCAAAAGTAAATCTCTTTAAATTAGAAAAAAAAATTAAAATACAAGTTCAGGAAGCTATGAAAAACTGGTACCTAACTGCCCCACCCGCTATTCTCAATTCATATCCATATTTTTGAAATAACGATGACAGCGAAGTTAATTCTGCTGTAAAAATTGACTTAAACTCGGGACTATCCAGTTTCATAATTATTGGGTCTGATCGTGAAGTTGGCACCGTCATTTTTCTTAATTCTTCTATTTTATTTTGAAAGAAACTTGGCGAGAACTATAATTTGAAAAGCTTAATTTTTAAAGAAATGTCAAACTTGCTGCTTACTTTCTGATGTAAATTTTTCGAAAATATTCTTGTTAACGTGCGGTTGAACAATAACTGTTTATAAATCAACATACTTTTTTGCAGTCACATAATCCAATTTAGTTTTTTTTGGAAAATAGCAAATTTAAAGTTACATTATTTAATTATTTCTTAGCAAGTTTTGAGGTTAGAATTTTGATATATGCGGTATTGTCAAATTTTGCATTTACATTTACAATTTAAATTTTTGATAAGAGAAATTTGATTAAATTATTCAATATTGTCATCAGTAATTTTAATATCCTACTGGACTAGTTTTAAAATTCACAAAAATATACAATCACAAAAGAATGTTACAAATTGCAACATTGCAATTTAAAGTAGTTTCCCGCTGTTTTTCTTGGTCCTGGAAAAGTGAAGTGTAATCGAAGAAAATTAAAATTAGGATTAAAATGGATAACATAGAGTCAGAACTTCTTGTACAATTTGAAAATTTCGGTTCTCTGGACGGCAAAGTTTTGAAGAAATGTTAGTAGTATTTATTTAAAAATTATTAAATAACCTTAAAATTTGTGTGGAAATAAGTTGAAATTTTCTATTTAAGGTGTGGAAATGTGTAATACTTATAATGTAAACTCCGAAGATTTCGCAAATGAATGGGCCGCATTTTCAGTTTCCAATTTTATTGATGGACTGCCAACTGTTCGGGCACTGGAAGACATGGAGCGGAAAGTTTATATGAGACAAAAAAAGAATATAGTTAGCACACCGACTGCTGTGAAAGTCTACAACGACGTTCAGGAGATGTATCCTTTTCTAATTTATCAAATATATAATTTTTAGTTCGAGACCAATTTGAATAGCTGTATTTTCTTAACCATTTCATAGGGATACCGACGACATACTTCTCAATTCTTACGGAACACCAAAGGTGAGATAAATTTTTTTTAAATAAAATTTGCAAGATCACTTCTTTTTATTATATGTATTATGGTTTTTTAAATAATTATAAATGGCTATTGGGTATTTTTTGGTAAAAATGTTGATTAGTGCAGCAGTTGCTTGCTGTACCAAGGATTAGAATTTGAATCCTGTAATAAACAAGGACATTTTATGGTCACAGTAATTTGTATGAATGAACAAGTACGAAATAATTAAAAATTTAAATTAAATAAAATCGAAATTACGTTTTACCCTGTAAGTTAAGAACTGCAGATACCTGAGATAAAGTTTATATGGACAGGTGACGATTTTTTGTTGCGGCAATTTAAAAACTGTTATTATATCACGATTGCTTTTTGTTTTTATTTTTGTTTTACTTTTTATTCGGCTTATTTTTTGTTTTAATTTTTCATTTGTTTCAAAAAGAAACGAATCAAACGGTCATATATTTATAAAAAAAAATTTTCTTTTTGTTACCTGAACAAAACACGGTACCTAGTAACAAAGGATTGAATAAATCGTGCGCTGTGTTAACGGTGTAAAAAATGAAAAATAAAATGAATATAAAACGACGACGTGTGTTTCGTAATTTGTACTCATTATTTTAAGTAATGGTATTAGATTTTCTTGTGCACGATCGGTTGTTAATTTGGTAAAAGTTTGACAACTTTTCGGGCGCTTTTTCAAACAAAGGTAAAGTAAAAGTTTCAAGACGCTGGTGTGGTGGTCAGTTCAAGTTAAAATCGTGCGATCGTACAGAGTGGCGTCGGATGGTGTTTGTGGCAGTTGTTAAAAAAGGATGAGAGATGATTGGAGCGTCGTAACTAGCGGTCTGCGCAAAAGTCTTCAAACTTCTCAGAAACTCCTCAAGGCTACTTTATTGTTCGGCAGCCATTTGTTGAATTCATCGAAGACGCTCTTTGATGCTTGGGTTTGTTTGTGTTCAGTGAATAAATAGAAATTTAGAGTAGGAATTTTGAAAAACTTTAGTGAAATCGATAATGCAACCTGTTGATTCCGATTGTGAGCATTTTTACGCAAACGTGAAAAACTTGTTCGTATGTTTTTGTCGGTTGAACAACGCTCATCCTACAGGTGTAAACAACCTTAGCTGTGAGAATTTTGTTTGTACTTTGTTGTATGTACAAAATATTGTTTACACGGAGGGTTAATTTTGTATTAACCTCTCGACATAAATAATCATCAACTTTTGTGGTTAATTTTTTTAATTTATTTTTTTTTTTTTTAATTATTTAATAGCATCATATTTAATTGCATTGTTGTGTAATTTGTTGTTACGATAATTATTTGTAAATAACAATTTGAATATATATGATTTGTAGCTGTTCCACAATGAGTTGGGGTTTAGTGGCACGTATAATATGTAATCGTGACTAGATCCACACTCATTAAGGAATTTCTTACAGAACTTCAGGAGGCTTCCGATGTGAACGTTCGATCGTGTTCAGTAGTCTGTCGGTGGGTGTAGGTCTAGTATACGTTTAAATTTTTCGTGACTAGATCCACACTCGTCTATGGAGATTGAGCCAAGCTGCTACCGATTTAGTTTTCTTTATGTTTTAATAATTGTATCTATTATACACTGTTAAACCTTTTTCTTCTTCTTTATTTGTAAGAATAAAATAAACTTCTTATTTAAATTATATGTTTCATTCATCACGATTTTAGAGTTCTACTATTCTGCCTTTAGTTTTTCTTGCAGATTGCCATAAGAATAAAAAAATGTGTGCCTACAATTTGATCAATTGGCGGAATATTTGCAAATTCTCACCGGCCAATATTAAAGCAGTTTTTTTCCCTGCAAGTCACTTTAAAAATTAGTAAGGGGTAATTCCATATCAAGTGGTTCACAAAGAAATTGATTGGTTGCTTGACTATTTATAAAAAATTTAATTTTTCATTGTGCAGTCACCCCAAGTTTAAATTGCGATTATTTAAAGTGCATTGTTTTCGCGCAGCGACCATATTGTTTTAAGGGGCGCTATATTTTGTGTAATTTAAATAGTTTGCGGAAATTGAAATTTCTCAGCTCGTATTTGTCCTATCAACACAAAAATAAAAGTAATTTGTTCAGAAGAAAACGCACTACAAGATTGTTCATTAAACATTTCTAGCTAAATGCAATGTTAAGTGAAGAAATTTCAGTCGAAATCTCTGGGTCTCTTTAATTCAAGTCCCATTTGCACAGGTAACAATTCAATTGGTAATTCAAAACAATTCAATTGTTTTATAAATAACGGTTGGAACTCAAAATTTTTTAAAACGTCAAGATCTTGAGTGAGGGGATTAGATAAAAATCTGGAATATTAGTGCTACAAAATTTGGTAGTTTGAGAAAGAAAAAATCATCTACAGTATTCGAACGTTTCTCTACTAAAATTGTACGGTGCGAAGACTTTTTAATATAAAAATCGCTTTTATAGCAATACTTACCAGACAGTTTTTGTTGCAAATTTCATTGTCTTCATTTTTGTTAATATACATTTTTCTATTTTGTTGCACTATTTCCGAGATACAGGGACTTCAAAAAAACTGTAAAATTAACATTACTCTTACTCCAAATATAGAAAAATGTATTTAAACAAAAATAAAGGAAATGAAATGGGCAACAAGAAATTATCATAAGTATTGCTGTAAAAGCGATTTTTATATGACAAAAAAATCTTCGTACTGTACATTTTACATTGCTAACATAGAAGCATCCGAATACATTCGCGAGTAACTATATGTAAATAAAGTTAGATTTAAAGAAATTTTAACCTAAAATTAACATTACTCTTACTCCAAATAGAAAAATGTATTTAAACAAAAATAAATGAAATGGGCAACAAGAAATGTATCAAGTATTGCTGTAAAAGTGATTTTTAAGTTCTCATAGGCTCAGGTGCTTTCAAATAAAATTTAAAAAATGTGTCCACTTTTTCCACAATGTTTAGAACAGTATTGCTCGAAAAGATCTGAAATTGGATAGTATATTTTGTATTTGATGGTGGTGATATTTGATTAGATTTTTTAAGATACCTTCAAGAAATATGTAAATTTTTGTCTAAACTTGTATAATATTTATTATTTGTACAACAAATAACTTTTCCTAAAATTAATAGAAAATTACTAAATTCCTACTTTTATTTTTAAATTTTTAATTTATTAACTAAATGGCTGATGATTGATGTCCGAGTACAGAAAGTTGTCTAGAAAATGTTTGGCTGATTTTGTGTTCCAATAATTTTTATTGTTTATTTTCAATTTGATTCAAATGGATCTTCTAAAATCACATTAAATTTTTAATATTTTCTAATTTAAATTTTGGGATCTGTCGGTCAATCTGTACCACGAATTTCACTTTTTTCTATACTTATACATACCATTGGAAAGAGGACAATTTTTCAAGTATATTAAAAAAAAATTCTGTGGATTATTCATTAGTTTTCGAAAAAACGGCGTTTAAAAATCGAAAATTTTACATATAAAATCCACGGATTTATGAATAATAAATTTATTATTCCTAAATCCGTGATAAAATCCCATGTATAAATTAGTAGGTGAATCCAAATTAATTTAATTAATTCATTTTACGGTGGATTTGTGATTTGCCATGGTTGCGCCAGCCAAAACATCCCTGTACTCAATCCACCTCGACTTGAAATCCCGCAGTCGGCGAACTACGACACGCGTGTGCGTAGCGTAGCTGATTGGTATGCGAACCATAGAGTGCCGTGATCTTCTTCATCTGGTGATGGAAAGTTGGCAATGAAATTCTTTGGAATTACGCTGGCGTGGTTTTACCACGTGGGTCTGGGTGAGCTGGTAAACGTTGAAGTAGCGTAGCGTGATTGCTTTCGAAGCATGTAGTGCCGGAGGCACTTTAATCTTCTTCATCTGACGATTGAAGTTTTGGCATTGAAATTAAAAATTAATACGCTTGGTGTGGACGAACCACAACGGTCTGGGTGGGTTGTTTTTGTTAATTATTTAATAAAATTAAACGTTTAACCGAGGGGGGGGGGGTAAACGTTGAACCGTGCTATCACTAGACTATATCAGAGGTACACGTCCCGTCAACAGAAAACCCGTTACTTGCAATTTTTATGCACTCCCATGTTAAACATGAAATATTTTTTTTCGTACTAAAAAAGTTGTCATCTTTCCAATGGTATATAGGAAAAAGTGAAATTCGGAGTACAGATTACCTGACAGTAACCTAAATTTTTTATTATATTGATTGATGTCTGAGTACAGTCCAAGTGCCCAGTCAGAATCATGTTAATGTTAACGAACGGGAGCTTTGCATTGGTAGATCAGCAGAAACATGGCTTTCGATTGCAGCATTTGTTAACATTACGTTAACATCGGGATATTGGATCGCTTAATAAAACAAATAATCTGTTTTTGTCGACGTTTCGGTTTTTACTAATTAAACCATTCTCAAGACTTACGGACAAAGGTGGAGGACGTTTTTAGCGAAATGAAAACCAAAGTCCAGTCGGGTGGTACATTAACCAAGTCAAACAATATAAAACAAGAATAATAAATAGGTAATTGAAAATTTAAAACTGTATACATTTGGGTATAAAATTAAACGAATTCGTTTAATTTCGTGCGTTTAATTCGTTTAATTTCGTGCCTTTAATTCATTTAATTTTATACCCAAATGTATACAGTTTTAAATTTTCAATTACCTATTTATTATTCTTGTTTTATATTGTTTGACTTGGTTAATGTACCACCCGACTGGACTTTGGTTTTCCCTCCGATAGAATTTTTTATTTTGCTAAAAACGTCCTCCACTTTTGTCTGAGTCTTGAGAATGGTTTAATTAGTAAAAACCGAAACGTCGACAAAAACAGATTATTTGTTTTATTAAGCGATCCAATATCCCTATAATCTTTTTACTTGATTACTGCTTTGGATGAGAATTGTTTTCCTTAATCATTACGTTAACGTTAACATGATTCTGACAGGGCAGTAATCTCCGAATAGTAACATCAATGTGCACTGATCAAAAAAAGAATTTTCAAATTATAAGAAACCTATAAAGATATGTATCACTTTTCTTTTGAAACTATTTGGAAATGCTTATTATTTTTGGAAAATTTAAATAAGTATGCGACTGATCTCGGGTTATGGGAGGTTTCATACGGTTCAATTTTCGTTGTTAACATAGGAGTATTCAAATACTTCTGCGGTTAGAAGTGTATTTTCAAGTTTTAGAGCTTTTGAATGATTAATGGAATAGGAAAACAATTAACAATAAACATTTTTCTTAAGACTGGAGTTTTGCTATTTTACAAAAAAAATATTTATTGGATCTTATCCGTTATCTAGCCACCACTGACGCACATGAATAATAAGAGACCTACTTGAAGACTCCCAGTTTCAAGTTCTGTGGTGCTCTTAGATTACCTGTTACAAGTTCCAAAGCAGTAAGGCTGAAGCTACACACAGATGATCAAACTTGACAAGGCATGACAGATTCGGTATCTTTGAAATCTCAGACCATTAGTGGATAGCGTAATAGCCAAAAATATGTTTTTTGCAAATATATCGACACTACAACGGTCGGAAAACGAGCTATTATAGTATTCCCCCTAATTAGGTACTTACATAAAAACTAACTAGTGGTAAATGAAAAAAAACATTTTAACTAAAATATCATCTTACGATTTCAAATCTAATCACTTAACATTTCTAAAATTATTAACATAATACATAATCATGAAAAAATTCTATAAACGTATACTATCATATTTATATAAATAAAAATTGCCATTTCAATAATTCCTCAATTAGTCAACATCGATTATCTTTGTTTATTATTTAAAATATTAAAATCATCGCGTATCCATATTATAATATTTATACAGATTATTAATATTCTAGTAATTAAATATCATACGAGTGATTTCATCAAATTCATAATTCCAACAGCTGAGAAATTATTTTACCCCCTCTTGAGTTTAGTTATAACTAAATTTGCAGTCTCCACTATTCGCTATTATTTTCCCCCTGATTTATTAGAATTTTCGTTCCATGAGATATTTCTTCTCTATAACATCATGACTGTACATATCCCTAATAACTGGCCTGAAAGTAAATTTGGGTAGATATTTGACGAGTGAGAAATGGTACACCATGAAAAACGAGCTTGTGAATCTTGATATAAGCAACTAGCTCTCAGACATTCACTCATCTATTATTCTTTAGTTCATCATAGATTATATCGTTAACCTGTTAATATTCTTAGCCATCCTACATCTTAAGCATCCTCAAGGTTTGTATTTGTTCCGCTTCTCGGAAAAGCGGTAGAAAAATTAATTCTACTCTCGATCAAAAATATTACCAAAATGCCCACAAAGTTGACCAAATTTATAAAAAACTCTTATTCAGATTTGTTTAATATGTTAATTTAATTCCATCGGTCTTTATTTTTTTGCATTCCTTCAATAAAATGAACGCTTGAATTAATTTAAAAAAAATTCTTTCAACCTTTTAGTTAACCTACAAACATTTAATTAAGGATAATTTTTTACAGGCAAATCAAAAGTACTCTGCCAGAGTTCAAAGCGCAACTGCAAAAGACTCGAACAGATCTTTGCTTGGAAGTAATGCAACATTCAGTCCTATAAGTAGCAGTCCTGCAAAGTAAGCAGGCACTTGAGGTTTTTTGTTAATTGTAATTTATTGTATAATTGTAGTTCGTCACAATCTAATTATGCGGAACGTCGAGATTCGGGTAATTCAATGTTTACTTATGGAATTGCGAAATATTTAGATGGCGCTTCATTTAAACGAAACGAAAGTGAAAAATTGGCAACCATTCAAATTTATCCAGAATCAGATCATCTAATAGGCGATTCTTTGTATATGTATGAAGTGATGAATATTAAAGCTGCCAGTTTAAATAGCTCATGCGAATGGATTGGACAATATTTAATCAAAAAGTATAATTTGGAAGAACCTCAGCCGTTTACAAAATCATCTGTAAGTTAATTTAAAATGAAAATATTATGCAAATTTTGAAACTGTTTAAATATAGAGTAATATTACCACCTATGGACGTATCTGTTGTGATTCCGATGGTAAATTAAATGCAGCATCGATATTATTGGAAAGTTCACAGGAACTATGTAAAGGTGCAACAATAAAATTGAATTTAAGTAGGGTTTCGAATTATGCTTTGTTTCCTGGACAAGTTGTAGCCGTACAAGGTTTTAATCCAAACGGAAACGTTATTATGGTGCAAAAATTGTATACCGATGCTTCTACAAGAATTCCAACACTTCTGGAGCATCCTGCACTATTTAAAGGTAAGCTAGTTTTCTACTTTTATATTAAAAGAAAAGTCTAACACGACGTCAAATTTATTAAATTACCTTCATGCTATAATTTAAACTTACATCTAAAAAAATATCGTTCTGTTACATTGAGTAACAAAAGTTTATTTGGAAGTCAAGTGACGGATTCTAAAATAAACTTTTAATTGTTGGATGTGGGCGTTATTTAATTATTTGCATGGCAAACTTACGTTACATTCTAATTTATGTCAATTTTTTAATTGAACGAAAATTTATGACTAGGGCTTTTCGTAATTAATTTTAAATTGATTCTCAAAATTCAACAAAAATTTCTGTTTTGTATCAATCTGAGATTTTCAGAAAAATTAAAATAATACTAATTGATTTGTTTGTACAGCCCGTACAAGGCTCTCAGTTGTCTCGCTAATCTATTTTCAATTCCATATTCCATACGCTCGACATTGTAAAATTTAATATAAGGTTCTACCGTATTCTTAGTCTAGCAATACATGGATCCTTGGCCGTACCTGCTATTCTATAAACTAATAGTTTTAAATTTTGGAAAACTGAGAGCCCTATCCTTATGACAAAAATCTTAAATTTTATTTCGAGTTTTTCAAAAAAGTTGTATCCACTTTTTAAGTTTTATTCTGCAAGAGGAAGTATACCAAAATTTAAATAAATCTTGAAAAATATTGCAGAATTCTGCAAGTGGATTCACCTTTCACGGTTACCTTAAATTATTTTTAAAATATGTTAATATCATCTATAAGATCAATAAATTAAGTTATTTCTAATCAAGTCGAATGATGTCATGGATAGTCCTGGACTGTCGATATTAATATTAATAGTGAAACGCCAATTATCCATTAGGTCGTATTAACTAGAGTACAAATTTCATAATATATTATAAAAATATTGGTGAGTGGTAAAAATTTAAACCAAAATGAAGTTTTCTATGTACCTATTTGTTTTTTAAAGCTTTTATTTAATAAGCATGATCATTGCAAGTGTTAAGGTGTACGTATACCTATGTTTACGTAGAGGTATTTCCTTCTGTTTAGTAATTGTGAATTGACCTCTGACTAGTTTATGTTTTTCGTGCAGGATTTTCATAAAAGGAAACACCTCTACTTAGGTACTTGGTAAAATTCGCTTTTACAAAATTCTAATTATGATCATGTCACAAATAAAAGCATCTTAATTCGGATTAATCTTGTTTTTCAATTACCTCGGATTATAGGATTTTCACTTTTATTACATTATTATTGTTATCAATATCGCCCAGCCTAGATTATGGATTTAAGTTGGTGGTCTAGTGAGAACGGTCATTATTTCTACCATGGCCAAATTTTTCTCTTTGTAAGGTTTAGTGGCAAGCATGGCCGATACAAATTCGCCAAAAATTTCTTCGGGTGTTCTATTTTTATCTTGACCATCGGTTTTCAATTTCTTGTCTACACTTTCACTGTCATTACTTAAAGTTCTTTTTCTTAGCAACGCAGGTACCGGTTCCAAAGTGCTGTCGGGCATGTGAGATTTTAAATTGATTGGATTAAATGAGGAAATGATTTGTTGATATTGATTATGGCCATTGGTAGAACTGCTTGGATGAATTGGGGAACTGTCGTTTGTACGATCATCCGAGAGCTCGTTATCAGAAGTATTTCGATTAAATACACCAATTTGACTCTCACACATCGACATCATACTCGATTCATCGATAAGTGAATTTTTTTTTCGATAATGTATCACCGTATCTAAAAACGATAAATCATCCAATAATTCCCATTTTCCTTCCCCCTCTATGTACTTTTGCTTTTGCCTGATATATTTCTCTCTTAATCCTTTCCAACGTAGAGCACAGGTATGTGCTGAAACATTACGATAAACAAAGTTTCAATTAAAAAGACACAACTGTATTTATAATCAAAGAGGTAATCACTACATAAAGTCTGTGAACCAGGAAAAGATAAGTGCAAAGTTTTTCATGAAACCTGTGGAATGTGGAAAAAATTCAAAGTGATTACCCCTTGTGTATAAATCAATTAAATTATGATTTTTATAACCAACTACTTGCATACTCGAACAGAAAAAATTAGTTTGTTTAATTAATTTCTAAATTGATTGGCCTGGTAAATATCACTTTGATTTTTGATGAAATTCTTGGTTTTATTTATAATTAACATCAAGTCATCGATGAGTACAAAATTAATTTATGAATTTATTAATATTACCATCAGATTTAAGCGTAGCTGCAATCACTTTCCACAGCTGATCTCTGTTCTGTTTAGAATTATAGTCCTTTGATTGTCGATCCCACAGCGGTTTCATGCCATGCACCAACTTGATGAGGACTTTACACGATTCAGCTTCAGCTAGATTATTATAATTAAGTGGTATATCGGAGTCGCCATAAAACTCTTCCAAATTCGTGGGATCATGCTTGATGGTTACATAATCATCGGGCAACAAACTCGATCCTTGCTTTCTAGTAATTATGTGAGGTTCGAGAAATTGCATAGCATCAAATAAGTCCCAAGTTTTATACAAATTCCCATGCTGCTGCACCTTTTCCCTTTCCCGAACATACTTTTCTCTAAGAGTTTTAAATGTATCCCGACACGTTGAACCTGCACAATTGGGAATTTTATCATAAACATGTCCAAATTATACTGCTAAAGAGTAATTACCTAAAGTTTGTAATTCATTTCCAACTTGATTCCATAAATTTGTTTTAAAATCTTGATCCCTAAATTTATCGTTGTTTCTGTCCCACAAAGGAGGGCATCGCGATACCAGTAAAACCAATTTGCGTTGATCCATAAATTTCACGAAATTAAATTACACTCGGATCGGTAATTAAGGTAAATTAATTAATACTGCACAATTAACATGGCAAAATTAATACGAGGAATTCATTGTTTAAGACGGAACTACGACACTTGACAAGTATTACTTCAAATTTCGGCATTCAAATCTTAAAATATCCTTGTTAGAAGATCGAAAATTTTAAATGTTTTTATATAAACAAAAATGTTGAAACCAACGAAACGACATCGTTTGACATTCGATTGTTTGTGCAAACAGCGCTCCTACGGCACACCGCCAAACTATATTTCAAACAAAAGACTAGCGCCATTTTCGATTGGTTTCGAAAGTCGAAAACTTAATTTTTCTACGAAAATTGTTTTTAGTTTGGGAAGTACAGCTTTTCTCAACAGAATGCGGAAAGTTGATTTTTTACATTTTGTTTATATTTAAGAAAACTACTAATTTACCTATAGATTATAGATAAGGGGTCGTTAAATCACGTCACGCAATTTAAGCATTTTTTTAATCTTTTTCCACCTTATTATCAATTTAAATATTCAATTTATTTTTAAAAATATTAAATATTTATTTAGAAATATAAAAAGATATTTTAATAATTAAAGATACGTGACGTCTCAATTTAAAAAGCCCCGGAAAGCTCCTTGAATTGATACAATATAAATGTTAAAATAGGTACCTACTTAATATTATTTCATTATTAATATTTTTTAGAATCATTACAAATTGTAGTCGCTTCAGGACCATTTACATTACGAGATAATATTGGTTATCAACCTTTAGTAGATTTAATAAAAAGTGTCACTCTCAATCCGCCTCACGTACTCATTCTAATTGGTCCATTTATCGATTCATCATGCGAAACAATTCAAGATGGTTTAATGGCAGAATCGTTTGACGTATTTTTTGAAACATTGATTGAAGGAATAATGAAACCACTGCAAGGGTAAAATTTACAATCTTCAGAAGAATTCCAATTATTATATATTTGTTTTATCAGATTAAATGTGCAAGTAGTTGTAATGGCTTCAAGTAAGGACATTCATCACCATATCGTTTATCCTACACCACCGTATGTTACAAAAAAGCAATTTCCAAACTTGCATTTTGTTGCCGATCCAAGTTTACTGAACATAGAAGGATTGCTAATTGGAGCAACTTCCATTGACGCTTTACTTCATCTTGGTAAAGAAGAGGTATGTGCTGTGCAAGGGAGCGATCGTATGAGCCGTCTCGCTTCGTATTTATTAGAACAACAAAGTTTCTATCCGCTTTATCCGTCCGACGAGGATGTTTCAGTCGATCATCAACTTTTAGAACAATACGGAATGATGGACGTGATGCCTCATATTCTTATAGTACCTTCAAACCTGAGATATTTTATTAAGGTAAACGAATTGTTAAGTTTCATTATTGTTGATAAAATTTATTAAATTTCAGAAAATTAATGGATGTGTGGTGATAAATCCAGAACGATTGGCCAAGGGCTATATTGGAGGCACATTTTCTCGAATTCAAGTGTTTCCTCCTCAAAGAGGGGAACTGCTTACCGATTGTATTACTGCTAAAATTATTCGTATTTAATGTTACCCCAGCAATAATTTATTATTGTATGTCAATGTCAATTGGAAGTTTTCCATATATTAAATGAAAATTATTAAAAAAATTATAACTTTAATATTTTTTATTGTTTTATTAGAAACAACCCTTTGTAATCCTACCATAGCGAGTAAACCAAAGACATGTCAAAAAATAATCTTGAGTCAAACGCCGGGGGCGCATATATCATTATGGATGTTGAATTTATTGACATTATTAAGTTCAATTATCTTTCTTGTATTTTTAGGTAATTATTAAACAATTTTGGTTTGAATATTTCATTACTTTTTTCAAATATATTTAGGAATTCTTAAGGGATTGCTAGGTGTGTTATGTTGTGTTCCAGTGGGTATGTGGGGTCTAGGAACTTTAATAGATTTACCACAACCGCTTGATCGTTATCAAGAATCAGAATTAAAAGAGGAAGTAGTCGTGTATGATGACACCGGATGGCCTGTGCATCCAAATACAGGAAAACGTTCTGTTCGAGCTCTTACTAGGTATTTATTCTTTTTTAATATGATCGATAAGCTTTCATTAGTATTCAGTTTATAAAACTCCTAAGTCGGAGGGAGATAAATGTAAAACTGATGCGACAGTTCAGCTACATTGGTCTATCCACGATCAATAATTGAATTAACACTTGGCAATTGTTTTAGAAAAACGGAATTTTGTCTCAATACAGTTTTCTTTTTAACCTATCCGCTGGCGATACTTATCACTTTATGTAGTTCTTGCTGTTTTCAAGAATCTGAAGATGACCAAAATCAGCACTGTCACTGTGTTAACAGCATTACATTTGATTATTCAGAACCTAGAAAAACAAATGCTAGAAATATGGTGAATAATGTCAAGTGGTTTTTTCAAAATTAATTTGTTTTATGCTATATTTTAGACGAAAGCTAGAACGATCATAAGAAGCAACGAATTTGAAAAAGATAACAATAAGGATGTGTACGGTGGGGATGATGATTCTGCAGAAGAAAATGACACCAAGTATGTGAAGAAGCAAATGAAGAACAATCGATCATCTCTTAGGGTATAGAAATCACTATTCATCTAATTCAACAACAGATCCAGAATTGAATTAGGGGTGAACCTTTCCCATTCATTTCATTTGTCGAATGTATTAATTTAAAAACACTTCTGAAAGGAAAGAGATATATCAAACCTAATTTCTAGGTGTGTTGTTGACGGAGTTAAAAGAAAGTTTGAGATACTCTAATCAAATATTCTTTATTATTTAAAATAATATCACACATACGTTTTCTTTTTTAATTTCAGAAATCCTGAATGTAAAAATAAAAACATGATCTAAAAAAAAAGTTGAAAAAAATATGCTAATTACTTAAAATTAAAAGTGCAGTGTCATAAATAGAACTAAATTTAAAGACATTTTTATTAAAATAAATATACGATTTTAAAAAAAATTATGTTCGCGCATTTAATTTTTTTTTAGATCTATATACAAAAACCAAATACTGATGTAAATAATTTTCGAAATTAATTGTAAAAATTAATTATTGAAGATTCCGTAATTTCCACCACTACCACCTCTTCTGCCATAACCACCTCGGCCGCCTCCTCCACCTCTTGGACGATCATTTCTACGTTGCTTCCATGCTGCAAATCTTTCTTTCATCTGCACTAATTCTTCAGGGACAAACTAAAAAAAAATTAACTTGTTAAAACCTAACTAAAAAGAATTTGTTAAAAACTAAACTAAAAAAAAAATTGTTAAAAACTAAACTAAAAAAAAATTCCTGGTGGTCAAGCTAATTTTTGGCTTTCAGTAATTTTATAATTCCTTCAAGAATCTCCAAATTTCGTTCACTTTCCACCTAAAACAACAAAAAATGAAGCCAGTCGCCTTGGCAATTGTTTTAAAAATTCAACCTTTTGCGATTCTAAGTAAGCAAGTTCCTTCTGTAAATTTAACTTCATTTTCTTCTGATGCGCCAATTTTTCTTGCAAAATCTCCATCTGAGTAGGCTGTTTATTAAGTTCGTCGCCAGAATTTACAATATCTTCACTCAAACGTAACAGCAACTCATTTTTTCGTTCATTTTCTTGGTGCACTTTTTTCCATTTTTCTTCTTCAGTTTTAATTTGCTCTTCCAAAATTTTCATATCATTATTTAACTGAATTAATTCTTTTTCGGGTGCTTCAGTAACGTCTTCGAAAACCTCCTTCAGTTTATTATATTCACTGACTACAGGTTGTAGTTCGCTATTTGCCAAGCGAAGTTCTTCGCGAAGTTGTGCAGTTTCAGCACGCGCCTGATCTATTTCCGTAGAAATTTTTTTGATTTTAACTCGCAAGTCTGCATTGTCGTCTGGAGCACTGTTTATCTTCTCGCTTTTCTTTTCAACTTTTTTATTCAAAACTTCTTCTAACGTCGGATCGGACAACTTAAGTACATCTAAGGTGCGCGTTAAAACGCCAAGTTCGTTTGTTAAAGAGCGCAGTTGATTCTTGTACTCTTTATAAATTATGTTATTTTCGCGTAATTTCCCGACGTACTTCTTTAAATTATCACCTTGTAGTAGTGGTCCGCCTACCAAAGTCACCAACAACTCTTCTTTTTCGGCGATCTCTTCGTCGAGGGTCGTAATTTTATTTTTCAAATCCATTACAACGTTTGAAATCTCCTGCTTTTTGTTACCGATGATTGCAGCTTGATTGCGAAATATAATGATTTGATTATCTACGGTGTCGTTATTAGAGCTTTGGCGCTCAATTAAGGTTTGTATTTCGGCGTTGATTTTTGAAAGTTCGGCATTTAGCTCATTTATTTCGCGATCAGAAATATCGGTACCTTTTATCACGGTTTCGTAAATTTCCAGTATTTTCTTACTATTTTCGATTTCCTGTGGTAGTTGGTCTTGAAGTATTTCGTTGCTTCGTAATTCGTTTTTTATTTGCTGCAAGGGTTCAAGATTAATTGCATGACGAGCCTTTTTATAAGCCAAAACACTTTTTAATTCTTTGATTTCGGATTCTATCTTAGATTGAAATTCTTTTTGTTCTATAATTTGTTCTTCTAACTTTTTTTGTTCGTTTAATTCGTTTCGGTAGTTTCTGACCACAGCAAGTATGACCTCTTTGTTGGGAATATTTTCGATTTTATCCCGTTGTTGTTCGATGCGTTGCCGCAATCTGGCCGTATCTTCTTCCATTTTGTCAATATCCTGCTGCAATTCTCTAACTTCTGTAGCGGCTTTCGTAACTTTTGCATTTTCGTTGTAGGTTTTCCAAAACTCGTCGATAAGGTTTTCGTATTGAGTGTATATTTGTCGTACGTCAGGATCGTCCAATATTTCTAACGGGCATTCAACTTTTTCGACGTATTTTGCCAAGTAAGCGCGTTTTGTTACTTGCTTGGGGTGAGACAGCAGCCAATACAATATAGGTCGTATAACAGCACGATTTCCCAACGCAATTCCGTTACGAAACTCTTCTGGAGTGACGTTATTCTTTTTAGGAGCATATTTGATATTTTGCAAAGCTTCCACGATCATAATTATTGCATTTTCGGTGTTTTTAATTGCATCAACTGCAGCGATTGCATTCAAATTAACCAACACGTCGCACACAACTTGAAGTATTTGTTCACGTGTTAAATTTTCAAACGAAGAAAAATTATAATTTTTCTTAAAAATTCTATTCAGTTCACTAATTATAAACTTTGTTTCTTCGCCCATTTCGACAATGATTTGTTTAAAATTAGAGTATAGATTGACGAAACAAATGACAGTGTCTTAATTGTCGTCGCCATGGATACCAAAGTCAAAACAAAAACTGTTATTTCTAGTACATACCATCAATTGGAGTGATATTGATTTTAATCTGATTGCTAATTGTCCATAATTTTGAATTCAAAATGAAAGATTCATTTTATGTACTTTTTACCAGGAATTTATATTTTTGTAGAAGTTAATTAATTATACAGTACAGTCTCGGTAATCCGAACACACGCGCTAATTCTATCTTCAGTCATCCGAACAAAAGAAGAAAAACTCAGTACTCTGCACAAATAGTTATAATCCGAACTCAACTAAGTTGTGATTATAACAATATATGCGGACTACTAAGTTTTTTTTTTCTCGTATTCGGATTATCGAGACTGTACTGTATATTGAAAATCAGTCTAAAATAATTAAAACAAGAACTCTTACTTGATTAGCTTTCTCCAAGATTGGAATCAATTCTTCAGCATGAGACCAATCATCACGAGTGAAATATGTAATGGATTGACCAGATCGACCGGCACGTCCTGTACGACCCACTCTGTGAACATACTCTTCTATGTTGCGTGGAAAATCGTAGTTAATAACATACCTAAAGATAAGAGATCAAAAAAAATAATCTAAACAAAATTTTATATATTCACTTACGTAATATCTTCAATATCAATTCCACGAGATGCCAAATCAGTTGCTATGAGTATTTTTACATAACCACTGGTTATGTCTTCCAATGCCTGTTCTCGATCACATTGTTCACGGTCTCCATGAAGGGATGCACAATAGACCCCTTTCATAGCTAGCTCGGTGGTTAAATAATCTGCACGTGCTTTTTTACCACAAAAAACTATTGCTTTTTCTTCTGGATTCATAGTTTGAACGAAATCCATAAACTAAAAAATAATTGTTTTAATTCCAATTAATAAAATAAAAACATTAATTTTCCTTACCGTTTCAAATTTGGCTTCGTCATTATTGGGCATCATTTGTATAACTTGAGTTACAGTGTGCACCGCGGCCAAATCTAATGACCCAACATATATTTGTATCGGATTAACCATATACGAATTAGCCAACCTTCTAACTCCTTCGGGCCAAGTTGCACTTGTCATGACAGTTTGCCTGTCTTCTCTTACATTGTACAAAGTTTTACGAATTTGAGGTTCAAAACCCATGTCCAGCATTTTATCGGCCTCATCCAACACCACATAAGTGACACCTTCCATCGACAATTTTTCTAAGGATTAATAAGAAATCAGCATTGGTATATTTTAAAATTAAAAAATAAATTCTTACTTGCTAAAACTAGATCGTTTAGTCTGCCGGGTGTAGCAATTACGATATCCACGCCTTCGTTTATCGCATTAATTTGCTGTTGCTTATCCCCACCTCCATAAACACATACGCTATTTAAAAAAAAAAATTACTACAATCCATTTGGGCAATTTTGAAATTGAACTTACGATTTAATATCTTTATAATTATATTTGTTTACTTCGCGTTCGATTTGTAATGCCAACTCACGTGTGGGGGCCATGATTAATACGCGTGGTTCGGTAGGTTTTTTCGGCATAGTCTGTCCATCGATGTGGATAAGAGCGGGCAAAAGGAACGCTAGCGTTTTGCCAGTACCAGTTTGGGCAATACCAATTAAATCTTCTCCTTGAAGTAATACAGGCCAAGCTTGCGATTGAATAGGAGACGGTTTTTCGAACCCAACCTTCTCTATTTCAGCCATAATCATCGGATAATTATGAAACGCTTCTGAAAAGTTACGTACCGGATTTGGTATGGGTTTGTCGCCAAATTTGTCCACAAATACTCGCGAGACCATAATGTTGTTACTGTTTTGACGAAACTCCTCCACTTCCTCGGCACTCATTTGTGCAACTTGTTCTACTTCTTGGTAGAAGCATTTTTCAATTTTTGGCAAAGATGCTAACTTTTCCTGCACGTACTTCTCGTGACGTTCATTAATAGTTTTCCAGTCTAAAGTATTGAATTCTTGGATGCGCTGTTCTCTTCGTTTTTGTTCTTCAAGTGTTTGCGTATCTGAAGGGGCGAAATCAACTGGCGGTTGACTTTCACGTGGTTTTCGTTCCACTGTCAAATCTTGAATGAGAAGCCTCGCCCTTTCGATTTCATCTGCCGATCCGTTTAATCGAATGATGGTGTTCTCACCAACAATATCTTTGGTGACATGAATCTTTGCACCTGATTCAAATTGAAGGTCGCTTATCTTGGTTCCTCCCTTACCTATATGCATTGAAAAAACGAAATTATTATAAAAACTCTCTAAATTAAAAAATGTATTGAACAGCCCAATAGTTTTGGAATTTTTTTCTTTTCAAAAATTAGTTTCTATCTGAATTAGATCTATCTAATTAGTTTCTATCCTCTTTTTAGGTTATATTACAGCCAAAATGATTGGGCTATGTGGTGAGGCACACAAAACAAGCTAAAAATGTCACAACACACATTTTTGTACAAACACATCACTTCAGCTCGCACACTTAGCCGAGTAAACTCTCAAACATCAAAAAACACATTTGGAATTTGTTAAAAGCTGCTACAAAATTTAATCACACTAAATTCAAACTTACAGAATCTAAGTATAGAATACTGAGAGTAAGAATTACCTAACTGGAAGTCAGACCAAAAATTAAGAAGTGTTTAGGAATGCTCCATTCCAAGTTCTTATGACATGACAATTTATAGAGAAATGTCCACAATTGGGCATAAAAATAAACCTATAAACAAAAATTGTTTTTCAAAAAATTTTACATTCATGAATAGCAAACTGTGTGAATGCAGATCTTTTTATATGTGCTGTAAAAAAACAACCGAAAAGGCTTAACCATTCCAGAAGTAATTTTACCAAATTTAATTGTACCTTGCAAACAAGCAAAAACTTAGTTAATTCCGATAAGCCAAGATTTAAATAAATAAAATAAACTGGAAGTATAGAATTAAGAAGCATTAACAGAATAACGATAAATGAATTTAAACAGAAAAAAAGAACAAAAATAATTTATTAGCACTTGAGTTTGTATGATGTAAACAATTAAAATTATAGTGAATGTGCTCTATGTTTACATGGCAATTAAAAATATCAAATAACATCAACTTACCGATAATTCTTCCAACGTATTGAGATGGCACCTCCATGGTCTCTCCAGGAGTGCTGTTGAATTGTCGATTTGGATTGTTACGTCTAAAATTTCCATTAGCTGAACCGTTTCCAGCCGGATTTTCTCCAAAATTTTTGTTGGAATCATTTCTATTGCCATAATTATTCCTGTTTGCACTATTGGAATAAGTCTGAGATCGAAAACCTCGTCCACTCATCTAAACACACAACAAATTAAAAAGCTGGCAATTTTGACAATAAAAAAAATTTAAAAATTATTTGTAACAAAGTATCCATTAAAGAAAATTTTGACAAGCAATCGTCTACATCTCACTGCAAAGCTTAGTACCGGCTTGCACAGCAAAAAAATTGAGGCTTCAGCAAAAAAAATTGTGCCATTTCCAAAAAGTGGCAACCATTAAAAAAATTTCTTAAGGAATAAAACCAAATGACCAAATGTACTCTATCCATTGTAGATTGTCAAACAAATTTATCAAGCATTAAAATATCTAATCTAAATCATAGTAAAAAGGGGTTTCTTTAGAAATCTCTTGGTATAAAAACGTAACCGGTCTTTTTACACAATAGAAATTAATTAAATATCAATAAACGATTATCACAAAATATAAATTACACTTACCTTGATATCGGTTAATGTCAACAACTAAAAGTTATCGCTATAGTAATTACTGCCAGTTAAGAACGTTTTCGTTAATAACACAATTCTTCACTTATATTATCCACGAGATGATGAAATTAATTCGATGAACAAGTTAGGTTAAAAATCAATTTATATACAAAATGTTCTTTATACCAACAGAAAAATATCGCACTGTGCAATTTAAAAACCTTGAAATAACTGTTTCGTATACAAAGTGGTCAACAAACCGCCACTACATGTTCGGCAACAAACCTCAAAAAACTACAATTCATGTAACGATTTCTTTATGGAGATCATTAGCATCTTTTTCCGGGAGGGAGGTGAGCAAAAAAAATGTATAACTTCGATGTTTGAAAATAAATATTTATTTTAAAAGAAATAAGTATAAAATAACTTAATAAAAACTATAACAAAATATTGCGAAATATCAAAAATAATCCATTACGAATCAATTTAAAAAAAATAAAGCATTTTACCTTTCAAAATAATTGCTTAATTCGTAGTTTAATTAACTGTAGTTAATTGTTTAATTTAATTAATTAAAATAAAATCAAATAAATTAAATAAAATAATAATAAAACCACCTTTTTGTTTGACCAAAAATATTTTATTTAAATTTAAAAAAATTAGTTTTTAAACAAAATTATTCCAACGAAATGGTTTTCTAAAAAAGAATTTTTTTTATTAATAATTTTATTTTTGATCGGAACAAATTTTATTTTATTTTTTAAATATTTTATTTAAATTAAAAAAAATTTGTTTGCTTTTAAAAAATTATTAATTAATAAAAAAGTGTTTTTTGTCCACTCTATAGAACAAAACGGAACTAGTAAATTTCTGTAAATTTAAAATTTTTATTATTTAAGTTGTTGTGCAACGTATGGAATTATAATAATTCGTCTTCAAAGCTAAGCTAAACAGACAATACAAATTGTTGAATTAAAAAATAATTACGTTATAATAAATTTATTGATTAAATGACGCAAAGGCGGATACAAGGGAAGAGGGAATTACGGTGCGGAAATAAAGCATCGTTTACACCAATGAGCTAAGTTCTTGTAACAAGTGCAACGATGGGGCGGGGGGGTGTATATGAACCCCCTCATGGAGCATCAAAAACTAACAAAATACACAAAATTTTATTGAAATTTGAAACGTAAATACCTAAATTCGAGGGGCGATCCTCAAAATCTCCTAACATTTCCTCACATCTCCCGACATTTTCGTACATCTCCCCACATTTCCTCCATATCCATAGAGCCGGGTTAAGGATATGTGAGGCTCGGGGCTAATTGTTTTTGGAGGCCCCTTGGCCTTACATATTTTAACAAAATACGCCACAAGCGAAATTTTTTGATTTTTGATCAACACCCAGTTGACATGGTTACATCAGAAATAAATTACGTAATTTTTACGTGATCTTACGTAATCATGTCAACGGGGCAGCACTTAGATCAAATGTAAAATTTTAGAAAGAATAATAGTTACATTACATATTACAGATATACACATTACACATATTATATTACATATTACACATTACAGTTACGTTACAATACATAGTTTATTATAGTTTTTTTCTATAAAACACAGGTATACAACTTTGGTGCTTTAAATTTTGTTGCTTCAATTTTTTTGAGGCCCCTAGACATCTGGAGGCCCGGGGCTTCAGCCCCTTTAGCCTCCCCCCCCCCTTAATACGGCTCTGTCCATATCCCCCAATAAAAATTCTGTGGTCGGCACTTAAAAGGTCTTAAGTATACATATACTTATGAATGACCTTAAGTGCCGACCATAGAATTCATTATCCGATAGATATCTTGAGGTAAAGAAATCGGGCTTAAGTGGTATTAAGCCACTTGGGTTTTATTTTTTGCGCAGAAGATCGATCGTTACATTTTTTGCGCCCTCCTATGATAATGCCCGGTGCGGTTGCACCGGTCGCACCGCCCCTAGAACCGCCGGTAACAATCAGGGCTGGGCGATATTAAAAAATCGATATCAAATTTCGATAATTCAAAAACTATTGATAACTTCGATTAATCGATAATTATTATCGAAGTATCGATAATTGTCGAAGTATCGATATATCGATAAATTATCAATGGATCGATTGAAATAATACGTTTTCTTAGAAAACTGACTAAAAAGGGCGTCTTATAATTTAGGTTATTGTCTTATGTTTTCTGGGCTTCCTATTGGTAAATTTTGGGTTCGGTTGGATTCTTTATTCGAGAAAAAAAAATTTGGGGTTCCCTGATTTCGCGTGTAGGATGACCTCAAAATTATAATGTTCGTGTTGTTGAATCGAATATTTCGATAGTTTTATACAGGGAACCCCAACTTTTTTTCTCGAATAAAAAAACCGGTCGAACCTAAAATTGACTAATAGGAAGTCCAGAAAACATAAAACAATAACCTAAATTAGAAATATCGAAACTATCGGAATATCGATATTTCAAAAATAAAGTATCGTTTTTCGATTAATCGATAACTATCGATATTTATCGATTACATTAATTGCATTGCATTACATTAAATAACTATCGATATTTATCGATTAATCGATAAAAATCCCAGCCCTAGTAATGATATGATATGTCCTGGCTATATTATTGTAAATAATATGTTCTATGGTCATGACTACACGAAGATTTAATAACCCATGAGAAATACTATTTTGTTCCTAACTTTAAGGGAAACAAAATAAATTCTTGTGATAAAAAATAACGGTTTAAGTTCTAACTAACAGAAGTTTATTTTTGTTGATATATCGTAAATTTATTTCCAAAAAATTATGTTTTATTCAGTTTTAAATATAATTTTGATACAAAATAATGTAATTATATTGTTTAAATAATTATTTTTGGTTTGGTTTAAGGGGGGGGGGCATACTCCTGTGCCCATTAAGACAAGCCGCTACAAAAATTATAATTCGTTTTTCTGGAAAAGGCCCTGATGTTGATAAATAATAGGAAATTTATATTAAATTTGAAATAATACCAAATTTAATTCGAGTAGACGAGAATTCATACCCTAGAATTCATATCTCTATTGCATTACACAGGGACGTGCTTAAGGGGAGGGCTAGAAGGGAGCTTCCCCCCCCCCCTCAACATTGGAAAAAGTTGGCAATTTGTTGGTTGAAAAGGCAAAAGTTGGCAATTTTCATTGAACAGTTGGCAAAACTAGTGGTTGTTACAAGTCCCACAAATTATGGCATTCCCTTGAAAACAACTTGAAAAACCTAAAAAAAACCTTGGCAATTTCACGACTACTCCCGCCTCAAAAAAGTCGGTTCTGCACGTCCCTGGCATTATATCACTTTCACTGCAACTTTACGCTCTACAATTTTGTTCTCCAAGTGGAAATGTGGACAATTGCAATGAGCGCCCAAATGATTTTTTTGTGTGTGGAAAGGGGGGGGGGATTAAAAAAATTAGTTTTTAAAACTCTTGTAGTACAGTAGAATCCGCTTAATGTGATCACTTTGGGCCAAGAACATTTTGATAACATTAACCGACTGATAACAATAAGCAAATTTTAGAAAAGAACGAATTTTAGAAGAATTAGGTTTCAAGAATAAACTAAACATAAATTAAAATACATAAAGCAAAGTACACATTTAGCAAAATAAAAATATAGACACGCCATGAAACGGGAAACTTCATTAGTTTTTGTATAGAAATTAAAACGAGTGACGTTTTTTGTAAAGATATATACAATTTCAATGATAAATCAGGAAAAGATACTTAGAAAAAGAGATTATTGTGTAGGAAATTCCTAGAAAGTGATAATAATAAGCGGCTTTTTGATCACATTATCCGTTGGTTTTTGTAGGTAAACTAATTAAAGCGACCGGTTCCCAGTCAAAATGATCACAATAACCGACTGATAACATTATCCGTGATCACATTAGGCGGATTCTACTGTATAATTAATTGTATCAAACAATATATTTTGTAAAAAACTTACTGTAGCAAAATAGTAAATAAATCTACGTAATATAAAAATTTAAGCCAAGAGTCGGGGAAACGGGTTTCCAGCCCCCTTGCTCTCCTAATGAACGCCCATGACGATTGGAATGCACTTGTGTAAATAAGTGAAAACTCATTGTACTACCTCCGATGCAGCTGGCTCGATCGAATTCGTCCTGGAGACAGGATGGCTTGAGGAGTGACAGGACGGAAACCCGCTGCATCGGAGGTAGTACAATGAGCCCGATTTAGCGAACTAAGTACGCGTAGGGATATCTCCCTGCCCCTACCTAAAATCCAGAATCCAGAAGAGTGTACTGGGGGGTATTTCAGACCCCCCAGACCTCCCGGATTACAACAATTCTTTTGTGACAAAAATAAAATCACAGCGAAATCAGTTTTTTCCGATTCCAAAGCTCTAAACATATTAGTTAAGTCGCAAAAGAATTGGTGTAATCCGGGGGGTTTGGAATACCCCCCAGTGCACTCTTATGGGGATTTTAGATAGGAGGGCAGGGAAATATCCCTACGCGCACTTATGCCACTAAATCGGGGCCATTGCGGTCCCGGTTTTTAAAAACGAAATTTTTAAATAATATACGCAATTGAAAATTAATACATTGCTTTTATAGGCGCCCGTTTTGTATATTTGTTTACGGGCCCTACCTACTCTTGAACCGCCACTGGTGAAAATATGGCAATATTTGCAAGAAAACTTTTTTTACTAAACTTGGCTAGATCATAAGTAAATTCCTGTTTAATAATAAAATTCAACTGCATTTGATCGAACATTCAGTTTCACCGTGTGTGATAAAATTCAGCATAGTTTCAGTGTTTCAGTTCTTTCAAGGTCGCGATATAAAATAAGACGTCACCGATTGTCAAATTATTCAAGGTCAAATTGAAACGTTTACGTGACTGCTTGCTGCGTTGTTATTTTATTTGATAAATTTAACCGAAAGAAGTGACTGAGGAACCAAAAATTATGTCGAGTCCCAAAGAAAGCGAATTGCATTTGAAAGGTGGCCATCCACCTGCAGGTAACATTGAATTAATATAATTCTTGATTTTGTTTTTTTAACCTAATTATTATAGTGAAAGCAGGCGGTATGCGTATTACGCAACATAAATCGCCGAAAGAACCTCCAGGTATTTCTGAAGATATTACAGGTTTAAAAGTATCCGGAAGTCCACCAAAAACTACTTCCATTTCTGGGGCGATTTTGAAAGGAAATGCTGATTTTCCTCCCGAAGCTGTACAAAATACGCATAAAGAGAAGCCCCCAGCTCATCATCCTAACAAACCTCTAATGAATATTCAACAACCAAGGAAGTAGGCATTCTACTATCCAATCCCTATTGTTTTTACGACTGACTATTTTTTGATATGAACAAAAAATATATTTAGCAATCAACTATTATAGTAGGTTTTACCTATAGGTAGGTTTCATATTTGCATTTATCTTTAGTTGTAATTAAATATTGTCAAGTTGTTTTACGATATGGGTAATTTTTCTTTTAATTTTAAGAGTTTAACAACATACTTGTTAAAAGTTAATTTTTAATGCATTTTCAAAATATCGATCATATCTAACAGATTGCTTTCCGCATGTTATTTTTTACTTTGCATGAAATAATATATTATAGCTCACAAGAAAAACATTTTTAATTTTTTGTCAAAACACCTTTAGATGCAATTTCATTTGTTCGTTCATTTGTTAAACAAATTTATTTTATAATTTGTTGACTATTAAAATATATAAGAAAATATGCACGAATTAAAAATTCAAAGGTGCTAATTTGTTCAAAATATGTAAATACACTTATTTTTTTATTTACTACTTTGTAGTCTTAAAATTTGTAGTTACTATTCTATTTTAAGTTCAATTTTATGCAAATCTGCTAGTCTGGTTGTGTGCTAAAACTACCTAAAGTAGTGTAGAGGTATAAAATTAATTTTTTAACGGTTGTGGGATAAAATATTTAACTTGTTTAGCATTTATTTTTAATAAATGTTTTTACACACATGGACTAAATTTATTGTTCCGAACGTTTCCTAACCACGGTGTTCCACGTATAAGATTTTGCTCTACTGGTGGTGTCTTTTCTATCTAGCGGTGTTAAATGAGCAGCTGCTACAATGTCACTAAAAATGATTACGATGAAATAGGACTAAAGCAAAAAGTAACGGCCCTTACCAAAATTCTTCGTAACTTTTAGAACTACCCACTGCCCTCAATTTTGCATCATTTCTTATCCAATACCTTTTATCTTCCATCATTGCCGATTGAAGTTCGTTATATAAATCTTTTTTATCAATTTTTGTATTAAGTCTCGACATTTTAATAAATTTATTGTCAGGTTGATACCGTTACTATGGCATTCGTTACCACAGTTACTGCCAAATGTCAATTTGCTGTTATATAACTTTTTTGTTTTGAAAACAAACAATTGATATAATTCAGAAAACTAACTGACCTTGGTGTTCTTTCACACGAAAAACTTACTTCTGCAACAGAAGTGCATAGACTTTTTCGTGGCAAATTAAATTATCTCCAGAATTGTTTCAAAGCTAAAATCAGAGACATAATAGAGTCTTGACATAATTTTGAAAAAAATAATTACAAAAAATAAATTACAATATTTATTTACAATATTAAAAAAAAAGAATCACAAAGTCTTTTCAGAGTGTTATAAATTTTCCTATAAAAATACTGCTGTTATTTTGAAAATAAACAATTTTATAGGGAAACTTTCAATACTAGAAATCATACTATTAAAATGTACAAAACCAACTAAATTATTATCTAATAACAATGTTAAGACTTTTACAAGCTGCTTCTTCTATCTTTTTATGAATAACATTAACTTCGTCATTTGTTAAGGTTTTCTCCATATGTCTATAAATGATTCTATAGCAGTGACTAATCTTTCCAGTTTTTGGGTGCTTAAAATTGTCAACCAATAAAACTTGTTCGACTATATCGCCCCCAATACTGCGAACTATATCGTAAAAATCATTACTCGAATAATCTGATTTGTCTTGTGGCAACCAAAAACTGATATCGTTTCTACACTGCGGATATTGACTTACAGACTTATAAACTACTTTTTGGTTGACATCATTAATTTTAAATTGATTAAGAAAACCCGAATCTTTTGACCAAAATAATCTAATGTCGGGTATTTGATAAAGAATCATTGCAACTCGTTCCAAGCCCAAACCGAAAGCCCATCCGACACGATCATTTACACCGGCACTCTCGATAATTGATTGTTGCATGACACCGCATCCCAACAATTCGTACCATTCATTGTTGTGATAAACTTCCAATTCCCACGAAGGTTGTGTAAATGGAAAAGATGTTTCCACCCAACGATATTGGGTATTTTTACCAAACAGTTCTACAGCTAATCCACTCAAAGTTTCCTTCAGTTCGTGCTCCATAAGTTTGGATGCTTCCAACGTATGACAAGACTGTTTTTGTGGACCTCCCGGTATGCAAGACGTGTCGTTGTGTTCAAACAATTTAAGGGATTCATCATTTGGAAATAACTCGTCTTTACTTTTCAAACGCACAGCGTCTAATTGATGAAATACAGGATAATGAGTACGATCGATTTCGTCCCTTCGGTAAACATCACCGATAACTAAAAAGTTATCCAAACCACTTCGTATGTATTCTGGTTGATAACCAGTACAGTGTCCTCTCAATACGTAATTCTTATTAACGTAGTAACAGTCGCTCTTTCGACGAGACGGATGATCTTTCGGTATTAAAATATCGTCAAAGTTTTGCTCCACGGTGACAACCGGCGACACATTATCGTAAACAGAAAACCGAGGATTTCCTCTCGAATTTAGAAACTTTTTGTAAAAGTAATTTACTACTTTCTGTCTTACGTGAGACAATGGATGATTCGGTGTGGTGTGGAGGTTTCGACCGACGTACGATGCAATTTTATCGGTAACGTTGGTGTAGTCGTCTCGTTTGTAGGCAATATTGTGTAGCGTAACGATGTCGTCAACGTTCGGCTGAATCGACGTGCTTAACGGTCTTGTAAATAAATGTGAACTTTTAAAATTGCACGAAATACGTGCCAAACCCCATAACTTTACCATTTTGGCAAAAGATAAACAAATCCGGTAAGATCTAACCTAAAAATGTGTCGATACTAATGACATCTGTAGAAAGACAGCGCAACGAGAAAAATATGTTGAGCAGCAAAGTATTGTGGGAAAGAGAACTGGGAAATTTTTATGCAAACCAAAGTCGACCTTCGTCGTATCTGTCAAGCAAACTGCAGTTCGTGAAATAAATTGGAACATTTCCTTATGTAGTCAACGCGTTTATAAACTTCGGTTGTGTTAATAATTATCGTTGCGTGTGTGTTAATTGTGTGTAATAATTTCAAATGTATACTGGTACGGTAGGTGTGAAAATATGCGAGGCTTCTGGATTGAGGCCTACGGACTTCCAAAAGCGCCATAATATGACATTTGGAAAACTCGAAGAACAATTAATCGACCCGTATGTAACGATAGATGTGGACGAAACGCACGTGGCTCAATCGACCACAAAACAAAGGACTTTCGACCCAGTATGGAATGAATATTTTGAACAAAAAGTTGAAAATGCCAAGACGTTGACCCTGACAGTTTTCCATGATGCCTCGATTCCGCCCGACGATTTTGTTGCCAATTGCAGTATCCCTTTCGACGATTTATTGAACAGGGACAAGGATGCAGGAGATTTTTGGGTAATTTTTTTTATTTTTACTTGTTTTCGTTAAAGTGTGTCACTTGTTTGACGGCCTTTCCGCACCCACCTTAAATTCAATCGCCACCTTCAAGTCGTTTACCACTGTCAAGTGCAAACTTAAATTATTAATGTTTTTCTCTGCCCGCATTTACAATTTTCTATTACAAAAATAATTCGGCGCTACTTGGTCGAAATAGTTTTTGATTTTTAAGTTTCAGAAATGCTTTTTTTATCAATTAATTAAGGTGTCAAATATCTACATTTATAATTTATTTGACGACAGTTCAAATCAAAGACGAAAAATAATTGTTACTTGGTTAACATTGCACTTCTTATTACCATAGTAACAATCCACTACCATCATATAACAAGTATTATTTGTTCTGTGACTACCATTACTAAAAACGGAAACAATTAAAGTTATTGACATCATATCAGGTGAAGTGTTTGGGAAACAAACAAGAAAATCTAGAACACGACCTTAGTGAACTTTTCCACATTAAGTTTGTCAAATTCCTTAATATTCTGGGTTGGGACACTAATTAGATAATTTATGGAACCAGATTTAAATCTGCATTAGAAAATTTTCCGGAATTGGGTTATACATAATATTAATACTGTGAATAATCTGCATTCCCAGGGCCAAAGATATGATCTTGTTTATCTGGTGGAGGGTGTTAATTGAAAATAAACCTTATTTATGAACAACAATAATAAGAAAGATTACAAATTACAAATCCGATGTAAATAGTAGTATATCGTACACTACAACTTGTTTATACGACTTATCTAATAGATTCGTATCTTACGATATCTCGAAGTGAAGAAGGCATTGGTAAAATACGATTAGATTGACTTTTATGAGGTTTTTAAAAGATTTCCCGGATTTCCTCCTAGATTGCTTCAAGATTTCTTATCGAAAACATTTAAGAAAAAAAAATGTCATCTATACCAGCTATTCTCAACCACTGGTCCGTGGAGAATTTTTACCTGTCCGCGTTAATTATATTTACAAACAAAAATAAAAAATTATACTTTTTCCTCAAATTTCTCCAGATTTCCTTGGATTTTCTCAGATTTCCCTTCACTTGTACACCAGATTTCCCCAGTGATTTCCTTTTTGGTAAAATATTTGACTAATAGCAGACATCAGACATTTCATGTGGTATATCTCGGTAACTCGGAAATTTTATCCTATAAAGGAAGTTAAACAAAAGAAAGATAAAACAGTGAGAAACAGCTAGAAAGTCCAGAAATTACAATCATTCAAATAATCGACCTACCTCGTAAAAACACTCATCAATGAGTCAACTTCTTAATTTGAACATAAAAATTCATTAATGATCCGGCATTCTTAACTTCCGCCGATACTATTGTAAATCCTATTCTCATAAAAATTAGACTCATGTTGTGAGCAATATTCTTACACACATAAACAGGCATCTGCTGAATATATAGACACGGCAAAGGCAAAATCCTCAACTTTTTAAATAGAAACTTACACGAGTATAGTCTACTTGTACCATTCAGGCACCGTACGATACGCTTCTGCATATAAAAAAAACTTTTTTAGCATGGCTAGACAAACCCCAAAGGACCAATTCGTACTTTTAGCTCGACTGCATCTTAACAAATAGCGCTCAATTGACGTGCTAAGATACTACAGTGGTTACCTCACCGTAATGTATTCTCCAAATGAAGACCCAGAACATTAATCGAGTCAACCTTAGACAATCCAGTACCATGCAATTGCAAATGTACTGCGTGTGAAAAATCAAGTAAACAGTATTTTTCGGCATTTCGATGTAATTTATTTGAACAAAATCAATCAAATAAAATCTCCTATAACTCCTCCGCCTTTTGCAAGCATTCAAAATGATCTCTATTAAGTCATTAACATAGATGTTAAAGAGTATCGGCCTCAATATGGAACCCTGGGGAACTCCCATACTTAACTGTCTAATTTCAGAACTAACACCAGACGTACTCGTATCTCTTAGTACAACTTGATGACAGCAACCAATCAAATAAGAAGAAACCACTGTAAAACAGGCAAAGGAATGTCGTGCTCAATAATATCCAATGCATGACTAAGATCTTAGCAAATTCCAACTGGAACCTTGTCATCCAAAAGAGCCGAAACCTTTTTTTTTTCAGTTTATTCAATGCTGTTTGGGTAGATCTATGCTTAGTAATCTAATAATACTTATTCATTCAGTGTGGTTTTTAAGTAAACTAAGGAAATTTGTGTGGTAACAAGATTTTATTTATTTTTTTAATACTCCACCGGTTGTGATTCTGTAAAATTTTCACAAATAATCTTTATCCTCTAACTTTTGAATATCATGTTAAATCCAGCAGAAACTAATGATTATGACATATGTCTATTCTCGGATGGTTCCAAAAACAATTTTGGCTCTTCCAAAAACAATTTTGGCTTACGAACTTTCTCTGCTGAACTTGATCTAAACATGAGCATACCGCTGGGTAAGTACACATTGGTTTTCCAAACGCAACGTATGGACATAAATGAGATATTATCTAACTTAATTGTCATTTCCCTTTCGTGGGTGATAGGGCATCAAGGTAACAAGGGTAACATAAAAGCGGACGAAATTTATCGTCAACACTAATGTTGTTGGCATCAATAAATGACCAGTCATTAGCTTCCAACTGTTCCCGTAACAATATTAGACCTCGTTCGGTTATAGGGGTATACATAATCATTTCGTCAGTTTTATTTTTATGTTGGAATTCATTATTAATGGCTATGCACAAGCTTAGGTGGTCAGACAACCCAAAATCCTCCACCTGGAGGTTAATAATCTCTACATTCGAGAAAACATTGTTGAGACAAGAAACACCTCTGGTGTTTTGAAAGTTTCTTCTAGTCAACCCAAAAGAATGAAATAAATTAATTAACTCCCGAGCATCAGATTCCTCGGTATTAAAGTGTACATTAAAATTTCCTGAAATGACTATTCCATGTCCCCCATACCTCAGTAACATGCTCTCGATTTTGTTTAGAAAGGTGTAGAAGTCACTCGAAGGTGATCTGTACACCCCTATAAAGTTTATGCTCTCATAGACAATCCCACATACCTCGCATATCAATTCTTCACAGAATTCCATCATGTTTAAACACTTTACATCGCAATTCGCTCCAGTGAAACAGCAGACGCCTCCATGTTTTTTCAATGTTCTACAAAAATGCGACGACAATTTATAGTCCTCTAAGTGTACTGCCTCCAGTTTGATCTTGGACAACCAATGTTCAGCTAAAAATACAATATTAAAATTTTTGTCAACTAAGGTGGATTCAATTTGTAACAATTTATCACAACTTAAGCCTTGTATACGCTAGTTGGACAGCTATGGTTTTTTTTTGCATAAATTAGGTGAGAATCTGGCCATAATTGACCAGAAGATGGCGCGGCGTACGCTTTTTTGGGATATCCAACTAGCATATATTGGTTAGACAGCTATGTTGCCGCCGCCTAGGCTGTGATTTTGTGCATAAATTAGGTGAAAATCTGGCCATAATTGACCAGAAGGTGGTGCGGCGTACGCTTTTTTGAGATATCCAACTAGCATAATATATTAGTAAAAAGAATTCTTATCTTTGTGTGTTTCCAAATTGGTGATTTAAAAAATTTTCTTTGTTTCTGTTGTCTTCGCTATTGATACCAGTTTCCCTCTTCCAGAAGTATCTAGAAAAGCGGACGTTTCTAGGCCATAGATCTGTGTCAAACATCTGGTTCTTTAGTGCGAAACCTGCCTCTACTCGGAACCGTTTTGTTGCCTCTCCTTTGGTGTTGCCATTTACTGAATTGGTTGGTAATTCGTCAACTTTGAAATCTCTGTCGGTCATGTCGGTAATTACATGGTATTCAGTGTATTTAGGACTTGAAGTATGCACAAAGCTAGAAATGCTTTTTAAATATATGAACAAATCAGCACTTATATAATGAACTAATGCAAACTAAATTGATTTAAAAATGCACGATCTCTAATGTTAAAATTCAAAATATAACAGTTAATTGTCCATGATGTTGTTGTACAACGCCATCTATAGGTAATGTAAAATGCGAATAGGTCTTGGCAGGGTTCAATTGTACAATTTACATGTCAACGGTGAACCAGAATTTACAAAAAGTGGTCAATAATCTAAAACATTTCAAATGTAAGTTGTCCGAGGATAAACGATAATTCGAATTTTTTTTTAATTTAAAACGGAAGATATTATGTTTAATAAATTTTAATAAACTTGTATTGGAAATGTTATTTATAATTAAATCTTCAAAGAGGATGGGTTTAGAGGATTACATTTTTAAAGTAATTTATTTGCCATCTCCCAATATATAAACTCAAATTGAGTTCATCTCCAAATTTTTATAGCAATTGACTTTTGGTTATTCTCCAGGAACTCGCCTTCTTACGCGTGAAACTTATAACACTATTTTTTGATGAGTTAACCACAAGCGAAATTTATGTACACCAGAATACATAAGGTTACCAAAGAATGCCTTTAAATTTTAAAGTAGAAAACTATTAAATTGAAAAGTACTGTCAAGAGAAGATTGCATTCAAGGGGAGAAAGTTTGTCAACTGATTGGGCAGGCGATTTTGTTTTCTTCTTCTTTGTCGTTGTTGAAATTTAAACGTTGTGACCAGTAACATTCAACTAGTTAGATTTAACAGTGCTTCAACCTTTTTATCTTTGGCCGTTTTTGTTGTGCGGGCTGTTTAGAGGATATGGAGCATTGATAGGATACTATTTCAAAGGCATCTATCCACCTGCAACATATCGCTTTTACTTTCCAGGTTTCACACCCATATGTGGCAATAGTGAATACCAGAATCTCCACCAGTCTTTTTTTATGACATTTTTTCCCATATGGTGATCTCTCCATATCTTCGTCAATCTTGTCAGTGCTGACTGAATATGATTATAATAAATACTTTTAATTAATTTTATTTTTGCGGGGTTGGCAAGTACTCTTGAAGGTAGTTTACATATACGATTACTGCTGACCTGTTTGGTTGAAAGGCAATTTCCACTTTTTCAATTTTATCTGTTTGATGGATTGGGACAGTTTACAGTCACCCAAGTATGCATTGCTGGTGGTCGACGAAGCAGGGGTTTTGCCACCACTGAACATCAGTACAGAAATTGAAAGAAAAAAAAATTATATCCCTATGTTATGTTCTGAGAGCAAAATTAGGGAAAGGATTATAATAGCAAAGTCAGTCTGGCAAGATTGACTAAGAAAAAGTGTGGAATACGACAAAATAAGAAGGTTTAAGTTTGAATTGTTGAAAACCAAAAAATTTTTACCTCGAGCAGTTTTCACTTCCATCTTTTAGCATTTCATGTACCTCTCTAGCAATTTTTAGAAGAGAATAGTATGTACAGTTTCTTTTGGAATACTTCAAGTCTTTCTTTCTTCAGAAATCTTGAAAGAAATCCTTCTCCTTGAAGACGGTTTTTGGTTCAAATAGGTCAACTATGGTATTTTTAATTATTTAGATTTTTTCTTAAATTTGAAATATTTAAACTTCTTAGGTCCGCTTTTACAATAGTCGGTTAAGTATTATTTATCCGAATATAAGAATAATACAATACGTAGAAAAACAAAATTCAAAAAATTCAAAAAAAGACAAAATTAACATATAAACAGGTCTGGATTAAAAATATTTGAAATTATGAAAAATTCAAAATACGATATTACAATATAACGTTATTTCATGGTTATTTCCAATCCTCAGTTGTAAATAATCGTTTAAATTTATTTAATAAGAAGAATATTCGAACTAATCAAAAGAAAAAACTATTTAAAGAGTACTGATTAACAAGCATAAAATTTGACTTACCATAACCCCAAAAATATGAAATCTGCACGTTGTCACATGTAGTAATGAACAATTTAAAATAATTTGAACTAAGAGATTCTTTTACCAAGCACTGCTTGTGTGAAATCTGAGAGCACTGCCCCCTTAATTTGATTTCTAAAAACTTTGAAAAAATTCAAAATTCAAAAATTTTACCACGTTTTTAACCGTAAGGTGTAAAACTAGAAAAAGAACCCAAAATAAAAATTTTAAGTAAATTTGTGGAATTTTAGTATGTATTTATGGTTAAATTAAAAAAATATAAGAATAATACAATACGTAGAAAAACAAAATTCAAAAAATTCAAAAAAAGACAAAATTAACATATAAACAGGTCTGGATTAAAAATATTTGAAATTATGAAAAATTCAAAATACGATATTACAATATAACGTTATTTCATGGTTATTTCCAATCCTCAGTTGTAAATAATCGTTTAAATTTATTTAATAAGAAGAATATTCGAACTAATCAAAAGAAAAAACTATTTAAAGAGTACTGATTAACAAGCATAAAATTTGACTTACCATAACCCCAAAAATATGAAATCTGCACGTTGTCACATGTAGTAATGAACAATTTAAAATAATTTGAACTAAGAGATTCTTTTACCAAGCACTGCTTGTGTGAAATCTGAGAGCACTGCCCCCTTAATTTGATTTCTAAAAACTTTGAAAAAATTCAAAATTCAAAAATTTTACCACGTTTTTAACCGTAAGGTGTAAAACTAGAAAAAGAACCCAAAATAAAAATTTTAAGTAAATTTGTGGAATTTTAGTATGTATTTATGGTTAAATTAAAAAAATATAAGAATAATACAATACGTAGAAAAACAAAATTCAAAAAATTCAAAAAAAGACAAAATTAACATATAAACAGGTCTGGATTAAAAATATTTGAAATTATGAAAAATTCAAAATACGATATTACAATATAACGTTATTTCATGGTTTTTTTTATATTTTTTTCATATTTTTTTAATTTAACCATAAATACATACTAAAATTCCACAAATTTACTTAAAATTTTTATTTTGGGTTCTTTTTCTAGTTTTACACCTTACGGTTAAAAACGTGGTAAAATTTTTGAATTTTGAATTTTTTCAAAGTTTTTAGAAATCAAATTAAGGGGGCAGTGCTCTCAGATTTCACACAAGCAGTGCTTGGTAAAAGAATCTCTTAGTTCAAATTATTTTAAATTGTTCATTACTACATGTGACAACGTGCAGATTTCATATTTTTGGGGTTATGGTAAGTCAAATTTTATGCTTGTTAATCAGTACTCTTTAAATAGTTTTTTCTTTTGATTAGTTCGAATATTCTTCTTATTAAATAAATTTAAACGATTATTTACAACTGAGGATTGGAAATAACCATGAAATAACGTTATATTGTAATATCGTATTTTGAATTTTTCATAATTTCAAATATTTTTAATCCAGACCTGTTTATATGTTAATTTTGTCTTTTTTTGAATTTTTTGAATTTTGTTTTTCTACGTATTGTATTATTCTTATATTTTTTTAATTTAACCATAAATACATACTAAAATTCCACAAATTTACTTAAAATTTTTATTTTGGGTTCTTTTTCTAGTTTTACACCTTACGGTTAAAAACGTGGTAAAATTTTTGAATTTTGAATTTTTTCAAAGTTTTTAGAAATCAAATTAAGGGGGCAGTGCTCTCAGATTTCACACAAGCAGTGCTTGGTAAAAGAATCTCTTAGTTCAAATTATTTTAAATTGTTCATTACTACATGTGACAACGTGCAGATTTCATATTTTTGGGGTTATGGTAAGTCAAATTTTATGCTTGTTAATCAGTACTCTTTAAATAGTTTTTTCTTTTGATTAGTTCGAATATTCTTCTTATTAAATAAATTTAAACGATTATTTACAACTGAGGATTGGAAATAACCATGAAATAACGTTATATTGTAATATCGTATTTTGAATTTTTCATAATTTCAAATATTTTTAATCCAGACCTGTTTATATGTTAATTTTGTCTTTTTTTGAATTTTTTGAATTTTGTTTTTCTACGTATTGTATTATTCTTATATTTTTTTAATTTAACCATAAATACATACTAAAATTCCACAAATTTACTTAAAATTTTTATTTTGGGTTCTTTTTCTATTATTTATCCGGGTTGTAACGTTATACAGATGTTGATTGGTTAATTGTTTATTGTGTTTATCGCTTATTGGTTTGTTGCTATAGGTTAGTTATACTTATACTTAACTGACTATTGTAAAAGCGGGCCTTATTCAAATTTTTTCTTTCAACGATTATCCTGGGTAGAGGGATCACAAATGAACGTGTCTTGAAAAGAGCAAGAACTGATCGTGTGTTGTTGAATGGGGTAAAGTGTAGGAAAGTCGCTTATGTGGGGCATATATTGAGGGGAGAAAAGTACTAGCTCCTCCAACTGATAATGAAGGGAATAACCCTTCTTTTTGTTGCGCAGTCGGGTAAAAACAGGATCGTCGCGAAGTAGGAAGAAAACAAATGTCCAGTTAAGTTTCATACTCGCTTTTAAACTTGCTTGTTGTATTCATTGTAGGAGCTCAGCCATTTCTTCTTTTAAGATAGCTATGATTATTCTATCATCCGCATATCTTAGGTTGGATATTTTCTTTTTGTCCGATGGATGGTCCCACAAGAAATTTTGCTTTTGGAGAACGTAAATTTAAAGTAATTGAACAATAATTGAAAGGACTAATCACATCTTAAGTATAAAAGTATGCAGTAATTAATATTAACCTCATCCTGTTGTGAAACTTTGTTTATATATTTGTTTACACGTTGGGGGGGCTTAATGGCATAATAAAAAACATCTCATAAACAATATTTTACTGCCTTCCCTCTTCTGAAAGTTGATTACCATTTTTTAAGTCAATGCAGTGCTGCCTGGAAAAATATTACCAATGATAGCTTTTATGCCTTTATTTATTTATTTTTTTCTATTTAGGGGTGAAAGGATTTTATGATTTCAATAAGAGTTTCTTGCAAGAAGTCCCTAAGTGACATTTAGGTGATTTCAAGATTCCATGTTATCTATAGTTTAGAAAAACATAACTATGCTAGCGTTATCAAAATCGTTATTAGAAATACATAAATGTACAACATATTATGAAGCCTAGCTTAAAATTTGCTCAAAAAATCCTTATTTTCTAATAAGTAGAATTGCAAAATGTCGCTTAGGAACTTCTTGCAAGAAACCCTTTAATTTTTTTAATCGAGCTCAAATACCCTTATTACATCAGTTTCATACTAACATTCTACAAATTCACATGCTTTTGAGCATCTCCAAAAACCGACAAGAAATGGTTCGCATATGCTCGGAATCTATGTTAAGCGAAACAGTAGGTATAACAAACGGAGCGAGGGTTTAGTTCCCAAAGGATTAAAAAGTAACTCTTGGTTCTCCGAACAACATACGAAAGCAATTTTTCTTTTTCTCCGCTTAAGAGTTGTAGGGTAAAATGAAACACAAGAATCTCGAAAAGCAGGTGCCTAGGGTTATCTAAGTAAACATTTTTCTTGCTTAGGTTTTGACAAGTGTTCCGACCATAATGTATTCAAGCATCATCTGTATGTAATATGGTTTGATATATGCTTTGTTTGGGTACGCCAGGATCTTACATGATTGGATAGGCGCTTTGTTTCAAATAAAATTTAAAAGTTTGGTTCAATTACTTAATTGAAGAAAGGATGTGGGGGTGGAGGATATGCTACAGTTAGATCATTTTTATTTACTAGTGATGCGATATAACAATTATTATGGCACTTTTTATTTATGTAAACAACTAAGAAAGATCGCAACATGTTTCGTAATTCACCTCCTAGATGTAATTAAACCGGAGAAGAACTAGAAATCATCCTCGGGTGTTTTAGTTGCTAATAACGATATAAAAAAATAATAAACTATATAATAATATTTCAAAGACTTGATAATTATAATATTCGTCAAGTATTTTTCCCTTCCCAGTTTTTATTTATACACATTCTTGTTTTTTTTGTAACTGGGTTAAGAAAGCATTTAGATAAATAAGCGTTATTTTCAACTGCATTTGTTTACAATTTTTTTCTTATATTTTGTTTTGATATTCTCTTGATAATTTTGCCAATTAAGAAATTTATTTGATTGCACCTAGTTACAAATATTTTTTATATTAACTTTCAGGTCAACTTGGAACCGAAAGGTCAATTGCATGTTCGCATAGATTTAAAATCGACAGGCAAGGGTAAGTATACACCAATATTTTTGTTTAAGGTATGAAGTATGTTTTTAACATTTAGAATATGGTGCCAAACCAACAAGAGAGTTTAAGGAGAGACAGGGTTTCAATCGAAGGCGGGGTGCTATGCGACGTCGTGTACATCAAGTTAATGGACACAAGTTTATGGCAACATTTTTAAGACAACCGACTTTTTGTTCTCACTGTAAAGAATTTATTTGGTAAGTGTGATTTTAGCAAATACCATAATTTTTTAGGGTTGCTTTTAAAATTTTACTAAATTACTAACATTTTTGCTGCCTTTTGTGGGGCGCATTTTGTCATTTAATTAAAACTCAAATCAGAAATTTCTTGTGTATTGTTTTTAATGCAAAACGTAATTTCAGATTGTGTTAAGAATAATTGTGTGTACTTGTAGGTTGATTGCAAATTTTGTTTTTGTATTTTATTTTATTTTATTAATCTTGGGTGCACCAATTGTGTGTAACGGTAGTTCTTGTTTTTCAGGGGATTGGGCAAGCAAGGCTATCAATGTCAAGGTAATTTTAAATTGAATCGCATTGCACGCCTGTATGTTGCTTGATCTCGTTTCCCCTTACCTACCATGTAAATATATAATAAATTTGATAACAAAAATGTTGTGTTACTTGTAACGATGGTACCTGGTTTTAACAATGGTCATTTCTATGGTGGTGCATTTGAAACATTTTCTAGCATACATTAATTTATTAAAGTAGACTTAGCAACTTTGGACTTGAAATATTAATCTACTTCTTATTGTTACGAAATTACTTTTCCAATTTATTAATTTTGAATATTTGTAAATTTTCAAATAGTATAATTTTAAATGTTGAGCTTATTTCCAGTCTGTTGTTTGTTTGGTTATAGTTTGTTAAGCATAATTGCCTCTAAATGACTCTTGTTGATATTAAAGAACTAAATAAAAATTTAATAGCTTATGCATTTAAATAGAACTGAAATATTTATGTCGCTTATATTAAAATAACATTTGAGTGTTAAAAGCATTTTTTTATTTAGCTTATAATTATTATTTAAATTATGTGTTGTAGATAAATCAAAAAATAATATTTAATTTTATACAAAATGATTTTATTGAGGAAAATATAACTGTTAATAGAACAATTTTTCAAGGAGAAATTTTCAGGGCTATAAATTAAAAAAGATATATTTTTATTATAAAATATATTAAAAAGCATTGAACGTTTTAAATTCTAAATAAAATCAAATCTATTAAATAGGATTGTCAAACGAAGAGGTTGTTTTATGTGCAGAAATTAAGATTCGTTTTCTGTATATGAGATTGCAGCTCCTTCACCACACAATTTCACACAATATAAGATTCCAACCATCGTTCAACTATTTTGTTGTTATTCAACTGTTCATAATTTGATAAGATGATCGCCAAAGATAGTTTTCAGCAATTTTGGTTCACAAAGTTTTCTTTTACTAATTTTTGAAGCAATATTTAGCTTTATTTTGAAAAGGGTGAATCATTTGGTTTTGTCTGCAGTAGTACTTTTTCTGTAATTTTTTAGTTCCCGATTTATTATAGATCAAAAAGTGATTAGTGTTATACTGTTGAATTCAGCATATTTAAACTCGCAATAGAGGTTGCAAGCAATTCTGGGTGTAATATTTTTTTATGCAGTGAAATTAATTATAAACCCCTTAGCGGTTTAGTTTGCACAGTATATAGGGTAGCCTTAACACTAATTTAGATAATTAATGTTAAATTTTTGTTTGAATGATTGCTGTGGTGTTTTAGTAATATTTGAAATTGATTGTTTACCTCTTATTTTATAAACTCAACATTTCTTGTTGAACCTGTTTTAGAATAGGTGTTTTGCACGTTATGAGTTTTTTTCTAAAAACTTAATTTTTGTACATTAAATTGATTTAATTTTAATTTGCAGTACCAAGTGGCATGGCTGTTCTATATTCTTGCTTTTTAATTTATTTGTAAGTTTCTGCTTTTTATTTTTTACTTTATGGTTCAGGTACATTAGCAAAAGAAAAAAATTGCAAGAAAATTAATTTTTGGTATAGACAGACCCAACAGCTAGTTGGCATGTTTTTTTATAAAAGTTCTCACTGACCTGAGATACAACCCAAGGACTCGGTTGTATCTGTCTTTTGAAAAACTGTCTTGTTTTTGAAAGTAACTTACTACAAGCTGATCTTTCAAATTACTCCCTTTTATTAACATTCCCAAACAAGAAAAAAACTGGTAAGACACGTTTATTTATTTATTTATTAACAATCGACACTTTAAGGCCTAATAATTTTCGTCTTGGAAAATTGGATGTTATTGAAAGAATTTTCTCTTGATGTCACAAATGCTCGATTTGCATGTTGATAACATGGCAACTTTTCTACCAAAACTTAATTCCATTGCAATTAATTTCGCTTTTCACCTAAATTTAAACTAATGTGATTGAACTAGTATTATTCTTATGTAAGATAATGTACTACAGTAGAGTGGTATCTTCAAATTATATAGTGTAAGAATATTTCTATGGTGGCTAGCAGGATCAAATTATATGAAGAGAAAAAGCACTGCAAAAAAGTGAACTCCTCTGGTTGGTATTAGTTCACATTAAACTTCTACTGTAGTACCATTTTTTATATATTTTAACATTTTTGTGTTATTAGAGAAAACATTTTCCAAGATTGCAACAGAAATATTTCTTAAGGGAGTCATCCCGTGTGATTGCCAGTTTATTTAGCTTTCTATGGGATTTTTTTTGACGAACAATAAAAATATAGAAGTTTCAACTTTTTACTATATATTTATTGATATTTCAACAGTAAGTTAAAATTTTTTAGACCAAAATTTTTATCACAACATGTATTGCGCTACTCCAAAGGCACCCATGTCAAAATAACTGGCCTCCACGATTCTGGCTGATCGGCTTATTTTAAATCAAAAAACTAAACGGCATTTTAATCAGTCAAGCTGTGGCCATCGAGTGAACTAGAATCATTCCAAAATATTGAAAATTGAATAATTGACGAAGAATTAATTAAATAAAATTTTAAAAAATTACATAATTAATTTTAGAAATCACGTCAATTGTTCAATTTTCAATATTTTGGAATGATTCTAGTTCACTCGATGGCCACAGCTTCACTGATTAAAATGCCTTTTAGTTTTTTGTTTTAAGATAAGCCGATCAGCCGGAATCGTGTAGGCCAGTTTTTTTGACATAGGTGTTTTTGAAGTGGCGCAACACACGTTGTGATGAATATTTTGGTCTGAACAAATTCTGATTTACTGTTGAAATATCAATAAATATATAGTAAAAAGTTGAAACTTCTATATTTCGATTGTTCGTAAAAAAAAATCCGAAAGAAAAGCTAAATAAACCGGCAATCACACGGGGTGACCCCCTTAACAGATTTTTTTTCAACATGTGTACCCACCAAATTTTATGATAACAGCCAGCATAAAAATATTCTTGTGCTGTCATAATATTTATTGTCGCTACAATATGATGATTGAAGATAAAAATGTTTGAGACATCTCATCAGAATAACATTTTCAATTTCTTCGTCAGTTTATGATTTATTTGGACAATCCTGTACAATAAATAATTTTGTAAATTTAATCAAATTTGCTGTTACATTTCGCTTACTGTTGTTTTCTTTGTGGTTACGGTATTTTAGATACATTCTGCAGGTATTCTTTACTAATAGTTTCTATTTGTTTAACAGTCTGTACCGTTGTGGTGCATAAAAGATGCCACTCCTTGGTTGTTACCAAGTGTCCGGGAATGAAAGACGAAGTGAGTATTGTTAATTTGTACATTTTTTATTTTTAAAAAAAGCTTTTCTAATTTTATATATTTTTGAAAAAAATGATAACATTTAATTTATTTATTTTACAGTCAAGTTCTCAAAGTGCTCGATTTAACGTTAATATTCCTCATCGTTTTGTAGTTCACAATTATAAACGGTTTACTTTCTGTGATCATTGTGGTTCTCTTCTGTATGGTTTGTTTAGGCAAGGTTTGCAATGCGAAGTGTGCTCGTTAAACGTGCATAAACGATGTCAAAAGAATGTAGCAAATAATTGTGGTATTAATACGAAGCAAATGGCAGACATATTATCAGAAATTGGTAGGTCTCACTTGAAGCATTTTAGATCTCAATTTTTAACTTGTAATATTCTCTTTAGGAGTTTCACCTGATAAGCAAACTCCTCGTCGAAGTAAATATGTATCTGGACCAGGCGTTAATAATGGTCCACCGGACGGAAGCAGCGAATCAAGTGCCGGAGGTGAAGATTCTGATACCACTGAAGAAAAATTAATCAAAGCTATGGAAGAGAAAAACGATATATCAGGTTAGTTACAACTTTTATTAATTGAAATACATCAAATAATATTAAATATAAATATTTTCAGGTGGCGAACGACTGAGTGGTATCAAGATGGGATTGGAAGACTTTCACTTTATTAAAGTTTTGGGTAAAGGAAGTTTCGGTAAGGTGATGTTGGCAGAAAAGAAGGATACAGAAGAAGTGTATGCCATTAAAGTTTTAAAGAAAGATGTAATAATTCAAGACGATGATGTCGATTGCACAATGACCGAGAAACGCATTTTGGCGTTAGCGGCAAAGCATCCATTTCTTACTGCACTTCATTCTTGTTTTCAAACTAAGGAGCGCTTGTTTTTTGTGATGGAATATGTTAATGGCGGAGATTTAATGTTCCAAATTCAGCGGGCTCGTAAATTTGATGAACCGAGAGCACGGTTTTATGCTGCCGAAGTTACTTTAGCACTGCAGTTCCTACATAAACATGGCGTAGTTTATCGGGATTTAAAATTAGATAACATACTTTTGGATACCGATGGACACTGTAAGTTGGCCGATTTTGGTATGTGCAAAGAGGGTATTTTAGATGGCATCACAACTACAACATTTTGTGGTACGCCCGACTACATCGCACCTGAAATATTGCAAGAACTCGAGTATGGAGCAAGTGTGGATTGGTGGGCTTTAGGAGTGCTCATGTATGAAATGATGGCTGGACAACCACCGTTTGAGGCCGACAATGAGGATGATCTATTCGAATCAATTTTACATGACGATGTTTTGTATCCCGTGTGGTTAAGTAAGGATGCCGTTAGTATTTTAAAAGGCTTCATGACTAAAAATCCTAGCAAGAGGTTAGGTTGTGTGACTGCTCATGGCCTAGAATCCGCAATTCGTTCACATTCATTCTTTAGAGATATAGACTGGGTTGCTCTTGAACAAAGGCGTGTACGTCCACCTTTTAAACCAAAAATTGTAAGTACACATTTTAATATTTTCAAAATTAATTTTAGACTGAAATTTTGTTTTTCATTCGTTAAAATCTCAACGGGTGGCTCAACATTAGAATAAGAATAACAACCAAATATAAATAAATAAGAAATAACTGTTGTATATCAAAATATTTTTGATAAGATAAAATTCATAGAAGTCGTCAATAAGTGAAAGTTATTAATTTATGAAGTTTTCTGTTTGAAATTTTAACTTATAAAACTTTTGAAAAGTTTTAGGTATAATTAAACCAAAATATTTTTACTTTAAATTTGAAATTTGAGAATGCTTATCATCAAGGGGATGTCACAATTTGCCTTATGATTTCCCTTCAAAAAAGTTGCAAAAATAAAAAAAGTTGTTTGTAGTATTCCTAAGATTTCCTAGGATTTTCCTTCACTTGTTTCTCCCTCACTTATCATGAAAAGCTCAAACTACCTTATTTCATAAAGTGTCGAACACAGCAGAGATTGCGGTAGCTATCTAGTTCTGACACATAAGGAACAGAGCAATTACTTTTTTTATATAATGAAAAAGAGTAATAGTGTATTACTTACCGAGGTGCTTACCAATGCTTTATTACAGCCGGTCTCAAAAATAGTTGAGTGAGGTTCTCAGAATCGAAGAGGACTATAAGCACAAGACTGTAAGAAAGCTTCAGCTAAGAGTTCTAAGGTTAACTCCACTATTCCCAGCTTTACGTCAATTTTCAATTTTTTTGAAAAAAAAATTTTAAAAATATGACTAATTTTGTGATTTTATAATAATAAAATAAAAAATTAATTAAAATAAATGATCCTGTGCAAAAAGGAGTTTCCAGGTCATGCATATCAGAATAACTTCATCCTTTTCACAACGGAATCTTAAAGCTCCTTGATGAGTTAGAGAATTTCCCTTTTAAAAACTTTTTTGTCATTCCATATCATGTGGTCTAATTTGGTTGCATGACAATTTTAATAAATTGACTTGTATGTAAGTCAAAAATGATCATTATTTAAATTTTACTGTTTTGTAATAAGGATTGCGTTTAGATGAAAATGTGTAATGGAAAAACTAGTAGCCTGTTTTTTTGTAAACAAACTGTGTTTAACCCCACATAGATAGGAAAAATATAAGTTAAGATATTTGGATTTGCGCAAACGCTTTCAAATGTAAAAAATGCTGCACCTCGTCCGAGAAATATAGCAACGACATGAAAACAAAAAGTCATTTTGAACTACCAATATATAAACTAATTATAAACAAAAAATCTAATTATTTTGAAATGATAAAGTAACCGGATTGGACCATCTGATATGACGCTACCAATTTTGTTTCTGCACAAATGTTGCATAATATCGTAAATGACAAAATTTATTTGTTGCAGAAAAACAAAAAAGACACTCTCAACTTTGATGCAGAATTCACTAAGGAGGAGCCGGTGTTGACGCCCATAAATTCTGAGGTGGTTCGTTCCATTAATCAAGAAGAATTTAAAGGATTCTCGTTTATTAATCGCGAATATAACCCCGCTCGCTTTGGTGTGGATTAGGTTCGATTATGACATTTGGCTCTTTTAATTAAACAAATGTATTATTTTATTTGGAAATTATTAACGAAAATTCTATTTAGAATCCTTATATGATTTTGTCAGCACGTTGTAGTCAAAGTGTGCATTATTACTTAAACAATCGTATTTGTTTTGGATTAATTTTTGGTGGAACGAGGATGAGATTTTTGTGTGGATGTGTCACTAGGAAAAATAATTTGATTGTTATTTTAGATGTCATTATGTTTTGTTAATAATTCGAAATTGATAATTAATTTTTTACATCTTGTTAGAAAATTTACAAAAAATGGGAAATTTACATTCCAAAAATTTTATTAGTGTTTTGTCCGTTGTTTTACAATTTTAAATATCAGAAAGGTTGATGTGTTGTTGGCGTTTTATCTAAATTTTATATATTCGGTTGAATTGCAAATGTTTAATTCGTGTGTTAGCATTTAGAACAAATTTTATAGTTAATTTAGTCGGTATATCTAAGAATGGCAACATGAGGGTTCAGCAGATAAACTTGTATTTTGTTTCCTACAAATTGTAAGGGATGGATTGGATGTTTTCTTGCCTCGGAAGACGTATTTCCTTAGAAATGTAATTTTTAGTGGCGGTGGTAGTTAGTTTAATTTCCATGTTGTATAATTTGTTTTTTTATAAACAGATCTCTTTTGCGGTACACAAAATGACAAAAAATTGACTCTATATTGGTGCTAAAGATGGAGGAATTTCTAGTTCATTGTGTGTTTATACACAAATCTCAAATATTCTAGTCATTTTTCAAAAGGCCTATGCTCTCTTACCAAGTAAGAGTGGTATGCATTCAATTTTTCTTTCTTATGTTTACCTTTATTTGTTTGTTTGTTTGTCTCAAAACCTGACGACAACGTTTCAATCTACGTGTAAGTATTTTATGTTGTAGCTTTAAGATTTTCATTTCACTCGTTTTGTTTTTCAATGTGATAACACCTAACCAGTGCAATATATGTAATAATTTTCATCATATAAGTGTCGTGTAGATATATGACTTCACCTTTAATGTATTTTTATGTGTTCAGTAACGAGTCGAACTGTTTAGAACTTCCTTTACCAAAGATTTAAGTATTTTTTTTGCTCGATCAGTAATTTTTAGTTGTGAATGTTATAGCATCAAGTTTTTGAAAAATTATTAAGTCCTGGTGATTTAGCAGTTTTTATCATAAAATTTCCGTTCATTCTTTTCCATTTGGAAAACGTTGGTGTGTTTCAAAATGTGGATGTGTTTGAGTGAACGTTTCATTTAATTTTGTCGGTTATGGTGGGGAGTTTTCGCGCTCCGTTGGTTGTAAAATTTACGAATTATCGAATTTTTATTTTTTTTGTAGGGCATTAACACTAAAAGAGCGTTATAGTGTCTATGAAATGTATATATTGTTAAAAGTAAATAATAAATTAATATGTTTTAGATATTTATTAGTGTGAAGCTTAGGAGTAGAGTAATGTAATGAAAAATTATAATGGAAAAAAAAATAATCTTAGTAATTTCTAGATCTCTTTGAATCACCGGAGTATTATACTTTGTTTCTGTTAGCACACTCTTGCATATAATAATAAAATTTTTTATAAGATTGCGAGTTTCGCTTGCCGCTAAAGATATTGAATAGAAAAGAAGACATGTGTGGCAAGGGAAGCTCGTGTTATCTGTATGAAAAAATGTGCTTTTGTTATTGTAGTTGTGGATATCATAAATTAAAAAGTCGCCAACTCTTTATGTATCTACATCCACTCAAGTCGGGTACCATTCTAGTCTTATCAAATCAATGTCAGTGCAGTGAAGCTATAAAATATTAGTTGTCCAAGCGCACCACGGTAGAAAATTGTTCTCTTTATATTGTAGCGCTTGACAACTCACAATTTGTCCTTTTTATTTGAAATATTGTATTTGTTGAACATTTAGGAATGGACAACAATTCGAAGTTAATCTTAAGTTTTACAATAGTTATTAGAGTTATTAACTTGCTTTCATGGTTTAACCTGAATTTTTTAATTGCTTTGATACAGAGTTGTGCCAAAAAACCATACCTAGCTCTCCTAAATCTCACAACAGTCTTGCATTATTGTTTATTTTGTGTTTATACTAGTAATGTATTGTGTGTTGTAAAATGATGTACCTATTTCTCTGATGATGTACCTACTAAAATGCAAATATAAACATTATTTCGTGTAAAATTGGTTTTCTTTTTTACCGACTAGCTTACGCTACCGACACGAGGGATAAGTCACTTTGAAAAATTGTGTGCATAAAAATTCTCATGAAATTTATTCCAATGTTATGTTTGGTCTAGTGATATACAATAAATTATAGTTTCATATTGAAATTTATCATCGATTTCATATTAAGGGTGTTCACACTCTCTGGTAAATGCCGTGGTAAATATATAATAAACTTGGGTACCTTATTGAAATGAATTTATACCATAATCCTGTATGGGTCCACACGGGCTAGCAACTTATCTATGATTGATAACGTTGATAACCTACTTGTCGCCCTTATCATCTCGTATACTATTATAAACGCATGTTAGTGGATACGGTTTATTGCGCAGCTGCGCAATTAAACTCCTAACCCGACTTTTATATAAATTTGACTTTACATATTTGGATATTTCATGTGGTGCAAAGTGAATTTTAAGATTCATTTCACTAATGTTTAATATTTTATGCTAGCATGAGCTGTATAGATTCCGATGCATCCATCTGTAAAAACGTGTATCGTTTGCCTTCAGGAATCATTACAAAGATAACTTATCACAGGTACAAAAAAATAAACATCACAAATATTTCTATAATAATCTTATTTTTTTAGTTTTCCTGTTAATACCCTGACAAAATCTAATTTTACATGGAAGGACTTTGATCAAGTAAGTTCCGAGTATTTTATGCCTGAAAATTCTAGTAGCGATTGCATCGAACAAAATGAAATTGTTCCTATAGAATTAGATAAATCCTTACAAATTAGACGATGCACAAAATTTGACGGTATGACAACTAAAAAACTATTACAATCCACTTTACGAGAGCCAGAATCAGCAAATCTAACTCAACAAAAAAGAATGGTGAAAACTTTACATAATTATTGGTAAGCATTTAGTGTTAGCTAAATGCCAATACATCATAATTTTATTTTTAGCTTAAGTCCCGAAACGGTATGCCCGTTAACCCATCTGTCAAGTAATGTAACAGCAACTGCTACAATTAAAGGTTGCACAGAATCTTCTTCAGAAGATGTCTTGGAATTTGAAAATATTGCGCAACAAAGAAGAATGGTTGAAACTTTACATAATTATTGGTAAGATCTCTTTCAAACATCCAATTATAATTATATTACACAAATATTGTTTTTAGTCGTTGTCCAAAACGAGAGGAAGAAAATAGAATTGCAACTAAAAAGAAATTACGCCAGTATGCCGCCTTAGTGAATAAACAAAAGAAAAAAATACATAAACTAAAGCTTCAAGTACGAATGCTGGAAAGATCTGTAAGATGTAAAGAATAATCTATATCCAATGGGAATTCACCTGAGTGAAGGAATTGCATTCAACCACTTCCAATATCGAACTTTGGTTTGCCCTGCAGTGTTAACTATGGTGGCCGTACTTTACTAATTTTCCAAGGATAAATGAGATTCAACAGCTTCAATTTATGACGTTGTGAATATTTAATACCTTTAAGGCACACGTGACGCCTGATAGTTTTGTATTTCAAGAGAATAACAGTTTAAAAATAGATTATTTTTTGTAATTCCAAATTTCTATTTTTTTTATTATAAATCTGTAACTTGTAAATTTTGTGCAGTACACAAAAAACACTTCATCTTGACTTGTGAAATGTGATCTTCAGTCATTTCGTGCGCCATCCTAAGGAACTAAAATTTGTGAAAACTTATAACCGTTTTTTATATTTTCTCCCATTGGAGTGATAGGGGGCTGATCTCTACGATTAATTATCTATGGGTACGGCTATCCGCCCTTGCTGAAAGTTAGTCTGTTTTTAGTCGACTTGAATCGCTGTAGATCAAATGTACAGTAGATCTCTCTGTCACACGGTGGCATATTTTTTATTTGGCTATTTTGACGTTTACTTCCACTGTTTACTTCAGAAAAAACGATACAGACTTTGTTTTGTATCTTTGTATTTTTTTAAATTGTTAATTAGTTTTAAAGAAATCAAACGCTTTTAGATAAGTAAATAAAGTACAAACTGCTCAAGTTTCACCAAGTAAATTTTATAACCTCAAATTAAGAACCTATCTATTCGACTTTTTCATATCGAAGCTGTAGTTAAACTTAAAAAAAATGGCTCATTATAAAGGAGCAGCTAGTGAAGCTGGCCGAGCCATGCAATTAATGAAGAAAAGAGAACAACAAATGCAGGACATAGAAATTCGAAAGAAGAGAATCGAAGAAGATCTCAAGCTGAATAACATTGAAAATAAATTTGCGACGCATTATGATGCAGTCGAACAGCAACTTAAGGTAAATTAATTTATTTGTTAAGTTATTCTTTTATGAAACAATAGAATTTTGCAGAGTTCCACGATCGGATTGGTTACACTTACCGAAATGAAAGCAAAACAGGAAAACATAGTAAAAGAAAGAGAGAAGAAACTAGCTCAGAAGCAGGCAGAAAAAGAACGCGAGAGGCAAAAGCAGTTAGAAGCTAAACAAGCAGAAAAGAATAAACAAAAACGACAAATCCAAACTTTGTCATTTACTATGAACGAAGGAGAAGATGAGGAGGAAGAAGAAGAAGAGGATTTTCTAAATCCAAAGATGGCAAAAAAAATTAAAAAGGATCCCAATGTAGATACAAGTTTCTTACCCGATCGTGAAAGGGAGGAAGAGGAAAACCGACTGAGGGAAGAATTGCGACAGGAATGGGTCGAACAGCAGCAGAAACTTAAAGAAGAAGAGATTGACATTACATTTAGTTATTGGGATGGATCGGGCCACAGACGTACAGTTCGAATGAAAAAAGGTAATTCGGTGTATCAATTTTTACAAAAAGTGTTGGAATTGTTACGAAGAGAATTTTCCGAACTGAAAACTGTAATGGCAGATCAATTGATGTACGTCAAGGAGGATCTTATCTTACCTCATCACTACACATTTTATGACTTTATTGTAACAAAAGTAAGCAAACCACCGGTCTTTATCATTTGAAATGCTAAAGGAATTTTTGTTATCTCAATAGGCACGTGGAAAGAGTGGACCGCTATTTCAATTCGATGTACACGATGACATACGTTTGCTAAGTGATGCATCAATAGAAAAGGAAGATTCTCATGCAGGGAAGGTTCTGATGAGGAGTTGGTACGAACGTAATAAGCATATATTTCCTGCAAGTCGTTGGGAACCTTACGATCCTACAAAATTGTACGATAAATACACAGTTTCTGATAAAACCAAGAAGCAACCCTAACAGTTAGTGAATTCTAAGACCATTTTACCTATTTATTTGAAGCAAGGAACTCATAGTAAAATTTAAATAAGGCGATGATTCATGCGAAATTGAATTTCAGGTATTAATTTAATTCGCCACATGCACAAAATAAAGAATTAAATGTAACTATTATGTTATTTTTTAATTTTGTACATATCGATTTAGAAATATTTTAATAAAAGTAATTTAAGTAACTACGGTAGGCTATAAAATTAAGGTTGTTCAAAACGGTTACTCAGGGAAGTTGATGTCACAGTACTGCAAATATTTTGAAAAATGTTGACAAACATTTTTGTCATTCATAAAAGTTAGTTGTAAAGTAAAAATTGTAAGCAAAAAATGTTCATACAACCTAATACAGATTTGCTTGCAAATTTTTGATTGAATTAAAAATAAAATTATAAGTATCTAAAAATTTTCATTTAATTTTAAACCTCAAAATTAATAATTTTCTGATTTTTAAATTTGATGACTCCAGGTATTCCAGGTAAATATTCTTTTCTGCGTGGTGACTTGATAGGACAACTACACCTATTAACCCAAGAAATTACCTGCACACAATTGATTGTGTAAATATAAACAGCAATCTCGGTGGTGTTCCAAAGTCACTATTAGTTCTGTGAGCATATTAATTGTTTTACATTTAAAGTAGCTTGCTAATCTCGTCTCAGATGTACCTGTAACCCTGGATTTTTATTGTTAATGAGATGGTCATTAGCCTAGTAGGTTAGCCGACCAACTGCTGACTAAGGTAATCGGTTAGAATTCTGCGAGAGTCGAAAACTTTCATGGCCGTCTTCGTGCTTCCGATGGCACGTAAAGCAGATAGTCGCTCTGAGTTGATGATTGCCGCCATCAACTATTAAGAACAGTTTTGGGGCGAGCTATTCTAACGGAGCAAGAAGCAAACACTGTTCTTACCTGAACAATTCCACTATCGAATCTTTTTGAATTTACTGGTTTTCCCACCTCTTGAGAATAAATTGTATTTTGCGATTTATATTCAAATATTTGATTTTATTATTATTTAATTTACGTAAAGAGTCGATATGCATTTCTCCAGGTTCCAAATCCAAAACTACCAAACTGCTGGAAAAATAAAAATTTTTAGGTTTTACTTAATAAAGAAAATTTTAATAAAGTTGGACAGGCAAAGCTTAACGTTTAAAGATAGTTGGTGCAAACGGGCATTAATGTAATTATAAATAAAATTTATTTCTTATTTTCTCAAAAACTACCCTCCGACTGCTTTAATTTTATTTTAGATGTTTTCAAATTGTATAATTTTTGCATATTTCAATTTTTAAGTACTTACAATTTTAATTTTTACTCTCTTCAAAAAGCAAACTTTTAGGAATAGATATTTTTTTTACTATTTTTATTGTATTCACAAGTTTAATTTTTCCATTTTAAAAATTTAAAACATTAAAATGTTTCAAAATCTCGATTTTTGTTCTCTCAAAAACTACTCTCGTAGTGCTTAGAAGTTTGTCAATATTTTATTAAATATTTACAGAAAGTGTCAGGTAGTGTAAATGATCTATTCCGTGAAAATGTAGAGATTTTTTAAATTGAATCATCCTAAAACTTGAAAATGGACCCTAGAGATCGGAAGCAACATTATTTAAAGTTCTTAACAAGTCCTCGGTAGTATAGTGGTCAGTATCCCCGCCTGTCACGCGGGAGACCGGGGTTCGATTCCCCGCCGGGGAGGATCTTTTTTTAAATTTAAAAAATAATATTTAATTAACCTTGAAGTCTGCATGCTGCTTTTTATAACTTCAAAGGAACAAAGTTGTTAGAAATTAAATTTTCTACAAAAAAGTCCGTGATAACATATATTTATCTTTATTATTTTAGACACAGGAGCCATTCAAAGTCGCAGATTATGATTCTTTAGTTATTACCAATTCAGAAATATTGTTAACTTTCAAACCAAAATTTTTACTAATAATACAAATTTGTGTTTTAATTTAAAAATTAATAAAAAATATTTATAAAGGAAAACATAATTCTATTAACTAGTTTTCTACATTCTAAATCTCAATTCTGTTTTTACTTTAAACTACTACTAGTTGAGGATCTGCAATAGACACAAAGTGACATTTCTCACGACTAGTAGTATTTTTATTGTCTTATAAAAACGGAGTTGAGGTTTAGAATACAGAAATCTAGATAATGGAATTATTTTTTCCTCTTTAAAGAGTGTTTTTATTTATGTTTATTTTTTAAGTTTTATTTTCATTTTAGACTTTTATACGAGGTATAGTAAAAAGCCTTATGTTCTGGTTCCGTGTCCATCCATTTGCCTGTTTCAAATTCATACACGTTTACAAATTTGGCTCTAAATTTCAATATTAAAGTAATAAGGGGATTCATTTCACTTCGTACTTTCGTAGTTATCGTACTTTTAATTTTTGTAGACTTATGTGACATGAACACACTCACAGTTCAATGCTTCGTAAATTCATTCGTACTTGTATTTGTTGATTATTTTGACGTTTTGAGGTCGATTTTAACTAATTAATTATTCTATTCACATTTACTGACGTTATTTCTGTAGTCGGCACTTAAAAGGTCATAAGTATACATTGTTTCCCTATCTACTTATGACCTTTTAAGTGCCGACCACAGATTTATTGTCAAATATTTCTTGGTTATTATGTATCGCCAACGTATACTTAAATGTAACGAAACTACAACATCTACATAAAGTACGACTGCGTAGATTTCATAAACTAGATCTGCATTAAAAATTCTACAAAATTTACCAAAAGCAGGATCATTTGAATATAGTTTTTAGTTCGTTGAAATTTCATTAGTACATAGTGTACAATAAACACAATTCAGATATTAGAAAACAAGAATACTTAAAAGTGAATTGTATTGTTTAAACATAAAATACATCTACAAAGTTATGAATTTAACGAAGCGGTAGAGTCCTTTTGTGTGCTTTTCTCTTAAAGAAGCGTTGAGCGGCTAAATCGGCTGCTTGATCACGCAGTCTAAACAATAAAATTAATTAAAAAAAAGTCAATTAAACAATAAAAGGAAAGTTTACTTTTTGGTTTTTTCAACCTTGGGTGGCATACCATCTAAAACCTCTTGATCTTCCTCAAATACTGCACCTTGAGATTGTTTCCAAAAGCAATGAATGTGTTGAAGACGATTTGTCATATCAGTGCTCCAGTGATGAATTATGCATCGAACTTTAGCAGTCTCCATTTTATTAATCTAAAAAAATTACTCATTATTGTTGTTCAAAATCAAAGTAAAAGAATGTACAGTGACTGTAACAAAAAATTCTTTATTTTCTAAATCCATGTTTGGTCCACTTATCTCCTTGTCTGGTAATTTAATTGCATAATTAGGAACGGTGAAACCACATTTACGTAGCGATATTCGTATATGCCATGGTTCTATAGTCCAAGGATTATCTTTGTTCATGACAACAGACAAAAGCATGTTCGATAAACATTTAGCAGTCTAAAACAAAAATCTGTTTAGATATAAACATTTCAAACACAAAAGGATGGCTTACTTTAACAGCAAAAGCCGAGCTGTGTTGAGTTTCTTCGTTACTCGTGTCAACAGTTTTGTATTTTGCAATATTTTCGGGAGTGGCATACACTGCAAGACGTTGTAGAAGTAAATGATTGTAAACGTAATGCTGTCGAAGCGTAACTTGATCTCCTGCTTGACCAAGACCTTCTACGTACTCGGTCAATATTACACTTAAGTCAGGTTTTACCTCATGATCTGTGTTTTTTACGTAATCGTAAATGAAATTTCTTTTACGTGGCGCTTTCCGCGGTTCACCTTGTTTATGTAATCGAAGGGGAAATCTTCTTTTTAATATAAAGGTGGTCTAAAAGAGATATCGGTAACAAATTTGATTGTGAATAAGTTAAATCTTGATAATTACTCTGACTTGTTGCTGAATATGGTTGGTGGTGGTTCCTAATAAATTTCCACATTTTACGATATTTCGTAAAGCATTACCAAAATTATTTAACATTTTTAATATATTCTAACCTAAAAACATCACAAGGAATGTATTGCAGGTAACTATAGAGGTCGCTTTAGAACCTACACTTATTTGCAGTGGCGCACTAAGCTTTTTGGATCAGGAAAAGCTAAGCAATGAAGGTACAAAAAATGCTTTTTTCTTCATTTTTTTGTGATACACCATTCAATACTTGAAATTTCAGATTAAAACTTAAACTTTCTTACCTAAACCTAGAATGTACCCAGAACTGAATTAAGGGGGGGGGGTAAAGGGGCTGCAGCCGCGAACATTCAATTTTCTAAGGGCCACAAAAAAATTAAAGCAACAAAATTTAAATCACCAAAGTTTACATTTACACAAAATTTTACATTTGATCAAGCGCGGTTGACCTTCAAAAATCAAAAAATTTTGCCTGTGGCACATTTTATTAAAACGTGCAAGACCCAGACGCCTCCAAAAAGAGTTATTTGTGTTAGTCATACTGTAGTTATTTACCATCACTTTTAAAGCTCTATTTATAATCCGATAATCCTTTAATCACAAATGATAATTAATTATGTATAGAAAATTTTAATTCACACTTATTAGACACATTCTTACTTGCTCAATAAACGATAATCACAACTAAGTAAAAGCAAAGAGTATGTATATACTAGTATGTACATACTCTTTGGTAAAAGTCATAATATCATTTGTTGCCCCTTGTGCTTTTTCTGCGACACGACACTGGTAGTTTTTAATACACACTGGTGCCAACTGAAACAATAGAACAAATAGATTTAACCTAAAAATATAAGTTGACGTTTGTTTACGATTTGTAAAAATCTTACATAAATTTTACGAAAAAAATGGCAAATCGTACCGTGAAGGATGCAAAATCCATTCACGGTACCAATCCTCAATATTTGGTAGAAAAGATTATACGTTCCAGAGTGTACGATTCCAAATACTGGAAGGAAGAATGTTTTGCTCTCACAGCAGAATTGCTGGTAGATAGAGCCATGGAATTGAGATATATCGGCGGAGTTTATGGAGGAAATATTAAACCGACTCCTTTCTTATGCTTAATATTGAAAATGCTGCAAATTCAGCCTGAAAAAGATATCGTAGTTGAATTTATCAAAAATGAAGAGTTTAAATATGTCCGTGCATTGGGTGCATATTATATGCGATTAACAGGAAGTTCGTTAGATTGCTATAAGTATTTGGAGCCATTGTACAACGATAATAGAAAATTGAGACGTCAAAATAGGCAAGCACAATTCGAGATAGTACATATGGATGAATTTATCGATGAACTCTTAAGAGACGAAAGGGTAAGTCATAGTTATCAATTTTTTTCTCGTACGTATAGACGAACTGCAATTACAAATTGAAATATTTTTTTTAGGTTTGTGATGTAATTTTACCGCGGGTACAAAAACGACATGTTTTGGAAGAGAATAATGAAATAGATGCGAAAGTTTCGGCTTTGGAAGATGACTTAGATGAAGAGATGGAAATTGAAGAGGAGGCTAAAAATGAGAAAAATGAAGAACCTCAACCCAGGCGAGAAGAGAAAGAACGCCACAGGGAACGAAAACGTGAAAGAACTCGATCGAGAGAAAGAGAACATGAGAGAGAAAAGCATCGTGAAAAAGAACGGACAAAACATAAAGAAAAGGAACGAGAAAGGGATAGGGATAAAGAAAGGGACAGAGATAAGGAACGACATAGAGACAAGGATGGTGAAAGAGATCGAAGGGATCGTAAAAAAGAAAGTGATCGTAAGAGGGAAAGAGAACGACATCGATAATAAGATAGAATAATTTTTTTGTACATGTTAATCAACCCTCTTTTATGATATAATAAACAATATTACTACTATTTAGGTCTTAAATTTAGTAAATGAAATTTAAATTTAACTTAGCCTAGGTTAGGGCTACTCAAATGGGATTCAAGGAGATTTTGGCGACATTTTTCGAGAATTCTAATTTAAATTAAATGTTGTATCGTCGGTACATTATTTTATTTGTACAATAAAAATGTTTGTTAATAATAATCAGGTATTTGTGCAGTAAAAGATAAAAACTCAATATTCAAGTTTCTGTTTTTTTTTTGCTCGGGCGAAAACTGTTGTATGGAATCAAGTAGGGATTTGATTTTTAATCTCATGTTTGTAGTTTTCGCTTTTGGCTTGTGAGCTTAGTGCACATGTAACTATTTTAATTTCAATTGTTATATTTTCTGGTGGGACCTTAAAAAAATGCATCCCTTTTGAGACGGTAGAAGTTTTTTTTGTGATATAATTTTGACTACCTAGCTATCCGCTGGTGTCTCTACCTATTATCGCAAAATTGATCAAATTTTATATTTTCGAAAATAAATGATAAAATTTGTTTAATAATTCCTTGGAAAAAACGCTAAACAAAATATAATATTTTTTGGTATTTCTATTGAAGATTTCTAAAGTTCTCGTAAATTGATAATATCAACACTTGCAGTTAGATGTCATCATATGTACCAAAATCAAGTTTTTTAAAATTATCTTAATATTGCTGCTAGAATATTTTCTAAAATCTTATACCGATTAAAAAATTTAAATTTTTACTAATGTGGCTTTACGCTCGAGAACTAGTAACCAAAAATTTAAAAATCAATATCAGTAGTATGCAAAATCAATACTTCTTGTTGTAAAACTGCATTTAAAAAAAAAATAGGGGAAGGTCGGGCAAAGCGAAATCTGTGGGCAAAGTAAAATATTAAATTAAGATTTTTCCACTTTGGTGCAATTTCAATATATTACCATGTTTTGATAGTTTTCGACAGTTTAGCACTTGTGAGCCAAGTTTAGTGGTTTGTGATTAAGCCAATGTAAAACTGTAGGGTTTAATGCGTTTTTCCGCTCTAGTGCGGTAAATTGAAATTACGACTTTCTGCGAAAATTTTTTATTTTCAGTTAAGTAAGAGTTAGTAGCTGTACAGACTATTGTTCATGGGTTTTAAAGGGCAATAACAAAATGTTCGTATTGACCTATCAGATCAAAATCCAAAGTTTAAGACATCGGCCGTTGTGAGGGACAAAAGTTATAAACCAAAAACTAAAAAAAATTAATTTTATTTTCTTAAAGTTTTTACTTGAAAATTGCTATAGTTACCAAGATGATTTTAACACTATGATTTAGCTTGATGAAATGCCTACTTTCCAACGATTTATAAAAATATGTATTTTTTCGATATCGATATCCGCAGCAATGTTGAACATCGATGTTGTTCTATCAATGTTCCAGAACTACCTCAAACCTACATTCATTTGTTTATATGACGTAAAATGATAAAAACAACTGAAAGCAACCTTTTAACTTCAAAATACAATGTTCGAAATGGTTTGGTGAAAAATTCTTAATTTTTGCTTTAATATAAGTATGACAGAAGTTGATATCATTTTCAGTAAGTTTTTGGAAAAAACAAATAGGAATGAAATGAACGATGACCAAGCCCACAAATTAAAATCTCTTTTAATATGTGTCCAGTGTCTAACATTATAGTTTTTAAGTAAAACTTGTAAACCAGCCCATTTGTTAAAACATCTATGTGTTTCTACATATCTCTAAAAGGAAATGGGCATAGAAAAACAAAAATCTCTGTTTTTAAATAAACCTTGGAAACCAGATTTAAAAAAACACTCCTATAATATGGTAGTACAAATATCCCCCATAAGAAAATAATATATAGAAGGGCAGGAATTTATGTTTTTAAATATAATTCGACTATAATTATCAGAATTCTATTTAAAATAAATTACGTCAAGGTGTTAACTTATTGAATAGCAGCACTCATATGTGGGGTTAAGTAAAAGCAAGGATTAAAAGGAACTAATATTGTTTAGTTCTTCAGAATATTCAGTTTTAAAAAGCAATTTATCCTTCAGGACTTTTACAAATTTTAAAACTTCAAGATTTTATTGTCTCTTCCGGATTGACATTTATCTACGATTAGTTTAGTTTATCGCAATGCTTGCATACATTGACATCGATAGTGTGTAGAAGCAAAGCTAATTTATACAATGAAACATTTGTTGTAAATTTACAACAAAAGGTAACTTTTTAAATTAAACAGAAATAGTGGAAACTGACAATACATCTAAAATGCATTAACCAAACGAAAACAATATTGCTATCGAATCTTTAGATTTAGACGGAACTTTTATTTGGGTAATTTTGCGTGAAATATCAAAGAAAAAAGTACTTGGTGTGTACATTATCCTGAAAGAAATTGTTCAGATTTAGTATTATTTTACTATGTATAAAAGAATTATGACCGGACCCCTCGTATGATTATTTGTTTGTCATAATATCGGCGCAGCGCATGCTCGTCTTAGGTAGTACTTCACTCTACCTTCAAGTGTATGGACGCTTGAAGACAATATTCTAATAAAAGTTTCTTTTCTGTGTATATAATATCATTAAAATAAATACTTATTTTAATCACAAGTGCCTAGCCTAATTCAACATACAGTCTACTAGCTACAACACCGTTTGGGGTGCAATCCAAACAGAAATCTTTCCTGAAATTGCCTCAATTAAAAATTTTTTTTTTTGAATTTCGTACCTCTGTCATCAAATTTCCTTCCGAGGTGTCTTGCATATTGAATTTCTATTTTTTAATATAATTGTTGTTTAACATTATTTCCTAACAAAATTGTAAAGAAACATTACAAAGACTAACATGTGTTAGTGTTTGCTAGAATGGTTTTAATTATTGCAAAAGTAAAATTGTATCAATTAAATTCATTCGATGGAAATCAACATTAGACCAACGAATAATGGAATTTTGACTTTTTTGTTTTATTGTTCAAAGTGTTCTAGAACCCGCATAGGCCTTCTACTTTAATGCTACAATATTGTATCAATACTACATCAATCCTCCGTCAGTATTTATGCTAGAGGAATAAAGAGTGAAAAGTACACTACGAAATCTATCTGTTAAATTTTAGAATATCGATGATATGATATGGGATAAGCGTATGAAAGATGATAGAGTTTACATAATTTTATTAAACATAATAATAAAAGTTTTAAAATCTATGAAAGGCACACTAAAAATACACGTTCAGCTATTGAAGTTTTTTACGAAACTTTCATAAGTACAAAGAACAAATTCATAATTGCAATGAACTTTTTCATTGATACTACGAAAACTTCCATTTATCCAGGTACAACGATATTATTTAATATTGTGCTGTTCTGCTGTTGTTGAATTATTATGTTTGATATTATTAATAAGGTAAACGTCGTGAAAACGAGTAAATTGAAACCAATTATTCTTTTTTACTAGTGCGGAACAAACCATTTTCTTCGCATTAAGTTAGATTATATTTCGTCAACTAAAACCAGAGTAACTGATAAAAAAACTAAAATTATTACATTATAATCACCCTAACAATATTTCTGAATTGGTAATAACTAAAGAATCATAATCTGCGACTTTGAATGGCTCCTGTGTCTAAAATAATAAAGATAAATATATGTTATCGCGGACTTTTTTGTAGAAAATTTAATTTCTAACAACTTTGTTCCTTTGAAGTTATAAAAAGCAGCAAAAGACTTTAAGGTTAATTAAATATTATTTTTTAAATTTAAAAAAAGATACTCCCCGGCGGGGAATCGAACCCCGGTCTCCCGCGTGACAGGCGGGGATACTGACCACTATACTACCGAGGACTTGTTAAGAACTTTAAATAATGTTGCTTCCGATCTCTAGGGTCCATTTTCAAGTTTTAGGGTACCTACATATTATTTTATCCTTTACAATTGAATATTACAGCATTACAGGGGACTTTACCCAATGTAGAACTTATGGATCGAGTTTAAATTATTGAAAATAAAATGAGAGGCCAATTTGGGTTTGAGTCTTACTCGAGAAAACGATATTGTTTTCTTATAATAGTTAGGTGTAAACCTGTTGGAAATGTACGATATAATTTATTATTCCTCGATCGAAAACACCACCGTTTCCTGTGCGAAAAAAATCAATTATCTATTTCTATTGTATCGCCGATTCACGTTTCCAGAAAGATTTATATATTTTTAAAATTTCATACCGATCTTGACACCTACGTTAAATTTTTATTTCTTTTATTGGCAAGGCTATTTAAAATAGAACCGCCATTTCCAAAGTGATATTAAAATGGCAATTAAAAATCAAATAAATTATTTCTAGAAAATGAAAACTGGTAACATGGAAATTAAGAAACAGATGGAGTTAATTATAATCTTGAAAAATCAAGCGAAGATAATTGAAAGCCAAAAAAAAAAATGTGTATTTAAACTAGCGGCATTCCTGTGAGCCAGAATGGGATCCTCAGTCATATAAAGAATATTATTTATTGGCAGAGAGCACAATAACGCAGTAATGGGAAAAGTTCGCCAAGCGATGACTGCCGGACTCGGGTCTGTTTTTCTTTCGCTTTATAATCTTTGACTGTTCTGGTCGAATGCATTAAGACTCTGCTCGAGACATAGAGGCACTAATGCGATCCACCAACAATATTCACTATAACTAATTTGAGGTGAGTACTTGGTCACAATTTAAAAGCGAGCCGACTGAATTGAAATTAAAATTTTATAAAATCAATACAATGCACGTTTATGCAGTAATTAGTAAATTATCCAACGGCTATCATTAATATGTAAATCGAAATAATATATTTGTAACGAGAGCGTGCTTGTGGTAAAACGAGTACCTATGCATCGTTTATTTATTTGCTTGTTTGTTTGATTGATCCATTAATTGAAATTTTTAATTATTAGTAAATATTATAATTGTGAAATTTGCAATATTGCACAGTCCAGTCCACTTCGCAGCTAGGTCTTATCCAAAACGCACCGGTGGTATCTATTAGGAAATAATTTACATTAACATAATTTTTGTTTTCACTACTTAATTAAATTGCTTTAAATGACGTGCCTGATAGATTAGTTTTATAAAGGCTGGAACCTCATCAAGTTTACCAAATAATTTGGCACCTGTAATTAGTTGTATCATTAAGAGTGCACGATTATAAAATCTTCATCTTGATGAAATTAGCGCTCATGCCTCATGATGCCCGAAAGAAAACCCCGTTCCCGCGGAAAATGTTCGTTAAAATTATAATTTTTTGAAAAATGGGCAATACGACTTGATTTATATTATTAACAGAATGGTAAGAAATTTTATTTGTATCGTTTTAATATGACGATTAATTACGGACAAATTTTAATATTAACGACATTAAGGATAAATTTATAGCCGGTGTAACTTATTTGGCTAAAAATATGTAGTGAAAATAATTGTATTTTGTCAAGGTGTGTAATTATGTGAAAATTAGTATGGCGTATCCAATATCTCTTTGTCATACGCTTTCATAAGATAATGAATACAATTAAATTTTTAATTTGTTTAAAAATATTGGAAAATTTCCCGTATTTTGTGCAATCTTAGACGTATCTAATTTTCGAGATATAAAGTTGAAAGTTAGATTTGCAAAAAGTTGATAATTACCAAAGTAATATCGTATTTCTTGAGTGTATCTGAACCGAAAATTGTTTCCAAGCTTTATTTAATTACTTTTGTACGACTATCAGCAGGCAGCTAGCGGTGTCTTAACTCCGAGTTAAGCAATTAAATCTCTTTGCGCGTCGCATACGTAACGAGAAATTTATGCAAATTGCAAATACGTCTGGGAAGCAAAATTAACAATTTCTTAACAGGACTAACGTTGACAAAATATTATTTTCAATCAGTCGTTGTGGCTTCCTATCCGGGGTCTTTTAACAAATTATTTTAACATTTCAACCGTATGTGTGGTGGACAACTTAACATAAAATAGTTAAACGCGCACTTAGTATATATTTTTCAGCGAGATTCACCAATTATTATTCAGAATATAAATTTGAAATTTTGTACTTTTTCACAAAGTTAAAATAGTAGATAGGTTTTTAGATGTAAAACTTTTTTACCTCGTAAATCCATCTAATTAAAATGGAATCTGACAAGTGTGATCTCTGAATAGAGGTGATGAAAGCATTCAATTATTCCGTAATAAATTTAACAATTAAAATAATAAATAATCATTTTCTCTCTTTTATTGTGTGGGAGCGTGTTTGCCAAGTATTATCACACACATTATAGGGAACTTGCAGTTTAACGTTTTTCTAAACAGATTTACACGTCAATGGTTTGCCATTGTGTCTCGTGAAAAAAAGAAAGATATTGTCAACACTTTGTGAGAGAGACGCAACAGTAGTTTTGAACCGGCAATTAAAATTTATAAAATATACGTAAATAAATAATAGTATTCAGGAAATAACCTTTGGTTATTGAAAGGAAATCGAAAAACTGAGTATAATTAAAATAAATTTATTAATTTAATATTATTTAATTTGTGTTTTAAAATTATAATTTTAACGATTCCGAGCATTTGGCCTGTGATTTCAAATCTGAATAATTTGCAAGGTGCAAAATACAATTTCTATTTCTAATAGCAAAATTGAATACCAGATGCATTTACCATCTGCGTAGTGTTATTTATTATTATGTGACATTTAATTGCCATATTTATAAAATTTTCCACTTATGTGGATAGATGCGTAATATGCGTAATATTAATTATATTAGGTCATAGGTACGTGCAGGTATAGCAATATTGCAGTTCTATCCGTTCGGTACAATCCACACAGCGTTAACGTTTTTTTAACGTTAAAACTAATAGTATAGCGTAGGAAAGAAAAAAATGATAGAAACTGACAAGATTAAATTATTACAACTTCCGGTTGTTGGAATTTTTTTCTAACAGCTTTAATTCGATTTAACAATTTTATTCAATAAATTGTATGTGTTAAATGATAGTGTCACATTAGTCTTTGACACATAATTTAGTCTGTTAGTTATTAAGTTTTTCCAAAAATATTAAAATTATTTATCATATAAAAGCTATATATTTAGTTTCGCATATTTCATAAGTAATAGATTTTATCAACGGAAAGGGTAACGATTTTGTCTTGTCACATGTTTAACTAAAAATGTGGTTAATCGATTTTATAAAGATTTTAGCACCTGATGAACTAATTTACATCTTTTAAAGTGTGTTGTACGTAGAGTGTGATCGTTAAATAAATTTTAATAAATATTGGTTATAGTATAATCGTTTGATGAGTAATAAAAGCTCACCTGTACATAAACATGTCTGTAAAATTTTTATACCATTCACCTGACTATTTGTTTACAATAATAACGTTTTTACGTAACTTTTTAATGTAAATTTAATGGACGTATTAATAGTTACTTTATGACTTTAATCATTATTACTACTTTTTACATTACATTATTTTAGTTTAAATGTGTATGATATGTCAGGTAAATGTGTGCTTGAGCTTTAGTAATATTTTTTATAAAAAATTATTATGTATGCACAATTAAACGTTAAATAAAATCGAGAATTGCTAATTTTGTCAACTCAATTTAGAAAATTTATTATGTCAATAATGCTATTTTCACATTGTATAATATTATAAAATAAACTTCAAAATTTTAGATTTATGTAATTTTGCAATTAAGGTTAACGACATCGAGCAGCTCAATCCTACACTTTGCCTACCAAAATTAATAGATAGGGAGTCAGCTTTAAGAACTTCTTATTTGAATTTAAAAACAATTTTTTAAATTATTTTTATTGCAATAAAATTTAGAAGAACCATGTATGTAGGTATATCATTAAATTCTTCCTAAATTAAAGATTGATTAAATATTTTTGATTTTTGATTGATCAGGGCCCTTCTAGCCCTTCTGTGTCCGCATATTACTCTAATAAAGTTGTTTCTAAATTTGTAAATATTTGAAATTGCAAATATTTAAAAAAAAGAAAAATCAGAATTATATCTGGTTTGAATAGTAGATTTCTAAATTTGTGGCATGGGGAAATTAATAATTGAAGTTATCTAGAATAAATTTGATTGCGACGCCTATGGTCGAAGTTATTTTTTCAATTTGTGTTCTCATTTTTATTTTGAGAATTTTATGGAAAATATAATTTAAATTTTGGAATTGGTATTACTTAACTTTTGTATTTAAGAGTCTCATTGCTCAATCGTGCAGTAGTGCTTTTAATTTTAATTTTTAATTTTTGTTTGCCCCCCTAATTACATGACAATATTAGAAACAAAAGAATTATTTTTATTAATTATTATTATCATAATATTTTTTTATAACATTATTATAATATTAATAATATAATATTATATTTTACACTCATTTTACTTGGTACTCTTATTTGTAAAAATTAAAAAAATTTTAAATTGAAAATTGTAAAATTGCTTCTTTTGAACTCTCGATTGCGCCACTGATTCTGTCTGATAAAAATATCCCGAACGGAAAACTTTAATTAACGGAATTTTAACTCAAGATCCTGCTACGAATTCTAAACAAACTCCGCAATTTTCAATCATGAGATTGACACAACGAAATATTTGATACATTTTATGAAGAGGTAAATATCTCGAAAATTTTATGTACATTTATTTGGAATTCCCTTGGAAATCTCTGGAATTCCTTGTAAATCATAGAAATTCTTTAGATTGGAACTAGTTTAGATCAAAGGTGGATCCAAGTTCATGGAGAGGGTAAACGAGGCTAGTGAAGAGGGGGTAAACAAATATATTTTGATAAGAATTTAGGTAAGTATATTTTGAAATTAAAAAATTTGTTGTAGATTTTGTTGGTTGGGAGGCCCCGTTACCCCCCTCCCCTTCCAAACATTTTTGACGAAAAAACTTATAATATGGGAAATTCGAGAAAATTTAGAAAATTTCTGTTAGTTTAGGAAATCGAGAAAATCTTAGCAAAACCGCGGAAATCTCAAAAAATTGAAAAAGCTAAAAATAAAACTTATCTCGATTATTCTTAAGATTTTCATAATTTTATAAGATTTTCATAATTGTATAAGATTTTCCTTCACTTTAGTATTTCACGATTTCCCCTCGGTTTTCCAGCAATAAACTACGGAGAAATTATCAAAAAACCCTGGTGTACTAGTGAAGAGAAATCTGAAGATATTCGAGGAAATTTTAGAAAATCTTAAAGAGTTGTAGAATCTTAGAACATTTAAAACAATTCATGGAAATTTTAAGACTTTCAAGATAATCTCAGGAAATTCTAGGACATTTTAGAAAATAGAAAATTTTAAGAAATTCAAGAAAATCTTGAGGAAGAGGAATATCAAAGGAAAAATATTTTTCTTTTTAATTTCTCTTTTGTTTTGTATAATTATGACGGTATCCAGTTGGTTTTCCACTTAGTTAAAATTGAGGGGCAAATTTGGGGTACAAGTAAAGAAAATCTACAGAAAACCGGAAAAATATTAAGAAATCCCCGGACATCCAAGAAATAGAAATATCAAGAAAATCTTTGAAAATTCAAGGAAATAGAGAAAATCTTAGAAAGGCTAGTATTTTTAAGATTTTTTAATTTCCTTGTATTTTCTATTTCTTAAGACTTCCTGAAATTTCTCTTCGGTTGTACACAAGAACAAATTCAGGAGAAATTTATGGGTGAGGTAAATAAAGCTAGGGAGGGTAAATGCGTATTTTTTTAATAAGGATTTGGATATATTTTTTAAATTTTAACAAAATTTAGTAATTTTATGAGTTTTTTTTTGTTTTAAGTTTTGATGAGTCATTGGGACCCCTCCCAATGACTCATCAAAACTTAAAACAAAAAAAAACTCATAAAATTACTAAATTTTGTTAAAATTTAAAAAATACTGTTACTTCCCCCTTGTTGGAAATCATTGGAGTTCTTTGAGAATCCTTGGAATTCCATGGAAATTAATGGAATTCTGAGTCCTGTGTACAAATTTATTTTGAGATTTTACCCCTTGCATTTTATAGCAAAAATCCAGGTTTCAACAAAAGACAAAAAAAAGACAAAATCGAGTCTTACTATATTTACCAAGGGGTAAATATCTCGAAAATTTTGTTTACGCTTGTTTGGAATTCCTTTGGAAATTCTTGGAATTCCCTGGAATTCTTTGGAAATCCCTGGAATTCTTTAGAAATCACTGGAATTCTTGGAATTCCTTGGAAATCTCTAAAATTCTCTGGATATTTAAATATCACATTAAAAATACTCTACTATACATAAGTAGATATTATACTCATCAATCATCATTTACATACACGATATGGTCTTAAAAGTGTGAATGCATTTTTTGATGAAAAACAGACACTTTTAATCCAGTAGCGTAGCGTGGAGGGGTCAGGGGGGCAATGCCCCGGGCGGCACTTCTGTGGAGGCGGCACTTCTGTGGAGAGCGGCAGAGAATGGTCGAGAAATAAAATTATAAATTTTTTATTTTAATCCTGTTATATAAAATACCAGCATACTGATGCTGCTCTTGCTACAGCGTGTCATTTTTTGGTCGAAAAAAAGCATTTTTGATTTCCGTCACTTTTGCTTAAAAATTCAAACTTTCCGATTTTTCCTGGCGAAATTTGAAAAATTAAATTTCTTCTTTTCTCAAAGTATTCTAAAAGAGTGGAAATCCTGCTATATGTACTGGAGGGTGTTCCACACCCCCCAGATCCCGGGTTTACAATTTTACCAACCGAAAAATATATTAAACTAACTAAGATTAGGACTAACCGAGAAATTTGAATTTTTAAGTAAAAATGAGGAAAATTTACCTCCGGCTAGAAAAAAATTAAAACTTGGAAAGCATATTGATTTAATTACCTTACTACTCATGGAGTTTAGCAGCAACTTTCTGTTACTTTGAAAGTTAATTATAAAAATAATATAAGAATATAAAGTCAAAATTGTAAACCGGGGGGTCTGGGGGGTGTGGAACACCCTCCAGAACATATCGCAGGGTTTCCACTTCTTTAGAATATTTAGAGAAGATGTAGAATTTATAATTTTTCAAATTTTTCAAGGAATGCGGGGAATCCCCCAGTGTCGGGAAATGAAATTAAATGTTTAAATATTATATCCAACTAGCTTTCCAGCTAGTATCTAATAAATTGATATAAGAAATACTTTTGTTTTATTTAACTTCGAAAATAAGGGGGCGGCAAATTTAAATTGGGGGACGGCAAATTTAGGGTTTGCCCCTGGTACCAGAAATCTACGCTAATCCACTGTTTTAATCCCAAATGAATCAGGATACTTTTTCTAAAAGTTAATATCAAACCAATTATTTTGAGTTAGTATGCGGACGAACAGACGGACTTGGAGCCAAATCATAAAACTTTCATCTATACTGCATAGAATAGAAGCCCATAATTGAAATGATAAAATGATATTTATTAAAAAATTGATGTCTAATGATGAAAGTTTAATTTTTTTAATTTCATGTCCTAATTCCTAAGGCATCACTATTAATAAATATTAATGCTCGTGAAATCTTGGAATTCTTGGAAATCATTCAGGGTTAAAACATGATAAAATTAAGTCTAATTTTACAATGTGTAAAAAGTTTGACAATACGCAAATTATTTAAATTGGTCTAGTACTTTATCATTTTTGAACAAATTTATTTAAATTATTACTGAATTTAATACTTTGAACAACGCTTTTGCAAATTTGGAAAGAAAATTCTAATCAAAAGTTACAAATTAAATTTGTATTTAAAACTTATAATGTACAGAATATACGAAACTTCCAGGATTAGCATCGGCTGATCTTCACTTAAATCACTTAGATGATGCTAGATTTTTGTCGAATAAAGTCTGGAGCGAGTCATTTTTATGTGCCGCATACGAGGTCGTGTTGCCGACTTTGCGGAAGTCGGGTTTGCGAAATTTTAGTGTATTTCAAAATTTATTTTACTTTTAAGTAAATTTAATAATTGATTTTTTTCGTTATTGTTGGATTTTTGCGTGAAGTAAATCTTCAATCTAAAAATACAACAATAGGTGTTGAAATGTAAAATGTAGCTAATATGGATTTAAATTATTTTCATTAATTTTCCAAAAGTTTTGTAACTTGAAATAAATGCATGCACTCTGGCAGCGAGTCTTCAACGATAAGATGAAATGATTTTCCATTCGTGATTTAATGGCATAGGGGATCTTTTGTGGGGTCAACTATGCAATATGCATTTTGATTAAAATAGCGGAATTGCTATGTGACTTTTGGCATTGAAAAGGTTAAAAAATTGCATAATTCTTGCAAATAAAACAAAAACTATATGTTTAAATTAGAATACGGTTATGTCATTGTTATTTTAATGCTTTAAATCACGTTGAAAACAGATTAGAGATGTTCGATGTCATATCTAAATTCGAGATCAAAATGACAGCTTCTCGTAAAGTCAACCCGACCGAAAAATGACTAAGAATCAGAGTCGATATACATATTTATGAACATGATGTATTCATAACATGAACGATTTTAATTGGTTTCGTGTAATTAATGGCATACGAGACGAAAACAAGTTATGATAAGTTACCTTGCAAGGTAGCCTTTTATTTTCTCCAATATTCCTACCTATAATTAGTGGGTCTTCCTTAAAACCTCGTCTGGTCGTTTATTCGCCCTCAGTTTTATTTTCGTTACAACGTCGCTGCCGTTTCTTTAGTGGTTTAATGAATACAAAACTAATCGCTATATTGATAAAAAAATAATAATAAAAACTCTATACAGGTATAATAACGAAAGTTAAATCCTCCGGCCAAGTTCCAATAACAAATGAAAAATATGAGACACGTATTTAAAATTGTATCGACGAGAGATCAATGAAAGCATAATTCCTCATCAACAATTACTCCACCATGTTTTAACATTTTTTATCCACCTTATAATAATAAAAATAATTACTAGTTTGCATTAGGGCACCCTATTGTATTTATTTTGCTCGCACAACAACGCTAATAATAGTCAGTTGTGTTTGATTATATTAAAATGCCTTTGTTTTTTAAAATCATTTTTTAATGTCCCTAGGCACATTTTTAAACTCTAAAATTTAATTAGTGGTTGCCGTAAAATTACAACACTAAGATTTTTTTCTATATCATCTTGTGTTAAATTACAATCATTTTTTTACGTTTCCTTCCAAACGTGTAATTACTATTTTATTCTAGGGATGATATTATCATCGTCGTTACGGTTTAAGAGACCATAAAACTTATTTTATAAATTTAAATATCGCATATTACCGACTTAAGTGAATTATAAACTGTGGGTCGTGATCTCTCCCAAAGGGAAAACTAAGAAAAGGGGCCCGACGCGTGTTTTTCTTTAATTTTTGTCGTACTTTCATTTTGGTCATTGTCACATTGATTGAAAGTCTAGATGCTAGAGTTAGCAGATCCGATTTATCATCTTCGGTAAATCACCGAATTGTTTGATGTGTGTTTCAAACAATTGGACAAATTTGACGAATAATAAAGTCGAAATATATTTTAAAATTTGTTATTAAGGAAGGTTATTAATTAAGAGGTAGGTATAGATTATATTTCTATAATGTAAGAGTAGGAAATAAATCAAGTTGGCGTGGTTAATTTACCGCTTTTAAGACAAGGCGATTTCGGTGCGTAAATTAATGTTTTTGTAAAATTTCGTTTGTATATTATGGTAGTTTAGGTAATTTTTTGTTAATTTAAAATTATTTATTCGGTGATGTGATAGTTGATAAATAGTGAGATGGAATATTCTTCAGGTGTACTATATCGACTATACATTGTGGGTGAATTACACGGCCATGTCGGGCCGCGACCGTGACCCCCAGGGCACCAGGCCCACATCATTACCACGGCTGCCTATCAATATCCTCGACCCATCAGACGATCTGTATTTTTTGTCCGTGTTTTGAGTTATAATAACAGGTTTAAGGTCTTTGAATGTTTAGGAAACCTATCAGGTATCGTCCAATGGGAGCTTACAAGCTTAATATCTTTAATAATCTCTGCGAGCTCGCCGTATAAATTAACTTTATGGCTGGAAATTTAATGCGATCCATAATGAGATTTGAAAAATTTTAAATTCCAACATAACAATGTTTCTCTCAATTACATTCGGTGGTATAAACACATAATGGCTTGCATAAATAACGAGTCTCCTCTTGTTATTCCTTTTCTTACATGTCTTTTATTACCCACACCGATAATAATTATATATATATATATACGATCGTTGTTTCATAAGTAAACCAATTTGATTATATTTGGCAACCCTCAGAGTTTCGATCAATTAGTAAAAGCTAATTAATATTTTTGACTCGATTATTATCTACAATTTTTTAACATTAATTTTTAAGTGATGCACAGAGCAGGTATAAGTTAAGCTACCAGGTTATAAAATAAATGTAATATTAAAACAGGTTACTCTTTTAAGTAATAGGCAAAGGTATTCATTAAGTTTTTTAATTCTATACTAACCGCAAGGTTATAGTAGAGTAAAAATTTTAATCTTCATCTCAAGTTATTCCATAAAAATCGACAAAACATTAGATAAAAATTTAAATTTTTCCACCGGACTATTTTTACATAATATCTTTTCCCTAATGCGTTGGATGCGTTAGTCTATAATTTTTGAAGTCGACTTTACTATTAATAACATCGGCTGAAAACATCTTGGCAGCTCTTTTAATATAAAGCTGTAGTGTTGTTTACTTTTGTAATTTATCTCACTTCTGATGAAGATCAAGATTATCGATTATACCACCAAACTTTTGCTCGACATTTAAAATACAGAAGTTTGTTATGGAATTCATAATTTATACCGATACCTACTGTAGAATTTCGCTCGATTATTTTTTAAACATTCCAATAATTTTATAAGCGCGCGTGTCCAAAATTTTCTTTTTTTCAACGTAATTTGACGTGATTTCCTCTTAGCTGTCTTATTTTGTTTCCAATAAGCGACTGTGATCACTTTTGAAGACGTCAAAGTACTCATAAATTTAGTTGAAAAAACTCAATATATGGGAATCAGTGGCAGGTTCATCAAAGTCCACATTTTTTGCTGATTTTTAAATAAAGTTTTTTTAAATTTTGATCAACAATTTTAAGTATTGCTGTACGACTGGTTGCCTTCGAGCCCCTTTCGCCGTGGAAAGAAAATTATTTTTCTCACATCAAAAACTGATGCATCGATTAACTGAACAATATGTTTTCTATATTGAAAAAGTTTTGATTTTTCATTCCAACAGTTAAATCTCGGAATTTTACGTCGAAAAATTCCTAATGATTTTATCGGCTATTAAAGTCTTCTAATTAAAAATTAAACTCATTATAATTATATACTCAATTAACATTTCAAATTAAAAACAACTAAGAATGTAATTCGGATATAATTTTATTTTTAAATACCTGAACATTAACATCGTAAAATTTCAATTTGATTACTAAAGAGGCGCGGAGGGTTCATAAATTTTTTATAACAAGTTTGTAACCGAGCTGAAAATTTTATGAAGTTGTCGAAATAGTACATAACTTAAAGGGGTTTAGATCGAGTAGACTGAGGGCTTAAGTAGAAACTAATTAAAACTAGGAAAAGTATAAGACTGTGAGTATAGGTAAAACAGCACTACGAGGGGATACCATTGGATTTATGGGGCAATTAGCACCCTGACTTGTAATTTATATATGCAATAACCCACCGGAGTCTGCGGCAGCCTGCGCAAACATGTCTTATCTTTAAAACGGACCTACAATTTGATATAGCACATCTAATATTATGACAAATAATTTGTAAATAATAAAATTTTAACAAAATTATAGATCACCAAACTAGACTACCTACTGAAGTATGAAAAAATATTGCAATCATCAAATGGCTTTTTTTTTACTGTTGATATTTTAATATTTTTCTCTTAAACATAATTAAGAATAAACTATATTTTCAGTTTCTAATTACCTTAAACCAAATTAAACTATTTGCTTGATAATCAAGTTGGTATATTTACCTCTCTGTTACAATTAATAGTATAGTGGCGATGCATCATTGTATAAAGTGCAGCTGTTCTTAGAGTTATTAGACTTTAATAAACTCCTAGCACGGTTCTACTACTGCACAATTGTTTCTCCTCTTCCCAATTTCCTTCTCTTATGAAACATTTGTACCATATATCATTGCTCTCATTCAACGTGTTATTGCTCTTGAAAATTAATTAAAAGATCAATAGTTTGTTGCATTTAGGTAGAATTATTCAGCACCGCCGCATTATGAAGGGTAATATCTTTCTCAACCGCGTATGAAATAGTTCCATACACAAAATCAAAATTTAGTTTAGTGTTTACTTCAAAATTCTTAGGACCGAAAATAAAAAAGTATTTACTTTATTTGATGAAATAATTGAAAAACAAAAATAATTGTTTTACTTTACTGCCGATGGCGACACCGAAGCACTACTACTTTGATTTTCAATGCATCTTTTTGTTTGCTGGCAAGTTTTCTACAAGTTTCTATATAATCTATGAGATTATGATTATACATTAGTTATCGAAAAATTTTTAAAATTGATTGTTGACAAAATTGATGTAAAGTTGATGTTCTTTTTTTGTCAAAGCAAGGGTTTCACTTTAGTGCCGGTAACGGGCGGTGCTAAAATACTACTACAGTCATATTAATTAAATTTAATAATTTATTATTTTTACAAAGAGTGAAACCTTCTGTTTATTATAGTTCAACATTAAATTTTCTGTACATTTTTAAGACATCCAAACAAATGTCAAGCAAAATATTACAGATGGAATTTAGAATGTTATTAAAATATCCTAAAGTTGATGAAAGTTTCATCAATATGATGCACTTACTACCTTTTTTTTCAGTGTAATTTGGTCATATAAGATGAATTTATTATTGTTTTTCTTCACTCATTTTTGGTTTCTCTATCTCAAACGCTCCCAGTAAAGTCAACTTTATTCTAATTGAGTCTGTTGATCTATCTGTCTACAGATATACCTACATATGTTCCGATTGACTTATATAATTAACTTCGATGACTCTTTTTACTTTCCCCAATTAACAATTAAATAGGCATTTTATCTACTTCCAAAGAATTTTGAGATTTCAGTGATTTCCAATGAACCCCAAAGATATTCCAATTACTTTTTGAGATTTTTAGAGTTTTAAACAGAGCTTATTTTACCATTAGGCACCTGCCTAGAGCCCAGTGGTCAGAGGAACCCGAAAAGAGAGAACATAAAATTGTAAAATAAAAATCAAATAATACTACTGATAAAATAACTCAAAAATTAAAACCCAAATATTTCGTTAGCCACTGTATGTCCCCAGTTCTTTTTAAATTCAAATCGTAGGTATCAATCCATGGAATGCCCTCCAGTTAATTCTTTACCAAATACCTCGAACTGACGTAGATTCAGATGAGAAATATTTTCCAATGAGGTATTTGGCATAGGGTGCACTGGAGGGCATTCCATGCCCCCCAGACCCCCCGGATTGACACCTACGTTTTGTGAATTTAAGGGGCAATTAAGTACATAGTAATTGTACATACATAATACATGCATAGTTCTATTTCGATGAACCGATTTTGAGATACAGGTAATAATATTTTTTATATTTTACAGCGTCTTCTTTATGTCTTTATGTAAAAGGGGGCGACAAAATTAAAAAATGTAGATACAAAATTAAAGACAATAAAAATTTTACCAAAAAAGCCTAAAAACCTTTTTAGCCTAAAAAACAATTTACATTGTTAACATAAGAGGGTTCGAATATTTTCGTTGGCCACTGTATATCCTCACCCATGTTTGACTGACGATCAACATATTATATCGAATCGAAATTGATTTTTTCTTGTTAAACCCGACCTTTTAGAACTTATAATTCGGAAACTGCTCATTACATCAAGTTGTGCCCATTGAGACATTTGTTCAGAATGATGAGGAGTACAACATATCCAAAAATCAGCCAAATCTACAGAAAGACATTTTTCTATAAGAATGGTGCGGGGTGAAGTCTTTTCGAGTTTTGTTGTTTAATCTGCAAATTGATATTTTTTTGGTGAATATTATTGTTTAACTAACCGGACTAGTGACTTTCGTGTGAATTGATACCTTCTTTGGTTTTATAAGTAATAATTTTTTCTGATTATTTTTGAAATTTCTGCGCGCAACTGAATATTTCATAAGGGTTTTGCGGTGAAAATAAATTATTTTGGAATGGTATTCGTCTTGGCTAGATGAGACCGATCTGGAAAAAATATGGATCGCAATACTGAATAAAGGATATTTGTAAAATTGTAAAGGTAAATGAGTTGCGTTTACATAGTATTATTATGCTGTGTTAATTAATGATGCTATACCTCAGTAAATCTTAGTTTGTTAAATTATTTAGTTTAATTAGGTGTGTATTTTATACTTAGTTTTTCAGTAGTAATTTTATTTTTTTTCTATTTTGTTTTTTATTTTTGTTATTACATTAAAGTGACTTTTTAATTTTTTATTAGTTTTATTTGTATTAACTGGTATCTAAAACAACATTATAACTTTTCCGTTGTTAAAATCCTACAAACGTTTTTAAAACCTATGTTCTCAAGAACTGTGAGTTAGATCTCAAAGTTAGCTAACGCAAGTGATAGGTTGTGCTATAATTTTAGCAACTTTTGTTGCAAAAGTTGAGATACTAAATTTTGTAAATTTATAACGAAATGAGATACAAGACGTATTATCTTACATCACAACAGCATAGAAGATTCAATAATAATAGGTGTACATAGTACACTGTACAAGGCATTCTCTTGTAATGTTACCAACGTAATTTGTATTTAGGGCTTGATGTAAGATTTTAAATTATTTGAAATTACCTTGAAAGGCCTCGTGGGACCAGTGCTGAGTAATATTTTGACATTTAATATCTCAAAGATGTTTCCAACATCTTCTGAGAAAGACACAGTCCAAAGAGCCAGGTATACTTACTAGTTGGGAGCTGAACCCACGACTCCGATAATATTACATTCAAACTGTTAGTGATTGTTTGCAATGTACATAACTAAAATTTTAAAGTACATCTCTCAGAATGTTCTTTTGCATATACCAAAATAACTACAAAATTTTTCAATATTCGATTAAGGTCTTATTTGTATTTGTAATTCTTACGTTTTACGTATTTCTTACGTTTTATGTACATTGTGAACAAGCACTTAGCCTACGACCGAGCTCTATGGAAATGTTCAACAAGATTGCTTCCAATTGTTTTGTAGCGCTTCACATTTTTTACTACATTGCACGCAACCGTTGGAGGAACTACCCATCAGTTGGGGAGTGGGGACGCGGATTTTAAGAGAGATGACGTATCAGAAAAATGGTCCAAAAGGGTCCCTCTCTTGGAACGACGATGATGACCGATCAACGCGTATACTTTAAACAGTAAGCCAGTTTTCTGTGTAATAAAAAATTCCTTCGCCCCTTCGGGGACCAACCGAATTCCCAATCTCCGACCCCTCATACGAAATGTGCCCGTCAGTTCAACACAAAAATCCACCCAAGGTGATAGCTGATAACTGACAACACTAACCCCAAGACAGGTCGGAAAACAAACAATTCCTCTTCCTCAAATGGGCTTGTAACCAGCTTTTTTTTACTATAGATGCCCCAAGATGTTGATCTAGCTGATATGGTGCAGAAAGCGAGAGTCATAGGTTCCGGAAAAGATATCGATAAAACAGAAGTATGCTGCCTAGCGGCAGTTGCTACCAAACACCAAAAAGTCGCAGCTACTCGTCTCAATTATTATCCTTAGGAGAAACACAACTAAGAACGAGCAGCAAACGTTAATTGTCGAACCAAAATAATTAAATAAATTGAATTATAAAATTAATTATTAAACGTTGTTAAAAATAGAAAAAGAACTCAAAATAAAAAATTTTAAGTAAATTTGTGGTTTTTAGTATGTATTTATGGTTAAATTCAAAAAAATATAAGAATAATACAATACGTAGAAAATCAAAATTCAAAAAATTTAAAAAGGAGACAATTAACACATAACAGATTTCTTTTCTTCTTCTTTCTTCTTCAACACATTTCTTAATCCAGACCTGTTATGTGTTAATTGTCTCCTTTTTAAATTTTTTGAATTTTGATTTTCTACGTATTGTATTATTCTTATATTTTTTTGAATTTTTTTGTTGTTAAAAATATTTCAAATTGGAAAATAATCGAACGTTGAAAATTTGCTAGCTGTGATATTGGTATCGCAAGCATTGCTAAATAGCGGTCCCTATAAATTAAACAATACCTTTGCAAATTAAAAATAATATTCGGCAAATTCTGAAGCAATACGAGATTTCCAGTCAGCTCAAAACACAGATCGAACCTCGTCAAAATTAGGTGTCTCCTCACGAAAGTTTAAAACAAAAAGTAAAAGAACTCGACGAGACACGAAAACGCATCTCACACTTACGACGGTTCACTTTAAAATCCTCAAAATCGTGCTATTGCGTTTTCAAAACGCAAACTCAACCCCAAAAATTTGTTACATCTGTTATCAACTTTATTAAAATGCGATATTTTTGTGACAGTCGAGATAATCCAGAGGTAAATTATATTTATAATTATTATTGCAACCAGGAATACTCAAATACTCTCCTATACTCAAATTAAATCATTATTAAATAGTTAAATGCTCTAATGTGTCTTCGATTGACGCAGGCCATTTGTAGAACTTCTTTCGATTTCAGGCTAGTTTTAATTAATCACTGACGCATTATATCCATAGATATAATCTATCTCAGCGAAGATGCTGTACCCTGGGGTTCCGTAGAACAGTCATTGGGGTTCCGCGAGAATTATTCATTATTAGCTATTAAAATTAAAAAATAGCACGGTTACAAATATTATCCCGTCCCCCAGTCGTCACCTTCAATTGTTTGCAGAAATTATAGGATCCCCTTGAAAAATATGCGAAAAAGCTAAAAAAAAAAAGCTCATTGGTGGTTATGGGGCTCCATAAAATAACAGATTTTGGATTGGTGTTCCGTCATCTATAAAGTTTAGGAACCCCTGGTCTATACTATATTTAAACAGAATACCACACCAACAATGTTTAAAATTAATAATTTGATTTAAATCTAAATTTTAAGCACATGTTTACTAATAGAGTACATATTTTATATTATTTTGTTAAACAATATAATACTTACTTATTATTTATCGTTATTATTCTACTGGAGATGCTGGAGATATTAAACGTGTGCTCGATCTAGGTATAATCAAGCGTATAATCAAGAATGAGCTGAATCTTTCCAAGATTAAAAAGAAATAGATGTGCACGGGATGTTGCAAGTTGATAAACATTTAGGAAGAATACAGGGGGCAACTGAGCCGACTAATTCCCGGACCCAGCATAATAATTATATATAGTTATATACCTTATTATTTAGTTATATATATAATAATTATATACCTAATTATTAAACAGTTGTTGTTGATTAGCAAGTTGTCGAAAATTTAAAAAAAATTTATATAAAAATAAAATTAATTAATAAATTATAATAGATATAAATTAATAATAAATTTTAATATGTTTAAACACAATCGTTGATGGCCCCCCTTAGCTCAAAACATGGAAAATCGGTTACCGGTGATAACGTTTAAGCAATTTAGAAGATTTTTTTCGAGTGTCGTGTATTTCAAACACCGAGACTAATTAATCATTTTCTGTTTTTTAATGCAAACACCAAATAAACCAATAAATAAATAAATAATCATGAATTTCTGAACAATAAAAAGAATTTAGTTAAATATTATTGACGTTACAGTTTCATCCAAATAATTTTTAATAATAATTACTGTTATTTTTACAGCCCTCGAAGAACGGCATTTAAATTAAAGTATTGGCGAATGTTACTAAAGTACTTTGGTGCCGTCCGTCGAAGGCAGTAAAGTGAAAAGATTACTTTCAGGAAAAGTAAAATTTACAGTTTCTATAACTTGGTTTATAGTTTGATGTTATAGTCAAGATTGTAGTTTATGTCATTAATTTTTATGTGACAATTTTATAGTTAGATGTCTTTGCGCATATTTGAATTAAACTATTTATGGCCATATTATACCATTATCGTGTAGTCCAATTAATTTATCATAGCTTAGCTTGGGATAGCTTAAAGCATTTTCTTGTAACATGAATGGGAAACCATTAGAAATTATCAAATAGCTCTTATCGCTTACAAACGTTTGTAAAATCGTTTTCGAAGTTTTTGAAATACATATGGTGCATAACAAACTTCCTGGATTAAAAAAATCTGCATATTTTCAGCTGACAAACATATAAAAGCTGTTAACATTAATCACAGCTTCTGTGGTTATTATTTATACAAAATCATTTCATCGAAGACGACAAATAAAATTTATATTTTGGTTTTTTGTCATTTATCCTACGATGTGTGAGTAAATTGATAAATATGTTGTTTGTATTAAAATTTTGTATATTTGCCTTCGGCTCAATAAATTTAAATCGCAGTAATGTAAATTGTATTGGTTAATGTTAGAAACAATTTCCGCAAAAGTGCTAACGGTTCTATTTTACTCAGTTGTTGATAACAAAATTATTTTAAAATAACCATTAAATAAACGATGTGTAAAAATGGCAAATATTTGTAATTTTGTGTATGCCTATAGAGGCCATTCATTAGTTACATTTTCTAATAGATAAGTAACTTGTATAATTCGTCATTATTCGAGAAGCTTATCAAATTATTGCTAAGTGATTAATTAATCAAAGAAAATTTTAGAAACGGCTCGTTAATATCGAATGGAATGTGATTAATTTATATAATTTCTATTTACATTTTTAGGCGATAGAATGAAAAATTATTACATATTATTGTTTGATCGAATTAGTAAATGCAACAATTTTTGGATTAAAATGCTCAAAAATAATTGGAAAATTTATTATGATTTTTTCTGTATTAAGCATTAGTTTTCAATAGGATAGTGACACGATGACACGAACATTTATTTTGAACACAGAATGTCTGTCGTGGGTGTCGGCGAGTATATAAAATTCGCTATTAGCAAACATATGGTTTGGCTAGACTACAGTTTGCCGAAAATTTTTAGAAATAGTATTTTTAAAGATTAGAAAATGTTAATTATATTTTTAACATTTTAAACAAATATTTAAGCGACACCCCGATGGGATACTCATTTTTTATTGTCGGACCAAGTCAAAACTTCGAAGTATTCAGATCTTCATTCGTCGCCCAAATAACTTTACGAGTGAAAAAATAATTTAAAGTTGACGATAATGAGTTTTTCCGAAATCGATCAAACATTAAAAAGAGAAAATGTTGTGAATTGAACATTCGTGTATAATTCACCCAGTGTGTAATAAAGAGCTCCATTAACTTTATGGTCGTGTCTGGGCGGTCCGGAAGTTCATCATAAGTTTCACCTAGGTAAAATCAACTAACTCACGCTAATGTTTCGATTAATATGCACCTTTGCTTTGCAAATGTATAGACAGGAACGGAATAACATCCAACGCTCATTATACCGGCACAAAAACCATGCACTAGAACCATTCAATTAATTTTGTATTTATTATATACGAAAGAATTGATCGTTCCAACCTCTCGAAATGCTTAAATCCATTTAACGGATTTTATTTTTTATAGACACTTAAAATTATAGTTTGTTATGAAAAAACGAATATGCCACATTAATGTCTACCTCAGCAATTTAGTGAAATATAGCTTTTTAAGTGCCGAAGGCTTACCGATGTATGTACGTATAGGTACGTGAAGATCTTTTAATTAGAAGTTTTATTTATAACAGTAACAAAACAAGAATGAAATATTAAATTATGCAAATTAAAAAAATAATAAGTACCATTTTTATGTACCGAAATTAAAAATAATAAAACTTGAATTTATATTATGCCGAATTATAATAGCTTTAAAAGTTTTCATTAATAAAACCGAATTGTTTCGACCGCATTTAAGACGAATGTGAAATAGTTATACCAATCAGTTTGGAGGTATTTGCTGATGAAAGAGATAATTTATGTTAGAATTGAAATATTGAATGCAACCAACAAATTTAACTGGACTATCAAAAAACTCAATTGGACAATTTCGTTTGGCCCAATTCAGATAAAAGTAAACATATAGTAGTTCTTGGTTTACCAAAGCATAAAGGGATGTAGTGTTGACGAACCAAACACTAGCGTGTTGTTAGTTGTTTGATGTGCATCTATTACCGTGATACTGTTAGTCGAATGGAATTTGCGTTACAAAGGAGCTGCTTATTATAGATAGATAAAATAGCCGGCATCATCTACTTAATAATGTATGCAGATTGTAATGGCAAGGTGGGTCGGTGCTGCCATGTTGGCGGCTGCCATTGGCCGATGATGGCGTGTGTAAATACAGGTATGCAAGGTAATTGTTGGGTACCCACCCACCCACACGGACCCCTTGTCTTAGCAATCTGCACGCAATTTACCACTTGCATTTTCGCACATTATTGATATCACGCTCGTCAAGATTCGTCGATAGATTGTCAATTGACGTCTTACCTTGTTAGGCATCGACAGTCACAAAAGCAGAAATTGAAAATTTTCGACTGAAAAAGGCTTGCCGAGAACACAGACGAACCGGAATAATTAATTTTTGCGCAATTCCTCTGGGGATCCGCAGATCCCCTAATTATTATTGATGTTTACAGTGTTGTACTAGGTCACTAAAATTGTTCGTTAAGTCGGGTACTTTAAATGATAATGTAAAAGTAAATGAAATATGTAAGAGGCCGATGGCTCGGGGGGTAAAGTCTGGACATAAGCAATAAACTTTACATGTTATGAGACGTGTGCAGTTGCTGCACCACCCACGGCCCTTGGCCGCGTCTTAACTATGTCTGATATTATGGACCAGTAAGTTCATTTGGGTGGACAATCTTAGCCGTAATTACAAATTCCGAGTTTTTGGCAAAGTCCACGGTGCATCACTTATTAAAACATTTATGTAGCAGGAAACGTCGGAGAACAAAGCGAAGAAATAACTTCAAGTTGACCGTTGGCTACCTATAGTATGCGATGGCAGTTATTACGAAATAATGATGATCGAAATCCGGAGAATTAATGAATGCGATTTTAACTATTGACAGTTTTATGTTAACAATCTAAATACAGGATGGGCTGCATGTAAATATAAATTTATGCGTTATGAATAATTTAGAACAGAGCAAGTTTTGCTGTTTGTGTTCATAACTCATTCAAATTGGCGTATTATGTGATGAATATAAATGCACAAACATTGCATTTCAATGTCTCGACCACACACGGTACATCAACAACTTGGCAAAATTTGTAACATCGTATTCAGATCTTTCGTATTAGGATCAATTTCATCCTAATTTGCCATCCAATTTTCTTTTTATTGACAGTAATATATGCATCTTTTTTGTTAGCCTAAGATTTAAATTAATCATTTTTGTGAACCTAATACTTTTGGATTTGTTTATACCTATAAATAAATAAGGATAAGGATTCTCTCCGAGCACATGCACAGTTAATTATAATTCCTGTTAAAAAACATTAATTTTAATACAAAATATCTGGTTCACCGGTACACAAGTCACACTTGAGAGAAAAATTGTAAACAATATGGAACAAAAGGTAGGCACTATATACCCTACGGGACACAATTTTTTGTTGTAGGTGTTGGGTATGTTGGAAAAGTTTCTTGTATATTCTTGCGTAGTCGAATAATTTGTTCACCACATGCTGTTACAATATATAAGAACACATTTATTTAGTACTCCTCTCTTAAATGAATGGGTTTTGAAAAATTATTTGTTCGTTAACGAAACAATCAATGCTAGATACACCCATACATGTATAAAATTAACCATTTCTTTCCAGTTGAAATCCTAAAGATTAATTCAATGCGGTAAATGCATAAAATATGAAAAAATACTTATGTTTTCTTACATTGCTGTGAAGTTATGGAAATTTGTGATTCGAACGCTGAATTTCCGCATTGTAAATCAATCAAGCCATCCTCTCTGTGGTTTAAGAAAATATTAGTATAGTAAATTTAAGATATAAGTGGATGTCATTTCACGTTTGGGTAAAACACTTTAAATAGGTACCCTTTCTGTTTCCTGTGATTGAAATTTATTTTACAGATGTATTTGCTCAATTATACTTAATTTTTAGTCTAATTTTATGTTATAATATATTGTATCTACTTCATAACTGAACTACTTCAGGTGTTAGTCATGAATGAATTAACGTGATTCCAATTAGCGTTGAATGGATTAACGAGATTATTTATAACTTTTTCAAGTCACTTTTGGTGAATAATGTAATACAGTATTTTGCGGTTAGCAGCCGAGACTAAGTTCGTAGCTGAATATTTTGAATGCAATTTTATTTTGAGTTTATTATTTTGCGAATAATGTGCTTTGAGTTTGCATGAGCAAGCTGAAATTTGATTGAAATATTGAAAAATTATATAATTGATTATATTGTAAAAATTGAAAAATCATGGCAATCATTTTGTACGCTTATTTCGTAGGTTTAATGTTCCCATTTATATTAGAAATTTTGTTTAACATTAAATAAAATTTGGAATTGAATTTATAAATATTTTGGATTATTAAGAGCCTCATTGTTATCTCAATGATAACTTGGATAGGGAATTTGGAGCAAATTTTTTTTTATTTTCCAACCAATTCCATAGCAATATACCGGGTGACCGACCTCACACCCGATCATAGGGAGATAACACGGAAATTGAATTCTTTTGAATTCCTACTTTCCATTGTAACAGATAAGAATGAAAATATCTTTTTAAATTGATGATTTTCAATTCATATCCGTTATAATAAAAAGCAGGAATTTAAAAACATCAATTTCTCATGCTTTTTCCTGGTGTTCCTCCTCCGAGAAAGAAGATTCCCACAAATCTGGGTGGTAAACTGCCCTTCAAACCTTCTCTTGTTATACTACGATTAAATTTCTTATCCCATACATATTAATCCTTTTATAGAACATTACTTGATTTTTTATAAAAGTTGTTTTGATTTTTGAATAATTAATAAAAAAAATTTGAATTTGTAAAACAGTGAATTCGGTAATTATCGAGGACCTTACAAGTGTCTCGAATTATATTTTCAACGCGTGATGGAGAGATATCATTTTACTTTATACGATACGAAGCAAACTTTTATCTCTTTTATTTAATATCTAATTAAAAACACCAAAATTAGCTCTACAAATAACACTAAAATATGAAAAATAAAATTGCCAATAAATTTTTTTATTTTTTATAATTGGATTTTTTTAAATATTTTTAAATTTGAATGATTTGCAGTTATATTTAAGATATTTAAAAAATCCATTTATAAAAAAATAAAAAAAATTGATTGACAACTTTAATTTGCATATTTTTCAGGTTTTGGTACTATTTATAGCTCTAATTTTGGTGTTTTTAAGTGCATATTAAATAAAACAGCTAAAAGTTTGCTTTTTTAGTGCTATAACTTCCGAGTCCTGATTATAGGTAAGAAATATTTTTAATTAATTTTATTTTTTTCGAGATACTATTTCATTTTAGGTTACATAATAATTATTCTTGATTAAGTTTACTTTTATTGGAGTTTGTATAGGTATTTTTAAGGATAATTCACTTGAGGCTGTGTACCTTTAGGCTTAGTGGCAACTTTTTTGCTCGAAGGGCAGTTTATCATTTTATTTTACCTGTTTGATTGATTGGGGCAGTTTTTTTCCCCTATGATCGGGTGTAAGGTTGGTCACTCGGTATATATAAATATGAAGTAGGACATTTTAATATTACAATAACGCCGTTGCCGTCGCCGTTTTTCGTTGGAAATTTAGTATTTAAATTTTTAATGTTAACATGAGCATATTAATTTAGGCTTTTTTAAAGACAAGCAAACTTTATATTTTTTTAATACAAGGTACCTACATAATAATATATTACAATTTAAAAGTTAATAGATTAATTAAACTATAAAATTTTAAAATTGCACCAAGAATAAGTTTACTTATGTAGTACATTTTTTTTATTTATTTATTTTTTTTATTATATTTACCTCTGAACTAAAATCAACATTATTTATACCTCACCTCACCTCAAATAATAGTACCAATAGCTACTAGTTAGTGGTATTGTAGTAGCTACTAAAATATGGGTATGCATAGTATTTTTAATAAGATAGTTATAGTATCATTTTAATTAGTAGACTACTAAAGTAATATTTTCTATTATATTTATTTAGCAATACTGCAAAATATCATCTGTTAACCTAAAAATATCGATGTGATGGTCACCTATAGTTTGTGCTTTTCAATTTCTCGAAAATTTTACATCTAAAATCGCATTTGAATAGCATATCGAGAAGGGTGGATCCTTCGCTGCCCTACGAGCGCTCCGGGCCGTCTTGGCTGGTGCTTACTCGCTAAAAACGCGTAGCGTAGCGTAGCATGATGGCTTGCGAAGCATGGAGTGCCGGAGGCACTTTAATCTTCTTCATCTGACGATTGAAGTTTTGGCATTGAGAATAGTTATTACGCTTGAAGTGGACGGACCACAACGATCTGGGTGGGTTGTCTCGCTAAAAACATCTCTGAAAAAAAAACTATATCTGGGCACACGTACCGTTAACAGAACTCTGTTTCTTCTTGTGTCAATTCCTATGTACTTTCCAATTAAACATAATATGGTAAATTTTGATTTTTAAATACCGTTTTCTCAAAAACTAATGGATAATGCTTGAAAAATTGTCCTCTTTCCAATGGTATAATTATAGCAAAAAGTGAAATTTCGTGACATAAATTAACTGACAGTAACTTAAAAGATATATTATTGGGATAACACAACATTTTTGCTTTTCTGTTTCAAGAAATAATAATAAAATCCATATTTACTTTTGGTTTCCCATTTTACTTTAAAAGCATCTAGAATCATTTCACTTTCTTCGATTTCTTCATCAACGTTTATAAAATCTTCTATTATTTCTAATTTTTAAATGAATTAATTTTTAATTCATATTACAGAATTTACCAATATTAAAAATGCTTTTAGTTAAAATTAAAAGTTAGGGTGCTACTATGTATTAAGTATACAGTTTGCTTAGTTGGCTACTCTATCTAATATAAGACACTAGTGCAGTAGCGTAAATAAAATTTGAATTTGGGGGGTGATAAATCTGGTAGGAGACACCACCGAAGGTTACCCCCAGGAAAAACGGGGATCCGGGGTTCTCCCCGGAAAATTTTGGAAATTTTTACTCTAAAAAACGTGATTTTTGCGCCTTTTTTTGGATTATTATTAGCATTTGGGGGGTGATTTATCACCCTGATCACTCCCCTTATTTACGCCACTGCTAGCTACTTAGGTGACTATAGTTGACTTATGCCCGGTTCACCAACTTCGTCAAGGCATTTGATCAACGTCAAATGGTTTGACGTTCGTTACCTCATGAAAATCTGTTTCATAATTGGTTAAAACAGATTTGATGTTGATTAAATGCCTTGACAACCTTGACGAAGGTTGGTGAAACCGAGCATTAGAGTACTCGTCAAATAGAAACAGAACCGTCTATCATTATAGTTGGTAACATTATTTTTAAAATACATACTATTGAATTTTCTATGAGTGCATACATATAAGCGAGAGAGTTGCATTGCCGCTTAATATACGATGGTTCGAAGTAACCATGTAACCTCCCATCATGGGCGTCGCCAAAGGGGGGGGGGGGCAGAGAGGGGCTTTTTGAAAAACATAATATTTAACAATTGTAATATAAAAATCCAAAGAAATAGGCAAGCCTTTGTAATGTGAACCGATTTTCTCTTTGATAGAATATATTTTTATTATATATTGAATCGTTTTTTTTAACATAATAAATTTTAATAGCGTTTAAAAAAATTCGCCCCCCCTGGAATTTTTGGAAGCGACGCCCATGTCTCCTATATATAGTCAACCAGTTTAGTAGTCGCGAATATGAGGTGAAAAGGTTTAAAATTCATCATGTCAATTGTTTTTAAAAACATAACACATGTGTAGTATTTATCTGAATACTGGCGTACCAAACTAAAACAATTCGTAACAATTGCAAGAAATTCACGGCTCGCTACTGAGTGACTTAGTGTTTGGAGATATTTTGGAGGTATGACTTATGAACGATGATTGACGGGTATGCTTTTGTTTGGCGAGTACTCTATAGTTGGATGATTGACTGAAGGAAGGGTAATTGCAGAATCATAAAAATAGAGAAGTTGTATTTTATTTTTTTAGGTTTTTGTATTTTTGTAAGGTTTGCTTTTTCTATCAATACTTACCCAGTGTGCAATTTATTTCTTTTATTTATGTTCTGATTTCCACTTTGAAGATTTCTAACAGTGTTGTTTTTGGCTAAAGCTACTTTTCAGGAGGATTTAAATTTGTTAATTTGAATAGAATATTTTCATTCTTCTTCGGCTTATTCCAACTGTTACTTGTATTAACTGGCGTTTAAGACAAAAGAGACGTTTTTCTCATTTGCCTGATGAGACTACATCATCTGTAGTCTGTAGAAACTAAAGCAATTTTCTATTATGGAACATGTTAGGTAAGTAAGAACTTACCTGTGTCGTTGATACATTTAAAATTTCTAATATTTCACCATTTAATACAAAAGTTAATACTCTTCATGGTTTTCTAGTTTATTTTTGGCTATTTGGGATAATTGCAATTATAAATTTTATTCATATATGCGTACTAATTTTAAGGAATATTTCTTCTTTACAAGTAATGTAAATATTTAAGTGCACGAAAATCGCTGTAAGTGAGGTATTAATGTTGTTTCCAAAGTCAGTTTTTATTTAGCCAAACTTTTAATATCAATATCATTGGAGTATAAGTTTTTCTTAATTATTATCCAAAAGTAATCGTATGAACACTGAATACAGGACTTTCCGAAATTTTTTAGTTCGGCATATTTTTAATAAAAAATATAAGAAGTTGTAATACGCACAATATTACAAACGACTTTTTTTTAATCTATACGGTAGGTATATAATTTAAATATGAAATTATTGGTAGAGATCATTCAGGAGGTCATGTCCCATACAATAGTGCGCAGAAATGATAAAATTCGTTTTAACAAAATAAATACAGTCCTGAAAATATCGTTCTTTGTTGACGTTTTGCTTTGACAGATTCGCTATTTTCGTGCTTTTGATTATTAAATGATATTAACATTATTTGATAATTTAAATAACAATCAGCCTTTTTTAACGCAATTTGAGTATTTTTATTATACTGAGGTTAGTACAAACAACATTTTAATTTAAAATCGTTTTTAAACGAAAATTTTATTTTTAGGTTAAACTGCTGTGTGTACCACTAAATCTTTTTTTACATCTATTTGACGAAAACGTTTATTATTTTATTGTGGTAGGTAATGCATAAACAAATTAATTTAACATCGTTTTTTAAACAAACAATATTTTTTACAGTTAAAATTCATTACTAATATGAATAACCGTAAAGTAGTTCATAGTCAAGGACGACAAATAATTTATAATGTCATTCAATATATTATGAATAAAGAAAAATGCAAAGGAAATATTTTGTATGCAAAAGTGTCATCTGCAACTGGAGTTTCTTATAAAACTGTTATAAGAATAATGAAGGAAGGAGCTGAAAATCCTCAACAAGCCAAGTTTTCTACTCCCAGGAAAACTATTAAAATGCCATCCCCAAAAACTACAACAAGCCAATTTGAAGAAGATGTTATTAGGCGTATAATTCATTCTTATGCGACTATACATAAAAGGCGACCTACAATGAAAACTGTGTATGAAGCGATGAAAAAAGATCATGGCTTTTCTGGATTGCTTTCAGCATTTCGAATTGTAGTACATAGGATTGGTTTTAGGTGGAGAAAATCCCCATGTAATAAGCAAATACTTGTTGAAAAAAGTGATATTCGAGGTAAACGAGTTATGTTCTTAAGAAACCTTATAAAATATAAAGAAGAAGGAAGAAATATTGTTTATACGGATAAAACTTACATCCATAGTTCACATACCGTTCCTAAATGTTGGGACGATGGAAGTACTAACGGTTTAAAGACCCCAGTGTCTAAAGGACAACGATTAATTATTGTTCACGCTGGCGGTGCAAGAGGTTTTGTTACGAGGGCCTTATTAATATTTAAATCTGGCCTTAAAACTGGAGATTATCACGATGACATGAATCACAAAAATTATTTGAAATGGTTAAATGAAAAATTAATTCCAAATCTAGAAAAAAAATAGCGTTTTGGTTATTGACAACGCTTCGTATCATAACGTTAGTATTTTAAAATGCCCTACGTCTTCATGGAGAAAAGGTGCTATGCAGCAATGGTTATCAGAAAGAAATATAATATGGCAAATCAGAGATACAAAAATGGATCTGTATAATATAATTAAATTACACAAGCCACGTAATAAAAATTATGTAGCCGATAAACTTTTAGCCGAACATGGCCACGTTGTATTACGGTTACCACCATATCACCCAGAATTGAACCCTATTGAGAAAATTTGGGCGTTGGTAAAGAATCGTGTTGCCGCACGAAATACCACATTTAAAATGGACGATGTCCGAAGATTGACTGAAGAAGAATTTAATAAAGTCACAATAGAAGATTGGCAAAATATTTGTCGCCATGTAGAAGCCACAGAAAAAGAATATATAGAAAAGGAATATATTATGGATGATGTAGATGAACTCATTATTAGAGTAAATTACGAAGATGAAAGTGACAGTTCAGATTATCTGTCTTCGGAAGATGAAGAAGATGATGAAGAGTTCAATTTAGAATGTGAGCCCATCTTGTAAAGATAAAAATAAAAAAAATCAATTACTCGGCTAATAAAATTTACTTCAATGTGCGATTACTCACTTTCTTGTTCGTTATTATTTTATTATAATAAAAATAATTTGTTTTACTTGTACAATAGTATTTGCTTGTACTATAATAATAAAGTTTTACAATAAATTACATTCCTATAGTAATCATTTTATTTTTTCTATAATTAGTTTTTCTTTTCTATAATTATAATGAAAATAATGTTCAAGTCAGATTTTTTAAATTTTCGCGCCAAGCTGATGTTTTCATTTAACATTTATTCTTATGTATTTTGCCCGTTTCGCGCATTGTATGAGACTTAAGCTTCTGAACGAACTCTATTTAATTTTTAATTTGTCGAACCAGTCAGCTAATTGGCTACCTCTGGTGCAGTAAATGTAGTGTTCATAGAGATATGTATGTGTTTACCATATAGGTACAAGGTAGTCGACGTAGTTTGTAGTTACAACTCTCTCTATAGACTACGGTAAAAAATATATTTCAATAAAAAAATAGTATTTCAAATTTATATCTGACGTGCATTATACAATACTGCTACAATAATTTTGGGGTGGATTTTGAACAAACCACTTCAATTATTGCATTAGTCGGTAACCAATATTTGCATACCATATTGATTTTTTTATAAATTGCTACGATGTGGATGGATAAAATATGAAAATCGATATTCAAGTTTTTAGTGTATAATTGCAATTCAAAGTATGAAGTTTATGTGACCATTAATCTTTTAGTTACAAAAAGTAATTAAGCTATTCATTTCGTCGGTAGAGCTTTCGCACTTTTAACCAGGGGAGCAGATGTATTTCTACTTCCCTCGATTAAATAAATGGTAAAGCTAAATCGTTCATTTATTAAAAATAATACTACACAAAATGTACCTATCTTGAAATATGCAAATAAGCAATCAATTAATAAATCCTATGCTTCTAGCAATTACCCGAAGAAAAAATGTATTGGGCATAGTCGGCACTTAATTATATTTCGAAACGCTTAAGAATATTTAAATTTTAGAAAGAAAAGTTATTGCCTTATCGAAATTTAATACGTTAAAACAAGCTGACAAATTTTATATCATAAAACGAATTAATTTATACATGATTTAGTATTATCCAAAAGTAACGTTTTATATATAGTGGATATTAATGAAGATATTCTAAAATGCCATAGAGTAATTTTTTATCAGCAAGACATTAAAATTTATAGAATTTCTTCGAGATTCCTTTTCGTAATAAAACAAAAAGGAGAAGTATAGAATAGGTATGTGAAGACTATATGCAGCTTTAATAAAAGCTCGTGTTAACAACCTGAATATATCAGGTAGTTCGAAGGAGCGCACTTTTGCCTGACAGTTTTGTCATATAGTGTTTACCCATTTTCCACTATGTATAATTATGATTTGTTTTTACGTCAAACAACGTAATAATTGATTATAATGTGATACTTGAAACAGTTTGAACTCCCAATTAGGTAAACGATCTGCATCAGGTACTATATACCAAAAATATTATTGCTGGGTGGAAATTCAGTTTTCTCGCTGTCAAAATCAGGATTAAAGTAAAAAAAAAATAATAGGAAGATGATAAAAGCTTCTCGTTGACATTGCGTGCTGCAACATAATCAAGCTGATCGTTAATTGAATTCTGTCACGATATAAAAAGTTCATATAATTATACATTAATATCAGACGTTTTATTGTTTAACAAAATAATTAGAGTTGATAATAGTTTTATAATCGTGTTGGTACTTGCTTCCGAAAAGTGTTCCACTGTGGTTGTTTCTCATTCTTTACATCGTATATTATAAAAATAGAACCGATAAAAACTTAATTCGTGTTTTATGGGCCTCACCCCTCCCTTAATAGATAGTTTTATGCGGAAGTAGATTTTCTTTTCCAGAGATTTATGGGTATCTCATTCTTCGATGCTTTTAATTCTCAGAATTAAAATTCATATTATGATTGATTTCGAAATCGATTTAAAAATGACGAAGTATGCAAGTATGCAATAATTTTTATTGCCCCTTCGCTTAGCTTCGGTTTTGCTTCGAACGTTAATTTTCCACTTTTGTGCATTTAATAATTTAATAACAACAATAATAATAATAATTTCCGTTGGCGTATCCATAAAGTAGTAATAATTAAGAAACAATTATGTATACAATTGTCTTAATGCAAGCAAAACGCGAAAATGCGTAACGACGTGAAGATAGAAATTAAGTTAGTGCGCATAAAAGCAAGACTACTGAAAGAAAATGGGACATTAAACATAGTTTTAGAGGATTTCTAGAGATTATATGGCTGTTACCAACCCCAGTTTGAATATAATTCTGGGAAACTGCAGGATAAGAGAACTGCGTAAGACGATATGACTAAAGGTATTTCCCACGAGTGGTCCCATGTTGACTTGAAGCACTTTATTGAGCAATTACAGCTAGCATATCTCCAACAAACAACACCTCTCACGAAATTCGGTAGCTCACTCTAGATAACGTTAATACTTAGGCATTTCCTTTGTTTGTAGTACGCTTTTATTGTACCCATAAACCATCAACTAAATACATAAAACTACTTTTTATATTTTACTTTTAATAATAACAACGTTGCATAAAATTTACTGTACAGTAAATAGATTTTCATGTATAATTAATTTTTTAATTAAATACGTGCACGAGCAAGAAATAAATATAGGCACTAAAAATTAAATGATCGTTGTTGAGAGTGTTCGACCATAAAAAGCTCGATTAAAATTTGTTGATCCATAGTGTTGTTGCAAATCTATAGACAATAATTATGCAGGATATGGAGTGAGTACGAATAAAACGATCGTTTCGAAACAAGAATAGTAAGGATTATTAATGTGCACATTGTAGCCGGTAGTGACGGTGAGGCGGCGACGTCAAGAGTCTCGTCAGCATTGTATGTAAATCTTTCGCTATCTGCTCTCCATAAGAGGACTTACATGGTCTTTGAATATGTATTACATTTACCGATCTGCCGCACAGGATAACAACCGTGTAACGGTAAAAATATCAAACACGCGTTTCGAATAGGTAACAGCACCAAAAAAATTCATCAAGATTATGATTGAAACAAATATTGGGTTGGGACGTTGGACGAGATAAAAATAACTATATACAACTTTTACTGTTGTTGCTTCAAACTGTTAAAAACAAAAATAATTTAGACGTCGAATTTGTAAATCAGCGGTAGATCATTTTCTTTAATGGCGGAACACGATTGTAGGAAATATGTCTTTTCAGAAAATTGCACCCTCAAAATTGTTTTATTTTTTACTATGTGAAAGATTCGATACGATTAGGCTTTTAGGCAAGGGATATAGGGATCCATTATTCAAATTGATGGTTCGTAGAAGGGTCCGACAATACATTTAGCGTTAACTGTATGGCATGGATCGCGAAGAGGTGAATTATTCAAAACAGTTGTAAACGAAGAAAGGATTGATATACGGAATGCTTGGATAAATATATTCATTAAAGCTATTTACATAGACTACATTTCGTCGGCTGAGTTAGAGTTTTAAATTAGCATTTACAAAATAAACACAACCATCAATTAATTTGTGCATTAATTAGCATCTGTATTTGCATATTCCTAAGTGCAACAAGAAAGTCATCCAAATTATCCTTCTCTGATGATTATCAAATGCCATTTCGACGGTGCATCAACGTCACCGATATAACTTTAAACAACATCATTATCGTTAATTTGGTCTATAAACTATTCCAAAAGTGGAAGCTACCGATAAACATTTTCAGACATTTCTCAAATTTTTTTTTTTTTAATTACAAATTCAGATTTACCTACCAGCTCAATCTGCAAAACATTATCAAGAATAAATATATTTATGCTTGGGTTTATTGTTAATTTGGCTACGGTTAATTTGTCGCATATCTAATTAGAAATCTTCGCTCGATAGTTTTTTGCACTTTCCTTTCTTTAGAAAACACTTTTAGTATCGTGTTGGGTGTTATGCAAAATAAACTATCATGATAACAAGTTAGTATACATACATTTATATACCTCAAAGAAAATAACGATTATATTCATAATATATTAAAATGGAAGCTGTGTGTACCAAATTTCGCTCTCGAGGATAATCTCGAAGACGTTCACGCAAACAAATGGACAACGGTCGTGCCAAGTTAAATAAAAGCCTTTTATAATAATAAATGCTTTAAAAAAAGTCAAGTATAGTTTGTTAATTTTATATTGTAATCGTATACACGAACCAAATATGTCATGTAATACGACAAGAACGGGAAAAGCGACATGATGCATAATATAAAGCACCTGAAGATTGATAGCTTAACAGAATCTGGCTAATTGGGTGCTGAAATTGTGATTGATGTAAAAATAATATGTGAAAATCATGGTGACTGGATACAAATTGCAGTGTTTTGACTACCTGTGGAGGATTTATGTTACGCTGTGGGCAGTCAGTACGATGTCGTCTAATATTATCTACACTATTTAAACCCCTATCTCGTAATGATTCATTTTTGTACAGCATCCGAAAAATTTGTTTGTGATAGATGTGCCAACATAAAATCATTTAAAAATTATTGCTTTACATTTTTTCTATTAGTATTTTTTATAAAGGACTAACAAAGCCATTAATTAAAAATAAAATGCCATGACATATTATTGTATTGTCTTAGCCTTCACAGTAAGTTGTATTTTGGCAAAGTTTGTTTCAAAACATCAAGGTGAAACCAATTGACTGCATTACTAAACATTATTTCACTTCAATCTACCTATTTAATTTTTTTTTTAAATTTAAATTTATTATTATTGTCAGAGTTTAATTTGACATAAGATTCTGGGTTTTCAGGCTACAATTCATTTGTGATTTAATTCATGCTTAATTAATCACTTTCAGCATTGGTAATTTACTTTCAACATTCTCATGTGACCCAAAGAAAGATTGAAAATATGTTTTTTAGAACAGTGCGGTAGTATAGGTGTTTGATTGTAAAACTGAATTTTAAGGAAAAAAACTCCTTATTAAACTTGAAACATTTATGAAATAATAATAATGCAAAATTAATTCAATTACCTTACCACACAATTATTGTTAGCCATTTGAATTTATCATTTCATTATATTGGTTACTCACTTGACTAACGATTTCAATCTTATTTCATTCGAACGACTGTATTGAACTGTATTATTCCAAATACTAAAAATTTCCAAATGATTTTTTCATAATAAATAGGTTTAATATTTAACTTGAAATAAATTTCATTGAAAAATGATAATGTTAAATATAATAGATAACCATAACCATCTGTTTCGGCATCAAATATTAATTTAAATTTAAATTTAAATTATACTTTATTACCAATTTTTACCATTAAAATTATTTTTAAATGATTCAAATTTTCCATCAAACGTTCTGACCTCTTCATTATCTTCAAAATTTTCAAGTCAGAGTGTTTCCGAATGGGGAGGGGGGTTTCCTTAGAAATAATTTTTTGAAATAATATATAAACATGAAACTGTAATAAAAATCCTGCAAGTTGACGTAATTGGTTGGTCTTAAAATTCAGCGTACAATTTCAAAATAAATTTTAATCTGCCCGCCAAAGCTAACCAATCAGATTTAAACATGGCCGTCTATCATATTATTATGTTAATTAAAATTATTTAATTTACATTTAATGCTATTGATTATTTCGTCACATCAATGCTGATCAATGCTATAAACTGACAAAATTGGTTCACTTCTTTTAAGAACTCTACAAGCTGAATGGTAATCTCTTTTACTGTGGATGGAAAGTTATTGTCAAAAGTCTTATTGTTTATAGTTTTAAGTTTAAGTTGTTTATATAATACTAGCTGGAAAGCCCGTCCACGGACGGGCAGCTAGGCGGTGGTTTCTTTTTTAGAGGTATCAATTAAAAAATTCCTCCGTCTACACTGCTTGTGAACCTTGAATCAATTTCTCTTGTTGATAGAAGGGAAAAGATATCTTTTCTATCAACTATTTTTATCTTCAGATCTCCGTACTCTTAACATTGCTACATAGAGTGGACCGTGGTAAAACACAGGTTCACGCGAATATATTCCTACTTTTTCTAATATCTGTCCCTGAGCCTTGTTAATCGTCATGGAAAAAGCAAGTTTAATTGGAAACTGTGGCCGTCTTAAAACAAAAAGCAAGTCGGTACTTGTTGAGGCTAAATCTATGCTAAATATGCTAAATAAAAATAGAAAATATGATTTAATATAAAATATCCGATTATCCTCTTATACACTTATCCGATTACCCGGTTATCCATTAAGACATTGATACGTCATCAAATTTGTATCCTGCATTTTCTGTATTTCCCTTTTTTTTAACAAAAAAATCACACGCTGTAGAAGCAGCTTCCCGGCTTTTTTTAACATTTTTTTATATAGCTTGACGGTGGATCTCTCTTTGACGGTCTCAATTAAAAGATTATTACTATGGAACTCTATTGATGTGTAACTTGATTAGTTGCGATTTCGATTGATGTGCAGCACCGTGATAGTCGTAGCTATAAAATTTATATTGTTAATGGATTTATTTATGTACAAAACTGTAGTTCGTTGAAGCAGTTCTCCCTTTTTCTATTATTTTATTTAAGTTCTTTGTTTTGTTCTTTTTTCTTTTTCAATTCCTTTCCTCGTTTTTCAATCATGTCTTCATCTTATATCTTGGATTAGCGGTGCTTCTTCACTAATTACCGTTCTTCTTTTTTTTAATTTTTATTTCGTTGTTTCTCTAATTGCTGTTACTTCCTTTTTCTCTCTGTTTTTCATTTCTTCTCTTTGTTTTTCTTCTCATTAATCATGTTTGCGTCTTCGGGTTTTTCTAACCAAAAATATGACACGCTGTAGCGTCAGCGTTTTGACTTTTTACTCGACTGCCGAATGATGGTTATTATATGGTTTAATTGTTTTTATTATAACGTAATTATTCATTATGGAAAGCCCTTCCACTGACGGGCGGCTAGACGGTGGATCTCTTTTTTAGTGGTATATTGATTAAAAACTTCCTTTGTGTACACTGCTTGTGAACCTTGAAACTATTTCTCTTGTTCTTTTTTATCAAATATTTTTATCTTCAGATCTCCGTACTCTTCATATTACTACATAGAGATGACAGTGACTAACGTCACTTTTTCTAACGTCTGTCTTTGAGCCTTGTTGATCATCATGAGAAAGGTAAGTTTAATTGGAAACTGTCGCCGTCTTAAAAGAAATTGAAAGTCCGTCCTTATTGCGGCTAAATCTATGCTAAATCTATTATGATTCAATATAAAATATCCGATTATCCGCTTATAGACTTACATGGGCGCCCGAAGGAATAAATCTCAGTAGGGACAACTACATAAATTTACAGTTTCCAAATTTCATTTGGTTGTTTTTTCATTAGTAAAAATTGTTTTTTATTCTTCCATTCAATTTCCCAGGGGAAGGGCAAAGGACCCCCCTTAGGGCGCCTATGTACACTTATCCGGTTATCCAGGAAAATGTTCATACATCTTCAATTTTGTATCGTACATATTCGATTCTCCTCTATTTCTTCTCATTAATCACGTCTTCATCTTCATCTTATATCTTTGACTGACGGTGCCTCTTCACTAATAGCCGTTATTTCTTCTTTCTCTTTTTATATTTCCCTTCGTCGCTTCTCTTTACATCAATTCAGTCTTCATCTTCATTTCATATCTTTGACTGGCGATGTATCTTCACTAATTGCCGTTACTTCCTATTTTTCTTTTTTTTTCCATTGCTCCTCTTTGTTTTTCTTTTCATTAATCAAGTCTGCATCTTCGGGTTTTTCTAACCAAAACTATTATACGCCGTAGCAGCCGTATTCTGGCTTTTTACCCGACTGCCGGTGAAGGGTAATTATATTAACCCTTTAAATTAGTAAATTTCGATTGTTGTTTTATAACGTAATTATTTATTGTTTTCTTTTTAAAATATTTTTAGTCTTAACCTTATTTTAATATATTTTTCGGTCGGTAAAAAAAATCGACCAATCAGATTTCTTTTATTCTTTTTTTTTTCAACAAAAAATGACACGCTGGGGCAGCAAGAGCAGCAGCGTGCTGGGATTTTATGTATTAGGATTTCCTATGTTCAGTTAACTCATTTAGTTTTGATTACTATGATTACTAAATTTTAATTGTTTCGTCTTATTATACCGGAATTATTCATTATTTTATTTTTCAAATATTTTAGTCTTAATCTTAGTTTAATATATTCCTCGGTTGGTAAAAAGAATCGACCAATCAGAGTGTTCCTTTTTTCACGAAAAAATGACACGCTGAAGCAGGAGCAGCAGGAGCAGCACCAGCGTGCTGGGATTTTATTTATTAGGAGATATTTATGTAACATATACAAAGAATGATCTTGTTTGTAAATAAATTTTGGAGCATATCCTTTCGATGACATATCTTGTCGAAGCACAACAGAAGTTCACCATGTTAGGCCCAATCGTACGTCCAAGTTGTTGAGATCTTTGTAAAACTAAATCACACACAATAATGTTTAGATTCGCACCTTTAGGTTTTTCATTTCCGTATTCTATAAAAACTATGAATCAAAGTAATCCATAATCGGTGCATAAATATGCACTATTGGTTTTTTGTGATCACTTTGGGCCAAGGACATTTTAATAATATTAACTGATAACTGATAACAGTTAGCAAAATTTTGAAAAAGGCGATTTTTAGAAGACTTGGATTAGAACAAAATAGAAAAAAAAAAAGAAAAAAATGTGGCCGGTTTCCAAAAAAAAATGTCAACTTAAACCGACTGATAACATTATCTGTGATCACATTAAGCGGATTCTACTGTAGTTTTAATAGAAGAAAGTGTGGCAACATAGTACAGTTGTCTTAAATCTTATAGGTTGATCCATTCCCGCTCAAGTCAGGGTTATGACGTCATAACCCTGCCGATTTAAAACTTTAATAATTTTTTTCAGATATTTAACGTACTCAAAAACATCCTGAAAAAAATGAGGGCTCTATTTGATCTCTACTTTCAAATAAAAAATGATTAGGAAACTCCTCCATTAAATTAATCTAAATAATTCATTTTTGTTTAAAATTATACAAACCAACTATAAATCCAATTGAAAAAAATTTTCAAAATAATTAAATCACGTTTTATTTGCAAATTTTAAAACAATTAAAGACAACTTTACGGAAAAATTTTTATCGGCCGACCCCTCAGTTGGTCTTACTTTGGCAAAAGGCCAGGTGGGACACCGTCACTTAGGCGACGGTCAATTAGGCGACGACAATTAGGCGACGCCAAATAGGCGACGGTCAATTGGGCACTGGGGTTTTAGGCGACGGGCTTTTTAGGCGAACCCAACTAGGCGACCGGTCAATTAGGCAACGACAATTAGGCGACGGCACAAATTAGGAGAAGGAAAATTCAATACATTTTTGTCAATAAAAAAATTCAAAATTATACTATATTACATATTATATTATACTATAGGTGCATACAGAACCTATGTATATAGGTATATATACCTTGTCTTTGATGTAAAGGCAGGCCCAACGAGAGGGGGGGGACTCTCGAGGATTTGTCCCCGGGGCCCGGGATCCCTCAAGGGCCAGGAAGGACGAATTACCAAATAAATTTCATAAAAGCATCTTGAAAGTGTAAATAAAACTCTGTAATATTGTATCAAACCAAAAATCAGTTGATTACTTTTATTTTAGTTAGTTTTACATAGATATTTTAGATGTTTTGTGCGTAGTTTCATATTTTACTTTTTTTTTTTTAATTTATGAAATTGTTAAGAGAACAGGGGGCTCGCGACGGCCCTATCTGAAGGTTTGTAGTCTTCCTTCCATTGCAAAATGATTTTATTTTCAATTCAAATTTATGATATTAACTGAACTTTTTTATTAAAAAAAAATGTATTGAATTTCCCGTCGCCTTCGCCTAATAATTATCGTCGCCTAATTGACCGTCGTCCAAATGTCGTGTACCCGGCCAGGTTCCTACCGCTGGTTGACGTTACGTCAATTAATTCTCGGCGAACCAAAATTTTTATTAAAAATAGAAATAAATATTTCTTTACAAAAATGTCAGTATTTACAAAAAAAATTTCAATCAAGGGGTAAATATCCAGTAAAATTTTTGTACACAAGACTCGTAATTCCAGAGATTTTCCAAGAATTCCAGTGATTTCCAAGGATTTCAGTGATTTCTAAGAATTCCAGTGATTTCCAAGAATTTCAGAGATTTCCAAAGAATTCTAATGATTCCCAAAAATTCCAGAGATTCCCAAAGAATTCCAAAGACTTCCAAAGAATTCCAAAAAATTCCAATGATTTCCAAGATTTACAAAGAATTACAGGATTTCCCAAGAATTCCAGAGATTTCTAAGGAATTCCAAGGTTTTCCAAAAAATTCAAACCAATGGTAACCAAACTTTTCGAGATATTTACGACTTGATTTCAATCGTTCCAAAATTTTGCCGCTACAGGCATGTGCCTAATGGGAAATCCACCACTGCCTATACTTGTGTTGTTTTGAGGTTGATTTTGTATTATTTTATCGTCACAGCAAGATCAAATGATAACAATAAAATAATTCAAACGTTTGGTTTATAAACAAAACTTTCTATATCAACTATACGTATTAGACTAACTTAATATTTTTCCATGAGGTGGCGTTAGCTTAATGTAAATCGCAAATTCTACGTAAATCTGATCCATGATATTAGATATATTGAAATCTAACTTAAGGTTTTCTAAATAGTATATCTATACGATTTACAAAATTTAGAAAAACTAAAAAAAATTTTTTTTTTATTATTAGAAATAAGTGCAAAATAAAGATTGAACAAACAAAAATGTGCATCAACAATATGTTATTAGCACTACTTAATATTATTAACATAATTTTGTAATAAGTTGAAAATAGTAAAAAGTTGAAAAAGGATAAAATATTTGGAAAGGACATGCTTTAAAATCCTAAGATCAATCACTCAAGTCCCATAATGCACTATTAATTTCAAATTAAATTCGCAAATAATCAATGGATTTCTTTATAAATATTAGCAGCTGACTATAAATATTATGCATAATAGGTATCGCAAGTGGAAAGTGTTAAAAAATTAGACGATTTTCTTTTCCGGACATTCATCTGTATTAAGGATAAACAGCCCCTGTCAAGATTTAAGGTAATCAATATTTGTCGTTGGCTTCACTTTATACTATTAAGGTTTTAAATTTTCTGATTCGCCCTTATAGCATCTATATATTTAGGCTTACAACCTTACAAGTAAAAAACAACAGTAAATTTTATTTCGGTTGGTAACTCCGATTAATAGTTTAACACTAATGTTATTTCAACTTTCAATTATCAAAATTATAGATCGATATGTTATGTTTTCTAATTTCTATTGCAAAACACCTTTTTATATCTAGAGACTCCCGTATAATAAATAAAAATGTTAACATCTTCACTATTTCTTTTTTGTATCTCAGCTTGATTTCTTTTGCGGTTGTGACACTAAAAAGGAAAACGATTAAGGACATGACGGAGTGTTCTGTCAGTGTGATGCTGTTTTAGACCGTCATGTCTCGTCACTAATCAATCTACTGTCATGTAGCCCACGTCTTAGATTCTCGAGGATTTACGAAGCATTAAAAACTCTATATTTAGGGTGGCAGGATTTATTCCTAAAAAATAATGCAAATATAAGTTTATTTAAAAATATATTGCGTCGATTACGATTTTATTTAAAAAATTTATCGTTTTGAAACAATAAAAGGGAATATCACCTACCTACACTTTAATAAAATTCAAAGTATTTATTTAAATTAATTAAGTAAACATAGACATACTCGTGAGTAAAATTTACAGGTATTTCTGATGAGGGAGATAATACATTTCGTGCATTAAATTTTGTCGATTAGATCTGATGTGTAAAATTCTCTTTTTCCAGATTGTAAGAATTTATCGAATACGTTTTTGTAGAAATTGATTTAATTATTCATCAGGAAAAAAAAAATTAAGATACTATTTTTGTTAATTTGTTACAACTAAACCTACCTATTTCTCATTCGATTATTTAAATTATTTAATTTTAACTTAATGTCTATTTTATGACTTTTTTGTATTCAAAACTACGCTATTCATAAAGTGTGGCTATCTGATCTGAGAGACATGGGACAAGAATTACGAGGACGGTGCTGGTCTCAGCTTGACGAGGTGAGATCTGATCTACGTAGCCGTCACCGGTGACAGCCGCTGCTGGGAATGAAAAATCGAACCACAATCCGACTACGGTTTGGTCTTTGTACAATTTGATAAGAACCTGATTTCGAGAATTCAGAGAATATTCGAATATATTTGACACAAAACCAACCAGTGAATCCTTTTACGTTAGGTGAAAAAATTTATGTGGGTTGTAGCACTACAACCAACTCTTGTAGATATGGACAATTTTTTAATTTAAATAAATGATTTATACAACCTTTATAACTGCAAATTGTTTTTAAATAATAATTGTTACCGTTAGAAGAGATTTTACTCACACCTCGAAATAAATTAATTTATTGATCACTCACTTTGGATTTTTCCAATTTGCTCCCTTCCAAAGGCAAAAAACAGTTTAAGAAAGTTAAAAGTTTAAATTTATAATAATAAATATTATTATTTGATAATTATGCAGATGCTTAATAGAACTGACAGTTTTCATCCCGGAATAGTATTTAAAAGACACGCAGGTAAAGAGAACGGCTTGTTAAATTGTAGAGAGATCGGGCAGAAGCATATAACCTGCCGTTATTTGTCAGGATAATAGCCAGGTCTACGTATTATAAGTGCAATATCATTGCTCTTAATTGCAGGGGCGAGCATTCGTCAGCCCTCCAAGCTGGTGAAATATTACATTAGTTAGACCAGCGGTGATTGTGTGATAACATCGTTATTTCTGTGGTTACAATTTAGGCATGTGAGACTAGAATATAGATAAATTTTATAGTGCTGCTGCTTAAAATTTATTGTTAACAGATTAATACAATTCCATTTTATTGAATTTATCTTTGTGCCCAGGCAGAATCGTGGGCCCGTAACTTGCAGTGCCCAAAATAGGCTCTTTAGCCTATTTTTACTATTAAATATAATTTTATATCCACGTGAAGGGTGGTGAAGAATAAAAGAAAAGATAGCCCTTTAAACAAAAATAATTTAAAAATTTTTTTTTATTGTTGATAAATTAGTGAGTCACAGTTGCTTCTCATATTAAATTTGTACAAAACTGAAAATATTAATCAAAATAGCAAACATGGAACTGATGAATATTTTATAAATCTATAAAAATAAGTGTCAATGCACGCAGGTGATATATTTTAACATGTTGTTAAATTTCAGGATGCGATGGTAATATTGGTCATTACACCCATACACACGACGGTTAAAAGTCAAAAACCATAGACAACAACAGATTGCAACATTTATAAAATTTAAATTTTTGATTTATACAGGTATATTGTCTCAGATTTAATTTATGCATTCGGAACTACAAAATTTTTAATTTTAATAAATAGGTGAATACAAGAACTTTGTCACTTTTTAATTATAATTAAAAATTTATTACAAAAATGTACTAATTTTTACACATCTGCTACTAATTTCTAACAAAAAAAATTAATAATAATGCTGTTAAAGCAATTAAATCTAAACTTGGTAAAAAATATAATAAATCTTACTTTTGCCTAAAAGTCGTCATTATAAAACACCTTGCCTAATTTTTTATATTGTTTTTGATTAGTGATTTTCATAATTTTTTATAACTGCTATTACTTGCCATGTGAAAATTTTTAATTTATTCAATAAATTTGATTAGGAAGTTTTTATACATCTGCTTAATATGTTGACTTCGAAATACATATAAAAATCTGTTATTGTTCGAACCAAACTTTGGTAGAAAAAATATATTAAAATTTAAATAAACAAGAATCACCTTTTCGAATGTTTTATTTTGTTTTTGATTATGACCGCAAGGAAAATTAGCAAAAAATACAATAAAAGCCAGCATAAAACTTTTAAATTAAAAAAATTGCTTTCTTAATTTATTAGCAAAAATACATAATAGGTTTTTTTCATGCGGTTATGAAATATTAAATAATAAAATCGGTATCCAATAAAAAGTACAATTTATATAATCTAATCCTATCAAAATTCTCTAATTTCTCGAATGAAAGTTTATTTGTGAGAAAAGCAGGTAAGCTTAGCAGGTGACGAAACATTAAAAGCTGATGTAAGTTTGTAGGTGTCCAACGGTTCTAGATTTTCGATAAGGTGTAATAAAAATTAGTAACACACAGTTCTTTTATAACCTGAGCGATAAGCGCTGCTTAGGGTGAAAATATTATAGCCCGAACTAAAATAAAACTTGATGTAACTTTATCTATGTTTACTTTAAGCTTGTTTTTTTTCATTTAATTGTTGTTTGCGTATTTTAAAATTTGCAAATCAATATTTTAAAGTCTGCATATGGGAGGTTCGATTCTCAAGTTCTCTTTTTTTTGATATTTTAATATTAAAAAAAATATTTTGCAGTTATTCAAAAAATCATCACGATTCATTAAAACTTCAAATATTAATTTATTGTGCGCGTGTGTTGAGATGTGAAATGTATAAAACGATTTGAGTAACAGCAATATGTGTCATATTTTTAAATAGAATATTCAGAGAATTTTTCGCTAATTTATAGATTCAAAACCATGTTAAATTTGAAATATTAAATTAATATTTACAGTCCTCTAATATTTTTTCATAGGTACTTACAAGAATTATGACGTATTTATAATCATTCCGTTCTATTTATTCAGATTTACAATTAAATAAAAAAAATCAATTGTGAGCTTGTACAAGCAATTTCAAGCTTTTTGAGTTTTCTTAGAGTAGAGGTCATAAAAACATAATCAAACCGATTGTTTTAGAAGCTTCGACGAATTATTTAATTGAAATTGTGCAAAAATTTTCTATTGCATAAAAGTTTTCTCCTTTGTGGGTAGCTAGACAAATTAATTAATTTAATTTGATTAAAATTTATTGCCACCTATAGATAGCGCCATCGACGTTAAATATAAAGTTTTTCTTAATATAAACAAAATTTTCCAAAATGTTTTGTATAAAAATGATTTAATGTTTATTGTTTCAATTCTACGCTTTAATAGTGACATTTTTACTCTTTCTATTGTTTAATTATAATATGAAAATTTAAATAGAAATCTTAAAAATACATTTGCATTTATATCTGTAATTTCGTTTGTCGTCACTTCGCACAATGGGGTTTCTAAATGCTATCATAAAAGTAATGTAATTGCGGTAGCTTTGTATAAGCACAAGTTAATTAATTAATTTATAGCTTTAGTGTGTAGTTTAAGTAACAATGTCCTGAAGTACTCATGTAGGTATTTGTTTGATTTTATGGACCCATAAAATTTCTGGTAAATTGTACTCATTGTATATCTCTTTTCGTTACGTCTTTTTCATATCCGGTGCATAATTGCAGCTTTTCGGCTTAAACTTGACATTTGCAATCCACGGAATCGCATTCTTTTTCCGCTAAGTTTGATATAGAAAATATGATGCGATATAGCCGCATAAGAGGCTGTCACTTGTTCTGTCTCTCAGGCGGTTTTGCACTACACCTTAGCTGACAACAGAATGTATATAGTATATACTGACAAACTTAAAATGTTTAGGAAAAACAAAACACATTTTGATAACGAGATAAAAAAAGTATCGTAATGTTGTGCGACGTTTCGAATTGAATAATTCATCTTCAATGTCGACAAAAATACCAATAAAGAAAATATTTTAGTTACTTGCAAGGTAAATAAATGTAAATTGTAAGCTGCATTAATTATCTATATTCTATATTGAATAATTGAATTTTAAATATAATTCAAAATTTTTCACCATAACCTGGGTAACCATACCCAGCTGTAACCGTATCAAAATAATTTTTTAGTTTTTAATATATTATAAATTTTACTAATTTGCAAATCCTAATAAAGGGTGTTTCAATAAGTGTGCACAATTTAAATGTTGGGCCATTTTTTTATTTTGAAAGTTTCAGCTCTGAAATTTGACATCTGTCATCTATGTTTGTTCCGATTATTAAAAATGGAGCGCTACACCAAGGAAAATCGCGTTATCATTGTGAAATCCATTACGCTGAAACTACTCCGAACTTCACTGAAAATTCATAAAATTGCAATAAATGATCCAACGATTCAAAGAGTGATCATTAAATTTGAGGAAACTGGGTCGATTGCAGTCAGTAAGTCTTCTGTGGGTCGGTATACCGGCCGGTCTCTCGAAAACATTGCTGCTGTAGACGAGGGTTGAAAATGAGCTTAAGTGTGCTTAACTGGGTTTAACTGTGGATGGAAACATCATTACGGAGTTTTTGTGGCCTCAACTGGATGGTATCGATCTAAACGACATGTGGTATCAACAGAACGGTGCCACCTGCCACTCTGCGCATGAAACAATCAATTTATTGAAACAACGATTTCCAAACCGATCCATTTCCCGAAATTCTGATGTCAACTGGCTACCAAGGTGAAATCACAGGTCTATGTGAATACACCACAAACAATTCCTGAGCCCAAGACCGAGATCCAACGCGTTATTGATGAGATAGAGCCATATCTTGGCCAAAATATCATCGAAAATTTCATGAAAAGAGTAAGGGCCATTTACCAGATATTTTATTTCATGCATAATCGGAACATGTCTACCATTCATTTCACCATTTCACCATTCTTTCAAAAAAAAAGCGTTATTTTCTTAAAATTACATTGTGCACACTTATTGAAACACCCTTTATATAAATTTTCAGCTCTTGCTACAGCGTGTCATTTTTTGGTGAAAAAAAAAACTCTGATTGGTCGATTTTTTTCATCAACCGAAAAATATATTAAACTGAGATTAGAACTAAAAATATTTGTCCAATGTTAATCCAAACCGGGAAATTTGAATTTTTAAGCAAAAATGAGGGAAATTTAACCTTTGGCTAGAAAAAATTAAAACTTGGAAAGCATATTTATTTAATTACCTTACTGCTTATGGAGTTTTGCAGCAACTTTCCGTGTTACTTTGAAAGTTAACTAAAAAATTAAAAATTGTAAAAAAGTGTTCTAAAACACTGAAAATCTTGCGATATGTACTGGAGGGTGTTCCACACCCCCCAGACCCCCCGGTTTACAATTTTGACTATATTTTTATATAATTTTTAACCAAAAGTGAGGGAAATTTAAACCTTTGGTTAGAAAACATTCAAGCTTGGAAGCTCAGGGTTTAGCAGCAAATTTTTGCGTTACTTTGAATATATAAAGAAACGGGGAATCCCCCGTAGCGACAAACGAAATTAAATGTTTAAATATTATACCGGACGGGCTTTCCAGCTAGTTAATTATAATTATCCAATCATCGAATTTTAAGTTTATTTTTCCAATATTCGATCAGATTCCCCAAAAAATATTACTCGGGGTTAAAAAATTCTGTTAATACTCTCCAAGCGTCTCAGTGATAAAATGTACTTAAAGGAAAAACTCTTATCCTGGTAGATACCGTCCACTTTACGCCTTGAACTGAAAGAAAAATGTAGTAACTTATGCCGTCGGGAGCGTATAAAATATATTGTTTTGAGTTATCAATACAATTATTATTACATCTTTAAAATTAAATAATAATTTAATATAACAAATCCAAGCAAGCGATTAATAATAATCAGTTCATTTCAGTCATAAAATTATCTTTCAAAAATAAAAATTGATTAGATTACCAACCGCTAAAGTTAAATATCGAGATTTTCTTACATATTTTTGGTTTTCACTAGTAGAAAAAATTGAAAATTTTGAAATATTGGGATGATTTTGTTTCAAACGATAGATATAGGATATAGAGAACAAATAATCGTAGGTAACAACCCCGGGCTGTTTATCAGAGTATGGCACGAGAAGGCTCTGGGACGCCGAAAAACTAGTTTTTTTTGCCAAAAAATTGATTCTTTTCCTGAACATTTTTCAATTTTTCAACATTTTTACAGCCATTCATGCGGGTCACCGCGGCCGGTCTCGGGGTAGAATCTCGTTAATGCATTCATGCGCAACCAACCGAGTGCTATACTCGGTTCACTATACTTTCTAGGAAAACTCTCAAACAAGGTTGAAAGATTTTTCTAGTATTAAGAAAAATCCGATTGAAGTTTAGTAATTATTCGGGAAATGGGAAGATTATAAGAAAACGTAAAACGAAAAAAATATTATTTTTTTGAACTTCTAGACTAAGAAATCACTTTAAGGAATTTATTAGTCATTATTGGTTGATCACACCTTCTGTGTATTAAGATAACATAATTAATCATTAAAATCATGATTATGTCTACATACGTAACTTCTATAGTTTATTGTATTAAATGGAATAATATTCTTTTACTGTTTTTTTTAGCTATAAGACAGATGTCTCACATAGCATATTATAAGGCATACTCAAAAGAGGATCTAGCTGAAGTTTATGAGAAGAGGGCAATTAAATAATTTAATAGACTTTTTTTATTTTTTGAAGTGATGTGGGAGGTCGGGGTTACAGTTTTTGGGCACATGAGATGTGTAATCAACAAAGGTAGAGAAATTCATTGAAAATTGTTGGCGTGAATGATCTCAAGTCCAAAATCGATTTATAGACTTTGGGAAAGGCAATTGGAAATTTTCTCATTAGTTACAATACACTGGTAGTTTAGACAAGCCGATCGAGACAAAACCAAGAGCGGTTTTGGGAAATATTTGGGTTAGTATAAAATTTTTAGTGATTACGATGTTAATGCTGAAAAATATTTGTGAGGCATAAACCAAGGAGTGAAAAGATTAATTGAAAATTGTTAAGTTGGTAAATGTAATACCGGCACGTTAAATATACTGCAGAGCTCAAGTTTTAAAATATTCTAATTAATAATCACGAAAACTGTGTGTTCTTTTTAAGCTTCCAAATTAAATTTTTCTAAACCGTAGGTTAAAATTTAAATAAGAAGTTGAATATGGATTATTCGATTAGGTTCTAATTATGTAAGTCACGCGTAGTGGTATATGAATATGTAAAAAAGAAACATAAAAGTTAAAAAGTTAATTTGTATAAATTTTGCTTTATATTTCTACATTTGGTGCTCTATAAGTAAGTTCATTATGGATGTTTTGAATGAAACGCCTGTTCTGATAACGATTTCGTATTTTTAAAAGAAAGAACTTGGCTCGCTATAGTATATAAATATTCATGTTCGCGGTAAGAGGCGGCAGGGCGGTTCTCATACACACATGCAACCTGTACATTAATTACGATCTGTCAGGGCCCCCCATGGTAGGGCAAGGGCCACGAGGCGCACCCCCGTCGGGCGGCTTCCCTTCGCACGGAAATTACTAAAAAATGGGTGGCCTCACTTGCTGACTGACTGCCTTTAGACACTAGTTCGGTATAACCAAGTCACGAAATTTTTCGCCCACCGTTTGATTCCAACACGCAACATTTTTGTCAAAAATTTGCTAAGTGTCGTTTCGTGTTTTATGTGCCAACCGTGGTAATATAGAACGTGGGGGAGCGTGCAGCATCTGAACATCTCAATTGGCGCACCCAACACTATCTCTGCTGCTAGATGTCACGAACACCTCATTAACACACCTCTAATTAGTAACCAATCTTTGTAGTACTGGACTGAACACGTGACTAACCAGATAAGATAACAAAAATTTGTCTTTAAGAGAAAATTAAAATTATGTTCAAAATTACAAACGAAATTAGTCTCATTAGTTTTTCCAGTTTACGTGGTGTAAAAATAAAGCTTAATTAAAAATTCTACTTAATTTTAGAATTATATTTAAAACATTTATCATTCGCACTTTAGAATTAAAGTCGCGATAATATTGTCATTCACACCGTACTAATTTCGAGAGAACTAAATTTATACATTTGGGTGCGTATACAAACAAGTTTCTTAATTTTATCAGTGAATATGATTTATATTATTAATTTTTCATTGACAATGCTGTCTGTCTAATGCCATACGTATATGTGAAAAGTTCAGTTACATTAAAAAAATATTCTAAATCTTGTCGTCCTAAATATGTTTGACAATGATAGGTAATTATATTTTCTTCAAAAATAGAAGTAATGATTAATAGTCTTGTGCTACCAAAATAACACCTACAGCTTCAACAATGTTTACCAAATGTCGGTGATAATTTCATTTTACAACAAGTTAAAACCAAGTTAATTAATAAAACTAAAAATTATATTACATCAGGAAGAGGTGTTAGGAAGTGCAAGGATAATTTATTAAGAGAGCAATTATTATTAGGGGACAATTTTGGCTGACGAGGATTTGATTTGATCCAATTTCTGTTAGAAGTAGCAAAACAAGTCGAAAAAATTAATCGATGACCCCATCGTTTCCAGTCTAGTACACCACACTGAAAGGAGGAGCTAGGTATTTTAGTTTTTCCCACTTACTGGAATAAGGGCGAAATGACGAGGACTTTTAAGCGAAATGTAGTTTTCGCTGGGACGAACAACTATATATTGAAACTAAATTAGTTGGTTCGTCGTGAAAAGAATGCCCAATAGTCGAGATAATTTAACTGTGTCAATTGAAACTTTCAGAATGCTAATAAATTATATAAGTCAAGCTAAAAAATATCTAAATTTGTCTCTCCATCTGCATTATTAATGCGGAGTTGTTTCGATAATTTAACATGCAGCATTTTTGATTAATTTAATAATGAAAAAGTATCTTGACGTTGAAGTTAAAATTAGAATGATTGTTTTTTTCCGGCTTATTAACTTCAAGTGAATAAAATATTTATAGCTGTAAGCGCAGATACAACCGCCTTCTTTTAACACCAATAAGTTAGATTAATATTTTGAATTATAGTAATAACTTTTGAAAATTAATCGATTCTTGTTTAATATGTTCATATATATAGTTAAAATGCATGAGTTAATAATTAACCAGTTGTGGCAAAGAATAATACAATAAATTTTGCATTAAAATTTTAATGACTGTACAAGTTAGATTTTCATTGCGTGAAGTAAATTGCAAATTTATTGCTACTCACTATGCATTACAATAATTCATAAGAACAGGTTAGATGTTGTTATAATTTACTTGCAGTGCTTCATAACCAATTTAACTTTATAGATTAGAAATACATATTTCATATATCCACAATTCTTTATATTATTAAGTGTGTTAAGGTTTTGGAATGACAGCTGTAAAGAGAATTATTTCAGTTATTTTGACACGAGTTTGAAAGGCTTATGCAAAGCGAGGAGACAATAGCCAATACATGTCCCATTGTGCTCGGATCGTTTACCATTCAAGATCATTGATTTGTGGAAGCGCACATTGACGGGGACAAAACGGATTTGGTTCCTTAAAAGGATTACTACAAATCTTCAATTCTTACAATAACAAGTAAAAGTATAAATGCGAACGGTGCGGTGCTCAGTTTAGTGAGCCGGAAAATAAGTAATATGGGTAAGCACAGCCAGCACCTTGCAATTTTGAAATGCATTTTAAATTTGGAGATCTTAATCTTATAAAAGCCACTACCGATGACTAGATAGATAGCATTGTAACAAAGTCAGCGTCGAGATCCTCTTGATCTTTTCGGGTAAATTCCCAAGCGAAATGGAGCGACCGGGATAACGATGTGACCAAGTAAAATATATCTCAAGTCTACTTTGAAATACTGACCGTGAACGATCAAATAATGACCACCCACTGACATACGATAATATATAGACTCACAAACTTGTCGAGGTGCAAATCTTGCCATTTTGCTATTATAAATCTATCGGGAAAGAATCAGATTAACCGTGCGTGTCCTGCTGAGTCTGTGTTAATGTAGATAAGATTAAATTGTAGTTTTATAAATGTTCTTGTCAGTTAGTTATATTGCGGAAGTTTACTCTAAATTGTAATTTTATGAATTAAAACCTAATTTTTTTAAATTATTACGAAGCACACACGTTCTCCGTTATAATTGTTTCGTTTTCAAATCCCTTCTCTATCTTAATGTCCCTGCCATTAATTTTTATGTAAACACTTTTATATGAGAACTCAGATTATTTTGTTTTATTGTTTCGTATTACGAAATATCAGGCACGGAGGTAGCCCACTGTGTAGCAGATTGAGATATAGAGTATGACAAAAATTTCAACATTCAACCCCTTTCTCGGTGTGGGGTCGGTAAATACTGTAATTCGAAATCAGGATCAATTTAACTCCGAGGCTAATCTATAGTGGAAACTAGGTATGCAATATATTGCGAGAGTTAACATACGTAGCAATGAAAATTGTAATTTTAATTATGCATAAAACTCGAGAAACTATTTTAGAAAAATTTTATTGAAACGCTTTTCTATGAGGATACAAATTTCCTAATCTACAGATTGCAGGCTTACATAGTATATTAATTTAAAAACATTTATGTATGAAAATTGATTGGTATACATTTAGTCTACTGGTAGAACAAATGGCGTTAAAATGATAAGAAATCGTAAATAAAAATCATACCAGGAATCCGGTAAACAATCAGAAACCAGCCGTAAGAATTAAGTCGAATGACTTATAAGCAGTGTCGAATATAATCAGAAGCGTAATAAGCAGTGGAGGGGCCCGTGTGCGAAGTTGTTAACAGGGCCCTGTTTTTATAAAAGACAAAAATAAAAAAAAATAATAAACAACTTAAATAACCATAATTTTAAGAAAAACAAATAATAAAATTACATTAAGGCCAATTTTACAATAATCGGATAAACTTAGTATAACGTTATTCCCGGTATAACAATTACTGACTTCCCACTTGTTTGGAAAACTCATGGAATTTAAGATTTCTCTAATTTTGTCAGGGAAAGTTTCTAGTGCCAAGTCAAGAAAATAAAATTTTCATTTGAGGTAAACAATTTAATTCAATTTTTTTTTATTTTAAAATAAAATTGTTTTTAAACTTTAAAATAAAATTTATTTTATTTAAAAATTTAAAAAAGTTATGGATTTTAATTTAATTTTAAAATTAAGATTTTTTTATTCGATTTTTATTCGATAACGCGATTTGTTATTTATCAATCAAACAGAAGGTTGGCGTATTATATTTAAATTCCAACATATGAAACAACATAAACATTGATATTTAACATAAAATCAAAAATAAATGGAAAATTTCAGTTGACGACTGAAGTTCTATAGAGTTGCGATTAACAGTTAAATGCTGCTTAACCCAGGGACCGTTTTAAAAATGTTCAGCTGTCGCCATAGAGGTCATATGGACCGCCAGGTAATTGCTTTGGTTTACAATTTCTAAAACTCACGGAACCATTAAAATAAAACATTTTATGACAAAAAGCATGCATTAAATCAAATTCATTACACATGACTGTTTTCAAAATCCATATAACTTCGTAGATTACAATGGAAGACAAACTTAAACTCAACGGTTGCTCTTGGATAGCAGCCTCAACATTAATCGGCACAAAATTCACTATGCAATCCAGCACATTTCTAGTAAAAAACAAAAGACTTTCTCATTTGAAGGGTATAATGCAAGAAGTTACTATGTCACTTTTTGGCAGTTTTGAGATAAGTGATGCTATATATCCAGCATTTCAAACTCTATCAAGTGGTTGAATCAGTTTGACTGTAAAAAAATTTTAAGTGCCTTAAACTAATATACAGTCGTCAATGGTTGCACCATTTCAACGCAAGAAGTTACTAAGTCTGAACAGTACGCAATTTCAACGGAAAAAGTTTCTAAGTCATCAGCTATGATTCATAGTTTAGCAACTTTAACTTTCAAGGTCGTAAGTTGCTTATCGGTATAGTATAAGAACATCACAAGCAAATTTGAAGCAAAATGATGGTTCCATGAAAAATTTTTTTTAAGTTAAGTGGCTTTTAGATTTTGTTCGCCTTGGTTCTGTGAATTATTAATAAAAATTACATCGAATTTTGAAAATCAATATTTATTTTTCTTCAAACTTGTTTCCACTTATTTTATGTATTGACAGTATAATTTGAAATAGTATCTTTTGACAACTATAAATAAATAAAGAAGTCAAATAGAAATTTTAAAGAGAAATCCAACGCAAGAAGTTGCTAAGTCGAAATTTTGAAAAAAAATATGGAACTTACCACGTGCCATATTGAAAATTTAAGGTACGTAGAACTGCCCTTTTGTTTTAGAGAATCATTACAAAAAAAAATCAAGTAAATACGATAATTCACCATGTTTAAATTTGGTTTTGAAAACTTTAAAATGGATTATCTCATAACACGAAAAAGGTACTAAAGTAACTTCTTGCATTGGACCCTTCATTTGTGGGTTACCATGGAATATAGCATCACTTTAATTAAAAATACAAGTATTGAATGTCAAATAGTTTTACCTGTAAACCCAAATCGGCTGTTCAACAAAACTTTAAAAATTTAAAATTATTTTGCCTGACAAATTAAAACTTCAATTTTGACAGCTGATAGAATATCATGCTTTCTGGAACGCTATGCAGAAGGCTTATAAGAAAGAATATATTATTATAGTTGGACATAAGTATGCTGCAAACTGATAATTTTTTCTGGATTAAAAATTTGTTGATAAATATGCAGCGGATCTAGAGCCAATCTAGGTCTACTTTTAAAAAATAGTTTTCTGCCAAGAACTGGGGCAAGATTGGGCGTTCACATAATCGGAAATTTTTTCGGTCAGCGGATTATTCAACCACATTTGTAAGTATTGGGCAATCAGTGACCATTTAGCACTAAATTCCAAAGGAAGCAAGTTTTTTCGGCGTAAAGCATAGCTACAAAACAAAATTCGAATAACTTTAGATTGCTCAAATATTTTAATTATTAGAGTATAATTTATTGCTTTAAAGTCTTCAATTATTTATTTATTAAACTGCAAGTAAATTAAACAAATATTAATTTGTATCTTATTCTTATTTTATTTTATTTTATTTTATTTTATTTTATTTTATTTTATTTTATTTTATTTTATTTTATTTTAAATAAATTAGGAGTGAGGAGGAAATTGAGAGTGAGGCATCCAGACTGGTTCCCTCCAAGACAACACAAACTTATCTTCTGGATGTCCACTAGATGTCTTGCAAGATAATCCGATATCCAGAGGATATCTACGTTAGACTGCTAAATACAGTGGATATCTAGTGGACATCCGGGTTTTACAATTCACAAACTTGGTTATCCAGTAGATGTATTGTATCGATACAGTGCCGGATCAAGTTATTTCAGCGCCGGGTGCAGATTAGGTAAATGCCGCCTAATGGTCGGTTAAATTCATATCAAATGATCCCCAACCGAATGATACTGGCACAAATCCTGAAAAAAAAAAATTATTTCAAAATTAATTTAAAAATAGTCATTATTCACTTTGGGGATTATTTGCTCTAAGAATTATTTGTTAGGGGATTATTCGTTGCAACACCAATATGCGATTTCTAAAGGGCCTTGCTCCCCTATACAATATTCATTAACAATTGTGTGCATGCTGTATGATTAATTTTATTATATAGCAGCCTTCCTCTCTTTCAGAACCAATACATTTATATGTATTTTGTGGTAATAATTTTATTTGATCAGTTGGATACTGGGGTATTCGGTACTACTCAATATGTATAGCCTAAATTTACAATGTACTTATTCTCAAAAAGATATAGTCTTTTATTAAGTAGGTAAGATCAATTAAAAAAAATATACACAAGTTTCAGCTTTTGAAACCGGGGGGTCTGGGGGGTGTGGAACACCCTCCAGTTCACTTAAACAAAATTGGTCCCAGAACCTAGCTTGCTATTGGCAGGGTGCGAAGTGCATAGTGGAGGTATTAAAACCGACGACAGCGTACGCGGTGGACAAATTGTGCAAAAAAAGTGGCAACTTTTTAAGTTGTCCTATGTTACCAGTGTAAATTGAACATTTTAAAACAGCTGTTTTTCGTTTAAAAATCGATTTTACAGCAAAACTTTTTAGAGAATTTTTGTTGCAAATTTCATGGTCTTTAATTTTGTTTATTTACGTTTTTAAATTAAAAAAAATAATTTTTTAATAAAAAAATAACAGTTTACTGCAAAAATACAATGGAAAATTTAGAACTACCGGTGGCGTGATGTGGTGGCGCTGATGTTCGCACCCTGCCAATAGATTTCTTCCAAATCTCAGTGGAATCACAACTTCAAAACTGGAATCGAAATCTGTTTGCTATTTGGAATACGTTCGGTAGAATGTACATCTACTTGTGTTTTTTAACACACTTACAGATATACTGAAGGGTGTTCCACACCCCCCAGACCCCCCGGTTGTAAAAACTGAAAACTTACATAATATGTACATGTCCTGTGTGATTGCTGTTATTTTTTGCTAAAATAAACAGCAAAAATAATTGAAAAAATTAAGTAAGAAAACGGAAAATTCGATCATTTTTAATGATTTTTTTTACAATTTCAGGGGACAAATCTTCTCCCAAGTCAACTGTCTTGCTACAAATATTAACTTTTCACCTCTCTAGTTTACCAGAAGAAATGTAAAGGCTAAAATAATTGTTAAGAAAATAATAAAAAAGATGGGGGGGGGGCATCGGTAGATGATGGAGAAAACGGAGGTCATATTCGGATTCACAGGAGGTTAATTTACATAAGATGAGGGCTCGAAAAAAAAGTTTGATTTGCAGACCTATGTTATCATTAGGAGACGTTAATTAATTACGTGGGCGTTTAGTGGTAGAGGAGGTCGAGCCAAATCTCACCCAATCTCACGTGGGGGAGTCTCGGTAAATATCACGTAATTTTGTAAAACTGTAAAATTGCGAGAGAACTGGGTGAAATTAAGTAAAATAAACAATTTCACGAGAGATCAGAAGGGGAAAGAGAGGGTTAAACCAAATTTTACGACATCTCACCAGGGGTAGAGGGTGTCGAAAAATCGCCTCACATAATGAATGGCCACCCTCTACTTATTTTACTTTACCAATTAAATCAAAGAAAAGAGTTATTGATTTGATATGAAGCCCGCTGTTCAGATATTTTTTTAATTCAAAATTTAGTATTTTATAGAAAATTAAATTAAAAACGCACAATTTTGGAACCGAATTCTGATGGAAAAAATAATTTTTAATTTATTTTTATTTTTTAAATAAATAAATAAAATAAAATATTATTTGCGTTCGTTCAAGTGTAATACTATCGACTTACTCGATGGAATACTTGTTCAAGAGAATATAGCATAGTAGCCTCACACGCTACCAAAATAAATTTATATTCGCAATTCTTAACTTTCTTCTGTGAAACGGAACAGTTTTCTTTTTGTAACTACGACTTTTCTCATAGTAAGTTGATTTAGGGTAACCAAATGTTAATTGTACCGATATAGACATTGTTAAGACAGAAAACGGTTTCGCAAAAATAAATTACACATGCTTACTTTTAACGGCCCAAATATAAATGAAATGTGTGACTTACATAAAAAATTTACCTATTCTTTGAAATAAATAATAATAATGTGAAGTATATTAAAACATAGCTAATGTAACAATAATTTAGTGTCATTGGGAACAATTAAAAATATTACTAACTGAGTTTCGGTTAAAGCGGAAATAAAAATTTGTATAAATCATTGAAGATATATTAGTTGTAGAATTGCAATTATAAAGGAAAGAGTATATAGAAAAATTATGTAAAAGTAGCGTCTTGTATATTAAATTATCAAGCATAAACGTTATTAAATTCTTTACCGTCAAATTAATTACCCAGTCATATTTGACATTAACTTATGGCGCGTTCTTTCATTAATTATATTAATTATAATAACATTAAAGGTGTTTCGGTTTATTTTTTCACAAAGAATCAAAGTAGTATGTTTCCAGATTTCAATTTGTAATTGTTAATTTACCTGAACATTTTTTGATTTTTGAAAAGTTTCTAAACCAACCGAGGCAGATGCCCAAAACTGGTAGCTTAATGATGATTGTATCATATATCATAATATCTTTATCTTTTTCGCAGACTATTTTTGTAAATTGCGTAGAAAAGTTAATAAACCGATAGAGGACATGAATTTTAATATTTCAACTGCGAAAATCTTCCGAGATCAACTTTATATTTAAAGCAGTAGGTAAGATATATGAGTAAAATACATGTAAATTTTATACAAGAACCGAAATAGCACCTACAGGACATACGTGTCTCATAATATGAGAAATCTTGATAATAAAAACTGAAATTAACGATTGTCGTTCTTGTGTACTTTATGATTGCCCCAAGATATTTTATAAATAGCATCTTGCAGTTGTTAAACATTCATGAAAATTATACAAAAACTCTTGCATTAAATTTTAAAAATTCTAACGCAATTTAATAATTTCGAAAACTAAATCTCGAACTGAGCTATAGGTACACCAAAATATCGATTTGGAACTTGCAGTAACTAAAATATGTATGATAAAAATGTTTCAGTAGGTCAAAACGCTTCCTTGAAAGAAAATATCAAAAATTATAATTTTGAGTTATGGGAATAAAATTTAAAAATATTACTTTCCCGAAAAAAAGGACAAATAAGTTCTGCATGTTTAATTGAATAATTAAAATGCTATGTAGATGAAAAGTAGCCAACTTCAGGTAGGTAGATTATTGTAAAACTTTTTCCAGTGTTTACTCGCTATGAACATAAACTGCGAGTTATTTCGTAACTCGAAGCCCATAATTTTTAAATAATTGGGTTAAAAAACACACTCGACTAAAGTATTTTCTTACTTGAATAAGATAAGTAAGTGAATGCTTCTCATCAGATGATATTAATTCCTATATTGTTGCAACTATTTTTTTGATAAAAACAGAAAACAGAAGGATTATTATTATATCTTACAATTACGAATTTCTATTTTTATTTATAAAATAGGGGTTCCATGATTTAGACGTAGGAAGACTATAGGGAGCTATAAAAAGTTGCAGATTATTGGAGCTGTAGAAAACAATGATTTATATACACCGAGGTTGTACTGTGACTTTTGATTCTCAATATTTATGTATCTTGTTAGTATTTGTATAAAATAAATCTTTGCCGAAAAATTTTCCAAGTTAATAAAGAGAAATTCAAAAATTGGAATTTTTAAATAATTGCGGAAATGTTAAAAATGATCGTAATCAATTTGGAGAGACATTTTTCGTAGTAGAAACAAATTAAGCAAACACGACTTTGGGACTTGGTACGGTTACAAACACTAATTCATAAATCAGTTCCAGTGTTGTTTTGACGGAACACGTTATCTCTTGTTCCAGAAAGTAGAGCACACGTTGTAAACTGTCAACATGAACAGTGGTTGAAGTGGCGAATAATGAAGAATGCATTTTGCATTATAAACTAACGCCGAACATTCTTAGCGAGCATCATTTGGAGTGATCTAAATAGCTCGTTACCAAGTCAAACTCTTGCAATGTTTAATTAGTGGTCGAGATGAAGAGGCCGGCCGTGCCCCGATGTCGGTGATAGCATCTCATGGATACTTCTCTGATTTACGATTGCCTGATGCGCCAAATATGGTGCAGTCGCTTTGTATTTAATTACGTGCAGAACCGATGTCAGCCGCGGTTCGTATTGCTTCTGTTACTGCTGATTGGATGTACCATGCAAGATTTATGGTCGCTCGCAATTTTGGTCACAATTTACGAAATGTTACCGCTCTTCTCAGACTCTATCGCAATTTGAACTTGATACGATTTATTGTCAACTTTGATTAAATAATACAGAAAAATATTTCATTTGCCCCGACACATCTTAATTTGCGTTGAAAAATAGCTTAAAACATGTCAGATTTGATTCAGATTAATATTAACACGACATTCTCGATTGCTTACCCACCGACGAGTTATTTTAAATTTTATTAACCAAATTATTCTTAATTTTAAAATATTCACATTATACGTATCTTTTAAAAACTGACTCGAGATGATTGAGCATACTTTTGTTATATCAGACTTGAGGAATTTAAAGAATATTGAAACTTGGGAATGACAAGAATCTCCGGAAGAACTTCTTGTGACATCAATCTGTTATAGTAATAACCTGCAGTGTATAGAAAGAGAGAAAATCGCAATGGGGTGGTAGGGTTGACAATCTTTATGATCTGTGAACCTTGGTCTACATTTTCTAATTAAAAAATTTATAACAATTATTTGTTACGCAGATAACTTTTAATTATTATTATTATTCGCCTTACGCACACAAGTGCATTTTAATTAATTATTCTAATGTGGAACTACATCAAAAAATTAGTGATGTATATAAAATTTATTATTGCAAAATTATAAAGTCGTACGACTTCATACATAAATTAAGTATGAAATTTTTATTAACCTTTCATTTTGATGTTCTTGTAATGTTTTGATGTCTTTCTTTACACTTTTATAAAACAGTTTGTTTTACTGTGACGTCTAGTAGGAAAATCCTTATTTGAGCAAGTGGAAAAACAATTAAAAAATAAAATATAGGTATATGGCAATTGCGGTCGTAAATTACAAATATAAACATAAAATTTTATGGATCATTTGCAGTTTTTGGCAAAGAAGAGCCAAAAACCGTAAAAATGTAATGCGAATACTGTATTGGCAGTTTTCATATGATTAGCCTCGCCCATTAACATAATTTATGAGTACAAGGGACTGCTTGTATTCACGATTTACCTTACCGTTGGTGGCGCTTGCGACGCTACGTTGTTGTTTTGAGTTTGATTCTGAAATGATAATTCACAAAATAGAACACCAAAGGAATACAAACGTTTGGTTTATAAACAATACTTTCTATACCAACTATACCTATTAGATTAGCTTAATATATTTCTGTGGTGGCGATGGCGTTCGCTTAATGGAAATTTGCCAATAACCTTATAGTTTATACGTTACTACGGTAGTTGTTATCTCTAAAAATGAATTTACTATATTAGACTTTTAATTTTTGGAAGTAAAAGTAATCACCCTAAACGACAAATGAAAAAAAAATAACAAAAATTGAGAGGAATATGTCAAAACATCAGTCTATCTCTTATAAACATAATAGGCACGGGTTTAGCAACTCTGTTTTTAAGTAAATCACGGAAACCAACCACTTGGAAGAGACTTTCTTATTATAGTACAAACGATATTTAAAGATATGTGTCTAGAATCTCTGTTTTTAAGTAAAACTCGGGTATAATTAATGACACCCAATTTAAAATAAAATCATGAAACAATGTTAACTGTTCCAATAGTAGCAAACATCTGTAGCGATTAAATAAAAGGGATTGAATATCTCCTGGTCGGGTTATCGTGCTTAGCTTCTTCTACTTAAAGTGCTACTTATATACACTTGTAATATTTTTCAACACATTTTATTCGTAAGAGAGTTTTGTGACCATTTCCTTAATCTTTTTGCAGTTAATAATAGTTATTTGTACAATATTAGTATATGGAAAGTGTATCAAAATAACAAATAACATTATCAGCAGTAAGTGAGTCTTATAAGTTGTAGTATAGTGTATATTAGGCAGTCAGCCTAATATTAGATAAGATCAGGACTAAAATAAGTTGCAATAATTTTGTGTTTACTTAACTTTCTCTCAGAGTACTCAGGGCCTATTTTACCATTAGACGCATTAGGCACGTGTCTAAAATCGTAATATAAAAATTAAATTCTGATAAAATATCCGAAATATTAAGCCTTCAATGCTATTAGTTGCAATCGAATATCAGGGGCTCGAAAATTTGATAAAGCCTAGCGCCCAACCCAGTTAAAAATAGGCCCTGCCTCTCAATTTTTTCCTTTCCACTTCCTTCTCTCTTTTTCTCAAAACTGCGACTTCCAAATACGGCTCTCACAATCAAGGATCCCAGCATTGGCTAGTAAGTAACTCTTCAGTATTAGTCCATGAATAAAGAGTAAACCGTGCACTGGGGGGTGCTATACCCCTCACACCCCCGGTTTGCCGAGTATGAAATACCCCCCAGTGCACGTTTCTATTTGATTCCCAAATCACAACACCCAACACAAACTAGACTACATCATCTACATCAGTATCTCAGTCGGATTTCTATAGTTTTCTGAAGTTTTTTTGAAATTTCCTCCTAGATTCCCTTATGGTTTTCTTTAGAAAAAGTTGAAAAGCAATAAAAGGGTTTATCTTTAATATTCCTAAGATTTCCTAAATTTCTTGGATTTTCTAAGCTTTCCTGAGACGTTCTTCAATTTTCTATGGTTTTTTACATTTCCTCCGATTTTATATTTTCTAACATGTAATGAAAAAAATGTTTACATATTTATTACGAAAATATACATAACTTAAATGGATGATTTCTAATTTCTACAGATTTGCTGAATCATCTCGAATTTCCATTTACTTGTACACTAGATTTCCCCAGAAATTTCCTTCTCAGTAAATTTTAGAATTTTTGAACATACAAAAAAAGTTTTGGTAGTTCTGAGGAAATAAATCTTGTTCTATGAAGCCTATTCAAAAAAGTATAAAGGATGAAAAACAAAGGTTAGATAAAGTTGAAGTGTTAACTGTTTTAAAGCGGGGGTCTGGGGGGGTATGGAATACCCCCTTAGCTGCTAGATATCATAGATGTAGTAGAATTATAATTTAGATTTAAATCAAATGCTTTTATTTTATTCCCAAATCGCTACGCCCTACACAACAAACTAGACTACATATCACCTGCTCAACCTCTCAACAGGGCATGTTTTACCATTAGACGCATTAGGCACGTACCTGGCCCAATGGCCAGAGGGGCCAGAAAAGAGAGAACATAAAATCGTAAAATTAAAATAAAATTCTGATAAAATAACCCAAAAAATTGGGCCTTCCATGCTAGTAGTTACACTCGAATATCAGGGGCTTGAAAATTTGTTAGAGCTTAGGGCCCAACCTAGTTAAAAATATTAAATAAAAAAAAAAAATTAAATTAAAACACAAAGGGTATCCATGGATAAGATAGTCAAAATGCCCTTATCTTTAAATTTTTTAATTTACTTGGTAAAAGGGTGCATTGAGGTGTAAAAATAAGGTTTTCATAATTATTTGCTCCAGATGCTTTCTCCACCCCTTCTGAGGGGCAAAAAATAGGATTCTTCAGTCATTATTTTTTTTCTGACGAACTAGTAAATAAAAAATTTTGAAAAAATTTATAGATATAGTCATTAGAGTTATCTTTCAACACAAATTTTTTCGATCTCCTGAACACTCTATATGCCCCCTAAAAATATTCCGAAAAGTTAAAAATTGATATTTTTCTAATTTTTTGAAGACCGGCAAAAAATTTTATTTCACCATTTTTTAGGATGTACTTAAATCTACCTTCCTGAATTTTTTCAGATATTTTGCTAAGGTGCGCCAACCCTAAAAATCATATTTTCTGTATTTTTTAACATTCTTGGCTATTTTAGACTTCTTAACGCAACTAAAACTTTTTGTAAAATGTGTATCATGGGTATTTTTCACAGAAAATTAATTTTACTGACATATTATTCAATATTTTTCAACCAAAGACTCAAAATAAAATCGAAAAACTCATTATAGGAGTTAAACAATTAAAAATGTTTCACTTTTTTGTTATTTTTGCCCCTTTTTGTACCTTTATAGAGGCTAGATAATACTTGACGGAAATCACGATTTTTCTTGAACTGGTCAAGTCTATTCATTACGTTTTTTGCCTCTTTCTCTTACTTTGCCTAATTGAAATATGGTTGTTCTTACATACGAAACTTTGCAAGCCATGAAAACGAACAAGCACTACATTAATACAATTATTTTTACATTAACAAATAATGCACATGAATTAAAGAATAAGAAAAAACATAAAAAATATGTCTAGTCCTCATCGCTATCTTCGTTGACTATACGACACAGGGACGTAACAAGTCAAAGCCTGGCCCTGGTGCAAGTGGGTCACAGCGGGCTCCCTTTATCATTTTAAAATGATAATTTTAAAATTTAAAATTACAATTTTATTGCACAAAAAACATCAACTACGAATAATAAGAGCATTATAATCTAGAGTTATTACTTAAAGAGTCAAAAAATGTTTTTGAAATTCGGTAAAATCTTCATTTAACAGACTGACCATCAGAGCCGGATTAAGGATATGCGAGGCCTGGGGCTAACTTTTTTTGGAAGCTCCTTAGTCTTGCACGTTTTATTAAAATGCGCCGTAGGCAAAATTTTTTGATTTTTGAAGGTCAACAGCGCTTAGATCAAATGTAATCTTTGGTGATTTAAATTTTGTTGCTTTAATTGTTTTGAGGCCCCTAGAAAATTGGAAGCCCCGAGCTGCAGCCGCTTTAGACCCCTCTTAATCCGGCTCTGCTGACCATGTAATAAATTCAATAATAATTACATTGGAAACTTACCTGGCCAGTCTGACAAATGAAAATTTGATCAATTTCAAAAGCATTTTTTGATCCTTAAATAAAAGCTAGATGAAATCAATGCTCTTATCATTCGAAGTTTATATTTCTGCATTATTTTGTTTTGTTTTTCAATTTTTTCCTAAAATAATTAGGGAAGCAGGAATTTTCATAAATAAGTTTTTACATGTTAATTTCATATGTTAGGCTAAATTGTTTTATTAAGTAAAGTTCTAGTTGTCTCATTTTCTATTGATAAAATTGCCAAGCTAGAAAGTCTGCTTTGTGACAATTAGTTCTTTACTAATTGTAAAGATCGAAAATGATCTCTCAAATATTTATACTGGTTCATATTGTTTTAATTTTTAAATTAGTGTTTCAAACGATATAATCAATAACTACTAGTAATAATAGTTGAATATTCTGGATTTAGATTACAAGCTCCCAAATATAATTTTTTTTCTTTTTTTTTTGATTTCTACTCTATAGGTTGCATAAGCTTCAACTGGTGTTGGAAGGGTAACCGGGCCCTAGGGCCCTGGTGCGCGGCACCACTGTTGCTACGTCCCTAATAGGACAGACATTATCAATGTCGAAAAGATTAGTCAACACCTCCGCAGGTCGGAAAGTTGTAGATAAAAACTTCCATATGATTAATTATATATCAGCGCGGCGACGTGGGAACCAGTAACAGCACCCAACAGTCCGCAGACCATTTGCACAGTTGCAGCAGTGCCCTTTGATGGCATCAATTCCCAAAACATTTACGTTGTATTCAATATAGCATTTATAAATTTTTTAATTTATATGTCGCGATTTTACATCAAAACGAACTATTTCTGGTTCATCTTTCACAAAAGTTAATTTTAGTGAATCGTCTTCTCTAATCATTTCAACTAAATATGAGATTGCTTGTGACAGCTGATTAGATCCACCAAAGTAAATCTCCAAATCATTAATAGTCAATTCTGGAAAGTCTAACAAGTCTCGTGAAGATAAATCTTGAAACGGAGAACTTCTTCGATTCCAATTACCACTGTTTACTTTTAAAAATAACAAAAAAGTGAAACATTTTTAATTGTTTAACTCCTATAATGAGTTTTTCGATTTTATTTTGAGTCTTTGGTTGAAAAATATTGAATAATATGTCAGTAAAATTAATTTTCTGTGAAAAATACCCATGATACACATTTTACAAAAAGTTTTAGTTGCGTTAAGAAGTCTAAAATAGTCAAGAATGTTAAAAAATGCAGAAAATATGATTTTTTGGGGTTGGCGCACCTTAGCAAAAAATCTGAAAAAATTCAGGAAGGTAGATTTAAGTACATTCTAAAAAATGGCGAAATAAAATTTTTTGCCGGTCTTCAAAAAATTAGAAAAAGATCGAATTTTAACTTTTCGGAATATTTTTAGGGGGCATATAGAGTGTTCAGGGGATCGAAAAAAATTGTGTTGAAAGATGACTCTAATGACTATATCTATAAATTTTTTCAAAATTTTTTATTTGCTAGTTCGTCAGAAAAAAAATAATGACTGAAGAATCCTATTTTTTGCCCCTCAGAAGGGATGGAGAAAGCATCTGGAGCAAATAATTATGAAAACCTTATTTTTACACCTCAAGGCACCCTTTTATCAAGTAAATTAAAAAATTTAAAGATAAGGGCATTTTGACTATCTTATCCATGGATACCCTTTGTATTTGAGATTTAGAATGTAGAAAACTAGTTATTAGAATTATGTTTTCCTTTATAAATATTTTTTATTAATTTTTAAATTAAAACACAAATTTGTATTATTAGTAAAAATTTTGGTTTGAAAGTTAACAATATTTCTGAATTGGTAATAACTAAAGAATCATAATCTGCGACTGCAGCAATGGCTCCTGTGTCTAAAATAATAAAGATAAATATATGTTATCACGGACTTTTTTGTAGAAAATTTAATTTCCAAAAACTTTGTTCCTTTGAAGTTATAAAAATCAGCATGCAGACTTAAAGGTTAATTAAATATTATTTTTTAAATTTAAAAAAAGATCCTCCCCGGCGGGGAATCGAACCCCGGTCTCCCGCGTGACAGGCGGGGATACTGACCACTATACTACCGAGGACTTGTTAAGAACCTTAAATAATGTTGCTTCCGATCTCTAGGGTCCATTTTCAAGTTTTAGGGTGATTCAATTTAAAAAATCTCTACATTTTCACGGAATAGATCATTTACACTACCTGACACTTTCTGTAAATATTTATTAAAATATTGACAAACTTCTAAGCACTACGAGAGTAGTTTTTGAGAGCGCAAAAAACGAGATTTTGAAACATTTTAATGTTTTAAATTTTTAAAATGTAAAAATTAAACTTGCGAATACAATAAAAATTGTAAAAAAATATCTATTTCTAAAAGGATGCTTTTTGAAGAGGGTAATAATTAAAATTGTAAGTACTTAAAAATTGAAATATGCAAAAATTATACAATTTGAAAACATCTAAAATAAAATTAAATCAGTCGGAGGGTAGTTTTTGAGACATATGTCCTTCCCTGCCCCACCCTAGCTACGCCACTGTATCTATGTATCTTGCGAGAGATCTCACAATTGAAAACCTACTTTTTACTTTTTTGAAAATTTTAGGTTTAATCCAAAATTTTACTGAAAAATAAGCCTCCTTTGCCTTCTCAACACTTCTAGAATATGCGTTTTCTTTTTCCCTTACATTAAAATTTTTGAAAGTATTTTCTGAATGAAACTTGATTTTGTTTCGAGTTTTGAGCTATTTTATCGAAACAAAAAAATGCAAACGTTTTGTTTACAAACAAAACTTTCTATACCAACTATTCGTATTAGATTAACTTAGTATTTGTAAATGACCGAAAACATTTTTACAGGAAAAACATTTAAAACTCCAATTGGTAATATTCAGTATAATTATGGGTAAACAATATAGTAATAAATCAATAATTATCGAGCACACGAGTATAAAAATTTAATGATTTTATATTAAAGTATAAATCATGTAAATCAGTGGTTGTTAATTACCGACTAAATGTACGACACAAGTAATTTCGATCAACTACCAGTGTAATTTCAAAAAATAGTCAAAGCAAGCAGTTCATAGCCAAAAAATTAAATTTTGTTTTACAAGTCCTCGGGTGCCGTTTCCTATTTGGCAAACTTAAAATTATTTCAAATATATTTTTAAAAGATTTATTGACCAAAATTTAATTTTTAGTGCGTTAGCGGATCTCGAGAAGATATATTAAATGTTGATTTATTTTTATTCACCTATTAGTGATCATTAATAAACTAGTAAAATAATAAATTAGCACTTGTTCCGATATATTTTAATACATTAATTTAAAATAGGATGAAGAACTCATAAAAAAATTTTGAAATTAAAAATCTTTGAAAGTCAAAGAATTTTGTCAATAAACTATAATATAATTTAAATTATGCCTATATATTATTTACCTAAATTGGATGAAAATTTATGCTAATATTAATTAATTGTTAAACATTTTTATAATCATTTTAGTGCCTTTTTAAATTAATTAATAAATATAAACAAATTGCTATTCATGTTTTATTGCTTTTAAATTGCTTTTGATTACATATCGATAAGATATTTAGAAGCATTTAATAAAAGAGATAAAACCGAACTTTTTTTTAATATAAATAATTTAAAAGCTCTCGAGTGTTCCAAATTAAAAGAGTATGCTGGCTAACTTCTGAGCGATTATTGATAAAAAATATCAACATAAAATGTTGGCAATCGTTTTGGCTAATCACGATGGATTTTGAAAAACACTTCGTATACAAGCGTAGTAGAAACATAAACTTACAAGTAACATAAATTTGCACTTTTTGTTGGTTTACAGTGGAACATAAACATCACCCACAGTAGTCAATTTTATTTAAACCTTGTCACGTAGGCGTAAACACAACAACATTTAAGTAGTTTTCTGGTTTTGTTTTCAAACTTGAAATTTTCAATGGCTAATAAACAGACACTAATTTTAAAATGCCCCGGACATGATAATGGTAAGGAAAAACTATTTGTGTGATTGATGCAATATTTATGTTAAGTCGAAAGAATTTAATTGTCAGTTAAAGAAATGTGGTCACCCAATTTTGAAGATATATTTTTTGAAAGGATATAATTTTACCTGATGGACGAAACCTGGCGGTAAATCAAATTTTTGAGGTTTCACAAAATAGGTAGTGGTCAATTTTAAATTTATTAAAAATTTCAAGAATGTTAATCACGGGTTAGCTATGAGATAATTGCTTGGTTGTGGTCGAGGGAACTTTGACATCGGAATATTTTAACGTCGTCTTGTGCGAAATTTTTTTCCAAAATGATACTATTAAGTTATGCCGGCAGAAAATAATTGAAATGCTTTAAAGGTTTTATTTATACAAGCTTGTACGTTCTATAAACTTCAATTTTAAAACGCATGTTGGATTCCTGCAGCGACCCTTCATTGAAAGTTGAAACTAAACAAATCCTGGCCGCCTATAAATCACTGGTTTCTCTTCTGCAACTAGAGACTGGGGTGGATTCCGAGCTTTTATAAAACTCATTCCGCGTGGTCCGGGAATTTGGATTGAATTGCTTTTTTTCTTAGCATTTCTATTATTTTTAAATCTTGGCAGGTATATTTTTCTAATGATTGATTCTGCGCAAACGACCATTATTTTTAATTTGCCTTGGTTGCTGCAATTAAAAGTCACGATCTGTTTTAATTTTATCTAACGAATGCTAATTGCATTACGTTTTAATCACTGTGTGCTTATATCACGCAGAAATAATAAAATAATTATAAGATTTAAGTACTCAAATTAATTGCTTTGAATTGCATGTGTAAAAATTTTAATTAAGAAAATGGGAGAATATGCATACATGTCATTGAAATCCTCGGTGTATAATAATAATTAGGGAGTACGGGGCGGACAGCTTAAGTTTGTAATTAGTCCCATCTGGTGGTGGCGCCGGCATCGGCCAAGTAATCGACGAGTAGCACCCTCACACATGAGACTTCCGTTATGTAGTCTTTCTAATTGCTCATCTCTATAAAGCCTGGATTACATCTCTTTACCTCTCTATTGTTACTCGTATTGCCTACTCATATATTTGAGTTACACAATCACATATTCACAACCATTTCGTGTAACCCTTTTATGCATAATTATATTTTAATATGCAAAAACTAATCTTCAAATTGTAGATGAGCTCTTAAGCCAATTAGTTTTTATTTATATGTAGCTGACAAGTTCGGCTGAGGGTTTATACATACATTGCTTTCAAATTTACTTCCATAATTTAATTTATTTTTTTTGTAATTATCACTCTTCCTTCTATATAGTATATTGCCAAACAAATCTACAATTTTGCGTATATCGCAAGAAATCTCAAGGTTTATGAATTTCCTTATCAGACATCATCATGCAATTTTGTAATATTTTTTTATAAGTACTTTTAGTCAAATTATCAAGTTAACGGACCATTTATGTTAATTCGTCTGTAATATATTAACCATTAACTACTTGGGGTATCTTATAAACGCCACTATTTAATGAAACATCTGGTGAAACCAATGTTAAGGCAATTCTATAATATGAACTTTCAAGAAGTTTATGTTATCACTGAATATTAAAAACCTTATTAAACATAAATTATGACGGGCAAAAGTTAAACGAGAATTATTTATTATTTACATCGTCGTCTAATCACGTGATGATATATTTTATATATTGTGGATATAATACGGAATACTTACCGCTCGTTTAAAAAATATATAATTTTTGGAATTTAGCTTGGTTAGTTGACTAGCCTAGTTAAAAAAGGGGAGCAGATACTGAACGCGGAGCCTGAGCTAAGCTAAATATTTATATTTAGGAGGAAGTAGTATAGGTTAGTCAATTTCTAGATACTTTTCAAGAACGGTTAGTTTAATATTTTTAAAATTTTCGGTATTGTTTATTATTATTACATATTTTTGTTTTTACAAAATAATTAAAAGTTGTGGCGCGAGTTGTAAAATGGAGTAAGCTCTAGCTTGTGTTGTATGTATCTGGAAAAAACAGGAAAATTTTGTATTATTATAAATATTCATATAAAGCGGGTGAACCAAATTCAAAAATGGAACATAATAAAACATTATTTAAATTTTACACAAAATTTTTGAGAAATTTTACAATAAAAAATTTGTTTTTGTTTAAAACCTATATTAGTTTACCGAAGTAAAACAGAAAACCATTTCAGTGGTCCTCGTAAAACTGATTTTCCTCCATAAGTTTCTCTAAGATGTTATGTTTATAATCGATACCTTAAAAGAATAGTGTAACAACTCAAAAACTCATATTTGACGACAATACTGTAACAATAACTCGAGGTTTTTGTTGTTTTTTTATACTAAAATTCTAAAATTTTACATTATTATTATGTAGAAAAATGTGCCGCTTATGAATTAAAAAGCAAATTTTGTTTTTTTAAATAAAAAGCAACAAAAAACCAGAGTTGTTACAGTATTGCCGTCAAATATGAGTTTTTGAGTTGTTACACTATTCTTTTAAGGTATCGAATGATAGAACGTCTTGATTCGTAATGATTTAGTTAAGTATCGGAAACTTCTTTCGGGGGTCCAAAACTTACAAAAATTGTTTACATGAAATTGGGTAGATAAAAAAGATTAAAAAAATAAAAAAAATACTTGTTTCCAAATGTCAAAAATTCCTGACTTTACGTACACTGTAAAAAGATACATAGAAAATCATTGGCAACTTTCAGCTATGATAATCTACACTGAAAAAAATGGTTTATCATATTGATAAAAAATTCATAGCATTTATGAACAAAATCAATGTAATTATGAATTTCTTCATCAATATGACGAATTTTGTTCATCGGTGTGAAAATGATGAATTTTGCATTGATATGATAAACCCAGTGGCGGAACTACCGGAGTAGTGCGACGCACGCGGGCCCCAAGCTAAAAGAGCCCCCAGGTATCTTTTTAAAAAAATTTAAAATAATGTAAAAGAGGCCGGTTTTACAATAGTCGGATAAACCTGGTATAAAGTTAGACTTAATTACCATTATTACCAATAATAATTCAGTGTTCTCACTAAATTTTCCAAATCAAATTCTGATGTTACCAGGTTTTCCCTGACAAAGAATAAAATTTTTCCATGACATTTCGATAAATCAGAAAATAAATAGGTAAAAAAAAATTAAATTAAAACTCATAATTTTTTTAAAATTTTAATTAAACAAAATTAATTTCTAAATAACATAAATACAATTTAAAATAAAAAATTTTTTTTAACTAAATTGTTTATCTTAAATCTAAAATTCTCTGACTTTGCCAGATTTTCCAAATAAGTGGCACCCTGCAACCTTGTAATTGTTATACCAGGAATAACGTTATACTAAGTTTATCCGATTATTCTAAATTTGGCCCTTAATCTAGTTTTGTTATTTGTTTATCTTAAAATTATGGTTATATTGTATATGAGTTATTTATTATTTTCTTTCATTTTTGTCTTTTTTAAAAACGGGGCCCCAGTTAACAACTTTGCACACGGGTCCCTCAACTGCTTGTTACGCCACTGGATAAACCCTTATTTTCAGTGTATGTAAATATAAATAAGGATGTAATTTTACATACCCAAGTAATATGTACTCATATGGGAACTGTAAAAATACTAGTTATATCATTGTAATTTCACAAAATTTTTGTAAATTTACAGAACAGAAATTAATTTTACATTATCTAAATCAGTAAATTTACATTGTGCTATTATTTTTACACATTTTTTTAAATTTTACACGAACATTACCGTAATTATTTATTTACATAGTTTTTCAAAGTAAATTTTACAATAAAATTCATTGTAATTTTCTATAAATTATTAATAATGTACTTCAATTATCAAACTTAAATTCCATTGTTTTGAAAGCATTTGTTTTGTTTAATTGGCAATTGTTTAGTAGCATCTTCTTCTGTTTCTTTAATAGCGTTTTTAGCTGGCAAGTTCAGTCCAAACGCAATGCATACAAATTTTTGTCTCCACATTTGGAGGCACTCAACTTACCTAACTCAATCACTCAACGTGTAACAGCTAAAAATGCTATAATTTTTAGAATTTTAATTTCCACCTGTATTATCTTAAGATTTCTCTTAAAAAAGTGTGAACAGAAAAAGAACTTCGTATTCCTAGGATTTTGTAATTTCTTGAGATATCCACAAATTTCTGCGGGTTTCCCTGCCATTAAAAAAATGATTGTTGGACAATGCATAATTTTTGCGCCAGTAAACAAACAAAAATTTGATGAAAAATTCGTAGTATTAATGAAAAATATCATTAAATATATAAATTTGTTCATCAATAAGACGAAGTTTGTTCATTGGCGCCAATATTATAGATTTTATTACATTTTCTCTTTGCCTTTCTTAATATTCAGATTATAAAGTCAATTACACTATCTATATAGAAGCTTTCTTTTTTAGATGTCTTGAGTCGCTTCTGCTAGGTATCATCAATTTGCAAAAAGCTGGGGACCGTATATAAGTTCTTTGGTTTCAAGTACGCTAACCATTACCTAAAGATATGATAAATATTTACAAAAAACGATGGCATCTGATAGATAACACCCAAATGAAAAACTACGGAGAAACTTCTGATATTGATTAATTTATTAAATAATAATAAATATTTAAGTTCGAATTCTTACATAAACAACACCCATTTGTTAGAAATGGGCACCAGTTTTGGCCATCCTATTGATTGTTCATGTGCTCAACGCAAATAGATGCAGCAATGTGATATAATGGGCAGAGCTGGTCGAAGTTGTCTTCTAGCGGTGCAACTGTTAACATCAAAACATATTATATTTATTTAAATTAGATTACGTTAATTATAGCCGAATTTCTATTTTCTTCTAGTTTTTTATTAACAAACTAGTTTCGGGTGTTTAATTTTTAAATAACATCGAATACACCGAAGAAGACTAATATTAATAAAAGAAATAGATTTGAGGAAAGTGTTATTTTATTTATTCTATTGAATCAACATCCAGAGGGCTTTTAACCATAATTAACTTAAAGAGTTAGTGAGCCATTCCAGATCTGTAATTTTTGAGTTCGGGCGGTTTGAAAAATGTTTTTAAAAAGTTTCTAAATCTGTCGTTTAGAGCGACCATATTTACTAAAAATAATTACAAATGTAATTTTGAAATGTTTTAACAGCTTTAAAAATACAAAACAAAAAACAAAAAATACATGTAAAATTTCAATTAATACTTTATGCAAATACTCAATACAGCAAACCTAGACATTCTAAGCTTACGCTTTCTGGGTCTTTCTATCCGAATTTTCGAATGATTTATAAAATTTAATGCTTAGAATCCAAACAGAATAATATATTGTCGTGTACCTACCAAATCAATTTTTGATGATTTTTGATGGTTGAATAATTTTGATTTTAGTGAAGTAATTTTTTTGAGTTTGAATTTGATTTTTATTATATTTTTTATAATATTTTGTAAATGTGACATTTTAATTATTTTTATGTTTGGATTTTAAAATTAGTAAGTAAAGTAAATTTTTGAATTTTGTTAGCTTTTAGTATTTTTAAATTTTAATGTTGGTTCCGATAGACGAGTGATAAACCCTTTCCAGCCGTGTCCGTAAAGGAAAACGGACGTATTTTCGGATCTCTCCAAAGATTTTCTGATTTGACGTCTTTAGTTTGAGATTTTAATTCTGTGAAATAAATTGCGATTTGAGTAAATGATTTTACTTGTTTTATTTAATGTTGGAAATCGTTCGAAGTTTGGACGACGCGACGTTGGATTTAAGATTGGATTCGTTAATTATTAATTAATGAATGACTGACAATTGGATATTGAAAAATTATAATTGGTTTGCGAACAGTAGAAATTATTAAAATTGAACGGCATCTTTAAATTTGTATGCAAGGAAAGCAGCTGCATCGATAAGCGACACTGGAGCGGTTATCGTTCCATTTTTGAAAGCAAAGTTTATTTAAAAGTTAAACAAAATTAATAATTTAATTGAAAATTATTTTATAAAGATTTGTTTTGTTGGTTTATTGAAAACCAATAAATTGTCGCCGGCGTCAATACAATGATTTTTTCATCAATACTATGAATTTTGTTCATAGGCGCTAAAATGAAGAATTTTTTATGTAAATTTTTTTCAGTGGAGTTGAAGATCTTTTTTACATCCATAGTTACCAATACACAAACTTTCTTGATATGTAGGCTTTTCAACTGTACATTTAATTGCATTATATTGTCGATTATTAGTGTAGTGTAGTTGCTACAAAGACACCCAGCTTTTCATATTTATGCAGATTCTTATAAATCATCTAAAATTTTTAAAATAGTGACAAGGATTTGAGAAGTGTCAAAATTGGTACAGAAATTGTTGTTGTCTCTTGAAAGAAGCTCTTAGCTTACGGAGTTCGTAAACAGAAAACTTACCAAGGGGTAAATATTTCGAAAATTTTGTGTACACTTATTTGAAATTCTCTTGGAAAACTCTGGAATTTTTTGGAAATCATAGAAATTTTTTCGAAAGTGTAAACGAAGCTAGCGAGGAGGGGTAAATAAATATATTTAGGAATATCTTTAAAATTAAAAAAAAATTAGTAGATTTTGTTGGTTTTTGATTACCCACCCGCTTTCCTAACGTTCTTGGCGAGCAAATTTTAAATATGGGTAATTCGAAAAAATTGAGAATTTAGAATATCAAGGAAATCTCAGAAAATTGAAAAAGCTAAAAAGTAAAACTTATCTCGATCATTCTTAAGATTTTCCTTCACTTTTGTATTTCGCGATTTCCCCTCGGTTTTCCAGCAATAAACTACGGAGAAATCTGAAGATGTTCGAAGAAATTTTAGTAAATAGGAAATTCGAAAAATTGTAAAAAATCCAAGGAAATTTTAAAATTTTTTAGAAAATCTTAAGGAAGATGAATATCAGAAAATAAATTCTTTTTTTCAAATTTTCCTTTAGTTTTGTATAAGACGATTTCCGGTTGGTTTTCCACTTAGTTATAATCGAGGGGAAAATCTGGGGTACAAGTGAAAGGAAATCTACAGAAATACCAGAAAAATGTTAAGAATTCCCAGGAATTCCAAGAAATAGGAATATCTAGAAAATCTTGGAAAATTCAAGGAAATGCAGAAAATCTTAGGATATCTTAAGAACTAAGAAAGAAGAATATTTTAGGAAATCGAGAAAATCTTAGAAAAACCAAGAAAATCTAAAAAAATTGAAAAAATACAAAAGCTCATCTATATCATTAAGATTTTCTAATTTCCTTGTACTTCTTATTTCTTAAGACTTCCTCAAATTTCCATTCAGTTGTACACAAGAGCAGATTTAGGAGAAATTCATGGGTGAGATAAATGAGGCTGGCGAGGGTATATGCATTATTTTTTATAAGAATTTTGATATATTTTTTAAATTAAAGGGGAGACAGTTATCCCGTTATCTTTGGAAATCTTTGGAATTCCATGGATATCATTGGATTTCCGAGTCCGGTGTACAAAATTATTTTGAGATATTTACCCCTTGAAACTTACCTTTGCTAATGGGTAATAAATTAACATGGAAATTTAAAAAAAAAACAAACATTATTTTATGAATTAAAATTTATTTTTATAAAATTAAAACCAGGAAAAAATAATATCTTGGGCGTCCACGAGGTGACATGATTTATTTTCAACTATAGGACTTTTTTGTTTAATTGTTAATTCATCTGTGGAATTCTTCACACTTAATATTATCGATACTTTTTAAAATTTTTTTGGTTGTAATAAAGCTGGGCCCGGGGGTCCTTCGCCCGTGTTCGATCAAACACATCGACTACCAATAGTTACGCCACTGGTTCGTAATTAGTAAACCTACCAAATGTGTTAATTTCAAAGAAAAATAATTACTGGGATATAAGTAATTTAATTTTGAGTGGTTATGCTGTGTTTATTATGTTTACAGAGAGATTATATTCGTTTTGTTACATGTACGAAACATTTTAGATCTTCGATTATGTGACATGTGTCATACATAACATGGAACTTAATACAACTAATTGAATAAGACATCTATCACGTGTCTCGAGACAGCCAACTTGTTCTACATCGTCAAGTGTTAAGTCGACTTATTTTGGCTTCATAATTTTCTTTCGCATAGTTATGTCACTTTCACAGAAGATTAGTTAAAATCATATTTCATATTGTATGACATTAAGCATGCATAAGACAAATATTTAAAAACATGACATGGAACTATTCAAATTATTGCGCAACGAATTTTTTCAAAAACCCAACAATCAAGAAGAAAACATGTTTTACCCATGTTTTCAACTTAATCAGATACAAAAAGCAAGTTGAATAAATTGGATTACGCACTATAATTACAGAAACTGCTATTAAAATCGATAAGAAATTAATTTTAATTAATGATTACAAATTAATCAACAAGTAATTACTTATTCGAGTTTAATCAGCTTGTGATTTTAGCATTAAAAATTAGTAGTTGCTTTTTAAAAAATCAGGTTTGCAATAAATTTATGCATGATTGTTGTAAAAAATAAGTGTCGTTATTTTAATTAATTAATAATTTAAATTTTATATTACCCTGTTTTTAATTAAAGTTCTACGTAGGTACCTACCATAATATGTAAAACGAAACCGAGAAGAAATAAAAAATAATTTTTAAAAATATATTACGGCGTATGGTTGCAATGAAAATGCGAATAAAAATGCAATAAGCACCATTCGAGATTGCAAACTTGATTTTTATATTCGTACAAAAATTCATCTTTGATAATATTTGACTCTTTCGTTTATATGAATGTATTTAAAGTATCGGCTATAGTAATCTGGTCGGTACTTAATGGAGTGATAATGATTTATCGCATCTACTTTTTACACTAATTAGCTAAATGTCGTCTGTAAAATAACTTATTTGTATGTGTTTTTATCGAACGCTATCTGTTCTCTATAGGTGTGACATTACGAACGACACCTGGAAGATTTAGCAAAACCTGTCTTAATCTTGACATAAGCAGTCTCTCAACCATCACAACTAATTATTTTCTGATTGCTAACTGACAACTACATGCTTTCTTTTAATCTAAGCTGTACATAGAATTTATGAATAATTTAATAAAATCCACATACGATGTTCGTTTTGGGAAGTCAACCTGCCGAATCAATCTTTATTCTGTCAATTTAGTATGTAAGTAACTAAAAATTTAAAAGCAACGGGGGCATTCCGACATTTTTTTTACGAATTCTAAAATAGTAATTATTAAAATTAGGGTACTAAAGTTTGTAAATACCGTACAAAAAATATTGTAGGCGTTAATCTATTTTAAAATTTTTTTAAATGTCGAGACATCTTACTAGCAGTAAAAAGTTCTTAGTTTTGATACTCTAATGCTTAGAAGCTGTCTCCACATTCACACCACACACAGTAAACTGTCAACAACTACAGACATTTGTATTTTGTTTGTAATATAAAATAAAAGTATAATTAACAAAAAATATTTATAAGTATTTCTTTGAAGTTCTAAAAGCTGTTGTGTGGTCTTGCCATAATACCTACACAAATATGTGATTAATTATCAAAAAAAGAAAATAATGTTACCCCGATTTCCATTTATTTTGTATTTTACATTCAGGTAATATTATTTTCGATTATGTCATGCTAAAAATTATTATGACTTTTCACTAGATACAATAAATAAAAAATTGCTATTGCTTTGGTAGTTATAAATGATTTAGATTTATTTTCGTTTGCAGTTCATGTAAATTATTTTTTGTTTTCAGATAGTCCTTCAGTATTTGCTTATTACACACGTACTTGGAGAATTAAAATAAATATTCGAAATCTATCTCAGTCTAACCCATTCACATAAAAATTTTATTGATTAATGATAGCAAACCGATATAAAATTTAAAGATTCAACAGCACATGAAAGAACGAAGCAGGTTGGTTAGGTTCTATTTGATTTTAAATCTCAAAATAGTCTTCGATTATTAAAGTCGAATGAAATTTATTAATTTTAATCATATTATGTACATATTATTTTATACTATAAAAATCTCTACCTCTTGTGCCTGTATATATCAGAATTAATTTTCATATAAATTTAAAGTGGCGAGAAACCAATCAATTCATTATGATATGATATGATACATATATAATATTTAACTTTTCTTGAATTTCTATTTGATTACCTCTAAACTGCATTGATTGTATTTTTTATCCATGGTATTTTGTGATAGAGAAATATGTAGTTGATGGAATATTTAAATAAAAAAAATAAATAAAAAAAATAAACCTTTTTACTTTGACATAGAGGACATTTTGGTATAAAAGTAATGCAGAAAAATACAATCAATAAATCAAAAAATTTCTAAATCCAATTTTTTATTTAAAAAAAATTAAAGTATAAAAAAAATTTAAAAAAAACAAAAATATATTTAATTAAAAATTCACTTCCTCAAAGGCATAAAGCAATTCATTTTCAAAAATATAAACTTTTAAGACCTTTACCAAATTTGGTAAAAAGTCTGATTTTCACCGTCCAATGCTGCCAATACAACTTGTTTATGGGGAAATCCGCCCATACACAACTATAAATTTTCAAAAAATCAAAAATTGCAAAAAAAAAAATCGAGAATTTTGGAACTTAACAATATTGGGTGAAGCATTTATCGTAACCAAAAGTAAAGGGCCGTCATTTTTGAACAGAAAACTATTTTTTATTCATTATAGGTTCAAAAGTTCAAATTTGCTAAATTTTTGTTATCAGTTTACTTCTTGTAGAGATGTTGTCTATTGGCTTAGATGCAGACCTTGTAGCGAATAATCATGTTATTGAAAATGCTCGTTTGATACCTGGATTAACAAAATTACTTTCGTTAATTTTGCCTTCAGATCTGCGGTATTTTGTGGGTTTCATTTTATGGTACACTGTACCTTCTCTCTTGAAACGCAAAATAACAGTTTTTAATCTGGATATTTCGGGCCAAAATTAGAGACTTAAATCAATGCTAATATTTTTAACGTCATTGACCGGCCATTGACGTTAACGGCCGCTAACGGTGGGCAATGACGTAAATATTTTCATTTGATTGTAATATTTACGTCTTTGGCCGGTCAATGACGTTAATGCCCAAAATGGATTTGACAATGATGATATTATAGAATAATTACTATAAAGCCAACTGGCAAGTGATATTTACGTACATTATGTTTTATTCATTGTATTATAATGTGATATAATCATTTATTAACAAAAATAATAAAAATTAAAAAATAATGAATCATTATTTATTGTTATGTCATTTTTATTCTGGCACGGGAGTGGCCCATGGTACTTAAAATTTGCAAATTTGTTTGCTGGCGCGATACGCACATTTATTATTTTTACATCTACCCTTGCAATGACAACACTTGTAACCGTGGCTTCCTAAAACACTGATTTCAGCTGCTGCTTGTTTAAGAGTAATCGCATTTTCTTTGGTCCTATCGATAATATTTTCTAACAAAATTAACTTTTCAGTATCCTTTAATAACTAGTATTAATTGCAAAGGCACATTTAATTTTCAGATGGAATCTATAAAATAATAATTTCATCATTGCCCACCCTGTAGTGGGCATTGACGTCATTGCCCGGATAATGATGTAAAAACCACACATAAAATTTTAAATGACAACATCGCCCAAAATGCATGGTCATTCCCGTCAATGGCCGAATTTATATTTTTATTATTATAGTTTTATTGATTCAAGAATGAGAGTGCAGCCCCATTAATTTGACCAATTTTTCGCTAGAAATCAAATCAAATCAAATTCAGACTCGAATAATTGGTCTAGATTACATTATATTATACTTATTCTATTGAAAACTATTCTAGTTTGAATTCAGTGTTATCGAATTTGCAATATGAACAATACAGCATGATACTGATTTAAAGAAAATTTTTGATTCTGTTTAAATTTAAAAATTATTAAAATTTTAATTGTTTTAGTTATTTTAAGGTATTAAAGCAATGTGAAAGGAAGAATTAAAAAATCTTGTCACATATTCCATATTAAATTGTTAAATTTGTCCATAAGTGATGCGTCGCGTCGTTTAAAATATCCAGGCTACGTATATCCATTTGTGAGGTAAAAGATACTCTTTTTAAATTCATTGTAAACTCTTCAAAAATTACCGTAATTTTAAACAGTTTTGATAAAATTGAATCTAATTTTTTTGATTCATTAAAACCTAAAATGTTCAAAAAATTTCAAAGGTTGTTAGGTTATAAATTTAATCCTTTCAAAAATAATACTCCATTATCTAATAATAATCTAATAATAATAATAATGATCCCGCTTTAGAAAATAATCCTTTTAGATCTTCTTGGTTTCAAAACTGTTCTGATATTTTGATACCTGAACATATTAAAAATTTTCTTTCACTAGGTCCTACATTTAGTTTATCTTCTTTAAAACCTTCTTCTTATTTACCGAATATTATAGCAGACATTGAACACGTTATTCAATCAACTAGTTCGATAAGTGAAAAACAAGCTACTAATATTCGGGCTCAGACTTGTAACATTTTACATAACCACCTTAATGGCCTAAAAAATAAAAAACTTCCAGTTAATCCTAACCACATTTTTCTAAAGGTTTCAAAAGATACCAAAAATTTTTTAAATGATCACAAAGACACACTAATTATTACTAGATCTGACAAAGGTAATAACACCATTGCCCTAAACAAATCTGATTATTTTAAGAAACTTGACAAACTTTTTTCCGATACAAACACATACACAAATGTTAAAAATTGTCCTATCTTTTCTTTAAAGTCTAAAGCCAACGACATTTTCATTTATTTAGAAAAAGGAGGCTATATAACTAGACCACAATCTTTATATTGGAGAAAAAACACAGAAATATCCCCAAAAGCTTATGGGTTACCTAAAATACATAAAGACGGACACCCCCTTAGACCAATTATTTCAGACCTTAATGGACCTCTCCGACCTCTATCCAAATTCATTTCTCCATTTTTAAAACCCTTTTATACTGAAAATCTCTATGATGTAAAAAACGCCATGGAAATGAAAGAGCTACTATCAAACTATATTCTAAATTCTGACGACATACTTATTTCTCTTGACGTTTCTTCACTCTTCACTAACGTTCCAGTCGATTTGGTCATCAAACATATTGAAGACAAGATTCCCCAGATACATAATCATACAGACATACCTAATGACACCTTAGTGCAAGCTCTTAGACTTATTACCAACAATAATTATTTCGTAGCTAATGGAAAATCCTATCATCAAAGAAAGGGTGTTCCTATGGGTGGTAGCATATCTGTTGATTTAGCTAACATCTGTATGAACATTCTTCTTGATGATAGAGTTCCTTCTTTTAATGCAATTCACTTAAATGGTATTAGACTTATTAAAAAATACGTTGATGATCTTTTTTTCATTATTAGTAAAGACTGCCTTCCTCATATCCTTCAGCATTTTAACAATTTCCATAAAGATCTTCAATTTACTATGGAAATAGAAACCGATAAAAATATTCCGTTTCTAGATATTCAGATTTTTAGAGATGTTCTTGAAGGTAAACTGATCACCTCTTGGTACCATAAACCCACTTATTCTGGACGGCTATTAAATTTTTTCTCCGAACATCCTAAACATCAAATTTTTAATGTAGCAAAAAATTTTGTAAATAAAGTTCTCTCCCTATCTCATCCAAAATTTCATTCTAAAAACTATAATACTATATATCTTATTCTTTCGGCTAATAATTTTCCTAATAACGTTATAAATTCACTTTTTAACACAAATATAAAAACTAATTCTACAAAACCATCTTCTTCCCAAATTTTTCAAAATTTCCATAGTATAACATATATTAAAGGCCTTTCTAATAAATTAATTTCTATTTTTAAACCTATCTCTACTATAAAAATTGGTCTTAAGTGCCCCAATAAATCTTTAAGATTTTTTTCTAAAACGAAAGATCCAACCCCCATTGAAGATGAAAGCGGTTTAATCTATCTTGTCCCTTGTAAGGATTGTGATTCTGTGTACGTAGGTGAAAGTTCTAGGAAATTAGGTATTCGCATAAAAGAACACTTAAGAGATATCAAAAATGCCCGCGTTTTCTTCCGTGAGGAACATGACAATACTTTTACTGCTTTATGCAAACATATGACCGAAAACTCTCATTCCATAAAACGTGAGAATATCAGAATACTGGCTAGGGAAAAGATAGATAAGAAACGTAAAATAAAAGAGGCCATCAATATCCATATAAATTCTAATACCATGAATGATAAACGAGATGTGCAATTTTTTCATGGTGGATATAAATACATCCTGGATATAATGAAAACCTTATGATAATCCTTGGTCAAATTCTTTTTAATTTTTATATTGTTAATTGTAAAAATTTTTTTAAAAATTTTAAAAAGTATTTTTATGCTAACTAAATAATTCATTTGTTTTTATTTTTATTTTTCACATAATTAATATAACATCATTACTATGACATTATTTTGTCAAAGAATTCGTCAATTTCATGTAAAAATATTTTTAAAAATTTTTTAATAATTTTATTTTTATTGTATAATTTTTAGCCTTGAAAATGGGTCAATTATAAGAAGACTCGAAACGTCGGTCAATTTAAATTGATTTAAAAGATCTCTATACTCAACAATTTGTATAATATAAATTTTTTACTAAGTTTATAAATAATATATACAGATATTTTTTGATTTAACGGAAAAAAAGGGTTTAATTTTTGCAAATTATGAATTTTAAATCGGATAATTTGAGTTTTGATATTTTTCTGATATACGGAAAAAATAATCATTTGGCTGAACTATCAAGAATTTCAATTTTGGAATTTTGGAAAACACAGATCCCCGGAGTTACCAATTTTTATTTCATTATAATTTCAATATTTTTTTATTTGATTTATAAGCATGTATTAACGACAAACCACAACTGAAAAATTTGGAAAAATATAATATGAAAATTAATTTTTTATGATTATTATGAAGCGAATGTCTACCTATATATAATTAATATTTAATAAAAATTCAATTTCGATGTTTAATTTTTAGTGCTTTTTTTCAATTTTATATGACTTTTTTTTCTGTTTTTTGAAACTTTTTAAATCGCTTATTTTGGAATTATAAGTGCTTATAAATCCGAGCTCTTTATAATTATCTAGAAAATTTTATTTAGAATTTTCCTGAAATCATTGGAATTCCTCGGGAATTCCTTGAAAATCATTAAAATCCTTTAGATTTGAAATTGTTTGGAAATACACTCCTGGACAAAAGTCTTTACGCACTGCATATAATAGTTATTATGGAAACTGTTCAACATTTTTCTGAAAACAACCGTGGCAACAAATAGAAAATTTTATTAAAATTATGTGGTGTTCATCATTCCAAACTCAAAGATTTTTTCAGAAAATGATTTCTATTGTAAAATTTACGTTGAAAATCTATGTAAATAAATAATTATTGGTAACGATCGTGTAAAATTAAAATATTTGTGTAAAAATAATAGCACAATGTAAATTTACTGATTTAGAAAATGTAAAATTAATTTCTAGTCTGTAAATTTACAAAAATTTTGTGAAATTACAATAATATAACTAGTATTTTTATAGTTCGCATATGAGAACATATTACTTGGGTATGTAAAATTACATCCTTATGTATATTTACATAGATTATCATAGGTCACAAAGTTGCCAATGATTTTCTATGTAAATTTACATAAAATTTTTTTACAGTGTATAATAAAAACACTAAAATTTAAACTTATAATTTGCCGACGCAGCAGCTTTACTTTTAAAGCCGAAAAATTTTCATTTCATTATAATTCGAAGACGATAAGTTTCTGATTTATTTTCAAATATTTTTGGTTTGGAATGATCAGTACTACACAATTTCGGCAAAAGTTACTGTCAATTTTTTGCGTATAAAAATTGTGAAAACAATCTAGAATTTAATTAAGTCTGTAATGCCTTTAATATTTTATATTTTTCCGTTAAAACAACATTAAAACAAACCAGTTTTTCGCTACAAAGACGTTACCATAGTTGTTTGCAAAAAATGTTGAACAGTTTTCATAATAAAACTATTTATTCAGTGCGTAAGGACTTTTGTCCAGGAGTGTAATTGTAATTTCTTGGAAATCATTGTAAATCTTTAAGAATTTTTGGAAATCCCTGAAATTCTTTGGACTTCTTAAAATTTTTTGGAAATCATTGTAAATCCCTGGATTCCATGGAAATCGCTGGAAATTCGAGTCCCGTGGACAAAATGTTTTCGAGATACGTATTTACCTCTTGGTTTAGCGTTTAGCCTCCTCATATTAAAAAACCACGAATAGCTATACTGGTAATCGCAAAAGAAATCTGTGGAACGAGAGAAATTAAGTTTGCATGAAGTCTTGTAAAGTCTCATCAAGTTTATTGGCATATTTGCGTGGTGGTGGTGAAGTCTTTGTGAAGCCTTGTGCAATCTTGTAATGTTACAGATACCTAGCTATATTGGTATTTGTTTCAAAGTAATGTAATTTTTAATTGTTGTTGGAAATAAAACAGTAGGAATACTGGGTTTATTATCTTAAAATTTAATTCTTTGATATTAAATTTATATGTAATTTTCTGTTACATATTTAATTTTGCTTATTTATAGCGTTAATAAAAGGTAAATGAACTACTATTCATGTTCTTACCACGAACCCCAACCACTTGACGATTAATTACAACAGATAAACCACAATTACAGCATCTTTAATTCAAATTCTTTTTAAGTTAAAATCAAATGAAAAGATTTTTGTTGAAAGAGTGTCAAATATATTCCCGATGTAGTATTTTAAAATATAAAGATCTGAACGTAAAACTAAAATTAAGATAAAAATTAAAAATTAAATTGACATCATTGGCTTTGTTCTAAATCCCCCTGGTCGTTTAAAATATTTACAATTTACATAATGCAAAATAGACGTTAAATTACCCACGGAAGGACTATACATTATTTAATTTAATTACATAATTACAACACTTATAATTTGATATCATAATAACTCATCGTCACCATTAGCTTATTTTGATTTTATCTTTTTTGTTTGTTTAAGTTTTGCATCAATTTTTCAATAAATAATGTAAACTACTCGTAATATATTTCCACTGTAATTTGCAAAATAATTACAGTGCACGAGTAACGAGTATGTATGTACTATGTACCTACCATCATTGTAACTCGTATTTAAAGCAAACGCAAAAACTACAAACATTTTGATGTTGCAACAACAAACGAATCCTTTTGTTTGACTAAATTCCATACTTCACTCAACGACCGTATAAACGAATTTTCATTCCGGAAACGTTTCTGTATAATTCACAAAAAATAAATAAATGTTTGGCGCGAGTTTGACATTTTAAAATATACTGTGAACAGAAATATGCGATTTGGGAAGCTATTTACAACAAATATCAAACTTTTTATAATTTCTACATTGTTTTATACATTTTGTAAAAATAAGAAGCAAAAGTATAATTGAAGTATTTCATGTTTCATTTCATTTCATGCGACAATTATCAATTAAAATTGTGAGTAAATAATAATATACCACTATGAATACCAGCATTGATGTCGATAGTTTTTTTAAATTAATTGTAATTTACCATCTGACGGTTGTCAACAAATTTTTTTTTGTAAAACATCAAAACTCGAAAATTTGCCGATGTTCTTATATTGTGATTTCTTCTATATTTTATTCCAACTGCTAAATATGGATAGATACGATATTATGTCGAGTTTAATTGAAAAAAATAATAAATGCTTAATGAACAATGCTACTAATAATGATATATTACCACTGGCTTAATAAATTGATAACAATTATATGGTATACATCTATATTATAACTCATTAAACAATTTTATTAAATTACTTCAAGTTAAGAAAATGCTCTATTCTTATCTTAATTATTACAATTTTCTTGCAGTCTTAATTGAAAAAGTTGATAACTTGATAGTAACAGCACTAAATGTTCAGGCATACGAAACAATTTATGCGTGGATATTGTACGTTCAATGAAGATAAGTATGACTTTAGAGAAACAGAGACTATTTTGTTTTAAAACAAAAATGTTGAAAAAAAAGCACTTGGAGTAAACGTTAACAAACAAATAAATAACTGAGGTTTCAACGTTTTGTTTACCTATTTATTGTGGTAATTATGTTAAGTGTAATAAGTGTTTTCTGGTTATTTATACACGATGATTTTGTACAAACAACGAGTGGTACATGTACAGCATCACCTGTGTTTTTACTCGTATATTTGTAAATGCTCCAACAAGGAACATTTACTTTTCAACAAGCTCGTTTCAATAAATCGCTTGGCAATGCCTGTTAGAATTGTAACACTAACATATATATTTAGTAAATTTGGATATTGCTGAACATAAGCGATGTATCAACGTTATTTCTGTTAACCCGTTAAAGCAGATTTTCTATAAGATTTAATTTTTCTTAACGCCGACGCCTGAGAAATTGCATGCGGCGTACATAAATGAGATAAACATATCAACACGAGTGCTCGTTTATTTTGAAGCAATCTAACATGTGGATAGTTATGTGCCCTGTGCAGATGTATTTATAGCAAATTGATGCAGGTATAAGTTTTATATCGATAACAGGCTTCTATAAATGAGTCATCGCTATAGTGCTGCCGAATACTGTGATACCAATACAACTAACAGGTGATATTGGGGGCGGCTAAGTGGTACTCGGTGTTTTCTCAAATAAACAGGCAGGTGTCAGAATACTCAATAACTCTTTTCTGATATCTTCAGCTGCCATCACGATTACCTTTTATTACAAATATTGGGAATGTACTTTTGCACTTACATACACTTATACAATATACATGCTAAAACCAAGGCTATCGTCAATTAACAATTCAAAAACACTTGTGGCCAGCAATTAAAGCAATATCTGAAAATCAATTTTAGACAAAAATCTATTAAATTATGTATGTGTTTTTTTGATGATATGGAAATGGTAACAACTTAAGGATTGATAATATATTTTTATTTGTTGTTCTTAATCTATACCGTGTATTTAAAAAATGCTATGTTAAATAAAAGTTTGTACATTTACTCTTCTACATTAACCGATTTTAATATTAAAGTATCTATCGATTCAGATATGCTCCTGTAGATATGTAGAAAACAGTTGAAATTTGTTCAAAAAAAGTTTTACTTACAAGATGATCATCCGACCTTCACACCACTGATTAGCTGTATAGTGTAAATGAAGCGGGCCAAAATATTATAGCGCACTTTTCAGCTGTTGATTGCGAAAATTTTGAGTTTTTTTAATATTTTTGGAGTGGGACTGAAGGAGTACTTTATTATTAATTTATTTTACCATTTCTTACTTTTAAGTAAACACTAAATTTTTGAACATTGGGATTTTGCAAATAAAAAAAAAGTTTATAACCAGATTTGAACCGAAGACATGGTGGTTACTAGACCAAGCCCTTCAAAAGCATCTTAATAAATATGAACAAATATGACATTTATTAAAATTTTTAGATTAAAAGATTAAAATTTTTATTTATTTGGTTAAAAATAAAATTTTAAGTTGGTATACTATATTTCAAGATTTAAATTAAATTTAAATTTAAAAAAATTTAAATTAAAAATTTTTTATTTTATTTTTATTTTATTATTTATTTTTAAATTACGCGCTAAAATTTTATATTTGAAATGGTAAATAAACTTAAAATAATTTTTAGAAAAGGTAGATACCAAAATTACTCAATTTTATTAAAATAATGTCACATTTTTAGTTATTTTTTTAGCTGTGCCTAGTCAGTTTTACTTTGGAAAAAAACTTTACGCCACGTGGTTTTATGTATGTCGCTAAGGAAAAGTTTGACTTTCGTGTTTAAAATTGATAATAAAACAGCTGACTTTCGTGTCGTTTGGAGAAAAAATATTTTTTATACGCCCGGTATTTTTTACACGCCCGGTAAATTTTAAATTTTCAATTAAACATCACAATTTCCAATAATTAACAATAATTAATTAACGAATCCAATTTTGTTTTAATGATCCAAATCCAAACTTTCAAAATTCTTATAGATAACAAATAAACAGTCTATCTTCCAAAGTCCTTTATTTATACGGGACGCGTTTCGGGAATCTTTATAATATTCCCATCTTCAGTCTCAAGAGGTCGTACGTAAGAGTTGTCAAAATTTAAAATACAATAATCGGAACACAAAAAAGACAATATTCAATTTCAAAACAGCCATACAAAATATGAATAAATTCACTCCAAAAACTGGGAAAATGAGTTTTAATTTTCAAAATTCATTCTAATGCTGTTCAAATTTCGGACCATTTCCAAATAAAACCAAAAATTAATATTCACTTAAATGCAAAACTTTAGTCGCAAAATCAAATTAATATCTCAAACTTCAAATACAAAATTATAACTTTTTTTGAACCTTTTCGCAGAACCGACCGAAGTGAACGACCGCTCACTTCGGCGGACTCTATTAGAAGGGACAGTATTGCTTTATTTCGTACCAACATAATTTGTCAGCATGAAAAGACGCATGAAATTCAAAAGTTTACAAAATTTACAAGAAATATTTACAAATTAAATCAAATATAAAAATAATCAAAACCCATATTTACAAAAATTCCAAATCATTAAAATGACCAATGCCCAATTTAGGTCATTGACCGTAACATATCAATAAATTAATAGGCAGGGGCTGCTAGAACTTGTAAGTAAAGGTCAGACAGAAATAATTATTTGTTTTATAGTAGTATTTTACAGAAATATAATTATATCGAATTTATTATATTATAAAAATAACGAATCATTGCAAAATTACGAGTAGTAAGGAAAATAAAAATTTTTAAATAAATTAAAAATTATGTTAAGGGAAAGTTTTATTAATAATTGCAATCCACTCAAAAATCAAAAATCGAAATCTTGGTATTAAAATGTTTCTTATCATGTCCCGATAAGTTTTTGATGAATTTTAGTTAGATGTTCGTCTCAATTTGTCTGTATGTCAGTGTGTGGTTGGGATATGAAAGGAAATAGTATCAATCGTACAGGTTAATGGTTAAACCACGCAACCAAATGTCATGAAATTCGGCATAAATGTACATCATTAGTGAATAGTGCAGCATAATGAAAACTTAGAGGCCAGCTGAAAATGGTGAAAATTTGTTGAAAATTGCGGAAAAAGTTCAAGGGTCAATTACTTTTCGACCCCTATTTTTAAACTCAATGGGGAAAGTTATGTGATGTTTACATATCCAATTTTTTTTTAAATATTTGTCAGAGATCTTGTGTATCATAATATAGAATAAATGTAGTATCAACACGGTAGTTTGTACTGGCTGGAAGACCAAAAAACAAATTTTTTAAGAATTTTAAGTTAATAATAATTAGTTGCGCCGAAAAGTCCTTACGCCTAATCGGTTAAGTCGGAACGTTTCAACTTGATATGTTGATAGTGAGAATTTTAAACCTTCGTTGGTACACATGTGAATGCGGCGCTCACATAAGTAGCATTACAAACGTCAATCATATAAATGATGTCGAATTAATCTGATACTATTATTAATACCTTCAATTGACATGTCTACAAATATTAACAAAAGTAAATTATAGCGCTATTTGTCATTCCCGCATAATTATCGTCTTACAAAGTTGACAACTCCGATAAAATGAGCGTCGCGCTAACCGCGTAATATTTTTATCGCCGTCGTACGTACACGTGTTTCTATTTTTTTCTATTCATCATGGCCAATAAATTAATTTCGTAGTTGGAGGAGACTGAAAAACAATTTTTGGGAGTCTGATAGTGATATTTCTGAACCTAAACCTAAACATTAGTACACGACAATCAAATAAAACATCTCGTTGGAGAATAACACAAAATTATTTATATTACATACAAAATATAATTTACATTGTTAATGAAGGGTAAAAATATACATATTTCTATGTACGATTGAACGTTCGAAGTTGATCCAGCAATTAATAATGATATAAAAATAAAGTGTGAGCGCCGCGCTCACAGTGTACCAATCACTTTAAGAAATTAAGTGTACCAACGACGGGTTAATAAAAAAATTGATAATAAATATGTGTATATTATAATCGATATTTTTATCACTTCCTCGTGTACAATAATTGTGAAATTTATATTGTTGTTTATAATAATACAAAAATAAATAATACTTTACTTCCTATAATAAATAATACAAAACTCAGTAATATATTTTATATTAAATTCAAGAGAAAATTATTTAGCATTTAATTTATTATTGTTTTTAAATGTTTAGAATTATAAAGAAAGTTTCCTTGCAGAATTTGATTTTTTAGTTCCTCAAATGTTTTAACTCAATAAACTCATAAACTCAAACCCACAAAAATAATCACCCCACGAAAATAGGTCAATACATTTTTTTGTCAATATTGTTAAATAAATTTATTGACATATAGTTGTTGTGGAGAGACGATTTTTGGGCTTGAATTTAATTTTTTACTTTAACATATAGTGGGTTTAGAGGTAAAACTCGCTTAGTGAGTTTTATTATTGCCAATACAATTAATAATTTTAAAATTACATATTAAAAATTGCCATATTTGTTTTCAAAATATATATTAAATATCATGATTATTATACATATATAATATAATTATATATTTATTTACATATTTAATTACATTTAATTACAACATAATTACATATTATAGAAGCTACTATAAATTCTGTAAAAATAATTGTTATTTTGGTATTGTAATTTTAAAATTGTTAATTGTGTAAATTATCATTTTAATTTAAATACATATTTGTTTGAAGATGTATGTAAGTCGAATATTACCTTTGTGATACATATAGGCTGTATTTTATTTGTACACGCAGTTACTGTATCTGGAAAATTTACAACAAAGAAAGTAAAAAGCAACTTCTATATGACTAAAAAGTCACCGTATGTCACTGTATGTCACTAGAGAATTCATATTTTATGTAGGTAGTAGGGGAAAGTGGTCTAAAAGCGACCCCCTTTTGGTTTTTTTTTAAATAGAACTTTTCAATCGGGACTTATTACTTTAATTTTAGTATCGTTTTAAAGTTCATTCAATTCCTCAACTTTTTGTCAAACAAACTTTTGATGTATCTCCTACCACTTCTGAACTACAGCCAAAATAAAAATAATATAATATTGGTTCCAAATCCGACCATCTGGAGGTAAATCCGACCCCCACCTGTTCTAAATCCGACCTCTCTATTTTCATCAATTTTCAACGTAAAATTTAAACAAAATTAGTATTAATAATCGAAAATTATCTTAGTAATAAAAGATATTTAAAAAAAAAGAGAAAATACTTTTGGCTCCTTATGAGCGTCTTGCTGTAGTGCTAATCTGCTAGTACTTGGCTGTTGCTCAATTTCATTTACTGTTGATTGAAGAGGATTTTTTCTGGTATGTTTTTCTTTACTAGGCGTTCTATATGTTTTAGTTCCGTTTCAATTTCTTTCGTGAGATCATCATCAGTTAATATTCTTGTTCAACCTTGTTTTAACCTTCGGCGTATTGTAGTTTTTTGTGGTGGACCTTGTGCATATGCCCGAATTACTTGAAGTGTTTTATTAATTCTCAAACTAGATGTTTGTGGTGCTGATGTGTTGACTGGTCGATTGAATGTTTCTAAATAAAAATCTGTATCTATCGATTTATCAGCACCTATTTCTTCATTTGCTTCAGTTGGAATTATAGATTCATTGAGAATATCTTTTATAAATCACAAAAAATACGTATGTAAAATTCACGAATATATTATAAAAATACAAAAAAAGTAACTTTGTAGGATTATTTGAATGTATCAATTCTAAACAACGCGAAAAATGGGGGTCGGATTTGCAACCATTACTTGAGGTCGGATTTAGACCACACTGCTTTATAACAATTAATAGTATATTGTTTTATTAGGATGGAAACGAGCCGAGCGAATGGAAAACTTGCGTGGCAGGAAAAGTTACCTTTCCATCCGAATAAAACATGTTACTTTTTCTCCAAACGAACAAAATTCAAAAATAAATTTCAAAATTAGCAATAACTCGGGAACGGCGCTAGATATCAAAAAACTGAGCAAAAAATTCTCCCCCCTCGCTTCATACACACCCTCGTAAATTATCGGTAGGAAGGCATATGCAAAAATTCAGATCGATCGCGCGCAAAAAATTTCAATCTTCCTGCCGATACCTACTATGAAAATTTTTGAATTAGCAATAACTCGAGAACGGCGCTAGATATCAAAAAACTGAGCAAAAACTTCTCCTCCCTCACTTACTACACACCCCTGTAAATTATTGGTAGGAAGGCATATGCAAAAATTCAGAACTATCGCGAGCAAAAAATTTGAAAGGTAGATAATTTTAATCGGTCAACCAGTTTTAATTTAATCAAATTGTAATAAAAATAAACAAAAGTAAGGTGACATTTTGATGTAATCTGTCAACTATTTTCAATATATGTTGGTATAATTTTTAAATTGAATTCGCAACTGTCAACTTCAATTGTGACATTTATTAAAATTTTTAGGTTAAAAGATCAAAATCTTTATTTATTTGGTTAAAAATAAAATTTTAAGTTGGTACATTTAAGGATTGAAATGTCAAAGTCAAAGTTTATATCTATTTATTTTTAAATTACGCTCTAAAATTTTATATTTGAAATGGTAAATAAACTTAAAATAATTTTTAGAAAAGGTAGATACCAAAATTACTCAATTTTATTAAAATAATGTCACATTTCTAGTTATTTTTTTTCCTGCCACGCCGACAGTTTACTTTCGAAAAAATCTTTACGCCACGTGGTTTTATGTATGTCGCTAAGGAAAAGTTTGACTTTCGTGTTTAAAATTGATAATGAAACAGCTGACTTTCGTGACGTTTGGAGAAAAACAGCATTTACGTATAAATGAATTACCCACACTATGAAAACAAAAAGTTGGTTGTAACATATCTAAATGCTACTAGCAATATCGGTAATCTTCTACCAACCTATGACCAATTAATGGTGACTATAATGAAATCACTATAATCTCAATTTGTGTTTACGTTTTCGAAATATGTATGGAGGTCGGATTTAGACAACGGTCGGCTCTAGACCACTTTCCCCTACATATTAAATAGCTTTAGATTACTACCAATTTCGGCAAGCACATATTTCGTAAATATACAAAATGATTTAATTTTTAATAAGTACTAATTTGTTAACAATGTTTAGATATCATCTACCGTTCAGGGGTTGTTCCGGAAACTGCTATGGTGTCCATTTTTGATATGCTGCAGAAGGCATTTTTATTAACCGAAATTTTTTCTACCTCAACTTGGAAAAAGTCGTAACCGTATATACACGTAACTATTCAATAGTGCAAGAGTTAACCTTGACATACCTACTGCAAACTGAAGATCGAGTTGTTCAAGACCGATGGTCAAGGCTCGAGATGCAACTTAGAATATGTGCATTCTCTTATGCTGAATAATTTTATATTCTTGAGTGAATTGGTTTATCATGTTATTCATTTTTAGATTTTATTTCTAATGACATATAATGAGACGAATATTTAAAATAGCAGTCGGTATAAGTTTACAAGTAGTTGATCATTAAAATTAGGTAAATTGGTAAACAAGATGAAAGATATATTTGTTAAGTCAACCAGCTCAAGTTAAATGTAATGTTAAAGAGCTTAGCAGCCGACTCGCTTAATTAAATTAATAAGAAATGCAATACACTACTATAAATAACAAGGTGTCAGAGATAATTGACAAAATGTGTGCAATTACTGAGAAGCTTGAGAAGACTCGACCAAGTCATTGGATAACGAGTAAAATGCTAAAAAGGATAACAAAACGTACAAGCGCAAGGTTCCTACTGGTTTATATTTCTTGTAAAAACAACCGTAATACACCATCTTGACAGGCAAGAACTTCGAAATGGTAGATTGTTAATCGCTTTAGGCATAAAATATTCGTGACGACACAAGAGAATGCTTAATTTTTTGCAACGCTGCATCACTTTTTTGGGGTAACTTTAGAGCAACAATTTTAGTTCGGCGACAATATCTACAATATTGCCCAAAAAATTAAAATTTTATATTATATAAATTGACAATCTACACTTTTATCAGAATAATAAAAAAAAGAGAATTGAAAAATTTAAATAAAAAAATTACAATTGAAAAGAAAGTTGTCACAAGATATTTAGCCGGAAGAAAGTGAAAGGAAGTTCATATTAACGCTACCTAAATATGATATACTATAGTAGAAATGAGGATGTAATCTCAACTATATAAAAGCATTTCCTAAAAAGTCTAATTAGTAAAGAACTTTAACAATACCATACCAATTACCTCTTTAAATTTCTACTAATTTAACTAAAGTATTTTTAAGTTAGACGTTTAACTTGATATATTAAGTATTGTTGAATTATATTCTTTAAAGTTTTCACCTGAAAATTATATTATATTGTTACATTCGGAAGTTTTAATATAATAGGTTTACAAGTGGATACAACACATACGAGTATATTAAACTCGGTCACGATGACTGTTAGTTTTTTAATAAGAGCACTGACCCAGCTTGCAGTTCTCTTTCAAAAATGTTTAATTGAGTTGTCGTAAGTCTGGTTAACTTTCTGGATAAGCGAAGAGGTTTAAAATAGAAAAAAAAGCTATAAAGAAAAAATTGTAACAAAACTCATTTGCTAGTGGCTGTGAACAGTTTTAGAAACTGCACATGTGACACAAATATAGAAAATGCGGAATTCATGTTATGTCTGTGCAATGAGTTGAGCGACAGAGATTAAGGTACATCAACTCTCATTTCCCGACACCCTTGTCACTTTTCTCTTTTACGTTGATGACGACTGGGGGGTTCTTAATCACAAACATACATAGAAGTTCTAAATCTAAAACCGATTAAAAAGTTTACTTTCTTATCTCGCCAAGAGTTTTGCTTAAATGTGGTAAATTAGTCAAACTTTAATTTTTATTTTAAATATACCTATACAAAACAATACAAAGATATTCCTAGTCGTAACGTTTAAAGTATAAAGAGAAATTTATAAAATGTATCAGAAGTAATTTCTTTTTAGTTATTTTATTTACTATACCTTGTGTATAACACACTATTATTTTTATGCGATAGTATACAGGTGCGGCTCAAGAATTCGTTTTTATTTTGTGCTTTAGATAAATCATTTAAGAAAAAAGAGCAATATAAAAAACTATACTTATATTTTAAAATTTTAAAATCTAATTTGCTGTTAAATTGGCGGTCACCTAGTTCGACTGTATTATAAAGCCGCCTCTGTGATAGTAATTACTAATTAATACATTGAAATAATTATATTTACATGGTATCTGCATTTTGAAATAAGTATGCATATTAATGCCAAACCAGCTAAACTTGATAAAGTGTACATACTACATACATAATATAACGAATTAATACTACATATGATTTTACATTGAGTTTTATTCCTTACCTTATGTTCTTGTTATTCTTTTTTTAATTTTTACTTTGCTCGTTTTCAGGAACGTAGTAGGTTTTGAAAGTACAGAATCACAATTAATAATAATTATTGATGATTCAGGTGGAATATTATAAGAGCAACCAGAATGGAAACCACTTATAAATTTTATATTACTAGAATGCATCCTAGCTATTAAAAATATCATTATTTAGATAGGTACAATAAATTGATTTAAATTGAATTACTTTACTTTCTTTCGTATAAGATGTTCTGCTGATGAAATTAAAAATCTCTTAATTTAACCTACTTATTGAGGGTATAAGGGGGGGGGGGGGGGGAGCTCATAATAAAATATATACACACTAAAGGCCGATTTCATACAGAAATTTAAGGATAAAATTGACTAACGAGAAAGTTCAGTTTTAACTTAATTATCAAAAATCTGTTCTAAATCCCTTACAATAAAGTTATGCTAATCTTGTCGTATGTGTCTCACCTTGAGACGTTACAGACGCATCGTCTTTATTTTTTTAGTTTTTTTTGGATCTGTTGTCATTGCCTTTGCTGCCACCAGTTTAGAGGTTCTATCGTTCCAGAGCAGAGCAGCCATAAGGGGTTACCATTGGGGGCCATGGCACCCTCCAAACCAACATATTATAGTGCTTTAAATGAATGTTCCTATGCTAATATCTATAGTATATTTTTCAACACCTTGGATAATTTCTTAGAAATGTCTCCTCCGTAGATTTTAGAAATATAACCGCCATTGAGTTCCATACAAACATCTTCCCCTCTACAACCAATTCTAGTCCTGAATCACTTTTTCTTTGTGTGGGAGATCGTTTCCTATATATGTATGTATTTGTTCTTTTTAATTTATATTTGTGTTTCTGGCACAATTTTCGCAGCTTAGCTTCCATAAGATCTGCCTGTATTAAGAGTTTCTTCTGTAACAAATCTCCGACTTTTCCCTTTCTGCTCAAAAGGACAAGCTGATACTAACAGAAATTAAGCAAAGAAAAAAGTTATTTAAAGTAGGAACATGGAATATACGAACAATGCAGAAACCTTGAAAAATTTATGAAGTGGCACACGAGATCATAACTCATAAGATATGGAGTGGACATAGCAGCACTGCAAGAACTAAAGTGGAAGGGTTACGGAGTAATAAAGCAAAATAAATACTCAAGACAGAAAAAGGTTTTCTTGTGGCATGTAAAGTTGTCAAAAACGAATTAATATTCAGAGCAATTAGCGGAAGAACAGCATACACGTAAATTCACCAACTGAAGAAAGCTATGATAGCAAAAAGAAGCTTCGCCCAGAAAAAAGTCATTGGTCAATTGAACTAAAGAAAATATCCAAGAACGAATAGTTAAGTTACAAAATATGTAGTAATCTAAAAAGTAGTCGTTTCAAATATCATAAGTGTAGATTAATTATTAAATATTTACATCTATCAACATTTTTTGTAAGTTTAATAAATTTTAAAGTCATTTAACTAAAGAAATTGTTAAACAACGTTGAAAATGTAATATGTAACTATGAAAATAGTCCAATTACTATTAACTTTAGATGATTTGACATTTTTACTTGTTGCAGAGAATATATATTATGAATTAAACAGAAAGAGTTAATGGCTCATTTTCATATGCTGTCTTTAGTTGATTTTACCAACGTTTTTCTTTGGGTGTTTCAACAGTAAAATTGATTCTCTGCGACACTAACCCTAAACAAGACAAGTTTATTATCCTTGAAGCTTTTAATCCACAAATTGGAACAGAAAAAAGCATAAGATCCATCGCAGAAAAATATACTTGACGAATTCACGTTTCAGATTATGAAACGTAGAAGAAGCTAAAAACACAAAAAATTGCACAAAATTACTTGGAGGTGGTCAGGAGGAGTTATCAAAGATAATAGTTCGACACGATAACAAAAAAGTAAGAAAACATGGAACAGGCAAACAGGGAGATCTTGACATCTGTAAGAAAAATTTAAGATCAACCAACAAACAAAAACCCGAAAGTGGCCTATCATTCATCTGATGAGAAGACAAAAAAACAAATTGCAAGGTAAAATCAAGAGGTATGAAAAACAAAGAAGGAACAATAGAATGTGATCCAGAAAAGGTGAAACATATATGGAAGAAAGCTTTTCAAAAACTACCTACTGATTACCCAGTAAAAACAAGAAGAAATAATCAACGACAGTCAGGTACAATCAGAGACGTGCCGAACCAACTTTTATGAGGGGGAGCAGTCTTAAAATTACCAACGAGTTTCTTCCTCGCAGTGTAAGAATGAGCTTTTTTTTTTTAGCTTTTTTGCGTTTTATTCAAGGGAATGCCATTTATTTGTACCAACTGGTAGTTTTGCCAACTTTCAATGAAAATTACCAATTTTGCCAACTTTCTTCCAATAGAGACTCCCCCCATCCCCCCACCCTTAGGCACGTCCCTGGGTACAATCAGGACGCAATAACATCTGTAATTAAAAAAATGAAAAATGGTAAAGCACCTGCAAGAGACGACATAAATTTGGAATTTATCAAGTGCGGAAGAAACAAGGTATGTGCAAGACTGAGTCAATTAATACTATCGATGAGAAAATGCCAAGAAAATAGAAAGAAGCCCTAATAATTCTACTGAAAAAGAAAGATTCTGACGACATCTAAAGAAACTACCAAGGCATAATGTTCCACAACCCAACAACAGAACGACGATGGGAGTACAAGAATGGAAGAGAGAGACACACAAAAGACAGAGATGGAAGGAAGTTGTTAGAACCGCTATAACACAGACAAAATTGGAAATAGAAAATAGGAACAAAATACAGTAAAACATTTAATGATGAAGATTGATCCACCTCTTCAATCAGATCTGTAAATCCTGGAACAGAATAGCGATATTCATCTCAATGTAAAGCTTTAAATAATAAATAATAATAATCTTGTCGAACTGAAATTTGGAATGCAGAGGATAAAAAAAGTAACATTATAAGAAATTTAGTCAAGATAGGCTTTTTATATATATTTGTCTAAAAAAGATAATGTAAAAATAAACTTTAAAATAATTAAACAAATACAAATTGACGTGCAAGTATGACGGAGGCTGCTGAATAAAAAATAATATCTAATATGGTGTTTCCATGCGGGTTGTGGAGAAGTATCATAATTGGGCTTTTTTTATAGGTTTTTATAGATAATAATTATAGAAAATGAATAAGCGATTAAACTGAGAATTAATATTAAATCTTTTCTTTAAATTTCAAAATAATCGATAGGAGGTATCTATTTAAAATTCGAATTTTCACATAAAAGTCAGTGTTTGGGCACTCTGTTGACAGTACGTATATGCTCGACGTAAATAGGAGCAGCAATGTGTTTTAGTGGGTGGAGCCGGTTGCATTTCCCTGCTAGAGAGGCAACTGTTAGCATATCAAAAATTTTTTTGGAAATCTGGGTAATTCTAGGAAATCTGAAGAAATCTGTTAAATGGAAATCTGATATACATAATATTTAAATTGCGAAAGTGGCCAATCCCATTGGCCACTTGGTTACTAAACCACCACTAAACTACATGTTCTCTAAAAGGTCAAACGAATTAGCATTTTCATATTGCTACACTATCGTCACTATCTATCTATCGTGCAGCACTACAGCACTGCGTGGGTACTGGCTGTCTTCACAATATTTCCCTATAGTTCTGGTTCTAGCACGAGTGTTTACATCTGGTCTTCCTCTATTCCCATGATTTTCAGGTCTACTGATATTGCCAACTTAGAACATTGCAGTCCAGCTTTCCATATAATAATCAGACCAGTGTTGAATTCAGACCATTTACCCCAGAGGGACTTATGAAACTTTTGGGTTTTATTTTGGTTTCATTTCAAAATGTAAGTTGCGTTTTATATTTAAAATTCCCTCCCAGGCAGGGGAGGCATTTTGTAGTTTCCCCCCCAGGCACCCCCTGAATTCAACACTGAATCAGACCTATTCCCCAACTTTTATAAAATGGAGGAGAGGTTGACAAATTGAATCTGAATTTTACTAAATTAAAATGACCAGTAATTTAGTTTGAAGTTGTTGCAGATATTTCTTGTATGCGTGTGATAATTAGTAGCATTTTTCGTTCATTAAAAAATTATTGTTATATTAAATTTCTTTTAACTCGAGAAGGTAAACCTGGTTTTTAGAAAGCTGGACCTACTTTCAGGTTTCGATTATCAATATTAAGGAAAGATAAGGTAAGTACTCTATTAAATCAGAATCAGTGCCTATATTCAACTTAAATGGTTATGAATTCAAATTATAACCACAGGGTGTGCTACGGTTCACTTTTGGTAAACTTTGAAAAAAAATTAATAAAAATTGATGAGGAAAGCAATACTATACTGCAGCTGCATAAATTACAAAATAGACTCTAATCAAATTTCTTGTTCCAGGCTTGCCAGTTTACCTTGATTGAACGATTGAACATACAAAAATATTGGAATCCAAGAATCTTGATAAGAAATTAATTTTTTCTTTAGACATAAAGTTGCCTAGATGTTAATTAATCATAAAGCTTGCAGACAATTGATATGTTTCACAGATATCGTAAATATAAATACTTATAAAAATATTGCATTAGCATAATATAAAACTTAAAATTTTCACTTTCAGTAGAACTTTCCTCGAATTTTTCAATTCAATCTTTCATAAACAAATTGGTGAATCATATTAACACTTAAGAAAACTTACTTTCAGACAATATTCAGTTCCCTATTTGTATTGTCAGTGACATTTCTATTGATTTAATTAAGGGTAAACTTCATAAGCATAATTTAAAAAAAATTATGTTACAGCAGTAACAAAAATAATGCTTTAGTTAATAACACCAGCAGATTATTTTTGCTTTTAGAACATATCAGCTTTGGTTGACCCAAAAAATAGTTGTTGAAATATTTATTTACTATATTAACGAAATATAGACTAAATTTACACATTTTACAAAATTTTTTATTTTAATAATTTTATTATTTACATTTTCTTTTTTTACGAAACCTAATCTATTCGATATTTCGGTACAGAATGTAATTGACATCTTTTATATCCGTAATACGCACGATATTTAATGAAATATTGCACAAAGATGATGGACCACTTTTAAATATCAAACACATTTCAGTCAGTTTGTTAGTTATCATTAGAACTATCATACTACAAGACTATGCAATACTGATGTAAAGTAAGGACTGATTGACAAATAGAGAAATAGCAAATATCTGCAGTTCTTGACAAAGTCTAAATTTATAATTTATAGCATTTAACCTGCACGTGCTAATTTTGCGTCGAATATTGTTATCTGCAGATTTAACTGGAAATCTCGATGGAAGTCTAATGATGTATATGAACTTACGTGCTTGGGAATAATCAAAACAAACAGAAATTCCTGTGAGAATTCTAGAAGTCTGAGTGCGAGAGACATGCTCGAGATGGTTTGGTTGGTATTTGTTGAGCAGATCAACACGAATGGTTTGCATTCCTACAGTGGTGTTATCAGCCAGGCGAGATCTTGTAACTCCATGTAACCAACAGTTCTTGTTATAAGTATGCGACCAGAAGACGTTTACGATTAATTAAAATTAGATTGCTGATAAGATATTAACATTTATAAGGCATTTAAATATCTCCTCAAATGCACAACTTTTATGCTTTTGCTAAATATTGTTTTTCGACTAGAGACATTTTTCACTTTTTAGAACCAAGCGCTTGCACTTGCTCTCGTTGGTATTAATAATTATAAAATAAAAACTGAATCGATTAAAATATTAGGTGTATTAATGATACAATTATAGTTATCATCGAGAGCAACAGTGAATGTGACCTTCATCATAGGAGAAAGACCTCTTTATCGTTTTTTTGCATTGGTTTCGGCTCACTGCATTCTACCTTTCTCTGCTACATATCAATGATACTGATGTCATCTTAAAAAGTCAAAAGATGTAATAAATCTGGAAACAAAAGACTTTATCAAGAATAAAAAGAAAAACTTAACTAATTATTTTAGTTTGTTATCTGTGCAAATTGCCGTCATTAAATGAATAGAGGTAGCCCAACCCGAAATACATAAATTAATTAAATTTATGAATATAATTTAGAAAAAAATTAGTTTATGTTTATATGCACTTTCTATGCGCATCTTGGAATAAACTTTTCTTGGATTTATTTGGATTTATTTTGGAAGAGAACATTTAAAAGCTCTCTTCCAAAAAAATCACATGTATAGGTCCAGCACGCGAGCCGTAAAATAAGAAATGATCTCTAAATAATTATTACAGTAAGAGTGAAGTTTCTTGCTCCGATTTGTGTAGGTTATAGGTACAGAGATTGTAATTAGAAGATTCTTAATTTTATTATTTTACAATTTACAAAACCTTTCACTAAGCCCCACCTAGATAATGGTATAAAAGCTGGATAATTCCGAAATATTGTTAACAATTTCAGTTCTCTTCTCAGTGCTTACAAGTATAAAAATGAAATACTACGTAGTAAGTGTTTTTACAGTGCAAATTGTTAATTATTTTTGTCGGTTTAAAAATACTTGCCATAATAAAATTACAATTATTAATAATTAATTTGACGGTTTTATATCGTTTGCCATTTTATAAATTTAAATATAAATATAATTTAAATTTATAACGTAATAATTTTATATTGGAAATATTAACATACGAAAAAGTATTTTATTGCTGCATTTTAACGATTTACATTTATATTGCATATAAATAATTATTGATTATAAATATTAACACAATTTTTTTTGTTTAGAAGGTAATATTTGTACTCGCCGTGTCCTACTCTGCATACGGTAGTTTTTCTTCTGGTGACGCAGGAGGCGGTTACGGCGGCGGTGACATAGGTCACAGTGGTAGCGGTTTGGATATACACGGTGGCGGCGGTGGTAATGGATATGATTACGGAGGTGGCAACGGTGGTCATCTTGAAGAACATCACACGGGACATGTCGAAACCAAAACGATCGAAACTACAAAGCCTGTCCATGTTCCAGTCATCAAGAAAATTGGAATTCCCATTCCTCACCCTGTTGGAGTGCCAGTACCTCAAGTGATTAAAGTTCCAGTACCTCAACCCTACCCAGTTCACATTAACGTGCCACAACCGATTGCAGTACCAATTTATAAATTAGTTCCACAAGAAATCGAGAAAAAGGTGCCAATCACTGTCGAAAGGCCAGCACCATACCATGTCGAAAAACCATACAAAATTGAAATTGAAAAGCATCATCCAGTTTACATAAACAAACCATATCCCGTACATGTGCCAGTTTATAAACATGTATATCATCACACTTCCAAAGGTCATGGAGGTCATGGCGGCGGCGGTTGGCATTAAATCACCACAACCTTTACGTAACCCGAACATCACCTAAACGCATCCATATAATCATGAAAAATTTCATTTCATTGTTTTCTGTTATTGTTATTTAACTATTTAAATGTTGTTGTTATTTTTTATAAGTTTGTTAATAAAGAAAGTTTAAAGAATAGCGAGAGTTCACTTTTACTATCGTTACTACGGTTATTACCGACTGACTACCTCGTACAACAGTGTTTCTGACCAACTTTTTAACTGCAGCCTAATTGTTATAATTTTAAGAATCAACTTTCTTTTTGAGCGGTTATCAAAGTAAATTTTTTGCAACACCTATCGAACTTGAAAATTTAAACGCTTTCATAATTCTTTAAAATCTACATTAATTTTACATTACTTTTGTTGACAATTAATTATAATATTACGCTATGTTAACTAAAAAGTAATTTTTGCATTTCTTCGAAAGTTAATAATTTAAAATTTCGTTTTTAAACAGAACATAATATTATATGATGGCCCACTTCTGTTGCCTTTTATGACCCAATTGTATAATTTCAATTACATGACCTACGTAGTTACCCAAAAGGTACCTACTATATTAATTTAATACTTAACTGGTGTTTGCAGTTAAAAATTAATGATGCCTATTTATTTTCGATTTCATAATCAAAATTTAAAAACGTGAAAGTAATCTAATTCATAAATTACCTTCATTTTCTTGTTGAATATCATTTTCTACATTATTCGACCACTGTAAGCCTTTAAGGATTATATAGGCTTAAAAGTGATTTCTGTGCAGTCGATTGACATCACTTTTCCAGGACGTTGTTTTGCGATTATCATTATCAACTTTGTGATATTTTTTGGATTAGATGTTAATCGTCTAGACTTCTAACTACTCAAGTTCAATGTAACAATTATTATAGCATCAATGGTAAGCTTCTTTTCGTACATCAAAAACAGATGTTTTTGTTGTTACATACCAATATATAAATAGTATATTGTGTTACAAGTGCGTAAAAGAAATAGGTACTTTTCTACTGACCTGAAATTAAACAAATATTTTATATGATATTTTTGTTTTATTAGGAGCAAAAGTATTACTTTTTATGGCGAGTTTGAACGGTTGACAATACGCAGACGATTCATGTTAACGTAAAGTAACCCCAAAAAAATTAAAATTAAAAAACATAATAATCAATTTTTCTCGACCCTGTAGTAAATTCTTCTTGCAGGATAATTTTTTTAAAAAAGAGTCCACTAGTAAGTTCGTGTTTTGCTTATGGTGTCAATGTTTGATTTGATGATTGTCTTTTTATACTTTTAGACTCTGATGAGTCTGATGAGTTTTAGACTCTCAACCTTTATTACATATAGGCCATGTAATAAAGGTTGAAACCGGTTAGTGAACACATTTGTTTTATTTCAATGACCCAAAAAAACCACGATATATAATCCATCTGTAAGAAAAATAAAAAACATAATTTTGAAAGTTAATTCTGAAAATGATAAGTTTTAAAAATCAAAATCGCAATTTAATATTAAATTATATTGACACATACAAATAAGTTTATTTTTTTAAATTAATCTGCAGATAAAACCACTAGCTAAACCGCGAATTAAAATTTATTTGGAACAAGTCATCAAGTCATCAATTAATTAGTTTCGGATTTTGTTTGATTCAAAAGTCGCATCGGTCGTCGATAGCTCTTTAAAAAGTATTTAAATTTGAACTCACAAAAATACCCCAGGAGTCGCTTTATTTGCCTATTAAAGTGCTTTTGAAAAAATTGTTGAAGAAGCAAATCAGTTATAGATACATGTTCCCACTCACTCACTTTTGCTTTTGGTGACTGCAATCTAGGATAATTGAAGCAATTATCCCTTCTGGAATCAGATATTTAATACAAATATTCAACGTTCTAACGATTTTGATCTATTTTTTATTTGAAATCGATAGAAATTTTATCATGATTTCTGACAAGTGAGGGTGTGATTTGCGAAAAACTTTAATATTTTAACTTATAAAGTAAAAGTTTTAGACTCCTGATTAGAGTTACCAGGGCCTACAATTTACGTTTAAGTACAGCAACAAAGTGTGGACTGGAAGATGACAATTTTACTAGAAAATTCTTAATAATTCGAAATGGGTTTATATTTTGCTTAAAATACATTATAGACATTTTGTAGAAGAGTGTTTTGCTTTTAATTAATTGTAATTTACTTGCACTGACAAGATAACAAATTCTTATCAGTTGCTCCAATTTTTTCTTAATGTTTTTTTTCTTAAGTTTTAGCCACTAGCAAACTAAACATTTGACAACTAAATAACTCTTTATTTTTTAAGCGGAATAAAGGCAAAGGATAGAAAATCTGAAAGGCATAGATCTTGATGAAAAAATTTGAGAATAATAACAAACCCCTGTTAAAATTAAGAAGCAGTGATCCGTGTGGAAAACAAACTAATAGAAAAAATACGAATTATGAAAAGGGTGAGGCAGGATTGTGTCTTGTTGTCGTTATTGTTCAAAGTTTGATGTGAACAAAATTTTAGAGAAGCTCTTACTAATGCAGATACAGAAATATAATTAAACGGTGAACGATTAAAGTATGTAGTCTGGTAACTTGAACGTTTTTTACGTCTTTAAAGGAAATTTTTTTTTTCTATGGGAAAATAAATTTGAATGGTTTTGGTTTCTTAGTATGTTATTATTGACATCCAAAGGATACAAAAAAAAATTTTTTTCACTTCATTTTACAACATTTCATTATTATTATTATTGGTCAAAGTAGGCGTCTCCAAAAAAGATACGTAACTGGCCCGGATGATTTCGGCCCTTGAGGACATCGGAAATAAAAAAATCAAAAAGATTAATCTATAGACTTGTAGTTATCGCTGGAACTAGAATTATTAAATTTTATCAGAAAATAAGAAAATGACCGACTTCTAAAATAAAATTTATTCTTTTCAGACACAAATCGGGCTGTAAAATGGAAAGTTAGGGATGGATAAAAAAGATCCTAGTTCCAGCGATAATGACAAGTCTATAGATTAATAACCCTTTTGTTGATTTTTTTAATTCCGATGTCCTCAAGAGCCAGAATTACCCGGGCCAGTTACGTACCTTCTTTTTACTTTGACCAATAATAATAATAATAAAAAATTGTTAAATTTAGTAAAAAAAACTTTTTATGTATTTTTGTAAAAAACCAAAACCATTGAATTTTATTTTCCCATAGAAAAAAACATTACCAATAAAAACGTAGAAAAACGTGAAAGTTACCAGACTACTACCTTAAATACCATCCAATCTGATCCTGGAACAGGCAATGAGCAATGCAACAAAAATTAGCCGTTGATATGAATTGATGGAATTGATTTTACTTTATAAGAGTGGAACCCATCCCGGCTTTTATTAAATTTAAAGGAATTAACTTGGTTGATGCTATTTACAATTTATAAAGGAGGTTGACGCTCCACTACACATCATAGCAGTGGGCGGCTCATGGATTTTCCATTTGAGGAAGCTGATCTTAAAGTATAAATTTCTTAAGAGTTTCTAGAATTTATTCTATTTTCTAATATTTCCTCTGATTTCCCAAGGTTTCCTGAAATTTACTGTAAGATTTCTTAGAATTTTCTAAGCTTTCCCTTCACTAGTACAGCAAATTTTCTCCAGATTCTCTCCATATCAGTCCCATCCCAATTGCTTTAAATAAAAAAAATAATCTCGAATAATTTTTTAGATATACGAAAGCGCATAGTTCTCACAAATAAGGCTGACGCTCAACTACGTCATTAAAAATCTACGTTGGATACACAATAAAGAAGTGCTCTTTTTATGCTCTAGATATATAGTATTGCTATACTACATCAGTGGCGGAACTTCAATTCGCCCCCCCCCTTGCGAAATAATCAGTTTCGAAAACATTTCACTCTTTTCCGCGCATTGCAGTTCCGCCAGTTCAGTCAATGCATAGTCACTTCAGGCAGTGGTGAATACAGAATTCAGGTTAATCTGTGCCTGATCATCATAAATTTCGTCAAAGCAATCTTGAAATCATCAGCAGTCTAGTAAAATCTTGCGGTCCACGTGATGGCTACTTCATCTCCATGTATGTTCTAGGTAGAGGATTTTGCTACAGCGGTAACCTCGCTTTACTCTTTGGATAAGTATTGTGGAAGGAATACTATCTTTTGATAGTTCTTATTACAATTGAAAATCCGCTTTTTCACTTTTTTTTAAATTTTAATAGTTTTAATAAATAAAATAATCCGGAATTTCAAAAGAGCCTAAGTCTCCCTCACCCCTTCTGAAAAGCCATCGCTAATGCGTAATATTACTCTGTGCGTAATAAGAAATCTCGAAACCATCAGTGATGTGATGGCTAAATCCTCTGCATAATATATGTGTTCTAGACTAGCGATACTGCTTCTGCGGTAGTCTTACGTAACTTTTTGGATATGTATTGTGGAAGAAGTATCTATCTTATGTTAGATCTCACAATTGAAAATTCACTTTTTTCTTTCTTTGAAAATTCTAATAGTATAATAGTCGAGAAATTCAGACCTCCCTTGCCTCCTCTAACGAGCCGCCACTGCCAAAAAGAATAGACGAAACTGTTAACTAAGAATTAAAAAACAAATAATAAAAAGAGTCAGCGAATATTCGATCAACAATGATCAATGGAACCATTCCGATGCAAATTTATCACAATGGCTTGACTCTTCAAGAGCGGAAACCTGATAACGGAAACAAAAAGCAGAAAGATAAGATGTTAGGTTTTCCCTGTGATGCTCTGTAATGTAGAGACGTGAATGTTGTCAGAAGCGGACAATAAAGGAATTCCAAGGCAACGAGATGTGGTTATATGGCAGAACACTCCGGTTTTTGCGAGTAACACATGTGACGATAATCATCAGAGCCTAAGGATGGAACTCTCCAAGATTTATTCCTATGTTTTGTGTCTTTAACACTCAATTTTATAATAGCAGATTAAGCATTTCTGGTATCAACCGGCTTGCTCGTATTGTTTTTTGTAAATATTGTAAATTTTTAAATTCCTGATTTTCCCGCTAAATGGTTGACGTTGCGCCAACTAGGGAAAGAAACTAGCATTTTGTCAAAAAAGTGGCCGTCTAAGCAATGGAAAATTAATTTACATAAAATTCAAATTCACCACAAAATCGCATTTATTGATAGTTCAATATACTTATAATCAGAGTATTTGAGTGATTATTCAAAATTCTGTATCGTCCAGCCTTCCAATAATTATTAATGAGCCTAAACAAATAATAAAATAACGAAAAGTAGCCTTTTTATACTAATCTCTTATCGATGACCTAACAAATTTTATCCAACACCTCTGTCTTATGAAGGCATAATAATGCCGATTTTGCATATCTTATGGGGTCTATAAAACACTAGTGGACTTATGAATTCATAATTACACACTAGTGACTTATATGTAAATTATGAGTACACCTACTACTTACTAGTTTTCATAATTTAAATTTGATATTTTAAAACGTCTAATGTCAATACTTTTAATTACATTTTAAACTATTATTACGAGATATTGATTGGATAAAGCTTTGTATAAGACACTTGTATAATAAATAGCTATTAGTTACTAATTGTCATTTTAGTGACGTCAAAATCCTAAAACGTCACATTAGGCCCGCCATATTTATTACTTAATACGATTTCGCGCGACAAATATACATTTAAATTTAAATATTTTTTTCTAGATTTATTTGTGAACCAAATTTAAAAAAATTAAGATACATTACATAATATTATGTTTGTTATGTATAGAATAGATATATGCTAAAATAAAAAATCATACAAATTTTCCATTGTGGACAAAATTAATGTCCGTATCTTTGATAGATACTTTAATTTGAATTTTTGTATTTTGTGAATAAAAGTGATTTATTTTAAATTTATTTGAATTGGAATTTATTATAATTAATTTTGAATAAAATTTGCGATTTTTTTGATGAGATTGGTAATTTTTGGATTCTTAATAAATCAAATTTATAATTGGAGATTAGAGAGATAAAGTTTGAATGTGAAAGATTTAAAAAAATATAATTGATTTAAATGTTAAGGTTCGTAATATTCAAAAAATTAAAACAAATGTAAAAATAATTTGATGCAGCTGCAGATGGATATGGTTATCTGTTGAATTTAACGGTTCTATTTATATAAAAATTATTTACAGTAAAATTTCGATTTGAAGTAAGAAAAAAAACTAGTAATTGAACTTAAAATAAAAATTTTAAGTAGTTCAGTTCTAGTTTACGCCTTACGGTCAAAAACGTGATAAATTTTTGAATTTTGAATGTTTTCAAAGTTTTTAGAAATCAAGTATAGGGGGCAGTGCCTTCAGATTTCACGCTGGTAGTACCAGTATCAGAATTTCTTATTTTAAAATTATTTTAAATTGTTCATTTCTACATGTGACAACGTTCAGATTTAATAATTTTGTGAGGTTATGGTAGGTCCATTTTGGACAATATTTTTGAATTCTTTTTTGTTTAGTTTAAATATTTTTCTTATTTTTCAATTTTTATTCAATTATATTCGTTAAATGTAACTGAAGATTGGTTAATAACCATGAAATAACGTTATATTACATTATGAATTTTCATAATTTCAAATATTTTTAATCCAGACCTGTTTATGTGATAATTGTCTTTTTTAAATTTTTTGAATTTTTGATTTTCTACGTATTGTATTATTCTTTTATTTTTTTAAATAGAAAACCTAGTAAATCAAAACATTAATTTGAAAAATAGGCTTTTGCCATTTGTTACTTTCCGAACTCCTTATTACTTTCCTAACTCTTTAGTAAGGAAGGTATTGTAATCTGAAATTGAAAAAAAATATTAACCCTCCATTTTTTTTAATCAAATTTTTATGTTTTGAGGTTCCCTTAACCCATTCCTATTATTTTTGAGAAATGTCTGTATGGGTGTGTGTGCGTATGTATGTCTGTGAACACGATAGCAACCAAACGAAGTAACGAAATCACTCCAAATTATAAATTTAAGTTTTAATATGTTGTGGGACAAAGCCTATTGAAGATGGATGAAATCGTATGGGGGGAACGGGGAGTTTACTTATTCAAGCGATAAAACATAATCCATCAGAACTTTGAAACACAATGAAATAGAAAAAAGTTTATTATGACAACAAATTATCAGTATCAAATTTCCTACAAATTTTGTTCTATAAAATTTTTTCTGAAATAATAATTTTAAAAAAAAGTAAAATAAAACTTTTTTTGAAATTTAAAAAAGAAATTTAATTACTGATACTCTGATAAGATTTAGTATTTTAGTATTTTAGGTAAATTGGGAGTTACTTTTAATAATTCGGAAAGTTATCCGATGCTACATCCGCTTTTTGGTGTAATTTTTCTGGATGAACAATTTTTAAAAATTTGAAATTTAGAGAATTATTTCTCAATACATCGCGTCGCCACTATCTTTGGAATATCCAACTATTTTATATTTTGAAGAGACAATAAGTCAACCCCTATGTTTATATCACAATTAAATGACTCTTTCTTTTCTTCTTTAATTTAATTTGTATTAATTGGCTCCTTATAAGTTATAGGATCTTTTAAATATTTGATTAGTGGGAAATCTTTTTCAACCTAGGATGGAAGAACTGTGGCTTATTGTGACTAACTTTAAGTAGGTAATATCTTATCTTCAAATAATGTAAAATATCTTCAAACAATTATAAAATTACAACAGAGTTTCCAGTAGTAAGTATTGAATGTACGCAGATAAATTTTTACCTTTAGAGGAAAGTGGTAGGTATACAAAAACCATAAATTAAATGTGCCTTATTCGCAACGATTTCGAAAAAAAACGCTATTTTCCTGACAGTTATAACAATTTGTTAAAATTATACTCCAATAAAAGATTTATGAGCTTGACATACAACTAACTACTTAATTTTTACGACATACTTGAATAATAATATTATCTAATATAATTTAATAGAATCAGGGAAATAGTCTATTATTTTATTCGAATTGCAAGTAAAACTTTCTTGCATATCAAACGTAGTATAAATTGAATATACAAAAAGTTAATTTCTAATTAGAGTAAAACATGCATTAGGACAACCTTTCAATTTAATCAATAACTTTACAAAATTTTTTTTATAAAAGTAAAATTTTTTTGTTCGGAAGCAATGATAGCACATTGGTTCTTGAAGAGGAAGGAAGGAAATTAAGAGTTTATATAAAATACATATTTATTTAAAGTTTTTTTATTATATAATTTTTTTAATTTTTAAAATTAGCAAATAAAATTAATATTTACAGGTAATGCATAACTACTTATAAAAACATTTTTAATTCAAATTTAAACTGCATTAGTAAAGTTTAATTACAAATTTATGCTCGACTCGTTTCGTTAATTTCAATTGTTAATTTGGAAGTTGTGAATGCAGCTTAACAGTTTCCCGATCTCGATCAAAATGTTTTCATAAATTTTACCTTTAACTTTCCACATTAATTTAAAATAACAACTTGCATCTGATAGTACATTGTAAGTTTTAATTTTAAAATTAATTAAGAATTTCTATCAAATTTAGTTTAATCTGAAAAAGCATAGCTTTCTAGTAATTAACATAGTACACAATTAAATTTAATTTTTATTTTTTATTATAGCGGTTATTATGAATTAATTCTCGAATTAACTTCATCGGTTGTGGATGGTAATTTTCACGCACGAAGAATATGCGTAAAATGTTATTAACATTTAACTTATTGTATTATATTTTTGTAGTGTCAATAATATATAATGTGCGTACCTCGAGGTAAGTACTCACCTAGGTCAATCTCCTGTTAAATCCATGATTCAGTTAACCGCAATTGTTAACGTTACCACAAATAGAAGTAATCGACTAAACCGCTCGTACATTATAAAAGAAATGAAATGCATAATACAAGTTTTGCAATTTGCTGCCTTTGTATTATCTTGAATAACTTGAATGCATCTTACACTTCAAGATTGTAGACCAAGATATGCCATGCAAATAACAAGGAATAACTCGAACTGCTTGCTAGAACACCGAACGAGACTACTATTAATTATAACTTAATGAGAATCGAGTAATTAATTAATAAAGATAACTTCGACGACAGGTGTAAATTACAAAACAGCGTTAAAAATGTCCAGAAGTCATAAATTTTGAGAAAAATGATAAATGTTGGAAAGCAAAACGGATCTTAATACGGAGTCGATACTTATTTTATTTGTCCATTACATTATGGAAAACGTCAGGTTTGAATGCAAAATTCCAAAAAAGCGAGTGAATTAATACCGAAAAAAGTGCAATTCAATGCAATGTGACAGACACCATAAAAAGGTGTGAAATACGCTGCGAGATTCTGTGGAGGACCTCGCAATGTCAACGTTGAGTTAAGGAAAATTTATGAAGTTGATTCACACAAAGCTTAAATAAAAACGCACATTTTTATAATGAAAATTGTTCAACTTTAAACATTAGTTACGTTTATGGTTTGCATAAGAGAATGCAATTAGACAGTGCTTACAAAATTTTATACCGACGCTTTTTAATTCGATTTCCGTTGGGTCGATGTTATTTAAATCAAACCTGGAATGGATGGTTGGATGGATGGATGAGTGGATGAATGGATAGTGGGTACTACCTCTTATTAGGCAAAATTAATGAAATACTCGGATAATTTGCTAAATTTTGATATTTCAAATTAAATTTGATTGCGATTGTTATATCTTTCCAATAGTAAAGTCGGTGAGTGATAATTTTAACCTAAACATTGTTACATTAACAATGAATTTTGAATTACGTGCCGTGAAATCATGATAAAAGTGAGTTGGGATTTCATTTCAAACAACAAACACATAGATCGTGATTTACACGAACCAATTATAATATCCTAAAAGGGCGTTGGTGGTAGACGACGTCAGGAGGGTTGCAGCAACGGGAGCAGGAATAGCAATATCCGCATTCCAGGACTGGAATCTCGCTATGCTGACAGCTCCTGATATTGCCGGGGTGTCTGATAACGACTGCTCTAGGAATGTCGTTAGCTTCCCAAAAATAACGCTTAGACACTGTTATTTATGGCGTTGACAATGCGTGCTACTCTCATTTCACCGCTGCTCAGATATTAAATCGGGTCGTAGTTTTGGCATTTATTAGAATTCTCGTATAATAACTCCACTGTGCCAAGTTCTACAAGATAGATTTCCTTGTCAATTATTATCAATGTTCTTATACAAAAAAATATTACCAAAGAAAACGTGGTGTGTTTTTTCTCTTTTTTAATTTAACATATTTTTCGAATTATAATGATGAAGAGCTTTGTATCAGCGAAATATTTTTTAAATTTTAATCACAAACTCGTAAGCGAATATATATTTATTTTGGCGTGTAATCAGCTTTAACTGATTGTATTTTTTCTGTATTTCTAATTTAACTTTTTAATTACACAATTACGAGCACACAAGTTGAATGGATAATGGAAGTTCTAAATCCCGTACATCAAGAGCTAGGGGAATTAAAAAATGAGAAAATGCAGGAGCCCAAGCACTCACTCGGAACCGACTTGAATAACGATAAATGAAATAAATTTAAAAGTTTCCTTGTAAGAACGACTTGGAAGTCGCGATAACGGATTTAATGAACCCTATCGTCTAACGTTGCAGCTCTGAATGGGCAAGTGAGGCCTTTTGCCGGGACCAACACAAAGCCTTCTAATTTATTGCAATGCGATGCGATTGTTGCATGTTCTTGCGGTTTAAATACACTCTCTAAACCCATGTCAAAATACCTTGGGGTTACCACTACAGGTATAGCTCAAATGTTAAATAACCTTTGACCGTGTAATGACCTCATATTAAGAGAACCTTTAGACAGCTTCTAAATTGTTTTGTTTTATTACTTACACTTTTGTCGTCGGGGCTCCTCACTAAAGCGACTTAATAAGGATTCTCTCTCTTATCATACCATCAACACGCGTTTATCATAAATTTTGCTGCATACGAAAGAGTTCAAATTAGTCTTCCAACTATCGTAGCAACTAGATGGCTCCAGCAGTTCAAAGCGTCATTTAAGAGAAGTTAGTTGCAAAGGTTATTTCTTGGAAGCTTCCAGCTAATCCAATTTTATAAGTAAAAAGAGCATAAAACTAGTATTTATAAAAATCTGTTTCCGAACAGATTTTTTCTTTTAAATTGCACTTCAACCGCAATAAATTATTATTTGACACAAAGAGGTAGTAGTTTCTGTAAACTTTGTAGATGAAAATTAAGCAAAATAAGCCATTTCGACTCGGGTGTTGCTAAATATTTTGGAACTTCACTGCAGGTGAAAGAAAATTGAATTTCTTAATATGTTTTGTGTTAAAATAATCATTTCAATTGCTAATTATTTTATGTAAAAATTTATATTAAATTATAATTATAATACAAACTTTAGAATTTAAATTAATAAAAAAGTAACATAAGTATTTTTAGGTAAAGGTACTTCCGCCCCGGGCCTCTCAGGTGTAGTTACGTTACTGGATTGCAATCCTATATGTATATACAGGGTGCTGAATGAGTTAGCCGAACATAGGAAATTCCCTAATTATTTTAGAGAAAAAATGAAAGACACAAAAATAATGCAGAAATATAAACTACGAATGATAAGGACATTAGATTTCATCTAGCTTTTACTTAAAAAGTCAAAAATTGCTTTTGAAATCGTTAAAAGTTTCATTAATCATTAATTAAATATCTTCTTCTTTAAGTGCCTTCTCCTTTCAGGAGGTTGGCGATCATAATGGCTAAAGCCAAGATGACGTACTAGGGAATTTAATTAATGGGGTGGTTTCTCGTTGCCTTCCCCATAGCCCACAGATATATTTTGGGCTTTAGATCACAGCAGTTTATTCGACGCGACCAGGATTTGAACAGTGGTTGCCCGCTTCCCAGTCGGCCGGTGTAGGTTTTACGCCACACTGCTGGCGTTAAATATATAAAGTTACAATTTACAAGTTGTGAATGGATTACTGATAAGCAGTCCATAATTTTACATATCGACAGACATTGCTCGTTCGGATTCGTTGTCAACTTATTGGTGAGTCGGAGACAGGACACGCAAATAATTATTAAACTAAAATATTATAATTCATCATTGTTATCGTCCGCAACTCAATTAACTATAAAAAGTCTATCGGGATTTATCTAGGACAGGTCTAATAAAAAACTTCAACTTTTTGTCGACGTTTCGAACATATATTTCGTTCTTCTTCAGGACTAAAAACAATAAAATTCAACAACCTGCAGAAATTAACAAAATCCTTACCTCAAGTTCAGTTTACAGAGACCAGGGGTACATTATTTTATTAGTAACTAAATGCGATATAAAAATCAACATAACAGTAATATTAAAAAACAGTGAGAACTCCAAAAAACCAAATCACAACTTAATACAATAAGGTGTCAACAATTAAAAACCTTTTTAACATGTCAAAATACGTGTCAAAAAATTTCGCTTGGGTGTTAGGATGTTGCCCATGGAGGGGATTATAAACAAAATTTTTCCATTTTATTGGCTAGTTACCATGTTATAATTTATTTCTGTTACTGTCAATAATATTATTATTATTATTTATTATTAAGTTCCAAAATAAATATATAAGTTACAGTAGCGGCCATAGAAATGTACCCAACTTACCAAGGGGTAAAAATCTCAAAATAACTTTGTAGACAGGACTCGGAATTTCAATGATTTCTATGAAATTCCACAGATTTTCAAAAAATTCCAGTGATCTTCAACAAGGAGAGGTAACGGGGTAACTGCCCCCCCCCCCATGACCCACCAAAACCAATAAAATTGCTAAATTTTATTAAAATTTGAAATATACACCTAAATTCTTATCAAAAAATATGTAGTTACCCTCTCCCAGCCAGCCTCACTTACTTCCATAAATTTTTCATGAAATGCTTTTGTGTACAAGTGAAGAGAAATTTGAGAAAAACCCAGGAAGTTTTAAGAAATAGAAAATACAAGGAAATCTTAAGAATACTATAGATGGGCTTTTCTTTTATTTTATAATTTTTTGAGATTTCCTTTGCTGTATTAAGATTTTTCGAGAATTCTTAAGATATCTTAGAATTTTCTACATTTTTCGGAATTCTCATTTCTTAGAATTTCTAATATCTCGAAATTTCCTATAATTTCCCGATATTTTGTTGGATTTTCTTAAATATTTCTTTTTTTTTTAATTTCTTAAGATTCTTCAACTTCTTATTTCTCCCTAATTTGTTGCTGGGAAACCGAGGGGAAATCGTGATATACAAAAGTGAGGGAAAATCTTAGGAAATTTTAAGAATGCTCCAGATGAGCTTTATTTTTTAGCTTTCTAAATCTGCTGAGATTTTCTTGGCCTTCCTAAAATATTCTGAATATTCTAAATTTTCTCGAATTTTCCAGTAGTTTGCCTGGCAAGGGTGGCTGGAAGGAGGGACTGTAACGATGTATCTAACCCTCCCCCTTCCTCATGACAAAAACCAACAAAATCTACAATTTTTTTAATTTGAAAAATATACCTAAATTCTTATCAAAATATATTTATTCGCCAGCCTCATTTGCCCCCTACATGAACTAAGCCGATTCCGCCTTTGATATTTAAACTAGTTTCAATCTAAAGAATTTCTTTGATTTACAAGGAATTCCAGAGATTTCCAAAGGAATTCCAAATAAGTGTACAAAAAATTTTCGAGATATTTACTTCTTGCAAATTACAAATGTAAAAATTATGGAAATTTTTAGTATATTAGCTTCAACACTATTTTTAATATAATTAAACCTAACTAATATATAAATAATAATAAATATAAACAAAAGTAGATGATAGGGTAAAGAAGAGAAATTAAGAATTTTTGAGAAAGATTGGTGAAAACTAGTATCGAACAAGAATAAATGCCAAAATAGACGTTAGATGGCTTGGCGGTATAGCAAAAAAAGAGACAGACAATATTTTACAGTAAATCATGAACTAGAGACCGGGGGAGACAAGAAATCGAGGAAGAACAAGATATAGATGGCTGGACGAAGTGCTAAAGGACCTCAAAGATATGGGAGTGACAGAATGGAGAAAAATATGTAAAGATAGAGTTTGTGGCAAAAGATAACGAATGAGACCAGAACTCACGCGAAAATATAGAATACTGAAAATAAGAAGATGAGGAGTGATTCACCTCAAAAGAAGAAGTAGGCATATTCCTCAGGGAATGGATTCCTTAATAATTAATAATAATTTTAAATAAAAGTGTATAAAAATTTCTAGATCATAAATCATAATCCTTTCAAGTTGAATATTAGTAACAATTTTTTAATTTTTAAATTGTAAATCTAATAATATAATGAGTACATTTCTAAGACCGTAACGGTATATAAAAAAGTGTCACAATATGTCAGATGACAATATCTCATATGACAATACGTATTAGTGACAGTATGTTTTACTATATTTAATAAGCTAATTTTGTTTGTTTTTTACTACATAGCTCATCCCTGATTGGTTAACTCTTATTTCCAATGTAAAACATTTGAGGTGTTAAGATGGTGATAAAACAAGGCGGCCTTGAGGCCGCAAAACAAAATGTACATACATATTATAAGCGTTAATTTATTTATTTTTGATGGATTTTAGTTGACTTTTACAACTTACCGCCTACGTCTGGCTGAATACGTAACTATCGCAATTAATAATATTATTATTGCGGTTTTCTCAGTCTAACATAAACATGAACTTGTGAAAATGCATATTTTAGTACTAGAACTACTTAGTACTATTTAGAACTAAGTTTGCAAAACATATTTATTAGGCCATTGATACAAAATTTGACTTCGCTTAATTTTTAAATTTTCTTGTTTACTAAAACTTTATGTAAATTGTCAATTTTTTATTCCCTTCCGACTATAATGACTATAATGATACTATGCATGGACTCTTAATTTTGTTAACAGATGTGTGACACCAGTAATAAAAATCAGAATTTAAATTTATAAACATAAAATTTATTTATAATAAAATCATAAAATAAATCATAAACCACCTGTATAGCAAATCGTGAAATTATACGTTAATTTTTTAAATTTCATGCCCTTTCAATTTATTCATATTTCAAATCAATTTTACGGTAATATCTCTTCAAACACTAATTAATTATTATTATTTCAGATATTTCGAATTATCTTAATCAACTTTATACACTTTAAATTCAATGTTGTGCTGACCTCTAGCAATTTACGTATTACATTTAAAAAAAGCAGAAATGATGTTCTTTGGCCGTTCGATCTACTTAAGCCTCGATACACAGGAAAATATAACTTCTTCTCCACTTTTAAAATAAAAAAAATCTTTGGATGGAATTTCAAATTTAAATTATACCAAGGTAATAGTTTAAAATTTGATAAATTTATGCTGTATTTATTTGTGTATTTTTTTATTTATTATGTATTTATGCAAATACTAAGCATTTCAGTGTACAAATTGTTATTAAACAATTATTGTGATTTTCTTTACAATCAAAAACCCCTATTTAACAATTTTTTATGATTCATTTATCATTCCAGTATCGTATGAATAATCCAATTATTTTTTATGGCACAACTCTCGTAAGTCAATAAATTTTGTATTTACTTAGACAATCTGCTTCTTAGCAGAAATAAACAAATTACGTTCACCTACTGGCGAGAAACATTTTACCTCGATAAAAGTGAAAAACCTTTAACTTAATTTTTTTAAATAAATCTAAGTTTTTGTATTGCTCGGTCAAATCTTTAATTAGTGTATCTCTGTCTAACAAGTGGAAATATGCGTAGTTAAGAGTCTCATCCACCCCCAAATTTACAGCGTGTTCTATTAATAATTGAAGGCTTTTTATTAAAAAAAAAATGTAAATCGTATAAGGCAGAGAGACCTCAAAGAGAGCTTCTGATTACACTATACTGCTCTCTGTAGTTCTTTCTTTTTACATTTAAAATAAAATCTTATCTGTTAAAATATGCACGGAACAAATTAGCTATTTGTATAACTGTTGCACAATGATGGTTAATCGATTCCTTTGATCGGTAAACTTTCCTCGACTGCCTCAAAAGTTAAGCTTTAAAATAAGAAATTTAAAACTTATAATTAAAGTTTTCTTATTATTGCTGTTGTATGTGTGGAGTGTTATTTTTTTTCAAAGATTATTTGTATATATCAAAACTGGAATACCACTTTTACAAATTTTTACCGCCTTGTTAATTAATGCAAATCAATGCTGAAGAAGATAAAATTGTTAAATCAGCTTTAATAGGTAAAAAACACTTTTTATATTACAAATTTCTGTTGTAACATGTTATATGTAGGTCATAAGGGCGAATGTTTAATAGATATGGAAACAAATTTGTTATTAAACTGAAATTAACAATATTTATGTATGGAAAACCACTTATAACCTATTAGTAAACTTCACATCTTTTTTTAAATAATAAATTATTAAAATTGTCGTTTTATTTGCTGATATTTTAATTTATATTTTACGGAAATAATAAATAAGTATAAAACGATAATATTAGTTTTTTTTATAATTATGGTTAATTTAAACTTATTTTATTCCACAAATTTTAAAGTTCATAAATCCTGCGTGTAATCACTTTTTAATAAAAAAGTAATTACTTTTTTCATGTTTCTGATGTGTATTCGCGGACCATTGTTTTCAAAAATAACAAGCAGTTTCCGAAATAAAAAATTAAATAAATTTAAAAAATGCAATTGTAAGAAATTGATTTAAAAATTTCTATTAAAATAAAGTTGCTATAAAAAATGCCATAATTTAAAAGTTTTTGAAATGCATCTGGGTAATCCCGACGTATAAGCTTATAGTTTACATATTTCTTACCGAGGATGATATCTTCTAAGCGCTTTGTGTTTTTTCTCTATCGAAACAACTTTGATATGCCCGAAAAATGACATAAATCTGAAAGCTATTCATTCTTTTATTATGTTAAAATGATGTAGTGCCACTATGCACTTTATGCTGTAGTCCTGAAATCACGGTCTTTTATTTGGTTACTCATAAATTTATCCTGAACCCAACGGATGGCCGAAACATGTTTCGTATCGGTAAATATGAAATCAACCCACAATTCAAATCTCGACAGGTGAGCATTTCTAAATTCTTTTATGCTCATTTTTATATTTTTTACAACTTGAATCAAATTATGATTTGGTACAACACAATGCTTTTTATTTAATTTTTTTTTTTTGAGCAGACGGGGTTATTGGTAGGTAAAAATTATTATACTCGTATTCGAGTACCACGATCAATATAAAATTAACAAATTTGTAACAAAGATAATTTTGCGTGTAATTAAGTGTTGGAAATTCGAAACGTTTCTTTAGAAGCGTGACGCCATAAATTAAAGGCTACATTTTAGTCAAAGAGAATTGTGTATCTGCGATACCGTAAGGACTCCTGATTGAACGAAAGTTCGGGACAGGTAAGACGTAATGATTTGTGTTCTCTTGAACAGCTCTCTTATTCCCAATTCACTATTTTATAAACGGATTTACCACCGCATCTACCCACTGTTCAACTACCAACTAATAATATAGGTATCTCAAATAATTACATGTTCTTCAACACTATTATTATCAAATTTCCACTCGATTTTGACATTGATCGGTTTCTCTTGTGGTTTATACTTAATGCTATAGTTAAACTCAAATTGCTCACTTTCAATCATAAGGAATAATGACAACTGATATTTAATTTTTAACCTTTCAATAGTTCGGAATCCCTAAATGTAACCTTTTCTCACAGCGAATAAAATCCTCAATTCGATTTTATTTTTATTATGTCACTCAAGCTTTCATTGATAAAGAAATATAAATTTTCCAAATTTAAAATTTATTTAAAATATTCTTAATAAATTATTTAAAAAAAGCATCTCATTTTTAATTGGGTAATTAATTTTTCTTCTCGTAAAAATTATGTTCGAGTGTGTGATAAACTAAACAACTAATAATATAAATAATAAAATAATCATAATTATAAATTTAATGTTTTTGCGTATAACGTTTCACTACAAGCAAGCAACGAGAATTTAAATTTGGCAAACAAGTATTTTATTGCATAATAAAAAAAACCTTTTACTTTTGCATGTAATTAAAAAAATTATTGAAAATGTAACACTGAATATTTTGCTTATCACAACAAAGTTATTGGAAAAAATATAGCGGTGTACTGCTCGAATCGTAAAAAAATAGTCTAGAAATCATTTCCTTGTGAATTTTAGTTAATTTAAAAAAAAAAACTAAAAATTAAGGATTCAAATTCAAAAATGTTTTTGTTTAAATTTATTAATTGCTAATTCGTTTATTCATTCATTTATTTGCTTTTTGTTTTTTCATTAATAACTTAAAAAATATTCAAATAATGACTTTTAATTATTATCAGGTAAGCAAAGACCTTCAATAAAACTGGTGCTTTTATATAATTTAAAAAATTTACAAAACTTATTGAATTGCAGTAGTTGGATTGAATAAATATGAAAGTTTTAACATTTTCGAAAAAACACATGTTCGACTGATCTGAAATAAACTAAAAAGTTCTTCCTGGGTAGATAATAATATTTGACGACATTTTGATAAATTGGAACTGTTATTGCATAATCCAATAAATAAGCCAAACAGAAAAACCTGACAAGAGCTTCCTTGAAGACAAAACGAAATTAACGCACCTTTATTGTTTTCATTAATAAAATCTTACTTAATCAAATCGCATAACACTAAAAAGTTTAAATTAAAAGCATGTGAAAAGCTTTTACAAATATTGGGGCAATAATCGTAAATAATTTTTTTGGTAAGTGACAGGTGCATTTTCAAACCATGTTTCATAACCATCATGTTTGAACTTTTCTAACTAAAATATATGACTTGCTTACCATATATACTTCCTCTAATATTTTACTTACAAGAAGCAAATTAATGTGCGTTTAAATAAAACTATTAATTTTGTCAAAACAGTAAACCGCCACACATTGCTCAAATTTAACGAATTTTTTCGATATTTTGCAACCGAAGTAGGTAAATGGAAAACTATAAATTAACTTGAAATAGAAAACTGTGTAATTAGATGTATCGTCAATTCAAAATTAATGAATTTAGATAATTTTTAGAATACGAAAGATCCTATTCGTCATTGATTAATTTGTGCACTTTTCCAATCTGTTAGTTATCTCGAGGACAAATTTAAAAAATTTAGTTCCTTGTAGTTGTCAATTTCAAATTAAAGACAAGTTTAATAAGGTTATCTCCAGAAACTACGTCATGGATACTTACGCTAATTGTAATTTCTAAGAACAATTAATTAAAAGAAATAATTTTGATAAGAAACCTATGGGATTCTAGTTAAAATCGATTCTGAAGCTTATTATCACGCGACAGTTGTTGATAACACTTAGTAAAAGTATCCCGATTTAGATAAAATGCTATTACGGTGGTGTCAATGTCTTTAGAACCCTCACTGATACTTATCAACTTCCTGAGTGGTCCATTTTTATCTTATATCTTGGATAATTTTTTATTTTACCTTTATTACCTTAAACACTTTGAAGTTACATTTTTTGATACCCGATTTATTATTGTAACTTAAAATTCTTAAATTATCCATTTGTTAATGTGGAAAAATACTCGAATTAGTTTGCTTATAACCGGAGGCCGAAAGAGTTTTAGATTAAAATGTGAAATCTAATCCATCAGAGATTTGTATTGATTTATCCGTTAAAAATGTGCAAACAAACATTTAAGACAATCACAAACAATCCAGACTATGTTCGATGCAAAATTAGTCTTGAGACATAAAATTTAAGCTTTATTACATTTTAAAATTAGCAGCGATTTTTCTAATGGTATAAACATCGAATTTTTGAGATTAGCTTTAATTGTTTCGAAATCTTAAAATACCATTATCGGGCATTAGGATTTCTTTGGGTGACAAAACATTCAGATTTCCAGAAAAAACGAATTCTGGAACATGAGGCTCACTCTCACAGTCTATCACAGCTTCACAGTGAATCAGTGTGGGTGAGTAGGTATATTCTACTACCGTTTGATACTACCAATACTGCTTAATACTGTCTAATAATGCAGTTTACTGCTGATTTTATACCTCGTACGTGGAACGGCAATATTAAATAATAATTATTGCACCTATTAGGTAGTAGCGGCAGTAAATAGTAGTGCTAATCAATAATATCAGTAGGAAGAGGTAGTCTTGAGCAGTATAGGAAGTATCATGTAGTGCAAGACAGTTAGAGGCAGTATTAGACAAGATCAGCAGTAAATGACAGTATCAGTAATAAATACAGTGATGGCGCCAGCATTTTTGAAATGGGTGGACCCACGAATTGGACCTAAGATATTTGAGATAGGCAAGATGGCAAGAACGCACAAAATTTATAAATAAACTAAAAAAATGCATTATTGAAATAATCATCTAAAGAAGTTGGGTGGGCACTTGACTAGGCACTCCAATCAACAGGGTGGGCAAGTGCCCACCCTGTCCCACCCCTGGCGCCGTCACTGAATAATTGACAACTTCAGGCAGCACCAAGCAGTATTAGGTAGTATTAGCAGTAACTGGCAGTGTTGTGCAATTATAAAATGAGTATTTCAATTTTTTGTATTTATTAACAATTTTGTATTTACTTAAAGGAATATATCTTTACTCAGTGGCGTAACAAGCAGGTGATGCGCCCGTGTGCAAAGTTGTTAACAGGGGCCCTGCTTTCATAAAAGACAAAAAAAATTGTATATACTGAGGACTCGAAATTCCGACGATTTCCATGCAATTCCAGTAATTTCCAAAGAATTCCTTCCAAACAAGAGCGGATATAGAGACGAGTAACTACCCCCGTCCCCCCTATTTAATTTTATTAAATATTTAAAAAAATATATAGATGAGTTTTTTATTATTCAATTTTCTGAGATTGTCTAAATTTCCTAAAATATCCTAGAATTTTCTGTGATTCCTCACTACACAAGATTTTTTTGGATATTTTTCTAAGATTTTTTAAAATTTTCTATTTTCTCAAATTTTCTACATTTCCTAATTGTAAAATTAGTGAGATTTTCATGGATTTTCTAAAAAAAAATTGGGATTTCTTAAAATTTGCCGTTCTTTGTTTACTAATAAGTGGAAAAATGATGGAGAAATTGTCATATGGAAAACTAAAAAGAAATTTGAGAAAATCTAAAATTTTTTCTTTTTTTTGTTTTTTCCATTTTCTGAGATTTCTTATGCTTTTAGAATTTTCTAGATTTGCTCGAGTTTCCTAAGATTTTCTTGAAATTTCTATGGATTTCTTGAGATTTTCTATATTTCTACAAATTTTCTATCAATCTGTTTCTTGAAATGTCTTGGAATTTTTCAGAATTTCACTAGTACACACAATTTTTCCGGGTATTTCCCCTCAGTTTTGTACTAACTGGAAAACCGAAGGAAGAATCGTGATATACGAAAAGAAATCCAAGCAAATTTTAGCGAAATTCTATGAAATCTTGGTAAAACTTAAGAGTGCTATTTTCTTCCCAAGAAAATCTTTAAAATACCAAAGATTAACTCTTTTATTTCCTTTTTTAATTTTCTGAGATTTCCTTGGCTATTGGCTCTCCTAAGATTTTCTAGAATATTTTAAATTTCCGCTTTTCTAAGATTGCCTGGAAAAGGCAGATACAACAGGATATCAATCCTCCCCATGAGCCTTAGAAAAACAGCAGAATTTACTATGTTCTGTTTTTTTGAAATTTTAAAAATATTAAAATATAAAAATATAAATATTAAAATAAAATATTCTTATTAATAGAGACATTAAATTATATTTAATCCCCATCCATGAACTTTTGCTTAGATCCGCCTTTGGTTTTAGATTTCAAGGGTGTATTAGACTGCAATGACTTCATAATTTTGAAATATTTAACCAAAATTGTCTATCCCTGGTGCGCATAAAGGGATTAACGAGATCATCGTCCCAAAGAACTTTGGGGGAGAAAAATAACAAACAAAATAACATTTCAAAAAGAAATGTGAAATATGAAATACAAAAATAATTTTTCCTAAAAATAGTTTTCGTTCTTTTTTTATTAATTTAATTAATAAATTAATATTTTGACCTAAATTATAATTTATTAAATAAATCAGTATTTAAAAATCGCCCAAGACCTTTAAATATTTAAATAACAAATAATAATTGTATGTAATTTTTTTAATATATTGATTATAGTTACAGAGGGGGCCCGGGCTTCCTAGCCCCCCTCCCCCACACACATAAATACGCAACTGATTATTCCCTATATAAGAATTACAGGGTTCTCACTTCTTTGGAAAATCTGGAAAAGTCATGGACTAATTTTGTCAGGGAATTTCTCATTTTTAGTGTCAAGTCAAGGAAATTAAATTTTCAGTCGAGGTAAACAATTTAATTTAAGAGTTTTTTTAAATTTAAAAATAAATTTCTTTTAAATTTTAATATTAAATTTATTTCAATTAAATATAAATTTTTTTTAATTAAAAATTTGTAATTTCTTTTAAAAAGGATCTAAGCCTGGGATCGAAAAGTAGAATCCAAAATTTGATTTTGACAAACAAAATAAAACACTGGGGGGATTTAACTTTAATTTGTATTTTCAACAAATATAATTGCTGCTGCACTGGAGGGTATTCCATACCCCCCAGACCCCCCGGTTTGAAAGCTCAAAAGTGTGTGTATACGGTTTGTGATTTATTTTTGTAATAAAAATTTTTCACTTTGTCAGAACAAATACATTCATACGTCAATTATATACAAATCATACATTGTTTTATAAACAAAAAGTCTATGCATATTCACATATCATGTACCGTAAAAATTCGCACCGGGGGGTCTGGGGGGTGTGGAACACCCCTCAGAACATAGTAATTGTAAGACCTTTTAGAAAGTTAAATTCCTGAAACGGAAAATCCTTTAACTAGAATTGCTAATAGTGCACTGGATGGTATACCATACCCCCTGGTTTGAAAACCCAAAGGTGTGACTGTGTGTATGTTGTATGATTTACCTTTATATCAAAACTTTTTATTCTCCTAGAACAAATACATCTACATATCGTTTGTATACAAACAAAAAGTTTTAGTGCATATACTATATACAGCATATATATATGCGTCGTGAAAACTCTCACTTCTACTTTTGAGATTTTTATTAAGATTGAAAAGGTCACAGTACAACTGGGGGCCCTTTTAGCAGGGGGCCCGCGTGCATCGCACCCACCGCACCCCGGTAGACTTCCTTCTTTTCAAAGTTTGGATCCGACATAGTCTAAATTCTTTATGCTTCGTTTGTGCATCTCTTATTTTGTATTCTTTCTGTTTTCTACAACATATTTTTTAAATTTTGAATTCAACATAGTCAAAATTTCGAGAGTACGAAAAAGTGGTTCGAAATTGATCCATCTATCCGTTATTATTTTTAGACATTTTGTAATCTTTATAACTATAATAACTGTAACCTATAATAACGGTAGTGCAAAATGCGTTTATCCGTTAATATTGAAGATTTTACCACGAATTCGGAAAGTAAAATGTAGTTTTAAGTGCACTTAGGAGTTATGGTGTCAAAACATTTGCTACTATTTATTATGTTACTCAGTAGGTAGGTTACCTAATTTGTAACTGTCAGTTATAAATTTTTTAAGTTATTAAAAAATTATCTCTGAAAGTTCCTGTATTTTAAAACTGTCGATATTTACGGCCTTTCATCTGTCTCGGCATATTGCTTTGTAGTTGATGCCGCGTTTTCATTTTAAAAACCGATTGAAATAAAACCTGCACCAAAATAAATATTTTCAAAAAAAGTTATTTTTAGAAAATGTACTGTTTGTTGCACTGCAGTTAATGCAGCGTTTTCCGCAAAGGTCCAATGGGTAAACAGGTCAGGGAGATTTAGCACAGCCTATATAGATCGCTGATTTATTGGGAATGCCAGTTTTTGCGTTTTGAAGATTGAAAAATTGAACTGAAATTCATCAGTTGAATAATTTTTCGTGTACTTTAAGTATAACAAAATTCTTTTGAAAAACGTTATGAAATTATCCTGGAAAAGCCAAGGTAATTGTTTAAAAATTGGTGTGTAGAGATATTTTAAGCGTAAGAATAAAAAACTGTTAATGTTCCACTCATACTTAAGGAAAAGTGTGAAAATGGTAATATTTTATTTGAATACCAAAGACAAACATGTTAATTGCACGAGAGTGTCGGGGGTGGAAGACAGATGGTTGCGCAGGTGGTGTATCCGTGACAGACGGCTGGCGACGCTAACAGCGCGAAACAGCGCTTTTTCTGAAACAATAGTGTCAGTGAAAGAAAGTCGAACCGCCATAAAATAGTAGGTAATTTACTATTACTACTTACCACTATTTTATTTTTCGTTTAATTTTCCCACTCGAAAAGAATGCAAATTGTTAAAATTTAAGGTTAATGTGCGTGTTTTACTTGTCTGGATAAATCATTTTCAAGAAAAGCGTGTACATTTTTTGGGCTCTTATTATAATAAGTAGCTACGTTTCTTGTTTGGGTTCATATAATATGTGAGAATTTGTCGCCATATATTTTAGGAGCGGTCTGAGCTGGGCTTGTTTGGGATTTATCCTCATCCACGCGCATCAAGATAGGATTTGATTTCTGCGCGGCGTTGCTCTCGGGAATTAAAGAATCGTTTTCATAGATTACCTCTACGCTTGTTTTCTTACACATTTTTAAAATATTTTGTCGTTTATTTCGAGTTGCGTAAAAATATGCACGACCCTTTATACGGTTGTCTGATTATGTATAGTTTATTAATGGAGAGAAAGCAACAACCACACATAAATAAGCTTTTTATTATTGCAACTACCCGAAAGCCCGAAATAAAGTACAATTTTATCTTAAAAAAAAATATACAGTATACCCGGTATACCTAATTCTTTCAATTGCAAAAATAATAGCAATTTTCAGAATTGGCTTCAGACGTTTGACTCGTGAAAAGTGCTGGCGGATGCAACGGGAAACTGTTATTAATCTGACAAAAGTTTATAAACTCTTGGGACACGCTATACTGTGCTAATTACAAGTATTGCTTTGCACCCGCATTAGGGCATGAAATCCTAAGCTTCTTGTCGGCCATAAGTCGGTGACGGCGGGCGCAAGTGTTGGATTACATTCGCCAATTACAGGAAGCGTGCCGGGAATTAGCGACAGCGATCGTTCCCTTGATTGACGGTTTTCTCCCTTTTATACTCAACTTATCAATAATTCACCTACATGATATTAATGTTATGCTTTTCGTTATTATTGTTTTTCTGTTGACCCAACTTTTTCAAATAGTCCTAATACATGCTTACTTTCACGCATTCGAATTATTAACTACTAATCTTTAGATTCGGTCATGTTAATGTCAAGATAAAAATGTTTGATTAAAATTTGATTGTTATTCTTCGTAAAATAAAACCAAAATGTTTAGTTACGTAGTTTTTGTTCATTTCATGGCTCTCAGAACTTCAATAAATATCTGAATAATTCGCATTCAATTTCTCGTTGCGCTTATCTTGCTTGTCAAATAATCAGTTTTAAATTTTCAAATCCATAAATGCATTTGCTACTAACAATATCCAATAATCCGTTGTATTTTGTGTTATATCTGATAATCCATAAACTAGTTTTTATTATTACAGCAATGCGCAATCGATCAAGTCTTGAATAACAGGGTTTAAAAATCAATTCGTCCCGAAAAGGATGAAATTTGGTAGATTATAACCATTTTTTTCATTGAATATACTAAAAGTTCTAGACCTCAACCTTAACTTATTTTTTAATAAATCCAAAATTTCAAAAGTATCTCACCCAGTAAGAAGCAGACCTACGCAACAACGCAGCTTTTCACCTCCAAATAGCACCCTGGAACTTCGCATGAGACTTCTTCTTAATTGTTTAAAACAAAGTTTCATGGTTATTCCAATTCACTATGAACCATAGGATAAGAAATTTCTTTGGGGGTAATCTCGAAACCGGTCAAGCATTAAGATTATGTGAGCAATTTTTTTGACTAAAGTAACTTTACTTACTATGTCATATATTTTAATATTTTAATTTTAATTTTTATAATATAATAATAGAACTCTGTTTCACGGACTTCACTTAGTCTTAGTCTCCGTATTATCTTCACATTTGGCTTCTATTGCTATTTCTTGCCGTAGTCTTGTATCTTGAACCTCTTTTATTCAATTCCTGACTCCGCAATTTTCAAATCAAAATATTTTTGTCACTTTTTATTACATGACTTTTGGATTTCATGGCCATTTTTTTAACAGTTTCGTGATTCATCATTGTTCTTGTGTTTTATTTTTTAACTGGTCTTGTACCTATGTAGTACAATAGTAAGTTCTTCTTTGTCTTTCTTTGTGTAACTCATGACCCCCGATGCATATGTGATTACTGGCTTTATTAACGCTTTGTAAATCTTCATCTTTGTTAGTTTATGACCGTCAATCATCAAACCACGCCCAAATCTCATATTTTCTCTTTGACACTTCATATATTTACATCAGTACCCTTTATTACTTTTCTAAAAACATATTAAACAGTGCCACAGACATCAGATCTTCTTACCTTACTCCGCTATTTATCCTAAATTTGTTTCTTTCTTCATGCGACCTTTTTACAGACGCTCTTACATCTTCTAGTGTCATATGTGTTAACCTTATCAGCTTCTTAAGTATATTAATTTCTTCATTGTCTTTATCAGTTCATATTATTTTACTTTAGTTATACTTTATTCTTTTACCATAATTCACTTTGTAGGTGATGTTGGGCAAGGAAACTTCTCTCTAATTGCCGAATTTCTCTGCGCCTTATTTTCTTCTTCAGCGTCATTATTACTTCACCTTTCCATCCACGGCTACTTCGTCAGTTCATATTATTACAAAACTATATATTGGTCAATTTCCCAATTTACCCAATTTCTCTTGAGGTTCCTGATTTAATTGTAGGAAGTCTTTTATCCATACTCGATTTATTGTCTCCGGATCTTAACCATATTAATGTATTTTTTAATGAAGTTTTGGAACTATAATTTTATTTGAAATTAATAAAAAGAGACAATAAAATAATTGCTTTATTCTTTATATGCTCTTCTTACGAAATCACGGCCGAACAAACAGAATTTCTCTAAACAGCCTACTTTTGTTTTTGTTTTTTTCTTCCTTTTGTTTCTACTCTTGTCTTTCTAAATTCGTGATTTTCAAGTTGAGTAGTCCCAAATAGTACTGGAGATCACATGCATTTTTGGGGAGGCACTTTTTAAAACCTGAAACACTATTTATTCATTAGTTTACGTTGTGCTGAAAATGATATGGCGATTCTGGCACTTGTTTAGCGGTCGCTATGGCGAGGCGTCGTGCCGCTCAGCGTTTTGTAAGGTAAACAATGATGTTGAAGTTGTTTTTAAAGCAAATACTTTATTTTCATCTTTTACCTTATAAGACGCTGAGCGTCGCGACGCCATAGCGACCGCAAAGCAACATCCAGAATCGCCATTTTGTTTTCAGCACAACTTAAACTAAAAAATAAATATTATTCTAAGTTTAAAAAAATCTCTTCTAAAAATGCATGTGATCTCCAAGGCTAAAATGCGTAAGTCCAAAAATCTTCCAAATCTGTAAGTTTCGAGTCACATTTTTCTAGTCATTTGGTCTAAAATGATATGATTATGATTATTGGAGCTTGGATTTTATGCTTTTGCATGTTCTTTAATATTGGATATGCCAACAGATTTGCTTTGAAAACTGGACAAATTAGGTAAAAACCAATCCGAAAAACTGCTTATGATAATAAATATTTTGCATATTTTCAACATTTGGTGCATATTTGGGCCACTTTTGGTGTTTTTTGAAGAATTTGAATAGAGAAAAAAAATTATTTATTTTTTTATTTATTTAAAAAATTATAAATATTAAATAACTTAAAATTAAATAAAACAATTGCTTAACTTGCCAAAATTTAATAATAATTTTTTATTTTCTCTATTAAAATATTTCAAAAAACACCAAAAGTGGCCCAAATTTATGCATATGCACCAAATGTAGAAAATATACAAAATTTTGAAACTATTACGTAATTCGTCGAGATTTATTATTAAAATTTTTAATTTAATAAATCTGGGTAGTAGGCACTACTTTATGAAAATTTGAAAAAAAAATTTTAAAATTCGAAGAGTAGATATTTTTTAGTTTGCATAAATATATCAATGCATATTTTATCTATTTTTATCAAATTTAGTGCAAATTTTAATAAAATTCTGTGCATATATATATGCGCATATTTTGCTATATGTGATATGAGCTTGAGTGATTATAATAAATAAATTAATCAAATTATATTTTTGCTAAGTTGGCAGCAGGTACTTTTTGAGGGGATTTACTTAAGGCAGTTTGCATGTGCGATTAACTGTTGATGCTTTGGTCTAAGGGCAGTTTACACTTTTCAATTTCTATCTCTGTGATGGATTGAGGTAGTCTACACTCAGTCGTCAAATTATAGAAGAACGGGAAAAATATGTTTGCGGCAAATGTACAATGGAAACACTCAAAATGCGATGAGTATTGAATTCAACTTCTTATTTCTTGTGTTTGTAATACATAAAAATTGACAAATATACAATTTTGAATTGAATACAATTCATATATTCAATTAGGAAATATAACATAAATATCAGGGCCGGATTTAGCTAGTCTAGCGCCCCAGGTTTCACAGAGAAAAAATTTTGGTGTTTTGAAATAATTTTTACTATAATTGAAGTTCAAATCAGCCTCACAACAATTTTGTAGTAAATTTTACTAAATTTGAAGTAAAATTTACTAAATTTGAAGTAAAATTTACTAAATTTTATGGAAATTTTACTAAATTTAATATAAAATTTACTATAACTGATGTAATATTTACTTCAAAATTATTGCGAGGATGTGTACACGGAGAAAAAATTGAAGTAATTTTTACAAAATTTGATATAAAATTTACTCTAATTGATGTATAATCCAGGCGTTTTAGCTATAAAATTGACCTCTGTGCTAAATTCGTACTCTACGAAAAAAAAATTTTTTATTGTGTTTATTTGGAGGCCTTGAATAACACTTGGTAGTTACGCCACGATACACCTGGAGGAATTCGAGAAAATCGCGTCCAAAGGTCGCGGAAACGACAGATTCGGGATTAACTCAGTATTTATGGCCCAAACGTACACCTATTATAAAAGTTGTACGTCTGTAAATTCTCTGCCTTAATAATTCTATACATTTTTTTCTAACGTCTAACGGTTTTGGAGATACGACGCGGACTAAGTTAAAAATGCATTTATGTCTAACTCAAGTGTTCAAAATGTTTGGGAAACGTTCGGATTTACACTCTGCGGCACATTTGTTCATGCAAGAAAATTGCCTTTTGGACGAACTGATCTGTAATGGAATGAAGATTATTCTTGCAAATATTCGGTGCTCCCAAAACGGAAACTTCCATAGACAATTACTGATATTTAACATTTGCCAAATCTACAAAACTTTCAACGGCTGTAAAATTATCATCACTTCCTCCAACATCTCAACAGCATTTGTGTAGAGTGTATTATCAAGTTAACATGGTTGGAAAAAACATTGATCCTGAGCAGTGGGGTTGGACTAGGAAGAATGATATTTTGCAACCATTACCAACGCATTTATCACCAGCACCAGACATATTGTTAAATACAATTTTTTGGAACTGTACGAAGGGTTGCGCAGGAAAATGTAGCTGTTAGAAAGTAGGACTGAATTGTTCAATAACTTATGGCCATTGTCACGGTCACTTCTGTTTGAATGCCGCACCTATGCAATAATTGCTGACAAAATGGACGATGTAGGTCAGACGTATCATTCTTCCAGGTGTATCGTGACGTAACTACCAAGTGTTATTCAAGACCTCCAAATAAACACAATAAAAAAAAACTGTTTCGTAGAGCACGAATTTGGCAGCAAAAGTCTAAAACGCCTGGACTAGTAATAAATACTTCAAAATTATTGCGAGGATTGTTTTTTTTGTGAAATAACTTCAGGCGCCTATCGTATTTACTCAGATTAACTACAATTTAGGTAGGTAGGTGACTACACTTCAAAAATTAAAATAAACGACAAATAAATAAATAAACGACAAATAAATAAATAACTTAATGTTAATATATTTTATGATTGTTGAACATAAACGCGAAAATGCCTGGCGGCTTGCGCCTTTTACATTTTGACGCCGCAGGCGATCGCCTGTTGTGTCTATTGGTAAATCCGGCCCTGATAAACATAGGCCGGTCATTTGACCGGCTATGGTAGAAATAGGTATATATCAAGTGCTGGTATGTTTAGTGATAATACTGTTGTATTCCTGTTGTAAATTTTACAACAATTATTGTTGAATTATATATTACGTATATACAAACTACTGCATTCAGTAGTTAAAACGTTACCTATATGTTCATTATCAAGGGATAAATATACAGTAAAATTTTTGTACACGAGACTCGGAATTCCAGAGATTTCCAAAAATTCCAACGATTTCCAAGAATTTCAACGATTTCCAAGAATTCCAACGATTTCCAACAATTCCAACGATTTCCAAAGAATTCCAACGATTTCTAAGAATTCCATTGATTTCTAAGAATTCCATTGATTTCGAAAGAATTCCAATGATTTTTAAGGTTTCCCAAGAATTCCAATGATTTCCAAAGAATTCCTATGACTTCCAAGAATTCCAGAGATTCCTAAAAAATTTCCATGGATTTCTAAAGAATTTCAATGATTTCCAAGAATTCTAAAGAATTCCGATGATTTCCAAGATTTCCAGAGATTTCCCAAGAATTCCAACGATTTCTAAGAATTCCATTGATTTCGAAAGAATTCCATTGATTTCGAAAGAATACCATTGATTTCGAAAGAATTCCAATGATTTCCAAAGACTTCCTATGACTTCCAAGAATTCCAGAGATTTCTAAAAGATTTCCATGGATTTCTAAAGAATTCCAATGATTTCTAAGAATTCTAAAGAATTCCGATGATTTCCAAGATTTCCAGAGATTTCCCAAGAATTCCAATGATTTCCAAGATTTCCTATGAATTCCAAAGATTTCTAAGAATTCCAGAGATTTCCAACGAATTCCAATGATTTCCAAAGATTTCCAATGACTTTCAAGAATTCCAGAGACTTCCAAAGAATTCTAACGATTTTCAAAGAATTCCAACGATTTCCAAGAATTCCAGTGATTTCCAAAAAATTCCAATGATTTCCAAACAATTTCTAATCTAAAGAATTTTAAAGAATTCCAGGGATTTTCAAAAAATTCCAGGGAATTCCAAGGATTTCCAAGGGAATTCCAAAGAAAATTTACTAGTTAAGGAATAATCAACATCAGTGGCAGCTGGCACGGAGAGAGTGATGGGGCGCCGTCTTCTCAAAATATAATGTTAAGTAATTATTATTACACTAACTCTGAATAATATGTTTTATACACTTCAGGCGGTTTAACTTACTATTTTACTTTTTCAGTTTCTGGTGTAAAGCGAATGGTTATCATGATGAAAGTTTTTCTCTTGAACACAAGTACTTGGGTACTGGAAAGTCTCTCTCCATGGAAAAAATGTTCCAAAATTATCACCAATTCCAGCTTCTGGAAATTAAAATTCTTTGAAACTATTCAACTGTGTTATAAATAGAATAACACTAAATCAAATGAAAAAGCAAGAATTGGTAATAATAAAATGTTGAAATGAAGTGTATATTAATCATATTGAATGGAAACGTGCTCTTAACACTTCTCTTGAAATTTACTTACGTTTTCGACATTTTTATTAAGAATTATGGTACATCAATTTAGAATGACCGGTGTGTCACCTATCCATCATTAAATAATGCGTTGGAAATAAATAAATAAATAAATAAATCTCTGTGGAGGTTTTTCGAGTTATGTTTGTGGTCGTACTTAATCCGCGGTCCCACGTTCGTACCGACCACGGCGATTGTTTGTTCCGATTCAGGTTTTAACAATAGAGCAACCAACAGCCCTTATTTTACAAACTAACGCCCGCTACCCTAAATTTTAATACCATCTATATTAAATTGTGCACACACGCGCTCATTACGGATTTAATTATTGCAATGTCAGCTTTTTAATTATTCATTTTATTAAAATGCGCGATGAAAAAATATTTATATTAATTATAGTTGAATTATGGAAAATTTTATTGTTTTACATTAAATTTACATAATGCTAATATATTCCTATTATATTATAAAGCTTAACGCTTTTATATCTGACACCACCGCTTAGTGGTTACATAAAGCATTCACATAAGTGAAGTAACAAGAAAGATTTATAATAACACAGAGTAATAACGTCTAAAGATATACAACAGAAAGAAGATGACTTCTATTTCCTTACTACCTATTCTGCTCAAATTAAATTATAGGCTTTATAATGATTGAAAGATCCGTTTATCTCTTTTAATTATAAGCTTTCGTGAAATTAATCATATGTTAGCAAAAGTCAATGTCAATGCTCAAAAATTATACTTTAATTAAAACCATCGATGGGGCATTCGAAAATTATTTAGATGATGTTAGCCTTCGAGTTTTAAGGAAAAGAAATGACGAAACTATAGCGGAGCTTTATCTTTAGTTTCACGATGTTTTCTCTTCGCTGTATGGAAAATATAACGCGGGACAGGTATATTGTTCGTAATCGGAGGTGACACGTTCAATAAAGTATGAAAACGTATTCCATGAAATATTCATATCTGGTGGAGTGTCGCGGGTTGCTATGGATATGCATGTCATGTATGATTTTCCACGCCGATGCAAGCCGCCTGCAATATTGCTCGAAACACTGACAGTTATTGCATTTTCACTTCTAAATATCAAAATAGCTGGTCTCTTTTTCATTTAATAGATCAGCTACTCTACACGAGAAAAACTTTTCACATATTAAAAATATTCTTTAAATTTTTCAAAACTTTTGTTAAACTGCGAAAATATACAGAATTAATTTGACAGTTTTCCGATTAACAAGTTTAATTAAACGTATGCTATGCTCTCCAGTTTTCTATTTATGTATTTCAGTAGTTAGCGGTTAATGTTAGCAATTTGTTCAGCACGAGTTGTATTTTAATCCATTCGTGATCAATAGTTATATTACACAAAATTGGGTGCATAAATTAAAATTTTAATAAAAATACCCATTAACTTTAACGATTATATTAAAAAATAAATTGCAACAAAATCGAAACCGCAAAATATCGAATAACTAAAATCGGAATTTTCAATTAGTAGCCGAGAAATAACATTGTTTGAGGAGGCCCGCCCCGTATATCCTGTATACTGTACATTTGAATGTGAAGAGTTCAGTGTTCGACTTGTTAGTTGTCATCCTTAAAAAGCTTCCAGCACAACGGAACAGTATACTTTATTGTGCATCTATTTAATATGCTTACTTGCCGTGACGTTGCATTTTATATTTTAAAAATTGGAAATACAATTTTCTTTAATTTCCAGAGCTGAAAATGGAAAATAATTATAATAAATATTCTAGAGTCTTAAAAATAAAATTTTCCCTTACATATTTAAACAAACCGTTTAAATTTCCATTTAGATATTTTAAGTTACTACACAGTTTTCTGTTAAAGATACATCTAGTAAATATTTCCGAGTATATAAAGTTGAGAATTTTATTCGCTGTTCATTCGTAGGGGACTCGGGGTTTTCAGGTCCTTTAAATCCCTTGGTGTTCGATGTATTCCCAAGGTATAATGCATGAGGCGCGTGATAGATGATTCTTTCGTAGGGTTCTATACTAGGGATTGGTGTAAATCGTTCGCTAATTATTTTACGCCAAACATTCACACACGTATCGAATAACAACTCTATAACTGTCACTTTATGTGATATCTAATTGTAAGAGATATAATAGCAACTCCAAGTTTACATTATTGTTCGAATAACAAATTTGCTCTACTGAAAGAATCATAAGTCATTTTAATATAAAAGGTTCCTTATTTTGAGAGTAATTTTAATCTTCTTAACTCATGCTGCTTTCATTTTTATTCTTAAATATATATAAAAATTGAAAATAATTGTTAGTTGGTGGTACTTGAACAAGACGATAGTATTTTGGTATTAGTAAGCTGACTTAACGTGCACTAGAGGTTGTGGTTTGTTAAAGATCAACTGACCCAAAAACCCTTTTAGATTTAAAATGTTTAACGGCTTCTATATAATTGCATCGTGTAATCCTGCCATTAATTATGACATTCCCTGGAATTTAGAAAATAGTAACTTAAAAGTATAGTTATCACCTATTTATCTATTTTATTATTTATATAGGTACCTATATTTATGATTTAACTTGATGTCCTGATTTTTTATTGTAAAATTTACGTTTTCCTAGTTTAATAAATTTTTAAAGCAATCTATGGAAATTTAGTTTATTGTAATTAGTTAAGCTCCTTATCGTCATTTTAAAATTTTAATTGCTTCAAATTATCAAATTAATATTTCACGTTAAATTCACATTAAATAGTAGGTGCTATTAGTCAGAAATTGTATCAGAAAATGGCAATAAATAGTGAAATATTTATTTAATTTTGATTTTAAGATTGTGCACTGCTTAAAATTTGGGGAGGAATATTTTGATAAAAACGTCAATCCGAGGAAGAACTGCTGGTTGACCATGATTTAGTGAACTCCAATAAAAATTATATAATTTTCATTAAAATAAATTGTAAATTTTTTAGAAGATTCACGAAGAATCAAGTATTTAGAATTTTGAAAGGGTTTTTTGGAACAGAACTTGGACTGAAGATGTAATATTTGTAAAATCGAAATTGTTGGAATAGATAAGAACGGAGTGATAATCAGGATAATCATCAGGTATCATTTAGTTAGCACAAACGTTAATTGTTATATTTTGTTTTAAAAGAATTAAATTATTAATTTGAAAGAAATTTATAATTAAATGCACCCCGGGATTTTTATAAAATATTACAGCAATATGGAGCGCGGCAGACACATGGATTTGAAAATTGAATAAAACACAGACTATTTGTCTTAAATGACCAAATGACCAAATTTTTTATTTTTCCTGATTCATTAACATAGGAAATTTAAGTTTAGACGGTTTATCCAAGGTATCATCCAAATGGCACCCCTCAAATACTGAATAAGCATTTTTCTGAAGTTTTCGTGCACTCTTCGGTGGATGTGCCAATAAACAGAATATGCGGTATTAGAGAGATACGAATCCCAGGGAGCTCTCCAAAGACCTCTGCATTCATATATGCTGGCAGTATGGTGTGGAATTTCAAGAATTAGGATCATTGGCTCTTACTTTTTTGAAGAAAATGATCGAGCGGTTACAGTCACTTCTGCTCGTTACCAGACCATGATCAAGGATTTTTTCTTGTCTCAGTTGGAAGGGATGGATATGGAAGACGTCTGGTTTCATCGCAACGGTGCGGCGCTACAGCCCACACAGCAAGAATTTGCATGGATTCCTTTCGCCTCATCTCCCTTTGGCGATTTGTGTGGGGATACCTAAAATCCTTAATTTACACAACATAACACAACATTTAAGCCCAAATTGCCGAAATTTCAGTAGTAATGTTTAAAAGGCTTACACAGTGAAAAAATACAAAATTTGGTAATTTTGTGATACACATTTGTCTGTGTTTTATTTCATTTTCAAACCCATGCATCTGCCGCGCTCCATCCTATATAAGCATTATCTTAATACATATAATTCCAGCATGCTGCTGCTCCAGAGCGTCATTTTTTGGTGAAAAGATAAACACTCTGATTGGTCGATTTTTTTTACCAACCGCAAAATAAATAAAAGTGAAGTTAGGACTAAAAATATTTGAAAAAGAAAATAATGAATAATCCTGAATGAAGAAAATCGGGAATGAAAAGCCCGAAATCTGTTGCTTCTGCTACAGAATGTCATATTTTTAGTTAGAAAATTGCGAAGACGCAGACATGATTAGTGAGAAGAAAAACTAAGAGGAGAAATGGAAAAACAAAGAGAAAGAGGAGCTACAGCAATTAGTGAAGATACATCGCCAGTCAAAGATATAAGATGAAAATGAAAACAGAATTCATGAGAAGAGAAACGGGTAGCCTTGAGCTTGAAATTCCCAAATCCAATAATAAAGTGTTATGTTTACTCTGTCTTGCTTTATAGTATGTAGTAGTTTGGACGCTGAAGGTGAACATAATGAGAAGATTTGAGGCATTTGAAATGTGGGTATTTCGACAAATGTTGAAAATCTCCTGGACGGATAGAATATCTAACAATACGGTTCTACAACGAATGCAGAAAGATCGAGAATTTTTACAAGAATACGAGCTTCCACAGCTTATAATCAAGGATAAAATAGAGGGAATGTGCGGACCGGAAAGAAGGCAGATATCATGGATGAGAAATATTAGAGTTTGGACGGGATTGAGTGTTGTGGGACTGATAAAGATAGCAGAAGATGGAGAAGAGTTTTCCATAATTATCGACAACCTCCTTTGATGAGAAGGCATCGAAAGAGAAACGACGAAAATAAATATAAATAGTAAAACGAAGAGAAGAATTAGAAAAAGAAAAAGTAAGAAGAAGTAACGGCAATTAGTGAAGATACCACCCGTCAAAGATATAAGAAGATAGTCAAAGATATTAGAAGATAGCAAAAAGAGAAGAGAATAAAACAAAGAAATTAAATTAGATGATATTGGTAATACAGTACAGTCTCGGTAATCCGAACACACCTTAATCCGAAAAAACGTTAGTCCGTTTCCGAACACAAGAAAAAAAAACTTAGTAGTCCGCATAAATTGTTATGTGCAACTACTTGTGCAGAGTACTGAGTTTTTCTTCTTTTGTTCGGATTACCGAGACTGTACTGTATTAAGAAACAAAGTTGTTTGTATTTAGATCGTTAAAATAGAGATACACCGGTCGATCTTAGGTTAGCGATAGGAATTTTTTAATTAATGTTGCTAAGAAAGAGATCCACCGTCTTCCAGCTAGTTTAATATGTATTGTAGTGATATTTTATGAAAAAAATAAATTTTTCATAAAACCACCCCTACACTTTTGTTTTGCTCCGGCTAGCTCAAGTGTTTTCAAATTTTGTAGCGTAGATCAGAATCTTGTTCCAAAAATTATAAAATGGTAAAAGGTTGGTCTTACTTTATGTGGGGATAACCCGCCAGGCCTTGCTATCGCTTCAACGCACGTTTCCTTGAACAAATTTCCAACTTTAACTATAATTTTTCAAATTAATAATTATTCGATTGTCCAACATCCAAATTCAAATTCAATTAACATCCAATCCAAATCCAAAATTTTATCAATATCCAAATCTTCCACAATTTGGACAAATCGCACAAATAAAATAATAAAAGTTCTCACCATAAATAATTCAATTTATTTACTTAAATAACTCAATTCGCACAACTTTACAAAACTATCTAAAAAATTCGCCAAAATATTCAAAAATTACGAGAGCGTGGCGAAACACGTCCGCTCTCGCTTCAACGACGGCAAAAAAGCCCCTTCCCTAACAAAAATTGTTACCAACTCTCAATAATTCCCGCATTATTGTGAAAATTTAAAAAACTATTTTCAACTTCACATCCAATTATAAAAATTAACAAAAATAAACAGATTCATAGCAATCCAATAAAATAAAAATAAAAAAAAATTACAATTGATGTTTGAAACACCACAGTATATTTAAGTTAACCCTTTAACGCTCTCTGGTAAGACGTTTTACCAGTTCGCATCGAGCAGGAATTATATAGGTACTCTTCATGTCGAAATAATTTAAAATTACTATTTGGACAACTAAAGATTTGAAGAAAATAGTTTTCAGCGTTAAAGGGTTAAGTTAAAATTGAAATTAAAGTCAGAAAGTTAAACAATTAACCAATAAAATAGTAGATACATTTAAAATAATTTCTGTATAACTAACTCATTAAAGAAATAGATACATAATAGGATCTTCAATTTTCTAAAATAATAAAGTAAGTATATTTCAATTATATTCCAATTTGACTTTCTCAACTGGGAGGTTTAAATGTATAGCTATTGGATTGCCCTATTAAACGCGCGTCCAGGGGTTGGACATATTTGTTAAATTAATATGTGGTACTGACTTCGTATGTTATATCTGTATTATACCTCGGCATTAATTCTGTCTAGCTAACAAAAAATCAAGTTAGGCAACTATAAATAATAATGAATTCTTATTCAACTAATATTTCTACTTTGGCAATATTGTTTCGGTCAGTGCGGCCCTTCAACCGCAGAACCTGGAAAGTCAAGTTGGTTAAAGTTAATCTACTTAATATTAATTTAATTGGTTAATAATTTATATTTATTTTATATGAAAGTTCAAATAAACCAAAGAAATATTTACCTGCAATTCTATAACGAAATTAGTAAATTACCCTACAAGAAACAGAAGCAACAATACAGTTATTAAAAAAATTTCGATTGAGGTGAAGTGATCGGAACTGTTTAACAAAATATTTGGTTTTTTCAAAAGTTTGTTGTTTTCTTTTGAAAATGATTTTGAAGATATGAATCATTTTTAATTTAAACTGGTAAATAAAGTTGTTTTAATAAAATATATACAATAATTAAATCGAATGAGTTCCGAAAAAATGTAGAAATGTTGCATTGGTTTAGAAGTGGTGCTCAAGCAAAAACCGATTAAAATCTTCATTCAGCCCAGTTAAGTTAAACAAATTAAGCGGCCGTATACACCAGATCAAAAATATATAAATCAAAATATTGAAAGCGATGGACCAAGGTGGCAAAATATGTCATAGGCCTTCTACTATTTGCATTTCATAAAATTTTATGTCGATTCGCAAATATCGGAATTGCGACGTTAAATTTAATTTTATTTCTTTATAAGTAAATAATTGTGTAGCTAATTTATATTTAGTTGTACAATAAATTATTTTTGTAAGCAATTTTGTTAAATATTGTTACAAATGAGATAATGACATGGGTAGTTTTTATTTATTGTAGAGTTATAGTTCTCTACCACCATGGGGTCTGACATCTTTGACGTTTGCAACGTGTATTGGTTCATATCACGCGAATACTATCATCACCATTGAGAATCAGGGTGGCCGCGTAGGTCGCCAGTAGCTTGTATCTGCTTGTACATCCAACGATTAAGACAATGCCACTGGACATGCAAAATACATTAGATATGTTATTATTATAATATAATAAATTAATAATCATTTCAGTGACTTGCTTTAATTTAACTTATCTTTATTAATGTAAGTATACAAGTCAAATCAATCATTGTTCATTTTATTTTCTTGTAAGTTAGGACGTCTTCGAAATTAGTATTAATAAATAATTTAAAATTGTTGTCAAGTAACGATGAATAGTTTGTTAACAATATAAATAGGTTTTAAAAAATCGAATACCTTTAGAACCATAACAAGTACTATATTAAACTAATTGTCTAAAACTTCTCTCACTTAACCAAAGCTATAACTCTTCTGGTAACCAAGCTTCCACGTTACCCCGACATCTCATAGTTTAAGTTATATAATATAATTATCAACTTACAAATTGCATACATAACTGATGCACTAAACGTTAGAAATTAATTTTCCTACTTAAAAATTATAAACTTTGTATGAGTTTATCAAGGCACGCACGTGATATATCGTAGGTGTGCGTTAACCACAAATGAAATTTCTCAAAGTGCAAATAAATACACTGCCTAATGAAATATTCTCATATTAGTTGAATGTTTTAATTATAATTTTTACGAGAAAGCATTAAGGTTTGAATAAAGAAATTCGGTGTGCAGAGAGCATCATACAATAATTTAAACTTTAATTTCACGTTCGGAAGTATTGCACCTGTGCGTAAGGGTTCGAGAATACAAACGAGTATCGCGGGTAGATTTGGGGTAAAGAACGTATCATACTAGCAAAGCATACCAGTACAGCAGCACGAGAGAACGAGAAGAGTATCAGGCAACCCTAGCCAACCCCAGCCCTCCTGTGATTAATGACTGCTGGAAGATTGGAAGTAATTAAAGCGCGGGAATAAATGGCAACGTTCCGTTCCGTTCGGTTCCTGCGGTTCCGGCTTGACAATGCGACCTATTCATCACATTCCTGATATGTATGTATTTACTTATATGGGTGCGTGTCGAGTTTAAACATTTCTACAATAACCCAACTATTCTTATTATACTTTATTATTACACTTTTTAGCATTACTTCCTTTTCCTAACTCGAAACAATAAACAGCTCCATCATAACTTTTTAATGCCATCATTTCACAATGGCGTTATAATTGAAGTCCTACAAGATAAAATTTGTTCAGCTAGCCGTTCAAACAAAGCAATCCTCGTGTCCGCTGAGCAACCGTATACCGAACATTTTTTTCATTGTAGATCTTGATCTTGTCTGGAAAGATCGCAGTACTATATTAATTTTTTCCCTGCAAAAAATTCCAAAAACCAACTGAACTTACAAAAGAAATGAAGAAAAAATTTAAGAAAATACCTATACCGATTTTCGTTATTATAAAAATACTAGATCGACTTAATCCTAACAGTAGATAAAATCGTACATCTTGATCTATTGTTATCCTTAGAACCACCAATGTTAATCCATTGAGATGTTCAACTCCACATGCGGTCGTGTATGAGATGTTATAAACGTTGACGAATGTTACAAGCGTATAAATTTTAACGACACTACAATATCATTGTATAAATTTTAAAATATTTTTCATTATAACAAAAATTGTGTTGCAGCCACAAAGAAAAACATTCATATGCTAATGTTAAGAAAACGTGTTCTTAATATTTTCTACAGATTCTAAAATTGTCCGAGGTTTCCTCTCGTGATTTTAAATTAGATAAAATAATTGAAACTTCAAAACATTTAATGTTAACTTTCCAACACTCCTTAATTTTTTATATCTTCCTAGGTGGCTTTCAAAGATGATTTTAGAAAAATAAATTGCGATACTTAAAAGAACATTATTTTAGAATCGGAGTTGTTTTTTAAATCGTTTAGGATTACCGGTTGGTACAAAAAGACTTTTTGTGTCAATATTTCAGCGTTTTATTATTAGAAAACAATTTAAAAGAATGCGAAAAATATCGGGCACGAAAGAAATTTAAAAATAAAGTTGTACCTAATAAAATTTATATTATAAATATTACAACACAATTGGCACGGGCATTGCAAATATAAACCTTTTATATTAATTAATTTATTGCATTACCGAAAGTGAGGGTAGCTAAAGCATGGATTTTGTGACCAAATGTGGCTCACGAATGACTCAGTTGAAACCACAATTAAAATTAAATTTTTCATTCTTTTTACCCTTTCTAAAGTGACATCACTCTAACCAAACAATGTATGAGTATAATAATGCTCTCACTTAAAAACATTAAAATTGATTTGGCTTAATTAAATTTTGAGCTTTCAATCAAAACTAAAATTTTATTCACAATAATACAAAATAGAAGAGTTTGTCACAATCGAAAAACTAATAAAATTAGTAGTTCAATTCATTATAATTTATTAATTAAATTAAATATTCAAAAATAATTTTCGATAAACTGAGCTTTAATATTTCGCGTTTCACGAAATCTAAGGCTTCAAGTTTTCTTTTGGACAAATAGCTTACTCGTTTTGACCTCCTAATATTCTCTCAGTGGATAAAGTCGTAAGAAATACTAATATTTTGATTACCTATGCATATATCGGGTGTGTAAAAAATGTTGTACCCCAAGTTTATATCTGCGATGTTGCAATGCACTATTTAAAACATTTAACAGAAACAAGCTAGTATACTGTAAAAATTGACTTTGCTAAAATTGAGAAACACTCATTTAGATTATTAGAGCTCAGAATTACTAATTAGCAATACAATAATGATGTAAAATTTCCCAAGAGAGATTTTGAAGATTTGACTGACTTCTGAGCGTTGGCAGTCTCAACAACGAATTATTAGGCTTATTTTCTCAGAAGTCGCCGTAGTGGTAGAATATGTTTATTTATTGAACAACTGACTTTCATTTACAATTATTTTCTGATTTGTTGCAGGTGCGTAATATTAAATTTTCACGTAATTTCCGTCTCTCCCAAAAAAACTTATAAAGTGCCTAATAAAAAAAAAATTTGATGAACTTTTGTGGTTTTTATTGTTGTTCTCTTTTTGCTCGCCGGCCGGCTAACATTCTGTCTCACTGGCTCTCTAGTTCGTATATGGTATGAATCGTAAATTTTGACCTCTTCGCTAACGCCTTACTGCATGGACACTGAAGCAGCTCTTGCTCTGCGTCTGCTAACCTGGCGTAGTATCTTGCAAGAGGATCAGATTGATATCTGGTGCTTGTTTCCGGTTTCTGTTCATTGACGCTTCTGTGTTAGCCTGGTTCTTTGTCGGTGCTGAGTTCGTCTAGTTTATTGTCGATGCTGGGCTGATTTAACTTCTTTATCTGATTTTCTAATTCTTCAACCTTTCTGCCCCACTTGCTATTCAGCTTCTTGATATCGGAGCTGAATGAGTTGTGCAAGAGGATGAACCAATCCGGCTCGAAGAACCATGTAAAATCCCCAAGAGAGATTTTCAAGATTTGACTAATATCTGAGCGTTGGCAGTCTCACCAACAAATTATTGAGCTTATTTTCTCAGAAGTCGCCGTTAGTGGTAGAATAAAACTCGGAGTTCGGTTTTAGACTATGTTTATTCATTGAACAGTTGGCTTTTAGTTACAATTTTTTGCTGATTCGTTGTACGTGCGTAATATTAAATAAAAGGTCAATTATTTGAATAATGCGTGCAACATTACATTTTTTACTTTATTTACAATATTGCATTTAAAAATTAATTATAAATTGCTGATATGTTTACCTACTTAAAAGTTGATAATATTGCATTTCTTGCAAGATAGCATTTGTTATATTATACAGGATGGTTATTTATGATATAATACAGTTTTTTCTAAATTTAAATATTATAGGAATTTTTAAATGTTTAACATAGTTAAACAAATGAAGAACTATATCCTGACACAGCAATATTTCATTTAAATGACTGATGTAGGGTTGTGGCTTTGGCCTCAAGTAAAATAACAAAAACCAAAAGTTTCGCCTGCGACGCATTTTTTTGATTGTTAACTTTTTATCTTATAAAGGTCACGCCATCATACTATTAATACTATACCGGGTGACCGACCGTGCAGTCAATCATATAGAGAAATAACATCGAAAATTGATTATTCCTGTTTTCTGAAAAAATAAATAAGGTTTATTTCATGTTTACAAATACTTACCCAATTTTAGTATTTTTGGAGATTTGTTCTTTAATTATATTGTTTAAAACTCAATAGTAAAATGAAAATATAGAGCTTTTAAAAAAATGTCAGTGGTATGGCTTGAATTTAACTGACATTTTTTGATTTTTGCCATTGTTTTGTGATTAAATTCTTACCAAGTTATTAAATATTTTGTAAAATAAATAAACTATATTTTCATTATATTATTCAGTTTTAAACAATACTTAAAAAACCAAATATCATATTCTCATTCTTATTCGATAATGGAAAACAGAAACTTAAAAATAAACAATTTTTCATGTATTTCCCTATAATCGGGTATAAGGTCGGTCACCCGGTATGTATATTATAAAAAGCAATATCTTTCCGTAACTCGAGTTACACACGTCAGTCTAATAGTTCCACACCATTCAATCGACACACTACATAATCTCTAAATATAACATAAACAAGAATAAAAATAAATAAAAGTACAATAAATAAATAAACTGTAAAATACAAAATAAAATACTCATAGTAATTCGAATGCGCAATAAATAAATATGTCAAAATGATAATTACACATGTTAACACATATTGCTGTGTATTTCAGTGTAGAGTGTGGGCTTTAATTTTGTAAGCTGTTTAATTTTAAAAATTTTGTGAAAAATGCGCCAAGTCAAAATTTTGATACGATGTTGGTTCGAGGAAATAATGCTGATCTGCCGAGATTTGATAAACTCTGATAAAAAATTATAATTTAAATGAAAATAAAGCGGAAAATTATTTTGAAAGTTGGTTTTATTATACTCGTATTAGTAAATAATTAGTAATTAAATTTAAGAATAATTAAAGTGAAATAGTGTTTTTAGAACAGAATTGTTGGAAGATATAGACGGAGTAATCAGTAGGTATCACTCAAGTTTAGATAGAAGACAGAAAAAAAAACTATTTGAAAATATCAATTTTGAATCGATTACAATAAAAAAAAGTTCACTAACTTAAAAATGTACTTGTTTGTTATAATCCTTTTTTTTATCTTGAATTTATTTAAGATGTTTAGTTATACTAATAATTAATTCTCAAAAAAGAAAACGGGTAGGCCCGTACCACAGATTCAGCCTAGGGGTGTACCAGTGTTGAATGAGGAATTTTCAACAGTTGAAATTAGTACTTTCGAATAATATCAATCTATAAAGTTTACTAATACAATTTAATATAATATAATATGTTTTTAATTTTTGTTTTATAGTAAGCCCAAAACTGAAATTTTAAAAACCCAGCTCGTCCACTAGGACGTTTTGTAAAACCTGACAACCCTGTAAACAAAATGAGTAAGATGTATATCCGTAAAGACAAAGATAAAAAAACTTTGTTCTAGTGTATAACATACTTTTCAACGTCAGATTATACTTCAATATGACTGTGAACATATGTTTTGTATAATAATTCAATTTCTTTCCTTTTATAGACTATAATTTTGTATTTTTATTGACATATTAACTTATAATAATTATAATCTTCAAAAATAAAGAAATTAAATTATTAGGTATAATAATAATAATTATTATTATAATTATAATTATTATAAGTTAATATGTCAATAAAAATACTAAATTATAGTCTATAAAAGTAAAGAAATTAAATTATTATACAAAACATTATGTTTGCGGTCGTATTGAAGTATAATTTGACTTTTAAAACTATGTTATACACTAGAACAAAAAAAAAAAGTTAAGTCTCCAAGGTTTTTTTTCTTTGTCTTACCACAATATCAAGATATATATTATATGTTACACATTTTGTTTACTGGGTTGTAACGTTTTTCTCAACCTCCTAGTGACGTCACTGGGTTTTTAAAAATTCATTTTGGGCTTAATATTAATGGAACAAAAAAATTAAAACCACCAATCTCATTTTTTTAACTCAAACTTTCAGAAAAAAATTTTGAAAAATGCATGAAAATTCTTCATTCAGACCTTTTCCACTGGCGGGCTAATAAAACTTTTGAAGGGCTACACTTTTTATAATTTTTGTTATAATTTTTTTATTATTTTTTTTATAAAAAATAAAAAAGGAATTCCTGGATTCAACACTGGGATCTACAGATCTTAAATAGGGCCTTGGAGGTATAACAGATAATAACTTGAAATCTTCTTATCAACAACAACTCGAAATGGGTTTCTGGATACCAAAAAATTGACAAATTAAAAAAAGTTTAATTTAAAAGTTTAAACTCAATATCTGACCAATGAGGTAGCCATAAACGTAGGTTAAACCTCGAATTTAGTTTAACTAGCAACTGAAATACTGGACCTAAGAGTAAACAATCATTATTTCTGTTGAACACCAATCATACTGACTTTTCTACACAAAATACTTTTTCGAGCTTAAAATAACATTGAACATCACATATTCTCTCCTGGAGAATCTTCAAAAAGTGGTTGCCAACAAAAACAACAAAATGTTAATTTAACCCGTAACTGGTAGAAGGAGGAAGAGAAATGCAGTCTCCCAGATCCACTGTAGCAGTTACGGGTTTTACCTAATGGTTGAAGATTATTCGCAATCTACCGTACCGTTGATTGTGCTCGTGACGCTACCAAATGTCAAAAACATGGCGGTTCAATTACGTATACTTGATGTTGTTTTGAGTTTGATTCTGAATTATTTTATCGAAAAAACCGCGGCAAAATGATAATTCACAAAATAGAACACCAAAAGAATGCAAAACTTGGTTTTATAAACAAAACTTTCTATACCAACATTTTTTTCCGCGTGGTGGCTTTTGCTGAAGGTAAATCACGAATAATAAGTAAAATCCTTTATCAACTGATTATGTACGTCATCTTAACTCATGCTGTGTACAGTTACCAGATAGATACAGTAAAATAAATATAAATTTGTGTTAGTAATGTTACAAAAATCATAAACTTATTACCAATATATTGTCATGTTTCAAAATTCCCATTTTGAATTTTGTTTATAAAATAGATTTTTTCGTAACAAATGATTTGCTGGAAACTTGTAAATAGTATTGAATTTCCTGGTTTTTTCCCGCCAACGAGTGGCAGTGGCAGTATTGGGCGGTGAACAGAGCCGGATTAAGGATATAGAAGGCCCGGGGCTAATTCTTTTTGGAGGCCCCTTGCAGCCCCTTTAGCCCTCCCTTAATCCGATTCTAGCAGTAAAAAACAAGCTTTTGCCAAAAATGGGCGTCCGTATATTTGGTTTTACCTCCGTTTCATTCTAGTATATAGTCGAAAATTTTTTCAACTGTTGAATTCAAACCTTTTCTCCGGAGGGCTAATGAAACTTTCGAGAGGCAATTTAAAAATTTTTTTTTATGAAAATAAGACATAAAATTGCATGTTAATTTCAAATTTTGACATGCTTAGCCCCCCTTCCCCCGGGCATCCTCATGGATTCATGGATAAAGTAATATTTACTGTAAAACAATATCCATTACTATTTTTGCTTTAACACATATCTAGAACTGATAAATAATCTGGTTTGAAAATGTTTTAATAATATAAATTAGAAAATTATGTAGTATTATGATTATGATTTGTTATTTTATTTTAAAACTAGCGATTTAACAATTTCGTATGTATGTTAGCTGTGGTGTAGGTAGATGGATAGGTTTAAAAATAATCTCATATGCAATCTAACACCTTGTAACCGAGAAGGTGGAATATTTCACATCACATGTTAAGTATTTTCTAACCTCCCACGTCGAATACTAAACTTGAAATTATAGATAATGTTCAACTTCACCATTCCTCATAATGTCATTTTTTATACTGATCCTGGATTAAAATGATTATCTACTTACATAACGTTACTAATATCATTTCCGTGATGATATTCCTTTTCTACCTTTCCTGTTTTTGCATAAAGATGTATAAATCATAAGGTTGTCATTTAAATAATTAATGATGTTTCATTAAATATTGCAGACTCCATTCAATGTAAGAGTTTTACAATTGCGCCTGTATGGCAAAGTTACCTGCATGATTGTAATGTCTAAATTAAATTGACATGAAACACTGAAATAATACTTTTTCTAGATTTAAAAATTAAAAAAAAAAGATTTAAAAAGGTACCATCATCGCATTTGGGTAAGTATATTTTATAAAAAAGGTTTGATCTACCTCACGTATAAAACTTTGTACTAATTCATTGAAATCTGTAAAAATATACATAAATCTTTAAACGTAATAATCCTATCAGATTTTATAGAGCATCACCGCACCTTTCAAATATATTTAAATCTGGCTTTATTAATGTTTTGAAATGTCATAATTTACATGCCCCATTACAGAACTAATCTTATTACTAAGGTTTTTATCGTATCGAAATAAATACATTTCTTAAGATCTCCCGTTGTGCCCGTATCGGCGTAAGATTTTCTTATAATATCGTGGTCTGTCTATTCGAGAAATGGAACGATTTTATGTAGTCAGCAGGAGCTTGTCATACCACATTAAATGTTCTAATTAAGTGCTCAATAACTGTTAAATCGAACCAATTCAGAATTCAGGATTTGCAATCGAGTTAAAATGCTGAAAAGCAAATACATATTTACAATAATACAATAATGTTTGTAATAAAATTGGAAATAGACGTAAGCTATACTTAAAGTTTACCACAAAAGACACGAAATTATCTACCTAACATTTAAAATTCGAAAAGGGGTCGTTTTCCGAATTGGTATTGTTCAATAAGTTATATTTTAGTAATTAAGCTTTCACATTACATTTTTTCTTAATTTTTTTGAAAGTTAACTGGATCATTTTTTGGGAGATATTAGTGGTTATTGATTGTAAGATAAGTTCAACTTCCATTGTTATTCAGTTTAAGGAAAAAGGTAGTTAAGTATTAGTTTTCACTACAATAACTAGATATGTACCTGCATAACTTTAACTATAAAGGTAATGATGATATAAAATTTATATGCGAGCAGGTATTCATTTTACGCTTGACGTCCTTATTAATAAATACCGACTCATTGTTAATAATAATTACACCTTGCTTGTTCTTAGTTTATTATAATCTGGCAACATTAAATTTATTAAAACGCTTAATTGTTATAGCTTGTTACAGTGAATTATTTAATTTTTAATTTTTATGCAAATAATATTACTTTTATTTTTTATAAAATATAATTTAATTAAATTTAATTAAATTACTATCACTTTATGGTTTTGTAAACATTGAATTTCTCCAAATTGCCGCTCCAAATCCTGAAAAATACCAGTTATAAGCTACCTTCTGCAATGTTACAAGCTTCAGTTTGGAACTCAAAAATTTGTAAGTAAAATATTCAGATGTTTTATTAAATTTTGGAAATAGTTTAATTGTATTTTATTTAATAATTTTTAATTTATTTGCTAGTTTACTTCAGAATAAAGATGAGGACTTCGCAGAAAAAAATTATAACGAAATGTAATTTTTTTTATATTCTGATGAAAAAAACAGATTAAATATAATTTTTATATATGTTTTACATCACACAATTTATTTATTAAAGTAACTGATGGGGGAATATGGCATTGATTTATTTGTGATTTTATATCTAATCCATACCTACAGTCGATACTTCACTTGATCTCGGACTTAAAAGTAGGACATCGAAATAAATAATTTTGTAGTTGAACCAAGCATCGACTTTAGGTTGGAGCATTACTATAATTAATTTATTTAAAAGTACTACATACTTGATGAAAATTAAAATATGTTTTAAACTTGAAAAAATTCACATGAAGTAATAAAATACATTATATTATTAATTTATAACATGATTACAACATTTTTGAAAAAAATTGAAATGTGCCGTATTACCCAAAGTTTTGGAACAAAATTGCGATGTGAATTGCAATTTATTGATTACAATTTTTTCAGAATCGAATGGAATTTTTAGGTGTTTTGTGCAACCACTTCTTGCACTGTATGCGTTGGAGCAGTCACATTTTTGTCCTTTCGTGTCAAAATAAACTTCATTGCATGACAATGATGTATATCTCTCTATACTACACCAAATAATAAAAAATAAATTCTATAACCCATGAACAACATAGTAATGATGGGCAATGCATGTAACTATTCTAAACCCAATGGAGATATGTAATAATCTAAATATACTTAAATCAGGAATCATGCAAGAATCCACCACTCTTGCATATCATAGGGTTAAATTAAAATCTTGAAAAAACTTTTACTATTATTATTATTATTTAGACACTTTTCTAGCATTTCCTGCCAAAAACGATTGAGTTTTAAAGAAATATATAGATGCGTAACACTATCAGTACGAAGAGTAAGGCAATGTACGACTGTGTACTCTGTTATATATTTGTTATATATATTTTAGCTAGCTACGAATGCGGACGGTACTTACTGAAGCTAAGTGTAGCATATTACCTAAACTATGATAATCCTCCGGTTTACCTTTTTTGCATTTGTATACATTTTTTAATCAATTTTTATACATACAGTTACAAATAATAGGGAAAAATATTTAAAATATATTAATTTCCTTAATCTAGCAGACGAAATCCCTTTTTCCAGCTTTCCACACCAAGTTTCAAGAGTTTAACCAAAATTTTCCAACTTAACTTTTCTTTGTTAAAAGAAAATTCAAATTTTAACTATAGCAATAATATTGTTTATTTAAATGTTAGCAAAATATTAGAGTAAGTAGGGGTAATATGGCAACTTGTTTTTTAAACACGTCTAACTTTGTCTCTATGCCTTGCACAGACCTATAACGTTGGTGGCTTACTACAGCTCAGACATTGCAGCATATTGCCGAAAATCATGTATTCTGTTATTAGAACCTATCGAAATAATGTGAAATAGCAGTTTTAGTCGATGTAACTATATTTCCTCAACCTAGGGGGAATATGGCAACAAGTAGTTCAAATGAACAACGTTTTTATACATTATTATTCATTATGAGCCATATTACCCTATACGGCACTTCATGATTTATAACGATTCTACGAAACCTTGGCGTACATATCGTCTGAGATATGTATTTGATGCCGGAACATTAAAAACTGTGTAAATATAAGTGACATGAATACATATTTATAAAGACATTAATAAAGTGTTAAAAAAATTTTTATTAACTTACTTTCCGGTTTTCAACCACAAAAGCAAAAATTTTTGATTACAAGCAAGTTTAAATACTACGACAAGTGTTCATGTCCAAGTTTCACTCACTTCTGCGCTATTTGGTAGAACTGCACGAGAAATACCGAAGTGAGGCATATTACCCACCGAGGCACATTCACCCAATTTACTCTATACAAAATGTAATTTTTGTTTATATTAGATAGGTACTAAATTTTTTTTTTTTTTCAGTTTGCAAGCGACTTGACTTTAGTGATTTTTAAATTGACATTTTATTGAGTAGCTGTAAATTTAAGTTACTAATAAGTATAAAATGTAAATGCATTTGGTATAGTGGAGAGTGGAGACTTAACATTAATTGTCATTGTTGTTTACCGACTAGTGGGAAATATTTGTACTATAAAAGACGTGTGGCAGAGGGTAGTAAACATTTGAATTTTTAGAAATTAATAGGAAAGTCATTTTAGGAATGAACACGAATGAATATTATATGGATAATTTTGAAAATAGTAGAAACCCTGATGTATAGTTTAATTGTAAATAAGATATTTGTGTTGAATAAAAACAAATAATTTTTGGTTTAATAAATGTTTTTTCTGTCTCATAAATATAATGAAACAAAAATTAAAACTCAACAGTTTATTTTGTAGATTATAATTTAAAAAACATTAACAGACATTAATTTGCCACTTTTGAGTTTTGACAGGTTAAAACTATAGGAAGATTTGAAGAAGGTAAAAGAAATGAAGAAAACGAATTAAAAGAAACGAAAATAAATTATAAAACTAATAAAACAAAGTATAAAACAGGAACCACTAAAAAATTTCGTTAATAATAGAAATTAAGTAAAATTATAAATATTCATTTGAAAAACTTTTTGAAATGAAAAAATCTTTAAATTTAGTTTAAATACGACACCATGAAAACCTAAATATTAAAACTCAATTTTTAAAAGAGTTTATAAATAAAATTTAAAGAATCTACAGAATAATTCTGAATTCATGTATAAAAAGTAATTTGACAACCCATTTTGGCCAATGGGCTTATATTGCAGTACTAATATCGTTTCTATGCATTCTGAACTTACAGTTAAAATTCTAATATTTTAGCATTTTTTTTGCTTTTCTGTTAAACGAAAATTGAATACTTCATTAAAAAATTTATTGTAATATAGGTATAGTTAGAAATACTATTTTGTATATTTTAAATTTTATTTATGTTACAGGTAAGTGATAAAATTTGTTTAACTACAAATTAATACGATTCGTATTTCATAATATTATTGATTTTTAATTCAAATATTCATCTATTGTATAAGAATTAGATCGCAGAAAGTGTTATTATACTATTGGCTATTGGTAAGTTATTATAACAGATGTCTGATGCTTTTGAATATGTGTACTAAGTATTCTTCCTTCCCGCTAATGACCCACGTAAATTTATAGCTATTTTGAAGTGCATTTCACAATTTTATTATGGTGATTATATGCATATTACCACGTAAAACTGATATTGAACGTCCATTCAAAGTCTATAAATTTTGTTTATAAATTGCGAGAAAACTCTAAAATGCTATTTGATGAATTTTATTATATATTTTAATATTTTAAATTTAAATATTTACAGTCTTATGTATAGTCGAACTCTTAAAATGGTTTTAAAATAATACTAATAACTAACTATATAGTTAGTGGCAGTGTATATTATAGTTATGAATTGATTTAGTTCTTTTAATAAAAAAGTTAGTATCATTTTAATTAGTTAGACTAATCTTGTACAATATTTTTTTTGTATAATGTCAAAATGTTTTTAATTTTTGTTTTCTATTAACAAATTAAATAATTTTTCAATATATTTTAATGTTATTGCACCCTTCTAGGAAAGTATGCTCTACAGGTTGAGAATCCTGCAGTAGTATACATAGTATACATATTTTTTTCTTCTGCTAGTGTCATACACTATGCAGAGCGTAGAGGCGTAGACGATCACTTGGCTGAAGCCAAGATGACGTACTATAGAGAATTTAATTAATAGGATGGTTTTCCGTTGCTTTCCCGAGTTCCCGATAGCTCACAGATCTATCTTGGACTTTAAATCACAGTAGTGTTTTTTAGGTTTCCCTGGGCTAATAAGGCCTAAGTACCAAAAATCGTATTTAAATTAACTGCCCTCGCTCAATACCACACTAACGGACACCTAATACATGTAGAAGTTGCTAAAATTTTGCAGGAGCTGAATATGCTAAAATTGCATATGTAGTAGTCTGTCCTAACAGGTTATGTAGTTTTTTCCAAAAATTTTTAAAAGCACCAACTTTTATTGATAAAAATGAAAGTATTATTCCATATATGGCCACTTTACTCTATGTTTTGGTAGGTATATTCTGTTCTGGATTATGATTATTAATGACTGTTCGATTGTAAGGTTTGCAATCCCGTGAATCAAAAATCATTATCATTATATGATATTATATTATACTCTATTTAACATAGATAATTTAATATATTATTAATAATACATATTATATATACAATATATTAATAATTTAGTATATTTAATTCACTTATGTTTGTATACTATAAATATATTTAGAAAAAAAAAATATCATTATTTATTATTAAGGTTAGTTGACTCGGACAGTGCATTGTACATATTAGTAATATTATTGCTCAGCATACAAAATTGATAGGTAATATAGGTTAATATCCTGATACTATAAGTATGTATTATACTTATCAGATAACCTATAATAGACATGTATTATACGGATATATCTTTAAGAATTTCTTAACTTTAAATGTTGTCGTTGACTATTACCTCGTATATCTTTTTACATATATAATTATTAGTATATCAAATATAGATAATATAATAATATGCTGGTTATATCATAATATCAAGTACAGTAAGTATAATGGTTGCAATTTATCTCAATTTATTTAGGTATATTAAATTGATTAAGTCATAGTACCTTACCACAATTATTCTACTTTCTTTACGAAACAATGCAAAATTATTTTTATTCTATTAAAATAAACTGATGACAACTACAGTTGCTACAGTGTTTACGTAGTAGAAAAAAACCAATACAGAAAAGAATAAATAAAAAAAATCAGAATAGTATAGGGATTTTTTTTACTCGATTCATTATATTTTTTAAGAACTTTTCCAAAACTATTTATAATATACAGTGAGTGTAGAAAGTATTCGTCACCTCCTATATTACCAATGTAAATTGTCCATTTTCAAACCGTTTTTTGACATATAAAAATCGCTTTTACAGCAAAACTTTTTAGACATTGTTTGTTAAAAATTTCATTCAATTTTATATCTATACATTTTTTTATTTTGTCACCCCATTTTTGACTGGCAGCGACTTAAACAAGAATCTAAAAAATACAAAAAATATTGTCTCCTGTATCTCAAAATCTGTGCAACAAAATAAAAAAATGTATAAGTAGTTTTTATTGCAAATTTTAGTCCCTACATTTTTGTTTATATACATTTTTCTATTTTGTCACACCGTTTCTGAGATACAGATGATAATATTTTTTGTATTTTTCAGAGTCTTGTTTAAGTCGCTGCCAGTCAAAAACGGGGCCACAAAATAGAAAAATGTATAGATATAGAATTGAAGACAATGAAATTTTTAACAAAAAATGTCTAAAAAGTTTTGCTGTAAAAGTGATTTTTATATGTCAAAAAACGGTTTGAAAATGGGTAATTTACATTGGTAATATAGGAGGTGACGAATACTTTCTACACTCACTGTATGTAATAAGTATACTTATATATAAATAATTTAGTTATTAACAATAAACTGACTTTCGAATTTAAAAATTGGAGAACCAACTGTAAGGTTGAAAAATTTGTATACTATATCTTTTTGTTTGCTAATTAATTAATTATACCCTAGGCATCTATTAATTATTACCTACAAAATAAAAATATAAATTGAATGTTTATTAAATCGCTTATGATCGCCAAAATTTGACATTAGTACCTACTACAAGTTCTGAATGATGCGAACATTTCAGAAGTGCTTTTTAGAAGTGCAGTGCTTATCACAGACAGATGAGGGCATTTAACCTTTTCGATCTAACAGGTTACCGTTCTTCTTATTGTACGACATTCTATAAAAGATATTTTGTTTTAATAAGTAGGTACCTATATGTATTTCTTTTGTAAAACACTGATTGAGAAAACTACGAGCAAGTCTTATTTATCAGAAAATTATAACCTTCGATTAACCATCACCAAATATAAAATTAACCGATCATAAATTTTTAATTTAAATTACTGTTATTATAAGCGGATAGTAATTACAATAAATGATATTGCTGTTGAATTTTGATATAAATTGATTCTTTAGAACTTGTACTTTATTAACCCAATGGTTTACAATAATAACCGGTATCACTCGAGAACAATACAACGAATGTTATGATTACGATATGGTACAGCTTTTAATTATCACGAAAATATAACCAGACAATTAAAACAAAGCACATCATATAGGAAATTCAGCGACAAAATTAAAAAAACAACAATTTAATTACAAATTTCACCCACCAAATAATCGATTACAATAGGTAATAATAATTAATTTCAATAAAACAACTGCAATTTATAATATATTACAAAATAAAAACAAATGCACTCTATAAATAAAACTTCTGAAAATTGAATGAACAAAACAAAAAATGAAAATAACCACGCGTTCAAGTACCCACGTGAGTGTATAGCGTAGTTTTCCAGCACGTGATGTTACGGCAATGAATTCACGTGACCCACGTGGACCGCGAATCCAAGCAACTGGTGCTTTTTTATTCCGCGTTAGGCGGAGCGCTTTATCAATCTGTCACGTGTAAAACGGCAGGTGGGCGTCAAGGCCGATGTTCATCTCAGCCAATGGCATTAGAGGCCATATTGTCAGCGGGGCGTGGTTTATAACCCTTTGGTTAGGTGAGCGTTGCGTCATTAGATGCCAGTGTTTCCGGCGCGAGCTTTAAATCTGCTCGCACTAGACCAGGTAGTATAAGTGGTAGATGTAACCCACCGTTTGGCTGCTATAATTCAGATACACCGAAAATTTGTTTATTTCGTTCATTTTTTTTGTAGATTCGTTTACATTAAAATTATGCCAATTGCATTTTTGGACTAATTATTTATTGATAGTTTTATAAAAAAATTATAAATATCAATAAAACATATAATTTATGAAACATACGATATAGTAACCTAATTTTTTGTTTGGGATAACTTTGTATAATAAGAAGCTTTGTAGACTTACATTACTATAATATATTGAACAATATGCCTCCTCTTGTAATAAACTGCTTTAACATTAAATGTTATAATGACTTTTTGATTACTAATTAATAAGTTTTAAAAAAATTTAAATTATTTATTATACATAGGATATAGATATGTATTGTTTATTATTTTATAATATAAAATCATACTATTTTTGTTTCTAGAAGTGTTAGATAAAGAAGATGTATTTCATTTGATAAAGGGTCATTTTTAAAGATGTGTCCAAAAATGTAATTTCATTTGGTTTAAGACACCTGATTTTTAATTCTGGGAGTGAAAGTGTTAAGCAAATTAAGAAGTCGGGAAATTTAAGTTCAAATAGGTAAATTAGTTGTATCAGAAATAATTACTGCATACACTTAAGAGGATGCAACATGAATGTGACACCAATAAAACACTCATAAAGATCATGAAAAATCACTAGACGAAGTGATAGATGCATTTCAAAAGCATATTCAAATAAATCACCTTTTCTTCTTCAAAGAAATCATTATTATTAATTATTATCAAAGAAGAATATTAAGGCTAAATTACAATTTGTTAAATAAATATGGATTGGATTGGCAAGGGATTGGACTCCAAATATATTTGAACAACGGTGAAACATGGACAATTGGTGATGATATGGGGCTGCTTTCCAGGTTATTATGGTATGAAACCCGTGCATTGTATGGATGGAATAATTTATCTATACAGATGAACAAATGGAACAAATTCCAAACAATGGTATAACGAATCAATTTCTTTATAAAGATATTTTTCAAGATGAAATAATACCATATACCAAGCAGACATTGCCATACGAATATATAGGTATTTCAACACGACAAAAATCCAAAGTATACTGGACAAAGTTAGTGAAAGAATTGTTAAGCAAAACAAAATATCAAAGTTTTAATTTGACTTGAACTCTTGACCGGATTTAAACCCTAAATAAAGAACTTGTGGGAAGTATTAGATCAGAAAGTGCATAAAAAAACTATAAAACTTGAATTACTTTTTTACAGCAGTTCAAAATATTGGGAATAACATTTGCTAGTGATCTTCATAGAAAATTAATTGAATCTATGCCAAAAAGGAGCAAGAAAATTATCAAGACCATGAAGACGAAAGGCTATTACAAAAATTTGTATTTTATTTTTGTTTCTACCAATTTTTTTTGCTGATAATTGGAATTATAACTTTTTTCTTCATTTCTTGCTATAATTATGGTCAATACTGTATCTGTACCTTGGTAGAAAAAGAGTCAGTGTCCATTGTCATAGTTTTGAGAAAAAAAGCTTTTCAGAATATTTTTACTTGGCGATATAATGTACAATGGCAACTTTTATGTAAAAATATCTCTTTTGGCTCTTTTTAGAGAAAATTGTTGAACATTGGCCCAAACATTGACTACAGTAGAATCCGGTTATAACGAAATATGGTTACACATATATTATAACTCTTATGTAATATAAGAAATAATCCGTATTATATTCCTATTATAACCTTAGGATATTTAATAATATTTATCGAAAAATCCTATAATAACGAAATTAAAAATAAAATATCAAAACGACTTCAACGTGTTTACGTTTCACTAAACTATAAACTTTATTTTCAGGTAGGTATAAATGCCTTTGCCCAAGTTAATGACATCATTCTGAACAGGGACGTAGCAAATCAAAGCCTAGCCCTGGTGCAAGTAAGTCGCAGCGGGCCCCCTTCATCATTTTAAAATGATAATTTTAAAATTTAAAATAACAATTTTATTTCACAAAAAATATAAACTACGAATGATAAGAGCATTGGATTTTATCCAGAGCAGCGGTCGGCAACCCGCGGCCCGAAGGTGAATGCGGCCAGCAGCCATCCACTTTGCGGCCAACGGCTATTTTATAAATCGACGTAAAAAGAAATTAAGCGGTTTAATTTTGATTGAACAGTTGACAAAACTACTAGTTGTTACAAATCGCACATATTACGTCATTTCCTTGGAAAAAAACGTGAAAAAGCTAAAAAAAATAAAAATCATTCGTCCCTGAGTGCGGCCCGCTTTTATTTCAATTGGGCACTATGTGATCATTGCCTTCCAAAAGGTAGCCAACCGCTGATCTAGAGTTGTTAATTAAAAGGTAAAAAATTGTTTTTGAAATTCGTTAAAATTTTTATTTATCGAACTGACCATGTAATAAATTCAATAATAATTACATTGGAAACTTACCTGGCCAGTCTGATAAATGAAAATTTTAGCAATTTCAAAAGCATTTTTTGACCTTTAAGTAAAAGCTAGATGAAAGCAATGCTTTTATCATTCTTAGTTTATATTTCTGCATTATTGTATGTCTTTCATTTTTTCTTAAAAATAATTAGGGAAGCAGGAATTTGCTCTATAAGTTTTTACATGTTAATTTTCTATGTTGGGCTAACTCAGTGAACACCCGGTGTAGTAAATGGTAAAACACAAAACAACTTATTCTAATTTATTTATACAGAAAAATCTACTTTTCTTGCTTTTTGATTGGCAAACAACGAAATTGTTTTATTAAGATCTAAAGTTCTAGCTCTCATTCTCTATTGATAAAATTGTTAAGCTAGAAAGTCCGCTTTGTGACAATTTATTTCTCAAATAGTTCTTTACCAATTTCAAGATCGAAAATGATCTCTCAAATGTTTGTACTGGTTCATATTGTTTTAATTTTTAAATTAGTGTTTCAAAAGATATAATCAATACTACTTAGTAATAATAGTTGAATATTCTGGATATAGATTACAAGCTCCCAAACATAAATTTTTTTTCTTTTGAATTTTTGTGTTTCGTTTTTTTTCTTTAATTTATACTCTACGGATAGCATAAACTTCAAATGGTGTTGGAAGGGCAACCGAGCCCCCATTTGGCCCCGGACCTTGGTGTGCGGCACCACTCTAGCACCACCTATTGCAACGTCCCTGATTCCGAATGTTATGAGATAAAGTTTAACATATAAACAAAACAAATGTATATTGTTTAAAATAGAAAAATGAAAATTAGATTTTTGGTCAAAGATAGATACTACTTCTTTCTCAGTAGGGGAGACTGGGGTAAGTTGCAACACTTTTTAATCTTTATTTTTTTTAAAGACTATTATGGAAAAGACATATGTATATTGGTCCTTAAGAAACATATGTATATTACATTAATGAACTTAAAAACAATAATGGACAAATTACATAAAGCTAATAAAAAAGGTGATCGTGTTGCAAATGTACCCCGTGTTCGGGGTACGATGTGGCTGGTATCCGGCCCGCCCTTTAATTTATTTTGATAAATCAAATCAAATAAAGTAATCATACAAAATAATAGTCAGATATTTTATTTATCGACTAAAAATAGTTGTCAAAACACAACAAAAGTTGTCAAAAAGCAATCTCTTAATCTAATGAGGTATAGCTGTAGAGAAAATATTCGAACCCTCCTATGTTAACAATGTAAATTGTACATTTTGAAACCGTTTTTTGACATATAAACATCGCATTAATAGCAAATTTTTTAGACGTTTATTTTTTTTTTCTTAACAATTTTATTGTTTTCAATTTTGTATTTATACATTTTTTAATTTTGCAGCCCCGTTTTTGACTGAGAGCAACTTAAACAAAACTCCGGAAAACACAAAAAATATTGTCATTTATAAATCGGAAACAGTGCGACGAAATGAAAAACTGAGTAGGCATTTTTTTCTTGAAAACGTGATTCTGTACATTTATGTTCATAAGCATTTTTCTATTTTGTTGTACCGATTCCGAAATATAGATGACGATATTTTCTGTGTTTTGCAGAGTCCTGTTTAAGTAGCTGCCAGTCAAAAACGGGGCAACAAAATTGAAAAATGTATAGGTACAAAATTGAAGATAATGAAATTTATAACAAACAAAAATGTTTAAAAAGAAGCTTTGCTGTAAATGCGATTTTTATATGCCAAAAAAAAATGTTTCAAAATGTGCAATTTACATTGTTAACATAGGGGGGTCTGGATTCTGGATTCTGGATTTTAGGTAGGAGGGTAGGGAGGTATCCCCACACGCACTTAGGCCACTAAATCGGGCCCATTGTACTGCCTCCGAATGCAGCGGCCCTCCGTCCTGTCAGTCCTCAAGCCACCCTGTCGCCAGGATAAATTCGAGTATCTTGGCAGGCGGAGTGTCGCTGATTCTGGCCATGTTAGGCCAGAAGTCCCCTAGCATGGCACCTCTAATTGACGCTAGCGACGGACAGTGACAGAGCACATGTTCCGCGGTTTCGTCTGCTGTATTACATCCCCGACATCTTGGGTTATCTACAAGTCCCATTGTGTTGAGATGTTTGTTCAGTTTGCAGTGTCCAGTTAAAATCCCTGCAATTGTCCGTAGATTGACTCTGGATAGTTTCAAATAATATTTTGAATGCCTACTAGAGGGTGCTTTGATCGCTGCCCTTGCTTGTCTGCATTCAGTTTCTTTTGCCCATCTGCAAGAATGCAGTTTTAGGATGTGTTGTTTTAGGAGGGTATCGATAGTTTTGACAGCTGGTACAATCATCGGCTCCGGAAACATAGTGGGGTTCGAATACTTTTGTTAGCTACTGTAGCTAAATATTGGCCCTCGGGTCTTTGTGGATCAATCAGTCTGGCCCTTAGGTTAAAAAGTTTGGAGACCCCTGGTATAGATTATAGAACAATCTTGCAGATAGTAGCTAAAAAAGATTACTCAGAGGAGATTTACCATCATCAAATACACATAGACTTAGACTTGAATGCATAAACCAGTAGGGAAATGAGATGCTGAGATTGCTTTAGAAACTCTAGTGGCATAGCTCCGCTCTAGTGTGAAGATAAAAATTTCTTTTGGGTAATTCCAAACCTGTTGATAACATACTAAGACCTTGTGATTTATGTTTTTGATTAGCATCTGCATAATTGAAATGCCTGAAAGAACACTGAAAGAAAAGTACATAAAAAATTCTGAATTTTTGCACCAATGAATACTTACAATTCATTATATTGACGAACAATTCATAGTATTAATGAAATAAATTATTGTATCGATGAATTTGTTCATAAATACAAGGTGTCCCGTGGCAAATTTCCGATTTTCAAGTAAAATAACTTTTTTATTCTTCAAAATTTTTTATTCATGAAACTTATTAATTGAAATTTATTCTTTGAGAAATTATTTGCGAAAAACAACATTATTCAAATGACGCCCTTCACAGCGGATATGACCTCTTCTAAACGGACTCTAAAATTTTGTAAAAGTATGGGCCCGTGTTATGGGGCTAATTCCTTGGGTTATTTTTGGTTTAATTCGTTCAAATTTCGGGGCCTATCCTCGTACACTTTAAATTTAATGTACCCCCACAAAAACAATCCAAAACTCAAATTTCGGGGCGGCCAAATAAGGGTTCCTCTTTTTGAAATGATGCGATTTGGGAAAACTTGCATTCTAGCCGGATAATCCTCCAGTTTCAGGTTTTGTACGATCTGATTTTTGTATGGATGCAACTTGAGATCATCTTTCAACATTTTGTGAACAGCTGTTTTGGATAAATGTAGCGCAAATACGTGTTTACGCACCGAACGACGTGGATGTTCAATAGCGGCGAGTCGTACACGGCTGATGTTTTCCGGGGTTCTGGTGGTCTTTCGAGGACCCCTTCCTTTTTTTGGCGTTCTGTAACCCGTTTTTTCAAATGTTTCAACCCAACTCTTGACCAATTTCTCTGAAAGAGCACAATTAATGTTTCGTAAACCATGATGCGACAAAAAAAAAAATCGGGAGATGCGAGAATTGCCATTTTTGTAATACGCTTTTAAGCATAGAGCATGGTTCTCCCCCATGAAGCATTCCATACCAACTGATTTCCCAAAATATGGTCTTCAACATGCGCGCGCCCCAAAAATTGTCACCCAATCTCATTTCTAGTTATTTCACTTAAAAATCGGAAATTTACCACGGGACACCCTGTATGATGAACTGGGAACTGTCAGGGAATTGACTCCACAAATTTCACTTGTTCCTATACACCATTGGAAAGAGGACAATTTTTTAAGCAGCATATTAAAAAAAAAATTCTTGAATTATCCATTAGTTTTCGAAAAAACGGCATTTAAAGATCGAAAATTTTACATATAAAATCCTATGTAAAAATTAGTGTAAAAATTTACGGTGGATCCGTGATTTGCCGTTGTTGCGCCAGTCAGGACGGCCCAAAGCGCTCTTCGCTACGCTCAGAGCGCTTAACTCATTAAAAACATCCCTGAACGTAATCCGCCTCGACTAGGTAGCCCGTACTTGACAATGCACGACACGCTTGTGACGGCTATCACTTCAACCCTTTACTTGCAATTTCTATGTACTCCCATGTTAAACATATGGAAAATTTTGATTTTTAAATGAAGTTTTCTCGAAAACTAATCGATAATCCAAGAATAGTATATTCTGTAACGAGTTAGGAATTGGCATAGCTATTCCAAACGAGTTCCAGACTATACTTTCTATACGACAGACGCACAGTGCTAGTGTATTTCTTGTAATACGCGAACACCAATTTGACAGTTATAAAACCAGTAAAACAACTTGTTGATATTTTTTTTATAAAAATAATAAATTTTATTTTTGTCAAAGCCAAAAATAAAAAATAATAACTTGTTGATAGATGTCACTACCAGGTTTTAATATTTCTTAGATGTGAGAATATAGTCATTCTGTAACAGATGTTACAGAATGAAATATTCTGTAACAGGTGCGAAGAATGTGTATTTTCTGAATTGAAAATTGAGCCAGAATGTTCATATTCTGTATTAGTCGTATAGAAAATTTTTTTTTAAATATGCTTAAAGACTTGTTCTGTTTCCAATGGTGTATAGGAAAAAGTGAAATTCGTGGAGTCAATTCCCTGACAGTAACCGATAAACTTGATTTATCAGCGCAAAAAATATGAATTTTTCGTTCCATTTTTTTTCTGTGTAATATTTCATTTTAATCTATGTAGGCTAAAAATGTCTCTTTAAACTAAACAAAAGTGAACTATTTTATTTCCGATTTTAAACACAATAGTCAAAACATTTTTTATTAACATAAACATAAACACGTGGCGTAAAGTAAAGCAAAGCACCTTATGTCGTAAAGGTAATATGTCATTATTTTAATGAAATAAATAATTTTGGTAAATAGCTTTTCTATAAATTATTTTAAATTTAATTATCACTTCAAATATGAATTTTTAAGCTATAAATAGATACAAACATTGACTTTGGCATTTACATAATTTATAATCTTTAAATATTACCAACTTAAAATTTTAATTTTAACCATAGTCACTAGAATAAATAAAAAAAAATTATTCTATTCGTCTTACATTTAAAAAACCCTTCTTAAAGCTCATTTTAATATAACAATATATTATTGTTAGATAATGTATTTATTAATTAAAAAAAAAAATTTGATCTTGAACTCAAAATAGTATCAGCTGAAGCTAATATTCGAAAATTAATATAATGTTTGATAAACTGTTCTTAACCAAATTTGCACGTTACCATTCGTCCTAGTTGCAACCCAGTGACGCGACGTATCTATAGACTTTGAAAATTCAAAAATGAAATATAATACACTAAGCCAGAAGATTGAAGTAACTGTCTTCTTTCGATAAACAATAGCAAATCACCAAGATAATAATGTCATTATATATCCTTTTAAAAAAAAGAAACGATCAGGCAAAACCCCGAGTTAAGATTAAGAGTTCATCTGTAATCTTTTTTCACTAGTACATAATGTACAACGTTTTATCTAATTTTGCGTTGGGCAGTTGTTATTTGATCAATCAAAACTCGATGCAAAAAGGGTTGAGTAATGAGTAATATTTATTACACAACGATTTATAAAACTATAAAACTACTTTGAAATTGATTTACTGCAAATTCAATTTTTGATGACCGAAAAGACGTTCTTACCTACAAATTTAGATTAAATAATATTTATTGCATAAGCTTTCAGCAGTGATTTTACTGAAAATGCTATAGGTTATCTATTACTTTAAATGTTTAAATGTTTAAACTTTATCAACGTTGTTTAGCACCCGGGTACTCAAAAAAATACAATTTCAAAATAATGGTATATCGTGTATAGATAGGTAGGTAGGTAGGTACTTGAATTATTACGAGTATAACTATAAAACCTTAACATATCATGAAATTTTTAATTTAGCATATTTACAACTCAAGGTTCAAGAATTAATTTTTGATATTGCTTGAAGTATAATGAAGTTGGCAATAAAAAAGTTTACATCTAGAAAAGTCATAAATCTAATTATGCACGGATTTTCTATACGCCTGTATGTACTGATAAGGGTGCCACCGACCAGTTTGTTTCTAAGGGGTGCGGTGAAACCATTAATGATTACTTTTGATAAAAAAATATGTATAGATAATTTTTTTACATTTTTATTCTGGTAATTGAAGAATAAAATAATTTAAAACAAAGTAAATTACAAAAAAAAGAAAAAGAAAAAGAACTCAAAATAAAAAATTTTAAGTAAATTTGTGGTTTTTAGTATGTATTTATGGTTAAATTCAAAAAATATAAGAATAATACAATACGTAGAAAATCAAAATTCAAAAAATTTAAAAAGGAGACAATTAACACATAACAGGTCTGGATTAAGAAAATTTGAAAAAATGAAAATTTCGTAATACGAAGTACAATATAACGTTATTTCATGGTTATTGCCATTCTTCAGTTGCACGCATCGATTACGATTACATTGTAAAATAAGAAGAAAAAATTTTTCAAACTAAACAAAATTATCGACTAAATTGTACAAAATTGACTTACCATAACCTCCAAAGATTATCAAAACTGAACTTGTTACACGAGGTATGAATAATTTAAAAATGATTTGAACTAAGAAATTCGTTTACCTAGCACTGCTAGTTTGAAATCCGAAGGCACTGCCCTCTTAATATGATTTCTAAAAACTTTGAAAAAATTCAAAATTCAAAAATTTACCACGTTTTTTAACCGTGAGGCGTAAAACTAGAAAAAGAACTCAAAATAAAAAATTTTTTGAAATTGAAATTTTTTGAATTTTGATTTTCTACGTATTGTATTATTCTTATATTTTTTGAATTTAAAGTAAATTACATTTTAGATAGACACCATTTATTGTTTTAACAAATTTTCAATTTAGTAAATGGGTAAAATTCATTTTTATTTTAATAAACCTAAAGTTTAATCTGTCATTGGTATCAAAAAAAAAAACAACCCAACTCTTCAAATATAAGACCTAATTATCAATATTTTATGTTTCGCCTAACTCATTTTAAACTTGATTATCTTGTAGAATAAAAAAATAACATATTATTTCTTATAAAGTTAAAAGTACTAAGAGCTTTTTAAATTGTGGCAGTTTGAAGTAGGGAGGTATAATAGATTTACACCTACACTACAAACTAAAAAATATATAAATAATTAATTAATTAATTAGTTTCATTTTAGATGTTTTGGTGTTTGTTTGAATTAATCGAATGCGAGATCAATTTTATAATGTTCTGCAAGAATGAACTGAAAGCACAGAAAAAGTTTAGAAAAAACTGTGGACACATCCCAGACAGTTTATAGTGGGCGCAAGGATTATGCATTAAGGAAACAACTTCAATTATTGAAGCAAAGGCTCAGAGAAACTTACACAAATCCGAGCTGTACAGCATAATGTATTGAGTTCATCAAATATATCAAAGGCTATGTGAAGTGTTAAAAATGGAGAGTCCGGAAAGAAACAACAGACTGATGGCAGAAGAGTACGTTAACTGTTGATGCTTGGAATGGAAGTACAACGATGAAAAAGTTAAAAAGATTTTTAGATAAAAAATACAAAATATTGAATTGTTGCCAGGATGGATTTGGAAAAAACAGATCTTTAACTATAGCTCTGGTCGAACTATTACTTGAAAGTTTTGCTCATGTTTAAAATTTACAATAGCATTCAAGAAATTGATGTTTTAGTACATAGTATCTGCAAAAAAATACAACATCTCTATATTTGGTGGTTGGTTTTTTCTTATATTGATGATTAAATGGGAACTTCGATAATTGGGGATTCTGCAGGAAAATTAGGATTCAAGAGTTCTCAAAAGTTATTTTTTGTTTTCGAATGTGGAAATCAATTTATTTTTTGTGTTTGCATAGTATTATATTGTAAGACTGAGAAACTAGCGATTATCTAATTTTCTCATTTTGAAAAATTTATTTGATATACCACTTAGTACTGGACATTACTCATTATAGAACACAATTTCAAAAATTATGATATAACACAAACTGTATTATCTACAGACATTCTTGTCTTTCTTTGGTTGTTGATTTTCAATATGTAAGTACTTACTTTAAGCCCAACGACAATGCATTTTACATAAAAGGTTCAATGGGTCATAACTTAATGCTATTATTATGCAATTAAAATGCAATTTAAAACTACAATGTATCTGAAAGTAAAAGTAAAAATGTATGTATTCATTAGGTTAGTTATTTAACTTGAACATATCGCCTATACAAAAGCTTTCGAAATATGGTAGAGTATTTATTTTTTGTATAATGATTTATTGGCCATAAAAAATAAAAGGGACATTATCATTTTAAACAAATACACGCTGTTGCTTTTTATCAGCTTCTTTATTCTTTTAAACCTTACACGTAAAAGCGTTTACAACATATTGTGTTAGGTATACGTACTAGTATCGTGGGTATATTGGTACTATGTATGTACGTATTTGTAAGTACATATACATACATCGAGTGCGAATATTGAAACTGTAAATAATAAATTAAATATTTTCATTTTAAAAACTCACCATTGGGGTCCATGGTTCAAACAGATTTGGTGAAAATTATTCTTTGAGAAAGAAACGCTCATTTATTACCATCTAACGTTATTACTGTAACCATGCAAATAATATTATTTAATTATTGATAAATAATAATTTATTGTTAGTGAATTTTAAACCTGTATTGATGAAAATACAATTGGATAATAATAGTTAATATGATTATTATTATTATTGTTGCTTTTATTTGTTTCAATCACCAATTCGAGAAATACTTAGTGCTTATGTTTATTTATTACAATAATTTTGCATACAAATTGATAATAAATTAACTGACTTTTGTTTTTATATTACCGCTTAAACAGAGTTTTGCAAGCTACTTACTTAGTCAGTATACTCAGTGTATTTAACAAAGAATTTGACTTTGGATCATAGGTAATATAATATAACTATATATTCGAATCTTCATTGATTCCAAATTATTTGTGCTGTGATATCATAATATTCAGTAAAAAGCGACTACGGACTAGTAGCTAATGAAATTTTAATTGCAGACCTAAAAAATCTCGTAAATTATTAGAATAAGTAAGATACCTGACCCAAAATAAGACCTAGCTAAGGGAGATTTGCAATAAAATGAAAAATATCCAATTTAATCAACATGTTTTAATAATAATCATAATTTTGGTACATTTTCTACAAAATATAAACGAAAAATGGTAAACTTGTACCATAGACCAACACAAAATTAAAAATTTTTAAAAACCTTGCCAGTAGGCTTTATTTTAATATGGTACCATAATAAGGCCTATGGCTTTAACATATTTAAATAATAAATTTATACGTAATATTATTTGGTATCTGAAATCAATAAACACAATCAAAAAATCATCGATTTTTGACCACGTGGCTCGTTTAGGAGGCATCGGCCCAAATCACTAAAAATAACGCTCAATAATTTAGTAATAAATATGCCTACTAATTATTTACATTCGTAATATCTCAAAAGTACTGTAAAATACATTATAAAGCAAACAAACTTTGATACCACAGTAAAGACTATGGTAAATTTAGTAGGCCTTAATAAGCGCACACCACTTTATGTAAGAAAAACACAATAAAAAATATTTGAAGCGCGATACGATATTCAAATTTTTAAGATCATCGAAGCATGTACTTTTAAAGATAAAAATTTAATTTTATATGGCTAACTGTGATATTACAAAAAATATTTATGATTTATTTGAACCGATTTTTATTATTTGGGGCTGCACGGTCTCACTTTATGATAAATGATGTAACACTGGGGGCTACAAATCGGATATTCAGCTCCCGCAAAATTTTAGCACCTTCTACATGCAATAGGTGTCTGTAAGTGTGATATCGAGCAAGGGAGGTTATTTTAAGTATGCTTTTTGTTGCTTAGGCCTTATTAGGGTATAGGCCCTATTACGTGCAGTTACCTTTAGTTGTAACATTATGTTCTAGTGTCCGTATAGAATTAAGTAATTAAAACTTTTGGTTATTTATATTCTATTCACATTGTAGTTGCAATTGCAAAATGTCAATTTTATAACATCAATATATAAAATAATTAAGCAGACAGTAAACTGATATTAATTTTTCAAATGCTTAAGAGCTCTGCAAAGAATTTATAAATTACTAAAAGGGTTTTTTGTCCCAAAGCTGTCTGTTAAATATTATATGTCGATTATTGGGATTCTGCATACTAGATACTCCTAAATAAGTAATAGAAAACTGAATTTTCAGGTATCATAAGTAGTTGCAGAAATTCTTGGGTTAAAAACATTTTTAGAAATTTACATGAAAGTATTTACATTGGTAATTCAGTAAATGCATAAATGAGTAATTTGCTTTGGCTATTCTATATGAAATTAATTAACAAATCAAAATACTACATAATATTTCTAACGTTCATTTGTATTCTCAAATTTAGAAGTTTGTTATAGTTATAGTAGTATAATCTGTGATAGTATTTATCAAAGAGAAAATATTAATTTGGAGAATTATTCAAAAAATCTGTAAATCGACTGGGGTTGGTTGGCAATTATTTATTATTTTATTATCTAATATTAGTACTATATCAATTTATAAATTGAAAAAATCTAATCTAAAAAGTGCGTTACTCAAATATAGTAAATTACGAAAGTATAGCAATGATGATGATTGTTGCAAGAACTACAATAAATAATGAATGAAACTGCATAGTCTACGTACGAAGTTCATTTATATCATTAAGTGTCATAAAACTTGATACAAACTAATAAGCTGAAGTGGGAAACTCGCGGTCGTATAAAAGAAACTACATACAGATGTGTAATAATAATTATTATAGATTAACTTCTTCTTACTATCATAGAATTTAATATTACACTAAATCATCCATACGTTAGATTTACATTTATTAATAATTAACTTTAAAATACTGAAATTCCTTATAGATTATGGATTAAAATAATAATTATTTTGTACCTGTATAATATATTTAAAAATAGCATTACTACATTTAGTTTTATATTGACTACAGTTAGAACTGCAAAGTAATACTTTATTTGTAACCGAAATGATAGTAAAAGTTATGAAATTAAAAATGACAAAGCGCGGGAAAACAGGTTTCGCGGCTATGCATCGTGCAGCACGTTGTTAGTCATAGATAACCCAAGTAACATTTTATGCTGAAAAAAATTGTCAGCAAATTATTTGCTGCCACTGCGGTCTGTCAGCTTAAGATTCAGCTGCTTTTCAGCGTCAGCATAGTTCAGGCTGACGCTTCGCTGCGTCAGCTTAAAATTCAGCTGTTTTTCAGCGTCAGCAAATTAGCTGAATTTTGAGCTGACGCTTCGCTACGTCAGTTTAAAATTCAGCTGTTTGTCAACGTCAGCAAATTAGCTGCATTTTAAGTGGCGTTCAGATAAAAACAAATATTTCAAAACAAATAAAATAAAACAACACTAATGGATAATAAATTCAGTATTATTCAGTATTGCATAAAATGCAATAGTACGGCGCCAGGCCTGCAAAATGGGGAATGCAAAGTCGTACATGTACGGCAGCCGTCCTGAATGGGTTAAGCAATACTTTGCTAGGTTCGAATTTTATTAATCATTCATCGAAAGATTTACAAAATAATTCATTCATTGAATCAATAAATAAAACTTAAACTTTAGATTTTTCAAGTTAGAAGACATCCACACTTGTGAGATGAGAATAGTTGAAAAAAAATTTGTAATTTTTATATTTATACAAATTTTTATATGAAAGGAGATTTGACAGATAAAGAATTTGAGGTATAAATAAAAAAAATAAAAAAAAGAAAGGATTAAGAAAGGATTAAGAAAGGAAGAATAAAAAGGACCCCGCACCATTCTTATAGGAAAATGTCTTTCTGTAGATTAGGTTGATTTTTGGATATAACGTCGCCCGAAGACGGGGTACATTGCAACACGATCAACTTTGTTATTAACTTTAAGTAATTTGTCCATTATTGTTTTTAAGTTCATTAATTATATATACCTATGTTTCTTAAGGATCAATATACATATGTCCACCAATATTTGGAGTTTTTTTTCCATAATAGTCTTAAAAACAATAAATTAAAAAGTGTTGCAACTTACCCCAGTCTCTCCTACTTCTCATCATTCCGAACAAATGTCTCAATAGGCGCAACTTGATGTAATGAGCAGCTTTCGAATTATAAGTTCTAAAAGGTCCAAATTTAAAAATAAAATCAATTTTTTTGATTGATTTTTCTGATGAAAAAAAATGCCTAACAAAAATATTCGAACCCTCTTATATTAACTATGTAAATTGCTTAATTTGAAACCGTTTTTTGACATACTATATAAAAATCGCTTTTACAGCAAAACTTTTTAGACATTTTTTGTTAAAATTTTCATTGTCTTCAATTTTGGATCTAAACATTTTTTAATTTTGTCACCCCTTTTTTGACTGGCAGCGACTTAAAGAAGACTGTGAAATACAAAAAATATTGTCATATATATCTAGGAAGCTGTGCGACGAAATGAAAAAGTGAATAGGCATTTTTTCTTGAAAATGTGATTCACTAAATTTTTGTTCGTAAGCGGTTTTTTATTTTCACCGTTTCCGTGATCCAGAGCCCGGAGCTCCGCGATCCATGAGGCCCCCTCTGCCCAAAACTCGATAAAAATGTTAGAAAATTTAACATTGCTCTTGTAACGACACGTTACAAGCAAACGCAACCTTATATCACGAACTTGTACGAACTTGTAATAAATTGTTATTATATAAAACGTTACTACGACCCATACTGACATATGCCTCAGCAGCTTGGTGTAATATTTCGAAGACAGCTATCAAACCGCTGCAAGTGTTTCAAAATAAAAACTTAAGACTAATAACCGGACTGGACCGTTACACACGAATTACGACACTTCATGAACTGACAGACATGGAGTACTTTCAGGATCACGTAAACCGACTTGCTACTAAATTTTACGATTCACAAATTGTCAAAAGCCAACTTACTAAAGACATGACTAAAATTCGACACAACAATACACCTTTTAAAATCAAACACAAACTGTCATATCAAAATCTACCATTATTTGCACAGACACTGACGACCGATAATGATGACAACGAAGACGACAACGATACCTAACCTGCAACGCCACTGTGACGAAGTACATTCCAAATTATTGTGTGTAAATATTGTAAATAGTTTTATTAGCCGTTTAGTAAGAATTTTTACCCAAATTTAATATAAAATAAAAAAATTAAAAAAAAAATAAACAAGCAGGTTTTATTAATTTTCCTGCAATATTTTCAAAACTAGGTACCTTATGTATTTAACGATAACGACAAATAAAGTTATTTATCCATTACCTAAAATTGTCTCGGCAATAAACACTAGGTCAAAGAGAGTTACGCATTAGGCAGGGTCTCTCAACATCTCGCTCTTCAATAAAATTTTAAAATGTTATGTATGTTTTAAAATTAATCTGTATTGTTAATTTGTTAATAAATGTTGTTCTGATTCTGATTCTGATTCTGCGAATATCGATCATTTCGCAACCCGAAATGCCCAGGATCGAATCCCACCACGAACACAATTTTTATATTTAATATTATTTAAATAATAATATTAAATAAGTCACAGGTTCTGCCAATCGATAACAGATGACGCCATAACACTTGGAACCTCACTCATCTGTTACATTGGTGACCCCCGACGTGATTTGAACACGCAGCCGCAAACACGCAACAAGCAAGCACCATACCTCGCTCTACTTCTTCTTCTGCTCGAACCACAGCCCCACATCAGCACCAGTTGGCTTGTTCATTCGTACCACCGTGATTCGCCATTCGACACACCGAATACGAGAACACAATCAGCAACTACGCTATGATGTGCAACCGGTTCTCAAAAAGCAAAGAGGGAAGTAATGTAACGACACGTTACAAGCAAACGCAACCTTATATCACGAACTTGTACAAACATTACAGTTCGACCGGGATAGCCCAATCGATTCTGCGAATATCGATCATTTCGCAACCCGAAATGCCCAGGATCGAATCCCACCACGAACACAATTTTTATATTTAATATTATTTAAATAATAATATTAAATAAGTCACAGGTTCTGCCAATCGATAACAGATGACGCCATAACACTTGGAACCTCACTCATCTGTTACACTCTCATGGTAGATTTATTAAAATTTTTACAGAGATTACCCCTTTTGCCTGTTGTTAATAAAATAGTTGTTTGTCATATCATAGTCATAGGGGCCCCATTATCCAAAAGTGCCCAGAACCTCTAATAGGTTAAAGACGGCCCTGTGTGTTTGTCAACAAAACAAAACAAAACATAGCACAACAATACAAAACTGTATCGATTTATTTGACATTAACAAACCGGTAAAAAAAATTAAACTTTTACAGTACCTAATAATTAAATAAAAAATTCGGTAAGTATAATTATTACAAATAATTATTATTATATTCTGACGTTTACTGGCAATTTCTACCAACGCTTACCTATAAAATACACGGATTTCTTAAATGAAGAATAAATATTTTCTTGAAATTATTTATTTCATTTAAAAATATAATTTCTTTGCGCAATAAAATATGCTTGTATTAATAATATCAGATTTCTTCCAGCAAGAATATTTTTTACTTGAAATATTATTTAGATTCAAGAAAATTTCATTTTAATGAAGAACACTATTTTCTAAATACATCAATATTAATATATTTTTAATCTAAGTAACTTAATTTCTTTAAAAAAAAATTTATAATTGTGAAACTTATATTACGAACTTGTACACACTTAATAGTTCGACTAGTATAACCAAATGGTAATTGTACTAATCCCACGATTTCGCAGCTGGAAAACCTAAGTTCAAACCCCACACCGGACGAAGTTTTATATAAAATAAAATAAAATATATAATATCCCGCCAGAAGTCCAACATATGACGCCATAATACTTGGACACCCCCACTCTTCGGTTACAACATAATATACAAAAACCCAAATATTTCGGAGTAATCTTAATTCAAAAAGATTTTTTTTAAATCAAATAAATTTTTAACTACTTCATTTAAGAATATACTTGTATGATCCAAGAAAACTTAATTAAGAATATTTTTTTCTTACAAAAAGAAAATATTTTGCGTACGGCTATTGAAAACAGAGAATTTCTTGATTCAAATGGTACTTATTTGAACCAAATAATTTTTTTTCCGTGTAATTGAAAATTTTTCATGTTAAATGTGCTTGTAATTCGTAAACTGTCCATTACATCTAGTTGTACCGATTGAGACATTTGTTCAGGATGATGAGAATTAAGTGCAGTTTACGTTATGCGATTTTGGTTACGATTTTGTTTACGATTTTGTTTACGATTTTGTTTACGATTTTGTTTACGATTTTGCTTCCAAGTTGCCGTAAGCAATTTTTTCGAAGTTCACGTTATACAATTCGACCAGAAGATAAACTCGCAAACAAAGTCGTAAACAGAACGCCACCAAAACCCGTCATACAAGAGAAATCGTATGTAAAATCGTAAGCAAAATCGCATAACGTAAACTGCACTTTACAATATCTCCAAAAATCAGCCAAATCTACAGAAAAACATGTTCCTATAAGAATGGTCCTTTATAGAAACTTTTGAATTATATTTGTGAAATAATGATCTGCGATAACAAAGGTATTAATGGAAATGCAATAAAATTCAATCTTGGATTATTTTAAAATGGCCAAGTTATAAATTTAAATATTTTTGATTAGCGATTATTTCAAAACCTATCCGGAATTTAGTCAAGATCACAACAATATTTTATAAAACTCAATTAAAAAATTAGAAACTTGTTCGCAATGAATATGCCTTGACTTGATGTCTAATTCTAATAGCATTGATTAAGTATTAATTATTTTATTGCCATGGTTAGTATTGCCATTTGAATAGTTCATTTACTATTCCGAATATCCACCTATTCAACAATTGAATTATTATTTTTTGCAAATCGTTAATATTTTAAGAATAATCACGATCTAATTTTGATAACTTGATAAATCTTTATCGACATTCTGCTAAAGTTACATTATAATTATTATTCATCAAATCAAATAACATTTATTAATTAAGTACGAAGCACGAGGATACCTTACGGTTACCGAGTTACATATGGTTATAGATAATAGGGCCGGGTAGCCCTCTCTTCTATATTTAAATTAGGTATGTGGAAATTTAGTGAAATATAAATTTAGTAGTGTTCAGGATAAAAGTTCCAAAAACCTGCTTTGGTTGAATAATTATTATTGATAACATTTTAAAAATTCATATAGGCGAAAAACCATCCAAATATCAATAAAATAAGAAACCTAATTTTCCAAACATAAAAATCATCATTTTCTTACTTAGGCTTCAAGCATCTATCTTTTTGAAAAAAATCATGACAATATGTACGTTGTAAACTCAAGTTAACTAATATGATCGAAATAAATCGGAATCTATTCCTGACTGATCAGTTACTATTGCTGACTACCGACTAAAACGAGTTTAAGTTTTGGTAAGAGTTATGTTTTGACTTATGTTCTCATCAGGTTATAACTACAAAAAACATACTAGTATTAGTTAGATAATATTTAAATTATTTTATTCAACATTTTTAATATAAAATTAAATACTTAGTGTGCCCTTGCTTGGATAACCAAGATTATGTACAAAAGTTGAGGTTGGTTGAGTAGATAAAAGTTGACAGACGGAAAGTTTTGTTAAAAATTTATAAACAATGGTTGCAGTAAATCGTTAGGTAATTATAATAATAAATTTATGTTTACATTCCACGAACTTGCAGTACAGTATTCTTTATGTACCTACTTATTTTTATAACTTAACAAATCAAATTTTGTATCTATTTAGCAAAATTTGAATGTTAAGTAGCGTAAATTTAACCAAATCAATATTTTTTTTAAATCTTTTTTTAGAATTGCCAAAACATTCTCTTATCATTTATTATCAGAAACAATATCAAATTTTCTATAGTGAATTTTAGTTTTAGAAAAGTAAAAAGTGTTTAGTGCATTTCTGTATGAGTCCAAAGTACTGATGTGGTTGATATTGATTTCATATTGAGAAGCAACGATATAAAATTAAAAATCAAATTTGTATGTAAATTTACATAATTTACATATGTAAAGTATGGAAATAAGTACATAAAGCATGTAATAAGAACATACGTTATGAGATAACTTACACATCAGATGATGTAACGTTACTGAATTTATCAGCACTTACGAATTTACATCTTCAAGCTTATAGGTAGTGTATTTGCAATTAGTTTCTTTCGGTATAATACCAGTTATCTGATGTGAAACATTGAAAGTATTAAGTAAGTAGTTTTACAGTGCGTGTATGAATTTATAATTTTGCACATTGTTAATCCATTAATTAATTGAAAAAAGAATCACAATATATGCATTCGAATAATAAACACTTTTTTAATATAAGTTAATTAGGACTTAAAACTTGCTTTATAATTAATTGTATAATAATACACTAATACACTAGAAGTGCAGCTTCTAATGATTAAAAATGATTTATATTTACCTGGCATAAATTAAAAAATATATATACCTAATAGATAATAATTATTAAACGTTCAAAATTCAATATTTGACCTAGTTCATTATCATTGATCGTATTGCTGATATCAAACAAAATCTTTCCGTTTGAGATGGAAAGCTCGTCTTGTTACTAGAAATTTATGACTTGTTCTGATGTAATTTTGTAAGCCCACCTCAAAAATTGTTTCGCCGACCTTTAGCCTACGCTGGCGATGGAGATAAATATAACATTTTCAATTGCGTTTTTAATTCAGTTTATTATTTTAGGATTTTCTGCAGACTGCATAATGATCCTAGCAATCCGGTGGAGATGGGAACCTTTAAAGTGCGTCAAATGTTAAGTCAAGATGGAAGCCGGAAGACAATGGCAAACCACCGAGGTAAGAAGCATACGCCGGAGATGTTGAAGTTCTATATCGACAACAAATACTTTAGATAGTGGTTTATCTTGAAATGACATTACAAAATATAAGTTTTTGTGTAATCAATTGTTTTTGATTCAATTTAAGAACGCAATCAGTTTCTTTTAGAATTAGTAATCTAATGGCACTCTCGCATTGTCTTTTAAAATGCTATTGTGCTGCGACCGCAATAGTTCACAGATATAATTTTTTAATTAATCTCGGTTTATATATCTATTATTTTACATATTAAAATAGTAAGTAGATAAACTTAAAAGGACAATTTAAAACAAATTAATTTCGTAGGCGTATAGTGAATACTTTTACGTTACTAATTTTTAAAGTAAACCACAAGAGTTAATTAATTTTAATTTCATAGAAAACTATTAAATTAAATTGAATAGGTTTTTAATAACGGATTAATGCTGCTGTGCAATAATGATGATTGGTTAGGTATATGAGAATAAACAATACAAGAAGTCGTTATTTCTTTAAGTATTCACGATACTCATTAAACAGTATTGCAATTGCAATTTTTGTGGTATATAATGGAGTTAAGAATTAAATTAGTTATATTACATAAGTTTTAATTACTCTTTGTTATCATTAATTGTAGAAAATAATTTATAATTAAATTTGAGTTTCGATATCATTAGGATATGCGTGGGTGATATAATAGCGACATGAGCGGCTAATGTTATCTATGCATAAACATGTAGATCTCTATTTATAACAAATAAGTTTATTTTTAATTTAACATTACTACTCATTATCGAAACAGTGGCACACGAAAAGTATGTTTACTATGCCATTACTTGACCAAACAATGGCAAAGAACGACCGGCAGTTGCTACTTGCTGCTGTCAATCACATGTCAAACCCTGATTGCTTATTTACTTTCCTAAATAATGGACTAAATTAATATACCGATATACTACTAACCTCGCGTTTGTTTACATCAATTACTAATTATGTCGCATTTTTACCAATTTATTTTAAGTAATCTGTGTTAACATTATTATGCCACTCGAATCGGCTTATTGATAATGATATTATTTTTGACTCTATTTCCATGATTGGAAAAATTAAATTACCGACTATATAAAAAAATATCAAATCAATAACCGAACAAGAAAGGTTACGTTCTTAGATTAGAAAATTGATATTTCTTGTACTAATGAATCAATGGTGTGGAACTTCTTAACCTTTATCTTTTAAGGAAAGAAATAAATAACTTAAATTGTAGACTATCATCACGCATGTGATATTTTAAGATTCTTTTATAGTCTCTGCCTTGTTGAGATAAAATCAATTAGTGGCAAATTAGCATCCTAATTATTTATTCCTTTATAAAAACTTAGGTAGGTTGTATAATTGAAGTAAATAAATCAATATACGGTTTTATTAGTGTAAATAGTTAGGATTAATAATCTCTTTCGTAATCGGTATATTTTAATTAGAAATTTACAAGTTATTATAATAATTCTAATCCTTCAAATGAAGAAATCTCGTTTTCGCCAAGAACATCCGCTCTCCCCCCCCCCTTCGCACGTTGTACGCCAAGTACAAAGAGTGTTGCTCTTGCAATATTGAAGTATAAATGAAAATATTGACAGTTGTTGTTTCATTGTTATTTAAATATGTCTCGTTGTTTAACTACACAAGTTAAGCTGAAACAGTAGCGTGGCTCTATCATGCACAGAAATATAAGAAACATGCCCAATGGTAATGAAGTAAATAAGATACCGAAGCTGGTAGCATGTACGACTACTGTGACCATGCATGATAATTGTTAACAATGACTTCTCATCTATTTATTGTTTATGGAGCAGCTTGGCACGCACTATAAATTAATTTTATGTTGCATTGTGAATCTAAAGTCGTAAACAACTTTTGAATGATTTTACAATTCAGTTATGTTCATTTTTCTCTCCTAAATTATATAATTGTTCATACATCTATAGACACACACAGATATATGTATGTACAGACATAATATAATATAGTATATAGCAACAATACTAAAATTCTTAATAACTAATTTGCATGCGGCTTTTTTCTGAATCGCAAATTACTATTTCTGTGAATCGGATTGTTCATTATTGTGGTGAGATGTTAGGGTATAGTCAAACGTGTTTTTCGGCATTTGTTTAAATCAACATCACATATACCCAAGTTGGGGACCAAACCAACGTTCGAGTTATTTATTAAACACATTCCAACATTTATAATGTAATCGAGAAAACGATCTGATGCTTTAAATATTTCTTCTAATGATATTCTTTTCTCTTGCGGCTCATAACTCTCAAAAGATGAAATTATTCAGATTTTGATGTTTAAATAGATACAAGTTTTTCTTATACCAGTCAGATAAAAATGCAATGTCTCTCAATGTTAAATAATTCAAATCAAAATATTTTTTAATTGAGTTGTTTCTAATTAATAAATATTAATATTAATTTTTGCTTTACTTTACATTAATTAATTATTTTGTTTCTTTATGCATAATTTTCAATAACTTCTAATTAATTGTTATTCTCATATAAATGTATCACTAAAGCATTATGATATAATATGTAGATGCATATCATAATACCTTTTTGTTATAGTATATATATCAAACTAGAATACTGTATTGTCGTGTTTTTAGGTTTTTAAATATTTAAATAATTTAATTTGTAGCAGAAACTTTATTTTTTTATTGTTATTTTTTGAATTTGCCGCGCAAAGTCCTTGTTTGTTTTCGTTTTGGCGGCACTGAAGGAGAATTGAATATGGCGGAGAAGTCCGCGTTGGTTTTTAATGAAGTGCCATATTTTTGTTATAAATTGTGATAATAAAGAAAAAGTTTTGTGCAAATTTGTTTAATTATTGAGTTAATAAGTGATGCGATTGTATAGGATTGTGTAAGAACGAAAAACAAAGTTAGTTTTTAATTGTTGAGCGTGCCGTTTAAAAGTTCCGGCGAATCTATAAAAACAATTTTAAGATTGAATTAGTAGAAAACATATCAATATATTATATTATATATTTTTTATTTTAGAATAACTTTATCAACATATTAATTAATAGTACTATTGTATACAAATACTTGACCCTTTCCAAAAACGATAGTGATATACCTAAAAAATGTATAATATAAATCGTTTTCAATAAAATCTAATCACTATTTAAATTTAATTAATAGGCTTCATTAATTATATTATAATATGTTCTTTACTCTATATGTATATATTTTCAAATATAATAAAAAAACTTCTAAATAAACATGTTACACCTACCTATCTATATATTTATTTATTTTTAGCGAATCTGTTTTCCATAACATTTATAAATGCATAAATATATTTATGATGCCTATGTATATCGTCGCCATATACAACTACATAAGTACATATTATATAAAATATAAACAATATAATTAAAAGAAAATTTACTAGATTATTTTTTACAAAAAATATAAAATATTATGATTATTATCAATAATATCAAAATTTTTTGTAAAAACCACATTTTTGTTATCACCTGTAAACTGCTCTAAATTTTATATCTATTACCTACCTGTTGAAATATTTTGGATATTACAAAAATAAATAAAAAATCTTTGATAGTACACGGAAAAAAAATTACTTGGTTCAAATATTTGAATCAAAAACCTCTCTATTTTCAATAGCCGCACGCAAATATTTTCTTTTTTTAAGAAAAAAATATTCTTAATTGAGTTTTCTTGGATCATACAAGTATATACTTAAATGAAGTACAGTAGAAACTCTATAATTCGACATAAACGGGACCCATTTCCTGTCCAAACATAGAATTTGTCGAATAGAGAATGGAAATAAATATCTTTATTATGATATAAACATATCATGTTATTCTTGATTACGATAAGAATTTATTTACACTATGCCTTACCCAGCAAACTTGATGATGTAATTTAAATATACAAATTATGTAAAAAAAATTATTTTCCAAAAATGTTATTAGATACTTGCATAATATACACTTTAAAACTATTTTATATTTTACGAATAAATTTTATAGATTAAATGGCAAAATTGTGATGATACGCATTACCAAAATAACAAAACTATTATACGATTAGAATGTAAATATTTTATTTTTATTAATTTCGAATAACCTCTTTTTCAAATTTAAATTATCCTTTATTTTAGCATTGAAAATGACGTTATTTTGCTATTATCATGTAAGAATTATAACGTAGGTAATCAATCTGTCTGCCTACGTGCTGAAATGCAGTCGTGGATTTTGATAAGCTCACAACTTGTGCGTCATAAGCTCATAATTATCTGTCCATTAGCATGAGAAATTCCCGGAATTGTCCAATAATGGAGTGTCGAATGATGGAGTTTCTACTGTAGTTAAAAATTTATTTGATTTAAAAAAAATCTTTTTGAATAAAGAAGTTCTGTTCTCTTCACTAAATTACTCCGAAATATTTGGGTTTTTGTATATTATGTTGTCACCGAAGAGTGGGTGTCCAAGTATTACGGCGTCATCTGATGGGACTTCTGGCGGGATATTATATATTTTATTTTATTTTATATAAAACTTCGTCCGGTGTGGGGTTCGAACTTAGGTTTTCCAGCTGCGAAATCGTAGGTTGAGTACAATTACCATTTAGCTATCCTAGTCGAACTGTTTAGTGTGTACAAGTTCGTACTATAAGTTTCACAATTATAAATTTTTTTTTAAAGAAATTAAGTTACTTAGATTAAGAATATATTAATATTGATGTATTTAGAAAATAGTGTTCTTCGTTGAAATGAAATTTTCTTGAATCTAAATAATATTTCAAGTAAAAAATATTCTTGCTGGAAGAAATCTGATATTTTCAATTCAAGCATATTTTATTACGCGAAGAAATTATATTTTTAAACGAAATAAATAATTTCAAGAAAATATTTATTCTTCATTTAAGAAATCCTTTTTTTCAGTGTAATACAAAAGTTATAAGTATTGTAACGAAAATTAAATGTTAATTTAAAAATTAATAAGCTAAAATAAAATATATCTACTGATAAAATTAATGACAATTACTTAACAATAAGTCTGCATTTATTTATAAACAAAGTCGCTGCATTTATATAACACCCTGTATATTTATTTATCATATCTCTGTTTATCTTAACACTTTCGCGTCTCAACTAGAACTGTCTATCACATCAAATCATTCTGCCATTTACACTCTAATGCATCTTTTTAGTAATCAACGGATTTTAAACAACTGTCTAGGTTATTATATATGAGTCATCGTGTACGAGTCATCAAATGAGTCATCACGGATGAGAAACAAAAATAAAACGAAAAGAAAACTGAATAAATAAAAAAATAAAATTAAAATTAAACAAAACAATTCAAACTAAAATTAAGGTTGTATTTGAATACTCAATTTTGCACACAATTTCTTACACAATTTTGCGCAGAAACGTGTTTCGAGTGTCTGAGCCTCAGTGGCGTTTTTAGAAAATGCTTTGGGGGGAGGCAGATTAAAGATTTCCTAGAATCTCGTTAATCCATTCATGCTGGTTAGTTGTAACTAAACCGAATACATAAAATCCCAGCACGCTTCTGCTGCTTCTGCTGCAACGTGTCATTTTTTAGTGAAAAAAAAACATTTTTTTACCAACCAAAAAATGTATTAAACTAAGATTTGAATTTTAAAGCAAAAATGAGTGAAGTGTCTGAGCTACCTTCGGCTAGAAAAAATTAAAACTTGGAAAGCATATTTATTTAATTACCTTACTGCTCACGGAGTTTAGCAGCAACTTTCTGTGTTACTTTGAAAGTTAATTATAAAAATAATATAAAAAAAAGTCAAAATTGTAAACCGGGGGGTCTGGGGGTTGTCGAACACCCTCCAGTATTTATTTCGCAGGATTTCCACTCTTTTAGAATACTTGGAGAAGATAGGGGATTTATAATTTTACAAATTTCTCCAGGAAAAACGGGCAAATTTGAATTTTTAAACAAAAATGAGTGAAATTTAAACCGTTAGCTAGACAAGATTCTGGGGGTGAACACCCTCCAGAACATATAATAAAATTCCTACTCTTCTATACTTGTAGAATACCTACAGAAGACAGAATAATTATAAAAATTTCGTCGGAAAAAATTGGGAAATTTTTTGCTTTTAAGCAAAAGTGAGTGAAATTAAAACGTTCGGCTACAAAAAATTAAAATTTGGGAAACTTATTTATTTTTATATTATAAAAAAAAATTTTTAATTGCCCCGCGGTACATCAAGTTTAGCAGCAACTTTTTACGTTACTTTGAAAATATAGAAAAACGGGAATCACGCGTAGCGGGAAACGAAATTAAATGTTTAAATATTATACCGCTAAAAAAGAGATCTACCGTCTAGATGCCCGTCCGCGGACGGGCTTTCCAGCTAGTAAATAAATAAACAAATAAATAAAAACAATTTAAAGTTATTTAAATTTTAAAACTTCGTAATAAACATTATTTTTATCAAGGGGGGCTTTAGGGGTACAATCCGAGTCATCCTTGGGGGGGGGGGCAATTTCCTTTTTGCCCCCCTCTAAATACGCCACTGCTGAGCCTTACAATTCTTTTGTTCTGCGCAAAATTGTATGCTGAACTGTGCAGTCCGATCCATTCTTTAAAAGGAAATAAATACAATTATTATAACTTTTCTTCTAAAGTGTAGCTTGAGGACAGTTCTAATTCTTGCCAAAACAAAACGACAACTTCATGATTACTTGTTTCTATATAATCAACTTCTTCTTCTTTTCTTTAACCATCCAAACCTTTCAAATTATTTTTCAAACAAACGTTACTTTTAAAAAACCAATTTTATTAGGCAATTATGAATTTCCAAAAATGCAAGCCGAAAAAATAATATGAAAGTAATAAAATATAAAAGTATAAAAAGTATAATTGTAGGCTAACTATAAAATCGTATGTTGCAATTTTTACATCTATGGTTCTGACAGTTTGAGAACAATTTCAAATGCTGAAGAAACAAAACTATAATATTAACATGTGATTTTTTAAATTTAATCTAAATAAATTTAATGTTTTGAAATTTTGAATAATTTTTTTTTTATATGTTTCTGGCGGATTCTGACCACTTTACTTTTTCTGTTCATAGTGTAAAGTAAATGGTTATCTAAAAAGTTAATGGAAGCTTAATGTGTATCATTCATTCAACTTTCAGAGATAAGAATACAAAAATGACTGAACATAATCTGAACTAATTAAATTTAACTTTGGAAGAAACAATAAATCCATTTTATCCACGTATGGCATTTAGAATAATTGTAATTAGATTATTTAAAATTTTGCAATAATAACCAAAACTTCAATTACTTATTGAAATTGAACTTTTCAACAAAAATGTATTAATATTTTTTATTGATTTTTAAATTCTTATTAAAAAACTTTGAATTTTGTGGTCACCGAGAGCTGGCTAATCAACCTATTACCTTCTCATTAATCTAGACTTTGTTTTTTGGTATAAATTATATTTTATTGTAAAACTTAATTTATTTTTTGAATTTTTTGGATTTTCCATCAACTAGTTTTGGAACTAGATGGAAAATCCATATGTTGCGTCATGATGGCCTCATGAGAGTCTTATTGTTCACTACCGCAATTTGAATTCGGGGTTTAAAATAATTTATTATTTTTGTAAATTTTCCACCAAATTGCACTACATAGCACAGGCTCGAGCTTAGCTAATTTTAAAAATTAGCTTGCCCCCCTTGCAAGTTAAACCTGTTGAGCAATACAAGCTTTCTTTTCAATATTTCTAGATAGTTTCCGAATTCTGACCAAGTCACAAGCAATTGAACAATCATCGCGGCTTTTTTCCAAAATAGTGACAATTTTCCGAATCAGAAAATCTTGTAGTTTCTGTGCACATTTCGAAATTTTCTTCTCGTACATTCTGTATTCGGAAGTTAACAATAAGTCTAAGTCAGTTTAAATGTAAATTTATGAACACTGCATTTGCTAGGTCGTGAGAAATGGGTTAATGCCAACAAATGCATCGCACAAAATTTAAATTTCTAATACAATATAGAAATAGAATAAATAGAAATAATTGAATCTTATGTCGTGTGTACATAATTAATTCAATATATTATTCTAATTAAAACAATAGGATTTTCTCAAAAAAAAAAAAATTAACGGGAAATAAATATTAAAATAGTTATTACAATTTTTAATTTTTCTTGCTGCGACAGAAGATGGTTCGATACTGTTGCTTTTTCTTTATACATGGGGATGGCTATTCCGGATGTTGGCAATTTTTTAAGCAAAAGTACCCTTGTGTACATGTTATATATGTATGTAGAAACCGACGACCCTCGTCATGCACTTGACGTTTGTTTTATTTCGATGGAACTCAGGAGTCGCCGCATTCCGTGAGTGCCTCGACTATTTTTAATTGTGCGGTTTTAATCTAATTCTGACATCTGTCATGTCGGCTGGATGTATTACGTAAACGCCGGTGATGCGTGGCATTTTTATTTTCACTGTAGCGTTCTCAGATTACAGGGTTCGATAACTTGTAAACTAAATTTAGTGTGATGTGTTGGACACGCCTGATTCAACTTTAATCGTAGAACTCGAGGAATTAATGAAGGGATATATTATTTTAAATTTGCCGAGTTGTTTATTTCTGTCATACACTGAACTCTATCACCTGACTATTATTTTCTACTTTTACTACCCCATGCCTGAGCTCATTGTGACAAGATAAGATATAATAAATTTCAGGTGAAGATCACTTTTACGTTCGGGCAACATTTTTACTAGCGTAATATTATTATGCCAATAAAGATTTATTTTCCATAATTTTGTGTATCTACCAAAAAAATTAATTATTTTATTTTGCAGTAAACTCTAATGTAGAATAGATTTTTACCAGTGTAAAGGGTTAATTGGAATTTTAAATTCAAAATTGGATAAAATTAAGTAGCCTAATATAATTGTTGACTTTGAATTATTAAGCTCATTTAGCTATTAACGGATTTAGCTTTCAGGGTCGGCTAATTTTCGACTAATCATGGTTTTTCGCTTGTTAAAAAATTTTTTCCATGGAAAAATATGTAGTTTTGGAAGATATTATACCTTGAGCATGCTTGTATATGAAAGGTATTTTCTTATTGATATGATATGCCTGGCAATCGTTACAAAGTTTGTAGTGAGAAAAAAAAATTAACACGAATACGATTTAGCTTACATTAAGTTATGTTGAATAAAGTTATGCAGATCGTTACATTTATTATATTGTAAAAATTGTATAAACTCTTACAAGTGACTTTGGTATGTAGTATAATGTAATGTGATTTTATAATATTCTTAGTATACGCAAAGCAAATATATAGTTTTATTTTTTAAGATGTAGTAAGTTTTTATAATATTTTATTCGGTTTTAAAGTTGATTACAGTCAGTTGTAGTGAGCGGCGAGCTCAGCAGGAGGTAAACCCCCCGCTGTTATGTAAGTGGTTATCTTAGCCATATCAAACCGTTATAGTATGGAGTTGGATATAATTTATGGACAAGGTGAGTCTGGTTCATTAGGAACCCCATTACCGCCGCCGCAACCGCCGCCGTCAACTTCACTCCCGTACCGCACCTACTTCTTAAAACTAATAGAAAACATGAAACAACTAGATAAAATCACAACAGGGAGTCTTCAAAATATCGAATATTATTTAGGATCTCTCACAAAGTGTTTGCAAAATTTTGAAAATTTAACGCTTGTGATACTTACCCACCTTTAAATAACATCAAAAATACTCAAATATATTATAATACCAAAGTCACCACGGCATTATTTACAAACAATGGGTCATTAGCGGTAATGTACAATATTCGTTAAAAAGGTTATGATAAAATAAAAAATAAACCATGGGTACCATTTTATATACGTAAGCTATGTTCTTTGTAATTAATAATAATTGGAAATGCTGATACTTGTTCGTTATTTGTTATAATTTTATCGTACTTAGTTCATGTTGAATCAATATTATCTTTCTCATTAGTTAGTTTATATAAGTTTTCCCGAACAACGAACAAGTATACTACTCTAGGCTAGAGATTTTGGTATGTACCTACCAATATAATACAATAAAAAATATTCAAATTAATATTAATAATATTATTGTGATCCAAATGCTATACATATTATGTATTGTATATAATTATATGCCTAAATATATTTCATGTAATATACAAGTAATACGGGGTACATTAAGAAAATTAAGTAGTAATAAATAAAATTTCTTTGAACTGGACTCATTAGCAGAGTTCAAGATTTTAATTAATTACAAATACTTGGCAATTTCTATATTTCATCTCGTAAATGCTATAATATGTATACCATACATTTATTATTGGAAGTCAGTATTAGATTTGCAATACATAAAGATGATGAGGAGTGGTTTTTTATTATTAAATATATTAAATACATAATTATAAAGAGAAATATGACTTACGTTATTAACTTTATTACACAGCTCAAGAATATAAATTACGCCTTGTTCTAATAAGAAAAAAAATTAAGAACTTCTCTAATTGTTTACGGCGCTTTGTAAAATGTTTTTAATGACTACTGTAGACTATTACATATTTCAAAATGGTTTGTTATAAAATGTTGCATAATAACAACAATATGCAATATAATTTCATTTTAGGCGTCCAGGAGCTGAAATTTAAATTATATAAATGAATAAATTTTGAGTTACTAAATTAATGCTGTTCCGTCACTGCTCCGTCAGATGTTAATTTGACATTCACTGCTTTGTATAAGTTATAATACATTTCTGATTGGCTAACTATAAATGAGATGACCAATAACAGGTCCGCTAGAATAGCTTAGTTAGAACTGTCAAACATTCGACTGTCAAAAAATAACGAATCGATAAGAACAAAATTAAATAAACAACTGAATCTTTTTAGTTCCTGTCTCATAAAATTAATATTTATGAAATGACACTTGAAGTCTTGAATTGCCTAATTGCCATCAAAATATTTGAATGATCAAGTTGAACTAATTAACCTTTCGCTAATAATTTTTCAAGCAAATCTAGCAAAAGATTATATAAATTTTTAAATTTTAAATTTGAGGAATTAATTATTCTCTTGTTTATTGCGGCGTTCAATTAAAATAAATTTTAAAATCTACAAATTAAAGCAGATTTTGATTCTATAATCTGATTATTTATTATAAAATGTTGAACATTCAGAGTTTTATTGACTTAATACCAACACTATTTACATATTATTAAAATATTTTATTAATAAATGCACATAATTTGTTTTGGCGGAACTAGAAAATCTAAACATAAAGTAAAAATTTTCAAGACTTTCTGCCAATGTACAAATGTCGCACGAAAACTGTGATGAACATTTAAATAATTTTATTAATATATATATTTTTTGTTGAAACGCAATCCAGTAAAGTGTCATTCACCATCATAACAAGTCTTTCACCTTTCGGCACTTCTCTATTCCTCTTAGCATGTTCTAATTTTCATTAAAATTTAGGTGCAAATGTGTAATTAAACACAGCATTTAAGCTTAACCATGACCTCTCACCTTAATGTGGAAATATCTCTTCAAAATTAAAGTAATAACACTTTATAATGCATTTACAGTTTCTTTAATTACAAAAATTTAATTTTTTCTTAGTATAAATTGTTATCAAAAAGTTTAGTGCACCTTAGATAAGTTTTCTAAATTTATTCAATGCTTAATGTGCTTATGCTGTGTAATTACTTCCACATAATGAAACATATAACAGTAGCTTGCAGGTGGAAGCTTTTTTTTTGTAAACTCCAATTCAATTATTAATTTTAGAATGTTGAAAGATCGAGTAGAATTTAAAAATTTTTAAACATTTGTGTTAATATTTTTATGACATTATGACAATAATTTCATATGTGTAATAAAACAAGGGTAAACATTTACACCACACAGTTACCTTCTTCCGTTCCTGAGAGATAACAACGTTATTATTGTAGGAAATTAATTTAGCATATAATATACGGCAATCTCACGTTTATCCATTAGCAATTTTAATTTTTAAACAAGCTTTAATTTGTACTGTTTCATTAATTCTTAAAATATTAAATGAACAATTTTCTTTAGAATTATTGATCCAAACATCATTACAATGTTTTTCTGAAGAAGATGTCGTTTTGAACTTGAAAGCATAATTTGTATTTTTTCTTTGATTAAACTAAAAAATATCTGAATAATCTTTATCTGTAACATTACAGGCCTTGTAGACCTATGGCTTGTTTATTTAGGCATTTAATACACCAAAGATTTTGCCAGCATCTTGTGAGTGAGACACGGTCGAAACAGTCAGATGTACGCGGGGATCGAACCCACGACTGCGACGTAATGCAAAAGTTCAATTAATAATTTGGATATTATAAATAAACAAATTTAAATACCTACTTTATTTTTTTAATTTCGTAGAATAAATTGTCGTGCAAAAAACAGAAATTCTGTTAAATTTCAGAAATCATTGTGTAATGGATATTACTCAACAACTTTTATATTACTCAATGAAGTTTTGCATAGAATATAGGTAAATTGTAGTTATGGCAACATTTTTCGCGTGAAATTAGATAAAACGTACATAATTCGTGAAAGAAGGTTAAATCTGCCTACTCACTTACAGCCGTATTCATAGATAATTTTAAATTATATTTTATTGTTTTACTGAAGTGGATTTGTAAATTTAGGGATATCATTGGTATATCGGCAAAGAAACCAGAACTGTAGTGTCAACAGTAAACAGTGAACAGTAAGTCAGTTTCTTTGAACCGAAGATATACTGTCTATACTGTCAAACTTAAAAGGGGTGGGAGTAATAAAAAAATTATTCTTACAAAACTTGATTATTTTTTAAAGAGCTTTCCAACGATACTACTTTCAACATATGGTGCCATTTAAAATTCTGGATTTCTGGACTTTCTGGAGCAAACTACTCTGGATGCCGACTTTTCCCGGAAATAATAATATCACGATTAGATTCGTCATTAGGGCTTTTGTAATAAATTTTTTTAGCCCAACTCTCTACGACTTACCGTTTTTGAAAAAAAGTACTGATACGGGTGGTCTGGGTCACCCTGTGTAGAGAACTTATTAAAAGAAAACTAGAAAAGTAGTCGATTATTATATTCATTACAAATTGAATTTAATTTTAATTTGTAAACTTTCAATTAATAAAAAAATTTAATGACAAAATTTTGAAACAACGTTAAAGCACTGATTGAAAAACTTTCATATTGAGGTAAAGGGAACATGGAATAACTACTGTGGCGCACATGTTTGTTACAATAAAATAAAGTTTGTTTTTATTAACAAAATTTAAGTTTATAAATAAAAATGTAATAAATAAACAAATACAAAAAAAAATTTAATTAAACATGTAACTTTTTCACCACACAATAAAAATCCACAAACTAATTTTAAAATTTTTACTTAATCTAGTAATACTTTATAAAACAAAACAAAAGTAAGGTAATTATGATTTAATCAATCAACTACTTTAAATTTTAGGTTGGTGACATTCAATTGTGACGTTTAATAATTTTTTAGAGGTTAAAATAACAAAATTGTTATTTATTCTAGTGAGTTTAGTTAGAAATAAAATTTTAAGTTGGTCATATTATGTATGGATTGTTGGTTATGTAAATGTCAATCTCAAATTTCTATCTTTTTAACAACCTACCGGCTGGCCGTTCAGTAAAATTCACATATTACTTTATGCGACGTGTTAGTTTACGTTGGTATGAAAAACATAGATATAGTTCACTCCTCCAACTACGAAATTAATTTATTGGCCATGATGAATTGAAAAAAATAGAAACACGTGTACTACGTACGACGGTAATAAAAATATTACGCGATTAGCGCGACGCTCATTTTATCGGAGTTGTCAACTTTATAAGACGATAATTATGCGGGAATGACAAATAGCGCTATAATTTATTTTTGTCAATATTTGTAGACATGTCAATTGAAGGTATTAATAGTATCAGATTAATTCGACATCATTTATACGATTGACGTTCATAATGTTGTTTATGTGAGCGCCGCGCTAATATGTGTACCAACGACGGGTTAATATGGCCCGTTCATAGCAATATATAAAAATAAAATATCAGATTTTTAACTTCTTTTTACTTTACCTTGTCAGATTTGTCTGATTCCCTATCTCTGTTGATTGTATATGTTGAAAAGTATGACGAGCACGAAAATAAATTATTTTTAGAATCCGTTCTCACTGAGAAAGATTGTCACTATTTAGAATATTACCTAAAACCAACAGGTAAACAGTTATTAAACGAAAAATCCTTTTTATAGATATTACACTATGGGAACCTAACTCCTTATGTAATAGATAGTACATTAACCACTCCTCTCTTCGTTAACTGCCGAAAAGAATCAAGGAATAGATCTATCCTGATATAAAAAAAAATGCTAGTTCAAAATTTTTTTTTACTCAATTACAATACTTTCCTTTAGTACGTAAATGGGAAAGTAATATATAATTAATTATATCTTAGAATGAAAGACTAGCAATAAAAATTATAAACTACAAACAAAGCCACGAACATTTTCACGTGTCATTGTTCGTCTAGAAGCCAAACCTCTTCTTCAAAGTTTTAAAACAGAAAATGGTTGCAGGAGATTAAATAAGGAAAATATGATAAATGTAAAAGAAATTCGAATCGTAATTCATGGAATATTTCCCGGGAAGGTAAACATGTGTAAACCCGTATATTGCTTTGATAGAAGAAAACCATTTTCTTCGCCAAATGCGGTCTTTTTCTTTCAAAACGTTGTTGAAGCGGTTTATTAAGTTAAAATAATATTCGTCATTGATTGTTTTACCTCTTTAAGGTAATCAATAATACAAAACTTTAGCCATGACCGTCTTCTTTTATTTGTACAGTGGTTTTCAAAATGGTCCTTATGGACCCCCAAGATCTCTGGAAAATTAAAATTAATTTGGGGGTCCCTGAACAACGTCAGGGGGTATACGATAACTTAAAAAAAATCGTATATGGAGTTCCCCTTGAAGACAATATTTAAAAATAAAAGCAAGTACACTTTCCTCAAGTAATTTATTATATTCTACGTACTAGCACTTGACTGTTCCACTGTAATAAAATTTTGAGATTATAATGTTAATTTTTAAGTTGAATGTTGTTGATCTTTTGTGGAAACCTGACGAATACGCAGATGAAGGCAATTAGCCGAAACTCGTACGTAGAATATAATAAATTATTTGAGGAAAGTGTACTTGCTTTTATTTAAAAAAAAAAGAAGTATAATTTTTTTCACTTGTTTTTTTTTCACAAAAATTTTTTGGAACCACTGGTTTAGAGAAATCTATACTGTTTCTTGGTGATTAATGTTTTATTTACTATTATAAAACTACGCACTCTTTCTTATCATTGTATTGCCCACATCACCAAATTTGCTTGAAAATTGTGAGTAAATGCGGCACCCATCATCGTAGGGATAGATTTTTCATATCTAAATGTTCGTGTAAGGTATTGTGTACATATTCATTTGAAATGCATACTGCCTGAACTATCTCACGCACCCTCACTCTGTGGTCTTCCAAGACAAGAATAATTTTCTTATTATTTATTGGTGTGGTGATTTGGGTATCCAGAACATTCGACATCACTTGTGGTTGTACTCGTACGAAAAAAGTTTTACAAATACACCAAATTTCGCTTTCTTTCAGATTTATAAAAATAGCAGAGGATTTCTACTTTCGATGGCTGTCAAAACTGAAGTAAATTGCAGATGTATCTTAAAATTTTATTGCAGTCTAGAGACATATGGTAAGGTACTTGACAAATAATGCTATGCCAGATTTGCAATTGTGACTACTCCATTACAATTTTTCCCGAGTTTATCACTCTGCTCTCGTATATTTAATACCTTTTTTTTTAATTTTCTGCTCTTTCTTTTTGACTTTGGGAAATTGGGCTTCAGATCACAGTTTAGGTTGTTGCTATACACGCAAATTTAATAAAACAAATTCGGATATGAAAACTAGCGGTCTGAACTTCATTTTAAGCAAAACCTGAATTTCATTGCCAAAAAATATTTCACTTATGTGGGATACTATCAATTAATATTAGAAATAACAATAAAACCACATATCCAATGATTTTATGTCTTGCCTAAACATTATAGTCGATTATTAGTTTAACGTGTAATTTCAGTCACGACAAAAATAATTTGGGAGCGACCGGGATTGAACCTGTTTACAACCCAACACCCATCTAGTTGTACCTACTTACTTTTCATGTAAAATTACATAATATTATACAAATGTGTGGGTACGTTATTAATAATGTTTCAAAAAAGAAAAAAAGTAGGTAGTTATAATATAAAATAACTATGCGTAAGTATATGTAGGAATTTAACAAAATTTTTAAATTGAACAAATAATTAAAATAATCAAGATTTTATACCTACAATTTAAATATTTTCATATAATTAAAAGTGAGTGATTTAATCAAATTCGACCTAAATGCAATTTTAAAGAACAATTTAGATTAAGCATTTGTCCATTAAGTCTGGACGTTTTATATGGTTTCTGTGTAAGATGAGCGATATGAGTTTACATTCTTGGATTCTTGGTGTTTGGTGCATTAAATCAGACGACTGCAGAATGTCATGGTTTGGATAATCTTATGCATTATCGATCTTTTACCTTTACTTAGCCGCCGTCTAGCGTGATGCATTTTTATATACCTACGTATCGAGTTCTTCATTTGGCACGCATACCTGAATATTATAATCATGCTGCGATAACCAACTTTTCTCTACCTTCATTTGCATATTATTTATACTGACTTTATAACCTGTGTGTACGGCTATTATGAGACTTGTTCGCTACATATGTCGTAAGTCAAAACGAAATTCTCAACTTTATCCTTTAAGGTGATCGCCATTACCCTGTTTACCCCCTCCTTTGTCATAAAGAAAATTGGTGTATCGCAATATTTTTAAATATGGCTAATTATGCAGCCGAACAACAAAACAGATTGCAATAACCAAGTTAGCCTAATAATTAATTAATAATAAAAATGAGGTGATGCAAAAAAACATCTTGTCTATTATTAGGGTGAGTATTTTAAAGACTTCTAACTCAATTTTGTTCACTTCTGTGCTGTGGTTTGAAAAATCGAAGCGCATCTGTATGTAAAGTGCCAAGATCTGGCAGACAGCTTTGACGAAATATTGAGTTTGATTTTAAGACACTTTACATCTCATTCCACTTGACGTAGAGTGACGTGCGTAAATTGAGCAAATCAGCGCCGCAGTCTCCTTCGTTCTCTTCTACATCTACAAATTTGCAATAAGATCGAGCGTATAACATTTAAAATTACAGTTACTTCAACAATTACGCTAAGCCGAGGGCATTAAAAATTTAATCTAAATTCAATTCGGATTTACTTAATACAAAATTTATATTGTATTAATAAAGATGCTTATGAATTGTGCATGTAATGGTTTTAAGTTTGTTCCGTTTTGTGTTGTCTGTGGTTTGCCACTGCCAAGAGTGAATTAATGATTGTTCTTTGGTGCACGCGACCTACCTCAACTAAGATAAATGTATATTTGATAGTGAAGGCTACCACCATGAGTTGGACTTCTAGATCTACACGGGTAACTTATGAAGGCATTCTCATTTCGTGATGATAGTAGCAAATGTCACGTTAACGTACCTACATTAATATCTTTTATAATCCTTTAATTAATTGTTAAGTGATTTATTTTCCTTATCTTACTAATTGTTGAAAGAACGGTAGCAAGGAATCTTTATTACAAATTAACGAGGATGAAACGACTTTTAAATATTGAATGGAAACGATCTGCTTATTGGAACATTTCTATTTTATACTTCACCTAAGCTGAAACTTGTAACACAACAGTAATATCAAGCCCATGATAAATTATCATGTATTAATGCTTTCCGCTTATTTACCATTGCACAACTGCAGAACAAACAGAAAATTGCATTTCCACTTACCCACATAACAATTTTACTTCTCAAATCAACTTGGTCAATAGCGTAATGAGCTTTGTTACTACGATCGTAGATCATATTGCACAACATCGTGACGTTTATTGATTGCTCATATGCCAGTCATGGTATATTATATAAATTATCCAAGATACTTACCAGAAAAATACTTTAACTTGTAAGTACTACGTATATAAACTATCAAATACATTTTCAAAATATTTTTTAAATACTTGAATAATTTATTATAATATAAAAGGGTTAGTTAAGGAGGGATGACTGTTTAGATAAAAACAAGTTAATTTTTATTGCCTCGAGATTTAACCTGATGTATACGGCACACACAAAACTTAACGAAAATTTACTTAACTAGGTGATGTATGGTGGTCATTATTTCGGAGATCAAGATCTCCCAATTTCTAAGTAAGGTCAGAGATCATGGCTATTGTCGCTATTGTAGCTTCGTAAGATAGCTAATTAGATGTTTAGAATGCTGATAAAATAAAGTAATTCATCTTTTTCTGAAAAATTATACCCAAAACTTAAACGACTTTTAAAGGAGTAAAATTTCGTAAAGGTTAATAAATAAGAGAGCATGTCGTATTATATGTGTTCGGTGTTGTACGATTAAATTAATATTTTTATATCAACCAAAAATTATTTCTTTAATTTTTTTATTTTGTGGGGAACTATCCTAAAATTTGACAATACGGTAATTTTAAATGCTATTTACGGATAGTAACAATGGGTTAATATAACTTAAAAAAATATTTTGTTTATCTATTAAGGCGTATTCAACAAGTGTCTCTACAAGAAGAAATAGCAATCGTAAAACTTTTATTGTTACGATTATTCTGTTTTATGTGCATCTAAAATGAAAATCTTGTCACCCTTGCAAAACTATAAAAATTTTGTATAATCACAGATTACACGTAATTTTAAAACACTAAAATTATTAACGCATTAACAGTATTAAACAAAAACTATATTTCACACGGGAGGTGTGAGACAAAACCTAAAAGGTCATCCTATAACCTACCTTCCTGCCGTTTCAGTCATTTGGTACATCATTAATCATTTTACCTCTTGCTAAACACAATTGTCTTAATCGTTCGCGTACCAATTTAGAAATAATTTTTATTTTCACTATACAACAGGAAATAACCGAAATTGTGGGCAACGGAATGTATACGAACACCACATATTTTATAAAATATCTTTTTTAATTATATTATTGCATTTTCGCTCATTTGATTATTTGAAATTAACAACAATCCGTTTGTGATATTACAATTACACAAAGGATTAAAATTGGTGCTCAACATCCTCTCTTTCAACTGAAAATTTTCTTAAAAAACTTCAAATAAATTTCATTTTTCTCAATATTGAAATTTATAAATTAATTTGTTTATGAACCTTTTTGTGATGTAGATTTTATTTTTGTGATTTTGAATTTGTATCTATTGTAAATATTGGTTAATTTATTTGTGCATTTAAACTTGATTTTGTGAATAATTTTGTGTAAGTGTTGTATAAATTTGAATTTGTGCGTCTTTTCGCTCCAACAATTTTTAAGTTGGCACAAAATTAAACAACAAATTATGTTTTTATCGAGGTCAACTGAAGTAGATGAACGCTTTTGCGAGAGGTACCATAAAAAATGTTAATTTTATATCTCCATTGTGAGATTATTAATTTAGAATTAAGAAATAAAGTTTGAATTGTGTGAGCAGTGGCGTAACGTCCAAAGTTGTTAACAGGTGCCCTATTTTTATAAAAGACAAATTAAAAGAAAATATTAAATAACTTATATAACCATAATTTTAAGATTAGCAAATAACAAAACTACATTGAGATTTTCAATAATCAGATAAACTTGGTATAACGTAATTCCTGGTATAACAATCAAAGGGTTTCCACTTGTTTGGAAAACCTGGAAAATCTGGAAAAGTCATGAAATTTAAGATTTTCCTAATTTTGTCAGGGAAAAATTAAAATTTTTTTAAATTTTAAAATAAATTTGTTTTTACATTTCAAAATTAAATTTATTTATTTAATTATATACCTATGTAAATAATTTAAATTATTTTTATATTTCAATTAAATATTTAAGTTAATTAATAATTAAGATTTCTTTGCCTTTTTATTTTCTGATTTATCAAAATGTCATGGAAAATTTGTATTCTTTGGCAGGGAAAACAGTCAGGATTTGATTTTGAAAATTTAATGAGAACACTGCATTATTAATGATAAATGATGAAGAGAAGACTGCCAAAATATTATATATCATTGTGAATATTAAAAACTAAATACTAATACTAGATTATTTCAATATATTTTTAATGGTTTTAATTTTTTTTGAAAGATTGAGGAAGGTTACAGTAGAACTGGGGGGCCCTCTTAGCCGGGGGCCCGCGTGCGTCGCACTCACCGCACCCCGGTAGTTCCGCCCCTGTGTGTGAGTAACTTTATTAATATTATTTAAAACTTGTCCGAAGTTTGGATAAAATTTGGAGAAATTGGAATAATTTGAGTGGAAATTTGGATCCGTTGATTAATAATAAAATAACAATAAATTGAAAATTGAATAACAAAAATTAAATAATTGATTGATATAAAATTTAAGACATAAAAATTGAATGCAACCAAAAGTTTATGTGGATAGCGGTGCTTCTGGTGTGGTGTTGCGCACGTTTGCCGTTCCTATTTGGATGGTGAATTTGTTTAAAATTCATTTAAAGTAGAAAAATTTTAAACATTAATTTAATTAACAAGAAGAGTCTCATTGCTCAATTGATAAATATCGTCACTTCTGCCGCAATACCTCCAATCATCAGCACACCAAATTTTATCTGAATCGGTTAAACATTTCCGGAGATAAGATGACATTAGTAATATTTATTTATATAATCAAATTAGTTAAAAAATATATTTTGGTTATTTATTGAAATATAATTATTAATATTATTAATAAATTGAAAATCTGAAAGGAAAATAAAACCAAATTATAGTAGAACCTCATTTAATTTCTTCTCTTCTTCTTCCACTTTAGGCTAGAATAGCTCCTGTTTACCTTGACCTCTAGCTCTCCTCTATCGAAGAGCAGCCGAAGTCACTATTATACTGTGAGGATATTATTTGTTTAACATCTGAGGTAGCTTGCTGGGCTCGTCTCAGATGTGCCCGTAACCCTGTTTTTTTTGTTGATGAGGGCACATCACTAACCCAGGGGGACCGCCGGCTTTACGTGCCCTCCGAAGCACGGAGACGATCATAAGAAATTTTAGACTCTTGCCGGATTCGAACCGGGTCCCCTAGTGTCACTAGCCCCTAGGCTAATGACTGTCTCTCTAAAAAAAATATTATTTTACGATTTCATTTGGTTGGCTTGGCTAATAAATTACATAAATGTCTGATGCATTTATTTTTTTAAACTGAACAAAACACCATAAAAATAATTTATTAAAATTGTGCCTACCTACTCATTAATTTAGTAAATTACTTCAAGATCTAATTTCTTATAAAATAATATTTTTTTCTGAGATAAATTTCCATCCTGAGCTCTGTGTACTTGCACCAACCTGTTGCACCTATATGCGAGATAGAAAAATGCATATAACCCAAACTTTAGTGTTTCGTAGCATAAATAGCTAATAAAATAGTTTTGCTTACGAATGGAGGTGTCCGAAATAGCAGTTGGACTATATTTCAACAATTCAATTTAAAGTATCATCGAAAATATAAAATATCAAATATGTAACAACTGGGTAAAAAGTAAAATTCATATATTATGGGGATGGGAATTAATGTTTTTAAACTGCTTTCACCCAACTATATAAGTCACTGCTGTTGATGCCTCCGTTTAGTTTCACATTATTGGGCTATTTATTATGTCCGCACCGCTCTTATGAATACATATTTCCTAGTGGAGTTGATTTATGATTTCAACATTTACCATTCCATTCAATAATAAAAGTGTTAAACAAAAACTTTATTTTCAATTTTTTAACTTTCATCGACGCAACGCTTTGCTGGAAATGTCGTTATTGCGACAAGCAATTTTTAATTTAGATAAAGCTATATCACATTGAATTTGAAAAAAATTTACATTACAAGTATAGGTAGTAAGAATGGTAAAATGGTAATTATTACCATATTATTGTGTTATTTATTTTGGACAATATTTATATTTAAAATTTGTCCGATTTGCTTTAATAAATTAATTTGACTGATTGATGCTTCTATACACAGGTATACAATATTAGAAATTTAATATAATTTTCTTGTTAAAACAATAGATAATAAAAATTGACAGGTGTGTGTGACATTTGATACTTCATTAAATATAGAGATTTATAAACCCCCCAATAAACGATATCTGTAGAATATTACACGCTGAAGTTGAGTGGTCTATAAAAACAGAACATAAAACTTTTATAGTGCAATACTATAGAGATTGTCGGATATACACACACACATGACGATTATGTTCTATTTACAATATTAATAATGATTTGTTAATAATTTAATTACTTTATCTATTACGTACAATTACTTCTGGTTATGACGAATAAATAACAATTAGTATTATATAATTAAGTATAAAATAATAGATATAATTAATATACAGTAGCGCTACAACCTATAGTGAGTTTTTACTGACCACTTCATTTTATATAGGGTTTTTAAGGCAAATTACTTCGGTGGTTTGCCATTGTCTGTAGACATGATTTAATTGGTCAAGTTTAATTTGGAACTGTGAACATTAATTATGATATTTAATATATTTTAGTAGGTTAAAACCTAAAATTTTTGTTTATTCTAGTGACTGGTTAAAAATCGAATTTTAAGTTGGTAATATATAAGTATTATAGGTCTTGTAAATGTCAGCGTCAATGTTTACAGCTATTAATGCTTAAATTACGGCCTGCAATATATATATTTGAAGTGCCAAATAAACTTAAACAAATTTTTTGAACAGGTATAAACACTAAAATGAATCGGATAATTAAAATAATACATACTTCTAGTTTCTTTTTACAAAATTCAAATATAATTTTATGGTTATTTATTATATGGTTAACTTTGACTTTCGTGTTTAATCGGTATTGAAGCAGCTTCCTTTCATTTAGTTTGGATTGGAGGAAAAGTATTATACACATTAAAATTAAATTTGTTTAAATTGAAATTTAAAACTAGGCTCTTGGAACTGTATCTTAATCATAATAAGCAGCTAACTGATTTACTTTTATTGTTTAATATAATATGCCAATTTTTTTATACAGTTATTGTATTCATATACCGACTCAGAACCAAAATTTACATGATTTCTAAAACCATATTTTTTTCCTTTGGTGATAATAAACCATATCATTTCCTTGGGCACTAGATAACAGTTTGTCCGTTAACCCTGCAAACTGGCTACGAGGAGTTCAATCATTGGTTTCTATAACACAATAAAGTTATACTAGCGCCAAAATATTCCATTGATAAGAAAAAAAGAAGATTATAGTAGCTATTTTTTTTTTTTTACTTTTTTTACCTTTCTGACAACAAAATAGTCCAGTCATTACGTCGGAAAAAACGGGACAGATAAGCATATGAACTTAACAAGCTAAATTTTTGATATTACGTAGGGAGGGCCTAGAAAAGCGTAGCTTCGAATTGTCGACCGAAATTTCCTTGTGGATTTTCCGCCATCTTGAAAAAAGGATTAAATTTAGTTTTTTCATAATAACTCGGTTCTCCGTTGAGATACAAAAATTTTTATGCAATACTTTTTTGTTGCTTTTTTCACGATCTATAATTAAGGTCCTTTACATTTTTTACCTATCGTCCATCGTTATTGAGATATCGATTGAAAAACCATAAATTTTGGGGAGTAAAGTTTGTTTTTTGATATTTTCTTTTTTCTCGTGAAAGATATCAAAAAAATGTCTATATACGGCGACCGTTGGAGTTTGGGTTTGGCCCAGGTATAATAGACCCTTTTTCGTGTTCGTGCCGGAACATTTGCACCTTTTCGTAGCCAGGGTTCCCAACTTTCCCCTTAAATTTAGGGGGAAAAAAGTGCGATGGGGTTTTCTTAGGGGGGTTATATTTTTAGGAATTCTTGAAAACATTCTTTTCATTCATACTTTCAACGGTTGCGACACCACGTCGTCTTTTTGTGATATTGGAAAATCGAAATTTATCAACACCCTCGAGAAGAATCCAAACCTACAGTCATCAGTAGAATTATTTAAACAAGAACAGGTCGATCCGGAGGTTCTAACTTGCGCTGGAAAGCGATTGATATTTTGCGATTCCAAAATAAGTTGAATAATCTTTCATTACTCCCACCAACGGAAAGCGCAGTCCGCCAACACATTTTCCAGACATACCTACAAGTACAAACGTAGCTCGGATTTTTGAAAGATCCTCAGGAATGGGGTTGGCGACAGACCAATTACCGGCTCGAACCAATTTTCATCACTGCCGAACCCGCTCCACCTGAGCTTTTGAAACTAGAATCAGTTGCTCCGTTATTTGTTTGCATTGCAGTGGACAAACATGCAACAACGTCGTTAACATTCTACTCAACGACGACCACGATGATAATGATGATATTTCAACCGTCACAGCATCATTTCCTTCAGAGTCTTCACGACTCGAAGAGTCTACCGTGGAGGAACTTCTCCAGCCAGGACCGTCAAAACAACGAAAAATATTTTTTTTAAATTACCTCCTTTGGTTATTATTTTTTACTGCATAAAAATTATATGTTCAATAAATCTTATGTGTTTGATTCATAATTTGGCTGGTATATTAATTTATTTCGTATTGCAATAATTCCCTAAACAAGCGTTTCATCCGTTTTGACGTGTAGATATAACTGCGAGCGGCTAAATCGAAACTGGGCACAGGCTTACCGACTTTGCGGTACGCTAAAAGTCGTAATTTTTGTCTAAAATATAAATAAAAAATCGTATTTGTAGGTCTGAACACGCTCTACAAGTTTGATGCTAAACATTTCTTCGATATCTTTCACGATAAAAAATAAAATAGCAAAAAACAAATTTTACTCCCCACATTTATGGTTTTTCGATCGATATCTCAATAACTATGGATGATAGGTGAAAAATGTAAAGGACTATAATTATAGATCGTGAAAAAAGCAACAAAAAAGTACGGCATAAAAATTTTCGTATCTCAACGGAGAACCGAGTTATTATGAAAAAACTAAATTTAACCCTTTTTTGAAGATGGCGGAAAATCCACAAGGAAATTTTGGTAGACAATTCGAAGTTAAGCTGTTCGAGGCCTCCCCCACGTAATATCAAAAATTTAGCTTGTTAAGTTCATATGCATATCCAAATGTATATAATGACTGGACTAAAACTGATTCTATAACTTTAAATAAAGCATAATTATGAATAGGTATTTCTAATGCACAAAAAATGTGAAGTGGAATTTTATTAAATTGTTTGTTGGTTAAATATGTGCATAAATTTATGAAATTACATTTTTAGGTTAATGTGAAATGACAGCAAAATAAATATAAATAAACATGTCTGCATAATTTCTTATAGTTTACTCTCGCAGTCATCTTAACAAATACGGCACTAGATTTCTTCCAGGTAATTTCTATAAATTTTTTAAATATATTATAAATCGTGTATCAGATTAACACAAATCGCGTATAAAAAAAATATATTTACATTACATTATTTATAAAACAAAATTGTTTTCCACATTTTCTCCAAATAAATAGCTGCAAACGGATATGTCAGGGTGAAGCCGATCGCTATGTTTATATTTTAAAATTACTTTTGCATCTCATTGGCGCAACTAGGTTAATATTTTGGGGGGGGGGACTAAACGAAGACTTTTTTCTTTGCTTAACAAAATCAAAAATCGAGGATAGATAGTAAATTCTATATTTCAGTTGAAAAGTCATACTCTTAAATTAAAAGTACCTGCTTGATTAAAATATTGGAGTACTTTTAAATAAAATAATAAGTTAATTAAGTTTGAACATTTGTAATTTTTAGAATTAATTCAATTACAATTTAATTCAAATTATTTACATTTAAATCAAATCTATCTATCTGAATGTAAAATGGACGTAGTTATGCAAAAAGGAACCATCCGCCAAACGTGAGTTTTGAGATATTGAAGCTTAAAGTTTAAGGGTTATAATTAAATCGGTTGATAAAATTATGAATATTTTAATTTTATTTAAACAAAACATAATGATGATATTTGTGTTGCCAGAAAATTTTTTGAAAATTTGTTTATTGTACCACTAAAATTTTGAAAAATGTTGTTTGGTTCCCTTTTGCGTTTTAAAATTTGAATCGAAATAAAACTAACACATATAATAATATTCTATATAATATTTATTTAAAAATTATTTATTATATTATTATGTACATATACAGAAAATATTATAAAAACAATAATAATATAAAAATATATACAGGGTGGCTGTTTGAAAACGAAACGGAAGGGATTATGGCTAGCAGAATTTTTTTTCTAGAAATGCAAAATCAAGTCAATTTTATCATCGAAGGGGACAACTTTTCCGACTAATGTCACTCCCCTATTGTTTCATCCCTTCGCGCTGCGATGACAACCCCAAAAATGTTAATAGGGATGATATGGCAAGTGACACCTCATTTGAAAGGTCTTGCTTCCCTGAATTTAGTGCAATAATTTTTTTTAAGTTTTAATCATAACCCTTAAACTTTAAGCTTCAATACCTCAAAACTCACGTTTGGCGGATGGTTCCTTTTTGCATAACTACATCCATTTTAATAAATAATATTCGTTCGTTATTATATTACTACAAAAAGTATAATATTACATTTTACAAAGAAGAACCATGTCGCTTGGTTCTTTTTTGCAAATTTACTTTAGACGATTTTATTCATACCGATATTTCTTATAGCATTAAAACACGGGTTAAAATAAATTTTTAGATGGATCTTTTTTCCACAACGTATATATGCCTATTTCGGTCACTTATAGCAAATAAACTAAATTTTCTGATTTTGTCGCTTGGTTCCTTTTTGCATAACTACGTCCAAATAATACAAACTCTTGTTTTGAAATGTAGGTGTATTATATTTAATAATTAAGTTACTTGTCTCAAAAGTATATACTTAAAGTAAGCATGTGATATAAGAATTTCTTTTATTACTGACAAGAGTACGAAGATATTAAACACAAGATAATAATTTTTGATTGAACAATTATATGTTCAAAATTAATAAATAAATTCAAAGATATATAAATTCTTAAATCAAACATTTGTTTCTATCAGTGTCGAACCGTAATGCTGCCGTAAATAATTTTACTATAATAGGTCTGTCAAAAATACAACTTCTTGAAAAAACACCCATTTTAAAGATCATTAGGGCATCAGTACAAGCCATGGAATTTTGCATTTCTTAAATTTAATGCCACTACTATAATATTGAAATTAAATTGTTAATGATAAATAAATACTAATTCTCAGTGAATTTAATAAAGAAAAGTAGATTTGCGAACACTTGCAACGACTTAAGTAGTGAAGATAAAATATGTCACTTTCGACTATTTTGTAAATAATTTTACGATTTACAAAATTGTCTATATGCAATTTTACTATACCCCGAATAATTTACCCGAAAGAAGCATGGATAGAGCAAGCGGCGCAAATTTTGTTAATTTTTGTTATTTTTTTACACAATTGTTTATTCAAAATGTTTACAAACTTTTTTAGTACACTACATATTAATTTCTTTCTTATTTACCACTAACAACCTAATTTCTAAATATAAATGCCGCACGTTTATGTCAATGAAAATTAATAAATAAAAAAGAAAAATTAATTTAAATTAACAAGGAATCGAAATTCTAAATTTTAAAGATTCACGATTTTTTTCATGAATAACGATGAACGCTAAGCCAAATTAGTTTATAAAGCCGAAATAGAACAAGTGAAAACCACTGCTATTATAATAACAAATAGATGCTAATAATAGTACCTATAAGTTAGTTTCGAATCACCAAAATAAATTTATTTCTTTTTTTTAAATAGAAACGATTAAATTAATTATTTTGCAATTAAAAATTAATAATATTATTTCAAAAATAAATAATTCGTAAAAAAAAAAATAAAAAAAAAATCGCTGCGAACAGGATTCGAACCTGTGCGGGCAAAGCCCATTTGATTTCGAGTCAAACTCCTTAACCACTCGGACATCGCAGCCATGTTATTACATGTCTCTTCAATACTAGTATAGAATGCAGCGTTATGTGAACATCATATTATTATATTTTATTGTTATTATAAAATTAATAAATATATCAATAACCTGCATTCGATGATAATAAATTTATTTTTCAATTCGAATAATTTTTTGAAAATTTGAACCAATTTAACAATATTGTATAATTATATTTTAAGATAATATAATTTACTAATAATACATAATAACTATAAAATAAATTTGTTCCAATTAGTGTTTTGCATTTGATTTATCTTATATTTCTAGGAAAATTTCAATTTTATTTCCGTGTGCTTCCGAGAACGTGATAAAATTTGAATATATAGGATTATTGTTTTACTTATTTCTATTTTTTTTTATATTTATAATTATTATTATCGTTTAACGTTCTAGGCTTTTAATTGACATACTAACATTCAAACTTTAAAGAATAACTCATTTTGATTTTCTATCAGTTCTTATTCAAAAAAATTTATAAAATGGAACCAAGAATTAAAATCTAAAAGTTTAAAATCAAAAATATAGGTATAAGTTTTTTCTTGAAACTTTAAATTTAAAAAATTTCCAAATTAGCTTTTCCAAAGGTTTCGTTCAAAGAATTTCATATGTAAGGAGTCTTTCACACGGAGCGGACGTGGATCTGCATAAATCCATAATTACGATTGGCTGCTAAAATGTAGTAGCCAATTATAATTAAAGCTTCCTGTGTCCTCTCCGTGTGAAAGAATCCTAAGATATCAATATTTTTTATACTGTCATGATGTAGACAATTAATTGTAAAAGCATGTAAAACATTAGTAATTTTCTTTTTAAACCAACTTGAATTTGTTTTTAAATGATCCGTGAGTAAGGACTCCTACATTGGGAGTGGTAGCTGTTCGAATAATTTTCTGATTATTAATTTCTTTTAATAAAACGTCAGATAATGAAATAGTTAAGTTCTACTAAAATTTGACATTTTATTGCCCCAATATGTCGGCGTTTTTTATTGCCGTCTGGAGTTTCACGGCGTCGTGCATTAACACACCTTTACACTGGTTGCATTGCACGTTTATATCATTATATCCGACGGACTTCTATTAAGTCTTAACGGCTTAAAAGTTTTATTTTTCAAATTTTTCTTTTTTTAAGAAAATTTAAATAAATCAAATAATATTATGTAGTGGCAAAATAGTGTAAATATGTAGAAGGGCTATAAATTTAATAAAATAAATGTAATATTTATGCAACCGACATAATTGTACGTTTAAGAAAGGTTGTAATAATTCTCTTGAACAATTTTTAAGTTAATAAATTACTTTTTAAAGCATGTTTACTATTACTAATTTAAAAAATTTTAAAATTGTAATTTAATTGTTTATTAACTGCGTCAACAATGAAAATATTATAATTGATAAGTTCTCAGTGTCATATTGTCTAAAAAATAACTTCCTATTTAACCGAATTACATGTTTGTAAATAGCGAGCCATAAGTTTTATACCTCGTTTTGCATAATTTGAATAAATTTACTTACTGCAATATATTTGAAAAATGTTTAATAGCCGTTATGTAATTCAGTTTTAAAATAAAAAAAGCAATTTTGGTTGGTAGTTATACAAAAATTGCGTTATTATTAATTTCAAACAATTACAAAATTATTTCATGGCATACTTTGTTGCTATGAAGTGTCCTCTGTTTCCAAGGGTTTCTAATAGGAAACTCTCAATTGAAAATGATTCTGCAAAATATTTTTTGCCTTTTTTAGGGTTGAATAATATTAAACTTATGTAAAGTAAAACGTGGCATATTTTTTAAGCATTTGATAGATTTCTTTTAATTGATATAAACTTTTGCGTGCAATTTAGGACATAAGTAGTTTAATTATTATTATTAAATAAGCACTAATTCCTACATAGGTATACGTAGTTAAAATATAAGTTGAACAATTACCTTGAATTAGCGTTATAATTATTATTCAACCTTTACCTTAGTAGCCAGTAAACTTTTTATGATATCTGTAGTATGCAAATTGCAAAACTACAATCAGAAGCCAAGCCAGTGAATATTTGGTCTAAGTACCAAAATCGACGTCGAAAATCTTTTTTTATCTGAATATAACAGAAAAAATTGTAATGTAACACATACGCAGGATGATTTTATTTATATTTTGGTTTGGTACCGGCTTGAACGTTATCAATTCTTGTTGATAATTTATTTTAGTTTGATACGCGTCTTGAAGGTGTACACTACTGTATCAAGTGCAATGCGAATTTAACTATTTGGAATTTTAACGTTTTTAGTTCGCTAAAAACAATTATTATGAATAAGGATTTGTGTAGAAAATTTCAAAAAAGTTTATTTTTCCGAAAAAATAAAATTATCATCGAACTATTCATTTGAAATATGAATTTTTATGATGGATTTTTTCTGGTAAGTTTATCAAATTTTAGTAGCCTACGACGTTGAGAATAATACTATTAAATTACATTTTAGAATTATATTATACCTAACTTACTTTTTTCTAAACACATAAATATCTACCTATATAATGTATTATGCTAAAATTTTTATACCTTATGTATAGACATTCCAAATTATTATGGTGATACCAACGCCATACAATAATTACATACAAATAGCTAATTGTTGTATACACTAAGAATATTATATAATATTTTTTGCTAGTTAGTTAATTGTAACAATTTGTCGCTTACTTTAAGATTATAATAATCAATATCAATAATTTTGATTATTTTTTATTATTATTATTATTATATTATATCATACAACCATAATTATATTCATTTTTGTGGAACATCGCTCATTATTTCAATATTACATTCCACTCCGTTTTTTAAAAATGCCTGTATAATTGAAATTATATGTTGACATTACAGTTTAGTTATGTTTATTTGTTTCATTCGGCCGAGAAAATTATTAAAAAATAATTTCAACTAAAGTAAACAAGAAACTTGCCACCGTTTATTAGGTAACATTTTAGTTTTCAACCCTGCCATCAGATTAACTTTATGGCAATCGGCAATTGACGTTATTTGGAATGTAGAAAAATTACAAATAAAAATTAAGATTATTTGAAACTTATAATTATTGTAATTTTTAAAAACAAGTGATTTTTATCGTTTTATAGTTCTGTCATCTGTGCGAATTTTTATGATTTCTTTTTTTTTAAATGTTAAGAACAAAATTTACAACATGCAATGTGCATTTAAGTAGTTTAGAAAACTTTTAAATATCCAAATAAAGTAAACCTGCTTCCGCCGAATGTCTGTCTTTACGCCTTAAACAAATATGTAAACAAATAATAAATATTATTTATTGGTTTGAAACTATGTTTTCTAAGTGAAAGTCATAAAACTAGTCCTTTTTACCGGACCGAGAAGAATACATGTCGTTTTTGTTTGATCTGCTGTAAAAATTTGCAAAAGTAATATCTACAAACAATTTTTTTTTAAATTTGGTTGTTAAACATCTTGACACAAAACGAAAAAGTATCTTAAAATTTTCCCGACGACAATGTTCAAAGATTGAAGCAACAAACTAGAGATTTATTCCAGGTCGAGTTGTAATTTATTATTTTTAGAGTTTAACAGAGTCAGGGCCTATTTTACCATTAGACGCATTAGGCACATGCCTAGGGCCCAATGGCCAGAGGGGCTCGAAAAGAAAGATCATAAAATCGGAACATAAAAATCAAATACCTACTGATAAAATAACCCTAAAATTGAGCCTTCGATGGTAATAGTTGCACTTGCATATAACATATAAGGGGGCGTCCATTAATTACGTGAAGCGTTTAGCGGGGGGGAGGGTGTCGAGCCGAATCTCACCAAATCTCACGTAGGGGAGTGGGGGGGTCTCGGCAAATATTACGTAATTTTTTTGTGTTAACTTTTCTTAAATAAAAATAATTAAGTAAATTATGCTTATTTAATAAATCTAACGCAATCAAGCACATTAACGTATTTACACTAAAAATACGCATTTAAAAAAATCTCACGTCAGGTTAGAAGGGGGGGAGGGGGTCAAGTCAAATATCACGACATCTCACCAAGGGGGGCGGGGGGGTCTAAAAATCGCTAAAATCACCTCACGTAATTAATGCTGGACGCCCCTTAAGGGGCTTGAAAATTTTCTAGAACCAAGGCCTATGGACCAACTCAGTTAAAAATAGGCCCTGAACTGAATTAGCATTAAAAAAACGTTGTCTGTTAGATAAGTACCTAATACAATATACTATAGACAAGGTTAAGTCCACTTGGATACTTATCTAGCAGAAAGCAACCTAGTTAACTTGAAGAGAAAAAATTGGTTATTGTTTCAAGTAATTTATTGTTTACAAAATATACTAGCTAGCACGTGGTTACTGTAGACTGCAATGTTTTTCCTTATAAATGGATTAATTTTCCAACTTATTTTGCGGGAAACCGGGACAATTTATTTCAAATAGTAGTTTAAAATTCTGACCCTGCCAGCATTATGTATTCTTGAAACTCTTTGTTTCATATACGCAAAAATTTATAAATTTTACCCCAAACTTCAAAACATACATACCATACGCAATATAAATCATAAATAATAATGGTAACATTTACCTTAAAATAAAAAAAACTTATAAATTGATCAAAAATTCAAAAATCAACAATCCACAAATAAACATACAGCTACAGGATTAGCGTCAAGACTCTTGCAGTCTTTCTCACAAATTCTGTACAGCATCAGAATTGAAATAATCTTAATCTTAATATATTGTAATTGTAGTCTTAATAATTGAAATAACACTGAATTGCGTTTGTGTATTTCTCACAGTTTTAATGTACTAACCTACAGGTCTATAAAACAAAAATTTTTTCCGAGTAGTACATGTAGTATGACCAGTGGCGACTACCGGGGTGCGGTGGGTGCAACGCACGCGGGCACCCGGCTAAAAGGGCCCCCAGGAATCTTTTTAAAAAAATTTAAAATATTATATAAAATAATGTAAAAAAAGGCCGGTTTAACAATAGTCGGATGAAGCTGGTATAAAGTTAGACTTAGTATTACCATTATTACCAATACTAATTCAGTGTTCCCACTAAATTTTCCAAATCAAATTCTCATATTTCCAGATTTTCCCTGACAAAGAATAAAAATTTTTCATGACATTTCGATAAATCAGAAAATAAATAGGTAAAAAATCATAATTTTTAAATTAAATTAAAACCAATAATTTTTTTAAATTCTTAATTAACAACATTAATGTATAAATTAAATAATTCAATTTAAAATAAAAAAAAATTTTTAATTAAATTGTTTATCTTAAATCTTAAATTCCCTGACTCTTCCAGATTTTCCAAATAAGTGGCACCCTGCAACTTTGTAATTGTTATACCAGGAATAACGTTATACTAAGTTTATCCGATTATTCTAAATTTGGCCCTTAATTTAGTTTTGTTATTTGTTTATCTTAAAATTATGGTTATATTGTATATGAGTTATTTATTGTTTCCTTTCATTTTTGTCTTTTTTAAAAACAGGGCCCCCGTTAACAACTTTGCACACGGGCCCCTCAACTGCTTGTTACGCCACTGAGTATGACAATATATTTCTACAATGTCTCACTCTACATATTTTTGTAAAATTAAGGCCGACTATCAAGGGCGGAACTACCGGAGTGCGGTGGGTGCAACGCACACGGTCCCCCGGCTAAGAGCGCCCCTAGTTTAGGGGCTGAAATTACTTACTGAAATTTTCCTCAAAAAAAAGAAAAATTAAAACCATTAAAAATATAAGATAATAAAATATATAATCTAGTACCTATTTAATTTAATTTAATTAGTATTATTTATTAGTTTTTAATTTTTAATATTCACATTGAAATATTATATATTGGGTTTTTTTAAAATTAGTTTATAGAAAGCTAGGCAATTTAGCAATGCTTAGCATTGAAAATGAAGTTGGCTGAAATTTAGATATTTGCAAAATAATTGATATATTTGCCGATAAAAACAAGAAAAAATTGAGTTTAACTTATAATTTGTCTAAAATGATAATTACTGTATTTTTTATTCTACTACGTTAGACCTAGTATTACTATTATTACTAATAATAATTGTTATATCGGGAATAACGTTATACTAAGCTTATCCGACTATTGTAAAATCGGCTCCTAATGTAATTTTGTTATTTATTTATCTTAAAATATAAGTTATTTTATTCTTTTCTTTACTTTTTATGATATTGCAAAAACAGGGCCCCCGTTAACAACTTCGCACACGGGTCCCTCAACTGCTTGTTACGCCACTGCCGACTATGACAATTCGTCGCCATCAAAACGTAAAGGTGTATCTCGCTTTGCATGACTTTACAGGATAGCAATATAAATAAACATAGTATTCTTAAATTCTTCATAACAAAAAAACTATTGAATTTAACGTATTTCTTTTCTTACGTAAGTCTTAGTGACTTCATTATTACTGTTATTTTTTAGCTTTTATTTGAGATACGCCTTTACATTTAGTGAAAATATTGTAACGTATACGCGTATCTCGAAATATTTTTTTAAACAATATCTTTTTAAACGACTTTAAAGGACGTAATAATGGCATTTCTATATACAGGGTATGGCAGATTAAGTGATACGGTTTTAAAAAGCCATAAAAATCTTAAGAAACGGAATAATTCCAAAATGTTTATATTTTTCGGTGAAGAGTACCTTATATTTTCACATTTAATTTTAAAAGTTCAAATCTTTCCTCCTTTGCTTCCACAACATCCGTCATTCCTTCACAAAAAGTATTGTATGCGGCACGTAAGATCTCCTCCAGTATTTCATTTCATATCGTGATCAGCTGATGCTTGAATGAATCCAAATTCAATTTTTTCGTACTCCCAATTTTGCTCAATATGTATCCCATATGGAGAAGTCCAAGGGATTCAAGTCGGATGAAGATGATGGCCATTCTTTTCCAAGAGATAAAATCAGTCAAATTGTCAAGACACCAATTCTAAGATTCTCATCTTTGTGAGATGGGACACTCTTGCTGAAAGCAATAATAATAATTTCCATACAAACTACGAGCATGTTCAAGCAAATAATCCTTCAGCACGTGTTGAATGTAATATTCTTGATTGATTTTAACGCTGTGATCGATGAAAAGCAGTGGTAACTTGTCTTTGAAAGATATTGCACCCCAAACCATGACAATAGATACATTTGCCAGGTTTATCAATAAGAATATCACCTATTGAGGTATCATATACGGCATCATTCTGTTCATTGTGAGTATCTTGTAGTAGAGACATCTTTTCGTTGGAAAAAATGATATCATCGCCTGCGTGCCAAGCGAGCCAATCCATGCACTTTTGGCTCTAGCTTTTTTCTGAACCTCCTTGAGTCCATGTATTTTTTGTATTTCGTAGACCTTCAATCTTCGATAGTAGTGCAAAATTTTTCCAAGTGATCTTCTTGAAATGTTTATGTCTTTAGCCATTTGATTTGAAGATTGTTTTGGATTTCGTCAAATTCGTTCTCGTACGTTTTTAATCACATTATTTACTCGAACAAATCTTTTATTACCAAATTTCGATTTAATTTTGTGAGTTCCAGCCTTATTGTATCTTTCAATGGTACGATAATGTAAAAATTCTGCTCAAATTTTAAGTTTTCGAAGTATTTTGCACGGTTTAAAATTTTCGCAATGCAATTTTAGAACTACATCTTGCTCAGAGTTTATTGCTGTCAAAAATTTAAAACAAATGTTATCACAATGACTTCTTGTACATTTACTACGCACTAAATACTCAATTTAAAAAAATAGTGTACGACGAAAAATGGTGTTAGAACGTGTTTTATAGAAACCGAAAGAAGTGTATCAGTTAATGTGCCATACCCTGTACTTATCTTAGATTTTGCTTGTCTGTTCCTTGATTATGCATACGCACAGTGACTCACAAAAATATTCATTCAGTAGTATATTGGAAATATAAACTGTACCGAACGAAGACGTATTTATCATATAAAAATCGATTTTACAGCTATATTTATTGGACATTTTTTGTTGAAAATTTCATTCCCTTAATTTTTGTTACAATATATTTCTTTGTTTCTTGAACCGTTTCCAAGATACAATGACTTAAAGAAAACTCCGTAAAATTTTTTTAGGGAAGGAAGAGATATCAAGAGATATCGATTCTACAGTGTTATCTTCAGAGTTTAGTCTTAATAATGTTGTCTTAATAAATCGAAATGATTTAGAAGAAGATAATCCGTTTCTGAAAATAGTATGTTTTTCAAAACTTGTTTTTATAAAATTTATAGTTTCTACATTAAAATTTCCACATTAAGGGATCAAAAAATCAAGAAACAAACAAGCAAAATATAAGATAAGCATGTTATAGGATTGTCATTATTGTACATATTTAAATTTTTCCGAAGAGCCGTTTAAAAAACTGTTATTTAAATGAATATCTCAAGATACGCCTATTCGTTACAACATTCTTACTAAATATTTGAGATAGGTATTGAACTTACTTGTTTATAAAACAAAAACGGTGTTCAATAAAAATATGCCCGTTTGTCATAACATGGAGATTATATGCAACTATCTAATGGCATATCTAACTCATTTTTGACAAAAAATTATTGCACCAATTGTAATTTCAAAATAAGTTTTTATTTTAATTGTTTTTCTATTGGGAAATTAATGAAGTTCTTATAAAACTTCTAACATTTTGGCAATACAAAAATAATATCATAATTTTCTAAATAAAAATACATTTTTTAATACAGCAGTTTTCAACCCGTAGGTTACGACTCAAAAGCAATAATAATTAATAAAAGTAAATTTTATAATATTTTATCAAACTATTTTAGATTTTACTGTAGCAAGTCGCGAAAGAGCTATTCTTTTTGCTCAAAGGGCATCACTATTTGAAAAGAATTGAGAACCGCTGCTTCAATCAATTTACTCAGTCCTGGGCCCGCTTACAAATTGAAACAAATTGTAAATTTTTTTTGCTATGCAAGTTTTTGTGGGGAGTAAAATAATGTTCAATTTATTTTATAATATCTATTTTATTTTATTTCAATGCTCAATATTAGTATTTCCCAAATAGATTTTTGTTTTTGTTTTTTTTCGGGTACGCAAACCCACGACATAAAAAAATAGGCAAATAGGCAAAAATAAGTTAACAATAAAGTTTTTCTGAAGTTTTAAGAATTAATGTTTTGATCTGGTATCTGATACATGCCATGGCTTTATTTTTTATTTTTGTAACAAAACTGTTTCTGGGGGCTCCCATCATACTAGTGTCTAATTCTGGGGGTCCGCAATTTCGAGACATTTGGAAAAAACTGCTCTATATAACTTCTGGAATTGTTATTTCATTTCTTTTGTAAAATTTAGTAATTGCCGAACAAGAAAATTTAAAACTTTTGACTAAAATTTTATTGAGAATTAATTTGAAATTTAAATACTTAGAAAAATACTATTTTAAAATAAATAAAATAAATAAAATATTAGTTTCATTTGAATAAAAAAATAATAATAAAATCGTAACGATCGAATAAGCAAATTATTAATATTTTTATATTTAATAATATACCTAAGCAATTTTTCCAAAGTTTATACTTTTAAATTTCAATTTTGTTAAATGTGCATTAGCTCTAGCGATTTTGATTAAAAGATAAAGATTGAACAAAGGTAAAAATGCCAGCAATTTGCCTATGTATAAGGTGACCATTTTTATGAAATGTATAAAACCAGTACATGGAAAAACGGAGAGCTTTTTTTCTTTTAGATTTTCACCTTTCTTTCGATACATCACTAGAACAATAATCACGTCAATGAAATTTTTTGTCCTGGTTAACTGTTTTGCCTAACCAGGACAAAGTTCGAAAACCAGTACTGTCCTGGTAAAACCAGTACGAATGGTCAGCTTACCTATGTATTACTTTGAAAATTTGTTAATTGGTCGATGGTATTAATTATTAGTTTAAAGGTAAAATTTTACAAGAACGACAATTTGTTGGTATGCTATCTAAATTAAAAATATTAATTATTAAAACCTTAAGTATAGCTGTTTATGAGACAAAATATCACTATTGAATTGAAAAACCAACATAAGTACAGCAATACTAAATATTGAGACAATTTAACTCAATATTAAAGTTGTTGGGATGCAATTTCAAGTTAGTAATGTTTATGAAGTATTTTAATTTAAAAAAATAGTAAACAAAACAATTAGTTAAGTAAATAGTAAAAGTCACGATAGTTGCACACTCTGCAAATAAACATTGCATATTTTATTAATTCCGATTTTTTGAATTTTTCTGGACAACAAGAGGTTATAATACACAATTTCATTAATCCATTTACGCGCGTCGCATAATACTTACTTTGGAAATAAAACAATTAAAAGTAAAAACCGCAAATGTTTGGTGAGAAAGCTTACTAGTGCGGTAAGAATCCTTGTATTATTTATATAGATATTTGTGATAAACTTTTCAATGATGTTTTTTTTAAGTAGTACGCTTCTAAATTATTTTATGATTATATAATCATTGCATAATGTCTCTTCATGTCTATACTCTCTGGATTTCATCAATTGATTATAAATAAATTTATTATTGTAACGCCAACATATAAAAATTTAAAAACCCATAATATTATTATATTATTATTAAAATACCAAACAGTGCGTAAGTTATATTTTTCAAGTTAAATTTAAATATTTTAATGTTACTTACTATATATACAATTTCACAAAACGATTTCCGATATGTAATTTCCAGCTACATTACTATTTCCAATTGAATTTAAAAAATATCGTGTGATTGTAAATGTGCAATAGTCATCATAAATTTTGCAATTTTGCAAGTTTTGTCAATAGTGATTGGTATATTTGGCAAAACTCTTCTTGAATAATTCAATTTATCTTATTGAATAATATATGTAATTGTAAATCATCAGCGACTAAAAAATTTATCAAATATATTTAATAAACAAAATTATTAAGAAAAGTTTTCTAAAGAGCAACTTTTACTGTTCGTGATGTCACATTTCTAATTCGTCGTTAACTCTATATTAATCCTTTTTTTAATTAATTTTCGTTGTATTTTCGAATTTCTAAACGATAATTAAATCAATCATTTACAATTAATTAAAATTGTTATTCATATTATATTATCTTAAAATTTAAAACTGAAAGAAACATTGCTTCGAGTAGATATATAGAATTATGTATTATTTATGTGAAAATGTTTGCTGTGCATGAAAAGATTGATTTTAATTTAATTGTTTATTACTTTTGGAAGTTTTGATCTGTTGAAATAATATATAACGCGTCCGAGTTATTATTACTTTCAGTGGCGGCTGGTACAAGAAGAGCGATTGGGCGCAGCCTTCCAAAACATAACATTGAGTTAAATTCTGTAAAATTCTTCAAGTGCTGGGGATTATTTCATACCTTCTTCTTAGTAAGTTTACGAAAATTACAACTGGACAAGATGTAGAAAGTCATCTTGTGTTTGCAAAAATTTTCAGATTTATAGTGATATTTGATAAAACTGACAATCATGTTTTCAGGCATTGTTAGTTTATAAAATAATTTGCAATAATATTAAAAAAACAGTCGATTGCATTGTTTGATTACCGCTGTCATTTATTGATAATTTTATGAATGCAATTTTACACTCCAAACGGTTTGAATTCTCATAATACATTAAGTGATTTTACTATTCTTGGAGTTTGTTTTGTAACTTTCAGTATTCAACATCTATGGTTACCTGTAAGTTGTTGAAGCATTCGCTATCTGGATGCTGTAATATGCGGACGTCTGCCATTTCTCCTACTGGCTGACAAGCGTGCAAATGTTTATGCAGATGCTGTCTACACTACCTAATATAAATTTTAACCGAATGATTAAAAAGTAAACTATTTATCCAAAATGAGAAAAAATAAAGATGTGTATATTTAAAATATACAATAACAATACCTAACGCAAATCTTGGCGGTGGTAACAAATACGTTAAAGTCTATAACGACCAAAAAGACGAAGGGTTTGTCTTCATTGTGGCGTTTTTATTCCTGCAAACGTTTTGTTTTTACTATCATTTGTATCAGCAATTCAAATCTGGTAAAATATCTTCTCTATCGAAAGTTTTTAAGTTCTCGCGTAAGGACGCTTGCGTAATATATACTTTGGTAGGCGTCAATAAGAAAAATATTTAACCTAATTTGCAAATTTTAAAATATTGTGGCATCACTTTATCGTTATCTTATTAATCAAATAGACATTTGCCGAAAGCAAACAAGTTTATTGCAGACAAACTCCTTCCACTGACGTTTTTGCTTTACTTTTGTAAGTATAAAATTATAGCAGTCTTAATGAAGATTATTGTACATCGGTAAAATAAAAAATTTGCAAAATTGTAGTTGTCCTTTTAGTTTACTACGGTAATGGCATTCTGAATTTGTCCTAGAACTCATAAAGCGCGCCTAATAAATTTTCTTTATAGCTTTTCATATTAATGCAAGAATTGTCACTGTAGGTGCAGCGGTGAATAACACTAAATAAGTGTTTTTTTAAAACACTCATATTGACTCTAGCGTGGCACAAGAACACGTACACGTTAAAAGGGCAATTCAATTTTTATCTGATTATTAATTACTATATAGCCTTACAAGGTAGACTAGAAGAAACTTGCCTTGAAAGTTGACACCGCATGTATATCTAAATAAAATTGATACGAGCAACTGGTAAATCGTTTTCCTTAGATCCAAACTTTAATCCACAAGTGACAATATGAATGACGAACAACACTTGAACAATATACAAGTGGAAGCTGAAGAGCCTCTGTGTGAAGTATCCACATCACGAATGTCTAAGTAGACCTGACAATATTTGCACGCGATTGAAAATTTCTCAAAGCACTAGTGCCTATAGATAATAATTTAAAAAAAACTTCTGCTCAAACGAAAATTAAATTTTGGCCAAATAATAGAAATTCTGAATTCTGCGATGTTTGAAATATTAAAATTTGAAAATTCAACCACCGTTCAATTAATGATTTGTTAATGTACGACCTCGTCATAGAAGTAGTAATAAATCTAAGAGTGTTACAAAACAAACCAAAATAACAATGGTTTTATATGAGTGACACTGAAATAACGACCGACAGCAAAGTGCCGTATCTGGTTCGGAGCAGTGAGACTAAGTGATTTATGCCATATGCTCCTTAAGAAAAGCTCAAGCATCTATTTTTTGTCCGTATTCGAAAGTGTCAAACCATAAATCCTACGAACAAAGGCAAGCCTATAGGTACAGAAACTAGATCGGAATAGTTTTAGTATAGCAGTATAGATGTAGCTGCACGTCGAATAGCTTCATGGGATGAAATAAACACAACGTTTGCAGCGATAAACATCTCAATAGTAAAATAATTTTATATAAATCTTTATAGAAGAATTAAAGCAAATAAAACAATTTCCGAAACTAGGACAGTTCTATTTTACGTTGACGATGCATTTTATTAGCGTACCGTGGCTTATAGTACAATGGTTGATGCTCATATTGATATATTGGTCTGCAAGCTAGGTGATAAAATCTAAATGATGATCAAATTGCGGCTTTTTTATTTTGCCTTCTTATTTATTTTTATATGGCAAAATTATTACCAATTTTAATTTATGTTTTCTTTGAGGTACTAAAATTAAAAATATTAATTAATTTTGTTAATAAGGAGGCAATTCCAAAATTAATTTTTATTACTGGTTTTATATTATAAAATATATTATTGCAAAATTATCATTACTTGCAGGAGAAGTTCTCCTTGCCACAAGTTTTAAATTTCTCTTGTACTAATTTGACCAAGTCTGAATTTCGGGTAATGAACGACTGCACTTTATTTATGACAGTATCCATTATTGTAGCGGTCTTCTTCGCACGGCAATAACAAGTCAAAAATATAATGTGTCAATTGCGAACAGAAGGAATTATTTACTTATCAGATTATCAAAGTATCGCTTACTTCTGAAATTGAACTATAATAAATATTGTTATTTAATGTATATTCAATCGATACTTTCAAAGTTATTTGTGTTCTAAAATATATACATATATGGTGATTTTCCATTTTCACGAAAGAAAGATTGCAAGTAATATTTTTTATAAATTTTGAAATTTTGATTAACATGCACCCCCCTCTTAAAAAAGCTCATAATATAAGTTTTCATGTAATTTATATATTAATGCTTCAGTTAGTTTATGCAAAAATAATTTAAAGGTTTTCTAGCAAATAAGGTTCTAACATGTCCGCAAGTGAGTTAATAATTGTTATTGAACTGATAGATCAATTTTAAAATAAAATTTTTATTATAGCAACAAATTGGCCATCTAAAAGAAATAGAACTTCTCTTGTGCTTTTCTGATAAAAATTCTATTGTGACTTGTGAGGCCGGTTTTGTTGGAAGGCCAAATCGGCTTTCTTGATGTTGTATCTTAAAACAGGTAACATAATTCTTAATTATAATGAATAATTTTCCAACAAAAACTATATTGCTTACTGCACGTCTATTTGATAATATTTTTAAATTTTATAGCAAGATTTATTTGAAATTTATTTGCATTAATATTTTAATTTATAACTAAACTATAATTATAAAGTTTATTTATAATTAATTTCACTAAACGGTAACTTAATCGACTTGCTTTAATTTTCTCACTGAATAATTACCAAGGCACTGGAAAATTGTTTAAATTCAGTTTAATTAAATTTTAAAAAAATAATAGGCAAAAACTTAAATCGGCACAATTTAACTTTAATATTCTATAAACTAAACTTTATTTTTCATTTAGTGTAATTTTTATTTTCGATTCGAATTCGACAACAATGTATTTTCCATCACAAGTAGGAAAAATGCAGATTACTGAATCAGTAAACTAAAATCAATCTAAAATTTAATTTTAATTTAAATTCAGTTGTAACTCAAAAATTTAAAATACAACCAAAAGTTCTACAAAATTTGTTCAGCGCAGGGCTGGGATAAATAAAGAATCAACATTATTCATATTATTACACTAAAATTAATTTTTCACTTAATTAGCTGCTTTATATACGAAACTTTCCTGCTTAGAGTGCGGTAGAGTGCCAATTCGTGATATGGACCTCTTCTGATTCAATCTTAAAAATGCTTTCACTTGTCTTTCTCAAAAAAAGAAAAAAAATTTGTAAACTACAAAGCGTGGGAAAAATATTTAAGTATCATAATTTTCAAAATGAAGTTTGGTATTTTTTTGAAACTAGGTACTGTTATGCCTAGCACAAAAAATACTTTCTAAAAGGAAATTGGTCATAAAACTACTTAAGATTTTAAATTTAAGCTTTTATTGTTGGCAACTTGTTTACCCATGATAATAACACGTGAATGGCTGATGTACGAATTGCAAACTTTATAAATTTAATTCGAAAAAGAAAAATGTAATCGCAAAAGATTTAATTATTTTTATTGGAAAACGTATAGAAAACAACGCTTTCATTCTTCGCATTTCACGCTTCGAAAATGCCGCGTCAATAACGTTGCGTCGTACACGCTCGTCTATTTGATCTCATAAAGTTTAAAACGTCGCGCACCCGCAACAGATCGTTGTTTTAATGACCTACCTATATTAACTTTACTTATTGTTAAGTTTATAATACGCTCGACAACGATGAATAGCAACGTTTTACTTGACTTTTCGCTTATACGTTTTAGGTTAAAACAAAATAGAAATAGGTATGCAGTAGTGCAACTAGAACCTCATTTTGGAAGGGAGCTGAATTATATGATTTACATTCATTACAAAAGAGGTTAAAGAAAATTTCGCTTCAAACCCCGAAGAACCTTCTACAAATTTAATTACTTTTATTCTTGAAATAAGGGAGGGGGCTTCAGTCCTCGTAGCCCTTCGTCTTGGTTACGCTACTGGAGTTTGTTTTTATTGGTCAATAGATAAGACTTCGTGTTTCTTCGGCACACAATTTTGTTTTTTCTTTTAATTGAAACGGAATGGAAAACGTCACCCAAACATTTTTATAGTTTGTTATTAATAAAAAGTTAATAATAATGTTAAAAATTAGTATAATATTTAGGGAAATAACTTTCATTATACAAAATACTATTACTTTAGAACCGGACACTATGTGAAAGCTAATTAAAATTCCAGTAATGGTTTAGAGTCGGTACAGGTAAAGTAAATGGGACAAAACCAAATGACACGAGTATTGGCTGAGTGTTGTTGCTTCTGAAAATTTATAAAGCAATGTTGTTTATAGAAAATACATTTATAAGTTACGAACAGTTTTAATAACATTAGTGTATTATACTCAAATTTTATTATAAATTAATATTTAAAATTATTATACGAAGCCAAATAATTATTAACCATTACGAGTTTATTAGTATCCAGGGCACAAAGATCTAAAAAATCTTTCTTTTAAAATAGAAAGCGGACGAACAAAACAAAAGAATGATACAGTTTTGCAAATAAAAATCAAATTTTTCTTGAATCTCTTTACAAAATGTGTGGAAAAAATGTGATAAGCCATATACTTCTTCGAAAATGGAAAATGGAAAAAGAACTTATAAAAGATTCCTTTAAATTTGTAAAACGTATGAAGTCGTGTCACAGTTTAATTGACGAAGATATTACAAAATTACGAAAGAGTAAATTTGATAATATAATTTTATGTAGGGTCAAATCAACTTAACTGTTTTTACACAAAATTATAATAGAAGAAAAAATTTTATAATATTTTTTTATTTATTCTTTATTTTGATTTTTTTAAGAATAAAAAAGTATTAAAAACGACGCAATTTCTTATTTTTTGACATTCACGATTGTGAAAATGGGATTATGGGGTTCAGTAAAAAAAAAGTTTATAGAAAAGGGGATAAATGGGGGGCGAGTCGCTAGTTTTTGTATACTAGATTTCCTTTTACGAGATTTTCGAAAGATTATCCCGGATTTAGACTTCTTATTTTCCAAGATTTCTTTTGATTTCTTAAAATTTCTTGATATTTCTTTCGATTTTCTAAAACTTCTTTTTATTTCGTAATATTTTCTTTCGTTTGTATATACCAGAATTTCTTAGCAATTTCATCTTTAGGAATAAATCAATCAAAAGTTACTTATTTTAAGTTTAATGTAAAAAATTGAAATTATTTTACTTACTTATTACTTATTATAGATATAATATTATAAATTGAAGAATTGATAATAAAGTGAAGTAAACTTTTTTGACTTATATCCCATTTTCTGAGTTCCTAAGGGAATTTTCAGGGAAATTTACCTTTTATTTGAATCCTTGTGGTACAGTAACATGAAATTAATGCAATCAAGTCAAATTCTGTAATTAATGAATAAAAATAACAACTATTATTAGCACTGGAATATTGGATACATTCCTTCAATTTAAGCATTTCATTGGTTTAAAAAGTAGAGTAAATAATCAAAGAGAGCTTTAAAATTCACAGTTTTGTGAATTCATTGAAAGATGAAAAACTATAGGCTAAGCTAAAGGGGGCGTCCATTAATTAAGTGAGGTGATTTTGGCGATTTTTAGACTCCCCCGCCCCACTCGGTGAGATGTCGTGAGATTTGGCTCGACCCTCTCCCCCCCCCCTTCTAATCTCGTGAGATTTTTTAAAATGCGTATTTTTAGTGTATTTATTAAAAAAGCATAATTTGCTTAATTTATTGTTATTTAAGAAGAAAAACACAAAAAAATTACGTGATATTTGCCGAGACCCCCCTCTCCCCCACGTGAGATTTGGTGAGATTTCCCCCCCTTAAACGCCTCACGTAATTAATGGACTCCCCCAAAGGAATAGATGCTTCTCTGAATTTTTGAATCTTTTAGATTACGGAAGTTGATGGATTTCGTACAGTTTTTGGTTTTACCATTGCTCACTTATTAAAAAATATATGTTAGGTACAAAATTTTACAATTTATGAATTTCTATCTGTAAATCAGTTTTATAACGTCACCGACATCATCTGATGCTCAAGAATGATTTATAATAAGTTTTGTGAATTTTTGTAAAATAATCTTGCAAATTTCTCAGGAAAAAAAATTAATAAATTTAAATGGTCCTTACCAAAGCCTGTAGAGCCCTTAAAAAAAGCACTTGCTAAATAGTAAGTTTAGTAAGTTTTCGGATTTTTTTGTTTGTTTTGTATTCTAAGGCTTGATAATGAGCCAATAAAATTATCCGAAACGTCAGACAATCTTACTTTGTTTATAGATGTAATAAATAGATATTACATAATGTATTCAACATCTTTTGAATAAAATTTATTTAATTTTAAATTTATTTTCTTAAAATTAATTCTCCTGGAATTACCCTAGAGAGAAAATTTTGTTCAAAAGTAGAAATGTTATAAAATAATTAGATTTATTAAATACAGCATTAGTTAAGACTTTTGGCGCATAAAAAAATATTTCGATAGAATTATTAACATTATTTTCAAATTTACTAAATAGATGATTAAATGGGACTTCTCGACATTTAAAAAGTACTTTTAAAAAAGAAGAGAATTGTAATAAATTGAACGTGCCGAAAGTCACAATGCAGCTCTCGCGGGATGACTAACCTCGGTCACGACTCGGACTGCAAAATATGACTTTCGATCTGTAACGTGCGGTATAACGTAAACTATAATATTCATTTGGATTTTTTAATTAACTAATCTAGTTACTCATAATTGTTTTTTACAAATTCTAGCGACTAATTTGATGAAATTTTAAATATCTATATTAGGTACCACAATTTAATAATAATTATATATGTATAATATGTCCGCTTATTCCGTTCATCTGTTAGTTGGAAAACGGGAATAAATAAACCAAAACTAGTTTTTACTGAAAATCTTTATTTTAAGATAATTTGAAAATAATTTTGATTTAATTAAAAAATATAAAATTTGGGGACAACCGTGGTTCGGATCTCGCCGCTTTTGATTCTTGAGAACTGAACAATTATGTATAGTCAGGAAGTATCAAACACTAATGTGAAATTTGGTTTGGCGAAGTTAACCCTAATAAAAAATAGTTGATTCGTAAATTATATACCAAATGATAGACTTAATAATTCATATTAAAAACTTGAGATCGCAGATACACCATGCTGTTCTATATATTATACTCGTAGGTACACTCAAATTTACAAAAAGAACAGTTACAGCTTATCCGGCGAATTCATAGTTCTCGGACTACATATAACCTATAGTTAAATGCAATTTAAAAATAGCAATATCTAACAATAAATAAATTAATCTTTATTGTAACACGGGCTACTATTGTGGTATTTCGAGTTACATAACACACCAACAGCTTTACATTGACATTTTTGTTGTATATTTTTCTATCTTAAATTGAAAAAAGAATAGAAATAAATTATAAGTTTGAATTATAATACAATATGTGCCGATGTAAGGTCTCAATATACTTACTTTTGTCAACACAGTTTATTGGTGCAGATATTTGCCAGATATATTAATTACTTTATTGTGAAAAGGTATATTTATTTGCCATATTAAGCGCCGGTATAAGTGCACATTCACAGGTAAATGTGAACAATTACCGGCATATACATTTATGTACAATTTCCATAATATATCATGCACATTTTTACTGTATTATAATATTTTTCAAAATGGTGTTTTATTTATATCCAACAGATTACTATTACTCAACCATATTTTGTAAGATTAAAAAGTCAAACTTAAATTTATATTATACCTACTTACACACTTATAAAATTTTTGTTTCAATCCGTCGATCGTAAAATCTCGCCATACAATGTAAACCGGTGTCATTTAATCAGTGTAAATTATATATAGTGTTGAATATAAATTAGTTTATTTGAAAAACGATACTTTTTAAATCAAAATAGTAAATTAAATTTTTAGTTCGAACATTGCTTCGTAACCTACTTTTTATATTGATAGGTGTACATAGACAACAACTTACCTGTACCTATCAACTTAACAAACAAAAACAAAACCCTAGTACCAATTATAAGATATAGGAATAATATTTGTAACAAATATTTGAAAATATTATTATTTATTATGTGATTCATTCTAGTAGGGTGTTAACCTAGCTGGAATATCCAAAGATTAATATTAAGCTGTAACAATGCATCAGAAGTACAGAGATTCGAACGTGGAAAAACCGCACATTAAGAGATTCACATATGCATACTTCACACTGCACTGCTGACTCATTTATTATACAATTATTAATAAATTTTAATCACTACATTGTGGTTTGTACAAGGCGTAATAAAGTTTGTCGTCATTTCTTCAAATAAAGTTTATTGCTTGTTTGACAATTATTTTTATAGAGTAATGAACAGTAGCCAGCATTTTCAAATATTAAACATGTAAAGACACCTAGATCTATTGTTGAGCTTTTATAGTATATAGATAAAAAAAACCAAGCTAATATTTGGCTGCGTTATCTCAAGCTCGAATTTTAATTGTCACAGAATATTTTTATAACATAAAAGATGGTGTTTTTAGTTTTTCTGAAATCAATAAAAATTTATTAATTATTAAAATTTAAATGGAAAAAACTTTACAAGTTTACACTGTAAAAATGTAACATATTTTGGGAATACGCTACGTCGATGTTGATTTTATATCAACAAATGAGTGTTGAATGTCTTTGAGGATGCTGTCAGATTCGTCTGACAGCTCCGGTAAGACTTGCTCTTTGCTATCACTTGTTTACGTCAATTCAAAGTGTTTGAAAGATTTATTCGTGCCGCTCGATCATTTTTCATAAGAGCGCATCCTAGACGAACCCGCAGGAGATGTTGTCGGTGGCGACGATGATTGGCACTGACAAGTTGTCATCGGTCGTTCGTCCATGAGTACCGTGCGAACTTGCGGTGTCACAAAACGATGATGAATGATTGGCACGATTAAACATATCCCCAAAAAACTTAATTATTTTACGAGAAAATTAACTTTTTACTTCAAAATTAAAAAGCCATTAAATTCTAAAAATTTATTTTATTATCTTCTGCCTCATTTCTCGATGCAGTTAATGCATGTAAATCGATTTCAAATCTAAATTTTTATTGACGGTTTTAATCACAAATTACTTGTTTTATCGATTCGTTTCATTAATGAATGCTATTTTTTTTATTTACTTTATTTGTGAGGAAAGGTAGATGGAAATAACGCATAGCTAATACCAAATTGCTTATTATTCATTAAGTGTATACAGATGTTAGTTGTTGATGTTCACATTTAGATGCAAATTGTTTAGCTACATGAAAAGGAGATTAATTTTGACTGACATGTTGTAAATGTTTATCATATTTAAAGTATAACGATTAGATAAAGATACATATAGACATAAGAAATAATGGAAAAATAAGAGCCAAATGTAAACAAACACACGAATATGATTTGTGAACAAAGTCGCCATTTTTTAACTCGTGGTAATTAGCCTTGCTACAATATATCAATTTACAGCCCTCTTTCTTCATTGCAATTTCAAAAACTCACCAGAAAATAATACGAATCAAATTAATGTCTAATAATCTTCAAGTTAATTTTGCCAAATTAATTATAAATATAAATTTTCGCCAACCGACCAAAAGTTTGATGCCATTAAATTATACTAAAATGAAGTATTAGGAACCAACAATAAAATTATTGAAACGATTTAAGTGCCGTTCAGTTTAGGATTCTGCAAGTTTCAAAAACTTTAGTCATTTGTATGACTTTGCAAAAAACTTTCAGTATATTCGTACCAAAAGATTAACAAATTTTTTATTTAAGCAAATAAAATGTGTAATTTCATGGGTAATCCATTATGGCATACTAATTTTAGATGACGGTTTCATTTCTATTTTGACAGAATGGATTTCTCATTTTTGAAATGGAAACCTATAAGAAAAAATTCTAAGTTCAAAATCTTGTAAGTAATTTTTCCATGGGGATTATCATAACAGAAAATTAATTTTGTTTTTATTATTTAAGTCGATGTGATGGTAAGAATGTAGGTATTTTCTTGACAATTGATTTTTGCAAAACTATTACAATAACAAAGGTGAAATTATTAATACAACTGTAATATTCTAAAGTAGACCCATTTTAAACCTATTCATAAAGTTGTTTTTTAAAAATATGTTTGAAAACATTCTTCAGGTTACAAAAACCCTTTACATTCATTCCAATAAGTACCCACCTAAATTTCTAATATTACTAAACCATGTTGATTGTTAACTACCTTCGATGTAAAATTTAAATGCTACACCGATAGGTATAGAAAGTTCTGATTCCACGAAAGGGTTAAAATTTTGAATAAAGCTATACAGAATAGAAAAAGATAGTGCTGTTTTAAAATTTAGTTTTTAAAGTAAAAAAAAGCAACTTTAAATGCAATTTTTTATGACTATTGAAAAGAAAATATCATTGGGTTCATTACTTTGCTTCGGATGGCAAATTGTCCTAGAAAGATTCTAAAACCATTTATCACTGTTATAGGCTTTAGGTTTCTTTATCTTTTTTCATGTTCAATTCGATTTTTTACGTTTCTATTAAACTCTGCGTTTGAGAAGTACGAAATTGTAACGAAATTTAACAAAAATTTAGGCGGAATATCTGATGTATCCATAAAATGAGTTAGTTTAGTTGAACTGCACTAAAAATCTCATCTTTTTGTAGATTACGTGTTTAAGGGTAACGGCTGGTGCACAGTGTGCAGGTATACAGCGTCGGGTTGTACATGTGCATGGTGGCATTAGTAGTACTGGCAACCGACAGAGCGCGAGCGCGACGCTACAGCCGCCATTGGCTAAGGGGCGGTACTGTGCCCTGACAGATCATTCATCTGAGCCCCACTCTGCCCCCGCCGTCAGCCGTGATTGACAGTTGGCAGACGACTGCGGAACGCGCAGGAACTCCGCACGCGCTTCGTATCACCTCACGGCGCAACAGCAGAAACATATCCTGCTCATGCTCATGATTCGGATCTCCAGGTGCAGCACGTGGAGGCGACGCGTGTGATGTGACCACGACGACTGCGAAAAGCATTTCAAAACGCGAGTGAATTAGTGACTTGGGCCCGGGCCCGCGTATGTGCAGTGCAGTGGATAGTGACTCGGTATAACGGTGGCCCAACACGCAGACTACCCTGGTGCGACCGGCAGGGCTTTCATGGCTCAGCCACGGGTAGGTCATCGATGCCGCTAAAATCTCCTTGGCAAGAAAATCCAGTCAATCTAACTTCCAGCGAAAAGTGTCTACCTACCGCCGTTCTCGATAAGCTTTGCCGAAATCAATCGTTCTATCATTAAGAAAGTGTTTTGGCATTGTTTTGCAACAACGTAAGAAGAAGCCCGGAAAATCTTCATCATATAAATCATTGTTATGGCGGGATTTACGGGGTGAACCCGGAGGGTTGCATATCCGCGCGCTGATAAATCTTACTCCGGGCGGCGGGGCGTCGTCGTGATGTTTTCCAGTGCCATGGTACTATCAATCAGAACGTAATGAATGGGGTCTATCCATATATCATTTACGGGTTGTGCACTCTGAATATCACAAATACATTTACCCGGTAAACTCGGGAACGTTTACATCCACTCGTTACATTACTTTTACATTGTCAATTCCACCAATAAGATAAAAAATAATAGTATACCTATCCAATATATGGAATATCTAAATAGTCCACCTTCCGCTATAATGGTTAATTAAAGAGTATTATTACCTTGAAAGGATTAGCAAAATAAACACGTAATCGGCGTTTATCTATTCACGAAGCATTATTAGGTTCTTATCAATATTTAAATGATAATTTTTGCGTTATAGAATAACTTAATTGTTTCATAAATTATTCAAAAGTTGTCAATAAAAAAATGAGCGAACCCATCAGACTGCACCATTATTATTTCCATCGAATCCGACGCTGTACGTGACCGAATATTTTTGAAAACATTCGCTGCATTTAAATAACTTTTTTTTATCCACTCTTATAAAAAATGATAAATTTTTAAATCATTTCTCATGAGATGACCGATGAATTAGATACTCGTGAATTAATGAAAAAAAATACGGAATGCCGAATGCGCCGACTTAAGTAAAGGACGCGTTGAACTTTCATATTCAAAGATTATAGTTTAGGTTTTAGCTTTCAAGAATACTTTTAATTCTTTTAAAATCCATGAATAGGCATTTTGATCGAATGCCATACCTGTCTTCGTTATATAAAAAAATTCAAGTAAAAAACTGGTCCCTTATATTTTTCAATAGTCATCGTGGTATTTCAAACATTTCAAGTTGACGTAGTCGTGCTTTTTATTATAAAATACCTCCACAAACCGAATGGAATAATTTTTAACTAAGCAAAATAATAACAACAAAGTTGACAAATGTAGAAACCGTCGCGCTTCTAGGTATAATGTTTACTCTATAAATATCAAACGACATGTAACAATTAAATTCGACATAGTGGTCGGTTGAAGATTTGATAAAAACTTGAATATAAAATAAATTTCCAGTTTTTTAACTCGAGCGACGCTGATTTTCCTGTTCCATAACCGTTTTTGCCGGATAATTTGATCAGTCTCAATTTTACTTACTTATTCACGAGATGGCAAAAACTTGCCAAACAAAATTTCTAGAACGGATAACAGTTTACTAAAAAATTGGATCAAAAGTTGGTCCGTCGCGTCGGTCGGTTACATTTGCATGCTTGGACATCCTTCTGGTGAACTTCCAAAACATACTTTAATTAACAATTTTAGTCGGGCCGATTATTAATTTGTCCCGCGGGAAAGGAAATTCGTGTTTGGGTCTTCATTTTTGGGCGGACGTACGGTTGAATATTTTAAATGAAAAAAAAAGAAATTAATCTTTTCCATCGAGTTATCGAATGTTGCCCGAGCGACACGTAAAATTTATGAAATTAGTCCCGGATATTTTGATTGAGCTAAACTACTCGTCTTTGGCGCGTAAAAATTTAAGCGGCGGCAAAATATCGCCGGAAGTGTGTACGACGGAAAATTTGGAATGCGCGATTATAATGTCATCTTGATAATCTTCAATATTCGCGTAGTTAAAATGCCATCGTCAAATCGTTCCAAAACACTTTTGAAAAAAACTTAAGTCGTATAACACACTCAGCGTCTGTTTAGTACTCCATGAAATTTTACGACGACATCTATTCCAACAAGTTCCTACTTAAGGGCACACTAAAACTGAATCTAAAAACTGAAATAACCTCAATGTAATATCTGATATCAAAGTCAATTTTAAATGTTGTTCTTGCTAATTAATTAAAACCACGGCAGGAATTTTTGGTCTTCTCGTCGGACAACATAAAACGAATTTAATTTGGGCAAAAACTATTAAATCTATAGAAATTAATTATCTCGATTATAAAATAAATAGAGCTGCAGCCTCATCAACAAAATTAGAAAATTTTTGAAATTTTCGAAGAATTTGATAATTGTTGTACTACATCAAGAATTTTTATTGCTTATCGGTACATGGAGGATCCTCACCAGCAACCTGGATTATTTGTTAGTTTGGTTCTAGGTGAAACATGTTATCTTGAAAATCTAGGATGATTCAACGATAATAATTGATAAGTGATATTTTAATAGTGAAGTGCGCTTTAAAAAATTGTTTTTGTGTTGTATTTAAACATCAGATAATTTTAAAATTATGAAAGGGGTAAAGTAGTAAAATTTTAATATTTTTAAAATATTTTTCATACAGCCAAGTTAGGTCCCCCCGTTCGAATCTATCGAGTCAAAATTTTCAAAAAAATGCCAAAATGTTAGTAATTTTGTATTCGATGTTGCAAAATTTACATCAACATTTTTTTGCGACGGATAACTTCTCCCGAGCACAAATAACACACAAGTTAGTATTTAACTGTAGGAATTTTTGGTTTGCCTATTTGTTTTCTTGAATTGGTACTTATTGACCAAGGATTATAATAGTTAAATATTTAAACAACTAACCTACCTCCTATGGTAAAACGACCATTAAATTTTGTTACCTTAATTTTTAGTTACTTTCTTAAAATGTAAATTCTAATAGTTTTGAGAGAAGCTTTTCAACTAAAATTTATGACCGTTCAAGATTCTGTGTTCGAATTAGTATTTTGATTTATTACAATGGGGAAAATAAATTTTGAGAATTTTTAAAATTAAAAGTAAGGTGCCGTACCTTAAGGTAAAATTTTAGCAGGTGTTTTGGAATTTTTAACGTTGGATTTTTAATTGCCTTACGTGTATTAATGTCATAACAATATTTTAAATATCGGGACGAGTTCCTTTACATTACTTTTATGACGTAAATAATCTGAAAACGACACTTCAAAATTATATTTTTAGATTTAAAATTAAATTCTTGTACTTTTTAACTTATTCCAACTAATGTTTTTAAAAATAGAAAGTTATTAAAGCGTCTGTAGGTATAGACTATATGTATCATATTTCTTTTGGTAAAAATATGAAAAGTCAACAGAACCATTAATTTTTGGTTAAATTTGTGTCATTTTAGTAATTTTTTATTTTTTTCTCGTGTGGGCAGACACATTTTCGAGTTCTGATTTTTGAAATTAATATTCGTTTAATTACTACTGGTTTTTAAGTCGAACAGTTGATTGCTAAATTTTAATAATTCAAATCTGCACCATGTGCAACAGTATTTTTTTTTTCTTATTTTATTATCATCACAGTAAGCGCGCGAAGATTTAAAAATTAATAATAAAGTTTATATAGCGGAGAATATTAATCGATAGCTTTTAATATTACCATAGCAAATTACAGTTGTACATGCTTGTAAGTTCAGAGGCTCTTCTTAAACAAGCTAAGTTAATTATATTTTTAATATTAAACATTGGATGTTAGGTATGGCTAGGAACTAACTATCTGTGCATAATAAAAACGGAAACATTAACTTACATAGCATTAAAAATAGGATTTTTTATGTAGTAGTGATAATCTGTGTGAATTACATTGAAAAAAGAGGCAATACATTAATACAGCATACATAACATACACGCTCTGTTAATTATATTTCGGCGTAAATTATTTTTGGCATTAATGGACGGTAAAATTTAGTATAAAAATATTTTGCGGGTAGGTACTAAGCTGTTTGTTTATACCAATCTTCTAAAACCCCTACGACTTGCTTACATTACATTTATTGCGACATAACATTTTATGGGTATTTTAAAAACCACCTCGTTCCAATATCGATATTGTGGTACATAATTCAATTATTATCATTTTTTTGCTACATAACTATCGGAAACGAGAAATATTTATTAGTAAATAATTACCGAATAATCTTTCCACCTACAAACCTATCACACCCACTTTTGCCGTACCACAATAAATTTAATCCGATATTGGCGACACTTTTTCATATCCATACTACGTAAAATTAGGAAGCTAAAAAAATGTAATCAAAAAATATTGGTAACGAACGGTTGAATAACATAAACACAGTTTATTTACCACCACTATCTGTTTAGCTAAGAATAAGTGGTCTATTTATGTACCACTACGAGCAACTTTTTCCACGCTTATCAAGAAAGAGGCTAAGTTATGTATATTTCTGGAAATAGTAATTTTAAATTAAGAAGGCATCCCACATTTTCTTTATGCAATTTGTGTCCAAAACTTTTACCCCTAAGTGAGAGAAAACAGAACAATTCAGAAGTAAATTTAGTATAGCCTTCATTTTCTCGCCATAGAGCTAGGACAGATTAGTTTTAACCAACACAAAACTTTAATTTGTAATTTTTTATTCATAATTTCTTCTTTTCTTCATCTTCTGCAAATTAAATTTCATATCCGATTTTATTGCCATTTACCCGCCGAGTAGGTAAAATAATAGTATACATTATCAAAATAATTTAATTTTAAAAATGGGAGTAACTTGCCGCCGTAATATAAATTCACTTTGAAGTTTTCGTTGTTTCCAACGTTTGATGTTCTAAAATACATGTAGGTACCTACCTATATATTTTATCCATCTCGCTAAATTAATATTATATACCCAAAAAAATTCTTTAAATATTCAATTTCCAAATTTTATATAATTTTCAAATGTATTATTAAAATGTAATAATATTATTATACGAGATTAGTACCTATTGTCGGTAAACATGAAAACGCTGTGAAGCTTCACAAATGAAATATTAAATTTTGAAATTCTGCATCTCTCTTTAAGTTGAACGTATTAGGAAAAGCTTCTTCTAATTATTCTAGTAGTGGTGAATGTTATTTTAAGTTAGTTTGCTTATGTTAGCCATAAATTCGGCATTATAAATCTTATATAACCTCCAAAATCAGTTAAAGAACTAAAAAAAAAGTTAGGTTATGTTTGGTTCATATTATTAATGAATGCCCATGAATTTCCAAAAGTTCGTCCCATTAGGCCCTAATTTTTTTATTATACCGAGACTTACCGTAATTGTAATATGTTAAAATTAAATGCATTTCTTGTCAACCTGTTTAATTATGCCCACACTAATAATTTAAAGTAAAATTTTTATGGTCAAATTTAAATATTTTTAAATAATTTTCTAATAATAACGCCAACGTTAGTTAAATTACTTATTTTAATTATTTTGTAGATCACGCGAAATGAAATAATTCCAGGAACTCTCATTGTAAAGTTTTTCTGTTATTGTCATTTTATTTATATTAATCTTTGTACCAGACATTGAAGTGTTTTATATTCCTTTGTACACAATAATAACGTTTAATAGAAAAAATAATTATTTTTCATAAGGTACATGCATTTCTATTAAGTTGTTAAGCGATGAAGCAATTTTATTGCATAAATGTGTACATATTTGTGAATGCTTAAGTGATTATTTTATTGACCTGACAAGTTTTTCTCTCTAGGCTTGTAAACTTTCAATTTGTTCATGAGTAATTTTTACTAAATCTTGAGTGCCTACTGTAGTTATTACACTAACGGTGTACGTAATAATTGAAAAAATTCGATTAAAGTGTCTTGATTACCTTGAACCCAATAAACAGTTTTATTATAATACTTTCCATGAGCTGCAATAAGTACTTTTTGCAACAAATGATTTTCGGATGATCTAGTTTCTTAAGAATGAACAACTATTCTTTTCAACTCTTCATATCAAGTGAAAGTTTGATTGCTCTTGATGTATTCAGACTGAAATAACGCAGACGCTGTAAAATTATTTGTACCGTGGTTAGGATTTCACGTTAAGCCGTGGGTCTTCCGATTAGAACTACTGCATAGTTTTGACTTTTGGTGAGTTATGTTGGTTTTAAATTTTTGCTTGTACCGGATTTTTCATTATTCTCTGAAAGGCTCTGTATATAATACTATATAATATGTCACAGTGGTAGGTTGGATTTATATTATTATGATTAATTATGTTTATTTTGGCGAACTTGTTTCGGTTGGCAAATAGTTATTGTAGGATTTTTGATACATACTATGTATCGATAATTAAAAGATTTCATTAAACAATTAAAATTAATTTAATAAGTAGATAATTGGAGAAACGTAACAACTTAAAAGCATATATTTTCATTAGCATATTAAAAATTAATTACATATGTGACGCGACATTAACACAGCTCCCGCTGCCATAAATTTATTATATTATAGTATAAAGATAGTATAACTTCTAAACTACCTATTTAAAATCGCTCTCGTGGGTATTTCAATCAGCTTATCGAGTTTTAATTGAATTTAAAAAATAATTAACCTATTATACCCATAATAATGAGAGTGGGTTTGCACCACCTACTCGACCCAATAGCGGGTTACGTATGTAAGTCGTTCTTGCAATCTGAACATTTCGACGTCTCGCTTGGACAAGTTAGATTGACGTGGATTTTCTATTACAGTAAAAGTCTTGGTTTTTCCACTTTCGGGATGATTTACTTATGTATTTTTTGTTTGTAGTATGACGAAGGAATTCACCCTGGGTACATGGACGGAGGTGCGGCGGCGGCGGTGGCGGCGAGTGGCTTGTACGAGCCCCACGTAGCCCACCGGCCCACATTACAAAGTCTTCACCATTCCCCGCATTTAAATCATAGTATGCACCCCTATCACGCCAACCATGTCAACCCCGCCGCCAATCACGTCATGGGCGGCTCGGTACCCGACGTTGGAAAACGGGATAAGGACGCCATTTACGGGTAAGATCTTGATTAATTATTTTTATTGTTTAGTAAACATCATTGCATAGCATATTTTACAATTAAAGCCATAAACGATAATATCACAATGCAAATTTTTTCACGACCCGCGCGCCACTTAATTTTCACCATTATATAATTCAAATAATATAAGCAAGACATTTTTTTTTATATATATATAATGAGAACTTATAACCGTAGATGCTTTTAGATAGGTTAACGGCTATTTAACTTTAATCATACATTGCAGCTATATAATTTTCTTATATCTATAATCCACATTTAAAGCTTCCGCGGCGGTAGTTTAACATTTTCTTTAAAAAAAAGTGAATAAATTTTCTACCAAATGTTCTTAACACAAGAATTTATAATCAGATTATGTTTCAATTCGATTTTATTAAAATTTACGATGAGAATAATATTTTCGTGCGTTTAATTTCTTGCTAATTACATATTTTTAGAATACAACGCATAATTTATGTGATTTTAAAATAGCTAATTAATTTAATTAAGTCAATTTTTTCCATTCAACAATTACCTTATTGTTTTGGTAATGCCGGTCTAAAAAAAATTATTCGTCATTCGGATGCCGTCTGCCTGTTGGTCTGTCGGTCCAACTATATAATTGTGCAATTGTTTTGATTATCAGAAAGTTTTATTGCTAACTAAATTATTTGCCATTGAAAACGATCTGTGCTATTAAAATTAGTTTTCGATCAACTTTGCAGATACAATCGGGAAAGTTACGACATGATACCTTAACCGAAATACAAATTAAGTAAATTTAACAATTTAAATGCACGAAACGTGTAGAAAAGACCAAAAACTATAAAATTAATGGCGACCAATTACTTCGTATTCGATTATCATATTTAATAGATCCGATTGAATAAAAAGATAATATCGCGCTTTGTGGAAAAGTTTGTGTACCGACAAACGGTTCGGAGATGTACCATCGCCAAGTCCGGACATAATGCCCATCGAAAACCAATATTTACGTTTATCTTGAGTTTTGTTTATTTAAAGGTGTTACCAATTAGTTAGTGCTTACTCGTTACATCAACACACATAACAAAATGTTGGTTGATATCCAAATGATTATTTACATTTTTCAACGTACAAATTTACATTAGATTGGCCGTTTTTATTTTTAACGAGTGTTAACTATAAACAAATAAAAACTGAAAGAACCAATTATGGCAGTTTTATACTGTTAAAATAAACACAATTTAATTTTATCCAACTCTATAAAATACAACCGACAATCTATGGTTTAAAAATGCTCTCAAAATATTAAGAACTGGTTTGTTTAATTAATTCGACAGATGAGGACAAAAAATAATTTTATATGGGTTTGTAACTTAGTATACAAAATATAAATTAAATTTTAATGTAAATTTCGAGATTAACTAAGATATGGAATAATAATTTAATATAACATCATTTTTAAATTCATTTGGACGAGATTTTTATTTCAATAGGTAGTAGTATAAAAAATTGTATATTTTAAGAAATCGGAATCGAGTTTTCGTGAATTATAAAGTCACGAACAACAAGTAACTATTAAAAAATACGAGGTACATGTTTTTTCTCTAAACGTCTTTTTTTAATTAAATATTTTATTTTGACCAACTTGCGCGTTCCGTCTAAATCATCTCATGGTAAAACGCATTCCGCACATTTCCGGACATTGACCAGAATTTTTTTCTAGTTATCGACAAATCTAACATAACTAATTTAATAATAATCATTAACGTTTTGTGTTAATTAACATTTTTAATTAAAAAAAAAAATGGGAACATTTTATGGCGGCGGTTTTCAAAATTTGTCGGTTTGTATTGATGTTGACATGTGATATATGTGCCACTTTAACAAATCAACCTTTTCTACCCCTGGGGGTAAACGTTTTCTATTTTGTCGGATCATAATTATAAATTACGTAGTGTGAATTTAAAGGAATTGATTTTTGTTGCGAGAGAAAATAAATTAACTGCACCATTCGAAAGAATTGTGAAGCACAAGAAGTGTGTAGGATGTTTTCACAAACTTGATTACATTGTTTAGGATTTATTTAATTAAAATAATTGTTCTTTTTGTAAACATTTGTTTGTGCATTAATTGTTATTTTTAACCGAAACGTTCCCTTTTTGTTTTTACGTGAGAATTCCACCTACAACTTGACTTGTGGTTACGAGATAATTATGTGGTTTCACAAAATATCACCAATTTTGTGGTTTTCGTGTTCCATATGTTGACTGATTATACAAAATTGTATTGACAGTTCTTTTGAATAAGTAAAGTTTGGCGATTTACTTAATTTGGCCCTAATATGATGTCATCGGTTCATATAGACCGACACACGAAGTTTCTGAGATTTGTGACCTTTCACTTATATATTTTTATTTGTATGTATTATGCATGCTTCCTTTTGTCGTTTTTTGTTGTAAAAAAATTTATTTCTTCCATTATCTAAAATATTTCAATTCTTCTTTAATTACCTCTTACACTAAAAACTTTATGTTTCACTTTTTCCAAATTTCTAATTTTATCTATTTACTATCCTTGCCATATTATGTAGGATGTGATTTTAATGTTTTGCTGATAATAATTTCTACCACATTAATAATTAATTTTACCACACGCCACAACTATTATTTCACAGCTGTATGGCTTTGCCATCCAGCTATAATTTGACGTGACAATAAATAGAGGTATACGTAGGTACGACCACAAATTTGTTAGTAGATATTGATGTAACACACATAATAATTAAAAATTGCTTATAGGCACATGAGATTTTCTATAAAATAAGATTATTTTCACACCCCATCGGCGTTACTTATTAAAAGTTTAGTTAAATAGCACATAATCAAATAAGCATGAAATTGATCGTACGCGATGGATTCGTAAGTTGAAAACATTCACACTCTGAGAATGAAATGTTACGGATGGAATGCTATACTATTAAATTATGAATGGGTGTCTATCAAATTGCATACTGCAAGACGCATTCATAAATGTTGCGATTTATTTATGGCGTGCCATCTTAAGATAATTTACGGGTCACAGAAAGTCGATAGTGATGTTCGCAACACTTGAGCAGTTGGATATCCGATATACATTCATGTTGATGATACTTAATACAACAACGCAATTATTTGTCCATCACTGAGGGCAATGAACAACATACTCAACTGTAAAAACTAACAACTAACTCTAAATTCTTTGTTACAGGCATCCGTTGTTTCCCTTGCTGGCACTCATCTTTGAGAAATGTGAACTAGCAACATGCACGCCCCGCGAACCGGGGGTCGCGGGGGGAGACGTGTGTTCCTCGGAATCTTTCAACGAAGACATCGCCGTTTTCTCCAAACAGGTACTACATACTCTTGAATTGATTATAATATCGATTATTGTTTTTACTTTTCCAAGCAGCTGTTTTTAAAAATAACTTTTAACAAAAGAATATCGTGTGTGCGTAATGTTGGTGAAATATTCTAAATATCTGTGCATCAAAATCACACGTATTTGGAGGAAGAAATTTGGGGTAGTTGGTTATTATCATAAGGGAGAAATACACGACACGAGAGGGTCTTGCGTGAATTACATAGGCACCTAAACAGCTGCTTATAAAGTTCACTTTGATTTTTTATGTTGTTGATCTCATAAATAAATTCAATGTGACAATTAGATGTATTGATACGTGTCCTTCTTTATAACCTTTTGAATATGAAATCGGGCGACGAGAGAGAGACTTGTTTTGTCATTGTTCGGACCGAACTTCTATTGCCACAAAAATGTTCTCTCCGAGTGTTTTTCCAGAGAAATTGTCAGATTAAGTACCATTTGTCAACGGCCAACATTTAAATTTTAGGCATTTCCGGTTTTGCCCGTATAGGTACCTACAAATTAACGCGTTTTTAAACCTTACTATTTATTTTTGATAGCAGTCCGTTATCAGTTTGATTAGTTTATCACTATAAAAACATCAAGAAACATGTGTAAAACATTTTTAGAATTTGTTTTACACTTGAAAATGACAAGAACAGAATACTATATCAAGTACACGATCACATAAATGTATTTATTTACAACCTTGCAAGTTTTGACAAAAAATTGTAAAAATGGTCTTTCATCTTTTACGGTAGCGACATTCTCATAGAAACCACTTTTTCAAGTCATCGACGCTATTTTTAGTTTAATTAAATTTCTTATTTATAAGTTAAATGTAGGTAGTCTGTATTTACGTTATTGTTTCCATTGGACTAACCAAATTTGCTCCAAAAATAAATACAACAGTTGAATATTTGTCAGTTTCAAATTGGTTCTTAAACAAACAATTTATTTTAGTTAAAATGCAAACCCTGTAATTTTTTTGGCTCTATTCTAACACATGTAGACTGAATTCTACCCTAAAATACCGTATTTCAAACACATCTGCTATTTTTGGATTTACCAGTGTAAAGATAATTCCACACCGGATGATCGTGATGATGGTAATTAATACCTTCTTTTGCCAACTAGGATGCTAAAAATGTTTGAACATCTTTTCAAATTGGAATGCCGAATCTAAAATATTCGAACCCTTTATTATTTTAACTTTATTGGCATGTTTTCTTATCCACCCTTAAAGCTGCTGTACTCGACGGCTTAATAAAGAAATCTACTAAATGATAAATAGTAATGAGCGCATTTATCCGTTAAAGTGATTACTGTGATTACGCTGCTAGCCGGTTCCCCCCCACATCATATTATGGATGTTAGTGTGTTTTAACTTGTAAGGCACAGGAAATACCTACGCATTAATGTAAACTGGATGTCTTCTCGATATGCCAAAAAAAAACTTCCTTCTACCACAGGTTTAATATTATGACATTTTGGAAAATTGAAAGAAACAAATTTTGATTAAATTTATGACGTACAGATAAGATATGACGTTTTTTGTTACAAAAAATATAATCTTATCAGGATAAGCACCAATTAGGTTTATCTTGAAGTACCAGTACTTAATTCCCAATTTCCGTGTTTATATTTAACCAAATACCGAGTAGGTAGATTGGACGAACATTGTTTTTTTCAAGATGTTGAGCCGGAAAACTTTTGAACATTGTTTGGATGTAAAATCTTAAATTTCTTTGAATCGCAGAGAAAAGAATGCGAGATTAAACAAAGGAGATGAAGTTTAAAGATGCAGATCTTATAAAGAAATGTTAAAAATTATCTAATGATAGACGCGGATTCCACAGCTTTGCACATCAACCACTGCGCTGTCGATTTAAGAATTTGTACTATATATTTTTACAAAAGTTTGGGCAATTGACAGAAAGTCAAGATTAAATTTTAATTTGATTAATAAATGAAATAGTGACGCGCACGTTGGGATTAACAAGATATTTACGTAAATGTGATTATACGTTGAAATTGAAGATAATATGCAATTTTATAAATTTTGCAGGCAATCAAATTTAAATTTCTGTTTTCTAGTTTTCTGAAAGAATAATATTTATATTAAATTATTTTTGAACTTTTCCTATTATCGGTCAGCCACTCATGCATATTAAATTAAATTAACTAATACCAGTTGGGCTTCTCCCCCTATGTTACGCATGCGATTTTATAGGTAAAATTTACAGATTAGGACTGGGCGATATTCAAAAACTATCGATAACTTCGATTAATCGATAACTTCGATTAATCGATATTTGTCGATAATTATCAGAGTATCGAAGTATCGATAGTTATCGAGGTATTTATATATCGATAACTCCAACTTTTTTTTTATCGAATAAAGAAATTGGTTGAACCCAAAGTTGACCAATGAGAAGTCCAGAAAACATAAGACAACAACCTAAATTAGAAATATCGAAACTATCGAAATATCGATAACTATCGAAATTTTCATATAAGTATTGATTAATCGATAAAAAGTCCCAACCCTAGTTACAGATTTCCTGATAGTTCCACTCTGTAAATTTACTAAATAAAGAAATTGTATTTGACTGACTATACGGTAAAAACACTTTCAGTTCTCTTAAGAAAATTGTTAGAAAATGTACTACCTTTATACATGGATGATCCTGGAGGACAGAAGAGTGACCACTGGTTTATTATAAGACAAAGGATTTCAGTTGAGAGATGGAAGTGTGTTACCAACATTAAACAATTGGGAGGCTACGGGATAGTGACGGCTCAGTGCAACCTTCAATCTAGACAATCTTGTGAAAGTTACGTAATACCAACTGAAAATTTGCTTAGAAGCAAAGTCATTAGTGTCAAATAAATTAATCATATCATAAAACTGCATCCTGCTAAATAATTTTGATCTTGACTGTTCTCGCAGAGTTTTGAATGCAAGGTCGCAACTTTTCTATTTTTACTATTTTTCTGTTGTTTTTGAAAATATGAATAGTATAAATAATAAAAAAAATGTATTAACATAACTCGTGGAAGCTGTATGCCAAATTCAGCTCGCAAAGATGTGGAAAAGTTGATTCAAAATGGATTGACTCGTAAATTTTTTTTTTTTTTTCAAGTTTACTATCACCAAGTTTACAAAAAAATAATAAAATGTATAGAACCGGCTTCGAGGGTAGTGACCCGTATCAGTACAAACTATTATACATAAATACATCATTATTGTAATTAGGTATGTAAATGATTTTTATTTAACAAACTAATATAGTATAAAGAATACGGTATGTCATGGACTGGAACGCATTGTAAAGAAATTCTTGAAAATTTTGAATTAATTTTAATCGATACATTTGATTGGCCAATGTTAGAAATTTCAAAAGTCCAGCTCTTAGCAGGTCTTAGCAACCAAAACAGACCGTGGTCGAAAGACCGAGTCCGAACGTCCTGTATCAAAAAAAAAATTATATCTAATTTATTGTAATATTATGTTTATATTTTTTAGTACAGAAAAATGTTAATTAAATTGCCATGTAACATTTTCGTACTTGGTTACTTTTTTACAATGCTATATTTTTATTTTACGAACAAATTAAAATATTTCAATTTAATTGGACCAATAATAATTTATTGTTTAAAAAGAGTTTTCATGAATTTGTTATTATGTCGGCTTAAAGGTGTCGAATGTCGAATATTAAACTAAGCTATGGTTTTGTGCTGTTTCCTGTGGATGAAAAGGCATGTATGTTGTAATAGACACTTTCAACCCCATCTGCAACCCTCGCGCGGCTGCGAAAGGCGATTGGGAAATTTTGACTTTGTAATTACGAATCCCCAGCCGCATCCCTGTTTAGGTTTGCATTTGTTTGTACGCACCCGTTAAATAAATCAGGGGTATGAATTTGAATATGCGCTTTAACGAATTATAATGGACGAATAAATAAATACACTTAAGCAAATTTACACATTCAGCTGTTAAAGTATGCAATACCGTAACGTCATGAAGGGGACATTTCCCGTTTAAAAGAGGTAATCGTGTTCCCTCGTCTTAATAATTTAATAGTTTTATATTTTAAAAAAATGTCGATGATTTGCCGTTTCTGGTCTGTGTTTCGTTATCGACAAGAGAATTTATCTCTGATGGTTCTGTGGTATTTTTAAATCTTGACAGATGTAACAGTGACTTCTTAGAAAACTGGGGGTTGGGTTCTAAGTGCACTGAACCTTTAAACCGTTTCTTTAACAACGCAGTCGATGCATTCAGCCAAATTTTGTTTCTTTCTATTCTGGTGCACAATGGTCTACTTGCCAGCAGCCACCCTTAAAAAATTCCAAATTTAACACAACCATCCCCTTGTATTGTGCACTGAATTATATTAAATATATAAAAGTTCCATCGATGGAAGGTTGTTTCGTTCGGAATTTCAAAATCTCCATCAGTAATAAATAATCAATTATGTCTACAAATAATAATTTAAGCGTGACGGAAGGATATTAAGGATATACCTACTCCTAAAAGATACTTTATTAAAGTGTATTTAATATTATTCAATACATAGTTAATTATAAAACCTATATAATTACACCAACAGATAAACGAGCATATCTGTGTAATCGCAAATAGATTGCGTGTCAGTAAATTACACATGAGTTTTCATACTCGCACGAGCATGATCCTATTTATTGTGTTTATATTACATATTATTTTTCAATTTTTAATTGGGAACAATGGAATTGATGTAATATTAAAATTTAAAATGACATTCGAAAAGAATTTAAAAATCGTGTTTTTAATTATACCGCATCGATAAGCTTTTAGAATTTTAAAAAAAGCTGAAGTAACGTAAGATTTGTTATCGAATGAGTCAACGATAGCCATTATGTCATCGAACTAATTTTTAAACTAAACGATTACGATTACAAATGAAATGCCCCAGGATTAAAATGTAAATAAGATTTTTTGGAATATTACCGTACAAAAGAGCTCTTTTTTGATCCGAAAGTTTGATAAGACTGCGTTATTGTTGGTATTTTTTTATTAAATGAATAATCGCACGAGTAGCGTTGAAAAACTAGCTTAAATGAACAATGCCAGTTGTCTCCTGTGGTGCAGTCTCATAATCGCAACTCTAAAATGAGCAACACGCCACAAAGAGGCTAATCCTCACTGCAAGGGATCATTGTGAACCTTCATCCGGACGTAACTAAGGTATATTGTGAATTAGCTATGTGCTTATAAGCTAATTTTTTTAAACTGACTTTCCACTATTATTTCCTTAAATAAAAATTCTTCAAATCTGTCGCAAGTCGTAACTAGCCGAAAATAAAATATTTTTCCGATGGTACATACAACACCATTAAATCATCATTCATTAATTTAGAAATTTACGGTTATGTTCTTTTTAATTAGTGTGTGTCATGTTTGAAAACCAAACTTAATTAATCTTAAAAATAAACCGAATGCAGTTTGGAATACTCATCGTTTATTTTATTGGCCGATTCTTTCACTCTTCATTGCATTTCTATATTTAAAAAAATATATATATAATATTAGAATTACGAAAAGAATTTAGAAAAATTACAGTTGTGTAAGATTCCTCTATAATGATGGTTAATGATGATTGATCGTCTAAATATATCCATGAATCATATCACCAGCCTGTTTGTAAACTTATTATTGGTAGTAATTGTTTTGTATAATCAAATACAAAAAAATATTTAAGTAAAATTAAAAGTGGCCCACGCTATCGACAGAATGTAGTCTATTTGCAAATCTTAATAAATTTAAATTAAACATAACCCTACATTTCTCCATCAATATTATTGCTTTTATTGGAATTCTAAAAGAGCTAAACGACCCGAGTCGGTAATAAAATTAAATACTTTGCATTATCCACATCATTCTTCCGTAACCTGCTTAATAAAATGGCAACGAATCTTTAAGATTAAATCAGGTTATTAGAAAATTCCCACTTGAAAACGTATAATATCTATATTTATGTTGAAATTATTAGGCTGGAAATATATCATCGCTCACGTAAACAGTCGAAAGAAGGGCCTAGATCGTAAATCAAGCCCTGTGTCAGGTAGAAAGACCTGGTCTAGGCCACCCGTCCATATAACCCTCGAAAACTTAGTAGTATATATTGCCCAAGGTATCGTTTTGTTGCCTAACGAATAGCATAGATGTAAATAAACATCGTCTTTTTCCAAATAATATTATTTAATGCGATGTTCAATACAATATTGTATTGACACAAGTACAATTAAATAATTTGAGGTTTATACAAGAGTATAGTGAAACCAAACGCCGGAGTTAAACACAATGTAGTAAAGAAAGAAGAATCGTAAATCATTTGAAGAACTACCCTCGTTTTGCCTCCAACTGAAACAATAATATAACCGAGCTCACGTGGGAATGCGCTATAGCCACTAATTAAAACTGTTATTAAAATGCCACAAAATAACAGCCCTAATGGCAGGTTTAACCATAGACTTTCGCATTTTACAAATTTCTTATTGCTCTGTAATGGAACGTTGTAAACTTTAAATGATGTTTTACTGTTACATTTTTAATTATTTCAATATTGCTAGTTTGTAAGGGGGTTATTAACGAAAATTTTTATTTGTACTTTATGAACTTTTAAGTGCCGGTGCTGTGGGTTTCGTTTATCTTCCACTTAATTTTTGTGCAAAAATATATTATTTCGATAGAAAACTTGGGCCTTAGGTGTGGCTCATAAAGCAATGCCCACATGAAAATTATGTAAATTTACAATGATCTTATTATGGGATCCTTCTAGGCCAAAATTTTGTTTGGCATACGATTCGGTATCCTGTAAAATATTTTTTTCGTTATTATTTATGTTTCGACTTGACTGTAAAAAGTAAGGCAATCATTAAAAAAAAGTATACCGTTGATGTCTCCTGGCAAAGTTTTCAAACAGTTAATGCAATGTTCACTTTGATTGATACAGTAATCAAATATTAAGTGGTTGTTTTATGTTATAATAAAATGTGAATATTAAATTAAGCACGATAATAATAGTAAAAAGGAAGAAGATACTAAATTACAGTTTTTAAGTACTCTGTACAAAAACGTCTAGAATTACATAGGCATCCTAGTTAACGTAGTCGTCTACTTAAATTTAATATAAACGTCATAAAACTTGTGAGTGTCCGTATAGATCGTTAAGTTTTAAAACACAACTGCTATATGCTAAGAAAAGAAACTGAATTCCAGTAGTGAATATAAATTTTTAATGGAAATTGTGCATTAATTAGTGGCAAATTTTTTGATTTGTTTACGACTGTCCTGAAAGAACGTTCACCAGTTGTTCTTATAGTTCGTGAAGGACATATCACTCATAAAAATAAAAAACATGCGATGCTATCACCCACACCTTTTCGTTAAGGATATAGTTGGCAACGTTAGTTATTTTTTTTAACGAAGCGGTTGTGAAACAAGCACATATACGTAGAGATATAGGTATATGTATGTGATTGAACTCTTTTAATCGGTCGATCGATCATTCAAGAACAAATACTGAAATAATAATTCATTTTACACAATTTGCAACAAGGAGAATTTCAATTACGTTATTGTGAAACTTTCTAAGATGTAATAACTTGATTGTTGACAATTATTTCTTACAATAACCTACTGATTTACATTTTCCAATGTTGACCACAATTAATTTTTGCAATTACGATAAATTAAAAATTTATCACAGATACACCGATTTATATGAATGTTTTAAATCCTCTTTCTGTTTGGCCCGTATACTCGCCACCGCATTGTTTCTTAAATTTATACCAGATTTAGTTTTTTTAAAGTGAGGATTCCAATTTTCTAAACTATACTTTATAAAAGTTTTATAACCTATTATCACATTGGTAGCACAAACGCTACCTATTATAATAAAACGATTAAGCAACACTATAATCTTGAGTTAGGTTATTTTTAATGTTTTATATACATTTTTTGCTTCCATTATGTTTACGTGTATTAGAGATATTAAATGTTTTCCCATGTTTCAATTCACCGTAGTTTTATGTAACATCAAATTTTAATACTAATTTAATGGCAAGGTATAAAATTTAGATAAGTATGGTGGTAACTTGCAAGTGTAACTGATATTATACCTACTTTTATATTTTTTCAAATTATTTTGAGCATAACTATGGAGTAATACTTTGCATGCGATTCATGTTGTGATAGCCATCTAAATATGTTAACTGAGTTATACTAGCAGTTTGTCATATCTATAACAATTTTGGAATATTTTTAAAAGAATGCCAAACTTTTTGTTAGAAACATGCCAATTCGTTTTGGCGTTTTAACAGTTTATGAATAAATATTATAGAGGTTATAGAGTGGGCAATTAATTTGCTCTTATTTTATTGACATTTATGTAGCTGTTAATTAAGTTATAAAATAAAAAAAAAACTAAGTTCAATTAGCGAAGTAAAAGTAACATAGTAACAGCAAGAATTCATCACTTCCTGACGATACCGATGATGTATTTACTTGGACTTGGACAACGCATTCTTTTCGATGCCTGATGAATAATGCAGTCAGTAAAACTTGTCGCAGTCTGTCGTAATTTACTGGCCCGAGTAATTAAAAGGTGACGATTAATGACAACAAGAAGCGATTGGCATGACAGTTAAGACTCGTCAACTATTTGACCTGAAATAACATCCACCGGATAGTAATTGTTTGTTTCCCAACACCAAAATGACAATAAAAATATTGTCTACTCGTTTTATTGCACCATGAAATTTTCACATGTTGGAAAATCTGTAAAATTACGTTATAATTTCATTATCTACTAAGGAGAATGCATGTGGTTGTACTAAATCCATTACGCGAAGATAATTTTTTTAAATTTGGTACAAGTACTTTTTGAATTTTGCGGATTGGCGATGGATATCTCACGGGCAAGTCAAGAAAATTGGAAAATTACGAGCAGTAAGTATAATATTGCAAGACAAATAATATGGAGGATTATGAGATTAGTGTAAGAATTTCAGAGACGATGGTCACAAAGATTGACTTCGAACCATCGTATCCATGGAATCGGTTTCCGAGAAATGTACGCAAGGGTTTACAGTTACATTCTTCCATATAATTGAAGTTGAAAATGCAATTGTATCTACTTTACTAGACTTTAAAAGTCGAGGCTACTCAAAGAAAAATCTATGTCCAATTACCGTATCCATTATGGGTTATTTAATGCCAAACACCAATATAGCAACATTACATTTACCGTGTAAATTATTTTGAATTTATATAATTATGTAAATGCTAAAGTAATTCATTTTGTCCTGTAGATAAAGTGCAAATTTTATTGGAACATTTGCATTTTATTCTCAAACATTATAATTATTTTAAACTTTTACATATTATTTTATGTAGTTTTTCGAAAAGATTATGTTTTTGTTATTAAAGTATACAGTAAATCATAGAGGTACAGTGGCGGCGGATGCTGGCCAAGAAAACAAATATTTATTAAATTCACGTAACTTTGAGACTAGAATTAACGTTTATATTACGTGTTTTTTTGGTGTTTTCCATGTTATATCATTAATATACCTAATATAATTTTCAATATAAGTATATAAGAATAGCATTGATCAACGTATAACACAATAGAACTGTTTTGTATATTTTTCTAATAGAATTTAAAAGAGTATTAGGTACCCGAATATTTGAGTAGGCAATTAAAATGTGTGAACGAAGTTTGTGATTAACCCACAAAAAATTATAGCTTAAAGCTAATTACAAAAATCATTATTTTACATTTTTAGTCGTCACCCCCTTATTGTTGTAAACCACGAGCCGCCGCTGCATAGGTACATAAGTATGTAAACTTGTAATTAACTGTTTGGTATAATATATTTGACAAAGTCCAAATAGTTCAAATTAAAATAACTTTTTTTAATTGTGCACAAGAACGTTTCTAACTTAGGTCATCAATAAGGGGTGTCCCACATGACAAATTCAAGGGACCACTCCTGGTCTTTCGATTTGTGTGTCCACGTATCTTTTTAGATTCGATTTTGTAATTCATACAGGGTTAACTATAGCAAAAAGTGTATAGAATTAAAAACGTTATTGAATAGTTGACGTTTTACACGTGTCTACATAAATTAGAAATAAACGCCACGCCAGGCTGCCTGCGTTTCTGAATTTAATCACAACTAGCGAATAAAAACTTAATTAACTACTCGTTGAATCGGTACGGTTTGTTGTTCGTTAGCTGCTTTTTTGTACACACAACGCGCACGCTAATTAAATCAATTATTTATATGAAAATTGCAAAATGGATGCTGTCGCCGTATGCAATTGCACTACATTACTAGGTATTTTTTTGCACAATTATACGTAAAATTCCCATGTAACTCGTTTTGCCTGATTTGAAGCCGATACATAATTTCTAACGACGTGGAAAGGTTAACTATATAGGTATATTGCATAAAATTGGAGAAAGTAAAAAATCACAGCTTCCGAACTTTAAATTTTATATGATTTTTGTAGAATATAAAAGGTTTAGTTTAATAGGCCATTAGGATATTAAATTAAAACAATATAGACCCAGAAAGAAGTAGCTTCCGTCATAAAACTATCAGATTAACTTCACTAACCAAGTAATGTCGACGATGAAACTGCCATAAATATAACTTGTAGTTATTTACAGACCGACATAAAATATTTTACAAGCCCTCTATAAATTATTGCCGTATTGTAAACGGCAGGTGACTTGCCTGGACATAACTGAAGAAGAAAAAACGCTCCAGCAGGGGTTCAACATTATAGACAAAAATCTTGCCAAACTCGAAAATTTCTCTTTCCCTTTTATAACCCTTTATTGCTTTAGTTCTTCGTGCTCTTTCAAAGCCTAGACATTTTTCCGATAAAAAAAAACTGGATCCCCCAATGTCGATACAGCTATTTATTTCAATTAGGTTACGGTTAGTTGTTTTAATTATATGTACGAGTATTAATATATTTTTATGCGGACCATGTGGGGTGGAAAGTCACTTTACGACTCGAAAATTTTAATGCCAAATGGATTTAGACTCCGTGTATATAATTAAGTCCCCTAAGTATATTGCCCAATAATAATTTGGCGAGGCTCAAATCGTATTAAATATATTGATAAATAAAAATGTTTCTTTTTCGTTTCAAGATTCTGTGCCACAAAACAAAACAAAAAATTACCATAACTGAAAGTAGCTAATTTAAATATTTACATTAGGGTTTATTACCCACTTCGATTTTACATAGCAGTCTCTCAAAGAAGTAGGTACAGTTAATCATAATCTAACATAACAGTAACATTTAAAATTTTTCAAGATACTTAATTATTATGTTACCTTGTCAAGTATGTAGGACACTAAACGAATTTATGCAAGCGCTTTACTTACACAAATTTTTTGTCTATGTTACATGGCCCTTGTTTTCTTTAACTATAAAAATATTTAAAATTTTCTATTTTTAAATTAGAAAAAAGTTTAATTAAATAGATAAATTAGTATGATAATGAGATAATGGTGTGAAGTTGGGTCACACTCGAACAATTTTAGCATTTCAAAAGATTCGGAATATTAAAATTTTTTCGGTGTAGCTTTGTTTACTTGGTGCAATTTAAATTTTTTCTTGCTTGGCAACATTTTTACTAAATTTTAACTGCTCGATAAATCAAACGTGATGTTAATTTTATTTGGTTGAATTTTCGGGTACGCTTTGGGTCTTTGCGAGAGCAACTCAAACATGCGAGTTTCTTTTTATAAAAGCGATCCAGTTTAGTTTTCACAAAAGAATCTTGCATTCTATTCATTCTAGCTCACCTGTATACCTGCATCTACATCCTGTGTACTGATAGAATAAGCAAACAACGGTTCTATCGGCCAAGGTTGCCAGGTCGTCTTCTCATAAACCGTGGTTGCCATAAGAATTTTTACGGACTCTTAAATTTAGGTAACCATAAATCATCGCAAACTGATTTTATTAAAAACATAACTTTTCAGTTAGAAACATTAAAACAGTTGTTTTAGAGAGTAAGAGTGCTAGTAAATGAAGAGGCAGTTGGTTTTGACAGGGATGTACCTACCTTTATAATTGTAGTTGAAAAACCCCCTGCAGTTGGCCCCGGAGCGACAACCATACATTCTCCTCACAGGAGATTCACTCCTACTGAGCAATACTTACGGGCTATGCTCACTCGCAAAAATGAGCAACATAAATGTTTTGCACAATACCACAGCATGCATCGTTGCATCATAATAATTCCACGATCGGTTTGATCACTTCTAATGCATTTATCTTAAAATTTACATCACAAAATGAACAACTGCTCCCCCAAAAAGTTATAGGTACCATAATATTTTTATTATAAAACATTTTACGAATTATAAAATACACAAAAAGAAGCATACAAATGAGAGTGGTTTAACTTATAATAAAATGGAAATTTAATTCACCTGTGGCAATAATCACTACTCGAGTGATTGGTGGATAAAAATTAATAATTCGTTAGGATATAAATTATTTTAACGCTTTAGGCACATCTCTAATAATAGAACTGGCTTAGAATTACCTTTTTATAAATATTAAATTGCTGACATTTACATCTAATAATTTAAAATGGCGTTATGGTTTTTGGATATAAATTCCAACCATCATCTCAAATTTTTTGTATTGTACTATTTCACCACACCTATAATTAATTTTTCATTAAGGCAGTTGAATAATACAGATTGTTTCTTTTATTATTTGTTCATCCAATACATGGAGAAGAAATAAAATCAATACCTAATAATGTGTGTGTGTGTGTGTGTATATGTATGTACCTAATTTACAGTGGAATCGGAAGTTTTATTGTAATTATTATCCAATTACCAATTTATTGTAAAATCCTCTAGGCTTAATTTATTTATAACATGCAAATTAAATTTAATGATATGAAAATTGGAAAATTTGGTGTTTAATCGAGTTACACTTATTCGAGATTAATTACAAATTTAAATGTGTTCGTTACAAATTAAGATGGAAAAAAGTTCCAAATTGGATTTGGCAGATATAAGTTGTAATTAACAATACGTGGGTATATCAAAGTTTTATTTAAGTAATTTTTTAATTACGTATACTGATAAAATTACCTGATATTTGAGTTATCTATGTTAGTTAATCAGTTTTAATTTTTAAACCATAAAATATAAATTCGCTGTCAGGTTTAATTAATTTGAAAATTTACATATTTAACATGCTTCCTGCAGTATGTATGTGTGTATGTTGTTCTATAGTATGTATGTATTATATGTTTTTAATAATATATTTCTCTATCTTATACTTGCCGATTAAAATTAATATATCTGTAAGAATTATTGTGGCAAACGATCTCGAAAATTGGCATGAAAGGAATATCGAAATTAACACTTTCCAATTAATTAAAATCGAAATGGATAGGTAGGTGTGTAGCATACTTATAGAGGGCGGTTTAGGTATATTGGAAATTTATTTCAAATTCGATGACAATGGTACTGGTTTGATAAGATTAATCAACCTTTGCTAATTGACTTTTAATCGTGTGTTATTTTTGTTTTTAATTATAACTGTAGGTTTGAAAAGATTACAGATTCGTCGTTTTCATGAAACCTTTCCAAATTGCGAGAATGGAAAATAACGCAAACCTGCAATATCATTTTTTTAAATTATATCATGGGAGGATAAGGAATCTTTTTTGTATCATTTCGGATCTGTTATTAAGTTGTTACTATGGGTGTCATTATATTCCGTCTTGGTTGGGTAACAAAATTTATGCCATTTGCTGAGAAATTGTCGAGGACCCCCGTAATAATATGCACGCGCTTAATACTAACAAAATAGCTATAATTACGATAAAGACGATATAAAAAGCAGTTTGAAGGCACGTGGCCAAAAGGGCGGGTTCTTCTGCCTCTATGTAATAATAATCATCTACCTCGAACGGATAGTTGTTACGTGTCCTCAACGCCACCGGTTTGGGTTCACATATTAAAGATATTTTTCTTCTTTTTTTTTTTTTGGATAACGGTAGCAATTTTACTTTCGAATTTAATTAATATCGCTTTTTATTTTTAATAGATTCATTGACTCTTCGCCTTAATAGCTTTTGAAAGTATTTTAAATCCTCCTCCTCTTGTAATTAATTTTACCGCTATCGTATGCAAATTTTCATATGCTGTAGGTAACATTTTTGTGGATTTGCTAAATATTTGCGGTTATGCAATTTAACTCGATTGCAGGAAAAAATTAAAATACTCTCGATTAACATTTTTTGGCAGCATGTGAATGTTATGATTTGGTAGCAAATACACATTAAACTGCAATTTGTTCAAGCTGCAATTTTTATATCTTTTTAAATACTATTATTACTGGAACTTAAAGCCGGAACGCTTTAAAACGAAAACGCCCTGTAAAATGAAAGTTGGATGATTTAGCCCGAAATCATCTGCCGCAGGGGCTTAATTACGCACACGAGTTTGAAGAGAAGTTAAAGACGAGGAAGTTAAATGCTGAATTAATTTTCTACAATCGTTCACGTTCAATCGAAGCCATTAGTGCATATTTATGTATTGCTTATCTAATTCTCTTTAAGATGGAATTTATTCCATATCGACCTTATATTAAACCAACAATATCCACCGATTCAATATATGCGTTCGAATCTACGAGCACTTAAATGTGTGGGATTACTACTAAACTCGACACGTTTTATTAAAGCCATTCTTCCACTGATATAAATAATCGTGAGAAGCCGTTGTTAAAAGTGACTTTTGATGTTTCTCAAATTATATCTTACGAAATTGAAAACGAATTAAAATAAAAGTTTTATCTCCTGATAATACAGAAAAAAAAATTTACATACAAGCTTACCCAATAATTTTTAAGATTTATCTTCTGGTCTGTTTATCACTTAGTTTTTTTTTTCGAACATTACTATGTGTATTAGATAACATTGGGTTGTCTAGTATTGTAATAATTTATTGCTTATAAAATTCAGTATGTTGTTGGGTGGTATTTGAAAGAAGAGTTTTATGGGTTATTTGCAAAAAATGTTCTATGCAGATGAGGAAATCGTAAAAATTTGATGGTAATAAAATGGTTTGTTCAATTTTAAAACTGGTGGTTTAGGTGAAAGTAAAAATGTTTGAACTATTTTTGTCTGGCCCGATATAAATCTGCTTCGTTTATGTCTAAAAATTATGTCGAGTCATTTTCAAAAAGTTGCACAGGTTTTTAGCTTCCGATGATAAATTATTATTGGCAGTTAATGATCATGATGGGAATAGTTACATGCTTTATTGTTATTTAGTATATTGACAGAGGCAATTAAAGAATTTAGTTTGTCTTTAAAAACCTTCTTCGTGCTCATTGAGAATCCTACTGCAATACTCATTAAATCTCCAATACCTAATATGCAATATATATCTTCATTGCGGTTTATCGTTAATATTTTTACTATGGTAAAGTGGTTTTATAACATAACAGTTTCCAAGTATATTTTTGTTGTGCTGCTTTAGCTCTCTCTGCAGTATGTTTTGAGATTCTAAATATTTATTACTTTATTCATAAACGATAATTTTCTACCTGTAAGCTTATCCTTCAGAATGCAGAGGATTAACTTTTTGAAATCTTTAAGAAGGAAGTTTTTAGTCATATCATTAATATCGTATTTTGTTATTGTTACGAAATTTTTTTTTATAATCTTCAGAAAATTATGTCTTATAAGACCCAAATTATATTTTCGTGCCAAAATTATTTCTTATAAATTTAAGATTTGTTCAGTTTTTAGTATTTATTAATAACAACAGGATAATCCGCAATTCTATGTTTATCGGGGGCGTAACTATCGCCATATCAGTTGAACCATGATACAGGGCTTAATACCTACAAAGTATAAGAATTAACTGAATCATAAATTAGAAGAAAGGAATTAAATCTATTCAGATAAAAATAAAACTTTAAAGTTTTATATTATTACTAACATTTCAATAACCACCCCAATAAATATTATGATGGGTAGAGTTTATGGGTCTCCTTTATGTTATTGTAAATTAAAATTTATTATACCTTTCAATTTACAAATCAATAAAAACAGAATAAGTCCATTTAAAATACATCCTATTTAGTCCAATATCCAATAGGATATCAATTTTTTTTCAATATCTTCGAGAAATACTATGTACATGCACACATCTTCTTTACTTTGATGTTTGGCAGCTAACTTTTATCCCCAGTGTCGAGAGCGTGAGATCGTGAACAGTCAGATTTTGAAACTGAAATTATGGAAATTATTTTTAAGATTATCAAACAAATCGAAGGCCAATCATATTCTTCAATAACAACATTAAAACTAAAATGTATACATCTTTACTAGTAAATTTCACTCACCTCACCCTGACGTGACCTTTCGAAATTAGTAGTATTACTTCTTTAATTAACAGCTTGCCAACATGGATGAATATCTAAAGGGACTAAGAAAAACACCCAAATTATATTAAAACTTCGTCTCAACGATAGAGTTGCTATGAAAGATCACACAAATTTGTTTTTGCCACAGTATTGTAGTAACAATCAACTGTTCTTTTGAAGTGTTCCTAGGAGATGTTATTAGAACAGACTACAAATTTGAACGCAAAAATTCTATGAACGGCACTCGAATCCTAACTCGGTTGGTTATTTTATTACCTACACACACAAAAAAACTTGTTTTGAAACAAAGGACTAAATGACTTCAAAGACGTAGTACGAACAATTTCTAATTTCCATTCCCAAACGAAATTTATTTTGCTTTTAAAAATTAGTAACTCTAAAGTCCTGACAATGAATACAATTATTATACCTACGACGCGACGTCCATGATAACTTTTGATAAAGTAATGTTTAAGGGCAGGATCTCGCCGACAAAGATGGATAAAAACATTTTAACGCAATAGAAAGAGACCAAACTATGTTCAACAAAAGCATGCATTTTAAAACCAAATCTTATTAATATTTTTGTAGTTTTATGTTTTAAAGCTTTAACTTTTAGCTGTTTGATATAATTGTAACATATTGCATTGAAAAATTATGTTCATCTCATGAAGACTTCTCTAAACAAATCAAATTAAACCTTATAAAAATATCCATATTGATTATTAACATCAGTACCTGTAATGCCTAATATTTATATTTTATATTATAATATAATTTTTCTATTTGTTTGTTTATATTTTATTCTTATTAACCCGTGGTAACCACACCTCGATCATCGATACATACAAACCACACTAGTGCGAATTGGGATTTTGCATTTTCAAAGTACTATAACTCGTATAAATAGCCGAAAAGTATATGATAATTCATGTTTCTTGGATTAAAAATTTCCCAGAAATCCAGTGATGACGGTTTCGAATGCGAAAAATTATATTAAGTTACTGAAAATACGTCAAAATCAAAACAAAATTTCTCAAAAATCTGCTGTTGTAAAAAAAAAAATTATTTAAAAATAAAATTTTTTTAAATTCATGTTCAAATATTGTACTTTGTGGAAAAAAATATTTTATTAACATAACAGATCATTGAGGATTTTTTAAGGGTGTTTGAAAATATGGTATATTTTAAAGGTAGCATAAACAGTACATGGTTGATCTATGATAGCAAAATGTAAGTATTTTTTTGAAAAAAGTAGAAAAATTGCAACATATCTATAAGAAATATATAATAACATAATCATAATCTATTTTATTAACCCATTCGATGCAAAGGCCGCATCTAATATGCAGAAAAAAGATTTAATCGCGCACCAACTTTACTAACGCTAATACCATACTAGTGCTAATTTGCACCTCGTTTCACTTTACGCACTGCTAGAACTGTAGTTTCAATACGAATTTTGCCGAAATCTTTTTCAGGTAATAAATGGATACCGTTACAGAACGCCGTAAAAGAAAGCTAAGAATAAGAAATTTTAGGTGGTGCGAATTTGCACTGGTGTGGTTACCACGGGTTAATATATAACATAAAAATCGCTAAATATTAAACTAAAAAGGAGGACTTAAAAATAATAATTGTTATTTAATTAGAACCATTTGTTTTAAATTTAAATTTTTCTATGATAAATTGATAAATTTAATTTAAAGATTTAAAATTTTTAATTGATATTAGTTTGTTACACCTTACTCGAATATTGTATTCGAAATTTTCAATTCTCATCAGACAAACCTGGTATTATCTAAAAGAACTTGAAAAGTTATGGAATTAAAATTCAATTATTGTAATCGAGAAACAAAATTATTTTGAGTAATTTGAAAGTAAAATTCTATCTATTTGATTTATTATGTTAATTTAGTTTATTAATTTTTTAATTTAATATGTAAAAATTAATACACCAAGGTTTTCTAATTATTTAGGTAAAAGTTTTGTAAATTATTATTTTTGTCGTCATCATTATTGCTATCAAAAAAAATATTAATAACTGTAAAATTGAAAACAGTGCAATAAAAATTTACAATGCAGTATCCAAATAATTAGAAAAGTCTAGAAAATTTAATTTATCATTATCGATTTAATTTTATTGGTTTTTCGAGTCAATTAAATATTAATAATTTCGGCGATGAATTAGATTTATTTCGACTTGTTTTTTCGAGGTTGCTTTGAATCAAAGCGAATCGGTTTAATTAATATCGTTTTTTAGGAAATAAAAACAAGAAAACACTTTTTTTTTCTATTACAATATGTACGAAATTATAATAAATTTGACTTTGAAAAATTAAGATGTTTTAATTAAAGATATAGTAAAATTTAAATAGTAAATTTTCTATTCGATTAGATTGATGTGGTGAGGAGATTTTGTTAAATGGGTTTTTTTTACTCGCTACATCATTAACGTTTCGTGAAATTTGCTTATCTTTTCTAATTAAAATTTATGTACACTAAAGCTCATCAAAATCAGGTATCAAAATTGCATTAATGTTATCTTTAATGCATACAAATTCTGGCTGATGTTAGATTAAAACAGAATAATGACTTATTAAAAATGCAACGGCCTGCTGTGTTAATTGAAAATATTGTAATTTATTTTTTATTTATTTGCTTGGTTGATCTTCCTTAGGTGTTATAAATATTTCTACTTGTAGCTACAAGTATCGAATAATTTTCTATAATTATATCCTTGTTTCAGATACGACAAGAGAAACCTTATTACACAGCAGATCCAGAAGTGGACTCACTGGTAAGTATCAATTTTTAAATAATTAAGTTGTTCAATTAGGTTAATTAAACAGTCATATAAAAAATTTACATATTTTTAAGTCGTGTAGAAGTTACTTCGTTCGAGCACGCAATTATATAACTTTTTGTCCACCCTGTTAATTTTCACTCGGCTCTAACATTAATAAATATTTAACTGATAAAATATGAATAAGAATTGTTTCGTGTCCCCCAAAGTAACAATTGGAAAATTTAATTACAAATATAATTTCAACCCTTTTCGTATTAAAAATAATTTGAGCTGCGGGTGTAATGAGAGTATGATGGTCTCTTTGGGAGGGAAGTTGTAATAAATCAATCCTTTACTCGAGCGAAACGCATGTGTGATCTTTGGTGCGTTTATTAGATTGTTGTTTCAGAATGTGGGAGGTCTTTCAGCAATTATTGAAAATATATAGGATCCCACGCACACAAGATTCAATTTTATAAATATAATATAACCTGTTTAAAAGTTATTTTAACGTTTCGCATTAATGTACCATGAGATTTTACTATCGTAGTAAAAAGAAAATGTCAAAAGCGTAAACCAAATAAATTTAAATAAAACATACATTAATTTTTGCAATTACCTATATATCACTTTGTATTATGGATTATTTGCATCGCACAGACTTAATTTTATTACAAGAAGTGTCACATGTTATTACCTATATTATCGTATGATCCTCCATAACTCACGTTAATCTTTATTGCTTAATCTTGGCTCTTTTAAAGCAGAGAGATTTAAAACGTTCTGTACATTCTTAAAAAAATGTCACTTTCGAATCTCTTCCCTCGAATATCCAATATAGCTCTCTAATAATTTTCCGTTTTAGGACAGATTTTAGTTTGGTCCATTACCTAATAGATAATAAAACTTCCGACGACCAGTTCTAGTCGCAACTGACAAATAAAAATAAAAAGCACAAGAACTTAATAATAATGATAATAATAATCCGGTAGCGGATACTAGTCATCGCTGATATTAATTTGGTCGATATCTTGGCGTAAATTGAAACCGAGTTTCAGAACTCCATCAAGATATTAATCTCCCGGTATATAATTATTAAAGTATTTAATAGCATGTTCCTTGTACTTAGCTGGAAAGTAATTAGCATATGATAATGTTACTCTATGCTAAAATTCGCCGTTTGCAATTAATTCGACGTTTCAATTAATCGATGAATTTAACTATTTATAATACCGCGTCGTCTACATTAATTTCTTAATTGCTATATTAAAGCAAAGGCATTGTAATGGATATTACTCATTTAAAGTTTTCTCACTAAATACATAGCTAAATAGTATGAAGGAGTTGTACATGAATATTCATTGATTAGTTTGTTTTTTTTTCCAACTTGTTCTTATTAAAAATTCAATTTTTTAAAAAAAGAAATTTATGGTTCTACTAATTGAATTAATTATGTACCATTCATTCATGTACACCGAAGCATTCAACTTTACATAAATTTTAAATTAAATAAAATTGAAAACAAAGTGCAATCCATTGCCAGACATGCGTTAATCCCTTTTCAACAATTTTCTTAATCTGCCAATGACGAATGGGGAGTGTTTTTAGCAAAAACTATCCTATATGGTAATTACGGTGATTCAATGTTCCGATAAAAAATCAAGTGCTTGGTATAAAATTTATCCATTATTTGTCTAATTTAGAAAACAATTTTGTATGTCAAATTAAATTTGAATCGTACACAACAATCAAACTAATTTCAAATGTAAATAAAAAATGATAAATGAACTTCACTTGTGTAGCAATAAATATACAAAATTTAATTATGGTTATTAGTTTCGGAACCTTGCTTGAACTATATTAACATAAGTTGACAAAATTAAATATACCGTGGTTTTACTATATATTATACTCCTTTCACTATTTCATAGCTTGTCAAATTGGTGTTATTTTGACTAATTATTCAAATAAATTTAAAAAACAATTTTTTCACCTTTTCGATAGTGATTTTATTACTTAACTGTCTTAATAATATAAATTCGTTTATAATTAATTACCCAATTTGCAATTAGTTAGACAATATTGTATCCAAAATAATTTTTTTATTTGGGTCAACAAAAATATAGTAAATTTATTTATTCCTTTCGATCGTTTGGCATTTTATAGGTTCGTTTTTTGGCGATAATGCGATCGACACGGGTAGCCGCTTACCACACGCAACAAATCTAATTTTTAATAGCTCGAACAGTCGTCAACTAGGGGTTATGGTCACATTTATTTGACCCCTGACCTGCCACTTTTAAAATTGCGGGTGGTCTTGGCGAATTCTGCTGGGTGGCGACTACACTACGGTAGTATTGTGTCACCCGATCACATGGAATCGTAATATCTGTGAAATTGTAAGATTGAATAGCCATTAACTGCTTCGCTCCTATACTTTCCTAAGACAATTACTCTTTAAGTTGCCTGCCTATTGTTATAGCCTGTTAGCGTACACAATTTTTTATAATATTGTTGGCTAGAGCTCGCTGACGACTGGGAGTATCGGTAGCTAATTTTGCTGCTACCCACCAGTTCAGTTCACTTATAACCGATTAAAATTTTAATAACATTTCTCGATTTCCAATTCAACATTTTAATAAAAAAGACTCGATTGAAACTTGATATTTTTGACATAAAAAAACAATGAGTCCAACCAGATTTCTTTCCAGTTTGGAGAATAAACATAACTGAAATGTGATTTTTGGACCGCAATAAAATATCGATGGAAGGTATCCTATACTCTCTCTGCAGGTGATCTTTAAACAATTAAATGGAATCGAATATCTGAAAATTTAATGAAAACGTTTCGTGGGTGGTGTGCTTATATATTAGGGTGTAAGATAACATTTAGTATCTTAATCTCTTGATATAACCATTTGAGCTTTTTAGCACAATTTCAAGCGATTTTGGATGTGCACTCATGGCAAAACACACCCACATACATTTTAATGAACGAATAAGTTCAATAATATTTTGAGGGTCCTCTGATAGTAATAAATTATTGTTATCGTCATCAATTTAATTAGATTACGATTATAATATAGGGGTATCTAAATTTTAGCTTGATTACACTTGACCATTTGTATATTGTATACCAATGCTTTTTCCAGAGTTGCTTTCATTAATCTGTATTGAATTAAATTAATATTTTTATAATATTATACTCCTATTAGTTATTGCTACTGCACAGGATCGGCTTAGCAGTTGGGCAGAGTAGAGTATGCAACTACCCTGGAAAAATTTCTATTTGGGTAGCTTTTTTTTAAAACTGTAATTACTAAAGTTAAAGCAAGTGGTTTTATTTGTACGTAAATAAATTATCGACAAATAAAGTTAAAATTAAGTTAACTTTTCATTGTAACGCGATTGAGCTTGAATATTTATTTTTAGATATTTTCAATTGCGCCCATATACCCCATATACGCAATTCAAAATTAAAACATTGTTTTTTAAGAGCCGGTTTTGTATATTTGCTTACGAGCCCTAGCTATTCTTGCACGTAGAGATATCTCCCTGCCCTGTACCGAAAATCTAGAATCAAGGGAGTGCAATCAGCCGGATTACACCAATTATTTTGTGACTTCAATAATAAGCAAAATTACTTTTGGACTTAGCAGCGAAACCAGTTTTTTCAGATTCCGAAACTCGAAACATATTATTTAAGTCACAAAACAATTGGTGTAACCCCGGGGGTCTGGGGGCACTCTTCTGGTTTCTGGAATTTAGTTAGGGCAGGGAAATATTCCTACGCGCACTTAGGCCACTAAATCGGGTCCATTGCAGTGACGGTGATATCAATAAGCGAATGTAAGCAAACCTTAGGGCCCGGGACCATAAAGGCTAGTAAATCCCAAAAAGAAGATTTTTTCAATGATATACGCAATTCAAAATTAATACATTGTTTTTTAGGTGCCCGTGTCTTATATATTTTTTGCTTACGGGCCCTAGCTACTCTTGCACCGCCACTGAAAGGCAACGGAAAAGTACCAAATTGATCGCTAAAATTCTCGTTATTTTTAAAATATTTTATTTTTCTACTGCGGGCTATCAAAAAGTTACTAAAATTGCACCCTCTATGATGCGTAAAATTACTGTTTCAAGTTGTAGCATTCATTATTATTATTTGACAAAAATGTGAAATTTCAATATCGCGTATGCCGTAGCAATTTTGACAGTTTACACATTACATCAAAATTGTCAGTGCAGATAAAAAGAATTTACTCAATTAAAACTGTAAAATAAAAGAAACACCAAGAACAAATATAGCAAAATATGAACAGATAAAAGAATTTTTGAAGCAATAAAAATCTAATTATGTGCTGGATATGTCTTTTGGGTATAACCATGTGTTTCTTTTGGAAATCAATTCTCAATCTAATGTATAGCATAACGGATAGTATAAATTTAAATACGAAACGGTGTAAATCTTGCGAATTTTACAAAAAATCAAAAGAAGGATGGCTTCCAAGGGTGGATAATTGGTTTAAAAGATGGCTCGTTGGTGTCGACTCTTCTCATATCAATGGGGTTTGATATAAAGAATTATCGGAAGATGCATCAATCCAATTCTGATTATGGTGTAATTAGTGCTATAATAAGTTGTTGTTTATTGATAATAATTTATTGTAATTAACATTTGAAAGTAACACATCGTTACGAATTGTAATATAAACTTGACACTCTTATTGTAATAAAATACACACATAGTATTGATTTGCATAGATATTTGGTCTTTTAGACAGGATAATGTTTGCAAAGCTGACAAGTTTGGCGTGGCTGTTCTAGATAAAGGACGTGGCCGAAAATATCGGTTCATTCACCAACACGTTCCGTTGTTTACAAATGTGCCTTATACTCGTAAAATGTAAATAGTTTTAGATTCGTACCAAGCATATTTCATATATAGGATCATTAAGTTTAATTTTCTTGATTCGTTCATTGTGATACATCCACCTTCACCCACGTAATCTAATGCGCATTCAAGTAATGTATTCCGGAAGGCAGTGATTTATCTGATAGGCTAGTTTCTATTGTAATAAGTAAGTGGTTCCGTGCACTGATTTTCGTTTTTGTTTCAGATGGTTCAAGCTATACAAGTATTACGGTTTCATCTTCTCGAATTAGAAAAGGTAAGCTATTCTTATGGAACATACATGTGTATATCTAGTTATTATAGATGATAATCAACTCGAGTATTTTACATTTTACCAATTCAATGGAATAAGATGGAAAAATTGCCATAATCTCGCGCTGGCAGTTATTAATTCCTTACACGAATAATTAATGTCCTCTTTTATTCCTAATCGAGTTTTAAGAAAACAATCGTCCACGAGCATTATGTTAATTTTGATTTGTGGGTGTATAATTTATACAGCTAATAATAATTGCAATTTTTGTAGATTATGATTTGCGTACAATTAATCTGGGCTTAGAGCGGATTTAAAATGTGCGACATGATCGCGCGGTGGGTGTATGATAGTTACGTAAAGGGTTATCTGCGTCCTTGAATTGTCTATCGAATTCGTGACTAACACTTATAAAAGTCATTTTGGTTAAGAGCGTCTTAAGTGAATGACCCTCGACTAATTGTAACGAGATAGTGACAAGTCACCCTTTGCATTGTAATTAGATAATCAGGGTCTTGGAATAACATGGAATCAATAACGTGATAAGCGACATCCAAAAGCATTTGAAACTCGAACGATCCTCATCATCTGCGTCCTTTTTTTTTGTTTTAGCTTTAGTACCTACAACATATTATTCAACTAAAAGTATCTTATTTAAATTTATACGCGAACCGGCTTCGCGAACGAATACATTAAAAAGTTAAAATTATGGAAATACGCTTTCAGGCCGGTCAGTGTTTTGCATGTGCAGGTACATTTAAATTGCTAAAAGGGGACACTATCGGGGGTTATCTCTCTCTGGATATTATAATAGCAGCGATCTGGTTGCGAGGCAAATGCACATAACCGGTTGTCCCAGACGTCGTCTTCGGCAGCCATCTTGCCAATCTTACTTCTGGTACTTTTGCATTACCAACAAATTCACCGCGCCTGCCTTTGCGATTAAATGAATATTTAGATATCAATTATTACAATATTTGCAAATTCAAATCGTTATGAGACTAATAAAAATTAACAACCGTTCAACTAAACTAATAAATTTGATAAATTCTGGCTACATCTTAAATAATCCAACAAAAGTTCACGGTACAACGGGTTACCTCTAATCTGGATACAGGAGAATCTAATTTACTGCCTCGTATTTCGATCATTAAAAAGTACATAAAGTATATGTAAGTTTGGAACTCGTTTTGAGAAATGCGGTGTCCGAGCGAGCGGCAGATAGCGGAATGTGCCGCCGGACACCTCATAAAGACGACCTGGATGCCATATCGTCCGTAGACCAATAAAAACACTTACAATTAACAGTCTTTGATAGGTCTTTTAATGATGACGAATTTATGTACAAAAAACCAGCGTCCACATATCTATTTATAAGCCATACATTAACATTCAACACTTTATTTATCCTCTCGGCACTGATATCTCTGTCACCAATTCATTTAAGTATACTTGCGAAATTTGGAAATTTGCAAATGTCTGAAAAGAAGAACAAAGTAGGTATATTTTGGATATAGACACAACATATTTAGTTTGACCGGCTCCTACGCAACCGAGATGAACTCGAAACTTATGTCTGTCTGAAGGCCAAATCCTATTGCCGAAACGAGCGAGCCATGTTTCATATGCAAATGAGGATACTTTCTTTTGATTCTTGTGCGGTTTAGCCCAACTTCTTATGTAAATGTACCACATTATGGTCGATCTCGAAATTATTTTTTTATAATCGTTTTGTAAAATATACCTAAAGACTACGATCTGATATAATTTGTTTTCTTCCACAGGTACACGAATTGTGCGATAACTTCTGCCACAGGTACATTAGTTGTCTAAAAGGAAAGATGCCTATAGATCTAGTAATAGACGAAAGGGATTCTGGGAAACCTCCCGAACCTTTAGGCACACCTGCAAATGGAGATGGCGGCACACGAAGTACAGCAGACTCCACATCTCATACGGATGGAGCCAGCACACCTGATGTCGTAAGTACTTTGCTGTTTTGATTGATTTCTTTTAATAAAGCAAACTAGAAGCTTTCAAATGCACAATTTTGTTTATCACTTTTAAAAATATGTATGTCGAAACAAAAACAACATTCGAGCAGGAGAGGCAATAATAATATTGTTTTTGCTTCTTCTTCTTCTACTACTACTACTAAAGTCAAGTGACGGTGAATCTCCCAGACCGCAATGTATTAGCTCATTTTCGTGATGCTGTTTGCAAAGAACTAGGGGAGCTTCGCGAAGGGAGTTTTACTGGTAATTGGTGTCAATTTAGACTGACGCATCGCTCATGCGAGTGAGGGATTGTGTTACACCCTCATATGCGGTCACTGCCCGACTTCTTCATCAGCTGAATATCATCAAAATAATAACTAATGCAGCAGCAGCAGCAGTAGCTACTACTAGTATAACTGTTAATTGAATTACTTCCATTGCATGTAAAACATTGTTTGCCCCGAGGTGCTGCAATTGGCTTTAATAAAGCGGTGAAGTATTGAATGCCGAACCATTTCGATGCGGCGATGAAAAATGCGGCGTCTGAGTGTCGCGACGCGATTCAGAAAGCAGATTTAGCAGTTTGGCTACTCAATAATCTCGTAAGATCGATTATCAACACGACCACTAAATGAGTTTCATAAGAAAACCTGTGTCGAAGTTTTGATTGCTTCTATTCTTGTTGTCAAAAAATAAATTTATCATTTTCCTTGGCAAGCATTGCATGCATTAAGATCTTTAAAAATAGTTGTCCGCTGCTGGGTTTAGTATTCGCAATATAAAAATTACTCTTTATAGCGCATTGCAGAAAACATTTAAGACTGAAAAAAGTAGTTTTCCTACAAAGACGTGCACGCGTTTGAAATTGTGCCAAATGATCTCCGTGTGTTTGTGTTCATTATCACTAATGTTAATGACTTAAATGAGGTTTTGTTTATGACCATGCAAATGATGCATATTAATAACTTTTATGATTACTTTTATTGTCAAGTGTACATAAAAACATCTAATACAATTATTTTAATTAACAAAACAATTACGTAAAGCGTCGATACTTTAATGCCAATACCAATAAGATAAATCATAAACCTCGACACCGTCGTCCGTTGCATCCGTATAACAAACATCGTTCGATAGATTTTCCATCTGGATGTGCTGATCCAGATCGACAAGTTAGTGTATATTTTATTTAAAGTGTGGTACGCGAGATAAAAATAAATAAGACACGACGTGTGGTATGTGGCGGGTGAGTAAAGCTCAGATTTGTGCTTTGAAAAGTTTTGAAAATGACGATAGTTCATACCATGAATGCATAGCTCCGATGCCAATAAAGTCTCTTGCAAGCGCTTCGGGAGTCTAGTATGTAGTAGGTATAATTAATGCGATATTTATAGCGTAAAGATCAACAATCGACGCGATCTATTTTTCGACAAAAAACCAAACCGTTTTTACGGTGTCAATATTGTTAAATGATCTATAATTAGTTATTGGTTTAGATGGGTGCGCGCAAGCAACGAGAGAATCTCGAATTCCCGTTTCGCTTCCTTCCTGATACAATTTGCATCGTCTCGGAATCACTTAGCTAGAGGAAGCCGCTTGGTCCCCGCGGTACCCTCGCTACGCCGCTTTTATTGGGGCATTTTCATTTTATTGACTTCAAATAGCTTGTAAAACGCAGAACTGCGAGTCAAGCGCGGGAAGCGATTTTGCCGAAACAGCCTAATTCAGGAGACAGTGATGGCTTGTAATCGCCGACAAAGCTTCCCTCTTGCAAACAGGTGGATTTGTTCAATTTATTATACCGTAGTATTGCAGCTGCCATTATGTACATCGATAACGTGGCCGTACGAAATATTCATTGATATTATAATCAAGACGAATCGATAATTTACAAAAGCTATAAGAAAATTCGAAAAATCACAAATACTACTAAGAGAAAAAAAGAGAGGCAATGTTGTTTATCGCGTGTTAATGAAAATGTCTATATAAAATGATAGTTTATTGCATCCCCACGCTACGTTTTAATAAGAGAAAGAAAGCGAAAAGTATAAGCTCAAAGAGCGGCTATCAATCCTCGCCGGATTGTTTCCTGCTGCATCAGACTAATGGTCCCAGCGGCAAAAGTAAACTTTGCAGGAGAAACAGTTTAATGGAAACCCGGACCGCGGGGACCATTAAAATGAAATAGTGACATAGTCCACCTCTCGGAAGTATAGACTCGAATCAATCTCTCTTAAGCAGAACGGATGGTCATTGTGTTTGCACTATTGAAGGGCTACCATTACTGCGACTGCTGTTGGTAATGGACCGTAATGACGAACGATGCGAATTGAACTAGGACGCGGTATACGGGCGATAAGAGCTCTAGCTACTTTCAAGGCAAGGCAAACAACCAACATACTGCGTGTGCAAACTTATAAAATATTCAACCTCGTAATACAATATCGCCCTCTTTGCACCCGCGTTATCTACTCTCTGCGGTTCTATATACTATGAAATTTTATGAATAGATAATGCATGTATTTTAATATTCCGGGCGATTTCGAAGAAGCATAAAGCTCGCTTAGATTCTATAAGCAGTACCTTACATGTGCGTAACTTAACAAGAGATATGCCATGCCATTTCGATCCCGAAGTTCTATCTGTGATCGAAAGGATAGGGGAAAATGGGCACCTGGGCCAACAGGGAGCCATACATCACGCGGGATCGGCGCGGCTTGAGATTTAGGATCGGATAGGATAGAACCGAGGGAAGCAGGATATGAGGTTGGCATTGCGACGCTTCTGTACTCTTAGCGATAAATCACCGGGACAAATTTAATTATCCTGCTGTCTGCGATAAGGCCGAGACGTTAGCGTGCAGTCGTTACCCAGCACCATCTCTGATACGCCGGAGCTTAATCCTAGAAATCCGTACCTTTTGCCACCACCGTACACCACCTGATATACAATCGTCGACAGCGCTTTTGTAAGTTTTTGCAATAAGCCTTAATATCTAACAAAAATCTCGAATCTCGCAGGCAGAAACTTAATTATGCAAATAAAACGAAAACTTTACGATTTTAATTTTAACAAATTCCCGATGCTCTCCAAATGTTGGGCTTTAAAATTTTAACGAAATATGAAATTACATATTATTCGATGTGTGTACGTGGCGAAGAAAAAACAATTCAAGTATTGTGTAGTCCACCCCTAGTTGTGGGAAGGCACGAGCAGACGATTATATTAGAAGAATACGAAGTCTACCAAATAATCACAATTATTATTGTAAGAGTTCAAACAAAGCTTGGGGTGAGTTATAGAGAACGGAAGGGTTGCAATAAATGTTGGTGATTGTTATTCCGGATAATGACTATAATGCATTTAATTTGTATGTTTAAGATAATGCCTTTCTCACATGAATGAACGATAAACTTGGTACGTGTCGCTTCAACATTTTTCTCCTCGATTGTAATTATTTTCCCATTATGAATGAAACAAACATACATATACTATATACAGGAGCATTGTCGAATTTTTATTTAAAATGTGTCTTGTAAAATCATTTTTGAAATCAAAGCTGTCTCTGTCAGGCGAGCGAAGGCCGGCGTTCGTCGTCTTTGTTTGAGTGTCAGAACCAGCTGTTCTCAATTTGGTGGCTATTTGTTCTCGAGAGTTCGTTCACTCGCCCCTGCTTAAATTGCAATATGTGTATTTAACGAATTTCCACTGCAGACGTTTGTATGTGTGTATTGGGGATTACAAGCATAAACAAAAATTATTGGACTGATGCGAAACAACATCGCTCTCCGATGCTGCAGTTGCCGGTTATCGGCCAACAACCACGAGCTAAGTCTTCGACTTTGATCCAAGAGATTCAAGTTTTACACAATTTCAGAAGTGCGCCAACTGATTATATTATAATGGCCTAAAAATGAAAACGTTGTGTGTTCACCACTTAAAACAATAAAAAATTTTACTACATAAGTATGTTTGTATATGTAATGACTATAACATGTTGTAATTGTAAGATAATGTGAACGGATGATAAAAATTCCACCGGTTTTATTATATTTTTTATCTAAGATAATAGAGTAGGTACCTAACTGCTGAAGAGGCTACGATATAGTTTGCAATTAATCCACATTTAATTCCTGATAAGAATAGGGCCATGTGACACAACAGTTTATGTTTACATGTCCATTAACCGAGGATTAACCTGTCATTCTTATCTATGCTACAGATGTCACATAACTGCTACCGATTACTATTCATCTCGTTGCGCTTTATTTGTTAATTATTCAGTACTTATCTGCTATAAATATTTAAACGTTAAATTATGTTCCACAAACGCACAAATCTCCTCCACTTTAATTAACTCAAACAATGCAATAATAAAAAAAAACCGTAGTGCAGCTTCCAACTTTTTCCGCCCGTCCTCCCCCCCCCTCTTGTGGTTACTTTTTATTATTTTTTATTGAATTAAATGTAAGTGCACGAAAAGTAAGATTCAATTTTGAAGATAAACAATTCCCTACGGTACGTTTGGACCCAGCAAGTATTTTGAACTTGTTGGCAAAAGGTTTTTCATAAATTGCTGATGAGGGTTCTAACTGGACAATGTCAGTTTTTAGGAATTCGTTCTAAAGAATTGACGGCTTCTTTAGATTTTACACAGTAGGGGGTTTAGGTCTGTGTGACTTTCTGATCTTCACGACGGGGAGTTTCCAATACCTAGAAATGTGTGCTATACAAGGACGAATTTGCCTCGGCGCTTGCCTGCTGTTTCAGTTTAATTTTCTTGTTTTTTTGCGGCTAAAAATTTATTTTGCAACTTTTCAGACAAATAATTTTATTTAGTTTAAATGTCTCCGTTGATAATTCGTTTTGGTACATTAATAATTTTATTACCATCCTAATGTGACGTAAATGGTGAGCGATGTTAATCGTTCAACTTTTAACTTAAATTTAAGTGAATTCTTGATAATTTATAAGTGTCTAGTCAAGTTTCACTTTTTCGATGCTTTTTAATCAAAAAAATTCAACTAATTTAAAATTTAAATTTTCATAGCAAATTGTTGATCGTTTCTGTCGGGTTATCTTAACATTGCAATTTCGAACGAATCTTATCGATTTTCTTTTTTTTTTTTTCTTAAGAATCCGACTGCGGTCTTTCGCAGATGAAATCGTCCTAATAATGTAACGAAATTTTTAAGGACATTTTAATATGCGAACCACACACTTCTTTATTAGCGATAAACTAAATTGGACCTTTACGACAGGATTTCGCTTTCACTTCCATTATATCTTCCGCTGTATCATTTAACTTATCATAAATATATTATTATTTGTTTGTATAATCGAGTTTGTTTCACCTACGAAGCAGTGGCGTAACCGACGGGCGGGCGTGTCCGATTTTTTGTACTACATTTCGATGTTGTGTTACAATTAAATAAATAGTATAAGGACAAGTTAACATATGACGACTTTCTATGCTCGCCACGACCCGCACTGTTTGTAAACAGAATAATGAAATCATGTATGGAATAAACAATTGAAGTTGTTCCATCAGTCAGTCATACCAGCATAGAATAAGAAACTAAAGTCTGGCAATGTGACGCCTGCATAAGTCAATCGACGGCGTGATTTAATAAAGTTGCACTCATCTATGCTTTCGATCATCGCAGGACAAAAATGAACCGTGACACACTAATGCACGTAATCTAGTTATCGCTGATGTACACGTCGGGACGCTTAACCTAATAGCTGCCGCCATGTTTTTATAATCCCCCACCCCATTTCGCCTGGCATCAAAATTAATAAATGCACAACATTTTAATAGACTAATTTCCTTTAATCGACGGAGACGGTTATTATTACACAGGTACCAGCGCAATGTAAACGCTAAATTAGGAGAAAAGTCTGAACTTTGCAGGAAGGCAAAGATAATTCAATCATAAAGTAGCGAACATTGAATTAACAATGGTTAGAAGCAGCTCGGCACATTCATTCTATTGTTGCTGTTTGTTCGTCTAGAAACTGGGGGATGTGTCACTAGCAGCCGCTAAAATCCAAGACAGGGATGTGAATGTGCTAGTACACTAGTAATCCTTTCACAATGCAATCTTGACCAGAGAACACAGAATAACTATAAAATTCGAGATAATTCGTCTAATTGGCGATGTACAAGTTTTTTATTTCTAAACGTGGTATTAATTTTGTCAACTTATTACCGGATATATTTTATTTTTCTGATGTTTCGAGACACGTGCACAAATTGTTGGGCAAGCTTCCAATTTGCGTGTCATTTTGTCTTGGCATGCTTAAAAGCGTCGCCTTAATTAATTGGTGATATACACTTAAAATTATTACGAACAATATTCCATCTTGGTGTATTGTACTTTTGTTATTTTTGACCATTCAACATATGTACTATGCCTACAAGGTCTCAATTCTTAGAAATATCAAAGAAAACGTTCGCATTATTTATCTTTGTATATGTACCCTTTGTAGTGTACACATGTTGTACCCTAGTGGCGAGTGCTTCTCCCACTTGCGATTCGTATAATTGACTTTTAGCTAAATGGTAGAAAATGGATAAGTCATGTAAGAGGGACAAGTACTGTAAATTTAATCCACGCATCAAGTGAATTAGGAATTAGCGAAACTCTGGGGAAAACCCCCCTTCTTCTTCGTACAAATTGCAATTGGCCACTTGAAACAGCTAATGTGTATGCAGATCAACCCCATCGCTGCAACAACTTGATCCGATTTGGGGAAGCGGACTATACCCGCAGCGTATTTGCATTCAAACATCGTTGTGACTAAACGAGATTTATGCAATTTAAAAATTTGCAGGGGATCAGAGTGCATTGACAATTTTATTAATTTTTTTTTGTATTCTACATGTGATGCTTGCTTTTAGAATAAGTAATTGATTATCGATTATCATCCACTTAAACTATACTTGAATATTAAATGTCGCCAATGTTTATTAAGTGTCTCGTAATATTTAATAAAAAGATGAATTCAATTTAAGAGATAGTAGTGCGAAAAGTTTCGAGGGCAATGGCAAACCATCGAGATGCAAAAGAATGGATTCAAGAGAGTTTTACCCTTTGTACCAATCCTGCTATTGTAAATCGCGAACGAGTTATAACCAGCGGTGTGTTGTGAATATTTTATCAACGGGCTCGTGGTTTCGTCTTACTTTGAAAATTATATAAATTTTATAAACGTAAAATGTATTTCATTGGAATGTATGATTTATTTTCAAAAAAAATCAGAAGCTCTGAACACCAGATAAATATTGCATTCGGGCCTGGTAGTATTGAATATAATAAAAAAAATTAAGATAAAAAGTTCTTTAATATAATAAATTATTATATAATTATATTTATTTATATTACACGGATCAATACTCAACAGAAATTGAGCAAAATTGGAATATAATGTTTTTCCAACTGAACTGACCTTTCAAGACACAAAACGTTGGTTATAAATCCGGACCAAACCTGAAGAGTATTCCATACCCCCAGACCTCCCGGTCACGAGTCTGGAGTGAAGAAATATAAGTGAAAATTTGGGGGCGGCCATCAGGAAAAAAGTAGTAAGAAGTTCTGAATATATTTTTGTTTTATTTTGCTGACCTAGGGATTTTGGGGAAATCCTACCATAGATACTACTGAAGAGCAGGACGTCTAAGGCCAGAAAGAACTGGGTGGGCACTTAAGAGAAGAAGTGTAAAAAATCAATTGGAGAACACTGTGTGAAGTCTTTCATAACTAATACTACTACACCTTGACAAATTGTTAACATGTAATATCCGTTTTTATGTAACTACAAATTCCGGTGCAATAAAAACTACCTGCATAAACACGTTGGTACGCATGATTTCCGCTGGCCAGTTGGTAGGTAATTTAATTAGCTTCAAAAAGTGTATGTGTATTAATAAATACAACTGAATGCTTAGTAAAAAAGTAGCAAAAAGCGCGAATACGTTTTGTTGTGTGACGCTAAACAAACACCCTAGCTTAGTGGGCCGTGACGTGGTTTCCTTCTTCCGGTATTTATGCTGAGTTATCGACATATGCAGGCTTCATGTTGTCTACTTATTTAGGTAAAAGCACATTTTTATCTCCGGTACCGAATTTCTTTAAAACACCTTTTCAACATATTGCTCAAAATGATACATAAATATGTTTTCTCTTTTATATCCGAATATTTTAACGTAAACCCATTCGTCCAATTTAACTGAAAGTGAAAACTACCCCATTCGAGTGCGTACCTTGTTCCGTAATGGGGGGGTAGTGAATCATTTTTATTTTGTTCGGAGCCGTATAACGATATTAAAAGTAATATAGAACAGATGTAAGTAGTGGCCTTTGGCTTTATTCTTCTCAAACATGTAATTTTATCGCAATTTGCAATGGACTTCATACGCTGTGTACTACATACAAGCTTTCCCTGCTATATATTGACGCTATCGAATTGTAGCACCATAACGCATTAATGGCTTCATGCTTATAACGACAAATGTAACAAACACATCAAAATATTTTTGGCTGCCCTGTGTTAAAATCGAGAATGATAAATTGTGCTCACTATTATTACTTCCTCTTCCACCTGTTAATAATAATTATTCTATTTCCAACTTTTAATAAAAGACCAATTTCGACTTGGGTAACTTTTATAAAAGGTAGGAAATTCTTTTCTTGCGTGAGTTTAAGTGGCCTTCAACGGGGACCACTTTTAATTAAATTGTTATACTGCGTTAAGGTGTCGGCCTCTATTTTTATTCCGTCTTCAATTTTTTTCTCTTTTTTTCCCTCGGCAATGCCAAAATTGCGGAAAAATTAGATCGGATCGATTTGATTCGACGTAGATTATGGCAAGAAAAAAACGAAAACGTAAAAACGTAGTTGGAATAAAACAGAGATGAATTGAGATGCAGCATCCAATGCAGGAATTTACGATACGATATTCAGAGTTAGTCCATAAATCAATTCACTCGCACTTTCCTCGACACTGACCCACATAATTCCTCCAAATACATTGCACCAGGAGTATTCGTTTGTGAATTAACGTAATATGCTTTTAATTGACGACATAATAACAGGTCTGCGTTTACGTGTCAGTTGAATGCAAACATATTTATTACGAGGGGAAGTGCGGTGGGTGTGGCTCTGTAATTATCGACTCTCATTAACTAACACCGGCTATTTAGTATTTACCTCAAACACTACTCTCACCTTATTATTTGTCATTATGGCCAAATCCTACTACATATATTATGATCCAATTTTAAATTGTTTTCTCGACGAGTTTAACTAGAACGTCATTTAAGAGCTCGTTATGGTATTAAATAAATTAAAGCAGGTATATTAAGTAAAGCTCTAAATTGCACATCTAATTGGTAATTTGTGCGATACTTGAAAGTAATCTGTTTGCTATACATTTCGGTATACCTACTATGTATACCGAGCTACGTGAACGAACCGACTTGTAGCGTATCTACGAAATTTGCAATAGCTATACGTTTAATGTCATTATGAAACTTCCTTACGATATAATGCACGATTTCTAAATTACATAAGTGACCGTTTCGTTTAACGAAGTAACAACAACTATCCTGACGAGAATAGGTACATCGTGTTTTCACATCTGTTCTAATCGTCTCATCCGCCACAGTCACAGCACTTCATAAGAACTATAAAAATGTTACGATCGCATAATAACCGTAACTGTATACCAGACATACTCTGTAGCAGATTTCGTATTTATTTTATGAGTTAATTGTGTTGTCAGAGTGAGCTCTCTTATTTTATGCTTATTTTCTGCTGTCTCACTATAACCATGCGTCGCTGTAGATTGTCCGTACCGCAATATTTTAAAAGTTATTATCCTTTAATAGATGTTGCAACAGCGCGAGGACACGTAGGCTGCAACTCCCGTGCCCACCCAACATTTCAAATATATTTTTGTACTAGTGTGCCCACATTTGATTTACGAAACGGAACGTACTTAACTAAACCAAAAATAGAATATTGCTTCGTTCAGAACACTAAGCTCAAGTAGCGTTACAAAAAGTGGTCTACTGAATACGACTGGAGCCTCAATAATATGGCAACGTTGTAACTGTGACTGAAGTTTTGATTTATTAGCCTATGACCTTGTTAAGCTGTTCTCGTCTCCCTTGCAGTTAGATGGATGATGGTGATGGACAGTTGCTTCATTTCAAACAACCCAAACATTGCTACCGCTATCGCGCGCTATTACCGCATTTAAATTTCCATTCAAGTACCACCACCTACATCGTAAATTACTACTTGGTCAAATTTTTTAGCACCAAATCTGTTTGTAGTAGTAAATGCCTCACCTAATTTATTTTTAGTTGTAAAATTTAGCAATCGCGCAAGTTATGAATAATAATATCTACCACTGTGTGCGTACAAAGCGACACTAATTTAGATAGATTAGAATTAGACGGTCGTATGCTTTGCGAGTACGTCAAGGACGCAATTGAAATTTGTCGGGCCACAAATATACACAACATGATGTCAGTTGAACAAAGTTGAAGTCGGTCAAATATTTCGAGTATGATGACTTTCGATAAGCGCTTTAAGCTTGCAGCGCACATACAACATTTCTTGTGTCACTTCAAATGAAAGGTTTGATTTCAGAATAATTCCGAGTGCTTTATGTAATATAGAAAGATGGAAGTTGAAATACCGAAATGATGAATATTGTAACCAACAGGGAAAAGGTAAATAATAAACGAGACATGTGAAAAGATACCGCTGTACGTTATATGGTGCGTATTCTGTATGTGTCAAGGGTAGCATCATCGTATAGACTCTGGCACTTAGCCGTACCGTCCCGGGGGCCTTGCGACATGACACTTCACTTTCTATCGCAACCCCTCGCAACCAACGCATGCAAAAAAATTCAGAAATATGAAACCGATAGACACTTGGGAACGTCATCTCTTGCCTAATAAGACCTACGCATATCTTCAACTCCATACCGCTTTCAAATCACACAACTACTGGAGCAGCACTTTTTTGGGCCTACCAAAAAAAAGATTTTATAAATCCATGTGTGTAGATTACTATATTTTCACTTTTTGCGTTACAAAATTCTGATACATATCGAAGGAACGAACACGTTCGAGTGTCACTTGCCAAGTTTTAATTTTGTAACAAGGAGTCTATTTAAGTTTTGAATAAGGATAAGAATTTTTTACTTTGTAGTTGTTCGTTTTTCGTGGTTAAAAATAAAGTACCCACTAACTCTGTAGAAATGATAAACAAAATTATTGCATAAGCTTCACTCAAAAATTTTCAACTTGAAATGATTCAAAAATTTTTTTTTTCTGATGCACTTATTTTGGATTACTATTGCAAAATTATATGTAAATTTGTGAATATTTCAAGTGCACTTGTAAACAAGTAACTGCAATTTATATTCGAAGTGTTGGGTTTGATTTCAGAGACCGCCTTCGTCGACGATGTCGTATGGGGGCCCAGTAAATGATGACGTTAGGTCACCAGGAACACCAGGACCCCTTTCGCAAGCACCCGGATCACAACAAAGCCTCGATGCCTCGGATCCAGGTAGGATTCTTACTTACAATCTTAACTATTTCACTCAGCTTCGCAATTTGACTTTTGTAAATTCTATTGTTTAAGTTTTTGTATTTATAGTTTTGGGGCGGTTAAGTATTATATGATTTTATTAAAACGTGATGTAATTTACGTTTATTGTAACGAGTTCGTCATTGTAATATTTAATTTTTGTTGATACATTATTACTCAGATTGCCCTAGAAAGCATTACCAGTAATAAAATGTTAGTTTTACCTACGTTAATGATCATAGTTCACACGCATATGGTGTTTACAATTCACTAATTTATTTCCTACTTTAGGTTTCACTTTGTAAATATTTTTTTTTGATAATTGACCATCATTAAAAAATATTAGAGATAACATTTAAAATTTAATTTTCAATAAAGCAAATATCGAAAAGGCAAACAAATTTGTTTTTATTATTACAATTTTAACGCCGCCGAGTTGTGCAGGACAGGAAGTACTAGTATGTATATCTACTAAGTACCGAGTAGATTTTTATATCTAGCGTTTATTAATGACCATTAGTAAATTCATGTAAAGGAAAATGAATAATTATCGATTTAACCATTAGTGTTATCGTTCTTAATGCATCGAATAGAAGAAGCGCAAACTCTTCATTAGTGTCCGGTTTTCAATTACCGATAGTGAGCGTAGCCTAGGCAAGTGTGCTCATCATCTATACAACATTTCATTACTTACTTCAAATTGCTCCATTTAATATTGGAATCGATTTGTACGACTGAAATTAAGTTGATTGAATGTATAAAAACCGCACCGTATAATATTGTTTTCTTTTAATTTTATTGTTGTGGGGTGTCGTCCGGGCTATAAAAAATTGAGTAGATGCTATCGTCGTTGTCATTTTGATCTTCGAAAGGGTTTCGAGAACTACGAGAAAAGTACAATAAATGAAATTTAAAAATCGTCTCTAACTCTTCATTGAACGGCAGTCAAACCATATGGTGGATTTAATACAATTTAGAATGCGCTACTCTTGTATGAGAGCAGATAGCGTGACTTGGGGGTTTATTGAAATAAGAATTGCTTGTTCAATTGCAGTAAAAAGAGAAGAAAAAATATTTATATCCCCGAGGCTTAAAGTTGTAAAGATATTTAAAGAAGCTATAAATTATCTCGACCGACTTGTATTACTGAATATTTTCCATTTTTACACAAACCACCGGTTAGCTAATCGGCACCACGACTTCGAATTTTGGAAGATATGAGTAATGCTAACGCGATGACATGGCCTAATGCAGACGTAATAAATTCAGATTTGTGAGTCAGATATATTTGAATATCGAAGTACACATTATTACCTCGATAGAGGTGTAGTGTGTGTGCACACAATTACACATAGCGGTGACATTAGTTAAATTCAGTGTTTGGCTAATGAAACTTTATGAGTTTACCACGTGAAAGCTTGCAGGACGATAATTGTTTCATTTAGGTTTTGTTTTGCTACCGAGCTCAACTTTGTTGTTTACTATTTTTAATTTCAATTGCATTTTACATTTTATTCCTATTTCATTTCGTCATGCTGAAACTTGAATAATTCATCTTTTAAGGAAGTTTTATGAACATTTTGAATTTTAATCAAAACAATCGACTTATCAAATTATGTTTAACATCGACCTAATTCTAATCGTAACTCTGTTTTAACTGTTTAAAAAAGTTTTAACTCTTGGTTTTGCCAATTCTGTAAAATTATTTCTTAAAATTTAAAGACTTAAATGAGAATGAACTATATCATCAACGAAAGGAAGTTTAGATTACGACGTTAATTTACGATTTAATCACTTAAATTGTTATGATTCCAACAACTTCATTAATTTTTAGTTCAGTTTTTTTTGCATTACTTTAAAGTTAATATGGATTGGCGTGACCGCTGGTTGAGTTACAGAACGGAAATCTCGGACTTGACAGAATTTCTTAGTATAATTTCCGGTGTACATCAACACGTTGTGGATTTAAGAATTGGTTCTATATTTACATAAGCCCGGCTAATTGACAAACCGTCAAAATAAAAAAAAGTTAATACCTCTGAAATAGGTAGTACTTATAAAAGAATGTACTGTATACTTAATATATTTAATCGATTAATTCATGGTTCATATAGCGAAATGTAAAAAATACAGTGAAACATTTATGTTGTACTGTGACGATATTTAATTAAAAAAATAGCTGTATTTAATTGATTTTCAATTCGACTAAGTGAGTAGAAACATAGGTACTATATTTACGACATATTATAATGTATTATGCAGAAGACTAATGCAAACTACAGTACAGCCTCGTTATTCCGGACAGATATAGTTTTGAGTTTGTTCGGATAACCGAGTTTTCCGGATTAGCGAGATATTTTTTTTAACTTATTTTATTGAATAAAATCCGTTGATATATTGTATTATTGAATTATTTTATTTTATATAGGTACTAGTTTAAAGTAATAAAACTGAACTAAATAAAATTAACAAATCTGTGGTCACATGCTTTAAGTCCACTTATGCCCAAATCCATTTTTTTTGTAGAATTAGATTCATAATAATAATATAGGTGTCAACTTCTGGTATAAGGAGAAAAGTCTATGTCAATAAATACATAATTAGAAATTTACAATTTTTTTTACAAATATATTATAATTAAAATCAATCAAAAAATCAGTAATTTTTTATTTTATTTTTTTTTTACTTTTACTATAAGGGAATTTGTGATACATTTATGAGATAACAATTAAATTTTCAAAATAAAAGTTTAGTGGTTATAAGCTAGTAACTTTTAAAGTTAAAATAAAAAAACCTTATTTGCTTCTCCTGTAAAGTTAGCTATTTGTACTTATACCCTTCTAGCATGTGACCAGAGAAATAAAAAAGCAAAAATAAAACTTTCATCAAACAATCATACTATGATTTTTTTAAGAAACAGCTAATTTTTGATTGTTTGAAGTGGCAGTGATGTCATAGTTTAGTCTTATAAAAGAGTACTGATGAATTGCATTAATTAGAAACTGCAACTAGAAATACGTCCGGATTGCAGAGGTAAAAAATGTAAAATGTCCGAAGAGTAGAAGTGTCCGGATTACTGGAGTGTCCAGATTAAAGTGTGTCCGGATAAGCGAGGCTGTACTGTATTTATATTATTATAATATACCTACTGAATATATGTATTTCATTAATTATTTAATTGCTAATATAATAATTATATCTATAAATAATAAAATAGTATATAAAAATAATTAAAAAATAAAAGAAGATCCTTCACTTGGAGGCTCTCTACGATTACCATATTCGGGTGGGCCAGATCCATACTGCAGTAATATAATATAATGTGCAATTTTGTGACTTCCTGTTTATTTTAAATAATAATGAACAAAAATTAGAATATTATAATGACTAGTATAAATTGAAAAAACAATTGACAGATAAAAATGATTTTAAATTTAAAAAACATGTGTAATAATATGTTCCGGGGAGGTAATGAGGCGCCCCAATTATATTAAATATATTATTATTATTTATGATTAAATAGAATACATTTTATAATTATAATTTATAACCTAAAGATGACTGCAGATATTGCTGAAAAAATTTAATTATTTTTGCATTGTAAAAATTAGCTTTTAAAATCTAACTTCTCTTATAAAATTTGAAACACTTTTGATTTAGAAAAGGATCTAACAGTAGAATCTAACCCTTGCGACAAAAGTGACATAAGTCAAAAAAGTGAGTTTGTCAGAAATAGCAATTAACTATTTCCAGTTAATCAAGAAACTTATGAAGAAATTAAAGCTTAACTCTCAGACGGAAAAGTTTTTTTTATTATGTCATTTTCATCGCAACGATGCGATATTTAGATTTACAATTGCACATGAGTCACAAAACGTACATTGGCTCTGAATAAAACATGCTATTACTTTAGTGCCGCTCGATATCTTTTTAATGTAAAACAATTGCGTTCACAAATAGTGACAATTTAAGTTTGACAGTTAATTGACAAAAAGTGAAATTTTTTTCGTAAAGAATTACTTTAGGCTCAATTTATACAACTATAATACTTTGAACTACATAGAAAATGTATAAAAGATATTTAAAATTATATTGTCTGGCTTCCACTAAAAAAATGCGTTTTTGTTATACTTGGATCCTGGATAAATTTTATTACAATATCATTTCTTTGTAAAGAATTAATTTAATTGTGAAGAGAACACTACTGGTCAGTCTGTTATATAATGTACTTTCGTGTATGAATAATATATTTTTATAATAAATTATAATACATTTTCTAGATCATACAAAAGAAATTGGAGATTAATTTCATTCTTTTTTTAAATTTTGTTAAATATTCACCAAATTGCAATTCTTTTCTATTCTTACTTATTAAACACGTACTTAACAGTTCCAAATTAAGTTCAAATTATTCAACATTTTAAAATTAATTTTGTATTTTCATAAAAGGCCACTCTGGTGAGGTTAGGATAAAATTGTTTCATTTAATTTTAATTTAAATTACTAATAGATAAATTAATGAAAACAACAAAAATATTTAATAAAACATTAACTGAATTATTAGCGTATAAGTTATTTATTACTTATTAATAAAGTGTACAGAAAGTTTTTAAAATAAACAATATTGACAAAAGCAGAAAATTAAATTAAAATGTAAAAATTTACAAGCTAAGTTCAAAATATGGAAATCCAGTAGATATTATATACAAAGTATGAACAAAATCTAAATGCTTGGCCAAAAATTGCTAACAAATATTATGTACGATATGTGGACAAGAAATATAGTAGTATGTAGTTTTTTCAATATGTTTTGACACATTTCCACCGGTATTGCAGCAGTTTGGACACGAAACTTGAGAAAATCTGTAGCCGTCAGCTCTTTAGATATAAGGTCAATGTTATTGATAACTTATTTTGATAAAATATTGTTATTGTTAAGAGACATGTTGTTCGACTATAAAAGTTCCACGATGAATCTACCATACGTTCTACCGATGTAAGGTCAATTTACAAATGACAGTACAGAGTGACAGCCGCTGCCAAGTAGACTAACATGGGGACACCCCGTATACATGTTACTATGTTTTAATAATTTGAAATCAACCTGTACACACCACGGAGGCATTCCTGCAACCGTATAAAATATCAATAAAACTTGGAAATGAAAAGCATTTCACAAATAATTTTATTGGTTGTAATTAAATGTAAGAAAAAAGCCGCTGCTGCCATTAAATGATAAAAGATTGCAAAATATAATTTAATATAAATAAATAATAATAAAAAGAAATAAATTAAGGACATTTCCAAAATAAATTAATTTAATAATTTTGCAAATGACTTGGTTGAATCAATAGCCGAATAATATCTTCTTGAAATACGGAAATTGTCAAAAAAATTTAATTAATTAACTCGTTGGCTTATTATAACAAGAATTTAATAATTTTGTAATAGTAATTTTATTATCTCGCGTGATACATAAAATGTTTAGAATAAAAAATTAATAATCAAAATTATTAGGCACTGAAAAAAATTATTAAATATTTTTATAATAACTCCAGAGCGATTTGGTTACTTTTAATTTTTTTAAATGGGAAAAGGTAGGGTGCCATTTATGATTCCATAAATTAATTGCATTTTTTGCTATGGTCAAAGTCCTATATTTTTAACCTGTTAGTAAAAAAACACATTGCAGGTAATTAAAAATTAGGTTACGAACTGTTCAGCGTTCCGCCTTGAACACCAATAAATTAAAGAAGAAGATTGCTGCATACAAACTTGATGAACTTAAACAAATTTTATTTTCAAAATCACACAACTATGGAACATAAAATTGATGTAGAACACAATTTTTAGTATTTTAAGCGCTAAAAAAGTTTTCGCCTGCTTGCACTTTTTAATTGTTACCTATTCGTAAAAACTTTATTGTTGTTTCCGCTATTATTTTTTTAAATATGGACATAATTAGGATAAAGAATTTTGATAACATCGATAAAGAATGTGTTTTACATTGAATAATTAAAAAACAATGGATTACTCTTAGATTACATAAGTGCAATAAAAATATGTAAAAGGAGTCATCGTAATTAGTGTATGTGATACTGCGGGCAATTAATGCATATTCATGTTTCGGATTGGAATTTAAAAAAATTTAAGCTTACATTAAAATGGTAAAATAAATTGTATCGCCAATTTATTATTTATTTATTTTTAATCTTCTTAGTGAGTGTGAAAAGTTTTAAAACCTCTCAAGTGATGCATATAATTTATCTATAAATACTTTTCTTTATTAATCCTCCTCCGCGTTATTTTAAAACTATTTTAGAAATAAACCAGGACTAAACACTACAGCAAAATTTAAAATAAATAAATTCTTTTGTCTGCTTTTAAAATAGTTTTCCACATCTTGAATTTGTAAATTTGTAAACTATTTTATATCCTTAATTTTTCTTTATTTTTTTAAACAAAATTGTAGCTCGCAGTAGTTTGGAAGTAATGTTTAATTCACTATGAAAATTATAATGCCATGTTAGTACGCTAATAATAAATAGTGTGGTAGTTAAATGCCATGCTTAACAATGTCTAATTATTTTGTTATATTTAAATGTGAAAGGAAAATACAATAATTATTATTGTGGAACTATAGGATGTGTGGGTACCGAATTAAAAAAAAAAAAAACGGTTAGGGATGTCCAAGACTGCTTTCTCCAAAAACCAACAATTTAAGGTCGAGTAAAATACAATAGGTTGCATTTTTTTTACAAAGAATTTATAATTTTTATAATAAATAAACTTGAATGTAAATGCCAGGTTATAGGTTATCTCGATACATAAAGGAACGTTAAACGTTGTCGACGTTTCTCTCTTTAATAACTATAATTATGAATGTTTATGTTTTTTTATTTGTAATTTAAATTACAAGTCATAATTAAAATATATTAACAAGTATAATTTTAGTTGTACAAATATTTATATAAGGGCGGACGTTGCATTATTGTAATAACACATAATGAATTGATCGATTAAAATATTATCGTATAGTTTAAAGTTGTTGTGTCGTACTTCTGTAATTACGATTATTAATTTATTAGCAAAACAAAGCCATTTAGATATAATATTTTTCAAATAATGTAGCAGTTATATTTTGTTTAGTATTTTATGTTTGGTCATAAATAACTTTTACAGCGCCTAATATTTCATAAAATCGTCATAGCGAGCAACTCTTGACAAATTGTGCTAATTGAAAATATGTAGATATTGCTACTATCGGATGGTTAAAAATAAATAGTGATCGTTAATTAACTTAATTATCTATTCAATTTCTTAGAATTTTGATTTAAAAGCCGCGATGTGACCTATTGTGAACTTATAGACGTAATCGATTTTTTCATGATGCTTATATTATTATATATTATCAAAGAAGGAATATTTTTCTATAGGTTATTGAAAGTGATAATGTTTGTTTTATTTTCGATGCTTTCAATTGTACGATAACCGATGGGGTTGTTGGGTGACCCAATACCAAACTTGTTTTTCTTATTGTCAAATTTAAAATAAATTTCCACCAGAGCTTTCCTATATATAATATTTTTAAAAGTATCTTAGTTTAAGAGTTGCGGTCGTCGTTTTCATAAAACAGTTTTTCTATTATATAAGTAGTTTCGAATGGTTTTGTTAGCAAAAAGGGTACAACGATGGTGTGAGTTATGATAGAGGTTGTTTTCCATTCCGCAGGCTATTAGCGAAGTCAGAAAGAAGAAAGATGTGCCCGAGCACTTCTGTTTAAACAACTTCCATTAGTGGGTACAGTTTCGCCACAAACTTGGTTTTAAAGGGGTGAGTTTACCTCCCCATTTTGAGATAAGATAGCGATCATGAAATTCTATTCTCGACACCGTTGCCTCACACCCTCGCTTATAAACTTCAAATTACGTAGCGGTATTAAAATTATTAAAGCCAAACAGACGCTCGTCTTACGAGACTCTACAAAACAACTACGACTTTGCTTATTAAAATGTACCATTTAGCCTAATACCGTAACACAATTAATTACAACTTTTCTTCCTTCCTTTTTTTATCCGCTTATATCCGGAAAATATTCCGAATTATGACGGTACATATTAGTAATGGGTGTGAATTTGAGAGGACAATATCACGGTTCATCACCAAAACTTGGAGGTTCGGATCTGAACAATGAATTAGAGCGGAAAAGCCGAGAATTTAACTTTCCCGGCGAATTGTATAAGAAAACTCGGAAGCTAACATTACACCGAAAAAACAATTTTATTAGTTAACCGCTTTCTATCTATCGAAACGTAGGAATTTATTTGCTTTTTCTCGACCGATATTAATATTTCAATTTTAATACGTCAGTCTTGCCAAATCGATTGCCAACCTTTGAATTCGATAGGGTCGATGTAGTTTTGGAATTTCTCCTGCGTGATTCTACCTTTTGAATTTTAAGATTATTTTAGGCTAGACAGCATTCGCGGAAATATTGGAACAGAGGCTGACGAGGCGGAAGTAACCCGCAGCGATGTGTTTGAGTCGCTATGCTAAGTGTGTAATGGCATTAAAAGCCTTACATCTTAGACTTAGATGATAAACTTGCACCATTGATGAATATGCATAGAAATTATACTATACCAAACACGAAAGTGCTCTTTTATTTCTTTCATGTAGGTATTTCGGATTTAGAAAAACCGTTTTCTTTCAAAATTCTATAGTTTAAAAAGTTTCAATTATTCAAAAGTCATAAATTGGCCTAATTATCTACTGATGACTGCAGCTAACACGAAACGCGTGTTATTTTTCTTCCAACTTTTATCAAAAATTTCTCAATGTTCGTAATTGTCTGACAGTTAAGCATTGAACGCGAAAAAGTGATCAAGCGATTATTTAATTAAATTTGGTTTCTTTTACAAAAAAAATGTAGATATATTTTTAAATTCAGTTTAAAATTAGACAAATTCAATTTTCCGAGCGTTCATATTTTTCATTAATTAAAACAATTGAAATAAAAATTATGCGAAATTGTGGGGTTATGTTGTAAAATTGTTATATCTCTTGCCCGGTGTGGCGGTTGTATTCAAATAATTTAATTTCTGAGTGATATATGAATATGAAATTTTTCTAATTGGGTTTCTATATGAGTAATGCCTCCCCAAAATACTAAAAGTAATTCAATCTGAACAACTAGAGCGAGTTTCCCTGTCATCATCAGAGTCGTCTAGTCTAGTGAAGCATGTGTGTAGTTGCGTGTGGTTATTTTTACCCACGGGGTGGCGATAAGAACCCTGTGGGGTGCTTGAAAGCCGCACTGTGTGCCGGGGTAAATACACAGTTGAACCTAAATATTTAATAAAATACAAATAAACAAATCGAATGGTTGCGTTTGTGTTATGTTTGATTTATGTCACCACAAGTGGTTCCACGACTATCCTTGCGGTTTTCACTTGTGCGGTACGACTATTACTTATAGATGCTATAAAAGATTCATGTTTTTTCTTAACTTCACGAGAACAACGACACAATTCATACTTTTAAATTGCTTTTCACTTTTCCTAAACCACATTAGTATGTGGTGTGGTCTTTTTTTTTTTTAATTCCAATTGAAAATTACTATGTAAATGAAAATCTATTAATTTAATATGCTAATCTATACGTTGCTACTTATGAATATTAATGTAGCACGATTTGTGTTTGCCAGATAATATTATACAAATCATGTATGGATGCAAAAAGGATTAAAAATAAAAACGGTTTATAAATAAACGTATTATCCTTAATGGTGTTTGGGGAGTTTTAAGGTGCAACAGTGAGTTGTCCCCGCCAAATTCTATAGTGGAATCAATGTAAGGGACAACGACAGCCTTCCGCTGTTCGCGGTTACCGTCGAGTGCACTTGTATCAAGAGTCCTCGTGGTGTCATAGGATAGGACTTTAGATGTTATCCTTTGCGGCATTTTATTCGCTTTGTTGTGGTAGATTTTAGTTGTCGTAAAATATTGACAAATTTGATTGTAATTTTCTCTTCGAGCTTCGCATATTATAATAATAATTTGTAGTGGAAATTATACATATACATACAACCGGCAAACGTAATCAACGGGATAAAGTTATAGAAATACGAAAGTGAATGTGAGCTAATTTTATTCCAGTTTGTCGGCATATGGCTGTTTTGAATAGCACGTAATGAGGAACACAATAGCCATAGAAACCACGACGACCATGCAGGTATAAAGGCTCTCCCTCGTTTTGAACCTCTACGAAAATGCAACACTCCGAAGAAAAGGTGCGATAATGGTGAAGAGCAAAAGCAAACGGATATTCGAGGATTCATGGCATGGGTGTTTCCATTTTCTAACCGAGGTTAAATTGCTTGTTATACATGTCGCAAACATTACCCTTAATCACGATCGAAACAATGCGCACTCGGGATGAAGTGCGCGACAAACCGAAGCTTCATTTCCGGGACGAACGCCTCGAGGCTTTGTTTCCTGAAGCACTCCTTATCTTCGTTAAGACAATTCCAAGGCGGTACTGGAAATTAGAGGTGTCCGCCGTCGCCGCCGCCGGTTAATTAAACTCGAGCGTATTTCACAATAAGCGAATGATGTTCATATCTGATCGAACGAAATGACAAAGGACGCAGATCCGATTAATCAGGTCGAGCTTGGATGTTCCTGTTGTTATGATGTTGATGACGTTTGATACTTTGAATTTCAAATCGACTAGGGTGGCGGCGGACGTTGGCCCCCTCTGGTTTTGCCGTTTTTTATATACACACTATTCACCGTCGATCGGAATTACAAAACGCGCCCTCCGCTGCTATTGTCGAGTATAGCGGCTGTTGTAATGGAAAATAACGTTAAACTGTGACGCTGCAGCAGAACTAAGCGGCGTTCTACACACGGCCGATTAACGGGGGCCAAACAATGTGCCTTACAAGGCTTGCGGCGGGAAACGACAACCTATCATCTCTTGCTTTTGTCTCTTTATCCTAACCCTGCCGTGTTTGTTTAAATAATACGACTAATCACGACTACACACATATACTAAACATTATCAGGGGACAACATGACAACTTATGAATATCACATACATTTATAACATTTATATTACCAGTTTTGTCTGACACTTTTCCAGGTGAATACCGCAGAGAAGTTAAGATTACATTTTGTTTTTAGCATCGGTGCGTGCTTACACACACACACGTATGGCCGAATTAACAAAAGGATTGTCGAATAAGTTAATGAACAGATCAATATCGTAATCTCTAAATAAAAAAAAATATGAAACGTTAGGTGCAGATATAACTCGAATGACACCTAAATTCTGATTCCGGTTGATTATAGTATAAATTGCGATAACAATTTTTAATCCAATGTTTGTTTGACGTATTTGCTTTTTTGGCACATAAAACTATTTTTTTATACAAAAATGTTTGACTTTGTGTAAAGAAATCGGTTTGTCAGGTCGTGAACGAAGGCAATTGCTTCTCTATAAGCACAGTAGTTTTTCTTCCAACGGCTTTTCGCTATTTGCCAGGCCTCGAGGCGACTGATAAAAACAAATGACATCGACGACGTCGCCATCCCGATGGAAATGACTTCGGTTCCGGCACACTTACTTATTCATTTCACGAAAAGAACTTTTTAAATTGCGTAATTTAGCAAAGACGGCTGTTTTATTTTCTTCTCGTTCACCACGTGTCTGCAACGAAGCGGAGGCAGTGTTACATTCATTTCATCATTGCCTTTAGACAATGCACCGCGAGGGGAATAAATTGGTAAGTTTAATTAAGATATTGGGCAGCGAGATATTCTTTTGTTTCGCTTCGGTACAAGACCCATTCATCATCAGACACTCGCTATCGTTAATGAACATTTTAAATTTTGAATTCACTTAGATAAGTGTAGTATACGTAGTATATATACCAAGAGACATCGGTTATCGCGACAAGTTCTTCTAGATTTCTCCGGCAATTTAAATTGCCCCCTTAACATTCGGTTCGGTTCTTTTGCATTTTTAATTAGTGCTGCTAAAAATCTCTTTGGGTTTTTTCCTGCTACAGATGGTGTGATAGGTTACATGGCTTCAGATAATGAAAAAGTTTTTGCAATATATACAAACTTTTGTTGTAGTAATAAGTTATTGACTGACAACTTATGCAGTTGTCGTTTGATAATGAGTCGATAATAGTAGAGATTTATCAATTCGGTCGATGTAGCTTGTATGGTAAGATAGTATCGCGCTTGTCGACATCATTATCATGTAAAGTGAATGTGGGTCGGTGAGCCAAGGGATTTTTACAAAGGCTGTGAACATATCAGTTTGTTTAATCCAAACTCATTACCGCGGGGGTCGTCAGCACCTTGTCGCGTGACCATTGTTGAAACGACAGTATATCGCCTCGCCTACTTTTTACGCAACCTGGCAAAAGCACACAACTTACGAATACGCCTCAATTTTCATTAATTGAAAACCGCAGGATGCATCACATAAACGACAGGATGTCGTGTACCTGTACCTTCACTGCGGACCTTTCTCTCCAATCGCTTTTTTTGCCATGATAAATTAAGCTGGAACTCCATACGGGAGGGGTAAAAAAGCTGTTTACATCGTTTTTTTTCTGATCACACCATAAAACTAAACGAACAATTATTTTCCCGTTTTATCAGACACCGAGGAAAGTGGTTCAAAGTATTCGATAATAGCATCATTACGTATTCCTTGCAAGTTGTGTGTCTACAAATTGGATTTGGCCTTTAGGTGTGGCGCTACATAGAGTTGGTGATTGCGGCTAGCGTAGGTCACATCGTTACGAGAAATTACTTTCCTGCCCCTGGTTCTCATTCTGACCAAACTCTACCCTACTTTTCATTGTTTCAATGTAGGTACATTTAGAGCAGATCCATTTAAATGGTTTGCTTTGGAAAAACTCTATCGAAATGTTGCTTTTCTCCAACGAATTATTAATCTGGGGAATTAATTCGAAATCTTTATAAAAATCCATTTACAATCTCGTTCAATTATTGGTTTGCCTTTTCTTACTTGAAATGCACACGAACTTCTATTATGTATACTTTACCTAGAGCGCTATTGCTACCACATTATGCGAGAGTGCTTTTAAAGCTTAAAATATGAGCAAACTTTTAAGCAACTTTAATGCCGTTTGATAGCTTCAGGATCCGCAATTATTGAATTTTCTTTTTGATTACCTACATTAAATTAGAATTTTGCTTAAATAAATTGAAAAAATTTCTTACATTTTGGGTGGCCAGTACTGGAACATGCTGTGTCAAATAAACACATATATCCTGGAGACCTACAAACGCGGTTTTACTGTCTATAAAATGTTGCTCCCACAAAGAGATAAAACGTTCCGCTATATATTTATATAGTGTTTTATGATTAATTTTATTAGACAAATGTATTATTTCAGCTTGATTTTTGAATATTTCATTTTTTTTAACCTGTTTGGTATTTAATAATATCTGTTGAAACATTATTAATAATTTTGACACGCTTTTACGACGACGGTGGGTGTGCATTAAATCGATTTAAAATTTTCCTAAAATTATTTACTTAATACATATACCTACCTACACATAAAATTAAAAAAGATTAAAAAAGCTGCCTGATGCTGTCAAATTTTCATGATTTATATTATTTGAATTGGAAAAGTGCAATAAAATGCCCATATATTGCTAATTGGAAAATAATTTTCGTTGCATGTGCACTTAGGTTCAATATTTTCAGTGCGGTTGTAATTTTGAAAAGAAGATAAACGCTCGACTTTTATGCTATGTAAAACTCATCGAAATCACTTTAATTTCTAAGCAAGTGATCCCACGAGAACGACGACGCTATTTGGACGTTTGAAGAGGCTATTCCGGACCTATTTTACGGCCATAAGACAGTATACAGTGCGGGATTCGCGGTTAAGACCAAGTAACGGTCGAGATATAAAGTTTATAGCACATCACACATTCGACACCAGTTACCTTAATAAAATACTCTTTTACAGCGATAGATGATTATTTGGGCTTTCCCGTGTAGTAGCAGATTGAAATTATAAAACCAATCAAGCTCATTTTTACCCCCCGTTAATTACGAAGGGGTAGAAAATTTTTAAAAATAAAGACAAGACCTTTCTTTAATTAACGGTAATAAAACTGGAGATTATTTTTAGAATTAAATTAAAAGCTGTTACACGTTTGAAACGATAAGGCTCCACCTAGTATCTACTCGCATTCTTACTCCACCTCAATTTCACATACATGTATCAGGGGTAAAATGTAATTAATGGCTTAGAAATCATAGCAGCCCTTGGACATCATTCACTTCCGCACTGATATAAAATCTCATTCGCAGCTTGGTCATTCCAACCCTAATTATATCGCGTTACTGGCCAGGTCAGGACTTTGCTCCCTTGGGCATTTTGAGGGATGCAAACGAAATAAACTTCAATAATTAACGTTATTTAAATTTTGTTAACGATTTTTATCAAAATTTATTACTTATAACCACCCACCCTCTCCCTAGCAACTTTCCGTGTCGTGCCGATTTTTTGTAAAATCAAGAAACACAGACAACAATACTAATTATTATCTAAATCACGAGAGATTCCAACCTTCAGTAGGTTGCGCTTTTCCGCTAATCGCATTGAATTCCAATGGGGTGGAAAATTTCATTCTGGCATCTACAGCCCGTTGCGCCAGCACCGATATTTGCATAATCGCTCTGCTCCACGTCACTGGCACTAATTAAAAATGTATGGCACGCTACCTTCTTCGAGCTGTCAATATTTTATACCGACTACGGAGGAGAGTCGACGCTGCTCATCGTCACCGCAACATAGACTCTTTATTTCATTTTCCGAACTTGACAGTTAGACAGACGTAGATCGGCCCTTTTTACTTTTTCATTCTTTATAACTGCCGCTCTTACTTTTTACAAGTATCGTTTTAATCTTATCTTTTACACTTTTTACAATAAAAAAGAATGCTTATTATTACACTTTCAAATGCGACTTTTTTTTTGTATACGCGTACACGAACGTAAATAACAGTTTATCGATTTTAAGTTTAAGTTGTTTGAGAAAAAATGGTGAACATGTAGAATATTGCTTCGTGGTTGTTGTGCAAACCAGATTACTTAATAACATTGTTTTTTCCAATGATATTTTATGTACAGAATAATTTCTTCGTCTTTTTCAAGCATCTAATCCATAGATAAACTATAAAGACTGAATCTAAAATCTCATAACGGATGCAACCGGCAGTTGAACTTGTTTTTGTTGACTTGGAGCATGTCTATATTTATAATGCGTAGAATGAAATTATAATTCAATAGAACCGTTTCGAAATATAGCATGTATGAATATCGGCGGTAAGTCTTTATGAATCGGTTGAATTTGATATCGAAAATAATGTCTAATGTCAAGTAGATATGAATACTTACTTATCAGAGTTTGACGGGTTTTGTAACACCATCGTCGTCGCGTGCTAAAGAGAAGGTGTTCACGCACTTAGTTAGGGCGGTCTAGGGTGTGATGCCAATAGTTGTTATAGTCCGCGAACATGCACGGGAACCAGCACCTGGCGCCACATTGATTGATGCCGCCTTCAAAATAATGCCAGATTAGTCCTATTATTACCTTCTGTATTACATTATGGCCACCTTCTCATATCTTCAGTTCCTCCCAAACTGCAAAAATTACCATCGAATTGACCATTCCTTCTAATTCCTGCAATATTTTCTGCAATTCAATCCAACACTGGACATAATGTCAAAAACCCCCATTCTCCAATGTACTTTTACACAATCACAAAATGAAACAGGAACTCGGGGTGGAATAAAAGGTAACATAGCTTTTATCTACTACCGTTCGGAAAAGCACACTTTCAACATACATTTGCCTTAAGAAATTAGTTACTTGCACGCATTTGTTATTAGTCAATCAAAGGTACATAGTAATTTAAAATAGTAATTTTTGGCTTTCCCGACAATTGATTGTGATGGCAACAACGGTATGAAAAAACGTAGGTTTAAATCCAGGGGTTTGGGGAGTCTGGACCCCACAAACCCGAGATTACATAGGAATTAAACCTTTTGCTTTATTAATTTCAATGGAGATCTGCCGTTGTATATGAAATTAAAATTTGACAAATGTAAATAAATAGACAAACACGAACACAAATTACCATTATTAGACAGGTGTGAGTGCACAATGGTAATTGATACATTCGATCAGTGGCGGTGGAAGTGTAGCTAGAGCCCGTAAGCAAATATACAAAATGGGGCCCTAAAAAACAATGTATTAATTTTGAATTGCGTATATTATTTAAAAATCTTTTTTTTGGTCCCGGCCTCTAAGCATTGCTTACATTCGCTTTTTGATATCACCGCCACTGCATTCAATACTGATTTATTTTATCAGTCATCACTAATATTCTTCAATTTCCATTTCTTCAAAACTCTACCCCAGGAGAGAGTGAACTTTTTTCTTTTTGAAATTTGATTGTACCGGTATATTGAATATACTGCATCAAAAACAAAATTTCAATCTTTTTTTCAAACAAATTTACCCCAAAAACCCATAAACCGAGGTGTTTATCTCTAGAATATTTTAAAATATTAATATGTTAATAATATAAAATTAGTAATATTATACATTTTATACAGGTGCAGCGAAAGACAGCCGAAAGAATTAAGTTGTAACGATAAGAATCGTTAAATATAACGTCTTAACTTGTAAAATATAATAAATTAAAACTTAAATATAACAAGAAACGAAATACGTCTATTTCGGTTTCCACGTAAATATTTATAAACAATAAATTTCTGACGTTTAATTAACTTGGTATATCGAAATTTTAATTTATTGTTATATATGCAAATTCCTGCTTTACTAATTATTTTAGAGAAAAAATGAAAGACACAAAAATAATGCAGAAATATAAACTACGAATGATAAGAGCATTACATTTCATCTAACTTTTACTTAAAAAGCTGAAAAATGCTCTTGAAATTGTTAAAAGTTTCATTTATCGGACTGGCTATGAAAGTTTCCATGGTAATTATTTTAGAAAATATAAATTAAATTGAATTTATTACATGGCCAGTGCGATAAATGAAAATTTTAACTATTTCGAAAGTATTTTTTGACCTTTTAAGTAAAAGTTAGATAAAATCTAATGGTCTTATCATTTGTAGTTTATATTTCTGCATTATTTTCATGTCTTTCATTTTTTCTCTAAAATAATTAGGGAAGCAGGAATTTGTATAAATAAGTTTTTGCATGTTGATTTCCTACGTTCGGCTAACTCATTCAGCACCCGGTATATACTTAATTGCAGTAAAGCAAAATAAAAAAAACTGCTCTGTGTCAGAAAAAGGTTAAGGACCTCCAAAGTAAATGACAGGTTTTGTATAGGTATATACAATAATCTATAACAATGAATTATTTCTAAAATTTTTACAAAATAACTCCGAGTTGTAGATCTGAAAAGATACTACATAAAAAATGAATGGATGAATGATATAGTTTTTGCAAAACACATTTTTTTTTCAATTTCGTCCAATAACCTTATTTATTAATTCTGACAATATTTGATAAAATATTTACCGCCGTAATTGAAATAAATTGCTGGTAAATAAAACTAGTAAATATCGATCGAGTTATTATTAAACGTCGTTGGTAAAATAATTTCCATGTTTACTTATTTCGTGTACACTTAAAGTTTACAATTACTTTTCTAAACGAAATAAACAAATCAAAATGTTAATAAAATGCTTCAACGCTGAAAATGAATATTTATCTGTTAAAGTTTAATGATCGCTGAATATTCATCAATTATACAATAACATACAGTTTGTTCAGAGGAGTGTGCGATTTTATTCATTAGATCCTGATGAACCTCACAAATTTTCGAAATACATACATATTACATATACATAGGCATATATGAATGTTTCGAGAGCTTTTTTGTCTGTAGACAAAACAAAAGTTTGTTTTCGAATTCCTACTTAATTTAAGTAATGCTCCACTATCTCGTATTTTAATTTACTTACCACTTAATATTATTGTTGCTTAAAACAATTAAAAGCTTTTTTATATAATGTATATCACACAATGTAAAAGCTTGAAACATAAATTAGGTTTACTGACAGCCAACTAAAATTATAATTTATATGGTATCAACATCATAATCATTTTACAACAAACTAGTGGTGACTCATATTAATTTTGAATTTAGATTGACAACAATTGGTTTTTCAATCTGTTTTCAAATTGATGTTTTATTTTACTTTTAATTTTTTTTCTTCAATAAATATTTTGCAATTACCATTCCGGCCCTGAATTCCGAAGACATGAGACCGTTTTAACATTATGTAAATTTGTAATGATATAAAACTGGTGATACTTCAGGCCAATATAATTACATTTCGAAGTAAAACAGATATTGTTATCGTTTTATTACTTGCTTCTTTTATTTACTGTATATTGCTAAACCTGTTAAGCTGCCGTTTATCGGCCGAGTGGGACCTGTAATATGTGCAAACGTTCATGGTTATGTATGTGTAGGTACCATTTACTCTAATAAGTACCTCCGTAATTATAAATATACATAACACAATCTTGCCGAAATTCTTGCAAAAATTGCATTTTACAAAACAACCTATTTAATTCGTCATCGAAAGCGTGTCTTGTGCGAGCGAGTTAATAAATCAATATAAATAATATTAAAAATAACTGTAAGTTATTAATATTTCTTTCGTCTGCTCGTTTATCAACTTTTACATCATTAAAACATTTATAGAAGGTACTTAAAAATTATTATATGAACTAACTTTCAATTTTTTCCCAAATTATTATCAAGATTAAAAATATTCTTAATAAATTGCCGAATTTATTTAAATATCATTTGCATTTTACACTTTATGAATTTATGATACGATTGGTATAATTTTTTTATGGCCAATTATTTTTCACACTTTTCGCAACAACGTAATCGCATTCGAATATAGCAAAATGCAGATGATACTACTAGGTAGTGAATTAATCCAGTTGGCGAGATGTAATCAGACGCCATTAGAGGCTATTATCACCCCAGGTATTTGGTTAAAAAAGCAATAGCCTCCCCCACAATTACCTCGTAATGGCTCATCGTCTCTTCCTTGATCAGTACGTAACAATCGCGTTCGCAGTTTCGCATAATACCAGTCTAGCGCTATAGCTTTTCTTTGTTATTAACTGAGGATTAGGGGTGGACTCCCAACACAACTTCAATTAATGTTTATACTCGTCTTTTTTCTAAAACTATGTGCAATAGCGTAACTGCAGCGCGGCAGCACACATGGGGTTGTAACTCCCTCCCGTACGGGATTTTATCTTCGCGTAATCCGATTTTCGTCGTTCCAGATTGTAGCCAAGATGAGATTGACTCTCCGATTCGACCTTTTTCATTAATCCGAAAGATTGTTTCAATATTTTAATGCTCGTAGGTACATCATGGTTTAAAATAAAATCGAGCAAACGACTCGTATTTGCAATGGTAATTTACTAACGCACACAATTTAAACACGCTAGCGGAGCTGTCAATTTTATTGTTTAGTGAGAGGTGCTGTATAAACATCTGACAAATAAATTTTCTCAAAGGTATTCGCGATACATTCCCAACATTAAGTGACATTTTAATTTTAATATATTACTAATGGTAATTTGCACATTTATGATTGATCTTATTACCATTGTATTGACGTATTTTGATTGAAAGTGATTGATTTTATTTATTATTTCAGTTTTGCAATAAACACGCATGCAGTTGTAAGTTAATGGCGAAAACAAAGTAGTTGTCAAGTCAAATCATGTACAATTACAGTAATACCAAGACGAGTTTTTCGTTATTGTGGATAACGGGATTTGATGTAGTGATAAACTCCACTAAATAGGTCGCGCTAAATGAATCCATCTGAGATTTTTTGCTTATTTACTTCTTTCCGTTTTTCAAGGTTAGCATTGCTTTTCTTTTCGATCGTCATCTTTGTGTATAAACAACACCATCGTCGGAACAACGAAGTCTTGCGGTGTCCAAATCCACAGACACATTTTTTAAATATTCACTTCGGAATGCTGGATACGCCGGGCTGATATATTCTGTATTTGGAGGCGGATTAGTTTCGGTGGATCTCAAACGGTCATACAAATGTGTAGATATAAAGACTGCTTTTGTGTTGTTGTCTTGCGAGGACGATTGTTGAGAGTCGATCGTTTGCAGACCGCGAGGAATGTCGGCTTCGCATTATGACAACGCCGTGTTCATTCCAAGACCGAGACCAGTTTTATAAACACAAACAGAAAAATCAGAAACGAAACATTTTCAAGTCCGGGAGTGTAACGTGTAGCTACTAATTTAAACTGCTCACATTTTGACACTTTTAACTAATCCTCCGCCCGTTAAATTGTAGCGTATTATAAACACATTACAAAAATCAATGTTTACTTGTCATAAAAAGAAAGCTTAATAGCGGTAGACATCTAATTTGCCTGTTGTTAACTAAATGTCGTTTAAAAGGTAATTTGAAAGCTCTTTGCTTTACCAGCTATAATTTTAAACGGAAAATATTATATCGAGCTTTTCTTTATTCTGATAAAAAGAAAAACAACCGATTTTAGATTTATTATATTATGCGGTGCAGCAGCAGCGGATATTCCGTTAATTTGTTTTGCATTTCGTTTACATTTCGCCATTTATATATATATATATATACCTACAATCTTAATTTGATTGACTGTCGGTAGATAGATATCGTCGAACATACTTTTGCACTACACCATTTCCAATGGTATGTTGTCAATATATTCTCGTGGGCGCGGTTCCATCATTGCTTTGTGCACGATATTTACGGTTTTCTCTTGTTTTAAAAGCAAAATTATATGTTGTTAGCATAAATTGATTATCGGCTCATTTTTGTTCACAACGACGATTCAAATTGAATAGTAGTGACAAGTAATAAATTTTAAAAGTAGAAAATTGTTATTTACATCATATACTAGATATAAAAATTATAAAATTCCAGCTTGTTTCCATATATATTATAATACAGACGAATTCGAAATTGTTCCAATCGATATAATTTGAATTGAAAAATGAAAGCAATTTAATATAATATTATATAGATATCAACACGAGTGTTGACCATTACACCTCGAGACTTGTGTAGTTAGATTTCGGACTTGCTATTTTAATTGCTGCCATATAGGAATTGGAATGTGTATTTATTACTTTATTATTCAACCCTGCACCTGCGTCCTGTTAGCGGATGCTGTATCCTCCAGATTCACCACACATTCAGATTATTTTCGATACAGTCGATTCCGGTACTACACTATAAAAATCATCATGCAAAACCCATCAAGTCATGCTATTTCTATTCTCAGCTCTTCATTACTACCACACCTACTTTTGGCACGACGCGAACTCATTTATTTTTTGTACCTTACGAACCTTAAAACGCCCAACGTCGCTGTTACTAATACCATTTCAAATTATTTAACTTATCTATGTGTAAGGGCTGTTTCTTAATTGCTTTTTAAATGTTAACGGCTACGATTTAATTAAATATCCAACACTTACTACCTGCTTATTTTACTGCCGCTTTCCGTTTTGATGGTGACAATTGTCTTTTACGAAAACAACCGAAAACAAATTGATTTTATTACAATCAGGTATAACATAGTGATTATAGTATAAATTTTAGTTTACTAAACTAGATAAACACTTTTGGCAAAATAATTGCCAAGTCTTGGGCTGCTACCTTCTTGCATTAATCGATTTGCAATTTTGTTTTCAATTAGTTTTGCCGTAAAAAATTAATTATTTACATCGTGACGCTGTGCTCAAAGAGAAAAAATTAATACTTTTATTATTGGTGTGCAAAAAATTCTTCCTCGTTCATTATTACTATAGTTAGTGTGCACACGGGAAATGTTATACCTGTGGTTGGGAATATAGTGCGTGCGGTAAGGTACAAGTATAGAACAGTCAGATTGAATATATACTGTAGAGTGACTTTAGAACGCAATGTACGTATGTATGTACTGCCTATATAATTTGATATTTCACATAATATATTATATTCAATATTCGGACCAATTTATTATCGAAAATATTAAATATAACAGGCCCGTTAGTCAAATGAAACGTTGTGCTATGTTATTAACATACATAGATTAATATATTACAATTGTATCTGTTATATTATTGTATGGTATGTTATGCTATGTTATGGTATAATGTATTATTAAAATGAAATACATAAATTGGAAACCAGTAAAATTAATATTGCATTAAAGTTTTTTTGTATAAAAAAGCATCGATTTCATTGTTTATTTAACTAATTAATTTTAATCTAATATATTCGTTTTAGTAATTACATTGTATTCAATAATTATTGTACGGGCATCGCAATACTTTTACTAGTTTAAATTGTGATGTAAAATAGATCTTATAATCCTGACGACTACCGACAGAAATCAGAGTTCAATGACTAATTTATTATATTACGCACATTATATAATTAATAATACGCAATATATAATTATTATACTTGAATGATAAAAATGGTGTCTGATGGGTACTAACAGAACTGACTCGGGCAACGGTCAACGACAAAACAAAATTTTAATATAAGATGGGTTTCAGAAATCTCAAAAAAATTGTATATAAGTAATAATAAGTTCGAAAAAATTTGGAATATGAAAAATTTACAATGTCGTTATGATACTTATAATAATTATCATCATAGTATTATATAATATGAATGCTCAAGTGGTATACAAGAAAAAATAAATTTGATCTGTTTTTAATTTTTCCTTACAAACTTTCTGTTTAAGTACCAATTACCTATTACGTGTAATTTTTCCCCATTATACATTTCATTTCAAATTTGATTACCCATTATAAAATTTACGATATAAACACCTAACTTGATTATTTAAACTAGGGGTGGTCTATTAGATTAGTGCGAGCCCTTCACGTATTCTTTTCGAACCTCGATAACTTTTTTTTAAATTTGTCTTTATACAGCAGAGTAATGTATGCATTAAACGAGATAATTGTTTTTAAATTACTAGACACAGTGGCGACAAAATGATATTAATAATTTATTTAACATTTAATATTACTACGTCCACGGCTTACGAACATACCAACTTATATATTCAATTTTCAAAAGCTATAGAACTGCTTTCATTTGCATCTCATTTTCATTATTTGCCAGAGAAATGTTTTCTAACATTTTTCAATTATATATTAATTTAGTTGGGCAATATAGTAAAATGGGTAAAATGGTCTATTCGGTTGTCGGGACTTGCAGATACTACAGTCGTCACGCGAGTTTCGTTGCATATTTATAGTAGCTTATTATTACATTGCCTATTTTTACATAAAGCTTTTCATTTAAATAATATGTAGTTAGAATATTTTGCATTATTTCTAACTTTTTTGTTTTGTTTCAGATGCCATGGGTAAGTGGCTGTGGCCGTGTAGTGTACTATCATAAAAATATTACATACCCATATTGTAAGGTAGGATAAAATCTTGCATTGTACCTAACAAAATAATAATTGTACTAACGTTTGTGATAAGCATGTATACTACTAAAAAAATAAATAAGTTTTTATGGTTAATGCATTTTTAAATCGCAACGCGAGAAAGTTTTTTGGAAATTTCATTTTTGAAGTAATCTAAATTGCTAAGAAATATCTCAAAGTCTGTATAGGAATAAATAATTCAATATTATTTTTGACACGCGACAACTTATAATACTTACTTGTGAATTTAAGCCAAGCTACAAGAAGTAGTGATAAAAATGAAAAAAGTTTCTTTACAACTTGAACATTAAATTAAGCTTCTAAAAAATTTAAAATTTTAAATGTGAAAAAATATATAAATATTGAAATGCGTGCACAGGTCGGTTGATAATTTTTAAAAACGAATTTTTTACTTATACTTTAATATTATGTACCTACGTTATTTAATTCCTGTGCGTGTAAAATGAAAACGTACACGAGAACGCAAAGTGTGAATAAAAATTTGTATTCTGATAATGCAAAGAATTTTTCTGATTAGATCGACTTTTAAATAATTAGTAAATTTAAATATTATAATAATATCAAGCGAGTAGTTTTTAAATTGCCTAATTTATTTTCGTATATGTGCTTTTAATGTTCGAGCGAACGCTTTTTTCAGATTTATATTAGTTGTTTTTAACATCTCGAGAAATTAATGTTTTGTTGTTTATTTTAATTGGTATTTTTTTTTTCAAATCGGAGCTGTTACCTTTTCTTGTTCCTCCTCGGCGCGATAGTTTTTCGAGTGACGTATTGCTGGGTATAGACTGATGGGGAGCTAGTGAAAGATTTATGTTACAGTCGATTTTTAAAGCTTTGCATACGTATTCCTTTTAGGGAAAAACAGATACCAAATCGATATAAATCGGTAGCGAATAGAATGGGTAAGTAGCGACAAAATGGAAAGGTAACGTGTTACAATTCGTTTTGAGTCTTATAAGACGTGCGGTGCATCTTGGAGATGGGATCACGTAATCTATTTGCGGTGGATTCGGCGGCCACATCAGCCTGACGTGCGCAGGAAGTCTAAACAGGGTTTACATGTGTGTCATTGCGACAAAAACTAGATTAATAACACCCTAATCCAAATGATACGTTTTCCTTAACTTGGATGTGGGTGATCGCTTCAAGTAATATTGCTTTAATCCTTTTATCTTTAAATTGAATTACCAATATCGCTCGGATTGTAAACGAGCGGTCGTTATTTTATTTAATTTTTTCCTTTCTTTCTTGTGCACGAAGAGCGATCGTTGGATCGAAAATGTAAAAGTGGTATCGACACGAGAAATTTCAATTCGGTCTTGGTCAATTTTGCAACGTTAGGCAGATATCGCCAATAACTTGGATAAAGAACTCCTGAATTATAAATTAGTATTAGTTTCGTTCGCTTTGCGGAGCTCTAACTACTGCATAAAAGAGGTCCATATGGAATTCTTATAGTGAACATTCGTTTGCGGTACACGTTAGGTCTCAACAAAACGTGTTCTGCACGCATTCATATTTTTGTAGAACACATCACGTTACACTCGACAGCGGTCAGTGAAACATTAGCGACTCCCCAGGGCTAGTTATTAAATTTCAGTCTTCCACCGCACTCTGTTGCTGCAGACTCGGCAGTCTATTACTATTCCAAACGTCGTATTCCGCTGGGATATAACAAATTCAGCAGTTGAAATTTTATTTTTAATCGTGCACCTACCATATACGTACTTCTAGAGAGGCCTGGTATAAATTGTTGAGTTCCAAAAAACGAGCAGCACCAAGAAAGATCCTGAGCAAAATTTAATCAACTTTCTGAGAGCAGAGTTCGTGGACTTATTTAGTTTAGAGACGTATGGAATACTCGAATAATGATTTTATAATGATAATTATACGATGTAAACAAAGAGTGAGATTTAATCAGTTTTAACAATAAACATTTCGTTCACGTTTGGAATTGAAGCGAAAATTATAAAATGGACCTGTGTGGTTCGTGACTAATTATCAAATTATAATAAATTGCCATTATTAACTTGATAATAAATACACTAAATTACGACCATTGTTATTATATTTATAATTTTCTACATGATGTGCATTAGAGCATTTAAGCGATTGTTTTAAATTACATATTCCAATTGCATTTATACGCATAAAGTAATTAACTATTACCGTCTCCTAATCGTAAATGCTGCTGTATATTTATGCATTGCGAAAAGTGCATTTTGTATCACTCTTATTATAATATTGAAAGTTTAATAATACCGTAAAGGTGGCATTGTTTAATTTATTACTAGGTAGTACTCGAATGCCCATGCTTACCTATTATCCCAAGTACTTATTAGTTAATTAGGTAATATCGGTGTTTAACTTTTTATATAGCAATTTTCATTTTAACTGTTTATTACATAAGCTACCTGGAGCTACCTACGTTCCCGTGTTATTGCTATACTTATGCTAAACTATTATTATTTTATTTTGCAATTCAGATAGTGTAATAAAACCATTTATCGTTCCATTTCTTTTCTTCTTCTTTTTTTTAAACAAATACCACAGTTGTACTAATAAATAGTTTGCATAAGAAATTAACGCGGTTGCGGAGTAGTACCCTTGACGTTATGGCCACTTCATGTAAGAACTATTGCAACGCTCATCAACATTAAAAAAAACAATTTTCTTCAAAATATTGCACACCATGCATCAAACTAAATTGAAAAAATGTCTGCTCGTTGAATAACACGCTTTATTTCACACACCAAGTAAATGAAATTCCATTCAGCGAAGTCGTTGGTGCTTCAAAGCTAATTGGACATTTCAGTAGCTGAAATAATAACATTTTTACAGTCGCCATTCACCACACTTAAAAGTGTATAATGCAAAAATGTAAATGGGGGTTACTTCTTATGAAGCTTTAATAATTACACAGGCGTTAAACGAATACCAAACAACTTGAAACAATAAATGTGCATGAAATCGAACAAAGCCATCACTGTTTTGAAAAGCACTAAAAATTAAAACTACATCGACATGCAAGAAGACTATCGGCCTGCTTTTGCAATCTATTCCCTCTTAATTAGGACTCAGTTGAATAATGTATTTTAATTCTTGTTGATACATTGGTCGATTGTACCATAGACTTGCGCTAAAGTAAATAATATATTGTTCTCCAGAGACTGGTGTTTAAGTTTACATTGATTATTGTTGATTTTAGTTTCGGATAAGAGTAATTAATATTTAATTTGCAAAAGTTAATGACATCGGCAACCTAATGTGTATTTCTGCAATAAAAGCACGACTCGAACAAAAAATTACAAAATTTTGTTCTGCACAATGTGGTTCGAATTTTCTCAAAAAAAAAATCGCATATTATAATATTCTTAACTTTCAAACCGGCGCCTGTTTTTCCGTAGGTATTGTATACGCGTATGTATCGAATCCTAACCGTGACTTGCATATTGAGATTAAAATTAATGAGATATTTTGTATGTATTGATCTGCTCGTTATTTTTTGGGGTCTGCATGCTTTATCGATGAATGTACGATTATTATCATTGTCGAAATTATTAGAAAAAGTGTGCATTGCTTCTGAAACATGGGTTGCCTTACACCTGTTAACCATCTCCCAAAAGACTCCACTCCCCTAATGCGTTTTCTAAACACACTTTAATGCACTTTTGAAACAATAACCCGCACCCTTCTATATAATATATAATTGTATTTTATATTTCAATAAGCGTTAAATGAAGAATATTGTTAACTTTGGATGCTTTTATATTCACATCAGGATTAAACATTAATGGTATACTAATGACAAACATATCCATGTACATTTATTTAATTGTTATATACGGACTATTCATATTAATGTAGGTATATCTCATAAATTTTAAGTATCGATACGTCATTGGTTAATAATCACAATATACTACGGTTGTTGTCAATACATATAGGAGTATAGTTGTAGTTCATTTGCATTTACATATCAACGTTCGTTCGTTCGGGTGACACATAATTTTTTAAATATTTTTCTTCTTTTAATTAATACTATTAACGAGACATTGTGACATAATAGTAATTTAATGTTATTTAACTCGTTAAACGATAACCTACTTCGGATTGAGAATTTAGCTAACTTTCAGTAATAATTCCCTTAAAAGGTAACGAAACGTAGGTATTGCTTTTTTATTTAATTACATATTTTTGTCAACATTATTGGATTCTTCTTCGAAGAGATATTTCCGATGGCAGTTTTCTTTTTTGTAGGCAACTCGAATTGCACCGTTGCATCTCGTGGACGTCTAATTCCAGATTTTAAGTCGACTTACGCATAGATAATTTGGAAATGGAGCGAGAAAGTTGCTTTATCTTAATGCAAAATGGTCGCATTAGGTTTTAATTATAAATTTGGAGATAAGAAACATGAAATAATCGGTAATAAGTTTGGAATACAAGGTGCTAAAGCGATGTAAGCATCGGAAGGTCACTAATGCAAGGTTTGCGTGGTCACTTTGTTAAGCAGAGGGTAAGCAGCTGTTACCTAGTTTAAGTTGGTAACGACCACCTGACTTGATGTATTTACATATTAATCTCAAAGGTCTTGTAGTAATATGTATACCATTTGTTGATGAACTATCAACTTATATTCCTAATCTATTGGGAATTGGAATATTCGTTTTATTGAATAAATAATTAGGAAGAATCGTGCTATTGTTCTAAATACATTAAGTTTAATTGCAATGCAGTATAATGTCGAGTCAACCCATTAGTAGCTGAATAAGAGACTCATTTCAGGAAGTAAAACTAGTTAATTACATTTTAGCGTTGGCCAACTGATAAACTGTTTTGTGTAGAAGATCCAACTGCTGCATGTGTTTAATGAAATGTATCTGGAAATTGCAAAACACGTGAAATATACTTCAAGTCGCACGATATCAACTTTTGTAATTACTTGAGTGTAATTAATAAATTTTAAATAAACATATTTTGTTTTTCATCCCACTGTTTGTTTATGTTGTGCATACACACAATTTACTTGTTTAATAAAACGGCGATCGAATGTCGAGATATTAGAGAAACACAATGAAAATCTTTTAATTAAAGCTCTACCTTATCGGATTACTTTTTTTTTCATTCTAAATCTCTCAACCTTTATTACTTTATTAACCGTAATTGCATTCTTAAATTTAAAATTTAAATAGGATCACAAGAGTATTATTTTTTTTCCAAATTACTTTATTGACCACCAGTTGGAGCCACGTCTAACAAACATATAGTAGGTATATCTATTATAACGAAAAAATAAATTAATGTTCCGAAGTAACACAACAGCCAGAAAATAAATTTCATTTATGCGATGCGGTGTGAAATAAGTAACTGGTAGTAAAATATTTGGCTACGTAATCGATTAAATAAAATCGCATGTTCATGTAAAGTAATAGCACAGGGGCGCAGCAGCTGATGGTAAAGTATAGCCCAGTCGATTAAGAGTAACAGTGACCAGGTGCGCGCGACTTTGCTAGTCATTTCCTGAAACTGCAATTTCTTTATGATAATAATATAAAGTTCAAACAAAATTTAGATGACTTGGAAAATTTCGGTATATAAAAAACGTAATGGGTTTTCCGAAAAAGAAAATCTTCCATAAACAATTACTGTTATTTAACGAACAAGTTGTGTCATAATGGGAGAGTAAAATAGCAATCGTTTGTAAAATATTTGGGAAAAGCTGTAAAAGGAAAGGGGTGCGTGTGCTGCCCTCGTGCGGCCACCGCCATTCTCTATGTCTGCTATGACGTAATGTGTTATTGATTTTCTTCGGGTTGGCCTTTATGCCATCAAACCAGGATCGCGTAGTTTCAAAACGTCACTTTATACGAGCTCTTATTAGGAGTTTTTATACCCGCTCAGAATCCAAATGTCTCAGCTGATTTTTATGAGAGACATTGAAAAGCGTTGTACGTTATTCGTTTATAGTTATTTAAACTCATTCATTCGTACCCTATTAAATTTATATTTAGTAACTGTTTTGAATTTGCAAACATTTATGATTTCAAATTTTTTGACATGTTATGTTTATGTCGTATATTACAAAACCTTCCGAGTGTTTTTAGAAGCATTTTCAGCTATCTTTTATCGGTACTTGAGAAGTGTTATCGCAACGTCGCCGTCGTAGGTAAAGTTAACTCATTCAATTTCATGCGATGTGCATTTTACAATTACCCTTACAGCATTCGAGACTACAGTTAAGTTTATCGCAATGGCCATTTATGAGATTGCGACCAAGATGGCGATACGGCATCGCGATGCTCTTTCCTTTTGGTGGTCGTGCGCCGACGCCGTCGGGAAATCTATTTTAGTGATGGCCCTCCTCTCGATTTTGATGGACATTCGAACAGCCGCGCCCTCGTTACCATCAACAAATCGGGCCTTTATCTCCGGACCATGGATTTAAATGAGTCGCTTATGTGCCCGTTTAGCTTCTTCGCTGCTTACTTTAATAGACATCGCATCCGCTTCTCGTTTGATCTTGCCCTTTTGTCTAGCGCGTAGCATAATCTTTATTATTTACAATTCCGATGACAATGCGACTCGAATCTTAACCAGCGATCGCTTTTTAATTTGTCTAGAAAATATCTTTTCTCTTGCAAATAGAGCTATATATTCACGTGCTGCAAAAGAAGCGGCTATAACAAAAGCTAAAATTTGTAGACATGCTTTGCTTTCATTTGATTCAATCTGTGCCATAAATATGAGCGTATAGAGACGTCGTACAGCCAAGTTATGGCATCGAACCGCATACATTCAACACTTTTTATCATTGTGCGATGGAAGAATCTCGAATGCAGCCATAATACCTGATTCGAATTTTACACATACTTACTTTTTGTTCCCTTTCTTGTTCAAACTTTGTTGTCACTTTTTGACCGTTGGCTAATACCTAAAATCGAATTAACTCTTAAATATTACGTCTTTTTATGGCTTTATCTTCAACGACGACTGTTTTATTATATTGCATCATTACGGGTGGCCTTTTATAATTTCACATTTTTGTATTCAAAATTAACTCTTTTTTTGTAACTCTCCTTAACGATTTAAACGATTAACAATTCTTCGCATTGTCACTTGGCTATTAGAGAGAGTTTGATACATGTAAGCAATTTTTCAAACGTCACATTTATATTTTTTTGGCGTTATTAATGAAGGGACAATTGAAACACAAAATTTGAATATTAACACTGTTTGTATTGGTATTTAAAAATGCCACCGTAGCGCGACGCCTAATAACGCACGCGCACGGTAAGTATTATAAAAAAATATACTATTTATTAATAATAACAGACGATTTTTCTATATTATTAAATCGGGGGCTATCGTCTAAAACGTTGTTCCAGACTTGCCGTCTCCCCCTGCGCAGCACCACCTGAATAATTAAGATCGAATTTCATTTATCGAATCATAATAGCGGAGCTCCGAAGTGGGTATTTTGTTTGCATTATCATGTCGATACCAATTTTACGTTTTCCAACATAAAAATTTATCGTGTGTTTTATTGAATGACACACCTGATGTGAGGTTCCGTAAAAACGTTGGGTATAAGTAACTTGGTACCTACCTATTACATAAAATTGTAGTGGTAGTGTCAAAGTTTTCGGCATTTATATATTGGCAGATAAAATAATGTAAGCCGAGTGAAAACAACAACAAGACATGCCTAACCTGCATGAAATTATAGATTTATCGGGTTAAAGGCTTGCCATGGAATTGATTTATTCTGTTCTGATACGCTATCACCTCCTCACAGCTTTTGAGACTTGAGTTGATTCACTCATCGGTCTTTAAACAATGACTACACGGTCACACATTAAATTAAGATTTTATGTATGGTCTATAATGGACCTTGATTTACTATAGATAATATTAATCATTATCTAAAGTTTATGCTTGTTAATATGTAAAAGTTGTCCGCCCATCACAGTTTCAATGGACAGGAATCGGTATCTATCGCTAATATACCTATACATTATATTACGCATGAAGTATTTCTTCTCATTAAGTATACTACAATACTTATCGATATGATTGAATTAAAAAGTGGCAATTAAAATTATATTTATGTTAGATGTTAGGTTTCTATCCTTCGTATTGATTTATGGTCCCCTTCTCCACAGCAGTTACTTTAATGATAGTGTTTACTATGTTAATATTTAATTTTCATCAACTAAAAAAGTCTCAACATTTTATTGCCTACTTGGGAACCAAAAAGTCGTAATTATTACATAAAATTTTATATAGTACAATTTAACAGACGATATGTAGCCAACTTTATTACTCGATTAAATTATTTCACTATAAGTAGCACCTACTATATACATTTATTCGATTACGGTATAATATTGGGATTGCCAAATATAAAATCAATATTTGAATTTGTTCGCACTGAAGAGTTCCTAAAAGAACGAAACGCGTGGTCTGATCGATCGTAAAATCGATTTATTTATAATGACACTTAATTAGCGAATATAATAGAATGGGTTATAAAAGATCGACGAAATCGCACTAAGCATTTGCGTAACTTGCGTTAATTGATCGCGTCCTGGTAGTCAAAACTAATTGATACGTCCTGTGTGTTAACTACGGGCTGGTGTCAGGTCTGGCATGAATCTGGTCCATGATGTGTCTTCTTGATCTTTTGATTTACGACATGAGAAGCTGTTGTATCGACGCGGTCGTTCTCGTAAACGGCGGGTGTAAAATTTGAAATATAACTCCGGGTGACACCGTATATAATACGGGACAGCGGACTGCCGGGTCGGGAGGGGCGCTCTTGATTTACGTACTAGACATGTTAGTGTAGGTCGGGATTTGTAGCAGTTGAACTTGGCCCGTAATACCGTCGTCGCGTGTGTTAGAAAGCAAAGAGGATACTTCTGCTGATGGGTCTTCTATCAGCGCGATTGCGACCGTCTGGTGAGATACTCTTCTCTGATTACGTTTCTCAAACGTACCAATTACAAGAATCGCGACTAAAAACGCCACCATAATTAATTGGAGTCACTTGTGCCAATTAGCGATGCGCCACGAGAATAATGTCAGTAAATGGATGTGATTAATCGTAGCACACTAAATCATCACACCATGCAAATCTGTTTTATTATATTAACATTATAAAATCAACACATGTCATTATTTTATCGGACGTTTTAATTTAAACCCACGTCATCTTTACACCGTAACTTGAAAGATTCCTCTCTCCATTAACCAAAATTATTGTCATTCACCAAAATATTTTACTCTTTTTCTTTCTTTCCTTAATGTTAACGGATTTAAAATTTTAATTAGCATCGCATACTCTCGAGTGCGGAAGTGCTCGATTTCATTATTTTAAATGCATTCGAGAAAATATGCAGAATCATTGATGAAATTTTTCCTTCTCGAGAGCTTTCTGGATAATGATATTCCAATTTCGCTTAAAGTTGTAAAAATAATCGGTTCAGGTGTCAACATTCATCAAGTGTTGCAGTAATTACAAAGCGGCGATGTGCGAATGCGTCTCGGATCGCAGAAGCGTCGCAACGCTCAACTCCTATTGGCTAAATCTCGCCCTCTCAGACGCGAATCTGCTGCCGATGCTATTCGTAAATCAAAATCGCAAGCGAAACCACCCTTTTTAATGTCTTCTCTTAATGAGAAATGCTACAGGCATGACCATTAATTATATTTTATTTTATCTTGCACTTGTCTTATAGATAGATACCAGAATTATTGTTCATCGAAATCTAATGCAAGAGCTACAATGTGGTTAACTCTTTCATTTCATTGGTAAACTTAATGTTTTTAATTATCGCCCAAGGAAAATAGCGTTGAATTTACAATATTCACCGTGCGGTATGCAACACACGCAACACCATACAATATTATAGTAATTTTTACTGCTTACTATTTCATTAGGTATTAAAAAATTTAAATTGTTGCAAGGTGGTTTTTATCTTTGTATTTCCAATAATGGTTTTATAGCAATAATCACAGTGAATTTAATGAGAAATGAGGTCAAAAGCTCCGACGTTAGTGAAAAGTGTGAATACGAGGTTCGACACATAAACAAGCTAATACAATTCCCCAACCCGGTATAAGCAGCCGTTGAGTCTAAATTCCAAAATTTTCGTTCGGAATCGAACTTGAAAGTGTAGGTTCTTACATTCTATCTTAGGGTTAAGGAAAGCAGGCCTGGCTCCAGAAGTTTGGCAAAATTCAGCAGAAGAATTTAAATAATAACCCTGAAAGCAAAAATCAATCACATAGATTTGTGTTCTTTTTCAGCTAAGCATGCTCTCTTTCTCTACTTTACACAAAACATTCTTATCGTCTCGCCATTGGATACAAGCGACAGAAATTCTATGGAAATGATTCCAATTAGTTTTTAATTTTACTAGAAATTGAACCTAGCAGTCGAGTGTTTGTCTGATGAGTTCAAATGCAGGAAGTATGAACTCAGTTTTCATAGTTCAAAGTCATCAATTCTGTTGTTCATTAGGCTACCTTGTTTTCTTATTTGTTCGAAAGTTCACGATTATTATAATAGTTACTGTATTTTATAATAATAATTAGCAGTAGACATTTTTGGAACACGATGACGTCCGGATGTGTATAAGTATCATGTGTCCTGTTTTTTCGTCAATGATTCCAGACAAACGTGTGCACCGATTTGACTTGAAATTTCACACACTAGTTTGAAGCAGCTGCCTAAAGAGCTGATTTCATTTTGGTTGCTTGCATCTGAAGATGCTGAATACTTTTGTTTTTGATTTAATTATAAATTATTCATAAATTAATAAATCATAATACATAAATAAATCATAAATCAAACTTGTAGTGCATTTGCATAGTATGCAGAAATTGTAAATATTTTTAATAACGCAAAAAAATCATTTAAATATATTAGTTTACGACTAACAAAATTGTAAATGCAAGTCTGGAATCTCCTGTGGGCCCCCAAATTTTGAAGGTTTTGCAAGAATTTGCATTTAAAAAAAAGTTTATGGGATTAATTTAAGATCAAGGGTTATTTCAATGCTGATAATTATAAAAAAATTTTTTTCTGCATTATACCTTTTGCTGATGCAAAGCGAATATTGGAATTAGTCCGCCAAAGGCACCAACGAAATAGGGGTACAGTTCAAGTATAATTTGCCACTGGTCAGGTTAGGATTAAGATTAAAATCGCCCATAGGTAAATTTTACTTTCAAAATAATCTTGTTAATCTTATCGTGCGCGTCACTAAAATCTTTTTCCTTATCTTTTTCTGAAACTTTGTTTTATTATTACTGTTACTATACCAAGTTGACACTTAGGTGGGGCGGAAGAAAAAAAGTTGTGAAATAAAATTATGCCTAGTACATCAAAATAAATAAAATTTGGACTGAATGATTATTATTTTAATTTTAAATGTAAGTAAAGAAAGAACATTTTTGTCATTAGTCTAAAATGAAGAAAGACAAAGAAGGAAAATCTTTTTTTTTTTAAATTGTAAAACATAATTAAATAAATTGAAGCGCGTTCTAGATATCTAGTTATTATCAATCATCACTTACATTTAATTAAAAATAAAATAAAAAATTGATAAAATTGATAACCAAAATTTTAATAAATTCGTTAGTAAAAAATTACTATTGAGGGAAGTCTGGATGAAAAGTATTTAAAAAAAAAGGGTTTAACTAAGCAATTATGTAAACCTTACCATGATAATAAATCTGAATTACAACATTATACTGTAAATAATACCTACTGATTGTAAAAATTTTATATAAAAAGCACACAAAAGATATTTGTTTAACAATTTGCGAAGTTTATTTTAATTATATTTTGTTAGGGAGTTACGGTGTTTTTTTATTCGCCACAAAGTGGTAAACAAAATTGTTTCAAGATTATTTCTATACCTATTACTTTTATACATATCAGAGTTTAGAGTTAAGTTTTTGTTAAAACACATAATTTTACAATTCTTCTTCGGTCGTTTTTGTGCACCGCAGGACAGCCGGTGTTTTTTTTTATTGAAAAATTTTAATAATATTTATGAGTATGTGATGTTCTTTTATTGTTAATGGGGACTATTATCAGTCAGGGAAATACACAGACTGTCATAAGAAAGTTGGTCTTTTCCCGATTAGAGCCAGGGGGTCATTTTTGCAGTTCATCTCGCTAACCACTAGGTCAACGATCACTTCGGTTTTATTTTTTATTATTAAGTTTTTCGTGGTTGCAGTGAGATTCTGAAGGAGGGCGCCCCTGCATAATGTACTGAGAAGGAAGTATTTATTATATTTAGTTATTGTATATAACTATACTACTTATTTACCATTTTGATTCCTGTGCTTGGTCGGATAGTTGGAACTTTTGAGAATTGAAAATATATTTGTAGTTAATTTTCAAAATATCCTTCCTGGTGAAACTGAAAGTTATTTGGCGGTATTTTATATTAGAATTAGAAAAAGTTCCTTATTCATACTTATTCATTTCTAATACTATATAGCATTATAAAATTTAAAAATATTGTTCATGTCATGACGAAAAGTCGTCAAAAGTCTTATGACTTTTGCCTCAGCGCCAGCGGTTGGATTGCATCAGAAATAAAAATAGTGCAATAAGTTATTTATTAGGTTTTATAAGAGTTGCTGTTTTTGGAATGCAAAGTTTGTCTAGACCACCATGCTAAACTGTTGTCAAAAGCTCTTTATCACGCAATAGTGCAAAGAAATCCTTAATTTTAATGTGTGTTTCTGGCAGTAAACGAATTTCTTCCAAGTGCAGTAGCTTTGGCCACGTGTTTTGCCAATCAAAGCATAGATTGTGTTTAAGAGTTGCTTAAAAGTCTTTTGATGCTCTCATTCCCCCGCGGGAAATTGAACAACACAACCGATTAAAAATACCATCAGGAGTAAACAATCATTTTATCCTTACGAGGAACATTACAGGGTATATTGAACTTTTTTATAGTTTATTAATTTGAAAATTCGTAAAAAATGAATAATTTATTTGAAACTGGAAAATATGAAATTCTTCCCTAATTTGGAATGGATTTCAATGGAAACATAAATATTAGTACCCACATACTTGCATAGGTAAATTTACGTAGGTGAATGTTCAAATATTTGAAGTACACAAGGCATTAATATCAGATTTAAAGTTGATAATAGATTTTTTACAATTTTTCCCGAGATTGAGAAATTGAGGGGCGCAACTGGTCGGTAAAGCAATATTCCGGTAGGCGGTAAAAAAGTTAAATTTCATTGTAATACGGGAACAACTTTTATTCATAATATAATACTACTTTAAATGTAATTTTGGCTGGAGGGTTGGCGCCGCCGGCTGATGTGCGTTACTATTTTCAACTTTATCCACCGTCGTTTCGTTCCCCTTGATGGCATCTCAGCCGAGTTAGAAACCATCATCCATCCTATTTTAGCCGAATGTATTCTCGTATCCTTCCAAGTTATATTACAATCACATCTTCCAGACCTTTTCCACTATTGTCTTTTTAGTACTTTAACACTCAATTCGGTCACAACGGATGCTACTTACGCATAATGTGTATTTGAACATCACAAACTTTCCAACTGGCAAATTTCTTAAATTGTGACTATTCTACCCTCGAAAATCATTCGCATTTTGACATTTTATCATCCTATCGCTAATTTCCCAATTTTATTGTTATCAAGTTGGAAAATATTTTGTGCTTGGCACTTGAAAAAAATGCATCAATTTCATATGCTCGAAATCCATTTGGTTATTACTACAAATTTTTATAAAATATTGCGAGGGTGCAAGACAAATCCTGCAGGAGAAGTATATATAACGTACATAGAAAGGTCCTCGTGCTGCTGCTATTGACTCGTAGCAGGAGCCGTCATCTGTTTACCATCGATTACCGGTCGTCTCCACTAATGCTGTCACTCTCTTTGTTGTACACATATTTCTCCAGGCTGCATGGTAAAACCAACCCCTGCATCCTGCACTGTTTAATCGATATCCCTAAACCAAAACTTTGTTCATTACTAACGAACCGGCAACGAAAATATTATTGCTATTTCAGCAGCCCCTTATTATTAAGAATTTGACGACTTAACATTTCCTTCTTCTTTTATTCAATTCTTAAGCACAAATGGCTTTTACAAGTGCTTTTCTGATTGTATCTGTATCATTTACTAATTCTCACACACAGCGCCCCGATGTTTCTATTAACCGTGACATTTTTTTCGATTGGATTTTTCCACCTACAAAATTAATTAGAAATTAACGTTCAGTTACAATGAAATTAATTTGATTATAAACTGTTAATTTACCATTATACAGCCTCGTATTGCCAATTATATAACCGTAACGCTCACACCATAATTACACAAATTGCACCAAATATTTTCAATTGCAAATTATAATTATTTAATTCCATAATAATATTTTATATTGATGACAAAAAAATAAGGCGAGATCCATAAACATTTGAAGGTCGAAACTAATAATAATCCAAAAGATTACCATTTGACTAATCAATTTTTTCTTTCAATTGTTTCTTGTAATTGAATTTTCTTATCAATTTTCCAAATAAAGAGTTGTTAAATGTTTGCAGTAAAATTTAAAGGCTTTGAAAAACGTAATAATTGAAAAACAAATTTAAATTACATGTTTTATAGTAGGTAGGGTGCATCTCATTGTTAAATTCGACAATGTAGTTTTCATCTTAGTGGTTTTTGGGGACTTAGAAATGACGAAATTAAATAAATAGGATTTAGAGTTTGTTTCGAATTTACATAATTTGAATATTTATCATACATTGACTTTTATTGTATAAAGAGTAATTAAATTTTATTTTTATTTCAGGCAAGTGGTGTCCAAGGCGAGAATGGTCGACTCCTCCAGACGCACGGGCGGCGAACGACGCCGCTCGAAGAGGCGTCCTCTATTCCTCAGTCTTTCTTGGGAGTCCGGGTGAGTACACCTTCGAATCTAAAGTTTTAAAATCTAATTAGGGTGAAACTTAATTTATGAATAATGAATTTTTTCGGAACTTTGTATAGCATAGCAAAACCCAAATAATTTCTTGTGCTTTGATTGTTTGATACTCCCTGTGTGGCTACTGATTTTTGACGGTCACCGTGCAAAATAACAATCTATGATCCGAAAAATTGCTTTTGCCATTTCATCATTCGCATAGTGATCCCCTCGTCTCTCGAAACCTGCAACATTCCGGGGCTTTCATGGAGTGGGGCCGCTATACTTCTGAAAGAGAGAAACGTATATATGTTGCTATAGCAACCGCCACATTCCCGCCTCGTGGCCATGGTTACTCTTAGTCGCGCATGCGTCACTCAAATACAATCCGGAGCTTTTGAGGAATGGCGAACGTAGCTCCGGATCAGATGCTCACTTCTTCTCGTAGGTATTTCACTTAATTTCATTATCAAAATTACATCGTGAAACAAAATTACATCAAATTTTTTTTTTAATTTTGAATCAATGCCGGAAGTGCAAGTTTTCATTATTGCAACTGAAAATGTTAAATCGAATAGGTAATTGTAACGACTTTATTAGAACAAAAATCGATCGGAATTGATAGATACTAAAATTAATTAAAAAATTTTCCGATACGAGTTTTCCTCGACGAATGTAGGTCAAATCTTAGATATCACATTTAATTTCACAAAAGTTCCAACTATGGTCTTATTGCCCGCACACTCTTGATTCTTCCGAACCTTTTCCTCTAATACATGAAATATGGATGATAACATTATTATTGGATGAACTAAAAAATGCTATAAAATCAGAACGATATTCTAGAGCAGTTTCGATCGATCCAGAATGTAATCTCTATTTTAATTGTCAACCCACTAGGTAACGTGGAAAATTATGCACATCGAAACCAACACAATGAAAATTTTAAATTAAAAGAGTTAAGAATTGTTATTGAAGTTTTGGAATTTGAAAGATGGGTAACTTTATAATTTCATAAATTATTATAGCGATGTCTAACTAAACGAATAACGAAACTAATGCACGAACCATGAAATTGGAGGCGAGATAATAGGAAACTTCTTTGTTGTCGTGAAAATAATCTTAATTATGTAATTATTTATTACAATGGAAAGTTATTTACCTTTCTAGAAACGCTGTGGTGTATTAACTTTTTTACACTTACAAATTGCTGCATTTTCACAGAAAATTATTTAATGTAATATTAAAACAGGAACCTTAACTTTCTTGTCTGGCTTCTTCTCGAGTGTGTCCACTAATTCCGATTAAAAATAAGCTGATTAGATTTAGACTCGAAGCAGTGATCTGATGGAGAACTTTCCTATGTGAAATGTTGAAAATATTAGGCTTTCGTTTGTCTTTTTCTTAAAATTATTTTGTAATTCACTCCGAGACACCTAATTTAATTGTTATTCGTGCACAAGAGGCAATAACAGATGTTCCTAATAGTCGTCAAGTCATCATGATCGGGTTTCATTGTAATGTAGAATTAAAATTTTATAAATTCTTGGAGATGTTGGCGTTGTAATTTGAAACTGACCTCTGTGGGTCACCTGATGGAACCCCCTGATTGGACCATCCATCACTTCCCGCACTGTAATTGGTTCCCATGGAACCACATCGGATCGTGGCCGAGAGGTAATTGTTACCTTGGAAACGAGTCTCCATCATTCAACGACTTCGAACCTTGTTTCTGGAAACCGACCTCGTCTTGTACAAAAGCCACCTAACTTTTGTTTTACATTTTGCGTGCAGTTTCTCGAAATAATGCTCCATATAAACAATCCCTTTTCCATTTGCATATAAATATTAAATGTTATGAATATGAAACAGCAGTGTATACTTTTGTTTTGAATTTTCATCAGTTTTGGCTAAAGCTTAATAAATCATGCAGAAAACATTCCCCAAAATTTACTTACCATCTAATCTGCCTTTAAAATTTCCTATAATTATCTACTAGACTGCGATTATATTAAAATGTTAATTTTATTTTATAACAAAAAGACTTAATGTAGTTACGTGATGACTATCGGCATTTAATTTTTTATATAGGAAATCGTGTTTAATATCACGCAAGATGATTTTCAAATTTTTAAACATTTCGATAGTAGAATTCGTGTAGGAAAATAATGCTCGAGGTTCTCTAACCTTTAACCCATAATCAAAGCTAAACCTATCTTATTATTAAATTATGTAATTTAGATGCTTTTGATAGATATATTTGTACATCAGGAAGGAATAAACATTCGCATATAGCTAGATACAAATTGGAATAGGAACAAGCATCGGGAAGTTTTTCCTTTCGAGAATACCAAATTTTGACCTGGGTACTAGACATTAGTCTACATCTACAGGTTGGCTAGATTGAATTGCAACCAATTTCCGAGTGCATTATTGGTTGTATCTTCTGAATGATACGTCATAATATGTATTTAACCGATTATCTATGGTTTATTTCTCTGATGGAAAGTATGCATAAAAAAAGGAAAGTAATCAGTTTTTAAAAGCTGGAAAGCTTGAATTCCAACATATAGGCCACTTTGGAAGAGTAAAAATAGAAGAGTGGTTCAAGGCAACTATCGAATATTTTGTTGTCCAGTTCATAGCGAGAATCAAATCTTAACTGGGTAAGATCTATATCAATCCAGTGATGAAAAGAGCTCGCAGGACAAAAACAAAAAAACTGGTGTAATTAGTGTCACAACTATTACAATTTATAATACTAAAAGTTGGTAAACTTGAGTAGGAAAAGAGAAAATTTGTCAATTTAAAAATTTTTAAGAGACAAAAATTTGAATTTTTGCATTTGATAAATGGATGTGATTAAAGCGACATTTTCAAACGATCGCTATCGCTTGAAATACCAATATTATATCAATTTTTAATTTACCGCTTCATAACTGAGGTTATAACGCATAAACTAAGCCGCAAACCATTTAAGGGTTAACAAATTTTCTACCCCTTGATGTAGCAAGTCTCCAATAAAATTTTTCCAAGTTACTCTATATATATTAGGCTAGTTGAAAAATGGGATGCTTGGCTCCGATAATAAAAATTGTCGGTGGTGCAGCGAGCCGAGAGATGAGACCACGTGCACCCCCTGTCGATACGAAGTGCCTGCATCTGACAGCTCGCAAAATGAAGAGCCCGTTCGCAACCTACCACAAGTACTGCACGCTCAAAATATTCCAATTACCAACAGCATTCTTTATTGCCCAGAAAATAATATCTGCGTACAGAATTAAAGTTCACTGAAACTTAAAAGAGATAGGGAGAGCAATCTAAAAATAATATTATATATAGGTGCTATTATGTGCAAGTCAAAAGAAAAAATGTTTTGTTTATTTTTATTTAAATCCGACCAGACTGGATATTTAATAAAATGACAGTTTATTTTGATGTTTTTGAATCTGATAGAATTACACTGGGATTAATTTAGTTATCTCGTCCATCTTTATTTTTATATTTATAACTGCCATTAATACATAAAGCATTAAGTCAACTGCAGGTGGATACTTGGATTATTATATAGCAGGTTGTGTTCTTTGTGATTTAATTGTTTTCTTATACAAAATAAATTTTAACGATGTCGTTAAAATTTTCAAAAATAATAATTAATTGTCTGGGGGAATATTTTTTCAAAAAATTGTATGCGCGAAACCAATATGCAGATGTATGGTATATGGAATCGACGTCAATGGGATCTATTCATATTTCAGGAAAGTTATTCCCTTAATGGTGAACTTATTCAAAGCGTCTAACGACCTGGAAAACCATGAAAACTTGGAAATGTCTGAGTGCTCGACTGAAGAGATTTCTAAATTTTGATAAAATTAGCGATAATACATTTTATTACACTTATCGCAAAATATTTTCTCGGTTGTACTATTAATAATTTATTAAATAACAACGATAATCCTCATTCACATAGGAACATTGTATAATTGGGTGTACTACCTATATGCTAAATTCTTTTCAAATTATGGAAATAAGTGTTTTGTTAATTTTTTTCTGTTAAATAAGTTAGACTGTCGGAGGAATTTGAATTGAGATCATTAGTACTGTTAATTGCTTTTTTTTGCTGTTCTTAATTACCTATTATTTGATTATTATCTAACTTAATTTAAAGTTGTTTTAATTACCAAGTGCTTAATTACATGTAAGCATGACTTAAACAAGCAAAAAAATTTCAGCTTACCTATATACCTATACATACGTTGTTGCTCATTACTGTTTCATGGGTATGTTCCTTTAAATGAACAAATTGCTTTTATCTACAAAGTAATTTCTTATTCTCTCAGAATTTTTAATTTACATACACAATATCGTAATGCGAACGATAATTTTAATCAAATTTCCGAACATCGACGTTGTTTTTTCAAATAAGTAATTACCACAAAATTCCACCCAAAGTTAATTTGATTTGTCAATATATTGATTAACATTTACGATGCTTACCTATGTCTACAATTTATTCGAATGTAAAAATATTTTAGTGGCATTCGAATCGATAATTCTTTTTTTCTAAATTTTTACAGTAATTTTTCTTTAAAAAATTATCGACCCCATCGCCCCTTTTTAAACTAGGAATTTTAATTTCCTATAAGTAACTTTATTCATGATAAGCCACGAAGTTACAAATGATCTCGTGTTGGTTTTGGTATATTGTATTAATTATAATTAGCATATGAATGTTACATGCGAACTACCCCCTCGGGGTTTTTAATAAATAATTTATCTCGATGATATATACATATAAAAAATCACGTGTCGGTATAGTATTTTGAATGCTACGAGTAGGAAAAAAACCCCAATTTTAAAGCGTCTGTAAATTAGATGGAAGATATTATATAGACTAATTTAGTAGTTTCTTACTAAAAGTAAGTATTTGTGGAAAAGTGCCAGACTGAAATTATAAGAGGAGGTTGGTTATGGAGGAGACTTTGTTTTCACATGTGATAGCAATTCTCCGATGGTAAACATTACTAAGCAGTAAACATGTGCCTTGGCTGGACGCTTGCCAACTTAACGAATTAAAATAATGTCCGTCGTGCGAAAGCATAAAACGCATCATTAAAGAAGTCTCTCATACGAATGCCACCAAGTTTTACTGATTTACTCAAATTTATGACTGGCGGCTATGAGTGCTACGAAATACTTTACATTACTTACCAACTTGTTTCTTCAATAATCCTACTATATTCACTTCCTTGTAAAGTGTCACAAAATTTTATCGGTTGCATCAAAACTAAAATGCAATCTCACAATTTGTATTTTTTGAATTCAGTTCTATTTTGATGTCGAGTGCCAAAAATAACATGAAAGTATTTTTTTCGAAACACTTTCTAATTTGGGCTTAAAGAAATTTATGCTTTCGGATTTAGTTAAATTAGGAAGACGTTTATTTATTGGGTAACCCATACGTTATAGTATGCTTGTTGAAAGTTTTGATTAATCATACGAAATAGGTTAGCTTGTTATAAGCCTAGTTTCAAAAGCTTGCAAGTATTAATGTTTAAATAATTATAAACAATAACTCTTTTTGAATAGCGCAATTTGGCAAAATAAAGTGTTACGAGCAAGGTGGGATAGCTTCTTGATGGCGTCGTGACGACGATGGACAGGTGTTGAAATTTTACTATCGGCGCCAAGAATTGTAAACATAGCAGAGGACGTGCTTCTAAAACTCGATATTTTGACTGGCCGATGTTTGTGCAGTAATACGGTCGTTGAGCTCAAGCCTTTTATTCATCATGTTTTGCATACAATTCTAAATTTGGCAATAGCCCGCGAAAATTTATGCATCTGCATTGTTGCGTTTATGTGTGCTACATTTTAAGGAGTTTCAAGTTTTACGAAAAAGCGACGAGTTTTACGATCCTTTAGGCCGCGAAGCTCACAATTGAATTTATCTGTTTCGAGCTGGTTAATGATAAGTCAAAGAGACGTGTTTGTAGCGATGGTGCTCTCCATAACCGATTATTTTTCAATCTATAACTGAGACGTTTATCTGCGGTCGAAACTGACACGCAAACGTTAATTTATCCTCTTACCATGACTGACAAGTTTAAACAGATGTCGTAATGTGAAAAACCACTTGACAATCATTTGTTCTTCGCATCGGACTAGCGCATCTAAATGCATTAAAACACAATAGAATCGTAGAGCATACCAATCTTCAGCACGAGGAAGTCAATTATCTTCATTCGAATAATAGTAGGAAGGCCCGATAAGAAAGCCATTACACTCTAGAGACTTAGCATGCGAATTTTGTCATGAGATAATCACAAATATCCGGAGAATTTCTCTTGGTGTGACCTTTCGAACCGGCAGCGTGTTAGAAATAATGTCGTGCAAGTCATCGATAGTAAAGGGTTTTGCTCACAGCGGGACTTACTAAACGATACATCACTGGGAATTATCCAGATGTGTGATATTGGGATTAGAGATGTTCAGTCAAATTAACCGGCATTCTTCTAATTCTAATCTCGTTTCGATTCGGAAAATTATAAACACAAGAAGGTTGCTTCTTTTTTTTTTAATTTTAATTCTTATCCAATGCTATTCTAATTTTGTGCATTTTACTCAATTATTCTGTCAAATAAACATTCCCAGTCTTATCATTTTTATGTATTTTTTTCTATTTTATGCCTGAAAGGAAGTTTATGGCCAGCACATATATCATGTAAGTGGACTAGTTTTATAATTTTATAATAATTGTTCGTTTGTGATGTTGTGCTAAAATGAACCATTATATTATGTTATACTAGTATATTATATATACATTTTTACCCTATTTGATTAACCACGGCAAAAATATTCGAAAGTAGGACCGTTTTATATGAATACGTTATGAAAATTTATTATCATCATCCAGATCTCAAAGGACGATGTCGTACTCGTATTTCAGAAATTCGAGCCATCTTTTTCCCTATAGGCAAAATTGTGTAGTTTTAGTTATTAGATTTTGGTATTCCTAAACAGGTTTCATCAAAACCGATAGTTTGTGTTTACCGTACCATTTATAATCCCAATTTTTTTCTTGCCCATTATTATCTCTCGTTCCCGTATTGAGCTTATGTTAATATCATAATAGCTTTAATTATTAAATGCCGCGAGTTCCATTCCGTAATTTACATTTTCTTATTAATATTAATAAACATAACGTGAACTAATAAATAGCAATTCCAACGTCTTCGGATGGAGCCCGCCATACTACCTCCTCGGAAGATTATATAGGTAAACTATATTGCTCAATAATAGTTTAATGGGTAAAAGTAACTACCAGCGATTTTATGCATTTCTATATTATGTTAGATGGATGACTTGGTTTATTCAGGAACCTTTCTAGTTGAGGGCCGCCTAACTGAGCGGGCCGTCACTCACCTGTCATCTATGACATTGATCTGCAAATGTTTAGAGAATTCCAGGCGGTCGCGATGCCATTCAATCAACCACCGTAAATAATCGCCGTACAACACATGATAATGTTTATGTGAAGATGTATATCCGATTACTTTATTTGCTTCAAAAATGTGAGACATAATTTTGCGTTTGTGCGCACACGCCTGTACTGTATTTTTAAACAACGCGTGCTTTTCACTCAAGAATTAAGTGTAATAATAACCCTTTATACCATACATCGAGATGATTATATAAATTATTTCTCTTATAAAAATATAATTTATATAATTACGGTTATGTGCGCACATTATCATTATGTTTTATAAATGCGGCATGCTGGCTGGCTAGAATCTCCAATAAATAGCCTTGGGTTCACCAATTTTTCTTAACTCTTCTTCGGTCACGTACCGATCTCAAAGGAAACATTAATAAGGTCATCCATCGGTGGTATAAGTGAGTGGAATGCATACGTCAGAAGAGTGCCTGATTGGAATCCCACGAACAGACCGACAAGGTGAGGGGCATTCTTCAACTTATTATATTTTTATGAGGCACTTTTGTGCCAATGGTTAAAATGACGTAACCCTTCACTGTGGTCGCCATCCATCTCGTTTTAAAATATCTTCGCCCACTTCATCATACCTTGGCCATTACAAATTTTAAAATTAAAAGCAAAAAGTTCACTTTTTTTCGCATCTTAATGCTCGTAAATTTTTCTATTGGCTGTAATGGCATTCGCCGATGGACTGTTATGTTTTACTAGGCACTTACCATTATGTAAATTATTTTCGAGTATCCGACAAAACTAGTTTAGGACGTTTTTTTACCATTTTTGTACCTTTTCTTTTATTTCGTACTTTTTGTGGTAAGTTGCGATGTTTGGAAATTAAATATTTGTACACTAGTATATATCTACTTTTTTCAACTGAAAGCCGATATTATGATAAATATCTTGGAAAGTCTGAAAAGGAGAACCAATATTAATTACCATCGATCTTATCGACGAATTTCTTGTATTAATTGCAAAACTACTTAAGTTTCGCGTTTCTCTCTCGCAAAAAAAAACTGGTATCTGGATTAATGTTTTATTCTCGATAAGTAATTAAGATATTAAGGCCATAAAAATTTACTAACGCATTAACATTTTTCGAGAGTTTGTTGGGCGATTGCGATTTGTACGAACAAGTTTGAAATTTGAATATGCATGATGTGGAATAGCGGTACGCACGTTAGTGGAATGACAATAGAAAACAATCAGAATCGAGAAAGATAAGCTTTGATTAATTGTGAATGCTAGGTTACAATGTCTGCGACATCTGAACGCAGATGATCCGTACCAAACTGGTTTTGGCGATCGGTGTTGAGATAACGAGCGGGCCAAGAATGTTCGATCGCGATACGACCGCCAAACCGGTCGAGAAGGAATACTGATAAAGGATACGAGGATGGCACATCGATTCCACCATGAAGAGATTTATTGCTATGGCTATCAAAGAGGGAGTATAGCTCAACGGCAAACATACCAAGTCGAAAATCTTACTATATCCATTTCATTAAAAAAACGACACTCAATTTTTTCTCGAACCCGTGATGTCGACGTACCAGTAATAACATTTAAAACCTGTTGTGTAAATTATTACCCATTTGAAATCTGTTAGAGTAACATTGCTAAGGATGGTGAAGCATCTCGCTATTATTTTACGGCGTTGACAAAGACGCTATTTGCGGTGAGTATCTCGTAAAATAAGTCGTTGGCTTTTGTTCGGCGACAATGAAGGGGCGTAGAGACGGTGGTCTCATCACGAGGGAGTACTCAAACACCCCTAATTATTACTGCTGTCGCTAAACTTTTATGCAGACTTTAACGTGGAATCTCCACTCTCAACCTTAACCCTGTTGACATTCCATCGATTTCTACATCTATTACCGCGAGGAAGGGCTTATAACTTATTTTTCTTATTACTTTTTTTCACTTTAGAAACGATCGGCACTCCCTCGGATTTCGACAATAATAATTAAAAAAAAAAAAAAATTTTTAATTAAATTTAGAAATTATTATTTTCGTTTGCTCGATGAATAAATTTGAATTGTTTTGTTTAAAATTTTGTACATGTATTTCAAACAAAAAAGAGCAATTGATCTTTCGCGCTATACCCAAATACAACAATTTGATTGTAAATAGACCGTCCACCCTAATCTGATTTCTTCCCCTTTCAATGTGAGTCATTAAAATCCCCCTTCTCACTCTGTGCACCCTCCTTTGCTATGCATACAAACATTACATTGAAAGCCATTAGAACACCCGCAAAATTGCGTAGTAAAATTAACTAGGCTGTGGGCGGTGCGGGGTGAATCGAGAGGACGGACGTGAAGTTGCATTCTTTGTTGCAGGTGATGCGAGCAACGCGAGCGTCGGCAGCGGCGAAGGCACAGGCGAGGAAGACGACGACACCAATGGTAAAAAGAATCAAAAGAAACGGGGAATTTTTCCAAAAGTCGCAACCAACATTTTAAGAGCGTGGCTTTTCCAACACTTAACGGTGGGTAAAATTAAAATATATAATATTCGCCCTCTTGCTTCACGATGCTATATTAAAAAATTAGAATTTATATATTTATTATACCTTAACACTTTAATAACTTCTTTAGCTTTATAATATTTCAGCAATCCTCATTTTTCATTATCGTCCCATCGGCGAGGTAATTTTAAATTTTGCCCAATAATAACAACGTTATTGATTTGCACTTTATGAATTTATTCATGTTATTTTACTAACGGCTAACGTGCTACCATGTTTTTGTTTTCCACAACACTGAATCAGAGAAGCAACATAAAAGGATTTAGTTGTTTTTCTCCCCCAGAAAATTATAGCGGCTACATGCAATTTTCCGGAAAAGTAATGATCCAATTAGGAAGCACGCTGCAGTAGCAAACACTGCTTTTTCACTTATTATTTTTAAGTGCATTTAATAACGGCGGTGCAAAAGCGAAAAACTAATAATAAATTAATATAATAGATTCGTTTATTTTTAAATAAGTACTTATTTTCAAAAGTTTCAAAAGAGAACAAACACCACATTTCGTAATAATTTTATTGGCCCAATGTTGTTCATCAGATAAACCAAATTATGCACCTACGCCGAAATAGATACACATGCCCACTTTAAGAAACGCTATCGAAACGACACACGTTAAGATATAGATCTCAATCTCGTAAAATAGTCGAAATGTGACCGTAGTCTTTTGAGGGATTTACATAGCGGATCTTAGAAAGAGTAAAATCGCCAGCTTTTATTCCCAACACGGGCATTTAAGTAGGCAATATCCATACCATTCAAGTCACATTGTCCTGGCTTTTCGTTAGTGTTTACATGCCGTTTACATGCTCGTTATCAAGTGGTATTTCTAAAGAGGGCCCAGCATCGATTCTCTACACAGAAATGTCTGTAATAGTAGCAACGGTGAGCTTTATTAATTCCGCATCGCATGGTCGTACAATGTTTTGCATACGAGTTATGAAGCCTGCAGGAAATTACGTCGTCTGAACGCGACCCTCACGTACCGCTCGGGATTACGGACGGTTCGACCCCAAAAGGCTATTCCATCTCTGAAAACGACATTTAATAGTGCTGGCCGCTTTATCTAGCGGCATGCATGCAAACAGCCCCCGCCTCAGGGATTTGCAGATGAACTAATATATCAAACTTATTACTCTGACCGAGATTCTCTCTCTAAAATTATAAATAACTTCGAAACCTGTCTTAATGTGTTCACGGTCAAATTCTTTTACCATTATTTGGATAATGTTATGGCACGAGACGTTATTGAAGCAGCGTCGGCGTCGTTGCAGTTTTAGGTGACGGGTTTCGTGATATAAGACGGCTCGAGTGGCTCCCGAAGGAAATCCCACCGAACGGTCCGGGACCTGTCTACCTGTCAGTTGGAATTAAAGGATGGGAGTCCGCAATTGGACCTTCGGCAAGGGAACCATAGATAACAGCAAGTCGACCTCCCAAGAGATGTGGACGTCTTGACCGTGGTTCAATATTTAATGCAACCTGTAAAGGAAAAGTTGATACTGTAAACGCTAAAGACCACTCGGCGACGCATGAATATTTGAGCGATGCATCATTCCCGCGCTCTGGGTATCGCTCTTCGCTGATCCCAGCTTACTTGCACGACTCATTAACCCCTCTGCGCTAATCCCACTATCGGATATTACGAGGGGCCACGTGCGATCGATGTTTTCGTCTCTCGGTTCTCGGTTCCATATAACCAGCGTTTGTCCACCACCATCTGGGATTTCAACTGTCTTTTGACAATGCAATTTACTTGATTAATTTACAATCATCCCTAATTTTTTATTCGATTATTTAATTGTATCATTACTCGAACCCCCCCCCCCTCCCTCGGACTACTAAACACTAATAAATATTATGTTATAATACGTATGCGATAGTCGAAGAAAAAGTTGAAATAATAATTTTTAAAATTGAATCAAATAAGAGAGTTGGAAAGAAGAATAATAATTTAAGTTTAAGACAAGAAATGTTATTCATTATACATTAGTAAGATCAAATTAACATTGTGGCGTAATGTCATATAATATGCTAATTACGCTAGAAAAGCGCTTTGCTTCCTTTTTACAACGATCTCTTAAGTATCCGCACCTCCTCCCTTATCCTTAAACATAATTCTACGAAACGGATTTCCACCCTCGTCCTGTAAAACTTTTTATAAGCTCGCAAATATTAATTAAAATCCGTAGTCTTAGTTACGCTTTGGCGACATCTCGTGCCTTGGCAGTAATCACCACCACGTGATCAGTTAAGGTAACTCGCTAAATTTCATTATAAGTAAATTTTTATCAACCTTCTCTCGTGCTTTACATTCAATCTATTAAATTCATTTTTGCACATTATTAAATCCGCATCTACTATTTAGAGGAATTCGTAAAAATGCTTTTATTTTAAAAATGTAAGCCGCAGGATTTTATTATACTTTTCTGATGTTTTTAATACACCCTCTCGATAATACCCTGCTGCGTAGCTGTTTGTAAAAGCTGATTTTTATAAGAACGCGGAACCCTTGATTTTTACGGTTATTTCGATATGTCGTGAACGAAACGAAAAAATAGTCTTTCCGGCTACGAGCTTCCATTTCCGACTCGACTGCATCTTGGGCTATATTTCCGGTGCGGTTATCCTAGTTTATCCGCGAGGGAGCTCCTGCCGTCGACATGTGTCCTGCTTACCCACTGATAGGAAATCCACGTAGGATTTTCATCCCCATTTTGTTGGTCCGGCAGTGCAATACGTTCTGATCATAAAAGTCTCTGCTAAATTTGAAATATTCGGCAAGGTGCGCTTTATAAAAATATACCATTATAAAGTGAATTACGTGTCGCAGCTGACGTAATCAAAGTAAGCTTTACGATAAAACTCTACATCTGTGTACCAATAACCAATTGTAATTTTTACCAGACAGACAGACACAATCATATGAAGGGCTCTATACATAATTTGAAATTAGCTCCAACGATAGATCCTGAATGGAATTAGGGAGTAGATTAACTGCTCCGGCATTAAAATGCTATGTACCTAACAGTTACTATTTTAAATACGAACGTGCATATAGAAAGTTGTGTTAGGTCGGGTAAGGTCGCTCGAAGCATTTACGATAACGTCAACGATGACAGAGTGACTCCGTTATCAACACTATACAGCCCAACAGAGAAACAAAATAGGTCCATCTCCGGTGCCTTAAAGCATTGCCATTAAAAAGTGTCAAAGTAAGCACACACAATGCTTAATATAATATATTATATTAACTTTTAATTCCTCTTAATTTAGTTGCATCTACGTATACATAGTCGCACATAGTAATATATATAATGTACGTTCGGCCACCGCATACTACATTGTAAAAAAAGATTGCTTTCAAAAAGTAAATTGTATCTTATATATTTTCTGAAAATGTTGGAAATACATTTGGTCTTGATGAGATGTGCGTAATCCACTTGATCCTTTCATCCAGTGCGAGCAGTGCATTTGTGTAAAATGAACCCCATCAATCAGTCTTTGCTTCCTTGAGATAATCCTGCTAGCAAATTACGGTCAGATAATAAAAAGCGAACTGCAAATATACCTTGTTCGTTCTTTCGACGTTGCATGTATTTTCTCGCTTATTAATCCATATAGCACCAAAATAACACATATAAGGCAAAGAAGTAACCAATGGTCGTACACCAACTTAACAACGTAACCCATTATTTTAAGTCTGAAGCCCGAGGCAGGTAACTTGTTGGACAGCCAATCGCGATCGTGGGAAATGTTGAATATTCAAGCTCGTGTGCTGCACGCAAAAAATACCATTATGAATAACCTACGCTCATCGCTTGATATCAATGATGCAGGAGTTAGCGTTGCTTTGGCAATTTATAATCGCGTTAGCTCCAGCATTTTCGTGTCTCGCTCGTTTCGGCAATGTTTATTCTTTATTCCGTTTCGTCTTTGCTTTGTTTTGTTTCCGCCATTGCCCTGTCACAGTTGCCGGATGAAACGAGCGCCGCCTCCCGCTATGATCTGCATGTCATGTCATGCGACTTCCTTCCGTGAAAAGGAATTGCTACAAGATTTTCTAAGCCTCTTCCCTAGTTTGGATTACCTTGTTTCTTTAAAATTTAACTTGGAACGTTGCTTTTTACAATTTCTCGTATTATTACTATTATTATTATTATTATTGTGCGCTTTGTTATGTAATTTCTTGAAACCCGGATATTTCCGTTTTAAAATTAACCATTATATAGATACAACTTTGCTCGATATGAGCAATTTGTCTGTCGCGGAGAAAAGGTCGATTAGCAACTTCCTTTTTGCCAATATTTTGTAACCGTTACGAATAATCTCAATAATTCAAATTCGGATAAGTAGGTTTCTTTTGTTGGAAACGCTAAACCTTCATCTTTAATATATCGATTTTATGTTGATTTAGTTGTGTGCACGATGATACATCAGCAGGCACTGGAGAAAATAAAAGCGCATAAGATGCTTTCGCTGGTGGATTTAAAAAGGAAAATAAATTAAAATGCTGATTGTTTGCAATTTGTTTGTATGCCGTTTGATTATTTTAGTTTGATGTTTGTGGGCGTAGAAAGCACTGTGTAGGGATGGTGTAGTATTAGAAAGCGAAAGTTTATTTATACTCGATTCGATTCGCTGTATATTCAGATGTGATTGCAGTTATAAATTTAGTACGACTGACAGAGGTGATATGTGTCCCCCAGGGTACATTGAAATCAGGATCTGCTTCTTTACATTTGTAGGTGAATTTTGATCCTCCACGTTGCGTACCCTCTTCAATTTTCTACGCGTTTCACATATCGGATATAGATACGCAAATAATAGTAAACTTGGAATATGAAGCCATCGCGCGGAAGCAGTTTCGGATTCCCAACATAATAATAAAAATCACTATGCATGCTGCTCCCGGAGGAGCGACTTACGCATTTTGGCGGTGAGGTGACTGTAGGGCTGCATAAGGGTTATTCAGCCCTGGAGAGGTGACCGAGATGGGGTTATCGGTCTCCGCGGAGCCCTTCTAAGGTGTGATGGGGAATGAATGGATTGCGCTTGCTGTTTTTCATGGCATTACTGCCGCGGATTCGGGTTGGCGGCTAATGGCGAATGCAGCTGGATCTCCAGGGATTTCTCGCGCTTCGTTGCACATTGTTGTGACAACCAAGTTTAGTCTTTTACCTCTCCGCCTATGTCGCTATTTTGCAAACGAATGTTTTCTTATGCATTTCAATTTTTTGCCAATTTTCCTCTTGGATAATTATAAACGAACAATTAGTTGGGTACCTTATCCGATGTGCACCGGAACCGAATATTATTTCGGTCATAGTCTGGCTAATAAAAAAAAAATGAAAACAATGATTTTTTGTTTTTGACATCGGAGATAATTCACATTGAATTTAACAATGTATCCCACAACTGGGCACGATCGTCACCGCATAGTGGAATATGATTGACGTGTGTGAAATTGGTTACATGCATTACTAGTTATGGTTATTCCAGCCATCGCTGAAAATGGATTATTGCGTTCAGTTGCTTTCGATAAATAGAAATATTTTAAACAAAAGCATTTTTCCCTTTCGGCCCGATAAATAATTCGTTGATCTCGAAAGAATTTTGTGATTATGCAAATTTTCGGTTAACACTTGAATAATTAATCCCGATGTTGTTTATGAACCAAAATTGTGCGTGGGATGTGTATTATAAATTATATGCAATGAAGTGTTACTAATTGAAGGGATTTTATTCGTGCAGCTCGAAAAGATGTGTTTCTGCATATAAAGTGTATCACCCCCAAGCAGTAGCGCGCGTTATTTGATGGCGCACATCCGACCTGTGGATGAAATTGCCAATAAAACACATCCAATAGGTATAAAGTGGTGAGGTTCGACAATAGAGGCGCGCGTTGTGTTTAAACGGCCTTACTGCTTCAATCTGCGACGAGCAAATAGGATTTAGAATATCTTTTGATTACCGTTTACATGAAATCGTGTTTTGAATAATAAATTAGCCTTTTATTTTTATCTCAAACTGTATTGGAAAATATGCCTCCGATTGAATTTTAAATATTTTTAGGTATATACGAAATTTAATTTTCCGACGACGACGGGTGGCAGGATCGGAAAGCTGCGACCCAAAACTATACAAACTTCTTTTCGCCGAATGCTTACTTAGTGCGTGTCAATTGCGATACGCCCGTTGCTATATCATTGAAATAATCACGTGTCACGGTGCATGGAATACACCCACTTGTAATTTTGACTATCCCGTTCGTGTCCCTTTTGCTATTAGGTAATAAATACCATCGGTGAAGTACGTTAGTTGACAGATTTGCTGACTGTAACCCTGTTAACGAGTCGGCAACCTTCCTCATTACGACTAGGGGGTTAAATCCAGCTATTTTCAGAACAATGCTGACTACCTCAAAATTAATCATAACTACCAATAGCGAACAATGACAAAATTTAATTTGTAATATTATTACAATTATTTTCCATCTTCTAAATATAATCCTACACCAAACGGTGAGAAACGGAACGCCCCTGTACCACTTACTGCTATTGTTTTCGTAGAAATTGGATTGTTCGTAGGGGACTGTTAGCCCTCGCCAATTACCTAGATTGCTTTTCCGTAGACATCAAACTTGAGCATCTTACTTGTTACGTTCTCGTCAAAATACTTCACCTATAATAATAAATTATGCACGTTATATGATTTAGCCAAGGATGCTTCGAACGTAAGCAGCTGTTGGAAACACCCCCGAAACGAATTTTTCCGTATCTCTCTTCCATAAAAGGTGAAACTCAATATATACGCGCGGTGAACAGAACTGCACTAATCTAAGTATAATAGCAGCTCGGTTCGATTACAAACGTCACCTTACAATCTTTCACCTAAAATCCTTTCTGCTTTCAATCACCGTCTTTCTTTCGAGCTTTGGCTTTGTAAATATAATCTTTTTTCGTGTTAATACGAAACCGCTTTCATATGATTATATTATATTTTTAATTTTTTTTTATTGTTTCAGCATCCGTACCCTTCGGAAGACCAGAAAAAACAACTAGCACAAGATACGGGGTTAACGATATTACAAGTAAATAACTGGTAAGTTGTTTTTATTATTTGTTAAATTTGTCTTTTTCTAAATATAGGATCTATATGTGTGTAGCAGCGAGAGAGTCGCATCTATAATTTACACTCCGTAATTTGTGGCAGATTTTGTTTTGTGTATGGAATGCGTTGCTTAATTGCGCGCCGCTGATGTTTTAAATTATGTTTGTAATAATTTGCGCCGGTCTAAACATTTCCGCCGTTAAATGCACGTTCATTTGCCAGAGAAAATTGTACATTACATATTGATATTTCAAACTGCCCGTTATTATAAGGGACACCCAACAAATTCGACAACGTCGATTGGGTCGCTCTGAATTATTCGTTGCCGTTTAAAAAATTGAAATTTCTGTATTCGGCTCGTGGTTTGCAATAATAATAATTGTCGTTATACCTATACACAAACTTTTTTGTGCTGTCGTGCAATCGCCGCCACACAGCAATTTATCAAATTTGTTTTCGTAATAATTTTAATTATTGTTTTCAATTGTGTTGCTCAAGTTAAGTAGAAAAGTTTGATATGACTTAAAGAAATATTTCCGAAATGGAAATAGATTGATTAATCGTAGTAATTTCCGAACAGCTTTCCTCGCTAATTAGATCTACTCCCCCCAGCAAAGCTGCAAATGAGATTACGGCTGAAAATGGCGTTCGCCACATCGAACGCGAAGCACACGCGTTAATTGTCATTGATTTTTATAACGTAATTACGTCGGTATACAATTTATCATATTTAATATATACATGTAATGCGATTACGACTTTAGTGGGTGCCTAAAAACTAAATCGCATTTTGAAGTCACGGTCACATCTGTTTCATGCATATAAAGCCATCATTTTCTCAGCGAGTTAGTTGATTTGAACGATCTAAGTGAAGATGATGTCGTTTGGGTTTATGACGCCGGTTTTGCAGAGGGTGGAATATGCAGTTATAAGATGAGTTTAGGTTATATTACATTAGCTTTTTTTTATACCTACTTTTTTTCGGTGAGATTTTACGGCCGCCCATCTTTTAATAATTAAAGATTAAGTGCGAGAAAGTATATGGCACGGGCAAAAAATATGTTGCAATTTCGCAACGACTGCGATTGTTCGTTTAAAACAATTTAACCGAAACGATATCTTTAAGAATGGAAAAGTATTAGCGCAACATTAGACAAGATAGCTGCGGTGTAGTAATTATACTTTGCTTTAAGAAAATTAACCATTAGGGAGTAAGTATATCTTAGTAAGCATTTAGCTAATTGCAATCCGTGCGTATTCAGTGTAAAGCTCTACGCTTGGAGGTTATAATTACTGTCCATTTACCGACACCTTAATGTCTCCACCGAGACCTACTAACGGGTATACCCCATGTCAAAGGATTGTAATCAAAATAGATGGAAATAATAGTACTAGGTAACTATGTAAGAAGATCGATGCCAAAATGTTGCAATAAGTAAGAGACACGCGCCTCTTATACACGACCGGTCGTTATCGCTCCTGCATCCCTATTTTCATTTCTACTGCAATAGTTCATTAAAAAGGTGTTTCAGAGGCTATTTGGTAAGCTATTAGGTGCCCTGATATTACTCCTCGGAGAGCTATTCGCCGCCGGCAGCTTCCGCCGACAATGAAACTTGCCCGTAAATTGCGACGAGAGATGAGACAGAGAGGCCATTGTTACGGCACCGTTTGCTATGATATTTCACTCGTGTGTGTTAGTGTAGAAATTTTAAAATTAAAAAATTGTTTGTACGAATAATAACAAACGTAAGAAAAGTTGGAAGGCAATTTTGGCTTGTAGTTGATAACAACTCCCCTCTTATTCAACGACAATTTATCACCGAGGCTGGTGCAACATTAACCCAGGTGAACCCCCACACTAGCGCAAGACAATGTCCCCGAGCGGTAATGGTATGGAGCTATGAAAAATGATGATGACATGGACTCATGAAAAACGAAAAACTCAAGGGAGCCAAACTGTCGCCCGATCGAAGGGCGAACAAAAATTCGATTTGTTTTGATGATAGGTAGTACCTACGAAACGATTCGCGTACTTTTATTAACTCGAAATGCTCTCTCCATGTCTGAGAGTTGCGAGCGGGCATGTGTATAGGAAAGAATAAATTAGCGATTTTCGTCGCCATCAAAGAAGTAAGGAAGTCATACACAATGGCTGCTCTTGGAGCTATAACAATAGCTAGTAGATATCCAAGTGAGTGGAACGACTCAACGTCACGGCCAAGTGAAGCACGTATGTAGCGGCCATTTCCGTGGAGAGCAGACAGTAATCGCCCTCTTCAGGCTCGTAAACACGCTAAAATGACCACCGAGACACTACGGGATGGCTCTTAATGGATTTCGGTTTCGATCTATGCCGTTCGACTTTCTTGCAACGCACTAAGAATTCTAAGTTCTCTTGCAAAATTAATACGACTTATTGTTGTTTACAATATTAAATATCCAATTTACCTTCTCATAAACGTATTTTCTTATTCGATTGGTAAAAAGCTTTCCTTTTCCTTATACCTAATACTATTTTAATTTAATGTCGCAATTTCGAAACCTTAATCATGACGATATTATATACCTACGCAAAATTTGAATGCCCGCTTTGCAATATTTCCAGCAACAGTTTTTCAATTGCCTTAGTTTTTCGGTCTGAATAGTATTGCAACGGTGGCAGAGTCTCTGAGGAAATCATTGAAAATATAAGTTCGGGATATATTTGATTTTGATTTAATACACCACGCATACGTGTCTTGTATTAAAAGGAATGTGTGGCATTTCCAGATCATCTTCGCGGTTTAGTTTAGCGAAATTTTTTAGTTTTTCATTTTCGCAGCACGGCGTCGAAGCTTTTGGGAAATTGGGTACATTATACCTTAAAATTGAAAAGAATGTTGAATGCAAACGGTGAAGGTCGGAGCGTAGCGCGTCAATACATCAGTGGTTCGGGGATTACCGCTTTTTCCATCTACCATGATACGTTCTTTATACGGCGGCCGCTTTTCCAAGCCGGCCGGTTCGAAGTGGGAAAAGCGTCATAAATAACGCTCAACCTGGCGTGTCGCGTTCTCTGTCGCACCCAGAGTTCCCCGTGCTCCCTAGCGAAATACGTGAAAAAAGTGAGAAGCGGGTGGGAAGGCAATAAATAAACAGCAGACGTGAGGGTAACAGGGAAACTAAAAATATAACGATGAAGAGTAGAAAAATGACAGAAAGTGGAATTGGCATCTGTCCCTAGGTTTATTTCTTATTTCGAATGCATTTTTTTATTCGGTTTGTTTACTTTCGTTGTGGAAAAAAAAGGTGATTATTCAATTATAAAAGATTCAAGAGAGTATTTATTTTTGACCGCAAATCAATTACTACTTAATCGTTTTTTTATGCCGGTGCGTTTCCATACCCAAGTCGATTCGTTGCATGCAGCACGAGATAACCTAAAATGACATCAACAACAAAACCGCAGCAGTTTCAAGTCTGTTGTCATACATTTGACATTGCTTGTATTATTTAAGTATTTCAGCACGCAAGCACGTCAACACAACTTGCCAGATATCCATCACTTATTATTAATACCACATTACTGACCTTTTCCAACTACCGAGTATGCCTAAACACATCTTCTTCCTCGGTTAGCTTGCACCACCCATTGTTCTTTATTTCCCTAAGAGAATCAACATCGAAGGAAACACAATAGCTCATTGTTCGAGCCGCTATAACATTGATACAATTGAACCGCGTACCTACCACGTATATTATATCTTACTGCAGGGAAACATGTGAAACCTGTCAGAGAGTGGATCCATACAAAGGATTGCCTTATTGTACACGAAATGCACCCTTTGATACCGCTCGGTTATTATTATCACTCTATCATTATATTAACTTGTTATCAATAACAACCTTTGCATAAAATTGCGGTTTACCTGTCGGTATCGATTTCTCTTGTACGGTGTACTTGATTTTTTTGCTAGGAAGGAAAACACATGTTTCCATCGGTATAGTTATATATGCATCGGTAGAACATACTGTTATGTATATGTTGTCGACCAACTGCTCTACTTCGTTGGGAAAGAAATTCGGAAGATATATTAATAACAAGATAATCTGGTTCATTTTACAAATCGCCAAGTTTTTTTGTACTCTAGATCTGCACCGGGAGAGGATGTAATGATAAAAGGGAAGTTGGGAATGGAAAAAGATTTGGTATAATTACATTTTCTATCGGAGTATATCAACCCGCTATGCAGATCACATTTTAATGCAATTCAATCCATTATTCTGGCAGGCCATTAACACCCGCCCTGATGCAATTTGGATTGTATAGAGCAATGTAGATTCGAAAAGCTATCTGCTTTATTTGGCTAACAAAAGGCAGCAATCCAGTTCGCTGATGATATTACGTACGACACTCTTGGATCCTGAAGAGGCTAATGTAACTAGCGACTTACTAATCTCCTTGGTTATCTCCGTATAATATAGTCGAGGTGTTTGTTACGGAAATTTTTGTCAACTCGAAAGAGCGAATGTCGTCGTTGCTATACCAAACTGCATTGCGATTAATTAAGCAACGGTAACACCCGACAAGAGAACAATAGACCATCAGTAACACTTGAAGATGTATTCGAATAAAAACAGCGATGCAAAGATTTCGTCTCGGCTCGAGAAGAGATGCCCACTAAAATGCTTCAGACTTCTTTCTGCATGTCAAGCTTAAAAGAAGGGACATAATTAATAGCGCAGGATCCACGATAAAACTTGCAGATTTTGTACAAAGTTTGCAATGCAGATTTTCAATCTTTAGTGGGGTAGACTAAAACCAGACACCGAATAAAAGAATTATTATTTTATTCAATTTTCTAAGTGCATTCGTTCGTTGCACAAAACGAAAAAAAAAAGAAAAGTTGTCGATGAATAAATTACGAAAAACTAATCTTTGAAAAACCGAGTTTTTTTTGTTTTTATATCATTTCTAACGTTTTGTATTTACCATTAAGATAGTAATCGAAGCAACTATTTATTCACACGATATGGCGATCATTAAATCTTACATAACACGTCCTTAATATGCCATAAGCTGTCATTCAACAACCTTGTTGTATAATTTTAGATAATTATGAAATTTTCACTATTAATATATTATTTTGCCAATTATAAAATTTCACCATTTCCAACGTTCACAGTTCTTTTCTAAAGTAGTGAAACGGTTACTTTTATAAAATTTATGTTTCCACCTTCGTACTATTACAGTTTATTTTTAAAAAGTTTTAATATAAACAAGTGTGAATTTGGTCCAATTTGAATATTTATCACGTCATTTATTATTAAAAATACTTTAGGAGATTGTATTTGCAAAATATCAACAAGATCTAAGTTAAGAAGATTAATTTTTTTGCCACAAAAACTTTTCAATGAAAACTAGTAAATTTATATTTATATGCAAATACATAATGTATTTTACGACTCTTATCGGTAAAATCTTAAACTTCTTTTAATTAATTAGTTCAAATCGGCTTGACAAAAACAGCTTTGGAAGACATTCGGCGGACATCTAAAATATCGAGAGAAAATTCTTTAAATGATCCAAAATTTCTTGTATACGCACTTAAGGACGAAAATATGTGCATTCTTGTCACGTTCTTCTTTGTTGTTTCGCTACGTTTGACATGTGTTAATTACTTAATTACCTCAAAAAATATATCTTTATTTTTAATTGAGACAACACGAAACTCAGTGTATGTATACCCTCGCCGTAATTGCGACGACTTTTAATTTTGTCTGAATAATTATTAATGAAGTTGTGGGATAGTGGGACATATCATACGTATCTATTAATTTTTATTATACCTGCATTAAGTTTTAATTTTTAATTAGAGAGCCTTGTCAAAACGTTTCGACTAATAAACGTGCCAGATTTTTTTTATTTATTTTTACGTCAATTATGACGGCTTTCAAAATTAGTGTGCCGGTTATGCGCATAGTTGTTAATTAGAATGTTGAATTTATACTTAATTTTGTCGTGAATGTTAACAACAAATATGATATACGGAGTCATTTTGCCATTTAAATGTTGTCGCTCGCAATTAACGAGACATTTTGACAAAAATTATAGTTTCTGTACATCCAGTCGCGTTTAATTCTGTATCTCTTTTAATTTTTTTATTGCCTCGAACGAAATAAATATATTGTATTAGCCCCGCTTCCCGATCGCGTATATAATAGTTTTAATTTTTTATTATTCCGAATTGAATTTTACGATTGTTTTCAAATCGTTTTTTAAATTTTGTCTAGAAATCTAACAAACCATTCGATCATGAAATGGCTTTAGTATAGTGTAAGCGAATTGTTTTGTTTGCAATTTGGCTCCCGCCCTGTGTGTCCCCGATTCTGTTTTTCCGCAACCCCCGGGATCCCGAGCCGGCGGCGCGCAGATAAGAGAATTGCACTGTCAAGCCAGAATGATATATTTGACCAACATTTCCATACAACCTCGCGCGAGGATTTCCAATGAAGCGCGCACAGCCCGAACGTGCGTAATCTCTCCAATTCAAATTAACACGCGCTTTGGTACTGGGTAGTCAGGCTAAGGGTGTTTCGGGAATGGGTATGGTTCAACTTACATTTCGATACGATCTGCATACACCTGACGCCTATACGATAGGCGGCAATGCTAATTTATTACAATTTCCAAGTCGACAATTTTACATATATGATCAACTGCGCTAGACGTGGTTTCTCTCGCACATGGAAGACGCTTACATTTAATAACGCAAATTACTTTAGAAATTCATTAAAGGATCGCCTTTTAAGTTTGACGGCTTCCCTATAATGTAACTTAAGTGCAAGGCATAATAAATATTATACGAGGAATTCTTTATCGGATTTCAATATGACCTCAGCATCATTATCTATATTGTGATGCCCTATAGCACTCTGCAGCTTCATCTGCACAGACCATTATTGCTTTCGCGAAGCGTCGTCGCATCCCTCAATCGCTGATTCATGCACACATCACTCAGGACATGACGGCAAACAAAACACGAACAATGATGATGACGAATGGAAGGGAGGAGGCTTGCGCTTTGCTGACGGAGATCACTCGCCGGAAACGGATGTGAAATGACTCGTGAACTCAGCGAGTATCTCTCAGCAATATTATGGTCTTCTAAATTACAAAACCGCTCAAAAGTAAGCTCGTAGAAGCTTTCTATTAGATACTGCCGGATATTGGACAGAGCAAGATACCATAAGTCATAAGATGCAAAAACAAAAAAGCTAGCTTACATTATACATAATATTATATACGGCACATTATAACCGAGAGGTTATTTTCTTGCAAAATTTCGGATTAACTTATATTTTTTTTTAAATTTATAAATTAGATTGTTTTTCGCTGTATGTAGGTATATAAGCTCGCGCAAACAAAATTACGGTTTGTTCTAATGGACTTTAATACTCATGTCGAACGCCTTGAGCAAAACTGTGCAGAATATTGCGCACCCTGCTTTATTATCGAGCATGTGGATCCCAATTAAGAGGCAGCAGCTGTGAAAATTAATGGAGCACAGCTTTTAAGATGTAATTGGGCACATTCATAACTCCGCCGCGACCAACTGACGTCGCGCGTGTACTGCACTATAAAACAATGACATCCGACCTCTTTGTAGTTTACTTTGCTCATTCACTATACATTGTGCTCATTATCATTGTCTAAATGTTGTAAACTTTATATTATTTAGTCTACTTTTAATTGTTTTGTGTAAATATTATTTTAAGTGAAATTCTACCCTTTGTAAATCAGCTTCATCTATCATTTGTAAGAAAGGGGTGCAAACACTTGCAAGTTCTCCCTAATCCGGAAACGATAATTGCTAACAGTAATGGAAATAACAGTCGTTTATATGTAATCGTGCTGTTTGGGAAGTGAAGGGTGAATAGAAATCGTCAAACTATAACAAGACGATAATCGGACTAGTAAATTTTTTGTCGTTCGTCTCTGACCACTTTCCTTCCATAATATCGCGGTTTATTAATATCCTTTGTAACTACTAGAAATAAACGGGCGTTGCCGTAACAGTAAACAATAGTTCAAAGACGAAACGGGAGCAAAACTTCAGAAACAACTGTTTACACTCGAAAGGCGTGGGGTTCAGCAAATTACAGCTTCGATCATTAGCCAGGATTACTCTGTAATAATGGAACGCGGGATGAAGAATGGTAACAGCATTCCGTGAAACCTTACACCGTTGTGAAGGGGTTGACGGGAACAATACGGCACACTCTATAATGTTGTTTGGCACTTAAAGCGGAATCAATATGTTCCAGATACGGCGAGGGTTGGCAAGCACAGAACACTTTTCAAATTCTAATAGTAAGAATATAGTGCGTTATTTCAAGGAGAACTAATTGCACGGTTTGTTCATGGCTCACGTAGAGAAGATATGGGGGACTCTCGGTTCGGAATTTGTGTTGATTCGGTGCTTTGCTATTCCGTACGAGGCCTAGCAGACCAACAACAATTTCCTGAAATCTGAAGAAATTGGCCGTGGGGTTCCGCTAACTGTATGATATTGGCTGTTTGACGACGATTTCTATGCACATCGCAACGTTTTCTAAATAAAGGGAGCGATCTTTGGTGCCGGTCAGCGTGACGCAGTATGATTTGTTCGATACGTGTTTCTAGATTCTAAGTATGATTAGGATGAGAGCCGGACAAATCAATCCCTTCTTAAAATTGCTGACCGTTTCACCCTCTTCCACGACCGACCCTCCGATATAATTATCTAGCAGCAGATGTCGCTAAGAACAACGGGTCAACACGACTCCATCATCTCCTGTTGGGTCAGGCGTCAGCTTGTGACCTCACACTTGTTCGTTTATGTGCAAAGGGTATTATTAAACTGAAAATTTATTGCCGCCTCCGTACCGATGCTATTTTGATTATTACACCTACGCTTATAAAAGTATAATCGCTTGGCTTTTAAAAAGGATTTCGCAAAATGTAATTTACAACGGCAATTTTGTTTATATGCCTTTACATATTGGTGGCATTTAAAGAATGTTTCCGGTTACTCACATGTTATTGCGCGCTTAAAACTACTACTGATGAGTTCGCTCAAATCGTTTCCCAGAGAAATTCGAATTAATGCGAACCCTTCCTTAATCCAGCTTTGCGAAGCGTACATAACTTGTCGCCTGCTGCCCCGGCATGATTAATGTTCGCCGAGCAAATTGTGTAGAAAAACATTGCGCGCCACCCCCGACCCGTTATAATCTACCCTCGCGCGCAAGCTTTTGTCAATGTAATTTAAATATCGCATTTACAATATTTATCACGTGTTATATTAGGCAAATTTAAAGCTAGTTTTCTTGGTGCACAGCACAAAAATAACATATATAATATAATGTTTGTATTTGTTAAATAAAAAAAATTATCATAAATTACTTATAATATTAATGCGTTGATGCCGTAATATTGCCGATTGGATAATTATTCTAACCTGCATGCAATTGGCCCTCGGAAAATCCAATCATTTCCAGTTTCGAAATGCATTAGCGTTTACACAATTTTGATAGCTGCTGACAGTTACTCACTGGGTGTTTTTGTTTTAGGTTCATCAATGCACGAAGAAGGATAGTACAGCCAATGATAGACCAATCAAATAGAGCAGGTATGGTGAATTTTTAAAACAACTATTAAAATTTTCCCGGTTTTAAAAATAAAATTCGCTCTGCACCGTTTGATAAAATCGAATTTCCTGTTTGTAAATGCAAATCACCATTTCGCAAAATGTAAGTTAGTGTTAAATTTAACCTGCACACTAGAATAATTCTCTCTCTTGTATCGACGTAATAATCCGGAAGATGATGAGTGTCGTCCATTAAACGGGTCCGGAACGAGAGCTCCGGGTGTCTTCCTCTTTCGCTCGTAAAACGAAGCACCTCCCAAGTGCTATAAACCGCTTTAGTAACCTTTACAATCTGACTCCAACTATTTGCATTATAGACGTAGACAATTAAAATTATTATTGTTGTTCACATTTGCACGAAGAGTTTTATTTGCCTCCTCGCCGAACAATTTAATTCGAGTTTAATTGATTTTTATTTTTTTACGAAATTAAATACAATATCAACTTAATTAATTTTGATTAAGTGGCATTAGGCTTGGCGTCATTTTGAATATAAATATATAAGACGAGTGCAGAAAATTCAGGTTTGTTGCGAAATGTAAAAAAGTTTTTCCGAAGGGAAGCCACATCAATCAGCTTGTCACCAATAAAGGCAATAGCTGTCTCTGCCCAAGATGAAAGTCGAGTATCATCAACCTACCCTTTACATTGTTAGCTGCCATAAATAGATAATTAAAATTGCATCGAGTCTCGTGAAAAATTGTGTCACATTTATTAAAAAATAATAGATCGACAGCTCAAACTTTATCTGCACTTAGAAATTGATTTAAGAATTTACGACTTTTTGAAATGGTCAATACCTCACAAAACTTGTACCGTGAAGTATATATACAAGAGCTTTTTCGGGTAGTATCGATTTTTGTATTTTCTGTTCTGCTGGAGACAGGCGAAGAAAAATTGCTAAAGCCATTGACCTACGCAGGCCGATCCATCACGCGCCGTAGACAATCGAGTAAGGAACCCTCTCTGACAGCCTTTACGATCGAGGGAGAGATTTTCACTTGCTCAAATGAAACCTCAATGTAAGGCCTGACTGGACTTGTAACTAACACAAGATCTACTTCTTTATTTATTATATCAATGTCTAGTGCAAAATCGTGTTAGTTTCGTCGTATACATATATACATGCAATAAGTTTCAATTATACTTGGTCCGAACGAAGTCGGTGCAGAGCGAATTGTAGATGCTTAAGTCTTAGGACAGTTTTTGACCCTCCTAAACAGTTTTTTCTCCCCACGCAGGACCTAGTGGAGCGTATAGTCCTGACGCGACCATGGGCTACATGATGGACGGACAACAGATGATGCATCGACCGCCCGGTGATCCCGCCTTCCACAACCAATACGCGCACTATCCAGCGGAGTACTACGGACACCATCTGTGAGGTAAGTTATATCAATTTTGACATGGATTTTACTTCCGCAAAGCTATAACGAAATGAATGTTTCTAATACAAAGTTTTCTTTTGGTTGCAGGTCACATGTATACAACGACAATGAACATTGAAATACGCAACTTTTAAATGTGATTATTCTTTGTACAAAATGTAAATGTAGTGCCCCAGTGTTTAGTTAACGGAAAGGATTTGTACAAAAGTATTAAGTGCATAGACTACAACACGTGCGTTGATTGTACATATATATGGTGCGAGCCGGTCCCGAAGTGGCCGTAGACTCTTTAATAATGTGTATACACTGTACATGAAGACTCTGGGACATCCCGCCTTTAAGTGATGTGGTATCGTAGCTTAGATCTCTCGATGTTACCTCCTCACCATTACGCCCGTTCGACGCGACCGTCCGTTGGAAGTCCGCCGTCCTTCCTATTTGGGTTTGAAGCCACACTGCAACAAACGGTCGCGACGACATTCATCCATTTTCGGTCATCTTAATTCTACCGAACCAACTTATTTATGAAATAATTAAACATCTTTGCGTACAAAAAAATTTTTCGAGGTTGTGCTGTTGTAAAAATAATAGTTGTTATATCTGTTGTGATTTTTTTGCTATTTCTTGAAAATGACCTGACCCTTGTCCCAATACACGATATACGTAAGTTACTGAACCTAGATGTGTTATTTTCACGACACGGCTAGCGTTATATCAGTACACATCAAGTATACAGAATGTCGCAAAGTCTCAGGTGGTTTCATGGCTGAACCCAACATACCAATAGAAAATGTTATCGTACATTCATTATTTATCCACATAGACTGTGCTATATTCTTGCCATCACGGGCGGTTGATTTCGAGATGTATCTCGAACCGTTCGAGAGCGCTGTTCAGTCTGCACGCGGAAGTCGACTTTAGGTACTTAGCTTTATTAAACTGTTATTTTGTTATTTATGTTGTCAAGTTTGTAAGATTGTATAGTCGACGTTCGCTTGCAAACTTATTTAAAAATCCTTTCTATTAGCCGAGTTGGTATACGAATTTGGTGATGTTATAGTCATTAAAAAAAATTTATATTTAATAGTTAAAAATTACGAAAGGATTTGATAAATCTTAAGTGGCTGAACGGACGATTCTCTTGCTTGTCTTTTTTGTTGATGTCGTTACCTTGCAAGTAAAAAACGGCAACCGCTCGCGGTTTTCAACGCCAACAAGGCATTACCCGGCCCAAATATTGTATACCATTTTTTACTTACCAAAACAATTTATAGTTTTTGAATATTTATTGCAAAACTATTGCATGTGCTGTTGACGTATACTTGCCGGATGCCTCGTTGGCGATATTTTGAACCACAAAAAGTTGATCCACTGCTGCAACCCAGAGTAATTAGTGCAATTTGTTATTTAAATATTTGTTGATATACATCGTACGTGTGTATTGATAAAACACACAGATGTTGTATTTTTAAAAAAATTCTGATTTGCGAATTGAATCGACTTTTTAGTAAACGGCGATTGGGCAGTTGATGTAACTGCCAAATCGCACCGTGCTGGTTCATTGCAAGATCTAAATACCTCCAGTAATAATATTGGCTGTTCGTTTTAAGTGATTTCCATCATTGTTCGCCTTATCCAATGTATACGAAACTAAATCAATACAGATCAATGAAAATATCGTACCTCTGTGTTATGTATGAGAGGAGACTTTATTGTGTTCTGCTTTTTAATGAAAGTATATAATATATAAATATATATATAAGAATAATAATAAATGATCATGGGACGAGATACCTCTACACTAATTTGGTAACGCTGTGTCCTCTGTATAGTGTTTTTTGAAACGTGAGCATTAAATGCTACATCTTGTGTACTTATACTACTGTATTTATTTTAAACCTTTCATCCCATTAAATTTTATTTAAATTCGTATAATTTTAAATCAGTGTCTTTTTATTTTCAATAATATACTACTTTATCTAAGAGTTTCCAACATGGTAAGTACTTCCGACACTAAATATAAACGCAAATGTAAATAAAAATAGTGCTAATTAAAAATGAAAAGTTTTAGTTAATTCAGAGGAAATCCTTAAAAATGGTAAGTCAGAAAAATCAAAATATTCCAATCCCCTATTTCGTCACCAGACAACGTCAACGAAGTGAAAAAATCGGGCACGATCCATATCAATATTTTAGAATATTATGTTTAGTTCCAAAACAGTGCACTTATTGATTATTTTCAACTATTCAATAATTTAAAATACTAAAATTCAATTTTCAATTATTGAAAAATTACGGTATTCAATTGGAACCAAAAATAAGTGTTTACAATTGCCGCATTATTGTTTTCAATTTTCAAATACAATAATTACAATTGAATAAATGAGTGCAATATGTAAATTTCCTGATTTGATGTAATTGCGGTAGAGTAAGTAAATAATGAAATATAAATCTATTATTATCAGTTGAAACGAAACATACCTAATGAAGATTAGCAACCGTATGGAGGATGCACGGTTCTGCAAGTATGTAATGTACTATGTAAGATACCCACGGTAGAAACACGTAAGTTGTAATCTAAAGTTTGAGAGAACTGTACCTGTATAAAACTAATTTTGTCGGTGTGTAGCTTTTGTGCTGTCTGCATCAAGTAAAATATCAGTTAAGTTTGTTCTACGCCTGAACTTAGAGTTATCGGAATTGATTACCTTCACGGTAACTTGAGGAAAACTTCTAACCAAAGTTATACGATTTACTTACTGTTCATCATATGCATCAAAATGTTTTTCCTCTGTTTTATTGCCCGTACTTAATTACCAGTTATTTAACAAATACTAGTAATAATAATAATCATTTTTAAATTATTTTTAATAATTATTTTTTCTTCTCAAGACAAATCAAAACGAATAATGGTTCTAATCTCTGATTAGCCTTCAAAAATCGCTAACATTATTAAAAGGCAAAATAAAATGTACAATTGGTGCCTGAAAGAAAAATTCAAAAAGATAATGCGAAAGTAAATCTGAGTGCATTAAATAAAATATCGACGACTTCGTTTTAATTTTCTCAAACATTTATAGTTTTGCACAAGAATTCATTTACCAGAACTTCTGTTTAGTTTAACCAAGTACTCGTATATCAGCATATTAGTTTTACAATCGCAAGAAAATGTACAGAAGTACAGAACACTTTTCAGATCATAAATGCACAAACGAAATGCACTTTTATGTGCATTTTTTATTTTCGTCATAATAGTATCTACTAATATTTATTTTATCAACATGTTATCTCATCAGATGTGGTAGAAGGAAATTTTCAGAATATGATTTTTTTATGAGGATGTTTTCAGTAGGTATTGATTTATTTTTATATTTTGGTTTTTAATTATCTGTCATTTCATTTCGGTCTTATTATATTACAAAAAATATACGTTTAGGTATTGTATGTATCAAAATTAGATGATATAATTCATACACAACACATATCCAAAGCTTGAATATAAATTTAAGTATAGGGTAAAAGCCGGATAGTTGCCTCAGTTGGCGAAAATCTTCTGCTGCGAGACTTCTACAGGCTTGAAACTATATTGGCAAGTAATTTCTATTGAATATTTTTTTGTTACTGATTGTAGTTTCAGTCCACTTTTGGTTTCTTTGCATGCATTAGAGTTTAAATTACACTGTTTATTACGTTTTATTGCTGAACAATTTCTATTTACTTTGCAAATAAAAAGGGCAAGTACCGTATCTAAAAGGATAGTCGCCCCAGTTACCTGTAGTTACTAAAGAAGAATACGAATTTACAGTTCTGACAGTGAAAATGAAGAAAATGTTATAAATCCAAAATCATCCAAAGGAAAAGCCATCGTAGGATTACCAACCAAAAGGACAAAGGACGAAAAATCGATAAAAGACACTGAAAAAATATTAAATATTAAAAATCATAATTTAATAATAAAAAATACAAATAAAAAAAATTCAGTTGATGATTATTGCGTAGAATGTTTTGAAAATTACAATTTTACTACTTCCGAAGCCTTTTTAACGTTAGGCAACTATCCGCTAGAGTAGGCAACTATCCCTTTTTTGAGAAGTCAAATAAAACTGGATTTACTCAAAACCATTATTAATTATGTTCACAAAAATAGGCTACTATAATAAATCAAAGACCTATATTTTGACATACATGTTGCTTAATTCTTATAAGTACATATTTTTTTTATAATAGTTTTTTTGAAAATACATCTGTATAATTACATGATATAACGTGATTACGTATAGTATTATGTATTTATGTAAAATATATTATTTTAACATTGTGAAAATAATGGATTTTGATTAACGGTGCCACAAGTAACGTTAAAACTACGTGTTAATTTATATTAACAAGATCTCCGTTAATTTCGGCAACAGTTGGTAATGGTAAGTAATATGTTTTATACGTGAAGTTGACTGAATGTTTTTAATAAAAACAACTTAAATAGGATTATAGGAGCCGTTATATGGGGGTGTCAAAGGGATCATATAACCCCTCCAAATCAACGCAAAGTGTATTTTTCATTATTTTGGTAATTTAGAAATTTAGGTATCCTTGGCATAAAATAAATACGTTAATTTCTTGAAAATGATCTTTATTGAAAAATAGTTAATAAATTTATTATAAAATTAATAATTTTTCATAAATTGATAGCCTATGAGGTTGACGAAATTCAATAAAAAATGTAAAATATGTTTTTCAGAAATAAATTAACACAAAATTTCACATTCTTTAATTTAGGCGTACTTATATGGTTACTAGCTTATGCTACCATAATAATTACCTATGTATATGTTGCCCATTATGCCTCTTTATGTAGGTGGGCTCTTAACAAATTCATAATTCGCAATAATTATTAGTTATCTATTAAAATCAGCTAAGGCTTCAAACGTAAGTATTGTAAAAAAAATGAAATTTTTTCAATTAATTAACAAAAAAAACTAACGAACAGAGAATGCAAAAAGGACAGGCAATGAGAAGAATGCAGTTGGGTAAGATCAACTGGATAAATAAAATAGATTAACATTTTGGATGGCAGAAATGGCCTGAGTGTCAAAAAAATCGCAAATATACGAATGTGCCTAAAAGTGGCTGATCCAGGATTATAGCGATGGGGAAGCTAAATTTCGAAAAAATATATTTTCGATTACTATTAATTTGGGAGGGGGGTTAAAGCTCTTTATTTTTCAATATAGTCGTCTTTCAGTTCGATACACTTACAATTGAATCGGTCATTTTAAAAACAATTAAAACTTAACATTTTAAAGATAGATATTAATTAAATTTATTATTAAGTAATTAAAAATGTTGTGGTTAATGTACTTATAGGTAGCGATATTACAACTTTTTTAAGCCATTCCAAAAATATGATGGTTTTAAATAAATTAACAATTAAAATTAAATATTACATGTCAATATCAGCTGAATATTGATGAAATTATTGGCGAAAATAGTACATATTAGTTAAATAAAAAAAAATGTTAGTTTATAATATTAAGTGTATAATTGACTTATTTACTTTTAATACTAATTATAAATAATGGAAATTTACAGGACCGTATCAGCAGTTTATATTTTAAATTAAAATGTTTTTGAAGATATCATTTTTATTACATTTTTATAATAGAAAAGTGGGAACTTTAAAAAACATGATTTATCGGTTAATTTAAAATTAATACGGTTTTGTTCATACAAAAATTTAATAATATTATATTTTTTATTGATTATTTAGTTTCACCTCATAGGTATTAGTAGACCAGCAAGCCAGGTTGTTTAAAAATATATATTTAACAAGGGATTATCAAAAATTAAAATAAATTAAATTAATTAAAAAATTAATAGTACCTATTTTTGTTGTGAGATTTGTAGTATTTTTAAACAGATATTCTAAAAATGCTTCTAAAGGTAATTAAAAATTATTAATATATTATATTTTGATTTGATTGATTTTGAAAAACGAGAGTTATGTAATATTTTCAATTATATAAAATTGTCATCAGCAATAAAGAAATTCTCATAAAAATAATTAATAGGTACATATAAAATTTAACTTATTAGATGGCTTAACTGTTAGTGTTATATCACTGTGATATTGATTTCGTTAAGTTTGATGTTTTTGTTGTAGCTCAGGTTTAAATGTATATTTTACGATATATAAATTATTAACTCATAAAATAAATAATATTAAAAAAAATTGAAATTAAGAAGATAAATAATGAACAGTAATTAAAAATGAGGAAGTTCAAGTAGATTTATGGTATTTAGTATGTATTTGTACAATAGAATTTTTAACAGAACTAAAAAAAGTTAAAATATTAGAATAAATTATAATATAATAAATAAATAAATAAATAAATAAATAATAATTAAGAATAAATTCTATTATTTTAAGATTTTGTTTAGTTCTGTTAAATAAGTAATTAATCCTCTCAAACTTCCACTATGTCATAATATTTCATAGGTAAATACTAAATAGGTATTATATTATTGATGAATCAGGAATGAATTGATTATTCCGCATGCATAATACAACAGCAATTTTGGAAAATACAAATTCGAAGAACTGTTATTCATTTTATGTAATCAAGTTGGTTATGAAGCTAAAAATATCAGAGAGTAATATACTATAGCTGCTTATACCTCAAAATTAGAAACTAATCCAAAGATTACAAAATGTAAATTAATTTAAAAAAAAATTGAATAACTTATAAATAATAATATAATATTAGGTATGTACTTCCATTTTAAATAAGAAAATCGTTTTGGGGTGTCTATATTACCGGTACAGTCAATCTACAATATATCAAGTACTCTAGGCCACGATGAGTAAAGTAAGAAAAAGCAAGAATTAAAATTGTTGTGATTTTATAATAATTTATTATTATGTCAATTGCACTTTTTAATACACCTACATCACTTGCAATGCTGTTTTTAGAATACTTTCTCACATCTAAACTGTAAATACAATTTTCTAATTTACACAATGCGATAGTATTTTGTAATTATATTTGAAATAAATAAAACAAAAAATAATAAAGTATTTTTCATTTAATTACTATTTCTTCATTTCGAGTGGCCAAGGCCTCACGAACTGGTTAATTTATTTATTACTTTAGCCATAAACTTATTTCGCAATTCTACAATGTATGGATATGATATTCCTTAGAAGAATATTACCAATCATCACTCCAAATAAAATTTCATCATAGCAGGTTTGAAAATTCCTGTACAAAAATAAACAAAATTTAGAGAATTTGGTTTGTTGCGAAGTTTGTGTTTTTCAGTTTCTTCTATTCATTTCAGTTGATCGCTCTAACTACTAGAGTAATGACTATATCCTTTCCAGATTTGATAAAATTAAACTAAGTAAGTTATATCAAAACTCTTCTTCCCAATATTGAAGTAATTAAATAACAGAAGAAATAAAATAATCTCATTAAATTTAGATCATTTCCATCATCATCGGTTTCGAGGAGCAAATGTAAGAATTGAGATCAGATGAACTGAGTGAGATACATAATATTATTATTCTCAATCTGTTTTTTTTACAGTATGTAGTTTGTATTTGACAACTCTTACGTGACTTATTATGTGAAAAAGGTGTTTTATTTCTTTTGCAATAAAAGTGCTTGAATATATTTAAAAACAATGGAAATGAATTTGGAACGATCTGCCATGTAAAAATCACCGATTAATAAATAACAAAGAAGTTTAGCAATTTAGACTCTGTTTGAAGTTCTAATAAATAAAATAAATAAAAATAAAAAAAATATATATATAAAAAATAAAAATATAAAAATATAAAAAAATAAAAATAAAAATAATAATAATAAAATATAAATAATATTAATCTCTAAAAAAATATCAATAATGGTTTTCTAGCTTAAAAAATTCATATCGAAGAGAAGAAATTGAGCATTGATCAATTAGTGCTCACATAATCTAGAATAAAAAATAAAAAAAAATATTTTTTCTTTTGAATATAATGACAGGAGAACTATACAGATTCCAGAAAAATTTTTTTGACCAAGTTCTAAATAATGCATTCGAGAATGTATTGGAATATATGTTTTATGTATTCGTATCATTCTAAACTCTAAAGTATCAATATTGTGAATTGAAAATAAAGCCCAACTCACACAACGCTTGTTTTGCTGATGACAAACAAAACAAGCGCCGTGTGAGGCGGGCTTTAGTTATGTAAGAAGAAAAAGAAGAATGTAAGGTAAATAATAAAAATACTAATCTAGAATAGAAAAAAAAACATCCTTCAGATTTGGTACAAAAATTAATGGTTTCAGGTCTGTAAAATATTTGGAAAAACTAGCCATGAAATGCTATTAATATAGTAATTTAAATAATGAGTACTGAAATTTAATAAATTAATGTAGCTATATAACAAATTAAAAGTTTTTAACTTATAAAAAGTAAAGTGTATACCACGACATGTAGTACAACATTTTTGCCTATCATTGACACTCATAAATCCTCGGTTGTAACAGCACTGGGTGAATGATGGTTCGAGCAAGGATTTTCCGATAAAGTTTTCATTTTTAACTTTGGACTGCACGAAGGTGCTACCAGAAGGCAATCCGTCAAAGAGATCAACTGTTGAAGACCATTTTAACCATGAACCATTATTCTCTCAGTGTTGTTTACTTGAGAACATTTGCAAAGTAGATCGGCCAAATATTTAAAATTCCAAAATAAATATTTTTCTTTTGTAAGTACATATAAATAAATACGTTTTGATTGTAATCTTTTCTCTTTGTGCTTATCAATTTGAGGTTTGTAATAAATTTTGTCTTGATAAATTTTAATTATTCAGTTTAATGCAACATTCTTTAGATGAACGCATACATAAATGGTTACCTGCATAACAAATTATCATAAATTCTTGAATTTATTAAATTTTGTAGCATAATTTCATCATTTTCTTTTATTCTTAAAAATCACATCATCGATATTTTTTACTAATTTAAGAAAATTTACCAATTCGATGATTTAATGACTCCGCACCAAAAGTGTCACGATGAAAGGCATATTCATTGTTTTTGTATCAAATTTATATGAAAAACTATATAACCAGTAGCCATAGCAATTTATAAAAAATATATAAGAAAAAGAATGTTCTCTAAAGTGCAGTTAAGTTTTCTGTTTGTATTTTGCTCCAAATTAAAATTTTAGAATTTATGAAGAATTAATACTACAACTACTGCAGTACCTATCTAATTAGTGTTCTTCCGATAATAATTTATTGAATAACTTTGAAAGTGCAATTGAAAGTGCATTTGAAATTGTACTAATTTCATTAAACATTGGAGGGTAAGTAAATATTTGATTTTTGGGCAAAGATATCGATTTTAATAAATTTAATATGTAGTCATTTCGATATATGGACGAAAGTTCTAATAAATGTATCGAGGATAATCTAATGCGTATATAAAGTCGTATGGAGAAGTAAAGTGCACATTAGTGCGGTTGAACCGGATCCGCGATGGCCATTGGTCATCCTAGATTGCTCGCAGGAGTCCGGTGACAGGTTCTATATAGGCTCGGGCTCCGGAAATTGTGTCCAGCGGCACTGGCTAGCTTCCGGTTCCGTTCCTTACCGCTACCGTGATTCATCGTCTCTATCTATATGACTTTCCCAACTTTGTTACACTCGATTAACAAATGAAAGCATTAACAATAAATTGTTATGTTGAATAAGTAATTGTATTACTATGCAAATTAATTCATACACAAATTCTAAATTTGTGTAAAAAATCTCGATGCAGTCTTATTCGTAACGGCTCGTAGAAGTAAGTACATAATCGATTTAAGTTTCACAATGAAAAGATTGGATTGGACTTTATGAAAAATCAATAAAATTTCATTAAAATGTCATCAGCGTGTAGTAAGTAGCTAGTTTTGTAGAAATAATTATTTTTTGGAATTTGGCTGAAAACTTGTAAGTTTTAGTGCTGATCCTTAAAGAGTTATAGATCCACGGGAAAAGGAAGACCATAACTTAAGAAGCGGAAATCGCCTGGGGAAAGAACTGTGATGACGTAGCAGCAATAAAGAAATAACTTACACAAAAAAAGCATTTTTGATGTTGAACAAACAATTTTGTTTCGTATTTGACTAAGATTTAATACGTCCACTTTTCCTTTTGAACGATAAGAATTTATTATTATATTTCGATCGAGTCAATGAGTCGAATTTTGCATCAGTTATCATTTAATTTAACTTTATTTAAATATGTAATTTAAAGTTGTCGCTTCGTTGTTTTAAAGGAAAATCGATGTTTGTAACTTAATTTAAGCGTAAACACTTTATTTCACACACTTCGATATATTTTACGTTAAAACTTAAAACAACCCCGAAATCGTTCGGGTAGGTTTCAAATGTGCACGGGTTTCCAATGATTCCATTCATGTTGTAAAATAACCATCAATTGTGTGCTTTTAAAATAATCAAGACTTTTTGCACACTTTAGACAAGCCTTTTAAACATCGAACAATCACTGTTTTATTTTTTTTTATTCTTCGATGTCGGCAATTTTTGGAATATACATAGTTTTTGATCTTATATTTGCTCAATTTAATTTGCTCGGTTTTAGAGGTATTTAGCTTCAACGTAAAATATATGTTAACTGTAGAGAGAACTTGGTAGAATGCCTAAGTTAATTTATATATACGTACTATATATCTAATATATTTGAAGCACGAATAAATTAATCAGTAAAGTTTGATGGTAAGTTTGTTATAATTAGCGTTATATTTGATTGACGTTTACCGCGACGCTTATCATGTGAGCCGTACACCTTAATTTAATTAAAGATTAAATTTGATTAACATACTCGACTGAAAGCGGTGTGCACCGGAATAACTCATCGAATGGGAATTACTATATAAACATGCTCCATTATTCCAAGACCCACATGTTTGAAAAATGCACTTTTCTAGTGTTCTTATTTACTAGAACGAGTCAGTAAATATACATAAGTGCGCCGGCACAAGGCGAATACAAATCAATGAATGGAAGTTTTCCAATCCATTTCTTGAGGTCCCTTGAGAAACTCGAAACACTTTGCTGTATTAGGAGTCACTTCGAATACCGATGCACCAACTTTTACACCATCTGCTACTGAAAGCATTTTCCAAAATGGTTCCATAATTTTATTAAAAAAATTATCAAATGCGAGTTACGTCCAGAAACAAAACTACAAATGCAAAATTTTCAGATAAGCTTCAAATTGGTGCCATTAGCCAAATTGCAAAACTGCTATCCGAAAGCTTTGGGTTTTAAGATTTACGTAATCACTTAAGAAATCTTGCAAATATAGTCATATTATAACGAAAGAAGAATGGCATTAGAATTTTCTAAACATGTTTCGCTCCAATGCAGACTATGCACCACAAAATCAAAAATTTCGTCTTGGTCAAATATTTTATTTGGGAAATTCGTAAAAAAACATAATTTTGACAGGTAGTTTTTCTCCACTTCAATTGTTATATTAAAATAATTTGTTATATAATTTTGATATACATGCATTGCATGTATTTATAGTGCTATTATTATGGTCATTCGTATTTCATTTTCTTTGTAATTTAACAGTTTTATATGTCAGTTTGAAAAAAGTAGTTGAATAGTTAAAAATGCTGCAATTGTTTTTTATTCGACCTTTTTCAAGTTCCATAATTATTATAATTGAATTCTCGGTAACATATATAATTCTAAGCCCTTGATAATACGACTGAAAGTGGCTAAGAGAGGAGAGAACTGCCTGCCGGCTCCTAACTTGACAGCTGAATGCATATTTCAAGACCCGTTCCAACTCAGTAATGGCCGATTACCTGACACTTTATGTAGTCTGGTTCTCAACTCTAATTCAAAACTCACTTTTAGATATTATAAAATATTATTTATATACTTTTTATGCAAAACAAAATTGCAATTTACTGCACTATTTCAATTTAATTGAAAAATTTTATAGATTTTATTTATTACGTTAAATTCTTACGCTCGAGAGTTCAAACAAATCTTGCTTATTAATCAATCCTATATGCTATCACCATTATATTATCCAATCTAGCACTCTTTTTAATATCATAAAATAATTCTATTTTCGTGGTTATTGGGTATCTAGTATATTAACTTAATAGAATATTAAACGATTATTATTACTGAAATAGTTTTGGATGATTCTAAAGTGATTTTACACGTTTTACGTGCATTATTGCCAGACTACTTTTATCTGTTAATGTTTTAATACGATAATTGTGTTTAAATTTGCATTGTCGCACTATAGTGTGAGTGCAAGCTCCGTCAACTATTTATAGGAATTAATAACATTTAGTACCGATTTAAATGCTTTATAAAATCGATTGTTGACATAACGTCAAACAAACTATTGCAAAAAATGTCGATCGAACACTGATAATCTAAATAATTTATTAAACCATGAAAAAGTTGCAGATTCGTCCGTCAATCCGCGTGATTCAAATACATTCAAATTTAAAATTAACTGAATTTGTGTGGATTAGAAGCCTTAGGAACTACGGTCATCCCCTTACCCTTAATAATTATTATCGTAATAACAATGGAAGTTTTTAACGATTGGGTTATGTAGATATAATATGAAATTTGATGCTTTTTAGAATTGGAATAATATAGGAAATATACTGGTCAACATTCATCGCTATTATATCTAAAGTTACAAATGTTAGTCATGGTTGCAATTCCCTAGTGGTTCCTGTGCAGCCAAGGATAACTAACTGCACTGCGGGTGCGAGTTTGCATATCCGTGATCTGTAACTGAAATATTCTAGCAACCAAAAGAAATCAATTGAACAAACGGTTAAGCTTTCTTTTATGTATTTTCGAGTTTAGTTGATAATATTTGTCTTTAATGGGGTACAAAGAATACTAACAAGTAGTTCTGTCAATCACAAGCTCAAACTACGTAACTGATGTGAACTTCCGCACACACAAAATAACAAAACAAAACTTTTTTAAGCTTGTTAAACTGCCAGAAAGTTAACCACTTCGATTATCTTATGATGACATGAAATACCTGTTAATTTAATTTCCGCGTAGGCAATTTACCTCCATAATAAGAAATTAAACGTAATTTTCTGTAATAATGAGCTTAGTCATCGTACGTAAGCTGGAATTCAATTCAACATTAAATTCAAATGTGATTGCATGTGCACTGTAAATACATACGGAAATATTGTATTGACAGGTGAAACTGAAACTGACATACATATAAAAGCTTGGACTAGTTAATGCTAACAATTTATAAATAATGATCTCATTGTATCGAACTATAGATGGTAATTTGCAAATTTCATCTACTTATTCAAAATTTTAATATCTAAATTTGAATAATTACGTAATAATATTAACTATATTATATACCATACCTATTACAAAATTACTTCATCCGAGCCAAAAAGTTTAGGAATATCTATCCCAAACTCTTTTTTGCTTCTCTTACATCGGACGTTCATTAACCTCTCATAATTTAAACTCATCCAGTGCTAATTTAGTAATATGTGTTTTATGTCATTTATTTCCAGAATAATGAAAAATTTTAAATAATCGCTGGTTTTCCACAATTTTGAAACACTTTTTTATGTAAGCACCAAAAATATATTGATTTACTCGTTTGAAAGTTTCGTAAAATGAAAAGTACTTAGATTTTAGGAATATTCAAATTTAATATAATAAATGATAATACTATTTTATAAGATAATTTTTACGGCATTTTTTAAATTTGACTTGGAATTCTGAATGCATAGTTACAAATATTGAAGCAGAAAAATAAAACATAAAGGGGAATGCCTAATACACTTTCTTTATTTTTAATACAAGTTATCAGCTATAGCCATAATCGGATTAAATGTAGTATAGGTATTTCTTTAATCGTCTTTGATTTCTTAATTTTGCATTCCATTTATTAATTTTAATCCTATTATGCATAATAATTGATTACTTTTAATATACGAATGAAAAACATGTAGCATATTTCTTCTCTTCATTTATTTTATTTTAAAATTTTCAGTTTTTCAAAAAAAAGAACAAAAATAAGCAAGGTACAAGCGATTTAGACTATTTTGGATTAAAAATTCGAGCTGGCTGAGGGCGGCTGGCGAAATAATGCACGTATACATATACATTGAATTATGAATTTATGAAAGAACTTTATATAGGTATAATATGAAAATATGGAAAAAATATGTTTCCTATATATTTACTTTTTAATTTTTATTTCCAAATGGATTTATATAATTAAAGTAATATTTCTAATTTCTTGGGGGGGGGGGGCATTTCTAAAAAAATAACCACAATATTGAAAAATATATACCCTTGCTCCAAGTCTTGAAAACTGAACTTATATAATAAGGTACCTGACCCAAATAAGGCCTAGCTAGGGAGATTTGTAATAAAATGAAAAATATCCAATTTAATCAACATGTTTTAATAATAATCATAATTTTGGTACATTTTCTACAAAATATAAACGAAAAATGGTAAACTTGTACCATAGACAAACACAAAATTAAATATTTTTAAAAACCTTGCCAGTAGGCTTTATTCAATATGGTACCATAATAAGGCCTATGGCTTAAACATATTTAAATAATAAAATTATACGTAATATTATTTGGTATTTGAAATCAATAAACACATAAATGCAACAACTAAACATTCTTTAAAAAAGAGTATTAATTACAACGCCTTGGGCACTCAAAATCATCGATTTCTGACCACTCATTCAAATATCTAAATAAAAATTTAATTTTATATGGCTAATTGTGATATTACAAAAAATATTTTTGATTTATTTGAACCGATATTTATTATTTGGGGCTGCACGGTCTCACTTTATGATAAATGATGTAACACTGGGGGCTACAAATGGGATATTCAGCTCCCGCAAAATTTTAGCAACTTCTACATGCAATAGGTGTCTGTAAGTGTGATATCGAGCAAGGGAGGTTATTTCAAGTACGATTTTTGTCGCTTAGGCCTTATTAGGGTATAGGCCTTATTACGTGCAGTTACCTTATTTACTGTATGATGCACGTCATACAATTTTAAAATCTATTTTTATTACTTTTGTGGAAAATTGATTTCATTTTCTTAAAAAGAAAAATTATGACAAAAATTAGAATTTGTTTAAGAAGAATATAACGCGAAAAATGTGAAAAATTGATACAGTTAATTAATTTCTTCTTCTTTGTTTATCTTCTAATTAGGTGATGATTCCAATAATTATGAAACCGTAATGTACTGTTGTATTCTCAACAACATGTTTTAATTAATTTATTTTTATTTAATAATGATTAATTACTGTGTTCAATTAATGAAGATGATGAAATAAATACAACAAGACCCACTTACAAATTACTTAAAATAATCAAATAATAGTATGCAGAGGGAAATTAATTCGCCAAAGAAAATCAAAGCATACTTTATCAATTTTTTTCTTATTAAAACAATTTTCTGGATGATACGTAAAATCGAACAGAAATTTATTCCATCCTCTAAACGAAAACTTGTGTCGGCGCCTGGTGTCAGTCGCCTGAACGTCACCATCGAGGAGGAAATAGCTAAGGAAATTTGATGAAATGTAGGGAAATTTGAGAAAATCTCAGATAATCTTAGAAAATCCAAGATAATTTTAGAAAATTAGAAAATCTTAGGAATATCATAAAATATTCTTTTTTCTATTTTCACTTTTTTGGAAGAAAATCTTAAGGCAATCCAGGAGGAAATCCTGAAAATCCTTCAAAAATGTAATAAAAGAAAATCTAGTGTACAAAAATTTGCGTTGCATTACTGGCGTAGCTAAAATTAATAATTACAAAATGCGCACATGGTACTAAATATTGCTATAAAGTACAAATTACATCCCGACTATGTTCGTTTTTCCACATTCCAATAGACAATTTTGTAATTCCTGAGTAAAAAGATCGTTCAAAAGGCAAATTTTGGTAAAATTTACTCAGATGTTATTCAAATATCTAAAAATAACAAAATAGCTTTAAGATATACTTCGGGTTTTGGAGGTTACTTTAATATAATAAATTATAATTGAGTGGCTGCGAGGAAAAGCCAGCTTAGCTTATACCACCCTATATAAATATATATACAGGGTGTCTCAAAAAAGTTTTGCTAGTATATATAATTAGATAAAAACACGTATCCAACACGATACGATTATCACGATTATCCAATATTATATTTACTAGCAAAACCTTTTTTTTTGAGACACCCTATATAAATATTTATACAGGGTGAATTATGCACTACTCTAAGCTGGTTTTTCCGCGCAGCCATTCAATTATATTATAAAAATATAATATAATCATTTAATACAATTTCGAAATTATTCTATTCATGTTTCCAAACTTTAGCTTTCCTTGTTTTCCTTCCGAATTCCTATTTTATACTTTTTTGTTTGACAATTGTTTCTATTTTCTTTCTTATTCTTTGGTAAAACTATTTTAATTCTTTAGGTCTATATTTCACTTCCAAGTTTTGCTTTCTCTTTAAACTAACCTTCTCTTCCTCATACTATATTATCTCTTCTTATATTTTTGAAATCTTCTTTTGTTATGATGTATGGCCTACTACTTACTTCTCAATTCTTGTTAGTTGTTTCTCTTCCATTATTTTGCTATTTCGTTTTTCTTTTCAATACTTCTTTCTTTTTTACTTGGCTACAGTTGCACTGCAGTATATACTTAGTAAAGATTATCATTCATTTTGTTTTAAAAAAATGCAACAGTTAATGCAGTTTAGCATTATTGTAACAAGTGTAACGCTAGAATCAGAACAAGCTTTGGCAGGGTAAAAGAGAACTAAAATTAACCAAATACATGCTTTTTAAGTGCCATAAGCAACTGCGTTTAAAAGTTTTTAAATGCAACAATTCAGTTAGTTTATGCAACAATAATCCAAAACTTTTCTAACTGATAATTTCTTGCAGATATAGTTGCTTTTCTTCAGATCGTTTTATATCTTCATGTTCCCGAATACGGTACAGAACATGCTGAATTCCAAATCTCTTGTAACACGGCATACTGAGAAAAAAACAAAAACTATTACTGAAGGAAAATGAATCTGGACTTGCGGACACGTTAGCTTCTTGATTAGAAGACTTTTACATTTTTGTTGCATAAACTAACTGAAGTATTAAAATCAAACTTTTAAGCGATATTTTTTCAGAAACAATTGCTCATAGCACTTTAAAGTAAAATAGGCGTATGCTGAATTTTAGTGCTTTTTCACTCTGCCAAAGCTTGTCCCGATCCTAGAGTTACACTTGAGCGGATCTCCTCGTTAGTATATTACACACATTGTATCAGCTAACTTTAAGATTTAACTCACAGTTCTAACAACACAGATTTGCTCGGAAACAACCATGAATCTTTGAATAAAACAGAATATTAAAAAGATGTTTATTGAAACAAATTAAACCACTAAGAAAAGAATAATTCGCTTAATTATTGCCAAAACACAAATAGAGCACACTAGCTGTAGAGCGCCCATTAAAAACATCCGTAACACTTACAAATGTTATTGGATTTAAACAATAAGCATGTTATTAGTATACTTTTAATGATTGATATCTTTTCATGTTAATAAATACATTTTAAGATTAAGATTAAGTATTTAAAAACACTAACATAAGTAGAAAATAATTTTTTTATTAACTTAACTTGTCAAAGTATTAAATATAGACACTTATAACTTATGACACTGAACACTTGGTTTATTTCTCTCAAAGAAAGATTTCAGCATTTAGACCTCACGGCTGTTTAAACCGACTTGGGATTTCAAACTGATATTAAATAAATTTTAGATTTTATTTCCAAATTAATTTTTGGGTGTTTTATTGTAATTTACATCTACTTCTAACTAATGTAATCCTTCATAAGAAATATATTTTGGAAACAAAGTTAGATTTTTCGTAAAAGCTGTTGTTAAATGTAAACGATAATCACAGCTAAGGGTTTTAAAACTAGAAGGTCTTATTAATAATAAATTAATAATTCAAATATCTCGTTTTGATTTTGATAGCTACTCTGAATTAGAGAGATAATCAAAGTTTAGTTTGTGCACTTATTAAATTTTTTTAGTTTGGTAACTTGACTTTGCATGTTTCCAACATATTTATATTTCTCTATTAAATTTTATTTTAAAGTTCTTAGAGATTTCCATCACTTTTTCCACTAGCACTCTACTGATAAAATGTTGTTTTGGTTGTTTAGTCGTTGTGTATGGCTTTTAAATGTTATCGCAAATTTGTGTCAAAAAATTGAAACAAATGTTTATCTGTAAATACCTTACAATAATAATTATTAAACCGGAAAGAGTTAAATATCTTAATTACGACAATGTACGTGCCCGTATTTAGTGTCGGATTTATAACATTATTAGCACCCCTAGGCAATTAATATATACATTTGTGTCTCCTTTTGCAATTAACAACTGTTTGAATTATTATTATTATTAAGTCCACTAACTATTGAGTTCCAAAAAAAATTATTAAAAAAATGTAGTATCTACTACTCAAAAACTAACCGTCACATTTATTTCATTTCACTATTATTAGCATTATAAGGGCTTGTTTAAAGCGAGGTTTAACGTTTAAAAAGTTAAACATGTAGGATTTCAAGCTGACATTTAACTTAGTCGATTGATACGTGGTTTAAGTAGTGTAATTCGATATTAACCGTATCAATACTTTAGAAAACCAAAAAATGTACTAAACGCACTTTTCAGAACTAAAATGTTTTTAAGTTGTCACATGTAAAATACACTGTAAGTATAAATTATCGCAAACATTTTCATCATACTATGGCATCATCAGGCGATGAAATGGTTCACATTTCACAATGGTGAATTTTAACTGTTCTAAAAATCTAAATGTGGGAAATTTATTGAAAAGATGAATACCCACTCTAAAGCCATACGGCCGATTTAATATATTTGCAAATAAATACATCAATGGTTTTCTTTCAATGTATAGTTAAATCGATTGTATGTAGGCAAACCTATCTTTCGTTGCGTGATACTGCATGAAAGACGAAAACTAGTCTAAACTACTATTACATTAATTGAGGATTTTCATATTTTAGCATAAACTTTACACTATCACTTTTTCTAAGCAAAATATGTGGTTAAGCGATTATGCTAGATACACATATAAGAGAAGAGAGATGATATGTAGATAAACAAAAAATTTACATTTCACGTAACTTGTCACATTTTGGTTCAAAGAAGCCAAACACACAACATGACAAGTAGTGTACTAGTGAATTAATCAAAGAAGCTCAAAACGTTTTATCATCTAGTATGTTCTAGTTTTATGTAATTAGAATATGGAAATTTGTTAGCAAAATTTTTATATATAAACACCGAGTAACCTACCTATCCGTATCGTTTAAAAAATAATAACTTAAACACTAATTTAAATTCAAATTTTTAAGATAAATAAATTGTGTGGTTTAACTTAATATGCGTCCAGAATGTCGAGTATTAGAAAATACAAGGAAAGAAAAAACCAAGCGAGGGCGCCAAATGAATGCAGCTCTGCTGATAAAAAAAGGAATTAAAGCAAAGAATACGAAAAATGAATTTCACTGTTTTTGACAGCTCTTAATCGTGCACATAAGATAGTGCATTAAAGCAGAATTGATAAATAATTAAATATTTGTTTTCAAACACCGCAGCACCACCGGTGGAGCGTTCTAATTATAATTTCCTTTTTTTATGTTTTTCACCACCTCTCTAAATTAATAATTACTTTTTTTTAAATAAATGTTTTTATAAAAAAGAAAGTTATGCCTACCTATAGCTATATAAAAGCACAATATTCTTTCGACGAAGTTGAGATCAAAATCAAACGTAATTAAAATTTGCTTCGTTCAAATTAAAAAACTTTTAAAATGGTACAATGTTTATATCTAAAATCTTAGATTGAGAATCTTTTAGCATAATATCCTTTATTTTCTCTCTTTCGTTTGAACGCAAAAATGTTACAAATACACAAATTACCCTAGCAAAATCTAATTTCCACGGAACACTTCTGTATTTTTAACTCGGGAGTGCGCTTTAAAAGCAATCTAAATCTAGTTCGTTTCAGGGAGACGCATTCATATAATAATAAACGCATCATACATATCATTTCTCTGTGAAACAACATTTCCTGATCATTGTTAACTGGGTTATCACCCCCTTTAATGACGTTTCTTTGAATTAGCTTTTATATTTTCCTCGTTTGTCGCTGCATTACACAATTTGTATAATGCGATATGGTAATGCATTTTATTCCTGCTACAATCATTTGATGTAATAATTAAGGTAAACTTAAATTTATCTTGCAGAATAAAGAAGATTTGGTGTGCTAATTTCACAAAAATGTAGAGAAGCTCTGAAATAATTGATCCAAATTTGGAACTTGAAACCAAGTTCCTAATAAATGTTGGAATAGAAATATTTATTTTTCGATTTTAATGTAAAATTATAATATAAAGGTTCGTTCATGCGTTCATGAAAAACGAAAACTGCAATCGATTCAGTCTGGCATTCTACACTGTAAAATATTTTTATGTAAATTTACATAGAAAATCATTGGCAACTTTGTGACTTATGATAATCTATGTAAATATACATCAGTATGTAATTTTACATACCTAAGTAATATGTACTCATATGGTAACTGTAAAAATACTAGTTATATCATTGTGATTTCACAAAATTTTTGTAAATTTACAGAAAACAAATTAATTTTACATTATCTAAATCAGTAAATTTACATTGTGCTATTATTTTCACACCAATTTTTTAATTTTACAGGAACGTTACCGTAATTATTTATTTACATAGATTTTCAACGTAAATTTTACAATAAAAATCATTGTAATTTTCCATAAATTTTTAACAGTGTATGTTACTTGATAAGACCAGCATGGTTTTATGCCAAAAGTTGATCTACGTTAACTGATTTTCTGCCTATTCAAGAAACAATGAAAGTGGTTGAAGATTACACTGGTTTTTTAATGGCTTCTCGTTAAACTCCGATATCAAAAATTTCATCAATGGTATCTGATGGGGAAATGATTTCTAAATAGATCTATAAACTTTAGAAAATAGACTTTTTTTCGATAAATTGGTGTCATTATGGACAGCTGGAAGCTGGAAGTTAACATGGGTCATTAAGATAAATAATTTGTTGCATTTTGTACTTTTGGCTACATCAAATTTAGATTGTATTTATGAGGGTCGTTTAATTACAAAGTTTAAAGATCCTAGCTCTCCGCTCAGTGAAACGGTAAAGCGATAAAAAAATTTTAGTTTAGCCTCTTATCGATTGTGAACATGTTCGTTTGGGTAGAAATCAAATCGATTGAAGTTTAACTGTTTCATAACGTTTTACCAGGGAAAGTTGCGTCCAAATCTGAAGTTCGTGATGTAGTTCGTTTTTTGGCTGGAAAAAAAAATAAAAAAAAATTCACCAAGAACTGTGTAGTGTATACGGTTAACAGTGTATAAGCCTTGAAATGATAGCGCGATGTAATTCGTAAATGGTCCAGATCAGTTGCGTAAAGAAACGCGACCTGCGCATGCAAGCACCGACGAAAACATTGCACTCGTCAAAGAGCTGATTTATGAAGTTCCGTGGTACACAAACGACGAATTAACCCTACGATTACCAATGAGAGAGGAATGTAGTGATTTACAATTCGAACAATTCGAACGAAAAGTTAAAGAACTTCAGGTGTTGTAAAATAATTGTAAAAAGTGCATGTACAGGCGAATGAAATGAGGTGTGATTTTGGACAAAACATTTAGAAGAAGTGGAAGGAGATTAATCTGGGATTAGCTGGTAGCGGTTCCATTTAACGCGAAGAGGATAGCAGGAGATTCGCATCCAATTTAATGTGGACCTTTTGGGCCGAAAAAAGAAAAAGATAAAGACAGGTTTGCATAATCACCATTATAAGTTATCTCACCCCAAAAAGCTGAACAAGAAAGGAACCCTTCTTGGGTTTCCCTTTCTTTCACCAGAAAGAAGATTTCCCTTCTTGCACAATTATAAGTGTTAAACGTGTTCCTTACGGAGGATAAACCGATACTTAAATATAAAGCGCAATTGGGGAAATGAAAGATTCAAATAATTAAAAATTTGTAATTCAATTGTTTATTTATCTTTAAAATAAAGCGTAGCATTCACAAAAATGTATATAAGATTCTTTGAAAAATAAAAGATTGCACAATTCCATTAATTCGATCCACAAAGAGTTGAAGCTGAGGTTCGATAAGCTGTGCATTCATTGTACAGGCAGAGTAAGTATGGGCTTTTAAAGATTTTCAATCTTTACCAGTGCAATATATATCCCTATATTGTGGTAAGACAAAAACAAACAAAAATAAAGAAATTAAATTATTATATTAATAATTATAAAAAACATATGTTTGAGGCCATATCTGACGTTTAAAAGCATGTTATACACTAGATGAAATTTAAAAAATCTCAAGTTTCTAAGTTTTTTTTGTTTTTGCCACAATACAATTTACCGCAATATACGGATATATATCTTGCTCATTTTGTTTTGCAAAAGTTCCTAGTGACGTCACTGGGTTTTTAAAAATTCATTTTGGGTTTAAGGCAGTGTTCTACTTTGGAGCTCAAAAAAGAAGCAATTTTTGTGAATTTTTTTTGAGATTATTAATAAAGATATTGATATGACGTTTGTCAAGATTTAAAAATACACTCCCGAAATACTTAAAAAAATTTTTGAAATATTTCTTTTATTTCTTTATAAAACTTTTGTGTTTTATAAATTTTATGAAACCTGTGTGTATTTACTCTATTTCTGGTTCAGATGTACAGTACTATGGGACTGTTTCAAACAAATTTGTCATTCAAGAATAACATGAAAACCGAATTCTAGATATTAATTTTTTACATTAATTTAGTTTTGTTTTTAAATCTGTTGTCATATTTGATATAACATGTTTAAGTTTAAAAAGATGTGTTTTAATTTGTCCCACATTTGACGTTTTTCTGATTCATTGTGTTTTTTTTTCTCTAAATAATCATATTTCAAATTGAACAAAATTATATCTCTCTGCCAATTCATTGACCTGACATTAGTAGTAATTTACATTATTACATTAATGATATTTTAACTTTTTATCGTCAGCTTTAATTTTTCATGATTTTATTTGGTTTCTACTTTCGACATGAATATTTGCATAATATAAATTTGTAGAGGTTTTATTTTATTTACTTGACTAGACTACTTTTAAATTTAATAGAATTTGTTCAAAGAGCTAATTCACGAAACCAAAAGAATGTACAAGTGTAATTTTCACATTTTAACTCAAAATTACTTTCAAAAGAACTCTCCAAAGCTCTAAAATGGGGAACTGGGTACAGTAGTGTCAGCAGTTGATCGGCTAATTTACTAAGCTGAATTTTACCAATTTTACAGCTCCTGTACTTTGTTGGGTTTCCTATTTCGGGGTAGTGTAATTGTATTTTTGGTTTATTAATATTTTAGATATCTAGCTGAAATTGTAGGTACAAACAAATCAATAAATTAAGTTTTAACTTACTTTTGTACATCATTTTAGCATCACCTTGTACAGAAAATATTTGAATGTTTCATAAAAGTAAACATTTTTCATTTCAAGTTGTGAATTTTAATATCTTAGTACAATGGAAATAGGTAGAAGTGCAATTTAGTTAGCCAATATTAATCTTTTTGACATGACATTTTAAACGAAGTATGGTGTTTTAAAACTTGAAATAAGTAAGTTTCTTAATGGAAGAGATAAAAGAGACAATCATAAGATTACAGCTATTACTTTGTGATCTACATATTTATGTTCACAAAGTGCGATGTTATTCCTTTTACGATTCAAGTTATAACTTGTATTGGCAAATTAAATGTTATGATATTTGCAATAACTTATTAGTATTTTAAGTTTCATAAAAGCTCACAAATGAAAAAAAAAAGTCTGTTCCAATTTTATTTTTTAGGTCATAAGACTCCGCAACTGCATTTTGGCATTTATAGCAATCATTTTTATCACTATTGGATTGGTATAATTTTATATTAGGTAATAATAGCAAATAAAACGGCATTATTTTTACTTACATAAAATTTTTATATAAGAAAATGAAATATTGCTAATCAAATGTCATAAATATAAAAATTGCATACATTTTATATGGAAATTGTGTTATAGCTTCTAATCAAAGTGCCGTTATAGTATCACATATACTTTCAAGTGAATGTCTGCTTTAATAATATTTCTTAAGAGAATGAGATGGCACAAGACGGTCGTTAAACATGCAAAGACGATGTTATGCATGCATGGCAGCGGCAGGGGTGTAGTTACATCACGGTTATGGTTATATGTGAAGCAGTTTTCATCTTTCAGCCTGACTGACACTCTCATTTTCGGAAGTTATTTACGTTGGAAGCGTGCGATGGTTCCAACTTATTATTCATTCACAGATTCGCGCCATCGGATATCATCCATTAAAAGTTAAGGTGAAAACAATACAAATAAATTTACACATTTCGGACAGCATTTTTCAACCAAATATGTACACACACCGACTGCACGGGTAGGTCACGGTTGCAGGTTATACGAATAAGTCGAGTTTGGTGAATTGGATAAAATTCGAAAACTGTTCGACTGGAAACTTAATTATATTGGATATTTCAAGTCGGGGAGATTCACAATCAAATCCACTGCCTGATCGATGAATTCCTGCTAAAATTCCTATCGGTTGCGAATCAAAACATTAAATTAGTTACTTAGTTTCTACTTCTTTACGGGTTATTTCTTTAATCAGAAGTCGATATCTAATTACATATTTTTTCAACTTTTACTATTAAGATACTTTGCGAAATTATTGTTTTATCTTTGAGTTTTGCTATATAAATACAATAGTAACTTCATAAATATTATAAATTTTCCAAAAAGAGGTAATTGTAATTACTAAATTTCGATCATATATAGAAGGGTGCATATCGTGAGCGATATTTACTGTTATTTGGAGTTATTTTATTATTTATTATTATTTCTTCTGTTTCTTGTACATAAAATTTTAAAAATGGTTTAAAAAGTAATTATGCTTATAAAAATTAAAAGTTTTCATAAAGATCATAGCAATATATTATATATTATTTTACACAAATACAAAACAGGCCATTGTGAACAAATCAATTTTGCCTTACATATGCCATAATGTAAAAAAAATAGTAGCGAAAAAGATTTCGCGACTAAAATGTAATTTTATAGAAAGTCTTTATAAATCACTCGAATAAATTAAGCAGCTATTAAAACTCTTGCGATTCCTGTAAAAATACATTATTTTGATTACATACAAATTTTTCGTTTATAATTATAATTTTTAATTACATTTTCTATTTAGATATAAAATATTTAAAAGATTAATTACATTAAGAAATGGTTAAAGCCTGGTAAAAATTCGGGTCTCGTACTTTCACTCGAGGCGCTTAATGATTTTTACTGAAATGTGGATTGTAGAATCTTTTAGCGAGTAGCTCGAGTTTAGCGAGAATAAATGATGAACGAATTAACTTATAGACAATAATCCTATTCGATTTCTTTTTAGGGCGGCCTTATTGCGAGCGTTTAGGCCGACCATCCATCTCCGGGTTGCAGCCATTAGCCGGTATCGCTTAGCAGAGCGTAATGGACCGTACTTTGACTGATGAGACCTCATATGTCCTCCACTGTTGCAACTCTCTTCTGCTGACTGTTACTACCTTTTATTGAGAATTTCATTTTTTATTAAGGATTATGGGTTAAAGCCATTCAAAGCACTTAACCAATGATATTTTTCAGAAAAATTGTTTATCCAATCGAGGATTTAATTGAGCATAAGTAAAAAATCGCACTTTCGTTGATCGGAATCTGCACCGAACTTCCACCTACCCATTATAAAGTTAATTTTTAATTACAAAACTTTGGTCATTTGTAATTAGGTCGCCGAAAGCAATAAATGCCAACCGGCATACCTTTTAGTTGTTAAATAAGAATTTTTTAATACAACGTTTTCGGAGCAATCTTTTATAAGTTATGAGCGCACTGAATGTCCTCATGAGATAATGACAACATGCAATCACTGAACCGAAGATTGCGTTGATGTGAAGAGATGCTCGTCCAGCGGCGACGTACGTTCCCATGGAAACGCCGCCTCCGCCCTTGTGGACAGTGACAAATGACAGACAAAGGGTGACTAGGCTCCTCGTTTTACATATGCAGCGACACCCATTTGTCTGCTATACCCACCCTCGTACCGAGCTTTTTATTCGTTCGCTGTTTGTGCCAGAGCGATTTAACCCTTGTGCGAAGCGACACAGCAGAACGGTTTCGTTTATATCATTGCTGATGCCGTTCCTACACGCAATTCTTTATAGCAAGAGACAATTTTAAATGGGACACGTTTAGTTATGTGTTATTCAAACTGTCAACGCTTTATTTAAATTCTATATCGATTCTCCTTCAAAAAGTATAATAATTGTTACTTAAAGTACGAATCTCGAATAAAAGCAATTCATTTATCCAAATATAACTACTCCAACTTTAATCTCTTCTTTGATAAGGCAATAAAATTAAAATACGATGTACTTAACTCACAAGTTACAACTCCTTCATAATATAGTAAAGCTATCACTGTTATCAGTTATCACGATGAACATCTCTTATATTACGTTGTATGAATATGTATATTCCAAATTTGATGGTAAGTTAATTTCGCATCAAGAACTAATTTTTATTAGTTGAACTTTTTAAAAAAATATCCAATTAAACATGGTATTATCTTAGATAAAAAAAAAGTAAAAATTCCAATAAGTTTTTATAAATGTAATGAGTGGAATCCTCATAGAAGTTTCATTGGAATGTTTTTAATCAATTTACTTCAGTATCAGCATCGAAGACGGCAGCAATAGGTTGAATAGTTTTGCAATAGTTGGAGAACATAGGGGACCTACTGTTTACTAAATTTTCCAATTGCATTCCAAGGGAAGCCGGTCAACACCCAATTTTGACGTAAATAAAATTATTATAAAGAACAAAATTTAATCACGACTATTGGAGTAATAAAGTGTTCTCCCTAATGCGTGCCCCCATCCCCATATCAACAATAATTGTGGAAATAAAATTTAAAATTGCGATTAACTTTGGTGAGACTGAAAATTTAGGAATCCATAAAATTTTTTTTAACCACTATACTTACTATTTGACGAGTATATTACTTTTAGGTTCATTTTATTGTGTTGTTCAACACAAAAAAGTCAAAGTAATAAAACACTTCGTTAATAGTGTAATGTCTTATGCGACATTTGTGCACGTGTGTAAATATAATGATATTTGCCAGAAGGAAGCTTTATTTTATTTCGTCACATGACGTAACGATCATTTCAATTCCTTTACGAGCTCTATCTGTCTCTTGTACATACTTGTATTCTACTTTATACTGCATTTGCTTTTAGATAAGTATAATACAAACGAGCTACTTTTATGGTACTATAATAGCCACCAAAGTGGCATATTAAAATATTTTACGATTCTAAAATAAAATCGTACCTTAGCTAGGGTGGAAAGCATTGGAAAGTCTAACGTGCTACCGCTATCGACATCTTGTTTGGTTCTGCCGAACTAATCCTTGGCGCCATAAGACTTCAAGTTCTTTTTCAAGTTTGTTCTCTAGCATTTATTATTATCAATATTGTTAATTAGAAAAATCATTTTTGTTACAATTTCGAAATTATTATTGCTTAGTATAGAAGTTATATTGAAAGCTTTCCACTAAACTACGAGTTTTAAAATCTCCATCGCATGGTTTGAATGTAAAAAACCTGCTTCATTTACCCTATCAAATGTTTGTAACCTGGATATAACATCGTTCTCATTCCGTAATAAAATTTTTAAAATCTCGTTTTTTTATTTTTCAAAATAATTATTATGGTTGTTTTATGGTTGTATGGTACTTTTTCCTAACTGCTGCTAAAATAGGTATTTCAAAAGTGTATTAGAGAATAAGACTATAAATATAACGAACTACAAGTTTTTATTGGATATCTAGTGCGTTATAAGGTAACCATTGCAACAATTGATTTGGCTACTTACTCCAAACAAACCATATCAATACGTGGTGCTTCTAGAATAGTAAAGTTTGTTTTTAAGTTATGTGATTCTAAGCAAACCTCATTGCGCATGAGTAACTTTACTAATTTGTTTTATTATAATATAATGTTGTAATCACTCAATTAATTAATCAACAATAATGTATTCTCGTTATGCTCCGAAGACTGTCAAATTAACAGTAATAAAATATTAATAAAATAAATAAATGAAAAAGAACAAGTACACGAAGAACATCGTGTTATTGGTCGAAAACTGGCGGCGTTTTTTTTTGTTTTATAGGTTTTATTTCTTGATTATTAAAACAATTATAGTTGTTAATACCCAGTGGTCTGGAAAGCAATTTAGGAAAAGCCAGCGAAAACCAAAGTATTTAGCACGACATGTTTCATATGAAATATTGTACATCTTCACATTTAATTAATGCAATCGATACACTATAACTGACATTTTTATACTTCAACTTCAAAAATCAATATTTAAATTTCATTTTTAATATCCTAATTTCAAAAAGTGTACAACAATTAGCCATTAAATATTCATGCACTTCCTAAATTATTATTCATGTAATAACTTTAGGTAAGTAAAATAATTTTATAATTATGTTATATTATAATTTTAACATATCTTCTGTAGGCATCTGAAGATATACGATATTTCGTATAAAAAATGACATACTGTAATTAAAAATTGAAATAAGAATAATTTGTTATTATTTGCAAAGTAGTACAAACTATAATATAATAATTACTAAAATTTAAGTGATTTATATTTGAAGTTTGAAAATTTGAAAATTAATAATTCAAGAAACAAAACATAGCATATTTCATACGGTAACATATGGCTAAGTTATCTATTTTGTTCAAAATTGCCTTTTCAATACAAAATTTATTAGCAGTTTAAATTGAAAATTACACAAAATTATTTTCAGAATTTTATTTTTTGATTGAAAAATGAAACTATCGTTTTCACTGCAAAAATTTCGATGAAAAAAAATCATTTTATTTTGCAAAAAATTATATTATCCCAAATCTTATAATTTTTATCAAAAATTACAAAAAAAAATAATAAATTTTTACGTTTTAACTACTAGAGCTGGGACTTTATATCGATTAATCGTTAAATATAGATAGTTATCGATTAATCGAAGAACGATGTTTTATTTTTGAAATATAGATATTTCGATAGTTTTTGATATTCCGATAGTTATCGATATTTCGATAGTTATCGATATTTCGATAGTTTCGATATTTCTAATTTAGGTTATTTTCTTATGTTTTCTGGACTTCCCATTGGTCAATTATTTCGATAATTATCCGAGTATTGAAATCGATACGTATCGATACTTCGATTATTATCGATATATCGATACTTGGATAATTTTCGATACTTCGATACTCCGATAATTATCGACAAATGTCGATTTATCGAGATTATCGATTAATCGTAGTTATCGATAGTTTTTGAATTATAGATATTCGATTTCGATTTTTGAATATCGCCTAGCCCTATTAACTATAACTGCATAATAGGGATAATCAATTAATCACTGAAATAATCAAATTAATTATTTATAAATAGTAAAAGAAATCATAAGTTTATTATAAAAAAAAAAATATTTGTACTATGTCATATGAAAATCTGATAAAATGACAGAAGGGTGGCAAACCAGCCCTCAACCAAATCAAATTAAGTTAGCAAATATTCAATAATCTTAAAATTCATGAAAATATTTACTTTTTGCAAATGTAAAAGTTGATATTTCAGTTAAAAAAAAATTTTAAATAATGCAATTTTTAATATCTGATTTAAACAAAGAAATGTAACTTTTACGTTCGCGTCATCACACAATAATACTGTATAATACACTTCAAAGGGTGTACATTAGCGTAACCGAAGAGGGGGGGGGGGGTAACGTAAGCACAAACGCTCCCAACTTTCAAATATTTGAATAGTCTTAGAAAATACTGAATTTTAAAATTTGTTTAGTTTATATTATGCAATTCAATTTTTCGAAGCGCACGTAAGTTTTTTATATTTGAAATTTTGGACCCATAAGTGAAGCAATCGAAATTGGTTATGAGAAAAGGGAGGAGGAAGTGAGAGAGAATATAAATAGTTTATTTCAAATTACTTTTAATTACCCACTTGTTACCCAAATTACCCAAATGATAGTTTTCTAGAATACTGTCATAATTTTTGAATTGGAATACCTTTTAGCTTGGCTGGGAAATCTATGTTTTATGATTAATAAACATTTAGTATCTAGATTAATTCAGATTAACGGTGTAGAAAGTTCAATATCTGGGTTGAGGTTATAATAAATTCTGGAAGATCTATTACATCAGACTAGGGAGTATTCTCAGAAAATATTAAGATTTTTAATTTAAGATTTTCAAGTAAAGAATTTTAAGATCTCAAGTAGTTACTTTGAAGGTATGACCTTCAGGCCGTTCAAAGTAGTTGTCCGGTAACCAAATTTTTATGTGACCTGATCTGGTACTAGTCTTACTGTAAATTATCTCTTGAATGTCTTCTGTGTGTGATCGTAAAATTTTGTCAATTACAAACTAATGCTTCTCTGATAAATCAGATGAATTGGCTGCAAATTACGCCAAAATAACTGAAGGCACCACAGCACCCTCTTTTCCTATTTTTGATAGACAGCTTATGTTAATTTAAATGCTTTCGTACTTTTTTCTTTATAGATATTGAAATTGGGACGTTATTCTTTTATGTATAAATTCTTTTAAATAAAATACTGTTTGATTATATGCGAGTTTAAACAATAGTTCTTAATTACATTTCATTGTGATAAACTCAACAACCCATCAAATTTAAATCTTACAACAGTAAAAAAGAAACTGATACAACTTTTTCCCCTTTAATGAAGCTTTAAGTTCCGCATTTTTAATAACTACTACCTAGAGTTATAAATTTAGGGTTTCCCTAGCATTGGTGGTTTCTCTCCCACGTCTAGTGACGTCTAGTCTAGTCACATTTCGAAATATTCCAATTGAAAATTTTTCAGATGTTATGTAATATTTTGATTGGCATATTTAACTGTGAAATATTTACATCTTGAAGTTTCTAGGCAATACACTGCTTAAATTTTTTTATTTATTTTTAATTTATGCCAAACATTGGTTGTAACAAGTTTTAGCTAGATAAAATTCTTCATGTAGACACAATTTTATATTCAAATATATCATTAGCAGGCAAGAAAGGAATCAAGTTCCGTTCTGAACCGAGAGATTTTGATGATCTTGAGAGAACTTTGGTATTGTTACTTTGCTTATTAATAGATTTTTAAAATGGCACTCTAATATTCAAGCCAAGTACGAACTATACTTAGCATGTAAGGTCTTTTTAATAAAATTTTATAAAAGCGTTAAAAACTTGATTATTCATAGTCGGAAAAGTATATTATGTGGTAGCTCTAGCGGCGAGAATTAGAATTCAATCACATACGAATTTACATTCGCTGGTAGATATTTAGATAATTTAAAAACTTTTAATATGGTACTTTAAAAATACCACTAATGATTTTTTTAACTTAATCGATTTGGGTTTAAAATTCTAATTACTTTTAAGCAGACCAGCGCCGCGCTTGGGTTAACGGCCGCTTACGTGAACTCAAAGCCAGGGGCTTACATACCGCCTCCTTGAAATAAATTGATAAAAAATAAATGTAAGGTTAAACTTGCATACCGCCAGTATTTTTTTTATTCTTTTTCCGATGTTGTAAAAAAAAGTATAAGTTTGTAAGAAGTTTTCCCATAAGTAAATGGATATTGATATAATAAAATGTGAAATTAAGTCCTATTACAAATTGAATAACTACCGGAAACTTGTAGAAAAAGTTTTTCCAACCAATTTTGTAAACAATTGTATACACGTCCATATCAATCTAAATTTTATTATGTCATGTATGCATGTATCCATTCATTCATTCATAATGCATCTATTTTGTATTCCGTTGCGTTGTGATACGCTTGTATAGTTAGTAAGAAGCAAAAAACGAGTGCAGTAATAAATTTACACATGTAACATATTTCAACATACGATACGATATTTATAAAGATAACTTCTGAATCTTGAAGAAAAAGTATAAGATCTTTATTATAATTTTACAGGTTTCCTTAACAAGAGTCGGAACAACAAAAAGTTATCTAGAAGACGTTCGATTATAACCGCTGCTATTTATTTAAACCGCGAACAAAAAAGGACCCACCTCAGATTCGATTTCAAGCAGTAGCAATTCATTAGGTAGTTAAATGTAAAGATTTATTACTTTATACTATCCCACAAGCTTATCGTCACGAAAAAACAACTCGTTAATGATAAAAAATGGATACATGACGTATTTTAAATTATTGAAAATTACAATCCAACATAGAACTGTACCATATAATAGGAACAAAGACTATACTATTTTTTTGTCAAGTCCCGTACATCTTCATATAAAAGTAGTCATGCACAATAGAAGAAAAACAGAAACCCAAAAAGCCACAATCAATTTCATTATAAAGTTAGTTGTCGGGGCAAAAAAATTCCCATTTTACAAAATCACAAAAACGATTGATTAACTCATACGTTTTTCTATACAGACGATCTCTTCTCGACGTTCTTAAGTTTTAATTTTTGTTGGACTATTAAAAAACCCTACTAAATAAACTAGCAATTTATTTAAATTAGATTTTGTTTTCAATTAGTTAAACCAGTTGTTAAGAATGTTTAAATACCAAATCAAATTTGTACCATAAAAGTTAACAGCATTCAAAATAAAAATAAATGTTCGCTTGATGATGATGAAGCATAAAAATATTTATTATAAAAATATAATATAACAAAAAAGTACGTCGAATATAAACTCCAGTTGAGTTATGACAATATGACAAAAAAATTAGCCGAAAGTTGCTTTCGAAAAATTTTAAAAACCAAAGTGTTCGTGAAATTGCAAAGTTATATTCATTATGTTTCGGTTATTAGTTGCGATGTTTCTTGCCATCCATTTTAGAAGTGAATATAATTATTTCCGATCACGAAATACCGTGGCAACTGCTATTCGTTCCTTGGCTAGCCCAATAGTCATTAGCCGGCAACCCATTAACCAGGCAGGCCTCGACCAAATTATGACTTATGAAACTACCTACGCCCGATACTCGACCCCGATCAGCGGTTACCCTTATAGACAACCTGCTGTTTCACTATATAATCTTCATCCAACTTTAATAACTTGTTTATATCACTTAAAAAATGTGAACCAAATAGAAATTTACTTCTACTATAAAATTTTAATTAATATTTACTAACAAAATTTTTCATCTCAAATACCGAACCAGTGCATTCCAGATTTTTTGAAATTTTTTTTATGAAAGAACATCGAATAATTATTATTGTATTCTTTTTCGGTATTAATCGCTATTAAAAGAAAAGGTCAAGTATAGATTCCGTTAGAGACTCTTGCTAAACTCTGACATGGATGGTGTTTAATTTGTATTTAAAAAATAATTTACTATTTATTTCTATAGATAACTTCTAATTATCTGTCCAGCTTCTTTTTTTACTGCAACCATGATTTACGTTATGATCGATGACTTCGAAAGGAACAAGCGCTCTAAACCGTAAGGGTTTACTGATATAACAAACAAATTGTACTTTTAATCTCTTCTTTTCCACAATCTGTACTGATCCGGACAGCTTTTAGCATAATCGGATGCATTTAGTACAAAACTGAATACCTACTAAAATGCCAAGCTTTAAAGTTTGGCAGACACAAGATGTTATAATACGTTAACAATAAGACAGTGGCGGCTCGTGTATACAATATCGAGTAGACCAGCAGTTTATTAAATTTTATTTTTGAAAATATCGTAAATTTTGTAAATTCGTAGTTTGCCGCGTTTTGTTTGATTTAGTACTAACTATAAGAAGATTTTTTTTGCTTATTTTTAGCTTTTGTTAAGAATTTAGTGAATTGGATTTTGACATGAAGAACTTGCTAATTAACAATGGGGGAGTTTCCTTAGAAATAATTTTTTGAAATAATATATAAACACGAAACTGTAATAAAAATGCTGCATGTTGATGTAATTGGTTGGTCTTAAAACTCAGCGTAAAATTTTTAAAAAATTTTTGAATTTCAAAAAAATATTTAATCTGCCCGCCATAGCTAACCAATAAGATTTAAACATGGCCGTCCGATGTTGTCAGTTCTTTATTGGGTTATTATTGACAGCTATCATATGTTAATTAAAATTCTTTATTTTTCATTTAATGCTATTGATTATTTCGTCACATCAATGCTGATCAATGCTTTAACTGACAAAATTGGTGCACTCTTTTTAAGAACTCTATAAGCTGGATGGTAGCTTCTGGTAAGCTTCTGGTGAAAAGCCATATACGTGTGGCATTTAAAATCTCTTAAACTGTGGATGCCAAGCTCTTGTAAAAGTATTATTGATGTTTTAAGTGGTTCATATATTATATTCATATATTTATGTAAAATATACAAAGAATTATCTTGTTTGTAAATAAATAATGAAACATTGTCGACATGTGAATCTTACCAAAGCACAACCGATCAACAAATTATAACCCAACAGAATAACCAAATGTAACGAACTTCAAATATTACATTAAGAATGCATGTTAAACCAATTCACTAACAAAATTTGTTCTATTTTTGAAAAACTCTACAAACTGGGTTAATTTGATGAAAATCGCCAGAAGGCGAAAAGCCGTTTATGTGTGGCATTTAAAATATCTTAAACTGTGTATGTAAAGCTCTTTTAAGTTGTCGAGATCTTTGTAAAACTAAAGTATTTCTTTTCATTAAATAAAAATTGTGAATCTAAGTAATCCATAATCACTCATATAAAATAAAAAAGTAACCACGAAATACACGGCGGCCATTACTTGTCATCAGGTAGGCATCTACATTTTAACATTTTAATAGAAGAAAGTACGGCAACATAGTACAGTTGTCTAAAATCCTATAGGTTTATCCATTCCCACTCAAAGAAGGGTTATGACGTTATAACCCTAACAATTTCAAATTTCATTAATTTTTTTCCGATACTTAACGCACTCAAAAAAATCTGAAAAAAAAACTGATGGCTCCGTTTGATCTCTACTTTCAAATAATAAAATTTAAAAAAAAGTAGAAAACTCCTCCATTGATAGCGAGTAAGTCCGATATACTATACATTTGCAAGTTATCTTGAAAGTTGTTAAGCTTGACAAATTTTGCAATTGATATTGAAAGGTGCTCTTTAAAAGAAAGACCTGCATTTGAAAAACAAACATTGTAAAACCCCCAATTTTAGAGGTCTATTGAAAACCTCGTTCGTGCCTTGAGTTGAGTTGGGAACCACTGATTTAACTGAAGAAATCCATTATGGCCTGCTCCCACGATAAATATTTTGATAAAAACCGGTTTTGCTCATGGAACAGGTCAATAAACCGGTATATGTAGTTAAGGTTTTTGCTTGCCCAAAACTGGAATTTGATTATGTGTATTTGTTGTCATGGTGCATGTAACCTCTCCATCAGTCCTTTTCTTCCTTGAAGCCTAGGGGTTACCGTTCTGCGTTGACATATTTTTTAATTTGTGGTGTATTCTACAGGAATTTTTTTTATTGGGAGAGATGTACTTTATTTCAAATAGTAAACCAAGTCAGTTTTGATTGTTAATTATTATTTAATTATAAACCTTTTTTTAGTAAGAATTTAAAATCTGTAGATCCCTAGGCTGAATCTATGGTGCGGGCCCCACTGGTTTTCTTTTCTGAGAATTCATTGTTATTTTAACTAAACATCTTAAATAAATTCAAGATAAACTCAAATAAAACAAAAACTTTTTAAACAAAGTTTTTTCTAAAAAGTAAATAAAAATAAAAAATCCCTATTAAATCTCTATTCACTAACATCCCCATAGAACTGGTCATGAAAGCCGGGGAAGATAAATGGGACCAAATACAGATTCACACTGACATTCCCAAACACGAATTTCTGAATGCCCTTCGATTCTGCCTAGACACAACATATTTCAAATACAACGGACAGCTATACCAGCAAACATTCGGAACGGCCATGGGTAGCCCAATTTCTGCAACAATTTCGAATCTTGTTATGGAAACTCTAGAAAATGACCGCATCGCTTCACTTCCTTTTGACATTCCCTTCTTCAAAAGATATGTCGATGACATTTTCACGGCCATTCCCAAAGATAAAGGAGACTTTATCATCGAACACTTCAACAATTTCCACCCAAGGCTTCAGTTTACCATCGAAAAAGAAATAAACAACAAAATCTCTTTTCTTGACATCAAAATCTTACGACACAGCAACTCCCTTAAATTCAGATGGACACAAAAATCTACATGGTCCGGTAGGTACCTTAATTTTCTTTCACACCACCACAAAAGCCACAAAATAGCTACTGCCATCGGATTAATTGATAGATCCATCCGTCTTACTCATAGGGACTATCGTAAAGAAACGCTTGACGTTGCAAGAAAAACTCTCATAAAAAACAACTACCCTAGAAAGCTGGTAAACAGGATTATTAAGGACCGAGTAAACATCCTTTACAACGGGAACACCACCATCAAGGAATCCAATACAGGTTTCGCTGTTCTGCTTTACGTCAAAGGACTCAGCGAAAAAATTAAACTTATTTTGAAACCCCATAACATCAAATTAACTTTCAGATCTCCGAATAACTTGGGTGTTCACTTCTCGAAACTCAAAGATCAGATCCCTCATGAGAAAAAATCGGGTATGGTGTACAAGGTTGATTGTAAGGATTGCCATCTAACATACATCGGGCAAACTAACCAATGGCTGAAAAAGAGAAGGAGTGGACACATCTCTTCAATAAGATGTAACAAAGCTGACTCCACTGCAGCTGCAAAACATGTACTAGAAGATGGCCATAACATGGACTTTGTAAACACCACCATACTTAAAGCAATCCCGTCCTACAAAGAACGTGTCTTACATGAGATGTTTGAGATTAAGAAGGATAAGAACTCAATGAACAGGAAGACTGATATAGAGGGCCTGAGCAACATTTATAGCCCACTTCTTATTTAACCTTTTTGCCAATATTGGGATTAAGTTTTTCACCATTGGTTTTTCTTAATCCACGATAACTTATTAGAATTATCAATACACTCGTCTTATTATTTTTTTTCATTACCGGAATTTCGTATTATTATTCTGATCAAGTTGTCGGACAAATGTCAATATTCTTTAATGTAATTTATAGTTGCTTTGTAATTGTCATTTTTTGTTTTTCATTCATATTAAACTTGAAAAAGAAAAAGTCATTTTTCGAAAGCTCGTTTAAACTTGTGTTTTATTTCGTGTCTTATAGCTCAATATTGATAATTATAATTATATAAAAATAAAAAGTACAAAAAATATTCTAAAAGATAAAAAATTATTTTTCAAAATAATAACAAAAAAAGCTCCTTGAAAACATCAATATAAAACCCTGTGGCTATTAATTTCACAATTTAATATTTGTAATAGATCTACGCTTTCATATTTATATAGAGCTATCGCTACTATACGATTACCTCCAATCTCATTAGCTTTTCAACCCAGCACCTACAAAATAATATAAATTCCTTCAAAACAGAAATCAATTAATTTGTACTTCTGAACATACTAAAACTTTTAGTTGCTCAATTATTATTATCCAACTATAACTTTGTTCATTTAAAGAAAGCTTTTTATTAAATTTTCACAAAACTGTTGACTAGCTATATCACTCCAGATATTTTCTCTGACTGGAAAACCGTACACCCAAGACTCTTGCGCATAGATAACTATTAATATAACTATTCTGAACTCCACTTCTGCATAAAGAAAATTTTTTGGTAGTTATCATTTCAGATGAGAATGGTTTTCGTCAAATTACCTTTAACAGGTAGTCCTTTTGCCTTATTCTTTTTGACCATAATAGTTTCTCCATCGTCCATAATTCACCATCACAATCCGGACACTTACACATTTTTTAACGACTATTTTTGATTATGTAAATTATTGGTTTACCCATAAATAAATGAAACAAAATTTTAAATATATATGGCTGGTAGACATGAACTACTTATAACTTTAAAAAAATTATTATAAAGAGCAAGAACTTCCAAATCTTTAAGTTATATTTCAGTGACGCAAAAACGTTATTCATTATGGGGAGGGGTGGATTGTAAAACATTTTGAAATATTCGCAATGTTCTTTCACTCATATTCATGAATCATAACATTTTGAATGTTGGGTTTCAATAAGTTTAATCTAATAAGATCTGATTTGTTTTACATTTAATTTTTCACAAAATTATCTAAGGGCCGCTATATATTTTCTAAAATTTAAAACAAAAAATAAATTCTGTGGAAACATCAACGAATTACATTTGGCTTTTCCAACAATATTTGGTAGGTTAATATTCTGCAGAACCCAAAATTTTGATCTAAACGACAAAGCACAAAGAAGGCAAAATACCTATGCAATATTTGACACCTTTACCATGAAAACACAACACTTTCTTGTAATAGTATGTGTATGGAAAAATAGAAAATCAAACTGAAACATAAAGCAAAACTTGTGAGAAAGAAGTTTTGGATGTTTCATTTAAGAATTTTCTTTAGTGTGCAGGTAAAAATTCAAAAACTTATTATTAAGAATTATTGAAAACTTTGGAATTTGAACTAGAACTGTGATTTATTTCACAAAAACATTTTTCCATGTCAACCACCAAATATAAAACAAAAATTTAATTTAAAAGTTTTGCACCAACAAGCAACTAAAGAACTTACGATTTTATTGAATATTCTAGAACTAAACTGTCCAGTACATTGCACAGTGGGTCAAACGCTCGGAAACAACGGTGACGCGCTGCATATATAAGTATATGCACATATTCAATGCACTTGTTTTTACTGTTACCGTATTGGATCGAGGTTATTTAATAAAGATAACATTTTTGGGCTGATCTACTATATAAAAACACAAACTCTAAAATCATCCCTGCCAAGTTTTTAATTTATACATAAAATACAGTTTTCTACAGAAATTCCCATGATACATCATGTAGGCCAATTTTAAGTCATTAAAAGTAAAATAATAGTATTTTAAACTTTTAAAAAGTAAACACCCCTCTAAACCACCCCTGTAAATTTTGAATTTTTTAATTAATTTTGTCCATGAGTGCGGCCCGCTTTTATTTCAGTTTGCCACTATGTGGCCCTTGCCTACCAAAAGGTTGCCGACCGCTGCTTTACTACATAGTTTCATGCAGGCCCGTAGCCAGGGATAGGCCAGGGTAGGCTAAGCCTGCCCTAGCTTTTTTTCTGTTATGATTTAAAACAAATATAATTTATATATTTTTTTAAATAAATCAAGCATAGTTTGACGTTCGACTTTCTGGATGTGAGAGATGAGCTTTTTTTTTAGACATTAGACAATTTTCAGCCTACCTTAAGCCTGCCCTAATCTTTCAACTTGGCTACGGCCCTGTTTCCATGATTATTGATATTTACATTATTATTAAATATTTCATTATTACTTTCCCATGTATTATTATAGGCGTTGCTCCTTTGACTAGTCGACACTTGACAGAAATTGAACGTGTAATATATTTCTGACGTCAGAGGTGACAAAACGGCAAGCTAAAGAAATTAAGTGTTTAAAAATGGCCTTTGAAAACTAATCAAAATCACAGAACAAAAATAATGAAACTGATCGAGCACTTTCCCGAAATTATCGAATAATTGCAATTTGCAAACAAAATTGAAAATTTCCACAGTTGTAATATTTTTTCTGCACAAAAATGTTACTCAAATTTCCACTGAACTGGATAAAATACTTACCAAACTGGTTTGCACATTTTTTCAAAATTTCTTCTTACGATGTTATTTCACAGGCCTAAAACAAACAAATGAGTTCGAGCGACGTGACGCGTCGTAATTCATATATCACCTTTTCTTGTTTCTTAATAAAAGGTGGTCACTCTGATAAGTTTTTAACATAATAACGTACACATGTAACGATGTCTTATCTTCTGCACATATATACGTTGGTAAAAATATTTATAACATTAATTAAAGCCAATCAAGTAGTATTAAGTCACTCAACGTTTTGATTTTTTCTACTATCAAAGTACACATCGACGTTTTGATTTTTTGCTTTGACTTGACAGACGCAAGTGTTTTGTTTTTCGACTTATTTTATTACATTTTCTGCTGTTTGCATTGTTTTTTGACTGTTCATCACTGCTGAGATCATAGTCTGATTGACTTAGTCCACGGGGGATTGTAAATTAATTATGATGTGGCTTAGATTCCAGGTTAAGCTGTAAGTAGCATTGTCCTACGCATTTTTTATTTGTAGTAAATACTAATTACATACATTCATGTATTATTCATGTATTATTCTTATATTTTTTTTTGAATTTAACCATAAATACATACTAAAAACCACAAATTTACTTAAAATTTTTTATTTTGAGTTCTTTTTCTAGTTTTACGCCTCACGGTTAAAAAACGTGGTAAATTTTTGAATTTTGAATTTTTTCAAAGTTTTTAGAAATCATATTAAGAGGGCAGTGCTTTCGGATTTCAAACTAGCAGTGCTAGGTAAACGAATTTCTTAGTTCAAATCATTTTTAAATTATTCATACTTCATGTAACAAGTTCAGTTTTGATAATCTTTGGAGGTTATGGTAAGTCAATTTTGTACAATTTAGTCGATATTTTTGTTTAGTTTGAAATTTTTTTCTTATTTCACAATGTAAGCGATTGCGTGCAACTGAAGAATGGCAATAACCATGAAATAACGTTATATCGTACTATCGTATTACGAAATTTTCATTTTTTCAAATTTTCTTAATCCAGACCTGTTATGTGTTAATTGTCTCTTTTTTTAAATTGTTTGAATTTTGATTTTCTACGTATTGTATTATTCTTATATTTTTTTTGAATTTAACCATAAATACATACTAAAAACCACAAATTTACTTAAAATTTTTTATTTTGAGTTCTTTTTCTTTTTTTACTAATTACATACCTACTTCTTATAAGTAGTCTAAACTTTCATAATAAATTAATTCTAGAATATTGAAATGTTATACTGCGACCCATCCCCTCTCATAAATTAAATTAATATTCAATTTTAAGTCCAACAGTTTTCATAAACATCGGCAGAAGCTACTCAAGATATCTAATATGTGAAAATATTCACATGACTGAAGTCATGGCCCTGTGAAAGCAAATTTTAAATTGTTGTAAATTAAGCAAAAATGAATTCTAAAAGTTCAAGAATAACTTTGTTTTAAAAAGCAAAACATGGTGGGCGGCAATAAAGTAGAACTTCAGTAACCCAATAAAAAATTGGGAAGTCCCGGATATTGCATAAAATGCATTCTTTAATATCAAATATGGTAGAAGTTCTTTTATTTTGTGGTTGATAAATTACTATTGATTTAAAAAAAATTCCAATTAAAGACAAAAGTTCTGCATAATCTACAGGTAGAAGCGGATCCAACCAAATGGGGAGGTTGATTTCACAATTTAATATCTGTAATAGCCCCACGCTCTTATATTGATATTTTCAAGAGGGTTTGCTTGTTCTTATTTTAAAAAATGATGTTTACTTTGTAGTGCATATATTGTATTTTTTATTTTTATTTGCTTTTTAGAAAAAATTAAAGTAAATTTTTAAGTTATATCACTGGACTTTTTTTATTTCAGTCTATTCAAAATTAAAATTTTCAAACAGGTGTTTTTGTGGTGCGGGCCCCTTTGTAATGTGGGCTCATAGGCCGCAATTTAAGTAGTCTGCGGTTAAATACGGCCCTGGTGGGAATGTTCGGAATGCTTAGGTTAGCTATAGAAAATTATATTTACTTTAATTTTACAGTAATGTAAAAGAATAATAAAAATCACAAATGAATGAGAATGAACATCATTGAGAATAATTTTATTGCATTTGTAAGTTACATAAGGTAATAAAAATATATTGCATTGAAGACGTAACTGCAATGTGTGCACTTCACGATCTATATTAAAATTTATAAGTATTTAAGTTAAATTTATACAATTAATTTGCATTAGAATGAAATGATATTGCATAAAAGTATCAATCATACTAAAAAAATATCTTATGTATGTAGCGATAACAGCACAAATTATATAAGAAACATTAAGTTTGAAAAAAAGTAGACAATTAGCATAAAATTATTATTACACATTTAGTTGTTTGTCAAAAGAACATTAAAGTTAAAATTGATAGGAAGTTAACATGACTGTTGTTAAAAGTTAAATTTTGATGAATCCGCTATGCGGGCAATTTTCAAAAAGGGCTTTGCATGCACGGAAACCCTTAATAAAAATGGCAATTTTAGTCGTTGCGAGCGAGTTAATGAAAGCCACTGTAGTTCGTGTTTATACCTTATATAGACTCTTAATGTATTCACCATTCATTGCAATGGCTGCACCGGTGTTCATATTTCGTGCCAGGTACGCTCGTAATTGAATTCTAATTTTAGGCGAAAACTTGCAAAATCTATTCATTCCAAAAGAATAAATTACAATGACTTTAGAAGTACTTACAAAAACTTCTTAATATTTTTTCAAGGGCATTATCCTACGAGCAGTTGACTATATAGATATCAATTATAGCAATACCTATATCAGATTGGAGACATTAGCATGGAATCGGTGAGATTGAAAGTTGTTTTAACTATGTAACAAATTCTTCAGATAACAATGCAATTCTAGAGCAAAATGCCAGTACTCCGCTACAAAATTCAATAGGTTGACTAAATAAACAAAAACCAAATCATAGAAATTTTGTATTGGGCTTCTCGACCATAGGCTCTGTTACCAATGAATAGTAAGTAACTAATAAAAATTAAAATAAATAAAGAAATTCTTGATAATAATGTAATGGTAGTTGAAGTTGGCTCGTTGACTCCTTGTATAACTCGTAAATAAAAATAAAAAATTGTATAAAAAAAATTAGAAAGACAAGCAATGAGCTGATACTTCTTAGACAGAAAGGTATGATATACAGGGGAAGCTAAAGTAATGGGTCTATTACACGTAACGAGTGCAGTGTCGAGACAGCAAAATGTCACTAGGCCGAGAGAGTAGTGTGGGCAAGTGAGTGTTTATACGTATTCGACTTTTGTGGCGGCCGAGTCAGTTCATTTTTGCTAGTTATTATTAGGCATTTTTATAACAATGATAACACCAACACTATACTCTATTCGTTTAGCACATGCACCTGATGTAAACAATGATCACTGCGTGATATGCACGGGCTTGCATTATATTCAATTGCGATTGGATGCTCGTAAGGTTAAGACAACCCTATATTTCATTGTAAGTAGGTGCATATATGTAATATTCACCTGGCGTTTGAATTTGTAAAAATACAAGGCAACCTAGGTTAGTTTCTCTCTGTCAAGCTCCTCTCACGTGCAAACTGCATGTATTTGTTATTGTCCGCTGCATGTGCTAAATGAATGAAATAAAAGTCAAGAGGATGCGGTGTGCGCGCATGCTGACAAGCGGCGAGTACGCACCGAATGTGTGTTTAAACATGCCGAGCGGGCTAACGAGCAGGGCCGATGGGATGGAGGGGCACTCGGTAGAGTAAGTAGAAAAGGGTCCAAGTGACTGTCTCGCCATTTTACTAAGCCGAATGCTGGCCTGAGCGCTCGGTAATATGTAGCCTAGCCCTCGGCCGAGAACACTGTCTCGCCACTGTACTCGTTACGTGTAATCAAGGCAAAGGGGTCTTGCCATTCTACTAGGCCGATTACTCGGCAAGATGTTCATACCAACCGAGCACTCGGCCGAGAACACTGTCTCGACACTGTACTCGCTACGTGTAATTGAGCCATAACGCTCTAAAGAGCCAGCCGATAAGTTGGTTTTTTTGGGCGCCACAAAGTTTTTTTAAAAAGAAGGAATCACCCTGTATATGGTATAAACAGTCACTTTAAACTGCGAAAAAAAATAATGGCTGCTGCTGCAAAAAAGAAGTAACCAGGTCAAATGGAAAAGCAGCGAGTAACAGATATTGTTTGTGATTTGTGATTCAGGTTTTTAATCCAAAAGAATAATTATTCAAAATAAGCACAGAATTGGGTTGCTCTTTAAACTTAAGAACATACAAAAAATGTGTATCTATCAATAAATTATTGAACTCAAAAAGAAATTAAAGTAATGCTTAGCGTATTATAGTAAACCGCGTATACGTACACTTGGCGTACAAGGTTTCTGTAAACTAATCACTGCAGTACTCCGAGTTTTTCTAAATTCATAAATAAAAATATGTTCAAGAGAACGGCCCAATACAATTTTTCGCGCAATAGAAAAAAATAATTAACAATAATACTGACGGCACAAATAAAACAAAATCTTAGCTTTCCGATGTCTTCTCTCTTGCTGGTCGGACTAGGGCAGCGATAAAACAATAACAATAGTAATGTAACCTCTGCCAAGTGGCAAGTGATTCCTTCATTAGAACTTGCCAATATGCAGATTTTACTTCAAATGAACTATACTTCGCGTTTCTTAATTGCTCAAGAACTGAGTTGACCAAAGGCAGAGGATACGAGTCTTTTTTTGTTACAGAATTAAGTTTTCTATAATCTACACCAAACATATAAGCTCCGTCCTTTTTGGGAACCAACAAAATTGGACTGGCCCAACATGATTTCGAAGGCTCTATAATCTTTATCAGTTAACATTTTTTTAAATTCCTCGTTGATAATACGTTGTTTTACAGGAGAGACTGGATAACAAAGTTGCTTTAAGGGTGATGAATCGGTTATTATTTCGTGTTCACAACGTATTATCAACGAGGAAATTACAAAAATGTTTGTTGATAAGATTATAGAGCCTTCGAAATCAGCTTGGGCCAGTCCAATTTTGTTGGTTCCCAAAATGGACGGGACTTATAGGTTATGTGTAGATTATAGAAAACTTAATTCTATAACAACAAAGGACTCGTATCCTCTGCCTTTGGTAAACTCAATTCTTGAGCAATTAAGTGAAGCGAAGTATATTAGCTCAATTGAAGTAAAATATTCATATTGGCAAGTTCCAGTGAAGGAATCCTCTAGACAATTTACAGCTTTTACGGTCCCTGGTGGACTATGTCACTTTTTATGGATGATTTTTGGGCTTACTAATGCACCTGCTACTTGGCAGAGGTTAATCGAAAAAGTTTTAGGAGCCAAACTTGTGACCTATGTATCTCGATGATATAATTACAGTGTTACAAAATTAAACTTTTTTCAGTTTCAAGAATAGGCAGAGGTGATTCTATCAGATTTTTTTGCGCTGAAAACGAACCTGACTTTAAAATTGCTCCAGCACGTCAGGTTTTTCTGAAATTTTAGCTTAAATGGTCAAAAAATGGTTATTATGATTTTTGGGGAACTTCATTTTTTTGTTTCAATTTTCCACAATTGCATCGCATAGTACTACTACTTAGCTTTAAAATCCATTTTTCTAAATCATTCTACGATTTTTGAAAGTGAAGATTATACTATTTTCAAGTTAAGATGTTTAGTCAAGCAAAGTCATCCGTTTTACCGCGCCGCACGTACTTTTTGACAAGTTCTTTAGTATTCTGCCTACACAGAGGTTTTTCAGGTCGCTAATTAATTAATACTAAAGAACTTGTCAAAAAGAGAGATCGGCGAGGTAAAACGAGTGACTTTGCATGACCGAACCTCTAGACTTCAAAATAGTATATCTTCACTTGAAAAAATCCTAGAATGATTTAGAAAAAATGGATTTTAAAGCTAAGTAGTAGTACTATGCGATGCTATTGTAGAAAATTGAAACAAAAAAATAAGGTTTTCTAAAAAAGGTTAAAATAGCCATTTTTTTTAACTATTTAAGCTAAAACTTCAAAAAAACTGACGTGCTGGAGCAATTTCAAAGTCAGATTCGTTTTCAGCGCAAAAAAACTACTAGAATCGCTCCCGCTCATTCTTGAAACTGTACCATGTAACACTGTGTATTCTTTTTAATATTTTTATTTCAGATGTCATCAAGAGCCGAAATCACCCGGGCTGGTTACGTACCTTTTTTTGAGATGTCTCCTTTGACCAATGATAATAATAATAAAACTTTGTAAAATTAAGTAAAAAAAAATTTTTTTTGTATCCTTTAGATGCCAATAATAACATAGGTACTAAAAAACCAAAACCATTGAATTTTATTTTCCCATAGAAAAAAAAATTCATAATAAAGATGTAAAGAAACGTGCAAGTTACCACACTACTACCTTAAGCGCCAATTAATCAAAGAGGAAGTGAAGCGGTTTAAATAAAATTTATTTTCATTATTGTAGTCGATTATTTCATCTATATACACATATACAGGGCGTTCCAAAACTCATCATCATTCCTTGGAGAGCTGATAGGCCAGCTCATGACGGACCAAAATATCAAAATATAACCTTAGTAAAAAATCGTTAGTTTTCGAGATATTAGTACTTCAATGAATTTCGCAAAAATCGACACCCTAAATCAGTTTTTCCTAGTCCCTCTAGGTTGATGAATTACCATTATCATACAACAGGGTCACAGGCATGCCTATAAAACTACATTAAATATAAAACAAGCACGCCCAGAAAACTAATTGTAGTTTTGATACACTCCCAAGAGAACTGTTGGTTAACACAAGTCGCAGACTTTACGTAAACATAAAAAAAACATAGAAAAAAAAAGTCTATGACAAAGACATCTAATGCCAGTTTTGTTAACTGAAGACTTTTTTTTTGTCATTGAGTCGACAAATATAAAGTTTTAATTCAAAATATATGCATAATATATTGTACCATAAGTTGACAGTCTGAAGAATAAAAAAATTATTCAAAATAGAGAATGCTTGTAGTTAATTAATTGTTAATAATTCAAACGCAAATTAATTAACTATTAACTACTTATTGCTTGCTTTTGAGCTGATTAATGACTAATGTTAATTTAATGAAATCGATTACAAACAGTTCGTTAGTTGGATGAAGATTTAAAAATTCATAATGCAATATAAAAAAAGTGCTAATTAATATTAATATGTAGTAAATAAAAAATAAGGTAAGTATATTATTGTATAGTTATATACAACATATTGGTTTAATCGTAAGTTCACTATATTGCTCCTAGATTTTCTTCTGAAAGGTAGGTGAATGATGTCGAAGCTTCTTTCAAAAATTATCAAAGCAAAAATGCAACCAACAGTCAAATTTTCACCTTTCGAGTGTTTTTTACAGTCTGTAATAAAGTAAGTTATTTGTAGTTTAACTTAACTTTGTGTGAAAAGTTGGTAAGTATTTTTAGATTTGCTCACAAATGCAATAATGCAAAAAATGGAACAAAGTTCTATCTTTTCTCCTAATGATATAATATACTATTTTTTCGTAACAGTCAAACTAATTTTATGTTTGACAAGTCTGCTTGATCTCCCTCGTTCCAGTAGATTCGCACTGGTGGAACAAAATATTGCATTACATTACTGGTTAAATAAATACCTATTCTCTAAAAATATTTGATGGCTATATTGTCATAAATATTAACCCCCTTTTGGTAATATGGCCAATTGTCATTATCGAATAAATATATTAACCGAAATTTAATTATATACAAAAATAAACACTTTCAACTAATTTCAATTTTAAAATTCAACTTTTATTTATATTATAGAGGTAGTACATTTTATTTTGAAGATTTATATTACCTACATAAATTACCACACATTACTTTAATATGGCGAAGTGTTAAATTTAAACCAATTTGTTGTAATTTTATTTCTAGTTATGTAGATCACAAGTAGGATATTTTGAGCCAATAAGCCTAAGGCCAAACTACTGTTAAAGTGGATTGTTATCCCAAAAGAACTCTATAAATTGTAATAATAGTAATTCCGTGTTTCTGACGATAATAGTGGTGTACTTAAATAGAGGCAAGTATAATCAAATATTAAATAGTGGCTGTAAACCGACGATCAGACCAGGTGTCAAGTTAATACTGAACTTCCAAGTCCGTCATTAACAAACTATGCGATAATTGTAATTATATGGTTGCAAAGCGATATATTTGTTGTTTTTTGCTTTTTATTGAGCCAATACTTATGAATTACAATTTGCTAGAGGTGACACTAAAATCGGCAGGTAAATAATATGATTGATAAAGAAGCCACTTCTTGCGTGCTGTACGTAATAACTGGCGGTACGGGCTAATTTACTAAGGAAGCAGTTTTTATTTTAAACTGTGACTTAACTAGTAAATTGTACCCAACGTAACATTATATTTTTTGTAGAAGATAAAAACTGGATTGAGACACTTCGGTAGTTTTGACATATGGAAAAGAAAACTGCATAAATCAGATAGACTATCTAGAAAGAGACCAATTTCCGATCTTTAATTTTCAGCAGTGGATGTGTAAAACAATTTGCATAATGCAAATTTCATCTACATGGAATGAAAATAAAAGCTTCTGGCTTCCCGATTATTTGGCTTAGAACTGTTCTTGGTGAGATTTTTTTAGGTTTATTAAAGGCCTAATTTTATATTTGGCTTTGGGCTTTTCATCTTTATCCGTGAAGAAATTAAAATATACATACATATATTAAAATTATAATAAAAACTGTTCAACTGCGATGAATAATAGATAGATAGATAGTAAATTTGAAACAATAAAGGTTCGGTATATTCAAAGAAGCAGAAGGACAAAGTTGAACTTAAACAATATATTATGGTAAAAACGAGATAAAATCGGCAAAATTTTTGTTTTAAATACCAAACGAAGAATCAACGTCTAAGTTTCGTGTTCAACCACACCCATTCTCTCCTACAAATTCTTTCTATTCAATCACTCAGCGTGTTAATATTACACATATGGTTATTGATTTTTATATGTTGAAGCATTAGTTGACATTAGCATAAAGAACCATTAGGGGTATTAGGTACGTATGCATTATAGCAACTGCAATTTATTACCTTCATTTGGCAAAGTGTAATTTAAATTGTGCGTGCTGTAATTATTACATCAATTTTTGGATAGAATTGCAAAATATCTTCTCGTGTGATATCGAAAAAAATGTTTAACATTTTAATAGTCATGAAGGCGAAACAAAATTGGTATTTCAAGACGATGAGTTTTTAAAGCAATGTCCTAACCGGCACACAAATTTTATGAAATGCAAGTCACTGTTAAGATTGACCTCTCAATTCGTTATCTCAGTTGGACTCCAATGTCCTGTGATTTTCAGACAGGATTAGCCGTAGTCTATCGTGTTACTAATGCTATCACGCCAAAGTTTTAAACGGTTTGTACGTGCAATAGCACACTGTTGGCTTATTTCGGCATCATAATTACAACTAAAATAGAATACATGAAGCTACGTGAGTAATTGAGAAGGTTGTATTCTAGAAGAGGGAAGTCAATTTATAATGATTGATACGTCCTTTCGTGCCATTGCCAGATCACTATTTCTCTTACACGCTATCCGTATTTGCTGACCCAGGCAAATTCAGTTTTATTTCCTCGTTTTTAATTAATCTTTCATACACCTTTGTCGTCAAACATCGTAAGTAACAACTTCTATCGAAGTAATATTCGAAGTAAATATTTTTTTCATACAAAAATACAAAATTTAAAATAAGCATCGGCATCTGAAAACGAAGTTTTTTTAAAACTCCATGCACAACTCTTCGGGGACTTTTGATATCCAAGTCCATTAACTTTTATTTCGTCCTTCTCCACTTCTTAATGAATCATCCAGTAGTAATACTTCTAGCATGCTTATTATTACGAAACACTAAATTCCATAAATAATAACAATGTGTTCTCGCTATTGATTGATGCTCGAATTATTTTTATTCGGATCATCAAAACTACCAGATATTGTAATTACATTTGAATAAAAAAGAAGAAACAAAAGATTTTTAAAAATCATTCATCACAATTTTAATATTATAACAATACGTTTGCTCAATAATTAAATGAAAATTTTTAAGCACTCTATAATTACGCAGAACTACTCATTTATAGACTCGACTATTTTTAACAAAATAATTGCTTAACGCGATTAAAACCAAAGAAGGTATAATAAAATTAAGCGAGCATAACAGCTTATAGGTAGGTAGTTTCCACAAAGTTTTGATTTGATGATTCCCCGATAATTTGTAGTTATAATAGCAGCTGGTGGCCACTCCTCCCATTTATCAAAATTATTATTTTGATGAAGAAATAAGATTTTGGTTAGTCTACTCTGCAGGTGAGGTACAATTTAGTTCTACGTACTTTTATTGGTCGACATTTTCATCAATCAGAGCACAATTTTTTAAAAGCAGGTTTAATTTTTATTAAAAAATTGAAAATCAATAATATGTTAACAATTTTCTGATTTATGTTGATTGCGCCAATCTTATTTAAGACTTTTGTGTGAATCAGTTGAATTAAAAAGAAAATATTTTGAAATATTAAAAAAAAGTCTTAAAAATAAAACAATATAATAATAATTAAGACGAAGCTCTGATCTTGCCTTTACCATTGTTGAATTTTTGCGAACCACCACTGAAAATAATAATAATTAAAATTGTAGATCTACAGGTTTTTAAAAAAATAAATTGTTTTTCTAAGTACGTAATTCATTTTTAAAACTTTTTCCTCTCCTTTTCTCTTATTCCCCCAATAAGAATTTTATTTTAAATTGATTCTGGCCTAATATAAAAATAGTAACAAAACTAAAGGATAATATTATGTTAAAATTAAATTCAATTAATTAATTAATTAATTCGTCAGAAGACGCTCGATAATAATTTGTCGAAGTATATCTATATTATAGTATTTGGATGTTAGTTTGTTGTAAATTATAAATACAAAATTGTCTATTGGCTAAATTGCGAAATCCTATCATAATGAGAAGAAATTAAAAAAAAAAGTTTTCCATGTTATTCCCTATGATCGGATGTAAGGTCGGTCACCCGGTGTAGTATCTTGTGTGTCTTTACTTTTTACTGTTTATTGTAAGATGAATTTTCTTTTCGATTAATGACTCAAAAAAACAGAAAGCTGCACCGCTTTCTCTGACAGATTCCAGTACTTCATATTATGCTTGTTATGCTTTTTCTGCTTGACCAGTGTTTCAGTAAGAACAAATTTACTTTGTTTTATATGATTGGTTCGAAGCATTGTCTTTCCTAACCCAGCAAATTATCTAGGTACAGAGCATACTTTTGAAATGTGTTTATTTCCTTGGTTCATTTATATTTATTTTCCGGACAATAAAGATCAGAACAATACTGAAAAGTAGTGTCGAGAAAAGCGGACAAGGACAATTCTACCGTGTTCCGAGTACAGTAAAAAAGTATTCGGGTATAGAGTACAAGTACTTCTCCGAAAATATATTCGAGTACAAAAAAAAAGTACAAAATATAAGTACTTTTTTAAGTATTCATAGCGCACAAAGTACCGAGTACTTTTCTAAAAAGGTCAAAACGTCGTCAACAGGTGGCGCGACAATAAAATATCACCAAAAAACATTAATTTATTATTATTTTTTATTATAAAATAATACTTAATAAACAGTTTATGTTTACACAATGCAGGCAAATTTTTTACATGAAAATTATAAATATTTTGAGTTAGAAAGCACAGTAATTCTATAATCAAAAAGCTTAAAAATAATATAGGATTAAATTGATTTTATTTAATTATATTTAAAAGTAAAAACAAGCTGAAAGCTAATAGTCTTTGCATTAGTACTAGTATTTAAAACTTATATTTAGTACTTAAGTCTTATATTTTATACTGGGTACTTGAGTATTCTGCCCAGTGTACAAAGGCAAATTTTTTGTCATAAATGCTTTGAATTGTCGCGCCCATCTGTTGAAAAAATTGCTTAAAATCTACACCTTTTCCATCAGTAATTCACAAAACGTCAACTAATATTCAGAAATCGTCAACTGCAATTCAGATTTATCAATTGATATTCAAAAATCGTCAAATAAAATTTTGAAACCCCAACGTGAAAATCAGAAAGCGTCAATTGTAATTACATAATGTTTAATATTCAACAATACTTATAAATTTATTACGAGTGATGCGCAGAATTATACATTCGTTACATAGAAATACATTTATTTTTTTCTCTTTTCGACTACAGCAAAATTTCTATCAATCGGTAAAAGACCAAGTGTCCCGTTACCTGCATGCGGACTTAGAAGCTAAGGACCCGCATCTTCCTACCTGAAGGCTTATAATTTTCGGTCTGTTAAGCGAATAATGAAAAAGTTCACGCTAGGTGACTCTGAACAAGTAAGAAAAAGAACCCAAAATTAAAATTTTAAGTAAATTTGTGAAATTTTAGTATGTATTTATGGTTAAATTAAAAAAATATAAGAATAATACAATACGTAGAAAATCAAAAATTCAAAAAATTCAAAAAAAGACAAAATTAACATATAAACAGGTCTGGATTAAAAATATTTGAAGTTATGAAAAATTCAAAATACGATATTACAATATAACGTTATTTCATGGTTATTTCCAATCCTCAGTTGTAAATAATCGTTTAAATTTATTAAATAAGAAGAATATTCGAATATTCGCTTGTTAATCAATACTCTTTAAATAGTTTTTTCTTTTGATTAGTTCGAATATTCTTCTTATTTAATAAATTTAAACGATTATTTACAACTGAGGATTGGAAATAACCATGAAATAACGTTATATTGTAATATCGTATTTTGAATTTTTCATAACTTCAAATATTTTTAATCCAGACCTGTTTATATGTTAATTTTGTCTTTTTTTGAATTTTTGATTTTCTACGTATTGTATTATTCTTATATTTTTTTAATTGAACAAGTAAGGCCGAATATATTTCAATATTCAAAATGTACATATTATATTGGTTTATACCCAGCACCAATGTAAAAACAAAATAATATTTAGTTATAATATGAAAAAAGAAAAAAAATATTTATTAAAAATTTAAGCTTCCGATTACCGCTACCGATTTGTTAAAGTTTAAAGTGTTGATTTTAAAGTATTTTTCCAACTTGATGTTTAAATTTGCGATAAATTTGTATTTTTCTATTTAAATATTAGATTGAAAATAGGTTTCAAATGTGTTATGTAATTTCTTAAGTGGATAGAAAGTGAAAAGAAGTAATTGAAATTATATACTATGTTCATGGCACCACGAGGTCCTGAATGACGTACAAGCAATGGAGCAAAATCATTTTTCGAGAATTTGAGTCGAAAAATTGTGAAAAGAGTTAAGAGTATTTGTGTAGTCATATTTTTTAGAAGCGCAACTAAATTTAATATTTTCGGGGGGAAAGGAGGGGGAAGCTATAAAAATAACAACCTTTTTTAAAAGTTCTTTACGTCTTGTTTTCACCACGAACACTGAATTCAATCAATTAATTTTGAGGGAGGGGGCTAATTGTGATTTTGAAATATAATAAAAAATAATTAAATAACTTGAGCAGAAATGAAAGAAATCTACAAAGAAAGCACACTAATTGTAAATTCGAAAATTGTTTGAAAATCTTCAGGAATGCAAATTTTAAAACATATTCTTCGGTGAAATATATTGGGAAAGTCGATGTGTATGAAGAAATTGTAACGCAGATTTGGTTAAAAAAAAATTGTCATTGTTTTTGTTTTTCAATTCATATTAAACTTGAAAAAGGAAAAGTCATTTTCCGAAAGCTCGTTTTAAAAAAGTGTTTTATTTCTGTATTGTAGCTCACTATTGATAATCTTAATTTATATTATTTTCAAGAGCTAATAATTTTAATTAATAATATTTTATGTATATGATTAAAACATTAATTCTCGCAATAAAAAGATGTTTTTGATTAGTATAGGTATCAACAAATATTTAATTGGTCCTGACAATGAATGCGTTTATGATGTTAGTTGATACAATTAATAGAATAATGAACAAAATTAATTAATATAATAAAAAATTGTATTCAGAAATGCTGTTAATAACACCAATAAAATAGATTTGTTGATTAATTAACATTATTATCGTTTTCATGAACAATGTTTCTGAATACAGTTAAGAATCATTATTAATAGTACAGTATAATTAGACTAAAAAACACCCAAACCGGGAAATCCAAAAAATAAACGGTTTAATTGCCACAAAATGTTCATTACTCGTTCCTCTATAAGTACTAAAAAGTCTTCCGTTCCAGAGCGACGGTTTGGGTGGGGCGAGGGGGGGAAGGAGTCAAAACCATACGTTTCTACAGTTTTTGTCAAATATCTCGAAAATGATGGAAGATACCGAAAATACCATTCTATACAAAATTAAAGGCCGTGAAATTTTCTACAAAAATGGTGCTATAAATTTTTTTGGTAAACTCTATAGATTAAGAGATATGGGGGAGTTTTAATAATTTTCTTACTTACTTTTGGTTTTTACTGTAATTTTTAATTAATTTAGGAATTTTGTAATTACTGATGGTAGTGATGGAGAAGAGAAGTGATATTAACCTTGCAATACCCATTTCAAATAGAATCTCGTTAACCCATTCATGTGCGTCACAAACTATGACCAAAATCTATACTAAAATCTGTTCCGGATAGGATTTTTGTAAATATTATTACATAGAAACCTTTTCCTGACAATTACAAACACAACGAAAAAAAGATCAGCCAAATCGGTAGAGTTGTTCTCAAGTGATGAGCGTACATACATTTTTTACGTTTCATTTTTATATATATAGATGTGTATGTCCTTATATAATTTTAATTAAATGTATTAAAATGCTTTTCACAAATGCCAGTCTGTAACTTACAAACATTTTTTCATATAAATATATTAATCCTGGAAAAAAGTATCCAAGAAAGGCAAAAATTTATTAACCCTTTCCTCCTCCATATCTTCTAATCTGTGGGGTTTACCAAAAACATGTTTCAGACAATTTTTTTAGAAAATTTAACGGCCTTTAATTTTGTACAGGACGGGATTTGCTCTATCTAACGTCATTTTCGAGATATTTGACAAAAACTGTGGAAATGTATGGTTTTGACTCCTTCCCCTACTAATTTTTAGTACTTATAGAGCAACTGATTATAAACATTTTGTGACAATCCAACCTCTTATTTTTTGGATTTCGGGGTCACATCTAATTATACTGTACTATAAACAAACATTGCAAATACTAATATTAGTCCAGTCAGTACGTGCATTTGAAATTGCATTAATTATAACTTATGTACTAGATTAGTGTTAGTTTATGATTTTTTTTAATCAAAATCGTCCGTAAAAGAGATACCCACGCGAAGATATGCATTGGCTATATAGGTTACTGTTAGTTTATGGTTTTTTAAGTAAAATCACCCGTAAAAAAGAGATAGCCGCGCAAAGAGATGCAACGGTTATGTAGGTTTGTGTTAGTTTATGATTTTTTGGTGACCGAACATTTCGCTACGGGATATTTCGCTACTAGGACATTTCGCTACCTTACATTTCGTTATCATTCCTACGCTGTAATTAAATTTAAATAAATAATTTATGGAATATTACGGGCTACCCAGTAGAGGTAGGGCCTCCCAGTCGAGGTGGATCAGGCATGTTTTTAATGAGTTAAGCGCCAGCCAAAACGTTCCGGAGCGTAGCGGAGCGGAGCGCAGGGTAGCGTAGGGTCAGTTGGCAAATCACGGATCCACCGTAAAATGAATGAATTATGTATGTAAATTAAGCAAATTTAGTAAGAAAGCAAAAGTGGTAGCGAAATGTCCTAGGAGCGAAATGTTCTAGAACCGATTTTTTTTAGCGAAATCGCTTCTAAAAGAGACATTGCCATTCCGGGGTTGAAATTACCGGGCATCAAATTACCGGGGACCAAATTTCCGGGGACCAAATCACCTAGTGCCCTGCGATTTGTCGTAAGAAGCCATATGCAAAATTTCAGATCAATAGCGCGCAATAATGGCGCGGGAAAAAAAGTATTCTTTAGTCCTTCAAAAGTGGGAGTAAAGTGATCACTTTACTCCCGGAATTGTGAAAACAGTTTTACTGATATTATGTACCTTTTTGGTTGAGTGAATATACTATTACTATGAGGTTAAGACAATATACTTATTTATATTCTGAATCAAGAAAAGTTCTCAAAAACCTAATTTTAATTGATTCTTGTTTGATCATTTATATTTATATTTGTGATTTGTATTTGATAAATAAACATATATATTTCTTGTTAAATATTACTGAAAGCATACATTACATGAAGGAAATATTTAAATTACGTTATAAAAGTGATCCATTTTTATAAAATCTTGCAGCATTCTTTTGAATATTAGGCCTATGAAATTCTGCGCCCTCTGGTATCATAGTTTGGCGTGATTCTCTTAAGAGATCGCCACTTCAACCCATAGATACTCATTATGATCTCTCTTATCTATGTAGATACCTGTCCTGAGCTTCTAAGTCCATGGTTACCAGAAACTTTTCTGATCAGTTGAATACTGGTCAAGTACCGTTTTAAAATCAAGAATTTGCACAGCACCAATATTAACTAGTTTCTGTTTCGACCGACGCATCTATCACATCAAAAAACGACTTATCGTGTTTACATACCCTCGGTACTACTCATTTTGCGAAATGATTAACTTCAATTCGTTCTGTATAAGTTTCTCCGTTAATCTGTAATCGGTAATCCGTAAAGTTTACTTGATCGTCTTTAATTTCTATTTATGTTAAAAAGCTTAATTATATTTAAAAAAAATTGAATCTGACTTTCATTTCCCGGCTTCTAATTTTCATTTGATAAATCTGAATTACAGTTGACGATTTCTGAATGACAATTGACCATTTCTGAATGGTCTGAATGAAGGTATAGTCTTTGTATTGGTCTTTAAATATTTATATTTTGTACTTGTATATTTGTCCTAACACCTGTTGCAAAATTACCTTCTTAAAATTTTTTTAAACAGATTGAAGAATATTATTGAAAAAGGAAATGTACTTGGGCATGGCAAAAGTATTCGCGTACATTTTTCTGGATCAAAATACATCAAGTACAAATAAAAAAAAAGTACTCTAACTTAGACAATAAAAACTCTGACGCTTCATAGAGGGCAAGAGGTGTAACCCTCAATATTCTTAAAATTGACTTATGGATATTTCTGGGTTCCAATATGTTGTTACAACATTTTCTGTCATTATCGTAAGCAGAAATGTGAATTGAATGCATAAAATATGCAAAACCAACGCAAAAGACAGTTACTTTTGAAGTAAGTAACTTAGTTACAGTTAGTTTAAGTAACTACTTGAAACAAGTTACTTATTTAGTTACATTACATTACCCAAACTCTTTTCATCAATTTAACCTGGATACCTAGATAGATATACAAATAGAGGTACAATTTTTAATAAATAATTAAACCTTGGAAATTTTAATGTCAATTTTAAAAGCAACTAAGTTACTTACTGTTTAAAAGGAACTTAGTTACTGTAAAAGTAACTTAGTTATTTTTAAAATAACTTAATTAATAGAAAGTAACTTAGTTCCAGAAAAGCAACTGAGTTAGGTACTTATAAGAATAAGTTTTGTTTAGTAATCTACTTTGTAGATTTTTATGACCAATATCTCAACTATTAATTTCTTTTTAAATTATTGTAGTTTCTAAGGGTCAACTAAAAAGGTTTTTAAATTTTTTAAATTTTTTCAATAGGACATAGGAAAGCAGAATTCCGTTACGTTTTTAGTTTTTTTATTTTAAGTGTCAATAAATTTATATTAAAAAATAAATTTACTATTTATCGTCGATTTTTGATTTCGTTAAGCAAAGAAAAAAGTTCTCGTTTTAGCCTCCCCAAAATATTAATATGGGCGATGGTAAACTCAGCCGCTTAGTAGAATTGGGTACTAATCTCGTTGGTAAACTCTGCATTATGCTAGGACTCACCCTTTCACCTGCAGCTACCCCAACTTTCAAAATTTCAGTGATATCATACCCTTTGTAACACCTCAAATTAAAGGTGCTTTAAAATGCTATCTTTTTACATAAAAAAGATAAAAATTTACTACCTATTTGATTTTTTTCAAGTTACTGTAGAAAAACTAAAAATATGTGTGAAAAAGTAATGCTCTTCTTTCTTCTATCATTAACCCTTTAATACATGATTTTTTCAAAAGTAATAAAAAAATATATAATGTATATTATATATACATTTTTATAACCTTTATTCATAAAAAATATCAAAAAAATATTTTTTCAAGTTTGTGGCTATCAAAATTGCCAACAAAAACAATGTTGTATAATAATTATATGCAATTTATATGCAGTGGGAAGGTAATTTTAGTTACACTTCAATGTGAAATTTTTCGAAGCAGTTGTTTTTCTTATTAAAACACAAATTCACACCAAATGGAAAAAAGTGAAAGAGCAATGTTGTAGAAATGTCCCGCTGCCTTTCAAGGATTACCCTACTATACTAGGGTAATTCCGGGAGAAACGAACCGGCGGTTGAGATGAACCAGTTGTCTATATTCTAAACTAGATTGTAGATTACGCCAATAACGTGATGTAATCTTCAGTTTGATTATACTAGTGATTAGTAAATTTAGTGATTACTAAATTGAATGTTTAAAAGCGAATAATTAGCGATTTTCAGATCAGGATATTCAGAAATTTTAGTATTTTGTAAAATTTTAGTTTTGAAGTTTGACTTTTTTTATTATTTCTAGTATTGAACAGGTAAGAAATATTGTGTTCTAAATAAACATAACATTAAATTGCGTCATTTATAGTTGAGAATTAAAATAAGCCAGTGGTCCATCTGTACCGTAAATTCGGGATAGTTGAACCGAAAAATTCAGGTAAAGATGAAACTAGCTTTTCTAATGTAAATTAAATTTCTACAACAAAAAAAAGAAAAAAAATCTAAATTGTATGTGTCATCATCATCATCAGGAGACGAGACACCGGTCTTTCAAGATGATAGTGATGAAGAAGTAAATTGAGACAAAAATAAATGTGTAGGATGAAGAAAAAACTATATTGAAGATAAGTCAAAAAATCAAATGACGATTGGGTAAGATGCATTGATTACCGAAGATGGTTAAATGAAACTTGTTTAAAATATGAAAACATGTGTTCCCAATGCGGGAAGAAACGTTTTGGAAACTAATTAAGTGGGGTCCATCTTACCCGTTGTTAGTGGTTCACCTCAACCTTAGCTGTAGGGTGAGTTGGACCACACGTCATATTTTTTCTTTTTAGTATAAATAAAGCAATTTTTTGTTTATTCCGTTTATAAAAAACGTGGTTTGTCTCTCCCGGAATTACCCTATATTTTTAAATGAAAAGAATAAATTTTTGCGTAAAAAGATAACATTTAAGAGGAATTTCAATTTTAAGGGTCACAACGGGTATGGTGTCATTAAAATTTTTGAAGTTGGGGTAGCTGCGAGTGAGTCTTAGCGCAACTCAGAATACTTAGTCTAATCTCCCTTCTCCTATCTAGAAAAACCTCTTTTACAGTTTTTTGATATTTTGTGTAGTTCACGAGATATTTAAGGTGGATCGTTTTCAAATGTACACCCTGAAAAACCTTAAGTTTTTTAAACTATAAAATATAATCTTCATATTAATTAATAAAATAAAAGTACGTAGATAAAATAAAATTTGAAACTTTCAATTTTTCAAAATTTTAATAAGAATCTTATACTAGGTTTTAATTCAAAATAGAGAAAATTGCAAGGTGATGTTATAACTACATAAAATAAATTGCGCTCTTCCTGTATAATTTATTAAATTGAACACTTACGAATAGCACTAAGAGGAGTTGATTTTAATTACCGCAATATTCAGAAAATAAACTTAATAATATTATGTAGTAGTTAGAATATATCATCGAAAAGAAAACACTATAAATGATATTAGCAAAAATTTTATAATGATGGTAAGTTTGTGATTGTGATATCTTAAAAAATATTTTATAAAATTTAAAATTATGTTTTTATTTGTTTATTCATTATAGTTTTGTAAAAATTAAAAATTTCCTCACTAGCCGATCTTGAAAGATCTACAGCTTCTTGATATTGTTCTAAACTAATACATCCAGTTGTATGAGACGATACTATGTCACTATTTACACTATCAAAAACAAAAACAATCTGAGCTACAGCTTTATCCAAAATTAATTTATTAGGTTGTACGTGTAATGTTCCCAAATCATCCAAAGCACATGTTACTCCAGCTACCATAAACTTGATATCAATTCCACAATTTAACAATGCTAAACACATCCCGTTAACCGCACAGGATATTAACTAAAAATTTATAAGCTTAGCAAACATTTAAAATCTTTTTAACAAACTTACTCCTCCAAAGTTTTCCATTTCCTGAATAACAACTAGAATAGCCGACCTCGGATAGAGCACTGCAAACAATGCCGCTTCACATACACTTTGTATAATATTTTCATATAATCTATCGCCAATTCCTAAAAGACAATGCTACATTTCAAATTATACTTTTTTTTTCTTGTACAAACCTGGCAAGCCACACTTGGGTCTATAGCAAACCTCCACACTAGCTTTATCGATTAACAATTTTTGAGCTCTTACTTCGACTGGTGCATAGACCGCTGTTAGTACTGTAGTTTCCCCTTAAAATAATAATGTTTGGTTTGTAAAAATTTAAACTTCAAAATTTTAATAACTACCTTGCTTTAAAAGAACCGAACTGTCTGTTCGACTCAATATATTTAATTTAGCTTGTAAAGACATAATTTTATTTTAACTTTGTATACTTGCTGTATTTAACCTTACTTTTTTAAAATTCACGTTTGACACTTTTAAAAGTTAGGTTCTGAACCTTCTGAACGCTTAGTTCAAAAATGAGTGCATTCGGTCTAGCATTTAAGCTTTTTTATAGCGAAAAATCAGTAAGAACTTTAATTTCAATTTTCAATAATTTAAAAATTCCAACTTTTTAATAACTTTCTTTCATATATTTTTGAAGGAAGAGAATAAAGTTGTTTTATATTATAATAAAGTTGATAATTTTAAAATTCATAGTACCTACATGGAAAGAAATGCAAAGGGAGTGGAAAGAGGCGAGCAAGACAAGTTAATCATGTTTAACGAAACATGTTATATTATTTTCTCTAAACTCCAGATTCGAACGTGGAATTGCTACTGTATGTAATGGTGCTCATGTACAGAGACCAAACAGCTACCAGAGACGAACTGATTTGTCTTATCTGTTGCACTATTTAATTTGAGGTAATTGCTCAGTAGAGTTTTGGCTCTTTTACAAAAATAAAACACTTTTGTGAGGTAAAAATTTTAAAATTGTATGTATCAAGTGTATTGACTTAGTACATTGTTAATTTTAATGAGAAAATACTTAAAATATACTGACAATTTGTTTAGTAATTACAATTTTATACAATTGCCATATTTCACACATGCTCGTTAATAATTAATTACCTACTTAAAATGGTTGTAAGTAACAGTTTCAAAATTATAAATTAGTGGCGACGGGATCAGATTTAAGTAAATGGTATGAAAGAAAATATGACAAAGCTGGCTGAACAATGGCAACAAATAGTAATATGTATAATCGCCTTTTGTTACCTACAGGAACTTCACCATAATATTGAGTTTGCTTTTCTTGTAATACTTGTGCTTTAAGGGATCGAATCAAAAAGAAAGCCAAAGCTAAATTCGTATAGACCAGAGTTCCAAAATAGCCAAGTTGACCGGCTATTAAACTAGCGACTATGCTGGAAATTATTCCTACAAACTTATAACCACTATAAGCTAACAAATCTAATGTACGTAAGCTTGTTTCGATGTTCATTATGTAGAGAGTACAACTGTAGACAGCTAATTCGACTATACACCAAGCTAAAGCTGATGACGATAAAATTACTATTTGTTCTGGACTAAACCTTTGTTGCATTCCTACAAAAAAAAGTTGTTTAAAGTTTTTAAATTTAAACAGGTATTTTATATTTACCTAAAACTAAACCAGCTACTAATACATAAGTAAAATAAGCCATTGTAGGTATGTACAGATCAGGTGCATTCAATTCAAACCTAGGTTGTACCGGATTGCCATCTTGTTCATATTTTATAGACCAATCCTTGTTTTAAAAAAGATCGATTAATTTTTTCACTCCTAACATAGGGAAGAATACTTACAGTGTGTATAAAAGGAAAAAATAGTAATCCCAATTTAGACATAACGTACTTTGTGTCAACGGCAAAATAGTATTTTAAACGAGATATGGGTACATATTGTTCAAATCCTTCTTTAACCATAGTTCTTCCCGTATTTGCCAACTGTTGACCGTATTGCAACGCCATATCTTGAACTATAGGTTGAGCAAAAACGCCACCAATTTGTGCCTGCAATGGTGCATTTAAATAAGGATTATTTGGATTATAATTTGGAGGAATTTCGCTGGGAGGTATAAATTGTTGTTGCTGATTAACGGGTGGATTGGAATAATCTAAAATTATAAAATAAAATTAACCAACTTGAAATATATAGGTACAAGGTTTACTGGACATACCCATTGGGCTTGGCGGAGAATATGGATAGCTATTAGCCGGTGGAATATTTGTCGGTTCTGGCTGAAATTGTGCTGGAGGTTGTGCATATGGATTGTATCCCATTGCATTTACATCACTAACTCTTTTAATTTTTCTGCCCAAAGCTATTACAAGAAATTTTTAGGTTATGTCGATAATTACTATAGATAAATACGATAAATACTTACGCTGTCGCGATCCAGTATTTGTGTTGAAATTCATTTTAAATTTATTATTATTTCTGAAGTTTTAACAATTAAATCGGCATAATTAATCACACTGACACGTCACTCTTGCTATATTTTTTGTATAAATGAATGTACTTTGCGACTGATATAAGTACAATTCTCGAACATAAACTTATTCGGCGTTTCGGAATGTCTTTCAATAAATAAAACGAATATAGTGACTATTGTTTGTAATAATATTTAATCGAGAAAAATTTTATTTTTAAATTATTTTGACATCTGTTCAACACATTAATCAGTAGCTCCCAAACTTTATTCAAAATTTATGGGTTTTGCTACGGCAATACATAAAATTTATAAACAAATTAGTAATATTGCTTTATTTTGAAATAAGTTTACACGGTTTTATAGCCGAATAACTTTTTTCTGCAAAAAATAAAACTGTAAAATATGATTTCATAATCTTACAGTTTATGGACCACTGATTGAAAAATTAAAACGTCACTTTGACATGTTTTTTTCAAATATAACCTCACATTTGATATAAGAGTACTGAACCAAAACAGTCATAAAATGATTTTTAGTTGTTAATTTGTGGTTTAATACGAACGTGAAAATGAAAATGTTGACAGGATCATTTCGTTTTGCTCAATGGGATCCTTGGCTCATAATGGCTCAAATAGTAGCAGTGCAAAGCAGCATGTACGTTTGTTTAGGGCTCTTGTTAAGCGTATTTGGATTTATCGCAGGAGACAGCAGGACACTCGATAATATTTTCGAATATCATGTAGGTTTGCACTAATTTATTTAAAAATTTGATTATAAGGTTTAGTTTGTAGGAAATTCACGTTCGCGATTTTGGTGGTAAAATGGTGATTTCTGCTTTCATATTTAATTCTTTGGTTGGGTAAGTTGAAACATTGTGATCTGGTACGACGATCTAAATTATTTTTTTGTTCATAGGGCTGTGATACTGTGGTTTGTAGTGGAACGTACAAAGCAGTGCTTAGACTTTAGTTGTACGTGGCATATAATTCATTTAATTATTTGTTGGTTTTACAATGGACACTTTCCGACAACATTCTCTTGGTGGGCATTAAATTTAGCTTGTGTTACGCTCATGTGTGTTAGTGCTGAATTTTTATGTTTGAAATCTGAACTTCTCGCTATACCTTTAAGTTTAGGACCTAAAACTGACTTGTAAGTTAGTAATTATTTATTTTACTAATAATTATGTATATAGATTTTTATGTAGTCGTTTTTAAATTACCCTTTGCTCAGTCTGTTTTCCTAGAAGATTGTAACTTTGTACAAAATATTGGTATTAAAGATGTCGAGGAAGGAAGTATTAAATGCAAGTATTATATTTAGCATCGTTTATTAATCGATAAAATAACAAATATAAATTAAACAACGAATTTATTTACTAATCTAACATTTTAAGCATTTTTAATATAGTACACTGTAATGTGAAATATTTAACAACTTAATGAAAAAACCTAATACTTATCGTACATACACTATATTGGTGTCATTTTTTTTATTAACATTCAGATTTGATAAAAACGCTTATTATGCATACGTTATATTTTCCCATATAAATACTTGGAAGTACATAAATTCAAAAAATTAATTAATTTTAAACCCAGATTGATTTTTTTCTATCACATAAAAATTTTCATAATTTATGGTATTGTTGCTCTTTAAAAAATGTTAATACCGAAAGTGACGGCAAGGACAATTTTTGAACAACTGTTTATTGTGTTTTGAGAACCAAAGTAGTGGGTAAAAATATAGGAAATAATTTAAAGGGCCCTTCACACTATGCGATTTATCCTAGGATTTCTCGTATGAGTTGTCATAAGTAGATAGTTTATCATTTACATTGTACGATTTGTCGTACAGAAAGACTCGAATCGGAACTCATAACAAAATATTAACCTATTCCTACGATTAAGGAGGTGTCTATTTCCAAATCCTAAGTAAAATCATACGAGAAATCCTAGGATAAATCACATAGTGTGATTGTGTAGTATGTTATTCATGGGGGTTCATAGGATCTCTTTCAGGGGGGGGGGGGTAAGCAAAATTTAAAAAAATTATTTTTTATAAAGTAAAATTTAAAAAAACTAATTTTTTCTTTATTAATCTTCTAAGTCTTCAATGATTTTGGGGCCAATACAAGGGTTAGGGAGGCAGCTGTATGTATACAATTTGTTAGTAAGTTCTCACAGATCCTATAGAATGTTGAATACAAGGTACAAGGCTTTTAGCTTTTATGTTGTTTTGCACAAATGAATTAAAATTTCTGAAATTTATAAATAGTATGAATACAATTTTATATTAAATAATATACAAGTAGAATCAAGCAAAATTTGATTAACATAATAATTTTAGTGCAGTTGGAAAAAATATATTTGGTTTTTATAAACTCTTAAAGTAAAGAAATTATTTTGGGAGTTACAAAGAAAAAACCGGTTGGCAAGTTGAGAAAATTTTGTTGAGATGCTTTTTTTAAGCTAATCTTCAAACTGTCAACAAAAATTTATGTTAAATGTTTTACTACAAAAATTAAAAAAGCCACAAAGAAATTTTAATCACATAAAATGCTTATTAGGACCTCGGGTTATGTATTGCTATTCTAGTTCACATAACAAAATTGTTAAACAAGAAAAATTAAATTAATTATTTACGTTATTTTTATTATAAGTTTTTGTCGTGAAGTTGCGAACCATTCGTCAAATTGTTTGGGAGATTATGCATGAATGTACATACTAGAACCTATACCATAATGTGGAATTCAAACCACCATTAGATTTCTAGTTCAATTAAGAAATATCATAAAAGATTATTTCTGCTCTAGATTTATAGAGAATTTTCGCATTGTTTTTATATCTGTTGAAGTTTAACAAGAATTTTATTTAAAATTCATAAAAAGTAATTATTTATGTACCACTTTACAGTTAGTTCTAAAACTTTTACAAATTTTTTATAATTTATTTCAATATTCGAAAGCCGTATTTAGATTATTATCAAAATTATAAAATTCAAAACTACTGTACTTTAAGTTTTGAATTTTATATTTTGTCTGCCAATTTATGAAAAATTATCAAGTGATAGAAAATTTGGAATGAACAAATCAAATTTAATAATTGTTTACAAAACAAACAAAAATTTTAATATTAAAAAATAAATGTTGATAAAATACATACAACGAACAAAGATGAAAATTGGAGTATATAAAAATTTAGCTATCGCTTAGTTACACTTTGCTTTCTTTTCGAAGGAATTTATTACTGTTTTTAATTTAATTACATTTCAATGTACGAGCTGTATTGTGATGGATGAACGAATGCAAATCAAAATTTGATGAAAAGTTGGATTTATTGAAACAAAGTTATGTAACAAGTGATTAGCTTGATATGTTTGTACATGATGATACTAGAAATCTACAAGCACTTGCTTAAGTTACCATAAGCCAATTAATTCTGAATTGAGGTTTAATATTTTACTAATCAAGGTGTACGAGATTAATTCAATTATTAGTGCGAAACGAATTTAATTCACCGAAATCTAGATTTTGGAAGATACAAAAGCACTTTGAATACTACTTGAGTTTCGTTTCATTGGAAGATGTGATTTTACGTACCTTATAGTAAATTATAATGAATGTGTATTGTATATTTGACATTTTACTGTTTCTTTCTAATATTGGCTGGTAATTTTGTATCTATTAAGCGTGTGAAAAATTGACAATGTGACGTACTTGTTGTTTGTACTTATATTTTTCGAGCGTACACTCATGCTTGACTACATCACAAAGTAGCGTTGCTCATTAACATTATTGGTGCATTCATTTTCGTTATATTAATTTTAATTATTTTTTTAATATATTATCACTATTTTCTTCTATTACTGAACTCGCTATGTATATAGAAAGTACACATGTAAAAGCAACGAGTTAGAGACATAGGTAATAATTAAAAAGGGTATTTTCAAGATACACTCAGAGCATTTAAATTTAATAACTAATATAATAAATAGGTAACACTTAAATGCAATATAAACATTAACATTAATACTAACAGTGCTGTAGTGTTCTTTTAATTTATTTAAATTTTAAAAGCATACGTTCAAGTTCGTCAATATAAAATGGTAATCAAAAAATGTAATTTTAAAGGCAGTTCACTTTTCACCTCATAAATCACAGATTTGTTAGTAAATCAATTTTTGTTGTACTAAAATTCTTTTGAGATATTGAGATGGACGGATTTATATTTTCTATTGTATTATAATTTGTTACGAGACTGACAAAAGTTTTATGGCACTTTGTGTAGGTACATACATTTTTGAAACCTGTTAATTTTTTTAATAAAAATTCAGTTACACTGCGAGAACAATTTTATAATAATAATAAGAAATTATAAATAATGAAATGGTATAAAAATATTTTAACAAAAAGAAAGCGCTTCTTACTATAGATTTCATTAAGTACATACACTGTTGGATTTGTATTTTTTGAGTCCTCTTCAGCAAAAGAAGCAAAAATAAAGCAATAAAATAGTGATGATATATTTTTTAGTTGTTTTTAGAAAATTTCAAGTTCCCTATTTCTTTCATAGGTTATTATACATTTTTTGCTTTGATATTTTGAGTAAACACTATTTTTTTTGAAGTTTTAAGCGCCTTTCTAGGAGCCGATGATGTTTTTAAATTAAAAAAAATTATAAGATAAAAATTTTTTTATATTATTTTAGTTAAAAAATTTAAAATATTATTGGTCAACAGTAAATCCATTCAATCTAATATTTCATTTAAAACTGTCTACAGCACTGCCTAAAAACAACGAATTAAAAGAAACCTTATTACTGAATATCCATTCAAAGTATTCCATTTATATGCTTGTTCATTCATACAAACAATCATCTACTAAATATAGGCCGAAAGGTGAAGAAGTTACAGCTTCATCACTTCGAATTCATAAGAATATATTGAGTTATTGTAAATTAATTTTGTGGAGAGCATTCGTCTACTTCTTGTATTACAGAATCTTCTTCTATTCTTTGGCGTTGAAAAAGTAACTCGTGTCTTTTCTGTTTAATTTTAAATTAGGAATACAAACATATAAAAAATATAAACAAGTTTAGTATAAAACATCCAGTATAAAACTTACCTCATCGTTGGTTATCACTATAATGCGATGATCAATTTTTGGTGTTAATTCACACGATTCGTGTTCAAGATCATCTAAAGATGCTCTTCTGGTAAGGCGAGTAGAATGGTGGGCAGCTTGAGGTACCGACGGAGATTCTATTGAACTTGTTCTACGAAAGGGTGGAGGACCATCCAACTCACTGCCATCCAACATTTTAACTAAACTATGTCTTCTGGAAAGAGTAACCAATGATTGACGATGCTTCGACTGCCTTTTTGATTTTCCAAGGTACATATTAATAGCTTGAAAATGATTTTGAATTGCCATTCCCAATTCAGGGCATTCTTCTTCACCTTGCTAAAAAGAATAGTATATAGTAGGTACTAGACAATGCTTTTAATGTAAACTAATATTTACCTGGATTTCAGCATCTTTAAACATTTGGAAACCGTCATTGCCATCGTGAAGATAATGTTTAGTTGCAAGGTTGTAATATTGGCTTAGATTTAAATATTCATCACCAACATGCACCAAAGCAGGATCAACACGTGAACCTACCGGTTTTCGTGGATCAAATGCAAAACTAACTCCTGCAACTTGAGGAAATCTGCCTTCTAACTTTGGATATTGACTAACTGAATTTTCTAGTGCAGCCAAAATCTGTTGTCCTGTGACTTTTAAAACGACTAAAGGATCTCGCATTGGAATTATGTTAACTAAATCTCGCATTGTAAAATCACCAGCAGGATGCACCTGATCTGATCTAAATGTACCAGAATTCAGCATCACTAGGTCTGATCTTGTTGCAGCCAAAACTATATCACAAACCTAAAACTTTTTAATTACAAAGTTGCAAAACAACGTCAAGAGTTTAATTACCCAATTTCCTAAATTGGATTCAGAAGTTCTAATAGAAGTAAACCTTCCGTCAAGAGGTACGGCAAAACAACCAAGAACGTCATCCATTTTACCTTCAATTACACCTGTAAAAGTTTAAACTTTATTAAAAAGCTCAAACAACAACAATTCTATTTACTTGAATAAGTGTCCAATTTTTCCTTCAACTTAGGATCTTCTGCAAAACTTGAAGTTACGTTAACTTCTTCTACCGTTATTTCTGGTGTTCCATTGGCAAAATTAATTGTAATTTTACTAAATTGCCTAAAATCGGTACCACTCTTGATTATATGTTTTCCATCCACAATTTTAACTTCGTATACATGATCATGTCCACCAAGAATTAAATCAATATCTTGACAATTTTCGGCTAACTTAATATCGTTAGGTGTTCTCATGTGCGTTAATGCAATTACAAAGTCACAACCCTAAAAATGCCTGTATTAATATTTTCAGTAGTACATTGTTAAAAAGGGTCCTACTTCCTGTTTCAATTGAGACGATAATTTTTGTCCAGCTTCAATAAAATCCAAATAGGTGACTCCTTCAGGGTTAATTGTGGGCAGTGTGTCCAGCCATTCTAATTCGACTAAACCTACCAACCCTATTCGACGTCCACCTGAATGCAACACATAGGTAATGCGTCCTTCTCCCAATGGGCGTCCAGTTTCGTTATCCAAAACATTCGACATTAACCAAGGAAACTCAGTTTGAGATGTCCATTGCGACAACACCTCAAGACCATGATCTAAAATTAACGCATTCAGATGTTTTCCTCAATCAGGAAACGAATCTTACCGAAATCATGGTTTCCAAAAACTGCACATTGAACACCAATACTGTTAAGTACAGGGACCATCTGTTCGCCTTTTGTAAAGGTACTTACTGCAAAAAAATGTTTAGTTATGGAAGTAAAATGTTGGTATATCAAAACTCACACATGCTTGGAGAAAAAATATCACCACTAAATAAAACTATTGGATTAAGATGTTGGAAACTTTTAATTGCTGTACAAAATCTGGCCGCACCACCAACTGGTTCGATAGACGGTCTCGATTCCACGTTATAAACATCGTTAAAATGAAGTATTACAATTCCTTGAGCCATAGTTCCACCTGCTAATTGACTAACAGCTCTTCTTCCAGCTGCACGTACTTCCAGAGAAGCCTAAATATTATTGATATTATAAAATTGATCTTATAAAAAATAAATTTAAAAACATTTACTTTGTATTGCTCCATTACTAGGTATATTATAATTTGCAACAAAAAATTGAAACAAGTGCTTCCTACTTAATAGCAATAACTGATTCACATCCGTTTATTAGTTTACTTTATTTAATCTCCATTTAAATTTTGATTGTATTATTTATTCAGTATATAATATAACAAAGATAATAATTAATAATAGCAAATTATCAATATTACAATGTCTGGTATACGCTTCTTAAAGTAAATATAACATTTTAGATACCAATTGAATTGCATTTTTGAGTTTCTAAAAAATTTGGACCAATATTTTTTATTTTCTTTTCTTACAATTTTTTTTTTTTTTAAATTTAAAAAGTTAAAATTTATTTAAGAGATAAAATTAAAAAAAAATAATGGAAATATACCTACTAATGAACGAATGTAATCTACAACGATCAAATTAAAAAGCAATAACTAGAAACACTGCAGTTTAAAAGCGCGTGACTGTTTCACATTAAGAAACAACCAAAATAAAATAGAGATTTCACATCAATATTAGCAGTATATTTTTAATTTAGAAATTTTGTAAAAAACGATTATAGTAAAAGAAAAGAAATTAAAGAAGAAATAGGAATGATTACTATGTGATAGTCCGGATGCTATTTGTAGAATAAGCGGCCAAATCATAAAATGCGATTTTACAGAAAATCAATAAATAGAGTCATTAATTTATTTTACTAGATTGGATATTAAAATATTGAAGTGTATTCCTGCCCAAAAATTTTACATAAAATTAAAAAAAAATTAATTACTTACTACACTTATTTTTATTTTAATAAAATACACACGCAAATGAAGAATGTAAAGAGGGTAAATATGTAGTAAACGTCTTCCCATAGTATGGATCTTTAAAACAAGGATAGTCCCCTGGAACTGAAAGCATGTAAGGTGGGAATTAATAAAAATTAACCAACAAAGTAAGTTTCACAATTTACTCGTGAAGTTTAGATTTCAATTTTCCAATAAAGCTAACTTTTAGATTGATTGGCTTATAATAATTTTACATGGCATTTATTTTAAATGATTTAATAAAATTTTAATTCATAAAAACAAATTTTGATCTTCATTAAAAATGTTAATAGAAGTCTCATGCATTTTTTAATCCGCCGACTGAGCTAAGCAAAAGATAACTGTAGTAAGTAATTAATTAAGAAAAAAATGTTTTATTATGCAGGTTGCAGTTGAAAACATGGATCACATTTTAGTTACTCTTAATGGTGGGACTGGTTCTTATAATGTATTAAAATATTATCGTTAAAATTTCGCCAAAAATATAAGTTTTCATCTAACGTTTAATTTTTCACCCTTTTAGCTCTGGCTCGTGCATATCAGAGAGCATGGCAAAAGAAAGCATTTTCGCCCAGAAAGGATTCAAAAGATTCAATCCATTAAAATGTTTAAAGAACTTTGTTTGAAATTTTGATATTTAGATACAATATTATGTAACTTACAAGTTAGAATATAAATATTTTTAGAATAAATATTGTAAAAACACTATCACATTTAATCATGCACAATGAAAACATTCACCAAAAACACTTAAAAAATTGTTTAAAATAAACTCCTAATTTATATTAAGTAGTATGTACAGATTCCGATTTACAAATCAATTTACAACTGATATACTCGAAGGCCACATAGATTAAATTTAAAATATTTTGTGAAATTTGAAGTTGTCTCCATAAAAATTTGTAACTTGAATCCAAATCGTATCCCGTGCACCAAATATAACAACTTACGTATATTGATTTGCAAATCTGTATCTGTACGTACTATCACATGCATTGCTCCGCGAAAAATTGGTCTGTGTGAAATTAACTTTTACATGAAATTATTTTTGCGGAGTTAAAGCAACAAAGGCAGAAATTGTTTAAATTTTTAATCCCATAATTTTAGGTGAATCTGTAGTTGGTTCAAAAAATCTTCTATCAAACAAAAAGTTAAATATTAGAATTTGAAAGCAAAGCTTTTACGTAATATAAAATTACTCATCTATATAATTTTTCGAAATATGTACAAGTATAAATTAAATTCAAATTATAATATTGGATGTCCAGATGTTGGTATATTTCGAAACCGGCAAAGTAAGCTATAAATTTAAGGGGTTCGACTTCAGTGACCCGGCTTTAAATAGTGTAAACTTGAGGAATTAATTCCGCACAAAGAATAAATGCTATTTTATTAATTTTTGGGTACGCAATACCTTAATGCATAAACCTTAATAAGCATATTCTTACATTTCTAATTATTTAAATTTAACCCTTAAACACAAATCTTGGAAATCCTACACAAATTTTCACTTGGAAACTAAACTTACACATTAAAACAATTTTTTACGATCGATTTTATAGCGTAGTTTTTAATTACTGCCACATAACTTCGCGGCATAAAGTCTACCAAGCGGTTCCATCGCTCAACAGGTATACTGAACCATGCATTTTGAAAAACATCCCAAAGTTCTGTATTATTTTTTGTTGGTTTCGCATTAGATACATCTCGTTTTATGTCACCCCAAAGATGAATGAGCAAGTTACTTCAATACATCAATCTTATTAACACGAAACCATTCTTTGGCCACCCTGCTGGTATGTTTTGAGTCATTATCCTGTTGGAAGACCCATACATATATTATGATTTATGTTACTGCTATTTTTATGTTCGCAACTGCACATAGTATTTAAAATTGTTATAGAAAAAAATTATTTTTGTAACAGCTACGTCATTTCGTGCATGGCGTAGTTCTTCATGTGCGGTCGGATGGTGTACACGATTTAGCCGATTTCCTTGCACTAATTCTGAAAAACTAAAAATATTTTCAATAATTCCAAGGTACTGGCTATCGGCTTACGTAGAATTTCATTATTTTTCGTTGTTAAAAATTTTTTTCTTAGAGTACAGACTCTTAAAAGTCGAAATACGTATTTTTTCTTCAAAACTACATTTTTCAAAGTGGGTGATGTAATATTTCAAGTTCTATTTGACCAATTAACTTTAAATTTGGTGTGTACCTTCAGTACCTACATGTTGCTTTATAGTCCGTACCTTGCAAATTTCTAAATTTTAAGGTATGTCTAGAAGACCACCAGAGAGGGGGGACGTCCAGATCTGGGTGACGATTTGTAAGATAAGGACAGTGGTGTTTCTAAAACTGTGACGTCAAGTATCGTTAAATTCCTAAATTTATATTTTTAGAAATTTAAATTTTTTTGAAATTAATATTTTAAATGTGTATAATATTATTTTGTATTTTTAAAATTTTAAAATTAGTATTTTGTTGTTTTTTCCCGTTTTTTTTTGGATGCGTGACGTAATATTTCGAGGGGTCTCGGTTTTTGTGACGATGGGGGCGGGAGGGGGTAAAAAATGCTTAAAATTGAGTGACGTAATTTATGAACGACCCTTAAGGGTTTTTGTATGTTTTAAAACTAAAGGGTTGAAGCAAGTAAAACTGCATTTCCGAATTATTTCCACGTAAAAGTAGCCGCAATAACTGGACTATAAATACTACAAAATATAAATTAAATCTTAAACAACTCATGTGTTTTCAGTGACTGTTCTCATTAGTCATAATCAGTAGCGCAGCCAAGATTTAGTTATGGGGGGGGGGGGGGCTAAAGGATGCGAGCGACGCAAGCTGCGTAGAAAGCGCGGGCCGCAGGGGAAAAATTTTCGGAAAAAGGGGCGTGGTAATCTTATTTTCGGTAAAATTATTGCGTCGGGGGGGATTGTAGGATTTCCAAGATTTGTGTTAAAGGGTTAAATATCCCCCCTTGGCTGCGCCACTGGTCATAATTACTATTGTTATTTTTTTACCGTATTTATACATGAAAAAAAATGTTATATTCTGATTTGTATGTAAGTATTATAATATTGCATTTTGTATCTAAATTGAAATTTTTTTAAATTAACATTGTAGGTTGGGTCTGATGATGCTGGATTGGCGAAACCTGTAGTCCTAAATAAAGCAAATTAATACTAACATAAAGGTTTTTCAATATTACCAAAGAGTATGTATATATAGAGGGACAGCTCTTATGGGAATACTTGTCACAAGTATTTCTTAATGGCTCTGCTACGCCATCTAGTGGAGGGGGTTATTTCTACGTTTTAATTTTTGGTCCTCTATATACAGGGTGCTGAATGAGTTAGCTGAACATAGGAAATTAACATGTAAAAACTTAATTTTGCAAAAATACCTCCCTGTATATAAAGAATCAGCCATAAATTAAAAATTAAAACGTAGAGATCACACCGTCTACTAGATGGCGTAGCAGAGCCATTAACAAAAACTTGTGACAAATATTTTTTAATGGCTGTCCCTCTATATATGCATACTCTTTGATATTACTGATTTCTAGTTGTATTAAAAAATTTGATTTATAGACGACGTAATTAATTACTTATTATTATTATTAATTATTTTTAATATTTATTATTAATTCAGGAAAAATTAGAAAATCTTGTTATTCCAAAAATTACAATTCCACTTACTAAATATTAAAATAATGTTTTTTTGTCAGATCTTTAAAGAAAGGAAACACTTCTAATTGGGGTTTTTTATTACACACCTCTGGAGGCCTTAATTTGAACTCACTTGACTTGATTCGCTTACGACTCATTATGTTTCGACTAATCGGAGAGTGAGAATATCTTTGCATATAATGAGAATGTATTTGCGTATGTGAATCTAGTCGTGTAAGTTAGAGAATAGAGCCCTTGGGGCTGTACCACAAAAGTCGCAAAGTGCTGACTTTAGATTGTGTTGTATACAAGAACCGGAGTGTATACGAAAAAAATTGCTGAGATATTTTTTCTCTACAGTTTTGTTCTCTAAGTATTAAATTAATTTACTACAGAATATTATGCAAATTTCTAATATTCGTATGCATAAATATTTTAGAAAAATAAACACGGTCTGGGACAGTAAATATAAATATTGACTCGAGATACAATATCATATAATATGTAGGGTTTATAGAATAAACCCTGTTTTGGTATTTTGATTATCATATTTAGTCAATATGTATTCTAGAATGGGTGTGAATCACAAAATAAACAAATTTGCTAAAAATTTGTAGATGTCACACTTCTTTAGAAAGAATTAATTTTACAATAATAATATTATTTTACAGAAAAAATATTTTTGATTATTTTGCTTCTAACAAGCTAATAATTATTCAGGGAATAAGTATTCCCTGAAATGCGATAATTAAATAAATAATTGAAAAAAGCATTAATTCTTATGAAACACAAAAATTTTGGCAATAACAGTGGAATGTTACAAAGCAAATAAGTACACAATCAAGAGTTATGAGCAACTAATAGAGATCAGCTGGATAAAAATTGTTTATACAAAAAAATGTGATATCAGCTTTTTCAGTTTAAGGAACTGTAAATTTGATTATTTATTAATAAAAAGTGTATTATACTACTTTATTAGTAGATAATCTAATCATTATTTTACAATAATATGATCAATTAAGCATAAAGCTATTCAAATATTAAAAAAGCCACACAAAAAAATAACAAATAAAGATAGATTTGGATAAACCTGTTTAAGCCATCCAACCACACTGGTGACTTTGTTAGTAACTTCTGGAGGAACTTCAATTGTATGTTCCTCTACTAACGAAGTCCACCTCGAGCGAAGAGCAGCTTGGGCTGCAAAACTAGCCATGCTGGTAGTTTTAGTAATAAACCCAAAACCTGCTTAGTAAATGCGATCATTAATGATACCATAGTTGATTAAGATATTAAAAATACAGCTAAAAAATAACCTCTGCATTTAAAATTACCTTGACACAGATAATTTAGTGCGTAACTCTTCAAAATATTTCCTACGAACTTAATTAATTAAATAGATTAAAATATGCATACCTTAAAAATAATTAAAATTTAATTATTTGCATATTACACTATAATAAGAATTTTCTATGATCATAATCGATCTTTTTGAAATTGTATATTTAAATGTTACTACGAGTCAAAAATGCAACGCAAGTTAATACATACAGGCCGATATACATACTACTAAATTAAGTTCATTTCTTTAAACTAAACGTTAAAATAGACTAATTATTATATTATATTGTAAATAAATTACATTGTTGTGAAATATTCCAAGTGAAATTCCAGAAAAATTGAATTCAATATTTATCTAGGTATAAAAATTGTCCAATATAATAAGTAACCTAATAATTTGATGTATGTCAATGAATTCAACCAACGTGGAGGTTAATTCTACACTTATTTGTTACATATTTAAACATTTATTAAGGTTATTAAATTAGAAATAATTATGGTATTGTTAGAAAACGATACGGTATGTATATAAAACAAAATTTCGCCTTATATGTAATTCAAACTTTGGTTACAGTTTTTATCTGAACTAACAAAACTATTTCAAAAATCCAGAACCAGCGGGTCGGTTACCATGACATTTAAAAGATGTAAGTTAACTTGGTTTACTAATTTTTTTATTTAATTAAACGATTATTTGATTAGACGATGGTCGTATAAAGCCTATACCACGTGAAGGTAAACCTCCTCTGCCAGAACCTCAGGAACATATGTGCCTGATTCGAGCTAAAGCGAGAACAAAAAAGATATCGACTGTAGTGCATCAAAGAGATATCAATAAATTTCAAGTAGCTTACAGTAATTTATTGAAAGGTAATTTGGACGGTTTGAAGAAATTGAAAAAATCCAAAGCTAAAACGAAAGCCGATTAGTGTTGAGTGATAATTAACTTTTGGTATGAACATTAAATAATAATAAATTATTGTTAATTTCAAATTGATTCAGTTATTTTTTTATGTTATTTACACAAATTAATGTTTGAAACTGAGTTTGTTGGTATTGGTGTAATAATTATGAAATAAATTAAGAATAAGCTCAGTTAAATTATGGTTTAGTTAATTCACGTTACTTATTAAAAATCTTGTTCAAATGTACATAATTATGCCTCACAATAGTGAAACTGCCATTGTGATTAACTTTTTTATAACGAGGGTAATATTTCTACATAAGACTAACTTTCTTTTATTGAAAATATCTGGGTTTCTGTAGCGGGCAGCTAGAAGATTATTGCTTTATTCCATCAAAGTTTTAACAAGATATTAAAATTAACCAACGATTTCTGTTGGCTTCTTATTGTTCTTTTCTTCTTCTGTTGGCTTACAGCTTGTTAAAAGTTTTATGAAACCAAGCATAAAAGTGTGTTATGCAGTTAGAAGTCAGTTTTTCTTAAATTTTATACAAGTACGTTGAAGAAGTATTCTAGTTTGGTTTATGTAATAATTTGGTTGTTGCACTTGTCTGTAATTTTAAAGATACTTTTTTGATAAACGTAGTAAATAAATTTATTAATAAATAATTTAATTAAGAATTAATAATATGTTAATATTTATTTCCACCATCAATGGACATTGCAAAATTGAATCCCAATTGTAAAACAATGACAACATTACTTTTTATTTTTCCGTGGGCAATTTGTCAAAATTAATTAAGGAGAGCTGGCGACGAATTTTGGGCAGGTGTTTTAGGAAGATTAAAATTATAAAAATCAGACTATTTCATTGTTAGTGAATCTGAAAAAAAGAGTCTGGCTGGGCGTTTGCGGTTATTTTGCTACTCCGCAGCATTTCAAATCTGCAAATAATTTATCCAAAAACACATGCTTTAGGCAACTTGAAAATATTTTGATTTTTTACTTTAGCATTTATATAAACCAAAAATAAAAACCCTTGACGTTTTGGACGGTTTTAAAGTATGGCAAGACGGTCCCGAAGTTGTTTTATTTGTTAACGAAAACAGGTAACGGTGAATAATTCTTATATCTTACTAGATACCAAGAAAAGTTTAAATAGTTTTTCATTCAACTCTAAATTTGCCGTCGGAAACTGTGGAGATAAATTTTTTTGTACTTCAAACTCAACCGGAAGCAAATATGAATTTCCTTTTTCAAATGGCAACATGTCTATTTTTTAGAATTTTCTTAATCTGCAGTTTTTTCTCTATACATACATATAAAATTATCATAGGGTTACATAAGAAAATTTTCGAGAAAAATTCAAGATAAATTTATTAATTATTTAATATTTATTTAAGTGTGCTTAATTTATTTAGTGTGTTTAATTAATTAATTATTTAATTAATAAATTTATCTTGCATTTTTCTCGAAAATTTTCTTAGGTAACCCTATGATAATTTTATATGTATGTATAGAGAAAAAAACTGCAGATTAAGAAAATGCTAAAAAATAGACATGTTGCTATTTGACAAAAAATATTCATGTTTACTTCCGGTTGAGTTTGAAGTACAAAAAAATTTACCTCCGCAGTTTCCGATGGTAAATTTAGAGTTAAATGAAAAACAATTTAAACTTTTTTTTGTATCTCGTAAGATATAGGAATTATTCACTGTTACCTCTTATCGTTGCCTAAAGCATGTGTTTTATTTGGATAAATTTTTTGCAGATTTGATATGCTGCGGAGTAGCAAAATAACCGCAAACGCCCAGCCAGACTTTTTTTCAGATTCACCAACATTGAAATAGTCTGTTTTTTATAATTTTAATCTACCTAAAACACTGCCAAAAATTCGTCGCCAGCTCTCGGACTATGTAGTATGAGAGATACAATCGGAGACAAAACTATGGTTAATTTGAATTTCACGAATATTGGTCTTATGTGTGTAGTAAAATATTTTTTTAATAACAACAACGATAAACAAAGTTATAAAAATGCATGTATAAAGGTTTTTTTCTTTTAACTCGGTTTATTTTCTGAAATTACAAATATTAAATTTGGTATAACCGACATTTTGCGAGAGACTATCCCCGTAATGCAACTTACTAAAACAATAAAAAATGTAATAAGTTTTATTAGTAAAAATTGATATTTGTTATTAAAACTGTTAAAAACCGACATATACATAATATTTATAATACCAACAAGTTTTAAATATGTTTAGGATTCTTTTAACATGGAAATCTATATTATTTTTAGAGATTTGAACATGACAACGCTAAATCAGTTGTTCAATTACTAATTAATTTCTCGAGAACGGGGAAGTAAACAGTGGTGAAATTTTGCTAAAACCTTGTTCTATTTACAAGCTATAACTACAGAAAATTTGAAAAAATTCTTACATTTTCTTCAAATATTTTAAGCTAACATATTCCATAAAATGTTGTTTTTCATAAAATGAATTTTATATTATATAATTTTTTTAAGATTTCTTAAAATTTTGCTTTAGATTTTTATTTTGACAAGTATTTTACTATTTAATACCTTGTAATTTTCTCTAAAAGCAGACTCTTAAGCAAAACCATAGATGTGATTTTCATGAATTTTAACAGAAAGTCAACATCAAATTAAAACTGCAAGAACTATTGAAAGGTGAATCGGATTGAAGTGAATCGATTTGAAATTTTTTTTTAATATATCGCAAAGTCAATGTGTACGAATTTTCATCGATATCTTATATTTTTTAGTTTTATTGTTTGTCTTCTATACATCTTTAAATAATATTCATTACACAATGATTTTTATGCTCCAAAAGACAAATTTGTGATTTTTTAAAAAATTCTGAACAATAATTATTTATTTTTATTTCCCAACTCCTAAATCTTGTACATACAATTTCCTTGTCTTTGCAATTTCTGCAAATAATTAGGAAACAAACTTGGGGGACTATATAAATGAAACATATTTTTTATTTTATTTTTTATTTTATTGAAATTTACTCTATGGATTAGGTTTGGTAGAAAAACAAAAATTAGAAAATAAATAAAATGATAATAACGCAAAATTTCTTGGCATGGTTTATTTTCAATTAGAAACTTTTCTGTTCAGTTGTTAATTCATCCATGTATTTAATATGCTTTACCATTTTTTATAATAGCAAGATTACACCAATAGATAGATGATAGAGCCGGGCTCGTGTTTGATCACACTTTTAAGTGTTTTAATATCATATTTCAGTCCTTGGTTATATATCTCGGTGACGGTGAATTTTATTAACATGGAGAAGGTTAAACAAAAGGAAAATAATATTTATTTAACTCAAGAAGTAAAACAGATGATGATTTTTAGTTATTGAAATGTAATGACAAAATCTACAACAATATGCACAGATGATGGAGATATTCTATCTATCATCTACTCGACTGTCTCAACTGAACTATCTCTATTATTTATGATAATAATAATATATGTTCGTCAAATATTTTGTTAAAATTATGCTATAGGCTAAAATCATCCACTCTGGAATTAAATTTAGTAGGTATTTCATTTTTTAATGTCAAAATGAGGATCCAGAAAGTTTTTCCAGATGTGGAAAGTATACTTGACATATTTTAATATACTCGTACAATACAATATATTAAAATTTAAAAATTAGCGAATAAATTATAGAATTGATTCGAATTATTGTTATTGCTGCACCCTGCACCCAGAATAAGTTAATTTATGTTGTACAATCGAGAATTTAAATATTTAAAAAAGTCTTTTAGTTGCTTTATTTATTGTTTTTTTTTGTATTACATTTACCACCACTAGAGCTATGACATTGTTTTAGTTTACATAAAATGAAATAAGTTTTCATATTAATATCATATCATAATATCATTAATATTAATATTTTTCATATTAATTTGGTATTGATGTATTATGTTATTATAATATCAGTAGGGTCAAGTGGGCCACCTTGAGACAAAATTTACATTACTATTTTTACAACTTTTATGTAAAGAGATACAAACACAAAATTTTTATCATATATTCATCAATGCTTTGACTAACTAATGGCACATGGAGAGTCAGTAGTGATCACACAAATGCATGATATTAATTTTTATCTTCAGTATTGCAGTCTGTCTCATCCTGGCCCAAACATGGGCCACCAAGAGACAGGTGTTTATTTATAAAGAATAACAACAATTTATAATTTTACAATTTATTTTATGAATATCTATAATTTTGCAATATATTTAACGAATATCAAACGAGTTAAAGCAAATCCCAAAATTAATAAATGCGCTTTGGCGCTTTGCTGATTGTCTTAGCGTCATTTTATGCTTAATAACATCCTGAACTGCTTGTCGCATATTTTCCTCCGTAAAACTGCCCTTGTCGCTTTTTCTTTTACGTCCTCGAGACATTCTGTTAAAACAAGAAATAAAAAGTTTAAGTAGCCCACCTTGAGACATGTCTCATAGTGGCCCAAAATTTGTGTCCCAAGGTAGCCCGATCTAATATTTTTAAAAAACACAATATTATTTTTTGGATAATCTCAACAAGCAGTTGAAATTATTGTTACGTCATGACAAAAGGGCCCGGAATATATGAAAATTACAGCCATCCAAAATAAACAAGCAGTGGTAGCATTTGAACAAATTAGTTATTTCTATTAAAAATACTTACGGAGCGTTGAAATTAAAAAAGTAACACCAAACTATAACCTCTTAACTAAACGTTGTCAAACTTTGTACACAACACGCCAACGGTATGTAACGGTCACATCTTGACGCAATACTTGCTATCGCCGCTAAATTTGAAATTATTGCATTTGTCTCATGGTAAACTTGTCTCAAAGTGGCCCACTTGACCCTATATGTACATTAAAAAAAATTTATTTATAGAAAAAAAAAATAAAACTTTTTATTCCACTTGTTAAAAAGATATCTAAATTTTAAAACCCAAATATTAAAATTAAAGCAGGTGTTTAAAATTTAAAAATTTGTTTTGTATAACTACATAAAAAAATAAGTACATTTTTAATCAGTGAAATTAATATTAAGATTTAAATTGAATTACTAAATCAAAATTATGAATTTTTGTTGGAAAGAAATGAGAAATAATAGTAATTGTTGGTTTTAGTTTGGCTGTAAATATAATACAAAACAACAATAAATAAACCAAGTATAAAGGCTTTCAAAGAGATTTGAATTCTTTATTGTATGACATAAACAAAGTTATTCTGGTAACATTATGATTATGACCAATTTAAAATTAAATTGTACACTTTTCTCAATTAATATTTTATTTTATGAAATAGTTTCGACTGTATGTACATTAAAACACTGTATAAAACACAGTGGTTATTAACGGAACATATTGAAAAAGACGAATAGTCACTAGTTCATAAAATAAAATATTAATTGAGGAAAGTTGAATTTTTAAAGTTATTCTGGGTTCAATAATAAAAGTAAATCAAATTTTATTACTTACTTAATTTACTCTTAAATTTTTAAAAATTTTAAGTATTAATTTAATTTTAGTATTGTTTATTTCGGTTTATTAAAATCTGCAATTTTAAAAAACTATTTTATAATTTAGTTCAAAACGAATGTAATTAAATTTTAAATAAATTTAAAAATGAAAGGTAAAGTTTAAAACGTAAAGCTTAAAATTACAATTGGACGTATACATTTTTTTCAATTGGTGTCTCCATGTTTAATCTGCGAAATTAATATTAAAATTAAAATTGAATTATTAAATTTAAAATTATGAATTATTGATTGCAAACACATTCACATACGTGAGGAATAATTTAATATTGGTTTTAGTCCTGGTAAATACTATATAATACAAAGCAATAAATAAAATAGGTAAAAGGCTTTAAAAGAGATTTAAATTTTTAATTGTACTGCACAAATAACTAATTCTAGGTGCAAAAATAAGTATAATCCGAATTTTATTGTTTAATTAATCCCCTAAATTTTAAATTTTATCTAATATAATTATATTGTACCGTATATTAAAAAATGTAGAGTATTCTTTTCATTTTTTAAAAATCCTAAGAATGCTCATGTTAATTATAAAAATTAAATACTAAATATTTTACGATAAAATGATTCAAATTTAATCGATTGATACGTGGTTCAAGTAGTGTAACTCGATATTAATCATATCAATATTTTAGAAAACCCAAAAAATGCACTAACACTTTTCAGAACTAAAATGTTTTTAAGTTAACACATGTAAAATACACTGTAAGTATAAATTCGCAAACGTTTTCACCATACTATGGCATAATCAGGCGATGAATTAAAAAGAAAATTGATTCACCATAGTATGGTGAAAACGTTTGCGAATTTATACTTACAGTGTATTTTATATGTGTTAACTTAAAAACATTTTAGTTCTGAAAAGTGTTTAGTACAATTTTTAGGTTTTCTAAAATATTGATATGATTCAAATTTAATTATTAATAAAAAGTGCTTTTCAAATATCTTTGTTTTTTTTTTAAAGCAAATTTTAACTTCGTTTTAAATGCATTAGTAAATAATAACATAATATATTCAGTGTTACAATCATAATTAATTAATAAAAAGTGAGTTTCAAACAGCTTTGTTTTCCTTTCCTTCGGTTCTCTTTTGAAACTTTGAAAGTGGCCGTTGACTCCGAAAAGTTTAAGAACCCCTGCGATTATTATCTATTATTTTACATAGGTTCATTAATGTATATTATGTATACAGGGTGCTGAATGAGTTAGCCGAACATAGGAAATTAACATGTAAAAATTTATTTATGCAAATTCCTACTTCCCTAATTATTTTAGAGAAAAAATGAAAGACACAAAAATATTGTAGAAATATAAACTACGAATGATAAGAACATTAGATTTCATCTAGCTCTTACTTAAAAAGTAACAAAATGCTGTTAAAATTGCAAAAAGTTTAATTTATCAGACTAGCCATGTAAGTTTCTAAGGAAATTATTTTTGAAAAGTGAAATTAAATTGAATTTATTTCAAATGAAAATTTTAACAATTTTAAAAGCATTTTTTGACTTTTTGGTAGAAGCTAGATAAAATCTAATGCTCTTATCATTCGTAGTTTATATTTCTGCTTTATTTTTGTGTCCTTTATTTTTTCTCTAAAATAATTATTAGAGAAGTAGGAATTTTCATAAATAAATTTTAACATGTTAATTTCCTAAGTTCGGCTAACTCATTCAGCACCCGGTATATATTTATTATTTACAATTATTAATCACAAAATCAAGAAAATCCACTAAGCGTATATATGTTACGGTCAATGATGATAATTCGGTCATTAATGTTAATAGCCGGGCAATAACGTCAATGCCCAGCTTAGTTGGGCATTGACGTCATTGACTGGCCATTGACGTCAATGACCATGCATTTTGGGCAATGTTGACATTTAAAATTTCATGTATGGTTTTTACATCATTGTCTGGGCAATGACGTCAATGCCCAATACAGAGTGGGCAATGATGAAATTATTATTCTATAGATTTCATCTGAAAGTAATATATTAAATGTGCCTTTGCAATTAATACTAACTGTAAAGGAATACTGAAAAGTTAATTTTGTTAGAAAATATTAGTGATACGACCAAAGAAAATGAGAATACTCTTGAACAAGCAGCAGCTGAAAGCAGTGTTTTAGGAAGTCACGGTTACAAGCGTTGTCGTTGCAAAGGTGGATGTAAAAATAATAAATGTGCGTGTAGCGCCAGCAAACAAATTTGCAATTCTAACTGCCATCATGGGTCACTCCCGCGCCAGAATAAAAATGATTCATTTATTTAAAAATATTTATATCATTATTTTTGTTAATAAATGATTATATTATTATTATAATACAATGAATACAACATATGTACGTAAATATCACTTGCCAGTTGGCTGTCAAATTTTAATTGCCATTTTGCTGTTCTTTATATTAGTTATTCTAAAATATTGCCCAATCCATTTTGGCCATTAACGTCATTGACCGGCCAAAGACGTAAATATTATAGTCAAATGAAAATATTTACATCATTGCCCACCGTTAACGGGCGTTGACGTCAATGCCCAATTTACGTCATTGTCAGTAACATATAACCGAATAAGTGAATACTTAAATGTACATTATTCATTTTCAGTAAAGGAAGTTATTACAGTTTTTATTAACTTCGACGGTTAAGAAAATTCCTATCTTTTGCCAACGTTTTTAAAATCAATAATAATAATTATTGTTGAATTGTAAAACTTGTATTTTTTCTAAAACTTCAAAAAAACAATTATAATCTACATATTATAACATTTTACCCAAATGAAAAATAAATGAGTTAGAAAAGCTAATAAAATAATGCAAAATTGCTTTTTAAAGTAATATTTCTCAATTCAACGTAAATTGCTTAGAGCTAATTTAAAATCTTTCAATAAAATGTATTATTTTTAAATAATATCCAGTATTTTTAAATAATTTTATAATAATAATAATTATACAAATAATAATTTTTAAATCATATTCAGTTTTTTCCAGCTCTTTGAAAGCATTTCTGAATAATATAAGAATTATTTTAAATTTAATTAAATTGAAAAAGAAAGAGTCAACTTTTTTTGTCAAACGTAGATATTTCAATTTTCAATAAAAATTTAAAACACAGGGGACCCAGCATCTGCAAAACAAATTTTAACATTTACCAGTACTTGGTATAAGATCTCTTGAACAAATTAAAAATTTATTTTGAATGTCAAAGTGGCTGTGTTAACCCAAATCTTTCACTTTAATACAAATTTAAATAAATTATAACACTTACCAGCACTTCGCGAAGACTTTTAAATAAATTAAAAATTTTAAAATATTTCATAGTGGAGTAAAAAAATTGTTTATTTATTTGTAAAAAGATAATTTTGCTTTCTAAAATCAAGGGACCAGCTAGTCCCAAAAGTAGCCTAAACCAAGAATATTGAGTATATAGAATGACTTATAAAAAACTGGAGCCAGAACCTCAGAACAAACAATCACTACAATTACAATTAGTTAATTTAATAAAGCAGTCAGTTATAAATAATTAATATTCAACACCACAAAATTTGACGGCAACTGTTAAAAATTCTTATACGTAATTTTACCATACCATATTAAATACCTATATACCATTAAAATAAAGGAGAAGCAAATTTTGCATCTCCTTTATTTGAAGAATTAAATATATCTAATATAGTTCTAAAAATTGACCTAACACAACAGTTTATTAAAATCCTACCCAATAATCCATAAGAACCAAATGCTTTCAATAAGGTTAAGTATTTTGACTATGTGGCAATATTTATATCTTATATTGGCCATTATTCACATTAAAATCATATTAGGAAAAATTCTATTTGAGGTAAATCAAGGCAAAATATTTTTATGTTATAAAAATAATAAATAAATGAATTAAATTATTTGCGTTAGGCAAAGTTATTTTAATAATTATTATTGAAATATTATATTATCTATATTATATTACTATATTAATATCCATTAAAATTTTTTTTTTAAAACTACTTTAAAAACCAATTTTCCTTTTATACATACTATTTGGATTATAAATTTTTAACTTAGCTTATAGTACGGGATCCGAAGTAAGGTCGTTCTGCACCGATCTGCTTACCGGATGAAAAATATTTTTTATCAAACATAATATGTTATGGTAATAAATATATCGTACATGGGTTGCCTAATGAAATATGATCCACACCATCCTTAAGGGGGGGGGGCAAAAGCGAAAAAAGGCATATTTTCACGATTTTTTTTAAGATATAAATAATTGTGGTTTATTTATTTCATATACACGTTATAGTGTAACATCTGAAGTAGCTTTGAAAACATTTTCAATTAAAAATACCAATAAATAAGTCCGTGGCAGCGAATTTCCCGATACGCTTTGAAAAAAAAAGTTGTTATGAGGTGAACTTCATAACTCGATACCAGATCATCTGAAACAAAAAAGTCGATATGCGTTTGAAAGGTGATATGTTTCCCCAGGTAGTCAGAGGGAGTTTTTTTTATTTTTTACCATTTTTTTCCATTTTATAATAACAAATTCACCGAAATGTTTTAGCGAAAATCGCATTTTTCACTTCAAAATGATGCCAAAAGTAAAAAAATCTAAAAAACCAAAAAAACTCTTTCTGACTACCTAGGGAAATATATCAGCTTTTAAACGCATTTTGACTCTTTTGTTTCAGATGATCCGGTATCGAGTGATGATGTTCACCGCATAACAACATTTTTTCGAGGCGCCTCGAGAGATTTCCTGTCACGGATTTATTTATCTTATTTATCAATATTTTGAATTGCAAATTTTTTTATAGATACTTCAGATGTTATAGTACAACATGTATATGAAATAAATAAACCAACATTATTTATATTTCCAAAAAAAATCATGAAAATATGCCTTTTTTTTACCTTTTTACCCAAATTAAAAATAGGTACTGTAATTAATTTTTTTTTTTATTTCACTGACTTGCTAACCAAACGAATTTAATATTAATCGAAAGTATGAAGCATAAGGAACATGTAAAAATTAGGTTGCTTAACTTTTTGTGGTCCCTAGTATCGGGTTGCCTGATATTGACTGTGAACCGAAACTAGTAATTTGCACTAATCCGCTTTCTCATTGAATAATATCTTAAAATAAAGATAATTTTATTGCAAACACGATGGTGTAGGGTTGCCTGCAAAAAATCTGTCATGAATCACGGTTGCCTGGCTTTGAAATTTCACAATTGGAGCGAGCGAAGATGATGCGCGACAGAGAAACATTGTGCGAACTTATCATAATATATGAAGTTACTACACCTATTTCCAATTAACGATCTTGTTACATTCATTCATTCACCGCGATTCATGACAGATTTTTTGCAGGCAACCCTACACCATCGTGCTTGCAGTAAGTTCATAATGCCGATTTTATTCAAAAGCACAGCAATACATATAATATTTTGAACCAACCCTTCTAGGGTTTGCTATTGGTATTGCCAAAACCCTGGAAGGGTTGGTTCAAAAAATTTTAATTTGATGGGTTGGTTCCTTTCTGCTTAAAGCCGTCCACATGTACATACTGTAACTTTTAGAACAACTAACATTTTGTTATCATTTTAAAATTTTATAAGTTCGTTGTTAAACTGATATCTGAAATAATTACATATAAGCAGACGAATCAAGTTTAATAATTTGAAATCTGTCAATTTCCAGTTTGCTTTGGAATAACTGTTATTTCTCATTCTGTTTGTTCAATTTTGTTTATTTTTATTATATAATAAATAAAACTGCTTTTGAAAAGTGCAATTCATTTTAGAAAATGTCTGACGTGACGAAAATGAAAACAATTGGTTGTCAATCAACTAAAAACTTCAACTTTAAAATCTAAACTTGAAGATTGTGAAACAATGAGATAGCTTTGATATTAATTAAAAATTAACAGTCTTATATTTAGGGATGTAGGTAATATCAGAAGATGATACATATGATACAATATGCAATTATTATTTAAATAAATTATATAAACTACATTGTTTGATTTTCTTATTGATGTATTACTGTAAATAATTTTGGTAATAAAAAAATATGGGGGAGAGGAAGGCAAAGTAGAACTGGGGGTAAAGCCAAAGTTGCAATTTTAGGTGGATACATTATATTATATTTATGTGTATTTATATATTGTCGTGTTTCAAAATGTAAAATTGGGATATTTTTGAATTATTTTATTTGTTTTGAAATGAGTTTGTTTATTTTTGTTAATTTTTAATATTTAACTTTGATTTTGTAAATAATTCTTTTGAATTTCGCAATTATGCGCTAAATTGTAAAAGTTGGTAGGATTTTTGGAGGAGTAGAGGCTTTTTGCCGATGTGCGTATCGAGGGCGGACGTGATCCGCTACGCTCTCGAAATTTTTGAGTAATTTTGCCAGTTTTTGGCATATTTTGGTAAATTAATTTGAAATTGTGCGATTTAGTTTGTTGATTCAACGAATAAAGAAATTTTATGGTGAGAATTTATTATTTCGATTGCGTTATTTTTATCATGGTCTGATGAAGATTTGGATGTTGTCAAGTTGGATTTGAATTTGGATTTTGGCTAATTAATTTGGATGCTGGAAATTGGAATTATTTTAAATTTAAAAAGGTTGAGAATACGTTCAAGGAGCGTCTGTTGAAGCGATAGTGTGGTCTGGCGGTTTATCGCCACATGAACGAAGACGATTTTTCCATTTTATATTTAAATTTAAAAATTGCAATTTACGTTAAGAATAATATAAAATTATTTTATTTGGAGAACCGAGGATATTATTGGAAAATAATTGGCGCCAGAACGTGGGGCACGTGAACAATAAATGCGAAAATTGTCGCAAATAAAAATTACTTTCAATAAAACTAAAATTTTTGTGTCAATAAGAAGTATTTATTTTCGTTACTTCGATCATAAACAGGGGATTTTTACAACCCACAGGAATCCACTCTTAGGGGAGTTCTTGCGCCGACCGATTAAGCTAGCTGTGGCAATAAAAGATAGTGAAGGATTTTACAAATTATACAAAATTCCACTATAATATGTCAAGTGACAAATCATTAAATAATCAAAATATTCATTATGTTTGATATTACTTTTAGGTAATTATTAAGAATCACTAGCACCTTATTTTGAAACCCATTTGGTTTTGATCTGTTTTCTCCTACAATATGTTGCAGTAGTACTTACCACCAGTGTTTGTCCAGTTAGGGAGTAGCGTGATTAAGTATGTGTGTTTGAGATCGCATTACAAATCCGATATTGTTATATATTGACTAAACGTAAATAAGAAAATACAGGTTACTATGAAATACGAAATCCTTTATGCTCTACCTGTACAGTATACATATTATGTACACATGTATAATACATAGTACGAGCAGCAATTTTCTTTTTAGAGTGCTGTATCCGTTCAGCATAAATTGGCTATAAATTTGGTTGAAACCAAGATTACTAACTTGTTACTTAATAATGAATTACTAAGACCACCTGCCGTCTAGTGAATGTAGATTTTGTATTTCACTCAACTTATTTTTTTGCTCTAGGCTAACGGCGCCACGTTTGCGTTTGTACTAATCAGAAAAAAATTTATTGCGGAGAGCTTTGAGAAAAGTGAACAGTCAATCAAAACTCTTATAAGTCTAAAATAATAAAGATGTTAAAACCCCAAAAAGTGGGAAAAGTAAGAGTAGCAATTAAAAAAAGAGCTTGCGCGAGTTTACTATTCATATTTATTAATTTGCACACTTGGTATTAATATGGTAATACTTATTATGAAGAAATCTATCTACTAAAAATAAAAGAATTCATTTGAGCAAATGCAAAATTTATTTGTTTTAAGTAAATATTATACTTAGTGTTCCCGGGTATGAGACAGCTCCAAGTATGAGAAAGTTGACGATTTTCATAATGCAACTTCAGTATAATTGTCTGACTACTACCAAGTATTTCTTTTAACAAGGCCAGTGTTTTGTGCTAACACTGAAGTGAATCGACGTATTGATTCTATCTACGGGTCATTCCATGTCAAACCAACTAGTTTTGTTTCAACTCAAATTGACCATCACAGATTTATTTGAAACTTTGGTTAATTATACTCTTTAACATCCCGAATTCAAATATAATTTTAAAAAAATTCTAACTCTTATAGTTTTTGCGTTATTTAATTCTAAAAATCGCAAAAACGATACTTTTTAGGCTCACGCTCAATCATACAAAATGTTATAACTTCACTTCTATAAGTCTTACAGAGCTCATTTTAAAGAGGATTTAAAGGGCTTTAATTTGATACTAATCTTGATTATTTTCTAATAAAAATTAATTTTTTTGGAAACCTCAAAAAGTGTTTTTGAAAAAATGTTTGAGTTAGTGTTTTTTGAAAATTATAAAAATAATTTATATTTATAATGGTAACTTGGTGAACACTTCATAAAAATTTCAAATTTCATGATTATAGCAAACATTCAATTTTAAAAACTTTAAATTTTATTGTAAAAGTATTTTTAAATTTTTTTCAAAGTGATTATTTTTCGAGCGAATCTATTGAAAAAGGTAAGTGTAATGCGAAAGCATTTGGTGTTTTCCTTATATTTTGCGATCCGATATTGGATTATGTCAATGTTAAAAAAATGTCAGGTCATTCTCGAAATGGTGTGAATATCCGGGCACGAGACATTTTTTTTTTCAAACCCTACTCGTATACAATTGACAATTTGCATAAAAATCGCATTTATTGATAGTTCAATATAGTACCTATAATCAGAATATTTGAGTGATTATTCAAAATTCTGTATTGTCAGTCCGCAAATAATTAATGAAATGTTATAATACACTTATTTGAAAAATTCACGTGATTGAAATCAGATCATGACGACATGAGCCTAAACAAATAATGAAAAGCTGCCATTTATACTAATCTTTTATCTATGAACTAACTAAATTTTAGTTACTACCTAATTGTCATTTTAGTGACGTCAAAATCCTAAAACGTCACATTAGGTCCGCAATATTTATCAATACAATTTCGCGCGATAGATATACATTTAAATGTAAAAATCTTTTTTGGCTTTATTTGTGAAACAATTTAAAAATTATTAAGATACATTACATAATAGTTGTTATGTGGAATAGTTATATGCTAAAATTAAAAATCATGCAAATTGTCCATTGTAAAATATTGTCATTTGTGTCTGCATAAAGCATTTATATACCACTTAACTGATGTTTTGATTAATTTTTCTGTAATTTTAGCCATTTCAAGCCCAAAAATGCAAAGAAAACACCAAGAAATGGATTTCAATGCTTCAAGCCAAGAAGACAATTATTATTATTATACAGTAAGTTAATTGTAATATAATATAAACATTTTCAAATAGATATAAAGTTTTTATTTCATATTTTACAACTTTCACTGGATTTTTTTTAACTGTCTCATACCTGGGTAGAAATTTTTTGTTTGTCGAAAAACTTATGTTCAGAAAATTAGTCAAAAAATGTTGTATGTTAATGAAATCACCAAACTTTCTTCGGATAAAGTTGTGTATTTTCATTGCCTTTAAGCAGTAACTACAGAAAACTCGCTTTGATTTAACCAGTGAACATTTTTGACCAAAAAAAAAAAAACTTTGGAAAATTACAGAAACAAAATTATTCAAAATGCTCACCCAAAATAATTTATTCGTCCAAATATCAAATTCAATTGTATAAATTATGAAAATATTTTAAAAACTTGCAGAAATACTCAAAAATTTACGAGAGCGTGCGGAACACGTCCGCTGTCCGTCTTCGCCTAGGCAAAAAGCCCCTACTCTTCAAAAACTCCTACCAACCTTTAAATAATTCCTGCATCATTGCGAAAATTCAAAAAATTACTTACAAAGTCAATTCAATTTATAAAAATTAACAAAAATAAACAAATTCATCGCAATCCAACAAAAATAATTAAAAAAAAAATAAAATTGATGTTTGAAACACCACAATATATATATCCATATATTTACATAAGTAATAAAATAATGTCATCACGATCATGTTATTTAAATTAATGAATTTATTGCATACCAATTAGTTTATTACTTTGACAATCTGTCAACTGTCAAAACTGTCAACATTTTATTTGAAAGTTGCTCATTATGTAACTCAAATCAGTGTAGAAAATGAATTATTACGTAACCGTAATAAATAAAAATATATAAAAAATATTTAGTTTGCTCTTGACCGATGTAGTAGAATTTATTAATCATTTTTGACAGAAAAACTATTTATTCGTCTGATTCTACGAGTTTTTTATTATTATTGTTGGTAAAAACACTACATGTTTCTGGTTAGCCCCATTTTCAAGTGTTACATATATTACAAAAAAGGCTGTTAGCCACTTACATTCTAAAATATTTAGAACCAGTGAAGTTCGCATTTAAAATTAAATATTAAAATATATTCAAATTTGAAACCGAGATTAAGTATTGAAGGTTATCTCTTCACGTGCATAGTATATGTATTAGTGGTCCGCTCATTAGATTTATTTGCTCGTTGATAAGATTTTCCGGGTTGTTCTTCAGCATCTTCTTTATCTCCATGCTTTCTAGACGGTCCATTGTTGGTCCTTTGTCACAAATATGCAGTATTCGTAGATTGTGCTCACCTACATCGTGGTCTTCCTCTAGCAAGTGGTCGGCAAAATTTGATTTTCCCCTATTTCGCAGTCTCCAGTGGGCTGTGTGTTCTTTGAACCTTGTTTCAAAGTTGCGTCTAGATTGACCTATGTATTTTTTGGTACAGTTGTTGCAGCTTAATTCGTATATGCCGCTTCTTTGGTGTTTTTTAAGGGATCTTTAAGTTTAGAAAGGCGTTGTCCGATGGATCCTTTGCTTTTATAGGATATTGTGAGGTTTTTGTTGTTGTGTTTGAGTTTCCTGCCTACCTTTTCTGAGATGTTGTGGTAGTATGGTAGGGGGAGATAAGTATTGATGTTGGGGTTGATTTTTAGCCCGGTTTCGTTGTAGATGGTCTTTTTCTTGTTTATTTATGGTGTTTAGTTCTACTTGTTGGTCTTTTTCATCTAACGGGGTGTTGACTAGGTGTTGTAGCATTGATCTATATCCGGCTATTTTTTGGGCCCATGGATGGTCAGAGTCGAAGGGGATGGTGGTGTCGGCGTAGGTTGGCTTTCGATAGATGTTGTATTTATGTAGGCTCTGCGACACGTTTATGCTAAGGTTCAGGAAGTTGAGTGTTTTTTCCTTTTCTGTCTCCACTGTGAAGTCAATAGCTTCATCCAGCTTATTGATGTGTTGTAGGAATTTATCTAATTGTCTGCTTGTGCCGCTCCACAAACATATAATGTCGTCTACGACACAGAAAAAGACCATCAACAACGAAACCGGGCTAAAAATCAACCCCAACATCAATACTTATCTCCCCCTACCATATACTACCACAACATCTCAAAAGAGGTAGGCAGGAAACTCAAACACAACAACAAAAACCTTACAATATCCTATAAAAGCAAAGGATCCATCGGACAACGCCTTTCTAAACTTAAAGATCCCTTAAAAAAACACCAAAGAAGCGGCATATACGAATTAAGCTGCAACAACTGTACCAAAAAATACATAGGTCATTTTGGACGCAACTTCGAAACAAGGTTCAAAGAACACACAGCCCACTGGAGACTGCGAAATAGGGGAAAATAAAATTTTGCCGACCACTTGCTAGAGGAAGACCACGATGTAAGTGAGCACAATCTACTAATACTGCATATTTGTGACAAAGGACCAATAATGGACCGTCTAGAAAGCATGGAGATAAAGAAGATGCTGAAGAACAACCCGGAAAATCTTATCAACGAGCAAATAAATCTAATAAGCGGACCACTAATAGATATACTGTGCACGTGAAGAGATAGCCTTCAATACTTAACCTCGGTTTCAAATTTGAATATATTTTAATATTTAATTTTAAATGCGAGCTTGACTGGTTCTAAATATTTTAGAATGTAAGTGGCTAACAGCCTTTTTTGTAATACATTGTCGTGATATAATCTATAAGGGGGGTGCCTTACAGAAAAATGGTAAATTTTATTTGTTTTTTATTAAATTTTGTAAATTTTGGTTTTACCGCGGGTTAGTTAAACTGAGCGCCAGCTAGTGACTAAACCTGGCTTTTGCCAAGAATGGCCGCGGAAAGCGGAATGTAGATTTATGTATCCTAAACTTTCTTATGAAATTATGGTTTAAAATTATTTTTATATGAAGAATAAAATTTTATTTTGAAGTAAGTAAGTTTTAATTGATTTGAATTTGAAGAATTATGCCAATTTTGGACAGGCTGGATTATTTTTGAGATTGAATAATTTTGGATGTGATTATTCAGAGAATTAAAAAAAATTTAATGGAATTTATTTTTAATTTAAGTTTAATTTAATTGGTGAAATTATAAAGTTGAAAATTTGAAAATTAAAGGAATCCCAAAATAAGTGAGATACTGTTCAGGTGTGGTCGATTTATCAGTTTAATTTACATTTCACTTTAAATAAAATTTTAAAATTTGGATTTATACGAGGTGTTCTTAAACAGATTTTAATTAGAAATTTGGATTGTTTCGGCTGGCCTGGCAAGTTATTTTTTAAGAGTGTATTTTTCCCAAAAAAATCGGATTTGGAAATTGAAAAACAGAAAAATATCACTTCAATATGTAACACTTGAAAATGGGGCTAACCCGAAACATGTAGTGTTTTTACCAACAATAATAATAAAAAAATCGTAGAATCAGACGAATTATAGTATATTACGTGCCGAGGTGGAAAATGCTTCATTACAGCCGAGCGCTAACTATAAGCGCGACGCTGGAATGAAGCTTGACACCGAGGTATGTATACTATTTTATTCACAATCAGTTTGTAAACAAGAAATAATTAAAAATTGAATTAAATTATACCCTGCTTTTCATTTGATTTCACTTCTGAAAATAAAAATTGTTTATCAAGTTAGTATGAAATATTAAAAACAAATTGCTGTTTATGTCAAACAAAAAATTTGTGTTGGCAACTGGCAAATATTATATTAGTAACAAATTTACAAATTTGTTTCGTGTTTTTAATATTACTGCTTAAATAATTTTTAATTATTCTGGCTAAACTTAAACGTATAAAGTAACTAAAATAAAATTAGATTATAATTTAGCTTGCACTAAATTTGTATATAAATTGTACTTGATACTTGACATGACCTTAACTAAATAATTTGACGCATATTTTTGGTTAGTTTCTTTTCTTGCCATCCATGCGACATTGCAGGTCGGGAAGTGGCCACTTCCCGACCTGGGGTAGGTTGGAAAGTAAAACAAAATAGCTTTTTGATTGGTTTGCAGTGAAACTAAATAATAAACTGCTTCCCAACTTATTAAAAGTCAGGAATGTATCTAATAAATAGTTTTTCTGTCAACAATATAAAAAATAGATGTATAAGTTCCTTTGATCACATGAAGAGTGGAATAAAGACAATGAAATTCCTTTACGTCATTTGTGTGCGATTATTTTTTTATCAATTCATTATAATTTTACTTTGTTTTTATTGAAATGTTCCAATCAACCACACGATACAATAAATATAGAGTAATTTCAATAGGTAAATGTGGTAAAATGATTTCGAGATATAGAACAAATAAATGTTACGTAGAAGTGGATAAGTTATTATGTAATATGTATTTGCGGTTAAGTACTAAACATTGTGATTAACTGTAGTGCAGTTGAATACTTTTCAGACACTTTAGATTTCAAGTAGTATATTTCAGGTGAATGAGAATTTCCAAGCATAAAAGGAATATACTACTGAGATTTATTGAAGGAACAACTGATTTCTGTAATTTAATTTTCTTTGAAATGTTTTTGTAGTAGTAAATTTAATTTGAAACAGTCTACATGAGCTAATGTGCATAATTATTGTTCTTATGGATGTGTAGTAAAGTTTATATATTATGTATATGTATATTGTACTAAAATAATTTTGTACTAAAATCGCTTCTATTAAATACTCGTATTACATCTTATAATATAATACATTGCAGTATTTAAAGCTTCTTGTTCGTGTTCTTTCTCTTATGTTCATACTAGGGGACCTATGGTCTAACACTTCAATTAATACAGAGAACTCACGACTATGCATAGCAATTCAACTCTAACCGCTAGGCTACCTTAATTAAATATGCATATTATATTACCAGAAAAAGATAAATTTTTTAATTGATGGTTTGTATATGCAACGATATATTAAATACTTGGATATTAAATAATAATACAATATTAGTGAAGTTCTAGTTTTTTAATCAGAGCTAAAACATTAATAACACCAATAGGTAAGTAATTGTGTAAAATATGTAAATTGTTTAGTGAATATTAAAACATCATTAATTCTACAGTATAATTTTGCATTAATATACGTACTATAATGAAATTACAATTAATCTTCATAATTAAAGCAATTTCAATAAATTATAATAATCGTTGTTATATTTGTTGAACTGTTGGTGTATCGTTAAATAAAGGACAAGTCACTTTCCATATGACGTCAACATTTGCATTAGAATTAATGCAGTGATTAGCGCAGTTTAATAGAGGATCACCCTTGAAACATCGATCGCAGGTGAGTATACACATGTCAACCGGATCAATTGGATGAGCATTGGCTTTTTCTACTGTCACCATGAAGATGCAAATGAATATTACAAATACGGAATAACTTCGTAATCCATCTGAAAAATAAAAAAGTGATTAAGGACAGGAAATCATGTTGCTAACGCTATGTTGATCAAGAGATGGCGTTAGTGTTTGCAATCCATTCCGTATAATATATATTTCTTGTTGAACAATTCGTATTTATACATGGATTACAGGTTTACAATTGACTACATTTTTAGTAGAAATATAAATCTTACAATCACTAATACTCGTATCAACATTGTTTCGGAACATGCAATTGTTTTAGTTGCGCCTCTTGATAAACTTATCACTCTACGCTTTAAGCTATGTTAGTGTAGAGTCAATATGATTTATTTGATAGCATAATTTGTATTTGTATCCAGTAAATACGAAGAACAGACGTTAATAAATGGCTCGTGTGCATTATACAATCATTAGAAACTAAAATTGAACTTGCACACGAAACCTTACAGATATGGTATAATTTAACATGGAATCTAAACCATAGCAAAAGTAAATTTACTGAAGCAAAATTTGAAACTGAAAACCATCTTAGTATGCAATCAATATATAGTTTGTGTGGTGCATAATTATGATGATGGAGTTGAGCTATAGGATTTATGGCTGTAGCGCAAATTATTTTATAGTAACAATAACTTAGGATGTATAAATAATGTTTTAAATAAATAGTAGGTACCTACATATTATAAATCCAAGGAAAAGAAAATTTTAATGTACTTTAAAAATCCGTTTCGTAATTGACGTTTTTTGAGATTTTCATATTTTACAAGCAAATCAATGCATTTTGTTGTAACATGTAACCCATATCTAAAGCCGATCTTTAAAAATATGAATTGTACGCAAACAATGCCTGGTTATGGTTCTATGAAATCTACAATAATTTTAAACTTCGACGTTTACAACAATAGTACGACAAGAAATGAATAGCTGAAAATCCTGATCGACCGTGAAATCTATAAACCGAATCTGAACATTTAACAAATTTGTTTGTAATTTTATCTGCTTTACCTTGTAGATAACCGTGTTTGTACATCTTGTGTTTAATTTACCACGAAATGCAAAGGATATTAAATGCACCGCCACCAACTACAATTTATCTAATAAAATTAACTAGGTACTTCCATTGCATTGGGTGAGTTATATTTGAAGATTGACGATACACTCAGACTGCTGGCTAAGAATTTATTAAAACGATATCTCTTGCTTTAATCATAGAAAAAATTGTATATATGTCCCCTTACTATTACCTACCCTAAAGGCGGATATAGAATTCGGTATTACGGTTGCATGTACCACATGTTCGTATTCGCTCTCATATTATTCTACTATGCCATTCCGCTGGGCTAAATTACTTGCAGTTTTTATTATGCAATGTCCGTTGAACAAAGCGGCAAATCGATGAAAAAATATAATAAAATTATGAGCAATGAAAGCTTTTTTTGTTTTATAAACCAGTAATTTTGAAGTTTGATGTTTTCAACAAGTTTCCATATCAGCACAAATCATTTTAAAATTTTGTTGCTTTATGCATACATACCACATGCCAGTTCAATGAAAAATTCAGCGAATTGAATATTTTAATAGGGAAATGTTTAGATAAGCATTTAATTAAAACATTCATTATCTCTTAATAAAACAGATTAGATTATATAAAATTGCTCTATTAAAAAAAGTACAAAATGTATAGAATTCCTAACAGATTAATATTGTATATTACGGAAATATGTATAAACATTTTCATATATTTTTCTATATAAAATAAAATCAAAGCACAGCTCGCGTTCTTTAAAGCGAATAAAAAAACTATGGCAATTTAATTTTATAAAATATAAAATGTACTACTGCTCCTGTATTATTTTATTTAATTGAATCCGGACTTAATTTAAAACTGAAATATTCTTAAAAAAGTTATGTAAATGTTAATTTTTAAATATAGCAATCTATTATTTGAATGAAGTTTGCGGTTCATTAAATAAAAACTAAATTGAAATGTGTTTGTTGATTTAATAAAATGGATTTCCCGTTAGACTTCAAAAAACCCGTAATAGCGTAAATTATTTAATTATTCGAAAGAATGAATCATTTATTAATTAACTTAAAAGAGAGTTTTAAATTTTCTTTCACTCGAGATTTTAGTCAAGTATTATAACTGATAATGCAATTTAATTATCTAATGAGTTAGTAGATGTGGTTTTGTGATAATTCAAAAACTGTGGCATTTAAAAAAATATTATAACAAAAGCATATTGAATAATTCAAAAGCAGCGAAAAGAAAAAAATTTGCATGAAATTCCATAAAAAAGGAATTACTGGATATTTTGTGAAAATTGAGCAAATAATTTTTGATTTTGACATAGTTTTTATAGTAATGTGTTAGCTTACAAAAAAAAAGTAAATACCGGCACTACTATTTAATTTGTGTTTAACGAGGTTTATAAACAATAAATAGCATATTTAATTTCTGGATTTAAAATTAATTAAAAAGTAATCGTTTGAATTGAAAACAAAATTAATACACTGCCGTTTTCATGAATATTTTATTGAGAAAATACGTATAATGATTCATGCTTTAAAACCTTAATTAATAAATAGGCAGTTACATTGTCTTCATTATACATTTCTTAAGCAGGATTCGAAGCTAAATCGGTGAGTTTTCCCCTTAATTTCTTAAAATAATAAATTAAATCTCTACGATATAATTAATCAATACAAGATTGCTTTTTAAATAAGTTCTAAATACAAGTAAAAGCAGCGAGTTAGTTAATTTAACTTTTCGAAGAAGTTAGTATCAACAATAATACAATTTAAAGTTATAAGTCCTGAGTGACTTTTTTTAAATCAAAATTAAAATTGAATATATTTAATTTTATAAAACAATTGAGAAGTTGTGCCGAACTTAATTTTATATAATTTAGACATAAGCATCCAGATTGGTTAAGTAATTAAACTATATCCAATGATTAAGCACTTAAATTGCTAAACTTTTGTGTGGCGCAATTAAATTTTAAGACTAGCAATCAAAGATTAAATCTCACCTGTACTTTGAAACTTTTGAACAAATCCACTGTTTTTGTACTTGATTGTATTTATTTTTTAACAACCAATTAAATATTTATCGATTGAAGTACCAACTACATTATAATAACAACTAACAGAATTTTAAAATTACATGAATATTAGGAAAAAGCAATTAATATTTTTTTTAATTAAAAAGCAAATAAACATTTAACTTCAAAATATTTTATAATAAAAAGCTTTAAAAGTTGTATAAAAATATAACATACCCATTACTGCGAAATGTGAAAATAATCGTTGAAGCTGTTCGGAAGTCCTTTTATACAGAATAATAGAATAAAGAAGCACCTGTTATTACACACGGTGATTTAACCGGCCCCAAATCATTGATATGATATAAATGAAAGGAACTCGGAAACAAAATCGTTTGTTAATGTGGGAAATACTTGAAGTCCTCTGACGAAACAAATTGAGATCATTTTTATGGTTTTCATTAATCAATATCCACTTAAGAAAACAATAACTGACGGTTAAATTAATTTTTATTGATTTTTTGATGAAGTGCGGAAATATATACGAAAACAAATTATTTTGTGATTCACAGAAATAATAAAAACCGCTATCAAGTGCTTGTTTCGTATCACCTAATAATAACAATACAATTAATAGTAATTTTAGTTAATTAATATTACATTTGAATTATTGTTATCTTATTACATTCTTAATAGGTATTATTTGAAAACTTAGTTTAGGTAGTTTGGAGCTACATTTTAACGTGGGATCGGAACCACGACTCAGATGTATGAGCAGAAAAAATCGTCCTTGAATCAGTAGTTTAAACTCTTGGAGAGTTGGAGAGTCCACTTGGAGAGATACTGGTGCAACATTCATGTAATATCTGCAAGGCATCCAAGAATCCTCATGAATAGAATATCTAGGTATTACCCAGTACAGATTTATTTTAAGGAATACTTTATCATTCATTCAGTTTACTTGTGTTATGTATCTTTAAAGTTATTATGCATACGATGTGCCATATTATTTATCTTACTTCTGTTGGGGTAATAAGAAATCATAAATAATATTTCTGAATTTCTGATTCAGTTGCATTTCACTGCACATGATAAATATGGATGTTTATTTCGTATTGTGGGTATCTCTCAGGAACGTTCTTATAGCTACTTTTTCTTAAAGAAGAATGCAATTTTAAAATAAAACATTATGCAAGATTTATCGACGAAAACAAAATAGAATAAATCACACCAGAAAATATTTCAGGTGTTCATATTAAAATTAATGACAATATTGAACCTTATACAACTTGCATTCCTGATAATTAAGTTTTGTTTAATAATTATTAAAATAATATACAAGTTTAAGAGAATAAAATAGAAATTAATTTTTAATTAAAATCCTGATGTGTTCTCAAAATTGTTCAAACATTTTCGTTGAAACAAAAATCTATTGCTGATTAGTACAGATTAGTCGGAACAAATTCATAAATAATGAAAATTTTTTTTATTTTGTATTTATTCTGAAGTGAAAAACACAAAACGCAATCTGTGGTACTTAATAAATTAAAGTTTCGGATATTTCGTAGTACTTAACTAAATAATTAATTATCTTTTAGAAATTCGTCCTACCAACCGGTATCAATTAAACTGTTTATACAAATATTTGTATAAGTAATTATTATTTCGCAATTAAATTGTAAAAATTTATTTTATTGCAACAGTTAGAAGGAACAAAAATTTAATTATAAATTATTAAATAAAGTTTCATTTATTGATCAGATTAGAAATAAAGCTCAGTGGGTTCGATTGAGATATTTCACGAAGGTAAAAAAAGAATAAAGAAATGATAAGTATAGATATGGGCAATCGATATGTGGACAGACTGCAAGAAATTCATATTTTTGATTAGAAATTAAATTAAAAAGACGTAGAATAAATTTATTTCAATTTTATTAATTTCCAAGATTAAATAGCATTGCAATATTATGTTTAGTTGATTATAATACTCAATAATTTTGAAATAGTAGAATATTTTGCGATTCTGTTTTAAATTAATTTCTATTTTATTTTATTTTTATTTTCATTTTTGGCCACTCCTAAAACATACCACACATGTAGATACCTATTGTACATAAGTGTAATTTTGTCACGACACACATATTCATATTCATATTATACAAGAAAATGTAGTATATTTTATATAATATCATTTGCGGCATAAATCATATGTAGATATTAATTTTTTTTTAAATGTATAATAATCTACTACATCAGTTGAAAAGCGCTCAAATATACTTATTGCAGTAATGAAACACTTTGTTTTAGTTGAAATTTGATTACATTTTGAAATAAAAGTAGCTTCTAGAGTACTTCTGTTTAAAACTGAAAATATATTTCTTTTAATGCATACCTTTGTGAAAAACTGGTTTCATAAAAAATACTTTATATTAGGTATGTCTTTACAAAGTCTTTCAGTTTTTAAGTTCATTTTAAATTTGCTTTGACCTTTGTAATTTCGAAATGCATATTCTTGATAACAATGCAATAAAAAGTAGGTAATTTAAAAAAAATTTGCTTTTAAAAATTGATTTCTGCGTTTCATTGGTATAAAAAGGTATCTTATTGTGTTTAACATGTTATAGTATTTAACATAATACCGTACAGCCTCGTTATTCCGGACAGATATAGTTTAGAGTTTGTTCGGATAACCGAGTTTTCCGGATTAAAGAGATTTTCCATTTGTACTTATTTTATTGATTAAAAACCGTTGATACGTATGTATTATTCAATTATTTTATTTTATATAGTTTACATTAATAAAATTAAACTAAACAAAATTAACAAATAATAAAAATGTCAAAATAAAACTTACAAAAATAATTTTTATACAATCAATAATAATTTTATACAATCAGTTCGATACTGGGGGTACTCGGTACTACTCAGTGCGTATAGCCTAAACCTACGAATGCACACTTACTCTCAAAAAGTTTTCAGTTTTTGAAACCGGGGGGTCTGGGGGGTGTTCTGAACAAAGCTGAATTTACAGTTGTCGATCTTTGAATAGCAGTTTACAAATCTGAATTGCAGTTGACAATTTCTAAATATATCAGTTGACAAATCTATATTAAAGTTGACGATGTCTGATTGCCTAGGTTGTGCGGCCTGAAAGCCGCACTGATCCATCACTCCACCGTAATCACTTAATATTTTTAGGTTGGTAACTTAAAATCAACCAATTCTAAACAGGCCAGTGGAAAAACGCCGATACTTATTATTATGATTTTTTTTGTTTAATTTATTTCATAAAATTCCTATTTGACCTGGGTATCGAATCAAATTAAGGTCTTCGGAAGTATCTAACTTCCTTCCTAAGTCATGAAAGGTTTAACGTAATACCTATTAATGTTGAATAAATTAAGTTTCCGATAGAAAATTTTTAGTATCATTTTATAATAATTGAAGAACTGGCTTAATCTCGGATTGTAAACAAATTGACAATATTGTCAGTGTCAACTAGGCAAATTGACAATGTATTGTAAGCATGAATTGCCAATTTTATTTATTGTTACTGATAATTGAAAAACAAATTTATCACAATTATTGCATGGTTTCGAAGTACAAGATAAGAATATGAAAGATATAAGATATTAGGCGGATTTATGGGGGGAGGAGCACCCCTCCCTCAGACGTTTAAAAATAGACAAGGGAATAATCCCAAATCTGAAAACACTTTTTGCCCGTCTGATCTTTTTGCTCCTTCCAGTAAAAATTCTGGAACCGCCCCTAATCGCAATATGGATTAAGCAGTAACTTGTAGTTTGTCATATTAAGGGGCCAGGGGGGGGGACGAAAAATTAAAAATTAGGGCAAATGTTTAAGCAGGATTTTCACTTGCAAAAATAAAGGAATTGAGACTTACACAAATTTGGTCAGAAAAAGTGGAGGAATTTTTTATTTTTAAGGAAAAGTCGTGGAATTAACAAGGAAAAATTCTTGGAAAATTCGACAAATAAAAAATTTACAATTTTTAAAATTTGAAAAATTTTTAATTTTGATCTAGGGCAGGGGTCGGCAACCTATTGAAACGGAAGAGCTAAAACTTACAATTTACAAAATTTTCCAGGTTTTAAAGAGCCACTAACATTTTTATTTCAATATTATGGTATTTTATCCTGTTTTTATCCTGTGCTTTTACCCTGTTTAAAGTTTTTTTTTGCAGAATAATACTTTTTATGAGTTTTGAAAATAAAATAATAAAATTATTAGGTAATATTTGTGCGTGGACCTGGAGAGCTGCACCTCGACATCAAAAGAGCCGCAGGTTGCCGACCCCTGATCTAGGAGAAGTCTTGGAAAAGTTAGGGATTTTGTTTTTGAAAGTTTTACAGAAAACATACACAAGTTTTCAGTTTTTAAAACCGGGGGGTCTGGGGGGTGTGGAACACCCTCCAGTACACCTAAACAAAATTGGTCCCAGAATCTAGCTTTATATAGATTTTTCCAAATGTTTTTTGTAACCTAGATTTAATAATGCCCAGTGGAATCACAACTTTAAAACTGGAATCGAAATCTGTTTGCTATTTGGGTTTTTTAACACACTTACAGGTATACTGGAGGGTGGTCCACACCCCCCAGACCCCCCGGTTGTAAAAACTGAAAACTTGCATATATGTACATGTTCTGTGTGATTGCTTTATTGTTGCTGAAATAAACAGCAAATAAGTGAAAAAATTAAAAAAAGAAAAAGAACTCAAAATAAAAAATTTTAAGTAAATTTGTGGTTTTTAGTATGTATTTATGGTTAAATTCAAAAAATATAAGAATAATACAATACGTAGAAAATCAAAATTCAAAAAATTTAAAAAGGAGACAATTAACACATAACAGGTCTGGATTAAGAAAATTTGAAAAAATGAAAATTTCGTAATACGAAGTACAATATAACGTTATTTCATGGTTATTGCCATTCATCAGTTGTACGCATCGATTACGATTACATTGTAAAATAAGAGGAAAAAACTTTTCAAACTAAACAAAATTATCGACTAAATTGTACAAAATTGACTTACCATAACCTCCAAAGATTATCAAAACTGAACTTGTTACACGAGGTATGAATAATTTAAAAATGATTTGAACTAAGAAATTCGTTTACCTAGCACTGCTAGTTTGAAATCCGAAGGCACTGCCCTCTTAATATGATTTCTAAAAACTTTGAAAAAATTCAAAATTCAAAAATTTACCACGTTTTTTAACCGTGAGGCGTAAAACTAGAAAAAGAACTCAAAATAAAAAATTTTAAGTAAATTTGTGGTTTTTAGTATGTATTTATGGTTAAATTCAAAAAATATAAGAATAATACAATACGTAGAAAATCAAAATTCAAAAAATTTAAAAAGGAGACAATTAACACATAACAGGTCTGGATTAAGAAAATTTGAAAAAATGAAAATTTCGTAATACGAAGTACAATATAACGTTATTTCATGGTTATTGCCATTCATCAGTTGTACGCATCGATTACGATTACATTGTAAAATAAGAAGAAAAAATTTTTCAAACTAAACAAAATTATCGACTAAATTGTACAAAATTGACTTACCATAACCTCCAAAGATTATCAAAACTGAACTTGTTACACGAGGTATGAATAATTTAAAAATGATTTGAACTAAGAAATTCGTTTACCTAGCACTGCTAGTTTGAAATCCGAAGGCACTGCCCTCTTAATATGATTTCTAAAAACTTTGAAAAAATTCAAAATTCAAAAATTTACCACGTTTTTTAACCGTGAGGCGTAAAACTAGAAAAAGAACTCAAAATAAAAAATTTTAAGTAAATTTGTGGTTTTTAGTATGTATTTATGGTTAAATTCAAAAAATATAAGAATAATACAATACGTAGAAAATCAAAATTCAAAAAATTTAAAAAGGAGACAATTAACACATAACAGGTCTGGATTAAGAAAATTTGAAAAAATGAAAATTTCGTAATACGAAGTACAATATAACGTTATTTCATGGTTATTGCCATTCTTCAGTTGCACGCATCGATTACGATTACATTGTAAAATAAGAAGAAAAAATTTTTCAAACTAAACAAAATTATCGACTAAATTGTACAAAATTGACTTACCATAACCTCCAAAGATTATCAAAACTGAACTTTTTTAAATTTTTTAAATTTAAATTTTTTTTAAAATCCTTTTTAAATTTTTTGAATTTTGATTTTCTACGTATTGTATTATTCTTATATTTTTTGAATTTAACCATAAATACATACTAAAAACCACAAATTTACTTAAAATTTTTTATTTTGAGTTCTTTTTCTAGTTTTACGCCTCACGGTTAAAAAACGTGGTAAATTTTTGAATTTTGAATTTTTTCAAAGTTTTTAGAAATCATATTAAGAGGGCAGTGCCTTCGGATTTCAAACTAGCAGTGCTAGGTAAACGAATTTCTTAGTTCAAATCATTTTTAAATTATTCATACCTCGTGTAACAAGTTCAGTTTTGATAATCTTTGGAGGTTATGGTAAGTCAATTTTGTACAATTTAGTCGATAATTTTGTTTAGTTTGAAAAATTTTTTCTTCTTATTTTACAATGTAATCGTAATCGATGCGTGCAACTGAAGAATGGCAATAACCATGAAATAACGTTATATTGTACTTCGTATTACGAAATTTTCATTTTTTCAAATTTTCTTAATCCAGACCTGTTATGTGTTAATTGTCTCCTTTTTAAATTTTTTGAATTTTGATTTTCTACGTATTGTATTATTCTTATATTTTTTGAATTTAACCATAAATACATACTAAAAACCACAAATTTACTTAAAATTTTTTATTTTGAGTTCTTTTTCTAGTTTTACGCCTCACGGTTAAAAAACGTGGTAAATTTTTGAATTTTGAATTTTTTCAAAGTTTTTAGAAATCATATTAAGAGGGCAGTGCCTTCGGATTTCAAACTAGCAGTGCTAGGTAAACGAATTTCTTAGTTCAAATCATTTTTAAATTATTCATACCTCGTGTAACAAGTTCAGTTTTGATAATCTTTGGAGGTTATGGTAAGTCAATTTTGTACAATTTAGTCGATAATTTTGTTTAGTTTGAAAAATTTTTTCTTCTTATTTTACAATGTAATCGTAATCGATGCGTACAACTGATGAATGGCAATAACCATGAAATAACGTTATATTGTACTTCGTATTACGAAATTTTCATTTTTTCAAATTTTCTTAATCCAGACCTGTTATGTGTTAATTGTCTCCTTTTTAAATTTTTTGAATTTTGATTTTCTACGTATTGTATTATTCTTATATTTTTTGAATTTAACCATAAATACATACTAAAAACCACAAATTTACTTAAAATTTTTTATTTTGAGTTCTTTTTCTAGTTTTACGCCTCACGGTTAAAAAACGTGGTAAATTTTTGAATTTTGAATTTTTTCAAAGTTTTTAGAAATCATATTAAGAGGGCAGTGCCTTCGGATTTCAAACTAGCAGTGCTAGGTAAACGAATTTCTTAGTTCAAATCATTTTTAAATTATTCATACCTCGTGTAACAAGTTCAGTTTTGATAATCTTTGGAGGTTATGGTAAGTCAATTTTGTACAATTTAGTCGATAATTTTGTTTAGTTTGAAAAATTTTTTCTTCTTATTTTACAATGTAATCGTAATCGATGCGTACAACTGATGAATGGCAATAACCATGAAATAACGTTATATTGTACTTCGTATTACGAAATTTTCATTTTTTCAAATTTTCTTAATCCAGACCTGTTATGTGTTAATTGTCTCCTTTTTAAATTTTTTGAATTTTGATTTTCTACGTATTGTATTATTCTTATATTTTTTGAATTTGAAAAAATTAAGCTGAAAAACGGAAAATTCGATCATCTTTAATGATTTTTTTTACAATTTCGGGGGACAGATCTACTCCCAAATCAACTTTCTTGCTATTAACTTTTCACCTTTCTAGTTTATCAGAAAAAATGTAAACGCTAAAATAATTGTTAAAAAAAATAATAAAATAGATAGGGGGGAAGCATCCCCCGATAGCGGTGGATGATGGAGGAAAATGAAGGTCATATTCGAATTCAGGAGGTTAATTTACATAAGAATCAGGAGGACTAGTATCAGGACTCGAAAAAAAATTTTATTTGCACACCTGTGCTATCATTAGGGGACGTTCGTTAATTACGTAACCGTTTAAGGGAGGAGGAGATCAAGGAGTCTGGGTAAATATCATGTAATTAAAAAAAACAAATTTTACGATATCTCACTAGGGGGAGAGGGGGTCGAAAAATCTCCTCACGTAATTAATGGCCGCCCCCTACTTATTTAACTTTACCAATTAAAACAAAGAAAATATGAATTAAAACACAATTCGCGACTTCTCGTTTAGCGTTTTCTTCTTTTTATTCAAAATTTAATATTTAATAAAAAATTAAAAACGCTCAATTTTAGAGCCTTCTGAATTTTGGCGCTGGGTGCTGCCCTGAGTGATGTCATAGTTTAGTCTTATAAAAGAGTACTGATGAATTGCATTAATTTGAAATTGCAGTTAGAAATTCGTCCGGATTGCAGAGATAAAAAATATAAAATGTCCGAAGAGCCGGAATGTCCGGATTACTGGAGTGTCCAGAATAAAGTGTGTCCGGATAAGCGAGGCTGTACTGTACTATGTTTATATTTTAAAAGTTTGCTTCTTACTTCACATATTTCTTAAATTTAAAGCTATAATATGAGTAATCACGATACCATGAATATACTACGTAATACAGTAGAGTCTCGTTTATATGTTATATTAATTATTGATAGCCCTTTCTGTATAATCGAGGATTACATATAACTCGGATATAATTTTTTATGAGATAGATTGACCAAATATTATTAACGATTAAGATTATTAATTTTTTTTACTTTTTTTACCAACTTGACGTTTTTGACAATTGTCGATATTTCAATTCTTAATAAAAATCTAAAAAATTTACAGCACTCGCCAGCACTTCGCGAGCACTTCTAAATTGTGCAAAAAAAATTAAAAATTCCAAAGTGAAGAGGGTGCGTCAAGTTGACCCCTCCAAATCTTTAAATTTTGATTTTTTAATAAAACTTTAACGGACCCAGCACTTTCAAAAAAAATTACAGCAATCGCCAGCACTTCGCGAGCACTTCCAAACTATGCAAAAAATATTTTCAAATTCCAAAATGGAGGGACCAACTTGACGGAGCCGTTCTCTACTTCTTAATTGAACGGTGTGGGCTTTAAGCCATTCTGGTGGTCTATAAACATGCACTGAATTTAATCGAATCTCCTTAGCAACAAGTAGCAGAAAAAAAATTTTAGTTAAGTTTCTCTATAAGTAAACATATAATCGAGTTCTGATTTTTTTTCTAATGTACCTACATATAAAATTTAATTATATACATATAACTGAGAGTACAAGCGAGACTCTACTGTAATTGATTACGCGGAAAGAAATATAAATATTTAGCGGTAAATATTTTAATGTAGATACACATTTTTAATATTAAATTTAATGAATACATAAATTGAAAACAATATTGCTTACCAATTTCATCATATTAAATTAATCATCGCAAAATTTGAAAGATTGGTAAATGACATCAATGTTAATGGAGTTTGGATGATTTCGTCATAAATGGAATTAGGGAACTTACTCTTATATCCTAATTTTATAAACGGATCAGATATTATTTTGTGTACAATTTTATTCACTTAATAAAAGTGAATTTCCTAAACGCAAATATCAATTTTTATAATGTAAAAATGAACAACAGAAAATCGAATAAAGAGTAAAATCAGTTTACTAAAATTTGTTTAACAAGTTTTAATAAATACTGTAAGAACTCACTTTAGTTTTTATAAAAGTTGAGAGTTAATTAAAAGCTCTTCTATTATCGTTGAATTTTTGATATTTTAATTCCGACGTTAAACCTGAAAGGCTTCAGCTAGCTCAAAAAGTCGGAAGCATGAAATCGTCAGGTAAAGCTGGTTTCTTGTGATATGTAATCAAATTTAACCCAAATTTTTTTAAAGCTTCCTAAATTTTCTTCTTAAATTCCAATTAATTAAAAATCACTTACTTGAACTCAAAACTTTATTTCACAAATAAAATTTAAATACACAAACATAAAATTCAAATCTTAAAACGAATCAATTCAATTTTTAAAATTTCAAAATTTTAAAAAAAGGATTTTGCAACACGATAATATATTTACTAAATGCACTAAATGTACCTAGTCGGGACATAAGTTCTGTTACACAGTATTAATTAAATTTTTAATGTTTCAAAATAATAAATTCAATTATGATATATACTGCTTTATTACTTAATATATAAAGAATACATTTTTAATATATTTACTCAAAGTGTCCACCTTTAGCCTTTACACAAGCCTTTAAACGCCGTGGCCAATCATCAATTGCGGCACGGACGATTTGTAACGGTATCGATGCTGCTGCTTTCACCAAATCCCGCTTCAGAAGCTCGATATTTTTATGAGGCTTACTACAAGCCATGTTTTCAAGAACTGACCACAATTTATAATTCAAAGGATTCAGATCAGGACTTCCAGAAGGCCATTGTTCTGCTGCAATAAACGCAGGTAAATTTTCTGCTAGCCATCTTTGGGTTGTCTTAGCTTTGTGTGCTGGTGCAGAGTCCTGTTGGAAAACCCAATGGTTTCCTTGAAAGAGAGAGTCGTTAAGAGGCTTTACCACGTCTTCTAACATTTCTTGGTAAATTGGTGCCGATGTTTTAACGCCTTTTTCACAAAAGTGAAGTTGAGTAATCCCTTCGTAGGATACACCCCACCAAACCATCACAGATGCTGGATAATGGCTTCTTTGAACCGTCGGAATTTTTTCTGCCGCTTCTTTAGAGCTGTGAGCATAAACACGATCGTTTTGCTTATTAAATTTTTCTTCGACGGTAAAATTTTTTTCATCGGTAAACAAAATATTTTTAAAATTATTATTACCGTGCCTCCTCAATAGGGTTTTCGATCTCTCGTGCCTAATTTTTTTTAAAGCTGTTGTTAACCTTTGTCCTGTTGCTCTACGAAAAGCCCCAAGTTTTAGGTCCTGCCTCAATACGCGAGACACGCTTTTTTTTGAAATTTGCATCTCCATAGCAATAATTTTTTGTTTTCGCAGAGGATTTCGTCGTATTCTTTCACGCACTGCTTTAATCAGTCGTGGAGTTCTTATGGTACGAGGAAGTCCACTTCTTTTTCTGTCAGCTATTGCATTTGTATCGGTAAACCGTTTTATAGCACGACTTACAAACATTTTTGAAATTTTTAACGGCTTTAGCAATTTTAAAATTTCACTATTTGATACACCACATTTATGTAACGCAATAACTGCTATCCGATTTTCGTTCACACCCCAATCCATGTTGCTGGTTGAACTCAAAAATTTTAACTATAGTCTGTACAAGTTGCCAAAAGAAAGGGCTTTCTAAATCTGTAATTGTTTTCCACCTTCTGTAATCTTAAGCTGTAAAATCTAACGGTTCTTTACAGGTAACAGAATTTATGTCCCGACTAGGTATTTCCTTTTACATTGTTTGTAGTTTTAGCCATCTATGTACATTGAACGATTTTTACCTAGTCAACTTCAAACCAGAAAAGAATGTAGGTAAATTTCAATTAAAGTTGGCATTTGGTAAGTGAAAAGTCGATTTATAAAAATGATACACCGGAAAATGGAAACCATTCGGTTATATGCTCATCATCAATAATGTATCACATGTAAACAAAAACATAAAAATGAAAAAATTGAACATAAACATAAAAATGTATACAATTAGTATTAATTATAGAAATTGAATTCGTTTCATCATCACTTTTGAGTTTCGCAAATTACACGATGTGTATTTTGGAAACAAAGTAAACCACTTATGTGTATATAATATATAATGGCAATTTAAGAAAATTCACTACCCTATAAATTATTATCGACAAGAAACAGTGCTGAGATTGCAAATCACAATTTCTTTATAGCTTTAAAAAAAAGTAAAATTTTGGTTTAGATTAAGAATCATTCTCATATAATCTGAACTTTTTTTTAAACTACAGCACTATTTCGGTGGGAGATTTAAATATATGAATTTTAGGCATAAATAATTCAATTATTGCATTGGAATACTTCTTAAGTAACCAATCTATAAAATGCAAGTGTTATTGCAGGTTTTATAACTTCAATAACAAACATTTTATTATCGATTGACCGTAACTGTAAAATGCAGGTTTATATACATACATAATATATTTGTTTTGAATGCTTTAATCAGAATCTAGAATCTAGAATTTGCAATTATCCATCGTTTTAGTAAACGAGGTGAACATTTGTTGAGAGATGTAAGGGTTTATGTTTAGATATCAGAAATTATTTTGTAAAAAATTGTTTAAATCCAATTTTTAATTGAAATTTAACTTCACCATTGTTTAAAAAGCTGATAAAATTACATTTTATTAGATATTATTTTCTGACAGAGTGGTGAAGTTGTACTAATCAAAAACAATAATAAACAAGTTCGTTTGCTGGGCAATCGTAATATTTTTTTAATATTTTATAAGCAATTAATAACAGTACGTCAGGAGGAGTAGCAATAGCATCTAGTATGAATATTATAGAAGTATTAAATAATGTAATATACGACTAGAGATTGCTTGCATCTAACGCTTTATGAAATGTTTTATGTTAGCGGGCAACTGCAGTTAAATGCACTCGATATAAATTATTAAAATCGAAATGATATTCCTTGAATGCACAATAACGCGGTAAACGGCAAAACCCCCAGTTAAACAAGTTATGTAAGCTATAGGGGTATCTAGGAAATCGTCATCATCATCCAGTCGTTTATTTTTTTTTGTCCAATATTGGACTTGATCTATTTCAAGAAGAGTTTTTAGCTATACCAGTTTTAGTATTAATTTTGTTTTAATGATGTGCGTACTCGTACAATAATACATTTGCAAACAGCGCCTAGAAAAAATTAAATTATGAAAAGTCTGTAGATACAGAGATATAATCTAAACAAAACGGGAGTAGCATGCAAAGTGGCTCCACGAATTTAAAAACTCTCTAATGGTATTATAGTAAATTATGGTTTAAATTACATATCATATAAACATTAAAATTTATGGATCATACAAAAATTCGAGTAAAAAAACCTAAAAATGTTATCCGATTATCGATTGGCTATTTGATAAAATTAATCCCGGGGATGACGTGCTTTTACTTTATACAAATATTTTTCGGTATAATTTGCACTCCAAAATGACGAATCTACTTAGATAGTAAATCTTTAAACCGTACTCATTAAAAACACTCCTAAACCGGCCCCTACTCAAAAATTATGGGTCTAGAAAGACGAAATCTCTATTTTTAAATTCAATGGTGTTAGCAGTAGAGCTCTCTCAAATTCTACAACATTTTTTATTGTATCTATAAGAACCTGTAGAGCCACTTAGTTTGCTACAACCAACAAAGTAATGTTTTAAGTTTTTTGAATTCTTACGTTAAATTCAATATCATTCCTAATTTTATGTAGAATTTAACTCCGTAGAAAATACAATATAGTTAATATTGCATTTGAGCAATTTTATTACCTGGCCTAAATTGTTTAACTTTTTTTTACTAAACTGAGAGTTAAAACATAAATTTGTAGTAAAAAATTTAATCTCATTGATTTTCGTTATTCAGTAGATAGGCTAGAAGAGTTCTAATCCACTTTTTAGAAAGAAGTCTGAATTTTATTTGATTATACGTTTAGTAAATTCTCGAACGATTATAGGGATCAGATATCGATTAGGGAAATTTATGAGTTCATTGTCTCTTTGATCTAATTAATTTGTTATCTATTCTAATAAATTTAAATGTATTAATCGTATGAGTATATAAGGATACAGGTGTGTGTGGTTTGTTCGAAAATTAATTAATTAATTATTATTTCTTACTTTCTTATCTATTTATTATTATTCTATTGTATTGCTTGAAATAGTAAGCAGTATTTTATACATTGAATTTTTTCATTTCTATCTTTTTTTCAATTTTTTATATTAAAAAAACATAAGGAGTTTGTCGATGACGTGACGTAAAAGTATTTGGGGCCTCTTAAAACGGATATATAATTATAATAGCTGATTCTCGCTTTACAGTTTTTTGGCCCACCCCATCCAAATTAACAAACCTGAATTTCAAATTTCCTTTAACTAGGATTTTATAATTCAGATTGGTTTTTTATATTAGATCAGGTTGAAATTTATAAATTTATTAGGACATCTGCAAAGCTCGGTCAAATTAACGAGATTAGTTTTGGTTTTGAGAAACGAAACCTTAAAAATACTTTTATATTGGCTAGTAACGAAGGAGAAAACTTTTTAGGTATTATTTATTAAAGAAATGAAACTTTACTAATGTATTTAATTTCTCAATGTAGCATAAAGCAATTGTCGATAGTGAATTCCTCACGGAAATACTAGAAATAACAAATAAATCAACCTTATTGGTTAAGTGTATCATTTTTCAAAAATTTATATTTAAATTAAGCGTTGCTTCAATAATTAGTCTGAAGAAGTAACGTGGTTATCGATTTTATGTCTAAAGTGATTGCCATATAGGCCAGCTTTTAGCAACCAATAAAAAAACTGGGTTATCTACAATAAGCGTTTTATCAACACATTCCACATGTTGAAGTGCAACCTACATCAAAAGAACGTTTTTTTTATTATAACATAATGTGTAAATATTTTTTCCTGCTCAAAAAGAAAAACTACTCCTTAATGATTCAAATGGCTTTACTTCTACTTTACTCTTGGTGTTTAATTTTCCGATATAACTCGGCTACAAAAAAGATCTTATTACATTTTACGTTTTTCTTGTCAATTAATTTGCAACGTTTTCGAAAAGAAAACATTGAGAGGAGAATATCTCACAATTTGTAACATGTTGATTTATGCTTTAATCGTAGAATGTTTAATGCTAGAATTAATTGCACAATTCTCTTAAAATGTGTTAGTTTTGATTTATTCAAGCAGCCATCTGGAAACAATGGTACCAAATTACTCGAAAATTTCAATACCTCGAGCATTAGAGCACTTCTTAATGGTTAATATTTAAATATAAAGTTAACTTGGTTTTTGATCTAAAACAAATTCAAAAGAGAGCACATTTCGAATAATGCGGGTAAAGTGGAAAATTAGGTTTATTTTTGTTATTATAAGAAATAATAAATAAATTAATATTTAAGACACGAAGTTCATCCATCACTGGCTATAACTACATTAAGAAGTAAAATTACTCGACAGGCTTAGCTGGCATAAATTTTATATTTAAGATTTTCATTCCACATGTCTCGACAGAAACACTTTTCAACCTTTTTATATTTTAGAAAAATTTAATCCGGTTTGAAAGTATTTCATATTTAATACACTTTCCTAAATATTGCTAGAAAATTTATCTTTTATGTGTATACTTCAATTTTTGCCCAACATTAATTTTTCAAATCTATGAAGTAGTAGGGTATAGTCTAATATATATTCTACTGTATTCCATTGTACCAACCTCTAGCACCAACATTTTATTAAATTTCTCATGCATAGCATAAAACGTTTTGCAAAATTTTATGTATTTGTGAAGGGGTATATTATAGAAGCTATAAAAGGAAATCATTATTAAAGTTTCCCAGCAGGTTTGAAATTGACTTGTTGAAATTAATTAATAAAAAATGTACCTTAGGTAGGTATAGAGTGGAATGAAATAAAGCGGTAATAACTCTCCTAACAAATTTTATAGGTACGGTACATTTAATAAATTATAACTTATAATTTAAGGGTCGTAAACTAAGTAAAAAAACCCAATTCCGAATTACGACATACATATTATATACTACATACAACTGCCAACCCGACAAATACGACATTGTCAAGCCAACTATTACGAGCAATCCCTAAATCTAATTACTTATTTATATTATTCCCTCATAATGGAAAAGCTTCTCAGGTAGGTAATTGTTCACATTTTTGAAAACGAAATTGTCTAATTAACATAAACTAATGAACTTTTCGTGTTATAAACAAAATACTGAAGGTTTATAGAATGCACACAATGGTTTGTTTTATTGTTCATATTTTGGTATCTGCTATTCGAAAATAAATTACTCTAAACAATGTAGGTATTTCGAATGAGTTGTTTTAATTCCAATGCTTATGATATATTTAGAAACTTGTACAAAATTTGACAGTAGGTACTCTAATAATGCTGTTTATTCGTGGTATGAGGTTTTTATTGTGATAAAGTAAGCGAACGACTGTATTTATATTCAAAATTTTAATATTTTCCTGTAATCCCATTATTATTTAGTAATGAAGTGAAAATAGACACAGTTGCTACGTAACAATAGGTAATCATTGTTAACTGTAAAATTGACACCTTTTAGCTTAGTTCGCACTTTTGTCCATTACATCGACATCGCTTGCGTCGAAAGCGTCTAGGTGGTCGACTTACTGTTTGATAAATGTGACAGGAAAAACATTGCAGTAATTTAATTCAATAGAACGTCCTTAAAATGGATCCTTTTTGTATCATAAATATAAAAGAAAGATTTCTACGAAAGTAAAATTATCTAACCGGTAATTCGCCATTGTAATTCATCGTCAGAATATGATTATTATTTTTTTTTGAAATTAATATTGTGAAGTGAAAGTAGATAAGGTTTCCTATTTTTATATATGTAGTAAAACTTGCATAATTTATTATAATTTATAACTTTGACACATATTAAATTTCCACATACTACCAACCCTCTTTAAGCTTTTTACAACACCGTTGTATTATGCGGTATATCATAGGTTGTCAATTTCAAGTTACATCGATCATGTTGCTAGGCGTTTTATATTTGTAAATAAACGCTTCAAAACCGCCAAATAAAGAAATATTTAGTAAATAAGTTTAAATTAAGTATACAGCAATGGGAGATAAAAAAGACGAGAAGAAGAAAGCAGATGACGAAGAAGATCTTAGATTAGAATTTATTTTTAATTACTTAGTCAAATCGATGAAAATGAAGAACGACAGATGGTCAAAAATGTTGAACACGGACGAATATATGGTAATAATAAATTTTCATTACATCTACCTATTCTTTGTTTTTAATAATATAAAAATTATTTTTAGAGAGTTATAACCAATTTCTTTAACAACAAGGAAATTCCAAGATTAATATTTAACATAAATGCCGGCGGAGCACTTGTACCGAGTGTTGAATTTCCCATCACCAAAACCAAATCCACATATTTTATTCGTAAAAAAAAAGATATTGTACTTTGGGAAAACTTTAGAGAAGTATTGACATTTGGAGATATGTCTCCGAAGCCCGTAGAAGAACTTGCAGTTCTAGTCGAAGAAGCATTTTGTCCTTTATTAACCAACGAAGCCAATCAAGAAGGTTGGCCGAAAGTTGTGAAAGAGGACATTGCCTTGCACGTTTATTCCTTCAGAAATAACGTATATCAGGTAAAAAAAATAGATTAACAAATATTATAATCAAACTTATCTATTAACGCCATTTAGATAAGAGGGTCGTTAAAAAGTCAAACCCTACTACCCTTGCCAGCAGGATACGAAAGGATATACAACGCCGAAACTATGTTTTACGATTCCGGTGGAAAGGATATAGATTTACCCTTAAAAACTACCATAGAAGTAGCCATTATACAATGGGCATCGCTATGTTCCGACATCTTGGAACAATCCTCGACGGTTGCTTTTGCTAACGGGGCGAATCCCACACCCTTAGTCGAAATAGATTTCTGGAATGCCCGTCTAAAAAATTTAGAGTGCATTTTTGATCAGCTCAGAGATCCTAGAATCAAGAGAATGGCCCATTACATGGAAATTACAAAAAGTTCACATTTAAAATGCTTTAAAATCACATTTCAAAATATAGTAGCAGGTGTGATCGAAGCGAAAGATATTTGTTTGTACCTGAAGCCAATGAAACCACACTTTGAAAAATTTGAAGATAATGAATTTCTCGATTGCGAAACCTTCATCAAACCTCTGACTCATTGCCTAGGACTGTTATGGGGAAATTCTCGTTACTACTGCAACACCAACAAGATCATAGTATTATTAAGGGAAGTAAGCAATTTGCTGATAAACGCAGTAACGAATCAAATTGATCCGGGATCCATTTTCCAAGGCGAACCCGACGATACCTTCATTAAAATCGAGTCTTGTGTGAAGTTACTAGAATATTTTCTACTTTCATTGGAAGAAGTTCGATCGAATTTATCCAACTATTTTAAATCGGAGGAAATCGAACCGAGACCTTGGACGTTCCACCCGAGAAATGTTTTTCAACGTTTATTCGAATTCATAGAAAGACTTAAACTTGTCAACAGGATACTTCAAACTGCACTCGATTATCAAACTCTGATTAAATTTGAAGCCGGTGGAATTAGAGGTCGGACACTTTCTGCAAAAAGTCTTGAAGTATTTGAAGAATTCAATCTAGCTTATGGAATTTTTGCTAATATTCTATACGATCCATTGGACATATCAGAAACTAAAATTTACGAAGATTATGACAAGCACATGAAAAAATGTTTTGATTTAGAAACAAGATTGACTGCAATATTCGAACAACTATTCGACGATTGTTATAATTTGGAAGCGATTTTTAAGTTTACTAATATTGCTGGAATTTTAATAAAAGGAGAAATTAGCAAGCCAGCGCTTAAAAAGAAATACGTAAAAATTCTGGATCTTTTCAATGAAGAACTTGATACGGTGAAAATTTTATACGACGAAGGAAAAAAATATGGAATACCAATCGACAAAAATTATCCACCTACTGCTGGAGTGTTATGGTGGTTACACAAGTTAAAAAATCGAATACTGAAACCCGGAGAAGAATTTAAATTGTTCGAAGACGAAATTCTGACAACTGCTAGAGCTTTGGAATCGTTCAATAAATGGGAGCAAATGTTAGAGATTATACATACGGAGCAAGAAATTGTTATGCAAGGGTGGTTAGCAACAGTAGCTAATCAAATTTCAATTAGTGTTGGAAAAACTCAATTAGTTAGAAACAATCATATTATCGAATTAAATTTAGATAAAGAATTAGTCGCAATATTAAAGGAAGTCAAGTATATGAAATTATTGGAAATTGAAAATATTGCTCCCGAAGCTCTAGCTATATTTGATAGAAACGAAGAACTGTACAAAGTGCTTTTATTGTTACTTCGTATAATTCAATGGTATAATTATTTGAAAACGAATACTTTGCCGGTAGAATTTAATTTGTTCTCCGACGAAATAACGGAATTGGATACGTTAATACAAAATGTCACCGACAATCTTACTTGGGCTACAGATAGTATGCAAATTTAATGTAAATATTCAATTTAACTCTAATTGAAACTCTCATTTTTTTTAGATTATGATGAAATTGAAGTTATCTACGTCCAACTGAAAAATCTCTATACACGTGTTACGGAAGCTCAAAGCAATATATCGAAAGTGATAAACGAAATGATATCGTGGGGATCCGATCCTCTGTTCGATAGAAAAGATTCAAATAAAAAAGAACTGCTTCAAACTGATAATTTTGCAGAAAGGGTACAAAAGCGGTACGACATAATAGCATCCACTTCCCGTAAAGCCCAAGAGGTGATGCAAATTAATTATAGATTATATTTCAATATCCCAGAACCAGAATTTGACGAAGAAGAGGTGGAAGAAGAAGAAGAAGTATGTATTTTGTACCTTCACATTAATTTTTAATTTACATTTCTTGTTTAGTTACTCGAGACATCTCCGCTACCGTCACCCACGGCGGCAACGAGTCCAAAGGGCAAAAAAGAAGCCAAATTAGAGAAAGGTGGCAAGAAAGGGAAAAAAGTTGAAAAGACGGCGGAAGAAATCGAAATGGAATTGGAAATTCAACGATTGGAAGCTGAAGCTGCAGCTCGGCTAGAAAAAGAAAGTCAAAGGTTGCAAAAATGGTATCCGTACGAAGTATACGTAGACGAACTGGTTAAAGTAAAAATAATCGAAGCTGTTATTAGAAGCTTTGCAGTTTTTTTGAACGAAACAAACTATATAAAGAATCCGAATTTATATCCTCTATTTGAAATTTTATTAGAACTTCACGAACCCAATGTGGTTTATGTTCGATCAACAGATTTAGATGATCCAGACGGTTTTTTGTTATTTGTTCAGTCTCTCTTGGACAATATAAATGGAATGGCTAAATATATGCAAAGGATTATAAAAAACGATGCTCCATTAAATTACGCCGATGACGTTACTCAAGACATCGAAGGACAAGAAATGTATACCGAAATATTAAATCGCATAATAAATGCCATAGACGAAGCTAACGAATACATTGGAAATTTTGATGATTATGCTTATTTGTGGATGGACGATCGACAGGAATTTTTAAGACAATTTCTTTTATATTCGCGTCAACTTACCCAAGAAGAGTTTGACGCGGTCAGAGGTAATACTCCTCAGCAACCTAAAGAGTGTGCACCGCAAATTTCTCAATTTAAGGAGCAAATTGATTTATATGAAGAATTGTACAAAAAAGTTGAATTAATAGAAACCGTAAAGATTATAAGTGGATGGTTAAGGGTCGATGTGAGACCGTTACGTCAAGCCATATTGAATACCGTGTGTAAATGGGGAAATCTGTTCAAGCAGCATCTCTTCAATCACGTAATTAACAGCATCACTGAATTAGAAAACTTCATAGAAGAAGCTATACAAGGAATGCAAAGTCCTCTGTCGGAAGATGACTATCCAACGCTCCTAAAAATAATGGGTTATTTAGTTAAAGTTAGGGATAGACAACTGGCAACCGATAATATGTTTGAACCGTTAAAAGAAATAATTATGTTACTTAAAGATTATGGCATGGAGTTTGAAGAAGAAATTCATGTTAGATTACAGGAATTGCCAGATAAATGGATTCATTGCAAAAGGGTAATTTGTTTATGCTTCGATTATATTTTAGTTTTATCTGAAATTATTTTAGGTTGCGGTAACTACCAAACAAATTGTTGGTCCAATCCAAGCTCAACAAATAAATGCCATTAGAAGAAGAATAGCTCTCTTCGATATTCGTCAATCTATGTATAGAGACTTGTTTAAAAAGAAAGTTTTCTTCAACTTTGAATGCAAACATATGTACAAACTTTTGGATAAAGCAAACGACGAGGTAACCGGATTGGAAGATGAGTTACGTAATTTGACCGAACAAGCCACTTTGTTTGATATTGCAATGACGGAATATAAACAACTAAAACTTAGCAGAAAAGAAATTAAATTAATTAAGCAACTGTGGGATTTTGTCAACATTGTCGTTTCGTTTTTGGATGAATGGAAAACCACCCCATGGAAGAAAATTGACGTCGAAGGCATGGAAATGGAATTGAAAAAGTTTGGAAAAGATATACGAGCTATGGATAAAGAGTTGCGCGGATGGGATGTCTACATTCAATTGGAAAATACTATAAAAAACATGTTGACATCTTTAAGGGCTGTAACAGAACTACAAAATCCGGCAATAAGAGAAAGGCATTGGGTTCAACTAATGCAAGCCACTAAGGTATATCATAAAATTATTCTAAAATTAATTTCTTAGTATCAAAGTTAGCAACATTAATGTTTACACTACAAGAGTTTTTTAATTTTAATATGCTGCCAGGTAATGACAAGGTTTTCAAAATATATAACTGTGAGTAATTATTAAAAATACTTTTGATTTAAAAAAAATTAAAATAATATAAAACTATTAATTTTTTTAATAGGTGAAGTTCTCAATGGACGATTCGACTACGCTAAACGATCTTTTAGCATTACATCTGCACGAGTACGAAGAAGAAGTAAAAACAATAGTCGATAAGTCGGTTAAAGAAATGGCCATGGAAAAAGTACTAAAAGAACTCAATCAAACATGGACCGGAATGGAATTCGAGACCGAAATTCACGAACGTTCAAAACTGAAGTTGCTAAGAGCATCCGAAGAAATGATCGAAATTTTGGAAGATAACCAAGTTCAACTGCAAAATATGATGACTTCAAAATTTATTCAGTTCTTTTTCACCGAAGTATCGGAATGGCAAATAAAGTTATCAAATGCCGATCAGGTTATTCAAGTATTTTTTGAAGTCCAAAGAAAATGGTGTTATTTGGAGAGCATATTCATTGGTTCTGAAGATATCAGAAATCAACTACCCGAAGATTCGAGAAGATTTGATAAAGCAGATCGCGAATTTAAAGATGTTTTAAATGGAATGGTGTCAATTCTCAATGTAATTAGAGCTACCAATAAATCGGGTTTGTACGAACGCTTAAATGCCATACTCAGCGATCTAATGCTGTGCGAAAAAGCATTGAACGACTATTTAGAGACGAAGCGTCTGGCTTTTCCCCGATTTTACTTTGTATCGTCTTCAGATTTATTGGATATTTTATCTACCGGTAATAATCCACCCTTAGTAGCGCGCCATTTAACCAAATTATTCGATTCTCTTGCTAAACTAAAATTCACCACCGAAGCTGGCAAGGAAACTAAGAAAGCAAAAGTCATGGGTTCAAAAGAAAATGACGAATATGTTCCACTGGCATATTTATGTGATTGTGGAGGAAAAGTGGAAATATGGTTGAATCGGGTGATCGATGTTATGCGAGTCACATTGCATCGTTCGTTTAGTGAAGCCGTAGTATCTTACGACGAAAAACCAAGAGATGCCTGGATTTTCGATTATCCGGCTCAACCTGCTCTCTGCGGAACTCAGATTTGGTGGACCACGGAGGTCAACATGTCGTTTGCTCGCTTGGAAGAAGGTTACGAAAATGCCTTAAAAGATTATCAGAAGAAGCAAATTGCACAGCTCAACGCCTTAATTGTTCTATTGTTGGGCGATCTAACTGTAGGCGATCGCCAAAAAATTATGACAATTTGTACGATTGATGTGCACTCTCGAGACGTAGTTGCAAAAATGATTGTAGCTCGGGTGGAAAATTCGCAAGCTTTTCAATGGCAGAGCCAACTTCGCCACCGGTGGGATGCTAAACTAAACGACTGTTTTGCTAACATTTGCGACGCGCAATTTCGATATCAATATGAGTATTTAGGAAACACTCCAAGACTCGTCATCACTCCTTTAACCGATAGATGCTATATAACTTTAACGCAAAGCTTGCATCTTATAATGGGTGGCGCACCCGCAGGACCTGCCGGTACTGGAAAAACCGAAACGACTAAAGATCTGGGTAAAGCTCTTGGAATTATGGTGTACGTATTTAATTGTTCCGAACAAATGGACTATAAATCTGTGGGTAACATATATAAAGGATTGGCCCAAACAGGAACTTGGGGCTGTTTCGATGAATTTAATAGAATTTCGGTTGAAGTGCTTTCTGTAGTTGCCGTTCAAGTCAAAACAATACAAGATGCAATAAAAGCAAAGAAACAACGTTTCAACTTTCAAGGAGAAGATATTGTTCTTCTTGCTACGGTAATTTAATATGCTATCTAAATATATTTTACTATTGCTCTTTCCTTTTCAGGTTGGAATCTTTATTACCATGAATCCAGGTTATGCTGGAAGAACGGAATTGCCCGAAAATTTAAAAGCCTTGTTTAGACCTTGCGCTATGGTCGTACCAGATTTTGCATTGATATGTGAAATTATGTTGGTAGCTGAAGGATTTCAGGAAGCTAGATTGCTAGCCAGGAAGTTTATTACTTTGTATACATTATGTAAAGAATTGCTAAGCAAACAAGATCATTACGATTGGGGATTGAGGGCCATTAAATCGGTACTTGTAGTAGCTGGGTCATTACGAAGAGGAGACCGATTGCGTCCAGAAGATCAAGTTCTCATGCGAGCTTTGAGAGATTTTAATATTCCCAAGATAGTTACCGACGACGTTCCAGTTTTTATGGGATTAATTGGCGATTTGTTTCCAGCACTCGACGTACCAAGGAAACGCACCCCCGAATTTGAAAGATTAATTAAAAAATCTGCGATGGACCTAAAATTGCAACCGGAAGAAGGATTTGTTCTAAAAGTGGTTCAACTTGAAGAATTATTTGCTGTGAGACACTCGGTGTTTATAATGGGTTTTGCTGGAACCGGAAAGACTTGCGTTTGGAAAACATTGATGAAAACATACCATAACCAAAAACAAAAACCATTTTTTAATGATTTAAATCCAAAAGCTGTAACTAACGACGAATTATTTGGTATTATTAATCCATCTACTAGGGAATGGAAGGATGGTCTATTTTCAGTCATTATGCGCGATCAGGCCAATATGCCCGGAGACGGTCCAAAATGGATTGTGTTGGATGGCGATATAGATCCAATGTGGATCGAATCCCTAAATACTCTTATGGACGATAACAAAGTTCTTACTTTAGCTAGTAACGAACGTATTGCGTTAACAAAATGCATGCGTTTGTTGTTCGAAATTGCAAATTTAAGAACGGCCACACCAGCGACCGTATCAAGAGCTGGAATTTTATACATTAATCCTGCGGATTTAGGTTGGAATCCATATGTTGCATCGTGGATAGATACCAGAACCCAAGATAGCGAAAAGGCCAATTTGTCAATTTTATTCGACAAATATATACCGCCTTGTTTGGATATGGTAAAAAATAAATTGAAAAAAATTACTCCAATATGCGAAATTGCGCATATTCACATGCTGTGTTTTTTGTTGGACTCCTTTTTGACGCCTCAAAATGTTCCTTTAGATTGTCCAAAGGATTGGTACGAAATATATTTTGTATTTTCGTTGGTTTGGGCGTTTGGATCGGCACTTTTTCAAGATCAAATCATAGATTGGCGTAACGAGTTTAGCAAATGGTTTACCAACGAATTCAAAGCTGTCAAGTTTCCTCTAGGAGGAAGCGTATTTCAATTTTACTTAGAACACGAATCAAAACGATTTTTACCGTGGAGTGAACTTATACCTTCGTTCGAATTAGATCCAGAAGTACCTTTGCAGGCAACTCTAGTAAATACGGCCGAAACTGTCAGAATTAGATATTTTATGGATCTTCTAATTTCCGACAAGCATCCATTAATGTTAATAGGAAACGCGGGCAGTGGAAAAACTGTAATTGTGCAAGACAAATTAGGTTCACTGCCCGACGCTTACGCTGTTCAAAATGTACCATTTAACTTTTATACTACTTCCGAAATGCTGCAGAGAATATTAGAAGGTCCTCTTGAAAAGAAGGCTGGCCGAGTATATGGTCCTCCCGGAAATAAATCGATGATTTATTTCATTGACGATATGAATATGCCAGAAGTGGACAAGTATTTTACTGTACAACCCCACACATTGATTCGCCAGTGGATGGATTACCAACATTGGTACGATCGGCAGAAGTTGTCACTGAAAGATATTCACAACGTTCAATTCGTATCGAGCATGAATCCTACGGCTGGTTCGTTTACAATAGATCCACGACTTCAAAGACATTTTTGTGTTTTTGCCGTTAGCTTTCCGTCTCAAGATGCTCTTCTCCATATTTATACCAACATTTTTAGTCAACATATAACAAATCCGGCAAACAAATTTCCAGTATTAATACATAAATTGGTTCCCAACATTGTGAGCTCTGCACTTACGTTGCACACAAAAGTAGCTCAAACATTTTTACCGACCGCCATTAAATTCCATTACGTTTTCAATCTTCGAGATTTATCCAATTTATTTCAAGGCATGTTGTTTTCTTTTACGGAAACACTAACTAGCCAAACGGATTTAATTAGATTATGGATTCACGAATCTCTCCGTGTTTACGGAGACAAACTTGTCGATAGAAGAGATAGCGACACTATCACTAAACTAATAATGGAGATTGTTAAAAAAGGATTTGAAGAATTGGACGAATCGGCGGTAACGGAGAAACCGTTAATATTTTGTCACTTTGTCGAAGGTTTTGGAGATCCCAAATATTTGCAAATAAGAGATTTTGCCGTTCTTAAAAGATTATTAGAAGAAGCTCAGTCGGGATACAATGATTTAGTGGCAGCTATGAATTTAGTCTTGTTCGAAGATGCTATGAACCACATTTGTCGCATCAACAGAATTATGGAAGCTCCCAGAGGAAACGCACTACTAGTAGGAGTTGGAGGTTCTGGAAAACAAAGTCTTACGCGTCTTGCCGCTTTTATGTCATTGTTAGATGTGTTTCAAGTGCAGCTGAAAAAGGGATACAGCATAGCTGACTTAAAATTAGATATATCTCAGTTGTACATTAGGGCAGGCTTAAAAAATGTTAGTACAGTATTTTTAATGACCGACTCCCAAGTTGCCGAAGAATCATGGTTAGTTGTAATAAACGATATGTTAGCATCGGGAGAAATACCAGATCTTTTGCAAGATGAAGATATCGAAAACATCATTAACGCAATGAGAGCCGAAGTAAAGGCAGCCGGTATTGACGATACACGAGAAAATTGTTGGAAGTTTTACATTGATAAATGTCGAAAATTACTTAAGGTAGTTTTATGCTTTTCGCCAGTGGGATCTACTTTACGAATTAGAGGCAGAAAGTTTCCCGCACTTGTCAGCTGTACCGCCATCGATTGGTTTCACGAATGGCCCAAAGAAGCTTTAGAATCTGTGTCTGAAAGTTTTCTAAAAACTGTAGATTCACTTCCTCACGAGTTAATTAAGCCAGTTTCCTTATTTATGTCGTACGTTCATTCTGTGGTAAATAAGATGTCCGAAGTATATCTAACCAATGAAAGACGGTATAATTATACAACTCCAAAAACTTTTCTAGAGCAAATTGCTTTATATTCCAAGTTATTAAACGAAAAATCTGGTTACATAGACTACAGCATAGTCAGATTAGAAAACGGATTATTAAAATTGGCTTCTACATCGGAGGAAGTTGATGGTCTTAAAGATATACTGGCCGTTCAAGAGGTCGAGTTAGGCAAGAAAAACGCAGCTGCAGATAAACTTATCGTAGTTCTTAGCTCGGAAAATGAAAAAGTGGAAGCTGAAAAATCTATAGCTGTTGAAGAAGAAGAAAAAGTGAAAATAATTGAGGAAGATGTTACCATAAAAGCTAAAGTATGCGCTGAAGATTTGGCTAAAGCGGAACCTGCACTAATTGCTGCACAACAGGCCTTAAATACCTTAAATAAAGGAAATCTTACAGAATTAAAATCATTTGGCAGTCCTCCGTCTGCAGTAATCAGTGTATCGGCAGCTGTACTAGTGTTATTTTCGAAAAAAGGAAAAATACCGAAAGACAGAAGTTGGCCAGCATGCAGAGTTATGATGGGGAAAGCAGACGAGTTTCTTTACAATTTAATAAATTACGATAAAGAAAATATGTCTGCCGAAGTAGTTAAAGCGACTCAGGAGTATTTAAAAGATCCCGAATTTGTTCCAGAAATTATTTACGGCAAATCAATCGCTGCTGCTGGTTTGTGTTCGTGGGTTATCAATATTTTAAAGTTTTATGACGTATTCGTGGTTGTAGAACCAAAACGAAAAGCTTTACAAAAAGCCAATCAGGATCTTGCCGATGCAAGACAGAAACTTGTAGAACTCAAACAAAAACTGAAAGTTTTGGAAGATCAACTGGCTATATTGAGAGCAGATTTCGATGAAGCAATGGAAGCGAAGATGAAATGTCAGGCAGAAGCGGACGCTACCGCACAAATGATAGACTTGGCAAACCGTCTTGTAAACGGTTTGGCTTCAGAAAATGTTCGTTGGAGAGAATCGGTGAAAAATTTAAAAACAGCTGGGATAACTATACCAGGCGATGTGCTATTAGTTACAGCGTTTATATCATACGTGGGATGCTTTACGAGAAGATACCGATTAGAAATGATGGAGCGTTATTGGTTGCCCACTTTACAATCTACTATTCCAAAAATTCCCATAACCGAGGGTTTAGATCCTCTTACCCTGCTAACGGACGACGCACAAATTGCAAAATGGAATAACGAAGGTTTGCCTACTGACAGAATGTCTACAGAAAATGCCACCATCTTAACCAATTCTGCAAGATGGCCTTTAATGATTGATCCGCAATTGCAAGGAATAAAATGGATTAAATCTAGATTCGGATCCGAATTAACTATAATTCGACTAAGTACGAAAAACTATTTAGACATAATTGAAAGATGTATTACTAATGGTCAAGTAATATTATTGGAAAATATTGGAGAATCTGTAGATGCAGTGCTGGATCCAATATTGGGACGTGTTTTAATTAAAAAAGGCAAAGCCGTTAAGATTGGCGACAAGGAGGTGGACTACGATCCAAAATTTAAATTGATCTTGCACACAAAATTAGCCAATCCTCATTACAAACCCGAGATTCAAGCACAAACGACATTAATAAATTTTACCGTAACACGTGATGGTTTAGAAGAACAGTTATTAGCCGAAGTAGTAAAAGCGGAACGACCAGATTTAGAACAATTAAAATCTAGCTTAACTAAGCAACAAAACGATTTTAAAATTACCCTAAAAACATGCGAAGATAACCTTTTGGAAAGATTGTCATCTGCAACGGGAAATATTTTGGGAGACGTTGCTTTGGTTGAAAATTTAGAAAAAACTAAAAAAACGGCAGCCGATATATCGATAAAAGTTGTTGAAGCTAAAATAACTTCCGTCAAAATTGACGAAGCCAGAGAGCAATATCGTCCAGCAGCAATTAGGGCTTCTTTGCTATATTTTATCTTAAACGAATTGAACAAAATCAACGCCATTTATCAATTTTCCCTGAAAGCCTTTACAGTCGTATTTTTAAACGCACTTTTGAGAGCCGAACCTGCTGAAAAATTAAAAGACCGAGTAGTCAATTTGTTGGATAGCATTTCGTTTATGGTATTCATGTATACCAGCAGAGGTTTATTCGAATGCGACAAGTTGATATTCATGGCTCAAATGGCCTTTCAAATACTGTTGCGCGATGGCGAGATTAGAACCGACGAGCTAAGTTTTTTGCTTCGTTTCCCAGTTTTAAACGCTACTTCTAATCTTGACTTTTTATCGAATTACTCTTGGGGTGGAATTAAAGCTTTAGCCAATCTAGACGACTTTAAACAGTTAGATAAAGATATCGAAGGATCGGCTAACCGTTGGAAAAAATTCGTAGAGAGCGAGTGTCCAGAAAACGAAAAATTTCCAGGCGAATGGAAAAATAAAAGTGCTCTGCAAAAGCTGTGTATGATGCGCGCCTTGCGTCCAGATCGCATGACGTACGCAATAAAAGCTTTTGTTGAAGAAAAAATGGGAAACAAATTTACAACTGCAAGAGCTGTACCGTTTTCAAAGTCTTACGAAGAAACCAGCAACGCTACACCTACATTTTTTGTTCTTTCGCCGGGTGTGAATCCCTTGAAGGACGTTGAAGCGTTAGGAAAACAATTGGGCTTCCTCATGGATAAGGGCAATTTTCACAGTGTATCGTTAGGACAAGGTCAAGAAATTGTTGCCGAAAATGCGATGGATTTGGCAGCCGAACGAGGTGATTGGGTAATATTGCAAAATATTCATTTGGTAGCGAAGTGGTTAGCGGCGTTGGAAAAACGAATGGAACAGTATATTGAAGGTTCACATCCCAACTATCGTTTATATTTAAGTGCCGAACCAGCTGGCGATCCACATGTATGTGTCATTCCTCAAGGAATATTGGAAACCTCAATTAAAATTACAAACGAACCTCCGACTGGAATGTTTGCAAATTTACACAAAGCATTAGATAATTTTAATCAAGAAGTATTAGAATCGTGTACAAAAGAAGCAGAGTTTAAAGCAATCTTATTTTCGTTGTGCTATTTTCACGCCGTGGTAGCCGAAAGGCGAAAATTTGGACCTCAGGGTTGGAACCGAAATTATCCATTTAATGTTGGCGATCTCACTATCAGTGTCAATGTACTGTATAACTATTTAGAAGGAAACGCTAAAACGCCTTGGGATGATTTGAGGTATTTATTTGGTGAAATCATGTACGGAGGACATATTACCGACGATTGGGATCGCAGACTTTGCCGAACATATTTAATTGAATACATGCAATCTGAATTATTAGACGGAGAATTGGCATTTGCACCTGGATTTATGTGTCCTCCTAATACAGACTATATCGGCTATCATCGCTATATAGATGATCGTCTTCCACCCGAATCCCCTTACCTATACGGCCTTCATCCAAATGCAGAAATTGGATTTTTAACTAATACCTCGGAAATATTGTTTAGAACAATTTTAGAATTGCAGCCTAGAGATACCGGAGAGTCTGCTGGTGGTGGAATAACTCCAGAAGAAAAAGTACGCGGTGTAATCGATGATATTGTTGATAAATTGCCCGAACAATTTCTAATAGCAGAAATGATGGCAAAAGTGGAGGATAGAACGCCTTTTATAATTGTAGCTTTTCAAGAATGTGAACGAATGAATATTCTCACGGGAGAAATGAGAAGATCTTTGGTTGAATTAGACTTGGGTCTAAAAGGAGAATTAACAATAACATCGTTAATGGAAGAATTGCAAGAATCTCTTTTTATGGATAAAGTTCCAGACAGTTGGTCGGCCAAAGCCTATCCCAGTATGCTTTCATTAGGCTTATGGTGCGGAGATTTATCAATTCGTATTAAAGAATTGGAAAATTGGGTGGGCGATTTTCAAATGCCGTGTTCGGTGTGGTTGGGTGGCTTTTTTAATCCCCAATCTTTCTTGACTGCCATTATGCAGCAAACTGCTCGAAAAAATGAATGGCCTCTGGATAAAATGTGTTTATTAACGGACGTAACAAAAAAACAAAGAGAGGAACTTACTGCTGCTCCTAGAGAAGGCGCAAACGTACATGGATTATTTATGGAAGGAGCACGATGGGATATACAAATTAATAGTATAGCAGATTCAAAATTGAAAGAACTGTTTCCGGTAGTTCCTGTAATTTACATAAAAGCCATTACGCAAGATAAGCAAGATAGTAGAAATATGTACGATTGTCCGGTTTATAAAACGCGAACTAGAGGACCAACTTTTGTATGGACGTTTAATTTGAAAACTAAAGAGAAAGCTACTAAATGGACATTGGCTGGTGTAGCGTTGTTGTTGCAAATATAATTTTTTGTACATTTTTATTCCAATAATTTTATAGCTTTTATTATATTTTATATTTATATTTATATTTTATGTAACATATATGTTTATACTTATTTATTATACAATCAGTTTTAAATAAAATAATTAACTTATTTAATCTGTACTTATTGGTTTAAGTTTTTAATATTTTTTGCAAGGCATATTTCACGAGCAAGAAAATTGATTAAATTTTCTAAAGCCTTTGGGAAATAAAATGCTACTGTTGATGTAGTTTGCCCACAATGCGATCTTATACAAGTATTTGCTAACTTTTATTAAAACACAACAATGAAACCTAAAGTAAAAAATTACCTAATTGAAATGTAATTATTTTTAAAGATACATCAATAAATTCTTACAGCAGTCGAGGCGAAGTTAGGGAATAATTTCAATTTAGCTAAAATCATTCGATTAGAAGTAAACAAAAGTTTTAAATGAAAAGAAAACAATATTGACAACTCATCACTCTTTGTTATCTTGAGAAAAAAGAAAGCTGAAGGATGAAGGATTTCTACGTAAACCATATTTACTTGAGAAGATGGTCGTAATGAAATTATGGAGTAAGGGTAGAAAAATTTACTTTATTTCATAGTATCGATTTAATTAATTCTGAAAATTTATAAGATTACTGTGTACGAATTTTTATAATATAGGTAGATTTCCACAATAATTAGTAATTTGTTTTATTATATTAGACCTAAATTACATTTCTTTTAATGAATAATAACACAATGCTGATGCACATTTTTGTTTATTCAACTTTTACTTTGTATTTGTATCTGATAATAAAAAAAAAAAATTTTTTCCCTTCATGAGGAGGTAGAATGGTAAAAATTAAAGGTAATTTTCAATATTTGGATCTTTTGGTTTCGATTTTAAAAATTAAGACATATTTGTTAAACAAAATCAATAAAAGTAGTGGAAACTTCGGATATCCGGCATTTCACTATCTACTTGAACGGATGGCATATTTGTAGTAAAAATTGTACGTAAATGGTTTGAAGATTGAATAATTGGATAAATACAATTTCAAGTTACATTGATGATGATATCAGCACTTATGTGAATATATCAAAAGATTAAAAAAATGTCATTATAGAGAAGAACTATCCTAGAATAATATAATTTTTATATTTGTTAAATTATTATTAATTTTAAGGTTTAATTTTTACCTTTTTTTAATCCTTAAAATGTACCTCAATTTTAAGAAAGAAAACATAACAATATGTCGTCTTCCAAAATCCTCATTAATTTTTGGACATTGGTTTAACATTTGATTTGTAAATTTTGCACGCTTTTTGTAAGAAATTTGTTTATTTTAAATACTTATTGTGTTATTGTAAATATTTTTGAATTTTCTTGTTTGAGGCGGTCGAGGAAAAAGATTTTGGATTTTGCTATTAGTTTTTTTAATAAGTAATTTTTAATTATTTTGGATGTTGAATTGTTCCAATTTTGGACAGAGATTAGATATTTTTGGATTGATGGTTTGGATGATTAAATTATGGATTTGGATGTTAAAAAAATTATAATTGGATGTTAAAATTTCTTCAAATTCAAGTTAAAACCAAAGGAAACATAAATTATAATTTGATATCGGCGATAATGCGCGCCTTTTCTTTTGAAGTTTGCATTCATTTATTTATGCATAGAAAATTTATTTAACATTAAAATTGAAATTTTAATTGGATTTTAAGAAGAGAAATAATTGGTATTATAAGTTTGAAATTGGATTTTCTGATTGCCATTTATATTTGACATAATATTTTTGGATTTAGACTTTTTTGAAAATTAGCCGGTCACATTTAAATATTATTTGTATTTTTGTCGCGGTTGCGGAATTAGGAACAACTGGATAGTTATGATGACAACTAAAGAGATTCCATTCCGCCCGCCACATGTCATAAAAGCCACGAATAATGAAATTTTGAATTTATTACCAGAAAAACCTAAAAAGAGGTATGACAGATAATATGACTTGGCGATTGGAAGTCGGCTGCAGTAGCAGAGGGATACATTGAGGAATCACTCGATTCCTATTTTTGTTTTTTGTTTTTTTGTTTTCATAAAGTTCTTAGAGAAAAACCACAACCCCAGATTACTCTAGTAATGGTAATAATAAGCTTCAATATTATTGATTATGAAAATAAATTTATTAATATTGGTTTGGATTTTATTTTAGAAAAATTTATTTTTAGCTCGGCGAGCGGTTATTTTCATTGCCGCTTGCCAAGCGGAAAATATCAACTTTCAATTATCAACTGACAGCTTGAAAAGCCAACTTTCACTATCGGGAGTGGGAAAAATACATTTCATTGCGAAAATGACAACGGCATTATTGGAATTTAGTACAATTATTGATTTGCCAATAAAACCAATATCATTGTAACCAGGTAACAACTTCTCTTTTATTTTCACTTGTGACTTCGAACAACCTAGAATTGCGATTAAAAGTGACAGCGTCCCGTAGAAAAGTGCATCGAAAAACTTTACCTTTTTTTTTGCTTTGTAAGTTGATCAAATTAAATTTGGTAAAATAAAATTTAAACTTAATATTAAAATGCTATAAAAACAAAATTTTATGTATTTGGCTTGAAAATAAAAATTTAAGTTTAAATATTTTCAGTTAAGTAAATGTCATAGTCAATGTTGACATTTACTAATTTTTAAATTGCGGTTTAAAAATTCATATTTGAAGTGGTAGATAACTAAGGTAGATGCCAAAATTAGTGAATTATATTAAAATAATGTCGTATTTTTAGTTTATTTTTTACTTTATGGCGCAAGATTTTGTTTTCCTTTACTGTGAGCAACTGTTTAGTATGTTTATGTTGTGATAATTTCGGAGAATAGAAAAATACAGTTTAATTTTTTTTAAATTATATTTTTTAAAAATTTAAACGTATATCTAACAATGTCAAATTAATATTAAATTTCAATAAAACAATTCAAGTTATTAAGTATTTCCCAGACAACCAATGGTATTTTTATTGTCAAAGAGATGTAGATTGCTATAAATTAAGTTGTGGGAAGTGACATGTATTACATTTGCATTTAATTTAACTAATATTTTACAAGCTACCTCTGAAGGCAGGTAATCCGACTAAATTATATAACTGTTAATTCAATTTATTGAGTACGAAAATTTAAAATTTCAGTTATTTGTGAATCTCGTAAAATTATATTTGCAAAAATAACTGAACTCATATATTATTTATAAACATCCGAATAGTTGACTATAATAAACAAATTTAAAAAAAATTATAGGAAATGATTGATATTAAAATATAGGTGAGTTAAGTAATAACCATGTAGGCTTCTTAAAGCTGTTAGATATTAATATAATATAATATAAACCAGATGTTGAAAGTATGAAAAGTTAAATTCTTAAAAAACTTGAAAATAATAACTCATGTCATCGGTGAAATCCTTTGAAATTATATTTTACATTTATTAAAATTTCCAATATTATAAGTTAAATCCGTTTGATATTCAATTTTTAATTTTAACTTTAAATCTTATAGAGAGGTAATTAATTTTTACTTTAATTATTTTGCAATCAGTAAATTACTAACGTTATTCGTGAAATGTTTTTCCATATTATAATTATCTTTTTTAAATTATGTTTTTGTTTTTCTCAGTTTTCCTTTAATAAAATCATAAGGGAGTGGTTAAGCTGTAGAGAAAAAGTGTCACTTTTGAAATCAGCATACCAATAATTTAACTAATTGAACTCTACAGTTGTTTCCTTGTTTCAAAATCAAGAGTTTATGAAATTAAGTTTATTAAGTCGAAATATACAATGATAGCAACAGAGCTCAGGATTAAAAATCACCTTAAGCTGTTAGTAAGTGTTGTACCAATTGCTGCAAGGTCCAAATCTTTGATACGTCAAAATATTTTTTTCAGAATGAGACAATTACCTTGTATTTTCTAGGATAGAAGAGATAACACTAACAATAAAAATTGTAATGTGTGGGATCGTTATAGGAATTCTAAAAAAACGGTTATTTTAAACGGTTTACCGAATTTGATTTTCGAAGGTGCTACAGAAATATTAAATGATACGTTCTGAAGAAAACTATAACTTTTTAAGGATCATAATATAAGAATCTTTGTATTAAAAAATTGTCACATCAAAAAAAATATAAAACTTTTTTCATGTAAATTGTATTATTGGATATAAAACTTTTTACAGATATAGGCAGGTATTAGATACCATAAAATTCGTAGCTCTATGTAAATATCAAAAACTTTCATCACATACATAAATCAGTTATACGTATGAAAATTGATATTTTTAACCTTTAGCCATCATATATATCACATTAAACCAACAGCAAAATATATTCTCACATATTCTGCTCACGTCCAGTAATAACCCACAACTTTGCAGAAGCCACCAATAACTGCACAGTAATCGATATTTATATCATCATTTTGCACAAAAAAATAAGTTTTGTGGGGCAGTTTTGTGTCTAAAAATAATCAATCACTTGGTGAAAGCTTCAACTTACCAAACTATGTTAAGTATTTTGTATCAACTTTATTTTGGTTTATGCCGATTCAGTGATAGACAAACTCATGGCAAAGAACTTGAAAATAATTTATTTCAATCAATACCAGACACAATTTATAAAGCTAAGTTTTGAAATTTCTCTGAAATTAATTTTTTTCCGCAAGATATTTCAACTTATCATATTTTTATACCTTCAACTTTACTTATTATTTCAAAAAAAATTGGAACAACAATTTTACTTCATATCTTTTTTTTACTTTTAGCTTAAAATAATAATTTTTTATTATTTTTTAAAATAAAGAAAGAATTTTTATTATTAAGTTTTGAAAATAATTTTACATGCATATGCTAACATACATCAATGTTAGCACAGCCGGAAGGCAAACTTAAATTTTTCAGTTTGTAACTAGCAAAGTTGCGCTTTAGTCGACACTACTCAGCTAATTGATAATTTACAAAGTTGTAAGACTTTGCACAGTTGTTACGTGTATTGCCTTAAAACATATTTTATTAAAAGTTTACATATTTGCCCTACATTTCCTAACTTTAGATGCTGCTGTGCAAATAATCGATAAATTGGTGGTTGAAGCAGAAAAACTGTACTTTGCTCTATTACCTATTATATTAGTTTTTTTTGATTAATTAAATTATGCACTGTACACCTTTTAGAATTAAAAATCACAAATAAAATACACTTAAGTATTAATTTCGCATTATCAATTAAAATAATCAAATAAAAAGATAAGATAGAATATTATCTATCACCTCAATGTATCAATAATGGTCATTGCGCCAATAGTGGTCAATTTATCTATTTCTGCGTTATACCATAAGATTTAAATCTATTTCAGAGTTTAATACAAATAATACTGGTTCTCTTTTAATATTAAAACGAACGAGGTAACGTGTTAACTTTTGGTTTGTTAGTTACGCAACCATAGTCGACAATAATTATGGAAAGTTCAAAACTTTATAAATTATGTCTTCTATAATACACAACTACATAATTTGGCTCAACTACACACAGCTTGTTACACATATTTTTATTAGATTGCCTGAAATCTGCATTGGGACTTTTTTTGGAAAACAAAGCAAATGTCTACAATGAAATAAATTTAAGACTTAAAAATTTACAATATATATAAGTACTCACATGAATAGCTTGCAATTTATGCGAAGAGCCATAAAATATTGTTAATAATTTAAATAAAATATTATATTTTAAATACACTTGACTTTGTCAATTTAGAAATCCTTTTAATAGTATATTAATTGGTACTATATCAGAAATTTTTTAAAATTAATATAATACTGTGATTTTTCAATATAAACTCAATATAAAATTGTGTTTTCAATAAAACGCTAGCGACTATATTAAAATGTGTAGGTATAGAAAAGGTGAAGTGGTACTCGATATATAGCTAATACTTAACAGGAAATATCTCAAATTAAATTAAATTGTTTATAGAAATAATAGAACGTCATTTTCAAAGGCTGTCTGGTCGACAATAAATTCTTTAATTTAGCTTCAAATTTTTATTAATTCTTATACATACAAATTTGAACCTTTTTCTGTAGTAAGATACATATTATTGTTATTTCATAGTTTTCTGTATAAAGAAGGAACTTAAAATCTTCAATTTTGAAAAGTTTATTTTTACACAAAAAAGACTCCGTTTATCTGGAGCTTGCTGCAGTCACTATTGTTGTCAATTCTTAATGGACGACTAAACAGTAAAAAAGTATATTAATACTTAGAGAGTAAATGCATTATTGGATTTCTTCGAGAAAATAAAACTTTGTTTCATTTTTTAATTACTTTTAATTTATTGTAAGATTTAGTTGATGTTTTTTGATAGATAATGACAAATTTTAAAAATCTTGATAATTTCAAGTTGTGGCATTTCAACTTGAAGGAAAACAGTGTAAAAACAGAATGGAATTTTTAGTTGTAGTAGCATAACGCTTTTTAATATATTTGTCATGCAATTTTAATATATTCAGGGTTTAAGGAAATTTCAACAAAAAATTTTAGTATGAAAAATTTACTTAAAACGTGGGCAGTTTTATAAATTTGTAATTAAAATGTAAAATAATTGTGAAAAACTTTATAAATAAATAAAGTTAAGTATAAGTTAATATTATATATGTACAAGATATGACTCAATTTAAATTTCTGGTTTGTAATGCAAAGCTGGAAGAGACGTTTCCAATCCATTTATAATTTATAAGAACCATTTATAATTTTAAATAACCGCGACATTTTATCAAATGGTCAAAATTCATCAAAAAAATATACTTAATATTTTATGTGTGAGGCTTTATTAAACTTTTTTTAGAAAAAGTTTTCCCAAAGGAAACGAGTACAGTACAGCCTCGTTATTCCGGACTGATATAGTTTTGAGTTTGTTCGGATAACCGAGTTTTCCGGATTAACGAGATTTTTTTTTACTTATTTTATTGATTAAAAACCGTTGATACGTTTGTATTATTCAATTATTTTATTTTATATAGTTTACATTAATAAAACTAAACTAAAAAAAATTAACAAATAATAAAAAAGTCAAAATAAAACTTTAAAAAAAACCAATATGTTGTGGCAATAATTTTATACAATCAGTTGGTTACTGGGGTACTCGGTATTACTCAGTGCGTATAGCCTAAACCTACAAATGCACACTTACTCTCCAAAAGTTTTCAGTTTTTGAAACCGGGGAGTGTTCTGAACAAAGCTGAATTTACAGTTGTCGATCTTTGAATAGCAGTTTACAAATATGAATTGCAGTTGACAATTTCTAAATATATCAGTTATATCAAATATATCAGTGCAATTATTGCATGGTTTCGAAGTACAAGATAAGAATATGAAAGATATTAAATAAACTTAAATAAACACCCATCCCTCAAACGTTTAAAAATAGACAAGGGAACAATCCCAAATCCGAAAATACTTTTTGCCCGTCTGATCTTTTTGCTCCTTCCAGAAAAAATTCTGGAACCGCCCCTGATCGCAATATGGATTAAGCAGCGACTTGTAGTTTGTCAAATTAAGGGGCCAGGGGGGGGGGGCCGAAAAATTAAAAATTAGACCAAATGTTTAAGCAGGATTTTCACTTGGAAAAGTAAAGGAATTGAGAATTACACAAATTTGGTCAGGAAAAGTCGAGGAATTTTTTATTTTTAAGGAAAAGTGGTGGAATGAATTAGGAAAAATTCTTGGAAAATTCGACAAATAAAAAATTTACAATTTTTAAAATTTGAAAAATTTTTAATTTTGATCTAGGGCAGGGGTCGGCAACCTATTGAAACGGAAGAGCCACAACTTACAATTTACAAAATTTCCCAGTTTTTCCCACTAACATTTTTATTTCAATATTATGGTATTTTATCCTGTTTTTATCCTGTGTTTGTACCCTGTTTAAAGTATTTTTTTTGCAGAATAATACTTTTTATGAGTTTTGAAAATAAAATAATAAAATTATTAAGTAATATTTGTGCGTGGACCTGGAGAGCTGCATCTCGACATCAAAAAAGCCGCAGGTTGTCGACGCCTGATCTAGGGGAAGACTTGGAAAAGTTAGGGATTTTGTTTTTGATAGTTTGACAGAAAACATACACAAGTTTTCAGTTTTTGAAACCGGGGGGTCTGGGGGGCGTGGAACACCCTCCAGTACACCTAAACAAAATTGGTCCCAGAATCTAGCTTTATATAGATTTTTCCAAATGTTTTTTGTAACCTAGATCCAGTAATGCCCAGTGGAATCACAACTTTTAAACTGGAATTGAAATCTGTGTGCTATTTGTGTTTTTTAACACACTTACAGGTATACTGGAGGGTGTTCCACACCCCCCAGACCCCCCGGTTGTAAAAACTGAAAACTTGCATATATGTACATGTTCTGTGTGATTGCTTTATTTTTGCTGAAATAAACAGCAAAAATAAGTGAAAAAATTAACCTGAAAAACGGAAAATTCGATCATGTTTAATGATTTTTTTTACAATTTCGGGGGACAGATCTACTCCAAAATCAACTTTCTTGCTATAAATATTAACTTTTCACCTTTCTAGTTTATCAGAAAAAATGTAAAGCCTAAAATAATTGTTAAAAAAAATAATAAAATAGATAGGGGGGAAGCTACCCCCGATAGCGGTGGATGATGGATGAAAACGAAGGTCATATTCGAATTCAGGTGGTTAATTTACATAAGAATCAGGAGGAATGGTATCAGGACTCGAAAAAAAATTTTATTTGCAGACCTGTGTTATCATTAGGGGACGTTCGTTAATTACGTGGGCGTTTAAGGGAGGAAGAGATCAATGAGTCTCGGTAAATATCATGTAATTAAAAAAAACAAATTTTACGATATCTTACTAGGGGGAGAGGGGGTCGAAAAATCGCTTCACGTAATTAATGGCCGCCCCCTACTTATTTAACTTTACCAATTAAATCAAAGAAAATATGAATTAAAACACAATTCGTAACTTTTCGTTTAGCGTTTTCTTCTTTTTATTCAAAATTTAATATTTTATAGAAAATTAAATTAAAAACGCTCAATTTTAGAGCCTTCTGAATTTTGGCTCTGGGTGTTGCCCTGAGTGATGTCATAGTTTAGTCTTATAAAAGAGTACTGATGAATTGCATTAATTTGAAATTGCAACTAGAAATTCGTCCGGATTGCAGAGATAAAAAATATAAAATGTCCGAATAGCCGGAATGTCCGGATTACTGGAGTGTCCAGAATAAAGTGTGTCCTGATAAGCGAGGCTGTACTGTATTTGTACACTATGTAGGCGGTACATGTGAAAAGAAATTGAAATTATAATAAACTATAATTTAAGCAACAACTGCAATGAACTCCTAAACAGCTTTCCAAATTTCTATTGGATAGCATTGGAGAAATTATCCAATGTATAAAAAAAATTATTCAATTTGAATATTTAGAATGATGCTGACTATACCTATAAAGAGTTATAACTAATCTAAGCGCTGTTTGTTAATGCTCGGGTTTTTGAGTTAATAATTTAGTAATAGTTAGTAATAGTAATTTAGTACCCAACTATACCAAAAACTCAATTTCAGAATTTTGCAGTTACCGTCTATTCAATAAATTTTCAGTTAAGAAAGCGTTACAAATTTTATAATAATTATTACTACATCACATACACGTCACAATCTTATCAAATACGATATCCAAAAGGTAGATATTAATGTTAATCATATCAATATTTTAGAATATCGAGTTACACTACTTAAACCACGTATCAATCGATTAGATATTAATGCACTTTTGTGATATTTTTAAGAGACTCGGAGCGATGTCAACTTGTCTCCAACTTTGTCGTTGAGATATTTACGTGATTGAAACGTATTGCTATATTATGTAATTCGGTTAGAAAATAAAAAATATGATAGATTTTTATTGAAAATATACACTCATTTTGAAACAAAATAATTTCTTTCGCATTCTTAAACTATGTAGTAACAATCAAATTAAAAATATACATATTATGAAACTTACTTGTTGCATATTTAAAATATTACAATTCCTACTTTGAAAGCATCAGAACAGCGGTAAAACATTTACAGATTTTAAAAGTAGATTCGTACCTACCTACTTATATTACATTTTCATTTAGCAGTTTCATAAAACTATCTTTAATAGCGTTTGCATTATTCATAAAAATTTTGTTTTCATACTGTAAATTATACTTTTAAAGAGATAAATCATATTCGAGGAATATCGATGTTTCTAAGAAACATAATATTAAATTAGGGATTATATGCAAATGTAAACTTATTAAAACAAACTTTGATAATTTTAAAAATGTAAGAAAAGATTGCTACCTTCAATTTTATATATTTTATATGGCAAAAAAAGTTAAATATTGTAAAATAAAATTATTAGCTCTTGAAAATAATATAAATTATTTATTTGTGTCCTGTAGCTCAACATTGATAATTCTAATTTATATGTTAAATATTGTATACACGTAAAACTTATTAAAGCTTCTTGCATTTTTTATATCATTTGTTTGGACTAATTTAAACAATTTTCTCTTAACTTTTAAAACAAAAAAGATTGTTTTAAATAAAAAATTAAAACAAAAAATGTTGAAACTAAATCAGCTATAAAAATTCATCCACATCAAGTAAATGTTTAGGAACCAAAATTAAATTACTACTTTTTGCTGAACGAAATTTGAGAGGAGAGAATCTGAATATTCGTTCAACTCTTAAAACTTTTCTATTAATTTGTATAATAATTTATAAAATAATAGTTATTTGCATAATAAGGAAAATTACAAATTACTGACGAGGAGCAATGTTGAAATACGAGGCACTTTGTGCCAAGTATTTTAGAGCTCCAAGTAAAGTGAGACATTTTACTGGCATGTTTTGTATTAAATTTTTCAAAAAATCGTAAAAATTCAATTTCCTTGCCCACACATAAGCAGGGAAATGTTGTTTCAATGACGATTTTCGGAAAATCATAATGAAATCATCAGCAATCGTAATTTAAACATTAAAGATAACATTTGAAATCATAAGAGCGTACGACTCATCAGCAAAAAAGCCAGTATTCGATAAGCAAAAATATAGTCTAAAACCGAACTTCGAGTTTAATTCTACCACCAGGTGACTTCTGAGAACTAATCCTAATGCTCAAAAGTCATTCAACTCTTCTAAATCTCTATTGGGAAATTTAATATAAGTTAATTTTTTTTTTGTATTTAAAACAACGTCTCTTCCTATGCCTCTTCTTGCCATAAACCGTTTTCAAATTAGAGTTGTTACTGGAAACAGGAGTTTTTTCTTTGCCTGTAGTCTTGAACTTGTATTAATGCTTTGAACTGGTTCAACCGGAAAACAAATTTCCAAATAAATTTATTTTCAGCATGATGTTGCATCTTTAAGACCAATATCTGAAAATTTGGTGCACTACTAAATCCATTTATTATTATATGGGTTATTGCTAATAGTTTCTCTAATATCCTAGTCAGAGCCCTATTGGTTTCTATACGTTCAGTTTTCGGTTCGCCAAAAATGCAATCTGAATCTTCGTCGTTTTTTTTCTCTGGTTGTGGTTTTGTTCGCGAGGTTGCTACGAGTAAAATAATTTATTTTATTGTTTTGATAATAATAAAATTTAAATTATATTAACTTATATGACTAAATGTAGAGTTGAGAATCTATCCCGGGTTGCATATATTATGTTCATGCCCCAAAATGCTGTGCATCTCTCTATAAAATGTTGGGGATTCATTTTCATTTCTCACCAATTTGATGCATTTGTTTGTACGTTAAATATTACCTAAACAACACTCAATAGGTACTGGATATCCAGTTGCAGTCCAGATAATGTATGTATGTCCAGGACTTTGTCTGGATATCTATTAGATATACGTTGCACAGCATCTAGTAAATGTATGTAGCCGACATTTAGTAGACATCTATTTTATGAACATCACCAGACCGGACTTTGTCTGGATATCCACGAGATATATTTGGAACAATATCTAGTAGATGTAATAGAAAAATATATTGTAGACAACGGTCAGTATATCCACAAGAGAAGCTTATGCAACATCCAATAGACGTAGACAGTGGGAATCCGGTAGATGGCTAAAACATTGCAGAGTCAAGACTTTATCTGGATATTTATTAGATATACATTGGACAACATCTAGTAAATGCTTGCATAGCCGACATTTAGTAGACATCTATTTTATGAACGTCACTACCGTACTTTGTCTGGATATTCACGAGATATATTTGGAGCAATAACTAGTAGATGTAATAGAAAAATTAATTGTAGATATCAAAATCCAAATACCAAAATCCATGGGGGGGGATTAAAATGATGAGATTATGATAATTATATTTTTATTTCAAATGCGATAAATAATATGGAACTATTTGAAGCAATTTCGGTAGTTGGCATACGTCTTTCTGCTGCCTACCAAAGGGTAAAAATGTCTTCGTTTTCATTGCACTCGCTATTTGGTTGTAATCGTTTTTTTGTATTTAGTTTTCTTTAAAAGTCTTCTTTAAAAATGTTTTGTTTATATTATATATGTTTTGTTATATTTATATAAGTTATATAATCTTTTCGTATTAGGTGCCAACCTAACATCATGGCTTTCACAATATTAAAACCATTGAGTAAAGGAATTTTAAAGAGACGCAAGCATAATATAGAAGAATTTTAAATTATATGCTAGTATGTAACTAGCTGTGTGATTAGGTCTAGTAATCAGGGACGTATATTGGGGGAGGGTGGTTAGAGGGTCCAGACGCCCCCCCCCCCTTAGTCTAAGCAACAACGTGAATATTGGCCGAGTCCCTGGCAAAAGCTAATTTTTTTCAAAGTGCAGTGTCGAACATCCTCCGTCTATGTAAAAGCTATTTCTAGACGTGGAACCACTAATTTATTTGACCTGTGAATTTCACTTAATTTTATTTAATGAAAAACCGGACGACGGCACTGTCTTGTCCCACAATCTTCCATTATAATTCAAATTGTGATTGTTGTTTTTTGAGACTCCCTGTATATCTCCCTGTGTATAAAGGTTCGTAACTATTAGAAGTTGTATAATATTACAATATAAAGGTACAACCAGTGATTTTATTAGATTTAATAATAATAATTTTAAAAATGATTAATAAAATGCTAAGTTGGACAATCGCTTCGTTTGTGGAAGATAACAGCGTAGAAGCTGTAATCTCAACGTGGTTACACGAAAAGAACAGTTCTATTTCTTGCTATTGGCAACGTTTTAGTTTCTTATTTTGGGTATGTAATAATTAATTTTATCATAAAAAGCTATTTTAAAATACAATAATTTATCTTGAATAATATTTAAATACAATAGTTATTTAGTTATTTTTAAAATTAACTACCTAACTGTTTTTAAATTTTTAGGGGCACTGAAAATTTCTCAAAATTTTGAAGACCAACAAGGTGGAAAAAGTTAATAAAAAACTATTTAAAAAATGCGACTGAGAGGATCAAACAAAAGCAACAGAAAGAAGCAACTATAAACAATTGATACATTATAAATTATGATAAATTAATTAAATTATTAATTAAATTAAATAAAAAATTAAATTTTTACTTGTTTATATTATGTGTTATTAAGTTGAAATTTGATGATTTTATTAAATAAAAAGTTTTGTTTTAACTCGAAGGATTATGAGATTAAGGAAATTGGATATAATCTTCGCGCCGAATAGTCTTCGCGCCGAAACGGGATTCGTCGAACCGTCTCTGCGCCGAATCTTCCCTGCGTTCCTGCGAGTTGTGTGGGATATCTTCTGGACGTATTTAAGTATATCCATTAGATATCGATACAATACATCCTCTGTATAATGAAATTTGTGACACCTGGATATCCACTAGATATCCACTGTATTTAGCAGTCTAACATAAGATATCTTCTGGATACCAGATTATCTTTTAAATACATCTAGTAGATATCGAGAAGATAGGTTTGTGTTGTCTGGGTATTATTCTCGGTATTATTATTGCTTTTGTAAGTTTTTCATATACTTATGTATATTCACACTCACTCAGGTCCCTGGCAATGTCGTTCCAGATTAAATTTTTTTATGGTTTTCTTATCAAATCTCGTAATCTCAATATCATGTTCACACCTTCGTTCAATTCAAAAAATTCTAGTTTTTGACGGACTTGATCAATATGATCAAGACTTGTTTCATTATGTCTTGTACTTCATCCGTAATAACTATTTTAATATACATGTAAAAATTAGACATTAAAACATTTTCTGAACGTATTTGGATTTTTTTTTAAATTTATATATTACATAATATCAGTATAAATATAATTTATTTTATCAATAAATAGAACACAAAAGTTACTAGTCAATAATTGCAACATCCATGCTTGCAAACAATGAATAATATATACACCTTGGCAATTTATTGTAAATTCCATTAATTCACATGATTCGCAATTCTGTACACTTGATTGTTCCATTTCTACTTATTACTTATGATACACTAATTGTATTATTAATTACCTTATTGTGAAGGTATTATGTATTGTTGTATTGATTATCTCTGGTTAGGTGAATTTTTGACCGTAAAATATCTCATCTGCACCACTTCGATGCAAAAATAGCAACGGTTGCAACCGGTTGCTTTCAGTTAATCGCAAAAATACGTAAAATTTCCACAACAAACGTTTAGAGGAGAATTTTGCAAAACTGTCTCTCCTACAACCGCTTCGTCCTTGGTTTTGGTTTACATTAAAAATTGATGGGTACCGATGTATGCCATCAGTCGAATAATGCAAGTAATTTCATCCGATTCACAGCGTTTAATTTATTATCACTAGAGACCGGATTATATGCAAATTAAAATGGTCAAAATATGTATGCAAATAAATAGTGCCAACATATGGAACATCAAATTTCAATAAATACTACAAAATAACGTTATTTTGTTAATTATATGATTTTCTACTAATAGTTGTTAATATTTTGATATAGTAGATTTACTTATTATATTAGTTTTAGGGTAAGCTTTGCCAACCCACAATTTAATTTGTTGTTATCTCTATAAATTAAAATTTTAAATTATCAGATTAGGATCGTCTTCTTATAAAGAAATGTTTCCCCATTTTTAGAAATTTTATAAAATATGTTCAAATATGCTTAAAATTTAGGAAATAAGCCGAAATATGCAAGAAATTTTATAAATTCTGTCCAAATATGCAATTTTTGTTTTTAAATGTTTAATTAAATTTTAGTTTATTCATATTTTATTTTAGTTATTCATGTTGAAAAATAACTAAAAATAATTTATCTAAAATTTAATTAAACATTTAAAAACAAAAATTGATCAGTACACACCCGAATTGTTAAAAATTACACTTTATTTTTGACCCTTGAAAATCAAATAGTAATATCGTTTTCAAAAATTTTTTTATATTTTTTTTATAAAAAGTACGTTTTAAAACAAAAATTTTCAAAAAACAACTTGCTCTTTGGTCAATTATTTGCGGAGTTATAAGCATTTTAAAAACAAGTAATGTAATTTTCTAAAAACTTATATAATCTTGATAATTAAAAAAATTAAAGAAAAAAATACATCCCATCGTTTGCCCATTATGAAACTAGGCTTAAAGTTTGTTAAATGGACAATAGTTTTTTACAAAAACATTTAAAGAAAATCGATCAGTACATACATTGCTAAAAATAGTGATTTATTTTTGAAACCTGAAAATCTAATAGTAATATATAGTTTTCAAAAATTTTTCTATATTTTTTATAAAAAGTACGTTTTAAAACACACATTTTCAAAAAAAACACGTCCCATTTGCTTAATTATTTGCGGAGTTATGAGCATTTCAAAATCAAGTAAAGTAATTTTTTAAAAATTTATATAATCTTATCAATTACAAATTCGAAAAAAAAAATGGAACCCATCGTTTGCCCATTATGAGACTAGGCTTAAAATTTGTTACATACGAGGGTTGTATGATAAGTACCTGGCCTAAGCAAGAGATAACGCTTCTAGTATTTGAAAACTAACATTATTCGTAAATATAACCTTTAACTAGAATACTGTCAAATTGTCAAGTCGCTGCGTGGTTTAGTTTATGAATGCCAACGATTTAAATAGAACAACTTTGGTAATTTTGCAATAATGGCAAAATTTGAAAATCGAGCAGTAATGAAATACTTGTTTTTGAAAAAGAAAACAAATGATGAGATTAAATCGGAGCTCAGCGAAGTTTATGGGGACTCTGCATCTTCATTATCAACCATAAAATATTGGACAGCTGAATTCAAGCGTGGCCGTACAAGTATTTTTGATGAAGGTCGTCCAGGTCGCCCAAAAGACGTTACCACTTCAGAAATGGTCAAAAAAATCAACGATATGGTAATGAACGATCGAAGAGTAAAGGTGCGTTAGATTGCTGAGACTGTGGGCATCTCAATTAAACGGCTGCAGAATATTTTAACAACACATTTAGATATGAAAAAGCTTTCCGCAAGATGGGTGCCGCGATTGCTTACAATTGACAACAAGCACACACGTATGTCAACTTTGACGGTGTCAAATCATGATCGGAAAGAGTTTTGGCGTCTGTTCATAACTGTTGACAAAACATGGATTCATCACAGCACGCCAGAGACCAAAAACAATCCAAACAGTGGGTTTTCCAAGGCGAATCTGCACCAAAAAAGGCTAAGGCGATTTTATCGGCTAACAAGGTCATGGCCACAGAGTTTTGGGATGTACGCGACATAATTCACAACGATTACCCAGAAAGGGGCAAAACGATTAATGGAGAGTATTATGTCAACTTATTAGACCGCTTCGACCATGCTGTAAGGGAAAAACGTCCATATTTAGCGAAGAAAAAAATCCTATTTCATGAAAACAATGCACGCGTGCACACTTGCGTTATCGCCATGGCAAAATTCTTTGAATTGGTTCGGCATCTATTCTATTCGCCAGATTTAACACCTAGCGATTACTTTCTATTTCTAAATATAAAAAAGTTGCTTGGCAGAAAAAAATTTGGCTTTAACGATGAGGTTATTGCTGAAACAAAGACTTATTGTGAAGGGTTGGAGAAATCACATTTTTTACAGGGGATAAAAAATATATAAGAACGTTGGATTAAGGGTATCGAGCTGAAAGGTGTTTACGTTGAAAAATAAAATAAATTTTACACATAAAAATCTTTTTTTCTGGTCAAGGCCAGGTACTTATCATACAACCCTCGTAGATAACAGTTTTTTACAAAATTTTTTTTTAAAAATTGATCAGTATAAACATTGTTAAAAATGGCGATTTATTTTTAAAACTTGAAAATCTAATAGTAATATTGTTTTAAAATATTTTTCGGTATCTTTTATAGAAATTACGTTTCAAAAGAAACATTTTCAAAAAAAAGGTGCCATTTGGTAAATTATTCGCGGAGTTATGAGCATTTCAAAAAAAAGTAACGTAATTTTCTAAAAATTGATATCTCTTAACCTATTCGAAGCCATGTTCCAATTATGGAACAGTTGTAAGTGTTTCATGAGCTAATGAACTTACTAGTAGTATCATTTATATTAAAAATATCAAATAATTTGAAAAAAGGGCTTGGCCTCGAATGGGTTAAGGGGTTACCCCCACTTGCGACTTTGAAAAAACCGATTTTTTTGTATTGCATTTTTTTGAAGTATAAGTATCTGAGCAGAACTTCTGTATGGACCCGGAATAGATGACTAAAAAAAAATTATTTTCTTCGTGTAAACTGAAATTGAAACTTTAAACGCGTTTTTCTCGAAATGGCATTTCTGAAGTCGGTGACCAATATTACTCGAACACTAATGAACAGATCATCTTTAAATTTTGCAAGCTTATTTAATACATAAAAATGTAGTCTTTAATCGTTCGATTTTTTGTTTCGAAAAAAAATTACCGTTTTATAGCCAAAAAAACGGCCGTCTTTTTTTCCTTAAAATCAAACCATTACCTTCGACTGTCCGCCATTTTGTGAAAAATGAATATTTGTTTTTAATCCTTCGATTAAAAACTAGTTTATACTTATATTTGACTAAATCCATCCACATTTTTTGATTCAGATGATCCACTTCGCCTCAATGTTGGTCACCGCAAACCGTATAAATAAAAACATTATTTCATTGACGGCCATTTGCCACTTACCAATGTAATATTTTTCAATAAAAAAATTACTGGAAGTTCTTCAAGATGTGTTTTTCAAGATGATATAGTCATCGATTAAAAATTTTTTGTAGTTTTCTTAAAAAAATTTTATGAAAAAGGCCGGTGTTTTTGCGCTACAAGTGGGGGTAACCCCTCAAATGGCTTAACTCAACTAGTACTAAAAAAATAAAAATTTTCAAAAAAATCCTAGATGAAAAAAGAAAATGGTGTCCGATTTGGCGTGGAATGCCCCATATGCATATATGCAAATGCATATAATCCGGTCTCTAATTATCACTATTAGTCGAGGCAATGAAGCACTAAAAAGGCCACAGATAGGAAATCTTTTAAGATAAGACGTATCGGAATGCGGTTTTTTGCATTCGCTTGCAAAAATTATTTATATCATTCGTACCTACTTTGTACCTATTACAAACCGGAAGTTGCATTGCTGCAGCCAAAAATGCATCTTTTGAGACAACTTAATAAATAAGAGTCAGAATTGGTTCAAGTCGAGTACCCGGGGGTTTTCGAGGTCGCTGATCACGATTATAATGTTCAAGTTGACCCCCCGAATACCTGGAGCTCAGGAACGCCGACGAACGTCATCTCTGGGGACTATCCCGAACTTTATGCGAGAGAGGAGAGAAACTGGGCACCCGGGGGTTTTTTGGGTCGCCGAATTCGAATATACCATCGGCGAACACCCCACGGACACCCGGTGGGCCCCAACCTGGACGCGGACGTCATCTTCGAGAATTTTTCTGGAAATATTGACAATAACGAACCGAAAATCGTTACGGGGGCTTTTTGTGTGCGCTGAATCCGAATTTTATGTTGAAAACGACCACCCGAATACCTGGTGCGCCCTAACCTGGCTCTGAACGTCATCCCCGAGGGTGTTCCAGACATAATTAAACAAAACCACCCGAAAATCGTTACGGGGTAACCCGAAAAACCCCCAGTAAGGATTTTATATTGTAAATCTTTTTTTCTTACTTATTCGCTGTCGAAAGGTTGGGGTGTTTCCAGGATTTATTCAGAAGAAAGTATCTAGTATGTCACAAGAACTTATCCCTGACAAGGAAATACTAAGAAAAGCTGATCATTTCATAATTCGTTTCAAGAAATCGATATTAAATATCCACATTAAAATTGCTATCTCCACTATAAAGTTGTTGAACGATGAACTAGAAACACATGTGTTATTTGCTGGCTCTCTATTACCACAGGAAGAGGTAAATAATTTTGTTGAGGTCCAGAAACGTCATTTTGAGCATATGTTCGTGAATATTAGAGGCAGGAACTGTGATAAATTACAAAGACTCATTTGCCAACAACGTACCTTAGAATGTTTGGGAGATGAACAGTGGGTAATTAACTACACGAAGACTCAACTTCCCAGTGTAGTCGCTAGGACGGTGTCAGTGGGACCGAAATTCTCGATAACGACATCGATTCGAGACTTCCCAATGTATAATTTCATATCAGAAATAGAAAATTTGTTGAATGAGTCATCGGTCCCGGACCAAAATAAGGAATTACTAAGAGGCAGAATCATAAATATATCCCACAATTTTTGTATCAGACAACCTACTACCTACAAATGACCTCATAACTAAGCAAGTGTGGTTCACCAGAACTTTCCTTAAAAACAATCCAGAATTGTTGATACTCAGGGCTGACAAGGGCAACTCCACGGTTATCATGTACAGGAGGGAATACGATGACAAGATGAAGTCGTTATTTAGTAACACTAACAGTTATAAGAAACTTTTAAAAAACCCTACCAGTACCATACAGGGTAGATTCAACAGGATGGTCAAAAAACTTTATGAACTAGGTCATATCAACGACCTAGAGAGAAAATTACTTAATAAATATAACTCACAGTTCCCCCGTGCGTATGGATTGCCAAAGACTCACAAAGTAGGTGTACCTTTACGACCTGTCATAAGTTGCATTGAGTCTCCGTGTATCCTGTTGGCTAGGTTTATTAACAACATTCTGAATAACGTGACACCGACACTACCATTCCACGTAAGTAACACTGGAGAGGCGAAGGATATAATCTTGCAGACTAGATTACCACATGATTACATTCTCATATCTTTTGATGTAAATTCGCTATTCAGCAACATCACAAAAGAGTATGTCATAGCTTCCCTCACGAATAATTGGGACATTATTTCTCCCTTTACCTCCATCCCAGTAAAGGTGTTTATGGAAATGGTCGCCACCATATTTCACAATAGCTATTTTAGCTACGGTGGACAATTTTATTCCCAATTGATAGGATAGGCTATGGGAGATCCATATAGTCCGAATTTTTCCAAGTTTGTGATGACTGATTTGCTTCTCAATTTCTTCGGATCAGTGAATTTTAAGCTTCCATTCTTATTACTATACGTGGACGACATGTTGACTGCTGTCCCATCTAAGGAAGTTGATATATGCCTAAAGTTACTCAACAACTATGATAAACTGCTCAATTTTACTTATGAGGTGGAGTCTAACCGTGCCATTCCGTTTTTAGACCTTTTAATCAAGAGGAGAGAAGATGGCACGTTAAATACTGATATCTACAGGAAACCTTCGTCCACGGATAGATTGATACATTTCAGCTCAGCTCATCCTCTCAACCAAAAAATGAACGTGGTGAGTGCTCTTAAACAGAGAATTATCACATGTGTACCCACAGATGCAGTGGGTGTCAGATTGCATGATCTAAAAACACAACTTTTGAAGAATGGATATCCTGGTAGACTTATTGATATAAGTTTGTTCAAAAGAAGAAAACCTCTAAAACCGCTGTTGGATTTGAACTTATATAACACAAAACCGGGAAAAAAGATACCACAAGATTTCGTTCCATCCTTGGTTGGCGGACAAAATAAACATGGTTTTTAAGGACATAATAAAAGAGAATAAAATTCAAATTGTCTACCACAATCGATTTACACTGAACAACATTCTTTTCTCGAAAATCAAGGATAAAATACCTACAAAGGAAAAGGCTAATGTTGTTTATAATGTCCAATGTGATTGTGGATCATCATACATCGGCCAAACCAAACAGAGGTTATCTACCAGGATTAACCAAGACTTGTACGATATACGTTCAGGATCAGGTAAGACTGGTCTTTCTGAACATATCACTGACACCTCCCATGGTTTTTCTTCCGACAACGTTAGAATCTTGAATAGTGAGATTAACTATAATAAGCGTATTTTTCTGGAAGCAGCCTATATTTCTACAACAACTGGAAATATTAATAAACAAACTGATTATAGTTACATCAACTCAGGATACAAAAACCTGCTTCTTTACCACCTCAGTAATACTGGAGGACCCCCTAGGTAAACTTTGATTCTTGGATTTGGTTTTTGACACGTTTCTTCAATGCTCTTTTTGGTTTTTTATGTAATATATGTAATTGTAGTGACATCCGATTGTTACTTTTAGTATCACTCGGAATGTTATTATTTTTGTCTATTTTTATGTATTTTTATCTATTTTTTAAATTGATTTTTACGTCTGTACTCACACGATAGTCGTTGATTTTGTTACCATGTATTTACACCTTAAATTTGTACATGCCTCTATGTTCTTTGATGCAGTTTGTTGGTAATTTTTATGTCTATGGGTTTGCAACAAACATATTATCGTTATCGTTATCTCATGTTTTGAGAATTTTTACTATTTGACTTTTTGAAAGGATTTTTAATTATTGTTATGCTTATATTTTATCTTATAATATTGACTTTGTTGATAATTGTTGCATCCCCTGTTTGATGCCAACCCCATTTATGTGGAATTATTGAAGACTTTTGTACCATCTTTACTTGTTGTGAGTACAATATTTGGTTTCCTTCAGCTAGCTAATGCCGTTCTTTGTAGTGCCATGATTATGGTGATTATATAGCACCGAAACGTCGGCTGACGAGTTATCGTAGTTTTATTTTCCAATGCAATTATCCCGAGATTAATTTTGAATATTGTAATAGGTACAAAGTAGGTACGAATGATATAAATAATTTTTGCTAGCGAATGCAAAAAACCGCATTCCGATACGTCCTATCCTAAAAAATTTCCTATCATAATGCTTCATTGCTTCGACTATATATATATTTTTACAAATTAATAATGTTCATTATATTAAATATATAAATTCTTAACTTGCAAAATACAATTCATTAAAATTTCAATATAACAAGTTAATTAAATGTAAATAAAAATGAATTTCATTTTTCAATTAATTTATAATTATTTATTACTTATTAATATTTAATTTATTATGTTCATTATCTTGAGATATATTTGTAAAAGTAAAATAAGTCGTAAAGACATGTTTTTACAACCCCCATCGGGAACTGCATCCGTAGCACATTCATGTGATTATATTTTAATATTATAAGCGGGGGTCGTTACCCCTATAACATTGCGCGAATTATTGATCTGATTTCAATCTAGACAAATTTGAGTTATCGGATCATCCAGTTTATTTCAGCTATTAAATGCTATATTAGGTAAACAATTAAATAAACATTATCATTGTTGTTTTCTTGATTATATTTGATTTAACCTCGACCCACGTCAAGCTAGCACCCCCACCTTTTCAAAATAAAAAAATATTTATACTATAATTATGAACTAACTATGGACTAATTTTGGACAACATTAGCGAGTTTGGACACCAACCCGGTTTCGCTTTAAAATATAAATTTTTGGTGAGGCGAACTTTTTAAATTTTAAATAAAAATCGCGCTAACTGTTGACGATTTTTTTTTGCTCGTCATTTGTCCCTAATTCGTAAGATTTCTCTCTCTTATCGGAAGCTTTCTTTCTCTGTTGTCTTGGACACAAACCTAATGGAAGTCCCACTGAGTAAGTGTGCAAAGTTTGGTTGAAATCGGCCGAAGGGGGGCGTCCATCAATTACGTGAGGTGTATTTGGCAATTTTAAGACCCCACTCCCCCTTGGTGAGATGTCGTAAGATTAGACTCGACCACTTCCCCCTCCTAACCTCACGTAAGATTTTTTTAACTGCGTACTTTTAGTGCAAATGCGTTAATCTGTGCTTGATTGCGTTGCATTTATTTAAAAAACATAATTTGCGTAATTATTTTTATTTAGGACTAGTTAAGCCTAAAATTATGTGATATTTCCCGAAACCCCCCCTTTCCCCGACGCGAGATTGGGAGAGATTCGGTTACCATATCTCCCGATCATGTTGTTAATGTTTATAAACTACTTAAAAACATTATAATAAATTAATGGTGCAATTCTTACAAAGTTTTCCGATTGAATTGGTTAGTAAATTTTCCGTTCTATATATTGGTAATTGTATTTTTTGGATTGAGTGAGTTACTTTAAAGAAATGAAGGGTGAAAGTTGATTAGTCGTTAATCTTGGATTGTTTTTTATTAATTATAAATTACGTCCTAAAAATTGAGCTGATACATTTCAATATATTCATAAGGAAACCCCTTTAATCCCCCGAAACTCAACTTTTGGGTTAAAGTCTAAATCTATTGTCCATAAAGTAATTTATGTTTGTTTAAAAAATCTTAATATTTGATATTTACAAAAATAATGATTAAAATCAGTTTAATACGAGTGGCTGGCAGAATCTACAAATAAATCGTTTCATTTTTAAGTATAGGTGAGACAGATAAATACCTAAATACTACATATATTTTCGTTTACGATCGAACAAAAAAATTTTCTCCTAAATAACAGTAATAATGTAGTTAAACTGTAGTGTGAATAATTTAGTGTTTACTTAACCAAAGTAACAAATTTCTGTATTATACAGGTCTAATGTAAGAGGCTCAAATGTTTATTTAAAAGAATTAGGGAATTCCCTTATACACGAAAGGATTTTACAGGTTCTGCTTTATAATAATTATGTAATTGTAGGTTGTGCGGTAATCGCATAAGTTCGATAATTCTCCAGTTACAAATTGGATAGTAAACTCACTCAGATGAACTATGATTGTATTTAGGTAAAATTAAAATTGTCAAATTAATCGGGTATTATGAATGTACAGACCATAAGTTTTACAATTAAAATAATAGATTGACAGTGATAAAAAATGCAGCAAAAAGAGAAGTCGAAATTAATAAAATTAGAAATAATTATTTCAGCTAAGTAATGAAAATTATATACCTATTTAAAAAAAAGTCTAAATAGCATTAACGTTTCAGTTATATGAAACGTAAAATATAAGTTACAGTTTTGAAATACATTAAGCACAAGCTTAATACATTTACCAGTATATCGTGCAATATCTTAAAATATCAGAAGCTTTTTTCTGAACAAAAAATGTTATATTTCAAATATTTTGACTATAACAAAGTTACCATCAATGTACGAAAATTGCGAACCATAATTCAAGTCTAAAAAACCTACTAAATATTATTTCTTATTCTGATACATCTAGTACTGAAAATTTGCATGAAATATGAAAAACTCTTAAAACGAACTGCTATCTATTAAAATTTTTTGTTAGTGAGACACGAGAAAAACTAAAATTTGTCGTCAGAAAGACACTTTAATTTATAAGAAGGTGGATTACATTTTATTTTTATGTTGTAATTTATTTATATTGCCAGCTTTTCTCTAACTAATAAAAATAATAAAATGAAGTACCTATTATGAAAAGCTGATTATAAACTTGGAAGAAAAATTAAAATAGTGGATCTTTTAGTGCGGTAAATAAACTGCTCTCATCAAGATTTCTAATCATTTAATACATTGTATCTATAGTTTTTAAGCACATCTGCAGTACTTTTAAAAGCTATTGCAATTTAACCCAAGGAAGTTTTCTTCGAATTTAATTACACAGTTAATAATTAAAACTAGCAGTTAGTTTTAGTTAGTTTCCATATTAAAATACTTGGAGTAAAATATAATATCCAAGTTTATGAAATAAAAATCTCGTAATATTAAAAAAAACAGACGTGCCGCTTCAATGAGTCACATAACACTGACCCCTCGATTTAAATAAAAGTCAAAGGTACTCGAGGGTTCGAATAAAATTATCATATACCAATAACTTGGGAAGATTTTGAAAATTTGGGTTTATACATAGTAATTTTATTTATTTGAAAATATAAATAAGTATAAAAACATGAATTACATTTAAGCTTTTTTTATGAACTAATATTATGTACATAATTTATTTATAAAATTTTATTTTGCATTCTACCACACAGAAGTATTCAAAATTGCACGCTCAACGATGTGAACATATTCCAACAATCCAATAGGTATCTGTTAATCATCTCTTAAGCTACAGTTAGGGAGTTACTAACACTTCCATAAAGTTTGATAATTTAATATTACATAATCGAAGCATAATTAATTATTTTCTTTTAAATTTTACATTTAACTTTTAGTTTGTTTTAAAATTATATTTCACAGGGAAGATTAAAATAAAAAATAAAGAGTTAGTGTGATTTAATAGAAAATAATTAATTTAAAAATTTAATGTTACAATTCATAAATTTTTAAAGCGCTTAATCACCATATTCTTAATTAAGATTTAATTACAAATTTTAATTAATGGTGGTTAAATAAAATTGATATTTCTTTTAATTTTATTTGAGCTGTCCCTAACAGTATATATTATAAACACTGAAAAGTTTTTCGCCATTAATAATTTTTCAGGTTTGGCATTGTAAGTTTTAAAAATAAGAAAATATTGGATACCTTTTTGTGTTTGAAAAATGTGAATTTTATGAAGCAGTAACAAAACAATGTATGGCGTCGGATTTATTTAATTCGCATTAAGGAATATAAATTTGACAATGTAGTTGATCGTAAAGTCTAGTGGCAAAATCGTTCAATACATTAATTGTATATAATATATTAGAACCAGTCGCATTATGAAAGATTTAAAATATCAAGTTACAATTAAATGAAAATCCATATTTATCTGAGCTATAAATACAGTGTTAAATTGAAAGCCATCATCACTAACTATATTATGTAATTATATATTGTATTGCTAAATTTGTTTGTAAATAGAATGTGTAAAGATGGGATATCATATATCAGCGTCTAAATGAAATTTTTTTTAAAAGCTGAATTCTCTGCTATTGCGTTAAGTGCTGAGCATGTGAAGTAATCGAACCATTTTGAAAAATCAGACTTTTATGTTGGACAGTCTCGGTTTGACAGTTTTTATGTAAAATTTGGTTATTAATAGAAAATACGTTAATTCGAGTGACATTTTGACGTTGAATTAACGTTTATACTACGTGCTTATTGGGTGCGTATTCAAACATTATACTTTTAATATAATTACTGATGTATTTCATGTATTTAAAAGTATTTAAATACCTATTAAAAATAGCTTTGCTAAAAAACTAAAAATCAACAGCAATATTTTACCATATTAAATGTTTTACCAAACATTTGTTGGTAGGCATAAACGGAAAGTGATGTCGAAATTTGTCTGTTTAGAATTATGAATTTCAATTTAATGATACTGGACTAACACACAGTATTACAAAGAGACGTATGAGTTTTCAATTAATTTTTACCCTAGGTTTGAAACTTTCTAAATATCACTCAGGCGCTATATTGCATCGTGTTTTACGATTTTGCCTTTATGTAAAGTACTTTGCAATACGTTCAACGGCATTGTCAAATTTATAATCCTCAATCCGAATTAAATAAATCCTGTACGCTCTTTATTGTTTCGACAATATTCACGATTTTCAAATATGTAGGTAAACATAAAAAGTTTTATTTTAAAAATCATTAAAATACTAAACTTGAAAAGTTATTTATTAATGACGAGAAACATTTCAATATGATGATGATAAAATGTTAGGAATAACTTAAATTGATTTGCAAGAGATATCAATTTTATTTAACAGCAATAGTTTTGCAACTGTTAATTAAAATTTGTAATTAAATCTTAATTAAAAATTTTGTAATTAAACGCGATAGAAATTTATATGAATTATAACATTAAATCTTTATATTAATTATTACAGCATAGAATACAAACAAGTTTACAAAACAATTACGTTCTGCTTATAAAACTTATAAAATAATAAATAGTTATATTACCAAAATACTTTTGATTTTTACGAAAATTGTATCCACCTGGTAATATTATTCGTAAATTTATTTTCATGCCTAATAATAATTTTTACTATCTACATCATTTTTAAATGTCACTGTAATTTTCCTGTTTCACAATATATCGTGATAACAAATTCACCATAATTTATTCATAATAAAAACAGATAGCACATCAAATAATTTTTATTTAATTAAACATTATTTAACTTTTACAAGGCTGATAAAGGTTTTTTTTACTAATATTTGTAAAAAAATTTTAAAATGCTGTAATATTCCGCCTTTCGGTCATACATAAATTCACCCAACGTAGGTTTTGCCATCATCCTAAGGGATTTAAATTTCTTCAACATGAACATTGTCTTAAGTGATAAACCTCGGTCCCCTTGTAAACTATGCGTCTAGAAAGTAATGTCATAAAGTATGCCGAGTATCGAGCTTACTTTAGTAAAGCTGAACTCCTCACGTAATCAAATAAAAAAAAATTAACAAAGTTATGCGATATTTAAGTGAAATACTTTTAAGTTCGCTAAATATAATTTCTAAGAATTTCTTTTTCTATTATATGTTTTTAAATGGGTGGGTGACACTTTGGTGTAAGAGAACAGTTTTTTCAGTTCATCTACAAATGAGTAATCAGATTTTTAACAACATAGTTTAACTTTTGCAGGAATAATTTTTCACATAATTTGTCACATTCTGATTTTAAAAGTGCACGACAAAGCTCATTCATCAAACAAAATGATCCTTTGCAAATAGGTTACTGTATCTAACTTCAAGAACGTAACTTGGAAAGAAAATGATGAATGGTCAGCATTTTCATGTGCCACTTAATGTGTAACAGCTTCTGCTATATGTTCATCTCGAAATAGTTTATGAGCCACAAAAAACTTATTCTGCAAGTTAATTTTAGATTTTTTGATAATATTTGTTGATAGTTAAAAGTCACTAAACTTCTACATTTTGTTTAAGTATAAAGCAGTTTCGTGTTTTAATTTAGACGAAGAGATAGAGCAGTCTTCTTCCACTAGTAGTAGGTTTTTCGGTTTTTGCCATTAATAAATTGTTATTAAAATAAAAAATAAAATGTAGGTTTACTACATCAACCAATTTAAGTCAGTTTAATTTCAACTTTCAACAAAAATAAAAACAATATTGTGACAAACATTTTTGCAAAAATTGAATTTTCAACTTTGAACTTTGCACACATATTATTCAGCGTTCCTGTCAATTTTGTCTTAATATTTTGTGTAGGTAACACAAACGACTTCTAAGTTATATAAGGTACATTTTATTTCAAAATAAATAAATAAATACACAATAAACTTGCTTAAAGGTTAATACTATTTTATTAACTAACAAAATACGATCATAAAATTCTTTCCGTATTTGAGTTTATATTGTTACCATTTGCTTTATTTCTACTTAATTTATATAAAAATTAAACATTATAAACGTACTTTATATTTTATAGTTATAAAAAAAGTAGTAAACACCGTTTAGCACTAAAATGAACAACATTTCACAAAGTAATACAATGGTAATACACAGTAAATGCCTACCAAATTGAATTTTATTTATACATTCATATTTTAAAGTCGGAAAGATTATTATTTAGTCAGCAAACTTCTAATTGCTAAATCTAATATAAATATTTCAAAAACAATTTATTTGATATTTTAAAACAGTACAATTAAAGTTATTCTCGGCAAATTCAACTATTGTTTTTGTAGTTTATTAATTCATTGCAATACTCATAGAACAATAAAATTTTCGCTTGATACTTAAAACAGTAATTTCATAAATAAATTAATGTTATAGTAGTTCAGGGATAGTTTTGTTGTAAAATAGTTTTATTCGAATACGAGTTTAATGTAAGGGTAGTAGGTATTCTAATATCGATCACTTAAGGCAAATAAAATTAATGAAAATTTTCTGTTAATGTTATAAATAGTAATTAAATTTTAATATCTGCAATATCGAATGTTATGATGTTAAATCGACACTATGCCTACTAATCACAAATTACTCCAACTTGCTAGTGGTAATTTAAAATCTAGAGGTATAATTCTACTGCATCGACGTCTTCGGGGGTCCCCCCAGATCCCCGGTCTATAACATCATAACTTATTAGTTGTTTTGTTAGTTTTGAAATTTATTTCCTAAATATTGGAAGAAAGAACTAAGAATCTGACCCCTATTTTATAGGAATACTTGCCAGCCCATTGTCAGTAATGTAGTAGTGAAACCATAATAGTTTGAATTTAAACAACATTTTTAATATATATTAAGCGCAAATCTAAGTAGAGTACGTAAAAGCTCCTCGGTTTTATGATTAAAAAATTTTTTAATTCGAATATTAAACTCACATACTTATTGTTTATTGTTTATTGTTTATTGTAAATTATAAATAAGTCCTAAAAGTACATAACTTATAACTATAAAATAGTTAGGACTAATTTAGATACTAAACATAATAAAACGAACTTATAACTAAAATAGAATAATATAATAATGCGGAAGGCTAACAATAGAAATAATGATTTTATACAGCTAAATTTTATATGTAAATTGAAAGAATTTTTGTTATACTTCTAAGCCTACGTTACTAGACGCTCCATCATATTCATTTTAAATTTCTTGAGGGTTTGAAAACACCGATCCGAAGAGTCGAGACCATTCCATAATAGAATTAAAGCTTTAAAGCAACTTTTGTCAATCCAGGAGTTAGGTACATATGGAACTATTAAATTATTAGTTCGATGAGACTGGCTCTTTACTAAGAAATCTCTAAGATATTGTGGCATTGAAAAGTGTATAATTTTAAAAATGAATTGGAGTAAATGTAGTTTAAAGAAATTTGAAAAATTTAAACCCAATATTTCTGGGACTCTGTTATTTACATGATCTCTTGGACTCAAATTAAAAACAAACCGAACGCATGCATTAAAAGCGACTCGTAAACGGTCAAATTCACTTGATAAAAGTGAGGGATAAAAAACAATATCGCAATAAGTAAAATATGGAACAATAATCGTAAGGACTAAACGTTTGCGCATTTCTAACGAAAGAAATTTTGAGTAAAGCTTCATGGATTTTAAAGTACCAAAAGTTTTCCGAGTTATCGAGTTCACCTGGTCATTCCATGATAAATTTTGATTCATAAGTAGTCCAAGATTTTTTACTTTGTTTAGAAATGGAAGTTCTTCTCCACTAATTGAGATTTTTGAAAGAATTACTGGTAAAGACGATGAATGAAAAATAATTGCCTGCGACTTTGATGCATTTAAAGATAAAGAATTAGCATCACACCATTGAACAATTTCTTGAATAATACTATTTATGTCTGTTATAATCTCATTAATCTTTGCAATCGGTCCAGATTTATATATTTGTAAATCATCAGCATATAAATGATATGAGCATCTTAATAATGAACCCAAGTCATTAATATAACTCGTAAACATAGTTGGACTTTTTATGGAACCTTGCGGGACCCCTCTCTTTATTTTACAAACTTTCGATTTTGAGCCATTAAAAACAACTATTTGAGTTCTATCTGATAGAAAATTGTTTAGCAGGTTAATTGCAGATGGACTAAAATGAAAGAAATGAGCAAGTTTATCAAGTAGTTGTTTGTGTGGAATGCTATCGAATGCTTTTGAAAAATCTAATAAAACCATGACAGTACACATTGAACCTCCACTTCCACGACAAATATCCTCCGTAACCTTTATTAAAGCAGTAGTTGTGCTAAATTTTGGTCTAAAACCAGATTGAAAATTTGAAAGCAAACGATTTTGCTCATTATGTTCTTGAAATTGAAAAAATAGAACCTTTTCTAAACCCTTTGACAAGAACAAAAGAACACTAATTGGCCGATAATCAGATAATTTTGATGGATTTATAAGTTTGGGAAATGGAACAACTTTAGCTTGCTTCCAAAGATAAGGATATGAGGAATTTAAAATTGCAAAATTATAAATATCTTTGATAATCGGGATAATCAGAGGAAGTATGATTTTTATAAATTTTGGACTTAAACCATCGCATCCAACCGAATTTGATTTAATTGAATATAGTATATTAAAAATTGCTTCCTCAGTGACACATTCAAATTTAAAAGTTTCGTAATGAGCAGATGTTATAAAAAAACTATCATTTGTATTTGTTACTGAGTTGGCATTCGTAAAATATTCATTCAAATCATCTAAATTGACATTCATTTCAGGATCTAATTCATCGCCATACACTCCTTCCTTCCTCAGATTTTGATATAAAATTTTGGATGGAAGATTTAGGTCAAATTTTCGTGCACAAAACTTCTTTTGAGCCAAATATTTTAATCCATTCACTCTATTTCGAAGTTTACGATATGCTTCCCATAATTCATCTTTTTTACTTCTGGATTTTCTTTTGCGCCAGACACCGTAAGCAACATCACGTTTGTTCATTTCGTTTTTAATCTTCCAAGTTAACCAGGGCGTAGAGCGATCAGGTTTAGAAACTGTTTTAACTGGAACGTGCCTATCTCGAAGCTTAATCAAGTTATTTGTTAAAATTTCAACCTTTTCATCTAAATCTGCCGACATCAAAATAGGATACCAGTTTACTGCAGCTGTAGCTCTGAAAAGATTTTCTTGCTCAATGGCAGAATAATCGAAGAACGTGTAGGAACTTGGAATAATCGTAGGTTTGCAGATCTTCAGAGCAACAAAAAGAAAATCATGATCGGAAACTTCCTGCATCACGCCTGTTTTTGAAGCAACTACTTCACAATCTTCAGAAATGAAAATATGATCAATAGCAGATTCAGAATTATGATGAAAATCAATGCGAGTTGGACCAAATTGCAAATGTGATAAAGAAAATGAATCAGTTAAATTTTTCAAGAGGTTAAAATTAGAATTGTTAATTAATGAATTTATGTTGAAATCACCCATCAGAAAAACGCTTGTATAGTTTGATGACCATCGCATTAAAATATCCGAAAGTTCACTTATCATATCATTCACACAATGTTCCTTTACTCGATAGACAATTCCAGCCAAATATTTTTTTAGGTTTATAGATATTTCGATGAATAGATATTCTAGTGAAAAAGTCATCAAGTTTGGTGATTTTTCCAAAATTTTGAGCTTTAGATTGTTTCTAACATAAAAACCAACACCACCACCTCTTCCTTTTGGTCTAAGGTTATGCACAAATTTGAACCCCGGAACACTCACCGATTTCAAAGTCGAACCAGATTTCATCCACGTTTCCGTAACTCCAATAATCGAAAAAAGGGAGTTATGCAGAAGTGAACGTACTTCATTAATATGAGCTGGTAAGCTACGTGCGTTGAAAAGACCTAAATTAACATTGCTAGCAAACTTTCGAGAAAAGGCCGAAATCGTTCCATTCAAGCGTCCATTAATATCGCTCATTCTATCAAATAGATTCTCGATTGTTATGTTATTTTCATTAGTAAAATTTTCTTTTTTTCGGCTTAACTTACTAAAATCAAAAGCAGCAGTGTGAATCTATGTATATCCTCAGCATTATTGTATTTTTCTTGATTATTTTCAATCCGGGGGGTCTGGGGGGTATGGAATACCCCAGTACATAATTACTGCATGTACATACCTTGATTACAACGAAAACTGTATTTCTTTTTTTTGAAGTTTGTTAAATTGTGCTTAATATTTCATTATGTACTAGGGGGTATTCCATACCCTCTAGACCCCCTGGATTGAAAATAAGTAAAGGAAATGCAATAATACTGAAATACATAAACCCTTTCTTTGTGTTTCAGCAACATAAATCCTGCAAAAGATATTTCTTCATGTAGATTTGAACTCCAGAGTACTAATCACAAATTACTCTAACTAACTATAATCTTGATTAAGTTCAATCCGGAGGGTCTGGGGGATATTGAATACCCGCCAGTCCATAATTATTTGTATGTACATACATATATGGGCTGCACGAAAACTGCATTTATTTATTTTTAAGTTTGTAAAATGTGTTTAATATTTCATTATGGGTATGGAATACCCCCCAGACCCCTCAGATTAAGGGGAGCAATCCATTTAGACTTCCGGAAGTAAGAGTAATTTTTTGGTAATTTTTTATAGGTGAAAAAATAATCACATCATTAAAGCTTCAACATCATTTTACTACAGTATTAAAGTGTAGAAAAAAATTTTTTTAAAATATTTTTACAACATAACAGCTCTGTAAAGTGTTCTTTTAGGCTTTTTGTTTCAAAAACTGCTCGTGCTGTAACTCAGAAAGTTATTGATCGATCTGGCTCAAATTTTAGGAGGCTTCAGTCGAAATTATTATGGGAAGGATAAACCTAAATTTTTAAAGATATCCAGTAAATAAATAGTTTGTTTGGGGTAAAACATGTCAGAAAATGTCGATAATTTGAATATTTAGTTACACAGCCTGCTTGGTTTTTGATTTTATACTTATTTATAATTTTATAGGTTTATCCTTCCCCTTAACATGTCAATAATCAAAGAAAAAAATTGTTTCCTTGTTTCAGATCAATAGCAAAGAAACGATAGATGCAGCACTTTTCGATGCCATGCACAAGACGCCTTAAAAACACTCTATAGAACCGCCAATTTGTTAAAAAATACTAAAAAATTTTTTTTCTACACTTTAATACTAGATATACTAAAGTGATGTTGAAACTTGAAAATGATGTGATTATTTTTTCATCAGTAAAATAATTCCCAAAAATGACTTATTTCCGGGCATCTAAATGAACTGCTCCCCTTAAACGTATACAAGAAAATCACAATAATACTAATATATTATTGCATGCCAATAATGCCAAAATGACGAATGTGAAATAAAGCCTACTCTGCATTCAGATTATATATTTCATTATTAGATATGAATGGATCGTTCTTGTTCTTGAATGAGGAAGATAAATCTTGCAACAAAGTTTTCTTCGTGATGTAGATTTGAACCCCAAAGTACTAATCAGGGCCGTAGTTAGACATTGGTTAAGGGGGGGGGGGTAGGGAATTAAAAAAAGGTTGGCATATGCCCGTATTTTAAATTAATTTTTGTAATGCGGTAATCATTAAGAAACACTTAACCCGGGGGGGGGGGTTAAAACCCCCAAAACTATCCCCTTATATACAGCTCTTGATGCGTAATTTGGCAAATGTTTCCTATTTGTGGAAGTGTGCATTTTAGTGAAATGTATGTTTTTCGAAAAATATTTTTTTTTCTGATTCTGATAAAATTTGTAAACAATTAAATTATATTAAGTAAACACTAAAAAACAACCATTTCAGCTCTGCGGTGCTAAAAGTCACAAACACCTGAAACTTATAATTTCATAAGGTTTGGCTCGATCATAGTAAGTGCTAGTAACTATTTACAATCAAATTTTGAAAGTCGTTTTTCGAAAATCACGGTTATCAAAAGTCTCTGCTGATTGACATTAGAAAACTTACCCTTACGATATACAATTGATAAATTCAATTTATTCAAAAGTTATCGAGTGCAGATTATATAAAAATCTAAAAAAATATAAAAATAATGACAGCGATCTTGTTTGACCGGACAAAGTTCTAAATATTAATTATTTAGTATTACAGGCTGTTTTTCTTCATCAGTTCTTACCAAGACATCGCATCGACAGTTTCTAGCTTATAGTAAATTTTCTCAGAATACCAGCCATTATTTTAAAATAAATTAAAAACTTTCGATTTTATTTAGAAAAAAGTTATAAAAATCAAAAAGTGCAAGATTACAAATAATTTACACAAATTATTGTGAACAAGAAACTTATTACTAAACTAAAACTTCTTAACGAGAGATGATTTCAGCCCCGAGGGGTTCTTTACGAGGGTTTAGAGAGTGATGGAAAAGGTGCTTAAATTTACGACATTAAACATTTGTCAGTATTTATTAAACCCTCTGTACTTTATTAAATATTTGACATTTTTTAATTTATTAAAAAATTTAAGAAACTTCTTTGAAATATTTTGTAGCAATGAATGGTATTTCAGTCTGCAACAGAATGGGAATTTTGATTATTTGAAAGTGTTAAAACATGAAATGAGAAAATTACAATAACAATTTAACGGGAATTTTTTGAGTGAAGAATTTTAAAATTAAATGTATCTAACAAATTAAATTAAGTTAGTTATTAACAGAATCAAATTGAAAAGCTTTAAGGAGTAGAGAAGACCTTACAACTTAAAACACTTTTTAAATATTACTTCCTACATTTTCAAATAAACTATTTGTGAACAGTTAGTAGAAATAAGAGACAAAAAGTGCATAATTTGCAGCATCCTGTAATAGGTTTTTTTGAAGTCAGGAAGATGCATTTTGTGTATTTTACGAAACTTTAAAATTACATAAAGTGCTTTTTGGTGCAATGCCCTCGTAATTTCGAACATTCCCTTTATTATTTCTTTTAAAAGTGGTAAAAGTTAAGATTTAAAGATATTAAAAGAATGTTCTGGGTGTTTTACCTTATTAATAAATAGAAAAAAATCGTCTTTTACATATCCGTTTGACAAAATAAATGAATAACTTTATAATAGTTAATGCAGTTGTTAATCAAAACAAATATTTCTTAATAATTGATTACCTAACCAGATCAAATGAACTTCATGTACTTGATGAATTAAATGAATAAACATACAGTAGCGGTCATAGAAATGTACTGATCTAGAACATGTAAAAATGTTCAATATTATTTTTAAATTATTTGTTAAGCTAAGTAATATAAAAAAATATTAGCCTAGGTAGATAATAGAAAAAGGGGAGTAAAATATTTCAATTACGCGGTCATCGCTTATATATATAGGATTGCTTAAGAGGACACAATAGCCTCGCACACTACCACAAAATAATACACTTACTCCAAAGTACTGAATTAATTTTAATCAATGAACGAACAAGTACATTTTATTGCTTGTCAGAATGTTTAAGCAACGTACAAAACGGAGTCTTCGCTTACGCTATGCAATTATTTGTTAAATATTGTAGGTGTTGTAAATAACGTTTTGTTTCGAAATAACTTCAATAATTTAGAAGCGCGCGCCTTGGTTAATATTTTGCTTGAACTTACATCAGCCAATAAAATCAAAGCGTACCGTCCCGAATCGTACCGATCTATACCGATTGCAATTAAATTCAGAATAATATGTAAAACTACGCCATCTACTCATATAATTTCTAATGCAAATGATAAATCATCACTTTAACTTATGTTTTTACTGTATATTTTGTTCAATTATTATTTGGATTAATTTTGACCCTCTCTAATATTCGGAAAGCACTTAAAGCAACAACAAATTTTTTTAAACCTCTCATTTTGAAAAAAAAGCTTTTAAAATAAAACGAAACAATCAAAAAAAATCTATTCCGAAATAAAACAATAGTCAACAAAAAATGCTGCAAAAATATTTTTTTTATAAAACTACGTTAATCCTGTTTTGGGGTAAAATTGTATCGCAAAATTATATTGAGATGCTTTTAAACTTCAACACAATGGAGACTTTTTTAACAATAATAATTGTCAACATACCACAGCAGAAGCTTAAACCTAATTTCTACATTTTCATTTTTATAAATAACCTACAAGGAAAATTAACTCCGTATAAAACATTGCACTTTAGTTCAATCGGTTTTCAGATGTGGCAAGGTTCATTTGTTGGTAACACAATACAGAAGCGTAATAAATTAAGTCAAGTTCAGTCTTAAGAGCAGTGGGTACCCTTAAGAGAATAGTTATTGTAATTCTCCAGAATGATTAACACGATAAAAATGCCAAGTATACGTGCAGGGGTAACATAAATAAATGATCTATACGGGGATAGTGTTAGTCATCGTATAAATTATTCAAACTTGTGTTTTCTCCCCTTACTTAATTTTAATTCTCGCCAACTATTTAAATATGTATTTGGCCATCTATTCCATCGGTATCTGTGGTGCAAAACAATATTAATTAAATCGATTCCGTTTTATACTGCGTTAAACCGATGAATTTTATTCAGCATCATAGTATTATTCAGAATTCAATTGGTTGAGATTTCACCGCGAAACAGAAATTCGGCATAGAACAGAAAATTTGTTTTGCTTATGGTATAACCGAAATGAAAGTAAACCAAGCGAGTAGTATATAAAAGTATTTTTCAATTTTAATGCTTTCGGTTTAAACCCGAACCAACGTATTTATTCGTAAATCCCGCTCTGTTGAACTTACTATCCTCTAAAACCTAGTTAAGAGATTAAAATTGTTTGGGATCTAAAATTTTACAAAATAAATTAAACAACCCAAGGTAAATGCAAAAATATAACATTTAAATTTAGTTTCCGCAATGTGTGTAACTCAATTTTGGCGAAATTAACTAGGATTTTCTTGCAGATTGTAACGATAGAACTTTCCGTGTAAGGATTTAAGTTTAATTTTAATCAGGGGAAATATTAAACAATTCACTTATTAGTACAATTTATAATATTCATATGGGAATACTATACTATTTGGCATATGGCTTTAATTTAGAAGACAAGGGAGGAAGATGAGTCATTTGCCACGTAACTATTTAAAAAGAGATGGAGTCAAGAATCAAACTTGTCGTCATGGAAACAATTTTCAATTTCCACATGTATTTCTTAAGCCCGGAGCATTTCGATTTGTTTTAAAACAATCTAATCTTTTCGAGCTTTCGCTTTTTTTCGTATATATGTAACAGTTTGAAATATTTATGACTCAAGAGTTCCGTGGTCTTTTGAAAATGATAATAATAGTGCACTATTCTAGTAGAAATTGCACGCTGCAGCGTTTTCACGGCTGCTTGTTTCCGGGGCTCCGGTGTTTACGTGAGATTCGGTTCAATTCGGAATTTTCCGTTATTCAGGGGTAGTTGTCCGGGCGGAGTCACTCCGCAGTCTTTCTGCAGAATGGGGGTGGAAATCACAACGAAATTAATAAGCGCAACACCTGGTTAATATTACGAGTGTAAGTAAGTTGATGACGGTCGGTTAAAAAAGTGTTGGTGTAAAATAATTGTAATTATAAATTTTGACATTAATTAAAAATAACTGACAATTTATACAACGATTAAATGAAACCCCAAGAAGGAACTTAGTTATGTTAAGATTGTGCCCGTAGTTTAATCAAGTGGAGCAAGTAGCCCTCACTTTTACTTTAGCGTGTTTTTTTGCAATTAAGTTGGTTACGTGTGGGCATTTGGTAACTGTAGATTGATTATAAGAGAAAATAGACATGTAGCTATGAGGATGCTGTGCTGGCAATTGCTAAGTTTTCTTCTGATTGGAAGTGGGGCGGCCGCCGTGGTCAATTTAGTACCGGATCACGCGGAGGCTCGAGAAGGGAGCGACGCCGAATTGCCGTGTAACCTTCAGCCAGCTCATCCTCCGGACAAAGTTAATTTAGTGGTATGGAATAAAGGTGAAGATGAAACTGTTTTATATCGCTATGATATGAAAAATGCTAGGAGTCAGCATTGGTCTCATCCGGTGGTTGGCGACAGATACTTTCTGAGACTTTTGGATGAAGATAGAGCTCTTCTCACAATTTCCTTCGTCAAATTATCCGACGAAGGAATTTATAATTGTCGTGTAGATTTTGATCATTCGCCTACAAGATATACTCGTGTAAATCTTACTGTTGTTGGTGAGTGTACATAAATGAATTTCTAGAATAAAACAAGTTTATGGCTTTGTATTCCTTTGAGACAAGTAAAAGCAGTTAAAGTAATCCGAAAAATATTTTTCAATTTCGAATATTATATTACATTTTTTTCGTCAAAGCTAAAGCAAAATTTGTCGATTATTACCTTGTTGCTAAAGTTTATCTGATATTGTTGCGTGTTGCGTGTTGGAAAAACTTTCTTTTAGTTTCTATATTCAACGTGTAAGAGGCATGTTAAGAACAAGCAGCCCAGAAATTCCGAGTTTTGTGCAAGCGATTAGTATAATATAGTATTTATTATACAACGTAGCAACTAGTAATTAGCCAAGGAAATATAATCTAGACGAAAATTAACGAATTCACCTTTTTTTTAACAGATTTATGGCCAACGTTAAAATTTTGCATTTCAATTCATTATCCTATTTGTCTTTTTAGGTTGATATTGCTCTAAAATTTTATGCTGTCAAAAAATTACGAAATGTATAATTCACCCTCATAATTTATTGGATACCAATTCCGAAGGAATTTCAGAACTACATAATTTAATTTCGCCTACGCAAATTTTGACTGTTAACCAATTTAGGTTTAACTTTTTCCTAATAAATAGGTATTCCGTATTATAATCAATTTTCGATTGTATGTATTTTCTGTAATTGGATATAAAATATAGAATAATTTATTCATGTGAACAAAAATGGTACTTAATTTGTGCAAACATTGTGGATTAATTTGTTGAAATACTGAAAAGCCTATAAGGTTTTATGCAATTAAAAAGAAAAATCAACAAACGTAAAAAATTCATATTTTAGTCTGATCACACACCACAACTTTATTTCCCCCTTTTTCATAAATAAATCAGCGTAATTAAAAAATGATATTTGGAGACTTTACTTTAGGTAATTAAGTGTAAACATTGAGGTAATGTACACATTGTTACTTATACAGTTGTATAATCTTCCAACTTGGTACTTAAGACAAACTAAGATGAACATCACTAGCCAACGAGTCAATCTTTTTTAAATAAAGTTATTGTCAAATCCGTTAAAACACTGTTTTTGTACACAAAAACTTTCATGTAAAAAATTGAAAACTCGGTATAACTATTAATTCTAGTTATTCCAAAAAGCAGAAATGTAAAATGGGTCAAATAGATTAACTATTTTCACATATGAAAACATTGTAGCGAGTAATTTTCTTTGATGGCTCAAGCCACTATCTATTGATTTATTCTTTTTAAATAAATATCTCAAACAAAAAATTGAGAATTGTTATTAGTTCATATCGGATTACGCCGAGAGACTGCCTATAATAATTTTTTTTGCTTATAAAAAAGTTTGTTTCGAAAAAATCTAATTCAACTAACGATGCGTAAACATCGTCGACAGCTATAGAAAACACCAGTAATAAGGCAGATCAAAAGAAATATATATTTTCAGATCCTTTTTGCTTTGTTTTATAAACCAAAAGTTTATGTTCCTAATTTAATTATTAAGATAACCGTTGATGATCGATGATGTTACGTGTGTTATGCTATGTGTAGATGATCAACTTTGCTGAAGCCAAGATGACTTACTAAGGACTCTCATGAATGGGGTGGTTTCCTTTTGCCCTTGCTAAAGTCCACAGATCAATATTAGGCTTTGAATCACAACAGGGTATCTGACGTGACTAGAATTTGAACAGCGGTCTACGGCTTCCTAGTCGATCGGTTATATCTTCTAGTTTATATTATAATAATATAATAAATTATCTGATTGATTGTGTTGTATTATTTTAAACAATATACACAGTTTCCCAAAATCTTTATTGGTGAATAGGAAGCCATTAAGTTTGATATGGATTCCAAAACATTTAAAACATCAATTATTATCTATTAAACATATCTAAAGCAAACCAATGATGTTGCCATTTCAATCATTCAAATGATTAGATGTACACAATGAGCTTAAAATAGCAAGGGAACAATACAACATCAATATAATCTTATTTATATGAGTCCCAAGACACTGTAATATCCCAAGGACCACCCTAGCAGATCAATCAGCAAATGAAGCGCGCAATGCAGGACTTAACATCGATTTGATTAATCAAAAACATATAGAAAAATACTCTAAAGCGACACTACATCAAGAAATTGAAAGATATTGGAAGAGGAAACAAACACCTTGCAAAACATCTGGCCAACAGCGCATCAACCCAATCGAAAGTTTGAGGTAACTCTGGCCAAAAATCTCGCACGAACACATCCTTAAGAAAATTGCACAACCAAAATACTCCAGGCGCAAAAAAGCTGACAATCGACCATATTCTTACAGATACGAAGAAGCAAGAAAAGAGTTTTACCTCGATAACTCAAGAAGGGAAGTCGAGGGACAGTGTCGAGGACCTCGACGGCTTCCTTTATCAAACCGGCATAATAACGCAAATCTAAACTATTTCACTATTGTTTTTATAATTAAACGATTTCTATACCGATTTTTATAATAAACTAATATTTATTGTAATAAGATCTTCCACTTACCAGTGCTATGATTTCGCAATTGCAGAGTTGAAAAACGTTTAATTTTAGTGTTTTCATTAACTAGCAAACTCAACTACTATTTATGTGTTGGAATGCAAGAAAAACAGTAGTTTTAAAAATTTGTATTTTGAATTTTGTGTATAACTCAAAAACTATATATTTCTAAACGACTTTTTTTTCGATCTTTTGTGTTTGAAATTATTTGGTGTAAATACATACATTTCTAGCTATTTTAGCATATTATAAAAGTTGCAGGAAAAATCTAAACTTTGATCGATCAAATCAAATTAATTGAAAATTGAAAAGGAACCAGGCAACCAAGAAAAGTATAAGCAAAAAAAAAGAAATATGTAACACGAATAAAACTTGAAAAAAAAACAATTCGACAAAAAACAATTAAAAATAGAACGACAAGCAATCTAAATAAATTTTTCAAATTAAACTGAAAAAAAAATAAAGGTATTCGTGGTGTTATCGAGAACAAATAAATGTGTTGAACAAATATACAAAAAACAAAAATGTAACAATACAGGAATGAAAAGTTAAAAAGCAGTTGTTGATAAGTCAACTGAAGATAACTTTAGTCTTTAAATAAACTTTAACGAAACAATATTCAGATTTGCTTCGAAAAAGTATATATAATTCGCTAATGAAGTCTACTTAATACTTTTGAACTTTAAACAAGCAACAATGAAATTTGCTATGTTTAAATAAATTAGAAATCAAGTCCGTTTCAAATAGTTATTGATAGTAATCGACAACGAAGACGATCGACAGTCAAGTGTCGGACAAGCAATTCAAAGTAAATCCCACAAATTCTTAATGGCTAACAACAACAAAGATCAAGTGTCATTACCAGTTAACTTCAACAACAAAGAAAGTGCTGTTGTCAGTTTAATTCAACATATCGCTGCGTGTCCACGTAGTACAATTCTAAATTTAATTAAAAAAATTAAATAAATTTATTTAAGTGTCACTTACGTTTTCGACTAAATAATTTTCACATCATAATTTTCAATATTATTGTACACAAATTTAATATAAAAAAGGAATCGCACATCTGGTTTTGCTGGCATCTGCAAAAGCATGCAAGTTTATGGAAATTGACCTTTTACTTTATTTCATCTGTCTTGGAAACCATACAGCATAATAACATGAAGTCCACTTTGAGGTATGGATTTATCTCAACATAATTGGTTTTCCCACAGCCGCATCGTTAACATAAATTTTTTTGCCGTAATAAATTAGTATCGGTCCTAAATAAACCAACTTTCTTTCTTTATTTTTTTTCATTAAATATTGTTTAGTAGATTTACTTCTACAGATTAATTTTTCAATTTCTGGATAAATTTCATTACTTTGAAGCTCTTTCATGTTGAAACAACAATAATGCATAGAACTGATTTATTATTTAATAAAACTCATAAAAAATCCCGGGAAATTAGATAATCGCTTGATATAAATGATAAAAATACCACGGTATGCATAATAGGAGATACAAAATAATGTTTACATTTTCACAAACAAAAAGCTACGACCAACTTTGTAAAAACTGGCTGAGTTCGCTTTCGGCTAAAAATTTTATATTTTATTTCAAGATTATTTAATTTAGTTAAAACTTTTATTATTATTTAACCTTTGTGTAAAATTATGAATACAAAAATATACTAAAACAACATTTTATTCATTTATTTTAACATATTATTTTTAAAAGTACTTCAAACAGTTCGAATAACGTTGTGGGTCTTGTAGGGATGTTGCATTCGGTTTCCTCGTTCTAGAAACTTTTCTACTTGCAAAATAAAATGACACTTTTAATATGTTGATTATAAATTATATTATAAACGTACATTTTCTCAATACCTATATACCGAAACATAAACAATATATGTATATTTATGATAATAAGATAATAACCTATTTTATTTAAACTTTTAAATAAATGAAACCATTTCAAATTAAATTTATAAGTTACTAGTATTCTAAAGTAAGTTATATTTTTGGAAAAAATTCCATAAACTGTTGGTAGATATATAAAGTAAACGTTGTGATTCCCGTTTCAAAAATTTTTTGTTTAGAAGATTTTATACTGAATATATTATAGTTAGGGTGGCGAAGAGGGGATTTTTCGGGCATACTCGAGCGCGGCAGTTTAAGATATGAGAGATACCTTAGACCTAATAGAACAACTTTGGAAAGTATTAGCTCTATATGTAGTGACGCGCGCCTAGGATAGACGATCAGATTAGTAAAAAAAAATCGAAAGTCTGAAATACTCGAGCGCGTCAGATTACGATATTGGGGGTTGATTTTAGTGTTTTAAGACTAAATTTAACTAATCTGACGATAAGTCCTTAACGCTACGGAGTTATAGGGTCCCGAACTTGTAAAAGAAACGTTAATCCTGCATTCTCGAGCGCGATCAATTTTTTTTTATTTTGAAGAATATAATCTAAAACTTACTATAAATACAAAATCTGCCGGTTTCCGCACGACCGGAAGTGTGGAGGAGCCATTTCGTCTTCCGAAAAACGCGTTGCGGCATATAAGTCGCGAACGATACATTTTACAAAAAAAAGTTTAAATAAAAAAAAAGGTAATTTTACTTTACACAAAATGGTCTCTTAATATTTTTGTCTAAAGCTAAAACTTTTGGACTTAAAGCACCATGAAAACTCAAACTCCCGTGTTTTTGAGTATATCTCGAAAACGGAGGGTGTTTAAAAAAAATTGATATGAAACAACGATGATTAAATTATGTAACTTTTATTATATCTCAAAATTTTTTTTCCTAAAGCTTCTCGAAAATTTTCGTGGACTCGGAAAAAAAGAAAAAAAAACCTTTTTCGGTCAGATTAAGAGAACCCACCAACATATCTCGGATACCAAGATAAACCTCCCCTATGAAAATCTGACGCGCTCGAGTATTTCAAAAGAACTTCTTTTTTGCATTTTCAAAAATTTGTTATAACTTATCGTCACGCCGAAATCGTCAGTTTTTTTAAAGGGAGCTTCCTTGGGGCCAAACCGGCAGATTAGTGTACCGTTGTTATCAGAGGCACTTGGGGCATACGTGGTATGAATATCTGACGCGCGCTCGAGAATGCCCAAGTAACTGTTTTTTTTAACATTTTTGAAAAACCGAACACGCCATACCCACAGCTAAAATGGTTTTTACCATACGAGCTTTTCTTTTTGAAATTACTTCATCTTTCGATTTTGATAGGTGTCGACGGTGTTCGAGAATGTCGCCATTTAGTGACCTCACCTCCCTAACTATTATGTCAGAAGTCACTATCTACTCGATATAAGATATGAAGCAAATCAAGAAATATAATACATTATGTTTTTTATGTAATTTAACGTTTTCCACAAAGTTAATTTCCGATGATATTTCAAATTTTACTATTTGGTATGCTTAAATAGTGTTTTAATGTCCGGTTTCATAAAAATTTTAACAAGCCGTTAACAATAGTACCTATACTAACAGCTATTTTCGATTGTCATGTAGATTTAATTTAATTTATTTATGTTAAATTTTATGATGGTAACAAACTGAAATTAATAATAATTTATATTGCATAAGTTTATAGAAGATCCGATAAGGTAGTTAAAATGAGACATTTTGTGATATTTAATAATAATTATTTTCAAAATTATAATAAAAACATTTTTGACTTCATTTATTAATATCATTTATCATATTTTAATTATTTCTATATAAAATAATAATTATGTCCTATAGAATAAGCAAATGTTTTAATACGGTTTCTAGCACTTAATAATTATAATTAATTATAATAAATATTATGTAAATAGGGTCTAAAATATTTCAGTTAAGCATAAATAATTAAATTAAAGTAACAAGAATAAACTTTAATGATAAAAGAAAATTTCCAAGACGATAACAAAAAGAAAATAACGTAACAACGTTAATCAGAGGTGCAAGTCTCTCAATGCGAATTTGCAAAATTAATTAAAATTAATTTTTGAAATGTGACTGATCTTATTTTAATATGATTTTTTTACAAAATTTTTTACAAAGCCAATTAAAAGCTAACTGAAAAATAAAACTTGTACAACTTAAAAGTTACTTTTTCTTATATATTCTTCTCATCAAGTATTCTTTATATTTCAAGTCGTTATCGTAAAATTCAAACTTTAGTCACAATACAATTGTTTATGATAATCATGAGAAACTGAAAAAGAAAATATAAAGTGAAAATATTGGTGAAAACTATAATATAGTTAAAAATATTTAATATAACTTAAATTCGATACATAGCAGTTAGAATATAAAATGAAAATTGTACGAAATAAAATTGAAAAAGTAATTTATACAACTTTAAAAAGGTATAAGTGGATCTGTAAAGTGACTACTGAAATTGTACTTTATAATAGTAATTTCTACTTCAAGTTACTATTATAAAAGTGTTTTACCAAGCAGTAGAAACTATTTTGGATTTAGAAATACTTGACCAATTGAAACGGCAGCAAATCATTTGTAAGTGTGTTAAAATAGTTCTTATCTAGAAAATTGAAGTCGCATTAACAGCAATAGAAAATTTAGAAATACAGAAACAGTGTTTGCTGTCAAGTGCTGGCGCGTACGTGACGAGTTTTTTTTGAAATATCACAATAATTTACGCTGTCGACTCGAAGATAACATTAACTTAAACGTTTTGAAAAATGTGTCATCGATACTGAAGTTCTCAAAAATATATTTACTAAAGTGGTTTTATGAACATTCAAAAAACTTTTATGCAAAAACACTTTTCGAAGATAATTTTACATAGCAGGAAATAATATACAAAAAAAATTCGAATAAAATAAAATGAAAAACTGTAAACAATAGCTTAATACACGTATTGAATTCTTTTAAAACCTTTCAGAGAGGTATAATAATGTTTAAAAAATGCTGTTATTGTAAATATCTAAATGCAATTTTATATCTAAAACATCTATGTGCAAATAATATTAAATTATGTAAAAATTAGTTAAAAATTTTGGCAGATGAGACTGACCATTTAATTTATTTATTCCACTATAATGTACTGCACTGCAGCGTATGCTCGATGCACTAAGGTCTTTCACTCAAAGTTTTGTAAATTACTACTTAATTTTTCATGTGAAGGTGATTCTAAGTGCTCTAACTTCTGACGTTATTTTAAGATGTTATATTATTTTCTATGGGCGCGGTCGTAGGGTAGGGTTAGAAAGCTAGATTGCAAGTCGCAGACTGACTGTTTCTACCGTGTCTTTCTCACAAGATGCTGTCAACATCTTTGTTGTATTAAATGCCCGAATAAATAAGCCATGGGTCTACAAGGCCTGTAGTGCTACAGTATTATTATTTTCTACACCTATAAGTACATTTCGCTAGTTTTTTGTGTCAAGATTCACAGTTACCTCTAGTGGAGTATTATTTTGCACTAAACAAATATCTCTCTTCTTCTGGCCTCAGATAACATTATATAAGTAGTTATTTTCGTTTGGAAGTTATAATTATTAGAAAACGGTATAAAGCTGATTAATGTATAATAAATATTGTATAATTCAGCAATCATAAATATCAAGTTCTACAGTAATAGCAGTTTTGTTTGCTTTTCAAATAAAGCTTTATATATTTAATAAATTTTAAACTGATATGCCTACTACCTACATGCCATCTGAATGTACAGAAAAAGTTACAGAATTAACATAAAACGTATATATTTTAATACAAATTATTCAATTTATTATAAAATATAAACATTCTCTATAATATCTCATTATATATTTACAAATAGTTATGGATATTTATTTAATTTGATTGAAAAAGATTAAATGACAAAAGAAAATTAAATAAGATTGAATAAACATAATAGGCATCAAATTAAATTGATTTTTGTAATATATATTAATTTTGATATGATTTCATATAATATATAAAACTCATTAATGTTAAATAATGAAGTAATATAAATTTTGTAATATTTAACATTCGGATTATTTTCTGCATTGCTCAAAAAATTGTTAAATTATTTGGTTCTCGCAATTGCATATTACTAGAATATTTTAAAATATCATCCAAGACATACTCTTTACTTGTTGAACTATGTCACGAGCAAATAAAATTTGTGAATTTAAAAAGACGAGAATCAATTTTATAGTTTCATCTTGCAAAGTAATAATTTGTGAAATCTCTCCGATAAAACTATGATTTCACCCTCCAATAACTCCTAGGTATATATTATGCTTGCTGAAAAATTTTACGTATTGTCCAAAATTTATTGCACACTCCTTAAAAAAATACTCTTTCCATCAGTTTAAGTAAACCTTTATTCTGACTTTCATTATTAGCTAAATTACTAAATTTGTCTTAATTTTGAAAGCTGATTTAGCTGGGAGTGAAAAATTTGTAAAACTTTTCTGAACTTTGACCGTCTTAACCAGTCGCTCAAGACATTCTTTTGACGAAAATTCAAATTTAAATGAATTCTGCTTTACCTAAATAATTTTATAATTTTACTGAAGGTAAATATTAAATTTATTTCTAATTATTTCTAATTATTTTATTGTTTTGAATAATAACTAAGTATATAGAATATTTACAAAATTGACAAATCTAAGCGATGTCAATTGTGTTTCACTGAATTTTGAAAGCTTACTAAATTAGATAGTTTCAAAGAGCAACACTGCCGTTTTCAAATCTAGACTGCAATACCCTTATATTGATTTCTAAAAGATAAATTGAAAAATATTTTTATACTGCTTAGATTTTGTTAAATATCACATACATCAAAGTTTCAACATTTAACATTTAAAAGTATTTTGTAATGGAGGCATAATTGTGAGTAATTACAAAATGTTTTAAACAAATCCCACTAATGTTTAAAAAGCAGCAAAATATTTTAATAATGTATTATAACAATGGGATACCTAACATTTATGATGGCAATAAATCATTATTCTTGTTTTATATATTATACTCCTACAAACACATTATGATGTTGTGTAGTTTCTTTTAAATTTCTGCATTTATCAAAAAAATGTAATTAAATCGGTTTTCAAAACTTTTATATTTCTGATATCATAAATTTCTATTAGATTATAAATTTTTTTTAGATGAATAAACGCTGTTTCCCGTTCCTTGTATCCCGGGTTGGCGCGGTTGTGAATAATAATAATAATCAGAAATGTATGATGTCCACTATAACAAATTTATTAACATTTTCATCACTGGTTATTTTTAATATTTGAAAGTTAATGTGGGTATCTCTCTTTCAAATAGGCTTTTAGTATAAGTGTAATAAATGATCTCGGCTGTAAATAAATTCTTTTTTTTTGAATAAGAGCTTTCATGGAATTAAAAAAGTGTGCTTGAACTAAAATATAATTAAAGCAACCGTCAATATAATCTTACTGGCAATTTCAAATGGAGTAATAAATAATAAGTAAAAAATTGTTTTAATCTCTTCGAGGGGTTATTATTCTAGCCAATATTAATGTAATTAACCACCAATACTCCGCTTTCTACTTAATATTGTAGCTAAACTGAAATGATTACTTTTAAAACACAAAATAGGTACAACGTTGAATAACATGTCTATTTCATTATTATGCCATCCACGAGTTCAACCTGTACGACTTGAACTTCTTTGTTCTTCACTAATCCATTTCTCTTTGTTTGAATGTTAGATCAGTATTGATAAATATTTTATTTTCAGAACAACTTTCTTCAAGGTTTTGCAGGTACATCTTACGTAAAACTTCAAATCTTTAATTTATCTTTACAGATAAACGTTGTTCTTAGGCTTGGTACTAATCGTACCAAATAATTAATAAAATTAGACGGTTTGTATCCAAACCAGCACTTACTTTTAAACATTAAATGAACGATTTTTAAACTCATGATTAAAAAATGCTCTTAAATTCAGTCTTACTGCTTTCATAAGCCGTATTAATGATTTACTTATATAGAGCAAACATTGTCAAAGAACTTTGCTTTAAATTGAAAATTAAGCTATGTTAACTGCAAATGTAATATCATTCATTAACTTTAAATGTGAAGCATTTCTTTAATTAATAATTACTGGCCTAGTTCTTTAAATTTAACGTAGTAATCCAGATGAGATTTTCTCAGAAACAATTAATTTCTATTAATGAATATTTTTTTCAATTTAAGGCTAAGATAGAAAAAGGTCTGATGAGGTCTGGCAGAAACATTTCGTGCAATAAAAAAATCTATTACTGAAAGTTAAAATTAATTGCTACTAATTGTTGCTTTGAATGTTACATTAATTATAGAACTCTTTGATCCACAGTGCTTTAACAATAATTTTTTTTACTATACATATAACTTATAAAACAACTCCAAGTTTAATATTACCAAGATTATAATTTCTTAGTAATAATTTTATTTCACTCTTAGCATCCCACGCTTTGTAAGATATAGTTTTTTAGGTCTCCTGTTTCACTCTCTGAAGTAGTAAGAAAAACAGTATGTCGATAATATTTTAATATAAAAGTAAGTACATATTATGTTGTATTTATGAAAAGACATTATATATAATTTATGACAATAATTAATTAATGCAAAATATATAGATGCTATAAATACAAATTAAAAAATGTTATTAATCACTTTAAAATTTACGTAGGTACCTATGCGGGTAATAAAATTGACCTAATTACAAACTCATTTTCAGTTATTGCGAATTTCAGAAACATATTTAATTTAAAATACTTTGTATCTACCTATATTGTTTCACCTTTCAAATTATAGTATAAAGAGGAAGCGATAATTAAAATTTGAAAGCATTAACATTACATAAATAATATTTTGTTTCCTTTGTAAGGAAATTCAGAAATAAAAATATTTCGATGTTGTTCATTTTGTTCGTTTATTTCGAATTATAAAAGTTACCGACTTGTCAACTCTTCATAATATCAAGTAAATCATAAAACGATTTTGGGTCTCTAATTCTTTAATCTAATATTTACATTAGTCGAGATTTGTTTTGAGTTAAGTTAGAATTTTCTTTGTACATTGAGATTAAATGTAAGATGTTCACCTAGGTTGGAGTCACTTCGAGAACAAAATTACACCTATTAATTGCTTCCATTGACATATAAAAAAAATAATATGTATTCTCATATACTCTTAGTTTTCAAAAGTATTTTTAAATATTGAAATGCCAGGGCGAGAAAATATACTATCGATGAAGTACAGAATATTTTTATTATTTCCGGTCTTGGAAAAATTTCATTTATGAAAGTTTTGGCATTACGAACTAAGTGTAGAGATAAGCTCCTTCTAAATAGGTCACAAATTTTTTTATGCTCATTGAGATAAAGAAACGATAAAAGGCACTAAAACAGACTAGTTGGATTAGTATTAGCGTATGAGCTCCCTTTGTTAAATCAATTTGATATTATCAATGATATTTTAATCTAATAATAAATTTTTTAATGTATGATTGATCTACTGCGGTTTCAATAATTGTGTTTTAATTGTATTTTCCCATCTAATACCTATTCTACATATTATATGCTTTGTTTATTAATACATATTTTAATGGGAAATTAAATAACAAAAACTTCAAGTATAGGTAATTAAGCGCTAGTATATTATGTCGTTCTATAATTATTATTATTATTCCATCGATTAATAACTAATTTATTCCCTAGTAATAGAAATATACTATTTTATACGCTTCTAAAATATTGTATTCAATTTCTTATACAAATAACTAAAAATTTGTAATTTGTAAAATCTTTGAATCAAGGCGTAATGAATTATATCCCTGTAGGTTATCATGAAGTGATTTTAATTGTTTATTTATATTTGAATTACTTAATTAATATAACATGATTATTTACCTACAATTTCATATAATATTTATTTTATGATCGTAGTCCTACAAGTAAAATATTAGCTTTCCAACAGTTACCTATTAATTAAAAGTTATCGATTTCATTGTATAAATAATTACCTACATATTTTGCAATGTTATATTGCTTAACAATTTATATTTATTGCAGTACAATATTAATAATTGAATCACCGCTATAAATAAAAAGAAAACCTAACATCTTTTTGGTGGGTTCAATATTAATAGGAAAAACATAATGCCAATCTGTTACTGTTTTTTTATTAATTTAATTGTTAGAAATTTTCTATATTTTTATTGTCACGGGTTAATTAAATTTTAACCTTAGCAATCTCGACGGTAAGTGTTCTGGTAATAAACACACACGCACTTACAGTGTAAACACGTTTGATTAACTCAAACTTAAGTATTGTTGTTGTCAATCAGATAAAAAAATATTTTTTGTTGTACTATAGAGAAATAACTTTAAACAATGATAAATTTCATAATTTGAAGAATTAAGAAATAAGTTTATTTACTAATTAAAATACAATATTTTGTTTTATATAAAATTAATTATTAAATTTCATTACGATATACAGCTTATTAAACTAACATATTTATAATATACTAATTAACTATATATAATAACGTATTTATTTAACAACAATAAAGTCAAAATTTAAAATATTTTATTAGTACACCGATATACTTGCGAAATATGAGGCATACCTGTCGAAAAATTCAATAATGGATTTATGTTGCAATGTTTCAACTTGGATCGAGGCCGTTTCGAGTCGCGGCGGCATTTCTCATATGATTCAAGCGTAACTTTGCACATTTAGAGCGTGCGATTTTGATTACTTGGTTGTGGTAGAAAAATAATGCTAATCGTATATTTTGTGGTCTACCCTCTTGCAGTATTGGAATATATATGGTATATTATATATTTATAATTTTATATAATCTTCTGCAATGTTTGAAAGGTGGTTGTAAACATCCGGCCTGTCCAGTGTACGAAAGTGTACTATACGAGATCTTGTCTACTTAAATTTAGATATCTCACTCTATAGGTGGTAAGGATAAAGTAGAAGGAAATGCTTAGTACTTGCAAATTCAAACAAAATTTGTATTGAATGTCCAACTTCTGTTTTTCTTATTGATGAAAATTTATAGACGTACATAATTCGAAAGAAGTTTTTCACTTTAAAAAAATAAATGTGTCTGAACATTACGGTGTTACTCAGATCTCTCTTATTGATTTATTATTAACTGTATTATTACCTCTGTTAATTACCTTAGGGTTGACAAAATGTTCTGATATAACCAACTGAAGTGTCAGATACTGTCTTATAAGCTTAGAGTTAGTTTTCTTGATTACTGGTTTATCTACAGTTACTGTGTAAGCATATTGTATATTTGATAATATTCATTAGTTGATTAGTTTCGATTGATTATAAATGTCTTGTAAGTTTAATATTTGATTATAAATACATAATATATGTACCTATTTATTACATTAATAAATACATTAAAATAATGTATAGGCTTCAACATTAAGTATGCGGTTATTTAAATTAGGCACCTACCTGTATAGTATAATATTAAGTCATTATAAAAAAATTTATTATATTATAAAAATAATTAGAACTTCAACAAGTAGTAATGTAAAAAATTAAGTTTTAATTAACGTTTCAGCATTTATTAATCTCGAGAGATCATTATGAACTAAAAAAAACTTTTAAATAAGAAAAGTTAGGTTCCATTTAAGTTAAACTATTGTAATACCTGTATTATGATGTATATTTAACCATCAACTTGGACTCTAAAACTAAAGGTTACGGATCAATTGCTAGAAAAACAAAATCTGATTATAAAACCTAATAAAATCTCTAATAATTAATTAATGATAAAATTTACCATTTTCACGAAAATCATAATAGAAGTTTTTATTTAGGTTCATGTAGTTACTAAAAGTAATTTTTGGTTCCCTTAAAATGTAGTACCTATATATAAAAGGAATTGATTACGTAAAATTTTATGTTTAAAATGCATTTTTAATGAATATTCCACGAAACAAATTGTTATTAAAGCTATACGAGTACAAGCAACAAGCGGTTGTTCAATTATGCACTAATTTAATCAATGGAAAGAACATAAATATAATTTTAAGGGCGCACGGAATATGTTTTCGAATTTAATTTTAAAATAAAGATATTTTTGGCATGTTTAGATAATTGTATTTCAAGATCCCCAAAATTATATTATTGTCCTTAAAATATTTATACATTAAACTTTAATAAACAACATTAATATAATTTAAAATTTTGAACAGGTAGCCTAAATATTAATTTAAATTTCTATTTAAGTATTTAGTATGAAAATAGGGAAGAACTTTTCTTAACAATTTTATAAAAGCACTCTATTGTTTAGCGTCTAATTATTATATAAAATCTTTATTTTACGTACGAGTTAGAATTACATAAATAGGTTAATCCCTCATTTTATTATACTATATAATCATAAATTTATAACTTAAAGCGTACAAATATTATGTCAAGATTATTTCTTAAATTAACATATTATTGTAATTTAAATTTTAAAAACATGGGGAAATTTTTGTAAAACCTAAATTAAAATTAATTAATTATTTGAAATGCTTGAAAAGCATTGCATTAAAATCGTGCTTGAAATATATTTGTTTGTATCAATTTTTCTCCGATTTAGTTTCTAATTTTCCATGCAGCTAAAAATAAAATTTTTTATTATGATTAGCCTTTGGTTTAAAATTCGATTTTTTATTTAAAAGTTATGTGTTGTAAATGTTTTTTAGTTTAATCCTATATTAATTTAGTTAATTATCACACGTTCCAACTTAATTGGAACCCTCTTCATTTAAACTATTTCACTGGTGCGATTTTAACTAACTTTTTGCTACTAAAAGTTAGTTCTGCTTACTATCGAATAGTATAACATACACATTTAGTCTTCGAAACCATAATGTAAATAAAGAAGTACTGCTAAATGAATAGACGACGTGTCGTAATGGTTCTTAAATATAAATTTTAATCTGAGCAATAAATATTATTAAAGTTTATATTTTGTAAATGCAATATAAAATAATTTATTAAACTATAAATAAAGATCAGGTCTAGAGCAAGCCTTATTTTTCATAATTAAGTGCTTGTTGAACTTATAATGTAAGCTTAGGATAATCGTTGGTTCACTTGATGAATTTATCGTAACACAACTTTTCCAAATACATTTTTTCCTTGAAAAATAATGTTTTCAGTTTTGAAATAATTATATTTTCCACATAAAAATTTGTGAAAAATCACAAATTTCATATTATATACTAATCAAATTTTTACCGTTAGTGATAAATAATTTTAATTTTAGTAATTTCATATGTAATTTCCCTTCTGGTATTTATTTTAGCTATTTTTATGTAAACAATCGTTCAAATGCGATAAAACGATTAATGATTATGTCTACTGTTTTATTGGTAATTAAAGGTTGCTCTAAAATAGCAATTATTGGATTCATTATTTTTATCAAATATTTATGTCGTAAAAATGGTTATTAAAGCGTCGCTTATCGTTTTCACTAATTTAGTACATGTCTACTACAAATATTTTCCCAATTACAATAAATACTTTAGATAACCATATTATCCTTCAAAATTATTTTTAAAAGCTTGCCAGTCTACGAGTTCCGATGCTCCGAATGAAGATTGTTTGCAGTAGGAATAGGTACGCCGAGAATGAGAATTTCTAGGCTTCCAAGTCTATCAGCTGCGGATGAAGACTGACTGGTTGGAAACCAGCTCGACAAAAATATTTCTTTGTTTGATTTTACTGCAATATCCGAGTGAATAAAAAGCAAGCTTCCACGTAACATGCAAACAGTGCAAGGCTACGTGGTTTGCTGCCCCGCAGGCTGAAAACTACAATGTGGGGAATTGTTATTTTTTATTATTAATTTTTTTATAAGGAAATAAGTAGTAACTAATTTTTCAAAAGAAAGTAGAAATTTAAATAGCGAAATAGTGAAAAGATAAAAAATTGTGGTTAGCCAGGTTAGAAAATGGTTCATTAAATACAAGAAATAAAGATACGTTTTATATGTGAACTCTCCTTGTAGATAAAATCGCTTGACCTGACCCAATATTTTCTGTTCTCTTTTATATTTGATAGTATTTAAGTTTCTTTTATTTTCACCATATCTTGTAATTTGCTTTCTAACCTATAAAGCTTTGTATAAATTACGCAGTTAATAATAGAATATTGCACAACTAATCCTATTTATCTTGTAGCTTTAGTAGGTATACTAAAAAAACAATTTTCTCTGCCAGAAAATCGTTAGTGGCATCAATGTTTTGTTTTCATTTTAATATTGCATTACTAACCCATTTTGGGAAAAGTTTTTATCGATATTTTCTTTTTTAATTCTTATCGTAAAAAGTTTCTAGATTTGATACATAAAAGATTTTTATATTTTGTGGCTATCACAAACTGCTTCGAGTTTCCGACATTGCAATCAATACGAAGCTGGTTACATAATGCCGCATCGAATATTAGTTACAACGGAATATAAAATCAAGTCAATTTGTGTAAATCTGAAATAAATAGTTCGCTACCTATGAAGAGATTTAAAAAATATATAGTAAACATTGTTAGAGTTAAACACTAATGCTATTTAAAAGAAAAAATTACTTTGATATCAAGTTTTCCGAATATATACAGAAAGACTTCTTTTCGTGCATCAAAAATTGTATTTAAATTAAATCATTGCTAAAGTAGTTTCTAATAGGATTTATATGAAAATAGTTCTGAAATTCATCCATGTAAGTAGTTAGTTAATATTTCTAAATCCTATTGTTCGTTATTATTGTTACTGAACTAACCCTAACCGACCGGCACGGCGCCTTGCAATTCGCCAAACAAAGAAATAGTAACAAAGTTTTATTATAAGCTTACGGCATTTAAAAATTTTTTATTATATGAGAAATTAGATATAAGGTTAACGTGGGAAAAAGTTGCCAAATTAATCTAATATAGTGTAGGTACATTCAACCGCACCGAATCGTAGAAATGCCTCGCTTCGGATTTGACTTGATTATCCAAACGAAGTATAATCATCTGTGGTTTCTTCAAAGAATATTAAGCAATAATAGCTGCTTTTTTATGAAATGGTACATTTTCCCTTCGTATTGAATTATCACCATAACCTGTTGGTATTTTTGCATTATTCAGATTTAGTAGAGCAAGGTTTATAGTATAGCTCGGTTAACGGAAATTTCTATAACTTAATAATTATTGTCTCGTGTTGAATACTATGAACAAAACAGACTGGTTGTTAATCGGCGGAAGACAGGGATGATGAACTTCGTCTTGTTGCGTAGATTAGGTTAACCTGGACTATGTTATCCAAGCGAATTGCTTATTTTAAGCTGTTGAGCTTAACAAAGCAGTGAAATTCGGGTTGGAACTCGCATTTCTCAACTACGGCATAGTTTGTTGAGATGAACATAAAAAACTCTGTCGCTATTAATTTAGTCATGCACTCCACGTAGTTCATTTTACTATTGTAATGTATAAAACGCATCGATAACTGAAATACTTGAATATTTTTCTGAGAAAAATGGAACTTTTTCTCGAGAAGTTTTTAACCGCTTTATCGAGTGGTTTGCTACCATTTTAAAACTTAAAGCCGTATGTACACTTGAGCACGTACAAAAATGAACCTTAGAATGCATACTTAATTGTATGTTTCATCTCGTATTCAAGTGGATTGGCTAATTTGAGAAGGTAATAGTCACGAGAAATAAACTTGTGTGAGTTTTCAAGATTTTTTGCATTTTCAAAGCCGGAAAGCTTTCATATCTAAATTTTTAAAATTACTGTAATGTAAATTTATTATTTTTGCTTAACATTAACATCGCATTTCTGTAATACTGTTGGAGGAAACTCAAAAATGTGAAATTTCAAGCTAACGGTTTTATTATGTTGATTTCTTTTGCTGCTTCTAGTTTGAATAAGAGCTTTAAAGAATTGCGATTTATCAATAAATTACGTAATGAAAATTTAATCATTTTTTGCAATAGCTAAATATTGGTGGTTAATTCTAAAATAGAAAGTTTAGTTTAAATGAAATTTGTGCAAGCATTCGGTGATTGTACAAAAGATTGTCTGAAATGTGAAATAAACCATGCAGTTAAAAATGAAAATAAAACTAGTGCAAAAAGGTTTTAGCAGAATTTAGTTACAACGGTATAGCAAGCAGGCTTCCATGTTTATAAACTTTTTCTTTTAACTCGCTACCGTTCTACAAAACTTTTGGTTTTTTGTACAACTTTTTGTATTTTTGCTTTAACGGTGTAGAACTACACGCATTTTGGGCTTAATAAAATAATGAACAGCATTATTTGGCGATAATAATGTTTCCAAAATAGTATGTGTAGCATATTTTAGTTAAAAAATAAGTTGAACCCATTATAATTTGTAATTTTTATTTTAATAAAGTTAAATTTTTTATATTGCAAAAATTTAAGTCAATATTTTTACATCCTAAGATAATATTTGAGTTTACGGCAGACTACCATATTATGCTTTTCACTTATGTTTGCTAACTTATTTTAAAAATAAAATTAGTGTTTTTCTACCTCATAAAAGAATTATTTCAAAGAAAATTTCGTGACCACTCAAACCAAGAAATTTTAAAAAATAATTATTTTTGTAGTAACTACGTTTTCATGAATACTCTTAACAACGATCAACGTCAGCTTTTAAATAATTCATAAAGACAAATATTTTACAATATAAATTTTGAAATTTAAAAATCTTTCAAATTAACATATTCAAAATAATACAAATAAAATTATTGAAATTTAAAAATTTTGTTTGTTATAATAAATATTGTCAGGACAATATGTATATTAAAAAAGCACAATGTCACGTAGCCAAGTAGGCAACTTCTTCGATGATTATATGGTAAATAATAATCTCAATAACGAAACTCTGATTTGGCTTTAATATGTTTTCCACTCTAATATGTTCAAAGTAAGAAAAGCAACATATTGTATACTTCAATCCAAAAGATAAGATTATGAGGTTTTATTAAAGAGACAATAAGGTTTAATCCAAGCAGAAGATGACGAAACAAAATACACAAAAGCAATTTTAACATAAACTCAATAAAAAACGTAAAATGTGTCACGTTCTAAAGAATAAAGAGTAAACCACCTAAATTTTACATAATAAATCTTTACCGTTTTTGTGTGAATTTTCCGCGTTTTGAAGTGTTTGAAATTACCTTTGTTTACGTTTTTCATTTCTGAAAAGCAACCGAAATCAAAATAATTGAAACATTGTACTGAATGATTCCCAAAAATCATAAACTTCGAAGAAGGAGTCCATTGCTCAGTCTAATGCCATTTTGATATAGGAATAGTTTCACCTATGTTTTTTAAAAAAACTTAAAGTAATTATCATTTTAATTGATCTGTATAATTTTATTTAATTCATAATCGTACAAAAAAGAATTTTATTATTTTATTTAAAAATTCAATTATTAGGTGGAATCTGGAATAGGCTCACTCATTAATTTTTAAAAACATAATAATTTTATATAATTTTAATAATTAGTAATAATCACTTTGATTAAGAATAACAGGCATTGATAAAACTAAATTTTGTAATATTTTTGAGGATAATTCTTGCCACATTTTCCAAATATTGGTTTTCCATCCTTCAGTAGATTTAAACTTGAATTATTTATTATCCTACAGGATTTTCTTCAATTTAAATTGGGACTTCAAGTTGTTTAGTTTAAAATTGCAATTTTTTTAAATTTAAACCACCCGAAAATATAAATATCCTTTAAGAAAGGTGCTGCATTTTCCAAAAATTGCTGTTAACACTTTCATCTGTATATTGGATCATTTTATTCATCTTAGTCAAAATCTAAGCCTGCGGGAAAATGCTATAAAAACAGAAGCCGCCCCACAATATTGCTGTTCTATCCCCAAAATTTGGACAAAGACGTATCTTTGTTTTATTACGCAAATTGTGTCAGTAATATTGCCATCTATCGGGACCCTCCAGGATAAACTGTTTTTCAACACTAAAACGCACATTCTTCCAGTGGTCGCTCTACAACATCTTGTATTTCTTGCATATTTCATTTTGGTTCCTTAGTACATCAGTAAGCTTAGGTTTACCGACCCTCTTTCGGTAATGGAAATGAGGGTGGCGATACAAAATTTAACTAACACTTCAGATAATTACTGCTGTAACTGTAAATTAGCACGTATTTGTGATGCCTTAATATGCTAAAGTATTGCTTTATGAAAATATGGTAATTTGGCGACGGCCGATTATCGCCAGGGAAAGGTTTAAATTAAAATTATTAAAATTAACTCCCGATTTACATCGGATAGAAAAAACCAAAAATACTAAATCTCATCGGGGAAGAGCAATAATAGAGACAAACATTTAGAAAATCGAAATAATAAGCAAAAGCAAAAATGCAAATAAAAAATATTTATTAGCCAGCCTAGACTCCTGATTTGAACTCAATGAAAAACCTGTAAGGTATTATTTCAAGGCTGGTTTACCAAAATGGTAACCGTTTCATTAAAGTTTAAAAAATAAAATCATTAAAATTATGTAACCTTATGAGTAAGGCTATTTCGGTTTCCGCACCTAATAATTGAGGTTTTTAAATAAAATAATGTCAGTACCTAGTATTTTGAAATAAATTATTAGAAATCTCGATATTAACCATATCAATATTTTAGAAAACCCAAAAAATTCATCGCCTGATGATGCCATAGTATGGTGAAAACGTTTGCGAATACTTACAGTGTATTTTACATGTGTTAACTTTTAAACATTTTAGTTCTGAAAAGTGTTTAGTGCATTTTTTGGGTTTTCTAAAATATTGATACGGGTATTAGAAATCTATCATATTTTTTGTATTACTATTGAGGAAATAAAATTATACAGATCAATTGGTAAAACGATAATTACCTGGAGGTTTCTTAAAAAACATGGGTGATGCTATTCCAATTTCTTGCACTTATAAGTATAAAAAGAATTTTAACTTACTTCATGTCTAAAGTGTCTACTAACAAGATTTACCAAATCCGATTCCCGATTTTAAGTTACATAAAACACATTAAAACGTAAGCTGGACCTACACGAGATTTTTAACTACTCCAAGGAGTCTAGGGTTTAATAACTTACATTTGGAAAATAGCCTATGAGATTACCTTCCTGAATTAGTAGATAATTTAGAAAACCAAATTAGATTGTAAATTACACTTTGAATATTCTACAAACAACAAACTTTTAACCGTATTTATAATTATTATTAAATATTTATGTTATATATTTTAGTATTGCAAAGCAAACTTAATTAGAACTACAGAACGACTAACGAATTTAAGTTAACGTGAATTTCTAGCAATTTACATTTAGGTAAATATTTTGATAATTGTCAGTTAAGTGACTGGCATTAATTATAATACTCGACGTAAACAGAATCGTAATTCATGTTAAATATTAATTAAAATCATAAAATGGATGCAAAAACTTCAGAAGAACTAAATAGACATTCTGGTTATCTGATTTACATCGGTAATTTACCGTTTTAAGCATATTTATGAAAAAAATACGATCTTACGACACATTAATCAGGTATTTTGTGTTTAAATAAAGGTAGAACCAATTTAAGTCTCTAATTAAATTATGTACTACCTATTAATTTTTAATAAAAAATATTAGCCATTATTTTGTCAAGCAGCTATACGGAAAGAAGAAATTTTTCATTTGTATCGTTAAATTCTTTCTGTCATAATCAATTAAAATTATGTGTTACGCCTTAATGAACAAACTGGCTTTTTAATTAAAAACACTGGAATTGTATGTAAAAACAGTTTTCATAATATTTTATATTACAATTTATTTCAATTTTAATATCTCAATTAAGAGTTAAAAAAAAACCTTTTTCTTTTTAAGCGTAAATGCCAAGTCGTTACATGGTACTTTCTTAGAAAGTACTTAATTAACGCTACATTGTCAGGGATAGCCTTTTTTGTGTTTTAACTGATGTGTATGATTCGTTGTGTGAGTTAGAAATTATTATATCATATGGACGAGACGATAAAAAATACTCAACTAACAATACAAAATGTAATTAACTAAGAGTGTTGTTGCATCTGGCGTTGTACCAAGACAACTAAATTTTGTGTGGCACATATAAATAAATGTGAACTTAGTTGAACTTGGTATAGCTGAGATCGTAAAATCTCAATGTATACGAATAAATCTTTGATAATAGTAAGCGACTACTGGTTTACGGAGCACCAAATAGGTTAGCGGAAGATGGTCCAGAAATTTTAAAACATTCGCATCCCATAAATGCAAGTCTACTAGAAAGAAACTTTTTGCAGAAAAAATATAAAAACTACTGTTTTTAAACATCGGACCATGGGTTATGCTTAGATGGGTGAGATAGGCAATCTCTATATGCAAATGAATCTTAATGATAATAAACAATTAAGAGTAAAAGTGAAAAAAAAATAGTGAGAAAGTCGTTCTAGTGAAGCATCACATAATTTGGACGAATCAGAGAGCGCGATTCTGGACTGTCTCAGTGGGGACAGCACCAATGCGAGGAAACTGATAACATCCTACTGTGCTTTCTGTAACGGCATTTTATTAACATCTAAGACAATAATTTTTTACATAATATTATGTAAATTTAAATATCTCTAAATAATTATGAGAAAAAAATTATGGGATATGAGATACTTACCAATATTTTAGTTGAAGCATTTGGTTTGTTTGTAAACAAGAATTTCGTTGACTCTATTTTTCAATATAAGAATGCTGGTATCTGTTAGTGATAACCAAGACTTCACTTCAATATTTACAAAAGAACGAAATTTAACTCTAACAACTATTACATAAGATTGGTAGAATTTACATAATTTTACATTATGTTATTAAGTTACATAATTTTTAATTATCTTTATTTATACATACTTATGTGATTTTCTGCGATTCCATCACTATTCACATGTCAAATCTCATCTATGCACTTTCCTTTTGATGTACCAAAAAACAGTTCACCTGTTTTTACTCGTCGTTTGATATTTTATCCTTGCGGTTCCTCGCAGTTAACTGATATCAAAGTCTAAAGTATTTAAAAATTTACGATTTCCTCGAGCTCTGATTACTAGGGCCACTATATAGCATAAAGGCTAGCTGCCCTATAATTAAAATTGCTTAAAAATGCAAACACGTGTTATTTGAATAGCACTTGTCGATATTTTGTTTGTATTGGTTTTCAGATTATAGCTTTTTAAAAACATAAAATAAATAGTAAAATAAATAATATAAAAACTTGACATTATGTTATTTAATTGTCAAATTTAAAGTTTCATTTTTCTTGAAAACATGTTTTGTACTTTAGTGTCGGCGACAAACGGCTCTAAAATACTTTTAACTCCACCAGTGCAAAAGTACTGCTTTATTATCTCTTGTCGCCGACACTAAAGGCACTGTTAATTATATTTAATAACTACTTTTTATTTTTCTGTGGTTGTCCATATTTACAATGTTATATTATAAATTAATAAGAAAATGCTAAAATTTTTATTAATTTGTATTACATAATATTATTTTACGTTTATTTTTATTGAACAGTTTAATGAACATTACAGGCCATAAAATGTAATACTATTTTATTTAAACGTAATAACTAATAAGTTATTGTTCTTCGAAGCTTATAAAGTAACAAAAATATTGTTAATTTTTACATTTTAATTTTTAAATATGATTTAGAATTGAATTCTTAACTTAACGCATCATTAAATAATATAGACTATATTAACATAAGACTTTTATTCAAATTGGTTTATCGCACGATATACATACATTTGTATAAAAGTTTTGAAAATCTTGAAAATAGTTGTAACTGAATACCAAGTCATTTTCAAACCATTGACATAAATTTCATTGATTTACAAAATTTATTGCTTAACACCTACACGTAAATTAGTTTAAAGTTGTAAGTGTTAAAAAATTATTTTTTATGTTTTAGCGTCGAAATGAACATCGTTTAGGTATTAGTGCAAAGTTAATGTTCGCATGCATGCATGCATGCAAGAAAGATTAAAAGTTGATTTAATTTAAATTTTATTTGTTTTTCGTTTCTTTTTTTAATTAATTCAAGTTTAGACATCCGCATATTTGCTTTAATGTAAGTCCAAGAAAGCGATGTTATTTAAATTTATTATACAGAATTATTTTTTTGCACTATATAACATAACTAACACTATTATTTTTGGTTAATGTAAAAAAATATTGATTAAAAATATTCTTTTAATGAAATTACGATAATTTACTATATGATTTTACATTTTATCCTTAGCTACAAGTCCATTCTTGTAGCTCATATTTAATGGAGTGAGGTATTACAGAAATGGACCTCAATTTGATAATCTAAAGTGGAGCAGGTGCTTCATACAAACTACTGAACTTCAGTTAAATGATCAAAATTAAAATGTTCATAAAAGCCAATTATATTACTAAAATAATTGCGCTTCCAATTTTGGCTGCCCAAGGCGTATGCAGTTATTAGCCAGTCTTGAGCCGCCACTGGGCTCAACTACGTTATTTGTAAACCCAAACAAATTTTTTTTATTTAATAATTTCATTTCTATAAACTCAGTAAGATATTTTATGAGTTAATTTAAAAATAATAATATCGTATCAACTCAATATACAGACAATATTGTTATTTAATATTAAAAAGTTTATATAGGGTGTAAAAGGAGTAAAAAATTGAAACATGAAACTTGAAATAAAAGCTCATTGAAAATTTAAAACTCAGAAATATTGCAAATGTTTTATCAAAACTTAACTAAACCATCAGTATTTTTAGTTGAAATTAAATAATAACAATAATTGTTATATTTTGGAAAGATTAGTATTCCAGCTGTATTGGAACAGCAGATGCAGATCTATTGATACCAACAATGTGCATTCGGTGATTGTATTAGTTAGAGAAGAACATTCGCTTCAGAATTATTAGGACGAGTTCCATCAGTGTGGGATTAAGCATTATTTTGTTAGAAGATTGAGTTTTCAAGTTTCGAAAGATAATTTACTTGATCAATTTACATTAATCTGCTACATACTGTTACCACAGAAAATTATAGTGAATGGTTAAATCAACCAATCAAGTTGTAATAGGAATGCCACACTTAGTAGATCTAATCAAATGAGTACTTGACTGAAACAATGATTTTACTCGAAATGCCTCAACAAATAATACGAGAATAAGAATACTTATATATTTATATATTTATTTATTTATGATTCAGTTATATAAACTCCGATAGTTGAGACTTCAAGCATAAAAGTCATTCAAAATGGCAAATATTGAATTATTATGAACTTATGAACATATAAAGAAGTATAAAATTATGAACAAAATCTGTCCCTTTGTCTCTCGTGCTTACATATATTTTGAATAATAAGAATATATGCTGTCAGGGACGTACAATTTTATTCTCTACAAAAAAGTATATTTTACCATGTATTTTATAATTATTATGTAAGTATCCCAGCGCCTTTTTTTTACAGATTTCGTAAAATTATAATATTTGATTAGATCTCCCAACTTATGATATCTTTTATGCTTCCGTATGTTGTTGGGAAGTTCTGCATTATTTAACTAAAAGTTATAAAATAATCCATTGTTCTTTTATCGTCCATAAATTTCAATATTATACAAGTTATTGTGATTTGGACTACGGTAAACAAAACACACCTTTTACTTTTCGTCGACGTTTCGAGTTTTTATAAGCACTTGCCAGACGTGCTGGATGACGTGTGGTTTGTTTGTTATGCCTATGTAATTTTACGAAAACCTACTACTTAAGGTGAAGCAATTTTGGTTGTAGTAGCCTCTTTGTTTTGGGTTGTTAATGTTCTTATCTTGTAGTCCTGAAGAAGATTAAAATAAAAACTCAAAACGTCGACGAAAAGTAAAAGGTGTGTTTTGTTTACCATAGTCCAAATCCCAATAACTTGTATAATATTGTTATAAAATAAATTTAGCATTTCAACGAATTGGAAAAAAAATTATGAGGTGCAAGAACATGTCAACAAAACAACAGGCAATTGCAAAGCAGCAAGATAATGTAATAATCACAGATCAATCCAAATATCGAGACATTATAGTGCAATCTAACAAAATTATTAATCTAAATATAAAAATTATTAATTGTTTTATTTTAGTATTGGTATTTGATAGCTTGTTGTGATAAAGTGTTTTACTTACCTTTAAGTAACCCCTTGTATAAGAATACAAAGTAGAGATGTAATGAGATATAAAAAAATATTGATCAAACTACCCAGCTTATTTACAAATTGATGAAACCTGAGAGATACTTTTGCTGTACGCTCCAGGTTAACGATTAAAGTTGCTTTAAAATAAATATATGATTAACTTCGTTTTTTGGATAAATTTATTGTTAATTAGAGCGTTTGTATAACTGGTGAGAATAATTAATAATATACGTAAATTTTGATAGTGAGGGTACGAAATGATGTAATTATTACCAGATAATTATTTTAAAATAATAATTAGCGTAATTAAATACCATTTTATAGGCCAATTTAAATGAAATCCCGAATAAATTTTGGTTTTAAACCAATTTATTCACATTAGAACGAAATTATTCATAAATGAATTATATTCTTCCAGTTTTCAACCATTTATAAATTTAACAAAAGTGTATTATAAATTTAGCAATAATTAAAGAAGTGCAAACATTAATTATTTTTTAATTATTTTGTTATGTGTCATATTACAGCAAAACCAACACACGAAATAAAAGCTCATGCTTAATGTATAAATCAAATAAAAGCTTGATGTAAACAAAACATATTTGGTTCATACATGCATGCCTGAATATGACAAGTAAGTAATTGTTTGCTTCGGTATTTTTCAAACTACACTTAAATTTTTGGTATTATTCAATTTTAATTACCTACCTACAATATTATTTTGGTTTATTTCAGTAAATTGATTGTGTCCATTCGTACGTTGGTACTTTATGATTTTTTTGGCAAGTAGTTTGCAACGGCTGCAAAATATTGAGCAAAAACGTGACTTTAAAATTTTGCTTACGCTAGATGACCTAGCTTAAAATTTATATTGTTCTACTATTTTACCAATGCATATACGTACATAATTGTTATCGAGTAAAATTTACTAAGGGTAAAACTTTAAATTTAAATAAAACCAGTGTAATTTATATTTGCGCAAGAAAAATAATTTCAAGCTTTTAAATTAAGTATTTTAGTAAATAAATCTTCTATTGCATAGCGATTTTTCACTTTAGTGTTCAAGAAAACTTTTAATCGCATGGGAAATTACTCAAAGCGAGTAAATTTATTCACAATTAGTAGTTTAAATTAAATCGTTTGCGTTAAACTAAATCTGGGTATAAAATTAAAGTCTCGTCAGAATAATTAACAAGGAAAAGGAACTAAAGTATTAATTATAATGAGTTGCCGATAGCAAATTAATTATAAGCTTCTTGTAAGTATCGGAAGTAGTCGTCGCGTCGGCGTCGGTGAATTTTGCATTTCGAATGAGAGAAATTGCAGGTTACTCTAATTGTTTTCCACACAATTGTACAGTACCAGCGATGTACTATAATAGTTGTATGAAAATTGTAAAACTTTCTTCGGTGAAATATTGAATTGCAGAATTCACTTCTAATCGATACACTATTTCACAAAACTTATGCGGAAATTGTTTCGAGAATACGTCAAGTCAGTTCCGTGAAAGATTATTTCAAATCATTGCAGCGTTTGAATATCAATAACGTTAAACGAATTTTTAAGATTAAATAAATTTTAAAATCCAATTTTAAGACAACTTAAATTTTGCGAGCGCATAATAAATTTTATGAAAATGAAAATAGCGCATAGTTCTCTCTGAAAGAGTAATTTAACATAAAAGGCGAATTTTAAACATCTAACTCTTATTATTATACATTAATTTTACAATTGTGCTAATAAATTACACAAATTGACACATTTACCACTAAAGCGGTAATATGTTATTTTAATATCAGATAAAATTACCCATATTCACAGTTACTCCGGATAAACTGTTCATTCATTACAAAAAATATTATACTCTGTATTTTACTCCAACGAGTTTAAAAAACTACCCTAAAATAAATTGTACATATCACTTTTACGTGGTGTATATTTCTCTAGTGGAAATGTCCTAATTTTTTATACCGAGTTAAGATTGGCGATTATTATGTTGACACATTAATATACCGAGTTTTCAGGAGATGGAAAACATAAACGAGTTTTAAAGATTGTAAGTAATTGAATTTTTGAGGACGCACAAGAGCTACTGCATCAACATAATAAATGAACCTTTGAATAAGATAAGAACTGTGCAAAAGAAAGTATATGAAGAAATGGAAAAAAAATAATTTGTCTGATAAATTTTGAATAATTACGAAGCATTTCAATTTTTTTTTTGTTTCGATTACAAATTAAAAACCATCAGCCAGAAGAAACTTTTGTGCAATCCTTTTTTACGGTGCACTCATCAAACGATTTCATGGGTTTTGAATGTTCCAATACTTACGTGATGTCATTAAGCGGAATAGTAATGTTTATTCTAAGTAATAAAAATAGTACTATGCTAACTACACATACAATTGACTAATTGAAAATTTATTGTGTCAACTCGAAATTCAATTGCATTTTCACTGAAGTGTAATTGATGTTTATTACAGTCGTATAGTTTAGAGTTACCTTAAAACGTTATTCTTTTTACAAAATGTATCGGCAATGTTATTTTATTTGTCTGATTATTTGTTTTACTTTGTTTGTTAAAAATTCTAATCATTTTGAATTGTTTTGTCGATTATTTTCACTAAATTTCTGTCTAGTCTACGCTTACAGAAGCTGAGATACCCCGTTGCGATTTTCACGTATAACACTAGATTTCACGCTAAAGAACTATAGACCTATTATGTATTCAGTCAGCTATGTCAAAGATTTTAGATAAGTTGGCTTATTATTGTTAGAATTTCATTTGCCTTACTCAACATGGGTTTCTAAACTGAGATCAATAGAATCCAACATATTCGTGTATTTGAATAAATTTTGGACAATCTGAAGAGACAGATTTAACGTGAAATCTATTTATATGAATACTTGAAAGCTTTTCATTGATTTACCTATCGGATTTTGTTGACGAAGCTATTCGATACCTGAATAGTAGTTAATCATTTGCAGATTTATTCCGTTGGACTTAATTTTATTATACCTATGCATTAGTATTGCCCAATTCTTTCACTATTTTTTACTAAACTGGTAGTTCGGGCGGTCCGTCGATCGTTCTAGCCTCCTGGTGTGTAAATAATTTGGAAACTACTTTTGGTGTAGAACCAGAGCAAGCTTTGAATTACAAAAATAAAAAAATCCTACAACTAGAAAAATACGCTGATACGACCGCCATGACGTGTTTACTGGGAATAATACTCTTTCTACCATTTATATTTCCAATTGTTTCGCATATGTGAGGAAAGATTTGAGTATGTTTGATGATAATGTCATCAGATCTGACATCATGACCAGGCATTGAAAGCTGCTGAAAGGTAACCAGCATCTCTGACCTTCGTATCAGCAATCTCTGCTTTTTGTTCTTCAAACAATTTAAAAGCGAGACAAGATCGCATTTGATACATAAATGTATCTACAATACGAGTATAAGGGATTACTTTTTGTAGTGGCACATATCAGTTCATTTCGGGTTTGTATTATTTTTTGTTTGTGGTGCTGTGCTGATATATTATATTGATTTTAATTAATGTTCCTGTGTTGTAAAGTTTTCACATAGTAAAGTATCTTTATCTTACCGGTTTAATGATTAAGGTTAATCCTGCTTAGCTTATCTTGTTCGTGAAATTGGATAAACTATTCGAGTGTTTAGTTTAGTTAGTTGACTTAAATTTTATTTCCTTTGTTCTTCGGTTAAGTATTAAAAAAAATATTAAACAACTTATTTTGATTGTTAACTTTGGTTGATACTCAAAGGGTATTATTTAATTATATTTTTATTTTGTATTCTAGGTGGACAACTTTGAACTTTATTTTATTTTTAGATTTCATGTGGGTACTTTTGTCACGAGATATAGTGGTAGAATCATACCAAAAGTAAGACATAAACAAGTAGCAATTTAAAAGTATCCTCGAGCTCAATTTTCTTCTTTTTCACAGTTTAACTTTACGTTGGCGGTTAGCTATCAACTTGACTGAAGCTGAGATGATTAGTACCGGGAAATGGTAATTACTATGATGGTTTTCCCGATACTTTTCTCACAGATAGATCTTGGACCTCAGATCAGTGACCATGAAGTTTTATACTTATATGGTCTAAAACCGAAGTTTTATACCTCTCTCCTATTCCTATAAATTTAATGTTGATTATTATTGCAACTGATGATTCAAGCTAAGGAATTCCATTAAGTTTAAGATTTAAACCAGCAATCACTTCAAGTCAGAGTTTACGGTTAGCCTTTTTAACTTTACGACACTTCTCGTAGCTTCTGTAAATCCTCGAAATGGTAGATTACAGTTTTTTGTACGGTTTTAATATAATTTATTTGTTATAATTTATTCATGTTATATCAACAACGTTATGTGTTAAATTGATAAGCCAAATAACGTCACAGAATACGCTTATATGATAAAATCCCTTTTTATGCTAAAACGAAACAACTTTTAATTGCAAACGTTTAAAATTTTATTGCCAGTTGTGATTATAATTTCAATACTGTCGAATAGCTGAAGTTATGACTTGAAAAATAGCAATTTTAGGAAGCTGCATAGTAAAGATTTAGCTATAAAAAAATAACCGGGAAATAACTAGAGCTAAACGGATGTTTCAAAATCGATATTGGCTTAGTTAGTTAAAATTATTATTTCATTACAATTTATGTTTAAAATATATAAATTAAAATATTTTAAATATAGTTATCGTATAACTAAATTAGTTCTATGGTTATTTATTTACTCTTTTTTACTTTTTAAGTATATGTTTTTTCTGAATATTTTCATGAACATTATCTGTTTCAAATTTTTAATAATATAACGAAATCGGCTTCAAATTCCTGTTTTATTTTTCGGTTCTTTCAAATTTTTTATGCAGATTTTAATTTTATTTTGATACACACCAAATACAACAATATAGGGTTTCAAGTTGTTTAACGATTTTCTATTGTTCTTCAGATTTGAGAGCAATTTACTGAAATGTAAGGGATCTTTCTGGATATAATAATAATTACATCTAGAATTTAAATATTATATAAATTATGGCATTAAAATTTATTGTAATATAAATTTTTATTATAAAAGTTACAAAGAAATGAATCCATACATTATAATATTATATACCTAGTTTAATTCTATAGATTATCTTATAATTAAATTTAACACATGGTAAACCAATGACTAATTGTTAAAAGCTAATTAAAACGCTTTGATTTTTATTGGTTACTTAGTGAGGTAAAAATAATATAAATTTAATAGTAAGTTGCCTACTCTCGCCGCTCGGCTCTCCTAAAACAGAAAATACATAATTATTATGAGTGCTAACTCTGAATAAAATATTTTATATATTTATATCTAACAACATAAATTACTATTTTATACAATAATTTTATTTCTCCTCCACACAATTATTGAGACACTGGAAAATAACCTCCAGGTTTGAATTAAATAGAAAAACTATATTTGTTCTGTTGTTCTGTTCTGTTCTTATTATGATAAAATAGCGGTAACCGTCGCTGAAAGCTATAATTTCTATTATATTATTTGATTTAACTTGTCCTATTGAAGTTTTTAATATTATTTATTCTCACGCGTTAAGATTTATATATTTAAAAGAGTAAATATTTTTTAATATTTGTAGTTTAAATTATACTCTTGAAAATTAACTGTAAACCTGTAAACCCATGTATGAATAATCGTTAAACAAGAAATATATTTTATGCAGGTCACATATTAACAGTTGAATGTAACTTCAGGAGTATTTGAAATTTTCCAAACACCAACGCCATTTTTGTTTTTGAACATGCGATTATTCCGGTTACGCTTCTAATTCATTTACAGCTCAACTAATGTAGCTTAGTTTGATTTATATAAAACTGTGATTAATATAATGAATAACATAGTTTGGAGTTGAACAAATTGAGCAGTGTTAATTGAGTACGTAGTACATGCATTCATAATAATTAGTGAATATGAACTTCCCAATGAACAGTGGTTTCTCATTAAGTGGTTTTATAATTTATTTTGCTAATTTACCATTGTTAACCAATTATTTCTATCCTATAAACATAATTGCTTAATGGAAGCTCTGGAAAGTACTTTTAAAAATATCTAAACAATAAAAAATTTAACAATGCAGTTTTGAAATATAAAAATAGTAGAGAAAAAGTTCAAGTTAACTAAAAAATTCGAAGAATAAGAATAAAGCCAATTTATCTACTATTGTCTGTTAACTGACTCAAATGTCTTGGTATTTGTCAGAGCAAAACTTAATGAAAAATGTAATATCATTAATCACACAAGATTTAAAAGACTTGACAATTTAGCATACAGAGTATTTTTCCTCTAATTTACGTTAAGTTATTCTGGATAAATTGGGGCTCTAGGTACTTATAACATAAAAAAAATTATCTAAAAGATGATATATTAAAATGAGTTACTTACACCAATCTTCCATACGCGAAATAAAGTTCTAAATTTGAGATAAGTATCTAAACTTGCTAATGCCGAAAACCTGATACAAAATAACATCAAATTTTTAGAAACTGAAAGTTGTGTAATTGTTTTTTTAAAAAGGTAGTGGGTTTTTAAAACTTGAAATCGAATTGAAATTTCAATCAAAGTTTATAATCTACAATTTATTTTCAAATTTACCGTTATCCTGTTTTATGAAATTTTTCCTTATATTTGGCTATAAACATGATATTTTTATATTCTTGGTACTTATGCACTTATAAAAGGATAAGTATATGAATTTTATATTATTAATATTTACGGAAAGCGTATATAGGTACTTAATAAATAATTTTAAAGGAAACATTGTTAGTTTTTATGTTCCAACAGCAATGATTTTTTTAATACCCATAGGGATACTAAAAATAGCAATAGTTATAAAACTAAACTTATTTTATATGTAAATGAATTACCAAACTACACAACTCTTTTTCAACCGGTTTCATTTCTAAAGTTTCATTCATTTTGCATAATTCCGCGAAGCATACATTTCCTTTAATTAAATTATAGTTTATGGTCTTACTTTTAATTAAGATTTTACACTTGTTATTTAAAGTAGTTATAATTTTAATATCCTAGGTTTGCAATCTTATGCACCTTGTTTAAAAATCCCGAACAAGAAATAAATAAAATTTACTGCTTTAGTAACTGAAAACAATTACGAGTCGAGTCAAATGACAAATATTATGTAAGAAATACAATTTACCATTTTAGTCGATATGGAAAACCAGGTTTTTAAACGAAATTTTCTACATCAGTGCGTCGTGACCACTGGTTGAATTATTATAGATTGAAACTTTATAAAAAAATTTAGGTTGACCCTTCGGGAAACAATGACGCTCTGTGGATATTATCTTATTAATAATATGTTCTTGCAAATTATAAAAACTACTCTCCTTAATGAAACTCTTACCAATTATTACAACACCACCGCCTAGTACTAACAAAAACAGATAATGTTTTAGTTAGTATTATGATCTTAATAATTACACCTAATTTAATTGAAGAAATAAAATGAAATGAAATCATTTTTAATTTTATTCCTTTAAAAGCTGCAAAGTATTCTTACAGGTACTTTTTCTTTCAGCCTGTAAACATCCTTTTAAAGGATTTTTAGTGCGCTAGTAAATAGTTGAAGTAGTAATTTGTTGGATGGAAAATTCTACTACAAAGAGCATCTCCAGTTCAGTTTCGAATTTATGACGATAGAAGGAAATGTTGAATATTTGGTCTTAGCTTGATTAATACGGTCACTTTAGCAAAACTAATTAAAGTAAACTTAGGAATCTCTTATAACATGCAAAGATGCAATTAGTTTTTAAAATTAATTAAAGTAAAATTTTCGTTTTGCTAAATTCTACTTGGAAATATTTTAGTTTAGTTTGAGGAAAGGCAAAGCCGCCGCCGCGATGGTGGCATCTTATCAAAACTTTTAGTGTATAAACTTGAAATCAAAGAGATTTTATGGATAGTGAATCGAAAGCACTAAATTGTCCATCGATAATAAAAGTTTGTTTTATGACACAAACTAACACATATTTCTTGCAATAAAAATTTTTTGATTAAAAAAGTTGGAAAACATTTATTTTAAAATTTTTATAAACTAAAATGACAATTTAAAAAATTTGGTGATAAATCGTACTAGAAGAGTAGCTGCAATAAATTGTGGTTAAACCACCATAATAGTATAGTTCGATTTAAGAATCCAAATCCACAATTCCATAATTCGCAATATTAACTCTGTCAGTAAGATGCATATGTGAAGTTTTTACAATAAATTTTATTATTATTGCTTTATTTTACAATTTTTATTTTTTACTTAACATAATAAAGTTCTTCGTCAAAAAACTGATAAGCCAACTACTTAAATTAAATTAATTTTCAAAATCTCTTGTAAAATAAAAATTTTAAGTTCACCTTCTCCTTGAATAACTAGCCGATGACTCTTTGATATTTTTGATATTTGATATTTGATATTTGACACACTTTTAAGCATTTGAGATTGAGTCTATTTCTTTATTCGGCATACACAAAACGGAATACTTTTTTGATATCTTTAATCAATTTCAACTTTTAAAGCGGATTAGTGTCTTTGAATTATCATTATTGTATGTTTTATGAGAAAAAAAACATTTTTTAAATTTCGCATGACATTTAGGTATCTCTACCAAACTGCTACTTACTCTTAACTTTATCGAATTTCAACATTTCAAACTTTGCATCAAGATTACAATGTAGAATAATAAAGTAGAGGAAAAAAGTAGAATGACAAAATATAAGTTATAATTTTAATTATTTCGGCAAAATAACCACTTTCATCTGTTAAATATTCATATAGAAGTCAAATATTTTTTTTAATTCTAATTTTTTTCCTAATTTCATTACTGTAGTAAGTAATGTGAAATATGACGTGGAAATAAAATCAAAATGGATAAATGAAATGGATATGTGTTTTCCGATAACACATAATATTCAGTTAATTTGAGATCACCTCATTAACAGTTTGTCCAGTTTTGATGATTTAGGTCGGCTTACAAAAACAGGACGATTTACTTTAGAATCTATTCTTGTTTATTTACAATTATGAAATTATTCATTAAAATAAATATTTTCGAATTATTAATTTCATAAACAAACAACAAATTCAAATCAAGCACTAATTAATCTCTTCTCGACATAAAATTCTTCAACAGATTACATTATATTCCAAAATTGTTTACAAATATTCTTTTAGATTATATTCTTCAAAACTAAATTTTCAAATTACCACTTCAAAATTTATTTTCATTCCTGTAACTCAGAGGCGGCCCATAATTTAACTGCATTTTGACGTTAAATTAAAGTTGATATTATGTGTGTTTTGGAAGTGTATTTAAAAATTTCAATTTTAATCTATAATTAAATCCATACAATTACTGGGAGTCTTACCCCCACGCTGTATAAATATGTATATTTAGTTGAAAAATGGTGATAGATTTTAAATTCATAAAATCAATGTTAAAACATGCAAACAACCTTTCGTTTTTGATTGACTGTCTTACGATTTTCTCCAATATTTTCATTATTTCTTGTTTTTTTTTTATATTTATTAATCTATTTTTCTTGGAGTTGTTGCATATTTGAGAGTAGTAATAATATTTTTCACTGCTTTATTTTGGATAACAAAGTAGTCATCTAACCTTTGCTTAGAATTATTGCAAGGGTTGAGAAAATAATCATTAATTTAAGGTACAAAGCTTTGTTATGCAGAAACTTGAACTTTTATATTTCGTTGTCCACCTTTTACCTTTAACTACAACTTTCCCTCAAGTTAAATAATTTTACAAAAGACATTACATTTTAGTGGCACAAAATTAAATTCTTGACGTCAAGTAATATATAATTTTTATATTATTTACAAATTTTAAAAAATAATAATTTTGCTCGACAGAAATCAATTATATACTATTATTATAGGTTTATATTGGTCCTTAAAGTTCTTTTGTAAAAAAATTGTAGATACGAAATATAGTCTTTATATAGTTAGTCAGTAGTGTCTCCAGGTTCATTTCGATATTCGCTGATTCGGAAAATTTTCGTATATTTCGATATTTTATTACCAACTGGCATAGCTTTAAAAATCACACAGAACTTTTGCGTAAAATAATTCTTTGATCACTTCAAAGCAATCAACTCGTTATATGTATATATTTCCAAAAAATCAATTTTTTATTTTATAAATTAGGTCAGTAAATGATACAGTTAAATACTTTTCAAAACGAAATCATTTCAATACAATATATCAATCAAATCTATCAAATAATCGAATACCCTGAAGCATCTCTATCCGTCGGAAAAATTAACAGGTTTTTAAAATTTTATGTAAGGGATAAATTCAGCTACTCGAATTAAATCCTTCATTTTGCGGTTTTTTATATTTTTTGTGTATTGAGAATTTTGACCTTTCGGTAATTGCATTGTATAGAACAAATATTATAGCTTTTACATTATGTGGTCGCTTGAATTCAATATTTTACCGGCATTATTCAACTGCAAATTGAAGTTACATATTGGATAACTAGAATTAATAATTATTCATGTTAGGTTTGATTAAACTGTCAATCTATGGAAAATTGGTTTTAATGCGGGTACACTCAACGCAAGCTGATCGATGATCTTAATATTATATTATGAAAACTCATAATTTATTTTTTATATTGATACAGTATTATTTTTCTGAAAAATCTGCACCACAATTTACTGAGAAAATAATTTTATTTTATAAAAATATTTGCTTTTAGTATCATACTTATTATAGTTAATCACTAATTAACATTATACAGTACAGTCAAATATTTTAATTTTTTATCTGTTGAAAAACCAAAAAAAATGTGTATATTATATTTATTAACTTTAGTAGAAGCTCGAGTTGTACGAGAGCTTGAGAGACATTTTAAAAAACCAAAACGAAATCGCTATACTCTCTTAAAAGGAACGTACGTATATGTATATTATTATGCTACTTTTTTTTATTGCAAACTCAGTTGGCAACCAAACTGGGAAGAATCTTATGTTTATCAGTTATCACTAACCTTGCAATACGTGGCCCCATTAATAATTGAAGTGCTACTGTCGATTCCTATCTTGGAAGCCATGAAATTTCTGTTAACAGAATCTGTAATTATGTTAAAATATATTAAAACGAATTTCAATTTTCTGAGCTAATAATTAATTGTTTTCACATAAGCAATAAAAAGTTTTTATTGTGTAATACAAGGGGTGATCTGCAAGTCAACATTTATTTTGGTTTGATATATAAAATCAACTTGATTAATATTCTGGTAAAATAAAGTGCTGGAAATTAAAAACATTGATGGAAGCATTATCGTTAATGACATTCACATCAATGTGTTTATGTTAGTCATGTGCTTGTTAATAGCTATTGACGGGAATATTAATTTTATGTAAGGGTAGAAATCGCAAAAGTATATATAGAGAGGGTAGGTACGAAATTACATCCCAAAAATTATTTTTTATAGGAAAACATGTCTGTGGTATGCAAATTTTATATAAGTAATTTATGTAAATATTTTTATAAAAAATATATGCTAATTAATAAGAAAGAGAGAAGTAAAAGGGAAAAATGATAAAAAATTTAAATTATGAAGATTATTAGTTCATAATAATATGAATTAATGTTTTTTTTAATTAACTTAATTATATTACACAAAAAAAGGTTATAAATAATACATATTATTACTGAGATATACATTTTGTATTCGTGTTATTTATAAATTTATAACGATATTAGGTTCTAAAAAATATTTTCAAATTGTGATATTGTTCGCAAGTTTAAAATTAACGATATACCGTACAGGTTCCTAAAGAGAATGTGACAAATTGTAAAAAGGCCTGGCGATGAAGTGCAAGCTGTTCATAGTAAAAATTGTGAAGTGAAAAGGTTCACAAAATGTAATATCACTGGAACCGACAATTTAAAGTTTCAGATTTGCTAAAAAAGGATTAAGTTTTTACTTCAAGTTTCCCCTCAAACAATAATGTTTGGTAATTTACTTTTTTCGTAGTTTTTAGTTTCTATACTTTCTATAGTAATTTTGCACTTATCTTTATGGTTTGTAATACGTATTTCTTAGTTGATATATCTACAACACAATATGTGTTTCTAATGGAGCCAATTATTGGTATAAAAGAAATAAAAGAATTCGAAAAACCAATTTTTATTGTTCAGTGTTTTGTGTTGTTAGACAAATAGAGGTTTTACTATATTCAATTTAGAAAAATTTATTTTTATTGTTGGTTAACATAATTGCACCAACCAAGACAATGGAAGTATATACTTACGTCAAATGTTAGTACATAAAATCAAATGCAGTAATTTGTGAAAGAAAAGCGAAGTGCAATTACGTGTTATCTAAAGAATGTTTATGGTCGGGTATAAATGCTGAAAGTAAAGCAGTAGTACTTAAACAAATGTAACATATACACATTATATAAAAAAATTAGAAATTGCTCAATTGATTAATTCTTGGAATGCTTGTTTTGTGACTTATGATAATGCAACTTTTTATAACTTGATGCTTTGTCCTGATGATGGTGTAATAAACCGAAACCTATCGATACTAAGCTTGTATTTTATCGGCCATGAAATACATTTTACTTTTTCAAAATTTATTTTAACGCAGAGTAAATATGCGCATATATACATAATATGTAGGTAGTCTACACACACTTATAGATATCAATTCATACAATTCAGCAATAGAAATTCCATTCGGCCACACATATATTTCAATTGAACTATTTTTCATATTACTACAGCATTTTCTAACATTTTGCTGCGTTTAAGTTCACAGAATTATATTTTAGTAACCCTTACAAATATTACTTTCAAACCGCGAATTTTTTGTGCATTATAAAAAGGTCTCCAATATATCATCGATACTGCTTTTAAATTGAAACATTTTTCAGTTTGATAAATTTCTCTGCTATATACCCTAATAGACTTTTTATTTTCAAATCAAGTATGAAGTTCTTAAATTTGATGATGTACTGCAAATTGCTATTTTAAGTAAGATTTTTAATTTGCATTTTTTATGTGTATTACTCGGTGTAAAGGTAAACATAAGAGCTAACTAAATTTTTCACATGAATTAATATTAACGACGTACTTCGTTTTTTAGAAAAAAATAAAAGCGGTCATAAACTGACATTCATAACAAGGAATTATTAGGGTCGTTTTGTTGATTTTTTATGTAGCATCAGTAGTTACTTTAGATGTAAAGCACGAGTGGAAATGGTTTGTTTCAAAGAACGAACTGTTTCAGAAGTAACTTCAAAAATAGATATAATTTGTTTATATAGTAAACGGAAATTTTTCACAAATATTAAATTGCTAGGCAAAATTTAAACCTGTTTGTTGGTAGGAATTTCCAATTTTAAGCCTAACACGTTTCCTAATCGTAAATCTATCAATTTTAGCAATCAGCACGAAATGTCGATAGCTTTGTCTTACTTAACTCAGTAATTTAGGCAGTGCGCTTTGTTTAGCAATAAATCGATCGAATACGGGATGCTAAGTAATAATTGCTAGTCTTTTGAGAAAATTTTAACAGCATTTAAAATTAATACGTTTCTTTTTGCTAAATAACTACTACAGCAAGAGCTTAATTTTTAGATAAAAAAATCAATGTTCTGCTATCGATGATTGCCATTGCTATTCATTTCGTGAAATATGTTTCTTTTTAGAAAAAGAACTCAAAATAAAAAAATTTTAAGTAAATTTGTGGTTTTTAGTATGTATTTATGGTTAAATTCAAAAAAATATAAGAATAATACAATACGTAGAAAATCAAAATTCAAAAAATTTAAAAAGGAGACAATTAACACATAACAGGTCTGGATTAAGAAAATTTGAAAAAATGAAAATTTCGTAATACGAAGTACAATATAACGTTATTTCATGGTTATTGCCATTCTTCAGTTGTACGCATCGATTACGATTACATTGTAAAATAAGAAGAAAAAAATTTTTCAAACTAAACAAAATTATCGACTAAATTGTACAAAATTGACTTACCATAACCTCCAAAGATTATCAAAACTGAACTTGTTACATGAGGTATGAATAATTTAAAAATGATTTGAACTAAGAAATTCGTTTACCTAGCACTGCTAGTTTGAAATCCGAAGGCACTGCCCTCTTAATATGATTTCTAAAAACTTTGAAAAAATTCAAAATTCAAAAATTTACCACGTTTTTTAACCGTGAGGCGTAAAACTAGAAAAAGAACTCAAAATAAAAAAATTTTAAGTAAATTTGTGGTTTTTAGTATGTATTTATGGTTAAATTCAAAAAAATATAAGAATAATACAATACGTAGAAAATCAAAATTCAAAAAATTTAAAAAGGAGACAATTAACACATAACAGGTCTGGATTAAGAAAATTTGAAAAAATGAAAATTTCGTAATACGAAGTACAATATAACGTTATTTCATGGTTATTGCCATTCTTCAGTTGCACGCATCGATTACGATTACATTGTAAAATAAGAAGAAAAAAATTTTTCAAACTAAACAAAATTATCGACTAAATTGTACAAAATTGACTTACCATAACCTCCAAAGATTATCAAAACTGAACTTGTTACATGAGGTATGAATAATTTAAAAATGATTTGAACTAAGAAATTCGTTTACCTAGCACTGCTAGTTTGAAATCCGAAGGCACTGCCCTCTTAATATGATTTCTAAAAATTCTCATACCTCATGTAACAAGTTCAGTTTTGATAATCTTTGGAGGTTATGGTAAGTCAATTTTGTACAATTTAGTCGATAATTTTGTTTAGTTTGAAAAATTTTTTTCTTCTTATTTTACAATGTAATCGTAATCGATGCGTGCAACTGAAGAATGGCAATAACCATGAAATAACGTTATATTGTACTTCGTATTACGAAATTTTCATTTTTTCAAATTTTCTTAATCCAGACCTGTTATGTGTTAATTGTCTCCTTTTTAAATTTTTTGAATTTTGATTTTCTACGTATTGTATTATTCTTATATTTTTTTGAATTTAACCATAAATACATACTAAAAACCACAAATTTACTTAAAATTTTTTTATTTTGAGTTCTTTTTCTAGTTTTACGCCTCACGGTTAAAAAACGTGGTAAATTTTTGAATTTTGAATTTTTTCAAAGTTTTTAGAAATCATATTAAGAGGGCAGTGCCTTCGGATTTCAAACTAGCAGTGCTAGGTAAACGAATTTCTTAGTTCAAATCATTTTTAAATTATTCATACCTCATGTAACAAGTTCAGTTTTGATAATCTTTGGAGGTTATGGTAAGTCAATTTTGTACAATTTAGTCGATAATTTTGTTTAGTTTGAAAAATTTTTTTCTTCTTATTTTACAATGTAATCGTAATCGATGCGTGCAACTGAAGAATGGCAATAACCATGAAATAACGTTATATTGTACTTCGTATTACGAAATTTTCATTTTTTCAAATTTTCTTAATCCAGACCTGTTATGTGTTAATTGTCTCCTTTTTAAATTTTTTGAATTTTGATTTTCTACGTATTGTATTATTCTTATATTTTTTTGAATTTAACCATAAATACATACTAAAAACCACAAATTTACTTAAAATTTTTTTATTTTGAGTTCTTTTTCTAGTTTTACGCCTCACGGTTAAAAAACGTGGTAAATTTTTGAATTTTGAATTTTTTCAAAGTTTTTAGAAATCATATTAAGAGGGCAGTGCCTTCGGATTTCAAACTAGCAGTGCTAGGTAAACGAATTTCTTAGTTCAAATCATTTTTAAATTATTCATACCTCATGTAACAAGTTCAGTTTTGATAATCTTTGGAGGTTATGGTAAGTCAATTTTGTACAATTTAGTCGATAATTTTGTTTAGTTTGAAAAATTTTTTTCTTCTTATTTTACAATGTAATCGTAATCGATGCGTGCAACTGAAGAATGGCAATAACCATGAAATAACGTTATATTGTACTTCGTATTACGAAATTTTCATTTTTTCAAATTTTCTTAATCCAGACCTGTTATGTGTTAATTGTCTCCTTTTTAAATTTTTTGAATTTTGATTTTCTACGTATTGTATTATTCTTATATTTTTTTGAATTTAACCATAAATACATACTAAAAACCACAAATTTACTTAAAATTTTTTTATTTTGAGTTCTTTTTCTAGTTTTACGCCTCACGGTTAAAAAACGTGGTAAATTTTTGAATTTTGAATTTTTTCAAAGTTTTTAGAAATCATATTAAGAGGGCAGTGCCTTCGGATTTCAAACTAGCAGTGCTAGGTAAACGAATTTCTTAGTTCAAATCATTTTTAAATTATTCATACCTCATGTAACAAGTTCAGTTTTGATAATCTTTGGAGGTTATGGTAAGTCAATTTTGTACAATTTAGTCGATAATTTTGTTTAGTTTGAAAAATTTTTTTCTTCTTATTTTACAATGTAATCGTAATCGATGCGTGCAACTGAAGAATGGCAATAACCATGAAATAACGTTATATTGTACTTCGTATTACGAAATTTTCATTTTTTCAAATTTTCTTAATCCAGACCTGTTATGTGTTAATTGTCTCCTTTTTAAATTTTTTGAATTTTGATTTTCTACGTATTGTATTATTCTTATATTTTTTTGAATTGTTTCTTTTTAGTAATTTTGCTCGAAAAATTTTTTATACTCTTGGCATTGATGCCTTTTGCTTTTAGAGAGATTGTTTTCTCTATTGAAATATTGAGACTGTTCTAGAATCATTTTTTAATGCCTTCATTTATTTCATTCAAAGTCAATTTTTTGATTGAAGTAGGTAAATATGGTGTGATTTACTGATGGTAACAAAATAGCATATTTATGTTACAAAATTCAAAAAATAATTCAAAGTACTTTTTTGAAAATTAAAAGCTGTCCAAATTTTCGATATGGCATCTTAAAAGCACCTGGAAGAACTCTTTTGTGCGCTGCTTCGTAGAAGGAATTGATAATGTCTTTCTTGCACTTATAGTAATGTAAACAAATATATCCTCGCATATACTATGTGCATATATCGCACAAAAGTCTGCCTCGATACTTTCGTCATTCTCTTCTGTATTTGCATAATATAATCGATGCAAACTTTTTAGAAAACTTGTCTATTTTAAAACTATGAGTTTTGAATTTAAATGGATATTTTTATTATTCAATATAAAGTGCAACATTGTCACCGGAAGAATAAGTAAAAATTTGTTTTATAAATTTTCAAAATATTATGTACTACATGGTTGTGATTAATAATATATTGAATAAATTATTACAGAAATCATTGGAGGAATTTTAATAAGAACCTGAAGTGCTCCCTATGTTATGGTTTGTGCGTCAAGTTAAATTTGTGTAACTTTGTATTTAATATAGGATGCGTTTTGAACGTGATTTGAAAGTAAATGGCCAATGATGCATTTGTATACAAATTTTGTTATAAATTCACCGAAAATAATATTTTATGTGTCATCGACGATACTTGTAATTTTGTTTTATAATACTATTGCTGTAGTATACTTTAGTACGGTAATTATGGTAATATCAGTCAATAGCGAAGTTAATAGAAAACAATTTAAAAGTCAAATTGATTTTAAAAATTCATAAAGTGACTTGAAATTTAAAAACTTATTACTGATAAATTATTTTGTATCTGTAAGTTTCTATAATAATAGAATAAAATTAATGTAAAAGTCACAGTATGCAATATATTATATAAACTTGTGATCTGCACGTTGGTTTTCTATTCTACTTTTAAAAAGAAAAGTGTATTGCAAATTTTATATTAACGAAGTTCTTCGGTTGGATAATTAAAAATGGTATGCAGCAACTACTTATTATAGTATATTATGCTCTGCGCTATATGAAAACCGCTAATTCAATGCAAAATTTAGCTGTAAATATGATTTTATAAAAAAGTTAATAATTTGCTGTTCATAGGAAAAATCAACTTATTTTATAATATCAAAGAATTTAATTAAAATTTTTATTGAATCCCTAATTTAAATTGTTCAGCATTCAATAATTATTGTTAAAAATTTTTTAAATAAATTTGCAATCGGGATTATGTTTATAGCACGTCGAATGCGACGCCGATAAATACAAGGACAATGCTACGGACAAAAGCTCTAATAAGGGAGATCGGAACAATAACATGCACACTTGAATGCAGTAATAAAGATATGCTGAAAAACCCATGTTTCAGTAATTTTTTAAAATAATTGAATAACAAAATATCTTAAAATTATAATGCTCTAAAAATTTTAATACATCCCATCCGTTCAAAACAAATAAACTGAACGCTAATTAACAATTGTGGACATATAAAATTAATTAAATTTGATTTCATGAACATTTTTATTGATTGTAATGACGATTTTGAATGTATAATCCTTTAAAACCCTTATAACGTTGCCACATAAAATGTAATTGGAAAATAAGAGATAATTTATTTTTTGTTTGCAGAAATATTATCACTAAATTAAGTGTTTTTGAATTTTTCGTGTAGGAAGCATTTGCAATATAATTTATATATAACAATAACAATATAATTTTCATTGGTTCGTTAACTGCAAGAAAGAATAGCGCATTTGTTTTTGAAATGCCTGAAAGCTGTTGACAATTCGGAATAATAATGGGTCCACCGTGTTAACATTCTAGGAGCAAATGAGACCCTTCTGGAAAATTGTTTGGCATAAAACATTATTTTCAGGTCTCATAGGATTAACTATAATTAATCATCTAATCTTATAAGTATAATATTACTAATAAGTAATTTTGTATTGGTACAATGTTATTAGACCAACTATCTAATATGCGCATTGTTTATTGTAGTTTGAATATTATATTACAACTACTATTAGATATTTTATGAATAGGGTTATTTGCTATATTATTATAAAATATTAGCTACGAAAAAAAAATTATACGGAAGGAAAATCGAAAATTTATAGTCCTATTGGTAGGGAACGATATGAAAAATAATTTTAAATATTAAAATTTACTGTTTTCAATTTAAAAAACTGAGTCAACTATACCGATTGCAATGCTATTTGAATTAAGCGCCAAAACAAATAATAATATTTATAAAATTTGAGAGCCCATAGTACAATAATTACATATGAAATTAATTTAAGAATTGCAAACAAAATATTAGATTTATTCCGATCCCAACTGATTACATAAATTTGAACAGATTTGATCTACTTGATTTAATTTATTTGTGAAGCTTATCAGTATTCTGGAATCCCAAAAAATGCACACCTGTTAGAACTAAACTGCATAAAGCTTGTATAAATTATAAAATTTCCATAATTTTTAAATTTATACTGACATGCCAGTGCATGTTTTTTTGCAAAAACTTGTGCATTTTAGTTCTAAAAAGTGTTGAAGTAATTCTGAAACGCTGACAATAGATAATGTAAAGTTTCACTGCTTAAACCACAAATATATTGATTATTAATTTACCGAGTACCGAGTGCTACTAAGTCATTCTTGTCTTTGTGTTGTATTTATTTTAAAATAAATTTCAATTATAAAACTTATTTTAAATAGAATTATAAAAACTGGGGAATATAAAGTTTTAAAAAAGTTTCTTGAAGCAAAACAAAAAAATTAGGATCGTGATTGTTATCGTATTACAGTCTAGCACAATGTAGACTTATAGTTTGTATTATGATCACAGGGTATTGTTTTCAATTAAAAAAGACAATTTATCATAGATTTTCAAAAAAGCTTTAATAGTTTTAACCTAGACTTCCAAACTTATGTGGTCTCTATCTAAAATAAACGATAAATTTATATTTATTAGACATGTACCCTTTAGCTTAACGGTTGAAACTTTTCACAAACTTGAAGTTTTTAAAATATAAACACTAGAATATTCAAGTTAGTCTTGAGTTTTAGCATCTTATATTGTAGTTCCTAATACCGAACAAGAATATCCAGACAGCACAAAAAATTTTATGCAGCAGCACGTTCCCACAGTAATGATTGCTCTGTATACCATCTGCGACATGTACTTGTGACTGAAATAATACTATCATAGATTTACAAAGTATTTCAAAACTGTTGGAAAATTTCAACAAAAATCACATTTATATGCAAATAAATGAAAAATGTTGCACAATCATTACACGTGGTTCTGTCTCATTATCATCATCGATGTCGTATGCACGTAAAAGCTTTTAATTGTGCAACCTGCTATAATGGCTTCATCACACATTATCACACAATCACCATCGGTATACGACACCGATGACATCCAAGAAGTGAGTAACAAACTAAATTTTTAAGTGATTTATCTATCTACTTAGAAACTTAACACCTATAATGCATTGTGCATTCACTCGAATTGAATATTTTAGCGAATGTCATAAGAATGATTGATAGAACATTTTATTGAATTTATGTGCAATTTACGCATAATAAAACGTTAGCATCGCGATATCTCTTGATACACTGTTTCAAGTAAGAGAGAAAAATATTATTGGCACTTATAAGACACTAGCAAATTTATTGTGCTTCTATGCTGTTCTAAATCTTTGCTAGCAGCAATTTACTCAAAGGAACAATAGAATTTAAAAAAATGCCAATAGCTACCTACATAATCATGAAAATAAATTCCATTTCGTGTTAAAATTTGAACATCATTTTTTGCGCGCAGTAGGTACAATTAAAAAGCACCGCAGCCAGCAGTCAGTTAAAATAAGCAAAAATTACAATAACTCAGAAATATTGAATTAAGCAGTAACAATAAAATGCGCGAGCTTAGAAATATTTCAATAGATATTGTATTCTATCGATTTTCTCCATGAAGTTTATGTTCGACTTGTGAGTGGAATATAATTTAAAATTTATAATTTTTAAAATTACAAAAAATTCTAGTGCTAACTAAAAGCAGTATTTTGGTTTTCTTAATTATACTTTTATCTTAGAAAATACATCTTTTTATAATTATTTAAGCTTTGTAATTAGTAGACCGTCTCATGCTTAAATCTTACTTAAACATCTATTTGTTACTTTTTGTATTTAAACACCTTAATGGTTCAATTAAATATACTTGGGGCGTTTTTCTAAGTGGGTTAAAGAGAATCTTGTTTAATAAGAGAGGCACAGATTTAGTTCAATCGAATTCATCATTTTTGAAATAAAAGGAAAAATCACATGTTTTTGATATTATAAAACTGTGTTGTATAAAAATTCTAATAGTATGACAAAATGACATAAAATAAGAAATACATTGAAAGAACTATAGATAGTACATATACTTTATATAACAATGCAATATGGATTCTCTTATTTGGAAAAATAAACTAATTATTATGCAATTATAATTGATATAACTAAAATTGAAATTAAAATAATCGTACATTTCTCCCAGCTTAGCAAACAACTTTTATCCTGCATGCAGTTTTACAGCGCAAATAAAAAAATTTAATTTCAAAATTTCGAGTAATTTCGTTGTTGATGCACAAACATCAGTGAATTTATACAACTGCTGATTTGCTATATTGATGAATATCGATGATTAAGCGTTAACCTTAACAAATAGCCAAGCCGATGCAATATTAATCCAAATGAGACATAAAACTTTTTCTTCAATAACAAACATTTAAATACTACATCATATTTCAAAATTTAAATTACCATAGAATGGGGTGAAGTGAATCACTTTTGACGGTTTTTTTTTAATTTACAGCTCTGTATTACTAAGAATTTACTTCTGATTAAAAGTAGACAATGTGTTATCCCTCCTTGACCTCTCCCTTTAAGAAAATTGGTAAAATTTTCAATGGGCTCAGAGTAATGGCCATCTAAAGTCTGATTCACTTCACCCCATTGAGTGGGGTTAAAGCTTGCAGTAATAGCTAAACTATTGATAAGTACCAACATAATTGCTAGAAATTTTGACCAACCTAAAAAAATCGCAAAATTCAAAATATTGCGCCTGTGATTCACTTCACCCCACCTGATTCACTTCACCCCACCTGATTCACTTCACCCCATTCTACGGTACTTCAAAGATTTTGTTGAATATACCAATACCCCTGATTTTGTTTTTTTATATTAAACTGTCGTTTTATATCAAACTTTTAAGGTTAGTACTAAAAGTGAGGATAATTTAGGGCACGTACTAAAAGAATTGCTTAGCAATATTCATATTTTTACATTAATAACATAAACATCAACTTTAATTCCAGGTAATGCTAAGAATACATATTGCTTTTAATACGGGCGAAGAAAAAATGTGCTGACAGATTATTTGATTTTTGTTATTCAACGTATATAATGGCTAAAAATGAAAAAGTAAAGTAAATTTTATTACGCGTCCGACGGTCGTTCTCGAGCACATCTACTTTAAAAGTTGGAATGTTATTTTAAATCGTATGAAAGAGTTGTTTATTTGATTGCCCGAAAGTAACACCATACCTATCCAGGAGAACTCAAAAATGTTTAAAATGATTTAAAATTGTTTTCTGATTTACTTAGTTTTTTTACTCAAAACGTAGAAAGATTATTGAAATTCTTGGGGATTCCTTCTTTTAGTAATTGTACAAAATAAATAAATGTTATGTATTTTTCATTTACTTGTCCGTTTTTTTATAAAAAATTTTCCATGCAAGTTTTTTAAAAAGAGTAAATAATTCATGCAAAATTAGCAAAATTGAATTACTTATTCCAAAACCAACCACCATTTAAAATTTATAATTTAGTCGTTTATGCTGCATGCTAACAATGGCTCTTGCGAATTAAACAAATTTTCGTTATGTTATTAAGTGAGTTTGGAAGTTAAATTGGAATATAGAAACAAGGAGCTTCTTATAATTCAAATTAATAATAAAATGATATTTAAAACGTAACAATGGCAGAGGGTTTGATAGTTGAAATTATTCAAACCGCAAGAAAAAATTAAGTAGCAGTGAAAGTAGCTTAATAAAAATGAAATATAATAAAAAGCTAACGATGTCGGAAACGCTACAAGCATACGGTTTAAATCGTCCTTTATATTCTTCACATTAGGATATAAGTGACTTGGACTTTGCTTCAAGCTTGAATAACATTAAAATGAAATCGTTTAGATACGTTAATCTTAAAGAACCATCAATCAAAAGTGTCCTATAAAAAAGCTACTACAATGTTCAAAGTATACTTTAATATTGTTCAGAAAGTTTATATTAATTTTAATAAAGTGGAAGAAGCATTTCACTTTTCAATTGGCTGACTAAACAATAACTTAAAGTTAAGTGTTAAATATTGGAAGCTTTGTAGGCTCTGTTTATATTCTTCGTGAACATTTTTATAATATAAATATCTTTGCCATAATATATAGGTATAATATTTTTTTAATGTTGTTTTAAGTTTGCTTTTTCCATATTATATACCTACATACATATTATTAAATTATTTATTATTTTTTTAAAAATTTCGTGATCGGCCTCTGTTGCATATCTTATTAAATTACTAATTTCGTATGTACACAAAACTACAAAAAGGTCTTTCAAAGTAAATAATATTTTTCCAGTCTTTTACCCTTTTATAATCAAATAAATTTACGAGAAACACGTACACTTAATGTTAATTTTAACGTTATCAAGTATTTTCATTGTAGAATTAGGTAACCCTTTTCGCTTAAAAAGGTACACACGAACAAAAACGTAAATGGTATAAATAAACCTATGAAATTATTATTTTAATTTATTTTTAGTTCCATATCTAAAAACATCGTTATCAATGCTTATTAGATTTTCAAAGTCAATTCAACACGGCCATAATTTAATAGTTTATGCATGAACTTGCCTCTAAATCTGTTAACATTATTTTCTCTTTATAAATTAATTAGTATCAATGTGAAACTGAAATTCGTTTGGGAATGTAGAAGTGGTAATTTAGAACACGGTAACAAAACTTCTCTACCATCGATCCTAATTATGTTATTAATTAAATCAGTCGAGTTCCAAACTCATTAAGAAGTACTCTACTATATCCTATTAGTGAATTGAATTTTTGTCACTTTTAAATAATAATCTTGTTAAAATTATGATGTCAAGTGCATTTTATAATTCCAATCACCTAAAGGATGTTTAAAATATGCATCAGCAACCTATTATTTTTACACTTTGGGAAATTATAGTGTTTTCAAAAGTTTGAATAGTTTATAGTACCTATTCTTAATAATTGGTTACATTTTAGTTACTTTACTTTTCTAGGTTTCCAGAATAATTTACTTTCAGTGTAATTTTGTTAATTTCCTACACTACTATAAGAAAGGTGAAAGTGAACCCTATAAATTCATCTTAAAAGTACAAGGTAAAAGTTGCATTTTGAACCTAAATTTAAGGCCCCAATTTTTAGGGGTAAATAAAATCTAACTAATTTAAAACATAATATAATATTGTTTGGAAAGCTGATAGAAGCTAAAATCAATTATTGATTATCTTGGAACCTAATTTTATAAATATTTTAAGTAACCTGAAACGTTTGGTCAGCATTAAAATTTTATGATTAATTTTGTTTTGAATAATTTTTTTTTCAATTTTATATTTTTCAAAATAAATTTTTTTAAATTTTAAATTACTTCCAGTAAAAGAAAATTTAATTATTTTATAATTAGTATAAAAGTCAGTCTGTATAAAATTGAAATACTACCACAAAATAGCGAACAACGCTTCTTAAATAACCACCACCTACATTGTGAATAAATTACCTCAGTAATTTTAAGTTTACATGATTAAGTGTGAATATGAGAGAATGTAAACCGTTGATTATACTAGAACTATTTCTGCCGTGGTTTGGATTCCACGAGAAGCTGTAAGTCCCATTAGATAGGTTTCCATACTGTGCACACAGTTTTATTTATAGCAAAAAATAAATGTATTCAAAGTGAATTTATGAAATTCTTTCGTCTAGAAAATGACAGCTATTTCAATTGAGTAAGCATTTCAATTTTTTTAATAAAAAGAACAAATAAAATCTTTTGGTTTACAATTGGTTAGTGTGACTTGATAAATAAATTGTTTATATGTACAAAGACTGCATAAGCAGAGATAACTAGTATTTGGTATTCAAGTAAACAACTACATATGTACGTAGAAGATTGTTTGATAGAACATACAACTTATACAAACGAGAGAACATCATTTAATCATAAGTTCGAGGTTAAAATTGATTTATTATTCGAAAACGAACGGCAAAGGCAACATTGCAATTTCACAGGAATACTAGACATAACTTAGGTATATACCCAATGCCCATACTTAATACTTTGCTCGATCTTGATCTTAAGTATTTAATCGACCAATCAAAATAATATTAATGATTATCAGGAGAGATATGTGTATTGTATATTGTATAAAGATAATAATCAATAATGATTATTTAAATTATAAAATTAACTTCAGAACACAAAAATATTAAAAAGAAGATCGCAGAAAAATGTTTCTTATTAATTTTTATAATTATTAATAATTGATCTTTAGTACATTTACGATTAAACTTAAATCAAACTTTTAATTGGCATTTATACGAAGTTTTTAATTAAGATGCAAATTTCTCGCTAATTAAATCACGTGTACCATTACAGTAATCGATTAATTATTATTGATTTGCGATTTAGTAATCAATGTGATTTTTTGTTGTTGTGGTGGGTAGTATTACCAATTTTTTTCAGTGTATCAACAAGCATCAATCTTTATACTAATTCAAATGAGTTGTTCCAATAAATATTGTTGTGTTCTGATAAATAATGAAAAGTGAGTTGCGTAATTTAGAAATAAAGAACTGACTTTGCAACCTGAGGAACAATAAAAGCAGGACTCTGAGTTCGTTTTTCCAATTGTTTTTATTAGTGTTAAGTTTGTTCGTTAGTTAAGTTGTATTGTTTAGTTTAAGTTTGTTGTTCCAGTAATTTAGTTCATTGTTGTTTAAATTTTATTGTTTGTATTTTTAATTTTTTGTTGTTTAGCGACTCACACGAATGCAGCTGAGCGGTACGCGAACAAGCAAGCAGGACAAAAATAAAAATTATAATCTTGATTTTATTTAAAAAAAAAGAAAAATATAAAGATCAATGAAATGAGAACACGAGAATAAAACCAAGGAAATAAAGAATATAAATAAAAGGAAAAACGGTCAGTCTTAACTTGAGAGCCCGAGAGGCAAGTCGTGGTGGTCAGTCTTAAATTAAGAGCCCGAGAGGCAAGTCGTGGTGGTCAGTCTTAAATTGTTAGCCCGAGAAGCAAGTCGGGTGATGAGTCATTATTTGAGAGCCCGAGAAACAGGTGGTGTTAGAGAGTTGTAATTTGAAAGCCCGAGAGGCTAGTCATAGTATAAAGTTATAAATTGAGTGTCCAAGTGGCAAGTTGTGTCTACAATCGTATTTTGAGAGTCTGAGAGGCCAGTTGTGTCGACAGTCGGAATCTGAGAGGCCAAGAGTTGGAGTGGAGGTGTATTATACACAAGGAGTTTTGTTGGAAAGAGAAGCGAAGAAAGTGTCCGAGTTAACCGTGCTGCTCAGCGAATTTTGTGTGAGTCCTGTTTTTATAAACTGTTTTTTTTTGTGTTCAGGTTAAAAATAAATTGTTCTATTATTCGACAGTTTTTTATTGTCTTCATGTAACCATTTTCGAGAACCAACGACCATTCTAATAAGAGAGTTGAGAAAGAGCACTACAATATATTTTTCGGTTCCTTTAACGTTAACTGTTTGGGATGTTAATTAAACATTAAGCTTTGTTTTCTGAAATAATAGTTTTACACTAACTCAAACCAGATACGCTAGATAGAATTCTTTCATCTGTAACAAACTTATTAAGAATAGCAGAAGTTTGAGAAGTTAATTAATTTAAATAATAAGTTAAGGTCGATACGGTGCAGACAGGCATTAGCTGCGCTACTTTATAAATCTTCCTTATAGACTATGAACCTATTATATTGATCATCATAAATTATAACATCATCAAGAACTGTGTAAATCTACATATTTCAATATTATCAAGAATTTACTAAGAAAAACGTTGTGGTTCATTATACACTTCTTTCGTATTCAAATTGTAAATAATTAATTTAATTATTGTAATAAAATATACAACGCAAATCTTATTCATTTGAATACCAAATAAACTGTAACCTTTTGTTGTTTCCGCATTGTTCACTAAGTTAGTGTTCTTTGACGCCATCGCCAGAGCATTTTCAATTTTTCCAAAAACCCAGCAAAATTCAAATTTTATTTTGTAGCAAGCAAATTAATAAGCTAATAATATTCTTTGCATAACTTTAAATTTTAATATTTAACCCAGTAGGACATTTCCTATGTATATGTAGAAAAGATAAGTCAATTTCCGGAATAATTAATATTTTTGGTACGTAATTAATAAACCAGATTCATATCATACTAATATATTATTATATACTACGTACATAATGAGGGTATTTCAGCTTTACTACAAGTTTTCATAAAGCGAGCGTTTACTAGTTTTGTTATCAAATAATAATACAACCTGATTGTATTTAATCAAAATCATGTGGTTAGCAAATAAATAAATAGTAAATATTTATCTTTAGTATGTAAATTTTTTTGCTGGAAAATAATTAATTTTGAAGTTTTGAAAACATAATATAGGTTTGTTGTGGTCATACGATTAGATGATGAACAGCAAAAAACATTTATGTATGTCACGTACATAATATATAATAAGTTTATCTTAAATGTAGGGCGAAGCTGATGAAATAAATCAAGATTATAGCACTAATTGTAGCTTCTCGTCTAGCCAAATAAGGGTCTACATTGGATTGCAAAAATTCTGGTAAATGATGAATTATTGTGTATGCTGTGTATTATAATATAATTCTCAATGATCTTGAAAAGATTTATTTTGTGAAAATTCGAAATTTCATAATTTCTTAAACATAAAAATATGTGAAATCCAGATTCATCAATAATAAATTTATTTTAATCTGAGGATTTAAGAAATGTATTTTTCGAAAGGCAATGGCAAACCATCGAGGTGTAATCTGCTTATAGTATTACAACAATACAGTTGTTACAGCTAACAGTCTGGTAAATATTGTAAACTGTATTGAATTATGTGGTAATTAATACTGATGGAATCAATAAGTTGGTAAACTAGTAATTTTATACATATTTTAATAATTTCCGTTTGTCAATTTTGTCATTTGTAATTAGGTTAAATATTAAAGTAAAAATAACCAGGCATTTTATTAATACAAATATTATAAAATAAGCTTTATTTATAGAAATATTTTGTTATGTTTGACAAGTTAATAAATTTTCCCCCATTTGAAAATGTTACTTTGATATTATGTCATAGTAAGATTTATGGTATTGCGAATATTTAAACAAATCGTACACCACATTTATGTGCCTACTTACTCATAGTATTTTATGATGCGATTTATTTTTGACTTTAATTGTCAGTCATTCTATTTAAATTATAACTGTTTTAACGGTGATATAGTACTATAAGTTTCTATCAAATCATTAAATTAATAAAGCATTAATTTGAATTTTAAAAGGCCACGTAAAAGGTTTCATGTTCTAGCTACGTAAGAAGTATACGACAGAACTTTTATTAAATTAGTCAACCGTACATTTTATTGGCTCCATTACATTTTCGGGAAGCACTCTTCAGGTTTTTGTACCATCAACTTGAATGCTATCACAAGACGCTTCATCTGTAAAATAGGTTCTCATCATTTATCTGTTCCATAACATATAAATATGTTATAATGTGTACTTTAAGTAAGCAATTTTTCACAAATATATCATTTCAGCTTCTAGAATTACATTAAATTTGACATTTTAAAATACTCTTTCCACAAAACTATTAAATATTTTACGCTACTTACTCAGAACGAATGTTGTTATTATTTTACATTACACGTAAAATTTCCTAAATTTGAAAAGTACCTAACTACTTAGTGTCTTCTTTAATATTTTAAAATTACTTAGTAAATTACATGAAGAATATAATGCCAAAGTGAAGGTTCTTTTAAATGTTTCAATAAATGTATTATCCCAAGTGACTTCGACTCACTTTTTTTTTAAAAGGAAATGCTGTTACAGCGGTGGCGGATACTCTGGCTTAAAAGATTTCACTAAGTAAAGAAACTAAACATAAAGTTTATAGAAATATAAACAGATTATTAAGAGATAATAAATTAAGTCGAACTTTTTATTTTTAATTAGAAAACTTTTGGTAATTTAATGGAAACGCCTACTTTAAAAGCAATTATATTGAAAGCAATTTTTTAGTACCTCTGATAGCAAAACGGTTTTTATCAACAACAAAATCAATAACAAAAAGAAATTTGTTTCAGGCCATTAATTCTAATGCTGTATAATAAAAGAAAAAATAAAGCAATAAATATTTTGTTAACTGAAAATTCCTTTACGTAGCTATAATTAATAGAATTAAATTATCCTTTGGGGAACATTTTATGTCTCTTGGTGTATTTATTTAAATTAACAATAAATATAGGCAAGAGCCTAACGTTTAACTTTAAACTGTTTCTGCTATATTTTTTTCTAAAAGGCTGTCAAGTCTTTTCTATGAATAATTTCATTGTCATGGTTGGCATAATAAATTGGTATCGCAAAATTTGATTTAATGAAGTAATAATTATAATTAAATACTTGCCAAGGAAGAAATTTTATTAAAATTCCAAATTTTGGTAGTAAATCAAACAATTATTCATCGATTCTTCCTGTTTGCAAATTAATATGATAATTTCATGTTCGATATCTTACTTCCTGAGTTCGTGCCTGTGGCTTCTTCTCAATATTAAACTTGACCGCTTTTCACTAACTTTAAGCAAGAAACTGACACTTGTAATTTGAAATGGGTATTGTCATTATGTGCATTCTTGCTATCGTCAAGTTGTATTATACCATTCGTACTGCAAAATTAAGAAATCAAATTAACTCATTAGAGATTCTTAATAATTTTAGCAACACGAGCTAGAGGTATTATTCTATTTTTTTTTAAATTTTAATATATTACAAAGTCGCTATGAGCACTTAAATGTAGTTTGTTTAGACATTGGCTTAAAACTTTGCATGAAAGTTTAATGTTACGCTTTCATTGTTCGTGTATACAGCAAACAACGAAAATTAATAACTATGGAAGTTAACTAAGAGACGAGTTATGTGCGACGCTTGAAATATTATTTTGTTAACGTACTTACCTAAATTTTACATATAAACAGTATTATTTTATGTAATATTAAAGAACAAAATAATTAATAATTAATCAAGACAAAAATGGTAGGGACTATAATACTACCTAAGTGGATAAACTCAGTTTAACTCTTAATTTACGTTAATCATATTATTTATTATTTTATATTTCCTTTCTCCACATTAATTACTTCGCGGCAGTTTCTATAATATACCGAACAAATTCCTTTTCAGGAAGTTTTCTCGTTGATTTTTGCCCATCGGAGACCGTAGGCACTATTTAATGCGACATTGGTTTGCTCAAGTTAGTCGCACAAACCATTAACAAGAGCGTGAATTGATTTTTTAATAGAAAATTATTTTTATCATAGCCATAATATCATCTTGGATAAAAGAATTCTGAGGGAATACAAACGTTCTAGTTTTCTTATATCTCTTAGACCATAATACTAAAACTTAAGTAGGTTTAAAACTGGTAATTATATTTTATCAACTTTTAATATTGTTTTTTTACTAAGCGTTTGAACAACGATCACAGATTAATTTTTATGATTTTTAAAAACAATTAAATTCAAAATAATTAGGTAAATTAGGTGAAGGTAGCCTAAGGGAGACAATGGCAAATCACCGTGGTAATCTGCTAAAACGGCGTTAAGAAATAAACGTTTCACTCATTTTTATAATGAGATGTAAACTTAATGTTAATGTACCTAAATAGCAGAAACAAAGTCTTTATACTGATATGTTAGTTTAATTAACACATTCAACAATGCTTTCTAGTACATGAAACTATATCATTGCTTTAAAATATACAGTTGTTATTTTTTGTTCCAAGCTTAATTAGATATATAGTATAACTTCAAGAACACGAAACCAATTAGTTTAAATTAATATTTATCATACAACGAATGAGTGAAATTAAAAGTTTTGCCACTAAACTAAGCTGAAATTTAACAATTAAATTATTGTGTTTATATAAAGTAAGAAATATTTTATAACTTTTCAGCCGTTATCAGGTATAAACTTGTCCACAACCCTAAAGTTTAAATTAAATTTTAGAACTGATGCTGTAAACACATTTCAAATAAAAGGTTGTGTAACGTATAATAGTGAGATAGCAAAATCATGAGTTAAATGAGGTAATAATGTTGTACTAGATTAATAAATATTTCAAAATACGTTGTTTTTCTAACAATTAAGTTAATTTTACTCAATAACGCAAATGCCACATTTGCCTTAATAAGCTTCCGTAGAAGGCCAAAACAATAAAACCTCATCAGTTTGATTGATTTATAAAATAACATAAGTTTAATTAAAAGGTAATCAAGAATTCAGTAATAGAAAGTCAGGTATTAAAATATACTTTACGTCTAACTTATAAATACGAACATTAGTACATTACTTTTACTACTGATGCCGTACGGCAGTAAAGTAAAACAATTGTTTTATATTCTGAATAATAATTGATTTGATATAATGCAATGTTTATTATTTATACATATAATATTAGACTTTCTTATAAAATTTATCTGTTCCATCGAATTTCTGCAAGTGTACCTATATATACTTTATTTTAAAATTTTACCTCAAAGAATTTTTATTATCTACCGAAAAGAGATAGTCAGACAGGAGGTTCTAAATTTGCCCAAAAATCCCGAATTTGTTTATCAATTCATAATTTCAACCATTTATATTACCATAAAAATTATATTGATATAATTTTGTGTAATTTGAATTAATTAAAGGTTTATTAATAATGCTAATAATTGATTGATTGTAGACTATGGATTAAAATGCATCAATAGTTGATGTTCATGTTGTTTTCGGCGGTTAGACAATGGCAACTATTGTCATAAAGAGATTTAGCAAACAATTTGCTACCAATGTTTGTTTCCAGAGATAATTCAAGTTAACATTTAGATGTTAACTTAATGTTAATAAAATAAAAAAGCTTTTGAACTAAATTAATCGTCATAATAGATGTCTTTTTTATTTAGTAACTGTTAAGTGTTCAAAGTTTTATTATTTTAGCGAATTTAGCTATTGTTCTAATAAAGTGATATTTTATAAAAATTCATTATTATAATTGTTTTAAAAAGCGAAAGTGCTAAAACATCATTTAAACAATGAAATGTATGATTCAATATTGAAATTTTTTTCTACAAAGAGCATTCCCATGTATAATAATGATATAACAAATGGATTTTAAATTATCGAATAAACTGTGCGGCACGAAACTTTGAAGAAGTAATAATGTTCAGTAAACAATAAAACAATATTATAGTTAATTTGATCTGCAAAAATATTATTCATCAAAATTAAGCAATGAATAAATAACCAATTAAGCTTTTTAGTTAAGACGATTACACAAAATAACAATCAATATTAAATTTGACATTTGTTGATAAATTTGAAATCCACTGATATGGTTTGATGTTGACAGTTGTTGTTATCAGCTGCCGGAACAACATAAAAATGCCATAGTAATTATACACTAACAGCCTTACTAATAAAAATTCGTTATACACGCGTTGAACAAGTGTATAGTTATATACTGTATAAGGACTGTATAAGGGTGTTATAAATTTTTTACTAATTAATGTTCTATACGCACTGCATAAGCTATACAATGATTATACACTCGAAATGTCATGTTTAGTATGTAAGTGTGACTTTTTGTAGCGTAATTTGCTCAAAATTAAACTACCCTTGCCACTTGCCTAACCGTAGATGGACTATACGCGTTAGCTAGCTGTGTTATTTAAAACACAGTTCTCGAGAGCGTGGTAGTTTCGAAAAACATCGTGGGTTCGTAACAAAAAGTTCTTCAGTACTCAGATTTAATTTCAGCTAAATGAAAAATACGATGTTAAAGTGGACGCCAGCTAATACAAATAAAACTAAAAAGAAAGCAAGAGTCGATTTATTGAATTAACACAGATAGAAAATAAAGATGTCGACAAGTTTAATTAATTCACTAATCAAAACAAAACATAAAACATACACATATGGATCAAGTAAAGCTAGTACGTAATTGAGGATTACGAACTAGAAAACAAAAATAAAAAAATACAAAAGTAAAGAACTGACATCCACCTGAGGGGTAGATTCAGTCAAGTAAAAAAACCCAGTTGAGTACCCCTGAAGAGGATAACTCAACAAAAAGAAGTTATGCCCAGCAAAGATTAATTGCACACCGGATTTCATCATCTCGGGATAATTGACTTACAAAATAGATCCTGGCATACTGCATCATTTAAAACAAGTAAATGCATCTCTATGAGACTTACCCTGAATGTAGTACTACCAACTTCACGACTTGGCAATTGTCTTTCTTTCGTCAGGACCCTTCGAATTTAATAACATTTACTTCATCATTCTATTGGTCTACCATCCAGGAATGAAAGTCTACAAAATAGAGAACACAAATTACTCATTAAAAAAATCAACAGCTTGCCAGTTCTAATTTTCATCAACCGAGAAAGTGTGACTGCAAACTCAATTAATCTCTACCGAAACATCTTCATAAAAATCAAATCATCTGCTTGAAGTCGAGGTGTACCATCCCAAATAAAAAAACGTAAATCCACGTCCGGGAACACCGATCAATCTCGTCAATCTCGTATGAAATTTAACGCATAATGGCTTCTATCAAAACTGAACGAAAATTATTGCAACCAATAGCGATCCAGTGGCGTAGCTTGAAAAATATATTGTAACGGTCAAAACGTCTTTTGGCACGTTACATTTTTCTGTCCCCAGATAGCAATGTAAGGTTTTTATAAGCTTGCAGCAACCTTGTCGATGACAAGCGTTAAGGTTGCTTCAAGCTTGTCGTTGACAAGCTGAAAGCTTACAAAAAGCTTATCACAAGGGTGCTAGTTGACGGTCAACAAACTTGCATTAACCTTATCATAATCTTGTCGTGACAAGGCAAATGGCTTTTCATAGGCTTGTCATTTACAAGCTTGTTGCAACCTTGTCATGTGCAAGCTTTTTTTAAGGTTGTTGTGAAAGCTTGCTAAAGGAATGCTAGTTGACACTCTACAAGCTTAAATTAACCTTATCGCAACCTTGTCGTGACAAGGAAAATGGCTTTTCACAAGCTTGTAAACCTTGTCATATGCAAGCTTGTCGCAACCTTGTCATGTGAAAGCTTGTCGCAACCTTATCATGTAGAAGCTTGTTGCAATCTTGCTTGACGCAACTTTGTATACGCAAGCTTGTCGCAACTTTGTATATGCAAGCTTGTCGCAACTTTGTATACGCTAGCTTGTCGCAATTTGTCATGTGAAAGCTTGTCGCAACCTTGTTAAACGTAAGCTTGTCGTGTGCAAGCTTTTATATTATATTTGCATGTCTGAATAAGCTTATTTATGGCTTTTTTCACGGTTGTCGTTTACAGGCATCTGAGAGAAGAAAAATAAATTTAAAATTTTGGATTTTAATTATTTGTGTTTTTATTATATAAGTATAAAAATTAATACCTACAAAAAATTTACAAAACTAAAAAAATTACAAAAATTACAAAATTACAAAAAATACAAAAAGGACAAAATTACAAGAAGTAAGTGGAATTGTGACAGTTTATCTAATTGGTTTTTGTAACATTGCACAGCACGAAAAAAGGGTCGTGCCATCTATCCGCACAATTTCAGCTAGAAAATCCAGTTATTGCAAAACTCTTCGCACCATCTACTTTTCACCATCTATCTATGTAACAAGCTTGCCGATGTAAACCTAGTGTAAAGCTTTTGACAAGGGTTTCATGTCAAGCTTGTTGCCGAAAGCCTTGGTGCAAGCTTTTCACAAGCTTTATTTTGTAAACCTTGTCATGGCAAGCCAACGACAAGCAAACGACAACCTTGTCGTAAGCTTACATGTTATCTGGGTATAAGCCCTGTATAAAATTTATACAACGTTTATTAGTAAGGCTGATACAGTATGAAGCACTTAATTTTATTTTGATAATGAATTGTACCTATACGTATACCAGGAATAAATAATAAGATGCAAAAAAATATTATAAAAACAAACTTCAACTTATAGTAAACTATTTTAATTGTTTTGTAAAGACAACTCTCCTGAGAAGGAGTCGGTTGCTCGAAGTTCATTATAACGGGACACTACTGTATAATACAAAAGTAATATACCATTGTGAAACAATAGCGGTTTCAGATCTTTTTTTATTTAATTAATTAGAGATGAAATAAAAAGTTACTCGACAAGTTCAATGGATACAGATACTTTGTAACTGTGTACGATTTCACATTTTTCTAAAAGCTCAGACAAACTTGCAACAAAACTTAGAAACATAAAAAACTTTATTATTAATTGACCTTCTCTGCAATTTTTCGTTATCAATAATAATCAATTGCTAACTGACAAATGACAATATTAAGATATAGTTGTAAATAAACAGGAAGAAGTGTAGGTCAGTATAACCTTCGGGTGGGCACGTTAAAAAGGTTACACGGATGGGCACTTGGGGTCTTTTAAGACCCCATGAATTCTACGGCATATTATGATGCAAATATAATACACAAAAGTTATCAATACTAGTAATTTACTAAAGAATTAAAGGTTTAAACTATATTAATACCAAATATAGTAGATTATTTATATTATTTAAACATTTAAAAGAGGATGTTCTAAAATTTCAACGTGAAATATCTTTAAATTTTAAAATTATGTGCAAAAAGACGTGGGGGGGGGGGTCCCAAAAGACCCCACGTGCCCACCCGAAGGATAAGATGTACAGAATGTGCTTGTCCCGCAGACCGCTATACGAATAGCTATTTGGTTGGTTTAAATTCCTCATCTTTAATAAAGCAACAATTTTAATTTATTTTACAATTTATTGTATTGCAATATTAAGTATCACTCCTTATCATCAATTTATTCAATTGGTTGAAATCGAATTTATCTAGTTTATTGCTTGGTTACACTTACAGGTACATCGTTTCCTGTTTGATCAAAGCGGAAAAACATCAAAGTATATACTTACTTGTTTGTCTTGTAAATTTACGAATTCCTTTGATTTCTTTTCGTGTGTTAAGGTGCATTAATTTCACAACAAAGATAAAAAAGTAATATTTCATATACTACGAAATGAAATATTAACTATGAAATATGGTAAACAAAAGAAATATTTTAAGTACCTACCTAGCGTTTTATGGCAATAATACATGAATAACTTTATGTTGACGATTCATACCTTTATTAAAAAATTTACAAATTATATTAGGTTCTTTATTTACACGCAAATGAGTAATTTTGCTTTCATTAATATTTTAGCGCTGTAGCCAAGTACGAAACACATTTTCTTGCTAAAAATAATAAAAATCTATATTGCAAAGTAGTTGCTATAAATTTACTTATATAATATGTAGTATAACGCTATACTGAAATGAAACCTATCTGGACAGATTAAGAAAATTGCTCGCGTTTTAATATGCGAATTCATTTACATTTATATAAATTTTACATGAAAATGCTTTTACGGAACTACCGAGCACGGTTGGTATTGCAGGTACAAAATAATTTTTAGTTTGTTTTAAACTTGACATGTTACATTTTTTTAATAATATATATGTATATGCATGTAAATTATTTAACAGACGCAAATGACAAAGCTTCACTTCGACCGAAAAAAAATTAATTAATGCGAATGATGAAAGGAACCTGTTTTCATTTACATAAAAAGTTTAATAAAAAATAATCGAAATATTTCATATTCCACTGGAGATAAAAACACTTTTACATTGTTCAACAACTCCAAATAAAACATTTGAATTCAAGATAATTTCACTTAAAAATAAAGAACAGAGGGTTTTACAACATTTTCATTGTAATTTTGTATGTCTTCAATTGGAAATTAAAAACATTCTGAATAACTTTTATAAATAAAACTAACATATTATGAGGCGGTCTTTTGGCTGCCTTCACTTTCTAGCTTCTGAAACTACTTTAAGGAATGCATCCTTATAATTAACATTTCAATATAGAGAAAGGCAAATTGGCAGATGGAAATCCTTAAAATACTTCCTCGTATACAATTTTTCTTAAACTGAAGTAAAAATAGAATATCTTTGTTATTTAACTACTGCTGTTCATCAGTAGTTAAATAACAACATATAATAAATAAATGTTTCAAATCAAATTCTGAAATTTTAATCGGTTGTTCTTGAAGTGGTTAAATAGCATTGTTTGCTAGAAAATGGGTTTAAAAGCATTAACGATATATTTGGTATAATAATAAGCCGCCTGCACTTTCACCTGTAAAGATCCACTTTCTAACCGGTTAGGTAAATAACTATTTACCTAACTCTTGCATGTATTTCTATGCATATAATATCTTTCGATTTATAAAACAATTTTGATTTTAAGCAAATGTGGTTGTTGTTTATATTGAGTTATACTGTATTAGATTACATCACCAAATTTTTTAAAAGCATTTTAACACAGCGTAGACGCAATTATCAGCATTGCAGTAAGTAATTGTAATAAAGTTTTTCATTCAGCTAAACGAAAATCTCATGATGAGTTTCAGATAAGTGGTTTATAATTTAACGTACAATTAAAATTAGAATGCGATTTAAAACAAATGAGAGTCAAAATTTTGTATATTCTAGTATCTAACATAGGTATTTATGAATATTATTAAAGAAATATTTTATTCTTAAAATTCTGCAAATATAAAAATTATTGACAAAAATAAATTTACAATAAATTATAGTTAAGAAGTATTATTTTATTTTTCCACAACATCGACAGGGCAGTTTTCTTACGATAGCCATGCTTGTTAAGTTTATTGTTGTCATGCTAAGTAGCTGAAATATAATATTTAATTTTTATCCTAAAAATCCTATACAGAACCTATTATATTTATCTGTTCAGTACATAATCAATATTTTACAAAAAAATTGTATTATAAATATTATAAATAAGGAAAATATATGCCACTAAAGCTTTTTTCATTCTACAAAAAATATGATATCTCGTATTCCTTCTTTTCATAGCAGATGAACCACTCAACCAGTATAAACTCATAGAAAATTCTTTCTATTGTAATGTAAATTAATTGTTTGCATTCTTATAAATTTATACATTTTTTTCAGATGTTAGCATAATATTATATTTGATCAAAACGAGTATTTTTTTAAATTATTATCCCGAATATAATATTTACAAGAAGGAATTATTTATAAAAATGTAAGTTATGAAAGATATTTTATCAAAATAATATTTTACCATTGGCATCTCTTCGTATATTAATTTTATGTTCAGATTAAAATTATGTTAACTTTTAACTTCTGGAAAGTTATAAGCAGCTTTTGTTACAAGTTTTTAAATTAGTAAATAATAATTGACTATCTGAAAGTTAGAAACACGTGTCAATATTAGCAATTATTGAAGTTTGGAAACGAAGTACATGTATTTTATACTACACAGAATAACTTCATTGAATGTAAGTAATTGGATATTATAAGCACGAATATGAAACTAAACTTTTGAGAATCAAGTTGAAGCAATCCTTTTCAGAAAAGATTTACTCACTTGTTATTACTCATTAGTTACTCGTATTTGAATACTTTCGGCGTTTACGTAGCATTTAAATAATTTCTTTGAAGATCTTCATTAAATGTGTTTGAACCAAATTTGAATTATTGCTGCCAAGTTCTGTTAATCAAATATAAGAAAACTTTTGCAATTTTCTTGCAATCCTTTATTAAAGATTAAGGTTACAAGTTTTGCTTTAAAAAGATACTTTTCACAATAATTTTATTTTTTTATTTAATTAAAACAATTTTAATTAAAATTTATTAAGAATTGTATTAAAATCTTATGGAAGGAAATTTTAAATTTAAAACTAAGCGAAATAAAGCAAAGATTGTGAATAGTTTTTTGCTAGCACATAGCATTCTCTACTGATCCTAAAAATGTTTTTGATCTTCTAACAAAAGCGTACTCAGCAAAAAATATTTGCTAGTATAACAGAAAACTGTCTGTTTCAATTAATTTATTTTCTAAGAGCAAATTTTTTACCCATAGCAGGAAAAAAAATGTTTGAGTCTATATAAATTAACACATTTTTTGTTGCTGTGGCTAAATCTTTGCTTAAAATTTTATTTAATTTATTTCAATTGCTATATTATACATGCAAAGAATATCAATTTTAATTAAATAAGTACTGTTTATTTTGCAAAAGCATTGCAGTTATAGTTGCTTTGAAGTATGAATTAGAAGTAAAAGGAATTTCACCAATAGATTGATTGGTTGCTATTCTTTATCGAACTGCTAGGTAGCGTCTATGTTTTATCCATTGGCGTATTCGACGTAGGTATTACTGCAAGTTAGCAATGAAACTTGGCTGAAATCGCAAACATATTATTTTTGTAATATTAAAAACCATATTAATAGATAGTTAGCCAGCTTATCACCAATTCAATAGAATTTTATAGTTGTTTAGAGAAAAAGTCTACGTTTTAATGTTTTGTCTGTTTTCGACATCAAATTTATTGTCAACTCAAAGAAATTCCAATATAATTTTAGAAAGAAGCTCAGCCTGTATATATCACAAGTCAAGCAATAACTACACTTTCTCTGAAGTTTGTAACATCAAACCACCTAAAATTTAACAAATCGTTATATACACATTTTATCGAGAGTTATTGGTGAAAGCGAGAAATTTCCGATATTGTCCTTTAGAATGAAACTAAAATTACAATGTTTCAAGCTGTTATTGCGGCAACATCTGCTGCGCATAATAAGGATCAATCAAAATAATGATGCACTTCAAAAAGTTACAAAGGAAGAGGAGGTATAAATAGTAAGGTCTAGGATAGTTATGAGGAAGTAAAATTTAGAAAAACAATACATTTTTAGAACAATACAGAGGCAGGTATCCGATGATTGCTTTTAAAATGTACAAAATTACAGTAATTTTAAAAATTTGGTTTAAAATATAATTATTTGTAATATACTAAACTTACTGAGTAATTTCTGTAGCCTTCATTCTGTAGCATTGCAGTTCTAACTTGTCACTCGAAATAGTACGTAGAAGGATCTAATCTACAAACTGTATAGCTCACCGTTTTTTATTTGCTGCTTGAATGTGAAGAATAGGAAAGAATAGGAAAAAGATGATACATTTATTTCTTATTTGAAAATGGCATACTTTAATAAATTAAGAATATATAAAATTAGCTTGAATTTTTAAAATTTTCGATATTGTGGTAGATGTAGAATTTGTTAAGACTTATAAAATATATTTACATTTAATACATATGAGTACATAATGCTTTATAAATGTCAAATTGTTTTCACAAAATAATGAACGAAGCAGGCAATAAAAAAACTGAATAATAATTTCTCTTAAGATTTTGACTGACAAATAACAATAAATAATATAAAGAAGCTCAAGTAATGTTGAAATTTATTTAGTAAGTTAAAATAAGGGTTAAAGACGTCATTAAATGTTTCTACAATTTAACATTGCAGTCGTTGATGATAATTTTGTGCTGACTTCCCTCGTTTAATAAATTTACAGACAGTGCTTTGTGTCATTGAAATGTTTAAAGTCAAAGTTTCATATTTTTTTATTAATTTACTTCTCGACAATGATAAATAAACACAAATTTTTAACCCTAATCTAAAGGGTCAAATTGTTCGCGTTGAGTTAAAAACTCATCGTTACAAAATATATTTCACCTGGACAATTTAAAAAGACTTTATATAAGGACATTACAATTAAATTTTGATAGTTTTCATAAAAAAACGTTAATTAGGTACTAAATAGTTGATAAAGCTACAAATGGTGACATCTTCTTTGCATAAGTTCCTAATATGTACGTATTTGTAGTTTTTACATGTTTCTCGAGAAAAGCTTCCGAAAGTTTAGTAAAGTCTCACAATTTTAAAGTGCAATCGAGTGAGCCCGACGAAAGCCAACTACCACATCTACTAAACGCTAAAGCAGTAACGTTGTTTTTATGCCAACTTAATGCCGTTACTAAACGCCCACATGCAATATTCCAAACTAATATATTCAAATCAACACCTCCTGAAACCAAAAATCTACCACAGGGACTAAACGCTAAAGAATAAATTGCGGATTTATGTCCCGACATTACACGAACGTTTAGTCTCATAAAATTACTTAAAGGTCACTTGAACCCGTTGCCACATACTTGGAATTTGGATGAAACTGAATGCAATCTACATCTGAGAAGTGCCCAGTGAAAATTCGTAAAGGATCCTTAAATTTTGTTGCCCAAAGTTTTGCAGTTTCGTCGGAAGAGGCTGATGCAAAGTTATAACCAGAGGGAGAAAATTTCACATCCCACGTTGGGAATTTTGGTGTATTGTAAACAAAAACGCAATCCCAAATTAGTAAACTCCATAATCGTATCGTCTCATCATGCGAATAGCTAAGAAGTTGTGTTGCATCAGGGGAAAATGATACTGAGAAAATTGAACCCTTGTGACCTAAAAGATTTCTCACTGATTTCAGAGATTCTTTAGCGTTTAAGTCTATATTTATTTCATTTTTAAGTGATTTAATTAATTTGAGTTTCTTTGATGTCAAGCTCCGCACCTGAATTAGACCGTCTTGAAATCCTACAGACAACATACTTCCATTTTCACTAAACGTGGCACAATTTAACTCATATGTTTTGGAATGAACTGTATGACTAAAAATAGATGGGCCAGTATTTTGACTGTTTTCTTTCTGACGAATTCGAAATGATATGGTTTATGTTTCTTTTATTGTATTGTTGGATAGGTTGGCTAACTGATTTATTCAAAGTATCCATTTTTGCTTCATTTCTGTGCGTTTCGTCATATATATCAATATTTATATAAACTTCTATTATGTGCCACAAAATCAGATCTTGTTGAATTTGTAGATACAGTTTAAGTAATGCCAATATTCTTCGAGACATTGGAATCAGAAATTTACTCAAGGTAAAACAGTCATCTAATTTTTTTGCGGTCATAAGATCTTTGCTGTTAATCGTAGCTAATTTTTGTATATCGTTCTGATAAAAACGATCCTGTTGAGGTCCAAAATTGCTCAAAAAAGTTATAGCCTGTGATGAATGTTCATTATAAACCAGTTCCAAGTATATACGAACGAAAATGGGATATAAAATTATTTCCAATTCATCCCTATCTGTGACTAAAACACATTCGATGAATGTTTTCAAGTTTTCATATGACTCTTCGTATCTAGCAGGATCACCGGAAAGAGTCCACTCTAATTCTAGATAACATTTTTCGCTTTCCGATAAGGTGTTGATTTGATGATTACAGGTTTCTTCTGTATATGTCAAGTTTAAGTTTTCCAAAACACCAGAAACAAATAGTAGTTCATCCAGCGTTTCTTGGTCCATTGGGAGAGAAGGTCTTTATTATGCTGGTCAATTTGTGCTCTCTTTGGAGAACTATTTAAATTATTTATAGTCCTTTATATACTTAGAAATGCTGTGGATGGCAATATTAATTATTACTTACTCTGGAGTAACTTTAAAGGAACTTAATACACTTGACTTCGTATTAAGCGTTTCTAATATTGCTAAGTGATTTTGCATTATATAATTATTAATTAATTATAAATTACTTACGAATTGAATAAAAAATGTGGGCAATTACTATAAAGGCACTCGTCTTATCGGATTGTTTCACATTTATTTGAGTGAATGTGATAGTATTTGCTTAATCCAAAATAAAATTAATATTTTCCTTCACTAAAAGTTTATACAACTGCAGAACGAGATTATGATAATAATACTTAATTTTTAACTTACATATAAAATAATATAAAGTGATAATAATTTACATTAACAACATTCACAAAATAGGTTTTAAAAAACTCCTGTTTATAAAATCGATTTAATCGCTGTGCCATTAAAATTAAACTGGCCTGCATAAAATGTGATAAATACTACCAACGGATAGTGAAAATTTGTAATTCTTGAAATACAAATATTCGAAACCTATAATATTTATGTCAAATGTGCGATGAGTTAAAACATTACAATGATGTATGTAACCCTATTAAATTGCTATCTTTTATTGAATTATTCACAATCTTTACCCATGTCATTTTTCAGTTTCCGATTGAATACCAATATACATGCGTATATATATCGAGAGTATTTAATCACCCGTGTAAGTTGCAGTGGCGGAATGCTTATGTTTCATAAATATTCACATCAATATTTTTTGTTAAACGTTGGACATAACTGCAGTGTCGAATGCCAGGGCTGCAACCTACACTTCCGTCATCTGTTGTTGACGTGTAACTGGTTTTGACAGGTTGACCACATTATTTGAAAATAAAAAATTGCTGGAAATTATTGATAGCTTATTAGAGATTAGAATTTCGTTTCATCGTTTTATTTATATCTCCAGCCAATGTTAGTTTTGCTAATGAAACCGACTTAAGATGAACCAATAAGGACGGAATGATTGTTCGTTGCTCTTAATTGTCAGTTTATTTACTCTTTTGAGTTAGCCCAACTATTTCGTTTGCAATTCCAATGTTAGTTTAATTGTATAGGTGCATGGAAATTTATCGACCATCTACTTCAATGTACGTTTAAGAACATGCCAAACATATGTATTTACCTGACATTAAATTTTACTGAATTGGTATTGGGTACCTACAAAGAAATTTGTTTACTGTGTAAGTAAAACTAATATGTGTCATTTTACACAACCCTACTTTGCAGAATTACATAGTCCATTGAATCATATTCAGTTTATTTATATGCAAAGAAATTTACAATCGAAGTTCATTAATCGAAGTTATGAATTTTCCACTTTCCACTAAGTTTCTAAGCAGTGTAGTGTATGGAATAACTTACTGCTGCACTAGTTCTGGTTGCTTTGCAAACTGTAAAGGCGACTTGAATTAGTTTTTATTTATATTGAAGCAACATTTTTCTTTGTAAAATTGTTGGAATTTTTATTACTTTTTTTTTTAAGGAGATTATTACTTTTGTATAACTGAGAATTATTATTAGAATAGCTTGAGAATTGTAACAAATAATTGAAATAATTAAAATCTCAGAAATGTAAAAGTCGTTCCAGAATACCTGGACAAATTTCTGATTGATCTAATTATTTAGCCCCCCCCCCCCACCAAATTTTATAGTTTCCCATTATCTGTTTTAATACAAAATAATGCTATAAAATACAAAATTGGTTACACATAATCTAAGACTAATTAGAAATAGGCAGATGGAATGATTAAAAATAGAATTAAAAATTGCTAATTTGTGAACACATAATAATTTTCAATATGTTAAAAAATTTAGTGACACTATGTCAGTCAAATGCAGTGTTGTAGATTACACGAAGAAATTGTAATTTGGTGACATTTTTTCACACATATTTTCCCTTGAGAAAAAAGCATAAATAATTGTAATATAACTTAATAGTGAAAAGGGTAAACCATAGAATTATTTTCTGTAATTGAAATATTCTGTTGGTGAGCACAAATACTTTTTAGTTTTATTCAGTAAGCACATTGTTTTATTTTTGGTATTTTAAAACAATTATAATGCTGTATAGAAACTCCTTGTTTGCCACTTTTTATTGTTATTAAACCGGTTCCACATCAATAAAAACGTATGTTACACGTTATATTTTAAAATTCAATACAAATATTTGCTGATCAAATTTAAATCCGATGAAGTATTTTACCACGAAAATTGTATGTATCTTCTATGTTGTACTGCCGAATTCATTCGTACGTTGTACGAACATATTTGTAGAAAGTACAACGCAACTTTTTATGGGTGTGAAACCGGCTTTAGAAATAAAATAACAATATTTACCAAAAATCGTCATCAAAACAACGCTTTCCTGCTTATATACGCGCAGGGAAATTGAATTTTAATGACTAGTCCGGTAATTGTAACAAAATTAAAGAGACGTCGTTCTTTTCGTTATTACTTATTATTGTTTGACAGTAACTATCTATGGTAACTATGTAGTCAACAAATTGACAAACCTGATTTTTGCTCATTTTAAAAATGTTGTTCAATAATGTTTTAAAATTTTCAATTTTTTACGATTTTCGTTAAAATTTAATACCATACTTGTCAGGAAAATGTCTCACTTTACTCGGAGCTTTAAAATACTCGGCACAGAGTGCCTCGTATTTCAACATTGCTCCTCGTCAGTAATGTATCATTTTCCAGACTTTTAGATAATAGTATATTACGTGCCAAGGTGGAAAATGCTTCATTACAGCTGAGCGCTAAGTTAGTTGACTGAGGCGCGAAGCGCCGAAGTCAACTATAAGCGCGACGCTGGAATGAAGCTTGACACCGAGGTATGTATACTATTTTATTCACAATCAGTTTGTAAACAAGAAATAATTAAAAATTGAATTAAATTATACACTGCTTTTCATTTGATTTCACTTTTGAAAATAAAAATTGTTTATCAAGTTAGTATAAAATATTAAAAACAAATATTGCTGTTTATGTCAAACAAAAAATTTGTGTTGGCAACTGGCAAATATTATATTAGTAACAAATTTACAGATTTGTTTCGTGTTTTTAATATTACTGCTTAAATAATTTTTAATTATTCTGGCTAAACTTAAACGTATAAAGTAACTAATGTAAAATTAGATTATAATTTAGCTTGTACTAAATTTGTATATAAATTGTACTTGATACTTGACTTATCCTTAACTAATTTGACGCATACTTTTTGTTAGTTTCTTTTCTTGCCATCCATGCGACATTGCAGGTCGGGAAGTGGCCACTTCCCAACCTGGGGTAGGTTGGAAAGTAAAACAAAATAGCTTTTTGATTGGTTGACAGTGAAACTAAATAATAAACTGCTTCCCAACTTATTAAAAGTCAGGAATGTATCGATTACTAACCGATTGTGAATAAATAACTATTACTCTGTACTTTAAATTATAAAAGTTTCTAAAGAATAATTTCATGTTGATTCGAAAAACTGAAACAGAAACAAATGACTTTTAGAAATAAGAAATATAAATTTCATCAAAATAGAGTAAGCATTCAAAATACTGCTAGACATCAAATTTATTTGGTATTAAATATTAAAATTACAATCAACAAATATCAATATATAAGGTATATAAAACTGTATTAAAATTTTAAACGTTAATAAAGTTTTATAGGGAAATTATTTAGTCAATCTCATTTATCGAGTTATTGTCAACTCGAACTATATTTTATCGATCGACGAAGATCAATGAATCTCGAATACAGACAAGTGATTAGAAAAGCGCTGATGAGCAAGAAATTTACCAAATCTTGAATTATTATAGAAAATGTGGTATTAAACATTCTTAGAAAACATGAAACCCATAGAGCAATTGCCCAAACCCAAAAAACAAAATCATCAAGGCTAAAATATTTGAATTTTAACTTGACTGAAAGTTTTAACTCTAATTTTATTATAATTTCTCAATTTAAAATAATTAATACTAAGTAATTTAATCTTTGACCTGAAGTGTACTACAATGTTAAAAAGTTTTTCAAACACAAATTGATAATTTCAGGTTTCGCGGTACCGAAATATAACGGATTTTCTCTAATTAAAGTATGAAACTTTTTTTAAGTTAAATAAAATAATTACATTATTCAAGATAGAAGCTTTTAGTTCCTTATATTTAATTTTTAACGCAATTACGCGTTTTCAACTTTAAAATTTTCGTGTTTATAGTCAAATTAATTAATATCATGTTCCAAAATTTTTAATTGGATTTTGATGTGGTAAATTTTCTATTTTTGTAAAAATTGTATTTGTTTGAAAATTAAACAGTCCTTTATTTGATGATTTTCGCTCCAAAAGTTGTACTGGCTGCCATGGACGGAGAATATCAGGCTTTTGACAAAAACTATCGCCTTATTATTTTGAGATTTTCGTATGAGTTATTTTGTTTATTTGCGAAATTCAAGTTTGTATTGAAGTGAATAAAATTTTGTTTATTTTTTTCATATTCAATTCATATTATATTATATGGATTTGTCCCAAATTCGGACAATTCAAATTAATTTGGAGAGATATTTGAACGAAAATTATATGGAAAATAATTGGTATGGATATTGAAATTATAAGTTTAAATTTAAAGTTTGAAGGCAGCTAGGCATAAACGAATTTGAAAGTACATAATAGCGTGTGGTCGAATTATCTTTTGCATTTGCTTTCCCATTTTGAATTGAAATATATTTGGGATTGATTAGAAATCAATTTGGATTAAAATTATATTTTAAAAAGTTTATTTTTGAAATTTGAACATTCCGATTTTTATTATTGTCATTAAGAGTTTGAAAATTCCACCTAGCTTGGTGTTATATTAATTTTTGAAGAGCTTATTTTTTCCGGGAGGAGTTTGTTTGGAATTTTTGGACCCGGAAAAAACAGCAAAATTTTTCAATTAAGTCAAATTTATTCATTTTTATCTGAAATATTTGTAGGTTTTTTCTTAAGTGAAATGTAAAATGTACGTATAAACAAAATTTTTAAAATGTTTATGTATTTGATTTAAAATTCAAACAACTTCTTCAGGTTATTTGTGTAAAGTCGAGCAAATATCTTGAAAAAATCGCATAGAAACTTAAAAGATATCTTACAAATTGTGACTAAAATCATTAATTTTCGTTAGCCTTAACGGTTTTAAATATTCAAATTTGTCAAGTAGTAATTTTTCAGAAGTACCTATTTAAATTTTATAACTTTACTTTATAACATTAATTATTTACATAAATTAAGCTACTCTAGTAATGTAAAATATAAATTCACTGTAATTAGTAAACATGCATTAAAATTGATATTTATCAATAAGCTGTAATATTAATGAATGTTATTAATCTTTAATTTATGATTATTGTAAGTAGTTACAATAAAAATATTTTAATATGACATTATTGGCACCAAACGGAGAAGCGACTTGACTTAATCGTCAATATAATCATTGCCGAAACACCGAAACTGTTGACAACTTCTAAACATCTAACTAAGCGGTAACCGATATCGAAAAGTAAAATAATTGACAGTTCAAAGTTTAAGGATAAATTTCGAATTTAATAGTTAAATTGAAAAGTTTTATGTGGAATACGTTATCCGTATATAATTAAACAAACTAATTAATAAAACTAATTTAATATTTCCGGAGCTTTAAAGTAAACCTTTTAGCATTTTAATTCTTTTAATAAATTTCAGTTGCTATTTCAGCATTTTCTACTCTAATTCTAAAAGATCCCGGATTAAAATGAGGTTTACTGGCATAGTTAGGCTTCTAGAATCTAAAAATTGTATAAAGGATGATAAAAAATTTTTATAGGTAAATTACGTGCTGTCAAAAAGGAAAAAAATGTTATTAGAATAAGATAACTTTTTTATGATATATAAAGAACTATTACATAATATTATCTTTAAAAAAACGTTAACCTTGGGAATATAAAAATTGTGGTCTCAGTTTATGATTTATAATATTAAAAATTATTATAATTCGCTATTTTTACCCCCTATGTTAGTAACCTACCATTGAAAACCAAAATTCAAATATTAAAATTTCTCTCACTTGCATGCTGTTAAACACAAAAATTTACTTTGTACCTATAGTTTGTTTCAATTTAAATGGAATTAGCACTTGTAATATGCACAAGAGAATGAGAATAAATTGAAAATAATTTCACATATTTTCGAAAAGTTGTTGCCGGGCAATAGATACGAGAGCCCGAAGGGATCGAGTAGCTATTGCCAAACGGCGACAACTTTGAGCAAATTTGTCAAATTATTATCAAATTTATCGAATTCTCGTGTGATATTTGATTGATTATGTTTTTCGTTGATTTTAATATTAATTTCATGGACTGACGATATACTAAACCGTTTTTGATTTATTTTATTCATAATTAATTGACAGACGTCAAATCAAATAAATATGTTGCTATTAAAACAAACATACCTCAAATTATTCTCGCGGCAATAATGTAAGTAGATTATTCCCACTAGCATAATGTTTTGATTGGCAACTTTGATTGAAATTGAAAGTTTCTATTGGTTTTCAGAAACAAAAAAAAAATAATCAAAAAAATTTTTTAAATTAAAAAAAGTAATATCAAATTACTTTGATATAAGAACGTATAAACTTTGCCGCAAAAACATATAGTCCAGTCAGTATGTACAAAAAAAATCGTTGAAATTGCATTAATTATAAGAAGCAATTTTCTTTCGCCAATCGATAGCGGGGGTCATTGGTAGTCTAAAACAAAAAACTCGGGAAAATCGCCATGTTGCTTTTTCCACCATGTTGAATTTATTAAATTATTTTTATTTAAATATATATATAAATTATTTATTAAATAACTCGATTACTTTCAACTTTACGGTAAAAATGCTAAGAACCAAACTTGTTGGAAATTTAATTTCCCATATTTTTTGTTATAACCTCATTTTTCGTACAATCGATATTTTGGTATCTACAGGCGACGAAGCGGGAATGAAAGTAGATAATTGCAATATCTCCTTTGTTTTCAACTGTAGCGTAAGAAGGGCAGAAAGAAAATTGTAGAGAATGAAATTGTCTATAAGTTTTGTTTTTATCGTTTTTATCGTAGAGTCGATATCTACGGAGGAGGAACTCAAGCAGTTATAGTCCAGTCAGTACGTACATTTGAAATTGCATTAATTATAAGAAGCAATTTTTTTTCTCCAATTGATAGGAGGGATCATTGGTAGTTTAATACAAAAGCTTGAGAAAATCGCCATGTTGCTTTTTCCGCCATTTTGAATTTAAGGGTTGATTTTTGTTTATTAAATAACTCGATTATTTTCAACTGCCCTTTTTTTACATCCTTGATTTTTATACCATTTTGTTTCATTTTCCAGTTGAAAACAGGAGATAATGCAATTATCTACTTTCATTCCCACTTGCCTGTAGATACAAAAATATCGATCGTACGGAAAATGAGGTAATGACAAAAAGTATGGGAAATTAAATTTCCAACAAGTTTGGTACTTAGCATTTTTACCGTAAAGTTGAAAATAATCAAGTTATTTAATAAACAAAAATCAACCCTTAAATTCAAGATGGCGGAAAAAGCAACATGGCGATTTTCCCGGGTTTTTTGTTTTAGACTACCAATGACCCCCCTCCGCCCTAACGATTGGAAAAAAAATTGCTTCTTATAATTAATTCAATTTCAAATGTACATACTAACCATATGCCAGCCATATTGGCATTAGCATTATTATGCTTTTTTGAAAAAGTATATACGTTCTTATATCAAAGTAATTTGATATAACTTTTTTAATTTTTTTTAATAATTTCATTTAAATAGAAACAAATCAGTTATTTTAAGGTTTTGTTTAGTTAATTATTAAACTGAATTTCAATTAAATTTTTGATTAAAAACATTTCATAAGCAATGCTTTGATAATTCTACATAAGTTTTAAATATACTATTTTATACACTTTTATTGTGCATTTTTTCTACTTTTTTATGAATTATGAAATTAGAATATACTATCAATGTTTACGACTGTGTAACAATAAACTTTATAAAGTTTTCAAGTTACCTTAAAAATGTTAAAACTATGTAGGTAGGTACCTACTTGAACAATTGCATGAAATACAATTAAACTTGAGAGTTACTTAGGTTATATAATTTAATAACAAGGAATTGTTCTAAAACAATTAGGAACAATAGAAATTAGTAGAAATATGTGCACAATAGTAATTTATTGTTAGGAATATTATTCGAGCATCTTTTTAACACAATAATAATATTTATTGTTAAAGTACAAAGGTTAAAAGATCTTTTATTATCAAATAACTTAACCGGTTAGTAACTTTCAAGAATCGTGTTGAAAGTTAGAATTACGGTTTCCATTTGGGGTTTTGGTTAGGGTATACTGTAATTCAAAAACAAATACTAACTACAAGCTGCCCAGTTTAATCAAGATATTTTATGTTAAATTTAAATTATCTTAGCAATAATACGTAACTTTCTAATTATAAATAAAACTGAAATTTAACTGAAATTTGGCAAATTAATAATTTATTACACGAAGGAATAATAGAATTGCCGATGGTTAAATAAGTATTTGTATTATATTTTACGAAGTTAATTGAATATTATACATGATATTTAGTTTTCAGCTGTATAAATATGAAATACTAGTATAATATGTATTATATGCTGTAAATTAAGTTTTGTTCCATCTATGCATGTAAATATCCAAGCGACTATATTATATCGTAGACGGCGACAAATAAATATGTAAAATAATTAACAAATAAGAGAACTGCATAGTTTCGAATACATTTGATGATTTACAATATTTTTTGTTGCAGTTCCACCTCAAGGGGTGCTCATAAGTGACGAATCAGGATTTCCAATAAAAAATGGCATTACGAAAGCCTATGCCGATGGAGCCAGTACATCGCTACAGTGCTCTGCTTCAAGTGGAAAGCCACTACCACAAGTTTCTTGGTGGAGAGATGGAGAACTTGTTACGGATGACACACAATACTTTCCAGATAGGGGAAAATCTCAAACCATCTTAAAAATAGCTAAACTAAATAGGTCGCATTTATTGGGAGTATACAGCTGTGAAGTGAGCAATAGTCGTTTGCAACCGCCTTTAGTAGTTCGAGTGGCGATTGATATGTTTTTAAGACCTTTGGAGGTAAAGTTACAAGGTGACAATCAACCATTAAGTGCGGGCAGAAGATACGACGTAATTTGCAAATGCAAAGGATCGCGCCCTCCTGCAGTAATTGCCTGGACAAAGGTAAGACTTTTTATTTCCCACTAAAACTGTTTCATCTTGGAAAAATAAATAAATTTTTTCTAAAGTATACTTTTTTTCACATAAAATAATAATTGCAGAATATTTGGCATTTTAATTAATTAATTAATATTGTTCTATTTTTGCATTTAATTATTTTTTTTAATTACCTAAAAAAGTAGTCATTTATAAAAGCTTTTTAAAAATTTATTGGACTTGCTTATTTCAAGGATTTGATAATACAATTTTATCGGTTAATTTCTCCCTTCGTCTAAAATATCTTTGTGTCTAAATTAAAGTGTTCCTTATTTCGTTCTATTGAATAAATTGAGACAAAAAAGAAAATTTAATAATTTTTATGCTTCATAAATTTTTAAATATTAATCAAGTACAATGTATAACTTGATAGACATTTCAATTACGAAAAATTTTACTTTTACTTTTTACTAATTGCGGATATCAAATTTTTATATTAAAGTTTTTGAATAATGTGAATATTAGTTTACTTGTACATATCGAAATAAACGAAAACATAACATGGTATATTATTTATATAATATTGAAAAGTAAAAGTAAAAGTAAAAGCTTTAATAGTAAGGGTCGGTTTATGAAACAATAGAACTTTTTATACCAGTCAAAAACTAACTGGTAACTAACATAACTGGTGATTATTATTTATTTATAGGCACAACACTTAAATTTCATATCGATAAATTCAAAATTGAATATTTTTTTTATACTTAGTGTTATGAGTTGGTGTCGGGGTTGAGCTTTTCTAGCTATCAAAAAATGTTAATTACAAACTCTTTGTGGTGGTCCTGAAATATTCATAGTCCCCAAATTTAAATTGTAGAACGCAATTTGTATTTTTAAGTGAATAGATATTATTACTCTTTTACTTCATATGCTTTCTTTTTTATTTTGTTTTACTCTCTTCTTTCACGAACTAGTAGTCGGTGAAGTGCAAAATTTTATTGTAGTTTATACATAAAGTCCTCTTTGCATTTGAATTTGGATTTTTAATAAGATTTTGGTAGCATTCTTAAAACTTATAAAAAGCTTGATTACTATTTTGAAATATTTTTAAGCTTTTGTGTTATCGTTTGTTTTGAGCATTTTAGTGCATTTAATTAAAATACAGCTTTGTTGTTGAATGTTTACAAGAGAACTTTTAGTTTTAATCCTTACTTGGCTTGTTAATTTTTATTATTAAATTTATTATTAGTTCCCATCTCAACACTACTTGGAAATTTACTTTAATATTAATTTCTCAACAATACCTTTTTTATTGCATTACTAATAAATAAGTATTATTGATTTCGATACACATATGAAAAGAGAATAAATAAAAATTTTCTTGAGCTTTCATCGCAGAAACAACTATACAATATGAAAATTAGAAACTGTGTTTACAGCTTTTGAATTATGGAAAAATCAATACTAATTTACATTATTGTGCATCGAAATTACAACGTTATGTAAATTTATTTGTTTAGCTTACCCAAAATATTAACTTTATAATAAAGCTTTGGAGCAATCCTGTATATTATTTATGAAAATATTGAAAAACTGTAGATGTAGTGCCATAGCATAACATTTAAGTATGAGATTTTATTATGCAATTTGAAAATAAAATAAATTTTTACACAAATACCTACGAGCAATCTTTAAATTTGCTTAAATTTTTTAAATGAATTTTAAAAATGTTAAAATTTTGCATAACAATATTATCAAGGAATTTATAAATTTAGGTGGGTAAAATTTTGTTTTATAAAATAAATTATGTCCGTACGACAAAAACGATACTAAATGAAAGCAAAGTTTATCTCAATTTAGCAACTACTAGGATGTCAGGAGGAAGTTTATAACAAAACAATTCTGCCTTGTTGGTACACAAAAAAGTTTTTAAGGTTCATTATCATCTTATGTCTTCTTTTTATGCTCCTGCGAAACTGCTCCCGCAAAAACAAAAACAATAACACCTGCATGTTCAAGCATTTTATACCATTAAATGAGGTACTACATAATTTAGCCCTAAAAATGTATTTTTGTATTTAACCACTTTCTTTCTAGTGCAGTCTTACGATAATGAATTTTTTATTATAGAATTTAAAAGAACGGCAGATGATTTTATTTGTAAAATTTTCAATGTTTCAATGTTTCAATGTTTTGCAAGTAATTTATGTTACTTTTGTAACATTTGGTTTTATTAACATTTTACTTTGTCGTTCTTACATCAATCTGTGTCAATGAAACATCGCACTTATCGCTTAGTGCTTCATTTCAATAATTATTAATATTATTCGTTATTCATTAAAACAAAACACAGTAATATCTTTTGTTTTATTATAATTTGCGATATACTCCGCACTAAAAGTGTCGCAAAGAATTGTATCAATTATATTATTTATTCAACACCGTGAAGGGAATTTAATAATAACTTCTTATTGGGTAAAAAGATGACATTAAACAAAATGAAATTTTACAGTAAATATCTTTAAAACTACATCTCTATAAGTAACTATCGATGTAAATATATACTTATCAAAACCTTATGTAACAACTTATCTCAACTCGGCAAAATCTCTTTATCTTTCACCTTCAAATTAGGTTATTCCATTTTATTAATAAATGTACTTTAGGATTTATCTAATGATAGAAACTGGAGAACTACCCAACTGAATTTCTTAGTGTCCCACTATGAACCAAGTCCTTAAATTAAATTGAAAATAAATAAGTCTACTTAATTTAATATGGAGGTATAAGCAAACCTTTTTATAATTTAAAATGTGGAAGCATTTAGCTAACAATACAAAAATGTTAAAAATACACACCTTAAAAATACACAATCGCAGTCTGTTTACTTTTAGTATAAAAAAATAAATATTCTTTATGTATAATGAAGATTGTGACATCATTGGTCCCACTATATTTATAGTCTGCTTTCCTATAGACCTATTCCCAACTTTTTTTATTTGGACTTGGTTTAACCCTTTCAGACACGAAATATGAATGGGGTCGTAGGAAAATTTTCAAACTCAGCATGTGAACTTGTTTGATTTTCTGAAAATTCAATGTTCCATGATCGGATTAGGATGAAGTGATATGTAAGTTTGAAGTTTTTTGGTAGGGAATTCAAAGTTCTACTCAAATTATCTTGCTTTATAAACGTTGTTAATCTGTAAACAAAGAGTTTACAATTGAAGCAGAAAGCTGTTACTTCTTCTGTAGAAGCGTTGCTATTGATTGGGAAATACCGCTGTCATCCAACGCAATAAAGCAGTGAATTTTAAATTTAAAGAATTTTTAAACTACGAATGAAACAAATAGTATAGGTACTTACTATTTTGATGATAAGTGTTTTTACTATCTTGAAGTCTAATTGCAAATATCTCTTTTGCAAGTACCTACAATACCTATATATGTTTGGCACGAAATACAGCTTGAACTTAACGATCTTGACTTCTGTTTAAATTTGAATTGGTGCAATCGAATTTAGTGCAAGTAAACATACAATTTGAAGCTAACAGAAATGCTTTCCTACCTCGACAAGGTTTGCATTTGGAAGGTGAATCATAGAGAATCTAAAAGCAGGAGTAATATGTTCTGTGATAAATGTACGGTTGTCTCTTGAGATTTGCAGTATATATATATACATTGGAAGAGTTTCGTTCTAAAGAAGCGAGTGTAGCAACTAAACCTTTTAGTGAAAAGTGACTTCAAGTATTTTCAATACCTGTAGTTTTAGTAACGACATCGATAAAAAAAAGTCTATTTGAGTTACAAATGTCTCTAATTAAATGAGGGTCTTGTTTAGTTAATGCGGTAAAATATCACATAACAAACAATGGAAGTTAATTTAATTAAACAATACAACAAACTATCTAAAATAAATAACTCCTGTGTGGGAAACGGTATCGTAGATAATAAAAATAAAGCGGTTACGGTTTTCAGTAATAAATTTTCTTGTTGTTTATGAAAAGTTTTGAAATTTTATTTCAACAAATCTGATATGTAAAAGAAGGCGTCGTGCGATATTTTTTCTTTATAAAATTTTTATGTTCCTTTGGGAAATAAACAGCAGAGCTTGTGTTGTTGTAAGTAATTATTTTTTAACTACCATTTGTTTCTCTACCTATGCATCAAATATTATTTCACAGAACATAAATCAAGCTTTTTTATACATTTTCATGTCAGGTTGGTTAATAACTATCAAAATAGTCTGTAGTTTGCTTCTGACAAAGTTTCGAACTCACTACGGTTGCGTTATTGAAGAAACAGGTGGCACATTTCCTAAAGCAATTATTATGAGTGACTTAACGCTATAATTTGATGTTTTGGTAGCTTTTCATGTATGTATTTTCAGATAACATATTTATAAGGATCATTATCATTATGTATATAAAGCATTTTCGCATTTTCAAGCACCTACCTATAGCGTTTTGTAATATAATGTGCCCAACTTGCAAAATAATCTAAAATGTTTTTATGAAGATTTAAATGTAAAATTAAACCTTGATTAGTTGAGCAAAAAGTTGCTATAAATGTCAGTTGAGAGAAATACACGTTTTACTACCATCAATATAATCTCGAAAACTAATCTCAGTGAAAAACAAATTTCCAAGTGTTACACAAAAACAGTCTTCAAGCTTAAGCTGTTTAGGAAATATGAAAGTACTGTGTAATAATAGTTAACCCAAAGATGAACAAAAGAAATATTTTGAATTTCAGAATAGCCTCGTATTTACCAAAAAAAAATTATTATAAATATTCTCGAGATGGAAACTCGACATTTTCAAGTATAACTTATAATTTTTTCAGCTATAAATGTCGAAATTTGCTAAAACTTACTGTATGTAACCTCCATCACTTTCACCCTTCTTATGGGGTGACATTTCTGACTAAGCTTTAAATATGTATTATAAATCGCAGGCCACATGGAAAGCAACATGTTAATCCTAACGTAGTTGAGCAGCGCATGCAAATTGAGCTTCCAGTTAAATTATTCCCTAGTCAACACACAAGGATAATGTAACTTTCTCGATTCGTAATGACATGAACTTAATAGTTCCAATCTGTCCTATAAAACCGAATGCAAAAAGTATTATAATTACAATGAATTTTCTCTTAAATGCTTCCTAGAACAGTTTAATCCGTTTAAATCTAGAAAAATTTAGATTATTATTACGTTTAAACAGCGCCATAGGCTGCGAACCTTTTTTTTGTCGAGATGATAAATATTATCATTTTAAACTTTATGTTTGTTCTTTGTTCTTTTGTGTTAACTGAAAGTGCAACAATAACGAATTACCATTAACCAAAACGATGTCCCCGACTCCCCGAGGACCTCGATTAATATCCCGCATATTACTTACACTTTCAGTAATACTAGTAATATCAGGGTGTTAGCTTTTAGATTCCCTACTCTGGATAAGTAATCAAATACCCATTTTCTCAAAATTAAAGCTGAGAGCTTTACGGGGTTCTTAAATAACTAATTTTAGAAGTAGCTTCATAATAATACATTAAATTGAAAAATTATTTATTTTTATACATGAAATTTCATACATTAATCTAAATTCAACAACATAATAATAATATATTTTTATTTTTCGTCACTTTATTTAAATAATAAAATTGTGTTAGAGAATAGCTACACTATAATATAGTTTTCTAAGTTTCAATAGCGAAATATTATACTAAGTAATTTGCATAGAAATAATTTGAAAAAGTGGATAAAGCTGCAAATTTAGAAAGCATGATATGAAGTTACATAATAAATGTATTATAAAATATTTACCGAGATAATGAAATTATATTTGCTATCTTGGAACAATTTCATTTTTTATTTCAAGCGCCGAAGCACTTAGATGCACATAAGAAGTTAAGATCATCTTACTTAATGGTTTGATAAGAAAGAATTCAAAATTTAAAAATCGAAAATATTACATAACTGGGTCGGAAAATTTTCTTTGAACGAAAATATTCTTTTTTAAAACTGGACGTATCGATATAAAAATCATTTGGAATGGTACAACAATAACTGTCAAAAGTGTTTGAAACCAGAATGTTCCAAGTAGCTAAAAACCTTATAGCCGCATTGAAAGAAAATCCCCAGACAACCCTTGGAGAATACAGCAATTCAGCAGCTGAAATAAACAGGTTAATATTCTGACTCTGAAAATGTTTTATACCAACTTATGTATATATAAAAGCAAATTTTAGTACGTTTTAATTATTATTTGTTTTATCAACATAGATTTAAATTTGCTGAACAAAATAATGCTGAATTCAAAAGTGGCTAAATATAAATTTTTTTAGTCGTGAAATCTCGACCTTAATTTTAAATATTTTTCATGATATATTATCATAATCATATGACGATGACACATCAATTATCCCACAACAAAAATCAATTTATCAAATTTTGTATGCGAATATTATAAACTTTTAAATTAAATTTGAAAAATGAATTAATTACGTCAGGCTTAAAATTCTTGCTTCGTTATTCGTTTAAAACTCGTGTAATATTAAATATGAGTTAAAAAATGAGATAAATCGAACATATCAGCTTTTCAACGTTAGGTACAAAAGAAATTGAATTTGTACTAAAAGATTACCCACAATTTAGACGTTATGGTAAAATCGAATATAAAACTTAGCACATTCTAGCATTTATCGTTTCGCCACATTTTTTACATTCTCTTATGTTGAATTTTCTCTCGAGATTTAAATTACATTGCATTTATTAAATGCATCTTCTTATTACAATTTTGATTTATACTAAATAGTTTCGTTTTTCAAGTATCTACCTTATTTATGAAAATTCATGCCAAAATGTTCTGAATACATTAATTTGTAATTTTCTCTTCAAGATCGAGTTCAAAGAAATCATAAATTTGCATTATAGTTTTCAACTTTAAACTTGGTTTTATTGAGGAAGTCCTTCGGGTAAGCTTACCATGGAAACCATTAAAGCGGGATATTCAGAATTTTCACGGGTAGTTCTTTTTTAATAAAAAATAGTAAGGAATTATAAGTTAGTTAGTGTAGTGGTCTGGTGTCAAGTTATGTTATGGGATATTGCTTTATGGAATATTGTGTTAAATTTTTAATTTTATTATTATCATTCGCAAAGTGCTAAAACCGAATCCTGGCAGGTGATTTGCAAATTTCAAAGTAACTTGAAAATTAGCGAGACATATAAATTGACTGAGAATGTAAAACATCATTAAATTACCGCAAGGCTACCGAAATAGGTAATTATTCACATTAATGTGAACGTTGCAATCTTCATAAATACGTACATTAAAGTGTTTCAGTTTAACATTCCACTGAGTGTTAGTATTATGTAAATGTAAAACTTTCTATGCTTGTATCCGTAATACATTTTCTATACCATAATTCTTTAAATAATTCTAATTCAATTTAGTGAAAAATTGCTAACTCCCTTTCAGTTTGCATTTGCATAAAAAAATGAACTATTTTAGTGTGTGTTTCACGCCTGCCATATTTTCTATGCTCGTCTTTGGGTGTGAAAGTAAACGAAAATTGACTGTCAGCGCTCCTGACAACTTCTCAAACATGCGACAAATCTTTTGAATTTTGATAAACAATTTTTTACTTCCCTCCTCGCACGCAATTTCACAATTCCCATTATAATAAAACAAACATTTTAAAGAAATACTCGCAACACCAAGAAATAATAAAAGTTTTGTTCATTAAAACTTTTAATAAATTTTTAACTTAAATCTTTAAATAATGTTCCACATCAAAAAGATTTCCAAGTTGGCAATTTGATGACTTTGCTGCTCTTCGATATGTGCTTTAACGAGATTATTCAAACCAAAACAGAAAAGTTTTTGTATGTTTCCTTAGTATTTTTACATATTACGCTATTTTGCGGTCTGTTTACTTTTCTTGTATTATTTTGCATATTACATATTTTTTAAAATTGAACAGTTTTTGCAATTCAATCTTTCAATCAAAATAATGTATTTAAAATGTCGTGTTTAAATTTCTTTGAATTAATACTTTATAACTAAGCGTTTACATGATTTTAGAGCTTTATTTAGCCTAAAATAGCGTAAAGAATTTTCCGATTTCCATTCACGCACCAGAGGTACCTGTTGCAAGAAATGCTAAATAAACTTAATGGTATAATAAAAAACTAAGAGCTGCTGTAATAATACTGTCGGTGAAATTTATTTAAAAAAATTTAAATACAAACTCCGTTTACGTAAGAAGATACCTACCTAATAGTAAAATAATAATATAATATCAACGAGGCCACTTAAAAAGTTAAATTCAAGTAAAAGTTATTAGAAAATGAGCAGATAAGCTTATTTTGAGTTTTCAGAAGTCGAAAATCTTTATACCGTGTATTAACAATAAAATTGCTTTTGTTATATCCCAAGAGGAAACAAGCAATTGCGTTTTACACCAAGCACCGTTTGGAAAATAGCTGGAAAATGCCGTATATGTAATAATACCTTTTTTGCAAACCTACTTAGAAAATAAGTCGGATTGCTGGAATTATGTATTATATTTGCTTTTTAAGTTACCTACTGAATAGAGTAGTTTTAATATATCTGAACCAGATACGAAACGAGTAAGATTGAAGGAAATAAAAGAGGGATTTAATTTTATTTTAGAAATATATTTAAAATAACTAAAATGTAATTAACCACAAGCACACCGCTTTGTATATTTATGACTTATCTGATAAGAGTTTTGTTATACATATTAAAATTTTAACATATTTTTTCTATTTTTTAGCAGAAGCGTGATATGCATTATAATGCAAGTGTTGCAATAAAAAATTCGGGGTGCAAAACTTTGTGTCAACGTTTGTTCAAAAAATTATGTCGAAAGACTGCCTTCCTCGAACCACAATATAATATGAAATAAAAATAAAATTACTTCAGCAAAATGGTTTGTTTAAAGATATTCCGAAGAATTGCATAAACGTCACAGTTCTTCATATTTTCCATTAAAGTTATAATTATTTCTATGAAGATCTTGTTGAAATAATATGATATTTCAGTAGGCCTTCAAAATTTAATAACGGTTATTTTATTTACTGATGTTAAAGATAATTCTAAGCGATCAATACCAGAATTAATAGACAAGCTGGGAAATTTTGATCATAGAGTCGATATAACGGATTAATAAAGGAAAAGGGTCGTCCGTTAAACTTAAATGGTCGATTAAAAGGACAATGCTAAAAGCAAACTAGACACTGCATATTTATGTTTTAGGTAAAATCTAACATAGATCAGACTTTTGTTTTCATTTCTGAAGAATATACTAATTTAATTAATGTATTATTTTACGATTTAGCTTTATAATAACTCGATAATGTGAGGAAATGGTATCTCAGTGTTGGTGAAATTATAAAACGCTTTTATAATATCCTTTATTGCAACAGAATAATAAAATCAAATAGACAATAATTTGAAGCAACAAATCTAAAAATAACGTGTGCTTAAATCTGTAATAGGGGATTTGGAATTCTTGAGAGTATGCATTTTCAGCTTTTATCTACCACAAATGTGGGTAAGGACAAATTCACTTTCAAACTGTTACCGTCAAATGATCGCGTTTCTGTGGTATATTTAAACGAAAAGCGAACAAAACGTATAAAGATGATTAAAGGATTCCCATAAGTTATAAAATATGCTGCCATTGAAATCGAATTTCATTTGATCTAATTTTTTAACAATTAGTTTAACGTTTAAAAAGGCGTACGCAGTATTACATAACAAAAATATTATTTGCTGAAAATAAAAATGGAAACGACTAGCTGATATATTCAATCATGAAAATTTCATCATTCTGTATGAAAATATAAATGCTTGCGCTTTATGTAATCCATTATAAATAAAAAAACAACCTTACATATGCGAAGGATAGGTATTGTTTACATTTTCAAAATTGTTTTTATATTTCCGAGTTTTAAACTACGCAGAATTCTTTCGAAAAAGCTAAAGCATGGATGTGGATGACATTAAACTGATCAAAATAATGTATAAAATACCTAAACGGTTCCGTTCCATTATCTATATCCTATACATTTATACTAAAGCAGTTTATAATTATTTATTTTATTACGAGTATTATTACAACAATTGAATTACTTCAGAATATCGATAGGTGTAGCCTCAGTTTTTACTGGAACTTTTTATGGCAAATTTATTAGAGCTAAAGTTGCAACCTTTGGCGTCTAAAATTCATTTGTTACATGTCAAATGCGTCCTAAGAGAAAGCCTATGAAAATGATGAAGTAGAAAATTTTAAAAGCATTGCAGGCTTACAAATACCGGTCGATTAAAAAATTATACCGATATAAGCCCATATTATAAAATGATTTGCAATGTGTCTCGTAATAGCTATTAAGATTATAATCCAATTAAATATTGTCAATCCAAATCGTAACAATTAAATAATAATCTTATTGCAGTGCAAATAACACGATTTATACTTTCTATATAATTGACTTGCGGCTGATACGATGTATTATAGTACCAAACTGGCTTCACTAGAATTGTTTTAAATTTGTAATTCTAGTTTAGTCCTTTGTCTACCATGTGCACGAATTCGGTGCCGAATTTTACACAAAAATCTGTTAGTTTAACAAATCAATAATTAGTTATGCATAGTTACCAAATACTAATCTAAAAATCTGATCAGTATTTTAGAACACAGCCGCTTTAAAATAAGTTAAAGTACACCACGATTTAATTTTTAATCCTCTACTTTTCTTCAATGCTGAAGATAAACAAATTAACTTGAAAGTGAGTTGGAAAACGTATTAGTTTGACATTTCTATGGTTGGTTCTATAGTAACTTTCATCATTTAATGTTTTAATAAATAATAAATGTATGAAAGCACTGCTCTTTTTCTCTCTCTGCAAGTTAAAATAGTTGAATTGCAAGTTTGGCTCAAAAAATAATGAAATATTTAATTAATTTATACGAAGTTAAATGTCTACGCATTTAATTTAATTTGTAATATTTTATTTCATTTGTAATCTCAAATTATTATTTTACGTGTTTCTGAATCATTAATCTCTGACAAATCTCTTTGCTCATTGTAACAAAAAGAACACAAATTTAGAAGGTAAACACGAGCAGCAAATTGGTTATTAGTGCTAAATAGAGATTCACAAAATTTACCGCATAAAAATTCTGGTTTTTTAAACACGTAAGTCCAGTTCCAAGCTAATTGTTTAGCAATCAATTATAAATTGCTTATATTTCCAAGAATGAAATTAAATTTTTTATGGTGAATAATGTTATACTATTAGTATTATAATTATTATTAAAGCTTATCGGTAGAAGTATTTTCTGTGTTTAATCTGTATCTTAAAAATTTTAAATAAATTTGTGTGTTTATGTGTAAAGCAGTTCAACATTAATTATCTACTAACACTTTCGTCGAAAAACTTTATTCATTAAATCTTACAACTAATTTTCAACTTATAAATTCTTAAAATTTGGAGTATTATTTTACAGGTGATAAACTTTTATTTAATTTGGGATTTAATTAATTATTTAGTAGACCTTATATTTTAGTTACCAGTTATCCTATGAACTTAGAAATACTCTAAATTTTTGATGATTCATGGCTTATGCTAACTTTACCATAGAATTTGACAGTAATTTAAGTTTATTTTGCTTGAAATATTTGCTTTTCTACTCCATGTTCCTTCCTAGTCGTATTTTCATATTATTCACTCTAATTAATGTTTTTTCAAGATCTTCCAAAGATTGAGATCTTTTTTCATCACTTAATTGTATTTAGACACTATTTTTTTTGTATCTTTTTTTTTCTTAGTAGTAACATATTATACGTTCAAATCATCTTATTCTTTATTTGTTCCCGGTATTTTATCTTCAAACACTTGAACGTTTTTATGTTAAGGAATCAAAAGGAACGGAACATTCCTTATAGCCATTAGTTGTTAGTTAATTTCAGTATAACGATTTCATTACTTTAATGAGCAATAATATTAAATTAGTAGTTTTATAATGATGAAAATAAAATAACAAAGAGTTATAAAATTTTAGTATTCATATATGTATAAATAATCGTACCCTATTACTACTGTTAAGTAATTTAAGTGGGGAATGAATAGAATTACCTATTTATGCAAAACCTTTACCCTTAGTATCTAAATAACCTTTTAATATACCTTATAACTAAAAGGTTATTTTAACCTTCTTGGTGTTTATTCGAAAGGATATTTCACATATTGTGAACTAATTGTGATAACCCGTAGGCTTACTCATTGCTACAAAGTTAAAAAAAAATATAACAAAAGAAAAATTCTTTATAAGTCCAAATTGCAGAGAAAAAAAACAATAATCCAGGTTCTTTTATCTTTCAAGTTAATTTTTTTGTAATCGTGAAGGAACCTTTTGTTTTTTGAGTTATATTTATTTTTTGATTTAGAATTTTTACAAATGATGTATATATAATTTAATAAAAGTTTTTACTTATACATGGCTAAAGTAAAATTAAATTATAAAGCGAAAATTCATTTGACAAGCAGGATTTAATACAAACGATTTCAAAATAAAATTAAAAAATATATTAAATTACATTATGTAACATTTTCTAATCACATTAAAAAGTAATTATTTTCCTAAGTTTGGGTGGAAATCAAACAATATGGTTTTGGTTGAAATAAATTCATAACACTTTATTATTCAACGCAATTTATTGTACCTGTGTTGTTTATTGTATGCACAGAGCAAACAGAGCTTATCAGTTCTCGAGTATTTCCTTACGTGTTATTGAAAATTTTTGTTACGGATTTTGAAAAGCAATAAAATATAGAGAAGTTTAATTTATCAAGAACTTATGTTGGACTTATATATTGGAATACGAATGCATCATTAAATATAGGTTGCTCATAAATCAAAACCGAAAAAACCGGAAACTGTCTAGTCAGAGTAGAATGCTTGTCAATATCCTTCATCGGAAAATGTCCGGTTAGAACAAATAAAGTAGCACTTGGAAATTTGTTTGATTTAAACGTAACACATCACACTTATTACGTTACAGTAAATATCTGCTAATCCGAGTAGTTATTGCTAATAATATATACGCTTAACTATACAATAATATCTAAAGTCATAAAAACATATTGACAACATATCTAAATTTGATTCAAACATTCAGGTCGCACTTGAATTACCGCAAAAGTTTAAACGTAATGTCGTAAGTAGCTATTGTTGCAACCGCTGCTGAGTATTAACTATTTCACCTGCTTCCTAAGATTAAAAATGAAAAATATACAGTTTTATTAAACTTGTTTCAGTTGAATTCTTAATTCAACTATTTAATCAATAAAGAAGAGCATTTTAATCTAAACTATTAATATATGGCAAATTAAAATCTATTGATCAAGTAATTAATTTGCTAATGTGCGAATAAAAAACAAAAAATTTATTAGTTAAACTTTCACATATGTAGTATTGATGTAGAAATTATTTTTGTTTGCATCAATAAGCAGTTATGCGTGAAAAAATTACTTTCCTGCACTAGTACCGAAAAAATTATTTTACCTTACTCAAATGAATATCGAAAAGGTGAGCTTTTCTAAATAGTAGAAACCTACGATATTTTGTAATATTATGTTCTTGTTCATGATTACTTTTTATAATAAAATATAAATAGAATCTTTTATAATCATAAAACTCTTATAAAACTTTTCAGTATATAATATATAACCTATATACAACCTATCTAAACTAATTTAACTAACTCATGCAAAATAAGCAAAGTAACCATTAACGTTATCGGTTAGAGATTTAGAACTTAGAAACAAAGCTTTTACTATATACACGTTTACAACAACTCTTATTCCTTAATCCAACAATCCCTAGTTTCTACGCTATGTTCAACTAGGAATTATAATCAGGAAATTCTTCTTGTCAAGTATTGTTTAAATTATTTGAGTAGGTGTAACGAAAACTATATATTTGAAGTAATTATTAAAATATGAACCTTTCCACAAATAAGTAAACAAACAACAAGATTTAATAATTTTAACTGTTACAGCATATGTTCGATCTGTCTCTTGTTTATTTCGTATACAGTTGAGTGCGCTTTATCATTGAATATTGAATACGTTAAAAGTTTTCAGGTGTATCTCTTAGTAACTTGTTGACAACAGTTTTCCATTATCTCTGTCAATTCACTGAAAGTAACAACTGATGACAATACTCGCATTTTTTAAATGTTAGTTTGTTCTGATACCAAAGTAGCAGGCAACAAGTAATAATAAGTTAGAGTCCACTTATATCCCCCTATTTACTCTTATATTTATCACTAGTTGCTTGTTGCGTGCTGCTTTGGTTTGACAGCTAATCTATTATAATTAATTGAAAGTCTAACCGATTTAATTTCAATATTCGCGTAGTACCGAATTAGCCTACAAGTTTAGTCGTAGGCTAGTACAGTAGAAACTCCATCATTCGACACTCCCTTATTGGACAATTCCGAGAATTTCTCATGCTAATGGACAGATGATTATGAGCTTATCACGCACAAGTTGTGAGCTTATCAAAATCCACGACTGGATTTCAGCACGTAGGCAGACAGATTGATTACCTACATTATAATGCTTACATAGTAATAGCAATATAACGTCATTTTTAATGCTAAAATAAAGGGTAATTTAAATTTGAAAAAGATGTTATTCGAAATTAATAAAAATAAAATATTTACATTCCAATAGAATAGTTATGTTATTTTGGTAATGCAGTAATGCGTATCATCACAATTTTGTCATTTAATTTATAGAATTTATTCGTAAAATATAAAATTATTTTAAAGTTTATATTATGCAAGTTGGTATCTAATAAAATTTTTGCAAAATAATTCTTTTTACAAAATTTGTATATTTAAATTACACCATCAAGTTTGCTGGGTAAGGCATACTGTAAATAAATTCTTATCGTAATCAAGAATAACATGATATGTTTATATCATATAAAGATATTAATTTCAATTCCCTATTCGACAAATTCTATGTTTGGACAGGAAATGGGTCCCGTTTATGTCGAATTATGGAGTTTCTACTGTAGTTAGAATGGTAGATTACTATGTTTTATTTTCATTTTCATTTCATATTTTTTTGGGTTATTTGAAGCCATAACAATCTAACAATGCTACTTTTTGAATTTAATATTATTAATTTAATTTTGCAGTTTGACAATTGATCAAATTCAGGCTGGCGTTTACAGACGTAACAGATTTATTAAATTTATTTTTAATTAATTTATATTATATAATTATTTTTTTGTAGAATTATATTATATAATTGAATATAATAGTTTCGTGTTCATCTAGAAATAAATTAAGATTTCATTAATCCATAATGTTTGTATTAAGCAATCATTTGAGATATATCCACCCCGATGTCTTTAAATTTTTAAGTTTTTATTATTCACAAGTGAAAATAACTAAATTGCTTTTGAAAAAAGTAATAGAAAATTAACTGAAAGAATGACATAGCGCTACTGTGCTATTACGGTAGTTTAGTTCAAATTTAATTTTTTTATTACGCAAGGTAATTTTCGACTGGAATCATACAAATAATATAACCAGCGAATGGAACTTTTTTCATAAAAGTAAAACGTTAATATAAAATTCTACTGAGACTTTAGAACGAAATTAAATTTACTCAAAATTGCATATTATACAAGAAAGCAAATATAATAGATATTTTGTTTCAACTGCACACCTTACAGCCGTTTGTATTTTAAAATATTTAAATGTTGATTTTAAATTTACGTACAGTAATTAAATTCACTCAAAGCCCATTAAATTTTACTTATATTATACTAACGCTTTTCTTAATCAATTGCAGTATCACAACATGTTAATTATGGTAATCACCTCATGATTAACTGTAATACTTTTTTCCAGTTTTTAAGATTTGTTTGACTACAATTCGATTTAATCAGATTGAAGTTAAGTTGATACAAAAGTTCGAAATGAATAATAAAATGAATGTTATTCTAAAACCGGTTTTTTTTTGTTCAAATATTTCCTTAACTTTCAAGAGTAAAACTTCAAAAAAATTCGCTACTAAGCTACGATTAAATATTTTTTGTATATTATATTATATTTTTACTCAAACAAAATTTTTTTTTGATTTTTCAGGTAATTTTATTCATATTCTTAATGTAATGTAAATAACATATCATATAAATATTATATTGTGGTTTACTGACCTAGTTATACATAATTTTGTGGAATTTAATTAAAATGAATTTGTTTCCATAGGTAAATAAGAATATTATTAATATAATATATAAATTGTTGGAATTGTTAAATTGTTCTGAACATTAAAATTATTATTTAATTCTAAATAATTTTGGTCTACATGTACATCAGTAAAATTAAAAATATTGTTATTTGCATTTAATTATATAATATTATTTAAAATAGTTTTAAAAACAGTTTTTTTAAATTATTCGTAATAAATAAGATACAGAAAATTAACACAATGAAAAATAATACAGTATTAAAGCTGGCAGTAATAAAATATTCGTTTTTTTTTTCATTAGCTTTCAGAACATAAATAACCGCCATATAGAAATTCATGCCCGTGCGACCAAAATTAACCTGAGTCATTGGTAGATATGGTATTTTAATAAATATAATTTATATAATAATGTACCAAACACAATTGTTGGTGTTTTAAAAAAGATTTTATTTTTGAGTTTACACTTACAAGTTAATTACAACATAAAGAAATCTAAACTGCCGATTGCTTCTGTTGTACCCCTATTAATAATTTTACGATAATTGGTTTATGATTACAATAAGTCCAATGTTTAATATAATAAGATAAATTAACGTTATCGTCTGATAACGTTACTAACAAAGTTTAAAGTCATTTCACTATCACTTATATAACTCCTCCATCCTTAAGAATTTGGAACGTCCTCGTTCACTTTAGGTACCAAGTTCAACTCCATAGCATTTTCTTTTGAAATTTTTATTATCGTTTTCTTTTTGAATATTCTATCATAAAGTCTTTTCCTGAAATTTATTAAAATACACAAACAAGTAACAATAATAATAGTTATGACACAGGTAATTGAATAATGCACATAATTAACAATCAGTGGTGTCGCGATGGGTTTTTCTTTGATTCTTCTGAGGTCTTGTTTAAGATCTTCCAGGCCATCCATGTGTTCCATCTTGAGGGTAATTTCGTACATACTATCTTGATTTTCTCGATAAATGGTTGGTGGTGGATCCGTAAAGTTGAAATATTCCATGCTAATCATTTGTTCGTGAATTATGACTTCGCATTCGGATTGTAAAAAGTTAATTCCACGGAGATTATATTTGTTGATATTGTGATTGCAATTTTCGACGACTTCTTCTGGTGGTTCAAAAGTTGTAATTATACCTGTATTTAGCACGGCATAAATGTTGATTTTTCCATTTGTTTGAGCCATCGAACAATTTTGTAAGTTATCCAATTTGCATGTTGAAATAATTTCCTCGTAGCAAATGGTTTGATTTATTCCTTGTGAGCACTGTCTTAGCCATTTCTCATCTTCGTCTTTTTGTAAGTGATAAGATGTTGGTGGAATAAGAATTTGGGATTTCGGATTTGGTATCGGATAAATTTTCATGAGAGTGAATGAAATTGGGTTCAATATGGGAATTTTTAATATCATTATTATTGCATTATCGGTAATCATTAAAGTGAATTTTGACATATTTAAAATTTCAAAAAGGTGTGCATCTTCAAAAAATAAGAGCCGATCATTTGAATAAGTTCTTATTAAAAGTTGGTAGATTTGCTGTAATTCTGCAAGAGTTATGAGTTCAATATTTGGGGTTTCTAATTTAGCTAAATTAATGGTTCTCTCTATTATTTTAAGTCTACTTTGAAAATTTTGAATATTGAAAAATTGTAAGTCTACTAACTGATTAATGTTTGTTTGATCTGTCAAAGATTTGAATGCTTTTGCTGTCTCGTTTTGAAAATTGGTTATTTCTTTTAAAACTTGTTCATAACGAGCAGTAATATGTTCAGCAAATGAAGTAATTTCTGAAATTTTATCTGTTAAGTGTTTTTGATTAGAAAAAATTAAATTTAAATTTTTATTGATGTTCTGTAGATCGTCGTCATCTAGATTACCGGTAATAAATTTTATCGTATTCCCTAAGAAGTTTACTAATCCGCGTTTTTGTTTAAGGTGTAAAAGTTTTTCTAATGTATTTTCTGTTGATATTAATTCTGATTTTAATTGAGAGTAACGTCGCGATAAAAAACTGTTTTGTGGAATTTTATGTTCAAGGATGATAGTATTAGCAGTTAATTGTCTAAGGGCGATTTCTAGTTGAGTGAGATTATGAAAAAAGTAAAATTTATGATAATGTGAATGAATTTTCGCGATTCCCAGATTTTCTCCAAAATATCCATTAGTTTGAATCGGTGTCACTTTCATTGGAATCGTGAACTGTACTAGTCCCAGGTTCATTAAGGTCCTGCAAAGAAATGTGTTTTCTTATTCTTTTAACTTTCCTAATATGTGAACTTGTTAATTTTCCTTTTCCCGATTTTCCTTCGATTGTATTATCCGATTTTTTTGTAATTTGAATTTTGTCGTATAGAGGGTCCGTTTTACCCGGCTTGTTTTTTTTTATAAAAACCGTGTCTGTGTTTATGTCTGGGGGATCTTGTTTATTTTGATTTTTCTTTTCTAAAATTGATTTTTCTTTCTCGAGGCATTTATGATAAATTTTTTCAATAAATGGCAATACTTCGTTTTTTCGTTTATTGTTGTAAGATTCGTAAATTGTCATGTCGATTTCGATATCAATTTCATTTTCGTAAGGCCCGTATAAAATAGAAAAAGGCGATAAACCGGTTGCTGAGTGAATTGATTGATTGTAAATTAAAATTGCGGTAATCATTTGATTTTGCGGGGTTTCGTTGGGTTCTTTTAATTTTAAAATCCTTAATTTTTCAATTAAAGTTGAGTGTAACCTTTCTACAGGTGAATTTGAATTTGGGTTGTTGACTGTGGTGAAATGTAATTCAATTTTAAAAAGTTGACAGTATTCGCGGAGAGTTTTGTTAAAGAATTCTTTACCTTGATCGCAAACTATTCGTTTTGGATAATTATGATGGGTGAAGTAATGGCGAATTTTGTTTAATACTGTAAGACTGGTTCCGTCTTTTATGAAGTAAGCTTGGGCGTATCTAGAAAATGAGTCAATTATCGTTAAGAATTTACAGTTTTGAAATGAAAATGTATCAATAAAAAGGGTGTCGAACGGTTTACGTGCCAATAAAGGTCCTTGAAATTTTATATTATACGGATGTCTCTCGTATTTTGATTGTAGACACAACTCGCATTTATTTATTTCATTGGTTATCATTGGTCTCATGTTTGGCCAAAAGTATTTGAGTCTTAATTGGTTGTACGTTTCCACGATACCGGTATGAGTCTCGTCGTGGTATTTCGCTATTATGTCTTTTTGTTCTTCGTCCTTTAAAACGTCAATATGGTATGAGTTTGAAAAAACGAATTTTACAGAATTGTTGAAATACGTTTTACATAGTTTAATTAGATCATCTCTCAAGTCTGGATCTTTGCAGTAGATTCCGTAAGTTAGGTGTGGTCTAATAACTTCTTTAATCATCTTCGGTAGTTCTTCTTGTTTATTTTCCTTTTTTATGACAATAGTGTAGTGGTTTTTCTTAAACGGTTTTTTCAGGCGAACTTCATAATTGTCTCCAGCGATTATAATTAATCGATTGTTGAAGTTGTTCACAGGTTGCTCAGATATTGGAATTACTTTTCCATCATTTTCATTACTTACTGAGTGTACCGTGTTTTCTAGGTTTTGACAAATTTCTTCTAATTTTTGTGCGTTTTCTTGCGACGGATCATTTATTATTCGATCTAATTCTTCAATATCTGGTAATTCTTGTATTTGTGGTACCATCGATATTTCATCAAGTTCTTTGTTATTTATTTCGATTCGTGATAGGGCGTCTGCTACTGCATTTTCTTTCCCTTTTCGGTAAACAACGTCAAAATCGAATTCTCCTAACTTTAATTTCCAACGTATTAATCGCGAATTTGGTTCGCGGATTTTGTGCAGCCACACTAATGGATTGTGATCAGTTTCGACAGTAAATTTTCTTCCATATAGGTATGGTCTGAAATGCTTTGTACCGTCTATGATTGCTAAAAGTTCTTTTTCAATAGTGCTGTAATTTTTTTCGGCTGAATTAAGTGTTCGAGAATAATAAGCGGTAGGTTTATTGTTTTGACTAAGAACCGAGCCTATGGCAACGTTCGACGCATCTGTAGTTAAAATGAAGGGTTTATCAAAGTCAGGGTAGGCTAGAATTGGTGCGTTTGTTAACAATTCTTTGCACAAATTGAAGCTTTCTACGTAATCTTCATTTTTAACATCTATTTTAGAATCCTTTTTGAGGCATTTCGTTATTGGTGACACAACTTTGGCAAAGTTAGAAATGAAACGTCTGTAGTATCCTACTAAACCTAAAAAGGATCGAACTTCTTTGATTGTTTTCGGTATCGGGTATTCCTGTATTGCTTTAATCTTCATTGGATTAGGTTTTATTCCGTCAGGTGTGATGACATGTCCAAGGAATGTTACTTCTTTGGACAAGAATTCGGACTTATCTAGTTGAATTTTTAAGTTCACCTCTTTAAAAAGTTGGAATATTTTCCTAATGTGGATTAAGTGTTCGTGTAAAGATTTCGAGAAGATGATCACGTAATCCATGTAAACAAGGCAGAACTTGTACAAGTATTCCTTGAGGATGTCTTCCATCAATCTTTGGAAACTTGCAGGTGCGTTTTTTAGGCCGAATGGCATTCGTAGGTATTCATAGTGTCCATTATTAACAGTGAAAGCTGTTTTTTCTATTGATTCGGGATCCATCTCAATTTGATGAAATCCTTGAGCTAGATCTAATGTTGTAAAGTAAACGCATTTGCCGAGATTATCCAGCGTTTCCTCGATTCGCAGAATGGGATATTTATCTTCGATTGTCTTCTCGTTTATTTTTCTATAGTCAATAGCCATTCTGTATTTTTTTCTACCGCTTGCGTCCATTTTCTTTGGCACGATCCATACAGGTGCGCTGTAGGGTGATATTGACGGTCGTATAATTTTATTGTCCAGAAGTTTTTGTATTTGTTTTTGGATTTCGGATTGCATCGATTGTGGGTGTCTGAAGGACTTGACGTAGATCGGGTTTTCTTCGGTGCTTCTTATTTTATGTTTTACATGGCTAGTAAAGGTGAGGTCGGTATCTTCGTGATAAAATACTTCGCGAAATTTTGAACATAAATTTGAAATTTCTCGTTTTTCTTCTTCGTTTAAATGTGTCGTTCGAATTAATTTATGAATATTTTTGTTGTTAGATGAAGGGGTGTTAATTTTTTGATCTATGTCTAAGTACTCAGTGGGTAATACGTTAATCCGTTCTTTAAAATTGATTTCGATCCCTTCGATCGGGTTTGGGATTTTACATATACCTTTAGTCGCTATTGCAAGACATTCCGGAATTTCGAGATTATTTTCTAATTTTAGTCGCGGTATAAAAACTTCACCTTCGTCAACCGAGACGGGAATATTCAAATATTTTTTATTAATATGTTTTTCATTGACTTGATTATTGTTGAATTCGAGAAAAAAAGGTATTTGAATATTTCGTAATGTAAGGGTTTTATTTTTGTAATCTAACTTTGCTTCGAATTTTTCCAAATCTTTGGTTCCGATAAGAACGTCAAATCTTTTATGCCAATTAACAATTCTAATTTTCATAGGGTCATTGATACCTAATTCTGATAAAAGCGGATATTTTAAATTTTGGTTTGACTTAATTACGTTATTTAAACTTGAAACGGTAAAAGGTTCCGAATAGAAATAATTTTTAAAATTTTGAGCAACATCAAAGTTAATGATAGAATCGGTAGCGCCGGAGTCGATTAAAACTTTTAAATTTAAATTTGGTAAATAGAAAAATGGTAATTTAGCTCGAGAACAGATTGAATTTAAATCTACGGTGATGGAGTTTTCGAGGCTAGTACGCGAAAATTTTCTTCTTGTGGATTTTCGTACACCCAGTCTGGTGATTGAAAATTTTCTACTTCTTGAGGACATTCTTCGTAGTAATTTTCGCAATTATTGTCATTTAAATTTTCTTCGAAAGTTATTTCGTTATTAAATAGTTCTTCAGAAATAAATGTGGGTCGATTCGTTGTTTGATGTTGATTTGGTTTTCTCGAGTATGCAGTAGTTTGTACTGACATTGGTGTCGGTTTGTAATAAGTTTTCTGCAAGGGTGGTCCAGGTTTTGTTCCAAAAACTTGTTTATTTGTGGGAAACCTAGATTGTTGTTGGAAGGGTTTGTTGATGGGTCCAGTAAACGGTTTGGGTTGAAATTGAGGTAACTGTGTTCGTTGTTGATGATTATTTGTCCATAGAACACTTTGGTTTGGATGTGCAGGTTTCATTGTTGTTTGTGGAAATTTTGTCGGTTGCACAGTAGGTTTGAATTGCCGGTCGTTTTGCATTCTTCGCACGTAGTCGGTGTAATTATTTTCTTGAATTTTATTATCATACATTCGACATTTGTTTAAGGCTTCTTCGAGAGTATTAAATTCAAAATTCATCAAATATGAACGGTAAGGTTCTAATAAACCCGAACAAAATATTTGTAAAGTTTGTTTTTGATATAATGATTTTTTAAATGCAAAAATATTTTGATCGTTTTCATGTAATTGAATGTATTGCAACAAGTCATTTTGAGCTAATAAGATTTTATCATAATATTCGTTAAAGTTTTCGTTTCTAATTTGAATGGTATTTCGTAAAGCAGAAATTAATAGTTCCTCGTTACGTTGATCGCCATATTTTCTTAAAAGTGCCGCGCGAATACCGGTCCATTCAGTTAGGTTATGAAAATTGAGATAGTCTCTTGCTTCGTTTTTAATTTTCGCTAATACCGATACATTAAATAGATAAAATTGTGTTTCCGTTAATTTATGATTTACAAATTTAACTAAATTATCAACGCTCGTTATGAACGTAGATAGATTATTACCTGGATAAAATTCAGGTAGTGAATTTGTTAAAGCGGTCAATTCTTTGACTTCAAACGTAATTGATGATTGACCTAGTGTACTTGTTGTATTAGACAAAGGCATTGTATCGTTGTTAATATTATAAGTTTTAAAACGATTATTTTGAGAAGATGTATACGCTTTATCTTTTAGTAAGGAATTTTTTGTATCCTCGTATTCAAATTCGATGTCACTATCGGACATTAGTAGCAATAATAAAAATAATAAAACAAAGTAAAATGAGAAGGATTCAAAGACTTACAGTGATAGTAGAAGGATCGTTGTCATTCTTAGTTCACTTTTTCGTTCCAGGCGACTCCTTGCTCGGTGTGGAATAAATTTTCTTTTTTTTCTCAGGTTCGTGGATAATTTCTAAGGTGTTGAGACACTCCGAATTCTGATTCACTCTTGGTCGTCACAAGTAGGTGATGTAGAAGTCGTATTTTCTTGATCGTCTTGAAATTGCCAAATAAGTAATGCCAGAATGCGTGAAACTATCCTGTTCGTAGCGCCAATAATGTACCAAACACAATTGTTGGTGTTTTAAAAAAGATTTTATTTTTGAGTTTACACTTACAAGTTAATTACAACATAAAGAAATCTAAACTGCCGATTGCTTCTGTTGTACCCCTATTAATAATTTTACGATAATTGGTTTATGATTACAATAAGTCCAATGTTTAATATAATAAGATAAATTAACGTTATCGTCTGATAACGTTACTAACAAAGTTTAAAGTCATTTCACTATCACTTATATAACTATATAAAAACAAGAAACAAAAAAAATATTAGAAGTTGGTACTTACCTCAAGATAATTAAGGCAACATATACCTATGAGAACAACAAGAACAACAAAAACAGTGTTAATTTGATTGAGTGAGATATAAAGTTACCTTACCACCTGTCGAGTACAGAATTCTACTTATTAACAGTTTTAAAAATATTTTATGTTGTAACTTTTTTTAAATTTACTATCAAACTTATAATAATTATTTAGTTTTCTAGAATTTCTTAGACGTCAACAACTTTTTATTTTAGCTGGGAATAATTGAAATCCAATTTCAGCTTCGCTTGTTGCAAATTGTTATTTGTAAAAATAACATCTTTATGGAAATAACAAAGATTATAATATTATGCCTTAAATAATTTATTTTTAAATGAGTTTTCTCGTGAGTTTCCTTTTCTTTTTTCCAGCATGCAAATACAAAATTTATCCTTAAAGATCAATTCTTCTGAGTGTGAAAGATTTAGTTCCAAAAATAACAAATTCTACAGCAAATTTAAAATTTTAGAGTTATTCTCATTAATTTTTTATTATTTCGAAATAATACAATAATGTTATATCGAATGACACAGTAATTTAGTTCGCCAAAAGATATGTATATTATATTCAGAGCATTGCATATTTTGAAATTTGATTAACCGATAATGGCATGAAAGCAAATTACAAACTCATGTCATTAACTGGATTTATTACGAATATGTTTTTGGTATTTCATATTAGAAATCTGACAATAGATATCAGAATCAGCATTTACATTAAAAATCTATTTATATATTATTTTGTATTCTGTTTATTGTAAAAATTCAAACTGTTAATTTTTCTGTTTACAAGTCAGGTTCAGCATTTTCCAAGTTTATGTAATTTTTAAATTTACAATGGTCATGAAAATATAATCAAAATATTTTCATAGATTTCTAGAGTTGTTACAGTAGTAATCAATTTGGTGTTTGAAATAGGCTTTTTTATCGTTGAAATATAAATACAATTTAAAAAATTGTTTAAATATCAGAAATTTCTAATATGTAGAGTATACAGCAACAATTTATATTGAGTGTTACAGACAAGTTGTTTTTCATATAAAATGAAAGTTTAATTAAAAATAAAAAAAATTTCAAAAAATAGTTAGTATGTTGAAAAATTAATATAAATCCTTTAATTTAATTTAGTGATTTATACACAACAATTTTACCATATCATGAAATTACGAATCAAAGTACAAAATATTTTTTTTTTTTTTAATTTATTTTATGAAATTTTAAAATAGAACGGTTGACTTTTAAATATGGGGTAATGATATTAAACAAAATTTTCAAATAAGTAATTATAAAGTTGCACACCTCCATTTAAACACACCGTGTAATTTATATGATGAACATATTAAGCTATATGTCATTAAATGGAATTGATAGGTAACGTTATCTCTATTTATTTTCATATTATGATTCCATTTCATATATAAAATATTATGTTGTAGAAAGTACTTCGTATACCAGGCAACTGTCATATTATGCCAGTATGATGATATTGTGTCAAAAAATCGCCGTGGTGTTGAACTTTGGGCCCACATTTATTACATTGAAATTCCGTAAAATTATGATTTTTGAATTAAAAATAAAATAAATAATTTAGATGTAACTTGATACTTGAATTAATTTTTTTCTCATTTTAAGAATATAATATTCTGCAGGGTTAAGATTAATTAAAAATATGAAATCAAGAAAAAATATTTAGTATACAATTATATGTATGCATAATATATTAGAAAATCATTGTAACGTTTAAAACACTTACATCTGGTTTAGAATTTAACAGTTCTAGGTGCAGACACCAAGTTAAATTAATTTTCCGAACGTTCTCGTTTCGTTTCCAAGTTACGAAATTCAACACCGCTACCTGTACCTGTATTGATCCATTCAGAGGCTGGCTGTTATCACATTCCAAAAATATTAACAATGCGTAGTTAAATTGTCAGTTCATTGCAATAATTTAACAATTATTAAACTTAACATCACAACCAAACTCACCGAAAATTAATGTTTTTCCTGAATTATTACAAATTTTCCAATACATATTTTTTTTTTAATTTTTTTTTTTAAATTACTATATTAAATTTTTTAAATTACCTAGTAGCTTAGACCATAGAAATCTATACCTGATATTCCAATAGACAGTAAGTCTTAAGAAATTTAATAATTATTGAGCACGTCTAAAAAGTTGCTAAAGCTAAAATGAAAAAAATAGGTATTAAAACTTTTCAACTTTTTTAATTTAATACTCGAAGAGATAATTCGGTTTTTTGTTGTTCTTTAGCAAAAATCTAGCAAATGTTTGAATGCTACACTAATGCAATTAGCAGGGGGTGATGGGAGTAAGCACTCCTAATAACTGTAACTGTTAAACACATAGTTTTCGGAAACTTAAATAAACTTTTATTTAAATTTTGTCAGTATAACATGTTTCAGTCAATGTCATCTAGTTTTAGATATACTATAATGTGATCACTTTACCACACGCAAGTGACTTTGTGATATTTTAGCCCAGTGTGTGTACACGAATTGTTTCAGTCTGTTCAAAGTAGTATATATTTTTCAAAGCTAGTCATTCTGTTCAAATTTCTGCTTGTTAGTAAAAACAAAATTTTCAACTTTAGAATATCTGTTATTGCTTTCAAATTTTCAAAATTTAACAGTTATAAAACTGTAACAGACAGAAACAAGCACTTACATGTACTATGTATGATTCTTAGAGAAATGGATAATATGTCAAATGCAGATAATATGATATGTTTCTATGACATGTCTTTCAAAAGATACAACATTCGGAAAATGCTTGGAGTGCAATCCAGCAACTGGGTACATCACAACATTGAAGGTATTTTTCTAGGTGCAATATATAAATATTGTTACTGCGGTTGAACAAAAATAATAACAGTAGATTTTAATATATTGGTTGATGCTTTTTTAACATTAAAATTTGTTTTATGGTCTGCTGTATTGATGCTCTATATTATTCTCTTTATAATAAGTAACATCCTAACCAAGGAAACCTTTGAAAAATGCACACCGTATAACAGTTTTGAGAAGAAAGGATACCTATAAAGAATTATCATTGTTGAAGTTTGAAAAAGAATTATGAACCAACTTAATGCAGCCAATATAAAAGTAAAATAATTGATTTTATAATAATTAATTCCAAGTTAAAAAGTTAACAAAAAAGTTAGCCTGTGACAATTAAAAATTGTTTAAGCGTTGTGAAGTTAAACTGCTTGCTAGTAAAAACTTTTCACAATGTAGTAAAAAAAAAGCTTTTTAAAAGTTTTGGCGTTTAAGAATTATCGAGGCAGAAAAATTGAAGATTAAAATTAGCGTCGGTGACTACAAGCTTGAGTAAATCGCAAGACACTTTTTTTATAAAAACACATTCTCGTGACAGATAAACAAACTTTTCTAGGTTGAAGAAAATTATAACGAAGTTCCAACCATACCTTTCGAGCGTGTATTAAGATAACCTAATATATTAAAAACTGAAGTATCTATACTATACGTACGTAATATTGATTTTGCTCAAAATATTTTGTTATGCTATATCTCAGATAATAAATTTAATTTCCTTGTCAATCGTCAATATCATGTACATATATACTTTAACTAATCCGTTATGAGATTAGTTCCTTTTTAACTATGTTATTAATTTCCTCTTCAAGCAAACGAGTTATAATTTAAACGCTTTCTGGTTATTTATAACTTTTTATCAAATAATATTATCTAGGTACTTACTACAATTTTGGACAACAAAAAGTTTTATGTTAAATAAAAATAAAACAAAAATAAATTAAATAATTTATTAAAGTGCACAAAAAAATACAAAATTAAACAGTGCTGAGTATTTCAAAAAGCTTATTTTAACCGTAGAATGATGTTTTTACCAGCACTGATTATCGGAGCCCAAATGTTAAATAGTACGTATATTAGATATATCAAGGGAGTAAACCAAATTTAATAGCTTACTTGTTGTATTTCCATTTTTCATTGTATTGGAGTAAAAAAATTGAACATTTAAATCAAAAAAATTATTCCGTATAATTAAATACCAATTGAATTCAATTAAATTTTAAAAATGTTTTTAATTTTTTTTTCATTTACATAGGTAACGGTTTTTTTACAATAACAAAAACAGTAAATTGAAGAAAACAAAAATCTAAACAAAGTAAATTACTGTTTTAATTTTCATTTTAACACTTCCGTATTGTTGTTTTTATGTTATAATAAAGCTACTACACGCATTTAGTGCAACATAAAATTGTATTTAAATACATTATAACTCTCGTGTGTTTAAATTTGATTGCTGGCTGTCTATCACCTGTTCATTGACGCATCAAGGTGATTGTAATGCCTCTTTATTTAAAACCAATTTTACGTCATGCAATGCAACGTGTTCACATCATGACGAATTCTCTATTTAATTATCGATTCTGAGAAGAAAGTATATTGAAAAACTTAATTCGTACAATACAGCGTTGAATTCTACTTATTCTGGTTAATATTATTTGATAAAGAATGCTGAAGACAAATATTTAACAAAAGAAATTTTAATTTAGCTTGAAAATGTTTTTGACTTTTTAAATTGTAAGTTCTTTAAAAATTAAACACATAAACAACGAACGGATAAATGAAGACAAAGACATTTGATATTAAAAATAACTTGAAACGATCTTAAATGTATTCAAATTGTTTCGCTAAGGTACTATAGTATTTACTAACCATGTAAATTTTTTAAATGGAATCTAAATGCATTGCAATTCATTTCATTCATAAATTCATATATCAATTTAATTTAATTTAAATTACATTACGGTAACATGGAAAAAACAATTTATAGACAACAAGAGATGTACTCTGTATAATTTGATATGAAATTGATTTTACAACTCAAACTTTCAAACACAAACAATAAATCAACTTTTGGTCATTTCATAAATTTTATAAACTTACAGATTTATTTTCAAGTAGTATTGAACAATCTTTTTTCAAAAATCACGTTCTTGACTTCTTCCGCTATGACTACTTTGGTTTATTTTTATGTGCACAAATACAAAATTTACCAAGAAATGACCGACAATAAAAGCTTAAAGAACGCCAAAAAAAGTAAATACTTAAATTTTTTTAATTATTTTGGAATATTTTGAATGTCTATTTTATTCTTATTTTAGTATTCTCTTTGTATGATTTTATCTGTTCTTAACAGTAATGGCGATTTTAAATCAGTGATTAAATTTTAATAGTGTCCTTCCGAGCTTTTAAGAAACATTATTATGTAAGTAAAATCGTTAAAGATCATTTGAATCGGTTAAGATAGAAATATAATTTAAAAAGAAATTAGTGAAAATTTAAACAAAACACTTAACAATTTTCCTTCATATTTTGAATCGATTAAGTGGAAAAATTTTCTTAAGAAATAACTTGCATAAAACATGGTTATTAGCAGAAAAAACAAAAGAAAACCAAGTATTTATTAGAAAAGTGTAATAGTTACTTGTAAGACGTGTATATTTTTGTATTCAAGCTCTAAGCCAGGAGTTTTCTTTTAGTCAATTTTTATTAGCGTGTATGATAAGGAAATTGCATAATAATTTAACTTCAAAAATAATACAAGTTAAAAAGACACAACATGCACAATAATAACATTTTATATAAAGTAAAATTATTTTTAGGTTGAAAAACCTATTTACTATAATTATAAAGATAGATATACTTTCAATATAGAATAGATATAATTGACAAGTAGAATAGCTAAATCTCAGCGTCATTATACTGACGTGCATCAGCGGTTGACAGATCCATACTCTTCCACCGGTACGAGTCTAATGAGAAATCGAGAATAACATCGAAACGTGTTATTCGCTGAGAAGCTTCATGAAAATTATGTTATATGTTAGTTGTAGTGGTCAATTAAATTTGATTGGTACTGACTCTGCATGCTTAACGTGTTGGAAGTAAAAATTGTGCTCAATAGGATTTAAACTTTAAATAATAAATTCAGATTTCGTGTACCAGACATGCATATGCGAAATGAAGATTATATTATATAAAATGTTAGTTTTAATTTTTTTATAAATAATGTATCATATTATACAGTTAACTATTGATATAAATATCAACGAAAAATTACTCTATAAAAAGTAACAGCCACAGGAGTATCTGAAATAAAAATGGAACAAACAAATCCCCACACTACATCCACTTACTCAAACATACTCCAAAATCAAACTATCTTTAAATATCTTAAAAGAGAATAAACAATAGTATAGTACTATAAATTCAATAAATAGACCAATATAAATAAATATGTAATGTAATAACCCAAATAATTAAGAGGATTTCCGTAAACAAACAAACTCAAACTTCCTGAATTGGAAACTAACAAACTAATTAACAAATAATAGTCTCACAAAAAAACAATCCCAAACGTACACATAATATACCCTCACAAAAAAGCAACAAATGAATAAAAATACAAATGAAAACAACCAAAAGAACATAAAAAATGAAGATGAAAAAAAATTTGGAAACTTTTATAAAGAAATTCACAGCTCCAAAAATCGTCATGAAATCGTATTGAAATTTAGAAATAAGACTATAGATAGGAAAACGACATACTTTTCTCATCATCTAGATAAGATTGCTAGAATAAACATTCTTCCAACCACCAACTTTCCGCCTTCCATTTCCTGTACTTCATTTTATTTTCATAATTTTTAATTTCCTTTTTCTCTCCAAATTTAAAAATACAACTGTAGCGGCCCATATGTTCACCTGCCAGAAGTACAATATTAACTCAGGAATAGCAAGCAAACATACTTGCTATGTTTGTCCAAATTCCTAAATTTAGTAATTATTAAGTCTGGTACAAAAATGGAATACCACATACATAAGTACACAAGAACAACAACCAAACAATGTCAACGTAGCATTCAGGCAAAAAGGTAATTTTTGTCTGCTTTGTAATTTTATTTATGTTGATAACAAGTATAACGTAAAAATTGCTCCATGTTGTTTTATTATACATGTATAAAATTTGTCGGGTACAGAGTAATTCACTTTCTTTCGATACCTTAAAATTGCCGCCGGTGATAAAACGAACTTAAAGATAGAAGATACTACTAGAACACGGATAATAGGCAATTATGTAAATAATACGAGCTGTTATGCCTTTACAACTTACTGATGTTTTCGAGTGATATACCGTACCACAATAGATTAAAGGGTCTACATTTTAATGAAGTTTACGATAAAGATCGAAAGGTGAATTAACATGCATTAATGATAAGTTCTACGGGTGTCAAGAATAATATATTAAGTAGATATATTCACTAGGTATTCACGTATATTTTGCAGCGATCCGATTACGCGGAAAAGTTATATTTTTTAAATTAAACTTCAAAAGCTCACCGTTGATAAATTTAAATTTTGAAGTAAGTTACTTGAAAAACTTTTCAAAACAGGATTTTACTCACTGGAGCTATGTTACAAACGTATTTACTGCATGTATAATATTTACTTAAACTGTTGGAGTTTGGTTTCAACTACTTTTGATAATTAAATGTTATGCTACCAGTAAATTAATTAATATATCAAATTCATGTATGAGGGAAAATTACTTTAAAAATATTGTATAACATACCCAAGTTACTTAGAAATAAAGCTTGCTATCGAGGTAGTATAACTATTTTATTCACAATTAGTTAAGTACTAAACAAAATTTGGTAAATAATTAACATTTTAATGAATTTTCTCTTATAGTATTTGTAAAAGACAACATTTTCACCAAATATACAGAAACAAAACTAAAATCAAATTTTCAGGTCGGGAAGTCATCATTTCCCAACCGGTTGGGAAGAGTAACCAGTTTCCGACCGATCGGAAAGCCGGAAAGGAAAAAATTACTATGTACTTCCCTACCGGTTAGGGATTTCAAGTTCAAATGGATATTTGATGTATTTCACAGTTTTGTTACAGTTTTTCAACGGTTTTAAATCTTTATTAACTTTGTATTATAAAAACTTGATCAACATCTGCCCGTTTACTTTATTTACTTGCCATTGCAGCTGTTTACTTTTTATTTTTTTGTTTACCTATTTTCGTTTTTGACTTCATTTTTGTCGATTACATTATGCTGCAACTTTGTATAAGGTGCCAACAGCCTGCATGGATATCTGCTTTTTATTATCGCAAAGTGCTATAGCTGGATATGCTCTGCGCTTTTTAGCGAGGTAACTAATAAATAATATCCCCGCTACAAAGAAAAAAGGAAATAAGTCAATATATTTTTTTATAGTTTATTTGACTTCTGGTTTTTCTGTTTGCATTTCATAAGGATTCTCTAAATATTCAACAACACCACAAATATTCTGTTAATAATTTAAAAAAATTAAGTCATAATAATTTATCATAAGAAATTAATAATATTTAATAATAATATTAATAATATTATTTAAATATTGAAACAAAATTTAAACTGAAGTTTTATTCGGGGCAATATTTACTTCTGACTACACGGAAAAAAATAATTAACTTAATATTAATGTCCACTCTCCTTAAGTGGTCAAATGAACTAATGTCAACTAAAAATATTTTACTCAAATCAACCAAATTTAATTTTTTATTAAAAACTACAAATTTCACAAAATTGCTTAAATATTATATCCGTAAATTATGTAGGAGAGAAATCGCTCCTTCATTACTTTGGCGACCATCTTCGACGAAAGGTCTTTGTCTTCCTTAACATTTTTACCAGATTCATTCGTTGGCGGGAAGTCGAGTAATTAATTGCAAAAATATTTACAAATCCTTAATAATCACAAACAAAATATCAATTTAACAAAATAGAAGTTGAAAATATAATAAATAAATTTAAAAATGATTTTGGAACACCACAGTAATATGTATACATTAGGAATCTGTAATATTATTGCGAGAAATAAACGTGCAAGACCGAATGCAAGTTATCAGGAGCAATTTAATGTTACAATGTACAAATTAATTAAATTGAAATAAGTGAAGAAGTTCGCTAATGTAAGGAGGTTTAATCGGCGCAAGGTTGATTACAGACAGTCTATATCTAAAAATTTTTTGTTCAACTTTTTTAAAGGAACTCAACCAATTTGTTATTTTCCTGCATTTTTATAATTTACAATTAAATATTCGTAATTTTCACAGACAATATTAAATATATATATTTAGCATTGGACTAATGAAATACAATTCGTGGTTGAGATCAAACAAAATTTGATCAACAAAGATAATTTACAGTTTGCAATTTTGATATCGAAAATGTAAAATTAAAGTTAAATGTAAAAGTAGAACAGCCTGGCTTGTCAACCAGGTAAATATTGGTAGGATAAAAAATCTTGTGGTTTGTTCAAACTGAGGTTAGCAGTTGCTCTTTGTTATGAATCTAGTTTTTAAATTTTAATATTAATAATTGAAGAACAAACCTGTATACTTAATCGATAAAGGGTTTTTTGTATAATACTTATAGATTGTTATTCAATTTTGCTCAAGATCAACGAGTTGTTGCTTAATCCCTTCTCTATACGAATGAAACATAATTTAGCGATGTAATCAGCTTTATGAGTTTTTCTGCACAGGATTTCTTGAACTACATTGTAAAACATTTCCAAACTACATAATCATTTTACATTTTACATCATTTAACAAAGAATTCGTTAATTTTACCTTTCAGTTCCTTTAATTTCACAAAAATTTGAATAAAATGCTAAATTACCAAGACAAATAAGTTTTAGATTTTATGAATATCGTAAGTAATATTAATTTTTAAATTTTATTATTTTAAATTAACGCTATAGATAAAACCTAACAACACTAACGAATTCGGGTTAATATTTTTATTCCACATGTACGCGATCCACATAAACCGATAGCTTTTGCACTCCGAATTTAAAATCAAGCAGAAATAAATTATTTGATGTTTTATAAGAAGAATCTAGCTTTATATAATGCCAAATTCTATTTTGGTTGTCTTGATTGGATTCAAAAACTGAAAATTTTATTAAATGTTGTTCTGTTTGCATGTTGCATAGACCAGAAACAGCAAAATCAAAATTAATAAAGTAGAAAAATGGAGAATAGAGCAGCTGAAAATGTAGTAACATCTTTTAAATTAGCAAATAAAATATGTAAATACACAAAGAAATAATAGTTATAATAAAGAAAATATATAATATTGGTTAATAATGTTTTAAGCTTTTTCTCAGCTGTTAAAGTTCTCAACATTTTAAATACATGAAAGACGTCAGTACGTACCTTTAAGCATAAAACATACAAAATAATACTAATTCCTATCTTTTATCCACAGCATTAAATAAAAGCACTACGTGTATTTAGAAAACTTAATTAGTGTTTTTGATTTTCTAAAAATATTTATAGTTCGCTAATTGCACAATATTTTTTCATTACCTTTTTTGATGTTAGTAATTTTAATGCTAAAGCTGTGTAATCTGGTATTGTAATAAACAATATGTACCTACCAAAATTTAAAATAATTATTTCAAAATTAACTTGCATAACGCACGACACGCAATCTGAGATCTTTCTACGACAATTTCAATAATTAAATTAATTTAGTATACCCTTATAAACCACTTGCTTTGCTAAAGTAAAATGAGTGACAATGCTTAAGCGAATAAGTCATTTATGTTCCAAATTAAAACAACACAATGTTAATTCTGAACACAGCGATATTATGTTGATATATTTAATTAAAGGCTACGCAAAATTATATGTTTTTGTAATTATATCGAAATTCCTATTTCATGATTTACTCCCTTCACTACAAAAAGCGTGAACAGGAGATCAAGTGTTCGTATTTCTGTGCGTTACTAACGAGGCTTGTTATCCCTAATTTTATAGCCAGTAGTTTGAAAGAAAACTTCAGAATATCGTAAAATGCAAAGTATTAGAAATGTGAAAAACTACCACCAGGAAATTCAGAAATAGAATTCTGGGATTTTCTTACCCTTTTACTTCAAAAAGTTTATTTGTTTTATACATTGGCAATTTGTTAATCTCATAATTCATCGTGATTTTAAGTTGGACGTTCAAAAGACGGCTGCATAAAAGCAATCGATAAATTTAAATAATTCATTCAATATACCTAAATCTAATATTTAGCTTAACCCGTTCTGCTGTTATAGGTTAATAGGAGACGTAACCGCTACTTTTATTGAGGTCTGTATGGCCTTTTAGAGCATATAAGATTTTCGGCTTTATGCGTTTAATTGTGGTACCCGAAACGGTTAGGGATCATCACAGAAGTGCTAAACATAAAAAGAGCCGAATCGTAACCAAGTAGCTTTCACACACTTGAGATTTAGTACCGTGTTACAAATTTTAGAGGGTAACAAAAAATATCTTCGAAAATAAAATTATTCATAAAGTACATTTCAACGATTGTTTTTAAATAAAATACATACATCTAGTAATTTATTGCACAATAGAGAATTCTATTGATTATAATAGTAGTCAAAAACTACGAAATTGTCCAGAAAATATGAATAACAAAACTGAAAAACATTAACTTAATATAACACTAGATAATTTGAATGAATTAGGTAAAAAAAGCAGGGAGAGAGTAAATTACAGTTGCGCGCCCGCTGGTGCTACAGAAAGGGTTAACGAACATGCTTGATAAACTTTACGCTTTTCTCTTTTGTAAACCATATCAAATGTATTCTATTGCTTACGAAATAAGTAAATTCTTTAAATATTTGAATATCTTTTTTTTCAGCTGTAATAATACAGAAAGTAAACTTCCATCTCCTGCTATGCGCACTTTCGTACATATAATATCCATTATTAACTGTGGACTCTATAATTTAATGTGTAAATTAAGGAAACTCTTTGCACATTCGGTTACTTTTATATTTATAAATTATTAGCCTTTTAAATATTTTGAAATTAAAGTGTAAATTATTGTTGGGCAAAGCTGGTAAGTTGCTTTCTAAAAGCTGCTTACTTTGTGAATTATCTTGATCTTGGCAAGAGGCGTGTACTGTTTAGAATTTCATATTGAACTGTAGATTTTGCTTGTGTAATACTTTGATTGCTTAGTAATTGGGGTTAGCTTGCTGAGCAATTATTATCAAATACCCATACAAAGTAACTATCTAGCTAATACTTCTTTACCCAATTATTTAGGGTAATTATAAATATTCGATCAATTTTAAAATGTAATTAAATTAATTAACTAAAGGTAGCTATGTAGTATAGCTAATTAACTGCCAAGCCAAATAAACTACTGCACCAGCTGCATCGTTACTGTTATGCTGTATATTTTTATTCTATTTCTACATTCATTAAAGTACCTATCAGCAACTACGTAAAAAGTACACATACGTAGGTTGTAAAATACTTCAACATAAATTATCTTAAAAATTACGGAAGCTTTTAAAACAATAACAGTCATGAAGTAAAAACTGTACTAATAACATAAATTTTAATAAACTCATATTATATTATCGCTATAACTAGGTTGCGGATGTAAATAGAAAATAAAAAATGCAATAATTTATTGTATAAAAACAGTGCTGTTAATTCAAAACTGCGGTTTTTACAATATAATGTTATATTATGCTCGTACATACATGTATGTATACATTTAATATACAGGCAATATAATTACCTAATTTAATTTAAAATTTGAGAAGCAATACAAATTTGGAACAAATTTGTAAGTTAATTGAGTAAGGCTTTATATGAAACTAACTTGTACATATAACAAGAAATAAAGTAATAAAAATTATATCATATTGGAACGGTTACATATTACATGTTACAAATGACGTTTTATTCTATTTTATTAACTACATAGAAAAAAAAATTGTTTTACCTGAAAATCTTTTTTTGTGTTCGCCTACTTGTCAAGCACTGAAAAGATAACATTTTATACCGCATACCAATATGTTTACAATATTATTAAAGATAAATTACAGAGTTTTCATTATATTATCCCAATTTTACTTGACGTCGGACACACTATAATCTCGTTGGCCACAAAAATCACGATCGATTTCAAGTTAGTGTGTTTTGCAAAATTTCTGGAATTTCATATTATTAGAATTTATAATCAATATTTAATAATACCTGGATGTATTAAATTATTAAATAAAAATAATTTAAAACTTCGTGAAGAATTAATTAAAAATTGCATATTTAAAAAATACTTTAATAATAATTATAATACACTGCACCCTTAAATTGACAAACGTTTATTTTGTTGGTTAATTAAAGCTCGGAATATTAACCCATATTATCGTGATTGGCTATTGAAAAATTAAAATTCCTTTGCGTGAATTTTGTTATCTTAGGAAAAGTTGTCGACGCCAAATCGTGATCTATTTTCTAATAAGTTCAGTTCTTATTCTGTTAGGAAACCGAGTCTTAATTGACTTTCCCATTACTTTAGTAACGCTCTAGATCAAACTATACGGAAATACAGGAAGAACAGTAATTTTAAGTGGTATAAAATATAAATTAAATAAAATACCTTTTGCTACATTATATGCATTAATAGCTTAACTAAACACAAAATGAATTTGAGATGTAGAAGCCGCCATTTTACTTGTAAATTGATGGTTATTTGTAAACTGTGTTATATACTAAAAAAAATTTACATTTATCTACATAATTTACGTATATTTCTTTTTTGTTCCATTTCTCTTATGCTTTTCTCTTTAAACTGTTAGAATTATATCCGCAACTATATATATGAGATTTTCATCTGTGTAATAAATTCTGCTAATGTAAACAAGCACAGAGATATACGAATGTTTTGTAAATAGCACAAAGGAAATCACATCATTAGAAACAAAATTTTGATATTGAAATTAAAAGGCAATCATAACTTGTTAGTAATCGAATGGTTAGATGAATTATTTTTTTAAAGTAACATCAATTTTAACTTTTAAAAAGTTTTAATCAATGTCTTTGTCTTTAAACAAAACAAAGTTGGGTTTTTAATAATCCGATTAACGTTTTATTGGCGTTTCTCCGACAGTTTTAAATATTTAAAATCAACCCTGATTACAAATATTTTCTTATCGGGATTCTTTCGTAATGAGAAAAATTTAAAAACCTTTAATATTAATTATGCGACTTCAACTAAATAAGTTTTCAAAACATAAGACGGAAAGTCGAAAACTGATTATCGATGTGACTTTTAATTGTGTAAATTGAAATTTTACGTTGGTAAAGTCACGTTAATCAAACTCTAAAAGAAAACAGAACTTGCAGTAAAAACAAAGTTTGAAGTTTAAGCTTGCAAAGTAAGATTAGTCAAAAACTTGGCAAATGCAGCATTGTACAGGCAGATTTAAAAAAGGATAAAAATTTTAAATTTGTTACCGTGGTAGGTCGAAGTATTCAATTATGGTAGTACTAAAATAAAAAGTTGCAATACAAAAAACATCCTCAATTAGTTGTTAATTGTGATTATGGGTGTTTAGTAATTTAAAAATGCAAATAGCATTGGAGTTTTAGTTGAAAGGAATTTATCGCTAGCAATCTATGTACAACTTAACAATAAATTAAGGTTTTCACCTTTTTCTTCTTCTATGAGTGACACACAGTCACTGCGTAGATGATCAACTTACCAAAGCCAAGATGACTGACTAGGAAATATTTATAATCAATAAGGTGGTTTTTCGTTGCCTTCGCCATAGCCGACAAATCGATATTAGGTTTTACATCACAGCAAAATCGCAATTTCCCACTTCCCAATTGATAGGTGCTGGTCCTCTTTTTATTGGTTGAGTTTGATATTGATGATTATACTAAATGTTAGTATATTTCACCAATTAAATCTTTTAATTTACAAAAATCTATTTGAAAATACTGGAGAGCTGTCTTTTGACGATGATTAATTTTTTCTGAACTTTGATGGAATTGCTTAAAAATGAAATAAACAGCAATTTTATCTTATTATTCGTTTACCTTTTGGTATTATTACAATTCCATCAACCTCAATGTTCTTTAGCAATTACATTACAATATCTAAATTGGTACTTATATTCTTATCTATACTCTTGCTAAGCGTATTCAAAGTAACCCGAATTTAAATTTTTATTGGGTTCAATTTTCTCCTTTCTCTATAAAAGAAAACAATTTGGAATACCTCAGTGTTAGTTAAAAATACATTTATCGTTAGCATACCTATAAGCTCTTTTAACTTTTTCATAATTTATTGCAATTTTAAACTAAATCAAGTTTTTTGATATTTTTGATAGTGGCAACTTTTAATAGTTTTGTGTATTTAATTTAAATTTTTAATATTGCGTGAAAGTTAAATCAAATAAAACAATCTCAATTAAACGATAAAACTCAAAATCGGTGTAAATGTTATCTGATTTTAACCAACCTGTTAATTAGCTCAATGAAAATGAATTTTAATTACTTGAATGCAATCAATATACTTAGTTTCGACACAATTTATTCACAATATTATTTTACAAAACCAGAATGAAAACAAAACGGTGTTATTTAAATTGTAAACCCGAGTAAATATATACCTATAACCTATTTAGAGTAAACATATTTAAAATTGACTGTTCATTCGGAAAAGCATCAGAAAAGATTTTCTTAAAGAAGGTTACAAAAATTTCCAATTTAAAATTTTACATCCAATAAATATGGTGAGTGCAAAAGATGCGTCTTGTATTTTACACCGGTCTTAAAATAAGGACCTAACATTTTATTTGAGCAATTCCTTTTATAAGAGTGTTTTCAATGGCAGCATTCAGAAGATTTATTATTATACAAGCAAACGTCACGAAAACATACAACCTACTAAAGTTTCGCTAACCATTTCTATACAACTATTTGCAAAAGACGAAACTTGTCTAATAAAAGTTAACTTAATTATCTATTACATTTTAGTTAAAACAAATTAAGCTGAAATCTTCATTTTTGTAATTATGCAATTACAGCACATCTCAATTCGTTCGAAGAACTATATTTTATTTCAAGAAACTAAAATTTAAGTGGAACATCAATTTTTCGCAACCCAGCAAACTGGTTAGAAGAATACAATAATGGGATAAGGATAATATCGTCCACCTTTAAAAATTCGACAAAGTGGTTTAACATGTGAATGTTTTTGAAAGGAAAATATAACAAACACAAAAAAGTACAAATCAAGTAGTATATATATTTATAACAATACAAAAAACTGTTGGAAAAAGAGAAGTTGTTCTTTGCAAAACCGCTTCTTAACGAAATATAAAAAACGCGAACTAGAAAAAATTCAGCCTTTGTTCAAATTTAGAAAAATAATATAATTTTAAACATAACAATGGAGATTTACTTCGAGTTTACCAATTTAATTTTTTAATATTAGCTTAATACCTAACCTGCGCATTTTTAAATTTAAAACTTGTACATATTAAGTGAATTAAATGCTATAATAATAGTAGTTTGATATAATGGATGTTATGCCATCCACCTGAATATACACAGGTACAACACTTGAATAATTGTATTTATTGCTCTTTTACATAGGTTAATCTGTTGATGTACGTGATGATCCAATTTAAATAAAACAGTAAATATCCAAACAGCTTTCAAACTTCATCCATACGTTTAAACTACTTTATTGATTTTATTAAGTCTTCATATTTATAGGGCATATTTGTGCAACGTCAGTATTGCAGTAACTTTTATGGTAGGAAATAATTATGTGCATCCTTAATATTTTATTACTGTTGCTTGTTTATATTTACATATATGTATAAGAATGAGTTGCACTTGGGAAGAAAAGAAATTTAATACTTCGGATAATCAATAGATTCATGGTTGAATCAGTGAGTGCATTTTATTTCTGAAAACTTGGTACATTGTAGTTCCGATAAGTGTGCATGCTTAATACCTCGGGAATATTTTTTTTAAAAAGTTTTATTAAATGATTGTACCTATTTGTTATAAAAATTTAGTAAAATTTATTTAATATAAAGCAAAACATAAAAGTAGGACATAAAAGATCTTTATATTTCATTCATGTCAGATATATTGAATTCTTTCTGAAATTTCTCCTACGACGTTTTTAAAAATATACAACAATATTATTATTTTAGAAATATAGTGGAGTCAAATAAAAACGTGATTGTTTGTTGACCAAAGAGCACCATACAATGACTTCAATACAACGATCTGGTATGTTAATAATTTTACAATTAGTTGTAATAATATAATGTATAATATATACGTGACTGTACCATTTAGTTTTTGAAATAACCAAAATGTTTTACCAAAAACTTAATGATTATATCATTTTGTTCGGGTAGGGTAAAAGGACACAAGTGCTACCAGGGCAAAATGATGTAGTATGTCTTTTTGCCTAGCCAGTGGCGGAATATTCACTTTTACCTTTTGGTATTGATAAAATTTATGCCACGATTGTTTATAAGAAAGACAGACAGTGAAATATGGAGTACTTTTTCCATGCTAAAAGCAATTGAAGCGGTTACCGGTGGCGAAATGGGATGGTTAAGAGCATCCCAACTTACTTTAGGGCATTTCCCAAGCAACATTCAAAAAGCATATGTTGAACAAAAATAAAGTAATAAAAGTAGGAGAGAAACAACTTTTCAAATTTATACTTACGTTCCCTAACAGTATAGAACGACAGCTTGTTGAAAACCTAAAATTGCTTTATTGAAGGTTTTCTGAACTGACATGGCAAAAGGTCTTAAAATTAGCCTACCAACTAGCTGTTAAGAAGGACTTTCAACAATTCTTTAACAATGAGAAGAAATCGAATAGAAAGAATTGCTTATGAGAATTTAGAAGTAGAAATACAGATAGAACCGATATTATACTGTTCGTAAACCAGAACCAACGTCTGCAGAGAGGGCTCAAGCAAATAATAAACAAAACATTGCGCTGGAGTGGACGACAAGATATAACAATTTTTAATTGAGTTTGTATTGGAATTTATCGATAATTCATTTTTAAAAGAATTAATGTTTGAAAGTTGGATAAATCATTTAACCAGCAGTATGGCGTAAAGCCTACATCGGCAGATTTGGAAATGGATTACCGATAATCAAATCCCGGTCGCGTCGAATACACTTGCTGTGATCTAAATATGCCCAAGATATATTTATGGGCTTCTCTCGGAAGGCAATGGCAAACCTCCGAGGTAATTTGCCAAGAAAGCCTGTAATGGATTACGACGCTTCTGTCAAGAAGCATAACAAATATATATTATTAGATAGATAGAAGTCATCCACATAAGTGGGTATAAAGAGCTTTTCACATATATTCTTTGCCCAACTGCAAATAATGTTATTTCTGATTTTGTATAAAATTTTTTTTATTAAATAATTATTATTTTATAATTTAATACTAAAGAGTTACTTCATCTTTTAGTTTATTTGTTATACGAAAGAAACATTTTTGACATTAAATTGTTCTGCTTATTAAAAACCTTATGTCATTTTGTACATCCTTTCGTTGTACGAAAGTTAGCCGAATACAGAAAATTAATATGTAAATATTATTAATTTATGGAAATTCCTAGTTTCCTAATTATGTTAGAGAAAAATGAAAGCAACAAAAATAATCCAGAAAAATAAACTACGAATGACAAGAGCATTAGATTTAATTTAGGTTTTACTTAAAAAGTTAAAATATGCATTTGAAATTTTCATTTATCGGACTGGCCATGTAATAAATTCAATTGAATTTTTATTTTCAAAAATAATTACAATGGAAACTTCCATGACCTTTCTGATAAATAAGACTTTTAACAATGGACAATTTGTATAAAATTCAAATCATTCAAATTCACCTCAAAATGGCATTTATTGATAGTTCAAAGTACCTATAATCAGAATATTTTAGTGATTATTCAAAATTCTGTATTGTCAGTCCGCAAAAAATTAATGAAATGTTATAATTTATTTCAAAAATTCACGTGATCGATATCAGGACATGACGACACGAGCCTCAATAAGTGATACCCATGTGTGCCAATCACCAGTATAATTTCCACTAAAGTATCTAGTGTTTGTAAAAATAATAATGAAGAGTTGCCTATGAAGTATAACCAAATTTTAGTTACTAATCGCCATTTTAGTGACGTCAAAATCCTCAAAAGTTACATTAGGCTCGCCGATATTTATTAATACGATTTCGCGCGACAAATGTACATTTAAATTTTAATATTTTTTTCTGGCTTTATTTGTGAACCAAATTTTAAAAAATTAAAACACATTACATATGTTATTATGTAGAATAGTTATATGCTAAAATTAAAAATCATGCAAATTGTCCATTTCAAAAGCATTGTTTAAATTTTTTTAAGCTGTTAAGTAAAAGCTAGATGACATCTAATGCTCTTTTCATTCATAGCTTACATTCCTATATTATTTTTGTATTTTTCATTTCTTCTCTTAAATAATTAGAGAAGCAGGAATTTGTATAAATAAGTTTTAACATGTTAATTTCCTATATGTTCGGCTAACTCATTCAGCACCCTGTATAAATTTATTACATTGAAAATAGGGTATTGTTTTATTAAGATGGAAAGATTAACTTTTCTTGCCGATCGAGTTTCACAGATTTGAGGTGAGTGGAACGAGCCGAGCGAATGGACAACTTGCGTAGCAAAAATTTAATCTTTTCATCCGAATAAAGCATGATACTTGTTCTCCAAATGATCAAAATCCCGCACAATAGTATATAAAAATAAACTGACAGAAGGTGACATGATTTAATCAGTCAACGATCTTTTAATTTAACCCTTTCAGAACCGGTGGGTACAATTGTACTCATTAAATTAATAAACGGTTAAGTTGGTAGTACTTAAGTTAAATTCGCAACTGTCAACGTCAATTTTGACATTTAATAAATTTTTTGTTTGGTTGGTAATATTAAAGAGTTTCAGAATATTATGTAAATGTGAAAGTCAGAGTTTACATCTGTTTATTTTTAAATTATGGTCTAATAATAATTCATGTTTGAAATAGTAGATAAACTTGAAATAATTTTTAGAAAAGGTAGAAACCAAAATATATTATTTTTTAGCTGCCTTGGTATTTTTGTAAAAAAAAAAGAAATTCAAACATTTCAAAAAAGGAAAAGAAAACTTTACAAAAATAAGCTTCTTCTTCTTCCACTTTAGGCTAGGATAGCTCCTGTTTACCTTGACCTCTAGCTATCTTCTATCGAAGAGAACCGAAGTCACTATAACTGTGAGCATATTAGTTGTTTTAGGGATACCGGCAACTAGGCACTTTGCATCTCGGCACCGGACAACTCGGCACCGTAATAACTCGGCACCATACAATTTGATTTATAAAGCCGTTTCCAATTTATACATGGGGGAGGGTAAATTCAAAAAATTAACCAAAATATTGAAAAGTACATATTTTATTCATTTAGTAAGCATAAGTATTGGTTACAAAACGAAAAGCAAACGAAACAATGAAAAGTCCCCAAGAAATCAGAACTGAGGTTTCTCAAAATATTTGCTGCTTTAGGACAATTACCTTTTAATAAAACTTACGTTCGGTAAAACTTATGGTAATCTAATAAAACTACAGAAAACATTCAATGCCGATACGGGCGTTTTGTCGCGGGATATGAAGCACCACCAAATCGCAAACGTTATGAAGATGCAGATCTGCGCATTCTTAATAAAGTAACGAATTATGACTAAGAGAATATGTTGGAGTATTTGATCGGTTTGTCTCATAATTATGTAATGAACTAATATGTAAATAAATGTCTGTAAATATAGTACTTTCTTTAAATACAAAAACTTGTAATTTTATAAAAAAAATTTTTTCATTATTTTAATTTTTGTTAATATTTTTCAATAATAATAAGACAGTTTTCGAACTGGTGCCGAGTTATTACGGTGCCGAGTTGACAGAGCCGAATTGCCGGTGACGAGTTGTTGCGGTGCCAAGTTGTCCAGTGCCGAGTCATCCGGTGCCGAGTAGTCCGGTGCCGAGTTGCAAAGTGCCGAGTTGTCCCGTACCGTTGTTTTACATCTGAGATAGCTTGCTGGGCTTGTCTCAGATGTGGCCGTAACCCACGTGCGTGAACTAGGTTCCCCTTTTTTTAAAATATTAAAATTTTGTGTTATTTTCGATTGTTTTCCATTTGTTTTCAATTGTTTTGATATTTTTTTTCAATTTGTAAAAAAAATGAAGAAAATCTCAAAAATACTTTTTTTTCTGCCAGCTCCCCTTTTTTCAAAATTAAAATTTTTTTTTGTTGTTTTCGATTGTTTTTAATTTGTTATAAATTGTTTTGTAAAAATAAAATTATTAAATGAAATGATTACCGCGAAAATCGTGCAATAAGAGTAAAAGCCAATCTCTATTTTTTTATTTTTTATAATTTTCTTTCTTTGTTGTGGAACGGTTTTTATTTGCTCTGAGTTTAACATTATTTCAGTTGTCAATATCCAAACATAATTTTTTGTGAAATCAATAATATATTTATTTATTATAAAAGCCGCAAAATAATGTTGTTTTTTATTAAATTTATTGAGTTATTGTTTTTAATTATAGATCGAATTAAGTTAAGTTTTTAATGTTTTTTAACCAATCAAAATACTTCCTTTTTACGTTCCGATAGATCATATTTCTCCCCGAGATTTGACGTTATAATGTGTATCTACATATAAATTTGTATTAAAAAAAAATCATAACCCAGGGGGACTGCCGGCTTTACGTGCCATCCGAAGCACGGAAGAGAAAATTGAATAAATTAATAAAAGAAATTAATTAAATTTAACAATTAAATTAAATTAATAAAAATAAATGCAAATTTTACAAATTAAACATAAAAATTTTAATTTATGAATTTGGAACACGACAATATATTACTTCAAGATCGTATTCCGTACAAAGTGAACTTAATTATAAAATAATAAAATAAACTGGTATGATCCTTCATCAATAATTCAGAGATGGTTCTGAATTCTGTTACTTCAAAAAGATTAAAGAGCAATTATAAACTTTGGTTCTCCTCTAACTTTCATCAAAGTTATTTTCTTGCGTTAGTGTGTTTTCAATGACAATATAAGAGACCTCATGTTTTAATTGAAAATTTAAGATTGTAAACAAAAACGTATTCTTGCTTAACAACGCACGAAAGCTCTAAAACTTTCAGCTTAACCATATTTTTGTTTAACTAAGAAGTAAAGTTACCAAGAGAAAAACGTCAGGTCATGTTTTTTGCTGATATAATTGCGTAAAATGATTAGTACCCATGCCACTCTCATAACGCTTTGCTAATTTCAGTGCGCTCACTTTTGACTTTACGGTTAATAATGACATCGACATACGTTACTGTGCAATCAACGGAATGGTCACATATGTTCTACAGATGGAGCTCTATTTTCAGTGTATTCTCTTTCAATCGTAATTTGTAACATTATTGATTAATTATTATTATTATTAGAAAATTAGCAATATTATTGATGACATTAATATTATTATATCTGTATTATTGATATTAAATACTACTAGTTTTGAGCTTAGCAGGTAACCTGAATTAATGCAAACCGTACTTTTAGTTGTACTACATTTGAATTAGTCCTCTGTTAAGTTATAACCGCAGTTGTCAAAAACTTTATTAGTTTAAAACAATGGTTTGGTATATTGATTGGAATCCGATTATTGTTTTAACATTGGAAAATGTTGATTAAATACCCAGATAAATGATGTCACATACCTACCATTTCAGAGGGAAATTTTTTCATTACTCATTTCGTATATTTCTTCCTTGCGTTCGTAAAATTTTAGCTGCTCTATTAATTTACTTTTTCGATATACCTACATACTAATAAATTCTTAGCATTGATAAAACTACCGATACTAATGCAATCGTGTATACTTATACTTATAAACTACCTACTTATATTTATATCTGTTGCATGGATCTGTCGTTAAGTTTATATATAAAGCTTAGTTTGGTTCGTAGAAAACACTTTTAATACGGCATTGTTTAAGTTTTCTCAAAAAAATTTTTTTGTATACTGTAATAATAAAAACGTAATTTTAACGCTTCTTAAGGGTTACGTAAGTGAAATTTAACTTTGACAGTTTCTAAAGAAAATGAAATATTAAATCTTTTCATTTCACGTGCAGCGTTTTGTAGTTTTGTAGTAGTATAAAGAAATTTAGATAAATTACTTTATAAATTTATGTCCATTAAAGAAGTGTAATCAGATTTTGTATATTCAAGTAGACTTAAAAATAACTCGAAAATTTATAGCATTTTTTAAACACCATTGATTCTAGTATGCAAATTCAAATTTATGTCTTTTAATGCAAGAATTTAAATTTTAAGTAGATAGACACTAAAATTGCAAAAGTTAATTGAAGTTTGGTATATTAAGAAAATTAGGATATCAGAATTACTGCCGAAAATTTCAAGAAGTTTATTAACAAATTTCGTGCCATACATATTCTAAATTTGCATGCAACACTAGTCAAATAGATATTATATAATTTAATAACATTGTAGGAGTATAAGCTTTACGAAATATAATTTGGTATATCACTATATAGATATAATATATTATAATTACTCCATAACATCGTCAAAAACCGTTTCTGCAAAATAATAATGTAAAAAATAAAAGTTTTTTTATACAAATATCGAACTATTGATAATATAAATCTAAAAACCCACTTACTTATCCATTGATAAAATTGGAAGTTATTATATTGGCTTACGTTTATATTATGTGTTTGTTACAGTGCTTATTCCTTAAACGGATAAATATAACTAAGAGTTAGAATCGAGTGGATAGGAAAAGCACTTTTCGACGGCAAAAACTATTTACATGGAGTAGGATTTCAACGACAAAAAGCAAGCGTCGCTTTCCATCCTTGCTTGAAGGCATAGAATAGTTTAAACGTATAACGGTAGTTGGTTATTCTAAAAATCGATAGTAATTTCCACGGTGAAGCTATTAAACATTTTTTCAACCAGGAAGCGATTGTGATTTACGTCGAGGATGAGTTAGTTAAAGAGGCATTCGATGTGAGTCTACGGTAACTTTTAATTAAATTTTTTGAAAATTAAATATGCAATTCAAGTGAAACGGTTTTATTTAAAAAATTGCCCTTCTATTATAGGATATAGTGGCTCTTACGACGGCAAAGGTATTGAAAATAATTATTATGTAAATGGTATTTAGTTAACTGTTCATACTATAATCGTATAATGTTTACAAATTTGGATTCTAATGTGTTCCATTACTACTAAAACCACAATAAGCGATAACACAAACTACGTTTGTACACAAACTACGTTTGTACACAAACATGTAAGGACTATTAACAACTATAACGCGTCTAAGTTCAAATAATTAACTGGCTTTATCAAATTAATGCATTTTCGAGATTCACGCAATGCTTTAATACACGAATATGAAATTTTCTCATTTCAATTACCATGTTTAGTTTAAACAATTAATTTCATTTATAAGAATGATAATATTTTCGTGCACAAACTGAATTTAAAAACAAGATTTATTGCCTTGCAATAAAGGTCAAAGGTTTAAATCATAAATACTTATATTTAAATGTTTTAATGGTTTCAAGACTATTCCCATTCAATTAGTAATCGACACATTGCTGAATTTTAATAAGTTGGAAAGCAGTTTATTATTTAAGCTATTTTCTTTTACTTCCTAGCTTTCAGGGCGGGAAGTGATCACTTTTCATCCTAACCTACCTCCTTGATAACGTAATATTTTTTAATAATATAAATGCCAATTTAATAAAATGATTAATTATTTTCCATTTCATTGTAAATAAAATAATATGCAAACCTCAGTGTAAAGCTTCATTACACCTTCACGCTTGTAGTTCACTTCGGCGCTTTGCGTCTCAGAAAATTATCTTAGCGTTCAACTGTAATAAAACATTTTCCACCTCGGCACGTAATATAGTATTATTAACCAGCTATTGACATGCAAAGGCAAGGATAGTATGGCTCTGGTAATATATAAATCAAACTCAAAAAGTAGAACTATATTCAATTTATTTTCAAAATCGTTAGTTTACACCTAATGGTAAAAGAGTAACCGGCGATTTTCGTCCGTCTCAAGTAGCTTTTGATTCCGAAAAGAAAAGGTTTCCAAACATCAATTGTTGTTCAAATGTGATCAACTTCGGTACTATGACAATGTAGTATATTCGATATATAAAGGATGTAAAAAAAAGAATAATCTTTTTTCCCGCCAATTAATTATATCATTTTGTTTATCTTCATGTTATGAAGATGCATAATTAAAAATTCAAATTATACTTTTTGAATATATTATTTATTTGTTTATATAGAAAACATAAGAATATGGTAAACATCAGTACGCTTAGAAATGGATTTTACAAAACATGTATGTATTTGACTTTAAACGATTTAAAAATGCAATTAAATATCAACCTTTTTTCTGTCTCCACACAATACCTCTAAAATTTATTCGCAACATTCTTTACAAGACACGAGTATTTTCTAAAGGCGTTGCAAAAAAGAATTCAAATAAACGGTTGGCAGCTTGCATATTCGGTTAGAATACAAAGTAATTCATATAAAGCCGAAATAAGAAAATTGAAATAAAACTGACCTTCAAGTAAAGAGAAATTTCCTTTTAGATTATGGAACGCTTTATAACTTGAAAAGGAAACAAGCTTAAAAGTAACTTAATAAATAAAGTTAAATTATGATTGTAGATTTTGAATTCTTAACACAATTTAATAATTTTACCTTTTAAGAAAATTTTAAAACTTACAATAAGATCACATTTTATTTCTTTTTCCTTTAATTATTCTTATTATTTACGACTTGTTTGTACTTAAATTTAAATGTACGTATTTTAGGCCATTAAATTAAATACATATACCTAATTTACAGTGTTTTTCTGAATTATAAAGTTAAATAATATGTAATTAAATACCTAATTAAATATATTATCGACATAATTAATAATAATAAGCTAAAATAATTTGTTAAGCATTTTTTCCAATTTACTTTTTTAATTAAAAATAAATCTTAGTCTTATAATTTCCGTCACGTTTCACGTTTTTTTTGCTTCAAATTAATTACCAAGTCTTTCTGTACCATAAATTTTTCCGATAATGGTTGTTAAATTATTACTCATCCGAACTACCATTTTATTAATTATAATTTTTATGTTTAAACTAAATAGTAGTATAGTCCACTTTATATATTCACCTCCTCCTATATTCTAATATAATAATATGTAAAAGGGAAAACATCGAATTTAAAAAGTTTCCAGAACTTTGAATTCAACTCTTCCAATAAGCCTCCAATAAGGAAGAACAAGATGCAGCTGGGAAATGCTGCTATGTCAGAAGAAGAACAATTGTGGGGATTTTCAGGAAGAAACACTAATAACAAAAAGATCTGGCTGTTTATCTCAAAGGCCAATGATCACGGCACCGAAGACATCATAATTGATAATATCAAGGTAAAATGTGGAAATTCTCATCTGGACACGTATGTGAAATCTATTACGCCTAAAAACCAGGTTATAAGGAAAAATAACAAGTCCTTTATGATTGGCGTTGATCCTTCACTTAAAGACACTGTGTACAACTCCGATTTTTGGCCATTGGGAATTTCATGGGCTCGCTTCAACTTCGCCTTGGGAAGAAATTTCCTGGACAACAACTGCAGAGCATACACCAAAACATACAATGCATCACAACATCAATAAAACAACTTGAAGCGGCTTTAGCTGAAGAACACTGAGACATTGTATGCTTGAGTGAACCTTGGCAGTCAAGTGAATAACTGCACATGATTAAATTGTTAAATCTCAAACTAACTTCTAATTTTTGTAGAGCAACCAAACAGCACGGAGGGGTTGCCATTTCTATTTCCCAGATACATGAAGGGGTACCGTATACAGGAATAAATAACCTAACTATTCCGCGTTGCATCGAACTAGCAGGATGTAAAACGACATGTTATGGAAAAACCATTAATATCGTCTGCCTCTACAGACCACCAGATGCCGAAATTCGAATATTTTTTGAAATATTTGAAAATCTATTACAGCTTCTCGAAAGGAATGGCCACAATTATGTAATTGCAGGTGATTTCAACATAAATACTAAAGACCCAAATTCAAACCATACTTAATAACCTTTTATTATCGTTCAATCTAAAACTGAAAGTGACAGATTACACTCGAGTAGCATACATTAACCAAAAATGTAGCAAAACTTGCATTGACAATGTTATCACAAACATTGAAGAATCTACGGTAAATGTAGTGAACAAAAATCTATCTGACCATCTTAGTCAAATAATCACCATTACTTCAACTAATAAAATAAATAATACCAAAAGACATACCAAACAGCTGTTAACAGAAGAAAATCTTAACAATTTCAAGAAACATCTGATACAAGAAGACTGGAAAGAGGTATATAATACGACAGGCACCAACATGAAGTGGAACACGTTCGTGGAAATATTGCAATACTATTTTAAATTGCATATTCCAAATATTATTGTTGAAAAAAAATATGGGATTTCAAAATCTAACAAGAAGAAATTGAGTGGAAAAACACAGGAATGCAAACGAATTCTAAATATCTTATACGTACTGAGACCATATATAACGGAACGGACAGCAGGCCTATGCCGATCAAAAGAAAATATATAAACAGATGTTAAATCAAGAGGCTAAAGAGTATAACAACGAACTAATAAAAAAATCGGACAACAAATCAGCGACAATGTGGAATATTGTTAAAAATAACATACATATTGGGAAAACTAAAAGCGATTTTAATAGTGAACATACGGCAAATGAATTCGTTGAGTTTTTTACTACGAACGTTGCTAAAACAGTACTATACTACCACAAATATGTAAGAAGACCATAGATATGTCATATGCAACCGAAGATGAAATTAAAACTGTGATTAACAACCTTAAAAACAAAAAACCTGCGGAGCGGATGGTATTCCAGCACTGGCATTAAAGTATGGCAAATCGTCGATAGTAAAACCGCTGACTCATCTCATCAATGAATCCATAAAGACAGGAATTTTTCCAGATCATACCAATTTACAAAATAGGAGATCCAAACAATTTAGCCAACTATAGACCAATTAGTATACTCAACTCTCTCTCAAAGATTCTTGAAAGAATTATATACAACAGAATATAGAAGTTCTTTTGTGACAATAAATTATGGTGCAACCAACAACATGGTTTTATGAAGAACCGAGGCACAGACACTATTTTACATTTTTTCACGAAAACTATACTTGAATTGTTGGATGACAAAAAAATACGATGTGGTGTTTTTCTTGACTTATCAAAAGCCTTTGATTGTATCGATCACAAGATCTTATTAGAAAAACTGCATAGATATGGAATTAGAGGGAGAGCCTACAGTCTTATAAGCTCATACCTAACAAATCGTACTCAAAAGGTATCGATAAACAATGGTGTAAATGTCGAAATGTCTAAGGAAAAAGTTGCATCACTAGGTGTGCCACAGGGGAGTATACTGGGTCCGTCGCTATTTCTGTGTTTCATACATGATTTTCCTGGATTTGTCGAAGAGGATGATAGCGATCTTTTGATGTATGCAGATCATACTAACGTATTAGTATACAGCAGGAGTATTGATGAACTACAACAAGCGGTCTGCAGAAGTTTGGAGCGTGTTGATAAGTGGCTGAGATGCAACCGTCTGATGCTCAATGAAGGCAAGTCGGAAATATTAACTTTCCGTGCAACATACAAGAAGACTACATCAGTAAAAATCGATGGCATGCTGTCAACGTCTGTTGCAATATTTCTGGGAGTGTACATGGATGAATCACTTTCATGAAAAACCCATATCCAGCGTTTAAGCTCAAAGTTGTGCTCCGTATGTTTCGGTATGCGTGTGCTATCCAAGATTTGTTCTGCACAAACAATGAAGATGGTTTACTACGCCAACTTTTATTCTCTGCTACAATACGGAATCACCCTATGGGGTAGTTGTTCAACAGTCGAGACTATTTTTGTTACTCAAAAGCGTGCGATTCGCCTGATATGCGGAATATCAGGGGTAGGTTCATGTCGAGGAATTTTTAAAAAAGAAAAACTGCTAACAGTATATGCACTATATATTTACAAATGCATAATGTACATAATTATGAATAATTACCACCTACAACATCTTGACAAAGTAAAAATTTATAATACAAGACCTGCATCGAAGATCCCTATACCAGCTCATCTGTTAGCTTCATTCGAGAAAGGAGTGTACTTCAAGGGCATTAAATTTTACAATGCTCTACCTGCTGACTTACATCGAGATGTCGAAGGTCGAAAATTGTTTTAGACACGATTGTTAGAATATATGGTAAACTTAAAACCCTACTGAAATAGTGAATTTTTCATTAAATGTTAAGAAATTATAAAGTATTTGTACTTTACATTACTCTATTCGCTGTAATATTTTTCAAGTACTCTGTAATAGGCTTGTTGACGATTTCAAACACAATGCGATGTATTTTATATTGGTTGTACAGTTTTGGAATAAAATGCTTATTATTTATTTATATTTATATTTCTCGGTTAATTAAAAATTAAATGTGGGACCTGTGAAATTACATACGTGGGGCAAACTGGAAGGTCATTTAAAAAGAGGATTAAAGGATATTACTTCCATGAAAAATCAAATTTCTCTGACGATGTAATAATGCAGAGATGAAAAATGTAGATTTGTTTTATATTTGTGACAAAAAACAAAAATTGGATTGCCTGGAAACAGTTGAAATTAAAAAACTTTTAAAAATTTGTCCACAAGCATTACTAAATCAACAACTAGATTTAATTGGAAGACCTCTTTATTGACATTTGTTTTTTGTCAATTTTATTCTCAATCTTTTGCATAGTACACAATACTGAACGATGGTTTCAATTTACCGACCCATGTATTACATTAAAATAGGGAATGATCAGGTGATCATTCAGCAATTTAGTCAAAATTTGAACTATAATATTTAGTTTATTTTTTATGAAAATAATTTTTACAATATTGCTGCAAAACAAACAGAAGTTTTTATTAGTGAATATTTTAATATTTTGTATCAAATTGTTTTTTAGTTTTTTCGAAGTGTATTTAATATTGATGTTGAAATACTTGTACTACGAGTAACGTTGATAGGTTACAGTGGAACTAACCACCAATATGTCCCTGGAATTAGCACCTAATAAATATAATATGATAGACAACATTAGAATGAAGCAAATGAACTAAAATAGAACTTTAAATAGTACCAATTAATTTAGAAAATAATTGATAGTAAAGTCTCGATTTTATACATTACAATCATGGAGCAATACAAAGCAGTCGGTGCTTGGCTCTATTCTGTTGACGGTGCGTTTTATTAAAGAGCAGAGCTGATTATGTAGCAGAATTTTATTTAAAACAGATTCCTGCCATTACAGATTTGAGCTTTTTTTACAGCAGAGATGTTTTTATCAAGTGCGTGCCGCAATTATTGTTATATTCTTATATCTGTCGTTTAGGATGAAAGATTTTCACTAAAAATAACTCTAATTGAAAGATATTTATAATTAATATAACGGATAAATAAGACCTTTCAGGCAAAAAAAAATAAGGCAAAAGAAGTACTTGGCACTACTTGACTCCATTTGTCCTTAATATTAATTAAAAATATGTTTAAATTAGAGTGTTGTGTGCATAATGGCCATAGTTGCAAAAACCATGTTTCAAAGATAATCAAGTGTTGCGGGAGGTTGAGATCTTGTTTTTGGCTAAAAATTGACTTTTAATGCGTATCGTCATTCCGCTTGATTCAATTCATTGTGGGTATAGTAATAAATTTAACTTGTGTGGTTTAAATTAACAGAACTAAACAAAACGTTATAACAATAGATTTTTAACAGTAAAGTGACGAAAATGCTACAATTCGTAGAAGAATTAATTAATTTAATTACGGACAGGTTAGAATTAAAAATATTTAGAAACGATGAATATATTTTGTTATAAAAAATATATTTATGAAAAAATTTAAAAGCTAAAAATTCGGAATGCGATATAAAGCCCTATTTCGAAGTTATTTCCAATCTTCATCCGCATATAACAAAAAAAAAATTAAAAAAATATAAGAACCAAGAAAAAATATACGAACTAAATAAAAAATACTGTATACAAAATTTCCAAAGCATTAAAAATTGACGTAAATGACTTACCAACAACCCCACAAAACTATTAAATTTAAGCGATTCACGTGTAGTAATGAATTTTGAAAGTGTTTTGAATAACAGATCTGGTATTATAGAATTGAATTTCAGAATCGAAGTTACTAATGGTTTATAAATTCATTGACTACACTTGATATATATTTTAAACTCGATGTTCGTACTATAAAATTGCTCCTGCATATAAATCCAAAATAATGCCGGCAATATTAAAAAAAAATTATTATTATGAACCGTACTTGATACCAAATGGGTTTAATTCACTATATCTTGAAATTACTGGCTAACTATTGAACAAAATATTTATTTTGTTCTGCCCTTACATCACAGAAACATCAAAACTCGACTACAAACGTCTTACTCGTAGCAATCACAAATAAAAAAAAAAATCTTCTTGTTAAAAACCCCCCCGTACTTCATCGGAATCTTTAACATATTTATAGGTGCACCGGAGTGAAATATAAAAAGGATTCAAAAAAACTTGAATTTCTCACGTGAAATTGTTACAAGATTGGAATAAGTTTAATTTCTAAAAGCAAATTCTTAAGAAATTATAAAAAGCAAATTAAGTGCTTTACTTAAATTAAAAAAATAATTATTTGCACGTGTAAAATGAAAGTCCCACGGGATCATTATAATAAGTAGAAGACATTTCTTTCGTTTAAAATTTACACTTCAAAAGAACATAATATTATCTAACGTCGAAATTATTTCTTGATGTGTCAACTTCGCAATATAATTTTATATTTACCCAAACAAAACATAAATATCAAAATAAATTTTATATTTACATCGGTAATTTATTGAATTATTCTCTCCAGTTGAGATTATACGGAGAATGACAAGGCTGGGGGGGGGGGGGGTAAATGTAATTCTAGGCAATAAAATGGGAGTTATTTAGAACCACGAAATTAGCAGCTAGTATTAGATAAAAATATGTATTCGAGGTTTTGGGTCGATTTCTTGTTTTTCGCTTCTCTTCTATGACAGCAATAAGTGTAATGTAGTATTTAAAGACACAGAAGGTTTACCGCGGCTTCCGAACTGCGGAAGTATATACACTTGAATTACAAAGACGATTATTTGTATTTAATACCTCAAAGATTTTGCAATTCAACATTATAATTACTATCTACCAGCCCACAAAGTGCTCATATTTTTTGAGAGACACAATTTGCATTAAATTGATGAAACAAGAGATGAATTACCTGCGTATACTATGCTTTAGTGAATATAATTATTTTATATTTTATATTTTATTTAACATATATATTATTATATTAATTAATTATTAAAATACTCGTAATTATTAAATCATTGCGTATTAATGGTAGTATTTACCTGTAACCGATCAGTATGTACACTGTTTTTATAATACATTATGGTAGTGGTTTATTCCATAATATAGTATGTTTGTATTACAACGTAAACAATATTTGAAAGCAATCGCTGTAACTACCTATATTACTACATATTTGTAAAATCAGTATGTATGTTTTAGAAAATTAAGCGGCAAAAAGAACAATGACTGTTGCTTTTTATGAATAAAAGTTTTTTTTTTTTGAAAGCCTCCATTTATTTACTTTGTAATGTGAATATTGACATTATATGCACAAATAACACTGCTATTCTAAAACTCTTATAATTTTAAACAAAAGAGATTACAAAATTTATTATAAAATTTGTAGAAATTAGAATTCATGCGATTTAACTTGAAACGTACTCTTTTAATAATCTTGACACTGTGCAAAATTGAAATAATTCGTTTAGTTTAATTTAATATTTGAAATTTTAAGTAGGTAATATAGTAAAACAACAGAGAAACTGGGCCGAAAATCAATAGGCGTGAAATTCAACTAAAAGTTTAATCAGATCCAGTTAACTTCTGCAACTATAGGGTGGGCAACCATTCAGATTACTGAACTGACATAATGACTCGTAGTTGAAACACGAGAAGATTCGAAAAATATCGTGTAATTACTTTGAATTTTTTGCCACTTACGTAACGTGTAAGTAATTATATTTATCTGGAACATAAAAAAATATATCAAGTTGTCTAATTAATTTTATCCAAATTACTTGGAAAATATTAGGGATTTTATAAACGAAATCCTGTAATTGCTTTTCGTGGCACGATCTACTCCTGCTTTCTAAAATTTTACCAAGTGCATTAAGTTTTAATACCATGTTCTGGAAATTCGTTCAACTTTTATATGGTTAAATATGTTAGAAAGTTTATAGGAAGTGGATAAATATTGGATTAAACTAAAATTTTACAAGAGAAAATATTTATTGTTTCATATGAAAATGATAAGGATAATAAAAGGGAAATACAGAAAATTTTGTTCGTAATAACCAAGTTGTTGCATATCATAACCCGGAAGTTAACTACTTATATAAACATTTGGGACGTTTCCGCGAATACCATTATTTAAATTTAAATAAAACTTTAAACGTTAGTGCTTTAATGAATGTTGGTGTTTACTGTAGAAATTTTGTAAAAATTAAAAGTTTTTTAAAAATTCCGTCTGAAACTTTTTATGGTTAATTAAATTTTAATGAACGTCATAATAAATTATTCGTGAAAAAAGTTTCAGTGAAATACCTTAAAATAATTTTCGTTTAATTACCATATTATGAGACACTGTAGTAGTCTTTTGGGAGAAACTTGATTCTGCAAGATGATACTAAGGAAGTAATATACTGAACTAAACCAAAATCTGAAAATAAGTACTAAAGAAAATAAACATTTTATGAAGGAAATTGCTATCGATTTAATTTTTTTAGTTTTAATAATAACTTTCTTACTTTATTGACGTTCATTCATTTTATTACAATGGGCCAAAATAATTTTAAAGAAATTACGGCGTAGAAAGTCTACGGTTTTACCGTTCCAGATTATGAAGTTTCGTTGAAGCAGCGTAAGTCTATAGGCTGATGATGAGCTTCATTATATTAAGCGTAGGGCTTGATCTAGCCGAAGACGAAAGTTACACAGGTAATAACGTTCATTGGTAGTAAAGTTGTTAACAGTCTTAAAACTACTTACAAAACTTCGACTTTGAACAAACCAAAACTACGATTTACTTACAACCACAAACAAAATTTGCAACAAAAGCACATTTTAAATTGAAACAGCATCGTTAGCTTTTAGTAGACGACTTCTTAGAATAACTTAAGCAATTTAAAGCAAACAGCAACATATTTACATGGTTACCTCAACTTTTGCTTTTTGTGCACGTATTTATTTATTCTCTAAATCCTGTTAAACTTATCGACAAAAATAATATTGTATAAAATGTTTCAGCTAAACAATAAATTACAAAAAGAATATAGCAACCAATTTATATAAATCTATAAAATTAAATGTATATGTCTAGCATTACAAAATACCTAACACGAAACAGCAAAGGAAATTTAAAAAATTTGACCTTATTTTACAAAAAAAAGACAGCTCATTAATACAGCTATAACAAAAGTTAATTGTATCACAAACTTATATTAATTATTGAATTAATTAATAAATTATTAAAAGCATTCATATTTTGTAAATATTTTCTTCAAATGGAAATCAATGAACTATTTCTTTTTTATTTTTATATAAATCTATCATAGAAAAACCTAAATAAACGAGAAAATTGCAGTTTTATTTTAAGAATCTTTGAATGTTTATTCCTTATGTTCTTTATGCTAATTTGTTTTATGTAACAACGTAAACAAAATAATGGAACTACCTCCTTATTATTGAATTTTTAATTGTTTATTTTTAAATAAAGATGATTTTAAAACTTTTAACAAGCAGAAAGAATATATTTCAATTTCTCTGTAATTAATGTCGATCGCAAAATATATATTATTAATTATTAATTTAACTTTAAATCTTCTACTTATAGTTGATTTCTTATCCTATGTATAGTAGGTACAGCATATCCACGAACATTGTTGGTATCATATCTTTGATCATTTAGAATTGAAATTCAAAGAAAGTATTCCAATACCAACTTATTATATATAAATTTATTATTAATATATGTAAAGCAAATAGGTAATATTGAACTAGCAGTTTTCAATTATACCGTATATTAATTAATTTACTTTTTTTTGTTTTCTTTATTAATTTACGATAATGTTTAACCTCGCACAGAACCTACTAGTGTGTGAATCAACAGAAATTTGTAGACGAATGACTAAAAAATTGTAACTTTTATAATTAAGGCAAAGTTAAGAAGAAAAAATTTAATTACAAAGTTTTTAACTATAATCGCAATTACTTACTCAGCCCCTTATAGGAACTGTGTGATTGGTATATGTATATGAATGTATAAAAACAACTAGTCTATCAAAAGATTTGATTTTTAAAATAAGGGAAAAACTCTGAATTACAATGAGATAACATGTACCTACTAACTTACTACGAAATGAACTATAATAAAGTTAGAAAGAAACATTAAATTACTCCAAGTTTTCATGTCATATCAAACTTCGAGAACAAGTTGAATTTCTATACTAAAATTACATCTCTTTGAAAGCGTAAAACCATAAAAATTTTAAATTTAATTAATTTTCATTATTACATGGTTCCTTTGTTGTTTCGGTTCACCTATAGTATCTTTTCACTACAAAATTAAGTAAAAACTTCAAACAAAATTAAAAATTGCGGATAAGGTAAACTAATATACCGAGCTGTATTTTTTCATATAAATTCCAAATGTTGTCAGGCTTTTCAACTTCAAAATTTTAAATCATGCATACATTATTTTATTTTACATTGACCACAATTTGTCTACTTCAGTTTATTAAAATTATTAACAATTACAACTAAGCACATGTTTTAAATCTTTATTCCAACTTTAGTATTCATTTTGAACGCATTTGCGCATGCGTACAATAATAGTCATTCTAATTTCCTATTTTATCCTTATCCCAAAATTCCACAAAAAGCATTTTATTTGTTCACCCCTATAACCCCTACCTCGGTAAGGAATTCAAATTCCTTACATTTTCAAAAACTTATATCGATTTGCATAAATTCAAGTCATTTTCATACATCCTATAATTTTCAAGTCATTTCAGCGATGCAAATAAGACATAAGAAATAATGTAAATAAAAGCTTAACAAATCATCGAGTAAAGGTTGAATGCTTCAGCCGAATGAAGTTTTTATTTATAAATATTTGTATTCTTTATGGCTTAAGCATTTCATATGCTTACGTTTATTATGAATTTAGATTTATTTTGTGATAACAGAAATTAAATATAAAAAAAATGATAAAATTTATGTCAAACAGCAGTACTCGTAGAATTGAAAATAGATTGCATATTCATATTATTAATAACTGTAATTGAATATAATAGTTGGTATATTGATTCATTAGGATTGCTAGACACACATATTTTGACCAGTAGATTTTGCATTATTATGCACAGCGAAGTATGATGTATTTTAAAAACTTTGTATTTATTAATCTATTAAAAAAATTTTTTTATTTAAAATAGATTTTTTTTCAGTAACATTTTAATTAAAAATTTTAATAATGCACAGTGGGCACCCAAAAACCTTTTAAAATTTTTTTAAATATTTTATTAAGTTATTTTAACAAAATTTTCATCGAAATGTTGATGTATTAAAAATGTTGTGTCTACAGTAGCAGTCATATTATTTCATTTGTTTTAAATTGAGTGAAACGTGTCAATATTTAAATTAAATTTAATCAATCAAGGAAATGTCTGGGATCGATTAAATTTAATTTAAAAATTGAATTGTTTGACTAAATGTTAAAAAATAAAAAAGTAATTCTCGATGCAATTTCTATTATTACCGTATAAAAGTTTGTGAAAAACTAGAAACCAAATATTTACTTTCTCAATAATGTATAAGGGAAAGTATTGTAATCCAATCAAAACTCGAAATTGTTGTATTGAAATATTTCTGAGGATGTCCTGGTAGGTTTCTGATGAATTTGTTTGTTGGATATTTGTCTGTATATCTGTATGTCAATGTATGGTTAGGATATGAAAAGAAATAGTATCAATCGCACAGGTTAAACCACACAACCAAATTTTACATAAATGTGATGCACATCAGTTAAACTTAGAAGCTAGCTGAAAATAATAAGAAATCGTTAAAAATTGCGGAAATGCGGAAATAATAAAGAAAATAAAAAAAGTTTAAATGTCAATTACTTTTGGGCCACCATTTTTTGTTCCCAAATTAAATGGGAAAAGTTAATAAATTTTATAGACAAACAGAATGCACTTACTATATTGTTTTAAAATTCAAAATTATAACAAAAAATATTAAAAAATATTTTAAAATTTTTTAAGAATGTCTGGTGGTGTTTTGTGCTTTCTATCTACTAGTCTATTATAGATATTATTGATAAAATTTATTATTTCCCATTATTGGTGTGACAATAATCCATTACAACCACAAATTTATTATTAACGGATTTTAAAAGTATTTGCAAGTTTTCTAGATCACCTTTTATGAATTATTTTGATATAAAATTGAAAAACCTTATTTGAAAATGCAAAGTTTGATTGTGGAACTGGATAATTTTGGTTAAGTTGTAGTACTCTAAAATTCAAATCAGAATTTTAAATCATTTGTGAGAGAAATGTGGATAAAATTCAATGTTTGTTTTGAAAAATTGGAAAACAATAAACACAAATGATGTGATGACTCCTCACATTTTATATTTTGTTATATTGGTTAGTTTTTTTTAAGTAATTTATTAATTTGTTTATATTTTTCTTTTCGAGCGCTTCATTGATGTAGGTTTTCTTGTTTGCGTATGTCATCATGGTTGGTATAGTTTATTATGATCACGCGTTATGACTGTTTTGCATGTCTCACGGTAGGGTTTTTCCTCCTTTTTGATAAGGTACAGGTGTGTTACATTTGTGTGTCCCATTCTTAATCGGTTGTAAATAACTTTGTGTTTTCTGACCATGTTTAGTGGCAGCTCTTCACGAGTAATATTTTTAATTTGTCTTAGCTGGTTGGTAAGTGGTTGGCTTCTCCAATCTTTCTCCTATTTATTTCTTATGATGGTTTTGATGTATTGCTTGATATCTTCTCGGGTTGTTTTGGTTTCATCGAGTGCTTCTTTGATTTTTGCATCCTTGGCGCAAGTATCAGCTTCTTCATTTCCTTGAATGCCACTGTGAGATATTTGTTTATTTTTGGAATGTAATTTGTACAGTTGTTCGTGAATTTTTTAGATATATGGGTTTGAGCTATAAATAGTATTAATTCCTAGAATAGCGCTTTGCGAGTCGCAGCAAATAAGAAGAGATTTTTCGGTATTATAAAATTTGTGTTCTAGCGCTTTTTTAATTGCGTAGAGTTCATCGTTATAAATGCTGAAAAGATCTGGCATTCTATATTTTCCTATTACATTTTTATATATAAAAGCACATGATATTTTTGAGTCGGTTTTTAAGCCATCTGTGTAGATTGGTAGATAGTTTTTGTAGCATAATTATTTTATTTCCAAGAAGTTAGTTTTAATAATGTCAGAACATGTTTCATTTTTTGAAAATTGGATAAGTTGAAAATTTATGTTTGGCTTTGGTATTGTCCATAGTGGCGTCTTATAATGCGATGCTTCGACGGATGGTAGGTTTAGGTTATAATTGTTTAGGATGTTTTTAATTATTATACGTAAAGGTGGTTTTAGTTTTGGCTGGAGGCGATAAATATTTTGGTAGCTGGTGTTTTGGATGTCTTCTGCTACTGGGTTGGTTGGATATGATAGTGCGTTTGCAAGGAAGTTTAGTGTAAGTTGTTCTCGCCGGTAGTTTGGTGGTAATTCTCCATTCTCACTATAGATGTTGATTAGAGGGGTTGTTCGAAAGGCCCCTGTTACTATTGGTAATCCTTCATTGTATATAGTATCTATCATTTTTAAGATGTTGTTTGCACTTTGGTATAATATGCATCCATATTCAAGTTTAGATCTGATCATAGTTTTCAAGATTTTCATTAAAGTTTGATTATCTGATCCCCATTCGTGATGAGAAAGTATTTTTAGAATTTGCATACTTTTGTGGCATTGAATTTTCAGGTTTTTTAAATAAGGGATCCTAGATTAATCTTCTGTCAAAAGTTAATCCGAGGTATTTTAATTCATTTTTAAATTCTAGTGGTGTATTGTATAATTTAATTGTTGGATTTTGATTGCTTCGATTGGAGCCACAGAAGTGAATACAATAACTTTTTGATGATGATAGTGTAAAGCCATTTGATGTGGCCCAATTTTCCAGTTTAGTAGATGTTTTTTGAAGTAGGGTTGATATTTCGATAATATTTTTGTGTCTATAGAAAAAGGTTAGATCATCTGCATAAATTAATCCTTGTACTGGTGGTCGGATATTTTTTGATAAAATTTTGTTTACTGATATGAGGAAAAGAGTTGTGCTCAGTACAGAACCTTGTGGTATGCCATTTTCTTGAATTTTACATAGTGTCAGATAGATTATCATTTACTTTTACTTGATAAGTTCTATTTTTTAGAAAGTGTTTAATGTATGCTAATGCACGGCCTGTTATTCCCAATTTTTTTAAATTTCGTATTATTTTATATCGACAAGTTATGTCAAAGGATTTCGTTAGATCAAAAGATATTGCTATGATGTGTTGGTTTAGTGCTAATCCATCTTGAATGTACGTTGCTAGTTTAATTTGTTGTTCCGTTGTAGAGTGTCCTTGTCGAAAGAGGCTCTGATTTTTTTCTAGAAGGTGATTTTTTTCTAGGTACCACATTAAACGGTTGTTTACAATTTTTTCTAAGATTTTACCAACGCAACTTGTTAGCGATATTGGTCTATAGTTTACCCCTTGTAGTTTGTTTTTTTCGGGTTTTAGAAAAGGGAGGATAATTGACTTGTTCCATTGTATTGGATAGGCTTCATTTAGCCATATAGTATTAAAGATTTTTAGTAGATAGTTTTTTCCATCTGGTGGAAGATTTTGTAGGAATTTGTATGGGATGTCATCAGGTCCTGGGCTTTTATTTGGAGCGTTTTTGATTGTTGTATCTAGTTCATACATTGTGATGGGCACGTTGTAATGTTCTTTATTTTGACTATCATGGCTTATGTTGTTTTTTTCGGATTCAGATTTGATCTGGAGGAATTCTTGTTTGTAAGCTATATTACTTGATGCTGACAAAAAGGTTGTAGCTAAGCAGTTTGCAATACTTTTGGCTTCTGTTATGATATCAGTTCCAGTTTTTAGGGCTGATATGGTGAAATTCGTTGTGATTCCTTTCACTTTTTTGATTTTTTGCCACATTTCACGTGTTGTTGTGGTGGAATTTATGGTGGATATAAAGTGTAGCCAAGATTTATTTTTATTATTTATTAAATTTATTAAAAACGAACTAAAACTCAAACTAACATCTCCAATCAATTTTATAAAATATTTAGATGACCCAGAATACAATCATGTAATTAGCTTCAGAAGATACGTTTACGTAGAAAAAACTGAAGAAGATCAAAATATACCTTCGTCAAGTATAACCACACACGAAAACGAAAACTACAGAATTTACATACACCATGAAGATCAGAAATGTCAAAGATGCAATCAATATGGACATAAAACCGCCTACTGCAATGTACATCTCTTATGCAATACCCAAATAAGAGAATCTCCGCAAACAAACAAACCCAATCCTCATGAATCTGAAACTAACATGGAAATACCTCAAAATCAAAATGAAATTGAAATAGCAGACTCCCAAAAAACAAATCCCAAACGCCCACTGCATACAAGCTCCACAGAGCCCTCACCCGAAATCATGCAAATATCACAAGAAGATCCTTTCAAACTTCCTACTATACCAAATAATACCCTCATTAAAAATCAACAGATAGATAACAACACTAGCGAAAAAAACCAAAAGAAAATAACCAAAAAAGCAAAAAAAATGAAGAAGAAATTTTAGCAACTGCCGAGCTACTGAAACCTATAAAAGATGAAATTACAAAAAACCCTACACAATACGATTATACATATGAAAAATTCAAAAACTTTTATAATGAAATTCGTAACTATAAAAATCCGCTTGAGGTGGCACTCAAATTCAATTCAAATATTGAATGCGTAATAGCAACGCTAAGCGATCTACGCATTCTCTTGCAACATAATTAGTAAAATAAAATACAGATTCACACCGATAATCTCCAATATAAATAAAGCCCAAAGAAAGAAAAACGACACATACTTCTCATCATCCAGCCGAGATTTAAACTACACATCCAAGGTACAACCAAATATTTCTTCCCCAATTTTCCTTTCACCTTTTTATTTCTACTTTTTTCTACATCCTTAATTCCCTTCTCTTCTTCTTCAAATTAAAAATGAACATAATACAATGGAACTGCAACGGCCTATACTCACACCTACCCGAATTACAATTATTAATTCAAGAATATCAACAAAATATACTTGCTATCCAAGAAACAAATTTTAAAACCAACCAAATACCAAAATTAAACAACTATGCAATCTACTACAAAAATAGAACTGCTAGCGGAGGGGTAGCTATTTGCGTAAAAAAACAACTACATTCTGAACTTATAACACTAAAAACAAATTTAGAAGCCATAGCAGTTAGTACTATAATAAAAAAAACACCAACATTAATTTGTTCCATCTATCTCCCAAACTCCACGGAATTTACTTCTGATGATCTCGAAGAAATCATAGCTCAACTTCCGATCCCATACATCTTATTGGGAGATTTCAATGGACATAACACTATATGGAGTTCAGAACAAACTAACAAAAGAGGTACCACAATAAGAAAAAAAAATTCTAAAACGACCAGACATAATCCTACTAAATTTTATCTTTATTCTATCTTAAAAGACGTCTCATAGGTATTTTATTATTTCGTCGACTAAGCTAAGCAAAAGATAAAATATGTAATAAGTAATTAATTCTTTTTTATTAATGTTTAGGGCTATTATTAATCAAAAATTGTTGGAGCAGAAAATTTTCACTTCAATTACATATGTATATTAGTAATAAGTCTACTAGCCAATAAACTAATTCTTAACTCAAGATTTAAAAAAAAAAATACTGCTTTATATAGGTAGACGTATAGTTAGATAAACCAAATCATTTCTCAGGCACATAAAATTGGAGATTTAAAATACAAATACCTTGTCGACCCAAAATAGCTTCAAAGAAAACCAACATTGAAAATAGCATCCAAATTTGATTGCGCACATCTTATTGTTTGCAAAAAAAATCACAAAAGAGGAAAGGTACACTCGGCTAGTAAAATAAGTAATTAAATTTGCCACTCATGAACAATTTGTCACGGAATGTAAAACGTGAGTTGCTTACAAAGCAAAAAAAAACTAAACTTATCAATTTAACGATATCGTAATAGAGATCTGTTTGTTATAAGGTTTTCAGAAATTTAAAAAACATTTTTAGAAAATAGTAATATAATAAATTTAGTAATAGTTTAGCAATTGACGTAAAAATTTAATTAAACATATTATATCAAACTAGATATTTTTTGGTTTTAAAAATGGATTTTTAAGTATTATATTTTAGATGCAGAATAATTATTTTGTTAATATACCTATATATAAACTTATTAATTTGATCTTTTTGTATGAAATTATAAGCTGATATATTAAATTCATTATTTTAATTACATTTCTCCTAAATTTAGTTTTAAATGAGACGACGACGACAACGTAGTCGAGAAGAAAAACGAGATAATTAAAAGTTACATTCGAATTTTTATCTGTGCTTATTAAATATAAAATTTTTAGACAATTATAAAATATAATTGCTAACTTAATAATGAAGATTTTTAATTTCGGCTTCCAAAATTTTAGCTTTTTATACCTATTGAAATTGTTAGTAAAATAAACTCCCCGAAGATAATTGAAACTGTTTGTACCAGAATTAATTGAGACTAGTTGGAATTAATTAAATTGATAAATAAAAAAGAAAGTGTTACCTACATTGAATAGCTATGAATTTTTTAGGGTTTAGAATTTCAAAAACCCTTTACTTTCTTGTAGAAGTTTAACGACCACACCAGTCGTAACTCTTATGTTAAATCAATATGTCTTCTTGCTATACACTCTTTCCTAGCTTAGTGATGTTTCTTATTTTAGCTTTCAACATTTTAAGTTTATAAATAACACCGAAACAGCAAATAACTTTCCCAATTGGTGTGACTTTCTTTATAGATTTTGAAAGTCTTTTAAAGCTTTCAACGATCTATGTTTTAATAACCCCCGAAGAGATTAAGTCACGAAATTTTAAACCAACGTATAATATAATTTCAATGAACTCCAACCAATCTTTTAACAAAATATTATTTATCAATTAGCAACTTTTGTTAAGAAGGGCTTAATTTTCTAATGCAACTTACAATATTGCTTGTAAAACTTCTGGAATAGTATAAAATCAATTACTCTAATTTACATTTTCAATTATTAGCGATTGCGTGTCCTAGTTAGCTAATGTCCCATAATTCTTTAAAGAGTTTTTTCTGTAAAAGTTGAGAAGTGGAATGAATAGAAAAAGTTTTCGTTTTTGCAACTCAATCGGTGAAGTTACAAATTCAGCACGATATCTTGCTTGTATACTATTATACACACTTTTAAGCTTGGAAAAATGTTTAACTCTCAAAATTTGAAATATTTTTTATATTCAATTTTCCACATTTAATTATTTTCCCAAAAAAATTGTATTTACAAAGTAGGAGCAATATCTATCGCACTGTTTATAAATACAACAAAACTAAAAGGGAAATTGATCAGTTAATAAATATATTTATAATAATACATCATATAGATACTAAAATACCGCTCCGATTTTGTTCTTGGTTTATTGCACAGTAAATTTAAAAAAATTTTAAAATCGATATAATGAATAGCTATATATTTTACCGAGGAAAATATAAAGCTGCAATAAGACGACGGTGTTTGTTGTTTAAAAGTTTTTAAAATAGTAGCGCAACGATTGGTGTTCTAATAATAAATTTCACGTGAAAGAAAGCGATAAAAAGCTATGTGACAGTGTTTCTTTTAACATCAATTTTCATTGTGCTTTTATTCTACAGGACGGTTTACCCCTGGAAGGCGGAACAATAGCTGTAAGTCCAGACGGAAACACAACAACGAACACGCTATCCTTCACTCCAACGGCATCGGATCATGGCCTTACGTTATCTTGTCGGGCTTCCAACCAAATGGTTCCACATAGCGAAATGCGAGACACTTGGATGCTCAGAGTACTTTATCCGCCTAAAGTAACCTTAACTTTAGGTCATGGTCTTGACGCCAACGACATCAAAGAAGGTGCAGACGTTTATTTCGAGTGTCACTTAGTAGCTAATCCATGGGTAAGTAATTATGTTTTGTTTGATATAAATTGCACACAGAGTTAAAGAAATATTATCTGTACCACAGTTAATTGCCAATTCAAAATAAATGAAATAATTGAGTTTATCAAATTGATACTTCATTCGGTAATGATTATACAACACAAATTTGGAGTGGTACAATTGAAAAACAAAAAACCGTTAGAAAAATATTCTTTTTCACATGGCAATAGAAACAAACCAAATAAATAAGTACGTGATGCAGAGGTACTCGAGTTAACTTGAAGTAAGTTGGTAGCTAACAACGCCTTTTATACACATTGTCTTTTTAAAACCTATTACTGCAGTTCTGTTGCAGATACACTACAACAACAGTTATTTTTTAATAAATTACTTAACATGTACGAACCATAATATAAAAGTAGATGCTATTAAATTTTTTTTAAGTAATGGATAAACTTTGGTATTCAGAATTTAAATTAAACCTCGTGATGAAGTGATAGCTTTTTTGCTAAATTAACTGCTATTATTATTATTATACCATTAATATTTAGATATTTTTAATGAGGTGTTGGCCACTTAGGATTAGTGTGGTTTACTTGTGGAAAATTAATCAAGCAGTCCAACGTGGGTACTAAATTCATCCAAGGTGACCAATCTAAAGTGACAAGATAAAAAATTACCCAACTGGATCGTATTTCTTTCGTCATTTAGGGACGAAAAACGTAGTATAAAGTATATTATAATAGAATTAACTGTTTTAACTTAAATTTGTTTTGTTTCTTCAAACATGAATATCAAATTTAACTTGTAGACTTTTATTTAATATCAAATAGTGTCTTTTGAATTTTAACAACCGCTCTCATATAATGTAGCTTTCGGTAAATGCATCCAGTTTTCCAGCTTTAAACTTTGGAAACCATTCGTCGATGTAAAAAGTTTTCAATTTAAAAATACATGTCAATTCGGATTAACCCAATAAAATTTTCGCAGTAATTAAATCCGCATTTAACATGTTAAGTTCCAGTAAATTCTGCAAATATTAATTAGTGCTTTATAAATTCAGGAAACTATTTCAATTAATAATTTGAGATTGTAATCTATTTTTACCTGAAGCTAGAAAATAATTAACCATTGCAAAAGGCTGCAACAATCAACCTAAAATGCTTATTTAACTAACATAACAAGAAGCTCATCAGCAAACGTGATCAAATTTTAAAATATAATTTTATGAAATGCTACAGTTGTGAATTAAAACAGGCATATGTAAATAATAATTCTAACTTTATGTAAACCTCAAACAGTTAAAAATTTCATTACGTATGTTTAATTGAACTTGTAAAAAATTTAATTTTGTAGTGCTGAACATTGTTAGGCTGGTGAGTACTGTTAAGCAAATATTCACTTTATTATCTATAAATTTTTTTAATGTTAATTTAAAAAAAATTTACACTTGTTTATAATTCCATTATACAGAAGATTGGGGTGTATTGTCTAGTGACTACGTACATGTTGAAAACATAAAAATATTATCATAAATCTACGTAGAATTAATTTTAAAATATTTCCGATTTAAACCAGGTTTAAACGATAGATTAATTTCAAATTTAATGCTGCCATTCTCCATAAAGTGAATTCTTTGAAATTTAAACCTTGACCTCTAAAACGCTTCAAATGCTAATTGTTCAGCTGAAATAAACGCATGTACATGCGCATGTAGGTATTTATATTTACACTGTGCTAAGTACTAATATACTAATTGTAAGTACTAAGTACTAACAGTACTAATAATCTTATCAATTTTCCTATTTTACATTGGATTGCAGTTCAATAGCAACGTCACCATCCGTTACAGTCGATGTTTATTTTAGAAAGTAGATTTGTTGTGTTTTTTGTATCAATCATGTCTATGTTATTAACTGTTATTATTATGTAGGTATTGAAAACATATTTTTTTTTTTAATTATTAATGTAACATTAATAATAGAAAAAACATATTGTTTTTAAGATATGAAGATGCAAATTAGTTGAATTAGTTTGCGACAATTGAATTAAGGTGTTTCGAAATCCTGTTTCTCATCAGGCAAACCTGGAATAATATTTCTAACCGAACAGAAAATAATAATTTGTAAAATATTTTCACATGCCAATAACTATAACCACATACACATATTTTATTTATTATATAGATGTTTTATTTTTATATTACTATGTGTGTATCTTTTACTTCTGTTTTTACCAAGGCATATGTTTAAAATCTTTGCTAATTGAGACAATAATTTATTATTACTTATAGACGAATTTTTACAACGTTTTGAATTGTTACTACGTTTTAAGTTACCATTTATTATTATTATTATTATTAAAAATAATATATAGCAGAGGTACAAAACCACCTATATACATATTGCTTGAAAGGCAGTATAATACAAAGCCATGTCTAGTCCAAAACGACATACAACATGTCAAGACAATATAACGTAAACTTAAAACAAATTAATATTATTACATAATAATATTAAACAAAGGAAATTATCAAAAACAAAAGCAGCTGCTAGGCGACAAACTACCACACGACTATACCAAAATAACATCACTCAATATGGATGACATATATGGAGCCACTCTTAAGAAATCCATATGAATTTTAAACAGTATAGACCTTAAAGCTTGTCGGAATCTGACCATTAGTTTACAAGTTTCAGTAGTTTTAGTGACGCTACTTTCCAAATTTCATGGCATTCCGACCATTACAATAACAAAAATAGTTCAGCATATTGATGAATAGTTTATCAATTTTGCCCCGATAAACAAAATTCATCAATATAATAATTTTTTCATCAATACTATGAATTTTTCATCTATACGACGAATATTGTTTGTTGGAGCAAAAATTTTGAATTTTTAATGTATCTATCTTTTATTTTTAGGGTAGTCAAATACTGTAGATTATAATACGTTGAACTTTGTGAAAAATTAGTAATCCGACCTCTGGCGGCTGGAAGTGTAATGTGAAATGTAAACAAATAAGTATATTAGTTTAAAATCAAGTTAAATGCTTTGTGTTACAAAATCATTTTTATTAAAATGAAATGGGAAATATTTGTTTAGCATGAGAAATAATTTTTTGAATTTGAATTCGATTTTAAGGATTTTGAATTGTTGTAAATATGGGAAATTGATTATTTTTATATTTTGAAAATTTATTATAAATTTTTTAATTTTGTGGTTTTCTCGTGCTGACAAATTATGTTGGTACAAAACGAGACAATACTTTCCTTTCAAGAGAGTCCGCCGAGGTGAATAGACGTTTCCTGCGGGAAGGTACTGAGAAAGTTATGATTTTGCGTCCCAAGTTTGAATTTTCTTATTTTGATTGTGTGAAATAAAGCCATAGTTTGAGTGAGTAATTTATTATTGATTATCTAATTTGGAAATTGTCCGAATTTTTTGACGATATTTTTTATATTAAGTTTTGATATCATTGGTAAAATTAAAACTAAGATTTGGATCGTAAATGTAAATTATTACTTATTGGAAATTTGGAAGCTTAATTATTGGCAGGCTGCGAAGTGCATAGTGGGGGTGTTAAAACCGACGGCAGTGTACGCTATGGACAAATTGTGCAAAAATAGTGGCAATTTTTTAAGTTGTCCTATGTTACTAATGTAAATTGAACATTTTAAAGCCACTTGTTTTCATATAAAAATCGATTTTACAGCAAAACTTTATTGAGAATTTTTGTCGCAAATTTCATGGTCTTTAATTTTGTTTATTTGCATTTTTTTATGAAAGAAAATTTTTTTTTAATAAGAAAATAATATTTTACTGCATTATTACGAGTACAATAGAAAATTTAGCACTAACGCTGGCTTTATGTGATGCCGCTAATATTCGCACCTTGCTAGAAATCATAATTAGTTTTTGAATAATTTTTTTGTTAAAATTAGAAAAATTTTGTAAAATTTATGTGCACGGCGAGCACTTGGATTGATAGGCGACGTACATTGACAATTATCGTTTCCATTTTTATATCGGAAATTTATTTTGAAGTTTTAATTTATAATTGTAATTAGGAATTGTTTATGGTTGAATTATTTTGGATTGTTGAAGAATTTAATTTATCATATTGATAATTTAATTTGGCGTCGCAAATTATAAACTTACTACTGAGAGGTCTTGCTCTCCGATTTGAAATGCTGGCTAGCAAACGACGGTAAAAATGGAAGTTCAAAAAAAAATATTTTTTAACGTTCCACTACAGCATACTGCTTCTTGTTGTTTTCATTATTTTTAACCGACGAAAACAAAAAGGAGGAGGTTATCAATTCAACACGTATATATTTTTTTTTGTTTTTATTTAATGGATGACCACGCATAACTTTTTCCAGAATAGTCCGATTTTGATGATTATTTTTTTATTAGATGAGGTATACCTCCAAGGTGGTCCCGTTTAAATTTCAAAGAAAAATTCCAACCCTAAGGGTAGAAAAATTGGGGATGATTGAATATTATCTACTGAATTTTCAACTGTGAGTTCAAATTTAAAATTAAAGTATATTAAAATATGAAATTATATACTTATTAATAATAATAATATTATTATTGCATAATATGTTCTAAAGATCACATAGAGCTTTTGCTATAAGATTAATAATTATTTTCAAGGAATTCTATAGGCAACTTTACATTGCCAAGGTAGTGTAATGAATGGAATCAATGGGATGCGCCATTTAGCATTACATATTAAGATATTATAAGCTGTACTAAATGATATTATGTTCATGAATATTATGTTACGGTATTATTTTTTTCCATGACAATATATTCCCAACCAATTCCGTATGACTTGCCACAATTCTGCTAGCTTAGCTTGGAAAGAGTGAACGGTATATTTATGTTGGCTTTAGCAATTCGCAAACAAAAATCAAAAATCAAATAGTGGAAAAAAGTATGCCATTCCAATATTACCAATAAAGTAACTCATATTCTTTCAAGTTCTTTATCTTAACTGATATCCTATTCGTCACAATATCTGAACTACAAAAATAAATAAAATCTAACTAATTAATCAATATTTAGTTCCTCTAAAGTAAGTGCTACAATAATTCAAAATACTTACTACATATTACTACAATGATAGTATAAGAGTTATAGTACACATCAGAAGAATTCAAATATCCTGTCTCTTTGCCATACTTAATGTTTTTATATTCTTTATACTTTTGTTACTTCGCGTTTGGAATTAAAAAAGAAAAGTCGCGTTTATAAGCTATTCAATAATTTGACAAAATTTATAATTCGGAGTGATTAAAATAAAGTGCTATAATTGAGGAGATGTTTTAATTGACTTTGTGAAGTAAAAAGTAATACTTGAGAAGTTTAAGAACTGATAAAAAATTGGTAAAATCTAAAACAGAATTTGAAAAAGAAACAGATGTAAAATTTAATTGGAAGAAGAAAATGCAAGCGAATGCAATTTAAGTTTGACGACGTAATTTTGAAATTATGTTTTACATTAAAAAGAAAAATTGAAGGAAATTATTCGAGGTAATATTGTAACACAGCGTCTACTTTAAATTTTATTGCATCTAGTTGAAATAAATGCACAATTTGATATTTTGTCAAGTTAAAAAGAAACCTAAATATTATAAGCGAGAGCACTGCAATATATGCTTATATATGGAAAAAAGCGATTTTAAAATCTTCATATGTTAAAATTTTAGACTGAATGTACTTACACGTATAATGAAAATGAATCAAATCGGTGAGGTGATGTTCATATTTTTCCTTTTGCGAAACTTCCTCAATAAAATTACCCTTAAGATTTTATATCGCTAGTTTTAATATTTATTTGAACTTCGTGTTGAACAGAAACATGGCAATTTATCTATACGACACGTTTTGCAATTGATGCAATTAAGATATTTGTGGATATTAATTCATGAATTAATTTAAATCAATCATTTCAATACCATTTACTTGCAATAGTAGCTCTTATCGATGATACCAATATGTTCAAAGCAAAATTACTCGCATTCCTACACCTGATTTTACAGGACGATGCCTACACCTGATGCAATAACTGAAAAATATTATTATGGAAATCGAGAGAGGTAAAACGTTATACAAATTTAATGTTAATTTATCTAAAATAAACAGCTAAACCCGCACATATAATCATAAGCTCTAACCAAATATGAAATGTATAATGTGTCTACAATGTAGCCTTTATATTGTTCATTGTCAGACATATCTAACTTGGACAAATTAAACTTCAAAAAATAGAAAAATCACATTTGGGAAAACAATGAAAATTTATTGTACAACTGGGCAGTTACACATGCCTGCTTCTAGGGCTGTAGAAACCAAACGGGACATGTATATATGCAGGTATTATACAGTAATACTCTTTGTCCGTTTCCCAGAAGTTTTAAAAATGTACTTAATACATAGGTATTTTACATTTAGTCAAAAGTATTGTAATCGAATCCACGTAAGAACTATAAAACTTGGAAAATAAAGTACAACTTTAATTTATAATACTACTGAAATAAAAAAACAATTAACGCAGACTGCAATAATCTATTTTTAAACTTTGTGTTGCATTAGGACAATATGCCATAAATACTCACCACAATAATCCTTTTTTGAAACTACGTTTTAAACGTCAGTAACTTATGCTGAATACATCAGCAGCATTAATTTTTATTTTTAAGGACTAAAAACGTTCTAATTTAACCAGCTGAAATTTATTTTTACAACTTTGAAGTAGTTTCAAAATTAAGCCAAAAGATATTATGCGAGTACCTATCTACTTAATAACAAATAATGGTCGTATTTAAATTATCCGGCGAATGAAAAATTAGAATTAATTTTAGAATCGTGAAAACTAAGCAAACAACTGATATTTACGATGTTTTTACAGAAAATTCACAACTCATCTAAAACTATTTGACACACCCGGAGGTAATTTTAAGGTGTATAAGTGTTTTTGAGAGGAAAACTTTCTGGAAAAACTGATGAAAGCTAAAATTATACATGTCTACTCAGGAAAAACAATAAAGTAGAAATGTAAATAAATTATAAACCAATTTCAAATTTGTGGCAACATCTAAAAATGAATATTTGGTATTTCCACGTGATTTTCTTGTCAGAATAAAATTTATTCTTATCAGTTTATATTACTTTATGAGATTCTTTGGAAAAACGAAGTTTTCAGTGTATTTTTAATTTAAATCCATACATTTATCAATGTCTCTTTTTTTTTGGAAGAATTTAATGTCAATTCTTAATGGCCATGTCAGAGAAGGGTATCTTACAATTATAATAGTTTTAATTTTGTTACATAGTTTCAACCCAAGTCGAACCTGAAAGATATCTTCACCTTGGTTGTCAAGCGGTTTACCAGCGGCCAAACCGCGTATTTTCCGTTTCTCCATTTCAGATCATAATATGATAAATTTAGATTTATACCAGAATTTTGATTGGGTGTCTTATTGGATACACTATTTTGTAGTGAAAATGGTTGCTCGAAAATCATACATTAGTTTTTGTACATAATAAAGTATTTATCTTATATTATCAATATAGCGTCAACAAATACAAATTACACAAATTATAAATTTTAATGCTAATGACAACCAATTATCGTTATTTCAACGATAACATGTGAAATAATACTATTAAAATAGTAAAATAATTTTATTAATTATTTTAATCCTAAATGTATGTTCTGAAGCAGTGTTCCCAAATATGGTAAATACCCAGCTTTTGTAAATATTTCCTATTACAGTTCCTACTTCATACAATAGTATTGAACATAAACCATTAATTAATTTGCTTTAAGTTTAAACTAATATAATATATAGTTATTACAATTTACATTTTACATAATATTTATTTATTTACAGTCTGTGTTGTGTTTGAAGTATTTTATTAAATTCTCGCAAAATGTAGTCAAAATAAATAAAAATGCAGCTTGTTTATTTCGAATAAAGTGCATATATTGTAATTGGATTTTGAATAATTTCAATATCTCTTTTTTTGATGTTATATATGAACTACTTTAAAATGTATATGATTTAATATGTAGATCGCAAAAAAATCATTGAAATTATCTACTGATTCCAATACTAACGTAGTGATGCCCGACTAACACAATTAATGCATTTTCACTTCAATTTCAATACAAAGTGATGTATCAATTTAATGTGTGATTAATCTTGCATTAAATTTCCGTCCTTGTCATCAATGGCTGTTAATCATTCGTGAAGTATGTATATGCAATACATTAAAGCTGATCTAAAAAAGCGTAAAATGGTATTGTTACGTTTTGCATTTCTTTATCATTATATTGAGTATAATTTATGAAAGAATTTGTTTGAAGTCGAATTCATTAAATTTTATACAGGAAAGTTAATATATTCGGATAGTTGGCCTTCATTATTATAAAATTTTGTGCTGTGAGAGGCTGGAGAAATATTTTTATGCCAAAATAAGAGTTTACAAATAAATTGATTTAAAATAAAAGTCTCTACTTATGTAGAGAAGGCAAGAAAATCGTAGCAAAGATGTAAAAACACCCCACAACATATAAAAGTAGTTATAAATTGCATTTTTATAATAAAAGTGGTTTTTAAGTTAGAGTAATTAAATTATCTTCTTTTACCTGTTGTTTTCTCTGCCCCTAAATATCAGATAATATATAACATACATTAATATCACTTTTAAATTTTAATTTAACTCTCGAAATATAGATAAAATTCATTTCATTCAATTCCGATAATTTGGTTTATCTAAGTTTATGTATTTCAATAATTATTAAACTTTTTATATTAAAATTTTTTAGTATGCAAATACTATGCAACCAGACTCTTTATTGTTAAAACAAAACTAAGATCAATTATAAAACTTACCGAAGTAATAAAAAAGTTGAAATGTATCCAGTTTCTAATAAATAACGAAGCAGAAAGTTATATCTAGTGAAATCTACACGCCAATATATAAATCTAGTTTTGTGCATCAAACTGATTGCAAATCATATCAAGTGCGACGAGAAATACGAAATTACCTTATAGAAAGGAAGTTAATAAACTACATTTTAAAAATATTCACAACGTCTTTACTGCAATTTAAATAAAAATGTATGTATATTTTTTTAAACTTCATTCGCTATTATGTAATTACGTCCACAACATTTACACTGACGCAAATTATGCCGACGCAAAAAGCCGATGGTAGTTTTTCCAATAGGAAATTACGCCAACAGGTAATTATGCCGAAGACTTTAACGCCGACTATGCTGACAGTTAACAATTATTTAATTTTATAATAAATTAAGACATTATAATTTTCGACTTGAGGCCATTTCAGTGATGTTTTTAATGGCAGAAGGGGATCAAAGAGATCCGGCATTTTTAAATGCAATATCAAATAATCAAACAAAAATCAAAGGCTAACCTCATAGAAACAGCCAATCCAATAATCGATTAACGTTTATATGTATTTTTTTACCTGAAAGTTTAGATGGTCTAATTCTAATTGCATTAGAAATTTTTTTGAATTATAAAAATGATAATAATTTGGTTTTATCAACTCACAGCTGTCAATGGTTTACCTTTTATAAACCTATTAATTGTTGAATATTGGTTTCGTCAATAATTTTAGGACTAAATGAAGTTTAACGACTATTTTATTATTTCTATTTGTAGAGCGCCATTCTGAAGTTGAACGGAATTTCAAATTTTAAAGCAATATAATATAACAACTTCTCCGACTTACTAGTTTTATTATTTTATCGTTCGAATTGGAAAACTTTTAATTAATTAGTAAGCTGTAAATAATAAATAGATTAAAATGCATTTTAAAAAGCTTCTGAGTAAATGCGGAAAAAATTTCCCGAGATTTAATAACTTTTAATCAAAAACTTTACAATCTATATAAGAGCTTGTAGGAGGTCGATTTTATTCCAGGCACAAATACGTATTTTATTCTGTATTGTTAGATTTTTTCTTGCTATTGCGAATTCGTGTTTAGGTCAGCTTCAATAAAACTTAGGATGTTTTGAACATAGCAACAAGAAATATTATCGATTGTACATAACGTGTTGTAATGGCAATGCCAGATTTCGCCTTAGGTTTGTTTGCTGTTCTCATTTGTAATGGTTACATATTCCTGGCAAATTTCCAACTTTTGAAAATTGTAATGTATTGATTACTTATGGCGCATTTTTCATTATAAAATTTGGACAATTTATTTATTCATCGCTGAGAACATTTCGCAAATTAGTTTTTCTACTGATGCTAACAGTTGAAATAATTTGCCTTAGCCAAATGTACTACTTAGAAAATCGTTAGCTTAATTAAGGAAGCTTTAACATAATAACATTAATGCTGGGTTACAAATGTAGCATAACATAATATTTTAAGCCATCAACTACTCAACTCCTTGATAAATCTGTTTAACAGCTACAATCTTGAAGGGTAGCTAGGCTGCGGTAGAGGAGCAAATAATATAATATTCAATTTTTTAAATTATATGTAAATTCAATATGTTATTATATTTCTCCACCTTATTCTCCCACTTCATTGGTGACATTGTAAATACGCATCGAATATTTACAGCTATTTCTTTTTTATCAAAATATAAAAATTCTTTTATGTTGTTTGACAATATTCATATTTCTTCTTTCAAATTAAATTACTTTCTAGAAGGACACCGTCATTTTTTAATAGTATCTAAATATTTGATCAGATTAAAAATATGATTGAATACAAAAATTATTCAAATAGATTAAACTGTTGTCTTAACAACGAAAATTGATACATACCTAGTCGGGACATAAATTCTGTTACCTCTAAAGAACCGTTAGATTTTACAGCTTAAGATTACAGAGGGTGGAAAACAATTACATATTTAGAAAGTCCTTTCTTTTGGCAACTTGTACAGACTATAGTTAAAATTTTTGAGTTCAACCAGCAACATGGATTGGGGTGTGAAAGAAAATCGGATAGCAGTTATTGCGTTACATAAATGTGGTGTATCAAATAGTGAAATTTTAAAATTGCTAAAGCCGTTAAAAATTTCAAAAATGTTTGTAAGTCGTGCTATAAAACGGTTTACCGATACAAATGCAATAGCTGACAGAAAAAGAAGTGGACGTCCTCGTACCATAAGAACTCCACGAGTGATTAAAGCAGTGCGTGAAAGAATACGACGAAATCCTCTGCGAAAACAAAAAATTTTTGCTATGGAGATGCAAATTTCAAAAAAAGCGTGTCTCGCGTATTGAGGCAGGACCTAAAACTTGGGGCTTTTCGTAGAGCAACAGGACAAAGGTTAACAACAGCTTTAAAAAAAATTAGGCACGAGAGATCGAAAACCCTATTAAGGAGGCACGGTAATAATAATTTAAAAAATATTTTGTTTACCGATAAAAAAATTTTTACCGTCGAAGAAAAATTTAATAAGCAAAACGATCGTGTTTATGCTCACAGCTCTAAAGAAGCGACAGAAAAAATTCCGAGGGTTCAAAGAGGCCATTATCCAGCATCTGTGATGGTTTGGTGGGGTGTATCCTACGAAGGGGTTACTCAACTTCACTTTTGTGAAAAAGGCGTTAAAAGATCGGCACCAATTTACCAAGAAATGTTAGAAGACGTGGTAAAGCCTCTTAACGACTCTCTCTTTCAAGGAAACCATTGGGTTTTCCAACAGGACTCTGCACCAGCACACAAAGCTAAGATAACCCAAAGGTGGCTAGCAGAAAATTTACCTGCGTTTATTGCAGCAGAACAATGGCCTTCTGGAAGTCCTGATCTGAATCCTTTGGATTATAAATTGTGGTCAGTTCTTGAAAACATGGCTTGTAGTAAGCCTCATAAAAATATCGAGCTTCTGAAGCGGAATTTGGTGAAAGCAGCAGCATCGATACCGTTACAAATCGTCCGTGCCGCAATTGATGATTGGCCACGGCGTTTAAAGGCTTGTGTAAAGGCTAAAGGAGGATATTTTGAGTAAATATATTAAAAATGTATTCTTTATATATTAAGTAATAAAGCAGTATATATCATAATTGAATTTATTATTTTGAAACATTAAAAATTTAATTAATACTGTGTAACAGAACTTATGTCCCGACTAGGTATAATGTTATAGAAACTTAATTGCAGGTGTACGGTGATGTCCTACTCGAGTTGTTCATAAATGATGAGGTATCTAGTATTATAGCACTGCCTGTATTTGATTATTTTATGTAATAACATAAAATTTAAAAAAATAAAATAATAATATTTTCTAGTTGCATATTCAAGATGAGAAGTTAGTTCAAATCCACTTTAATTCAGGTTTAAATTTGATATTTATATATCTATCTACGAAACATAAAATTTAAATTTTGCGAAAGTTGCAACAAACTTGTTGGTGTATAATAAATAAGTTTACATTAAAATGTATACAGGAAAAGCTGTGGTTCATTACTTTATAAATTTTGCTGTGGGTACTATGTACAATATGATGTATTCATCGTTGCAATATTATTATTGAAGTATAAACTTGTTTTTACAAAGATAATATAATATGTGTATATAGTAAAAGAGTATAAACAGGCACAAAAAGACTTATGAATATAATATTATTACAACCAGAAAACATAGTTGAAACCAATAATCCACTATAATTTAATGTTCACGATGAAAATTCAAATGTAAAAATAATAAAATAGAAATTATATTTCTTAATACACAACATTTGATTTCTACAAATTTTAATACATTAGATATATTATCTACAAACCGCATATTATTAAAATTTTAATAAAGGTAATTATAATATTTTTTATTAAGTATATATACAGGGTGCTGAATGAGTTAGCCGAACATAGGAAATTAACATGTAAATATTTATTTATTCAAATTCCTGCTTCTCTAATTAGGTATTTCAGAAAAAAAATTAAAAGCACAAAAATAATGCAGAAATATAAACTGAAAATAATAGGTTTATCTAGCTTTTACTTAAAAAGTCAAAAAATGCTTTTGAAATTTTACTAGGAAAACTTTCTAAAACTTTCCTAGGAAATTATTTTTGAAAGTAGAAATTAAATTGAATTTATTACATGGCTAGCCCGATATATGAAAATTTTAACAATTTAGCAAAAGCTAGATGAAATCTAATGCTCTTATCATTCATAGTTTTTTTTCTTCATGTTTTTCAATTTTTCCCTAAAATAATTAGAGAAACAGGAATTTGTATAAATTAGTTTTTACATGTTAATTTCCTGTGTTCGACTAACCCATTCAGCACTCGATATTTTACTATAATATAATACTATATATATATATACTAAATCTACTATAATATGTTTTTAAATTTAAACTTGCAAATTCATATAAGTAAAATGATTTTGTTTACATTATTATGTGTACATCCTAATGATCTAAAACCAAAACCGGGTGTTGATGGTCCAATGCGAGGGATAATTAAAATTTACTTGAGGCAAACAAAAATGTTATCGGCCTAATTTATTTCCGCAAATTGCGGTACCTACCAACATCTGCATTATTTACACGCCCAAATAATTAATGTAAACTTATGATTTGATAGGTAATTATTTAATCTAGTTTTGATTAGTTGGAATTAATAAGTTTCAATCATAAATATTAGTTTATAAGGCAAACGAGATCTTCCATACTTGAAAAGGTATTCTAAACACCCTATATATATATAATATAAATAACCTGATTTCTTATACTTACTCTATTTTATTGCAACAATCAATAACTTAAGCAATATCATCCTTTACCGGAAAAGCTAATAATTCCACATTTATTTTTATGATGGAATTGATATAGTTTGATTTTTATTAAATCCGTTTATTTATTTGTTGACCAAGTAAACAAGGACGTGGCTTACATCGTAGTTTTTTCTTTTAACGGTTAAACTAAACCTGTTGCTATATTTTAAAGTTGTTTTATATCCAAGTAATGTATATAGGTTATCCACATAAAGATTTTTTGAAATGAACGTAGCCTATGTATAAGAATGATCAAAGAGTGGCAGCTGTATACCTAAAAGTAGAGCTAAGAAACTTTGTGTAGTCGAGAGCTATTTTACAAAACTTCAAATACAAAGATATAATCCAATACAAATTTAAATAAATAAATTTATGTGGATATAACCAAAACCTACATTATTCTAAGTTAATATTATAATATAATAAATAAAAATATTGTCAAGAAATGAAATTAATCAAGAGGAATTTAAAAAATGAAATGATCTGAAGTAAAATAATATTGTGCATAAATATAAAAAATGTTATGCATTTTAAAATGGTGATGCAAGCTATGTTTATGTGAATATAAGAATAATATAATACGTAGAAAATCAAAATTCAAAAAATTCAAAAAAAGACAAAATTAACATATAAACAGGTCTGGATTAAAAATATTTGAAATTATGAAAAATTCAAAATACGATATTACAATATAACGTTATTTCATGGTTATTTCCAATCCTCAGTTGTAAATAATCGTTTAAATTTATTAAATAAGAAGAATATTCGAACTAATCAAAAGAAAAAACCATTTAAAGAGTACTGATTAACAAGCATAAAATTTGACTTACCATAACCTCAAAAATATGAAATCTGCACGTTGTCACATGTAGTAATGAACAATTTAAAATAATTTGAACTAAGAGATTCTTTTACCAAGCACTGCTTGTGTGAAATCTGAGAGCACTGCCCCCTTAATTTGATTTCTAAAAACTTTGAAAAAATTCAAAATTTTCACATTTTCAAAATTTCAAAATTTTCACACAAGCAGTGCTTGGTAAAAGAATCTCTTAGTTCAAATTATTTTAAATTGTTCATTACTACATGTGACAACGTGCAGATTTCATATTTTTGAGGTTATGGTAAGTCAAATTTTATGCTTGTTAATCAGTACTCTTTAAATGGTTTTTTCTTTTGATTAGTTCGAATATTCTTCTTATTTAATAAATTTAAACGATTATTTACAACTGAGGATTGGAAATAACCATGAAATAACGTTATATTGTAATATCGTATTTTGAATTTTTCATAATTTCAAATATTTTTAATCCAGACCTGTTTATATGTTAATTTTGTCTTTTTTTGAATTTTTTGAATTTTGATTTTCTACGTATTGTATTATTCTTATATTTTTTTAATTTAACCATAAATACATACTAAAATTCCACAAATTTACTTAAAAATTTTTATTTTGGGTTCTTTTTCTAGTTTTACACCTTACGGTTAAAAACGTGGTAAAATTTGAATTTTGAATTTTTTCAAAGTTTTTAGAAATCAAATTAAGGGGGCAGTGCTCTCAGATTTCACACAAGCAGTGCTTGGTAAAAGAATCTCTTAGTTCAAATTATTTTAAATTGTTCATTACTACATGTGACAACGTGCAGATTTCATATTTTTGAGGTTATGGTAAGTCAAATTTTATGCTTGTTAATCAGTACTCTTTAAATGGTTTTTTCTTTTGATTAGTTCGAATATTCTTCTTATTTAATAAATTTAAACGATTATTTACAACTGAGGATTGGAAATAACCATGAAATAACGTTATATTGTAATATCGTATTTTGAATTTTTCATAATTTCAAATATTTTTAATCCAGACCTGTTTATATGTTAATTTTGTCTTTTTTTGAATTTTTTGAATTTTGATTTTCTACGTATTGTATTATTCTTATATTTTTTTAATTTAACCATAAATACATACTAAAATTCCACAAATTTACTTAAAAATTTTTATTTTGGGTTCTTTTTCTATGTTTATGTGGCTCATATAACTGCGAATTGTAAAAATATAAAATCCTCTATGCTACCCATACTTTAAATAAGCATAACAAAAGTTATAAAGCAAAATTTAAAAATATATTGGAAAATAAAAAAGTTTTTTTAATAAAATATTTAAGGCGTAACATGATCAATCGATCAGAAATGTGTATGTTGTAATACTATTAACTAATAATAAAGTAGCAAATTATATTTAACAGATATACCCACCGATCGATCCTAATTCACTTAGCTCCCGTTAGAAGTTAATGGCAGTTCATAGGCGCTAACAGATACTTATGTTACCGACAATTGACTTCTCAATTTTAGATTATGATACATGTACGACTATGCCCAATCATTTACAAATTTTCTTTATTAATCATCGGTAATTTTTAACACCTATTGTAATAATTTAAGAGAGTAACTTTTATAGTTTTAATATTAAAAATAGTAATTTTTAATCTCAATAATTAATAAATGTTCATTGGCCTAGTAGTTGGTACGATCAACTGCTAAAGCTGAAGAATTTTGTTATGAGCGTTTCCGTCACTAAAATTATGCAAATAAAAAATAAATCGCTTCTATATTCGTTTCTATTTCTTAAAAAAATAAATAGCAATTTATAATAAATAATTTAGCCAAATTAAAGTTTAACTATGCAATAGTTTAAAAATATGAGTTGACGTTTGAAACTCAATCTTTTAAGTTAAACTAATTAGAATAAATTTAATAAAATGCAAATAAGGTAGACTAGCTTGATATACTGTTAAACCTATAAAATGTAAATCTATCTTCGAAAATAACATTATTTCATTTGGTTTTTGTTCGTCGTGTATCGAAAAGCTTTTATACCAAGTTTCAATTTTCTTTTACTTATCGAACTGGATATGTCTATTTGTTAAATGATAGTTTCCACTCGTTTTGGTTAATCTCCAAATCTGATAAACTCCTAATGCTTATTGTCCTTAAAACTAAATTTCCTCCTTATCTATAATATTATATTATAACATTTAATGGAGAGTGTTATAGAATTAATATACACAATACAACAATAAAATAAATTTATTTAATATTTTGAATATTTTAGCAATAAAAGTGAAGTAAGAAAACTTAAAATTTATTTTTAGAAAATTTAAAAGTTTATTGGTAAAAGTTGTTGAAAATGCTCTGGCACCTCATCAAATATTTATGCTCTTCTTATAAAAGCAATTTTGTATGATGAATTTCTAACTATTTTCAAATACGTTAAATTCAAATTTTTCTAGTTTATTTAACTTAATATGGCAAATTTCATACAAAATTAAAGAATGCCGGTAGATATTGTAAGGGGCATTATTATAGTCGATTATCCAGGAAAGCCACACAGTTGTTGGCAGTTGGTTTTGTAGCCGGTACTGTAACTCACATTTCCGCTTAAGCATTTAATCTCTTATCAAGTACATCTCTTACCTAATGACTCTAACAGCTTACTTTGCCGATAACAGTGCTACAAAAACTGTTCGGTTACTAGTAATTAAGTTTTAGCTCTGCTTTATATTCCAATAAAATCTTAGCGTACTTTTGCACAAATGGTTGTGCTTGTCGTATTCATATGTTCAGATTTGCTTATCAGTTTCTGTCGAAATTTTATTAAAATAAAAAATGAAAAGAATGCAAGCACTTTATTTTTTTGATCAAGTATTTGAAAATTAGAATAGGTACATGTTTCAGATTCATCAGGTTGTAAAATTAATAAACATTCTCGTGACGATTTTTATGGGTATTATTCTTGAGTAGCGTGTTTATCTCGTATAAATAATAGTTTCCAGCTGAACAACAGCTAGTAAATTGCTACACAAGCTATGTAACAAACAGATACAAATTTTACTTTATTGTTGTAATTATTTATTACTAAAATTGCTTATTTAAACTGTCAAGTTTAAAAAATTTATAATATTATTTACTTATTTTATTATTGTTTCTATGTTATATATTTTTACATTTAACTAAATGCTTCTCATTTTCTTTGTTTTACTTCTTTTATTATTTAATTTGCCTTTTCTATTTTCTCCACAATTCTGCATTTTTAATTTCTTCTCAACTGTAACTTAAATAAAACCGTTTTTAAATGTTTTAACCTACTAATTCTTTAAGCTACTTTAACGCCCTAGTGCGGAAAATGATATATTTTAATAAACCGGGATATACAGTAAATTTGCTGTGTTTTTATTTTAAATAAATAAAATAATCTTTCTGTGAGTAGAAGGAGGACAATCAAACATTTAATCAATTCGTTTATTCAAAGATTAATATTAGAGGTATGAGTTGTTTAAATTACGTTGTCTGACAGTTAAGCAAAAACTCTCACCGAATAGAATGTGAGCTATATCGAATTAAATTATTTCTTACCATAAAACACAGCTAAATCAATATTGTTGGCTCGATTTAGGTTTACATAACTAACTGGCCGTATCGGTATAATTTCAACTTTTGGCTAATATATACATAAATGTTTATCAGAAGCAGAAGCAGTTTTGGCAATACCTAAAAATAAATTGGTTTTTAATTTTATCCTAATGTTACCATTTTACGTTTTAGATTGCTTGATTGAAAAGGTTAAAAGAATCGAGAATTTCGTTTCGTAGTCCAAAGTAAAATTTTACAAAAAGTTTGTTACAGATGGTTCGCTTTACATGTCTGTAATTCAACCATCGTTGAACCTTTCCATTTTGTCTTCCGTCAAAGATTCAAATTGGCTAGTACTTTCGCTAAAGTTAAATGAACCCAACGAACAAAAATGAAATTCTAAAAGTATCTTTTGACATCAATTGTAACTGCTCATTACTTTAAAGCGTAATCTAATATATTTAATCACAACGAAAAGTTATTATTTCTTTATATCGTAAATTTCTATAATTTTTTAGCAGTAATTGAAATAAAAGTAATTTAACTTTTTCTACCTGGCTTCATTAAAGTTTCGTAAATGTGAAGGATGTTACATGTCATAATTCACTTTTTACTAAATATTTCAGTGGAAAACTTTACGTCGCCAGGAAAATTAAGAACTCTCTGCAGCATTACAAATAAATTAACAAGAAGAATTTTAAAAAAGCACGAAGTGCAATATTTCTTAATTTAAACGTGGCACATTACTTTACTTTCACATTTTACATCACGAAAATAATTAAAGAAGAAATCTTTACGAACAGATTCAAATTATGGAAAATCACTGAAAAACTAATCAATGTAGTCTTTGTACCTATAGCGATTTGATAAATAGAGATTGCTTTGAACTCGTATTTCATAAAGCGAGCTGTAATATTACATTCAAAATTAATGTTTTCATACTTATTTAGCTTAAATAATAACGAAATTTGACATGCATTTAAACTTTATTAATTTTAGTTATAATAAAGTTTTTGTACGAAGTTGAAATTAAGTACGTACGTTAAAGTAACCCAAAATTTGTCCATGGGAAATACAAATGATCTTAATGCACCAGGATTATGTAGTAAAAGCAAAACAATTCGAATTATTAAATAGGTTGCACACTTACACATCCCACTAACTTGGGAATTACAGGTTTCCAGAAACTTAATTTAATAAGCTCATTGAATAACTAAATACAGTGCTAAGCTTGGCAATAAGTATCTTTCAACACATTAAAATATCTCTATATGTATGCAAATTTAGTATTCTACAACATAATCTATGTATTAACTCTTCTAGTTTACTGTTCTGTTTTCTACATTATTTAATGAAAAGTCCTTGAGCAAAGACTTACGTCAAAAGTATATTGTGTAATAAATTTTATACCTTCTCAGTTACGCAGCAAAGCCGAATTGTGTTCTAAAACTTATTGTTTCTATGCTTGCATACAAATTATGCTTTGTACTCGAGTTTATTGGAATTTTAATTTACTCTACGTTTAATAATTTATTCAATTAAACACTTTGCATTTTATTACACGGTACAGTAATAAACTAAGACCTTTCCATTCGCCAACTAAGTAAAGACATCTAAACCAATCTCATTCCAAAATTAAATTTTATGTAAATTTTTTTATGCATTGTCCCCAGCACCAATATAATACGAGTAATGTAGCGAAGACGGGTATTTGTATTGTGGTTTATAATCCGCATCAATTTGTGTATTTGACTATATCAAAAATTATACAACTTCTTTCTCTTTAAAGGTATCCGAGTATAGGTACTACAATTTGCTAATTAAATCTATTGATTATGGAGATTTGCATATTAATTTTACTCTATTATTTTTCTTTTTGTGTGCTAAAATACATTAATTTTATAAACCACATCTTTTTTGATTTAGCTATCGTACTTAACACTTTTTCAGTCTAATAAAGATATATAACATAAAACAAGATAGAGTATATTATTTGTTATCTCTATCTAGATATAAATTCACTTCCGAATTGTTTTTAAGATAAGTCGGCAGAGCGTATCATAACGTAAAGCTATTTTGCTGAATTTGAATCGGAAATGAAGTGTTTTCCCCGTAGTAAAAGATTTGCTATTTAACTTTCTGCTGAAATTTCTCATATTATAATCTTGTTAATCATCAGTTGAAATTGTCCTTTTCCGGTAAAATTTTTAAAATTAAATAAAATAAATTATAATATCAAAATCGAAATTAAAAAATCTTTTATATTTTGTGCCATAAACTACTCTGAAGCTACACTAAATAAATTTCAATATAACATACTAAAGTTTTAGGTTTGTTATTTTACTAACTGTAAAAGCGAAGAGTTAATCCAACTTTAATATAATTTAAGAAAACAAAATATTAATTGTGTTTTGTTTAATTTTGCATGTTAATGTAATTACATTATTTGCTAGGTTTATTTCGGGAAGTTTTCTCCTAATTGTTGTGATTTATCAAAAACGAAATATTTACAATTTCTTAAATTTATCTAGTACAAACGAACATTAATTTAAAAGTTTCCATTGCCACTTAATGTGTAAGTAATTCGATAAAAGCAATACGGAAATTTTGCGAAAACTTGTTAAATGAAAATCGCAGTTCAAACTGATCAATAAAAATGTGCATTTTGTAGATAAGTTTTCCGTAGTACGCATCATAGGCAAAGAAAACTATTTGTCAGATATTTAAAATTTTTAGATGAAAATAGAAAATAGTTTACAAATTTGCATACATTTTGCTGAAGAAATTATGTGGATATTTATTATACGAAGCAAAACAAGATACGCCTAATTTATTACTTTATTGAGATTTTTTCCGCAGATTAATTAATTTTTTAGTCTATCAGTTTTTTTTAGCTTAAATTCACTAAGATTGATTATTATAATAAATGAAATGCATAGACCGTTACTGGGAAAATGCCAAAAGTTTATTTATTGTAGTTGCGATTAATTAAATATTCTTGTCGTGTTTTGTCGCCGTTTTTCCTAATTTATATAAATCATAACATTGCCGGCGTTTTACAAGAATAGAAAAAATTATTACTTACGACAAATAATTTTATTTCAAAATGATAGCAGCAGTCTGGCGTAATAAAGTGGTGCAGAATATTAATCTGAATTTCTTTTTTTTTTAAGAGTTTTCTAAGTAAATTGTAAACTAAAATTTGATCTTGATTAAAATTTTATGGTATAAATTCATAAAAAGTCTCAAGAAGTGAATTAATGACTTTAGTGATTCGGGACGTTAATTATAATGCTTCTAACATGAATCAAGTCTCTCAAGATTAGTATGTGACGTGCTTTAAAATCCATCAGGTAGAACTAGTAATAATTGGTTCCACTTGTAGAATAGTTTGATAATAATTGTATTGTACTTACAATAGCTAGAACATTTAATAATTTCGAAAGCTGTGATTTAAAATTCTCATTAAACTTAACGATCTAAATATTAATTACAGATTTGTAATTTAATGCTAAATTGCATGGCGTAGTAATTTTTAAAAAATTATAAAATTGCTCAGTAAATGCATAAACGGTTTATCGAAGTGTTTTCTTGCGTGTTACATAGTCGAAATAATGTATATCGTTAAACGATACACGTGTGGAACTTAATTAATTGTAAAATTTTCCCCAATACGCTGAAAACTTGTTGACTTGAGCGACATACCATATTGACTGATTCAAAGCTGATTCAAGCCTTCGCATAAATTTTACTGAAATTAAATATCTAACAATGTAGATAACCTGTGCAAGATTTCTTATTGAAAACATAAGTATTCAGAAAAAGAACTCAAAATAAAAAATTTTAAGTAAATTTGTGGTTTTTAGTATGTATTTATGGTTAAATTCAAAAAATATAAGAATAATACAATACGTAGAAAATCAAAATTCAAAAAATTTAAAAAGGAGACAATTAACACATAACAGGTCTGGATTAAGAAAATTTGAAAAAATGAAAATTTCGTAATACGAAGTACAATATAACGTTATTTCATGGTTATTGCCATTCTTCAGTTGCACGCATCGATTACGATTACATTGTAAAATAAGAAGAAAAAATTTTTCAAACTAAACAAAATTATCGACTAAATTGTACAAAATTGACTTACCATAACCTCCAAAGATTATCAAAACTGAACTTGTTACACGAGGTATGAATAATTTAAAAATGATTTGAACTAAGAAATTCGTTTACCTAGCACTGCTAGTTTGAAATCCGAAGGCACTGCCCTCTTAATATGATTTCTAAAAACTTTGAAAAAATTCAAAATTCAAAAATTTACCACGTTTTTTAACCGTGAGGCGTAAAACTAGAAAAAGAACTCAAAATAAAAAATTTTAAGTAAATTTGTGGTTTTTAGTATGTATTTATGGTTAAATTCAAAAAATATAAGAATAATACAATACGTAGAAAATCAAAATTCAAAAAATTTAAAAAGGAGACAATTAACACATAACAGGTCTGGATTAAGAAAATTTGAAAAAATGAAAATTTCGTAATACGAAGTACAATATAACGTTATTTCATGGTTATTGCCATTCTTCAGTTGCACGCATCGATTACGATTACATTGTAAAATAAGAAGAAAAAATTTTTCAAACTAAACAAAATTATCGACTAAATTGTACAAAATTGACTTACCATAACCTCCAAAGATTATCAAAACTGAACTTGTTACACGAGGTATGAATAATTTAAAAATGATTTGAACTAAGAAATTCGTTTACCTAGCACTGCTAGTTTGAAATCCGAAGGCACTGCCCTCTTAATATGATTTCTAAAAACTTTGAAAAAATTCAAAATTCAAAAATTTACCACGTTTTTTAACCGTGAGGCGTAAAACTAGAAAAAGAACTCAAAATAAAAAATTTTAAGTAAATTTGTGGTTTTTAGTATGTATTTATGGTTAAATTCAAAAAATATAAGAATAATACAATACGTAGAAAATCAAAATTCAAAAAATTTAAAAAGGAGACAATTAACACATAACAGGTCTGGATTAAGAAAATTTGAAAAAATGAAAATTTCGTAATACGAAGTACAATATAACGTTATTTCATGGTTATTGCCATTCTTCAGTTGCACGCATCGATTACGATTACATTGTAAAATAAGAAGAAAAAATTTTTCAAACTAAACAAAATTATCGACTAAATTGTACAAAATTGACTTACCATAACCTCCAAAGATTATCAAAACTGAACTTGTTACACGAGGTATGAATAATTTAAAAATGATTTGAACTAAGAAATTCGTTTACCTAGCACTGCTAGTTTGAAATCCGAAGGCACTGCCCTCTTAATATGATTTCTAAAAACTTTGAAAAAATTCAAAATTCAAAAATTTACCACGTTTTTTAACCGTGAGGCGTAAAACTAGAAAAAGAACTCAAAATAAAAAATTTTAAGTAAATTTGTGGTTTTTAGTATGTATTTATGGTTAAATTCAAAAAATATAAGAATAATACAATACGTAGAAAATCAAAATTCAAAAAATTTAAAAAGGAGACAATTAACACATAACAGGTCTGGATTAAGAAAATTTGAAAAAATGAAAATTTCGTAATACGAAGTACAATATAACGTTATTTCATGGTTATTGCCATTCTTCAGTTGCACGCATCGATTACGATTACATTGTAAAATAAGAAGAAAAAATTTTTCAAACTAAACAAAATTATCGACTAAATTGTACAAAATTGACTTACCATAACCTCCAAAGATTATCAAAACTGAACTTGTTACACGAGGTATGAATAATTTAAAAATGATTTGAACTAAGAAATTCGTTTACCTAGCACTGCTAGTTTGAAATCCGAAGGCACTGCCCTCTTAATATGATTTCTAAAAACTTTGAAAAAATTCAAAATTCAAAAATTTACCACGTTTTTTAACCGTGAGGCGTAAAACTAGAAAAAGAACTCAAAATAAAAAATTTTAAGTAAATTTGTGGTTTTTAGTATGTATTTATGGTTAAATTCAAAAAATATAAGAATAATACAATACGTAGAAAATCAAAATTCAAAAAATTTAAAAAGGAGACAATTAACACATAACAGGTCTGGATTAAGAAAATTTGAAAAAATGAAAATTTCGTAATACGAAGTACAATATAACGTTATTTCATGGTTATTGCCATTCTTCAGTTGCACGCATCGATTACGATTACATTGTAAAATAAGAAGAAAAAATTTTTCAAACTAAACAAAATTATCGACTAAATTGTACAAAATTGACTTACCATAACCTCCAAAGATTATCAAAACTGAACTTGTTACACGAGGTATGAATAATTTAAAAATGATTTGAACTAAGAAATTCGTTTACCTAGCACTGCTAGTTTGAAATCCGAAGGCACTGCCCTCTTAATATGATTTCTAAAAACTTTGAAAAAATTCAAAATTCAAAAATTTACCACGTTTTTTAACCGTGAGGCGTAAAACTAGAAAAAGAACTCAAAATAAAAAATTTTAAGTAAATTTGTGGTTTTTAGTATGTATTTATGGTTAAATTCAAAAAATATAAGAATAATACAATACGTAGAAAATCAAAATTCAAAAAATTTAAAAAGGAGACAATTAACACATAACAGGTCTGGATTAAGAAAATTTGAAAAAATGAAAATTTCGTAATACGAAGTACAATATAACGTTATTTCATGGTTATTGCCATTCTTCAGTTGCACGCATCGATTACGATTACATTGTAAAATAAGAAGAAAAAATTTTTCAAACTAAACAAAATTATCGACTAAATTGTACAAAATTGACTTACCATAACCTCCAAAGATTATCAAAACTGAACTTGTTACACGAGGTATGAATAATTTAAAAATGATTTGAACTAAGAAATTCGTTTACCTAGCACTGCTAGTTTGAAATCCGAAGGCACTGCCCTCTTAATATGATTTCTAAAAACTTTGAAAAAATTCAAAATTCAAAAATTTACCACGTTTTTTAACCGTGAGGCGTAAAACTAGAAAAAGAACTCAAAATAAAAAATTTTAAGTAAATTTGTGGTTTTTAGTATGTATTTATGGTTAAATTCAAAAAATATAAGAATAATACAATACGTAGAAAATCAAAATTCAAAAAATTTAAAAAGGAGACAATTAACACATAACAGGTCTGGATTAAGAAAATTTGAAAAAATGAAAATTTCGTAATACGAAGTACAATATAACGTTATTTCATGGTTATTGCCATTCTTCAGTTGCACGCATCGATTACGATTACATTGTAAAATAAGAAGAAAAAATTTTTCAAACTAAACAAAATTATCGACTAAATTGTACAAAATTGACTTACCATAACCTCCAAAGATTATCAAAACTGAACTTGTTACACGAGGTATGAATAATTTAAAAATGATTTGAACTAAGAAATTCGTTTACCTAGCACTGCTAGTTTGAAATCCGAAGGCACTGCCCTCTTAATATGATTTCTAAAAACTTTGAAAAAATTCAAAATTCAAAAATTTACCACGTTTTTTAACCGTGAGGCGTAAAACTAGAAAAAGAACTCAAAATAAAAAATTTTAAGTAAATTTGTGGTTTTTAGTATGTATTTATGGTTAAATTCAAAAAATATAAGAATAATACAATACGTAGAAAATCAAAATTCAAAAAATTTAAAAAGGAGACAATTAACACATAACAGGTCTGGATTAAGAAAATTTGAAAAAATGAAAATTTCGTAATACGAAGTACAATATAACGTTATTTCATGGTTATTGCCATTCTTCAGTTGCACGCATCGATTACGATTACATTGTAAAATAAGAAGAAAAAATTTTTCAAACTAAACAAAATTATCGACTAAATTGTACAAAATTGACTTACCATAACCTCCAAAGATTATCAAAACTGAACTTGTTACACGAGGTATGAATAATTTAAAAATTGTTTAGTTTGAAAAATTTTTTCTTCTTATTTTACAATGTAATCGTAATCGATGCGTGCAACTGAAGAATGGCAATAACCATGAAATAACGTTATATTGTACTTCGTATTACGAAATTTTCATTTTTTCAAATTTTCTTAATCCAGACCTGTTATGTGTTAATTGTCTCCTTTTTAAATTTTTTGAATTTTGATTTTCTACGTATTGTATTATTCTTATATTTTTTGAATTTAACCATAAATACATACTAAAAACCACAAATTTACTTAAAATTTTTTATTTTGAGTTCTTTTTCTAGTTTTACGCCTCACGGTTAAAAAACGTGGTAAATTTTTGAATTTTGAATTTTTTCAAAGTTTTTAGAAATCATATTAAGAGGGCAGTGCCTTCGGATTTCAAACTAGCAGTGCTAGGTAAACGAATTTCTTAGTTCAAATCATTTTTAAATTATTCATACCTCGTGTAACAAGTTCAGTTTTGATAATCTTTGGAGGTTATGGTAAGTCAATTTTGTACAATTTAGTCGATAATTTTGTTTAGTTTGAAAAATTTTTTCTTCTTATTTTACAATGTAATCGTAATCGATGCGTGCAACTGAAGAATGGCAATAACCATGAAATAACGTTATATTGTACTTCGTATTACGAAATTTTCATTTTTTCAAATTTTCTTAATCCAGACCTGTTATGTGTTAATTGTCTCCTTTTTAAATTTTTTGAATTTTGATTTTCTACGTATTGTATTATTCTTATATTTTTTGAATTTAACCATAAATACATACTAAAAACCACAAATTTACTTAAAATTTTTTATTTTGAGTTCATTTTCTAGTTTTACGCCTCACGGTTAAAAAACGTGGTAAATTTTTGAATTTTGAATTTTTTCAAAGTTTTTAGAAATCATATTAAGAGGGCAGTGCCTTCGGATTTCAAACTAGCAGTGCTAGGTAAACGAATTTCTTAGTTCAAATCATTTTTAAATTATTCATACCTCGTGTAACAAGTTCAGTTTTGATAATCTTTGGAGGTTATGGTAAGTCAATTTTGTACAATTTAGTCGATAATTTTGTTTAGTTTGAAAAATTTTTTCTTCTTATTTTACAATGTAATCGTAATCGATGCGTGCAACTGAAGAATGGCAATAACCATGAAATAACGTTATATTGTACTTCGTATTACGAAATTTTCATTTTTTCAAATTTTCTTAATCCAGACCTGTTATGTGTTAATTGTCTCCTTTTTAAATTTTTTGAATTTTGATTTTCTACGTATTGTATTATTCTTATATTTTTTGAATTTAACCATAAATACATACTAAAAACCACAAATTTACTTAAAATTTTTTATTTTGAGTTCTTTTTCTAGTTTTACGCCTCACGGTTAAAAAACGTGGTAAATTTTTGAATTTTGAATTTTTTCAAAGTTTTTAGAAATCATATTAAGAGGGCAGTGCCTTCGGATTTCAAACTAGCAGTGCTAGGTAAACGAATTTCTTAGTTCAAATCATTTTTAAATTATTCATACCTCGTGTAACAAGTTCAGTTTTGATAATCTTTGGAGGTTATGGTAAGTCAATTTTGTACAATTTAGTCGATAATTTTGTTTAGTTTGAAAAATTTTTTCTTCTTATTTTACAATGTAATCGTAATCGATGCGTGCAACTGAAGAATGGCAATAACCATGAAATAACGTTATATTGTACTTCGTATTACGAAATTTTCATTTTTTCAAATTTTCTTAATCCAGACCTGTTATGTGTTAATTGTCTCCTTTTTAAATTTTTTGAATTTTGATTTTCTACGTATTGTATTATTCTTATATTTTTTGAATTTAACCATAAATACATACTAAAAACCACAAATTTACTTAAAATTTTTTATTTTGAGTTCTTTTTCTAGTTTTACGCCTCACGGTTAAAAAACGTGGTAAATTTTTGAATTTTGAATTTTTTCAAAGTTTTTAGAAATCATATTAAGAGGGCAGTGCCTTCGGATTTCAAACTAGCAGTGCTAGGTAAACGAATTTCTTAGTTCAAATCATTTTTAAATTATTCATACCTCGTGTAACAAGTTCAGTTTTGATAATCTTTGGAGGTTATGGTAAGTCAATTTTGTACAATTTAGTCGATAATTTTGTTTAGTTTGAAAAATTTTTTCTTCTTATTTTACAATGTAATCGTAATCGATGCGTGCAACTGAAGAATGGCAATAACCATGAAATAACGTTATATTGTACTTCGTATTACGAAATTTTCATTTTTTCAAATTTTCTTAATCCAGACCTGTTATGTGTTAATTGTCTCCTTTTTAAATTTTTTGAATTTTGATTTTCTACGTATTGTATTATTCTTATATTTTTTGAATTTAACCATAAATACATACTAAAAACCACAAATTTACTTAAAATTTTTTATTTTGAGTTCTTTTTCTAGTTTTACGCCTCACGGTTAAAAAACGTGGTAAATTTTTGAATTTTGAATTTTTTCAAAGTTTTTAGAAATCATATTAAGAGGGCAGTGCCTTCGGATTTCAAACTAGCAGTGCTAGGTAAACGAATTTCTTAGTTCAAATCATTTTTAAATTATTCATACCTCGTGTAACAAGTTCAGTTTTGATAATCTTTGGAGGTTATGGTAAGTCAATTTTGTACAATTTAGTCGATAATTTTGTTTAGTTTGAAAAATTTTTTCTTCTTATTTTACAATGTAATCGTAATCGATGCGTGCAACTGAAGAATGGCAATAACCATGAAATAACGTTATATTGTACTTCGTATTACGAAATTTTCATTTTTTCAAATTTTCTTAATCCAGACCTGTTATGTGTTAATTGTCTCCTTTTTAAATTTTTTGAATTTTGATTTTCTACGTATTGTATTATTCTTATATTTTTTGAATTTAACCATAAATACATACTAAAAACCACAAATTTACTTAAAATTTTTTATTTTGAGTTCTTTTTCTAGTTTTACGCCTCACGGTTAAAAAACGTGGTAAATTTTTGAATTTTGAATTTTTTCAAAGTTTTTAGAAATCATATTAAGAGGGCAGTGCCTTCGGATTTCAAACTAGCAGTGCTAGGTAAACGAATTTCTTAGTTCAAATCATTTTTAAATTATTCATACCTCGTGTAACAAGTTCAGTTTTGATAATCTTTGGAGGTTATGGTAAGTCAATTTTGTACAATTTAGTCGATAATTTTGTTTAGTTTGAAAAATTTTTTCTTCTTATTTTACAATGTAATCGTAATCGATGCGTGCAACTGAAGAATGGCAATAACCATGAAATAACGTTATATTGTACTTCGTATTACGAAATTTTCATTTTTTCAAATTTTCTTAATCCAGACCTGTTATGTGTTAATTGTCTCCTTTTTAAATTTTTTGAATTTTGATTTTCTACGTATTGTATTATTCTTATATTTTTTGAACATAAGTATTCAGTTTTAAGTTAAATTAACATTACTTTTCTGTCGACGACGAGAAGCATTAAAGTAGTACTGTAGTCGCAGTTGTCTCTAATTTAATCTTGAATACTTTAGTCTAGTGGCAACTGGTACGATGAGAGCGATGAGAGGTGTTCTTGCAAAATAGAATGTTATAACAGTCACGCAAAGGATCAGTAGCTTTACGTGCCAGTATTTCAGTGTTTATCAAATTCTTACTACAAAATGTCAAATAAAAGTTTTGCGAATGAAGACATCGTCAGTCTACGGGGCGTCGTAGAGCTAGAGCCGCTACTAGTCTATGTATTAGCATGAGTCTGTAATGTGCAGCTATGCTGTTGAAGTGTAAGGCACCTTCACCTAATAAGGCTTATTTATTACTAAATCATTGAGCGTTATTTTTAGTGAGTGATTCGAGCCGATGCCTCCTAAACGAGAAATCGATGATTTTGGGTGCTCCAAGGCGTTATAATTAATACTTTTTTTAAAAGAATGTTTAGCTGTTGCATTTATGTGTTTATTGATATCAAATACCAAATAATATTACGTATAATTTTATTATTTAAGTATGTTAAAGCCGTAAGCCTTATTATGGTACCATATTAAAATAAAGCTTACTGGCAAGGTTTTTAAAAAAGTTTAATTTTGTGTTTGTTTATGGTACAAGTTATCATTTTTCGTTTATATTTTGTAGAAAACGTACCAAAAATATGGTTATTATTAAAACATGTTTGTTTGGGCCTGTGAAAAAGCTTATTGCTGCGGCTTCCGAAATGATTTTGATTGGATGTCGAAGGACCACTTACGAAGATGATAATATACGAACTCACTGTTAATTACACAATTTATTTACGATTATTTAAATTATATACAGTTGATTTCTATATTTGTGGTCTTAAGAATAACACGTCTCTCTTTACAATATTTGTAGTACTTAATTACTGTGGAGTTGACAAAAATGGTAACTAACTCTTCATGAACGTGTATGTAGTTTCGAGCTCATGGAGTGTACTGACTTTTGTTCAAGCAATTTCACTTAATGAAAATTCAAGCTCCTCCTGAAGGCTTAACAGTTTTGAAAAATTTAACCAACCGGAAAGCGTGTGAAAATTGCTTGAAACCATATTAAAGAAAAAGACCGGAATCTAAGACAGGTACGAAAGTAAACATTAGTACCATTGTCAAAAGAATCCCCAGCCAAAACTCCTCATAAACCAACAATGCATCAATTTGGAGGTTTATGAGTAAACTATCTTATCCTAATTATAAACTTAAATATACTTATTGCCAACAAATAGTAATACGGTCTGTCGGGTCTTTGCGGCAAGTGCCAATTTAAATTGAAACGTGTTGAAATCATATTTTCCACCAATCTTTAAAGTAAAGATTTGCTTTTATTACCATGAGAACTCTTAGGGCATTTCGTATTATTATTTATTGGCATGAGAAAATTTGTTTCAGTAACAGCGTGCAACAATGTTGATTAAATTGGATATTTATCATTTTATTGCAAATCTCTCTTAGCTAGGCCTTATTATGCGCAGGTGCCTATAAAAAATATATTAAGAAAATTATTTAAGTTATCAAACTCAATATTTAATAGTTTCTTCTTTTTTTCATTTAAATTAAGAAAAATATCATCATTTAAAAAAATTAAATAAAATTATCAAATTGCTAATAATTAAAAAAAGTATCTCAATTAAAGCAAAACTCAAAAATTGTTTTAAAAAAATTACTGTAATAGTAAATAATAATATTTTTTACTATTAAGTAGTATAGTGTGGTGGTTTTGATGCATACAAACATACAAACAAAAATATAGTAAAATATGAGATATAATAAGTAATACAAGATTGCGATAGGAAATGACAAAAGATTATTACCAAACTTAGTCTTAAATTGCAAGAAAAAGTTGCAATAGAAGAGAAGGAAAAACCGTTTTTTAACATTTTAACATTTTAAAATAAATATTAGAAGAGGCACAATAATACATGACGCTACGCCAAAGCGGAAATATGTATAGTCTCTATGTAATATAACGTTTATAGAAAATTCCGTCACTGCTTTAATAAATATTATCATTACTATATTACACAATACTTAACTTATTTATAATATACCTTACTTAATACTTATTACAAAACTTATTAAATAGAGCTGTTATGTTCCTGCTTTGTAAGATATAAGTCAGTAAAATAATTATAAATGTAAGGGCAACAATATAAAGCGATTATTTATTGGTGATCGAAAAAATACCCAAGGATATACCAATTCTTGAGAATTTTGTAGAATATTATTTTCCGCATTTGATTCAGATTTTCTTGTTAATTGATTATACTTTAATTTCCTTTAAGATAAATAGTCACTAATTAGTACATTTGAACTTTGTACTATACCAAAGCTCTGTAAAGTTGTTTTTACGCACTTTTCCCTTTTTCTCTAATTTTACTTTCAATTTACTTGTCTTCTTACCTATTTTCTTAATGATCTCAGACAAGTATTAAACAGATTGAGAAAGAGTTCAATTGCAAGTTACTTTTATCTATTATTAGCACAGTCAGCAGCTGAGAATGCAGTTAACTATTTACTAAACATTTGAAAAGATTGGTATTGATTGATAGTATCTTATTTGAACACCTATAGTATATTATACATCCGTTCACTCTCTTTAGCAAATATATAGTTTTATCAGAGTCGATAAGCTTTCAAATTTGTCAGCTGGTTCTAAAGCACACTGTATCTCATAATTCCTAGTACAGACATGTACTAAAATGGAAACGTATAGCCACTTTATAGCTTGAATTGTAAATCTTAAATCGTAAACTGGAGTTACGTTAATTAAAATCTTGAAATAGGTGAATTTTTTTGCAATTATGCAATTATTAAATTACAGATAAAAGAATTAAATTTTATGGATCATTCAAAATTTTGGATAAAAAAACAACGTAATATGATTATTAGATTGGCTAGTTCTGCTAATTCTTGACCATAGTGTGATTTCAATGTAAAATTTAAAATTAACTTTATGCTATGGGGTTAACAGTTTCACTCTTAAAAGATAACTGTGACCCGGTCTGCTCATTGAACCACATTGCTGCAACCGAGGGGAATTCCAACAAAACCGCAAAACCAGCAGTACATTAGATTTCCTTTTATGGAGTTTCCTTGGATTTCTGTAGATTACCCAGGATTTCTTAAAATTTCCAACATTTCTTTGGATTTCATAAGATTTCCTTAGACTACGTTAAGATTGTCTTTTATTTGTTTGTTAAAAGTTAAAAATGTAAATATAAAGCAAAGGTTGTCTGTAGTATTCCTAAGATTTCCTGATTTCCTAAAATTTCGTAGGATTTTCAAAGATTTTTTTAAATTTCCTTGGATTCCTTTAAATTTATTCAGGTTTCCTTTCACATTGTAATGTCAAAACGTTACTTCCTAATCTTAACCTAACCCTCCTAAGCGAAATTATGGTTGCCACCAAACCCGCAATGCCGTATCGTCTTATGCCAGAGGCCCCACGTTGTGCATAAAACCTACCCCGACATTATATCCCCAGACGTAGTATTTCTCTTATATCAAAGAATGAACTTGAGCAGTAGCAAATGAATCGAAAGAAACGCAAAGCGAACACCTAATTAAACACAGTAAATTTTGATATTTATAATTTGTCAATTGTTGTTACATTTGTCTGTTTCAACATTGTGGTTAGCTTTTGTTACCTTTTGTAGGTTATAATGTCAATTCTGTCATTTGTTGCAGATTACGTAGTACATAATAATTGTGAATATTCATAATGATTTTATCATATAAGTTCATATGTTGCATTTTGCATAATTTGGTAATACATAAAATATACAGTGTGATTCAGAATATGAAGAGATTGACATCTTTAATATCCCATAAACTGTTAAAACATAATCAGTAAAATCCCAAACGTGGAACCAAAAAGATCAAGTTTCGTGTCGTGCCTTTCATAACAAAATGGCTCCCGCACAATATCTCGAAAATTTCAATCTTATTTAATCAAATCTAGCAATGTCTAGGGCTCTTGAGGTTCCTACAATGGACACCATTTGGCAGTTACGCAGTGAGCTATAAGGTCTCCTGTGAGTTTTGCTACCTGGTCAGTAGGGCTCGTCCTTACAATGTTTTCATAATGATTAAAACTTATAATGTAAATAAATATGTTCATTGAATTCGATTACACAAAACTCGTACCTTTGGAATATATTAATTATAAACATAATTTGCCTTAGATTGTTTTAAAACCATAAGGGAGAACGATACAATTACAAACTGTTATTTTATACAATTAATTATTAAATAGCTTTGTAAAAGCACGCGTCTTCCACTTCACTTCACGAAAATGGTCACCCATCCTTTTTACCGTTCCCTTTGCCATTTATCACTTCTTCTCCCACCCAAATAATTCATGGTGGTGGTCCATCGCTTGGTTGCGTTTAATGTATCATCGAATGTCGAGCGCTGTAAAGCAATGGGTCGCCATCTCGTGCATTATTCCAAAGTAGTAAGTATGCATTTGGTGGTAATTTCAAATGATTTAAAATCTTTCATTAAGCGCCAAATATAAACTTCGTTTATAACATTACAACAAGTACACTAAATTTCCCCAGCGGTTTCCTCATCGACTGCAACAATTTTCGTCGAACATACGTACCGTCATCAGAATGGGCAAAATATTAACTTTTATGTGAAAAATGAAAACTTTAAAACCGGTTATTTTGGAAATTAAAAAAAATATTAAGTAGATCAATAGTTTAATCATTTTATTTAATATCATTTTTCAAAGCCTACAGCAATTCTTTTGAATCTACGTAATAAAAATCTCTAGGCGCATTTTTAGTACTAACTCCCAATTTTAATTTCTCAATTTTGCAAATAGTTGGGAGTTAGAAAATCATTTACGTAATTATTAGTATGTTGCTAATTTTTAATGTTTTATAAAATTATAAATTTAAACAAAAAACTTGATTATATTACAATGTACGATATTTTTATAGAATTAAAAATTTATATCGATAAAATATTTTCAATGTAAAGGATTCAACTTTATTTAACGAATAGGATAGTTATACATAATCAAAATTTAGTTTTAGTTTTGCCTGTGACAATAGTAATTAGGTACACTGTTAAAAATTTATGGAAAATTAGAATAATTTTAATTGTAAAATTTACGTTGAAAGTCTATGTATTTATTATTCCGTAACGTTCGTGTAAAATTAAAAAAATTTTGTAAATATAATAGCACAATGTAAATTTACCGATTTAGATAATGTAAAATTAATTTCGGTTCTGTAAATTTCCAAAGATTTGTGAAATCACAATGATATAACTAGTATATTTACAGTTCCCATATAGGTACATATTACTTGCGTATGTAAATTTACATAAAAAATTTTTAAAGTGTAGTAAATAATTTATAAAATTTATGAACTTAGATCAGTTATTGTTTATTTTAGCGTTTTGCTTTCATTTGAAAAGTATCGCATAAAAATCTCATCAATTACTATGTTTGCATCTGAATTGACTACAGACAGATATTTTGTGGAAAACCATTTTCGCCAAACGTCTAACTTACCTGACGAACTTACCTCGCGCATTGTGTAGATTGTAGATGAAGCATCATTACAAGCAAAATAAAATCACACAAATACTGTTTTATTTCAATGAACTATAGAACGAAAGTCAAGTCAGTTCAGTGAGTATAATATTAATATGATGAAAGCGGTTTATAAAGTTTGTTTATTTTAGTTCCGCTATGTCTAAGCACGAACCATATGTTTGTAGTATTAGGTATAATTATTGTTTACATACATACTACATATTAAATACTAACGTAATATACAAAAACATACAAAACATTAATTGAAAGTTTTGCGGAAGTTAAATTTTAAATAGTAATTCTAAAATTTTTTGGAGAAATATCTCTCGTAAAGTAAAATACATAAATATTTTAATAAATTTATTTTAAATGTAAAATTTAAGTACAGCAATTGAAACAGAAAATTACTACCTATCTAACGTTTTAAAATAGGGGCCACTTTTATAAATCCTCGAGTAATTGCCAAAACAATCTTGAGAATCCTTTTAAGACTAAACGACTTTATTTTCATATAATTTCTACAGTAAAATTTTACGACTTTATCGAAGTGATCCGACTTTTGTTTTGATTTTATTTCTCAATTCAATGATAATCTGAACGGTAAATATCTTTATGCATTCAGAAGTTCTATTGCTAAACTACTTCTTTTAGTAATAGAATGAAATGTTTCTGAAATGCAAGTTTAGCTTGTTGACGTAATACTTTTTGATTATAAATTGGATTTAAGAAAGCACTATAATGACCGACATTCACATTTAGTATAATCGAGTTAAATTTGGAGAAGAGTGCTTGAACACAATAAATTCCAACTAGTTGAACACGAATACAAGGCCAGACTTTTGACTGTTTTGAAATTTTCAAGATGTGAGCAAGTCTCTATAAAACCGATGCCACGAAACATACAAAAACTTTTTAAATATTTTCTTTGTCGTTTTATGATTAATAGTAAATCGATGTAGTTTCTGACAAGTTTCCGCACCTTATAAAAAAATGATGTACTGGTTGTTTGGTCGTTTTCGATAGTAGGTAAGTATATTTGCTAAAAAATGATTCTGTAAGCACATAAATGTCAAAACTTTTTGTTTTACAACGCTACTTTCATCAAACATTCAATATCTATTATGAACAGTATTTTTTAGTCATCAATATATTTTTAGGGGTATGTACAATATAAAAGTATAACAATATACTTTTTTAAACTCCTATATTATCTATTGTCTGTTAAATATAAGATTTATAAGCACCAAAGCATTAATATCGAAACATAAAATTATTTTGATATTTTAACAGTAGCGTAACATACATGGGCAAGGGCGCCTGTTCACTATTAAAAAACAATTCACTAAACTTTTTATTTTATTCTATTCTTAAATGTTTTCCATTCCCAACGATCTAATCAACGATTTTTCAAAGCGGGTAAGTCGGTGTAGTTACGCCACTGGTTATTTTCTTCAAATTATTATGTGGTAGTATAATATGATAAAATGATATCTATTAATAGAAAACTTAGCGGTCCCAACTTGAAACTAAGAATTCAAGAGTCTCTTGCACTAATGCCATCCAATATCGACCACGACTAGCGTTACCCAACTTTTGATTTAACGCCAATATTCAGAAGCATTCAGAAACTTCAATTATTATGTTGCTGAATTGGAAAGTCGTGTTGCCGAAAAAAATTTAATAATGAAAAGTTTAAATCAGCATTTCATATTTGAAATATTATAGTATAATATGTGAATAGGTAGGTATGCACGATGCAATATACAATACTCGGAACTTTGTCAAACTTTGACAAAAAAAATATATATTTGAAACTGCATAAGCAACTTTAGCACTAATGAATTTTGTCTTTTGAAGAACTCAACTATATCATAATTAGTATGCAGCAATTTTTAATATGCGAATGTACATACTAGTGAAAAATTAAATTACTTCTACAAAGTTCTGAATCTCGTAATAAATTAAAATGTTCATATTAAATAAAAAATTTGAACAAAATTAAAAGTACCTACTAGTGAATGAACTTTTCGTAGCAAAGAAAAATTAATTATGATACAAGTATCAGTAATAAAATACATAATATATACTACCTTATTTTTCACGAGAACGTAATATTATGTCGAGTGGGATTTTAAACACAATATCTATTTTAAAAAATGGCATCCATGGAAACAACGTTAAAAAATGCTATCGTTATTTATTAACGATTTTTCTCAAAAAACAATTAACTGAATAAATTAGTTTTGTAATGTAAATATAAATAATATAATTATTTGACTTCTTTATTTCAAATAAAGTTATTTTATATTTTACATTTTAATGAAAGAATTTTCGAAAAATATTAAAATTTTATGTTTAAATTTAAAAGATATTTGAAAATAAAAGTTTCACGTTGTTAAATTAGACGAAAAATTAAAAATAGTAAAATAAATTTAAGATATAATTAAAATAAATTGAAGTCGATATAATCGAGGTCTCTTGGATGAGTTTTCGTGGTGAGAGTACACGGTCGAAGAAAATGGGGTAAAGACAACTTCTAAAGTAAATAAAAATACAAAAAAGATTATAATAAACAATTTGTCACTTTCACTGCAATATGATTTCACACAGCGTTTTTAAAACGGAGTTTAATTAACCTTTACGAAAATAAATTACTCTTCGCCATAGCACATTTAAAAGGGATAGTACGCCAAGCTTTTAAATTTATATCAGATTGTACAAAAATTACCTAGTTGAGAACCAATATTTTAGTCTATTTTCTACTGTTAGGGATAGTTATCCCAACTAGAAGTAAAGATAAACAGTTAGGTCATTACCAACAACAAATATCTAAATTGAGCTAACAATTCATTTTGTTTGTCATAAAGCATGCATACATATTTAATAACTCAAGTGTACATAAGCTTCAAAGCTATGATTGTATGAGAAATTGTAAACTTTTGAAATAGCAACAGTCTGGTCGACTTGGACTTAACAGATAACATCGAATAAATAATGATGTGCATATAGTACGTATATTTAATTGGAGTTATGTATAAATTTTGCAGAGTAAGAATGCAATAATTGTACTTTAAAAGCTTGCATGCAAGCTGTTTATCAATTAAATACGTCATATATATATACTCAACCGTGTTCAAATATAACCCTCCAAAGACCACCAATTATTACTTACACAATTAGATTACAACCGTTTCAGTAAGTTTGCTTACTCAGTGACAAGGTAATCTTATTTTCGTGAATCCACATTCAAAATTTAAATTTACCAGTGATTTTAATTATTATAATTACAATGCAAACTAGTATACTCAATCGATAAACCTGTTTAATTGAACATGAACACTTGCGAGTGGTGAAAATCACATTCCACACCAAACAATTCTCGCCTCCAATGTAAACAAACTTTGAAGCCGAACTGTTGAATTTCTTCGTATGTCGATAATTTTTTATCAAAATACAAGTAAACACTTGTAAACTTGACCTCAACCAACTGTTTAGCTTTTTGGAAACATATTTTTTTCAACTAAATGGTTCGTTCCTATTGTAAAACATTTTATTTTATAATTTTGAATTTTAAATAAACTATTCCACCTTTTCGAAAAGGTACTTTTGGACGTATGGTCAAACCGATTATTTAATTTTATTGAAATTAACACATATTATAAAACACATGATCTGCACTTCTAACTCCCCATCCTTCCAATATTTTGCAAATAACGTAACGATCCATTTGAATCCAAAAAATCAATTTTACTGGTGATTGCATCCCTCCCTTTCAGAATAGGTGCAAACGTCGGGCATAAAATTTACTAAAAAATTTGATTTGGAAGAAGGGAGCAGCGGCATGCCTATATTTTGCGTAAAAAGTGACGCAATGAATTAACTCGGTACATAAAATAAACATACAAGAAAGATAAAATATAGAAGCAATAAAGAAGTAATGCAATTTATTAGGTATACTACATAACATTCTAAATTATATTCAGAAAAATGATTCTGTAGCGCCATCATATGGAAAAGGCAGTAATTTTGATAAATTGCCATTATACAACTTCTTTTGCATTTCAGATTTTTCATAATACTGATATTACTTACTATTTTATTAAAAATTGAAGTAGGTATAGGTAGCATCGTTTTCGCAAATGTTATTTTGACTATAATGGCAATATTATAAATGCGCGAGAATGGTTACTTTATTATTTATAAACACAATCAAATTTCATGAGAAAGCCCTAGAGCTTTATACTTAATAATTCATAAAAATTTAAAAAAGCATTTTCTTCGGGATTTTTTTTCAGTAATGCAAAGTTAGGTATTCCTCGTTAAATAAAATATTTAGTACATAACTGAAAAAATTCAGGACAGATTGCATTAACATTGTTTAAAAATTTAACAGATAATGAAATTAAATGGAAGTGTAAAATTAGCATAAAACCAGCTTGGTGCAATAAGATTTGAATGAAACACAAATTTTCTTATTTTCATTTAATTTATGTGTGTTATCTTGAAATACATTTGATGAAATCAACCCTACCTGAAAGAATCGTTAAATACATTCTGGGATGGCATAAAACATTATGAAAAACAAAATTTGTAAGTAAATAGCTCTTGCTAGCTGCTCCCTACTTGTTAGTAGGGTAGCAGCAATAATTAAAATATTTATTAATAAAAATATACTGAAAAATAAAATCGGGTAAATGAAAAAACTTTTACAAAACAAATTATGAAAATGAATTTTTTATTGAATTATTTACACAAAAATGTTTTCAAAATAATTAAAAAGTGTATTGTTTGCTGAAAATATAAATAATTATTATATTTAACGGATTGACTGGTTTGAATTAAAAAAATTTTAGGTAGGAAATAAAAAAAGTGTAAAATTTTGATATACATTAAATTCCCTAAATTAAATTTTAATTCTCAAAGCTAGCAGACTAATCTAATTCTTTGATATTATAAAAAATATTACAAAATAACACAAAGGAAAGAATTTAAAAGAAAATTGTTATTAAAAAATCAACAATTACATTAAATCGGAAGCGAAATTTGATATATGAAAAATATGATGAGGTATTTATTGATGATGATAGATATCAGATGGTTTCAAGAATTATAAATATTTTCCGTAGATGAAAATATCAATAATAAGATCACGTACTTCGTGGGAAGAAGTAAAATGGGCAATACTGCCAATAAATGTACAATTAATTGAACGCTCTCAAAGAATAACGACCTCAGAATTTCACAAATAGATTTAATTATAAAAATTAATTTAACTGTCAAATAGTAAAAATTAATTTCCATCTTTAAATATATTTTTCACTTAAATGTTTTACAATAATAAATTAATGTGGATATGTATTTCAGAATTTTTAAATATTATATTGTTGAAAATTTTAATAATTACTCTAATTATTAATGTGTGTCCTCATACATGATAATTTTTTTATGTAAAACAAAAAATAGCTATCATCCCGTCGAAATATTGGAGTCACCTAATAAATCAATAAGTTTTCATTTGAGTGAACAGAGTTTTCGATATTACGATATGAATATTTATTAATATTGTTGATATCCAAAAGTTTTATGCTTCATTTTCCGTTTAAATATTACTAAATAAAATCATTTTTAATTATTATTATTTGGAAGGGTCAATAATAATAGAAGCATAAAGATGCAAAGCACGTACCAATTCAGCCGGTAAATTTACAACCTGATTGAAATTTCTTTGAAAGTAGCTGGATAGCATGTACAATGGTTAAATTATAATCTTAATAAATTCAGAATAGCAATGCAAATTTGCAAAACTGCTTCAGTGGTTTATCGAAAAAATATATTTCAATTACCATTACAAATTATTGCAAATCATATGCGCATGTTTATTAAAATTCAATTATTATCTATGATGAATGTTGGTGACTATGGCGGTACTTCATCAAATTTAATTTTGATATAAAAATTCTTACATTCTTATTTTTTTTATGAAACGTAAAACTATTTTCATTATACGAGTATATGTACATACACTACCATTTATAAGTTTAATCGCACCTAGAGAAAAATTTATTTGTTTAAAAAAAATATAATGCAATTTAAATTGGTACCTTTGTGAAAATTTTGATTTCAAATTATTGTGGTATTAACGTCGACTGTTATAATAATAAGTAGGTAAATTTGAACAAAATTTTGGGGAAGCTTTTTTTTTTAAATTAGATTTACCTGTAAAATAAATTTCAATTCCAACAAAAAAATTTAATTTTAGAACTTGAAGAATTGTTTTGCTTTTAAGCCTGTAAGTAGAAAAATAATTATCTGAATTTTAAAATCTAACGAATTTTGCTACCCTAAACATCCTTTTAAGATCAGTATATAAGGTAGTTAAATCTGTTATTGTAATATTTATTTCAAAAGCAGAAACTTTGAACAAAGGAAAGAAGAATATTTTTGCACAAAAATAACATTTTTAATATTTAGGGAGAGAAATTACGAGACAACTAAAAATTTCAGAATATTGTGTGCGATAAACAATTAAAAGGAAGGACAAAACCGGACAACAGACACAGGTGGAAATGCTTTAGTTTTGGGTATATTTTGGAGCTAATCGAATGGGAAAATTGCTTCGAATTACAGAAAAAATGATAAAAGAGGTTTATTTGTAAATTTTAAAGGACCATGCAATTCTCAAAGAAATTGAAATTTTGGATAAGCAATTTGTTTATCAACAAAATAACGATCCAAAGTACATGGCAAAAACTGTTAAATCATTTTTGACGGACATATATAGAAGAAAATTTTTTTACAGAATTGTAATCTAATCAAATTACTATGGGACTATTTAAACCAGGAGGTCCGTAAAATTTTGCCGACAAGTAAGCAGACTCTTATTTGGGATGCTTTACAGCTTGTTTGGGACACAGTAAATTACGATTATTTTGATAATTCAACGATAGTTAACGGAAAAAAACAATTGAATATATTTATATATTTTGCAATGCAATTTCACTTTTGTTAAGTGCGATTAAATTATGGAAGGTAGTTATACATATTACAAATTTTATTTTTTTATGTATAACAAAATTCTGAAAAAGGAATAAAATAAGTGAACACGACAGTGAAATTATTAAAAACTTTTAAATTAATCTGAATCGAATTAAAAGTTTAAATGCTTTATGAGTAAGTCGTTAACTCTTAGGAGATTTAAATTTTTATATAACTGTTATATAATTGAATAATATTAATTTAATAACAAATTTAAATTAAAATTACCTATACCTACCAGCTACTTTTTGATTCCTTTATCAATTTGTTAATTGAATTTTTTAAACTGTCAAACTTATGTTTATTAAATTTTTACAGACCTTTGGCAAATTAGTATGAAATTCACAATTCACTTTCATGTCAGTCAAGACAGTAGAGCATCCATTTAGAGTCAATCATAATATTTTAAGGCTCATTTATTCCTAGCCAAAAGTTTATTTCCATAGAAATAATTGTTTCAAGAATATTATATTTATGGAAATAACCCTTTGGTAAGAGTGATAATCGGAGATTGAAAACCCCGCCTTAGTTGAGCTTAATGCGATGCTGAATTGTGTATCGTTCCATAAATGTGACATCTGTAAAACTAACATAAACGTAAGTTTGACAGTTTAAACTTCGAAGTTTGTAGCTTCAGTAGGTTGTCGATGTTAGCTGTAAATTTCAGTAAATATAATTTCATTTAAATTTACTATAAAATTGGATTAGTTTCTTCTTTTCTTGTAAAAAAACCTGTAAGAAAAAAGTTTGACAGTCCAATAATACCCGCAATTCCAAGATCTATAACTCTACAACAGTACTGTTGATATTGAAATCCAGTAGGTTTTCTGGTAGAATTGTTTTGTTGCAGTATGCTCTAAAATAACTAACTTTAAAAACCAACTGAGAGACTACATAATCTTCTTAGAAACGGTGAACAGAGTTTCCACATGTTTCAGATTTAAAGCTAGAACAACAATGACAGATTCTTAATTATTGCAGTACTTTCTTACTTTAAACATTACATTTTTTCTTTCTTGTTTATTTCTGCAATTATTCTGTTTTATTGACTTTATGCTCTTTCGTGAATAAAATTTTAAGAATTTCTGCTGAGAGTATTTCCTTCACTTAACCAAACCGTGAAATCACACTGCGGATTTTATTTCACTTGTTATACAAAAAATTCAAAAATCAATACTCACCGTTGTATAAGGTGGTCAAATTCTGCATCTGTCAGGTAAATCCATATTATTAAAATGCCAAGCAGGTAATTTATAAAATTATTCAGCAGTATTCCCTCCTTTTCCCAATTTCGATAAAAAGAACTAAGCAAAAATACATTTGATAACGTTAATAAAAAAATATATATTTCAAAACCAGATAATGTAACTTAATTGTTTCCAAATCCATTAGAAAATAATCTGGAAAATGTGAAATGCATGTGACTTAAATTCGACGAGATAATGAAAAATTCCGTAAATATAAAACATTGACAACAAATCCATTTTTAATACTATTACACAATTAAAAATTTGTTTAAACGGTAAATCATTTCAAAAATGAGTACATCAAGTTTCAAAACAATGCGCAATTCTGTACGGTTCAAAAACAAAATAACTGCAGAAATTTGAACCTTTGAACCATGTTTAATATTTATGCGAATTTAAAAAGTTAGATGTTTTATTAGCAGTTTTATAAATTGAAAAAAAGTATTTAAATTTTAAAAATATTGAATCAAACTTAAATTTTTCCAGTTTGAAGAGTTTTTTTTTAGATTTCTAGACAGGATCATCCAAAAATACAAAAAAAAACTTGAAAAATTAAAATTGGAAAGTAGAGAAATAATGAATTGTTCCAAAAGGATTGAAAAAGTAAATGGAACAACAAAATTAGAAAAAGTAAAAATAAATTTATTTTTCCATTTACTTTTTTAACATTTTTGTAATATCTCTACTTTCAAATTAAGTTTTCATTTTGGTTTCAATTTTAATTTAAATTTTTTTTGAAATTAATTAATTTTTAATAAAAAATAAATCAGGGAATTAAAGAACAAAGTTAAGAAATTAAAATGTAATTAAGAAATAGAATGACAATTAATTATAAATATTATAATTATAAAATGCAATAGTAAAACAGTTTATATGAATATTAAATAACAAAATTATGTTTTATACAGCAACAATATTTTTGATTTCATCCAAATTTCAATTGGAATAACTACAATACGTTTTGTATATTTTTAGAATTTTAACTGGATCACTTTGTCGCTGATAAATTTGCATTCTACGAGTAGGTACTAAGTTATGTTGCTATACCAATGTTTATGCTTCTTTGTTCATGCTGGGGAAAATTCAGAAAGAAATTAATTGTGTTGGTATTTAAATATCAAAGAGATAAGTAAGATTACAAGTTAATTTATTATAAAAAATAAACTGTAGTTCAGATAATAAATTGTATATTCACTTTCTGAAAATCTGTGGAGTTTTGTTTTAATGGGTAATTTTACGGCGTATAAACGTTTACACCTTTACTTTTATTCTGTTCTGGAATATTCTGTTGAAAAAGTTAAAAGTTACGTACCTAGTTAAGGTAAAAATAAAACGTTTTTGCGTAGTAATTATCAGTTGACTGAATAATGTGGCGAGCACGGCAGAAAAGCTGCTGCGGCAATTTGCATATTTAATTTGAGATAATCTGGATGGTAGTTTAATTTGATTCCTGTCACAGGTGCTGAGGGTTTGGTGGTTACGAGACGGCCACAGATTACTCAGTAACGGAACTGCCGGGGTCATCGTAAGCAACCAGACATTGGTACTGCAGGTAAGGATTACTATTTCTAATTATGTTACTTCACCTCTGAAACACCTATCCTAATAGTCCTGATATCCTTAATTACACCTAATTTATATTTAATATGTAATTTGTAAAACCACATTACACATTTTACGGTCTTTTGTGACCGATTTGAATCTTTCGATTTCTGAAATTTGCCAATACAAATTTCATATTTAAAAAGTGTTTTTTTGAAAACAAAAACAAAATTTGAAATAATTTAACTCGAATAGATTATAAATAGAGAAAATAATATGTTTTTAAATAATGTTTGTTTATATCATTTTATTCTATTATACATCTAGGTATTATGGAATTACAAAATGATTTCGATTTGAAAATTTTTAAATTAAAATAAAAGTTAATAGCTTTAATAAATAAAAGAGTTTTTCCATGCTTAATTAAAATATTTCGTTTGTAAAATACTAACAAAATATGTTAAACAGAAGTATAAGCGTTATTTTTTGTATAAAAATTACAAAGGAATACTTCATAACTTTATTCCCATTAAGTTAAGAAATCATATTGAGTTTTTAGTAATTATAATTGGGATTATAAGCTTTGCATGTTTAAAACTTTTAATTGCTAATTCGGAGCATTGATTTTTTTGTAAAACCACTTTTATTACGTTAATGGGTTTCCTATTTACATAAATTTACATGAGATGGTTGCACAAACAGCCCTTCTTTTTTTGCAAGTATAAAAATAATAAAATAAAATGTAGGTTTTAGTTTATTTACATTTCATAACTTCTGAAACCTTTGGAAAGGTGCTTTTAAAAATTTTATGGCTTAGATTCGTGTGGTGCATATTACAAAGCTTACACGGGGTTATATAAAAAAGAATATTTTCAATTTTCCTTAATTTTATTTCAATTTTGTTATATTATATTCGTAAATTTAAAACGAAAATATTTTGACAAAAATTTTACATAGTACATACCTTCAAGCTTTACTTAAAAATTTTCTTTATAAAATTTGTTGTTGTTATATTTATTACATAACGTTAACCATTGATTATACATTTTTTTGCTTGCTTTTGCAAGCTTTTCAAGTATTCCAGCAATATAATTTATTCAAGAGCATAAGTTGTAACTAGTTTGCACAGAGTTGCTACTAATATCTATAATGACACTTGGAGGGAAGTACAATATTCTGTAAGTTATAGCAATCCGGTGATAATAATTTTAATCTAGCTGAAAATAAACAAGAATGACCAAGCCGACTAAAAGCATACTTTTGTAAATTTAGTATAATCTAGTAATATTCTGACTAGGATTAACTATGGAACTTTCAGTACTTCCACTTATACAGTAAGCTTGTAAAGTTTAGAACAAATTTGATAAAATTATTTAGAAAAGTCATCTCAGAAACTTGTCAACCTCATCTTTTCAAATGTTACTATTTTCTGCTATTGACATTCTTTTATCGGCAATGCACAATAGCAACCCACGGTTATTATTTGATATCTCTCACTAATATCAAAGGTGTCGACAAGGTGTGAAACTACAGATTTTGTAGTTAAGCTGTGTCATTTTTTCTTAATTTATTTAAAGGTTTCAAAATTTATTAAATATTAATATATAATTTTTTCAAAATTGGATTTGAAAATCAGAATTCAAACATTTGAGATATAAGTAATTAGAGCTAGGTATTAAAATGTTTGGCAGATCTATTCTCATATATTAACAATAATGTTTTCGGAAATCTGATATCAAATCTTCTCCCTCTTTTATAAAAATTTGCCACCCTGACAACTTGCATTATTTTTTTTACTGTATTTTTTGATCTTATATTTTTATATAATTTAATTAAATAAAACAAAAACAATAAATAAAAGACTGAATAACTGTAAATAATATCAGAATAAGTCGGTTTTTAAAAAAAAACAATATTTTTTTCAAATGGAAAATTGAAATGTTTGATGTATTGGAATCAAAATAATCTTGTTTGTTATTGATAACATTTAGATCGACTGCTTATTCTTCAACGTGTAATGTAAATATTGTTGTAATTTCAAGAATATATAAAATACTACGCAATTCTTGAGAAAAAATCACAATTTGAATATAAAATTAATTATTTTTAGTTTGTTTTATTGGAGTGCAGAATTCAGCAGAAACTCGTAACTTCAGTTAGTCCAAAAAATTTTAAACTAGTAAATAATAACTTAAAGACCTTTTCATTTGCTTTTGTGTTGAAACAATTATTTTTGAGTAAATTTTATTTTATAAACTTCTAAACACTGCAAGTTTCTCAATAAATCTTAAACCTATAAAAATGTTTCACTACAATTTATGATTTCTTTAAATGAAAGTTAGAAATATACTAAGTTTTTCATAGAAATCCGACAATTTATTTACATTTGTAAAAATTTTTTTAATTTATTCAATTTTTTTAATAATAGATGTTAAAGGAAAGAGAAAGGTATAAGGAATTTTAATTATAATTTAAATTTTTTTTGAAAAATTAAATTGTTAAAATGCCACTTGCGGTTCAAGTGTCACTTGTTTTATTATTTTTAATCGAATAAACCGCACTTTAACATTTGATATTATAAAAGAAAATAATTCTTTAAACTTTTAAACCTAAAAAATTATATTCATTTGATACAAGCAACAGACGATAACGATTTTATTAATTTTGTGGGCATCATCTTGCTTGATGACGTTCGACTACCCACTGAGAGTGACATCGAAATTATTAATACCGAAGTAGATTTTGATGAATTAAAACGAGACTCACTCCATCTATTCATACAAAAACCACCACTAAATTACGTTAAACTTTCTCACCACAATTTAATATTCTAAATAAAACTTTTCTGTATTTTTAAAAGTTAAATTGCTATATTTAATTTTAATTGTTGCAAGATTAAATAAATTATATCTTAAAATAAGACAAGTTAAATTGTTAATGCTTCGTTCATTCTTCATTTTAATTAAATTACTTGGATGAACACGAAATGAGCAGATGATCATATATTTTTTCTTTACCTAATTTCATTCTCAATTTCCAGAACTGATATGTTGTCTTTCAATTAATTAATTCAATTTATGGCATCAAATTCAATTTTCAGCCAACGCCACTACGCCTGTCAGTTTTCATTTACTGAAAAAATCGATTGAAATTAACTAAACAAATGGTGTTGCGGTATTTTACCTAATATTGTCGAATGAATATTTAAATTAACTTGCCGAAATTACTAAATATTCTTATCAATATGCACCAACATTTAGCAATTACAATAAATTGATGTTACAAAAAGAAATGTTTTATTTCTTCTTGTAGTCATTAGATAAATTATATTTGTATAAAAAAATATAACAAATTACAGTCATCTGAAAATTCGAGTAGTTTTGCTATATATTTAACATCAATTTTATCATTTTTAATAAAATATAATTATCTAACTGATTCACAGCAAGTATGTATAGGTATGCAGTACATAATAAATTTACTTAATTCATATTTATAAAATTTTCATACACTTTAATTTTATAATTAGCCATCAATTTTACAAATTGGGTTTTATCATTTTTGATCTACTTGAGTAATTTTCTTCATCAACCCTAAAAAATACTTTTTATATTTGACTTTTTCATTGTTTGCTGCTCTGAGTTGTGTGACACACGAGTGCAATTTATTACACTCTTGCGAATATATTTTGACGAGTAAACCCTAAAAACCATTAACCCTCGCACATATTATTCATCACAATTATCACAAAGTTAACCGAATTTAAATCAAGTTTATGTAAAATTTTAATACAAAGAAATGTTAATTTTTTATTTCGTACATTTTTAATATCTTACGACGAAAAAAAGATTTTATAGTTAGTTATATACAGGGTATAACAAAAAATATGCTAAAATTTAGTAGCATGTAAAACCTATAAAACAAAGAACAAGTTTTTATACCAAGATCCAAATTTTACTTATGCCCATATAGTGTCGAATTCCAAAATCAATTTAAATTTCGAGTTCTTGAAGCTGAATTTTTTTATTACCTAACTCTTTTTGATTTTAAATTTTATTATGAAAAAATTTTGTTTTTGAATTTTACTATGTGACCGCATTTTGAAAGATTGATTTTATTTTATATTTGAATTTGTTTGTGAAATTTGATTTTGTAAATAATTTTGTGCAAAAATTATAAAAAAATCTTATCAATATTAAACCCAACTGTCCAATATTAAATATACTAAATGGGATTTATCTGTCCGTGATTGGTTGATTTTGAAAGTTTTTAAATTTTCTGATGGTTTTATTAAGTACTGTGGAATGAATTGTTTGCTTGGATGATTAGTATTGGTAAATTCATTTAAATTGAAAGAGTATAAAACTACATTAAATTGATAAATTTTGAAAGCAAAAAAAAAAATCGCAAGGACATATTGAAGTGCACGTTTTGTTGCAAGAATAATTGGACAGAGTGCGAATGGTACAAAATTTGATTTAACTATTAGTAATTGGATTTTAATTTTAAATTGAAATAGTGGAATTTATCGTTAAAGTTAATTTTAATTTGGATTTTAAAATTAACAAGAAGAGTCTCTTGCTCTATAAAAAATTGATTGCGGAAGGTAGATTGATTTTATAATTTTTACACCCCAGTACATCTCAATATGCGTGAAGCTGGCCCCCCTTTTGTCAAAAACTAAAATGTTTTTTTTTGTATTGTGTTGTATTCAGTTTGTATTGTAAATTTTTTTTTCATTTTGCAAAGCATAAAATTATAAATCGCGAAAAACTATTTTATGCGCTGGCCCCTCATTTTTGAAAATTTTGAAATTTTGTTTTGTATTGTGTTGTATTCAATTTGTATTGTTTGTATTGCTAAAATTTAAAGTTCTAAATTTAACATTAGTCGCGTAAATCACGAAACAAAATTTCGCCCTGGCCCCCCATTTTCGGAAATTTTGAAATTTTATTGTTGTATTGTGTTGTATTCAATTTGTATTGTTCGTATTGATAAAAATTAAAGTTCTAAATTTAACAATAGTCGCGTAAATCGCGAAACAAAATTTCCCGCTGGCACCCCATTTTCGAAAATTTTGAAATTATTTTTTGTATTGTGTTGTATTCAATTTGTACTGTTTGTATTGTTAAAAATTAAAGTTTCAAGTTTAATATTAACCGCGTAAATCACCAAATAAAATTTAGCTCTGGCCCACTGCCTAAGCTGACTCAAAGTTTCTAAATTATTTTTGTATTTGTATGCAATTTGTTATGTGTTGCAATGCAATTTGTATCGTAAAAATTAAATCTTCCTCTCAGGCCGTACAATCATTATTTTGTTAAATTAGATATTTCAAAACAAATTGTACAGTAATAAAATTATGTAGGTACACCACTTATCTTTATCAAAAATTATATTTCCGTGCTGAAACGGCTTGCGGTCAAACCGTCCTTGCACCGAACCGGCTTGCGCTGAAACGGCCGCGTCGAAACGTCCGTCCCGAGAAGTCCCTATACCCAAGAATTTCAAATTAGTGGGACAATACAGCAACATTTCTTCTTTTTCAAGTGCCATACACTATGCAGTGCGTAGACCAGCGGTTCCCAATTAGTTTTGGCCGATGAACCCTTGGGCGAAGTAAAAATGTTGGCAAAATTTATTTTTCGCCATTTTAAAATTCTTTTTGGCGGAACCCTTGGAATTTTTCGCGGCCCCTAAGGGTTCCGCGGAACTTCATTTGGGAACCGCTGCATTAAAGTCCCCTGCAAAATTCGCATTCTAACGAAACACTCCCATAAGAAAATATGAAGAGCAGTCACTGCGACTTCAGCCGCAGATCCCCAGCCGCAGCTAAGGAATCATACTTTTAGCTGGTCAACTTAAGGTTCCTTAGCTGCGGCTGGAGCTCTGTGACTGCAGTCGCAGTGGCTGCTCTATACACTTCCTTATGATACAATCGCATTCTAAGGAAACACTCCCATAAGAAAGCATTGTTGATATAAAAGTATGAAAGATATGAATCTTCAACTACGGTCGAGACTCTGCGACTGCTCCATGCTTTTTTATGAGACTGTTACCTTAGAGTCCCCTGCAAAGATCGCATTCTAAGAAAACATTCCTATAAGAAAGCATAAAAAGCAGTCACTGCGACTTCAGTCGCAGAGCCCCAGCCGCAGCTGAGGAATCACGCCTTTAGCTGGGCGAAATTTTCTTCACCAACACTACGGGCTAGTTAAATGTTATGTAAAATCCGCAGTTAAAAAATCACACCTTAAGTTGGTCATCTTAAGGTTCCTTAGCTACGGCTGGAGCTCTGCGACTGCAGTCGCAGGGACTGCTCTCTACGCTTTCTTAGAATGATACAATCACATTCTAAGGAAACACTCTCATACGAAAGCACGATTGATATAAAAGTATGAAAGATATGAATCTTTAGCTGCGGCTGGGGCTCTGCGACTAAAGTCGCAGTTTATGCTCTCCATGCTTTTATATAACACAGTTACCTTAGAGCAGCGGTTCCCAATCAGTTTTGGCCGCGAAACCCTTGGGCGAAGTAAAAAATTTTGCAAAATTTATTTTTCGTCATTTTGAAATTCTTTTTGGCGGAACCCTTAGATTTTTTCGCGAAACCCCATTTGGGAACCGCTGACGTAGTTTCATTGTTGTAATAGTCAACAATTTCATTTTTACGATACAAGTTACATTGCAACACAATACAAATTGCATACAAATACGAAAATAATTTTGAAATTTTGAGTCAGCTAAGCAGCGGGTCAGAGCAAAATTTTGTTTTGCGATTTACGCGGTTAATACTAAACTTAAGACTTTAATTTTTAACAATACAAATAATACAAATTGCATATAACACAATACAAAAAATAAATTTCAAAATTTTCGAAAATGGGGGGCCAGCGCGAAATTTTGTTGAGCGATTTACACGACTAATGTTAAATTTAGGACTTTCAATTTTAGCAATATAAACAATACAAATTGAATACAACACAATACAAACAAAAAATTTCAAAATTTTTGAAAAAGGGGGGCCAGCGCATAAAATGGTTTTTCACAATTTATAACTTTATGCTTCGCGAAATAAAAAAAAGATTTACAATACAAACAATACAAACTGAATACATTACATCTCAATATGTATTGCTATAATTTCAGAATTTTTTATTACAATATAATTATTTTCTATACCTTTATTGTTTCTGCTTATCTAAATATCATTAAAAAAAATTGTTTAGGATTTGAAAATATAATCCAATACAATACAATATTTCTTAGAAATCATCTTATTCTTGTAGAAACACAAAATTTGGTTTTGATGATCAATAGATTCCTAGTTTATGTAGTAAACTTTGATAATTCCATGTATAAGAAAGTTACACAACAGTGCCTGTGTAATAAAGGATCTTTATTGTAGGATCGCAAATGTGATATACTGTTTAATTATGATTGTTGAGGGCAGGATTGTCATTTGATATTCTCTTAAACTGTTGGTGATTGTTGATGGTGGTTTCGAAATCATAAGATGAATTGTTTAACTTGATTTTATTTAATAATGAATAACTTTTCTTAATTATATTTACAACTTAAGACTACATGATTAGACTAACTTGTCGCTTACAATCTTTCCGATGTTTTGTCAATTAATTAAAAAATTCTAGTAAATTTAAGTTTTCTATTTCTTCCTCATATAATTATTTATTATTTGAGTAAGTAATTACTTTTAGTTAGGAAGTCCTCCCAAAAGTTTCTATTCGCAATTAGCTAATACTTGGGTTTAGTAAATCTCCTATCTGTTAATTATTTAAAATTAAATCATTGGAATATCTATCAATTTCAATATATGCAATTAAATTAAATGTAATAGCTATAAATTTAATAATACAGTGTAGTAGTCAAGTTTGGAATAAACTCTATAGGTAAAGCAATTTAGAAAGGCATTCAAAGAAAATTATTAATTCCCATAATTATTTGGAAAAAAGCAGTTTACAACCTGTAACCTATTAGTATTTGGGTTTTTGTGACGTTTCCGACAGTGGTTTGTGACGTGTCGGCGTCGAAACCAGCAAAAAGTACATTTTCTCCAAATAAAACATATTATTTTTTTTATAAATTTTTAAAATTAACTATTAAATTTAATTTATAATTTTCAATATTTTTGTTCGATGGGAGTTTTTGAAATTACCGTATAGCTGCATTGATTAGGCAGTTTCCTGACTGGAAAAATGAAAGTTTTAAAAATAATTGTAATTTTTAGCAAAAAAGAAATTCTGTTTTATAAAAAGCGGTTTGCGAGAATATGTTATTGTAAAATCTTATTCAAATTTTTGTTTTTTTAGGGAGTAACTCGTACTAGCTCTGGACGCTATTATTGCGAAGCAACAAATTCTGAAGGCAGTACTAGAAGCCCCGCATTTCAACTACGAGTTAAGTTTGAGCCAGTTTGCGGGGAAGGAGGTGGTCGAAAAGTTCTAGGCGCTGCCAAAGGGGAACCTTTAAAGATCGAGTGCAAGGTGAGAAAATAATAGTTGAAAAACCTCTTGAGGTTTAGAGCCGTGTGTTACAGGAATATAGAAAATCGTAAAAACAACTTTGATAAACTTTGAGGCGTGAAAAGTTTTACGTACAAGTTTACTCTCAACCAAATTCAATGTGCATGTATTCCCTTTTGATTTACCGGGTATATATAAAACGTAATACAAAGAAGATTTAAAATACAATTTTTAGAACAGCATAGCTATCCTCGCCATTCGTTGACGAATAACTTTTAGGAATCCTCAATTTGTCTAACTTTAAAGAAGCTTACTAAAGTTATCGATTCAAACTTTTATGGGGACGAGAATCTCACCGAAGTTTGAAAAATGCACTTTTTCTTGTTTGAACTACTAGCACCATTTTAATACACTCCTACCTACTTTTGGAACTTAACGAACTCTAATTTTCACTTTGGCTAATGTGTAAATTAATTAATCGATAACAAGTCGTCTAAATGTACGCTAATTAATGTATATTTTGAGGGTAAATTTCTTAAAGGCATGCTACTTTGATAATTTTACAAACTAATACAGTTTTAGCCAAGTTAGTTCCAGACCCGAAATTCCTTATTAACGTCAAAATTTTAGCCAGAAAATTTCTAATAATTTGCGTAAAATATTTCAAAGAATTTAATCCTATTTAGATTTTGCATTGCAAAACCAAATTTAAAGTTGACAATTTATTCTTTAACTGGACACATTTCAATTACTTTTTGTTACCTGAAAATCTGAAACTGAAAATTTTAAGTTCTGAAACTACTTTTCATGCACATGCAACAACGTTGCTTAAATAAATTTAGATTTTCTTTCAAAGATTTTATGGCGGTAATTTTTGTTCAACCTGCTGTGCTATTTAGTTTTTTTATCTTAGAATTTAGTTTGGGTATACCATTTGATTATATGAAGATGGGCCAAACAATTGAATTTTCCACTGCATTTGTCACAAAGAATACGAAAATCTTTACATTGCAGATGATGCCCGACGACATTACCCGTCGCTTGGAAATTAATCGACACATTAGTTTAATATAAGTGAGAGGTCAAAATAAAATTAAACTGGACAGGCCATTACACATGTCAATCCCTTATCCCTTTTCAAACGACGTGAGCTGTATGTACAAATCATTGCCGAAATATAATGAAAATCATATTTCTCAACAATAAGACGATTTTAACCAATTTGTAAGAAAATATTATTACCTTGCCATATTATTCGGTTAATTTAACCGTTGCGGCTTTCCAGTAAGCACCTAATTGTTTCGTAACATTAAAGATGCCATAAACAAGTAAGTTTGATGATTTTTATGTAGGTGGATTAATTCTACGCCCATTTATTTAATTGAAAAAAACTCTCGAGTGTAATCGATCATGACTTCAAAGCACATCCACATCCCACATCATCCGTTGTTTAAAATCCTTTAGTTTAGGAAAAACAATTTTTTTTTATCTAATTGTTTATTAATGTTATCTTTTATTACACAGGTAGATGCCGAACCAGCTGCTTCGTTATTTCGTTGGATTTTTAACAGCACCCCAGGGGTTTCCCGAGAGCTAAACGAGTTCACTACTGAACCAGGAAATAGTGTTTTGACGTACACCCCGACAATAGCAGCGCATTACGGTACTCTGCAGTGCTGGGGGAGAAACGAATTAGGTTCTCAACAATCGCCATGTGTGTATCATATAGTTCCCGCTGGTCGTCCAGATCCTCCAAATAACTGTGTTGTTGTTAATGTTACTTATCACTCTGTAAATGTAAATTGTAAAAAAGGATTTGATGGCGGTTTAAGACAAAAGTTTGTGTTGTTGTTATCGGCACCTGACAATCTAACCGCGAACTTGTCCGCCTCTGTACCTGAGTTCCAAGTAACCAACTTGGATGCTGCAACAGATTACAGTGCTACATTATATTCTATAAATGCCAAAGGATGGTCGAAAAGTACCCTCCCAGTTTTAATAAAAACTCTTCCTTTGCCAGGTTTAAAAGAATTGAGAAGATCCACCGGTCCGTCGCAAGAGGAAAAATCGGACGGTCCTTGGTTGTATATATTGCTAGCAGCAGGGTCTACTTTAGTTTTTGCAGCCACGATAGGCGCCATTATATTTTTTATTCGAAGATTTAAAGCGGAAAGTCCCGTTCGCGAACGGAGAAATAGGAGTCCAAAAAGAGAAGAAACTCCTTTAAATCCTCAGGTTACGGCTTATACTGATACCGCTACCGATGACAAAAATCCAGATCTTATTCCTCCCCCCGATTATGGTAAACACCTGAGTTTGTTTTTATTAAAATTGGTAATTGCTTATTTCTTTTAGAGATCCTACATTCGGATTCATCCAGCACAGCTCCTTATACAATTACAGCACGTCCATCGAGTAAAAGAAATTCTGCTACTCAAATGCCCGTAAAGCCATACCACGTTACATGGGCTCCTATACTTCAATCACGAAATTGTTCAACTCAAACCCCACCACCGCACAAAGAGAGTTCTGTTTAACCCCTTCAGCAGTCTCGGTATCGGGACCAATACCACCTGTGATATTTGTGAATATCTCATATTTTTAAGCAACAATTATCAAAATACTGTTACGCTGTTAATTACTTACTGATTTATTGTGAATAAAATATCAGTATGTGTACTTTTTATTAAGATGATTTTCAAACTTAGCCAAATATTTTACGCCGAAATAAATTTAGTTAAATTTTGTAACTAAATTATTTATTATTTTAAATAATTATAATTATTCAATAAATACTTAAAATAATTATTTATAGAAAAATAATTACCATGTCACAGGGTGCTTTCTCAGGATCGATAAGCATCGGTTGCCGAGAAACTCCGTATGCTCTTCGCAAAAGTTTTCTTGAAGTTACAACAAATTCTACGACCACAATAGATACGATCGTTGATCTATTGTTGTTAAAAATTCTTATGACGAAGAAGTAAATGCAAGGTGGTGATAACTTTGAATTTTGCATTTCAAATACTTCGTGAAGACTTCACGACGGCTTCGCTAGACTACATGAGGCTTTGTTAAACTTGTCGTAACTTCGTAAAGAGGTCAAGCAGACTTAATTTTTCTTGTTCAACAGACTTCAATTGGTGATTTGCTCCTTTGGGTAAATGACATTTTGTAAGGAAAAATTACATTTTTAGTTTTAAAATTACTAAAAAGATTTTCTTTTTTAATGATAAATAAAAGGATGGTTCCCAAAACCATTTAACCTGTATAAAGTGTTCATAAATGTTTTGTCGTTTTAATTTATAAAAAAGTTGTTAAAAGAGAGGTCATGGCAAAATAACAAAAACAAATAAAATAAAAATAAAAAATAGTAAATTAGGTAATGGTTCTTGGAAACTTAGTGGCAATGAATTAAGTCAATTGAGAAAAATGCGTAGTTTGTGTGTTTATGAACTATTAAGTGGAAGTTTTAGACAGAAGACACAATAATAAATAAAAGATATAGTAACCTTCCTAAAATTGTATGTTTTATTTGGAGCTAATTCACTTTTTGTGGCTTAAGAAGGTAATCATTAGCACTACTATTAGCGCAATACTCTTTACACTTCATGAAAGAAAAACCCATTTTTATCATTGGTTGTCCAAACTACTATTTCACGTTTTTTCATCAATGACATTTTGAATTCTTTTATTACGAACACTTGAACTAGTATTTAGTGTACATTCGACTATTTTGATAACAAACTTAAATGTTAAGATAGAAACCCAATCGATACCTGAATTTCATAAAATATAATAAGTCGATATTATATTTCATACCGCCCAACTTTAAAATCACAGTGAAAATAATAATGAGGAAACTGGTAAGTGAGATTATGAGGATCTTGTTTCGGTTAAGTTTTATGGATTTCCAAGTTGATTGTCAGTTTGATACCAAAACATGTAGTGGTATTGAACTGAAAACTTAATATAAAGTAATTATAAATTTAGCCTTAAGACACCAATAATAAATACAGCACTGTTTCTCTTTAAATAAGTTAGCAGGATTGTTTGAAAACTTTTTTTTATCTGACACACACAGATGATGAGATTTTCCATAAAATTTTGTATTTCCTGACAAGTGTCGTCTTTTATAAGATTGTTATACAAATCTCAATTTTGGCTGATATACTATAGTCTATGATTTACATGTTTGAAAGATATGTTACTGTACCACTTGAAAGCACTTTAAAAAGTTAGTGCATTTGGTTATCCAAAAATGTTAATACTATTTTCAATTCTTGTACTTCTACACTAGTTATTGCAGGACTTATTTTAAAACTATTCAATCGAATTATCGTATGGTATGTTTTTAAAAAGTAATATTATGTCAATTCAAAATCTGACAAGATGACAAGATAATACCTGAATGGACATTCAACGAAATCAATTTAAATTAGCAATTTAACTATTAACTTAGTTCAGCATTAGGAATAACAGAAAATTCATGAAAAACAAGTAAGTATATTTATTCACTATAATAATAAAATAAAATAGTGAAATGTATTGTTTGAATTAATAAAAAAAACTGTGTTTGACAAATAATGTTTGTATTTATTTGTATTTGTATACATTTTAGTTTATTATTTAGGGGTGGGAAGTATGCAAACAATTTCGCTCCAAATTAAAATACCTTTAATACAAATATAACGCATACTATTTTTTTATTGATAATTAAGTGACAACTGTTGCGTTCTATGTAAAGAAAATTGATTATGAATTTCCATAATTTCCAAAGAAGAAATATTAAATCAAAGCAATTAACTATTGATAAGAGAACTGGAATACTACTGTAAATTTAGCATTTGTTACTGCAAAACTATTGGCAAACTAATTGAATATGAACAGAAAGCATACTATAAATTAAACAATCTTAAAAGGTGGAAATTTCCTCTTCAGAAGATTGCGTTCAACACTTTGATGCATAAGAAGTAGAGTTTTGTGTCATAATTTCTCGTTTTATTTTGGTTGTTATGATCGATAATGTATAATAAATTATCTCTCCATAATTAGCACATAATAAAATTATCGTATTTCAAAATCTATTTTGATTATTTTACTATTTGATTACTACTAATTAAGTTGGCATTGTCTGAATGTGGGAGAAGAAATTTAATTTTTTGCCGTTAAAGCTACACAAATCGGAAGTACCGGAGTTGGTCTCCGGTAAATTTGCTTTAATTGCGTTTATAATTAATGATTTGAGATATTTTGATTTTGAGAATAAAAGTGATTGATTTGCGTAAGTGAATTTGTTTAATTTATTTGAGTTGAAAGTTTTCGCAATTTTGGACAATATTGTAGTTTATTATTGATTGAAATTGAAATTAATTTGGATTGATAAGAAATCATAATTGGAAATTGAATAATCTATAAAAATTGGATGATTTAAAACAATAAAATTAATTGGACTGATAAAGTTAGAAATATTAAAACTCTAAAATTTAAAGGCATTTATGTGGACGTCGATGCACCTGGTCCAGTGTCGCACACATTTGCGTTTCATTTTGGATTGGTATTTGCAATATTTTAATTTCAATTTCGATATAAAATTTGAACTAAAAGAGTATCATGGTTTATTAAAAAATTGGTTGTGCTAGTGGTGAGACACAATTTTTGGAAAATTTTATAAATTATAACATTTCCACCACCAGCTGCACCACAATAGCACAGCAACAAATATTTTAGTTAATACTACTTCAACAGATGTTTTTCGGAATCATCTAGAACAAAAATTTTATTTATAGAGTTCACATACGTATGAGTAATGTCCGATTTCTTCCACCAGATATCCGGGTGGATACCTCTAAGTGAAGAAATCGGACATTAGCCGAACATAGAAAATAGTAAAAACTAATTTATGCAAATTCCTGCTTCCCTAATTATTTTAGAGAAGAAATGCAAAACACAAAAATAATACAGGAATATAAACTACGAATGAAAAGAGTATTAGATTTCATCTAGCTTTTACTTAAAGAGCCAAAAATGCTTTTGAAATTTTTGAAATCATTATCAGACTGGCGATGTAAGTTTCTATGGTAATTATTTTTGATAAGTAATTAATCGCAATTGGGTATTTTCACATTTTTTAAAAAGTATGCAAGGAGAAACTTGATCAAGCATATAAATGAGCTAGTTAAAAAAAAAATTTTTGAGACTTTATATCCGAGTAATTTTAAAAATAAATTTAAATAAGAATATTTGCCTCGAAAACACGAAACTAGGATTACGTCACATCACGTTACGGCGGTATCAGCAAGCGAATGGAGCAGTTCCATTATTCCCCACTCCAAGATGGCCGGCAACAGCTGATTAAAAATTTAAATATACATGTCGACCGACTGTAAATTATTTACTCTCTTCTGATGGTATTTTGCGTTGTTTGTATTCGCTGACAATTTGTTATAATTAACATCTGACAATAAGCACTAAACTATTATATACACAACATACACATAACCATTACCAATTTAAAACATAAATGCACGTCACACATAGATTGATCAATCAAAATGCGTTTTGATTCTAGTTTAAAATTGAGCGTTTTAATAAAATTTCAAAATGATTTTGCATAATAAATAGCAAAATATATCATTTTTTAATTATTTTATGTTTTTTTTTGACACCTTTATTGATACAATAACGTACATAATTATTATACAAATAAAAATTTTGTGAAAATATCCAATTGCACGTTGCTTACAATTTTGCACTTTATTAAATTTTACCGATAGTTGATTTGATTAATGAATTGGTTAATGCTCTTATCATTCGTAGTTTCATTCAACATCCGGTATGTACATATTGTACATAAGTTTATAAAAGCAATAATAAATTAAATTAGTTGATATTTTGTACAAAATTCCCTGTAATTGTATCATAAACACAGGCATTACCTGTCTGCTTTTTTAAATTACAATTTTTTACGTGAATACAGTCAACCCCCTCTATATGACGGTTTATATAAAACCATCATAGTGTTATGCAAACACTGTTAGTTTGATTTACCAGATCCAGAATCTTGATATCCTTCTTATTCAGCATCATAGATAATAGGAGGGAGTGTCATAAAACTTTAACCTTCATATACGGAAATCAGGTCTTTGAATGAAGAAGCTTATTAACAAATCATGTTCAAATAAATCATTTAAAATGATCAAATCTCTTTTAAGGGTGCGATTTTTAGAACAGTTTCAAAACTTCAGTTACAGCTCAAAATTGGTTATATGTAGATACAACTATGATTTTTTTTTAACGGAAAGAGGAGAATTTTCCAAACACTATGATATTTTATATATTTTAATCTGTTTTGATAACGGATTAAAATTTTAATTAATTTAATTTGCGATTTTATACAAAAAAAAAAAAAAATTTTAAACAATTTAAAATATATCATAGTGTAGTTAACGTAAGTCCTCTTTAATATTCTGCATTGAAATCGTTTTAATATCAAGTATTATAACTGAAGTTTTGTTTAAACTATAATTTGAATGATTTAAAAAAACCTCCTTTTAAAACCAATCAAATTTTCATTTCAGTTTTTCCAACCAAAGAAAAGCATCCAATTTTAAATCTAGATAATCGTGCCACCTGCTGAAAATTTTTTCGTCCAAATGAAAAATCGCAGCCTTAACGTTTTTCCACTCTAAATAGAACTGCTTAGAACAGTGGAATATCTACACTTGAGGAGAGCGACCCGGAGTGGAAATAATCTGATAGGCTCCACCCTTACCTACGAATACCTACAGGTTTTATTGAAAGAAAATTTTTTAATTTAAACTCGAAAGTTTGTATTGCCGTTTGGAGGCCCCTTTACAAGGGGCTATATATAGCTCAGCCACTGATACGCATTATTCCTTATAATTTAGTATGTTAAGCTGCTGTATCGTCAGCGGTCAGCACATCATATATTCTAATTATTGGCGGTGTACATACAGTGAGTAACAAAAATATCCGGACACTCCTATGTTAACAATGTAAATTTGAGATTTTGAAGCCGCTTTTTTTCATATAAACGTCGATTTTGCAACAAAATTTTTTAGACATTTTTTGTTGAAAATTTTATTGCCTTCAATTTTGGTTATACGAATTTTTTTATTTTGTCTCGCGTTTTTATTGACGACGACTTAAACAAGACTCTGTAAAACACAAAAACTATTGTTATCTATATCTCGGAAACGGTGCAATAAAATTGAAAAATGTATAGGAACAAAAATGTAGAGAATAAAACTTAGAAGAAAAACTGCTTATTAATAATTTAATTAGTTTGCATCATTTTCAAAATATAGATGACAACATTTTTTGCATTTTATAGAGTCTTTTTTACGTTGCTGTCAGTCAAAAACGGTGCGACAAAATAAAAAAATTCATATAAACAAAATTGAAGACAATAAAATTTGCAACAAAAAAAAATTCATTTTTGTAAATTACACGAAATTATTTTTGTGTTATCGCATTATTTTTTGGTACATGCTCCATCTAGTGTTAAAATTGCAACTTATTAAAGAATTCTGTCGAGCGTTTATCGACAGAATATAAAATGTCAAAAGCAGTCAAAAGTCGACCTTTTGTAATCGGAAGAATTGTGTCAATTTTATAAAAAATATATTTACCAAATTAAAATGACTATTACTTTCGATGTTGAACTACCTACGGAAGAAGAACTTACCGTTCCAGAAATAAACTTAACCAGTTCTGCTTTAAAAGCTGGCTCATTTCACTTAGGCAAAGCTTGCGAACTTGAGAATAATGTAAGGTTAATTATCTAACAATTTTACAAAGTTTTAATAATTTTTTTAAGGAATTCGTTTTATGCCGGAACGAACTTAATGATCCTAGGAAATGTATAGAGGAAGGTAAAGCTGTAACTAGTTGTGCTATGAAGTTTTTCCAAAGTGTTAAAAAATCATGCCCTGGTGAATTTTCGCAATATGCTACGTGTCTTGATAAATCTAGTACAAATCACGATTTCAATCTGTATGTAGATAATTTAAGATTGCTAAATAATATAAATTTTGTGAAATGTGTTCTTATTTTAGTTGTCGCAAAACTCAAGCCGTTTACGATAAGTGTGTGTTAGATAATTTAAATATCGAAAGACCGTATTATGGGTACTTTGCAGAAATTAAGGTTCATAAGACGAACAGACCTAAACCTCCAATTGAACCACCTGCGGTTTATCCAGATGCTACACCTGCTCTTCCGGAAAGTACAGATAAACCTCCTGCTAAATATGGTTCTCGCTTAATATTCTTGTGGTAATTTTATACCACATTTTAAAGGAATACAGCAAGCTCGTAATGTTTCAAGTTAAATTGAATACATATTTGTAGTATTAATTACAAGCCTTAGTTGATATTGTATATAAATCCAATAAAGAAAAAGTTGGAATTGTTGTGTTGCTTGAATTTGAAGAATTCCTTAAAGAACCAATTCAAACAAATAGTAACTTATAAAAAATGAAAGAAAGATGGTTACAAACATTGATTAATTGTAACCTGCGGTGTAAAGTTTATCTTTAGATGAACTTGTCGCCTTAAAATGTATATAATATTGCGAAGAGTGCTTTATTTTTTTTAGTAATAATTATATTTAATTTTTAAATAATAATAATATCTTATTCTGGTTCAAAAATCTGTAATTTTTGCAATTTATTTTCGTAGATGAAAAACTGCATAAAACTATTTGTTATGGTTACATAATTTATTCGTAGTTATACAATAATAAAATTCTAAATTTTCATATAATAATGAATAATAAATTTATTTTTACTTTTATGTATTATGTAACATAAAAAAGTTGAGATCTTGGTAAATTTAGATACTTCGGAATCATAAAAATATTCGAAAGGTCAACATCACCTGAATTCTCTTAAATATTATCAGAACAGGTTGGACAATAATAATGAGCATGTTGCAAATAAATACATTTGTCACACTTTTTACAGAATTTAGGACTTCCTTTTTTTGAACAAAAGGCACCGTCTCTTCTTGTATGGGATGAAGTAGTTCCAAAGCTCTTTTATTGGTTATCCATTCAAGTTTTTTAAACGCATGTCGATGTATTTTCATATTTTAGACAGCTAATAATGGTATGGTGAAATTGATTTAAACAGTTCTTTTTTTATATAGGCCCTACATATGCACTGGAGGGTAAAGAGTCTAAGATCAAAATAACTAGAATTGAAGAATTCGACTAAAATAGTGAACATTTTGAGTCGTGGGAAGAACGCCTATAGGAGTAATTTTTTTTATTTAATTGCATGGTTAGGAGAAAAAAATTTTAAAGAATGCGCTATACCAGGAGCAGACTGAAGGTAAGAAGTATTCGGATTTAAGGACGTTCATGCGTGAAACTTGATAGTAGATAAAAAAATTTAATTTTGAAAATTGGAATCCTCAATTATATAGTCATCTCTTTCCTCAAAAATTCAAAACTCTTCATCGATCATTTCGGAGATTAATTACTGATTGAAAATCAAATTTTTAACATAGAGCTTTATGGGAAAGCAGCATTTTGTTGTGTTTAAAATTAAAATAACTATATTATTAAAGTAGATATATATAAATATATAATAAATAATTTCTTAAAATATTCTCAAACTATGCAGTGTATGTAATTCCATTAAAAAAATGGTGTTGACGAACGTTAAACTTAATTATTAATTATGTTAAGAAAGAAATTGAAATTAATTTATGGGTGATTATAAATTCAAGTTCTTGAAATTTTTACAGTACATTATATGCGTAATAAAAAAATTTCTGGCAAAGTTTGAACTTAATCTTGTTCTTAGTTATCGAGATAAAAAATGTCAATGTTACAATCTGGTCGCATTGATTTAAAGGTCATTATTTCCACAATCAGAAATGTCAGCATTACCAAAAATTGCCAAAATATTTATAAAAGTCGAATAAATAAGTATACCAAATTTCAAAAAAGTAATGTTTTTAGTTTCTGAGAAAATTAAATTATTATTCCAAAAAGTATTATTCAAACTTTGCCAGAAATTTTTTTATTACGCATATAATGTACTGTAAAAATTTCAAGAACTTGAATTTATAATCACCCATAAATTAATTTCAATTTCTTTCTTAACATAATTAATAATTAAGTTTAACATTTTTTATCTCAATAACTAAGAACAAGATTAAGTTCAAACTTTGCCAGAATTTTTTTTATTACGCAAATAATGTACTGTAAAAATTTCAAGATCTACTCATTAATTTCATTTTATCGTACTAGATTTTTCTCCATATTGAAATCTAGCAACAGCGCGCAATAGCAACACATACACAAACGCCAAATAAAACATAATAAAGGTTATATTTGAATAGATTTGAATAGGCGGAGTTGTCAAGTTTAATATAATAATAAAAATAGAGTCATATTAATGACTTATTTTATTAACTGATATTTTACAATAAGCTACTAAAAAATATTCTGGAAGAATAATAGAATCCAGAAATCATTGTATGATTATTGATGTATTTTAAAATTTTTCTCCAGTTCCGAATACATTTTGAAAATGTTAGTACTCATTTGACTCTAGCGTAGCGCATGAACGTCCTTAATAAAAGTTTTAAAAAACTACAGGCAAAGAGTATGTGGATGTATATAGGGGACAGCTCTTATGAGTTAAGGTGTTAAGGAGTAGAATCATTCATTTCGGCGTTGAAAGATTTGGCTCGTGAGTGGTTGCAAGTTGTAGCAATTTCGGTATTTTTTTTATGAAAAAAATACATTGCTCACCACACCTGGGATAGGTATTCCCCAGTATTATATAATTGTTGTGAAGCCCAGATGGATAACCAACTCTTAATTGCGGAGGCGAGAGCGAAGGTTCTGAAAAAATAAGAATTTGCTTCCTCTGAACAAAATAAAACTCTTAACAATTATCCGTATAATGAAGATTAAATCGCATACAACAATTTCCAATTTGATAACAATTTGAATCGTTAGCCACAAATAGGGGAACATCCACGTCGCCAGCCGATGCAAAACTAGACGTTTCCGCAATTGCAGTAAAAAACTCAGTAAATCAAAAAAAACACTTACCAAGGCTTGGTTCGTTTACAAAGTGGTAATTCGACAGATACTTGTTTACCAGTAATGTACTGCAACTGCATCCCACAAAAGCTCTTGACTTGATGACTTCCCCTGGCTGTTGCAGATGAAAAAACTCGGCTCGATTGCGAAGCTGCTTGAAGAATTCTTTGCGGCGCACAAACAAGAATTTCACTACCAAACACTTTGTAGTAGCACAGAACTGACTCCTTCCAGTAGTCATCGAAGGTAAGTAAAAAATCAGAAAGATGCAACATACGGCCACAAACCGTTTCCAAAATCGAACATTCAATGTTGCTTGCAAATGTAGGCAGTTTGAGTTATCGGCGCCACGGTACAAATCCCACAATTGAGGTTTCCGATGTTAAACTGTATTACTATGCTTTACGGTTTCGTAAATCCAAACTTCGCTGAACGATTTCTTCCTCAGGCTTACTCTTTATAAATATTCGGCCCTATCTGAAATAATCTTCAGCCACCAACGAAACTAAAACACGTCTTACTTCCTCGCCGTGCGCTTTTAGAATCCTTAACCCAGCTCAAGCACGCGCCCTTTACGATCCCTTGCGCATGCCTTACTAAGCAAAGGCGTACTAAAAATCGTCATCAAGGGATCGCGCAACAATTAACAAAAAATTGTTACAAAGTTTGAACAATTCTAATGCGGATATCCAAAAACAACTATTTGGTGAAACGGAAGATTTAACGTTTAGCAGGGCGTACGAAATCGCAATAAACGATGAAGCAGTAGAAAACAAAGACAAATGATCCACGGGGAATCTCAGGTCAATCAATTATAATTATAGGAAGAACCCGCAAAGAAGCGGCCGGCGACAAGTAATCTCGCATACTGGGGAGTCACAAAAAAGTTGTTTTCGTTGTGGAAGGAAACCAATCATTTGCATTCTTCGGTGTTCTATTTTGTGAATTATCACTCTGCTCTACATGACAAAACTAAATGAAAAAATTAATAACTATTTTCAACATATTATACTCCTAGAAATTTCGATGTGTAAAGCGCTATATTCAATGTGTAAATTAACTTAGTAACTTTGTGTTAATTTACCGTGTAAAAATTTACACAATATTCTGCTTACGGTTGAAAAATAATTACTTTAACACGTTGTTGTGTAAATGTGTGATTCCCCGACAAGAATGTCGGTTGTAGGTGGAACAAACGCGACAGAACAGACGTTACCACGCGTGGTTATACCTGATGGATCGAGCACACGTTTAGTCTGTGGTCTGTGCGTTTAGTACCAACAACATCTTAAGTAGATTAACAACTATAAATTAATTGTTTTAAATATAAAGTAAATTGTGTATGTTACGGATCAGTAAGTATTATATTGCTTAATAGTTACAAAATAATATAAAATATGTAGCCTATTAATTTGAAACATTGTTGACGTGATGTTCTGTTTAAATATAGCATGGACGATATCAGTAAAATTCAAGTTCGAAGTTCCAAGATCAGAGAAGTACAATTTGTTGGGTAAAAGCAAACGCAAACTTGCCATCGCAGTTTCCAATACGAGGATTACGTAGAATTAGTTGAGTTTCATAAAGTTCGTCTTTGCATGTAGGTAATTTTTTAAATAATTTTACAGGGCAGTTGCAGTCGATGAAAAATGATACTATCAAGACATCGGACCTCAAGATAACGACATTAAAAACTTTGGCTACGTAGATACGATAAAGTTATACTGATCAAACAAATTTTAAATTTTAAATGAAGAATAAATTGTGGGGCTACCAATATTTAAATATAAAGTATTGGTGTGTGGCCGCTTTAGACAGTGCATATTATGAGTTTTTGCGATATATATCCTCCTTTGGAGGAAATTGTCACACGGGTGGTAAGTGCTCAGTTTGATGCGTTTAGTGACAGAATGCTGTCGATATTGAGGGGGCCCGTTGATGATGGGGCGACGAGAGATGATATTGCCACCCTCAGGAGTAAAAATTCTTTGCTGAAATCTGAAAATGCATCTCTAAAAGTGGAGAATCGTCAGCTTGTCTTCGCCATGTCACAGGTTGATGTGGGTGGGGTGGCGGCGAGGGCTGATAGAAATTTCAGTGTTGATGCCCCAATGTTCGTACCTAGCGCGACAGGGTCAGCAGATAATGATGCTGCTGTCATGTGTTATGCAGCGGCATTGAATTCGGCTCCAGCGAGTCGACCACTTAAAGCGGCTGGGATCGCCGAGGCTGTGGTGAACCGTAGAAAAACTGGTGCGGGGGTTGTTGGGGGGCGAGTTTCCAGTTAGTTGGTTTCCGCCCTTAATGATGCTGGTCGTGCGCCGCCAAGCGGGGTCCGTCGCTCTCTTGTCCGGGGGTCCGGTGGGGAATTTTCCATCTCGGGAACCGCTCGTCGAAAATGGTTTCACCTGAATAATCTTGCACCTGGCACATCAACTGAGGCGGTGTCTAGACATATCAGGGAAGTAGTGAGAATTTCCGACGTGAGCTGTGAGGGGTTAACGTCAAACGAACAATACTGTTCGTTTAAGATTTGTATTCCCGAGACGCAGAAGCCTAGATTTTTGGACCACAAGTTGTGGCCTAAAGAGGCTACTATCCGTGATTTTTACTTCCGCAAATCCGCGGATGGTGATGTCGGTTTGCGGAATCATGTGGATGGTTTTTCAGAGAATCGTCAGCGGAGGACGGCGGGATGCAATAAATGGTTCCTCGCATTCGGATACCCCGCCAGATCGTTACATTTGTGAGCCAGTTGTTTCAATTGGGACGGGTGGGTTTTCGGTGGACCACATTAACATTCGCTCTTTGCTCTCGGATTTTCATATGTTTTCTGATTTTGCTAATAATGGTGATTTTAGTGTTATTGCTGTATCCGAAACATGGCTTGCTCCTGAATTTCCATCACACTTTGTTAACTTGAATAACTACGTAATTGTCAGAGTGGATAGAGCTTCTCGAGGGGGGGGCGGTCGCTCTTTACATTCGTAAGTCGTTGCATTTTGCACTTTTGCGTGACTGCCATCGCTTTGCTGGTGGCCTGGAACATCTCTGGATTCGGCTAAAAATCCTTGGCCTGGGGATTGGGGTTGGTGTGGTTTATAGACCTCCTAATGTTGCCCTTTCCTGTCTGGGAGAGTTTCTTTCTTCACTTAACGCTGAACGTGGAGAACTGATTATATTGGGCGATTTGAACATTAATTTCCGTACCCCATCACCCTCACTGACACGCTTTGAGGTGATTCTTGATCTTTTCGGACTTCGTCAGATTATAGTGGACCCACTCGTGTCACTTCGACATCTAGCACGCTACTTGATGTTGTTTGTATCGGGAAGCATCGGGTTCCCTTACGCTTGCTTCTACCGATCATTTCTTGGTATATTGTTACTTGGATTTGCGTGCCCCGCCATCGCCAGTGGTACCTCGTGTTTCACATATCGAGATTTTCGAAATTTTAACCAAGATGCATTATCTGCTGACGCGGCTCGGCTACCATGGGGTATTGTAGATGAGTCGCACCAATGCGATTCACGTGTGTAATTGTTATATGATTTAATTTTTGCACTATTGGACGTTCATGCTCCGCTTCGGACTAGGATTCTCAAGGAGGGGAACAGGCCGTGGATCACATAGACAATCAAAGAGATTCCTAAAGTGAAAAAGTCGGCATACAAAAAATATAGACGTTCGCGATCGAGAATACATTACGAACGTTTGTGAATATGGGTATTAGAATTTACAATATTACAATGGATTGGTCAAGAGCTACCAAACTTTACAATCGCGAGAAGTTGAAACATAAAATATATGTCTGACAGAAATTTTAGACAACGTTTACATCTGATTTCTATATGTGTCCAGTGGCATAAAGAGGTGTAAAGAGGTGATCGTTTCCAGACAATTTGTTACTCGTTTCCAACCCCAATTTTCAGCATTTTTCTCAACCTTAAACCTGTGCTGTGTAGTTGCAGCGGCTGATGGTGGTAGTGCAGTTATTTTTGATGAGGTCTTGCTTTCTGCTTTCTTATAGTTAATGTACCGGTTTATCGACGGTTCAGTCCTTCTTGTGTAGCCGTACACGTTGACTAGGAATCTTTCCCCTGCCGCTGCAATGCTTTCCGGAGTTGCTTCAGGGTTCTTGAACACACTTAAAACATCGGCAAGGTGGGGGTTTTTGGTAAAGTTTTTACAAACTTCAATTTCCCGTGGGTGTAAGGTGCCGAAGTCGTATAAAACCCACTCATTACATCGAGAAACCTGATATGTTCTTTAATGGCTTGTTCAGAGCGAGCAGAGGAGAATAGGTGGTTGGATGAACTTTTCCCTTTTCTGCGGTTTCACGAAGAATTCGTATTCTCGCTGGCAAAGACCTGTAAGGATGACCAACAGGTTGATGTCCTCTCCAACCACCACCGCAGTTTCAGTACGTTCAGCCAAAGACAGGGCTTCGTTCACAATGACGGTGTCTGCATCTTTTGTGGCCGACTGTCTCTATGTCATTTTTTGATAGTGTAACTTGGCTATGATCATGGAAATAAATCTTCTTTTGTTGTTCGTATTGGCCAGGAATTTTTCTTGCTATATGGTAGGTATCATGTTCTCATCGAAGGGAATGTTTTCATAGACCATTCAGAACTTTTTGTTCTTCCTTTCGTACTTTCGGGATATCCATCAAAGACAACTACTGTCTGTGCGTCATGACGTAGTTAACATACACATATTGCATATTGCAGAGAAAAATATTCTCGGGCCAGACAACTTTGTGTAATAAGAACCCACCGTCGTTAACATATTGCACTTTTCCGCTGAACTTGTTTTGGTTGGGGACAAATGCTTTGTAAGGTATAGAGCAGATTTGGTTTATTTTCTTAAACCATTTTTAAATACGAAGAAAGAGTAGGACCCAGATCGCAAGAAAAACAATTCCAGTTGTTCATCACAATTCTTTGCCACACTGATGCGTTGGGACAGTGTGGTCGGATTAACAGGGAAAATATCGTCGCCTACTTTGATCGCATTGTTCATTATGGCAAGAGGTTGAACTCGGTTGCTTCTTTGGAATTTGATATCACCAAATGTCCGAATCTTCCAATGACCTTTGCAGCTGGTATCTTTGTTAAACTCGCAATGGTGGCATCTGTAGAAACAGCAGAATCGGAACCAACAGTATACATTCCTCCCATGACATGGAATATGTTGTACCTATGTACATGTCTGAGCGTTGAAATCTGCATTATCGTACATAAACCAAATAAAACCGTCGGCACCTACTTTTGATTCTGTTTTGAGGGGGAAAGAAATTTCAAACCGCACTGGTTTCTACGTAAGTACTGCAAAACCCCAACGAATTCAAACATCCAATAACTTTCGGGATCCAACCTTTTTATAGATGAATGCTGGTAACCCAACTTGTATATTATTGAAATTTTGTAATTAATTATTGTAATCATTGTAATAAATTCATACAATACTTAAGTATCATAGCAACGGCGATATTCGCGAAAACTGTGAATTTTACTAGATAATGAGAATATGGCCCTTTTTTGCGCGCTCTAGCGGCGCAACGGTTAGTCTTCCAAAAAGACGTTATAACATAAGATATATAGGAAATTTTGTCTATTTTAAATTTGTATAGGATGAGTTTATGGAAAAAACGCTTCCTTTCTGAGATATAAGCCTAAAACTGAAAAAAATGTCAAAATTTGGGAAAAAAGTGCCAAAAAACAAAGTTCCAGACCAAATTTTTGCCGACAAACTTCAAATTCGTATTCGGCGACCCAAAAAACATAAAATGTGCAAAAATCAAAACTATAGCTAAACTTTCCTCTGAACCCTCATTTTTATTCTAATATGCCTAGCCTACTACATACAGTTACGGTCCGACATAAAATTCGTGCAATATGTGTCCATTCAAAATGTACCTTTTATATTGCTTTTATTGAAAAATTAAGCAAGCGGATCTTTACCTGACAGTAACGACATGTTTTTATCTGAACTACTGCTGGATTTCTTCTTTTCATTAAATATGTTAGTACATTTCCTGATTCTGACTAAATTTCATATTTGACTAAATTTTTGAAAACTTTTAATTTATTTCTTTTTTGGAGTATCCATCAAAATTTTGCATCATCCAGGTTCTTTTGGGTGCTTTATTTTTCCGTTTTTAGTTAAGATTGTCTTTGTTGTTTTTATGAAAAGAAAACATGTTTACCTAATTCGTCCCGATGTTGTTGATTGTGGTCTGTTTAGTGATTGCCTTGCTGGTTGTGGAGAAGTTCTATATACTTAATTGTTGTGGAATGTCAAATTTGGTATCACGTGAAAACACCAAAACAAAAACGCCAAAATCAAAAACATCGTAAATAAAACAAGTGCTATTGGTATTAGAACAGTGTTGTTTATTTAAAGCTTTAAATTGTTTAGAGAGTATATAACATATAGTTGGTATAAAAAGTTTTGTTTATAAACCAAACGTTTATATTCTTTCGGTGTTCTATTTTGTGAATTATCATTTTATCACTTTATTTTTTTTTTTTTATTTTGATTAACGTGCATCAACTTCTAGGTTATTAGCACCTACATAATCTATATTGTAATTAATTCGTATATTATCATCTTATAAAAAAAATTTTTTTCTTTAAAAAAGTGAATTTTTTTTTAAACTTAGAAAAAATTTAGGATTTTATACTTTCTTCGGTATGTTTTTGGTTCATATAGAAAAAACACTTATAAAAATTTTAAAAAAATTTGGTTTGACTGTTTCAGATGAATCGCACGACCTTCATCACCGGTACCGATTTACAAGTGCAGACTCCAGCCGTTCCAGAAAAATCCTTACAACTTTGAAAAATTTCAATGTTTTTTAATAATAAAAATTGTTTTTTAAAGCTTAAATATCTGAAAATTTCGTTTACCCCAATCATTTCCTTTCCTTTAAAAAAAATTGCTGAAAAAACGCTTTTTTTTCGGCTTCTAATGCAGACTACTGCCTTAAGCCTTTGTTTTAATAAAATATTTTTTGAATAAAAATACTATATTATTGGTTAATAGGGCGGTTTCTTAGTATGTAAAAACTGTCGTATTTATTTTTTAATTATAGATTCTTTTACGGTACTTTGAAAATATACCTATGCATTTGGCCTGATTTATTTTCGGTGCTTTTGACATTCGGTATTTTGACTTAGACGTTCTTGTTTTCGGTGTTTTGACGTGCAATCGGTTTTTAACTTAATTTGGTATTTTATTTGGATGATATGCAAACGCAAAAACCCAGTAAACAACAAAATACAAAATTTAGTTTGTTAGTCAGAAAGTCAGACCTTTTACATATTTACGGTAAAATATAAACATAAAATTAAGACAACAGTCAATTTATTGAAAAATCATTTCAAAATGAAAAGTTTCCTAAAATTTATGAGCAGATTAAGCTGATTAAAAAATGTGTTGATCCAGTGGCGTATTTAGAGGGGGGCAAAGGGGCATCTGCCCCCCCCCCATGGATGACTCGGATTGTACCCCTAAAGCTCCCTCCCCCTCATAAATATAATGTTTACTACAAAGCTTTAAAATTTAAATAACTTAAAATTATTTTTATTTATTTGTTTATTTATTTATTTACTAGCTGGAAAGCCCATCCGCGGACGGGCAGCTAGACGGTGGATTTCTTTTTAGCGGTAAAATATTTAAACATTTAATTTCGTTTCTTGCTATTGGGTGATTCCCGTTTTTCTATATTTTCAAAGTAACGCAAAAAGTTGCTGCTAAACTTGATGTGCCGTGGGGCAATTAAATTTTCTTTTATAATATAAAAATAAATAAATTTCTCAAATTCTAATTTTCTTTAGCCGAACGTTTTAATTTCACTCACTTTTGCTCAAAAACGACGAAATTTGTATAAAATATTCTGTCTTCTGTAGGTATTCTAGAAGTGGGAATTTTATTATAATATGTACTGGAGGGTGTTCCACACCCCCCAGACTCCCCGGTTTACAATTTTGACTTTATATTTTTATAATTAACTTTCAAAGTAATACAGGAAGTTGCTGCTAAACTCCGTGAACAGTATGGCAATTAAATAAATATGTTTTCCAAGTTTTAATTTTTTCTAGCCGAAGGTTAAACTTCCCTCATTTTTGCTTAAAAATTCAAATTTCCCGGTTTGGATTAATATTGGACAAATATTTTTAGTCCTAATCTTAGTTTAATACATTTTTAGGTGGGTAAAATAAATCGACCAACCAGAATGTTTTTTACAAAAAAATTACACGTTGTAGCAGGAGCAGCAGAAGCGTGCTGGGATTTTATGTATTAGGATTAGTTACAACTGACGCGCATGAATGGATTAACGAGATTCTGTCCCTCCCAAAAGCATTGTCTAAATACGCCACTGTGTTGATCAATAAGTTGTGTCTTTAAACTAACAGTATACCGATCTTCTTCTTGCAGAAAATATTTCAAGTACATAATAAGGGTTTTCAGTTTATATTAGTTTTAGTCTTGATCACTTATAATCAAGTATTTCTTGTTAGTTTTAGCATCTACTTGTAATTATATACCTATTATCACCTACTATCTTGATGGCTATAGTAAAACTATGTGTTAATTGTATATTATATTATATTGTCGGCAAAAATTAACATACCATGTAATGGTTTTATAATAATACTATATAGGTATATTCCTATAAGTAATAATATTTTCTAGTGATAACAACTTACTAGGTACACAAGTATGAATTATTTTACAAATATTAAGAAGTGTTTCTAAAACATATTAGGTTGGTGAGATTATTTAAAGAATTTTTTTGTTTATTTTTGATTTAATGACCTCACCAACAATTTCAATGTACCTATATGCGATGTTTGTTAAAATTATGCAGTTCGAAGACTACAAAACAATATTTTTAAGGGTATATGGTATGATCGAGGGTAGAACAACTAAAATTAATAACAATCACTCTATGATTCATTAATAACTTGTAGAAAAGAGATAAGTAAATTATAGATAAGTGTAGATAGTTGGTTGTATTAAAATATTTCATTTTAGTTAATATATAAAAAGGACCCCTAATACACAATAAATATAAGTATATTGTTATATTATGTAGATTTATCTTTGCCAATTATCTAAATTCTTAACGTTTAAGATTTCGACCACCTTATTGGGTGCAAACAGGATCGGAATCCAGAAAATAATCAATAGAGTGGCCAAAACCGGTACACATTATATATAATTGGCAAAAATATATCCTCATATAACACTAAAATTTTTTGAGTTAAATTTATTACTACTATTAAGAAAGTATCATGGCAGCAAGAACACCAAAAAAGCTTTAATTAAGCACTAATAAAGTTTTGGTCAAAATTCTAATAAAATAATTTTTTAATATTCTTACTAAAATTTTACTCCCCAAACGAAAGTTTACCGATAGAACGTTGTGACTTATTTATACATAATATTATATAGATGTTATATTGGTATTATCGTAGAAATTTAAACATGCGTTTTTAAACTGAGATATTATTTAGAAGTTCAAAATTTTATATTATTTATAACTCGAAGTTAGTATATCTTGTTAGATTTCATTATTATATATTTACACAAAATTTAACAAGACAATGTTTCAATAAAATATAATTAAAGCTGAAATTGGGTGCCTATTAAAAATTAAATAATGATAATAAGGAAAACAGTTACCTAAATTTTTTTACTAATTTGTTTCTAAATTATTTATATTATGTATGTACATACGTATTAAACTACGTTATTTTCATCTATTTAACGTACTAGGTAATATGAGACAAATCCAGTCAAAATTGTATAAGGTAGATAGCATTATCGGACCCCTATAAATATAGGAGTGTTGTGTTGACTAGTAAAATATAAAATAATTTTCTTGCTAAATGTTGTGTAATTTAAGTTATGTTATGTGTTATTAGATTAAGTAAGATTAAAATTCTACAAAAAATTTACTAACAGTTTATCCATTTATTCAATGTTCATAATTTTTATATTTTTTAAACGTTAACAATGAATAAATTATAATTGCAAATATTTAACAATGCGTTAAATACAGAATAGCTAAATGTATATAACTCTAAAATCTAAGAAGTATTATTAATGTTAGAGTATTCGAAGGATAACAATATTAAGCAGAAAACTTGAAGTAGTTTTTACTCCTATTATCTACTGGACTATATTGGTATGATGCAAGTTATCATTGCCTTAACAATTCATTTTCTTCATATACTTATCTAAAATGTTCTTATGTTAACTTTTACATAATAGGTATTGGTATTAATTTAGTTAACAATTATATAGAATTCTAACAAGCAACAAAAATAATAAGAAATAACTAATTCAATATTTTTTTGATCTAAAAATATTTACTACTACGTTCATAATAATTATTCATATTAAATCATTTTTTTTACATTATCATATAAAAAAAATATATAAACATGGAAACTTCTATGACTTGTAATTAACATTACAAATAATTAAACTTTGGTTTACCTGGATAATTATATTAGCATGTTAGAGTAAGTATTAACATATTATACGACTTACAATATTTTAGTCTTATTTATTTCATTGCTTTTGTATTACTTCACACATGATCTAGACTAGAAAGTGCTTTGTAGATTTTAAACAATTGCTAGGTAATTATATCGATTTCAAATTAAAATATCTCGCTACAACAATTTGTACTATTTCTCGAAAAATTAATTATTAAGTAATTATTTTTTAAATAGTACCTATAGAAATCAATAAAAAATATCACAACTTTGCCCACTCGTATAATAAGATTTTACACTTAGTAATTGTTTAAACTCTTTCTAATAGCATGTAGACAATATTGTATTATATAGGTATATTATTATAGTTTGTATTATGTAATGTTGGCGTTGTGCGTAAAATTAAAAATCAACCTTAAATATAAACAATTTTAATGTACTATACTTTTAATGCGATAAGTTAGAAATGATTACGACTTGAACAATATCTACATTTGCTTGTAAATTAAATTTTATTATTCGTTTAAAATATTAAAAAAATTACTTTGTACAAAATATCACATAGAAATAAACAATTTTATAAATGCACTTCTAGATTAAAGTTAGCAAAACATAAATGAAAGACAAACAAACAGAATGTTTGATAAGTATCACAGTTTTTTGTATTTTTTCCAATTTTAATTATAAATGAATGTGTAAAATATACATGCATAAGCAAACTTAAATTGTACATAATATATTATAACGTATTCACTAGCGTGTCCAAATTTTAACTGCAATTACGTTTTCACAACTTTGGCGCTTAGTTGTAAAATGGTTACCTAGATTTTAGGTTCGGTTTTCGAAGAAAACGTTAAAATTGTAGCTAAATCTTTAATAATCTTGGATAGTCTTTGGTCAAAATTGCTAACAACACAACACAAATTTCGCGAAAGTTAATATGAGATATGAGAACTGAAAACGGTGAGTGAAACTACTTCACGAAATAAAACACCTATTTAACTCCTCGACATGATTCGCAGTTGATCCGTGCGTTTTCAGTACTTCATAGTCAATTCGTTTTTTGTTGCAACGTTAATACGACATTGTTAATTAAAAAATGTTCGTAACACATCCATATATAATAAAAAATTTTTTTTTTAAATATGAAATTTTATTCAATTATGTACAAAGGTTTTTTATTTAAAAATTTCATTGTAAGGTTGCAACAAATAACAAATTGATAAACTTCTGAAACATGTCGAATTGTTAAATATGCTTTTAATTTTGTAAATAGGTCCCAGGTCCCTTTCATTTATACAAACAAACTTCATTCGATTACTAATAAGTATGAATATTATAAAATCACACTTAAACACTGGAAAATTTTAGTTTGAATCTCAGACAGAATTATTGCGTAAATTTGCTCTTTAAATGACAGAAACAGTAAGTTGTAATCATTTTGGGTGAATCGACAATATTAATGGGTACTTGAAAAAATTAATGAATATCTTGGGATAATAGATAAAAAATACTATTAATAGAAAAAGTCCTACATTCATAATATATATAATTTCTGTACATAACTACAAATTTTAATTAAATAGTTTCAAGTCTCGGAGAAGTTTGAACATTTTAAATTTCTAATGATTGTTCAAACCAGCTGAGACTAAATCTGCACACAACTAGTGGTCATTATTACTATTTTCGATAGTTTTTCTCTTTAATATTGAAAATGATTAACCGCTATACGTACTTTTGAAAATAAAAAGAAATGAGCCGACTTTACATCCAATATAGTCGAATGCATACAGAAGTGCATTTATATTTAAAATACTTTTGCTAAAACGAATCTTAAAATTTTACAACAAACTGAACACTCATTTATGAATTATTATGTATGGTACACTTAAAAACTTTGGTTTTATCACAACAGGTGAAAATAAAATAACACTAGGCACTTTCAGTAAAGACCTAAGTCTCTGTGCCTCAAACAATTATATTTACATGGCTTTGTTTACTAATCGTTAATATTTAGGATTCTATTCATATCTACATTTTTTTATAACTAGAACGCTATGTCTTGTGTATGCTACAGTGCTCTTACTTCAGGAAGATAAATGGTAATTTGTTGTTTATTAACTGCTTCCATAGCATTTATGATATGTTAAAAAACACTTCTATGTCTAATTATTGTACAAAGTACTTCGTTATATATTTCAATTTATATGTTACAATTTTATATAATTAAAATATTACGATTATCGGTGTAAACGATTTAATTTTTCTACGTAGCACGTCATTATTGTAATTTAAAAAAATTATTTAATCAATGTACAATTTTTTAATTTATATACTGAAGCACTTTTTACAATCTTCTACTTTAAATGCATTTTGTTTAAGCCTAACTGTTTTTGTTTACTTTTGAAAAATTGCTAAATCAATTAATAAAACCTTCTAAATGTTTATAAAAATGTTTTAATAAAGAACATCTTCATCATGACACATGCTTAAAAATTGTGCACGTAATAACATGACTTTTTTGTTATAAAAACAGCTACGTTAAAAACCTATTGGCTATACTCTAATATATTATTGCTAACATGGCCTGGGACTCGCAGTATTAACAAAATAATTTAACGAAATTGTTCAATCAATTAAAATTATCATCCATATCATGGAAGTTGATGTTATTTTGTGCATTTTTCTGTTAAGTATCAACAGCGTTCAATTTTGAAAATTTGTTTTCACATCCCTTTTTTATCACCAGATGCACTTCGACAGCTCCATTTTTAGAATTCGAAGCAATCTAAAATATTTGTTTCGCGTTTGCTCCTTGTTAGTTTTGTAATGGGAAGGGTGAAATGCTAGTTCGATAGATATTTAACAGCATTAATTGGTTAACTCGAGTAATTTTCAATTTATCGAGAATTTCATATGAAGCTTTAAATGAACATTTTACAATCGACATTGATATTCTCTTGATTCAACACTCCTTGAAATTACGTATAAGCGTCCACAGGGAGAATTATTAACGGGATAATTAAGAGGCAATTAAGAAACCTATTTAGTTCCAAAGATGGCAATGAAATTTGCTCTACCGTGAAAGCGAAATGATATAAAACCTGATGACCTCTCTGGTATAACACTTTGTAATAAAATAAATCGAATAAAACGAGTAAAAGAATATACTTTCAGGTCGCTATTTGATGAGGTTCTTTACTCAGAAAAAGAGGTGCAAATGAAAGAATCCAAACTGGTTTGATACAAATGAAATTGAAGAAGTACGAACAGGTATACAAACGGGGTACAAATTATTCAGACTATTTCGCATGTAAAATAAAAAATTAGACTGACGAAATGCATCTTTTATAACCTATTATTTATTGTTCGGTGATATAGTTTTATCTATAAAATGAAAAGCGGTGATCGTCAAATAACAAGTGCGCAATTATTTTTAAAAACTTAAAAGAAAATTAAAACAATATGATTAGAAATAATTTTTTAAGAGCCAAAACATTATTATAATATACCTAGTATTTGATATAAGAAATTATCACTTTTCTTAATAAAATTTAACGAGAAACCAGACACTATGTAAAAAAGATTTTTGTACAAACGCATCAATCTAAATTGGCTGCAGTATAATAACTAAGTTTACTATTTCGAATGTGCCAATGTTCATATATTAAAACGGACACACTAGTTTTTCATATTCAAACATCAGCGACACTGCTACGAAAACAAAATATAACAAAAACATTGTAAAACCAAGCCCTCGATTCATTTTCCAATGAAAACAGGCTATCGATATTATGACAAATATCAGCATCATAAAAAGAATTGTGATTGAACACACCATTCCAACGGAATTTACTTCAACTGGTTCTCCATAAATAATGCCATATATTAACCAAGGCACTGGTAACCTGAAACAATTTATTCACATTAAAATCAAGTTGCAGCAATGTTTTGATAAAGAAAAATGTCTTCTAGACAAAATGGTTGGACTTAAGAAATACGCCATGTGTTGTTTATAAATATAAAGAAAATCCAGTAATTGTATTATAAAGATATTATATAATTTATTGTTCAATTAAATTTTAGGTAGAAATGTCAACAATCTGACGATGTTGTTCTGAGTTTGATTCTGAATTGTTTTATTGTAAAACCGTGGTGAAATGCACCAAAATGCAAAATAATGCAAATGTTTGGTTTATAAACAAAACTTTCTAGACCAACCATACGTATTAGATTGGTTTAATATTTTTCTGCGAGGTGGCGTTAGCATAATGATTAGTAACGATTAAGTTGAAAAAATTGTGCATAAATAGCTGTATCTACTTTCTACTCTTTCTACGCTATATCTGTTGTAAAACATTTACAAGAGAAGCTGGTTTATCTAGTACATGTGTTAGGTATCGGCTTTTTCTGGGCGAGATTCTTGATTTTTCAAATGTACAAAATTTGCAGTGCGGTTCCTTGACGATTCAGTTTCTTTTTCTTCATTTTGAATAGAATAAATTTTAGCTTGCTTATTCTGTTGCAATATCTGTTTTAGAATGAAATTTTTCTTTAAATTATTATCAGTTTAACCTATGCAGTACAAATAAAAATTTAATAATTTTATATATTTTCACATTTTTTGTATCTATATAAGTTTTGGCCGAGCCGGCTTGACTTTGATTTGTTACTCTCTTGGTTACTTTATCTAACAGATGTGATCTAGAAGTTTAAACATGGGTGAAGAATACCATGGAGTTTTAGAACAAATACTATATAATAAATTAAAAAAATAAATGGGAACATATAAATTTTCTTTTATCACACTTTTAGACAGTTGTGTTTAATCAGATTATTTATTTTACGTAAATATTCATCCAATCTTTCTTAACGTACGCTGCTGTGCAACAAATAAAAATTTATCATTTAAATATCATCACTATAAGGTAATTTCATAACGTGATAAATAAAATTTAATGTAGCTTTTATTCGGGAGCATGAAAATAAAATTATATTAAAATACAAAATTCTTTTACAATAAATTAAGAAGTGCTTTAGGTTCACTGGTGCAGACATGGTCACTTTTATTAGTCAAGAAGAGTGTTTTATTAAATATTTATAAGCCCGTTATTTTCAATTACGTACCTACCAATTTATAAATATGAAAAATATTCTTTTATTGTAATTTAAATTTTGCAATGTATTTCCTACTTATATCTGATACTGGAGTCGACATACCCAGCAGCAAACCTGGATTTATGTTTCCCATTATTCATTATTTGCGTGCCTCTCAAGAAAATAAAGGCATATAACCTTTCTGTAGTATACCCTTAAAACCATACTTACTTTTTTGCAGTAGTGGACAATTTCCTGCAAAAACCTAGCAAATTACAGTGACATAAACCGCCTTTTACTCAAAATAAAAGATGGAAATAAAAAATAAATTTAATGTAAAATTTCATGCGCTAATTATTCCAACTACTTTTCACGAGAAATGTTTAATAATTTTACAATTTATTCAGATTCTTTATATTTATGTATTAAAACTGTTTGTTTGGTTGCATATTTGAAAAATGTTTGGCGTATTCCTTTTTACTGTTATTAAACTGTAGTGTCGGGTTACCAATCTGATTTTCATTGGTTTATTTTCCTAAATAATTCTTCAGCCAACGTCAAAATGCTTTTCTTCAATATTTTTCACATTCTAATTTAAGTTTTTTATTCCAATGTTCAATATGTTTCCACCAAGCGATATGTTTTCTGTCCTGGTCAATGTTTTTACAGTTGATTTATTTAATTATTAATGGTCGTACAATTGTTTTTTTTAAACTCGATTTGAAGTCATTCAATAAATTGTCAAATTTAAAGATTTTTATTTTTTGTAAACCCAATTGTTTTCTTTAGTTTTTGTGCCGCTTAACTGTATTGTCAACAGAGGGCGTCATTAAAATACTTTAATGCTTTGGAGTAAAAGTGACTTTTATTGCTCGTTTGTAATTCTAATATTATTAATTTTGTTATTAATGCTGTTATATATTGTAATAAATATAATAATAAGATATATATTATAACATCATGTACTATTATATTTTACTATATTATCTAGATAAACAGATTAATATTTCATTCCATTAAATTAAAGTATTGTAGGTCTGTAGTGTTCAAGTCAAACGTCAATATGTACCAGCACAATAGTACAATAATTTTAACAAAGGTGTTAATCTCACATATTTCAAAACAATTGTTTGTATATCTTGTGTTATCAATTAACTCAAAAATGTCTGTCAAAAATTATTGTATCTAAACAATACAATAACACTGGAGTGGTTATTTGAACCGTAAATGGAACTATCTTTAAATATAATTTAGTAGTCGGCATTTACACTAATATTAGAACAATGGGAATACTTGCATTGTTTGAATACTATTATTTATAGTGGATTTCACAAAAGTGATTTAAAATATCGACCTTACGCTTAAAATTTCATGAATTAAATTGATTGTAATAAATATTACTACGTATGAGGCTAATTTTTTTTTGTGAAAGCCACCATAAGTGCTTTATATGCCATGTTCAATTTAAACTTTAATTTGGGGGTGAAATTGCAATATAATTGTTTTGCGATATTATCTTACCCGACGGTAACATCAAAGATATTGCTGCCGACGGAAGATGAAACGGCCATGTCACCGAAGCCCTTGCGAGCCACTATGACAGAGGTGATGAGATCGGGGATGGAGGTACCGGCCGCCAAAAATGTTAGCCCCATAACCTCAGGAGGGATACGAACAGTATTGCCCACCACATTTGCCCACCATACCATTAAGTAGGAATATATTGCTATCCATACTATACTACCCAAGAAAGTGACCGGGAAGAATTTTTTACCTGAAATTGATAAAAAAAACTCATGTTAAATAAAATTGTGAAAATGTACTAAAACTATTATATTACGTATTAATAATTACTAATACTAAACAAATTGTTAAGCTTTATTCCCTCGATTTTCATATAGAGAAAGAATTTTTTTGAGTTAGTACATTGTAAAGTTATTTCATGAAAAAAGCTTTTATATTATCTACACCCAAATGTTATATTTAATTATAGGTAACAATATACATTTATAATCTAACATAAACGCGTAAAGCATCACAAGTAAAAGGTTTTAAATTAATTTTATACAGCACTTTAGAATATCATCCAATTAAATTTTAACAAATAAAATAAACTTAAAATAAGAAATTTCGAGTAAATTTGTAGTGTTTATAAAATATTATGATATTTAACGAAACTTAACGAAACTAGATAGAAAACAATATCGCATCAAGTGCAAGGTATGTAGTTTAAAAACGTTAAAATAATAGAATTTTAATAGTAAAGTAAAAATTTTCCACAATACGTGGAAAATCACCATTACTATATTACTTTATTATTAATTACTTTATATGGCATTATTAAGTTTTAATTATTTTTAAAACAATTTAGTCTTAACCTGTCAGGTAGTAATTAATTCTTTTGTTTTTTAAATAATGATTTTTTACGTATTGCATTTTTTCACTTTATGTTAAAATTCTATTATTTTAACTTTTGGTTTCAAATGTTAATAATTTATGAACATGTAATGTACATGAAAACTGTTTTTGAACAGTGAATTTGAAAAAATCATAAACATTTTCAACTTCTCACTCACTGAGCTAATAAATTAATTAAATAAAAAATTAATAAAAAAAAATAAAAAAGAAATTAATTAAATAATTTAAATAAAAAAACAGTTTTTTTAAGCAAATCAAAATTTTCCGATTACAATATCGTACATTATATATATTAAATAAAATAGAAGTTTTATAAGATGCGTACAGGTTTTCTAAAAAGAAGCACGTGAGTATTTAAGTCAATCATGATAATTTGATTAAAATTCGTCTTCGTTCAATGAATAGTACAGCCTAGGGGCGGAACTACTGAGGTGGGGAAGGTGCGACGCACGCGGGCCCCCGGCTAAAAAGGCCCCCAGCTGTACTGTGACGCATTAATCAAATTAATTTAATTAAAAAATTAATTTTTTTTAAATTAAAATATCTAATTAAATTAAAATTTAAAAAAATTTAAAATTCAATTAATAAAATAAAATAAATTAAATTTAAAAATTTAAACACAGATTTATTTTAAAATTAAAAAAAAATTAAACTAAATTGTTTTCCTGGACTGAAAATTTAATTTCCTTGACTTGGCACTAAAAATGAGAAATTATATCCTTGACAAAATTAGGGAAATCTTAAATTTTCCATGACTTTTCCAGATTTTCCAAAGAAGTGGGAACCCTGTAATTGTTATATTGCGAAGAACCAGTAGCGTATTTACGAGACGGGGGGCTACAGGGTTCGGGCCCCTCTGTATTTAATCAGTACATTAAATTAATAACAAACAATTACTTGTCATTTAAATATTGAAAAACTTGAGCAATTTTTAAATCCTGAGTAGTTTAATAAATTAATTAATGCTAAAAAATTAATTATAATTGAATTAATAAAAAAAAGAACGAAAACTATTTTTAGGACAAATTAATTTCTATTCCATTAGTACGCGTGACCTTGACTCCGCTCGAGTTTTAAATGTGAAATGAAATTTTAGATTTCCATCCTAGGCCCCAAAGTTCAAAGTTCTTTGGAATGATAATTCCGTTAATCTCTTCATGGGCACCAGTGTTGGCCAATTTTGTGTAGAAATCTTAAAATTATGAAATCCAAGGGCGGATCTAGGTAAAGTTTATAGATGGAGGAATAAATAATATATTATGTATTTTGTTATGATATTTTTAAAATTTTAACAAAATGGAGTATATTTTTTTATGGTTCATGGACCTTTACTAAGCAAAAAATTTCAAGAAAATTTCAGGAAAATAAAGAAAATTTTAGTAAATAAAAAATCAAGAGAAATGTAGAAAACTCTAGGAAACTCTATCTTGAAAAATCCAGAAAATTTTAAAGCCATTGAAATCTTAGATATGAAAAAGGCAAAAAAAGATAGTCTATAATAATCTTAATTTCCTTAAATTTTCACTGATTTCCCTTTAGTTTTGCATATGACAATTTCTCCATCATTTTTTCATTTATTAGTAAAAAACGAGCGGGAAATTTGAAGAAATCCGGAATTTTTTTTAACAAAATCCAAGAAAATCTCATTAATTTTACAATCTTAGAAAATATAGAAAATTAGAGAAAATCTTAGGAAATAGGAAATTCTAGAAAATATTCAAAAATATCCAAAATCTAAAAAAATTCAGGATCTTAAGAAATCTTGTGAAGTGGGGAATCACAAATAATTCTAAGATATTTTAGGAAATCTAGACAATCTTAGAAAAATCAAAGAAATCTCAGAACATTGAAAAATAAAAGACTCAGCTATATATTTTTCATAAGAATTAAGGTATAATTTTCAAATTTTAATAAAATTAAATAGGGAAGGTTTCTATATCCGCCCTTGTTTGGAAGGGATTCTTTGGAAATCACTGGAATTGGATGGAAATCGTCGGAATCCCAAAATTAAGAATATATAAGTTGTTTATTATTTTCTTTAATTTTTGTCTCCTATAAAAGCAGGGTCCCAGTGAACAAAATCGTACAAGGGTCCGTCATCTGCTTGTTACGCCACTGGTACAGCCTATTTCAAGATAACATTATAGGTTGGTATCGTGAAATATACAAGTATACAGTAGTGTGAAAATGAACCGCACCACTACCTGAATTGCTTTAAAATCAATTGTAGCTTAAAAACGAAAGTGCGAGGGTTATTGTCAATTTAGGTACGTATACCTGTACCATTTTATGACCCTCTTAACGCAAAAGCAACAACAATAATATGTTTTTAATATTTTAATTTTGTAAAATTTGAAAATTGCAAAAGTTATGTATAATTAATTAATTGTAATAAATAGATTCTAACTTGTTCGGACTCACTAAAAACAAACTAAACATATTTATTTTATCAAAAATTTATTATATTAATATTTGCCACTATTTTCATAATATATTAATATTTTGTTGTACCTCCCCTTGATTTGATAACTGCGGCAATGCGGTTTGGCATAGAATTAACTAAATTATTCAAATAATCTATGCTCAAACCTTCTTTCCACACTTTATTAATGCTGCAAATTAGCTCCTTTTTATTTTTCGGCCTTTCCTGGGAAATTTGCTTTGCCACCATAAACCAGCAATTTTCAATGGGGTTTAAATCTGGACTATTCCCAGGCCATTCTAAGCGGATTATACCGTTTGCATCCAAAAATTCTTTTACCTGAAAAAACAAATTGTTTTAAATGCTTGCTTACTTAAAAAAATTCAATATGCAAATAGTAAAATTCGAAAAAATTAAAGTACTTACAATTTTTGCACGATGACAGGGTGCAGAATCATCCTGAAAAATGCAATTACCCACATCTTGAAATTGCTCTTCGATTGTGGGCATTAAACATTCTTCAAGAATTTTTATGTAGTCTTTTGCCTTCACAGTCCCGTCTATAATGTGCAAAGAACCAACCCCTTTGCTGGAAAAACATCCCCAAACCATTATACTCGTCGGAAACTTGACGGTTGTTTTAATGCATTCGTCTTTGAAACGTTCACCTTTTCTTCTTCTGACGTAGTTGATGCCGTCTGTTCCGTGAAGGTTAAATTTGGACTCATCTGAATAAATGACTTTACCCCAATCTTCTACAGTCCAATTTTTATGTTCCTTTGCCCATTTTAATCTTTTACTCCGCATGGCCTTAGTTAAAAGCGGTTTTTTACATGGGCGGCGAGCTTGCAACCCCAAGTCTTTTAGTCTCCGACGAACAGTTGATGAACACACGGCAACCCCCGTCGATTCTTTCCATTCAGCATTCAACTGTGTTGAAGTTCCTGCTCGATTTTTCAAACATAAACGCTCTAAAACCCGATCTTCCCTCTGTGTTGTTTTCTTCTGGCGACCACCACGCTTTTTGTTTTCAACACTACCACTTTCACTATATTTTTTCAAAAATCTAACAATTGTTGAATGACTACATTTAACCCGACGACTTATAGCCCGCATTGAAAGATTTTCACCTTTTAGAGCAAGTATTACCGCCTTTTGCTCAGTGGTTAATAATTTGTATTTATTCATTTTTTTAAGTATTTCACTCTGTCAATGCTAAAAGTAGACTGAACAAACTATTAAAATTTTTGTTTTGTGTTGTAAGTGTCATAAATAAACACCAGTTTAAGTACCTAAATGGGCAACAACCCTTGCTCTTTTGTTTACATAATACCAACGATTTTAAACAAATTCAGGTAGTGGTGCGGTTCATTTTCACACTACTGTAGTTACTAACACTATTTTTACTATTTTGCATTTTTTCTGTATTGGAATACATAAATTTTTGTTTTATATTACATTTAGTTAGAAATATACTTCAATGCAAGTTTAACGCTGATGGTTATGTTCAATGTTACCAAGTTTACAAAATAACATTTTGGGTATCGGAATGAAGCTTATTTCAAAATAAGTTTCAAAATAATATTATTATGATCGCAAAATAAAAAAAATTCTTCCTGAAGAAGAAATAATTTTTTTTTCAAACAACAGAACTTTTAAGATCTATTTTTATTTTATAACTAGTATAAACTGACACCAACTTTCAAATTACAAATATTAATGTCAGCATGCTACTATCCACCACAATGCATCTGCAAAATCTTATTGCCGCTTGTACAATCGTTAGATAAAGTCAGTTATAAACTAAAATATAACTAACTTTATACTCCAGTGCTCAAGTTTGTCTTTTCTAATTAAAAACAAAAGGTAGTAGACAAAATATTTATTCTCAATATAAGCATAGGTTGGTAACATGAAATATGCGTTTTAATAGGATTTTTAATGATTTTCACTGTTTATTTTAAAATTTGACGGCTACACTTATCTATAATAAAACTTATAATAAAATAATAGATAGTAAAATGAAAACTAAACAACACATTTTTAATTAGCTATTATATCAACCTGTAATATTTATTCTATACCTACACCCTTTAACACTAATAACATAAACCACTATTATGTTTTAAGTTATAAAATAATCCTATGTTTGCAATGCCACAGTGCTTGGTAAATATTGTCTGTTATACAACATATTATAAGTAGGCGAAATACTATATCGTACATACTCATATTAATATAATATAATAATTAGTAAGATGTGAATAACAACAACTAAAATAATATTATTCGATCATTATTTATTGTTAATTTTTTCTATTAAGATACATTTACATTTGCTGATTTATTAGATACAAACAGGTGACAATAACAATTTATTTATATTAACCCATTAAGTACCAAGCATATTTTATGAAATTAGACATAAATTTTAATTAAAAGAATAATTGTTATATATTTCGTTAAGGCCTACAATAAGTTACTGTCCTCAAATGAGGACGTCGGTACTTAATGGGTTAAAATCGGCTTTATTGATTTTCAAAATTGAGATTCATTTCACTCTAACATTTATAAACACAATTTAAAATATTAAAAAAAATGTTTTTATGCAATTATTTTCTTATTGATTTGAAATAAATAATACTATCTAAGTATTAATATATGATATTTTGTATTCCAAGATATATTGTAGTTGGGTGTATTCAAACACAAAATTAAACTAGTTATTGTGGCACATTTAGACTAAAATTAATAATGGGTGGAATTTGGAATACCAGTAAGCTTTGCTACATCCGTTTTTATTTGACCAATTCGACGAAACATTAAAATAGTAGAATATGAAAAAAAATTAAATTAAGGTGCAGTGGTAGACATTCTGACATATGGCGAAACGCCACAGACTTTTGAAAACAGGCGAATTCGTCCAATTGGTTGATTGGAAATGTATACCTAGTCGGGACATAAATTCTGTTACCTGTAAAGAACCGTTAGATTTTACAGCTTAAGATTACAGAGGGTGGAAAACAATTACATATTTAGAAAGCCCTTTTTTTTGGCAACTTGTACAGACTATAGTTAAAATTTTTGAGTTCAACCAGCAACATGGATTGGGGTGTGAAAGAAAATCGGATAGCAGTTATTGCGTTACATAAATGTGGTGTATCAAATAGTGAAATTTTAAAATTGCTAAAGCCGTTAAAAATTTCAAAAATGTTTGTAAGTCGTGCTATAAAACGGTTTACCGATACAAATGAAATAGCTGACAGAAAAAGAAGTGGACGTCCTCGTACCATAAGAACTCCACGAGTGATTAAAGCAGTGCGTGAAAGAATACGACGAAATCCTCTGCGAAAACAAAAAATTATTGCTATGGAGATGCAAATTTCAAAAAAAAGCGTGTCTCGCGTATTGAGGCAGGACCTAAAACTTGGGGCTTTTCGTAGAGCAACAGGACAAAGGTTAACAACAGCTTTAAAAAAAATTAGGCACGAGAGATCGAAAACCCTATTAAGGAGGCACGGTAATAATAATTTTAAAAATATTTTGTTTACCGATGAAAAAAATTTTACCGTCGAAGAAAAATTTAATAAGCAAAACGATCGTGTTTATGCTCACAGCTCTAAAGAAGCGGCAGAAAAAATTCCGAGGGTTCAAAGAGGCCATTATCCAGCATCTGTGATGGTTTGGTGGGGTGTATCCTACGAAGGGGTTACTCAACTTCACTTTTGTGGAAAAGGCGTTAAAACATCGGCACCAATTTACCAAGAAATGTTAGAAGACGTGGTAAAGCCTCTTAACGACTCTCTCTTTCAAGGAAACCATTGGGTTTTCCAACAGGACTCTGCACCAGCACACAAAGCTAAGACAACCCAAAGGTGGCTAGCAGAAAATTTACCTGCGTTTATTGCAGCAGAACAATGGCCTTCTGGAAGTCCTGATCTGAATCCTTTGGATTATAAATTGTGGTCAGTTTTTGAAAACATGGCTTGTAGTAAGCCTCATAAAAATATCGAGCTTCTGAAGCGGAATTTCGTGAAAGCAGCAGCATCGATACCGTTACAAGTCGTCCGTGCCGCAATTGATGATTGGCCACGGCGTTTAAAGGCTTGTGTAAAGGCTAAAGGAGGATATTTTGAGTAAATATATTAAAAATGTATTCTTTATATATTAAGTAATAAAGCAGTATATATCATAATTGAATTTATTATTTTGAAACATTAAAAATTTAATTAATACTGTGTAACAGAACTTATGTCCCGACTAGGTATTAATACAGAATTAACAAATCGATTTTTATTAAAGTAACAACTAAAAAATTGACAGAAAAAGAAATAAAAAGAGAGTATAAGTCGTATTTCTCTGGTTCAATTAGTTTGGTTCGATAAGTTTTCCAGTTAGTCATAACTTGGGATATTTTGTTACCTATAAAAGTCTGCTAACATAAACTACATTTCTTAGAATACCTAAAGTTATAAAATTTATAAGGTGAATAAAAAATGTATTCAAACATTTACAAGCGCAAGAAACTTCATTTTCAATTAATAAACTATTTAATTCATAACTTAAGCCTCCCACGTTAAGCATATTGTCCTCAAGTTTAATTTTTGATTATAAACACTCAAGTTTAAATTCTGTTGATTTACATACCGAGATAAATAAAACTAATCTAATTACTACATTTTATCTAGATCTTGATTTAATAATACCTGTTACCGTAAAAAGGTTTGCACTAAAAAAAATTAATCGCTTAGCAATAACGATAATCAATAATCAATATCAAGTCAAAATATTAGTGGTTTCGAGAGGTAATAAATTGTAAAAAGGTTGGACTACTTTCCGGAAAATCTGTTTCTAAGCTTTTCGAACTTTTGTTTACACTCCTGATAACTCATTAGAAACCAAACATTATTTATTATTATTATAGAGGTATAATATAGGCACTTCTTCATGTATAGTGTAATTTAGTATGATAAGTATAATTGCTTATTGAATATCAATTAAAATATAAAAATTTTGCTTTTCATTCTATTTTTATATTTTACCCTTGCACATTCACTCACCTTGAAACTTGGATTATCATTAAATTTGCACAATGGACTATCGTCCATTTAGCAATATTACGAACATCCAGAAATGTCTTTATCGCATCTATAGATAATTATCATCAATAATTCAAATAAATTTTCGAATGGAATTTTGGAATAGACTGTTGGATATTTTTTATAATCTGAATATTTAAAATAATTTCGATGTAAATATAAAGCGATTTACTCCCTAAGTTTAAAAATTGTAATTAAAATAAAACATAAAAGTTAATCTTATCTACTTAATGTGCCGAGAGCTTTTATTAAAATCAAAATTTAACGATTTAAATCTTTTGTGATCGTTTTCATGGTACAATTTTATCGAAACCGGAATTCATTGTGTCTTGATTACCCAATTATGTTTGCTAATTTTATGTAATTTAAAAATAACTTATTTGAATAATAATTTTAAAATTACTTCATACTTAAAATTTTAAACGGTTGCCTCTCAAGCACAGAAACCCCTTGTATTATTATGGTATTTGGTATTCAATTGGCGTGATCAAATGAAAATTTTGTTTTATTATTCTCGAGTGAGTAATTATAATCAGCTCAAGATAATTAATTTTGCGTTGTAGCAATCCATTTATACAGGTGAAATGTTAAAAGCAATTGTATAATCGTGACTGAGTTATTAAGCAATTATAAAAACTTGGTTGTGCTTTAAAATAAATTTTAATTATCACAATGGGATAAACTTGAAAATAAATACTTTATATTTTAAAAATTTAAATGAGAGCAATTTGTTCAAAACTGTTGATTTTTTCTTCAATAAGAATTTACCCTGTAAAAGAAATTAAACATTAAATAATATTTCTAATTATTTAAATCATTTTCGCATTGTTTTAAATTTAATAGAAAGCAGTAGGTACTCGGATAACAATGTTACATTTTTTACTCTCGTATGCTCGAGTTAAATTTTATGACATAAGTTAGATTAATATGATTTCCACATTTGTAAAATATTATAGCTTGGAAAATGTTACGGTTACCTACCACTATAAAAAAAGTTCTTTTTACGTAATTTAAATATCTTTTCAACCCAATAAATTTTGAACAATTGAAATTTAACTGACTTCAGTAAACTGAAACAACGATATTTTATGCATTTTAGTGCAATTTTTTAAAAAGTATTATTTATTCTAGTATATATTATTTAAACATTTTATTTACTAGTTTAAAATATTTAACTTTTAGGTTGGAAGAAGAAAAAGCAAAAATATTTGAAAAATTTAAACAAAATATTTAAAATAAAATGAAAAAATCATTTATTTATTATCTAATCTCCATGAAAAATTAAATATCGAATCGAAGCTGATTTATAATAAATCTTGGAAGGTCAAATCAATAAAGGTCTTTGTAAATAGTATCTTATACACCATGGGACTAAGGTGCTGCTTTTTATCCCGCGTGCGAATGTTTTTGCACGAGGTGTTAGCCGAGTACAAAAATCTCACACGAGATGAAAAGAACCTTAGTCCCAAGGTGTATATACTATTTTTCACAATTTCGCTGAAAATTCTAAATTACATTGGTTAATAACTAAATTTGAGATTTTGAAATTGCAATAACTCGAAAACGGCGCTATATATCAAAAAACTGAGCAAAACATTTACCCCCGTTACTGTAACTTCCCAGCGATTTGTCGTAAGAGCCATATGCAAAATTTTAGATCAATAGCACGCAGTACTGCGCCCAAAATTATTCAGTAAAATATGAGGTTGCAGTTTTTGAATTTTTTTTAAGCGATACCCATGACTCTACGTTTCATTGTTTCAATTTTTCTTTATGGCTTTACACCGTAGGTTATATTTAACATTATTTTGCCTATATTTCATAAATTAATTTGATACTATTAGATAATCCATCAAAGTAAGTGATCGTTATGAGTCAAAGTGAAGAAAATTCAGATGTTGCAACGGCTGCGATGTTGGCGAAGGTGGGATTGCTGCCTGCAAAATCCAAAACAATTTATCAAAAGCAATACGATAAATTTACAACCTGGTGTGTGCAGAACAAAATTCAAAATTAAAACGAAGATGTTATGCTGGCGTACTTATTCGAAAAAGCGAAAAATTTGAAAGTTTCTACTCTTTGGTCTCAATATTCAATGCTGAAGTGTATGTTGGCCTTAGAGAATGATTTAGATATTGGAAAGTTTCATAAGCTAACCGCGTTTCTCAAGAGAAAGAATGATGGCTACAAAGCAAAGAAATCCAAAATTTTAACGTCATAGCAAGTAGAGCAATTTTTGAGCGAAGCACCAGACGAAGAATTTTTGATAGCCAAAGTAAGTAGTGTTCTTGCATAAAATTTTTATTATACTAATACTTTATATTTTAGGCTGCACTTATCTTGGGCGTAGCAGGGGCATGTAGAGGAGATAAATTGGTTCACTTGAATGTCGAAGATCTCAAAGAAATAGATTCTTTGACATTGTTGTGTACCGTTCGTAATACAAAAAATGGTAGCGACAGAAAATTTGTCATTAACAATTCTGAAGGCCAGTCGGTGGATTTTTTAAAGATACTTAGAAAATATATGAATTTACCGAAGGTGGATACGAATCATTCGCATTTTTTTGTGCAATTTAGAAATAATAAATGTACTTCGCAACCTGTAGGGAAGAATACGTTTGGGCAGCTGCCACAAAAAATTGCTACATATTTGGAGCTTCCTGAGCCATCACTGTATACAGGCCACTGCTTTAGACTCACGTCTGCGTCTTTGCTTGCTGATACGGGAGTGAATATAGATGTGTTGAAGCACCATGGTGGATGGAAAGCTTCAGCAGTAGCTGAGGGGTACGTTGAAAATTCTATCAAAAATAAAGAAGAGATTGCGACTAAAATTGTTGGTGAAGTTTGTAGGACTGATCGGACTGTGGATGAAGCAAATCAAATACCTACCACTTTAAATGTAGTTTCATCTTCCAGCGTTTGCGAAACTAATCAGACTCTGGGTGACCCAAATCAGATACATACAACTTTAAATTTAGCCTCTTCTTCCACCGCCACCGGTTCAATGGATCGTCTATTTAATACTGTAAATTGTGCTAATGTTAATGTTAATTTTTTTACCAATAAAAACGATTGAATTCTGGCGACTCTTTTATTTTTACTTTACTCCCGCTTTTCATTTGCGGGAAAAAAAGCATTACTATACTCCCGCAATTGCGGGAGTAAAGTGAGCACTTTACTCTCGAAATTGTGAAAAAATTATTAATTAATAAGTTAGTGCTATCAGAATAAACTATAAAAATTGCAAAAATATTAAATTTAAAAATAAATATGAAACTCAATATATGGATTCAATAAAGTAATAAATAAAAATAATATAATTTTATATAATTTCAATATTGCCAATAATAAACTAAGCAATAAAAAGGAAAATTATTAGGAAAGTTTGGATAAAAGCAACAAAAAAAAATTCTTGCAAACAATAATAATAATAATTAATAACTAATTACTACAGCAAAATTTCAGAAAACTTATGTATAAAATGTCATAAAAGTAGATAAAAATTATAAATTAAGGAAAATAAACTAAATTCATGAAATAAATGAAATAAACATATTTTTGTAGAAAAGTTTTTTGTAAAAAGAGAAATTACACTGCAATTATATGTATAATGAATATAATACTCCAGGAATTTTTAGTTAAATTTTGTGATTTGGAAATTTGGAAAACTTAATATGTGATTTTCAGACCATGGGCATCGACCCGGACGCTGCGCTGGGAAAAAAACGCATCGCAATGAAAATGATAACTAATAAAATAATTTTTTTATAAAAATAAAAATTTTGTAAATTTAACTTTTTCTTTTGTAGCTGCCTTGTTTATTATTTTCTGATTTTCCGTGAAATGAATTTGTTTTTCAAAATTTTTTACCAGACAAAAGTTATAGTCCGTTAAATTTCCTATACGGAATGGAAAGACAGATTTTTTTGTAAAATGTTACGTTTAATAGATACAGCATTTTGAAAAAAAACCAAAGAAAAGCCTGAATTTCTCAACATATTTTTACTTACTTTAATTCATAACTCGAAACTCGTTTATTTTAGACAATAAAAGGTTAAAATCTAGTTTTTAGTTTTTTTCACGTTCTTTAAAAAATACTAATCCATTTTTACTAAAAAATCAATATTTTCGGTGCTATGGCCATGTGAAGATAGAAATTTAAGAAAGTGTTTTAAAGAGACTCAACTCCGAAGGGTTTGAATCTATCGCCACCTAAAGTTATGAAAATGTATCCGGCGACACCCTGTATATCACCAATTCAATTTTTGCTTTTGTTACGAGTTTTTCATTTAAAATGAAGTTTTTACTAAACCCATAAAGAATTACTAAATGTGTTAACGGAAATTATCAATCCTTAATTACATTTAACTATCGCCAAATTAATTTTACTTTTATAAAAAAATCCCTAGATTATAAAGTACAACCAAATAATATGTTTAATTTTCTTAGATTTCTTTATTATTCTTACTAATGTAAGAAAAACAAAAATTTTATTAGATCTGTCACAAATTATAAGAATAACATAGGTAATTAAACTTATAATTTACTTTTATACTCTCGAGAACGTGATGCATTAATAATGACTTAACGAGATTATTTATTTAAAATTTTATATTTAAAAATATCCAAATCCAAATTATTTTTCCAATTTTATTCCATGAATAATATTAAATCAAAATTCAAATCCCAATTTCATACAAGATTACAAATATAAATGGAAAGCAAAACACAATTGATAAAACGACCCAGGTACGCCACTATCAATTTCACTTTCTGTTACCTTTAAATTGAATTATTTTTACAAATTTTTACCAATAAATTAATTATATTTTTTCTTTATCATCCAATTTTTATCGATCATTCATTAAAAATAATAGCAATCAAATTACTCGGAATCATCCAAATGAAAATATGATCGATTTCTGAACAACTAAATTTCAAATAAAACAAAAATCAACTCACGCAAAATCAAAAGGTTTTCTTTCTTAAAACAAAATATATTCAGGAGACAAGACTACATCTCAACAACGTATGGCGGCCATTATCGTCGACTCCAGCTCTCACAAAAGTGCAGTAAGAAAAATTAAAATTATTACGAACTTAAAAAAGAAACAACATTTTTACAAAAATAATAAAAAAATTCCTAATTTTATACAATATTATTATTTATTCTTTCTTTTCTTCCTCTTTTTTCTTAATTTACTCTTTGTCTGCCGATTTTCATATAATTTTTCTAATTTAACTGTATTGAAGTAAAATTATACCTAGATATTAATTATTATAATTAAGAAAAAATTCATTATTCATCTCAAAAAATTTTGTAAGCTCTCGGCATGATGATCGCATAATTATTATAGGTAAGAGAATGCTGTTTTGATTAACTTGACATTATAATTAATCACCTAACTATAGCTTTTGTGTTTTATGGAAAATGAAGCTGAAAATTTTATTAATAATGCTTAATTATAAATAGATAATTTAATGTTTAATTGCTTATAATTTTAATGTTAGAATTAAATTGTACGGTTGAATATACATATTATTTTAATTAATTAAATTAAAATACTGACATACCTCTTGGTGAGCGTGTATCAGGCAAGGTGAGCCAAAGTGGGAAGACAAGTGGGGCTAATAATAGATAAGTTATCCTTTTTCGGGCTCCCGAAGGCCAACTGATGTCCATCGCCTGCGGAGCTTCTTCTTCGTTATCACCAACCTGTAGACACACGACGGCTTGTGAAGTGAGAGATTTACGTGCTCGTACCGACGACATGCGTCGCTAAAATTAGAACATAACATATAACACAGAACGTTATGACATATTACAATTTAATAAGAAAGAAACTCTTACAAGAATATTTAAAGATAATTGCAAATTTTATATTGTACAAACAATAATTTTTTTAATTTTGTAAAACAGTTATTAATAATTGTGATATTGCAGAATTATCCTTAAATAACGTTGAAAGCTTAATCCCAATACAAAAGTACACTTTTCAAGTACAAACAAAGCACAGCTCACTACACTCATTTTACGTGGCAATGCTTTAAAACGATTTATTGCAAAAGCTTGGAACGATGTTATAATTAATTTCTACGAGATTATTATTCTACCTTAAAAAATTTAAAGTAATACTTTTGGATAGCGCAGCGGTAGGAAATTTTTAATTAAAACTTTTTAGTTGCGCTTTGGCGAGTGAAATTTTAAGTCGGAATACGTCTACACAAAAGTATCAATTTCAATATTCGATTAAAGTGTATTTACATGGTGCATGACACTCTTTTATATTGCAATCTTAAATCAACAATTCGTTATTAACAGTATAAAGCGTGATGCATTGATTTTCATGAAACTAATACTTACAAAGCACATTATGAAAGTGTAATATTGTTTAAAGCAGTTAAGCTTAATTATATTTTACAGCTATAACTCCAATCCAAAATCTACTTTCAATTACCTTAAACGTACGATTTTGTTGTCAGGATTAAGCCAACCAAAACAATTAATTAATACAATTTAGAAAACTGTTAGAAGGAAGGTAGCTTACAAATACTAGCTACTATACAGTTAGGAACTTTCTAAATTATTGTAGAACTGAACTATGTAACAATCAAAAAAGGTAAGACTCAAATCGATAAAAATTCATGTAGGTAACGTACGGTGGTAAAATTATCAGGCAGGAAACTTGCACAGACATACATTTTTTACACAATTATTTATGAAAGGAGGAATTCATTACAATATAGGTACATTACACTAAATATAAAGTGCAGAAATAATGCATTTAGTTATTAAATTTTAAAATGCACAAATAAAAACATTGAATGGCAAACCCAACACACAAACAATAAATAATTGGCAGCAATCATTATGGAATTGTAAGAAACTTCCATGATTGCACAAATAGTGCAAAGCTCCCCGATAATTGACAAATACCTGTAATGGTCGATTTTGTCGAGTAAAAATGTGTATAATAATTCATAATTCTAGTTTTTGTTAACAACATTATTTTGTGGTGCATTGTATTGTTTGATTAATTTCTCATTTATTACCCTGGTTTCGGTTTATGAATTACGATATAATTTAATCCAAAAGGAAATACTTTGTGCTGCACTTGTAAAAACGAATAATTGGTTTAAATTTATGCGTTTTCGTGCAGTTGAAATTCGTTAACTACCAATTACATACATTAATAATTCGACAAAATCACAATTTTGTATGTTAAGTATATTCTTATATATTATATAACAAAATGGCTATAGTCGATTTATTATCAGTTTTTTCCTATATCAGGAATTGGTTAAAAAAAGGTTTTTGTTATAATAAAATTTAAATATTGTTTTGGTTAAAAATTAAATTGAAATTCTTTTTGAGTCGAGTCAATTTTACAATAGAAAAAGAACTCAAAATAAAAAATTTTAAGTAAATTTGTGGTTTTTAGTATGTATTTATGGTTAAATTCAAAAAATATATAATATATATAATATATTTGACCTGTTAATGGTTTTATTTATACTATCTGTTTTTACGTTTGTTAATTTATAAACTGATTTGCGAATGCTACATACAGCACATGTTGACGAATTTCGGGGATATGCTATATTTTTTGTAACATCCAAGCCTTCTGTTTAATTGGGTAAGATTGTTTTTAATTTTACAAGTCTACCATTAATTGGCATATTTTAGTCCTGAAGAGGCCCACAATAAAGTTGGGCGAAACGTCGACCTTTTGAACAAGTTGTTTTATTTATAACCCCTGTCCAATAATCCCGAAAATCTATTTTATTAAGAAATATGGACGAAAACCAAAGTATAATAATACAATACGTAGAAAATCAAAATTCAAAAAATTTTAAAAAAAACCATGTATTTAACCATAAATACATACTAAAAACCACAAATTTACTTAAAATTTTTTATTTTGAGTTCTTTTTCTAGTTTTACGCCTCACGGTTAAAAAACGTGGTAAATTTTGAATTTTGAATTTTTTCAAAGTTTTTAGAAATCATATTAAGAGGGCAGTGCCTTCGGATTTCAAACTAGCAGTGCTAGTTAAACGAATTTCTTAGTTCAAATCATTTTTAAATTATTCATACTTCATGTAACAAGCTCAGTTTTGATAATCTTTGGAGGTTATGGTAAGTCAATTTTGTACTATTTAGTCCATATTTTTGTTTAGTTTGAAAATTTTTCAATGAAAATTTGAAAATTTTTCAACATTTCACAATGTAATAAGTGACTGCGTGCAACTGAAGAATGGCAATAACCATGAAATAACGTTATATTGTACTGTCGTATTACGAATTTTTCATTTTTTCAAATTTTCTTAATTCAGACCTGTTATTTGTTAAATGTCTCTTTTTTAAAATTTTTTGAATTTTGATTTTCTACGTATTGTATTATTCTTATATTTTTTTGAATTTAATTTTACAATAGTCGGCTATACCTGGTACTACTATAATTCTTACTAGAGAGGCTCAATTGATTTAAACTAATTCATCAAGAATTCGGATCTAGTAAATTGAATTGAGGTGCCACTATAATTATTGTCAATATTACTTTTATTGGCTTTCTTAAAATAAAGTTTAATAAAACTTTCCTTCCAGATTTTAGATTTTCAGATTATCGAAACAATCAGTTTCAAAAGATAACTTCGAGATATCGTCAAGTTTTAGTGATTGTTTGGGTATAAAATGCTCTAAAGCAGCAAATAATCGAAGCATTATATATGATTCTCAAAATCCAAGTACAAATAGAAATTTCTGTTAAAATCCAAATAATACCATATTTTAAATATTTTTTAGTAATTACATCATGTCTGTCCTGTGTTCTTGTGAGAAATCTGTTCAAAGTTTTAAATTTTTCATAAAGATTTTAGTAGTTAAATAGCACAATTGATTTTCTTTTGTTTTTTTTTGTTCTATTTTAAAATACGAGATCATACTCTATTACAACAGAAAATTATGTAGATATATTTATAATAAAATATAGATTATATTATATTTGTGTAAGATAAAAGATAATTTAATGTAAATGAATTCCGGTATCTAAAATATTGAATTGATTTGATAGTGTGCTATCACCTAAGCATTTATCAATCCGACAAAATGTCAGTAGTGATAAATTGTAGCAACAAACTGTTTTATCTTTAAAAGTTTATATTAATTACAGGAAGTAGGTATACACCGACATGGCCTTTGTAAATAAATAGAATGTTTCATAATTTAAGCTATAATTTTATAATCGAATTTTTAATAATGAAATGATTATTATGAAATTTCCCATTTATTTTATACAATCCGGTTTCATTACAAGAAAATTAATGAATATCACCGAACATCATAATTTTGAATCAATCGAACGTTTTAAGTGTAAATATTTAATTAACATCTTAACGTAATAATATCTAGCTATTTCATTTTATTTGAAATATTACTCCTATATTATAATTTATTAAAAATACAAAATATTTTTTTTATAGATTAATTGTTGATATTAGAACTTTTTGTTATAATATAAGGAAAACTCAAAACAACTATAATTTTGACTTTCGATTTCCTTTTGAACTGTACATATATTTACATAATATGTAATATGAAATTTAAATTTTGTATGTTGTATTCCAAGTATAGTCAGCATATTAAATCTATAAATCGTACTTCATATTTATTACATACATACATGTATGTAAGAACATAATATGTAAAATATTCAAGGAAAGTGGATCACAAAATAAGCTTGAATCTGTAAATATGCTATTGCCCACTTAATATTCATTATACATATTATTATTGGTTAATTAATAAACCACATCTTTCGTTTAGTTAGAAGCCTATGCGATCTATTCCAAATGTAAATGGTTTTTGCATTTGAATAATGTGAAAAAGTCGTACAGTACAATTTTTTTTAAATTAAAAACTATAATTTGTAAAGAAATTTCAAAATTTACTTATAAACAAATTTTTAATAATGAAAACCCCTTTTCCAAAACGTAACCGCTTGAAATAATATGTAAATTTCAAATGTTTGAAATTATTTAATAATAATAATAATTTACATTTATTTATAAACAATAACAGATGCAATTTAAATACCAAATATCTCATAGCTGTTTAAAGGGTAAAAATTCAGAAAATCTCTTTTCAATTTTATAAAAAATTCTTTGAAAAGAATAGAAATAAATATAATCGATTGATGGATTTAGGTAGAAATTAAGTTATAATACCACACATAAGATTGTATAAGAAAATAAATAAAATATTGTACATTGAGGATCTCCTGCAAATTAGAGTCAATCAGAAAGCAAAATCAATAAAGATTTAATTAATAAAATATAACTTATTTAACAATTAAATAATAAAATAAACTTTCAGATACTGAATGTTAATTTAATTTATATATAAATTTTTGTAGAAGAATATGTTTATTATATTTTATATAATTATAAAATACTAAATTTTACTAAGTTGTTGGTAAACATAATATTATTTTAATATCGATTATATTTTAATATGATTAATTATTTAAAGCTATTACAATAATTTAAAATATTTGAAATATGCTTTTATAATAATTATCTGGGATTCAATATAAATTTGTTAGTAAAGTTTAAAGCAACCTTAATTAAGTTAATAAGGTATAATTAAGGTAAATAAATCAAAAGTATATCAAGAACTTTAATTCACTTTGCATTTCCCGAATTGGTAGTTAAGTTTTTGCTATTTAAATTGTTTAATATTCATTAATGTAACTTAAAAATTCGCATATTTAAAGTAAATTATAACATTATTCCTAAATTTACATAGGTACAGTGAAACCAATATTGACCATTCTGTATACAGGCTGTTACAACTTATACGGACATGTTTCTTACAACCCGATGAAGCTGTGAACTTGATTAAATTATCGGAAATTTATAAAACTGCTTAATAATTTTTGCATAGAAGTCAAGTAAGAATCCAAATATAATTTTGAGAAAATTACATAATATTTAATATGTTTTTAGATTCCAAGTATAATATTATTTTAATTGCCAACAATTTTTGAAGTTAATATCAATCCTTACAGATGTATCACACACCAAAAAGCTACTATTGTCGTAACTCTCATTATACTTATAACATTCTTGTTTGCATACAAAGGGATGAAGTTTTAACATTGAAAGGTTATCACAGAAACGAGCGACATAAATTAACAATTAACACCAACGACAAATAACTCACAATTGTATCGGGTTTCCATGGAAATCCCTGTTTTGTTGAAATAAGTAACGACGAAGTATTTTTGTATGTTATGATAAAATAGTTAAAATTACATTTTCTTCTTGGTTTAAAAAAAATATAACTGTATTATTTAAGTATAATATAAATAATGGCAAAAATAATGTAGAGCAGTGGATTATAAAACTAATTATGTTTTATTTATAAAATTAATCGACTATCATGTAATTTACCTATTTTGTAAAGAAATTTCTGTATTCATAACTTACGCCTTTCACTCCTTTTAATAACTAACTCATTATTTTATTATTTAATATGCTTCGTTATTCTACATTTTGCATACTTTGAAAATAATAAACGTGCGATAATTAAGTAGTGCATAATTATTAATTGAATTGTAGCAACTTCAATGTACAGCGAAGTACCATCAAATAAATAATAATATAATGCAAATAAAAAATAATTAGTCTTATAAATTTTATATTCAATGGTAGACAAACAAAACATATTATCTGGCACTGATGTGTTATTTGAGCAAAATTTAGCAACTTTGTTAAACATTTAAATGTTATGATCAAACATGAAAATACATAGAAGGTATTAAGGATCAACATTAGTGAGGAAGTATGGTACATCGGATTTACAATTATTCAAGAAACTTTGATATCCTAGTAAGAGATAAGCACAGAGAGAATTTAGTCGACTTATAAAAAGGATTATAGGTTGTATATCACCACCATTGATAGCGAGCTGAATACTATCCCTTTTCTTAGAGAGCTCAAATATCAGCCCACATAAATGTTAAAATTTATTGAACTCGAAAATTGTAGTCTTCCATTTTGCATATGGCTGTTTTGCTCACAATTATGAATTACGGTAATTGTATTATGCTCTAGCACAATGCTACATGTACATATAACATGGCAAGATATTGCGGTAGCTTATTGCTTGAAATAACATATTTATCGTTATAGAGGTAATTGAAATGTAATGAATCAACACAAATTAAATTGGAGTAAAAATTGAACCAATTTATAATTAGTTACATCACGAAGTGGGTTTCATAAATCATACACATAACACATTTTACGTGCTAACTAGATTGATTATGAGTAATTTATTTTTCACCAGTGCCAGATTATTGATAATTTATAAGGAAAATTATAATTATTTATAATAAATTACGTTCTAGTAATGCTAATTTTAATTACATTGAGATTTATGTTATGAAGTAGACAATTTTAATAAACAATGGAAACACCTTTATTTACTATATACTGATACTTAAGTACACAATAATTTCAATAAAGATAATTATTATTATAACTAGAAGTAGGTACTCGTAACAAATTTTCGAGACAAAACGCAAAAATTTTCTAATTTTCAGACTTTTTTTCAGACAGAACAAAAATGTTACCAAATTGCTGTTGTGGTATGATATCATTTTTATGTAAAAGCAGAATACATACCGAGTAACTTAAATTTTAAATTTTCTTATAATTATTATTCTATATTGAAATTATTCCATCATTAGTTTCTGATGCTGAATGAATTTTACACCTGCTCTTTTGTTAAAAACTCTATTATCATTAATATCTTAAAGAAGAAAAGCCATTAGTCGAAACTACTACATTATTATGATGAGGCTATAATTTTAAGAAGAATAAGCCTTCTAATACAAAATAATAAGGAAAAGGAATTTCAAAAAATTATAAGTCTCGAGGTTTACTTACATAGAACCAAAGGTTCTTATTATTTTCTATAAAAGTATTTCGCTGGTATTAACCAAGGTATGTGCGGTCTAGTATTCTACAATAATGTAATATAAGCTATTTGCTATAACTCAAAGTTACCTAGAGAGATGCATTTAATACATATCTACTATAATACAACTACTGTTTCATTGTTTATTAATATTGAATATTCTGCAACAGTTAGATTATAAAAATACCTTTGGTGACATTTATTTGAGCATCAATAAAGTTGCTTTTCAAAATATAAAGATAATTAATTATTAAAATAAATTTAAAATAGAAGGAGAATTTTATCTTGAGTTGATTCTATTGGGAATAAACTAATAAATAAACTATAGTATCTGCCCCGACACATTTATTTTAAGTATTTTATTTTTTCGAACTAAAACATAAAATTCTACTTTAACTTTTGGAAATGAATTTTTAATAGTTTTAAAATAAATTTTAAATATTACACATTTAATATTAAATCTAATATCACCAAACGTATTTTAAAATATACTGATTAATTTATATTTAAAAAATTAATTATTTAAAAGTATTGGTTTTACTCACCGTTTCTAAATTGATATTATCAGTAAGAGTGTTAGCAACACCGTTAGGCATATCACTAATGTTAGAGGGAGTTAACATTGTTTCTTGTTTAACTGCACTAACATGATTTGCTGCTGAACTTGTGGCTGCCCCATTATGAGGTTTCGTTGCGTCTAAAAGTACCTTCAGCGACGCTATTGCATGTAGTTGTGTTGCTTTCTCGTCTACTTTTCCTAAAAAAAGTTTAAAAAGAATTGCAAAAATTTAAACAATTACTGATTTGCTTTAAAATTAATAAGTAACACAATCAAATCTTAAGTTTTTTAAGATATATTTATATAAAAAATACATACTACCTAATATATCTTATGGTAAAAAATTTATTGAAGATACATTATTTGACTACCGAACCGGTTTTGCTTTTACGTCATCATCAGCACATATCAGCTCATTATTAAATTAATGAATTAATTTATTTATTATACATATTTTCGTTACTTCTTTTGTGTTGATTTCAATTTTGCTAAATACCTTATCGTTTGTGGTGCTCGTGACTCGACCAAATGTCAACAACATGGCGGATCTATTACGTACACTTGATGTTGTTTTGAGCTTGATTATAAATTATTTTATTGTAAAACTGCGGTGAAATAATAATTTAGCAAAAGAATAGAAACGTTTGATTTATAAATAAAACTTTCTATATCAACTATACGTATTAGATTAACTTAATGTTTTTTAATGGTGGCGTTCGCTTAATGTAAATCGCGAATAGCAATCGGCTAATTGGCCTTACGTTGAAATTCAAACTAAATTATTGAATTTGTGCAATCTAGTCCTTCATTTAACGTGAACCGAGTTTTCCTTTTTAAAAGATAAGGAAAATATTTTAATGATGTGGTTTTAGCTGTAATAATTTTGAAATTTTATTTTAAAAAGTTATGATCTCTAAAATTGCTTTTATTGAAGTTATACTTCCATTTCCTCATACGATCTGTAACAACTGAGCTATATACTAATGCATATAAATTTTTAGGGAATTGAAATAATGTAGAATTGTGTATTTCTAAAACTGTGAGTGAACACTTTAGAGTAAAAGTGTAAATAGACACGAGATTGTTATAGGGAACGTAAACACATACAATGCCTAAAGAAAGATGCGCTATTGTATACAGTATTTTTCAAACCAGTACTTTGTTTGGTGATGAATTGTTTGACGAATATTATGTCAACGATAATTGGAAATTATACACTATTCAGAACTTACAGATAAAAGCTCTTTAGGTCTTTCATTTGGAACGAAATCATGCCAAACAAAAATAATACCGTATTTTGTAAACTTTTTTGATCAAACGACCTTGGATGTGATATAAGTAATCGATCGAAACGTCGTCGGGTGAAATTTTTTCCAATCGAGTACCCGAATTAATGTGTCCATTTTATGCTCTCAGAGAAGATGTATTTTTAATTTACTATAAAAGTTTGGAAAAGCTTTCCGCAATCAAATAACAGTTACAATATGTACCTATTCTACAACCTACGTAATCGAATTTCTACACCTTGTGTATTCCGAATGAAAAGTGTCATTTTCCCTTTCCATCTTAAAAATGCACAAAGCTATTTATTATTCAATAAGTTTCATAGGGTTCAATTTTGAGGTCATTTTATAGTACTAAACAGCTAAGTGCTTTTTGCTTTGAACTCAGTTTTAAGCCAAAAATTTCATCGAATTATTATTTTCGTTTTAAGTAAATTATTGAAAATGAATTTTAGACAATGCGAAAATTGTAAAAAAACTCCGAATGCCGTTAAACGTTTCGTAGTGCCCTTTGGTAATCATTATAAAATGTTTGCTAGAAATTTAAATAATTAATAACATGGAATAAATATCACCGATTTGTTAAAGTTTGTAACTTTTCCAGACACGCAAAATGCTTTAAAACTTGCACCTAAGCGATTAAGTCTCAAGACTTAAATTTTCAAGTATGTCAAACGCGAACTTTACTTTTTAAAATATTAATGCAGCTGTAAGAAAACTAAAAAGTATTTAGTTGGTTCGGTGTAACTCTCTAGTCTTCTTAGTGTTCTTAGTGTTCTTAAGCTCTAAATTTATTATATCTAACAAAAGCGAGAGTATCGATGTGCGAATAAAATATTTATTGCACACCAACGTTAGATAAGTTTACCTTCTCTAAGGTATATAATCGATATTCTTAATTTGTCTATTAAACTTTTAAAGTATTAAAGATTTATTGTTATTAGTGACTTAAACGATCGTCGTTGTAAATATTTGTTAATTTATTACCTACCTTGCGCTGCAAAAAAAATAAATAAATCAATTAGCACTTTGCTACCCATTTCCAAATAATATCTCATTTACTGATGTAAACCAGAATATATAATTGTAAATATAATCACAAACTTAATTTAACTTAAGATTAAATAGTGTTACATACTTATAATTATAATCCCAATTACATAATATAAGGTTTTAATTCAATCTACTCATTCAAAATACTACAATAATTGATAAAAAGGATCAAATTATTTCTACAGTTAAGGTCTACTACTATATCCAATTTACGAGCTTTTAAAACTACTAGCGTTCACGTGTCAATAGTCTCATGCACTACTGCTACATTTTTCAACAAAATATATTGTAATTTAAACTACTTCAATTTTAAACTATAATATTTTAACATAAATAGATGGAAGTTCTCCATCTATACTATTAAAAGTTAAATTATTTGAAAAACCACTAATTCATTGTGAAATACTATCGTCTTGAGTTTTGTGAAACCTAAATTGCTATTCACTAAAATATAATTCCTAGGCTAAGTAAAAATATCTAATAACTATAATTTGCTCGCCTAGAAAGAGAACATAAAAAATCACAAATTTCGAATTCTATCTAAATAAAATAAATCATTGTAAAACCGCTTCGGTTAAGGAAAATCATTCGACTAATCTAAAACTGAACAAAACAAAACATAAAAACTTTTTTCCATTATACTCTTTAAAAATTCAACACTAAAAGAAGCTAATGCTATTAATGTTTTGTCAACATTAAAAAGAGATTTCACTAATGTAGTTCTATAATATTGCGATTAATTTTAAATTAAATGTAATACAAAATTATAGTATCCTTTCATCTAGCATATATTTGTATGCTATTATCGCCGATGTGGAATTATTAAAAAAAAGTACCGACCGCTTAAAAAGGCTGTGGTTTATCAGTCGTTTGGCGCGATCAATGATTACCTATATAGTCGCAAAGCAAAAGGTTTGGTTTTTTTAAATTTTTGATTCCTGTATTGGTTTATGGTTTTTGAAAAACTAAGATAGCTTCTTATTAAAAGTTTTGCTAATTGGCTTGAAAAATTGTCATTTTATAATTATAGTTATATATTTTGTGTTTTTTGTATTATACTTGAGAATAAACTTTTTAATTGCTGTTTGTCACGAATTTTCCTTAAAAGCTCTGGTGCAGGTATTGTGAAGTGTCACGAATGATGCTTCACGTTTTCGTAAAGATTAATACCGTAAGGACCTATAGAAAGCCTCACTGAGTGATGAACCATGTTAAATTAAATTTTAAAGTTTATATTTATAAAACAAATTATTTATAGCGAAAAACTAAATCATCTGATTGGTCCCTGAACAGTATTTTATCTTTATTATTATTGTAATTGATTTATAGTTTGGTGTAACCTCCAGTTAAACACCAGACCGAAAATTCTAAGAGTAAAATCTTTCTAGTTACCTCGTGCTACTATAAAAATCGATAAAGTGCGAGATGGGAAATGTTTCTGTGACAATAGCTTTAGTTGTCCACGTTACGAATTTAAAAAGAAGAAAAAGTAATGCAAGGTTTCAAACGTAAAAACTCGCAAATTGTATAAACTTCAGTTTTACGATTTTTCTTTTCATTAACGTGCTTCGTGATGTTGCCATAATTGTTTGAAGCTAAAATATGTTTTTTATTTGAATTTTAAAGTCCATTACACAAATTGTTGTCTAAACCAATAGACGGTATTTACTTTAAGTCGTCAGTAACGCAAAAATAATTTTTTAATTAACTAGAAATTGAAAACAGCAGGTAGGTCCATTATTTTCATTGAAACACATTGTTTCTGATTTAATTAATATTTATTTAATTTATGTATACAATTGTTTTCTTTTTGTAATTTTTAACCCTAACTAGGTTTAAATTTTACTTGAGTTGGTTAAGTATTTTGTATTTTATCGAGGTGCAAATTAAAAGTTGAATGTTCTTGATTTATATCGGCTTTTGTAATGAGCACTAACACGTAATTTGTAGGTATCGTGATGCATTTTATTTTCTGAATTTTTAGCTTCCTTTCAACAACGTTTTTTGTTCGTTAACGTTTTTATGATTGCATTATTGTACTTCAAATGACTTGGATGACTTGGTAAAATTTTGAGTAAAAATGTTATCAGATGCTCGGCTGATTAAAATTTTTATTTTAAAGGTCAACGTTGTTTGAGGATTTACTTTTTATTTTCGCACAAGAATTTAAAACTTGGATATAATTTGTATAAAATATGAATGCGAAATTATTATTAGTGTTCAATGTTTTATTTCAAACACATAATAAGCTCTTATTATGTCATTTTGCGTTAAATTTTATAAAATTATAGAATTGTCTTACAGTTTTTTGACATAGTTGTAAAAGAAATAATGGAACAAATATTAACAATCTAATTGTTGGAATTAAGTCATCTCACAATCTTATTAACCACATTTTTGTTTTAAAAAAATTAAATACCAAAATGTAATAAATTAAAAAATTAAATTATAGGCAATAATAGGTTCATGAACTAATTTAAAACCCAGTATAAACCTATACCAAAATCTTGCTATATTTTTATTGGTTCTATTAGACATACTAAGAGCTGAACGGTTAATATTTTGTAATATTAACAACATTTGAACATGAGAACAACATTTGGAAATTCTAAATTCTAAATTTTTAATAACAAAATTTTGGTATTTGTACAGTTAAAGTGTATTTTGTAATAATGAATTACATTAGTATTGATACAGCGATTTTATTAGCAGAATTGTAATGATTGCACAATAGAGTAGTTGCACTATAATAATTTGTTTCAAATTGCAAATCAAGATACTAATATCTGAAAGCTTAGTACAGTGGCGTAACAAGCAGTTGAGGGACCCGTGTACAAAGTTGTTAACGGGGGCCCTGTTTTTGTAAAAGACAAAAATAAAAGAAAAGAAAAATAACTCATACAATATAACCATAATTTTAAGATAAACAAATAACAAAACTAGATAAAGGGCCAAATTTAGAACAAACGGATAAACTTAGTATAGCGTTATTCCTGGTATAACAATTGCAGGGTTGCAGGTTTTCCACCTATTTGGAAAGTCAGGGAATTTAAGATTTCAGATAAATAATAATTTACTTAATTTTTTTTTATTTTAAAATGTTTTTAAATTTTAAAATTAAATTTACTTTATTTAAAAATTAATTTTGCTTAATTAAAAATTTTAAAAAATTATTGGTTTTCATTTAATTTCAAAATTAAAATTTTTTTACCCATTTATTTTCTGATTTATGGAAATATCATGAAAAATTTTTATTCTTTGTCAAGGAAAACCAGGAAATATCAAGATTTGATTTGGAAAATTTAGAGGGAACACTGAATTATTATTGGTAATAATGGTAATACTAAGTCTAATAAACTTTATACGAGATTTATCCGACTATTGTAAAACCGGCCTCTTTTACATTATTTTATTATTATTTTTAAGATTATTTTTTATATTATTTCACCGCACCCGGTAGTTCCGCCACAGGCTTAGTATAACAAAGTTCATAAAAAATAATAAATAATTAAATTGACACTAAATTTAATATACAAATTACAAAACTTAAATTATTTATGACTTAATCTATTAAAAATGCTTAAGCTTGTTCTTCAAACTATTTCGAATCGGAATCTCGGTAATCCATTCACACGACCTATGCTAATTTGGTTTTAAACACTTAAAATTCGATGTTGACTTTTACCAAAGTACTCAAATGTACCTGCAAATTATGTGGTAAATAAAAATTTCAACTTAATGTAAATTTAATTTTAAAATTGTTTTGATAATAATCACTGTTAAACTTGAGTTGTAAAAAATTATACAACCACTCTATTCCGTCAATACCTATATTTAAATTTAAAACATCTCAAGATGTACACAAAAACGTACTATGAAAAATAGAACAAAACAGTAATCAGTAAATAAGGTATCGGAGGATAATAAGGCTCATCGGAAAACAAGGCTCACTTGTAAAATATGCGCTAAACGATACTTGATGAATTTGCCCTTTTACTATTATGTTCTTACGCATCCCTAGATATACACTGCCAACTAGCAGTCTACAAATTAAGCAGTATGAAAAACCTTCTCAGCCACTTTAATATCTAATTAAAATGATCGACTTCATGTTGATATAAAAAGTTTGGGGTAAGTATAATTTTAAATTGCTTAAACTAAAGATATCTTGTTGATATTTTGTAAAGAACTGTAACGTGACAAAAGACGTTTTGACCGTTACTAGCATGGAAGAGCCTTGTGCGATAATTTTCCTAAATTTTTGATAAGCGTCATTATGCGTTAAATTTATTACGAGATTGGCGTACGATCGATGTTAGTCCAAATTTTAGTTTTCTATGTATTACTTTGATTTAATTTTGCCATATAACGGGTAATTATGATATTTTACTTCTAATTAATTTGTTTAACAAATAATTTTTGGCACCCTGGTTTGGTGTTGAACGTTTTTATAATTATTAGTTTTTGATTATCATAGTCTATTTAAATTAAAGTCGTGAATATTGAGTTTATCATTGTTTTAAATATTTTTCATATCCACATAATATGATGGTTCCAATATTTTGTTTCTGGTTTCGCAATGACGCTGTTTTATGTATCATCTGTTGGAAGATTTAAGATTTTCCAAAGAATTGTTTATTTTGCTATTTTTTGAATTTTGATTCCCAATAGTTGGTTTTTTTATTCACAAGAAGATGTTTCCTTTTTGTGGATGTGTTTAGTTATACCTAGTGGATCGAAGTTTATTTCAAGTTGAAAAACCGGACTTCGTGGATTAATCATTTAGTAGCTTCACCATCTATTCAATCCCAGACGTGGATTTACTTTATTTTATTTGGGATGGCAGAACTTCAACTTCAAACAGATGATTTGATTTCATGAAGATGTTTCAGTAGAAATTAATTGAGTTTGTAGTCACGCTTGCTCAGTTGATGAGTCCTGGAACTGACAGTCCTGTTGATTCTTGAATGAATATATTGTATTCTCTATTTTGTAGACTTTCATTACTGGATGGTAGACCAATAGAATGATGAAGTAATGTTATTGAATTCGAAAGGTTCTGATGAAAGAAAGACAAGTCGTGAAGTTGGTAGTACTGCATTCAGGGTAAGTCTCATAGAGATGCATTTACTTGTTTTAAATGATGCTGTAGGCATGTCAGGTTCTTTTTGTAAATAAGTCAATAATTCCGAGATTATGAAATCCGGTGTGCAATTAATCTTTGCTGGGTATAACTTTTTTGTTGTGTTACTCTCTTCAAAGATACTCAACTGTATTTTTTACATGACTAAATGACCTCAGGTGGATGTCAGTTTTTTACTTTGTATTTTTTATTTTAATTTTCTAGTTCATAATCTTTAATTACGTACTAGATTTACTTGATCCATAGTGTATTGTATTGATTAATGAATTAATTAAACTTGTCGACATCTATTTTTTCTATCTGTGTTATTACAATAAATCGACTCTTGGTTTATTTATAATTTAATTTATCTTAACTGGCCACTATTTTGTTGTTGTTTAAACTGATTAGCCAGTTCAACTTATGTAGTTTGACGCCGAGTTGTTTCCGTTTAGACCATATGTGTTTTGTCCATGTTAGCCTTCGATCCAGATGCATACCAAGATATTTTGTGTCTTCTGCTTGGGGAAGACTATTGCCATTTAGGAAGACTGTCGGACACGTTTCTCTGCGCATTGTATGTGAAATGCACAGATTTTATTTCGTTCGCCTTGATTCGCCACCGTTTCATCCATTTTTGGATACTGTTCAAGTTTGCCTGCAGAATATCTGAGGCGATGGATGGATTTGTGTGTGATGCCATGACAGCTGTATCGTCAGCGAAGGTAGCCACTATCACGTTAATAGAAACTGGGAAGAAGGTATAGAATTGGTCCCAAAACACTACCCTGTGGAACTCCGGAATCGATAGGAACTAGTGCTGAATACTCATTTTCGACCTTCACTTGAAACATTCTTTCCGTTAGATAAGATTTTATTAGATGATAGTAAGCAGCCGGCAATTGTTGTTTTATTTTATATAAGAGACCATCATGCCAAACTTTGTCAAATGCTTGCGTCACGTCGATAGAGGCGGCCGAGCAGAACTTTTTTTCCTCTAGGTTTTTTCTGATTTCTTTAGCTACTCTGTGAACCTATTCAATTGTTGCATGTTGATTTCGGAAACCAAACTGATGATCCGGTATAAGATGTTTTGCTATTAATACAGGTCTGAGTCGTTTAAGCAGCGGTTTTCCAAATAGCTTAGAAAGAATGGGTAATAAGCTTATAGGCCTATAGCATGCAGCTTCCTCTGGCGGTTTACCAGGTTTAGGAATTAGTATTATTTGAGCTACCTTCCATAGTAAAGGAAAATATTGCAGACGCAGCATTGCATTATATATATATGTAATCAGTTTGACTGCTTTTAGTGGTAGTTGAGCAAGTACTGTTCCCGTGATAAGGTTGTGTCCCCGCGCTTTTTTAGATTTTGCTGTTTGTTGAATGGCTGTTGAAACTTCATTGACTGTGACTGGTTTGATTGGAGTGGTCTCTTGAGTAGGTGTATTGAGAAAATTGTATATTTGTTCCTCATCTTCTGTACTTATTTCTCTCGGATACGGTTGAAATACATTGGCTAGATGTTTTGCAAATACCTCTGCCTTCTCTTTACTATTGCAAGCCCATGTGGAGTCTGATTTACGAATAGGTGGGATTGGTTGTTGTGGTCGTTTAATTCGCTGTGTGGCTTTCCAAAGCGAGCATTCGGTAGTTTTCGTTGGAGAGAGATTCTCGAGATAGTTACTAAACGTTTGATTTATGAAGTTCTTCAACATATTTTTGAGTTCTCTTGTTGCTTTGTTGAGTTTATTTTTGATAGTTGCGTTTCGAGTATTTTGCCTATTCCTCCTTAATATCCGTTTATCAGCTATGGCTTTTTTTTATTTCAATAGAATAGTTATCGATAGCTATTTTTTCTCTGGAATTATTCGGGGTGGCAGACCCTGCCGCCTCTTGGATCGAGCTTGTTAGGTAATCGACGGAGTCATCAAGTTCTTCTCTTGTTTTTAGTCTTGTGTTCAGTGATATATTTTCTTCGAGTATTTTTCTGAATAATGTCCAATTAGTCTGTTTAGTATGCAATGAAGGAGATTTTTCTTTTAGGATAACTTGGGATTTTACTGTTACCAATATAGGTGAGTGATCAGATGAAAGATCAAAACTAGATTCGATTTCGATGTAATTTTTTGATATACCTTTGATCAATCAGGAGTCGAGAACGTCTGGAATTTTTTGCCGATCTGTTGGCCAGTAAGTTGGTTGACCTGTAGATAAGTGTTGCAGGTTGTTGAATTCCATTGCTTTATATAATTCTCGTCCTCTTGTGGTGATTAATCTAGAACCCCATTGGTTATGTTTCGCATTGCAATCTCCTGCTGCTAAAAATCGGGTGCCAAGTGAATTGAAGAATTGTGAGAAGTGTTCTTGTTTGATTATTTTCTACCCTCTTTTGTTTGGTGGACAGTATATTGCCCAGATGACTATTGAACCTCCCTGGTCTTTAACTTTAACTGAAGTCGCTATTTTAACAAGGTATTTTTCATTTAGCTGAGTTTAAATCTGAGTATGGAAGAAATTTTGTTACAAATCCACGATGTTTTCCAAAATATCGACGCTCTCGAGAACTGCGTTTTAAGTAACAAGGCTAGCTAACACGTAAAGTGACTACGGTTAAGCAAGTGGCAGATGTAATTAAATTTTGAGCAAATTACGCTACTGAGCATTGCTAAGCGTTTTTCTTTTGGTTTGCTTAGTAATTAAATCATTTTTCCATTAAATTGTTTTAACCTAAAAACCTAAACACCCGCTGAAACTAAAGCAAAACCTTTATTCTACTCAAAAAAGTAAAAAAGTGAAATTTTAGTTGTATGATTGCATGCTAACTGAAAATGAACAAGGGTTCTGAAATTTTTCTGAAACATCGAAGACATCTCAGCTGCGTAAATTATATGGTACAGCACAAAAAGGTAATTCCCTTGATAGAAAAAAAAAGAAAATAAGAAACAGTTTTAAAGATCTTGTAGAAGACATGCTGATTTGTCGTACTTGATGCAAATGTTGGATATATTAGTTTGTGTTTGGTTTAGTAGGGAAAACTAAGAAATTCTGTTTTGGGACAAAAAGTAAGGTTTTTGTATATTGTGATCTCTTAAATTTAGTAGTTTAACTTGAAGTATTTTGATTTCAACCTTATCGCTAGCATGTCGTCTTAAACCACTAATTTTGTCAATATTGTGCATTTGTAATCAAATTATTATTTTAGTGGTCACTACCCTAATAGCACGCTTCGTCCTCAGTACGTACAAATTTCGTTCATTTTATGTACATTCGTCCATGTACAAAACTCGGACGAATATATAAGGTATTTTAAAGTACGTACCTGTACGTAAAAGTAAGTACGTACATATTTCATTCGTTTATCGTCCATCTTATGTACATCCGTTTACGTACCTCGCGTGGACGTACGTATGCTGTACTTTAAAGCACGTACGTCGTATGTACACTTATGAACCTGAAGTGGACGTACATATCCGGTACTTTCAAGTACGTACCACGTATGTACGAATATCTACCTCAGATGGACATTGAATTCTCCCAGATAGCTCAGTAACATATTTTGGACATATCTATGACGAATATTTTTATCCAAATGGACGTACCACGTACGTACCGGTATGCAAGTCGTACGTACTGTTTACGTAATTATTCGTACAAATGTGTACGTACTTTGTGCAAATATTGTACGTGGCTAGTACGAACCAGGACGTACCACTTTAGTACGAGATTCGTGCATTATTTGCACGAGGTAGTAAAATAAATAAAAAAGTAAATAAAAATTTGTACATCTTCTTTCGTAAGAGGTACATACAAATTTGTACAAATAATGCAGGTACTGAATTCATCCTTCCTTGTACATAATGTACGTCTCAATCAACATTTTGATGCAGAAAAAAAAGCAAATTGCCAGTTAATTGATTTGTTTTAAATTTTATAACATTTTTAAATATAATATGTGAATTTAAATTTTTTACACATCAAATTCCAGATAGTAGTTTTTATTTATAAAATAATTAATAAAATTTTTTGAATTAATTTTTTTGTGTGCAAATGTACGTTTCTCTAGTAAACATTGTATGTACCTCGTGCAAACAAAGTACGTATCTAGGACAAATGTTATCTGACAAAAAGACGTACCATTTACGTACCGGTATATATGTAGTTCATTGCACGTACCCAGCACCCCAAGTAAAAAACATATGGAACATAAAAAGGGGAAAATTTTTTAAATAATAAGAGGAAGATGAGAGCGTTATATAGTGTAAATTGGTTTGTTTTAAATACGCTCAGTAGCGAATTTAAGGAGGGGTGATAACGAGCCCCCCCCCCCCTAGAGCTAAATAAATATCAATTTCTACATCGAAACAATTTTAATTAATTAAAAAACAAAATATAAATTTATTTTTGAATTACTACTCCTTTTTATTTTTCATATTTAATAAATTTTTATTTTGTGACTCTCCCCCTTATGGTAATTGTCTGGATCCGCTACTGAATAAGTGACGAAAATTCAAAATTAAAAAAATGTAAGAAAATTACTATCACACAGATTGATATATTGCTGGTAATTAGGTAGAACAATTTTATAGTCCAGATATGATCAGGTAAAGAGAGACTAAAATAAACCGAAATTTTGCCACGTGTTTCAGTCATAATTGTTTATAATCGATTACAAAATTTCATACACACGAGACTAAAAAATAGAAATTTTTTTTTTTTAATCGACTGACACGTGGTTTAAGTAGTGTAACTTAACCATATCAATATTTTAGAAAACTCAAAAAACACACCAGAACTAAAATGTTGTTAATTCATCATAAATTGTGATACATATGTGATTACATGTGATAACTTTAAAACATTTTAATTCTAAAACGTGTGTGAATGTTTTGGGTTTTTAAAATATATAAAAGAAAATTTTTATTTAATCAACGAAAAACATGAAGCGCATGCAATAGATAATAGTAAAAGTCTCCCACGATTTTCGTTTAAAATCTTAAAGTATTTTTATAGCTATTAAAAATTGGGGTTATAAATCTGTATGGGTCCAATTTAAATAATTTTATTTATCAGTTATCATTATGTGTGCGCCCAGGTTGTTCACTATACCTGCATTCTCATAATTTTAACGTGTATCAGAGATGGCGAAGCAGATAACGAGGAAGCTTCGCAACACGAGGGTAAGTGGTTCGAATCCCAGTCCAGAGAAGGTAAGTAAAAAAAAATTAATTTACTAAATTGAATTTAATATTACAGATTACTACAAATAAAACCTCAACCACCATCAGAAGCATTTTCGAGTACAGAAAATTAATTATCAAAATCGAATTTAATATTAAGAAATTATTCTAAATAAAAACTACCATCAGAAATTTGATGTATGAAAAATTTAAATGCACGTATCGTTATAAAATATATTTTTTTAATTGTTTAAAAATATTGTTTTATTTTTAAAATTTATTTTAAAAACGTACATTATGTACAAGGTTGTCCGAATCAGATACCTCCATAATTCGTACAAATTTGTACGTACCTCCTACGAATGTACGAATCTCGTACTAACGTGGTACGTCCTCGTCCGTACTAGGTACGTTCAATATTTGCACAAAGTACGTAAACATGTGTACTAATAATGGAGGTACCTTATTCGTACAACACTGTGCATAATGTACGTACTGGGTACGTAAACAGTACGTGCAACTTGCATACTGGTACGTACGTGGTACGTCGGTTTGGATAAAAATATTCGTCCTAGATATGTCCAAAATACGTTATTGTGCTATCTGGGTAATAGTATTATAGAACATAATTCAATAAAAAGCATAAAAAATATTAGGATTTTCAACGTAAAACTATTACAAAGTGTTAGGTGAGCCTTATTACCCTTCGGTACCTTACACCGACAATAAATTCGTCGCAGGAACCATACACACAGCCAGCGCCGTTAAAAAGCATTGATACAACTTTAAATAATTTACTTTTACTTAGAGTGCCATACACCATGCAGTGCGTAAACAATCAACTTGGCTAAAGTCAAGATGATTTACTAGAAGGAATATAATTAATAGAGTGGTTTCTCGTTTCCCGACGTATCCTGCGCAACCAGGATTTGAACCGCGTTTTCCCGCTTCCTTATCCGCTTTAGACTTTACGCCACACCAATGGTCTACATAAGAAATAATAAATTTTTGTATTTTTAATTAATTTAATTCAAATAATAACTATTACATAAAATGCCGCCCGCCACACAGAAAATCAATTGTTGTTTTATGTTTGATGTAGTTTATTTTCAGTAGCTAACTTGAACTTAACAATAAGGTTAATAAGTAATAACCATTGGTCTAGTAGTTAGCGTGATGAACTGCTAACGTTATAGTATATCTTATTGCTTTCTCGGTGTTTCAGAAGGTAATTTTACAGAGTTTGTGCTACCTACGAAAAACTTCTACCTATTTGTATGGAAATAAAAAAACTTAAATAGTGACATTTATATAATGATAGAAGAGTAAAACAACTAAATGGGTTCTAAAATAAGATGATACCAACCTATAAATAATATGCTTCTAGAAATGAAACATTGCAAGAAATTAAAATTCGAATGACATATTTTAGAAGTGTAATATTTTTCCCATTCTTTTCATTATATTAGACGCACTTCTCTAAAGCACACTTTTGCCGCCACAGAACAAATTATATCTCGTGATATAATTAATAGTAATAAATGTAAAAAAGACTATAAAGAAAATGGAGAAAAGCAGAAATTTTATTCTGATAGTCATTCTTCGGAAGACAATGGCAAACCACCGAGATAACTTGTCAAGAAAGCCTTCGAAAGGCTACAACGCTTCTATCAAGAAAAAAATACGAAGAAGAAGTGTAGTGGTACAATGAAATACAATTATCGATTTTCGCATTATCAACTGCTTCTGCTTAGCCTTCCTCACCCATAATAAAATTAATACAGTAACTTTTATTAAGTTTGATCGATATAGTAAACTTTTTATGATTTGTTATTCGTTACAAATTGTCTCCAAGGACAATGTTGAAATGTGAAGTGAGTTTATAAAAACATCAATAATGTAAAGATCTATAGAAAAAACCATAATATTGTGAGTGAAATTGTGCGGCAATTACGATGTAAATGTAGTTTAGCTGGACAATAATTAAATTTTCTTAATATTTTTTTTTCTGTGTATTTATTTTAGTGGCAGTTAAAAATGATTAACTATGTTTAGGGTCATTCTCATATCAATAAAAACGAAGCTCACATAATTAAAATTATATCTGTTCGAAAACTTTATATTATTCTACTCAAATATTTTAAATATTTTTAGATTAATATTGCGTTTGGGATGCAAATGAAAATTATTTCATTATTTAACTATTTTTATTTTTAAACGTTTTGATCTAATTATGCGTGTTGCGCTTGTTTCCAAAAGTTATACACCAAGTTCAGTCTAGTTTAAAATTTAATATTTTATAAAATTACTCACGTAACATGTAAAACGTGACTATTATACAAAAATTTCGATCGAGTCTTATCATTCCTTTTTCAAAATATTATTAAGTCTCGTCGTACTAGTTTTATCCTATCACCCTGTCAAAAACTTCAAATATTTGCTCCACGGTGTAATTTGATATTTTTAAGTGCTTTTACTGACCTAGATTTATCACATTATTTAATGTAGCCAATTTTGGCAAACAATTTTAACAAAAAAAAGTGTGAAAATATTTATTTGTTCAGCTTACAAAATTTCAATATTACCTAAGTACTTTTCTGCATTTACCTAGTCGCGTGGTGGATAATTTACTCACTTTAAAAGAAAAACATAGTTGAACTTTTTTAATTTTACACTTACATGCCAACTTAATTTAAACTTTGTGAACTCCAGGTGTAAATAATAATTTACTAAGTTACTGATAAATCACACATCCAAATGATCTACACACTTATAATTATAAAAAATTATATGATACCTTCATACTGACCATCATGAAGAGGATCTATGGTGTGAATCATGAGTTGGAGAAGGCCGTGCCTAAATTTGGCACCCGTATGATGATGTCCGCTTGATGCAGGTACTTGTGGTGTTTCTGAAGCTGCTCTGGAAGTTACACTACCTCCAGGTTGCGTTCCTACACTCGTATCACTAGACGCGGGCCCTGTCCCATGCTAGAATAAAATTAAAAATGAAGTCAAATTATGTTCTAAATAATTAAATAATAATATACACAGAATGTTCTTATATCAAGGCTCTCAATTTAAAACAGTGGAAATTCAATTACCGCTATTAATATTGCGATTCGTTTTAAAATTAATTTATCGAAACTTAATTAACTTATGAACTACTAGCTGTAATGTCATTCCTGTTATGTTTGCAAGAAATTGCTTAATCATGAAGTTCATGGATACTGCAGATAAAGGAATAAATTTAAGCGTTGGAATAAATTACCCCGACCCTACAATATGTTAGAAGTAAAGTCATTTTAGAAGGGACTGATATTTTTATTAAAATAAAAATTCTGTTGCAGATAATATGGTAAAATAAATGCCTTAAGTATCGTACTTTAGTTACTACACTGACTTCTATGTAAATTTCAAAGCTGTTTTTTATAAATTTTTTATTTTTTCAACAAAAATAATCCAAGATAAAAAGATTACATTTTTCTCTGTCTGGAAGTAATTCCCGATAAAATCGACGTCTGAAATGTGACAAATCGCTGCTGAAACAATAAATACTGGCGGAAATAATTTCAGCAGATACTCATCCATTGCAGGTTCTTATGGAGAAGCTTAGAGAATAAACTTCTTGAATTCAAAAGTTACCGTAAATGTTTGGTTGCATTAAAGTTTCCATTAGATATTCAAATTTTATAAATTAGTTTACATTTTCCACGTTCATGCATAGCAATGAACTTAATCATCTTAAATAACTTACTGACATTTGTATTTAGGTTATACTATATTCAATCGTAAAGTAAGCATTTTATAAGAATATTACGTAATAAAATTTATTTGGGCTATTACTAACTAAAAATAATTTATTAACTAGTAAAATGCCAAAACAAAGTTCAAGTTTTCCAGTAAAACAAGAACGACCTGATAGGGAAAGCTTTTCTGGAATATTAATTTAAGAACAAAACAGACAGGACTCCCAGTTTGCCATATAATGAACGTTTCGGAATCCGATAGATTTCAAAGTTACAAATTGCAAATTTAAATCTTAATATTGCAATTCTCCAATATATTCTGGTTAAAATCGAGGTGGAGTAATTAGATATTCATGTCATTTTGATAATCTGAATTTCTTTGTTTTGCATTTTTAATTATTCTTGAATTTAAGCCCTGTTTATAATTAATTTATTATAATTGTCTGGTTGTCATCTGCGGCTCGTGTGGAAAAGGTACCTCGTCAAATTTAGGGTCACCAGCCGCAGATATTGGTTGCCTACAATTATGTCCGCCAACCTATTCGTCTACGAACAACAACGCATAGAACAAGGCCAGAATAGTTTTTCCTAATCTTCCTTAGGTAGTACGTACCTAATAAGTAATATTATGAAAAATATATTTTAATTTATAATAAAAATTAGCGTGACTATCGCATTACCAACGTTAGGAATTATTTCAGCGTGACTGTTTTATTACTTACAGTTGGAAATTGTTTCAGTTTCACAATAATTACACTTGAGATCATGCAATAGCAATAATATACAATATATTATTACTACTTAAATATACAAACATACAGTAGGTATACATTTAATTTCAAAATTATGTAAAACTAGCAGAAAATCGAAAAAAAAAAAAATGTTTCAGATGAAAACAAATGAAAGAAACCTTCGAACCTTCTTGCGAAAAAAGACAGCTTAGTTTAATCGTATCTTTTGTTTTTATTATTTTAAATACTATAAAGATAACAAACAAACAAACAAACATACATAGTTATGTTTTTAAGAAAATAGGGAGTTTCTTCAGAAGTTGTTGTTTTTGGGGGCCCTGTTATCTGAAGACCCGTAACACCCCGTTGCAACGCGGCTGTCAACATTGGTAATCAATATTCTTGCTGTATTACACCAATATTATTACTACATTGCACCAATATTATTAGTGAATATTTTTCCAATAAAAGTTAAAGCTGGGAAACCGATATTCGTTATCAATATTATTATTTTCATAAAAAGTTATAAAACTTGATAACAAAAATTTTATGAATTATTTCAACTTGGTTTAATTAAACTAATAATTTTGAAATGAATAACCTCATTTCCAAAGACATTTTATAACTTCTCCATCTTTCTGGCTTGCCTAAAAACGCTGAACTATCGGTTCGTTTAATTTCAGTATCCCTTATCTGTTTACGACAAGAAAAACTAAAACGACAAAATTTCTAAGTTGTCAGTGTCAGTACTGTTAGCGTCTCAGCGTGGAAATAGAATACGGAGATAGTAATAAATTGTCTAGTAACGTGCCAAATTCAATCTAGGCTACGTTTCTTAATTTTTAGAATGTTATGTAGAGCTTTATTTAATTGAGTTTAATATTGTGGAATTATTTTGGACTTGGCATTGTATAAAATGTAAGAGCTGCCATTTTTAAATTACAATGCCAATCCACAGAGTAATAATAACAAATAGTTTTGCTCTAACATTTGTTTCCATATTTTCAGGTTGACACTCGTATGTGTTGACACTCGGTAGTATATGCTTTACTGATTTCAGTCAAAAAATTTTAAATCACACGTTTGTATGGCCTCGGGATTTCCGCAATTGAATGGTTTGTGCACGTGTTATGACGCTTGAAGACGTTTAGAGACGTTACCAGATTTTCATAGGAGATGTCTACTATTTGAGTGATCACCGTCGTTCGAATGATCATCGTTTTTCCTACTTTTGAATGCCGAAGATCTGTTCCGCAAGTTAAATTTCGCATTACGATATATTGTCATTTAAGTAGTAGATATACTTATGCACATAATAATATTGATGTAAAGGTTTTGTAATTGTCGAAGTTTTTAACAATTCGAGGAATCTATACTTAATAGTGGAAGCTCCTTTGGATGGTTGAGGTAACCTATGTAATAAATTTTCTCTAAAATATGTTAATTTCTATTATAATAATTTGTTCGGTGGAATTCATTGATTTTATGATATGTTACGTAATCTTCTGTTGAATATGAACTTTTTGTGAAAAAGCTAATCTTTAATGGGCACAAACGGTAATGCTTGTACGGAGCTCCTAGTTGTAATTTATATTCTGTTGGCCAAAATTATAATGTACAATACCATGTACTGTGTGAATCAAGAGATTTTCACGCTTGCTAAATGGTCAAAATCGGTCTAAGCTTTTCGAGATATAGGATAAATGTTTCAAGTTTGCCGTAGCTCTGTTTGTATACTTGTAAAAAAATGGTACACTTTACATTCGTTTAAAAAAAATTTTTACAAATATTTATTTTGTGTGTGTTAATAAATTGCTCCATTTTGATGAGTTCCTTAAGTAAATAGAAAATTAAAGATAATAGAATGATAAAGTGGAAATTAAAAAAATACTATTTACATTCCTTATTTGCGTACCTAATAATAATTACTAACTTCTAATAAGCAGATATATTGAAACTAATGGACTGGCAATGGATTTATTTATACGATATTTGGTAATGTATAAATGCATATATTTAAAACATTCAATATTGCTTCATTAAGAAGCAGATGTTATTGTTGTCCTAAGCAAAAATGTCAGTGCAATTCTTCATCTAGGCTGTACAGCATCCAGTTTAGCGCGTTTGTGTTTGATGGCGTCTCACTTAACATCAGTCTTAAGAGCTTCATCTATTACAAGAAAAATAAAGTTTTCCAAAATCTTCGTTATTGAATTAAAATTTTTTTGCAACTTTACAGCATCTCATATGGTCTAACTACGTCGTAAATTACTGTAAGGTAAATGATGCTCTAAAGTCTAGGCTTAGATTTTGTATAGGGGCTTCATAAGATCATATCTTCCGACTGAATTACAAAAATATATTGCCTGAATAAGGGTTAATCGTGTATTGTGAAATTGATATTGCAATAAAAAAATCTCTTAAAAGGATGAAATTTTTCTTAAACAGGTAATAAAATTTTTCTTTAAATATTATTTTACTCAGCCTAAATTTCATACGCGTAAAATTCGTTGAGTGATTGTTTTTTGTATAAACACACTTTCTTAAAATTGTTGACTTAAAATGACTTGTCATTAATTTACTATATTTGAAAACATTCAAGTTTATACTATAAAAATGTAAGCTTAGTATCAGTTTATCCCATTAAGGAATCGGATTTAGTTCATAGTTTATTTACTTGAATTCTTAATTATTACATCACAAACACAACGCGAGGTGAATATTCATCAAATTGTAATACCGTTCTTCCAGTTTTACTTATTATACTTTTTTTACACTTAAACATACAATTTGCATACAATATTCATAGCGAAGCTTTTTTCAAATTGATAAGAAAAGATTCAGATCTACCACAAATACAAACAATACGATTACTTTATGGAATTCTAATTTATTCAAAAAGTATTTTTGAACCAAATGTTAATAAATATGCATTTGAAAATACGAGTAGGATATAAATTCACAGAAAGTTGTAGATAACTTTACTATGTTTTATGTGCATAATATGAATATTCCCAAAAGAACTAATATTATATTAACTATTGCATCAACCACCTTGGTTACCAAATTATTTTGTTTCGTTAATGCTTCTTACTGATTTTCTTTTGCAAATACCAACGGTTTTGTTTTATTTTCAATATGCATTTATTGAAAAATTCTTCATTATATCCACCGACCGATCTGATAGGGCGATGAACTTTTTCATTTAATTTTCATAGAATATGGTTCTTTTACTTCCTTTCGCATTTCTGTATCAAATATTTAATGAGCAAAAAATTTATAATAGTATCCGTCGAGGCGCGGTGGCCACTTGCTAATGCCATTCGAAGGCATAAAGTATAAAAATAAGATGGAAAATTTTAGTAAAATGAAAATACTCTATTGGTTGTTTGTATAATGGTTAGCACCGCCGATAAAGAACATTTATAAAAAATATGTTCCTACCGTAGTTGTTTATAATTATCTAAAAGCAAAGGTCTCTGTTTTAAAGTAAACTTTGGCTTTAATTAATAATATCCCATTTAAAATAAAACTATGCTATAAAGTTAACTGTTTGATTAGCGTTTAAAAAAGTTTAATTAAAGTACTTATATAAATTGTACCGACTGTCAACAGAATGGAGTTAATTCCCGCCTACTTCAAACAAGTAGGCCTGTGTTCCTTGCATAAAAAATTAAAACTGTAATATTGTATATTTTCTAATACTTAAATTATTCTTTAATAGCTAGAAAAAATCATTCTTTAAATAAATTTTCATTACTTCTAGGTGTAATCTTATTGTTTATATGCGTAGTAAGATTTGAAAATGTGCTTATATATTATGAAATTTTTTTGGGGAAAGCCCCCTGGGTACAGTGTGTTCAGAGCTTTATATAACCCCGCAGTAACGTTTCAAAGAAGTTTTCAGTCACATAATATTCTAATTATATTTGAAACCCTAGTGGTTGTGTTTGTGTACATTTCGTATCCCCCAGAGTTTTGTTGAAATTTTTAAATTTCAAAAGATTTTCATCCAGATTTATTTTTTAACGATTTTGTTCAGGTATTTGCTGTAAATAGCTAATCTGCATTGTTTTATATGTACACTAGTATAATAATTAACTTAATTATATTTTATCATCTTTCAAATAATCAAATTGTTTTCAAAATATTTAAGTTTCGCTCTCGCGAAAAATAGTAAATAATTGTAAATATTATAAATAAATTCTAATATTTTCAAGTTTAGTCAAAGTTATTATTATTCTTAAATTATTTTTACAATTTTTTAAAGCATTCCAAAATTGAACCAAATTAAGTAGCACTAATTTTAAGTCTTTATTAAATCCAAATTTTTTAGAAATTCTGACAAACATATAGGCATAGAAGTATAATTAAAAATTCCGTTATGTATTTCATGCGAGGAATTGTAAAAATTCCAACAAGAATCTAATGAAAGGAAAAGCGTAAAGAAGGAGACACTAGAGGCAGATCGATATTGACCTAGTTCTCAATTTTTGATCAAACTTGTTCAAAATAAACTTAAACTTGAACATAAACTGATCTTATCTTGTGTGCCTATTCACAAAAATAAAAATATTAATTTTTGGGTCAAGCTCAAAGCTCTAAGCCATGTTCTTGTGATCATAATCGCCATCTTTTTTAGTTGGCCTACATAGATAGAATCACTTAAGGTTGGTTAATATTGAGTAGGTAAGCATTGTTTTAATAAATATAGAAAAAATTTGCTGAGGTATAGCCACTATTGTAATATATTATTGTGCCAGCTTAATACTGAAATTCCAGGTTTCAGCTCCGGTGAGTGATGAACTCACGTCAGATTGTTTCCATAGTTCTGCAAGATGTCTTTGGTCTAAATGATGTTTTTGACGACGTTTTTCTTTTTATTACGCTGCCAGTGTCTGGATACTGTTCAAACACTGACAGGTACTACAATCTTTATTTGAAAGAAACTTTATACTTTCGTTTTTAAACTTGTATTTGATCATAAATACTTGAGAGCTCACCGTACCGAAATTAAATAGCGAAATAGAACGATTTGAACGTATAAAGGCAAGGATCCATGACGTGCAGACTGTTTGTAACGAAAATCGTCAAGTGCCATAAAATCAAACATTAAAATTTTATATTAAAAAGCGATGTAACAATTTTTATTGCGAAACAAAATTTAATATACATAGTTAAATTAAAATAGAATTAATAAATTTAATTAAAGAAAAAAATTGCTTTTCAGTTTTACTCGGCAGTCAATCAACCAATAAAAGTTAAAAATTATATAAAATTCAATCAAATGACCACTAAATGACATTGACTATTTTCACAAATGAATTTTAATGCAAAACATCTGGGGTCGTATTTTCGACAATTCGCATACGAATCTTTATGTTTCATACAATCAGAGAGTGCGAATACTTCATTTGTATGCAAAAGTCAAGTATTTGCGTATGCGAATCAAGCCGTGTGAGCTCGAGAATAGAAAACCCTTTGGAAGATTGAGCATTGATCGGTAAAAAGCAGTTGAGGTAAAATACGTAGAAATTTTATTTTATATTATATTATTTTGTTATATTACGAAAATAATTAAAAAAAATACTTAGAATATTTTTTAACTAGTAGATCTTACTAGGTGTGGGTTGAAGAGACATCAATAATAAAAATTTTAATTTTATGCAGATGTGGTTGTAGTTTTAGTTGAATTTTACTAGAGTGAATCTATCAGATTACACGTATCAAGCTAGAATTCATACTGGCGAGAAACCATTTTAACACACCCAAGAAGGCTAGCATATAGACCCAATTACAGATATTATGTATAATTCCGGATAAATACACAATACAAAAGCTTTAAAACTTTTCATTAGAAATTTTTTAAATTTTATATAATTTAGTAATAAAGTTAAAATCAATAGCTCTGGATAAATATGTAGGTTCAGAATAGTCAGTAAATTAATTCAGTGTAATTTAAATTAAGTAAGGATAGAGGAATTTTAATATAAACTAATTTTGTTAAATTGTGAAAATTAAAAATTCTCAAAACATAATTATTGATTGAAAAATTGTCACTTGTAATATCACACGAGAATGAGAATCAATTGAAAATAATTTCACATATTTTCGAAAAGTTGTTGCCCGGCAATAGATACGAGAGCCCGAAGGGATCGAGTAGCTATTGCCGAACGCAAGCATAATGTTTTGATTGGCAACTTTGATTGAAATTGAAAGTTCCTAGTGGTTTTCAGAAACAAAAAAAATAATCAGTGGTACATTTTATATTATATTTCAGTTTTCGTTCAAATTAATGTTTTCCATGCCCAATTATCGGACTTTGTTCACATGAAAGTGCATTGTCAGTTTTACCAAGTTTACAGCAGACCACTGTACTATTTTGTACGATTATTTGTATTAAATAGTAAAGTTCATAAAACATTTATTTCATAAATAATCAATTGATACGTGGTTTAGGTAGTGTAACTCGATATTAACCATATCAATATTTTAGAAAACCCAAAAAATGCACTAAACACTTTTCAGAACTAAAATGTTTAAAAGTTAGCACATGTAAAATACACTGTAAGTATTCGCAAACGTTTTCACCATACTATGGCATCATCAGGCGATGAATTGAATTCATCGCCTGATGATGCCATAGTATGGTGAAAACGTTTGCGAATACTTACAGTGTATTTTACATGTGCTAACTTTTAAACATTTTAGTTCTGAAAAGTGTTTAGTGCATTTTTTGGGTTTTCTAAAATATTGATATGGTTAATATCGAGTTACACTACCTAAACCACGTATCAATTGATTAACTTTTAAATTACCACTGATTAACAACTTTTAAACATTTTAGTTCTGAAAAGTGTTTAGTGCATTTTTTGGGTTTTCTAAAATATTGATATTTCATAAATAGTGACTATAGTTGAAACCTTACAATAGTGTTTGAAATTTGTTATGGTTAACTACATACATAATAATACTTCTACTATGCTGTTCGAAAAGTACTTGAGCATTGAGATAGCGTTGTATCTCACCTGTAAATATTTCATAGTTGTTAAATAAACTAAATATTTATTAAAATAGATTAATAATAATTGTTATTTTTCCATATATTTTTCACATTTGTTACATGTTGTTAATTGTTTGTTTCATGATATTTTAAATCAAAAGGTTATTGAATGTTTGAAAAGTTCAATTGATAAATTTTCTATTAAAATAATGGCAAATAAGAAATTTTTAAAGAATTTTCCAGGATTAAATTTTATACGGTATCCAGTATTGGTAAACGGATACTACTAAAAATAATATTTATTGAAACAATTCTGTTTAGTCGCCTAAATAGCATAAAAAGTAAGATTAAAAATGAAAAAAAAATTAGTCTTGAAAGTAGTAGATACAATGCAAATTTAAAAAAAGATTTGATATTGTTTAGTAATAGCAAAAGCAAAAAGTATTTGTGATCTAAAGCAATAATTTCTTTAACGATATCTTAAATTTCATAATAATTCGTTCAGCCAAATTTATACATTTTTTATTTAAAATTGAAAAATCCTTACTATATTTGTAGAGAAATGCGGGTTTAAATAGGCTCATACGAAGTATTTGTGCTTTTTCGTTGTGGAAAACTTGAAAAATTTATATTCCAAAAAGTTTTAAACCAATTTTATTATTAATTTTAAAAGCTAAAAATTTGCAAAAAGTTTTTGGAACATTAATTTTACAAGCGGTTAAATTAACTAAACATTCTAAATCAAATCATGAAGAAATTACTTGGTAAATAAATGGCAAAATGACATATTATTACCATATCTACTACCTACTTAAATTGCGTAGTTAATAACAATAATAAAAGCATTTTATTAAAATAATTTATGAAATTTCAATTTAACAGGTTTTTAGCGTGGCAAAGTTAATTTTACGTTTTATTAAAATATTCTTAAGAGGTACAATTTAAAAAGTTCAGTGGGTAGAATATACTATTGCGTGAGGAAAATTTTTGTTTGTTAAAGCTTTTGTAAACTTTGGCAAGGTTAGAACAATAGCTACATTCAGTAAATTCACAATCAAGTTGGTACTTTCTACGTTGTTTTGTGGTAAACCAAAGATTAAAAAAAAATTAATTAAACGTTTTATAATAATACTGCATCGTCAAGTAATTAATTTTGCTTAAATGTTCTTTAATAATTAAAATATTATAATATTATGATTTTGTATTAAAGTGAAATTTGCTAACAATCGAAGAGGGATGAACACGTTTGTCAAGATTAGCTTACATTTGCCACAGCAGTTTGCATTAACAATTGGGTTGCAAGTCGGTTAGAGTTAATTATTATCCTTGTACGTTGAACTTTCCGAACAAAATTTATTGAAAAGGTTTTCCATAATATGGCTACTGTCAATAGCCGTTAATTTAGAAAATAAAATTAATTTTAAACTAAAATTTAAAAACAATAATGTATTAATTGCTAAAATAGCTTATAAAGTTATTTTACGCTTATCGTAATATTTATTTTTGTTTTCAATATTATTTGTTCTGTATTTTTTAAAATTGCTTTCAATTTCAGTGTTTTTTTTAAATTGTTATTTCACAAAGAAACTCAAACCCCCGCCCCTTCTTTAAATTATAATATGATGTGTTCAATATTACCATAATCAAACAAAAGAATAATAAAACAAAAACTTTTAATTGCGGACGTTAGTTTATTATGAAACATTATACTAGCTAAAGAAGCATTTAGTTTTAATTGTAATAACTCGTAAAAGTGTTATTCTAATTTAATCACAAAATATTTAATTAAAAACAGTTTTAACTTGACGATCGTATAATAATAATAAAGCAAAACGAGTCGCTCAGCATTTATAATAAATGTTTAATTTTAGTGCTAATTAAATTTGTCTTGCAGGTTTCACTTTTACTATATTGATTATAAATTTCCACAGGTAGGTATATTGAAATAAATTGCTTCATCTAACGGAGCTTATTTAAATATGTTAATGAAAAAGTTTCATGTGGTAATTTTAATTTTCCAAGTTTTAAAGTTTTTCATATGATTCACATTCAAAGCTCCATATATTCGCAATGTGACTTTTTTGAATTTCTCGATTTTCCTCGAGAAAATTATAATATTTCTGAATAAGGTATTCGTATAATCATGAGATCGTTCGATATCTCTAAGGTGCGGAATACTTAATCTAAATTTTACAAGATAGCAAAGCTTAATAACTCATTTAATACAATCTTCTAAGAGGATCTTGAAATAACCAGTTCCTGATTTGAGTTTCAAATTGAAGCGTGTTGAGAACTAAACCTAGTTTAAAAAATTAGGATTTTAATTAATTTCATGCTGCTATTAATTTATCTACAACCGTAATAAGCTTAAAAACATTATTAAGGTGTTATATCATGTTGAAAAAAATACTTTTGATGATTTCTTTTACTACTATTATTTCAATTTTAAAAATGTGGCGTTCCATTAGCCATATTATCAGGTTATAACCGTTTTATGGGTCATTACATTAAATTCTGAATAAAAATATTTATTACTCCATATGGTACAATTTAAGAGCAAAGTTTTCTCTTTCCTGCAAAATTTTAGATAACACATAAAATTCGAAGTAATAAAGTTAGTAATGATCTATTCACTAATAGTATAAAAGTAAACACTGTTCAACTACAATTTTACTTTAATCTATGTAGTACGTCATTTGCACGATATAATTTTATTAAATTAAAAATTTTTTTATTTTTAACCCCACTCGATCACATCTGTGCCTGCAACAAGCTCTTATTGGGACTTCCAATATGATAGAGAACACTCCGGGGAACTTCGGCGACAACTTTAATCAAAGAACAGTAGCTACTCAAAAAAAGTTGCTGTTAAATTTAAGTAAGGTCTAGGTAAAGTGAAATTACAAAGACAAACAAGAATTAACCAGAATAATAATTAAAATGTAAATCACAATGCTGTGGTATGCTTCACACTTCAAAAGTCAATGACATTTAAAAGCACCAATCAATAAACGTCAAATATTCTATAAATTTTGCAGTCTAAAAATTTGTAAAATGGATATTTATATACCAAGTGCAGAAAGTAACATTATGCAATATTATAAGGGGAGCGAGGTGATCAAGTAATATTAAAAAATATTCAGAATGAACCAATTGCATTGAAATAATATTTTTTAAACAAAACTTGTTGTTTAGTGTAACCTTGTTTTTCGCAATCAGATTGTCTTCCAATAAAATAATGAAAATCTTTATTTCAATAAAATAATATAAATCTGATACAGCAGTTTTGTGCTACTACTTCAAAATTTTATATCGACGACTTCAAGTTTATATAAAGACCAGATATTAAAAACTGATTGATTTGTTCATCAAAAATAATGCTCAGTAAGGTTTCTTATTATCAAAGATGGTCATCTTTATAGAACTCTTTAGTTTATCATTGAGACTTTAATAATTACTCATATTTTTTACAATAATATATATATAGCTCAGTTGTATTGTTTATTATTAAGCATTGTAAGACTATATAAAGTGTACACGAAACTTCAACATTTTAGACCAAACCTAATGTGAGTTACGCATTTGAGTTGTTGCTAGATAATTAAAATTAGAGATTGAATAACTTATAAATAAATCCGATTATCTAATACAAATTGGATGCAATAAACACAAATAAAAACTTTAATAAGCATAGTTTTGCGGTTAGTTGCCATGGAATTAAAACACTAATTTCAAGCAGTGACTGAACACATCGTAGGGCGTGCGATTTTTTTAATCTGCTCTAATCTGTCAGTAAATTAAAAGTTCAAAATGCTCTCTAATGCAATAAAGGAATTTGGTGTTTAGGTAAGAGTTTAAGTTGATCGCACTGAACAATATGTTGCTTACGAACTAGCATTAAAGCTATTATAACTTTTTGATGATGTTTTCATTAGAAGAAAAAGTAAGATTTTGAACCATATACTATTCCCTGAATGGAACTTGTATAAAAGTACCTACTGTTTGACCTACTTCAGGTTTACTTGTGAAACATAAATGATAACAATAACAAATAAGTTATTATAATTAGTTGACCTTACATTTTGTATTGTGTGTATTAGGCTACAAAAATGCTCAATAAAGACAATGAAAATCAATTGGTTTCACGATATAAGTGTTCATGAAATCATTACCACGGTAATGAAAATAAATGGAAATAAGTAACAAAATAAAAAAAACTTAATTTACCAACTAAAATGTATACGTAAATACACTAGTAAAAATATACTAGCTTCTTGAAAGTTTTCTTTGTATGTGCAATTTTCGGTAAAACTTAGAACAAACTAGCAAAAGAATAAAAAAACCTTTTGATGTGTATAAAATTGCTACACCAGAGAATGTTCGACATTTGAAAGATTACAGTGGCTCATTTGTCTCAAAATACCATAATATATTAAGCGCTTTCTTGGATCCTTCGTAGATTTAAAAATATGGACAACAAACTTGAAGATGATGTTTTAGCGGACGAGAAAGTTTCCACGATTTAGCCATTTGTATAGAAAGAAAACAATCGTATCTATTAGTAATCAATCTTCTATCACTTTGAAACATTTCGAAACTTAACGAAAGCAAAAACTAGTAGTAGATATCTCAAAACGAAAATTTCTACGTTTAAAATTTAGCAAAACTCGGCAAAAAATGAGGACTGAAAGTTATTGTGATCTAACAGGTTGACATTTATTTAAATCTGAAAGGACTACCATAATCGGAAGTATGCTTGAAAAAGTAATACATACAAATACAAAAAAAATTTTTTGAGAAGAATATGAAATCAAATTATTGCATTCGAGTGCTAAGATTTAAGATTTAATGAATTAGTACATGGTTTTATGTGAACGAAGGAAATTTTCGAGTTTAGAAGGAATAAGTATACTGTTAACATACTCAATTTGCAGTTTATACTTACCTGATATTGTTTTTCATTTAATTCAAACTTTTTTTATCATCCAATACAATAAATTAGATGTTATATAATATTATATTTGTACGATATAAATTATTATCTTCTATATTATACAATAGTTCTTATATTTTTCGATATTTCTCATCATGATGTTTATTGTGAGTGAAATTTAATGAACAACATTGTCAGTTGAAAATTGCTGCGTTGACCTAGAAATTTGCAGTAAATCGTTCTATAAAAATTTCATATCGCTATGCTGGAATGTCTCGTTTGAGATTTTAGTCGAGCAAACAAATACAAATATATAAAACTATAAGGAACTATATAATTACATACAACCTTATTTAAGAAAATTTATTAATAAATTTAAATCAATAATAATTTAAAATCAAGATATGAATTGATTACACAAGCAAGATTAATTAAAAATAAAATATCATAAAAGTAGATAACAATAAAGATTTAAGTGATATAACAAATTGTTAATAAAATAAGTTAATAAAAAATTTGGAATGATTAATGGCAATTTTAAAGAAGTTGTAAAGAAAATAAGGTGAGTAAAAGCATTGCTTAAAATTGTGAGAATGAATAATGGAAATTTGATATTCCAATGAAATAGTAAATTATATTGACACCAAATTTACAAAAAATCAGAAAATCTTACAATTAAAAAGAAATATTAAGAAAATTCTGAAGTTTTACATACATTACACACGCAATAATTTTATTTTCAAATTTTCTTTTTAAGTTTGTTCAATTTAATCTTGCAATAGATATTAAATGCCTAAATATATAAAGATATATTTTTCATCAAAAATTTACGAATCAATCACTTTGTGTACCTATGTATATTTTTGTTCATTTAGTTTATCATTTAAAACTTTTTTATATCTGATCCGGGTTAAAAGTTATTTATAGAAGTGGAAAATGTATTACATTTAAAATTTTTACACTTTTAATGTGTTACTCAGGTAAACTACAACACATATTCTGTTCCAAATTGCTTTTTTACATTCATTTGAATTTTCAAACCTACTCTCTCTAAAAGAACGCTTTTTTGAATATTAACTATAATGTGTATGATCTATCGTCCATCCTATTCGATTATTTGCAATATTAAACATTTTCAATAAATAAAATGTTACCTTTATACCTATCAATTTTACGGCATCGGAGGAAATTTGGAAGACCGTCATAGAAAACTTTTTAAGCGAAAAACACGTTTCACTTGAAAGAAGTTACTTGTAAAATATAACGTGATACAAAATTGTATCGATTTCCAAATACTCTTTTTGTTACTACGTGCGTTCATACTTGAAAATGAAATAAATCCTACAAATAAATGGTATTCACTGAAAACTGTGGCAAGTTGCTTTCCTTAAACTTTCCGGGTAGATTTCTTTACAAATATTTGAAGTCTGTATCTATAATTTTTTACTACATTATAATTTATTTATCTTCACTTAAGAAATTTATTTGTAGGTGTAGATTAAATAAAGTCTATAGGTATGATTAAAAATAAAAGTAAAACAGAACTTTACAATTAGGTACTAATTGGAATAATCGATATTAATGAATTAACAAGCTAAATACAGTTCATGAGTATTTTGAAGTAATTTGTTTAAACGAATACAGAGAATTTCATATAGAATTATTTATCTACTACCGTTCGGTAAAGTGCACGTTCAACATTAATTTCCGTACTAAAATAAGCAAATTAACTGCAATTCGGTAAAATACGCACTTTCCAGTGGTTCAATGGTGAATTATTTAAAGTGCATACTAACTTTGAAATAAATTGAAATAAATTCAATTCAATTAAGTTTCTCATTTGTTTTATTTAAAAAATAAAAAAAATTGAAGAAAAATAAAATTTCGAATGAAACACGTGTTGGAGTATTCACTCATTATATTATTCATAGCGTAACTTATGATCACAAACGGTTAACACTCTTGAGAATATGAAGCGAGTACAATTTCTATCAAGTCCTTTATTACATTACTACCTTACAATATCAGGCATTTTCAGAATAGATTGTAATCGGAAATTTCATTCCTATAAGATAGCACTTGTTCAACATCTGCTTGAACATGGCAAAGAAGTTCTTGTTGAATTCTGTAGGCAATTCGTAGACCACAGTACCGAGTAACCAGATATCGTACTATAATTAGTGACGAAGCAGAAAACACATTATTATTCTAGAAAAATAAAAAAAACGTGAAGAGTGTCATTACAACTATGCTACTATACTATAGTGTAGTATAATAATAAATAATACCTCATAAGGTAAGAATTCAAAAAATAGATTTGTTCTGTTTCAGTTCCAGATTTAACGTTAGCTGATTTTTGTTTGATAAGTTATGTATAGCTCGTATAAGCTGTATAAGTATAAGCTGAAGAAAATTGTAAACAATTCAAGAAGAACATGAGTGAATTTTCAAATAATGTTGCTTTCGTTCAAATGGTTGACATTCATTATTACCTGTTAGTGCATTGCCGGACGCGTTTCTATATTATATTGGACTGTCCATTGGGATACCTGTTCAAAAGGATATGTTGCCTTACACGCTACCAAAATTCATTTATATTTTGTTATTCAAATCTAGTTTTACCAATTAGCAAATCAAACTACAAAGGCTAAACTTTTAGCTTTTTGAATTGTCAAAAACTTATCGCATTTATCACACAGCGAACATCTTCTTCTTTTTTGGTTTTCCTCTTTTGCAGAGAAACAGCGAACATATCCATGTATTTATTTGGATTTTTATGTACCTATACCGATGCAATGAAAATTATGCCAAAACATTGAATTGATGGTAAATAACTTGACAATTTATTTAGAACAAACTTAATTGTTTTATTCGATATATAAATAGTATATTGAGATGTTTTGTTGACTCCACATTAATTTAGCGTTCCATGATTAAATTGGAAAATGGAAAATCTATAATAATCTAAGCAAAATTGAGATAAAAACGCGTTCTATTTACAACTTATTAACAACTCAGGAGAGTTATATTTTAAGAGTGTTTTATGATTTACCTTACTCCAATTAAGGTAGCTCTAAACCAATCTTAGTTTGTAACTTTATTTACTAAGTTCGCATGTCATTTTACGTCAAATTTTATAACATTGTAGAATTAATTTAATTTTTTTTTTACGTAAAGTTAGATTAATTAGTATTTAGTCCTTTCCTAACTTAAAGTTAAACTAAGTTAATTTGTAAATAGAGCATTTCAATTATGTCCAATAAGCCACATATCAGAATATCTAACAAAACAGAAATCAATGAGCCTGGTGTAGACTGCTAGAACTTTTTTTCATATTTTTTCTTATAACAAAATAACATATTAGTAATAAAAAGTTTGAATATTCAAATTTAACATATCAAAAATCGACTGTAATTCGATAAATCACTAAAGTGCTGGACATGTTTATGGAAAAAGTATCTATCTAATTGATAGATCACCCGACTTCAGCCACTTACATATATTTTAGTTATTTATAAATTTAATATTACTTCGTTTTTGTTTTTTTAAAGTAAATTAATTGTTAACGGTTTCAAAAGATTTGCTAACTCTATAATATACCGAAACCTTATTAATGATAAATATCGAAAATATATTACATAAAACATTGACATAAATATTAAGGGCTGCGAAGTAAAGTACTACTAAATTATATCTTAATATTCTTGTTCACCAAATAACCTATTTTACTTGAAGCGAAATTTTTATATGAATATATTCATGAAACGTTTTAACTTGTGTTATATATTTTTATCTGTTCCTAAAAATTACAATTGCCAAACGTAATAAAAATTTAATCTAACAAATTGAATATTTTTATGAAAATAAGAAATAATAGATAGACTTGTTTATTTTCTAAATAATTAAACAACCTTGTAGTTAGTAACGTGGAAATCTAGAATTTTCATTTAGTTTATTTTGTTAAAAACATCTAGTCACAACATATTAGTTCTACTTCAGTTAATAAAATGTTCTTATTTGGTTATAATATTATATTATATAATAATTATTATACCATCTCGAGACATATTACCAAAATAAACAAAGAAAAAATATAAGTCGTTTAAACATCTTAAGGTAGTTTTTTTGCAAAATTTTATATAATAATACGTACATACACCAAATCCTTTGAAAGCTCCAAGGGAATTTATTGCTTTGTTTAATATTGTAAAATTTATTTTATATTATTTAGGTCATTTTTTATTATATTTTATTTGTATTTGTTCCAAATTATATATATTATTATTTTATACATCAACATTACAATAAAAATTTAGTATATTTTTAATAGTACACAATTTTGGTTTAGGTAATTTTAAGAAATATATAAGAAAGAAAAAAAAATTAGAGCACTAATATGGCGGAAAAAGCGGCAGTGAGCCAAGGGCACAAATATACAATGTTATTCAGGTTGGGAAACTGTGTTAAATTGACAATTTAGAAAACTCCTGGATTTCATCCAAGCAAAACTATCTATTGCTTAGCATAATATACTACATATAATTTAAGCAATTTTGGCTTTACCCAAATACTTCAATATTATATTGTTTTCGGGTTTATTTAAAATTAATAATATTATATTAGGAGTGTAATATTATACATAATGCTATACTGTTATTATATTATTACTACCTACTGAAATAGACTGTTCATACGTTATTATTTTGAGAATACAATTAAATAAGTGCTTAATGTACTTTCACTTCTGTACACAAAATTGCTTATATTACAATTTATATTTAAGAATTTATAGAATTACCTTAACCCTTTTTACATTTAATTCTTTTATTTATAGTTGTCCTTAACTTCCAAATAATAGCATTTAAATTTTTCATAATGCAAAATAAAATGGCAATTATTTTATTTGTATACATTAGTATAATATAATAAATTACATTTAAATTACCTTTATAAGCAGACAAATCGTTAAATCAATAAAAGAACATCATTAATAAAGTTACTTTCCTAATTCCAGTTATACTATAAATATGTTGCTTTAAAATAGTGGATTAGCTAGACATAATGGAACCAAACTGAAAAAATTTGTTTGTTGTTGAAATGAATTCAAGTTTTTATTCGGAACCCAATATTTTCGATCTCAGCTGCAATAAACCCGATTCGCATCTCTTCCAGTTTTTGAAAATTGTTTTGATGTTAGTGAAACCAAATGTTTAATTAAATCTGCCTACTGTGAAAATGATATGTATCTCTGTCAGCCTAACAATCACCTGTTAATAAACTAAAAATCGTTTTTGTTTCAAGAGCATGAAAATCTTGCTAAACATACATAGACCTATGAAAAGAAAGCTGTGCATTCTGTTAATTAAGAGGTATGGTATTTAAAAAAATATCTTGTGTCATCGTTTAAATACATGTGTGGCGAAAAATATTAAGAGTAAAGAATAACGAACAATAGTTTGTTCCAGTTCAATATTGACTTCAGAAAGTGAGCCCGCTTTGCGTCAAATGCCAGGATATCGATTTGGACTCGCACTAGGTCGTGCTTGTGAGATACGCGCACTGCTAGCAGTTTGCCCGAGGATGATCACGGATTTAAAGTTTGGCATGCTTCCCATTACAAGTCTTAACTGAACCAAATTCAAATTTTGCATTCCTAATTATTTAGAAATAATTTTAGATGACATTTTTATTCTTCGGGTCACTTAAACTTTGTGTTTTATATATTAATCGTTTTTTAATGGTCATTCTAAAACTGGAAAGCATATCCATTATTTAAATAACACAAACGTTTTAATAAAAGTTGGGTATTTACTTAACACACTTATGCAAGTGGAGAAAATTTAACACAAAGTTCAAATTTTAAAATTCCTTTTTTGAAAGATATACAAAGATTGTCAGGTTGACTAAAATTTTATTAATTGGTTTTATTACCTAAATTTTTCAGGCATTGTTATGAAAATTATTATGATGTTACATCCTTATTAATTTTAATTATTTTCAGTTGAAGAGTTGCCAAACTACCATATTCAACTAGACAAGAGTTATTTTACAAAAGTTTTAACATTGATAAATTTCAGAAAGTAAACCTATCTAATATAATATTTGCAATATATCATCGCAACATGATGTGACAACGACTGTAAATTTTATGTTATTTTTGAGTTGAAGTTTTCAGGTTTACAGAAATACTAACATATTATTATTTAGTAATACACGTTTATAATTGTTATTAATATTATGTAAAAAGATTTTCAATCTCTTCTTGAGATTTCTTGTTTATTATTTTATTTACTTAGGACAATTTACATAAGATTATAATATCAACTATAGGTTTAAGCTTAGCGTGGTTATCGATTGATTCTATACTCAGTGAGTATTAGTAGTCGAGTCGTAATTTGAACTATAATATCAACAATAATTAAATTATTATGCATAATTGTAATGGTATTTTATACAATATAAACTAACAGGGCGCGGCAAAATATAAGCTAGTTAAATCTTTCCGTCACTTTTAACCAAGTTAACGCCGGGATGCAAATATAATTTATTCTGGTTTTATGTTTTGTCACCAGCATTTTACATCTGTATTGTTGTCAAATATCATATTTCCCTACTTTGTTCGTTAATGTAAAACAAATGTGTTATGATTTTATTTTATGGAAAAATGCAATGTGACAATCAAAATTATATAACAAACTGATTCTTTGATTGGCGATTTACAATTTATATAGATCCCAGTATTAACTCAAAAGACATTTATACGATGGAAAGTTATACGAAAGAATGAATTTGATTGATCATTTATACGAATAAACAAACATTCAAAAAATCATTTTGGCTTCATCATATTTTAATTTAAAAATATTGAATTCATCTTCATTACTTATAACTTAATTACTGTTAAAAAATGTTTAATTAATCGCATAATAGCTTGGATATTTATGGATATCTACTGTAATATTATATTATTAATATAATATTTAATTATAGACTATACTTATTTGAATTACTTTTTTAAATATTCAAGTTAATTTAACTCACTTTTGTATGTGATCACCGTTTACATATAACCCAAGACTCGTGATTTGCTTAAATTTAAGCCCCTAACTCGGTTATAAAATCGGCCATATACCAATCCCAAGGGATTCGTGCATAATTTGTTGATAAGACATTTCAATTTTAATAATTTATAAAATACCTACTCCATTTTTTTGCATTTAAAACAAATTAAATAATTATATATCCAGAAAAGGCATAGTAGTACAATCTCTCGTTTTTTTGGAAAAACCAAAACAATAATACATTGATACCCATGTCAACTTATTTTTTATTTCTGATACTCTACTTGTAGTTTACATTTACAATTGAAAGAGTAGGTATGACCAACAAATGCACTACAAATTTTTGTATTTTGCATTTTGGCAAGAATTCTTAAAGAATTGTAAAAACTTTTCGTTCTTACAGAATACAAAAAGTGGAATAATCTACTATTTCTTGGACCACGAAGGATTGTTTTTCATCTTCGTTCTTCCTATCGTTATAAATTTTCGTGCGATTTTGGCCGCTCTTCAATTTGCTTTCCATATACTTCGACATTTTTGAACTAACTAGCTCAACGTTTTTAGTAGATATTATAAGTTTTCTCCACTTTTATTAGTCATGACGACCTGAATATCTGATAATTTTCCATACTGTTAATCAAAATAATTATATTGACACTATTTATGTCACAAATATTGCTTTGTAGCTTATTTTAGGAATATTTTAAATCACAGCAAAATTCATTTCACGCAAATGAACAAAACTGAAATTACTATACCTAACTCCCTAGATAAATTCGTAAAATTTTGTATTTCCAATCCAACTTTGCAAATTGGCTGTTATGTATTTTCTAGTCAACTCAAATTAATAATAAATACAAATTGGGTTAATTGTGTAAGTTTTACAATAGTTAACTGTGTAGAACAAAATTATTCTCGGCGTATTTCTTCAATTGATGAGTGAATAACACATTAAATACTACCATAATATATTGTTCTAGTAAATAATGATAATTCCTGTAGAGATATATGCGATTTATGTATCAGCTTTGACTAAAACTACCGACTGTGTACACATGCATTTATAACAAGACAGGGTGTAAACTATAGTTCGCTAAACCACTTATCCCCATAGCACCTAAAATAATTGGAATTGGTTTTTGTATGTTAAACTAACCAATCTAATGGGGCAATGAATCTAGGTTAAATTTAACACAAAGTGTTCCACAAATGCGTGCTCATGGGCCTGACACGCTCAATATTAAAATAATGAATTAGATTTTAGATTAAAATAGTATATGTTTACAAAGTTATTGATTTACCATTCGTTATAGTTTTCAAATGCTTTTACAAACTTATAAAATATTCAAAGGTTCCTTTAAGATACATTACTTGCAATAATAATTGTCTTTTTCGCTTCAGCAAAATTCGGCTAGCATAAATTTAATTTACATAATGATATCGGCAATTTTGTTCGTCAATGAAATAAAAATTTACCTAATATACTACTTCAAATAATAGTAGTATGCATAGGTAAAGCAATAACAAACACCTGTTTGTTTTCTAATATTTCTGAGCTACAAATTTTGAAAGTATGAGATTCGATAACGTAGATATTATAACTTGGAGTTTAGATTAACAATTATATACCCATAATTTCTAGGGATTACATAATATATCATTTTAATCATATTATACGATAGAAGATTATGCCTACGCAAACAGATCACAAAAATATATAATCTAATGCACAATAACATAATTTGTAAGCGTTTAGTTTAAATAGCAAAACGTTTTAAAATAATTACATAATAATATGTAAGTGTATTTTGTAGAATAATATAAGTATAGGATGATTTAGAATAGTACATTAAAATTATAAGAATGAATCGATAATTGAAATATTTTCGATTTATATTTCAAATAATTCCATATTAAGTTTCAAGTTATATCAATTAAAATTTAAATAATGTTATTTTAATTTTACCCCTATCACAACATGACAATATATACCATTTATATACCATATACATTATACAGGATGTACTTTTGAAAACGATCCACCTTGAATTGAAAAATATTAGAAAACTGTAAAGGAAGCTATTCTAGATAATGTAGGAAAGAAGGAGAGACTAGACTGCGTACTCTGTTGCGCTAGGATTCAATCCCTCATCTCCAGCCACCTCAACTTCAAATATTTAAATGGCAACAAACCCTTTGTGGTACCTCAAGTTAAAGATCTTTCTGAAAATTAAAAATTAACCTATTTAATTTTTCTCAAATATTTCACGAGTTTATTATTTTTGCCAAAAATTAACTAATAATACTGAATTCAAAGATAGTATAAGATAGTGAAGATAGTAAAATATAGTCAGTATATTCCTTCAGTAATAAAATCAACTATAGGTAAATTTTAATTTTTCTACTGCATAAAAAAAATTTATTAATTTTAATAGACATTTAATTTGAGATGTCACATAGGTGCCGTTTAAATGTTTGAAGTTTAGGTAGGGGTAGCTGAAAGAAGCTATTTACGGTTTTTCGATATATACTCCTAGAAATTTCGATGTGAAAACCGCTATATATTCGATGTCTAAATTTAGCTTAGTAACTTTGTGTTAATTTTCTGTGTAAAAATTTACACAATATTCTGCTTAAGGTTGAAAAATAATTATTTTAACACGTTGTTGTGTAAATGTGTTATTCCCCGAGAATCGAGCATACGTTTACTATCCCCAGCATCTCTAGTAGAATAACAACTTATAAATTGTTTTAAATTTAAGTAATTTGTGCATGTTACGAATAAGTAAGTATTATAGACGTGGTGTTCTGTTTAAATATAGTATGGACGATACATCCGCTGAGTAAACTTTAAGTTGCAGCATGAAAAAAGTACAATTTGGGTAAAAGCTAACGCCATCAGTTTCTAATACGAGAATTACGTAGAATTAAGTATGTGTCATAAAGTTCGTCTTTTCATGTTAGGTAATTTTTAAATTTTTTTTACAGTGCAGTTGCAGTCGATGATAAATGATACTACAAGACATGACGCACCAGGATGACCACATTAGAAACGCTGACTGAGTAGATACGATAAAATTGAACTGATCAAACAAATTTTAAATTTTAAATGAAGAATAAATTGTGGGGCTACCAATATTTGGAGTTGAATTCATTTCAATACCACATTTCTATAAAAAAACAAGTTAAGGAGGATCATTTTCAAATGTACACCTCGTATAATAGTAATGCTGTACATTATGCTTTAATTTTGTTTAATATTTATTTCTTCATCGTAGGCTGGCATTAGAATACTAGATTGCTACGTAGCAATCATGGGTTCGATCGCCGACTAGGTACATCTGACTGTTTCTACCGTGTCTCCCTCACAAGATGCTGGCAACATCTGTATTGTATTATTTAAATGCCTAAATAAACAGGTCATTGGTCTAGAAGGCCTCTAGTGCTACAGTATATAATTATTTTTTAAAATCTTAATTACAATGCGCAGTGTCAAGATTTTAGAGAAAATAAAGAGGTCAGTCAGAGGTTTCATAAGCTTCAATAACAAATTATAATTTCAAGAACGATATTTAAAGGCAGTATGCGTACATTGTTTTATGTGAAATAATTAATAACCTATAATAATAATTTCAATAACCTATTAAGCCGTAATTGTCAATAATTTCAATGAAGTGAAGTGGGCAAATTGTATTCAATGTATATATTTGTAATGAGCGTATTAATGGTTTTTCTAGAATTAAAATATCTAAACAAGTAAAATTTTCAAAAGTAAAAAATACACATACATAAAAGCACCTAGCAATACGGGATTAAATGAAAATAAATTAGAAAATAATTTTGAAACTTAGTTTTAATAAATCAATAAATAATAATTGCGAATCAAAAATTAGACAAATTTTAGTGAAATTGATATTTTTGTTATTATAGTATCTATTATTATAATTTAATGTTGCGACTATAGTCGATCTGCAATACGAATAATGTAGGTGGCGCATCGAATGCAAATCCAAATTTTCAAAAGAAAAGTCATTAAAATATTAAAATGGAATGTGTTATGTGTGTTGCCTAATTTAGAATGTTTATAAGTTTACATCACAATTTTACAAAACGTATTTTTACAAATTTATTTCAATTTTAATGCGATTTTGATAAAATAAATAAAGAAATACTCTCCATAGGAACTATTTAAAATAATACGAAAAATTATCTATCAACACCACGTAAATTTCGCTAGTGTGTAACCGCCAAATTTCAAACCAATTTCATTCGTTAATATTAATTTCGAAGTCATCATTTTAGTACAAAGTTTTACTTGGTTCTTAAGACAAATGAACTATAGATGTACATCGAATGTACATATTTAGTTGCATTATTCGTAAATCAAATTGTCGGGACGAGACCCAAAGCCAGCACATCGAAAATCAAAAGTGACCGGTTGCAACCGCTACTGTTTTCGTGGCGAAGTGATTTTAGGGGAGGAAGTTTACCTAAATTGACCTAAAAAGTCAATTTGCCTAATAGAAGATTACTGCAAATTAACCTTTGCAGATTAATGCAACAATTTTAAAATTGCAGTTTTATCGAAGTGCCCAATTACTTAACCATAAGACAAAAACGTTCAGCGTCATGGTCTGATGAATAAGAGAATCAAATTTGATGTTTTAGCTTTCAAGTTATGCAACTTTTAATAACATTTAGAACAAAAAACATACAATTATTTAATTCCAGAAATTTTTTAAATTAAGAACATAAAGTTTTTTAAACTAAAAGGTTCTTAATTTAAAAACATATTTTTGCAATAATCTTGAAATTTTGGAATTAATTTTTATACTACAAACGCTTAGAATGACATAATTTGGTTAAAATCTGTTAACAATTTTTGCCATAAACGTTGTTGTCATTTGATAAATCACAGATTCGCGTATAGTAATATAGAAAAAAAAACAAATGAGAAAGTTAGGTTTCGTTACAAGCGAGGTTGTGTTTTGCCATGATCACTTCATTTTATGCAGAGTTTTTAAGGCAGATTACCTCGGTGGTTTGCCATTATTATACCGATGAAGGACGTTTACATAAAGTTGCTCTACCTGCTCGAGGTCAAACCAGGAGTCTCTGTCTGTTTAGTGGACATACTTAACCATAAGACAAAAACGTTCAGCGAGAGGGTCTGATGAATAAGAGAATCAAACAAATACATTCCGATTTTGTATTATATTTTTTATTTGTAAGCATAAATATTGAACAAATTTTTGTACACAGATATATTTTTAGTTACGCATTAAATTCCTGCTTCCTATTATAACGGATAAGAATGAGAAAATTATCAATAAATTGAAAGAGATTTTTTTTCACATCTAAAATTTTTCAGCACTAAATATTTTGTTCTTTAATTATTGTTCAAAACTCTGATTATTTTAGTAGCCTGGCTTGAATTTAATACAAAAACAACAGCAAAGAATGTTAATTAAATTCAATCCAAGCTACTAAAGTTTTCAAAAGAACTAGTTTTTCATTTGAGTATGATTCAAAATAATTAATTTCCCATGTATTTAAGTTCCCTATGATCGGCTGCACAGTTGGTGATCCGGTATAATATGGTAAAACTTAAAATGTTATATTTAAAAAAAAAGGCAACTGTTCATTACAATTTCTTTTGCATCAAAATATCGGATTTTAAGTGAATTTTTATTTATTTTATTAACTAATTTGCATCAAACACATCGATAATACCGAAGTTTTAAAGAAGAAATGCAATTTTACGTAGCCTTAATTGGATGAGAATTATGCTTAGGAGTAGCCAAACTGGTGAAAGAAAAGAAGTGATCCTTCATTACATAGTAACAAAGATTTCGTTATTAGTACTGACTAATCAGTCCTTCATCCAAGCCCGTATATGCAACACATATTCCGGGTCCTTATATAATCAAAGCTCATAGGAGCAACATGTAAATAATATATAAATGTACATAACTACTTCATTTAAATTATTTGAACAGCAAAAAAAATGTTTCAAAAATGTGGGCACATAACATTGGTTTTTAATTTTTAAAGGGCATAGCCGGGTTTATATGGGGAATCTGTCCTTGGGGCCTTTTCGACTCGTACTTGGCTTTTCTGAAAAGTGTCACTCACCAAATTTTGTCAAAAAATGTCTTTTATAATTCTCTATTTACATTAAAACGTAATTTTTTTCTGTAATGTTGCATTTAAACAAACTTATATGTTTTCTATGGTTAAAAAGTGTATATATAAATATTTTTTTTCTGAAAATACAAACCTAACTGAAAAAAAAAACATAGAGAAACCCGTAGAAAATGAAGATATATCTATGAAGTGAGATCTGTTTCTTTAAAAATGGAAGGGTATGGTTTATCATCCTTCTACATCCGGTTAGCACTTGATCGCATTTAAAGCTTGATGGTTGATTCCATGTCAAAATGTCGAAAACAAAAACGTCGAAAGCAAAAACGTCAAAAAGCAATAAAGTCGAAAAACGAAAACGTCGAAATCAAAAAGGTCGAAAACAAAAACGTCGAAAATGAAAACTTCGAAGTTTTTAATATATCAAGTTTTATAAGTATCAGATTGGCTAATATATTTAGTGCTATCTATTATTCGTAATTGAATAAAAAGTTTTATTAAATTTTTTTACATTAAATTATATACAAGGGTGAGCAAAAAAAGAACATTTTTGGGCCGAATTTTTAAAATACATGTATTTTAATAAGCCGAGCCGTCCCAAAAATGTATTTTATATATTTTTATCCCACCCCTGATTATAAAATGTAAACGTTAAAATCAATTTATGAATTAAACATGATTTTTTCAAAGAGTTCGAAGATATAGATGATGCTATGCCTATGGAAGATGAAAATTCGGTCGGATACATTTAAATAAAGAAATTCAACACTACAAAATATTGCATGTTCAGTTTTTATTATGATTTATATGTATGGAGTTTTAGTCCTCCATTTGATGTTTTAGCCCCCCTTTGATTAGGTCACAGATCTGATTAATCACATAAGAAGATACCAACAGCAAATTATAACTATATACTACATATAAACAAAATGTTTACTCACCAAATACTATCCCTAAAAGTCAAAGATTTAAACTTACTAGTGAATATGTAATATATTAAAAGCCAAAAGAAAAATAACCAACTTCTTCATGAAAGTTTTCTCTACAAACGAGATGGTAGTAATAAAGACAGAACCTACTACAAGTGCGTGGAATACTCAAAATTTAAGTGCAAAGGACGTGCCATCACTGAAGGAGAAGAAGTAGTTGGTACGTCGGGATCTCATAACCATGTGGTCAACGTGGCCCAAATCGAAGCAAAGAAAATTCTTGCAGAAATCAAGCACAATGGTGAAACTATGATTGATACTCCGGCTCAGCTTATCTCTACGTCCGTCGATAATCTGCCATCAGCTGTAGCTGCGGCACTTCCTTCAGTTTCTCTTATGACGAGAACTGTTCAACGCGCAAGAAGAGCGGCTACAGCTCCACTTCCTAACCCTACAAATCTTATGGACTTGACTATCGTTGGAAAGTACAGGGAAACGAAACGAAACGAACCGTTCCTCCTCTTTGATAGTGGCCCCTCCGATGACCGAATCCTCTTCTTTAGTACCCAAAAGAATTTAGATTTAATGAAGGACTGTAGCCACTGGTACGCGGATGGAACATTCAAATCTGCTCCCCCATTGTTCGAACAGTTATTCACCATTCACGCTATTCGGTACAATAACGTGATTCCGACCATTTTTGCTCTTTTGCCAAATAAACGTCAGGAGACATACGGTAAAGTCCTTGATGTTCTCAAGAACCTCATGCGCTAACCCCTGAGAGCGTCATGACAGATTTTGAAGTCGCTCAGATAAATGCTTTCAGACAGGCATTTGAAGGTATTAATAACCGAGGATGTTTTTTCCATTTCAGTCAATGCATATGGAGAGTTATTCAAAGAAACCATAGGATTCGAGTCCAGTGCGAGAACCGTGAGAACGTTCTCGGTTAATATTCGAAAGTTGGCTGCTTTGAGTTTTGTCCCCGTCGACGAAGTGGTTCAATCTTTTGAGGAACTCATTCAAACCGAGTTTTTCATTACTAACGATGAGATACTTGAACCACTGATCGATTATTTCGAGGATACCTGGATCGGCCGCCAGCGCGGGTCAACTAGACGTCCGACGTCCTCCAAAGTTTCAAATTGCACTTTGGAATTGTTATGAAGCTGTCTTCAACGACCTGCCCAAAACAAACAATTCTGTGGAAGGATGGCATCGGGCTTTCAGTTCTCTCTTGAGCTGCAACCACCCTTCAATTTGGAAGTTTATTGATGTTTTGAAGAAAGAACCGGGTATGAACGAGTTTAAAGTAGAACAATACATCAGTGGCCAACAACCACCCCAAGGACGAAAAAAATATCGCGAAGTTGCTGCCAGAATTAAGGCGATAGTTTTGTCGTATGGTGAACGTAACCTGGATGACTATCTGACTGGTATCGCCTATAACTTTGAATTCCAAGACAGTTGACAAAATCGTGTTTAAAAAAAAACTTTTGACTTTTTCTTGTGATATAGTTTATTTAAAAAACGTAATAAAATTAAAATTAAAAGTAAAAAAAAAATTTTTATTTTCGACCTTTTGACTTCGACGTTTTTGTTTTTCGACGTTATTGTTTTCCGACGTTATTGTTTTCGCCGTTTTTGACTTTCGACGTTATTGTTTTTCGACGTTATTGTTTTCGTCGTTTTTGACTTTCGACGTTTTGACGTCGACGTTTTTGTTTTCGACGTTTTTGTTTTCGGCGTTTTGACGTGCTACCTGATGGTTATGCTTTTTCCGTTGATTATTTACTTTAATTATTGTAATAATGTTTTTGGAAAGCGTCAACTGCTTCCCATTTATCGGGGCTTTCTAGCATTACATTTGAGAAGTTGTCTGGAGTGAGTATAGTATCTAGTATATAGCTGTTTTGACTCTGAAATATTCCCATCTCACGCAAAAAAGAGGTACACGAAGTGTTAACCGAGTGCAAATGGTCTTTATGCAATCGCTTTACAGTAAAACGATTAAAAATGTTTTTTAATTAATGTAATTCTTAATTTTCGATTAAAATTTTATTTTATTGTTAAAATAGTAAATTTCTTATAGCCCACCCTGTACTTGTTTTGACAGAGACCGATTGTACACTTAACCTCGAAGTTTATTTTACTAAATCAATTTTCGAAAACACCTATCATAAATTAAAGTTCATTTTAAATAAACGAGGGCAAAACGGTGGGGACGAAACGTCCCTATCCCGAGCATTAGATTTCATCTAAATTTTACTTAAAAAGTTAAAAAATGGTTTTGAATTTGTTAAAATTTTCATTTATTATACTAGCCATGTAATAAAAAATTCAATTTAATTTCTATTTGCAAAAATATTTATCTTGGAAACTTACATTGCCAGTCTTATAAATAAAACTTTCTACAATTTCAAAAGCATTTTTGACTTGAAGTAAAAGCTAGATGAAATCTAATGCTCTTGTCATTCGTAGTTTATATTTCTGCATTATTTTTATGTCTCTAATTTTTTCTCTAAAATAATTCGTGAAGCAGGAATTTGCATAAATAAGTTGTTACATATTAATTTCCTATGTTCGGCTAACTCATTTGGCACCCTGTATACCTTCTATCACAACTTCGCTGCAAATGATAAATTACATTGGTTAATAGCTAAATTTAAAATTGTGAATTTACAATAACTCGAAAACGGCGCTAGATGCCGAAAAACCGAGTAAAAAAATTACCCCTCTTCCCCCAACCCCGCTTGCCTCAACGCCCTGAAATTTTTCGTAGGAAGCTATATTATGCAAAATTTCAGATCAATAGCGCGCAATATTGCGCGTCATAAAAAACAGTATTTTACTTCCGCAAAAGTGGGGGTAAAGTGTCCACTTTACTCCCAGAATTGTGAAAAAGATATAAGTTTGTTTAAAAGATTACAGAAAAAAAATTACTTTTTAATTTTTTCCATATTATTGCACCACATCAAAAAAATCGAAAAAATTCATGAGAATAGAGGAGTATAAAAAAGATTTTTTGACAAAATTTGATGAGTGACACTTTTCAGAAAAGCGTTAAAAAATAAGATTTAAATTTTATTTCTTTCGCCAAAAATCGGCTTTTCGTTTAAGAATCATGATCAAAGTATTTTTCCATGTTTTTTACTCCTAGGAATTAAAATCGAAAAAAGAGGTTTTCTTGAAAAACTCGAAAACCGTTTAAGATAAAGAGGTGAAAATTTGGCTGAATTATTTTTATTTGATACCAAAACGATCCCCCAAGTACGAATCGAAAAAACCGCAAGGGCAGATTTCCCATGTAAACCCGGCTATACCTTTTATAATTAATATTTTCCAATTTTATAATTTTTTTTATAATTAAGTTTATTTTATGATAAGTAACTACTTATTAGTATTTTTATATTATTTAACTAGCAGGTCTTTAACTAGAATGAATATTGTAGAATGTCAGCACTCTGGTTCAATTTTTAATTAGAGAACAACCACATTCTTACACCTCTGTTATAGTAGTCCAGTCAATATGGACCCAAAAATGATGTTTGCTTGCAATAAATCATAAAGTTTTAAAACTTGACAGAAAGTTTCGTTTTAGGTCTCTGTTTAACCAAAAAATAGTGGGCATTCCTCAAGGTTCGGAAGTGTTCGCAATCTTGGATTTTAAGTGACAATTTATGGTTTTTCAATAATATCCTCAAAAATATTAACTTTACGAAAAAATAGTTCGTATAAAAATTGAAGCTTCTTAAATTTTCAATAAGAAAGTTTATGTTCAATATTAGCGTCAATGTAATATTTAAACGACAAAATTCATCTGCCTGTCGTAAAATGTGGTGCCGCGTCTTATTGTGACTATAATGGAGCGGATGATCATCAAAAGCGTTCACTCCAATCACGACTAAACTAAACGAAATTTGTATAGAAATATTCGTATTGACCTATTAGACCTAAATACAAAGTTTAGGACATCAGAAATTGTGAGGGACAAAAGTTATAAGTCAAAAACGGAAGAAAAAAAATTTTATTTAACCAATTGAAGCAACTTTTGAAATACTTCGTACTTGAAATTTATGGTATTCCAAGATGATTTTAACACTATTATTTAGCTTGAAATGTTTACTTATCAACGCAACGATATATAAAAATATGAATTCATTAAGTTTTAATTGACTCTAATTTACTGTTATACGAGTAGTGAGAAATTTGTGTAAAATAATTTCATTCAAAATGGATAGTTTTTCTTTAATAGCATTTTTGTCACATTGAAATTTGAAAATTCGTGCACGTGACAAATAGCGGAATTTTATTGGAGAATATTTCATACGCTTACACTATGCACTTAATTTTATAAATAAACACAGGAAAGCAATAAAACATTAAGACCAATAGCGTAATCCGCATGAGTATCCCCTTACACTCGACTCACAATCTATCCTATTTTTTTATTTCTACCGTATGTTTCGATAGTGAAACAGCATTTTATATTTTTTAAATTAAGTGTTGTATCAAATTGGTAATAATGTTTTATAAAGTTTCATCCAACTAAACAAAACTTTCGAAATTTATTTGAATTTTTGAAAATTAGAATTTTTTTCAAGTGATAGTTACGAATTTTCAAATAAAATATTAAGTAGTTTAAAATAAATATTACAAATAAATAACAACATAAATAAGAAACGACAAATAAAAATTAAAATTTGGCATCTTTTCCATCCGGAACTTCTTTGATTGCAAATATTCATGCAATTCAAAAAAATTTAGTTAATTAGAACTTAATTAATACATATTTTTATATATCGTTAGAAGGTAGACATTTCAAGCTAAATAACAGTGTTAAAATTATCTTGGTATACTTGTACCAATTTTCAAGTACGAACGATTTCAAAAGTTCCTTGATTTGGTTAAATAAAATTAATTTTTTTTTCATTTTTGGATTATAACTTTCGTCCCTCACAATTTTCGATGCCCTAAACTTAGTATTTAGGTCCAATAGATTAATACGAACATTTTGATATATAATTCGTTTAGTTCTACGTCGTGATTGGGTTAGTGAACGCTTTTGACGATCATCCGCTCCACTAAAGTCATAATGAGAAGCGGCACCACATTTCACGACAGGCGGATGGATTAGTGACAGAATAACTACTAGTAGTGACATATATTACAAAATCATTTTAACTGATTAATAAATTTTATATATAGCCAATCGCTCATCTGTTAAATTGGTCTTTGTTTATTTCTTAGTAATAATGGTGCCTTTCAGGAATGTTTAAAAAGCTTAAAATATTTCAATAATACCATGTCTTCTTTGTCAAAAATGTGGTTTTGACATTCAATCAAAATGCGCATACAGAACTACTGAAAATAGTTAGAATCAAAGGGCTTGTAGTTGCCAACAGGAATAATTTAAAACAAGTTTTTTTGCTTTTTAATATAATCAAGAAACAAATTCACTTCAAGCTATATTGCTTGTACAACACATAATATAAAAATCAAAAAAAAGTTTTGCTTTCTCATTCGCGAAGGCGTTCGAAAAGTATTGTTTACTTTACGAGTTGGTCTATCACTTGGTATTCTTTACCCATCAACTGTTTTATTAATTTAGGAATGCTATTTTTCTTTGGAGGTATCCTGTTAGATCGATAAAAGTATAATATATTCTATCTGTAAATTTCAGGATTTTGAGTAACTAAACAGGAGCTTTTAAAAATGGTTAGACATTTTCTTTGTGGCAGCTTTGAAAATAAAAAGAAAAATTGACGTGGTAAAAGGAATTGACTATTATACTCACTTTAATAATGATAATAAAAGTAGGTAGAATATTTCAAATGATTTTTATGATCAATAAGAAGAATGAGTACATCATTACAATAATTTTATTTGTTATTGATATACTACGTGTTCATCATAATTATGAATCGAATCATCGGTAGAAAGCATGAGTACATAGTTTGAGAAATTCTATTAATCATATTTATTATTATGAACCTCATTCAGATAATGAAACTTTAGAAATATTTTTGGTGATTTAAGAGTTTGGGACAAGAAATCACACATCCCGGTTGTAAATTAAAGGTTTTATTTTACGAAAGAAGTCGCAAAGATATAATTTGCAAAAATATTACATTATGATGTTTTGATATAAAAATATCATTTGCATACGAATAAAAATCTAGTTTATTGTTTTTATTATGCTTATAAAAATTCAATTTTTGATGTTATCGCGATTCTATAAATATAATCATGAAAAACTCAGTACGTGTCATGTAAAATCTCAACTAAATCTTCCAATAAAACATTAAGTTTATAAAATGGTTCTCGGAAAATTATAGTGTAAGTACTAAATGAAATCATGATTTGCGTTGCATTATTTTTTGTTAGTAATAGCCCAATAAACTAAAATAATGAAAACATGCAAAAATGGTAGTAGAACACATAATCCATAGAAAATTATTCAGAATATTTTTCACGAAAATAAATTTTTAAGATATCAAGTTAACTTAACATCGAAATAACGGAAAACGAAATGTTCCATGTTATTTGCGATAAAAAAAATTACAATTTTAAATGTAAATCAGAATATTTATAAAAATAAATAAAATAATCATAAATCAATTTTATATTTAATTTTCCTAAGTATCTAGAAAAACTTCAGCTACGACAATTTTCATCATTTAGGTTTCTATTGAACTGACAAAACCGGATATTTCCATTAAATTTAAGGTATTACAATCCATATCGTAAATCAAGAATCACAATGCGAATGACGATGCCACTAAGTTGATTTTAAATCAAAGAAATTTACTGTAATAAACTTTCTACAACATAAAAACATAAATTAAGCACTTGTCAAGTTCCAAAATTGTTGGTTAAAATTATTATTATTCAAACAGAATGTACAATACGTAAGTTAAATAATTGTAATATTTTTCTACTGCGATTGGTTTTCAAAACACACTTGAGAAATAAGCTAATATCACTCTAGGTTTGAACGTAATTGGGGAATTTACCCGATTTCCACCCTCTCCCGCATCCAGAAATTCCCAATCCTAAATTATTTTTGTTCAATACACCATAACGTAATATTATCTGACAATTATAGTACTATAAAATATATATTTAAATTATTAATTTATTATTGCCGATGTATTATACATTTGCAAAACTTACATTCCAAAGCATATGGAAAGCGATTGGCATTTATTGAAGATCTGCATTTATTGGTCACAAAAGCTAACGGTATATTGGTTACCTTTTGTACTAACTAAATCGTGAAAAACACGATATAACGCGTTAGGACACAAAAAAACTTTATTCTCTTACAAGCAGATCCAACTCCACTTTCTGTGAAATTTGAATCACGTTCTGTAATTTCGTTACCTGTGAAATGTTCTCTTTTCAGGTTTCGTTGGATTGAATAAGAAACTTTAAATAAAGAGTTAATATAATACATATAGTTGGTATAGAAAGTTTTATTTATAAACCAAACTGAAACCAACTGTGGACTGTGGTAGATTCTAGATGCATTGATCATGATCAAAAACATTTGGATAATGATCTAAAATATTAAGGTAAAAGAAAGTACCTATCCATTATATAACTTAAGGTAGATAGCATTTTTCTTAAGAAGCACGAAATCTATACTGGACCGCCTTCCTGTGTGCGTGCCTGTTCATTGATTAAACGGGAACCAGGAAGATTGTTAATTTGGAAATACAAATTGTTGAAACACAAGCACGAGCACAAAAATTTCGCATTAACTTGAAACATAAGTAGTCCACAATAGAGCGCAATACTATTTGGATCGGAAAACACGTCTAACGTAATTAAAAGTACAAATACGTCTTGAATCGATTTCCCGACAGACTCGTTAATACACAGGTAATAAAGATTGTGACTTCTGATTCTAACCAATAAAATTTAACTCACCAAGTTTATTATGATGAAATAATTTGGTCAAAATCAGACAGTTACAAATATAAGAATTAATTAAAATTCAAAACAAAACAATTGCATCAAACTGTATTGTTTTTCGTAAAAGAAAAAAGTCAAAGTTACTGTCAGTTTAATCGACAGTACTTGTCAAACCTCTGTTTTCTATTTATTTGTATATTTTTTATACGCAGATATAAATTTTTGATAATTATGCCGAAGTTGTTCAGAATCAATCGAACCCAATTGTCTATAGACTTAAATCTTCAACATGAATGGGCTAGGCTAGAAAGAGAACCTCCGGTGAGTTATTTTTAATATTTTGATATGCAATCAAAAAAATCTGTTTAAAAGTTAAATAATATAATATCCCACATATAGCCGTAGTTTGGTTTTGATTTTTAAAATAAGGATAAATTATTAACCACTGAATTTATAGCGGATATTAAAACTTTTCCACGATTGGAAAAGTTTGAAAGTAGGTATCTCGTTTGTGTGTTTTTAATACCAAAGTCAATTTTGATTGAAGAAATAACTGGAACGCAATTTTAACTTGACTAATAATAAACAAATAAAAATTTACGCTAATAGTAAATATATTACATTAATTGCTTGTTTTTTAGCCTAAAGTCGATTTAACACTTCAAAATGAAATCACGCTCTTCAACAATCCATCTGTTCATAAGCGTATGCAAGAATATGATCACTTCTTTGCTTATACCAAAACGTTTCCATTGTTCGATAAACGTAAAAGCCGAGATAATCGAGTATACCTTCCCGACATACACGAACATGTTTTTCAGCAAGTAAGTAAATACTGCAACATTGTCCGATCTAAAGTTAACTACATGTTTTTAGTACAGTTTTCACTAGAATACAAAAATATGCAGAAGTAATCAAATAAAATTTTAATCGTACCCGCATTAAAATTCGATTCATCATTTTTACATATTCAATTATAATCTATCGAAAGGTACACTAACATATAAGCTGTTTAAATATTTGCACCGAAGCACAGATATTTCATTGAAATTTTGCATTATTTTGGAAAAAAAATTATGCTTTATTTGGTTACTATTAAGGTATACGCCGCTGTAAACTCTTGTATTAAATTTCTATTGATTTTCTGACGAATTTATGCTCAAGTTGTTCTTTAAATTTACAAGATTGTAAATCTTACAAACTCCACAAAATACTTATCAGTATCTTTACATCTTTGAATAAATTAGATTCGTCGTTGATTAAATTAAAAGGTTAGAATAACCATAAACCTACGTTACCGTTTTTCCAATATTTTCTTTATAAAAATGAATATGAAAATCTTACTAAAGCAGTTTTAAAATTGCATTTTAAATTTTACTAAAAATCGAAATTGGTGAAGCAAAAAATACGAATTTGCTCCTAAAGGTTTAACTACAATAGGCATTCGATCTTATTACCTTACTTTGACATGATTCCTGCAAACCAACCTTTGCTTCAGTAACAAATTTAATACTTGAATTTTAACTTGTTCGTCTTGAACTAATTTTAGTTTTTTTATGCAATAATAGCTGAAAATTGTATGAAATGATTTTAATGAAATGTTGAAAAAACAATTTATTTATAAATAGATCCAATGAAGAAATACATAAATACAACGAACAATTCAAAAATTAATTGAAAATTTACGTTTTCCGTTCAGTATAAGATTAATTTAATTTTACACACCAAATACAGTTTATGGAATGCCAAATGAAGCTAATATCGAATTTTATAAAAAATAATATTAGTAACTGAATTCTTAAATAATAATACCTGTATAAGCAATCCCACTTTTTTTTAATATGTAATTACCTAATGGATGAATCATAGATTGCTACGATGAAAACAAACTTTGATTTCAGTGTAAAAGTCGATTACCAAGGTTTATTTATAATTACTGCTGTAAACTCTTGGATTAAATTTCTATTGATTTTCTGACGAATTTGCGCTAAAGTTCTTTAAATTTACAAGAATTTTACAAGCTATTTATTGTAACCTATTTTTGTTTCCAAATGAACAACCGAGTGCAAGTCAATTCTTCACATTTAATTAGTATTAATTTACTTATTATTAAAACCTTAATATATAACGCAATGCTTTTGAAAAATGATCTTACCAAGGCAGAAGACTTGTATACTATAAACCCAAATTTATAATATTCTGTCGTACATTTATAAATGTAGAAATGATGATGCCAGCGTACGGTGGGAAAACGCTTGAAAATTTGAAAATGTAAACTTATTTATTTGTGAATTTAATTCTAAAATGAGTCTAGTTTATTTCCTTGCAAGTTACAACTAAAATAATAGTAAAATAAATTATTGCAGGAAGACACTTAGAAACTATGATAGCTGAACATTAAACATTATTAATCAAAAAAACTTCATCTTCAAGGTCAAAATCGCAAAAAAGTTTAAAAAATTCAATTTTGATCATTTTCTCAAGCTCATATCTTGCAAACCGTTCGGAATTTTGATTTACTCTCTGGGGCAAAGTTGTAGCTCTTGTCAAAAAGAACAAAAATTGTTAACATATAAAATCAAAAAAACTTCATCTTCAAGGTCAAAATCGCAAAAAAACTTTAAAAAATGAGCAAAAAATGGCCCAAAAAGCTGTTTCTTTATTTTACGCTTTTACGAACAAATTTACTTTATGAAAAATGCGCCAATTTTCTTGGGCCTGGTAGGGCTTACATCGCTGATTAAAACCCCAAAGTTTTTTTAAGGAGGCCGATCCAACTTCTTGAGATATAGGCCTTTATAGCTTGAGTATATAATCGCTTATATCTCACCCATTTCTTATCCGATCTGGTTGAGATGGGCATCATTGAGAATACCTTTAAAAACGCTATAAATCTGTATATAAATATGTTAATTTTTATTAACTCATTCGGGCAAATTAAAAAAAAAAAGATTTTTTAACCTCAGTTTTTTAATAAAAATCTGGTTTTCTTAAAAAACAGCCCTAGTAAACTTATTTCTTCCTAGACTCCGTAAAAGGCAACGCTTTATAGTATAATATAAGTATAATACTCCGAATTAACCCTTCTAAGGCCGGAGATAGTGAGGTTTTTCTAACAAAAGTACTTTCTGGGAGCCAAAATTTCGCTTAAAAGCAATTGAAGTGTAAGAAAATAAGCTATTTCTTAAAAAAAATGTTGATTTCAAAACTTTGAAAGTAAATACTTGTCAGTCAGGAGGCCGAGTGTGTGAATACACTGTACCTTTACTGATAGTAAGTGCATTCTAATAAAAATTCTCAAGCTGGTGGGTGAGTTAATGAAGTATCTGAAGAGGAAAAAGCTGATAATGGAGGGCAGTCTGGAAGTACCGTGCCTGTGGACACCATAAGTTCTGAATCAGAGTCAGATTCGGACGACGATTTGAATCCACAGCTTAAGAGAGTGCGATTTGCAAGTCCAGGGCCATCAACATTATAAACATAATACGAATATTTTTTGTTATAATTTTTGTAATAGATAGCATAGTATTGTAGTGCCATCCCTGCTGAGACTACTAATCCCAACAACACTGAATCATTATTCCTAAATATCCATGCTAGTACTCTTTGTTACAACCCTAACTCTAAATGTCAACCCATATCACCTAAGAACTAAGATTAATAAAATCAGTAATAGTATAACAATGAAACCTGCAACATGCCTTTTCACTTACGGGAGAAGGCTTTATAATATCTCAATGTTGAAGTAAAGAAAAAACAAATGAAATTAAAAAATTTTCGGGAAATTTTTCACTTTTGCGGCTACCTAAGCACTACCTAAACGGTGTTAAGAATCATTCCTAGGAAGTTCATATGTTCTAGAAAGTTGTTTATTGAGATCTTAGGTTCATTTTTGTAGTTGATTGTTTCCTTGAATTTTGAACGGTTTGCTACCTATGGACCTGAACAGGAAGAAAAAGGTAAAAAAAAATTGAATTTTTTAAAGTTTTTTGCGATTTTGACCTTGAAGATGAAGTTTTTTTGATTTTATATGTTAACAATTTTTGTTCTTTATGACAAGAGCTACAACTTTGCCCGACAGAGTAAATCAAAATTCCGAACGGTTTGCAAGATATGAGCTTGAGAAAATGATCACTTTTTTGCAAAAATGACACCGAGACCCCACATCTTTGGGGGCCCATAAAAAAAAACCTGGAGGACTTTGGGCAAACTTTTTTATCACGTAGTGTTGTCCGTATATGGTTATTTTTTTTCGTGTTGCACTGTGATTATAATAAATTAAAAATAATTTTAAAATATACTTAAGTTTCTATTGTCTATAATTTATCCCATCTTTTATAGACACCTGAAGATATTTGCTAATTCGTATGAAACATGTCGTGCTAAATAAAAATTTAAAAAAATATAATCTTTTATTATTTGCGAAATAGTACAAACTATAATAATTATTAAAATTACTTCGCCTGATGAAAAAAATTTCATTACTAATTTTAGAATTAATAATATAACTTCAACTAAAATTATTTGGGTTTAGATCCGCGGATAATAGTTCTCTAATGTTTATGCAAAATTTCAGTTTTCCTGATGGTCTAAAAGTGAATATTTTTGGTTAATTTAATTTTTTGTTATCGTGCCATCTATCTTTGACAATCTGACATAATCATGCAGACAATTTTTAAGTTAAATATGGCTCTTGCATGTCAGACAATAAGGTACTATTATTAATCGACAGCATTCCTATATTTCATTTTATTTTGAGTAAACTATCAAGAAATACTTTGGAAATTTATAAGTATAATATTGCAATAACTAACGACAGTACCGCCATCATTCAATAGAAACTTTACAGAAGTTATTCATTTTAAAAAAATGTTTTGTGTTGCTTAAGTATTATTCAAACTTCAAGTCGTCCAGAAGTCTAAATTAATTTATTTAACATTTTGATAATTTTGTTTTGGAATAGTTAGACAAAATGCAATGTTTGAATAACATTGTGCTTTGAAAATTAAGGATGGACAGACTCTTCTGTTTGTTTAGTTGAGAAAATTTGCATACATGATTTGCGGGTTGTTGTCTTGTTGTAATCTCACAATATTATTGTTTATTTATTTTAGAAATTAGACTTTATTTAGACTTAGAAATTTATAACACAACGTTCATAAAATTTTAGAATTTTTACTACAGTTGATTTGTTTGTAAATATTGTATCAGAAAAATATTGTTAGTTCTCTGTTTTAGATTTAATCCTAAATGATCACTAAACGGCCATATAATAATACAATCTTATTATTGCTAAGATTAAGTATGATTCTGAAAAGATTCAATAATATAAATTCTATTATTCCTCAATTAATAACAATATATCCGATTCATAGAAAATTGCATAAAAGAACTACAGAAAGCGTTAATTTAATTAACAAAATGCAAATTGCACAGGCATTGGGTAGATATTATAATAAATCCTTTTTTTGTCTGGCTTCCAGCTAATTTTTAGCTTCAACTTTATATATTTTAAATAATACCTTTTCACAAATGATAATCAAGAATCTATCGTAATTGGATTCAGCAATAGATATGTTTTTTACTACCGAAATGTAGTAATTGAATCAACTTATTTTACATAATAGGGTAGACCGGGATCGATTGAACTATTTTCGACAAAATCTCTGTTTATTACAACAATTTGAAGTGAGCATATTTGACAGAATGCCTGAACTGAACCTTAGGTATCAGATTACTAATGGATAAGATTATAATGGCATTATCTTCATTAAAAGAAATTTTTAAATGAAGGAATATGTTTGCCCCCAGATGTTTTTTGGAATGAAGATAATGCCACTATAATCTCATTCATTAGTAGTTTGACAATAAGGCAGATAGCACAGCAGTGAAACAAGTTTTATAAAACTTGTTGTGTGAAATAAATCACATGAAACATTTTTTTTGTTCAAAACCCACTAGTTTGGTTTGTTTTGCTTACATTTTAATTGGAAGGAGATATTCTTTACTTTAAATGCTTTTTGTATGTAATTAGTGAGATTTTTAGTTTTTATTTTGCATTTTTAGCGTTGTTTCAACCGTACCCTGTTTCGGATCCACGTCAATTCGTCGCGGGCAATTCGTCGCGCGACAATTCGTCGCATGAGACAATTCGTCGCATGAGACAATTCGTCGCATGAGGCAATTCGTCGCATGAGACAATTCGTCGCATGAGACAATTCGTCGCATGGGACAATTCGTCGCAATTAATTGTACTCTTCTCTTCTCTTTTGTTCTCAAAAGTAAAAAACTTTATTAATAAACAATAAACAACAACGAAAAAAATAATTAACAATATAATAATAACAAAACAATAAATAACAAAATAACAAAATAATAAACAATAAAATAACAAATATAAATTATATTTGTAATTTAAAATTATGCGCAATTCCTCGAAGATAATCCAAAATTGGTCTGTTTTAATAATCTTCAACCACAACTGCTATTCGTACGGCAGTGTCTTTGTACTTTTTTTTTTGGTGTACTTCAATTCCAGCTATAAACTGTTCTATTTTCAACTTATTCAAACTTTCTTCTTTTTGAAGCCCCTTTACAAATTTCCATATGCTAGGATGAGCGGCGTTGATTATTGAAGAAAAGCTGTTGTGCCATCCTTCAACTGCGTTGTTGGTACGGGGAATATTTTGTGCGACCGCTTCGTAACAATTCCATATATTTATTGAAAATAATGGAGGACGCCTTCTTCCTCTTCTGTCTGATCTTCCTATCCAAGTATCTTCAAAATAATTTATTAATGGCGTCAAAATGTCTTCATTTTGTATGTAAAATGCGCTGTCTAATAATACTTGAAACGATTCAACGACGTCGTTCTCCGGCACAAACGCCAAAGCTGCAAGTAGTCTCATATTCAACGCAAAATCTGCATCTTGAGTATAACGAACTTGCAGTCCCCCTTGCTGTATATGTCTCCATATGCTTTGAGTAAAGTGGAAAAAGCATCCTCGTATCGCAATATTTTCGAATTCATTGCGACATGCATTCATTGCAGCCATTTCGAAGTCGAATAGAATGGTTAAGGGTTGAACCGCAGGCTTCAACATTTTTATAATTCGAAATAAACGACTATAAGTATCTTGAGACTTATTCGGCAGCAAGGCATATATGGTTGGAATTACATTGCTGTATTGCACGCCATGAATTGTATACAATGAGCAAACAATTGTGGTACAGTGGTGAACGTTCCATCTGCGAACCAATCGTTGGAATTCAACATAAATTCTAGGTTCGCCTCAGTAGAAAAAACTAAAATTCTGTCTTCACCGGGTCCACTATCATGTAATAAAAACGGTTCTCCAGAAGACGTAATGGTTAGTTCTTGTGGAAAGACTAATTCCTGCAATGACATAGGATTTGCAGGCACGGCTTCTTTTTCCACGCGTGCACGTTGAACGGTTCTTTTTATTGCAGAAAGCGGTGGTAATTGGCCTGAGGCAGCAACCGATACTTCTTCTGAAATTGTTGCAATGATATTTTGAGTAGTTCGTCCTGTTTCTGTTGCAATATTCTTCGCTCTTGTTAGTGCATTCCGAACTTCAATATCTACTACATCAGCAACTTGATTGTGGCTAGTGTCTTTTACAACTTCTTCACCAATGGTGTGAACACGCCCCGAGCAACGCGACTTGTGGTATTCGACACATTTCCAAATCACTTTTCCACTCGATTCTATGCTTCTTTCTCGTCTATGAATATAGCCTTTAAATAATAATAACTGGCGGCCTTTCTCACTTTCCATATATTCAAGTACCATTGTGGAAGTGAACTGTTAATTTTTCTTTCTTTTTTGATCGGTTTTTTAACTTGAAATAAATAAACTTTTTTAGTTTATTATATACTAGATAAAATATTAAGTTGGTATATTTTATACCAACTTAATATATTTTTTTTAAATTCACCCCACGTGGTGAAGTTAGAAAAACGGGTACCCTGTATAACCGAAAACAGAAGATAACAAATTGAAGTGACATTTTGGCAACTCTCAGTTACATTTGGCGAATTTAATCGCGATCAAATCGTTTCATACGACGAATTCTCTACTGCGACAAATTGTCATTGCGACGAATTGTCGCTTGCGCCGAATTGTCGCGTGCGACTAATTGTCGCTTGCACCGAATTGTCGCTTGCGCCGAATTGTCGCTTGCGCCGAATTGTCGTGTGCGACGAATTGTCGCGTGCGACGAATTGTCCGCGACGAATTGTCCGCGACGAATTGTCGCGCGACGAATTGTCTGCGACGAATTGACGGTACAACCGACCCCGGCCTACCCTACTAACTATAGCATAGCATAGCTTAAATTTTAGTAATAATAACGTTTACTGTCGTCTGGTTGCAGTGTGAGTATTTTAATTATTATAAAAATAACAACCTAAAAAGTTGTTTTTATTGAAATTAACAAAAAACAACTGCCAAACTGTATTGGGATTAGGACGAATATCCATTTATATGTACAATAAAAATGCCACCAGCTTAAATTTAAAATCTTTGAAAATGCCTAGAATCTAGAAATTAATGCAGCACTACCAAGCAAACAAAATATGCAAATGAAGTAAATTTTATTTGAACATAATATAAACAAACAAATTTTTGTTTCTAAAGTATTTTCGATGTTTTTCGTTACATCTACTTAACAAAATGTGATTCAATGATATATTTTGCTTTTCGGATTATATAACTTTCTTATGTCCAGTTTGCTCCCATAGACCATCCATTAAACCAAAATAGTGTATTCCCATAGGGATAATCTACGTCCTTCACTCTATAGTGAGCTAGAATATACGACAAGAAGCTGCCGTGATTTGAATATATTATGATATAATATCAACCAAGTTAATCACGGAATTAACCCGTATCCGTACACTTCGATCGAAGACTGTAACTTGAATTTTCAGAAATTTTTATTATATTATGCATTTTAATGATAAAAAGCGTAAATTATATAAGGGAAAGTATTTTCTTTAAAATAGCAAAAAAAACCTGTTCGTTTCACCCTCTGATTGATTATAACAATGTGTTCTTACAAAAATCAATATTAAACAGTCATATTGCTAGAAACACGCAACGTATTAAAAAACAAACCTTAGCTTTATTCAGTGACCTAAATACAATAACATATTTTCATACTTTAAAATAGCTTCAAATGCATTAGGAGTGCCTTGGCATTCATATTATATAAATTTTAAGATATTCCATAAAATAGAAATTTTTTTGAAAATTATAACAAAATTTTAGATTCAATTTAATTAAAATGCATAAAAATGCATAAAAATGAAAAACTAAATGGCTTGAATATATTGCTACAGGACATTTGCATACATTAAAAAAAATTGGGGTGGCATTTTTACTGATTTATTCATGTAAGCGGTGTGCAAAAGCTACGTTATAATATTTTTTAGTCACAATTTAAATAAATTCGTGAATATTCAATCCTAATAAGAATCGGTAAAAAATATTGCTCTAAATGTCTGACTAAATTTTTACTTTTCAGGAAAAACACAAAGCTGTTCCGGTTTTAAGCTCTTTGGAATACGGTCGACCTTGTCGTCCTATCTATGATAAAACCGACAAAATGTTCAATAGACAAGCTGAAATTGCATCTTTGTATAGAAGACACGATGTAATGCCAGCAATTGAAAAAGAAGCACAATAATTAAAAGATTTTTTAAACTATTATGAAACGGAAAACAAAAACAAAAAATTAATGTTATATAAGTTTAAATTTTCTGATATAATAAATAATTAAATCTTAGTTATCTATTTAACAGTATTCAGTAAAATTAATATTTCTGTATTTTATTTAAATAAATTTAACTAAAATAAACAGAGCGAAGAGCAAATAATATTAAAACTTGAAAATTTTTCACAGAAAATTTATCTCATTTCCTATTTTGAGGGCACGTATTGCTCTTTTGCGTATCTGCGCGTCATAAAATATGTATAATTTACTTTTTTGGTATTTAGATAACTTAAACTGTAGAAATTTAATAGCTGAACATATTATTACCGAAATTTTGCCCTGAAGTAAACGTATGGCTTACCTACAGACATATATGGTGGAAATGATTTCTTTTTACTTTCTTTATAACTACTCCAGAAAAGTTTTTTTAAAGCAAACATATTTATTCCATTTTCTCATTTTTTCATTTTTCAAACCCGCGTTTCTTGCCCATACACCATAATTTATTCCTTACAGAAATTCTTTTTATCGGTGTGCTGTAATTTGTACGTCGTAAGTTTAGCAAATAATGAAAATTAAGTTGATGATCAAATAATTTTAATGGCCAAACTACGCTTGGAAAGATCTTATCTACTCCAATTTATTAAGCTTCTCAGTAAACATATCGATTATTTCAGAAACCGCAATTTTGTAATTTCTCATGAATTTAAATATAAGGTAAAATAATATTAAGTGGTTGTAATTTTTGCCTTTAAAAATTCCAAATGCCTAAGAATTCATTTTAATTTTCTTTCCAAACACTAGAATTTTAAGCATTTTTTTTTTGAATTATAATGAAATTTTGCAATCTACTGCAGCTCAGCACTATTTGTCTTTTCATTTCCAATATCTCATTTTGTAGCTAATCAAAGATTGCGTGCTTGTTTGGAAAGGAGGTTTTCATTAATTTTTTTTATATAGTTTGTCCATTTATGCTTTTTATCTTTCTACTGATTGCGTACAACTCGTAAACTTTATCAAAATTTTCGAACTACTAGCATATTTATCAATGTATTATTAACTTGCAAATATTTGTTTTTAATAAGAAATAAACATTAACCTTGAGCTTTTTTTTGTAATTATTTTAGTTGATTTGAAATAAATATGACTTAATTTATTTAACAGAAAAATGGTTTTATATACGCAGATATTATTAATCAATACAGAAAGTAGCACATACATAATATACTCTAGCTTGTAGAATGAATGCCTTGATTAAAATAATAAGTATTGCCCAAATTCATTATAACATTTTGTCAATATTTCGATTTTCCACTAAATTGGGCATTCTAAATTTAGACATTAGTGGTGCTAGCGGATGTCAAGTTTACGCTATAAACTATTAAATTGGAAAGATATCAAATTTTCGCTCAAAATAAACGGACATTTATATTGTTTTACAAAGTATATTTATGCAAGTTATCAAATTAGTGTCGACTATAGAATAAAAGAATTTTGAAATTTAATTAAAAATCAATTTATTTTAGATTATTAGTTAATACCATAAGGGTAATCAAGCGGATAGGCCAAGCTCCTGTTAAAAACTTTAGTCCTACAGTCAAGGCAATATGAAAAGCCCGGGGTAGTTTTCAGGTAATATCTGCTTGAAATTATTTTCATATTGAAGGGTGGGGAATTTTTGAAAAAGGTACATAATCTTTAAGTGGTTTAGTTGTTATTTAGTGTCTGCAAGTTGTATATTTTGTGTTATTTATAGTAAAATTGTGTAAAAATGCCAAATAGAGGTAACTTGACAGAACTAGAAAAGCAAACCATTTTGACTTTGCGGAACGAAAACAAAAGTTTTACTTATATAAGCAAAATAGTGGGATGTAATAGACGTTCGGTGAGCCGCTTTTTGCAAAAATTCGATAAAACTGGCGTTACAAAGCCATTTGCAAAAGGAAGACCGCCAAGGAAGACAACGCCAGCTCAGGACCGCGTTCTTCGTCGACTATCACTGAAGGATCGCTTTAAAACCCGTCGACAGCTAAGAGTTAAAGGACCAAACTGGTGCACACGTAAGTGTAAAAACTATTGGAAATAGGCTCAATGAATTTGGTTTAAGAGCATATTCGCCTCTTAAAAAACCAATGCTAACTAAAGCAATGAAAAAAAAGCGGCTTGAATTTGCAAAAAAATACGCAAATTGGACTGCAGAGGATTGGAGTCGTGTAATTTTCTCTGATGAGTCCAAATTTTTATTATACGGCTCCGATGGCAAGCGATATGTACGGCGCTATCAAAATGAAAAATTGAGTGACCGCTGTACGATTAAAACAACACGTGGCAGAATTGGCTTAATGGTCTGGGGTTGTTTTTCACAACGCGGTTTAGGGAAACTACAAATTGTAAAAGGAACCGTCAATGCTGACAGGTACATAGAAATTTTAGAAAACAATTTAGGACCATCTGTTCAGCAATTATACGCAGATAATGAAGAGTGGATTTTTCAGCAAGACAATGCTCCTTGCCATATGGCTAAAAAAGTAAGTAATATTTTTTTTAATAATTTTTTTTTGAAAGTTATTGATCATATGATGTTTCTTATACACATTTAAAACTATTTATTGTAAAATATCTAATTATTATCTCGTTTATGTGTTATAGGTAGCTGAATACTTTGTACAAAACGGAATTTTTACTTTGGATTGGCCTGGAAATTCCCCTGACCTTAACCCGATAGAGAATTTATGGGTGATAATGAAAAGACATGTTGTCAATACATCACCGAAGAATGTGTCAGAGCTAGAGCGGTCCTTAAATTTTGTCTGGAACAATAGTTTAACACCAGACTACCTGATGAGCTTAACTGCATCAATGCCTAAGCGTTTAAAAGATGTAATAAAGGGCAGAGGGGGCCATACAAAATATTAATTACTTCATTTGTGCTCCTTTATTAATAGTGTATATAAATTTTCTCAATAAAAATTATTTTAACATTAAATTATGCAAAATTATTGCAATAATAATATTGCAAAAAACGTGAATTTTTCTTCGCGAATTAAATTTTACTGTTTTTATACAATTTATTATATGAAATTTGTTAATATTATAAATTATTATAATTAATATAATAATAAACATTTAAAAAATTCTGTTTACACTTGACAAATTTTAATAATTAGGAAATAAAAAACGAATTAATTAGAATTTCGCGACCGGGCTTTTCATATTTCCCTGACTTATATAACTTCGAATCTCTTCTACTTGGAATCCTTTATTGATTTATTAGATTTGAACTTTTAATGCCAATTTTTAAAGATCCCTATGTTAGCTTATATACATATTGTATTATATATAGATATATACTTATGAAATTCTTAGTAATTTCAGGTATTTGATATAAACCAGCATTTCTGAAGCTGTGGGGCGCGCCACCCAAGAGATGTGAGTGCGATAAAAATTATAATTGAAATTAGGTTGCAAATTAATACTGAAAGGTTGAGAAACGCTGATCCAAACAGTTCATAAATATCATCAAGTAATTCTCGTCTCTATTTCCATATTTCCACCATCTGAAACGCACCACAGAACCTCTGTAACAGTGTATAAATTTGAAGTTTATGTTAATATAGTTAAAAATTTAAGAATTCAAGTGATGTTTAACCAATTTGAAATTTTTTACTCTTCTAGAAATTCATAACCACCTAAAACCGCCTAAAGAGCCTAAGGCGATCTTCACATTTAAAGGTTTTTGATTTTCACGTTTTAGAATCACTTGACAACTTCAGCCAGCATCGATTGTTTTGTAAATTCTTGCAAGCAGTGTTTAAACTAATTTTTAAAAAGATTCGCGTTAATAAATAGCTATTTATGCAACAAGGGGTAAAAGTGATACTTTCTGTAACTGTAACCAGGCGTGAAATTAGTTAAACCTTCTTTGTAAATCCGCAACTGCAAACTTAATACCTGATTGTATATACAAAGCTATCAATTAATTAGCCAACAACTTTTTAAATCAAAAAAAAATTGTGCAGAAGTATAATACTGCAGTTGTTTGAGTTCTAACTTGTTTTTAAACGTATTTGATTCAGAAGGTAGGTATCTGTTTAAAATAGAGCCAAAATATAACTATAAAAAAAGATTCATTAAATTAATTAATTGAACAAATTAATCACAGATCTGTAAGACTATTTTTGGTGATAAAATTTTGCATTTCGGTACAGCTAAAAAGTCTCTCTTTACTTTTATTTTTTAGATTTAGATTTTAATCTACTCTGAATGAATAATTATTATTGGTGATGTATCCTTGTGTAAAATTTGTATCCTGAGGTTGATTCTGCAAATGTAAAATTGAAATAGTATATTCAAGTTTTTAGTTATTGGTTTTGAAATTTGTAACATTATTTTGATTTTCATCAATATGTAGTACATTGAAAGTCAGTTTATTTTATATAAGACTGTCCTAGATAAAATCCGACCACTTTCAATATTATGCTACAGGTACAATTTTTAAGATATTTTAAAAAACTTTAAGGCATTGTGTTCATAAAAAGTTCTTAAAACGCATACTAATTTTGTTCTATTTTGTAGTTCAGTGCTTAGGGACATGGAAAGTAAAAAAGTGAAACATCACAAATTAATTATTTCCAAACATTTAAAAAAATCCGTAATTATAGCAAGACAATTATTATCGAAATTATTAAAAAATTTTAAAACCACTATTCAAAATGTGGTCGCCAACATTAAAAAAAAACCAAGTACAGAAAAAAAAAAGTGGATCGGGTGGAAAACGTGGTTCAGTTGATCGGAAATTAGAAAACAGGGTTTTCTATCAAATCTTTCATAACAATAATTTTGTTAAATATAGATATTTATTTAACAGAATGGCTTAAGAAACGGTTATTACCATACTACTATGGTTACTACCCTTTCGGAAGTTACACAATGCCTCACCTTTATTTTGGCTTGATTTGGCTACCTGCCACTACAGTAACAGGGGTATTGAATTTTATAGACAGAATACAATAAAAATTTTACTGTAATATTGCAATTCACAGAACTGCTCAGAAAAATAACATATATATAACAATAAAAAACCGAAAAATAACAGTAGACATCAATATGTTCAATGAAATATTAAAAAAGCTCCAGATTCATTTAAACGATCACAAAATTTTCTTTTTTAAGATTTTTTTTCTTTTTTTAAAATTTTAAGTAAATTTGTGGTTTTTAGTATGTATTTATGGTTAAATTCAAAAAATATAAGAATAATACAATACGTAGAAAATCAAAATTCAAAAAATTTGAAAAAGAGACAATTAACACATAACAGGTCCGAATTAAGAAAATTTGAAAAAATGAAAAATTCGTAATACGATAGTACAATAACCATGAAATAACGTTATATTGTACTATCGTATTACGAATTTTTCATTTTTTCAAATTTTCTTAATTCGGACCTCTTATGTGTTAATTGTCTCTTTTTCAAATTTTTTGAATTTTGATTTTCTACGTATTGTATTATTCTTATATTTTTTGAATTTAACCATAAATACATACTAAAAACCACAAATTTACTTAAAATTTTTATTTTGAGTTCTTTTTCTATAATTGGTTGAATTGGGTAAGAATACATTTTGTGAGTGAACAGTTAACATACCTCAAAACAGCTGATGATGTTGGCTTTACATAAACCGATGTACAGTAAGCTACGTTTGAACCAAAAGTCTATAAAAATTAATAAATCAGTTTATTTTATAATCTATTTATTTTATTTTGATTTAACTGATTTATTAATTTTTATGCACTTTTGGTTCAAACGTATCTTACTGTACATCGGTTTATATAAAGCCAACAACATCAGCTATTTTGAGGTATGTTAATTGTTCACTCACAAAATGTATTCTTACCCCGTTCATCCAATTATAGTCCTGAAGATGGTGTACCTTGCGTCACCGAAACGTCGACAATAAAACTTGTTTAATTTAACACGTTCCACTAACCCGATATTTTATTTATTATTATTAGATTCATTTAAAGTTAATGATGGAAAAAACTCATTAATGGGTTAAATAGAAAAGTACGAAAATTTTCGGCCCCGTCATAAAATTTTTGTACATATTTTGTTTTTGTAGAAGTATGTTATAAATATGCAATAAATATATTATTTAAAAAAAAAATTAATCCATTTTGATTTAATACGTAATATAAAGTGGTCGGATTTTATCTAGGACAGTCTTACTTATGTATTTAATTTAGAAAATTGTAAAAATCGTTTCGATTGCTAATGAGCGTTAATAATGGTATACATGTACCTTATTCAGAAGATTCAATTATATGCAGATTACCAAGACTACTGCACACATTATGTAAATTATGTTTACAAAGACTGCATAACCTGGTGAATGGGTACAGTTGGTCTTGTGTTCTCCAAGTCACCGCATCATTGGAATTTTCCGAACCAAACCAGCTGATTTAGATCTTGAACCTTTACACCGGATGCTGCCAACTCCCCTCTGTTAACGACAATCATGGCGAATGTTTATAAAATCGCAGGTGTTTGGTATAAAATTGACAAATTGTTTTTATTAATGGAGTTAAATCTATTTTGAATGCTCTTTCGATTGATACCAAGCACTTAGCTTTACTTCTTTTCATTTAGGAAATATAGAGATGTAAATTATCATTCGGTAGTGTGCATTGCCAGGCAATAGGTGGCGTTGTGAACAGTGTCGCCGGTTGTTACTGTGTAGGTAAACTTCGATTCAAATATCTGTGCCGCTACGTCACAAAATTCTGATTAAGAAATGACATACTGAATATAATTTTGGAAGTCGTTTATCTTCATGTAAATGAGTGCAAAAATATTTTAACCGAAACCAATAAAAGACTAATATTGTACATTATAAAAACAAAACAACGAAAAATTAGTATGTCTGAACTTATAAATTTTAAGGTCAAGGATAGCATTCTGGAACACAGAAAACATTGGAAAGAACACCTGTATAGAATGGAAGATAAAAAAATTCCAAAGAAAATACTATCTTACAACCCGAATGGGAAAAGGGATATTGGACGTCCGCGAAAGCGTTGGCGAGACTTGTGAAGTCGTAACAGGCAACAGAGCCTAAACCATGGAAGGAAGAAGAAGAAACACTTGTAAATTTTTTAACATATATTTTTGAATCACGTAGTGCTATATTTTATGCAGTTAGGTTAGGTTTTCAATGTTGTTTATAGCCTGCAACACTTTGACAGCAACATTTACATTGTTTCAAATTGTGGCGAAAAGTGAAACTATTAAAATAAAAATAAAAATGTACTTTGAAAAACACTTATTTGACTAGCGATTTTAAACAAGTTTCCCGTATTGTCAATTTATTGTAAAATATTTGACAATAGTTTATTAATTTGACATTGACAATATTAATGTGACAATTTAAACGACATTAATTTGCATTGATTTATTAATTACCAACCTTTAAAAACAAAAAATTGTATTCCGAAATAATGTTTATTTCGATACGCTATTGGGTTTCAAAATAACTTTGTTTTAGATGCAAAATAGAAAAAAATATTTAAATATTATAGCATTTTTTAATATTTTCTGTTAAAATATTAAGATGTTAATATTATTCCGTTAAGTTTATTAACAAAATTGTGGTTCTAAGTCTTTTTTTTAGTTTTAATTAAATAACTGAGGTTAACGAAAAGTGCTTATATATACTTTGCTTTGTCAAAAACAGCGCATAAGACCCCTGCCTTAACAAGGTCATATTTTTTTATGATGAAATTAAATCGGTTTGTAATAATATTATAATTAAAATAAAAACATAAATTAACTAATTGATATAAAGAATAAGGAAACCTGGTTAAATCGAATTAAAGCATTGTAATCAATTTTGTTTAGTAGAATAGAAGGGGTTTGTCACGACCTAATTTAGAAGACAAAAAATTTTCCTTCCATAACAATTTCATTTAAATACCTCACATTACAAAAATATCATAAGATTTTTTAAAAATGTTTTAAAAATATCTCAAAATAGCCAAAAAAGTGTTTATTTCCTAAAATGGAATTCCTTTTCTGATTTTGCCTCTTTTTAAAAGTTTATATGACAAATGTTTTGCAAATGCAAATGCAAAAAAAATGTCTTAAACTAATGTTCAGAAAAACAACAATTTCCTCAAGTGAGACAACAAATTTTTCAGGTAAGACAACAAAATAATTCTTCAGGTAGTAAAATAATTGTATTCCAAGAGGTAAATGTCGGAAAATAATTATTAAAAAGTAATGTAAGTAGGTAAATAAATTTGCTGTGAGTGCTAATTATCTTATTTTATTATAATAATCTCGTAATAATTTTCTCAACTTATAAATTAAGAATATTGTTAAAAAATATAAAATATGCTACACAAACAAAACACATTTATAAAAATTTACGACCCCCAATTTATAACAGAAAAACACTGCAATATATTTTTGTATATTTTTTTATGTGTAAGACAGAGAGAGAGGTGCGAATAATTTGCATAATTTGCTGTTAGTTTAAAAAATTGTAATTGACTCGAAAAGGATAGCTTGGCACAGACTTGTGTAAAGGAAAGAGATCCGATTTTGTTGTGGTTTGTAGAATTATTGGGAAAATTTGAATAATTAATAAGTTGATTATAATTTTAAAACATTTTTTTTCAAATCTACTGTTATGTCAATCAAAATGCAGTACAGAAACAAAGGTAATATTCGTCAAACTATTTAGTGTGAAATGCTACAACGCAGTTATAAGCATAAATGTACATTACATTTGTGGCAATTTATTCTTGATTTTGATGCGCATTTTGATGGCAAATGTCAGCTACCAACAAGTGGGGTGCTCTTGTAATATGTATGTACAATAATTGTAGCCAATCGGTTAAAAGTTATATTTGATTCCTACAAATCTCCTATAATGCCATATTAACTTAACCTGTACAATTCATAATATACGAAACATTATTTATTTTTTTTTAATATACAAATATTTTGATATATTCTATGAGTCAAATTAATATTTTATTAAGCAGTTAATACTTTGGATACTAAATTAATAATAAACAATAACACTTTAAATTCAATAATATAATCAAATTATATTTTTTTAAGTTTTCGACGACTTTTATCGTCTTCTTCGGAAATTTCAGAAAAAAGTCTTAATATAAAAAAAAGTCTTAAATAAAAAAAGTCGATAATATAAACTCGTTCGTTTATATTAAATAAATTTCTGAAGAAGACGATAAAAGTCGTTGAAAGCTTAAAAAAATATAATTTGATTATAATATTGAATTTAACTTGTTATTTAAAGTTTTATTGTTTATTTTCTCACAAGTTAAGATTTATATATTTAAATTAATAATAAAATAATAATTAAATATTTAATTTAGTAATTAAAAGCAAATTCGTATACACTTGATTTCTGAACAATAATCTACCGCAAATTACTAAAAGAAGAAAATTAAGAAACAACAATTCAGCTCTTTGTGATTTTAACTGAATTCAAATGAAATACCGCTGCTTTTAAATCTAAAATCAGCCAACTGTTTGCAATTTTTGATAAATTTGGAAATATTTAGTGTTTTTAGTATTTTATACTTTAAAATTTTAATTTGTCTTCAAAATTCAACTTAATAAACCAATTATTATTAGCAGAAAATATTTAAAGCAAAGTGAAATATTATGAATACAAAATTGCATCAAGTAAATGCATGATAACTTGTACTTTGCTTGTATTTTATAAGGTAATAAGTAATGAATAAATACTATGCTGACCTGTATGGTAAGCACGCATACACACATATTAATATCAAAAATACGAAAAGCTATTTGCTCAGGCTTAATAACTTAATTGTAAAAATGAATTCAATACAATTTGAAAACTACATAAAAAACTTTTAAAAGTATATGTATGTACTGCGCTAAACGACTGACAAAAATTTAGTTGAAAAAAAAGTTGAAATTGAAATTTACTACTGATATAATTTAGAAAATTTATGAATTAATAATATTAAAATGATTTCCCCAACTTTTGAGTATGCTGTCATCGATTTATTGCTAAAATACACTTTCAGGTTTACCTCATAAAAAGATCGACCCTCATCAGTAGCACTAACTGTACTGTTTGAATTAATATTTTAATAGATTATTTAATTATAATTTCGGGTGATTCATGAAGGTCTTTTATTAAAAGTTAATGGGTTTAAAAGATTTTTTTAAATCTAAATTGCTTGCCTAAACCAGGTCAGAACTTTTTACGGAAAACATTTTCAAATATTTGTTACTTCCTGTGTATGTGTGTAATTCTTTTTTAAATAATAAAGTAATTTAAGGTTTTCACAAATAATTGTGTAATTGATATTTTGACCTAAAAGCTTGACTACGCAATTTTGTTTGAAATTGAAAATACCATTGATTTATTTTAGAGCTAAAGTTGATATTTCAAAAGTTATCGAGCATTATGATTAAATATGATGTATTTCTGTTTCATGTTCAGGCCAAGTGTGAACTGAGGCAAATATAATAAAATTATTTTCTGTGGAACTGATAGATTACTCTACACATGGGATTGAAACTCGAATCAAGATCCAAAATTGTTAAGAAAATTTTTGTAAAACTTTTGATTTTCAGTACTATATTATTTATAATGAAAATCGGCATTCTTATCTAAGACGAATAGCAAAAACAAAAATTGCACATGATAGTGTTTCCAGTAGGAAAGAAGAAATAAATGTTATCAGCCTTAAAAATTTATTTGAGGGTGAAATTTGAGTAAGTCAACGATGAAAATGCGCACCACTTGCATTAACCTGTCTTCTGAATTTTGTTCTGGGTTTCTGAACATTTTGTTATTTTTTATAAAAATATTATAGTTCGTAAAGCACAATTCAAGCATTTTAATATTATATTTAAGTAGCGAATGTAAGAAATCTTATAGTTATTTAATTTCCACAATTAGAAGTTTTTCGTTCTAATTTGGTAAATAAACCTCTACAGAAATTTTTAAAACATTATTACTGCAGTAGTCTAAACAATAAAAAAGTAATAACCCAAACAAATTGTAAGAAAAGTAACGAAAAATATTATGAAAATAATATATGAAGAAGAACAACAAACTTTTAATAATTTTTATTTATTTTTGTTTATTAATTTGTTCGAATATTTATTTTAGTATGTTTATTTATTATATTTAGGTTCAAGTTTTTTCAATTTAATGTACTTATAGTTTCGATAAGTATATCGGACATAATTTAACAGTCTTATTGACTCCTAACCCAATTATGTAACCCAAATACATAAATATTTATAATGGAAGGTCAACAAAATATCAAACTACTGTATTATAAGTAGACGGCATTTAACAAGATATAGTAGTCTACATAGTATTTGTTTTTTTATATTCAAGCTTAATAGCCTATATGGTACGGTCAAACTAAAATACACAAACTAAGCGACGCTTATCACTCCAATAATTTGCTACAAATCCACGCCAAACTGGACGGATCTTTCGAAACGGAATGAAACGGATATATTATTGTAGACACGAAAAACGAATTTTGCCAGAGCAAATTGAATCCGAAGACAATGTAGCCACAAACTATCCACTATCATTTAAAGGTAAAGAAAAGTGTTTTCAAATTGTTGAGATCTGCATTACTTCAGATTGTGAACAAGATTGTTTGCGTAATAATGCAAACTGACATTTTTCCCACGAAACGCAAGATAAATTATAGAAACAAACAGTAGAGAAAAATTGCATACTCTCAGTGGTATTGTAGATAGCACCATTAATATATCATATGCTTTTTTGATTATTTAATAAATGTGTTATAACACTGACGTGACACCGATTAAACTGTTACAATCACATTACACTATGCTGCTTCAAAAAGATTCTTTAAGTGGTCTAAAAAGTTTTAAATTTAATTTATTCCATTCTTTGCAATTCAATAGGTTGACTACAGATCCGTTAAGTTTATTTTTCTTTCTAACTTGCCGGAACAAAAAACGCTCCTCTACAACATGTTACATCTAATTTTTCTTTTTCTTCTGCAGTTATTTTGTTTTGTGTGTGTCTTATTCGGATTATTGATTACCATATTATTCCCAAAATTTCCATATTGTAAAAATAAGCTAGGTATATCAAGCATTTTTGTAGTATTTCAAAGTATTCGAAAGCAAAAACCAAAATTTATTTTTCATTTGAAAGGTTTGATTTCTTACATACACAACCTTTTTCAAATATTTGTGCTAATATTAATATTATTTGTATTATAATAATTAATCATCCGTAATTACTGAACGCCGCGCCGTTGTAACTATTTATAATCCATGCAATTTATATTAAGTACAGATCTTTTGTTAGTATGATGTACAATAAACAATTAATTACAGTATTATACTATGTATTTAAATTCCACACAAATCAAGACACCTACTCGAACATGTATTAAAATCACAAATAATCTAGAAAGGGCATAGGAGGATAAGCATGGTGATACTGCCCCCGGGGAATATTTAATCACCACTTTAGGCATATGATAGTACTAATAAAATACTAAGATCCTGAAATTTTTAGATCTCTAACTCATGGGGGTTTCGAGAAAATCAAAAAATACTAAAAAATAGAAAAAAATTTTTTACTCCAGAACGGTTTAATCAATTTTGATAAAATTTTAGGATATTAAAGAGGCGTATAAAGGTCATCTCTGGACAAAATAACAGCCGTATTGGATTTCATTATCCAGTGAAAAAAAATTTTTATTTAAAAATACTGATACAAAAAAAAAAAATTTTTATTTAAAAATATTTTTTTAAACTATGTTGTGATTTGGGCTTAATTACAAAATAATTTTTTTTAGAAGCTTCATACCCTTTTATATAACATATTTTTTTCAATTCATTCGAAGTGGTGTGCCATACAAAAAAAATAAAAACTGAATTTTCTAAGAATTTTCAGTTTTTTTCTTGGTAATAATTGAGGGGCCTAGAAGTAAAAGGGTTCAAGTGCATTTTTAGTAGTTCCAAGATAAATTGCTTTAAAGTTAACTAGAAATTCGAAATTTTAGGAATATCTTTAGAGAACTATATTAATAAATTTGTTTTCTTGAAAGGCGAAAAACATTACAAGAAAAGAAAGAAGAATACCCTTTAGGGATGATATTTTGTACATAGATTTGCTAGTTTTAAAAAGTGCACTTGTACCCTTTTACTTCTAGGCCCCTCAATTGATCATTATTTTACTATAATAACAATCAGTATTTTTAAAATTTAAGTATATAATTTAAGTATAACGGGTATAAGTAAACATAATTTTAATTAATTGTAAAAACATGTAAAAAAATTTTCAAGCTTAAATCTTGATTAATTCAAAAAACAAATAATGGGGGTTTTCGCCCATTCATATCGAGTTTCTTCATTTGTTGAAAGCGGTTATTTGCTGGTTTTATTGACGCGAAACCTAATTCAATTTTGTTTGGATAGTTCTTAGAGATGGTACTAAACCACCTAATTCTGCCAGTTGCTTACTCAACTGCGCTGACGTATGAAAACAATTTGTTAAGATAGTAAATAACTATCTTAACGTAATGTTTATATTTCGCTTTAGTTCAGTGCTTTTCCTTCTACCAATTTTTTTGTTTTATTATCATTTTTCAAAAAACCGTTTTACACAGAATTCATTACAGTTTATTTCACTAGCAATTGAAGGGTCCAATGCAAGAAGTTAAAAAGTACTGTCTTCGTGTTATGAGATAAATCCATTTTAAAGCATTCAAAACCAAATTATTCTATTGACCTGAATGTTTTAGTGATTTTCTATGATAAAAGGGCAGTTTTACGTACCTTAAATTTTCAATATGGCCATTAATAATAAACTCCATATTATCTGATATTATCATAATTCATAACATATCATATTATCTCAAAACTGGCAAAAAGTGACATAGTAACTTTTTGCATTGGACCCTTCAATAATTGCACATTATGTTAAATGACCATATTTGAAACAAGGTGGAACTCGCTTTTGCGACAGTTCTTAGGCTTCTATACATCTACTTTTTTGATAGATTAAATTATTTGGGCTTTATTTTATTAGAATTTTTAATGCGTTAATTTTTTAAATAGGTAGATACCAACGGCAAATTTTTTTTTATATAAGGAGAACGCTAACGAGTTCTTAATTTTTTTTTTTAATCACGCGGACAGACAGACATACAGACACGAAACCAGATCATAAGGCTTCTTTCTATGCGTTGTATAGAAGCCTAAAACATACGTAAGATGACACTGATGTATGACGGTTACTTAAGAATTATTGAAACAAAAAATTGGTTAAAAAATAAGCTTTAATAAAAAAAAAATGGCTAAGTAAACATTGCATAAGTTTCCCCATTCAATTTGGGTATAAAAATTATTGTTCAACCTCCTCTTTTCGGGTACCATTCGACGAGAAAGACCGCGAGGAAGCTAAAGTTCGCATCAAAAAGTCAAAAAGTTGAAAAATTTGAAAACCCGTTAAATTAAAAGTGCAGATTTACTTCTTTGCACACATAATTGGAGAGTAAATTTTCGTTCGCCATCTTCTTGCAATGTACCGTTCAACGTGGAAGACCTCAAGGAAGCGACAGGTCGCATCTACGGGTCTCAAAAATCGTGCTACGCGGGACACGGAGCGTAAAACCCTAAAACATGTCAAAATTTCATAAACGTCAAACTTGAATTAATTTCCGAAAATGTTTGGAATCGAGTTGGTGGTTCAAAAGTAATTGACACTTGAACTTTTTTTATTTTCTTTATCATTTCCGCAATTTTCAACGAATTTTCAACATTTTCAGCTGGCATCTAAGTTTAACTATGATGTACATTTGTGCCAAATTTTTTAACATTTGGTTGCGTGGTTTAACCGGTGCAATTGATACTATTTCTTTTCATGATGTCGTAACCACACACATACATACATACATCTATACATACATTTTTTCATTTTTGAGTGGATTACAATACTTTCCCTTATACAAACATATACGTGTGGGGAAAGTAATAGACTTACGTTAAGATAGTTATTTAAAGCAGCTAATCTTAAAAAATTATTTACATGTTTTTACAATTAATTAAAATTATGTTTACTTAAATAACAAAAAAGATAGAAGTGATAACAATAAGTATGCGATACTGATGACGACTAATGAGTCAGAAACACATGTCATGGTGTGATGGCTAGGAAGTCGAAGAAGCAGTACATGTGTCTATCGTTCTTTCCCTTAATTGTGTTTAATTTTTATAAAATAATGATTAATTTATTAATCTTAAAAAAAAATGAAAATTTTTAGAAAATCCAGTTTTTATTTTTTTTAGTGTGGCGCACCAATGAATTCGAATGAATTGAAAAAAATATATGTTAAATAAAAGGGTATGAAGCTTCTAAAAAAAATTATTTTATAATTTTGCCCAAATCACAACATAGTTTAAAAAAATATTTTTAAATAAAAATATTTATTTTCACTAGATAATGAAATCCAATACTACTGTTATTTTGTCCAGAGGTGACCTTTATATACCCCTTTAATATTCTAAAATTTCATTAAAATTGATTAAGCCGTTCTGGAGCAAAAAATTTAGTATTTTTTGATTTTCTCGAAACCCCTTCGAGTTAGAGATCTAAAAATTTCAGGATCTTAGTATTTTATTAGTACTAACATATGCCCGAAGTGGCGATTAAATATTCCCCAGGGGCAGTTTCACCATGCTTATCCTCCTATGCCCTTTAGAAATAAATACAAAAATAATTAATTAATCTACACACATTAAGTTAAATTCTAACTACGATGTAAAATAAATAATTGAAATTGTAAATAGTAACAAGAATCATTTTTATGAAAAGTAAAAACTTCATAATGTTAAATGCACACTTACCTATTTGTTTATAACATCTTATAATATAATAATGTTTACTTCGTATAATTCTTTTTCACTGACACAATTTTTATATAAAACTGGTATTTTTCATACCAAAAATTTAAATTAGATTATGTAAAAATATATAAAGTTTTATTTTTGAAACATGCATCATGCCATAAAGTATAAAGAAAGGATAGCTTTTAGAACACTCACCAAAGCAAGTACCGCGTCAGCGTGCTGGAAACAATGAAGCAAACATTTAATAACGCGAAACTAGAAGGGTGTGAGTTTAAAAAGATAAGGAAGGTTGAAATGAAAATAAAAAATTTTAAGTTATTTAAGTACTTTATTACCACTAAAGAAACTGGGCACATTTTGAAACAGTTAATTTGCCTAAGGGGTTGTCATTATATGGAAATTTCGCTTGCTATTTGGCTTATTTATTCATTTTTTTACTACTTAATTAATTTAAAATTTTATTTAACCAAACTTACGCTTTTAATGCAAATAATCTCTTTTACTCGTACGAGTATATGAATTATTTTACTTCAATATAAAAAGATAATTAAACATTAATTAAAATCCATTTTATTTTTAAGCTTTATTATTTATTATGAGTTATTTAACAAAAAGAGTTTAATAATTGGAATTTTTAACAGGTTTCTGAAAATATTATTAATTTTTAGTTAAATTTTAGGAAAATTATATTCATTTAATAAATATATTTTCTTTATTGACAATATTATAATTTTTTAAGCATTAATCTATAAAATCAAAATAAATTTTATAATGTATTGTGAGAGAAGTATCTACTTCTTTGCTGATTTATTAAATCACTGAATTATAGAATTTTTACTGTAAATTTTGTCATTATAGTTTTGTTACCTACTGTAAAACCTATATAGAATGTATCCTCAGCTAGGATTCAATAGGAGGCCAGACATTAAAAATTGCACTTTTCAAAAAGTCTGGGTATCATAATACAACAAATTATGACGTATTTAAATCATATAACGTATTAATATTTTATGTATGTACTTGTAATGTACTAGTGACGTTTAATTAATTTATTGCATTCGTTTTTACATTTTTTATTGATATACTTCAAGAACCTAACGATTTATATCTGTCGGTATATTTAGCGTAGTGCCGCTGTAACCAATGCCGAAATATACAGCAAAAGCTGTATAAAATTTTCAGTTTTGGTGATTTTTTCTGAATTTGAAACTGCGAACGGAAAAGACAGTACTATGAATTAAAATCTATTATTACTGGCAGAACACGTATAAAATTTTATTTTATACAAGAAAAGTTGTGAAATTATATATTAAATCACTGATAATATGCTTAGTATGGAAGCCATTGTGTTGGGTGCTTGTGCATAATAAATGCATCATATTATTATGTGTCTACTCAACCAATCAAACAACTACTACATTAATATTTAAAAGAAAAACGAATGCTATTCAATTCTTACACGTAAGCACCTATTGTACAATTTATCAGAAAGATTTAACCTATATTATACGTTTAAGTTTAATTTCTATAATGATTCGCGTGGGAAATAAGAGCATAAGTTTATGAATTTTTCAAAATGCAAATATAGAAGTAAAAATTAAGTAAATAAACGATGGGATTGTAATTGTTAAGCCAATAGTAATTCTTAAGTTGATAATTTTATTTAAATAATTTTAATTCGTTATCGGGAAATGTATTTGTTAACTTTGAAAAATGTAATTACGAACAAACTGTATAATGCTATCGAGGGGAGGCTATACGTATGGTATAGAATCTGGATCGGTGTGTAGGCAGATTATACTCAGATTGCACTAAAACCTTTTATATAGAATAGATTTGTGTAGGCTGATAAATAAATTTAAGCTTTTAGAGATTTTATTACTGCATGGCTATCTTCATTGGTCCTTCTATTTTTATAATAAATACAAAAGATTGAATAAAACTTACATCAGCTATAAAATGTGTAAAATTGTATTTTTGAAACTATACGTGCATGTGTTAAAGGATGCGTGGAACGAAGAATGATGAGAAAAAATAAAACATTGTGATGCTTGTATTGTGAATATTTTTTACTAAAGCCTCATATGAAATGACAGATGGTAATTCGTGTTTGAATCTTTTGGAAAAAAAGTTTATATCGTTTGCGAATGTTTAACGGAATAAATATCAAAGGAATGAATAACTCAAGTATAACACATGATTTTGAGTAATGTTTGAAAATTTAAAATGTCTTTCGTTATATTACTCGATTGTTAAACTCGATGCTAAAATTGTGTTTTATGTTCTTTTTTGAATATTACAGTATTGGTGTACAAATTTATGTAAATTAAATATCAAGGGTAAAGAATCGTTTGTATCTAATAGTGTAATATGACAATAAAATTATTTTTACGAAATAGTATTGAGATAACAAGGCTTCAAGATAATATACTGTAATTCAATATAAAATGCTTTATCGCTATAAAGTACTCGAAGGTACATTTCTTGTTCTTTTGTATGATTTTCTGCACTAATTGTAGTTTTATAAAATATAAAATGAAAAACAAGCTGCTTTTGGAATCTTTTGATTGGAAAAGTCAAGCAAGTTAAAAGTGAATTGTAGTTTCTTACTTCCAGGAAAATGGAGTTATTTTCAATAGTAAAGAATGCTTATTGTGGGGTAGTTTTAAACTTACAATGAACATTGCGCTCAAAAGGAGGGATCTACTTCTCTAGGTGAATATTTATATAGATTAATTTTTAAATAACTCACTACAATAAAATTTTAACCATATTGGCTAAGTTTTTAGCTAATAGCATATACCATACATCTTTCCTATAACAATTTATAATTAAACAATTTTAAACTTTTATGAGGTTTGCTCTAATATTAAACATACATTATGTATGTATGTTTATAATTCATTGAGCTCAAATTTCTCAGACCAGTAAAATAGAATTTAGATTTGGGCCGATGGTCAGGCAGTTTTTACATTTCTTGTGTTTACATTTATAAATGATTTTAAATAAGTTATCAGCAAACGGCATACAAGATTGTCTAAAAAGAGAATGGAAAAAAAATGAAGGTTTTTCAGACTTACGAAGAGATATTTTTATAAAATTTGTATGGCCTCCAGTTATCATTAAAACTTAAAATCATCAATAAAACTAATTTGGTGATCCTTAATCTGGACGATAAACTACTTTATTGATTTTTACCCTACCTTGAGGTAATTACAGCTTTTTTACGTACCTTGTGCGGTAGTGTACAACATATTAGGATTTTGCTCTACGGTAAAAAATCTTTTCGTTAATAAAAAAAATTTTCTAGTTATTTTTAATCTGCCAATATACTTAAACTTGACGTCTTTTTCTAATATCTACTTTGTTGATTTTTTATCAACAATTGAATTCTTTGCAGTTTATAGCGGTTTATATCAAAATCCAATTTTGCTACTTGATGCTATTCGGCGTAAGATCTGCCACTTAACAATTTTACATTGAATTTTTCCTAAGCGAAAGAAATCAATAATAACACCTTATTGACCTTATTGACAGAATAAAGCAAAGCAGAAAAAATAAAAGATTTATTTATTACCTATAAAATCAGAATATAATGTAGGAGTATTTTTTTACAAGTAAATTACAGCTTTATCTGGACATTTACTTATTTAAAACAATCCGAAAAGTTGACCGCTCATTATAAAAACTGTATATATTTGCATTTTTATAAATGATTATGATTAGGTATCGTTTTTTAATCGTCGCCTGAAAACGTCTTTGGACGTTATCCAATTCTCTGCTTGTGATTGGTAATAATTTTAATATAAAATTTTGAAACTCAATCATACGATCAAAACTAGAACAGATAAAAAATATACTTTCTTGTAGAAACCAAACAACTATTAGAAATTAGAAATTATTTTGTAAACAATATAATATCTCAGATATTTATACTAATTTATATATTAGGTCAAAGTGGAAGATCAATAAACCATCAATTCTAATACCAATAATAAATTACCTCCTTCTAAGGTATTGCAGCTCTATCTACAAGTGGTTAGATCGAGGAAGTAATTTTACTGATTTGGAATGGAACAGAAAAAATAGTTGTGTTGTAACTTTGGTAAGTTTGGGGTATGGTAAATGAAGAAAACAGATACCTTTGTGCCTAAAATTGGTATAAAAATATGCGATTTTAAAAGAAAAATTTTGGAATTGGAGATAGTTAAATCTAATGGAGTTACTAGTTACTAGACTCTAGAATGTATGTTGTAATTCTTTGGAACATAAACATTTTAAAATGGGGTTAAGTGATTGTTACTTTCTTATTAAGAGTGTAAAGTATATTATTTTGTTTTATATTCAACTTGCAATAGTTATTTCACATGGTTATTGATTTCACTACCGTTTTAATTTATCGATAAAGCATAGGTATATGTCTCGTCATGTCGTCATTTATTATGCATGTTTAGGAGGACATTGAACAAAAACGAATTAATTAATGATTTTCTTTGGCTAAAGCACGCAAACTAAATTTTTAACTTAATACAATAAAAAATCGTTAATCTGCCTAATTAATTTTATTATAGGCTAGAATTATATTTGTACAACATTAGCTAGTCAACTGCTCTTTAATAATAGTAGAATCGATTACAAAACAATTTTGAGGCCAAACAATCATCAAATCTTACGAAAGTACAAATAAGAATGAGAAAAGGGTAGAACCAGGACATAATTTTATTACCCAAATTATTTAGCCAAGCAGCGAAAATTGTGTTTAAAAGATTACATTGAGGCAAAAAAATCCTGCTTGTCTTGGATAGACTACTGTGAATTTTATCCTAAGATCGATCTATAAGCTATGGGAAAGGCAACGAAAACCGCTCCATTAATTTTTGGATAGGATAAATAGACAGGAGAAAGAAAGTAACTTCAACACAAAATGTCATGTAAAAGCTGACAATAGACCACAAATAGCAGAATTCCAATATAATTTTTTAGGTCACAATTTAGAACATCTAAGCAGGGAATAAACTGATAGCATATTGAAAATCATGGGACTATTACAGAGCAAGGAAAAAACCACAGATATGATAGGAAGACATCTTTTGAAGACACTCCAAGATTAAGTAAATAAATTAAGCTCGTGATTGATATGAATGACTGAGTGACGGAGAGACCGACTTAATATCCAATATTGTATAAGAGGACTTTTTGAGTTAGATATATTATTACATATCTATTTTACCTATATTGTTTATAATACTAATTATTGTTTCCTGAAAACAAATGGAAAGCTGAGTTCTTACTTTTTTATTTTTTAAAATCAGATCTTTGTTTAAAAAAAAGCTATCAAGAATGCAATATATTTAATTGGAAGATTTAACTGACCAATAGATATCTTTTATGTTAACCATCTCTACAAAGTTTCTTTTTACAATTTTATTAATTAATTTAATTAAAATTAAAGTTTTAAAGGTGATGACCAGAATCTTGTTATACCACTATCGATAATTTTAACTAATTTTGAATTAATTTTACACTGAAATTCAGTAATTATAGTCAGGCGCTATGAAATATTTACCTTCAATTGTAAATCAACTACCGCAATAAATTCAGCATTGCTTGATTAAGTAATGGATTGCAAGCAGGAGGTTGGAAACTATTACATTTCATATACCTTGAATAGAATACAATAAATTGTTTAACATTTTAGCTATATCAATATTGATACATTGACGAAGCATAGCTCGACGTACCTACATACAATATTATTTTATTGTCATATTTTAATGGATATTTTTTATTTCGATTTTATAAGATTCCGAATTAATAAAATATGGAAATGTGATGTATATTTTATTATAAACAATATTCTATTCTTGAAAAATACCGTAAAAGCATTTTTATGAGAGATGTTACGAAAAATAAAATATTTATCTGCTAATATAGATCCACGCTTTTGGTACCGACGTTGTTCATTTTTGTGGACAAAATATGTTACAATCACAAACAGCACATTTTATTTTAGTCTACACTCAAGTAGCATTTTATATGTGCAGTATAGAACTGTGACAAATTTCTAACTCTAGCGATCGCCTTTCGATTTGCAGTAGTAACAATCACATTTCTTCCATACTTGCTATGTTAGATATGATATTTCAGAAAAATCTATTAAAATGTAGTATTATACAAATTTTAAAACATTGAGATTGAGCAATTGGGGTTGTGTTAATAACGAACGTACATTATGTACCCCACAGGGTGAGCTAATACCGTAATTTTGCTGGCTAGCTAGGTTATTATTGCATACACTAATGCTCGTACTAATAGTTAGAGATCAAATCTGGAGACTCGTCGATCCTAGGATCTGCTAATCAGATTACTGAACTTTAAACTGTATCCTAAGAATAGTCGCTAATCTGAAAATTAATCCTGGATCAGTTTTCAAGCAATAAAGAAATAACTCTCAAGAAATGAAAAAAATTATGAAAAAACCTTCAGTCTGTACCTAGACTTAGTAAATAGATTTAGATTATTACCTTTTGTTATGGAGCTGTGTGCAATTATTTATGTATGATACTTTACAAAATTTAAAAATGTATTTCTTATCCGACTTTCCTCCGGTATACAGATAGTCTATTTTTACATACCTACTATCCTTATTCGTTATGAATGAAAGGAAGAAAATGAAATAACATCAGAATATGTTGGTTTCCTGTATATAGATAGAATATTTTAAAGTGTATTGTTATTACTTATTACAACTAGAAATTTTAAATTGATAAATCTACCAATTTCCTGTTCAAAACTAAATTTTATATTTACCTGCATCCAAATTGTTACTTTCTCAAAGAAAAACAAACAATTTTTAAGAAAAACCATCTCATTGTAGTATTTCTACATAATACATAAATCCAACACATTTCGATGTTATATACAGCCTTTGGAATACCTTTGATGTTAGAAATTTGAAATTGAGAATTACTATACTCATTGAACAAATCGCTCAAAGTTAATCAATAATAAATTAGATAGTTAGTGGGAAAATTTGGGATTGTGCCACACAATTATTCAAGTAAAATTGACCAAGGAGAAAATCTTATACAATACGATATAGGTCAGTGGGTTATCAGAGTTTGACCAAAGAAAAGATTTCCAAAAAAATTTTTACGAATTCCGTTCTTTAATTAAATTAAAAGATATAAATGGAGTTTCTCAGCTCTTTTAGAAAGACTGTACTGCTTCCTATATTGGTAAAACCGGAAGAAAATTATCGAGCAGGTTTTCCGAGATCTGACATTTAATCAATACCATAAGACGAAAATGCTACTAAATTCCTTCATTAACATAAGCTAGCACAAAAGCTGAACTTACTATATAATATGATAAAGAGTAATTTGGGCATAAAAATATTGTTAAACCATCAAACAATTGTCACCAATACAACTATTTAAACCTGTTGATAACATGAGTTGTTTTCAATTTAAAAAAATTGATGGAATTATTATTCTATATTCTAGAATCTAAAAGAAGTAAGCGCCGATGATTGATTAAATAGCATTGGAGACGGTAATAGTGAAAAAAAGGAAGAATCACAACACACACTTTTTGTTTGTTTTTCTAACTAATCAGTACTTACTATTACATTTCGTATGCTTATAAACAAAGGGCTACTTTCGTACTTTTCATCCTCGAATGGAAAATCCAATATCGAGGTAGCAAATTGTAATCTTTTATAAATTTGGAATTACTCAAAAAATAAATATTGGGGCACAACGCGATAACAAAAGATAGCGTCCCAAATCTGTATGGATGATTTAAATTAATTAAAAAGTTTCACTCAAGATACGATATAATTATCATTTTTTGTGAAGTGCAATAATATCAGAGCTGTCACGCAAAAACAACGAAGTATGCTCGGCCTATGCAAGTTTGGCAATAACCCTCCACTAATATATTCGCAACTGCTACGAAATCGCTCAAACCACTTATAAGCAGTCTTTCCAGTCTTTCTTTCGTACGCTTTCCGCTTTCCACAAATAACTGCTGTGCATATTCTATAAAATTAAGTATATTTAAATGTTGGTTAAAGTTAAATTAATCAAACGTTGCGATAATATTTAGTTTCTATTATGTTCGAGAAATCCTTGGAAATTTTTTTACATACTTATAATTTTTCTAAACATCATTCAACAGTTTAAAACAGTCATCAATCTTTCATACAAAGCGGTAAAAAGCATTATACGATTTTACTACTACTAAAGCAAAAACTTTAAATGACGAAAAGACAAGTTAGTGATAAACAAAATGTTTCTTAGTTGAAAATTCTAAAGTTGAATGCATGTATAGGTTTTTATATTGCTTTGGAAATTACGCATTTTGTAGAGATTTTAATAATTAAATACAAATCGATTTAAATATCGAGATGACTACGCTTAAAAAATTTTTTTTTAAATTAATGTAACCTAATGTATTAATAATAATCTTAATGTAAATAAAGCAACGGTATTAATTTATAATTTATATAGTAACCGTACTAAAATTTTTGAAATAATGAGCACACGCACTTATTGTATTGTTCCACTAAGATGTTCCATTATGATATAAAGTTATCGATTATCAATTGTTAATAATAACATAATTGTTGTTATCTACTTAGAATTTTTGTCTGCATTAAGTTGGGTTACGTATATTATACATTATTATACATATATAATATACTACATACTACATAGCATATATAGGTATCTACGTAGTGTAAGGTAAAAGTTGACCCAATTTGAGTTATTAGTATCTGTATTATGTCATTATCATTAGGAGTGATCAATTTTCTTTTCTTCACATTTTTCACAGTAATGTCGTAAAATATGAATGCATAATACTTAGCGTTGTTGAAGATCCAATACAAAACTCATTATTTTAATCTTTTTATCTCTATTGTGTAATGGAAGAATAAATAAGCAATAAAATTAATTATTAACTTTCCGATAAACTCTGCTAAAGACAGCTATGCTGTTCAAGCGCTGTTTGTCGTCAGCAATGATTCAAACACAGATTGTGTAATTTTTTATAGATTAAAATTTCATCCCAAATTCCTACAATTTTATTATTGAGAATCAATATTATGTATAAATGCGTATGCGTTGTAGTTAAAATTGTAATCATTTTTACAAAAGGTCAGCTTACAAAGAGTTTAAATTTTAATACTACAAAATAACAATAGCTCAAAGCTTTCAAGTAATTAATAATTTTATTTTTCAATGGTATAATATTATTAAGTAAAATATAAAATAATACTTAACGAATTTTAAGAAAATTTGTACAAAATTAATGATTACTTTTACAATTTGCGGATGGAAAACTGGTGAAAATTGATAGAAACTGCTCAGATGTGCTAATGCACTAATTATTTAAAATAATAATGAAGATTCAAAGATTGATGAATAAATTTCATAAAACGTCAGAGTTTCACAAAGATCTTATCGAAAGCATATTTTTATATTTTTAAAAATTATTTGCCCAATGGTAATGTGTACTTATAACTATCAATATATTTGACAAATGAATAACAAAACCGAGCTAGCAATTTTTTCGCATTATTCGTCAATAATAATAATCAATAGCACCTAAGTGCCAATAATTAGGTTACCCAAACTTTTAGTTTAGATATCCATTTTTACGTAGTGGTTTTGATTGCCAAACAATTTAATAATAGTTCTTGTACTACCTATAAAATGCAGAAATGTTATGAGTGATGCGGTCTAAATATATTAGTAAAGAAGTCTATCAATTATAAAGGCTTCTTTGCCAGTTGAAAATATTTATTTGAAACTTTCCATATCAACCTTATCTTGCAGTTTAAAAAATGTATTTTTTTAAAATTATTTTTTTATTCCAGCTTGAATAAGAAAACGATAACCGTTATTTTACTACATGGTGCTCCAAATTAAAAAAAAAATTTTTGGATTTTGTTTTGATTGGAGAAAAAGTTGAAATTTACGTGTTCCAAAAAAAAATTTTTTTTTTATTAAAAGTCAAAAGGAAGAACTTAAAGCTAAAACACTGAAAAGTTTTTCCAGATTGTGTTCCTCTAATTAAAGTTTTAGAATTTAAAATTCTGACTTTCGATCAATTTTCTATGTGTGTCAATTAGGGAGAAACTGAAATTGCTCAGAAACACGTAAAATTCGACAAGCAAGCCCATTATTTTTAATTGTCTTCGCATTTTATTTATAACTTCTTGATACATACGTCTTCCAAAAAGCACTTTATCCGTCATAATTTTACATATCCGTACCTTTTAAGACGGATATAATTTTAATATCATAAAAAGTTGTTTTTAAGCTTTTCTTTAAATAAATTCTTTTTACATTTCTCTAACTTGTTAACTGGATCCGAAAGCACCCTATAGTCATATACATTAAAACTAAATTCGATTTTCAAAAACACGTAGGTTTAAAACTTTTTAAAGAAACATAAAATTTACAGCTTAACCAATAGTAATTTACTTACTGTAGGCATTAGTTGATCTGTACTTCGAACTCGGGTCACCTTATTCTTGTATAAAATTCTTTTAACGAATTGCTCCATAGGTTGATTCCACTTCATAAAGCTGACATATAATATATAAAACATGAAAAGTACGAGAGCTTCGTACCACTCGATGCTGTTGTCTCTGAAGAATATAATAAGCGTAATGAGACTAATCGAATAAAAAAAGCAGTCCCTAAATAACGGCCACCAGGTAAGAGAAAGCACAGTTTTCGAAAAAATTGCGCACATACCGATAACAAACAAAATATTAAATACGGCAGAACCTACTATGGTACCGATTCCTACATCATCGAAGGACACGAAAACTCCTATAACGCTAGTAAAAAGCTCAGGCGCGGAGCCTCCAGCCGCCATGAAGGTCGCGCCTGCCACGTCGTCCTGGATATCAAACTTCTCGATGATGACATCCAAAGATGGAACGAAAAATTCATCACAAACGATGGCTAATGCAACAAACATGTATACCAATCCTAAAACATGGAGAAAAATAGCTCCACTGCGCAGCTGTTCTTCCGTAAAGAGGTCTTTTGGAAATAATGGATCCCCTTTTGGGGTAAAATTTGTATATAAAGTATCATTATTGTAGAGCCGGATGTCGTCTTCGGCGGGCCGGTGCGCAGCACAGCCAAGCAGTAGCGCCAGTAGCGCGCAGATGAGCGCAGCGCGATTTGTCATAGTTTCAAAAGATTGGTCATTGCCGCAGCGAGGCCGGGCGCGGACTGCTTACTGTCGTTCAATACAAAACCGAACCGCGCAATCTGCGCTAGTGCACCACCCTAGCGTGCGCCTCAAAACGCAGCAGTTTGCTGGTCACGCTGCTCAATGTGTGCAAAATATCCACCCCGATTGATAACTTCTCAATAAAGAATAAAGATAAGACTTTTCTAGAACAGTGTAACTGATAATTCTCGTCTTTTAAATGTATCATGTTTAAGAACCCTCAAGTCCACCACTTCTAGGTGCAATAAAATGCACAATACCCTTATCCACATATCAGTAAAATTTATTTTAATGTATACGTAACCCCACATAAATTGTATTACAGATATGTTTTTCCTATCTACCTACAATTAAATGGCAATGCGTGGTTTTACATAAAATTACTATATTGAAAATTCCTAACAGCTATGGAAATTATTAACCAATCTCCAGTTAGCGCTAAGACACTAACAACATTCGACCGTAGCATTATTGAAACTACCTACTTAATTACTGAAACTCTTCTCATTAAATTGTCGTTTCATAAGAATAATTTCTAAATAACTTGTTTTTATTAAAGCTCTCCTTTAGTTAGTTATATTTGAAAATACGTTATATTGCAATAACCTAATTTCGTTCTCTATTCTACATATATTACATCATATTTTTTATTTAGTAAACATGTATATATTATTATGTATTTACTCGTGTAATCTCTCATATCTTTCAATCTTTCACCTGTAATCAGTTGTAATCAGTAGTTACCCGTTATCTTCGTACTGTACTGTAATACCAGTCATCTGTGTAATCATATGTATTCAACTGTAATCCGTCGAAGGGTAGACCACTCCTCTAATCTCTTACACCTTTCACTTGTAATCAGCTGTAATATTTTTGTGGTCATCAGTAATCTTTGTATTATACTGTAATAACAGCATGTAATATCCGTAGTAGTTCTGTATTCCATCTGTATAAAAGCTTAAACTTTAAGTAATTTATTTTAATTTTCAGTAATTAATCTAATTACTTAAGCCTATCGGAAGGTAGATCATTTAAAAAAAGATAAGGTCGATTATTGTAACCGTAGATTTAAATTACACCGATTATATTAGAGATTATAGATTACTGACGATTATTGTGTAATATTACAGAAAAATTCACAGAAATACCGAGAATTACACGTGATTACAGTTGATTACAAAAATTACTAGTGATTACAACAATTGCAAGTGATTACAAAGATTACTATTAAAAAATAAGCAATCCTTTAAAATTGCAATTGAGGCGTCAGACCAATTTCCTATCGCTCATATAAAATGTTCAACTTAAAAAAAACTCTTTTGGTTATGAAAGCGATGTATAGAAAAATCAAAAGAATGTTACGCCTATGTTTTTTATTGTGTGGAAAATTTAAATTATTTATAATTCATGCTTAATAAGTACCATCCCGATAGCGTGAGATCTGCGTCTTCAGCTAATAAATAAACTCAATTTATTATGCTTACTAGGTCCCCGTCTAGATCGTGTGGAATTCATCTTTTCAGCACTCGATAAAAATTATTATGCTTAATCAATTCCGTCGAACCATCTGACAATTTACGATCAGCGTCTTGAATTACAGACAGTAGGCGACCCAAGTGTCGACAGGGTGTGATAATATACAATATAAGTAACTCACAGGTGCGGGGAAAAACAGTCCCAGCTAAACCATCAAAATGGTAACGAGCCTTCGCGTATCCAGTTATAATTGGAAATTGTTTAATCAAGTACTTCGTTAATTATGGTTTCCGGATTCAATTAATTGTAACACGATGAATTTAACAAGTAATTAGTTCTAAAAATTGTGAAGGTTTGAAATTTCAGTAAAATTCTGTGATACTATCGGCTTTTGAAAGTATTGGTCGCGCGTGCCGTTTTATAATAAGATTGTGGAGTCAACACTTATTCGTGTAGTCCCTAAAGGAACCAACTCACGTAATTAAGATGTTCTGTAATCGACTTCAACATCATATAAGTATTTATGGAGGGAACTCCATTTTAAATGCAGGCCTAAGGGCATCTAGTTTGAGATATATTTCGGCAAATGCGTAAGAATTGGAAACTGCTTAAGAAATCTAATGGTACTCGTATCCGACTTTGTAAGGTAAACATTTGTATTATTAAGTTAAGTTGGAAAGAATAGTTGGAGATTTGGATGACCGCAAATTAATTGAATTATGGAGAAGTGTCGCGGTAATTCCGATTGGCATGACCCAAGTTAGTGAAATTTCGTTATTTTCGAAATTTATGTGGATTGTAGTTATTTGGAATTGCTGGAATTTTTGTATATTTAACCTTTGTGATTGTTGATTGATTTATAAATTTAGCAAGCTGGATCCAAACCTTTTAACAAATTTTTGTAATATTTGAATTAAGTTGTTTGATGCCCGAATTAAACAATTTAAACTATTTTGCATTTTTATTGTCTTGCATTACGAACACACCCCCCTGACATGCTCTCCGGTTTTTCGTTACTTTTTTTAATTTTTTGTATTTGATTTTTAAGGAAAAAAAATTAACGTAACAAGAACAATACCAACACTATAATTATAATGTTTTATATCATTAAAAATCAATACAAATATGAGGTATATGATAAGTTATAACCTATGTATAAGTTTCACAGTGCCGTAACTAGGGTATGGCCAATATGATCCCGGCCATAGACGCCGTTTGAATAAATGCGCCGAAATTTAAAAGTTCAAATTACAAATATTGTATTTGTGCGTGCGTGGCAAACAGAAATAAAACCGTCAATCATCATAGGCCACACCTCTAAATATCTCCAACTACTTAAAGAACGGTACGTGACATTTGGGCGCCACCGTTTGGGCCGATTGGGTAATATATCATGTAATACAGGATATAGGCGCCATTTAAATAAAGGTGCCATTTAAATAAAAGCACCGAAATCCAAAAGTTTAAAAAATGATAAATATTCCTCTGTATTCATAAAAATTTGTAAGATTTACAACATTGGTTGTTTAACTTTAATGAGCGTTTTAACTAAAATAGGTTTCAACACTTGTAACGGTATCTTCGGGCGAAAGAAGTTTTAGCAAAGTTAAAAATTATTAAAAATTATTTACGTTCTACGTTCTAAATTTTGATGACGTAATTGATGATTTTGCTCAACAAAAAGCAAGAAAAGTTATTCTGTAATACTGCTTTTGTATTTGTTTGTAATAAAAAATAATTTTTTTTTTTACGTTTTCCACCAGGTAAAATTATTATTTAAGTTTTCTTTTATTAACCGTGCAGTATTCGATGTGTTCGAGGTTTTTGATTTTTAATATACCTTGTGACCAAATGTAATAAATTTTAACGGAGAGAATGTCTTAAAATTCACCATTTTGCACCAAATTCAAAAAAAAATTCACCCATTCCCCCCCGCCCTTTCCGTAAAGCCGTAGTTTTCGTAGTTGGCCATAGGCGCCAAAAGTTCTAGCTACGGCACTGATAATGTTGTTCAAAACCCAAAAAGACTTTTTGATAAGTTAGGTGTTTTATTAATGATGCTGAAGTGATGAAGTATAACTTTCTTTAAAAGTAACTTTGTTATCACATGTCATCAATTATAATCTTTGTAATTATTTTGTAATGTTACGTAATCACTAATACTCTGTAATCTCTAACGTAATCAGTGTAATCTATGATTACCGTAATCGGTTTAGACCAGCTGTCGGCAACCATTCGGTAGGCAAGGGCCACATATAAATATATAAACATATAAATAAAGGTGGGCATCACTCATGGACGAATGATCTATTTTTTTTTAAGCTTATTTGCGTTTTTTTTAAGGAAACGCCATAATTTGTAACAACTAGTAGCTTTGCCAACTGTTCAGTGAAAATTAAACCTTTGATTTTTTTTACGTCGATTTATCAAATAGGCCGCGGGCCGCAAAGCGGAGGGCTGTGGGCCGCGGGTTGCCGACCGATGGTTTAGACCATATTTTTTCAAGTGGTTTATCTCTTGGTATTCGCTTACAGAAAAAAAATCATGAACTGGAACTAAATTGTGTCTCCCCCAAGTGAGATTGAGTGAGATTCGGCTTGACACCTTCCACCACTAAACGCCCACGTAATTAATGGACGGTATTAATGAAGGGTATTCTACACCCCAGCGTGGCAAGTAAGGGTTAATAAGAGACTATCAATTTTTGAGAATAAGTACATTTGTAGGTTTTGGCAATACGCCCTGAGTAGTACCGAGTACCCCAGTATTCAACGGATTGTATAAAATTATTGCCACAACATGTATTGGTTGTATTGGATGTATTGGAACCAAATGTTCTGAAAGAGAGAAAGGCTGCTATGTAAGAAAATTAATCACAAAGTATACACATAAATCTTGGATTTATAAAATCTGGGAGTAATTGTTAATGAATGTTGTATTGGGGAACAAAGCCCCTAGAAATCACATATTGGTGTCGCGACGAATCTCTAACAAATAATCTTTATACAGCAAAATAACGAGTGAATAACGATTATTTTAAAATTAATTTTGAATTAATTTTTTTTTAATTTCAGGATTTGTGCCAGAATCATTTGATTGAGGATCATTTGGTATAAATTTAACCGACCATTAGGCGCCATTTAAATGGCATTTATTGATAGTTCAAAGTACCTATAATCAGAATATTTGAGTGATTATTCAAAATTCTGTAACGTCAGCCCGCAAAAAATTAATGAAATGTTCTAATTTATTTGAAAAATTCACGTGATCGAAATCAGGACATGACGACACGAATCTCAATGGGTGATACACATGTGTGCCAATACACCAGTATAATTTCAACTAAAGTATCTAGTGTTTGTAAAATAACGTAACCAAATAATAAAGTAACCAAATTAGTGCTGGGCGATGTTCATCGATGTTACCCGATCGATGTTTCGATGTTTTGCCATCGATGGCAGACGTATCGATATATCGAAACTATCGATGTTTGCTTTGCGATGTTATCGTTGCATTCGATGTTACAGAGAATTTGTAAAATAAAATAAATTCACGTCAAATACACGACGGTTGGTATTATACCAATTTTTTTATTGGCATTGATAAAAAAATTTAGGACTTGTAATTGTAATTTTGTAAAAATTACTATGTATTATAACTTATTTGCAGTTTATTTCTAAATAAAATAACAGTTTTAAGTGTTTTATCATGTTTTTTTCCTTGGTTTAAACTAATAAACAATAACATCGACATCGACATCGAACATCGATGTTCTTCTATCGATGTCCCAGCACTAAACCAAATTTTAGTTACTAATCGCCATTTTAGTGAGGCAAAATCTTTAAAAGTTACATTAGGCCCACCCATATTTATTAATACAATTTCGCGCGACAAATTTCAATATTGTTTTCTGGCTGTATTTGTGAACCAAATTAAAAAAAATTAAGACACATTACATATATGTTGTTATGTAGAATAGTTATATTATGCTAAAATTAAAAATCATGCGAATTGTCCATTATTTCAATAGCACCAATATATTATAATGATGCGTTACCTCGTCGGTTTGCCACTGTTTGGCTAGAATAGTGTACTCATCTGTACAAAACTCATCACTGGCCTATTCAAATATACCTGCAATGTTTAAAATTTTATATCAGATTTGGTTAAATAATTGTTCGACTGTTCTGTCTATACAGAAGTAACACTGTCCACAGGTAAAACTTTCGAAGGCAGCTGGAGTTTATTTTTGAATTTGTTTTCTACTAAATTTTTTATCAACAAACAAAATAATTTTGTTTATCCGATAGGGTAGCTTTTACAGTAATTAAAGAGCATATTTTCTTGCTCAGAGAATAAACTCAATTTCTTCAGCCCACTAAACACTACTATTTATTATGTACTTTTAGCTTTTTTGATCTTCTCCAAAGCCAAAGTTTGAGTACGCCACTGATGATAGGCTCGAAGGCGTCAAATTTGAATATAATATGTCAAGAATTTAAAAGAATTCAACTTCTGAGAAACTGTAATTAACAGATTTTTTTTATTTCCTAAACTAGTTACGCTAAACAACAATCATGCAGCAATCAATGATCTAAATGATTCTGTTGAGTCAACTCAATATTATTTTCGAAGTGTTTAACAGGTGGAAAACCAAACTAAATACAAAAAATATAAATCTGATTTTTGAATTAACATAGTAAAATAGAATTATAAAAACACAAAGTTTTTTGCAATAACATTTTAGGAAAAATATATTAACATCCAAAATAACATGCTAAACACGAGAATAATTTTCAGCGATTCATACATGCGAGGAAGAGAAATCTGTTTTAGATCAATTTTATGTATACAGCTGAAAATAAATAAATATTATCCTACATGCTTAAGAAAACACTTTATATTTATAAAATTTTAAATATATGAAGAGTGACATGCGGATTCATAACCAACTATTGTGTTACCGTGCCTGCCGATTGTTTAAATTGAAATTTATTATAAATATCGGCAGTTATTTTATTGCATAATAAATTGTTATACAAGCATTTTTGAACGACTCAATACAAGCAGAAATTTAGCGATGCTCAGAAGGCCATTCCGGAAAGCGAAAGTTTCAGGCATATTTGTTTGTAAAAAAATAATTAAATAATGAGAACAATTTCACGGAGCTAGACCATGGTGAGACAAGTTATAGTTTTACTTTACTAATGATAAGTCAATAAAAAATAGTATTCTTGCTAAGTCAAAGGGGTCAGAAAAACAAATAGTACATACCTTAAATACTTAAGTGCATACCTATTATAGAACATGGGCATAATGAATATTGGATATTTTTAAGAGGGGAAGCAAAATCAAAATTCAAAAGTTATTTATTATAAAGAACATAATATAAAAAGAAATTAATATTGTATACTATTGTTATTTGTGCACAATCACTATTAACATTAATTCACTGCACTATAGAAACTGATTTAATTTTTGCTTCAAAATATACAGGCTTAATTTATTGTCTTTTTGATGCAATAAGATCTTCAATAGATTTTTTTCCAATGCATTTTTAAAATAATAATTTTTAATATCCATAAAGGAAACTAGTGTGTATATGAAAAATTATTTAAATTTTTGTTCTGTATCTTTAGAAATACGTAGGTACGATTTTTTAAATTTAAATATTTGTAAGAAATGTTAGATTTTGTAATTGAAATTAAAATATTAAATGTGTATATGTTACGGTCAATGACGTAAATTGAGCATTAACTTATTTAACGGCTGGAAACTTAAAACTTAAATTTTGGACAACACGACATTTCCTGTAATGTTGGTTTCATAAGGTTCTAGGATTATTTGTTTATTATTTGATATTTTTAATTCAACCTTTAGTTAGTACCATGGGATTTATCAGACCCAAGGACCCAACGACAATGCACTTAAAATTTTCAGTAATGCCAATGTGTGAGTAATTTCTCAAAATGTGTGTAATTTTAAAATACGAGAATAATTGATGATAACAATAAAGTTTTATTTTTTTATTACGTAAGAATGAAAGGCGTATCAATTGCGGGAAATGGCGAATGGTGTAATAAACTCGTCAAATAAAAAATATAATGGATTGTAATTTTCCACAGCTATTTTTAATTGATTATTTCCCAAATATTATTGAAAATATTTTTATAACAATATAGGATACTTTAAATTTCGAGCTAATGCTCAAAATGCCCATTTACGCTGGCAATTAACGTCATTGACCGGCCATTGACGTCAACGCCAGTTAACATTGGGCAATGATGTAAATATTTTCATTTAATTGTAATATTTACGTCTTTGGCCGGACAGTGACGTTAATGACCAAAATGGATTGGACAATGTTGATATTATAGAATAAATCTACAAGGAACAGCAAAATAGCGATGCACTTCAACCCGGGGCAATTATTTATCGTGCATGCGTTTTACTGTATAAATGACAGCAACGCGGCCCGTTTCAAGACCTCATAAGTTAGTGTACAAGGATTTTTATTTAATTTAGACAAAAGCAAACTCATTTTAGAGTAAATCCGTGATTAGTCGTGTGTGCGTCAGCCAAACCGGCCCGGAGGAAAAATTAATTTATTTTAATTAATTGGTTTTACGGTGGATCCGTGATTTGGCGTGGTTGCACCAGCCAAAACTGACCCTGCATCATGATATACATCATGTTTGAGGATAATTTTGTTTTCTGTGGTTTCATCAATAATTTACAATGAAATATATAATCTGAATCCAGAGCCGGCCTTATTTCAATTTTGTTAGTTTTGAATTGTGTTGACGATATGGAATCTGTAAATTCCATAGACCGGATTAAGGATATGTGAGGCCCGAGGCTAACTGTTTTTGTATGCCCCTTGGCCTTGCATATTTTAACAAAATACGCCGCAGGCTAAAATGTTTCAGTTTTCAAGGTCAACAGCGCCAACGGTTAAATCAAATTTAAAATTTTTGATAGAATAATAGTTATTATAGGTTTTTTTATAAAACACACTTTATAAAATACAATAACATATTAAAAATATTTTTTCTTGTTTTAAGTTGCACAAATTTAGTAATTAAATGATTATTAATAAGTAATTAAATAAAATTTATATGTTGAAGTAGATTCCTTTCAATACTCATTAAAGTTAGAGAACTATAACACTACTTCTTAATTTATTTTAATCTGAGCAACAACTTTGGTGATTTAAATCTTGTTGTTGCAATTTTTTTTGAAGCCCCTAGAAATTTAGAGGTCCGGGTCCGGGGCTGCAAATGTCAACATCGCCCAAAATACATGGTCATTGACGTCAATGCCCGGTAAATGAAGTGAATGCCCAACGAAGCTGGGAATTGACGTTATTGTCATTGACCGTAACATATATAAAAAAAATTTAAGACAAGAGCCAAGGAGGCGCCTATCCCATTTACCTTCTTCCATAGAATCCCGCATGTGTGTAATACCCGATTTATGCACATTGAGATATCTATCGGATAATAAATCCATCAGACAAATTAATGAAGTAACCAATCAAATTTTTGATTTGTTATTTTGAATTTAAATTGCGGTTGTCTGATAGGTCACTTGATTAATTTGTCGGATGGATTTATTATCCGATAGATAAGTACATATCAAAGCGAAGAAATAGGGCATATTATATCATATATTTAAGTGATATAATCGTGTTAGATATCCATAGTTGCAAGTGTGCAAGGCATTACAATACACTATTAAAAATATTTATAAATATGTATTTATATGTATGTCAATAGGTAAAAATATTTGTAAAAAAAAAAGAAAAAAAAGAAAAAGAACTCAAAATAAAAAATTTTAAGTAAATTTGTGGTTTTTAGTATGTATTTATGGTTAAATTCAAAAAAATATAAGAATAATACAATACGTAGAAAATCAAAATTCAAAAAATTTAAAAAGGAGACAATTAACACATAACAGGTCTGGATTAAGAAAATTTGAAAAAATGAAAATTTCGTAATACGAAGTACAATATAACGTTATTTCATGGTTATTGCCATTCTTCAGTTGCACGCATCGATTACGATTACATTGTAAAATAAGAAGAAAAAAATTTTTTTATTTTTCTTAAAATCATAAAAATCATAAAATAACATTAATCTACATAACCGATTTATATCTTCGCGCGGATATATCTTTTATGGGAGATTTTGCTAATGAAAAATCATAAACTAACACTAACCTACATAACCAATGCATATCTTCGCGCGGATATATCTTTTATGGGCGATTTTGCTTATGAAAAATCATAAACTAACACTAACCTACATAACCGATTTATATGTTAGCGTGGATATCTCATTTTTACGGACAATGTAATTACCCAGATAGCAATTTAAGCTTTTCATAAGCTTGCAGCAAGCTTGTCATTGAAGGCCCTCAAGCTTACAAAAAGCTTGTCTAGTTTACACTTGACAAGCTTTTTTGCTTTACGCGACAAGCTTGTCTATAAAAACCTTACGTAAAGCTTACGACAAGAGTTTCTTATGTTAAGCTTGTCGGCGACAGCCTTGCAGTAAGCTTTTTACAAGGATTTCATGTTAAGCTTGTTGCCGAAAGCCTTGCTGCAAGCTTTCCACAAGCTAATTACGTAAAGCTCGGGTAAAGCTTGTCGTGACAAGCCAACGACAAGCAAACGACAACCTTGTCATAAGCTTTCATGTTATCTGGATAACGCCAGATTACAAATGTGAAGAGGAACAGTAAATTCTGTAAAATAATGTATTTTGATAAATTATTTTAATTATGAATGTATTTTAATTAATTCGTTACATACAAGCGGTGAAATAATATAAATCGTATTTGGAGATGAAATTACCGGGGACGAAATTACCAAGGGTTCAAATTACCGGGATCAAATTGTCAGGGACCAAATATTACTGGGGGTGAAATTACTGGCTACGTTGACAAGGATAAGACCAAAAAATAAATTTAATGACTGACTGTCGCTAAAAAAATTTATTTTCCTAACAAAAGACCCCGCACCATTTTTATGAGAAAATGTCTTTCTGTAGATTTGGCTGATTTTTGGATACATATTGCTACGACTCGGTCAAGAACCTTAAATCGTGCATACTTACTTTATTAAACTTTCTGGGATATGGCAGCTAAATATCGAACCTCAACCTTGCCTTATTGTCGAATGAATATGACTTTTCAAATCTTTTAATTAAAAAAAAAAAATCCTACTTATTGAATGAATTTTGAAATTTTATTATTTTTGTTAAGCAAAACAATTGAATTACAATTTTTAATTTTAATTCACAATTATTGCCAGTGGACGCATCGTTGTTCCGATCCAAATAAATTTCCGCATAAATCGCGCGAGCACTTTTAATGTTAAATTTAATGCAAACCTGATCCGCTTAGTTCTGTACTCCTATCTGTTGTGATATTCCTTAACCCAATTGGGTACACTTAAATGGGTTGTGGGTACTTCTTCTGCTCTCCCACGTTAAAAAGGAACTGTCATCTCCAATTCCAAATGATTTTCTACTGCACTACTCCTTCCAAATTATTATTCCAAAAGAAAAATCGTAGAACAATAATTTTGAAAAAAGGAGTTTAAAGCTAAGTAGTAGTACTACGCGATGCACTTGTGGAAAATGTTTGAAATATATAGCACATAATTTACCATGGGATATCAACTAAAATTGTTCACTTTATGAGCAAACTGAAAAATCAATATTTTAAAAAATTTATTTTTTTTTCACACAATGTTTGTCGGAGCTAGTGCGACGAGTTTATTCGCTTCTAAACCACATAAAAACTGAAGCCTATGTCAAAGAGCACGATAATAGTTGAAATGGCGGTATTACCATTGACAGTTTTTTCTAAAATTCCGGATGGTCAACTTACAAGCCTCTCCCCTATGTTTCTGAGTTGCCCTGCCCACCCCAAATACATTGGGTCCAATTTGTGCCCACCCATTTTAAAAATGCTGGCGCCGTGCCTCAATACATTTGACATTTTTATTACAAATTTGAGTTTTGTGAAACAAATAGTTCATTTTCATCGTCAGTCATGTTCTCATTTTTGGAGATAGAAATATTAGATATTTTAATTTGATTGGTTCTCTTAAGCTCTTAAAATACGATTCACCAATTAGTGAATGCTAATTTAGATGTCCAAGAACAATATTGAAAAAAAAATTAAATATATTAAATATTTAAGTTTAATACAAAACAAACAAAAAATATAAAAAAGCAAAATAAATTAAAATAAATCATTTTACTTCTTCTTCTTATGCCTTCTCACTTCATTAGGATTTTTTCTCATCCAATATTTAACATCAGCTGCCGAATGAATATTAAGTTTAGCAGATTTTGAAAAAACATCCCTGGTAGCAAATGGCGAATAACCTGAAATATTAAAGCACATTAACATCTAAAATGATTAATCGAAACTCATATTAACCTGTTATGTATGCATCGTCCAATACATTCGTTTTAGTTCTTGCCATTTTACTACGATGCTGTTGAGGAAAAGGTTGATCTTCAACCAAATGTGGATTATTTGAATATTTGCCGCCTTGCACTGTGGGCATACTAAACTTTTGACCTCTTCCAGTTAAAGGACGTCTAGCATTAATATGAATTTTCTGATTGCCATTTTCATCAACTGACACACCTACACGTTTTAATGTTTTGTTACCACAATGTGGGCAAAACAGTTTAGTCATTATGCTGGTAGTTTTAAAGCAAGCATAGCAACGTAATATAAATGTCCTCAATTGTTTGATCATGCGTCCATCTAAAGCAGCCACGTTCAAATGCATTTGTAATAATACATTTTGCATTGCAAAATCTTTAGTCATGCAAGCAACTTTCACATCTCTTTCTTCAATCAGATCAGAACTAATATGCTTTTTTGCTGCTTGAATATTAGCAGGAGTTATCCAATCTGATTCATCTTCGTCTTCATCGTAACTCTCTGATGCGGATTGTGTATCTTCATCATCGGAAATGCATTCTTCCTCTTTATCTTCGGAAAGAGATTCAGGTTTATCTTCAGAGACTGAAACGAGGACCTTATCAAAGTCTTCACATTCTATAGATTTTAAATCGTTAAATTCTAAAGTCGTGAATTTTTTAGCTAGTTCGTCAAGTTTACATTCTGATGATTGCACGCTTTTATCTTCATCCACCAATTTATCCTCATCGATCTGGGGTAATGAGTCACTGCTTATAGACTTTTCTTCAGCTGTTGTTTCTTGTACATCCGAGTCAATTTCTGAATTATCGTCATCTGATGTTTCAGTGTCCAAATCTTCATTTACTTCTTTGATGTGTTTTGGCTTAAAAAAGCCGACCACGTCAACATCCATTTTAGTTTTACTTTGTTTAGTTATAACATTAACAGATCTCTGCTTAGCAGGTTCTAATAATATGTGATCTACACCAACATGTTCCTTTTCTAGCTGATAAGTTAAAGCCATCACAAGTATATCAGTTGGAGATAAGCTTGGATAATCACCAGTCTTTTTTGAGAAATTCACGATTACTTTCACATATTCGGGATCTACGTTTTTCACTTCCAAATCGTATGGCAAAACTGCAAGACGCCGCAATTGACGTTTGCTGGTAATTTCGTTTACGACTTCTTGGCATGTTATAATTATTTTACCAATATTCTAAAACGTAAAAATGATTATATTAAAAGTTTTGTAAAAAGTTAGGTTATAAAAAATGTTAACTTACATGTAATGGGGCATTTTCTATAAATGCTGAGGTGTCAACCACCAAGTATTCGACGTTTTTGCTTGATTTCACATCCATTTTTATCAAAATTTCATACCCAACAATTTGGTTTCCAGCACGTGGAATATAAAAAAATCAACAAATCAGACTGTTAATGTGGTTGTCAAATGCATGTGGACTACCAATATACAAACAATAAAATTGAAATTCTCTAAATTTAAATCAGTGGTTCTAAAACATTTCAGTTTCGGACTGGAGAGGAAAAGGGTCGTCTTCTATTTAAATTACTATTTACCTTGTAATCTAAATAATTTTATGTTGTCACCCACGTGAAAATATTTAGAAAAATATAAAAATGTTTTCTTTCGTTTAAAATCAGAAAAAAATTAAATAAACTTTTTTTTTTTTAAGTTTCCGTGAACATATTTTAACCAAAATTTAATCAGTTCTAAAATTCATAAAAATACTAAATACGAAATTTGGTTAGAAACTTCCTATGTATTACTTTTTTAAGTAAAGCGCATACAAAATTTCATCGCAAAAATATATTTTTGGACACCAAAATGTCAGTTCGTTTAAAACCAGTTTTATTTGAGAAAAGCTGAATTTTAAAATTCATAATTCATAAAATTAAATTTTCTTTATTCATTTCCTCAATAATAATTGGATGGCTTCTGGAAGAAACAGCATTAGTCCAAAAGTATCAAAATTGTGTTATTGGTGGCATCTGATGAACAGATGGTATTTCTATCTATTCTATAGAACCTATTAAATCAAAAACTTTTTCAATTAATTGTTTTTGCCAAAACAATTGTTTTACTAGATTGGTTGTTTTCTGCATAACTACGTACAATTCTGTGGTCGGCACTTATGACTTATGTCTTTTTAAGTGAAATTTTCTTTATATAATAGAACAATAAATAAACTTATGTCCATTTTACTGTTACAATAAATATATACTTATTTTCTTAAAAGGACATAAGTGTTACTTTTACAAAGCATGGTGATAAAACAAATTTAAAGTTAATTTAAAATATGATATATTAACTTTAAATTCGAGGTTTCCACTAATTTCCCCGATTTGAGAAATAAAGTTGAAACTACAATGTCGTTTTTCTCGAAACGTCAAAAATTGACTTATGACCTTTTAAGTGCCGATCACAGAATTCTTGGTCCACTGTAAAATCATTGAGTAAAAGTATGCAAACGATTTGCACCTCCAATTTGGCAGAAATTAAAGTATTCATGAATCATAATATGCAAATCTATTTTATTTAAAAATAAAATGAGTATGTGTGACCTATGATAACTTAAATCTAATTATAATAATTTAAAAATTCATTTAATCTTAAATGAATAAGCAGTAGGTAATAGTAAATTTTAAACATTGCAGTAACTTACATTTTTCTTTATAAATTCTAAATGTCAACAAAAACAATAACAACGGTTTACTCTTTTGATGTACTCGTTTGTGAATGTACAACAGTAGGTAAAGATGTCCAAACATATCCTGGTTTAGCAGGCGGATCAACAGGTGGATAAGGTGTTGTTTTATCCTTGTAATAATCCGAAGGAGCATGCATAACAAATTCCATACAGCTCAACTTTCGAGGAAGATCTTCTTCGGGGCCTGTAATCTATATTGTAATGGTAATATAACTTGTGAATAGTACACTGACCTATAATATAAGTAGCAGCATCAAACGAAACCTCAGGTGGAGGACTGTGCTTTGTAGGTAGCAACCAAGTGATACAAGCACTTTTCTCGCAATACTGATCGGTTAAAAACCCACGAAGCTGAGCATAGTAAGTATTATCTTCAGCATCCATCATTGAAACAATATCACCTACTTGAAAGTAAGAACCCTAAAAAGTAAGCTTAAAAAGGTATTATTAATATTAGATACTAAATAATACCTTATAAAACACACTGTCACTGGTGACTACGGTAGCAACAGAAATGGGAGCTTTTACGGGAGTTCGCTTAAATAAAGATCTACGACCTCGACCTTTAGGTATTGTAGTTTTCGGTAAAGCTAGAGGATTCAGTCTAGTTTTGTATGAACGAGTAGTGCGTGGCTTCTTTTTTGTTTTTACTACTGCATCAATCTTGTCGTCTTCTTCTTCTAGCTCAGCTTTGATTTTATCTTTGGTTTCTTTAACACAATCAAAACAAATAACCCCTAAACCTTCCACATTTGTCCACATAAGTGATTCATTAGTTTCACATTTCAAACATGATACATTAGGTTTTAACGGCATTTTAAAATCGGTACAATAAGTTTGTATTAGACAAAATTTTATTCTTTTTTCCCGGTCAATATTGGTGTAACAAAACAAAATATAAAGGTTATGAATTTATTTGTTTATATTGTAGGTTGGAGAGTAGAAATCTGTTGAAGCTATATTAACATTACAATTAATTCCGATAGGTGGACTTTCCGTTAAATTCTTTGAACTGCTATAATCCCACTAAAAATTTTAATAACAAATTTTAAATTTGAAAATAAAAATCAAAAATAATTTCTCCCTTCATTAGTCACTGTTAGTCGGCTTAAATTTAAAGAATTACATTAAATTAAAAAAAGCTTATAATGTAGAAAACGCGTTTTACTGAAACAAACAATACTTTAAAACAAGAGGGGTTTAATATACCGGGTGCTGAATGAGTTAGCGTAACATAGGAAATTAACATGTAAAAACTTATTTATGCAAATTCCTGCTTCCCTAATTATTTTAGAGAAAAAATGAAAAACATAAAAATAATGCAGAAATATAAACTACAAATGATAAGACTATTAGATTTCATTTAACTTTTACTTAATAGGTCAAAAAATGCTTTCGAAATTGTTAAAATTTTCATTTATCGCTCTGGACATGTAATAAATTCAATTTAATTTATATTTTCCAAAATAATTACCATGGAAACTTTCATGGCAAGTCCGATAAATGAAACTTTTAACAATTTCAAAAGCATTTTTTGAGTTTTTAAGTAAAAGTTAGATTAAATCTAATGCTCTTATCATTCGTAGTTTATATTTTTGCATTATTTTTGTGTCTTTCATTTTTTCTCTAAAATAATTAGGGAAGCAGGAATTTAGATAAATAAGTTTTTACATGTTAATTTCCTATGTGCGGCTAATTCATTCAGCACCCGGTATTTTGCGATGAAATTCGACCTACAAAGAAGAATTTGAGGACAAAAAGAGTCAAATTACGTGCAAGGACTTCAATGGTTCAGCAATTTGTGAAAAGCGTCATGGAAAGTCGAGGACAAATTTTCACATTCTTACATTTTAAACTTTGTAAATAATTTTAAATTTCATCTTTTCCTATTTTTAAATTATTAATCTTATTAAATTATCGTTTTAAACCGGTTACAAACCTAACCAAAACCATCCAGGGAGCACCAAAACAGTAAAATTGGTAACATTTAAAATTTCACCACAAATCCCAAACCAACGAAGTAAATTTTACGCCACAAAATAAAGTCAGTAAAATTTAAGAAGAATCTGAGTAATTAAATATCTATGCATGTCTATGCTGACGATCAACGCAAATTATAATCAAGTTGAAATCCTATTGACCAATATAAGGAGGAAGGAACTATTTTGCAAAATCAGCAGGCCCAACCAGAGGGGGAGGCGCTCGAGAATTTGTCTCCTGGGCTAGGGATACCTCAAGGGCCCGGACGAATAAAAAATTCCACAAATAAAAAAGAATACAACAAAATGCACAAAAGGCGTATTTTTAAAATTTAAATGAATAAAAAATTACATAATAATATTGCGATAAAAATTAGTTGATTACTGTTTTTTTTATTAATTTTTCTTAATAAAAAAAATTGTATAAAAAATTAAAAATTTTTAAAATAACTATTTACGATATAAGTGTTAAAAGTAGGATTTTATTTTGTTAGTGGGGAATTTTGCGAAACGAGCGAGAGCGAGTTGAGCAACCCCCACGAACAAAATAAAATCACTTTTAACATGTATATCGTACAATATTTTTTGTACAACTGTTTATATTTAATTTAAAAACGAATTCAAAATAATTATTAAGAGTATTTTAAATTGTTTCACAAAAATCAGCTATGTCGTGATGTAGCCACATTATGCAGTGACAATTGAAAATTGTTTTTTAGAAACGTCAGAAAACTTGTGCGTATTTTTTAAACAGTTTGTACTATTTGGCAGCAAGAAATTCGTTAACTATATACTTCCTAAGGGACTAATATCAGTAATTGTTCTAATTCTAATGTGTTTTTAATTATATGTTATAAATAAATATGTATGTTACTGTTTATAAATAATTTATAAACTAATTACCACTAGTGTTAAAAAGCTTTTTTTTACTAGTGTTAAAAATATTTTTAACCAGCTACCTTATAAAATTCAATTTTTAACCCGGGTAACTTGAACTAAAAGTGACATTTTTAATGTCAGTTGTATAAAAAAGGTTTTTTTACGCCTCTGTCAGGCAAGTGTTCAATTGCATACTTCAAATGCGGCTTGAAAAGCTGGTTTTCACGCCTAGTCTAGAAACAAAAATAATAAAATTTAAACGTCAAATTTACGTCAAATTTTGACGTTTAATACCAAATATTTAAAAAAATAATTAAATTTTATGATTTTTTGTAACAAATTATACAAGTCGGCGTAAAAAATTACGTTTATCATGCGGCAGGAAACTGTTTTCCGAGTACTCGTAAATACAGGCCTCGGCTAATCCGCCTCTGCCTGTAACAAAACTCGTACTCTGAAAAATTCAGTTTCCAGCCTAATGATAAAAATAACTATTTTTTAAATTTGTAATTTTTTATACAACTTTTTATTTTTGAATTTTTTAGTCTATCCAATTTTTCTTTGATATAAGTGGCTTCTTAGAAATACTTTGCCAAATGGTCCAACGGAATGTAGTCGACGATTCACTGTCGAAACAACGAAACATGTATCCTATCTTCGCGATTTTTGTTAAAATTTTTAATAATGTAGTCGTTGGACGAGGATGTTTTAATGCTTCACAAACGATCATTTTATCATCTCTTTTGGTTGTTTTTCGTGGTCGTACTGTTGTTGGTCGGGTCTCTGCTGATTCACACGTATTATTTTTTAGACACCAGAGACTTTTTGTTTGATTTGAAATATTAAATTGACGTTCTGCTGCCCTTAATGATTTTCCACCATTCCACCATTCCACCAACCATTCCAAAACCGTGTTTTTTTAAATCTTTGGAATACTCTTTGCTTCTGAGCATGTCGATTTATTATCAAAAAAGATATATTTCAACCAAATTAACTTTAGTTTCACTTCTAATGTACGATTAAAATTTAAATCACTTTTATACTTTTCGCGATAATACTAATAAAAAGTTTTATACGTCAAAATCCGTATTAACCTACGTACTTTAAGAAAAAGGTATATAAGTTCACTAAATAATTTTAATTTTTATAAATTTTTGCTAAAAAACTGTTTGACAACTTACTTTTGATTGCTACTGTACAGGTCGCAATGTAACCATTGTTAGATTTCCGTTAAGCAGTTAATCTGGAAGCACGCTGCAATTTATTTTCTGTTTTAGTTATTCTAAATTCAATAAATCCTCTTGGAAATCTTGATGTGTTAATTCAATGTTAATTGATAGTAAGCGTAATGTTGTATTTAACTCTTATATCGTCATGCAAGCACAAAACTAACCTAATTGCCATTTACAAAATTTTAGAAGAGAGCACCGATAGATTTAATTTTCTCATAACTCAAAAATTATTTTGAAAACTTACAATCGAATGTCACTTTAAAAATGATAGCAGCCGTACTATTAACTGACATTTACAAAATTTTACAGGAGACAGGAGAGTACTTTCATTTTCAGTTTTATTTCGATTTTTCGCTTATTTGTCGGAATTTTTAAAAAACGAAATTAAAATATAAAAATTTGCTTCAAGTGAAAGCTGTGTACCAAATTTCAGCTCTCTAGGACGTAAGAAAGTTGGTTAAAAAATGTCTTTAAGAAAGTCCCTGCACACCGACGATGGACGATGGACGACGGACGACGGACAATGGTCACGCCAAGTTAAATAAAAGCTTTTAAAATAAAAATACGAAGTTTCGTATTTTTGTTTGTGTAAAAATACGAAGTTTCGTATTTTTGTTTTATTTATGAAATTTTTAAAAGCAGGGGGCCCGCGAAAAGTTTGGCTTGTATTTACTTGGTCAGTATTTAAAAACATTTTTAGTCAGTATGTTTAATGAAATGGTCAGTATTTTAAAGACGTGGTCAGTATTTTAAATAAATGGTCAGTATTACATTGATCAGTATAAAAACGGTCAGTATTTTAAATAAATTGTCAGTATTTTAAATAAATAGCCAGTATTTTAACCCTTTCGGTCACCTCGTAGTCAATTGACTACAATAAAATTAATATTTTTTTGCAAGAGAACTAGACGCTAGAATCAATTGATTCAAACTTCAATCAATTGTTTACACATCTGTCTTATAAGATTAGTAATAATGGTAGCATTTGGTGTTTAAAAGCTGAAGTTGCAGAATATTTTCCAAAATTAAATGTACATTACACTATGCATTTATACATTATACTGCTATACTGCATTACAAATTATACTGACCAAAATAACAAATTATACTGACCAAAATTCGATTTAATACTGACACTTAAATATTTATACTGACCAAAATATTATTTTATACTGACCATTTATTTAAAAAAATACTGACCATTTAATGATAAAAATACTGACCAAATATTTAGTTGCCAAAAAGTTTTGCCACGAAATAATTAACAAATACTCTCTCTAAATAAAGAGAAGACAAAAACTGTATGAAACATAATATGGAACGCTAATGATTTGTAATTTATTTTTATTAGATGTAAAATACTTAATCTGTAGAGGAATTCTAATATATCAAAATTTACTAAATTTTTCCGTTTATAATTTGTTTAGATTTGGAACTAAAATATATTTATTTGCAAATATTAAGTAAAATAAGTTTAAATATCTATTATAAAATTTTTGCTAAAAAAAATCATGAAAGAAATATTATGTATACTTGATGACTGGATTAGCATGGAGAAAGAGTTTAATACTATAGTTAGCTCTAAAACAATTTGTTTGTTATATAAATAAACAAAACCCCCAACTGCTGTATTTTTTATTCTCATATTAGGTCTGCAATCTATGTTCTTACTGCCATGCTAAGAGTAACCTCCATGGCAAACTAAAGCTATAATTTTTGGTCATCTCAGCACACGTTTTTCGGCACATCATAATATGTGCTTGTTATTTTGTTTTTGTTTATGATGGTAATTCATCAACTACTCAGGAGTTCTAGATTTCCAAACCACCGAAATGACCACAAGGAAGTTCGTCGTTTTCAGTTTCAAAGCGGATACCATAGCGTCAGCAGTTGATCGCGCTAACTACTATACTAATGACCATACCTAACCAATTAAATTGAAAAATTAAATATTGATAAAATATGAACTGACTAAATCAAGTCAGGAACTAAGGTTGATATTGATGTAGGTATCTTAATCAGGCTAAGGAAAAATTATTACATAAACAGTTCTTATAAAACTTCATCAGAAGTAAGAATAGATTATTATTTTATGTTGTTTTGTAATTGGAACGTTCGTATAATACAATTATTACAATTATTATCATAAAACTTGAAAAATGCTTACTTAAGGCAGTTTTCACACGAAGCTTCTTTAACTTCGTCACAAGCAATTATAAAATGTCTAAGTTGAACTACACGAAAGTGGCAATTCACCAGAGACTTGAATTTGTCATCAAAAATTGCATTTGGACAGCTTTAAATTCAATATTTGAAATTAGAAAAAAATTAGCTTAAATTAAAAATAAATATGATATTATGATTTTATTTTAATGAAAAAATATAATTAATATAATATAAGAAAAAACAAAAATAAAATACATATTTTTTTATAAATCTTATCACCTTAAAGTATTTTCATCTAAGAAATACGTTTTCTGTAAATGTAATGGACATTATAAAACTTGAGGTGAAAGGTCAATATTATTTCACATAACATATTTTTTTTCATAGAACTGAGATATAATATCAGCTAATACCGCATTAGTGTGTTGCTGCTCTTGAAATAATTAGATAAACTAGTAATTGTAGATATTTTTTTCAATTGGGCACTTCTTAATTATGACATTAATTAAAATTGTGGAGCGGATGCATTACATCACATTAGTCAAATTTTAATTACTTTTTCAGCACTGCATTGGTGATATTTATTTTTATACTTTTAATATAATAAACGGATGCACTATTATAATGTGGTAATAGCATTTCGTCAATTTAGCCGTTTTAGGATAATGTAACATACAATTTTTTTTAGCATATCGTCTGTATAAAAGTTCAATAAAATAATATATTGCAAATAATTAAACTGATTAAATTTCTGAGTGCATCAGTATTCGATATTCATTTGTTACAATTTATTTCAACTATTATTAAAGTTACAAATTTCAATCAAACCAATTACGTAAACCAAATCAACGTCAATTTTATCGAAGAAAATTATTCATTACTTTATGATTATCTAACAAAATCAATACCTAAATAATCTATAGCATATTGTAAATATTATTATTTATTAGCATATTAGCAGCACATTATTTATTGTAAATTGCAATCAACAATCGAAAAAACCTTTATTTGGGTAACAAAACTGGTTTCCAAAAATATCTTTGCCAAATCAATTTGCTGTCTATGTTACAACATAATAATATGTAGGTATGGTGCCTAAAAAAATTGATAAACTAAACTGGACATCTCGAAACCATCTGAAGGAGCCGAGTAAAAATTCTGAAAAAAATAGGAAACTATTTTTCAGCTATAAAGTTTGAGAAAAAAAAAGATCAGGACTGAAAAGGTTAAATTAAAATTTAAAAATTATTATTAATGTGTAACTTTCCACATCTATTAAAAATTATAAACTATGAATTATGAATGTTACAGTGCAATTATTTTAATATGAGTAACAGTAAGTTTAAAACAATTTTTGTTTATATAATTTCACAAAATTGAATGATTAGCATCAGCATATTAGTATAATAGCAGTACATTACTTCAAGATCGTGCTGATTAATATGGTTAGAAATATTTAACATGAATCCAAGAAGATATATTATTATATAAGTTAATTTTAACAAAATTAATTTGTAAACATACTACTTATAAAAAGTTAATTATTAATATTGATTGAAAAAAATTTATTCAGCAAAATTACCTTTTTTTAACAAAGTTTAAATATATAATTGAATATACTAGGTCTATGTGTTCAATATGTTTTCTTTGCATATTAAAAATTTTTATTTTAACTGTTGGATTGATTTATATCAATATCAACGAACGATGGAGAATCGAAAGAATAATTGGAATAAAGAAGATAAAGAAAATAAAAATGCTAAACAAAAATTTGCAAGTATAATAATTTTTATGTTATTTAGAAATTTTGAAATCCAAATTTCAATGCTAAAATACTACTTTAGTGCCGCCCGCCCCGGCAGTAAAAGTACTGTTTATCATTACTCACATTTTAAAAAAACATAACGTAGTATTTTAATTGGATCAACTGTACTTTTTGTGGCTCGTCTGTGTAATTATCTTTACTCGTTCGTTAATTCTACGAACTCAGCACGAAAAGCCCAAATTTCCTCTTAATGAAACAATTTACCTTCCCAATACTTTTAATTACTTAACTGAAAATTATTTAGATAAATTTAAATAGTCGCATTAATTTATTCAGGTATTATTTAGATCTTGAAAATAATTAAAGTATTTAAAAAAAATTAAATTGGTTATTTAATTTCGAAGAAATGTTCTCGAAGAGAGCTCTATTGTTTTAGTTTATTATTTATTATTGTTAAAATAAGATTATATGGGATATGTAGCATAATATGTCTATCAACATCACGCCACTCCCTTGCGAGTAGAGCTTTTTCTCATTAATTAATATTGATATTACAGCTTCTATTAGCAGATTTGTGATAGGCTATACTTAATTAGCAATGATTGCTCACATAATCGTATAAATCATAAAGCATTCTTTAAAGAAAAGTGTTAAAAAGTTATGTTTCCATAATTACTATATTTAGTGACATTATTTTACTTACCTTCACCTATTAACTTGTAAATTTGGAATGCTGAATTAAAAGCGTGGGACATTATATGGTTCATTTAAACAATTAATCACCTCAGTACTTCCGTATATCCGGCTATTTAACTAACAAATAGCTATTATGTTGTTCCAAGCTTGAACAATATATTGTTTAAGTGTAGACAGACACATTTAATTAAATTTTCTTATGTTTTAAGATAAAAGTTAAAAAGACGTACTTATATATTTCTATATGTCTACTACATTTTTGTAATTTGTTTTATTTTATAATATTTTAATAAAATTTATTTGATACACCAGCCGGTGAAAGTATTAATTAAAAAAAAGTTCTGTATGCTGTTTAAATTAAGTTTTGATTTAAAAAATACATTAATGTAATAAAAAATATATTTATAAAAATATTAAAAGTTAAAAATTCATAATGCGATATAAGGCCCTATTTCACGGTTATTTAATCCTAATCTGTAAAGTGATTATTAACGTCTTTTTTGGTTGTTTAAATAATTAATTTTTCTACGTATTGTATTCTTCACTTTACTGTTAAAGTTCTATTATTTTAACGTTTTGTTTATATATTATTCTTTGAGATATAAAATTTTTAATAAATTAATAATTAAAATAAAATTTTTCTAACAAAATACTATACTTATCCAGATATATTTTACATCAGAATTTCGTACACAACTCACTTACTCATTCGGTAACCTGTTGCCAATTTTTGTTAACTTTTTAAAATTGAATTATTTTATTAATAATTTTAATACACAGCAATATATCGGGTGTTCAGTTCAAAAGTAGCCAGTCGAAGTAAGTTTCGTTTTTGAGTTAATTTCAGAAAATGAAAAAACACATCGATTTAGATGGCATAGGGACTTTCGAAAAAATTTCATATTTCCTTTTCCCACAGTTAAAAAATTAGATTTAGAGAATTCTTTTATGAGTTAACGATAAAAATTAAAAGACGATAGAAGAAACAAATTTAAACTTACAAAACTTACAAAACAATTAGTCTGAAATTGGTTTTCTACTTATTTTTAAAAAAATTTAAGAAATACCTAAGTATAATAATTTTAAAGTGTTGGTTTAGGTTTTCTCGTATAAATAATTAATATAGTAAAAATTAGCCATGTTATGCTTATTGTTTGTTGTTAAAAAACTGCCTCTTTATAGTAATTATTGAAATTATTAACTTAATTATTTAACATTATAACTATTTGTGTAACTATTTAGTCATAAAAAATAAGCTTCTTTACCCATTTCACACAATATGTTTTCTACTATTCTTTGAACAAGAAACAAAAAAATTTATTATTGGTTTGCAAATTACTTTTTTTAGACAAAGTAGTACATAATCCACCATGCACATTTCCCGAACAGAAATCTTTGCTAGTTTTCCTAATAACTCAAATTACAATTTATTACAAATTTTGACTCTATTATATTGACATTATTGACAATTAACTAATTTGACGTTTTTTAAAATACCATAAATTGATTTATTCAGAATTGATGCATTTTTATTTGAAGTCGTAAAATGTGTACAAGGTCGCATCGTTTTCTCAGCAACAGATCTGTCTGTCACAAGCAAATTGCGATTTATTCCAAATTGGAAAAAAATAATTAGGTAAATTGATTAAATTCCCGAACCATCTAAAGGGAACGAAAACTAGATATTTGATTAATTTAAATTATCTTAATTAAAAGCTACTCAAAAGATTTAATAAAAATGTTTTGAAACCTAAGTATTCAAAATTATTAGTCTGTTGTTGTTAATTAATTAATTATAACAACTTTTCTTAGAAAATTACGCCGATTATCTACTTAAATACACAGTAATAAAATTCGGATTAATGTATTTTTCCATATCTTTTCAAATAGTTTATTTCTGTAATATCTTCATGTAAAAATCAGTATTTAAGCAATGACGTACTTGAAGTATTTTCATTTCGTTTAAAAAATTTTATTTGAAATCGTTTTAGGCAATTCGAAAATCACCTAATAGTTATTTATAGAAAATATGCGGCTAAAATACTTTTGCACGATATTCTTTAGTTTAATAAATAGCTTTTTATTATGAAATTTTTTTAATAACTAAACGAATCAGTTATACTGTAAGGTGACAACATTGATAATGAAAAACATATTATAATTGTTTATATTAAAAGATAGCTAATCTGTGAAAATTATAAACACTTTTCGTCTCCTTGACCGAGTTAACCTAGTTTTAAGTTACTGTTAACAATAGAAAAAAGGAGTAAAATAAATTTTCCAAAGATAAAGTAACCCAAAATCACTAAGCACTAGACTAGACATAGTTAATTATAATTAATTGATTGTATATTATTTATTTATTATATCATAACAAAAAATTTAGTTAATTTAAAATTAAAATTCTTGACCAAACAAAAGCGAAAATTCTGGCTTCAGACTACGCCTTCGTGCAATCCAAAGTCCAAAATAAAAAGTTTATTCAAAATTAGATTCCTGAGTGAACCCACGACTCTAGCATACCGTCGGAGCTTATCCACTGCGTGTCCAGGGATATAGAAACCTGTTGACCGTATAATGAAAAAAAAGAGGGGTAGATTTTTGTAATTTAGCGGGGTAGTCTAATATGTAAATTAAACGTGAAAACCACACTTATAAAAAATAGTTGTGATACGCTACATTGTTAGTTCGAAATCACACTTAAAATTGGAATGACTTTTTTAACATTTTAAATTAATTTGAATGCATTGATTGACAGGATGTTAATTAAAAACCAGGATTTTAAAATTTAATTTAACATTTTCTGAAATTCATGTTAAAATTCAATTAAAATAGACTAAAAGCAAAATGTTAAGTGAGTATGTATTGATTTTTAAATCCCTCTCTTTTTTCTGTTGTTTTCATCTCTACGGTTCTTCTACAATCGATAGGTATATTTAATTAAGTGAATAAATTTTTATATATTGGATGCATTTGTCTTTATTCTTATGTAGCATTATTTTCTTATAAATAATAATTAACATTTAAATAAATAAATTTTTTATGCTAAATGAACTCCACAATATGTTTCGTTAGACGCTTCGTTATTTCTTAAAATATCGAAGTTTTCTATCTTCTTAGTAAGTGATTGCCTTATACGAACTTATTATTTTGTCAACATTTTTCAATATAGATGTTATGATATATTGATTCCCAGTATTAATACTGACTTCAACATACAGGCTGTCTCTGAAAAAAGGATTCCGACCTTCAAATGTTTTACTTTTCTTTGTATATTGAAAAAATCATATTGGAAAAGCTATATTTTCCAATATTTTGGTAATTTTTAGAAAATGCACTGCTGGATATAGACCTCTGCATTTTAGCAAGTAGCTATTAACTATGCACATTAATGAATTGATAGGAAATTTAAAAATTAAACCTATTATATCTTATTTGATGTTTCAAAAATGATCATTTGGCAAAATCTAAGAAAAATTATATTTAAACTTTTATTTGAAAAGTTGCATATATAAATTTGTGCACTGTTATATTAAAAAAGTTGGGTCAATCGGCCTAATATTATCTGAAGAGTTTTCATGGAAGACGTCTGTCGATTTAAAGACATCCTGTTTATAAAAGCAGCTTTACTTTGAACTGTCAATTTTATTACCATGTCAAACTTTAAGATACTTAGCACAAATATGTTTTACTCTTTTTAGAGCTTTTGAACACCGCAGTAGAAAAAAATCAGATACATAAGATTTGGATTTGAGGTGTCTGGTATATCGCTGACTGAACACAACATCAATATTAAAATTTATTCCTAATTGTTAACAAATCAATTTTACCTTATACCACTATGTTTCCAAGATTAAAAATAATGATTTTGGTCCTTTTCTGGTATTTACTACTTAAAATTTTAATATAAATACGTTAAAATACATAATTATTTAAATTACCATAATTGAATAATTTGCTAGCTGCTTCAGAAAATGAAAAATAAATTTTTGTTATTATCCAATAAAAACTAAAAACATTCCACAATAACAGCATAAACTTCTGGTGATTAATAATTAATTATATGCTAAATTATTACGTTAAAATCAAAATTAAACGTATTTGTTTTTTAATTTCAAGCTTAAATCAGGTTTTAAAACGTCTAGAGAAATCGCAGTTCTCATGACGTTAGTGTGAGATGAATTATAAAATATACTCAGTAACTCAGCCCTTAATTAGTAAATTAACTTGTAGCATCCTCCTAAGTTCGTCTCTGTTTATATTCGCGAGATCCGGTGGGACTGCAATTGCGAACGCTACACAGAAGTCATTAGTTCGCGGGTGACTGTCGAAGGAATTGGGACACTTTGTGTGTGCTCTTGTGCTGCATTACTACTAAGCGACTTCGCTCACATTTGCTTCATTTGGATCTTATACAAACTTATTGACTTAATCTACCTGTTGAACGGTAAGATTCTATGCTATTTTAGCTTATTTACTGGTTGTCATAGTAACTAATTTTATTTTGTAATTAAAATGTTGATTGATTTGAAATTGTGATTGATCAAAAATGAGAGCTAATTAAACAGCTTTAATATTAATAATAATTTACCTTTGAACTTGATAGCATCATTTCTTTGTTGTGTTAAATCACTTGTTGCTTTTATTAAATACTGACATTTTTTCATTTTCATTTTCATTGATTTGGACGTTCTGGCTCAATTCATTTTACTTTAAAGGAACTTGATCCTTCTATCATTAAGGGTAATATTGTTGCAACCCCTAATTTCTCTTATTAAAACTATTAATAATCCTTCTGTAATTCTGGTAGGTCACAATTATTTGATAAGAACAGTGGAGTAAACATTAATAATGAGGTTAATAATAATTTTGCTTAATTACTATTTATAATGAATTATTAAAAATATACTTTAGTTAAATATTATATTCCTCACTTAAAAATTTTGTAAATTAATAATTTGTCCCAATATCTATATACCTACTTCAAATTATTATAAATATTATAATTTTTAAAAACCTGGAAAAGTTAAAGAAAACCAGTTCTCTTAATTTATGAATAGAAGTAAAATATAGGCATAATTCCGTTACTGTATTATCATAATTTAAGCGGGTATAGTATATTGAAGCTGTAGACTGTAGCTTAAAGCTTCTAGACCTGTAGGTACCTTGAAGCTTACCTGTATAGCAAGGACATCTTAATATTTTTAAGAATTATTGTGGAATATTTTTTTACTTTTGTTTAATTATTTGGGAAAGTTTAGGTCAAACTTATCAAACCTTTATTTTATAGTAAATATAAATGATTCTTTTCATTTGATCAAAATAAGTTTCATTCTTTTGGCTTTAATTTTGGATGAACATTTAAAAAGTGAAATATTGGAAATCTATCTAGAAAAACATTATAATAATTGTGTGTATAGGTATAATCTAAATGCTGTAATAATTTGTTTTTGGGCTTTGGTGTTGTATATCTCTTTCTAAATAAATAATGCAATGCGAATACTGAGTAATAACATGTATAATTAATATTTACGGATAAGCTATGACGTACACTTGACTGATATTAGCAGGGAGACGCAACAGTTGGTTAATTTACTATATGCAAATAGATAGTACCAAGATTTTTATTAAAGCGTTGCCAAGTGCTGCATTAAAATTTAGCACTTTTATTGTTTATAATCTCTTTAAAATGAGTAGATCTACGTGCATTGTAGAGTTTCGTGAAGAAGGGGTCAATCTGTTTCATAATATCAGATCAATGACGTAGCCAAATGCTACTTCTTGTAGTTCTTAATAATTTTGATAATATTTATCTACATACTAAAAAATTATAGAATTTATTTAAAAAAAGATTAATGAGTAATTAAACTCAATTGAAAACTAACAGAAAAGCATTGTAAAATTTACATAAATTTACATAATTTATTATTACTCATCGAAATCTTATGTAATACTTGTTTATTGCCGAGCACTAAATATATAGTTTTGTCTATTATATATTTTATTATTCTGCATACCAATTAGATTAAAAATATTTAACAGAAACAATAAAAAATAACAGTAGAGTTTTATTTTCTCACAGAACATTTCCATTTTCACCAGTGCTGCAGGCTTTATTTATTATTTACTGAAGCTACCCTGAAACATAGTTTGACTTTAATTAAAGTAGAATTATTGCAGTTTTATTGCATCCCAAAAAGCTTTTATGTTCATCAGGCTGCAAAATATTTTGTTGCAACGTTGTTTGATCAACAACGACAATATAAGATAATATTTTTGGATTAGTTGCTATAAATCAATTTTAAGTTAATACAAACCGCTACACTACCCCCTTCTAAAGCAAAAGTTAAAATACAATAAATAATAATATTTTTTCACGTTGTTTCGCAATGAACGTCAATGACCATATTAAATTGATATCTTTATGGAAATCAAAAAATGCGCCCACTTGTTGTTTTTGTTTACATTGGTTCGCTGTAAGGTGAAGTTTCGGTTCAAGGTGATTTATTTGAAAGAGTATCCAGTGTGTTGTCTGTTGGATGAGTTGAACTTTAATGTTGATTCCGTAAATGAAATGTTGTGTACGTATCTTACAATATTCATTATTTGATGGATTCTGCTGATTTATTTTCAAACTATCGGGTGCCGGTAATTTCTCTATCGAGAGTGTGATAACAATTTATTTCCAATATGTTAAATGGTTAAATAGACTTACAATTTCATAATGTCACTTGTGGTCTTCTATTGTTTATTGTTTAAATTAAAAAAATAAGAAATATTTAGATAAACTTCATGCATTTTTTAGCATTTAAAACACATCGACATAAAATATCATCGAAGAAACAAAAAATTGTAGATTTATTAATCGTAAATACAGTGGAGGAAATAGCTATAAAGCCAATACTCTCAGTTCAAGTGTGGTTGGGTGCTAGAAGAGTTTTCCCAGGAGTAGGACCAAATCATTGCCATATAGAAGAAATACTGCTGATCTATGCTTTGCCTATCGGTTACCGCATGGAAGGGTTAATTTCTAAGTTTTACGCGATTATATGACGATTATATGCACTCTTATTTTTAATCAACCATTATGAAACTAATTAAGGCTTGAAGTCCTATAACAAGAATGGGCCGCTCTGCCAAAAATTAAATAAATTCGAAAGCTTTAAAGTTTAAACAAACTTTTTACTTAAAATATTTCTATCTTTTTAATTTTTATGAAGACAATACTTATAATCACATATGAACTTTTAATACAGATAATAAATGAATACAACAAATTTAACTCCACATCTTACAATAGGAATCGCTCAGTTTATCTACATTGTATAATTTGGTAGAAGTTAGTAATTAAACAATTCATTATTATAATCATTCATTCACAATTTGTTATGAAACTTTAAGCTCAAGTAAGCAAATAATTCAACATTAAATAATTAATTAAATAACACTTCTTTTATAATATTTGAATAACTTATTGTTTCAGTTTGTAATTTAAATACAATGCTTGCATACCATTATTTGTACTTGTTCAAGTTTGTGGCTTAATGCAATTACCACTTGCAATTATAGGTATATACTATATTTATAGTATTGATCCGGTCAGTAGGAACTAGTTCAATAGAACACAAGTTTTCAAGGCTACTGCAATAATTCATTAACAATTAATTACTCTAAAAAGTACTGAATCTAATTTTTAAGCAAAGTTTCATTAGATGAGTTAAGCAAAAAATTGAACAACCGATATAGAGTGGTCACGTTTACTTCTCAAAAAATAATATAGATTTCGACGTTAAAAGAGCCCTAAACATATTTAAAACTTGTTGGTATTAAAAAATAAAAATATTATGTATATCTCGGTTTTTATCAGTTTTAACAACAAATATCAATTTTTACTCATAAACATTATTACATTTTTTATTTCGTTAGTAGGTTGGATTGCAGAGATAGTCACTAATAAAAATTTTGTTATGTCAAATTTAATATTTGTAGTTTCAGAAAATGAACCAATTTAAACGAAAAAAACTTTTCTACGTGCATTTTTATAACTTTGTTTATTGTTTATGATATTTAAAAAATATTTTACTGCACACATAAGACCAATATTCGTGAAATTTAAATTAACCTTACTTTTGTCTCCGATTGTATCTCCCATACATCCTTAAAAACTCTATTGCTTATCAGGTAGAAATTGGAATAGATTCACTCAATAATTTTTGGAAATATAATAGTTTTATATAATTTTAATAATCAGTAATGATTATCATGTTTCAGAACAGCAACAAATTTTGTAATATCTCCGAGGATTTCCCGAATACTGTTTTTCAACTCTTCGCTGATCAAAACTGTTACGATTTTGATAAAACTACTGTGAAGTAATATCTCACAGGATTTCTATTACAAAATAATAATTACTTGAGTTTTCTTAAACAACATAGGTGAGGTTATTCCTATTTCCTACACTGTATATTGCAATGTGGGATTTTATAATAGTAGCAGTGGTCAGGGATTGACATTTTCAAATTTTTCTGCTTTTCCTAACTTTCTTGATTAATGAATATCATATCTTTTTTCACTAACATAACAATATATTTTTAAAAACAGGTAATTCTAAACTATAGATTAAATTATGTTAGCGTTCAAAGCAAAATTTAAAGAGATCTTTAAAATAGAACGTAGCACATATTAACAGGTGTATCCCAATTTTTAATCTATAAATATATTTCTGACACAAATTGTTTAACAATTTGTCGTTAACATATCTAAGTAAAAAATATTTTTGATTGATATGTAATTTAATAAATTATATTAATTCTTAATTTTGTTTATTTTGCTAAACTTTTTAAATAGATTGATGCCACTGAATAATCAGTGTAAAATACCTAATTCTATATTTAAAAAGAACTATTGACTCGGACAGTTAAAATCTAAATTTGTATCCGCTATTTGAGTCGTTTATTTAATTGGATAATTGGACTATTTTTATTTAATTAAATTGCATTTCGTACTGCTTTATTGTAATTTTAATATAAAAAGTAAAACTTCTACTCTATAATTTTTACTTTTAAACGGCGTCAAGTAATTTGCAATACATAGTACATAACAATATTTAAATATTCAATTCAATTCTAATTTTATTCTTGAATAAATTATTATTTATACCTTTATTATTACTATATCTGTGGTTAATTAGCTGAATCTGAAGCTGGTATATAGGTAACATCTTTTAGATTTTATAGATATTAAACAAACCATTCAAGATTTTATTGCAAAGGAAGGAATTTAAAATATTCGCATTCAATAGATCGCCAGATTAACACAAGTGCAAATATTTGGAGGTATGAATAAATTATCGAGTTTTTTTATGAATTATTTACTATGAAATTCATTTAACAACATTGATTTGCAGATTTTTTTTTATTTAAATACTTAATTTCATTTAAATATTTCAATTTATTCCGTCATACGTGATAATACTAAGAATTGAGTGTTTATATTTATTCACACCATCCTTTAATTACTTAATTGCTCTATCACCTATAAGTACGTCGTATTAATTACTACACTTTTAATCAAGCAGTTGATTTTAGTCAATGGAATAATTTTTGCATGAATTTTGAATAAAAATTAATATCACTTTCATTCTGGGTCACAATTTTAAGAGTAGCATTAAGTAATTGAAAAGTACCTAATAAGCATAAAAATGTTTTATTCAGAGGTCTTTATGCTTTTATTAAAAGCTTCAATTTAAATTGTTTACATTCATTTAAGTAAAGTCAGGGTCTAACAATAAGTAAGTCTTGGATTTTTATTTTACTTGATATCGACAATAAACTTAATATATTAAGTAATAATTATATTTACATTTTTTTAATTTAGTTTTTCAAAAACTAAAAAATTATATTAAAATTAAATTAATTAATTATTTCTTCATTTAAATTATTAAATTAATTTTAAAATAATTAAAAATAATAATATAAATTATTTCTTGATTTATAAATACAGTAGATGCTCTGTTATCCGACGTTTTGATGTGAGAAGTAATCGTTTTATCCGACCAATGCTTACAAACCTTATCTTGTCGCTACTCGGAAGACAGACAGATTGATTTACCTATGTTAAAATACTAACATTGTATGGGGAAAAAATAGCATTCTTAATGCTAAAATAAATAATTTAAGTTTGAAAGAGAGCTTACTTTGAGGTTATTAATAGTTATAAAAATTAAATATTTACATACTAATCATACAGTAGTTTTGTTATTGTGTGACTTTTATCGTCACAATTTAGTCTTTTAATTTATAAAATTTATTTGTAAATCATAAAATTATTTTAGTATCTAATAAAATTTTTGCAAAATAATTTTTTACAAAATTAGTAGGTATATTTAAATTAAATCATCAAGTTTGCTGCTAATAGTAGTACAAATAAATTCTTATCGTAATTTAGAATAACATAATATTTGCAGACATTAATTTCATGGTTTGCTATTTATTTCAACCTTACGTGACCCTTTCTTTTTCCTTTTTTTCCCTTTCCTTTTATAATTTTTTCAGAAAAAACCTGCAGATAATATTTTTGAAACCGTCATAAATAGGGGAAAATGGGAAATTTTACAAAAGCATCATATTAGGCGACCATCTGCAATTTTATTTAAGCAGAAGCAGAATTTATTAAGCAGAAGTATTATGTACATATTATAGAGTTGCTGAAAGCTCACATGCTATCCAAGAAAAACCGAATGGAAAACTGAAAGTTGTTAGCCCGCATAGATCTTGCGACTAGAGCTTGTTTGATTAAGTTTAGATTAAATATACATATATCGGCCTTGCCTCTTAAAAAATTGTTAAGGTACGTATAACTTCAAAGTAATAACTTCGAATCTTAAAGCTATTTTAAAATTTTATAGCAAAAATAGGATAAAATTATATAGGTTTAATTTCTATTATGAAATATAAAATATATAAATAATATCTTTGGCCGAATAAGAGTAGAAGCCGTTTGGTGTATAGTATAATTACCAAGATTCCGTTTCCGACACGCATTTCTCAATGTCATTAATAAAGATGTTTTTATTTGCACAATCAGTTTAGTTAACAAGCAGAACTACCACGCGTTCGAATCTAGTATTGCCAAGTTTTTCTGTCGAGAGTTCAACAAATTAATAAATTCACCTTTGTTTGTTTGGGTGTATTATTATCTTAAATAATCTAAAATGCAATGTAAAGTTCTTTACAGTAGACTTTTACGTTAATTACACTAGTCGGAAGCAGAAGACAATAAATCAATAGCATATCTGCAATCTTATAAGGATCTTAAAACCATTCAGTCATTGACACTATGACAAACTTTATCATATTTTATAATGTAAAATACTTTAAACAATGCACCATTATATGAAAATTTAAAAAAGCATTAACAAATTATTATTTTATTTTATTATTAATATTAGAAGTTAATTAAAAATTTAATTTAAATTTGGAAAATTTAGAAACATTAGCAATGGGGTCAATTAAATTTTTAAGCAGAAGATTAAGTCAGTTCATGTTTTTGTACTAATCTGTCATAATAAATTTTACTTGTTATCGCTGATCAATATTTACCTATAGTGAATGTTGCATAATTTAAGCTCTGCCATAATGAATTTTATATAATTTTATTTGAACAGTTTCATAGTAAAGTACATTCTTATCAAAGCATGGTAATATGATTTTAATTTTTATTAAATTTCTTTTACATTATTCTCAATTTCTTATGTGATTTTTAAAAGATCGACATAGAATACATCAAAATCAAACCGGAAATAATATACAGGGAGATTTATCTAGTGGCAAGTAGGGAAGTTATTTATATATCCACAATACAAAAGAAATGTAAGCTTTCTATTATAAAAGTTAAGAATGACTTTTGTATCACAAATTCAAATAAATATCTTTTTTTTAAATTGAACATCTGTTAACTGCATCCATTGTAGGTAGGTAGGTACATATAGTACTTTTGCATTACCAAAATAAACTTATTTTGTCAAATTGTTAAATTAATTTTATAGTAATTTGTGGCGTAAACTAGTTGATACACAATATTATTATATGGTTCATTTTACTATTGCTTCATTACTGTGACAGATTACTGTAATTTATAATTATGATTTTGCCAAACTCCAATTTTCATATATGGTATTCCAAGCTATGAGCTAATTAAATGCATGCAATATTTTGTAAAGGAATCAGTTGCTTTGAAATATTAATATAGTACGCAATTAAATTAATAATACAAGTAGAATAATATTCAATTTAATTTTCTATGCAAACTAATTACCAGTACAACACATACATATATGTAATTCCTTTATATAGTTAATTTCATATGAAGAGAAGAATCTGTCAGATATGCCTTTGCTTAGATCAACTTAAATGTTTAGTTACCATCAAAACTGTAAGGTTCTCATTTATATGGCAAAGGATAATATATTAAAACAAAGTTTTTCATTATTTATGTGCTCATATCAATCGTTTGTAAAATATTATGAATTAAAATGACAAAAAATTATATGACTGCTGAATTGGATTACCTAGTTTGTCTCTGGACAAATCGTTTCTCTTAGGAAGACAGTGGTAAATCTCAGAGTAAATCTTCTCAAATAGAAATATATATATTACGCTTCTGTGTTTCGGAACCTACAGTATTTGATGTGACAATATTTTAAAGGGGGAAATGTTGAAAATAACAAAATTACAAATTAATTTGGATAATAAAATAAATGGAATAAGACTGTGGTAAGAACAATAGTATTTTTCTTCACAAATAAGTTTCAACTAAAATGTGCAAAAAATCCTTAAATGACGAAAGTTAGAATTCCTAAAAATTCAAAAATTGTTTGCTGTAAATTGATAAATTGTAAAATATTTCAGGCACTGCAATTCATAAAGTAGACATATATTTTTGATACAGGATAACAATGTTATAAAATTATAAAGTAGGTAACATTTGTGGCTTTATACTAGACGGAATTTTTTGACATAAGAATAGATTTTTGGGTTAAATAGCAACGACTTCCATTATACATATATTCAATTATTTTTATATTTACTCAAACTCCACGATTGTATTATTACTTCGTCTAGACATAGTCAACGATCAAAAATAAAACTAATTTATATGAAATTTTTTATAAATGTTTCTGACCAACTTTTCATATTTACATACTTTTTGTACATTTTTGTACGTTCGAAATAAATTTGCATAGGAGTATCAATGAAAAGCTTGATAAAGCCATAGCACACCGCTTGCCAATCTGTTGGTATGACAACAATTATGAAATTTATCAAGCTTCGAAAAAATATTCAAATTTTCAAAACAAAAAAGTCTCTTTGTAAATATTTCATGATATTACCCGAAGAAACTCGCAATTTAGTAGGTAGTCTAAATTGCAAAATAGTAGCAAATACAAATAATTTCTAATTATGAAAAACTTGAAATCCAAAATGCTGTAGTGAGTTTATTTGTTTCGGCTACAACAAAAAATATAATGGATATGCAAATGTGCAAATGGAATGCATGATTTAGATCTAACCAATTAAGAATATAAAAAGTTAAATTATTCTCAATTAGTCTAAACAACGAGTATGTCTTAAGTTATTTTAATTTACCGCAATTTTGTAAATGCGAAGATATTATTATGTATAGTTGTAATAATAATTATCTGGAACAGTTTTGCAATTTAGGATCGGATTATTTTTGTCGGCGTCTTCACCCACATTTTACGTTGGTTTCATTTTTAGAAAATATTTTGAACCGGAAGTCACTTGAAAAATTTGGCATAGAGATAGAAATTTTGGACAATAAATGCAATACTTATTTTTGTATTCTACGAATATTGAATTATTGTTAAACTAATTTAATTGTGATGTTTAATAAAGCTTAAAATATTATTTCTAAATTAACATAATAGTATTTGATTTAAATGTTTATTCATAAAGGTTACATCGAAGCGTTCATAAAATTTTATAGACAGCGCCTTTATGGTAATTTTATTAAAACTCGATTAGCGCTAACAGCGCCTAAACTGACTTGGCTACGTAATATTACGCCGAGATTATTCGTTCGTGAATTCCGTGAAGTTTAAATATTTTAACGGCTGAATCTAATGTTTTTAAATATAAATTACCCTGGATGCGAATTTTGACCTACTGGGCAATATACCAATAATTATACTTTAGGAGCTTGCCAAATTCTTTATATTCATCATAGATAAACTTTTTTATTTACAAAAACTTTCATAACTAGTAGTAATTAATATTATAATTTTGATCCTTCTCAAAAAAATCTGTTGACTATAAAAATTAATGCTTTAAGTGGCTTGTCTTTGAACTAACTAGCGCTCAAGTTTCATCTAAAAGTATTTAGTAATTTCGGTGTAGAATTTCAAAAAATATTTTTATTGGCTATCAACAATTGATTTGCACAGGAGTTAACAAATTATATGATTTGGAAACTTACTCCAAGAATAATCATTATACCTCAGTACCTGATTACAATACTAATACCAACAATCCATAACCTTCAGAATACTAATGAGATTTTGTTGATAGAATAATAATCTGAAGTAGCAATTTAAAGAATATAAAATAAATTCATTCAAAATGATTGAAAAATTATGAAATTAAATAAAGTATTAAGTCACTTAGAGAACTGATTTGGTCATAGCTATTTTCATTTTTTTTGTTACTAAAATAAAGCTCTGAGCGGTGAAAAAATATTATTTGTTGAAATAACAAATAATATTTTGTGTTGAGAACCTTTTTGTTAGAAGAACGAAAACATAATAATTGTTAAGATACAGGTCACTTTTTTTTTATTATCAGATACAAAGTAAAATTGGAATAAACAAAAATGTGCATCAACATAGGTTATTAGCGCTACTTAATATTATAGTAACATAATTATTATCACAATTAATTAAATAAATATAAAAACGAAATAACATATTTGAACTATATTAACAATGAAATCATAGATGTAAGGTAAAAAGATTAAATTTTAAATTTTGCTAAACAAACCCGATGACTGTAGAAACTTCAGTAACTTTCGTACATTGCATCTTGTGTCTGATAGGATATCTTCTAGGCTATCAGGCAGTTCGGCAAAATGTCTTGCTGCCTGATATTTTGGACAGTGCCTTAATATGTGGCTGACGTTTAAGAGGTTGCCACAAAGACAGTTTGGAGGTTGTTCTTTTTTAAATAAGTAGCTGTGGGTGAACATAGTATGACCAACCCGAAGTCGGTCAACAACAACTTCTTCTTTCCTACTTAATTGTTCTATATGTTTCCAAATAGTTGTGTTTTTTTTGAGTCTTTTAATTTTCTTGCCATTCGTCTTCCCATTTTGTCAGTATGTTAGTTTTTATTATACATTTTTTATTTTCTTGATCTTTTAATGTATTAATGTCTAAATTATATTTCTTACGAAGTTCATTTATTTTGATCGGTAAAGGTTTTTTAATTTTGGAGTGGATCGATATAAAAATGAAAATTTTGGAGTAACAATTCTTGAAAAGTTTTGATGGTCTAGGTTTGAAACAATTTTTGCGTAATAATTTAATATGATCTGCTCTCTTCTAAATTTTGGAGTTAGTTCGCCCGATATATTGTAGAGACTTTCCAATGATGTAGTTCTTAGTACTCCAGTAGCGGTTCGAAGTCCTTGGTTGTGAACTGTATCTAGAGATTTTAGGATGTTTTTATTTGCTCTATAATAAATGATGCTGGAGTAATCTAATTTTGATCTAGTAATTGTTCTAAATATACCGGGTGCTGAATGAGTTAGCCGAACATAGGAAATTAACATGTAAAAACTTATTTATACAAATTCCTGCTTCCCTAATTATTTTAGAGAAAAAATGAAAGACACAAAAATAATGCAGAAATATAAACTACGAATGATAAGTGCATTAGATTTCATCTAACTTTTACTTAAAAATCCAAAAAATGCTTTTGAAATTGTTAAAAGTGTAATTTATCGGACTTGCCATGAAAGTTTCCATGGTAATTATTTTGAAAAATATAAATTAAATTGAATTTATTACATGGCCAGTGCGATAAATGAAAATTTTAACAATTTCGAAAGCATTTTTTGACCTTTTAAGTAAAAGTTAGATGAAATCTAATGGTCTTATCATTTGTAGTTTATATTTCTGAATTATTTTTATGTCTTTCATTTTTTCTCTAAAATAATTAGGGAAGCAGGAATTTGCATAAATAAGTTTTTACATGTTAATTTCCTATGTTCGGCTAACTCATTCAGCACCCGGTATATAAAAGCGTTTTCTTGTTGCAACCCCATTTATAATGTGATAGGACTTTCAAGATGTTTAGTGTTTGGTAGCACTTTGTTTACAATTGTTTGATATCTGGAATCCAGGTGAGTGTTTCATCAAATAGTATTCCCAAGTATTGTACTTCTTGTGCATAGTGTAATTTCTGCTTGTGGAGCTTAAAAATGGGAAGAGGCAGTGGTATTTTTGATTTTTTGAATAGTATACATTTACTTTTTTTGCAGAAAAATTTTATCCCGTATTTAAGCACCAATCTTCTAATTTTCTTAAAGCATTCTTGATGTTGTTTTCTAAATAAGTAATATCCTTATGGCTGCAGTAAATAGTGAGATCGTCAGGATAAAGTGCAACTTTTACTGGGTATTTAATATATTTAACAATGTGATTGATGGAAATTAGAAATTGTGTTACACTTAATACTGATCCTTGAGCTATTCCATTTTCTTGGTGGTATTGGTCTGATAATTTTCTTCCTAAACGTATTCGGAATTTTCTATCTGTTAATATACTTTTGATGAATTTGGTGACATTTCCTTTGATATTAAAATCAACCAGAATTTTGAGGATAAGGTCTTTAAAGGTTCTGTCATAAGCTCTTTCGATGTCTAAAAATATGGCTAATAGTTTTTCGCCTTTAGCAAAACTGTTTAATATATTACTTTCTAAATTTATTATATTATCGATGGTCGAACGGTTTTTTCTGAAGCCACATCGGTATGGTTCGAGAAGTTTTTCGGATTCTAAGATCGTCATTAAGCGTTCGTTTACAATTTTTTCCATTAATTTGCTGAGGCAACTTGTTAAAGATATTGGTCGATAACTGTCAACATCAGTGCGGCATCTTCCAGATTTCAGGATGGGGAGAATAATAGAGTCACGCCATTGATTAGGAAAGACATGTTTTTCCTAAATCCTATTTATAATATAACCTGTATAAAAGCATTGTGACTGTGATTTATTTAAATATGTGAAAAAATTCATTCATTCATTTAGAATGAATTTATTTTATATTCTACTTTAGATTACTATTATTGAATAAATCTTTGAAAATGTTAAAAGTAATAAATAAATATATTTAATTTAATTGACAATATTGTTGAAAATATACGAACTTAGTACTTGATTATTAATTATTAGGACTCTAAAAGTAAGTGGAAGTTAAATAGTAATCATTTTTCATAACTTTAAAGATAAACTGGGTGGTTGGAGAAAGGAATCTTAGAGTTTGGTACGCAGTTTATCAATTACGTACTTGTAGTTATGGAAACGATACGTTAATAACAACATCCAGTTTACAATGGAAATGAAATTAAATCACCTACTGAATTACCTCGACCTCACAATTAAAACGAAAGACGACAAACCGCTTTTTGAGATTTATAGCTAACCCACTCATACGTCTACGACGATACTTGCAAATTCAAGATAAGATTTTCTTTCATTTTAATCAACGAAATTGAATTGACTAAAAAAAATAAACACAGTTGTGTAGCAACTTATTTAAATTGCGGTTTAACCCGGCGTCGTTGGGGCCGGGTATCTCATACCCGACTGTTTTTAGCTTTAAAACAAAATACACTCGTTATTTGCCTCTCACAGTAGCTGAAGTTGTGGACCTCACTAAGCGTTTTAGCTATTTTAATTAGCGCCATTGCGGCTACGGTGAAATTTGCACGTCTGTGAAGAGCGCTCCGGTAGTTATACCCGGTCACAATGGCTACGTAACATTTGATCTCAATTGCGATTAACTTAGCATATACGAAATAAATAAGCATAAAATATAATTTTATGTTAACGTGCTTAAAAAACATTTATATTTTGTACTTAAATTGTTATTATTTTTTGTGTTTGAATATAGTTATATTCAAAGTTATGTTCTAACAAATTAATTCATAGAAGAAGGATGTTTACATTTTTAGTGATTATAATAGGTTCATTTTATATTATTTATAATAAATAAATGTTTAATTTTTATAAATAATTGTTAAAAAAATTGTTTAAAGATATTTATATTTGACTAAGTTACCGCTATTTTTGTTGGACCCCGTCTCATAATAAATCGTGCTTTGCGGTGACCACTGTAATTTAAAAACCACTCGACGGATTAGAATGAAATTTATACAGTTTATTGAAAACATAAAAATCTAGTGCCTGATCAAAGGATTTTATTCTTTTTTTTTTAAATTAACAAAGTGGGGGCCACTAATAATAATTAATTTACGGAGTTTCGAGGAAAAATTCGCTAGTTTATCGTTTATAAAATCTATAAATTTTAATTTATAATAAATTTATTTTGAAATAAATAAAATATAATAAATCAAAAAAATGTGAGTGGTTTCAGTCGAGTGATCTATCATTTAGATAGATACACATTTCATATACAAATCTAAAGCCCTTAACGTTAAGCAGTGGCAGAAGCAGTTTTTTTCTCTACTCTGATGATTAGTCCAAATTTTGCTAAGCATTCTTTGGACGATAAACTATTTCATTTGGCTGATAAGAAAAAAAAAGCTGAACACAATTTATTGAAATACTTCACAAGATGAAAATATAAATTAGTCATCCCTTAATGTATCCATGAAAAGAATATCCCTATTTTAAAGTTATTCGGGATAAGCTGAGTAAACTACTTCTACGAGCTTTCCTGTTAACTATGAATTGATGAGGATAATTAAAAATTATTATTATATTTTCTTATATTTTTTATAGTATGATTTCATTTTTAAAATATAATAATATACAATACATACAACTTTTGGAATTTTCACAAAATTATTACATTGTTGTTTTCTGTAAATATATAATTGCAATTTTTTAGTATAAGATAAGAAGTGTCAGGGTTAACAATTTATTGACATATTTAAAATTACAACGAATTAATGGCAAACGTCAGATTGCAACTAATGAATTAATCTAATTAATATTACTTGGAAATATATAAAATTTTGACGTATTTTGTTGTACTAAATAATTATTTATTATCATTGTTATCTATATTCTAGAACATAACAACTGTAATAATTTATGTACTTTATAAATTGGCTGACAAAACAATGTACTGAACAAGATACAATTGTAATCGCCAATTTGTTGGTCAAAAATTGTTTTTGACAATTCCAGTAGTTTAGTTTGGGATTTTTTGTATATAGAGTAGATTTTTTGAACTAAAATCAACTTCCGGGTGTTGGATTAGTAAAATCTTTTGGAAGACACACATCATAGAGTTTAGGTAGAACGAGTGATATTTTTGATATCTGAAAAATAAGCAAAGTAAATGTTTCGGTTTAAGCCAACCATACGGCATGTGTACATAATATCTGGTGAATTTTGCTGTTATTATTTAAAAAATTGTAACGCGTAATACAATATCTTTAATTTAAATTCAATTAAGAAAAAAGTTGTTGACAATCAAATATGTATGTTCAAAACTCAATTAACCTTTGAAGATTAAAAATTGGTTATTGCATAAGAAAAACTTAATTTTGACTTTGTTTATTCTAATAGACCGGGTTGCCGGTTAAGTAAGGAGTCAAGGTTGAAAACAGGTTTACCATATTTAGAGTAAAAATAATAACAAGTTTTTTTTTGAAAGAAGTTCGTACATACTATAGTAATTTTAAGTACCCGGTTAGATAACGCCATCCTATTTACATAATATTATGTTTATCAATTTCTCATTGTGATCGAAAGGTTTGCTAGAATATTTATTTGGTGAAGTGTTTGCATTAGGTGGGTAATATTAATGCTTCTCTCGATTAATAATATAATGGAGCTTTTAAGTTAAGCTTATTTTATTAATTTTGTATTTGATTGTGGTTTTCTTTTGGTGTGATTTTTAAAATTTAAATTAAATGTGTTTGTGAATCGTTTTTTGATTATTTATCAATTAAAAATGAAATCAATATACTTTTATAGCAAATGCAGCAAAAAATTCTATACAAGATATCCCTTATAATTAAATTATTCATGGACAATTAACTTTCTCTAAGGGAGTTTAATTTAATGGATTGAAAATTGCTAAATTCATTGAAGCGTGAGTTCATAGATAATTGATGAAAAGTGCCTGATAATAATTATTATAAAGGCTTTCAATACTAAAATAATTTTTTATTGAACTTTGGTAAATGAAAATATATTAATACAATATTTTGTTTCAGGATAGCCACCCGAAGAAATGCCGTTTAAAATTAATTGTTTGAATAAACACAATCTGCTCACTATTTTGACTGTTATTGGTGTCTTGGCAGGAACCATAACCGGCTTGATACTTACAAATGTGAGTGATAGACAATGGAGCAAAAGAGAAGTGATGTATCTCAAGTTTCCCGGAGATATTTTTCTTCGAATGTTAAAAGCTCTCATCGTTCCTTTATTAACTTCATCTGTTATATCTGCAATCGGAGCTCTCGATCTTAGTTTGTCAAGAAAAATTGCAATTCGTTCGATAATATATTACTCGACCACAACAGTATGCGCGGTAATATTAGGAATTATTTTAGTTTGGACAATTAGACCAGGTGTTGGTGGTACCAAAGAAGAAAGAAAATCTCATGCGGCTGATCAAAAAGTTGTGCTTACTGCCGATACTCTTATGGATTTAGGCAGGTAAGATTAAATTTAACTATTAACTTTTTCTCATATAAACATATTTGCTAGATAATCGTATCTTAAAATCTTAAAATCGCGGAAAAAATATTTTGAATAAATATACTAGGATAATCGCAGAAGACGGTCATGGCCTCGCGCTTGTCGGAGTAAAATTTTATTCTGACCGTCTTCCTTAGGCAGGCAATGTCAAATCACCAAGGTAATCTGCATTGAAAACCCTTCAAAACATGAAATGGTCAGACAAGACCCACCCTTGCTTATAGTGCTACTGTATTTCTTTGTTTATAATCGCAGAAGCTATAAGCATATCCAACAGCACTGTTTATTTAATTTTCACAAATGAGTTTGACGAACAAAAAGCATTGTGATCGGTTTGTGCATCACATTTTGAAAAACCATAAAAGCTTAAAGAGAATACATTCCCGAAACTTTGTTAGCACAACAGAAAATTATTTCAACTTCTTGAAATTGATTGTAACTGACGACAGCTGATGTTATGATGATTCTAAAAGGTGCAGCATCTAAAAAATATCTGTCGAGAAAAGACAAAACTTTTAGATTCCTGAATCAATATGAACTTTTACAATTTTTATTTTCTGATTTAATATACCTAATGGAGATGTTTTTCAATTCAATGCTGTTTTTTCCCATACCAGTGCTACTTCTGTCTTCTCTGAAATTATGGTACTTTTAGCTACTTGCAGATTAGCTTCATTCGTCAACCTCATGGGCTCTTTCCTATTTTGGATAGTTCCCACAATGTCATCTGTAAATTCAATTATTTTTACTTCCGGTGGTGAAAGTATCTTAAGGACATCATCATGACTGACGTATCATAAAGCCCTTTGAAACTTTGCCAGTGATTGCATATTTAATAAACCTGTTGGTGTCATAAATTGTGATCCATCTGATTGTAGTCACTATATCATCAAAATCGAGTAAAAGCTGATTTACACTATGAGATTTCTTATGTGACTCTATCGTATGAAAAATCCTATCTAAAATTGTAAGCAATGCGCATTGCGTTTTTTAGTTTTTATGTTACTAAATATCAAAAATTGTATAGTGTGAACGTAAAAATATTTCTAATATAACAAGTCGTACGATAAGTCACATGAGAAATCTCATAGTATAAACCAGCTTTAAGATTGACCTTTTCATGCAAAAATCCAACTGATGTTTTTCCGATTTTATGTTGGCCTATAGTCTGTAAAGGGTCATACACTGAAACACTTTCATATCTTGCTTATTTGGTTGAAAAAAACTCAGCTTACTGAAATTGGCCATTTTCTTTGAAACTCAATACCTTGCGGCAACCACCGGCGCTAGTTTGGATTCGGTCAACAACAAAATTGTCGATGTTTTAGGCTGGATATCATCAGCTGCATAATTTTTAAATTGTACCATTGATTCTATTTAATTTAAATCTAGGAGAAGGTTTTTCCCAAATGTTTCAATAGTTGTTATTTGTCTCAGTAGTCATATTCCCCTCTTTCTCTAAATTTTGGTTTCTCTAACAGTATTACAGTACTATTAGAGCTTAAAAAGTTTCTCAATTCATCAGTAAACAGGTAGTCGTTTATAGTTAGGTCTTGTTTTATTAAGTTTGTCTTCTTTCAACTTCCTCTTGGCTTATTGAGTTTTGATAGGAGGTTTTTCAATCAAGGAGGCAATATGGTACCGAATGTAGCGATAATTATTTTCTTCTTCAGTACCTGTCAATCTAACCTATTCATGCATATCGTGGATTGTGTGACGAGAGTAAGGACCAAAATAGATTTCTTGCAAATGTTGGAACTGTTACCTTTGTTAGTTATGCAAGTTCTTGTTTGGCTATCTTTTTTGTGAAAAATTTAGTTTTAAGTGGACTATCCCTATTAAAAATCTGTTTTGTGGATAACCTACATATATGCTTACATTTGATTATCACTAGCTAACAGTATTTTCAAGTACGCTTAATTTCCAACTGTTTCCGATTACAAATCTCGCTATAAAAATGTACTTGCAAGTCAGGGATTTGAGCAAAACGTTTCTGACGTACTGCAACATTTTTGACTGGAGATTTGTAATCTACTGAAAAAACAACGAAAGTAGTTCTTGCTGCAAAAAATATGTTAGATAGTGATTAATATTTGCACGTCAGTGAATCATAGCATTTACCCAGAAAGCAATTTAAGGTTTTTATAAGCTTGCAGCAAGCTTGTCATTGAAGGCTTGCAAGTTTACAAAATGCTTGTCTAGTTGACAATTGACAAGCCTTTTTTACTTTACGTGACAAGCTTGTTGATGAAAACCTTACGTAAAGCTTGCGACAAGGGTTTCTTATGATAAGTTTGTGGGCGACAGCCTTGCAGCAAGCTTTTTACAACAATTTCATGTTAAGCTTGTTGCCGAAAGCCTTGCTGCAAGCTTTCCACAAGCTAATTTCGTAAAGCTTGTCGTGACCAGCCAACGACAAGCAAACGACAACCTTGTCGTAAGCTTACATGTTATCTGGGTAGAATAAATTCCACGTGATGTTTTGCTGTTTGCAAGAACAGCTCTTGCAATTGCATCTAAGCAAACTTTAACGCGAATCGTTGTTGACATATTTGAAGAAGTTCAAAAAGGAATCATTTGACCACTATTATCATAGCATTACAGCTGTTGACCTTGTAGCTGTTTCTGTATTGAAAATAACAGGTTTATTTTTCGCCTATTTAGTTAACTAATAATAAATTATATTAGCAATATCTAGATTAGCTCTGATAAAAGTGTTATCAGCATGTAAATGCACTGGTCGACTAAGAATAATTAGTTTAACATCATGCTTGATTACATGGATTACATTTTGGCAGTAAATTATTTGTATAATTTTTAATATTAGGATGAGGTTTCAAACCAAAACTGAATATGTCAATAATGAATCTAGGTCAAGGCTGTTTTTCTTCAATATTTTGTATTGATAATATTAATGTTCTGCAAACAGTACAATGGCAAGTACAATTCCTAAACATCGTGAGGTACCATAATATTAATTTTTATAAATTATTATTATGGGAATATTATTTTGAACCAAATATATTGCTTTCAATATACTTGGGTGCCAATACAATTAATTTGGTGGTCGAAATAAAGCAATTTCTTAATTTACCCACAGTGCGTTCTGAGTATATTACAAAATCCACAACGCACGTTGTGCATTATGTATTATACGTTTGTAATTTTGACCACTGAACAAATTCGTCACTAAATAAAGACATCTTATGTGAAACCCATATCAACAGCTTTCTGTAACCGTTGGTGGAGTATCGAGTGTAAATTTGTATGTTGAACTTGCGAAGTATATTTTAGCCCAGACTTTCGGAAAACAGGAACACTTTATGATTACCTATATAGGTAATAATAATATTATGTAACAAAATTATTTTTGGTACGCTTTTTGAACCTTCCTGATGTTACATAATCAAAAATACTCTAGTTGCTTTTGGGGTGTTCCAAAATATTTTCAAAAATATTTTTGAAATAGGTCAAATCTATAATATCTAAGTCAACAGGTAAAAGGAAGTAAAGTGGTAGATTGATTTTGTATATCTCAACTGGCGGCTTTACAATGGTAGTAGTAAATGAACACCCGTTGTGCCATAGCAGGACATAGCTTATTGGAGCAGGAAATTTTGATGTAGATGCTAATGATCTCATGTCACGGTATATCCGGGCTGAGCCAACTTGATGTACGAGTGAACCGTAAAGCCAAGTACTTTTGTAATACAAGTCTATAATAAAACAGTCGTTTAAAAAAAAACTCACTTGTTAAATAAAAAAAGTAAAATATTTTTATTTAACTGTTATGCAAGGAGATTTGTGGAGACTGGAGGATGTGTGGTTTTCAAAACACTTGATAATTCTAATGAGCGTGAAATGCTTACAGAATTAAAATTTTCATTCATACAAATTAGTTAATTTAGAGAAATATTTTCAGTTGACTAATGCATTTACATTACAGTTCATGTAATACACATAGAAAAATTATAAAAATACTTATTCAATTTAATACTTGTTAGGGAGAACATTGTGTTACTGACTCAATTTAACTCTAATTGTATTAATTAGTTTTATTTAACACAATACAAACAAAATTATGTCTACATAAAATAAATTACATCTATGAATGAGTTAGTTATATAGACCCAAAATTTTGTCATATTATATTACTCAATTAACTATCTAAATAGTACCATATTCACTTTGTGAGAAATATTGTAATACTATACCTATACACAAACATTTCATGTCAGATGAATTTATGAACTAGTTTTGTATGTATTATAAATTATAATATTAATAACCGTTATAAATATTATTATTACTTTTCGTTGGTAAATCATGAAAGACCAAAACGAGAATCCGAGAATCTTATGTAATAGTATATATAAAAGCGCTACTACAGGCCTCGTAGTCTCAGGACTGAAAACCTCAAAGATATTGCCAGCATCTCGTGAAGAGACACGGTTATATAGCCAAATGTACTTGGTCAGGAATGAAACCTACTACTGCGACATGATTAATTTAGTAATCTAACTGCTAGCCTACGAATGCGCTAAACATTTAGCATTGAGAAAATCGAATAATTCAGTTACTAAGTACTGCCACACTGATCTGTGAAACAGAAATTTGTTAAAACGATAGGGATGGTGAAGAAAATAGGTTATACCAGTTTTTCCTTAACTTATGGTCGCCCATGAAGCAAAAAAGTTAAACCAAGAGACGCTTCCATTTTTCAAAAAGAAACTTTAAAAAGTTTTCATAAATAAGTTAGCTGTACTGCGGTAAGCGAGAGCCGTGAAATTCAATCACCACACTGCTGTTATACTTGAGCACAACATTACAATATTGTAATTTCATTCTAATATTAAACCACATCAGAAATGCTGTTTCGATAAATAGGCTATTAAGGTCAGCACGAAAATAATCACATGGACCTTACCTAAAAATTTGGCCAAGTTAGTCACTTGACAAGTTAGCATACAATATTAACTATTTAGGTCGAATTTAAGGTATGTATGTGGGGTTACTTAAACAACGGGTGTAAACAAGTTCTTAAATTGGTCGAAATCAGATAGAAATACTGGAAGTATTAACCATATCAATATTTTAGAAACCCTAAAAAATGATAGAAAAATGATAGAAAATGATAGATAGAGATGCTAATGATAGAAAGATTATCTGTCTGGAAAAGAAATCGATTAATGCTACACTAGATAACTAGATAATGCTATTAATATAAAGGAAAAAATCTTAAATCGTCTAGAATCTTTAAAGAAGATACAATAAAGTTTGTAACTGTGCAATGAAAACCTAACGATATTTTAATTTCAGGTAATTTCTGTATTAACCGTGAAAGTATTTTTCCAATTCACTGATTTACCAAGAGACCAGTGCGGCTGATATAATAAAATTCCTAATGTTCACTTGATTAACTAATTGGTTTGGACCAAATAAGTAGATCATCAAATCAAAAGCATACTTAAATTTTTTTATGTTTTTATAAACTTCAATAGCTTTTAATTTTTTAATAATCTGCAATGAAGTTGTAAGAAATGTAAATTTTCAAAATTGCAAACTTTTAAAATACAAAACCTAATGATAATTTAAAATACGTAAACTAACGATCAGTAAACTCAATCCGCAAGCTAACTATTGTACTTATGATAATGTACAGGTAATATAGTTTGGAAATTAAAGCAGCAATTTGTAATTTTTCAATTTTTATTGTAGTGCATCAGTGAAAATTGTTACAGAAATATGGTAATAATTTTGTAGATATTAAATTTCCCCCTCAAAATCTGAATGTCATCATTACTTAAAGTATCAGGGTACTAGGATCAATCGAATGTTGAATGATAAATGATCAAGTCAATTTTTGAGCAAAGTGTAATAGTATATTTAAAAATATTTTGCAAATATTCAAGATTACTTGATTGAATTCTATGATAAATATAAATATAATTCAATTTAAAATAATAATTTTTACTGAAAAAAATTTATTCATAGATTTAAATGTTTTCATCTGAATTTCTCAAGTACAAGGAGTTAGTTGCGCGTAATTTGCTGATAATTAGAAGTTATTTGGCTTAAATTAAGTATAATGTAACAAAATAAAAAATACTAATTATTGTTGTCAACAATTTAATTTAAGTTTCAAAGAACTTTTTCTTAGAACATAATAATTATATCATTTTACATTTGGAAAATATTAATTACACAAAATACATTGTTTTTTTAATTAAAATATGCGAAATTGAGTTAATAGTTTTAATACGATACTGAAGGGTACGCGGAAGCGGGAGCAATGGCATGTTTGACTTTTGGAGGAACTCTGTTTACGCATCTACTTGTTTAGGAATTCTGTAAACAACTATTGTTTTTACAAGAGATAAAAAATGTATTAACTTGATTTACTCAAATTTGGATTAAACTTACATTTGAATTTTTGTGAGCGATTAAAAATTTGATGGGCATTGCAATCAAATTGTTTGCTTAGGGTTCTCCATATTTTGATAAAAAGAACTAAAAACTGTAAAAACTTTTTAAAGAAATCCTTCGAAAACAACAGATATGTAAAGATGTTTAAAAGGAAGAATGGGAATCTGTTTTTAAGTAAAATGGGGCTATAATTAGGGGCAGGTGTTCTAATATCGATCACTTAAGGTGTAAATAAAATTTTAGACCATCAGTTTAAAGCAATTGCATAAAAGGTATTAAACATAAATTCTAAATTGAATGCCTTTGAATGCCTTTCATGTTTAATGCCCATTTTCTTCACCTCGAGGTATCTATAGGACAAATAAATCAAGTAATCAATCAAATTTTGGATTTTTTACTGTAAATTTAAATCGGTGTTGATTGATTGGTAATCTGACTTATTTGTCTAATGGATTCGTATTCTATTCATATTTCGAGGTGAAAAACACGGGCAAAAGCCATAAAAGATCAGTATAACTGCCAAAAAATGGCAAACATACATTTGTTAAGACATACATAACCATACGTTTCTAGATTGTACATTGTAGTGAAACGTATGCTTGTATGCCTCGAAAGGCACTAAAAAGAATCTGATAAAATTAAAGGAAGCAATTAAACTCTCGTACATATAAGTAATCATTAAAAAACAATCAAGTCACAAACACCAAACACCAAAATACTTATGATTTCATAAAGTTCAGTTCGATCATAAGAAGTGCTTATGATAAGGAGACTTATAAGATATAAAAAGGTTTTTAAAAGTCATTTTCGGAAAATCACGGTGATTGATATCGCCGGCTGTTCGATATTAGAACACTTTCCCCTATTAACAAAATTTAATTTAAAATTAAATTATGAAACGATATTAACCGTTGCAATCCTATTTCCGTTACTTCAGTTTTGAACAAACTGTGTTTGAAATATTTACGTACGCTACACGTACTGTTAATAGAATGAAGTTGAGTCTCGCCTCCTTTGATCCACTAGGTGTTTGCTAGAGTAGCTTCGCTACTCGAGCCGGTTACCATTCTATTAAAATACATAATTGATACTTATTCTAACATAAGAGTAAACTTCTTAGCACAATGTTCGAAATAACTGAACCTATACTTTTAAAATAAAGGACAGAAGAAGAAGTGATTGTAAAATAGACACAAATTGTCTTGTATAAAAATACCATAAGGTCATTTATAGCATACCACAATTCAGCATTTCAAAGACAACAACAAAAGGAGGACATTATGAAGTTCAATATTTAAAAAAAAGGTTAATATTATATTTGTGAAGTAAAGCAATCAATTCTCTAACAATATCCTAAATTTCAAAGCAATATTCCTTCAGCTAAATTTGCATAATATTTTGTATTTATAGCGATATTTTGTACGTGGTTTAGTTTTATATGAAAAATGTGTTTTGTTTGAATAATTTGCTTTAAATTTTAAAATATTGTCAGCGAAGTGATTGTTTTAGATCACAAAAAATATATTGAGCGTTCTACTACTATGAAAAACATTTTTCTTATATAATGTTTTTTTAATTTTAATTTTAATTTTATCAAAATTATATTATATTGTAATTATGTAATAATAATTTGGTAAAAACTCGGACTAATCCTCTTGTTTGTGTCAACAATTGTTTCTTAAAACACAATGGAAATATTTAAGAACATAAAAGTTATTAATAATAACTAACCATAGTAGTAATTAATTATTATGAATCTGTTTATTAATAAAACTAAAATTGTATTGTTATTTTCAGAAATATGTTTCCTCCCAACTTAATTGAAGCAACAATTGCTCAGGTCAGTATTTTTTATTATTATGTTTCGAATACGAATCATATAGTTATTTATTATTTTAGTTATGTATTTTAGGGTTCCTAATTTTTAATTGTAAAATATATACTATAGTTTTACCTATCAATTAGTATACCGCCGGTGTTAGCATGAACCTTTGAGATAAATAAATGCCATATGAGTTTTTATATAGTATATTATTAAAATACTTTTGTGTCAAGAACTTTCGTAATTTCCATCCCTTGAAATATTGAGAATCTTTTTTCAATACTTGTGCCAGGTTTCATAAAATTTTTAAGAAGCTGTTATAATGTACTAATCAATAGAAAATATCTGTTAGGACTAACAAGCCAATAGTAATTGTCGGTTAATTTTAATTGCTTGTTAAAAGATTTGGGAAGTAAACTCCAGTTAGATTAACCGGTGGTTCACTAACCAATGAAAAATGTAGATTTATGATCTAAACGTTAGTCAGAGATAATCGGGCATTGAAAACACGACCCTTAAAATTATTGCAACGAAAGCTATTAAATACTTACTAGTTGGTTCTTAAAACTGGATTTCATGGTTAATACGATTATGATTATAATTCTTCACGGTTTTTCTTTAAAGTAAGTAGGGAAGCAAATAATTGTGCTATACAAACCAAGTATACATATAAAATAGAAATACCAAAATATAAAATAAGCATAACCAAAATTCCTATCCTATCAATGAAATTATGATAAAATATACAAAATTATTTTATTACATTCAAACTACCGTAAGCTTTACTATAATAAAATTATTTACTAAGTAATAAATGGAAATACGGTATCTAGTTACTTTATGATTGAATTTAAAGTTTGGAGGTAGTCGTACATAATATAATTATTAATATGTCGGACTTAAAAGCATCAGCATTTAAATAGCTTTTACTTTTGAATCGACGTAAGCTATTATTTTATTAAGTTAAATAGTATATAACTTTGAGTAGTTTTAAGTACAATTACCTTACCTACTTAATTTTACATATCGTAAAATATTTAAAACTTTTATTTAAAATAAAAATAGAGATATATTAACAATATGCTTAGTAACCAGAGTAAGCTCTTAACTATTAACTTTGTGAAAGCTTCTGTGTACTTGGGATGATGGCTGTAATCACATATTGATCTTAGATAAGTGTTTTTTATTTTCATATAAAGAAGAAACTTAGCTCAAGTGCTTTTAGAAAAATATTTGTAAAATAATACAGTTTGATAACAAAGAAAAATAATAAAAATAATTACACGTTTTGCTAATACATACCCCATATAAAACGTAGTTTAATTAACTTATTCAACTGTGCATTATAATAGCTTCGCTTAATGAACTGCAATCATAACTTGTTGTAATACTAATTTTTTTATTTACAGAGTTCTATTAAAATTACTATACCAGATGAATTCAAAACCAATCCTAGATTTAGCAATAAAACTTTTAGTTTAAGAGATCGTACGTATTTTCTTTCTTGCAATATTAATATTCTTGAACAAAATTTAAATGAAGGCATATTTTAAGATTGTAACAACAATATTTTGTAGAGTATCCGTATTGGGCATTCGAAGAGCATATGGAAATGAAAAGTACAAACGTTATTGGACTTGTAACCTTCAGTATTGTATTTGGAATAACGTTAGGAAAAATGGGTGAAAAAGGAAAACCACTATTAATATTTTTCGAAAGGCTAAGTGAAGCTATGATGATCATTACTCGTTGGGTTATTTGGTTAGTTTACATTTTTATAAATAATTTATTTAGTTGTTGATAATTATATTTATAGGCTTTCACCTCTCGGTGTGTTCTTTTTGGTTATTGCTCAAATTATGGAAATTCCAAGTTTTGCAGCTTTGCTGGGGCAGCTGGGGCTGTATTTCTTTACCGTACTACTAGGTCTGTTTCTACACGGATTTGGAACTATATCGGTGATCTACTATGTATGTACTAGAACATTACCATTCAAAACAATAGCTAAACTCAGTCAAGTTTTGGCAACTGCATTTGGAACGGCCTCTAGGTATGGTGTTTGTGGTTTTTTAAATGTAAATTATATTCGACTGTTCGTATAGTTCCGCCACCATGCCAATTACTATTGAAACATTGGATAAAATGGGTGTTGATCCAAGAGTAACTAGGTTTGTTATTCCCGTTGGTGCTACAATTAATATGGACGGAACTGCTCTCTACGAAGCCGTAGCTGCAATTTTTATCGCTCAACGAAATAATCTAGAACTGGGAATCGGACAAGCTGCTGCAATTTGGTAAGCACACGTATTATGTGTAATTAATTAAATAAATAATTATTTATGAAAAATTAAAACAAAATAATTTTCAATTTTATTTCTTTGTAATTTAGTATCACAGCAACTGCTGCAAGTATAGGAGCTGCAGGTATTCCACAAGCCGGTCTGGTCACCATGGTGATGGTGCTCGATACCGTAGGACTTCCTGCCGATCAGATTTCAATTATTCTAGCCGTTGATTGGTTATTGTACGTAGATTAAAATAACTTGAAATAATTTGTTAATTAAAATATTTGTTGTATTTCAGGGATCGATTTAGAACAACAATTAATGTTATGTGCGATTCGTTAGGTGCTCGGTTGGTTGATAAACTGAGCGCAAACGATTTGCGAAACATGGGATCTTTAGACAAAGCCAATGCGGATCCACATGAACTGGTGGAAATAGTGAAAGGAGATTCGCACGTATAGACAATAATAAATAGATTTATTAGTGTAGTATAGTTATAACATCGTCAAGTTCGTGCTTCAGTAGCATTTTTATTCGGCATAAATTATTTTAAAAATTATTTCGAATTCGTATTCATTTAAATTTATTTTAAATATCATTTTACATATCTGTAAAAAAAATTTAATAGAAACCATTTTAGGCAGTCAGTGTAAATATCACAATGTCTATAATTTTTGCCATTTAGATATTTATTTAAGTTGTAACTATAGGAGAATATCGTGGATAGCTAACTTGTTATTAAGTTTTATAATATTTAACTCATGTTTTTTTATTGCGATTATTATTATTAAATTATTATTACGTATTAGTAGTAAATTTTGGCTTATTAAATACTGCATGTTATCTGTTTACTGTAAACGGTAGAATTGTATGTGCAATATTATTGTAGGGAGCATTTATTACCTATATTAAGTGTAAAGATATTAAAAATCAACATAAAGCGTTAAATTTAGGGACCAATTTTAGTTTTTATCTAAAAATGATCACTTAACTTTTTATTCAAAATTTTAATAAAATCAGACAATACAATGTACTATTTACATTTTTGTAATATAACAATAAATATGTGCCATAATAAATTAAATTTTAGACTCTGTAAGATAAGTACCTATAAAATAGTAAACAAACTTAGTTTTAATTTTTAAATCTAACTATAATTATTATAAACAATATTTATTTTAGTTGAAAACTTTTAAACTCCCTAATCAATTTATTCTGTATTTATTTTTATCTAATGTAATAATTGGTGTGCTAATTATTCTCGTGAAATATCGTAGAAATTGTGAAAATGTACTAGATGTTTGCTATGAAAGTAAAAAAGGAAATTCCACTAAAATATCTTCCACCAGAAAACTGTTGCTGGCAAACAGTTTTCTATAAAATAAACTGCTCATAGGTTCATCATTTGATTATAAAAAATAATGCATTGTCGTACTTGTTATAATTTTGGATAAATAAATAAACACTAAAATACAATGTTCATACAAAATATTATGTTTTATTAAATATAATTTCTTCAATTATTGCACAAATTATTATGATTTTGCAAATTTAAAGAAAATTTATTCCACCATTTTATAAAATTAAACAGCCACGAGTGAGGTCAAATTTTAATCCGAAAATAATTTCTTTATTTAATCTTTACAATTCTTTACAATCGTACAGTAAAGAAGTATTTCTGCACTTGGCATACAAATAGCTATTTTACCATGTTTACTGCATTTTTAACTGTGGAATTGTAAAACCTTTATTTCTTTTTAGCTGCAGCTCGATCGAAATTAGTAACTCAAATTACTACTATTTTGCTGGAAAATTTATGACAAAACTTGAAATTTTTGTATTAAAATAAATAATGTGTAACATCTTGAATTTACTTTTATAATGAACATCATAAATATGTAAAATTTTAAATTGTATTTTGTTTTTTTATACACTGTGTTATTATTTTAGTATTTAAAGTAGTATTTGACTTGAACAACAATTGATTAATTAAGTATGCGAGTATTTCTAAGTCACATAAAACTATATATAGCCATGTATATGTAATTTGGAAATATCCAACAACTTTTGTATGTTTAATATTGTGATCCTCTTACAGCAGATAAATTTTCATCACTTAAACTTGAATTTATTTCTTTAAAAAAATATTTTATTATTCCAAGAATCCATTCGCAAAATGCAATGCTATATTTTCTTTTATACTCGAAAATTGGTTAAATCACAGGTACTATATCCTGTTTGGTCAGATAAAAATAAAAAATAGTTACTTATTTATTTAACTTTTCCAACATATATTTTATGTATTCAATAGTTTTGACTAAATCTGAAGAAAATTTCAAATTAATTTTTTTAGAATTTTAATTAAGTTCTCTTTCGTTTTTAAACAATATTGTTATTATTATTTCCCGAATAAATAGAACTTATAATAATTAAATTATTTATTGGTATTTACATTTGGACAATAAGTTATAAAAAACTTGCAGTTTCAAACAGATTTAAAAACAAGTGATTAAATTAAGGGCATTTTGCCAGTACCTCCCCTCTATTTTGAATTTGGAATCAAAATAGTCAACGTCACATTTTCCAATATTACTGTGTATGCTGTTGTAAAAGTGATTCTTTTGAGACGATTTTTAATAAGAAAGTCGATCCAAAGAAATAATACGAGTTGATTGTGATTTAGGAAGTTCCAATCAAAAATAATAAATTTAATGAAAGTAAGTTTGCAAATTATTTTGAAAGTTAATTTAATTATATTAGTAAATAAATGGTAAACAAATTTGATGTTGAAATGAAATTAAGTATTTTGAAAAAGGTATTTTGAAACAGAAATTTTCATTTGTCACAATTCAAAATTTATTTATTAATCGTCATTTTATTTTAAAATTGATTTTATTATTTCATTTTATAAATTTATATCTATTTAATATTATTTACGTTAACTGTTTCTTTATTGTCTCCCTATATTTTATTTATTTACGCAAAACATTTTCCATCCTACTATTAGGTGAGTGTGAAATCAAAACTATTATGTTATCATTTGTATTTACCAATATCTTTCTTATATTAAAGTCTTTGAAGATGGCTTCAGTAAATGAGCCGAAACGTTGACATATAGTTAATTTGTTTTTATTTTGCGTTCCTAATCCTAAGATTTCTATCTAATATAATAACATTGGACCATATTTAATATTATTAATTAGAAAAAAACTTTATTGCATAAATCTCTAGTAAAATATCTCAAAAAATAAGTTTCCTAGTTTCTAAGTACGGTTTGAAGTTAAAAGACCCATTCTTTTAAACCCATAGGTAAAAGGATTTTAATCATGATTTTAATAAGGGCTATAACGCTATTTTAAAATTATTGAATGTACTGAAAATAAATATTAACCGGTAGTGCAAGATTTTCTCTAAAAATCAAAATATACAGCGATGGCGCTGAAGAAACTTTTATAGATGGTATGACTTCGTGTGGTTTATTTCAAATAAATTTTATTTATAACTTGTATAATAAATTACTTGATCTTGTTTATGTAGATGACACAAAATTATTTACTATTTACAGCCCTAGAGATGATTTGCACAGTAAGGATAGGAATCATTCTGCAGTGGGTATATCTTTCCTCTCGGGTATTGAAACCAATTTTGTTAACTTTCTGAATCTTGACAGAGCTGAATACAATTTTAAGACTATTGATTATGATATATTTGCAGATTACTTAGCATCGACTGACTGGTTGAATTTACTACAGCATTCAAATGTGAATGTTAGGGTCGTATTCACTAAATTATCCCTTAGTTAAGGATCTCTTAGTTAAGGACAGGGTACTTGAAGGGATCCATTAAAAAACCCATTCTCTAATTCATCCTTCAGGTAAATTTTTGTACCTAGCAGTTGTCGTTAACTAATGACGAGGATAATGTTTTTAATCGTGATAGTACACGTGGTGTATAAGAGTAATGTGTTCTCATTGGTCGATTTAAAAAAATAACCTATAAAATATTTTACGTTTAACGTCGAGAAACAATAAACGACAATTTATAATTGAACAAAATTTGAAGTACGGAAATTTAAAATAAAAATTTATTAACAAAATAAATTATAGTTTTGTAGTCAAAATTTAAATTACGGTAATTTAAAATATTTAACAAAATTTTTAAAAATTAATAATTGAAAAAACTACTGTTTTTAGGATAACAATATGCAAATTAGTTGAATAATTTATAAATTTATCTAACATGTAAATAATAATAATTTGTTAAATATTTTCACATGCTATTTAACAAAAACCATAGTTGGTTGAAATAAAAATTCATTAAACAAAAGAATAATATTATTACGAGCGCGTCTTCCTAATAATTCTAATAGATTATTATTTATTTCTTCGTTATTCAATTCTTCTTCAATTTCTTTCAAATCATCATATAAAATTTTACAATTTATAGTAATTATTATTTTACAACAATTATCAAATTTTTAACAATAACTACTTCCAGATTATACAAATGCTTGATGTTATGCAGTATTCTGAAGGGATAAATAATTTTAGTTATAAATGTGGGGTGGTAATTCATTACTAAATAATTATAATCAATTTATTAATTTTTAATTTAAAAAAAGACATGTTAGGAAATCGTTTCATAAGAACGTTTCTATAATTTTTGCGTAGGTATATTATGCGTTTAAAATATACCTTTTGCGTAATTTATCAAGAATATTATTTAATTGAATATTTATTTTGAAAATAAATTCACTTTTCAAGATTCAAGTTCACATTCACTAATAGAAATAACCCTTCAATTTTCTTAATGACACCTACTGACCATCTCTCAGTTAAGGGATCAACTTGGTGTATTTTGACGCTGATTATGGATCCCTTCGAGTTACAGAATGCGCAAATCCTTATACCTGAAGAGATCCCTCACCACTCTGCAAGGTAAAGATCGATCTTGAAAAGCGGTATCTAACTAAAGAATCTTTTATTATTACAGAATAGGTTTTGTCATTAGTTAAGAGATCCTCTCCGTTAAGATCCCTTAAAAGTTAGAGAATACGACCCTTAGTGTCTCTCGTTTCTATGATCGTATTTATGGAGGTTTAGAGCAGTTCGCGAAAAAGATAAGTAAGAAAAAAGTTTCTTTTAAGTATCCTAAGTGGTTTGATTCTGATCTTGTTCATCTGCATAAACAAAAACAGAAAGCGTATAAAACTTATATTAAATCTGAATCAGCTGCTGACTATGAATACTACTCTTACCTGAGAGGTAATTTTAAGGCACTGCATGCGATCGCTTATAGCATTTATCTGTTGGACGTGCAAAAAAATCTTAAGGACAACCCTAAAATGTTGTGGTCCTATGTGGATGAAAGGCGGAAGACGGTAGGGATGCCTTCAAAAATGAATTACAATGGAAAGTCCTCGTCTGATGTGAGCGAGATAGTGGAATTTTTTCATTCTTTCTTTGCATCGGTGTATGTTAAGCAAGAGTCTGATAAATTACCTAATTGTAATTACACTAACAATGGGTATATCATGAATCCCATATGTATAAATGAGACAACCATAATGGAGGCTATTAGAGCCGCTAAGAGGGGATGTGGTCCTGATGGTATTTCTACAGTTTTTATTCAGAGGTTTGGTTCCCATCTGGTTACACCACTACTATTGATATTTAATAAGTCCTTAAAATCGGGGGTTTTCCCTTCGATTTGGAAAATATCACGTATCACAGCTATCCCTAAACATGGAAAGCGGGATGATGTAGAGAATTATCGCGGAATTTCGATCCTCTCGGTGATTCCCAAGATCTTCGAAAGCGTAGTAGCAAAATATCTAAGATTTAGTGCCTCGGCATTTCTAAGCGATGCTCAACATGGCTTTATGGCTCGGAAATCAACTGTTACAAATCTGATAAGCTTTACAAACTTTGTATCGAATACTATCGAATCCGGTGAGCAAGTTGATGCTGTATATATGGATTTTCGAAAGGCCTTTGATTCAGTGCAGCATGACATATTACTATCTAAACTGGTAGGTGCGGGATTATCAGATGTTCTAGTGGAGTGGTTGCGATCATATCTTGGCGATAGAACCCAATATGTTAGTATTGGGGGATTAAATTCGACAGCTATTGACGTGTTGTCAGGTGTACCCCAAGGTAGTCATCTTGGACCTATTTTATTTTTGATTTTTGTTAACGATTTGACCTATTTGATAAAGTTTTGCTTGTACCTGCTTTTTGCAGACGATCTGAAGTTATTCAGAAAAGTAAGGTCAATATCCGATATTGCTTTTGTTCAACATGATTTGAAATTGGTCCATCAATGGTGTAAGGAAAACAAGTTATTTTTAAACAAACAGAAGTGTAATGTTATGACATTTCACCGCATGTGTTTTCCTATACTGAAAGACTACTTTATCGATGATTGGAAGCTGCTCAGAGTATATGAGGTACTGGATCTGGGTATCACATTCGTGCCTTCGTTAGAGTTTTCTCGACATATAGTTTTTATTGTCACAAGGGCAAATAGAATGTTGGGATTTATTTTTAGAATTTGTAAAGAATTTCGAGATCCCATCGTATTAATCCGATTGTATAATGCTTATGTCCGCTCAGTGCTGAAATATGCTTCTCAGGTATGGAGTCCTTATTATGAAGTTCATATATCTAGAATAGAACGTGTACAAAAACGCTTTTTAAGATATCTTGATCGAAGAGTAGGTGAGAATCATGCTGATGACTACCAAAGTAGATGTGCAAGATACGGACTTGAGCCGCTTGGACTGAGAAGAAACAGTCACAGAAGTTTGTTTGTGGCAAAATTATTGAATAATAATATAGTTTGACCGGATATTTTGAAACTATTACCCATAAGTACGCAAGTCGGATTGACGAGAGACACTAGCTTTTTTTACTTGCCTTGGCACCGCACAAACTATGGTGCAAACGAACCAGTCACTGCTATGATGTCATTGTTCAATCGATTTTATAAACTTTTTGATTTTCATTATGGCGACAAATATTTGAGAGGATTGATGTCCAGGCAAGTTGATAAATAAGGTACGCCTTCGATTGTAATATAATTTTTATGTTAGTGATTAGGAAATGGGCAATAATCAGATTTGTATCAGTAATCTTAGTTTTTTCTTTTTGTTTCTCTTTGTTTTTTACCAATTGGGTTTTGTTTTTTTTTTCTTTTGTAAATATACGTATTGTAGTCAACATTTAGGATTCGTCCTGTAGTTGAAATATTAAAAATTAAACATTAAACATTACGAAACATAACGAAAATAGGGTTGAAAAGTTCGCAGGCAGCTTCACAAAGCTTCTTTGAGAAAACAGAGGGTTATTAACCAAAAATAGCATAATAACCTAAAACTAATTTTTATGAAAACTAATTTTTATGAAAACTAATTTTTATAAAAATTAATTTTTATACATTTAACTTGAATTTACTCGAAACTACATTTTGAAAGTTTGCGAACACGATTACTCAAAAACTAAAAATGCAATCCAAGTGAACTTTGTGAATTTGAGTGCACAGTCAAATTTTATCTTCGATGAATCCAAAAAATTACAATTTTATGAAGCGTTTTATTATGTATTATTTTTTGTACGTTTTATGAACGTTTATAACATAATAAAATCCAAAATTATTCCGTAAATCTCAACTTTTGTTCTTAATTTCGATTATTTTCTTTAATGTAACGTTTTCACTAGTTTTTTAGATTCATCATGATAAAAAGGTATAATAAAACTAATAAAATTTTGTAATTATTTTTTTTATTGAGGATTGGAAGTAAAAGCGTGCCCTATTTTGCGTTTTGCCTAAATGGGTATAATAGCAGATTCCTGAAAGTTTATAAGCAGTTTATAACAGGTTATAAGCCGAAACAACGATCCTGTTCAGTAGTTGGCATACCAGCTAGGTATATAAGAAATAATTTTTTAGTTCTTCTAAATTTGAATAAGCACCATTGTCTTGCATTAAGCAATAAATACCACCAGTGATATTATAATTTAAAACTGCAGTGTACAAATTAAGGTAAAATTTTCGCTTATAGCTTTTCCCGGAGTATTTAATCTGTGAACAACCTCGCCTGATGCTTCAACAATAGTCAGCCATCACAATATTATGTATGTACGTTCCATCTCCCCTGATACCGTGCTACCCTGATCTTCAAATTGCTCAACCCTGCTCATCATTGATTGCACCAAGATTTTCTGGGTAGTCAGCAAAATGACTACCTTGATGCTTATGTTTAAATTTTTTACTTTTCATTTAAATTTCTTACAATTTTAAAATACGTTCAAATTACTTTAGCATTTTGAAGAGGTATTCATACATTGGCACTGTAGAGTAGACCAGGGGTCTCCAAACTACGACCCGCGGGCCAAATCCGGCCCGCCAGCATCACCAATCCGGCCCGCGAAAGCGGGCCTGATGTGGCTGGTATCCGGCTGGCCCTTTACATTATTTTGATAAATCAAATCAAATAAAGTAATCATACAAAATAATAGTCAGATATTTTATTTACCCACTAAAAATAGTTGTCAAAACACAACAAAAGTTGTCAAAAAGCAATCTTAATCTAACGAGCTATAGCTGTAGAGACTAACGAAAATATTCAAACCCTCCTATGTTAACAATGTAAATTGTACATTTTGAAACCGTTTTTTGACATATAAAAATCGCATTTACAGCAAAACTTTTTAGACATGTTTTGTTAACAATTTAATTGTTTTCAATTTTGTATCTATACATTTTTCAATTTTGCAGCTCCGTTTTTGACTGACAGCAACTTAAACAAAATTCCGGAAAACACAAAAAATATTGTCATTTATAAATCGGAAACGGTGCGACGAAATGAAAAACTGAATAGGCATTTTTTCTTGAAAACGTGATTCTGTACATTTATGTACAAGAGCATTTTTCTATTTTGTTGCACCGATTTCGAAATATAGATGACGATATTTTTTGTGTTTTGCAGAGTTCTGTTTAAGTCGCTGCCAGTCAAAAACGGGGAAACAAAATTGAAAAATGTAAGGTACAAAATTGAAGACAATGAAATTTATAACAAAAAAATTTTTTAAAAAGAAGCTTTGCTGAAAATGAGATTTTTATATAGGTAAAAAAAACGGTTTCAAAATGTGCAATTTACATTGCTAACATAAGGGAGCTCGATTATTTTTGTTAGCCACTGTAGCTAGATATTGGCCCTCGGGGCTTTGTGGAGTAATCAGTCTGTCCCTTTGGCTGAAAAGTTTGGAGACCCCTCTAGTAGACAATCGAGGGAGCTTTACTTCACCTATTGGAGAGCACTAGTTCTTTGCTTGATCCAACGGAGGTGGTCATATTAAGATAAGCTGTAGAGAAAAACTTGACGTGGTAGATAACTAGTTTTTAAACTACAGTAATTTAAATCTTATAGACGAGATTGTATATTTCTTTTAATGACTAGAAATTAGACTATAAGATTGCAAAATAGAAAAGTTGTTCAAAGTTAAATCAATAAAATCAAGAACACAACAATGATAGACATGTTTCGACCTTATTAGGTCTCATCAGTATCATATAGTTGCATTCTTGAAAATATTGATTAGATTTTTTACCTTATATAGGCATTTTTCGCGCAATGCTATATGTTGGTATCGACCCCCGATTATAAATTCAAATTATAAACACAGGGTGTTCTGTGGAGCACTTTCCGAAAGAGTCGAACTGACATGTCATAAGGACAGTACAGGGGGATGTTGATGATTGAGCCTCACTCATTATATTGATTTAACTTTGAATTATTAAAATTCTTAGTAGCTAGAAGAAGCTACGGCCATAATAACCTTAAGGTTATGAGTGAGGCTCAATCCTCAACATCCCCCTGTACTGTCCTTATGACATGTCAGTTCGACCCTTTCGGAAAGTGATCCGCAGAACACCCTGTGTTTATAATTTGAATAGAAAAGTTGGTTTAAAAGATTTAGAAAAAGAACTCAAAATAAAAAATTTTGAGTAAATTTGTGGTTTTTAGTATGTATTTATGGTTAAATTCAAAAAAATATAAGAATAATACAATACGTAGAAAATCAAAATTCAAAAAATTTAAAAAGGAGACAATTAACACATAACAGGTCTGGATTAAGAAAATTTGAAAAAATGAAAATTTCGTAATACGAAGTACAATATAACGTTATTTCATGGTTATTGCCATTCTTCAGTTGCACGCATCGATTACGATTACATTGTAAAATAAGAAGAAAAAAATTTTTCAAACTAAACAAAATTATCGACTAAATTGTACAAAATTGACTTACCATAACCTCCAAAGATTATCAAAACTGAACTTGTTACATGAGGTATGAATAATTTAAAAATGATTTGAACTAAGAAATTCGTTTACCTAGCACTGCTAGTTTGAAATCCGAAGGCACTGCCCTCTTAATATGATTTCTAAAAACTTTGAAAAAATTCAAAATTCAAAAATTTACCACGTTTTTTAACCGTGAGGCGTAAAACTAGAAAAAGAACTCAAAATAAAAATTTTAAGTAAATTTGTGGTTTTTAGTATGTATTTATGGTTAAATTCAAAAAAATATAAGAATAATACAATACGTAGAAAATCAAAATTCAAAAAATTTAAAAAGGAGACAATTAACACATAACAGGTCTGGATTAAGAAAATTTGAAAAAAAAATGAAAATTTCGTAATACGAAGTACAATATAACGTTATTTCATGGTTATTGCCATTCTTCAGTTGCACGCATCGATTACGATTACATTGTGAAATAAGAAGAAAAAATCTTCAAACTAAACAAAATTATCGACTAAATTGTACAAAATTGACTTACCATAACCTCCAAAGATTATCAAAACTGAACTTGTTACATGAGGTATGAATAATTTAAAAATGATTTGAACTAAGAAATTCGTTTACCTTTCAAAGTTTTTAGAAATCATATTAAGAGGGCAGTGCCTTCGGATTTCAAACTAGCAGTGCTAGGTAAACGAATTTCTTAGTTCAAATCATTTTTAAATTATTCATACCTCATGTAACAAGTTCAGTTTTGATAATCTTTGGAGGTTATGGTAAGTCAATTTTGTACAATTTAGTCGATAATTTTGTTTAGTTTGAAAAATTTTTTTCTTCTTATTTTACAATGTAATCGTAATCGATGCGTGCAACTGAAGAATGGCAATAACCATGAAATAACGTTATATTGTACTTCGTATTACGAAATTTTCATTTTTTCAAATTTTCTTAATCCAGACCTGTTATGTGTTAATTGTCTCCTTTTTAAATTTTTTGAATTTTGATTTTCTACGTATTGTATTATTCTTATATTTTTTTGAATTTAAAAGATTTAATTGATAATTTTATTTTGTATGATTAAAAATGGTAAATTAATGACATTAAAATTTGCAAAGTCAAGAAAAGTGCGAATTAAATTGGATATCGTCATACCCAGGTCGATTTATCTTTAGCATTTGATTTTTCAATTTTTTTTAAAGTAATTTTGAATTGAATATCTTTGACTATTCAATTCACATGTCATCTGTCAAAAGTGGACCAATAAAAATGTTTGATGTGAGATTACATGGCCAATCAAAATGAACTGCAGCGAATATTCCACTAGTGGTGAATTGCAGCGACTATTCCATAGTAGGACAAGCGAATATTTTAAATAAATAAAAAATTTTATTGCTATTATAACAAGAAAACGCGTTCAATATAAATTATTATGAATTTCAAGAATAACAAAAGTTTGTTTACTATAGTTGTCACAGAAATAAAATCATGTGTAACTCAATTTTTTTGTCAATTTTATTTTAAAAGTAAAATTTGTTCAGTGAATAGTCTCTTAAATACGACTCGTAATCATAGATGATGTAGAATATTTTGTGGTGATATCACTCATATTCTTTGCGCTTGCGAATTCATTCATTTTGCAAGCGCAACGAATATTCGTGATATCAGCACAAAATATTCGACATATCTATGACTACACGTGGTATTACAAGTGAATATAATATTTTTTTGAATATTGAATTGAATATCTTTGAGTATAATATTTTTTCCGAAAGAGCATTTGGAGTTTTAATTTTCGGCAAAATTCATATCTACATACAATGTAGAATAGATGAGAAGATCCATAAAAACAAGATTAAACGTACATACTATGTATTTAGGGCAAGATTAACTCAAATAATATCGGCAAACATCTATACGATGAAGATTAAATAGAGAAAACCATATTCATACAGCAATATTCAAAAGAACTGAAACTTGAAATATTTCTGAAAATCAACACTAAGTTGTGAACTACTTACATTCTGAAATTATAACTTGTTGGTATGGTATTTGAAATTTTGACTAATGACGTATTCAAAATTTACAAATACTTTACATAAACTAAACAATATAGATTTCCAATTATTATTGATTTGATAATATAATTTTTTAAATATTAATCATGATAATTTAGAAATATAATAATATGAAAGTTGGAAAAAGTTAACTAAAATTGAATATTGATTTCTATGTATAACGAAATTTCAAATTAAAATCATAAGTAAGCTTCATCACTGCAATCTATATTTTACTAAAATGTAATTTTGTGTAAAATAAAAAGATTGGTTGTGAGAAACCAATTGTTTCCGCTTCAGTTCCGACCAATTTAATTTTGATGATCTCAAAATATAAAGCGGTTTATGTGTAAATAATTTAGGAAATTTCCGTCCATTCCACGATTCGAGCAAGGCCAATTAAAACTTAAAAATCCAACCTGATAAATTAATATGAACATATGTAAACATTCAAAATCTTCTGGATTACAACGAAAGTTGCGTATTGTTTGACAATTTTATTTTTTTTAACAATAAAGGCACGATTTAGCTAATAAAGAGGAATTTTTATTAATTGGCGGCGAAATGTGATGTCCTAGAGATAATTAAGCTGTTGTCGTATAATTCAAGAATGACAAATTATCTAGCCTATCAATAGCTTGTTTACGACAAATTAAATAAAGTAATGAAAATTATAAAAAGCAGCTCGGAAGGACACAAACATCTTAAAAGCAGAATACTTTTGTTTATATTAAAATGTTTAAGAATGACATTAATTTCTATTCTAACTGGTTGCAATTCTACAATGCACAGTTCTAGTTGCAGTGTAATATGTATTGAGGTTGAGTAATGAAGGAGAATCTACAGCTTGAAGAAAATGAGTAAGTGTTAATTTTCATAAAATTAGATTTAGCTATCACTATTATAGTTAATTATGGCAAAACTGAATAAATAAAACCAAGTAGTACTAGATAATGGAATAATGAAGAAGTGACCTGATGCCTGATTATTCCAGTTCTCTCAACTTTCTACTATTTTACTTTTTCAAAAAAGAATTTGCAGTAAAAGTAAAAGTAAAAGGAAGTAAAAAGATATTTTGAATATTTACCATTTTGATTTCACCATCTTCCATTTTTCAACTTGCAGTTTTGCAGGTATTTCTTTAATATTCAAATATGTTATAAACACCTAACATGTTACTTTAGAAAAATGTTATCTTTATTTCAGGTATAAAAATTATATTTAAGTTATATCATAAAAAACTATTTTATATAAGTATAAAATTAAATTGTATACAAAATAAGTACTTTTAAATTAATAGTGAAACTTATTAGTGTCGAACTATAAGTCAGAAATGAGTTCTGAAAAACCTTTTTTCATTTAAATTAAATATAAAAAATTGATCGATAAATTAACAATATTTCAAGTAAAATTAAAAAACTCTAGAGAAATTCTAGGTTGAAAAATTAACTTAAGAGAAGAAATAGAAAATTTAGTTACAGTCAGATTTATCTTCAAATGTTACCCGTTTGTACTATGAAAATATTAAAGTAAAAGTTTTAATCTTTTACAATTATCAATTGTTCAGGATAAATAATACTTTCATCTAATTTGACACGATGTCTTAATTTTGGAGGTAGCTCATTATAAATAGCAGCTGGAACATTATCTGCAATTTTAAATTTTTAAAATCATTCAAATGTTTGAATTATATGATTATAATTTTCTCTTACCGTTACACCTATATACTAAATCTGACCATATAACCATTTCTTGAGAAAATACGAACACTCCTAATTTACCACCTTGTAGTGTTTTATCGAAAATATTGCCAGAATCTGTAACCAAGTGCTCCCCTTCGTAAATTCTTAAACGAATCAAACCTATCTTAGGCCTGTGAGTAAGTATCCATCTGTAAGATGTCCTTTGCTTCCAACCAATGTTCTTAGGATCTTTCCAAAGCAATTTAACTTGATTTTCAGTATTACCGGTGTGCCATAAAGAATTTCGTAATACTTTTCCAGGACCTGTAACCGAATCAACCAGTTTAAGCTGTATTCCGGGTTCCGCAAAAGCCCTGAATGGTGTTGGTGACCAATAAGTTTGAGTATTCTTCTTCCACATTACGGTATAAAATTTCTTACTACTTTGATAACTGGAAGAAATCTAATTTATTACACCACATTAATACCGCTAAAATAAATACCTGAAGACAAACCCGACATAATCGTCGTCATTATCCGTATTAACATAAAATGTTCCATCGAAATCAACACCACCAAATTTATGATGACCTACAGCTAATCCAGGATCACTATTTACAGTTTGTCCTATTTCTGCTCCTTTATTATAAATAACCCAGTCGGGATCTGTTTGCGATTCACCTACTGGATCGAGCACTACCGTTTGGTATTTACTAAAGTCAGTTGCAAATATAATCGAGTTGTTTGGACAATTATCTAATGGATTAGGTATTTTATCGCCATCAAAATCTTCTTCGCATTTGTCTCCAACACCATTTCCTAAATATAACTATAAATAAAAGACTGGACAATTACTGCATGGACACTTACGGTTAAAGTCTTCCTGATCGGGATTATATACGAGGTAACAGTTATCAACATGGTTTTGAACTCCATCTCCATCTGCATCTGAATCACAAGCGTCACCAGTACCATCTCTATCTGTGTCTAATTGATCGCTGTTTGGAACTTTGGGACAATTATCAGTATCGTCATTGACACCATCCCTAAGATACATTAATTATGTTTTCCTTATTAATAAATTAGAGTAAGAAAATTACCAATCCTGATCTTTGTCGTTATCACAAACATCACCAACCAAATCGCTGTCTGAATCACGCTGGTTTGGATTATAATGTTTATAACAATTATCACAAACGTCACCAATTCCATCGTTATCGGAATCTAATTGATCGGGATTTGCTTTTCTTGGACAATTATCCCGATTATTTATGATGCCGTCACCATCTATGTCATCATCACATGCATCTCCCTTTCCGTCTTTATCGATATCCGATTGATCGAAATTAGGAACAGTCGGACAATTATCACAAGCATCTCCTTGTCTATCCGGACCTCCAACATCAGTGTCAGCTTGATCGGGATTAGCAATGAAGGGGCAGTTATCCTTAAATATAATATATTACAATAGAGTTTAGCAGATTTATTACTAAATTAAAGTACCGGATGGTTTGGTATATTATCGTTATCGATGTCAGGATCGCAAGCATCTCCAATTCCATCGTTATCTGCATCTTCTTGTCCCGAATTTGGTTTATCTATACAGTTATCCTGTCAAAATAAATAACTCTTTAATTACAAGTTAGTTTAATTATTATTAACTATAAATAGCAACTTTAAAATTACCAAGAATATCCTAAACCATCACAAACACACTACACTGTTAGTGCAAAATTGTAAAGTATGTATATTTTTATTATGGTAGTGAAATTTTGGGTATTTTAATTCTAAAAAGAGTTTAGTGCATTTCTTTGGTAATTTTAAAATATAGTAAACCTTGTAATTATCAAACTTCAATCTATGAACCACTATATATATTTTTCATTAAAGTAGTATGTAGTCAAGGACCTCACATTACATAGGGTTTAGACAAACTAGACAACGTTGAAAAAAAAACACAAAAATCATGTTTTAGCTTGGAGTCCTTTCAAATGTGTGTTAGTAGTAGCAGTTAAATAATGTGCAAACAAAGACTTAGAAATTTTTAAATGTTTTATTTTAATAAATTTTGAGCAATTTTAAAATATGACATGTATACTACTTAGAACAATTCCAAACTGTTAAACTTACTATGAAAATTTATTTTATAGTTTTAATAATATAACTTACAGTGCCAATGTGTTGTTAATGGCATTATTAATGCTGTGATAAATAATTACATGATTTAAAAATTAAATTAAAATAAATTAAAAAAAATTAATTCTATATTACATATTTTTCGGCATCACACCTTAACACTGTTAGGCACAAATTGCTTTAATTTAAATTGTATTTAAATTGGCAATTTCAAATTTAAATTTTTACCTACCTTAATTTGCGTGCCATTGTAATAATTTAAAAAGGCACACAGAATCCATATGTATACATATTCAATCACTTCATCATAAAAACAATTAACACAAATTCCACATCACACAAAAATTGTAACTTTTTGTCTATGTTTTACTTTTCCCTCTTGGAGATTCATATAATGATAATTCAATATGACACAAATTTAAAAAAAACTTTAATAGCAGGTTAATAGAAAAGTAAAACATGTCCGAGTATATCAAAAGCTAACAGATTTTACAAGATTTATTTCAATCGATTCATTAATGTTTCTGACATTGTAGTTTGTATATCTCTAAGCAGTATATTAAATTATTAAATTATTAATTGCTAATACTAATTTAAACATTCAATTGTATATAACAATATATATAGCAAAGTTATTTTAATATTTAAACAAAGTTAGTGTTAGTGTCTGTATTTTACTTAATTGATCATTTTCATCAAACACTAAGAAATTTAAAAAGGGTTAAACACCTCTATGGTTGGGTTTGTTTTTAAGATCATGGAATTTTATGGATGTTTTGGATCTCTTTGTACGCCACTGTCTTTGTTGTTGTGTTTTTTGAGTTGATAAGTACTGAGCATTTACCTTTCTACACTTAATTTCTTGACACCTTAAATCATAATCTGGCCATCCATCCAAATCTTGGTCAGGTCCGCAAACGATGCCATCTCCTGCATGACCAACCTTACATCTGCAACCATATCGGCCATACCCTTGATGATAGCAATCAGCGGTAGAAGCACATCTAGTTCCGTCTGGGCAAACGCCATGTTCAATTCGGCATCCAACGGTTTGATTTCCCACATAACCAGAATCACAAGGACCACAGATAAAAGATCCCTAAATGTATTGAATAAATTATTTCGTACAGTTCGAAGGAAGATAAACTTACAATTGTATTTCTACATTGTGAATGAGGAACGCAACCAGAATAACCTTCTGCACATTCATCAATATCAGCGCATATTTGTTTTCTATGTCGGGCATCTTCAATGCCATAACCAGTTACTGAGTTTCCTGTAAATCCTGGCGGACATTCAGCACAGCGATATCCAGGACTTAAGTTAATACATTCCACATCGGGATGGCACGGTTGCTCTAAATCACACTAAAATTTCAAGTTTATAAATATGTGCATCCGCTTATTAAATTTGGCGTTACCTCATCAATGTCACGGCAATCTGTACCATTTCCCATTAATCCCTGTGGACACCCTGAACAGCGGTAGAAGGGATAAGTATCCATTGGTGTGCATTGAACACCTAAAATACATTTATTTATACAAGTGGTTTCAGTAGCTGTACTTTAAATATTTAGTTATTAATAAAAATTTTAGCAAACTATAATATATATTTTGAGAAATGGAATAGGTCATATTAAAATAAAAGAAAATAAGGAATGTTTGTAGTAAACTATAATCAATTACCTACCATAAACCGTAAAATAAGCTGCAAAAAAATAATATTTTGCAGGAGTTAAACAAAATACTTATTTGCAATTCTATTTAGGGAAAATAAAATAATAATTACATTATTGTGATTAGTACATCGCACCGGTTAGCAAGCAATATGGCGCCACAAGATTGTATAAAATGAGAAAACTTGGATAATAATAATTAAAGTTAGAAAACCAGCACCCTGAGTTTCTTAAATAGTTAATGTAATTTATTCGTGTAAATAAAACGCATTATTAAAGTACATAGCATTATATTTACATAAATATTCTTATACAATGAAATGTAGGTACAGCATTATTAATAATATCTTGAAAGATAAATAATTATTATGTTAGTCGTATTCTAAACTCGGCATCGACGAATATTGCATCCTGAAACGCAATAAAATTTCATGAAAATTAAAAAGCTCTCCAACCCTATTAGCTATGTTAAATTAATGAAGTAAGCAGTATTATTTTCCCACTTGTTATATTATGTAAATTTTATTTTATTCTTACCGGGATGACAAGGATTATACTCGCAACCGCTTTGTTTGATACAATTTTCACCGTTTCCCTCAAAACCTGGTGGACATCTTTCGCATTCGTATCCATACTCGGTGTCTCTGCACAGTACGCCTTGGAAGCATGGTTGGTCTCGGCATGTTTTATGACGTACACATTCGTATCCATTTCCATTGTAACCATATGGACAGGATCCACACCTCGGTCCTGCTGCGGTGTCACGACATTGCACTCCAGGAAAACAATTTGGAGGGTGACTTGCGCAGGAGGCAACTACTGGCTCTACTTGCCGTTTACAAAATTCGCAATTTTCCATAAATATTCTGAGTTTTTCCAGTCCAATATGCTGTTCGTGAACCTGATGTGTAAGTGTATTCACGGCAATAATAAGCCGATTTAAGGCTTCCAAAATGGCACCTTGAAATGAAATTCAGTTAATTAGTACAAAATTGAGATATTAATTTCATACTTTCGGTTAATTCCCCAACACTGGGTATATCTCCTCTGTAGGTACTGTCGGCAGATTGGATAGACTGTACATTGGGATCATTTTCTAAACTATTATCATTGTCGAAATAACCATTTAAATTATCCCGTACGGAATTCGTAGGATAAATAGTATAAGGGCAGTTGTGGTGATGCAATACTTTTTTAATACTATCTGCTCCATTTATTTCTATGTTATGTTTTCTTTCACTAAACTAAAATACAACACAAAAAAGTCATAAAGAAAATCATCAAATGTCTTACATTTTTATATTCTTATTTAAATTACTTGGAAGTATTTGGATCTGTTATTTATAATAAGCTAATAATTGACCTGAATTATAAATTCTATACATTGTAAAAAACATTACTTATCAGAAATATACTGAACAAATTACTCTCTTTATGGACATGTCAAGCAGACTTTAACATATACGGTTATCAAAGCAATAATATGTCTTGAGACAACTGCGTAAATTTAATTCGTTAACTGTTATGTAATGCAGAATTTAAAAAGCTGTTTAGATTATTACGGATATATGAACAAAAAATTTTCAATTGTAATTTATAGGCTTTAGATTTTTGATAAGAAATATAAACCGAAGAGAAAGCTGATGTTTACATAAAATGATTTGAAAGTTTTTGAATGATTCTAATGTAATATTTCGCATGCCCAAAAAGGGATATACATTGATAAACCATTGGTTTGACTCAACAAACACCTACTTTTGAATGCGTGACTGTTCTATTTCTTGATGTAAATTTTTAAGGTTGCACAAGCAGGAAATAGTTTCAGTGAAGTTTAATTATTTTAATGATACGGTTTGTTACAATATAGTACATCTTTGTTATGAAACGATTATCAAAATAACTAGAACTTATTTTTAATAACAAATAAAATCATAATATTATATATCTTTTTATATTAGGAAAGAGGGCATCATTCTTATATTGAGATAAGTTTCGAGTAATGTTGCCCAATAAATTAGAAAAAAGCTTAATTCCTTTAATCAAGAGTTAAAAACCGTGCAAATTTTATTAAGGTTAATCGTAGGCGAAAGTGAATACTAGTTAGTTTCATTACAACTTGCGTTAGTTATTATTTATTATGAATGAAGTTCGCCTACGAACATAATTAAAAAATATCGGCATATTTATGCATAATTAGCATTTAGTTTTTGTATGTTAAATCAACCTACGAGAATAAACATTGTTATTAAAAATTAATTTTAGATTGCTTATTTGGGTGTATATGGCGCCAAGATACCAAAAAATCAATCGCTAATACTATTACAATAGCAACTCCGAAATTGAAAATTATTGGAAAAAGCTTACCACTTGCAATTGGGGATCTTTCATTTTGCTGTACATATCTCTCATCGATCTTGGTGTAGCAATTCTTCCTTGAGATATACAATTAACGTATAAATTAATGTTAGCACCAGGTTGACTTTGATTTGCAATTAGAATGAGAGAATTGATAGTAATATGTTCATCTAATGTATCGATTGTAAAGTGTTGAGGGCGAATTCTTTCATCTTCAACCGTTTCCACAATTACTGAAAATAAGTAAAAAAATTTAGTGCAATTCCTTTTTAACAAAAAGAAAATTTTTATCTATTTTACATTATGTGTTACAAAGTTGACTGAAAATATCTAAATCTACGAGCACAATACATCTTTAGTATTTTCGAAAAGTGTAGGTATCCCGAGAAGTCTTAGAAAATCTATAGTATAGTCCAAAGTGTAGCAACAAATAGAAGTTCATCGAATAATAAGAAAGAAAGAAAAATTTAAACAGTACTTTTATAAATTTAAATAAAGTTAAGAATAATTCAATACGTAGAAAATCAATAATTTAAAAAATCATTCAAAAATAATTCAAAAAATAATACGTATTATATGATTCTTTGCTTTATTTACATTTATCTATGTAAATACATACTGCATACCACAAATTTACTTAAAATTTTTATTTTGGGTTCATTTTCCCGTACTTACTTTTATAATGCGAAAAATCTATAAGAGAGCTTGTTAGAAGGGTTCATTTGCAGACATTATGAAGCATTATTATATCAATCCCTCAAAATAGTGACTTTGTATTTTGCTTATGTAAATGCCACTAGAGTATTAACAAAACAGACAATGAAACATACACCACTATCACTCATTTCTGTAAAACTAGACGGAGAAATTAACTACAAACAATGCCGTTAAGACTTAAATATTGTGAAGGGAAAATCTTAGTCGTCAAGTTGTACGTCAAACTGCTAGAAATTATTAAAAGCTTTTCTCTCATACAGATGAACAGAAATTGAGCTAACGTACGATGTTTTAGAATTTCTCTATTGTTTATTTTATTTAGTTTAGTTTAGTTTTCTTTATTGAAAATTTATTATTATTGCTACTTTAAAAACCATTATAACAATTTTAGAAATAAATAATATAACATGCAATATATTATGTAAGAGCGAGTGGGAGCTTACGTATATACTCCACGTTATTCACCCTTCATGTTGCCAGTTGCTTATCACCTGTTGCCTGCTGATGAAAGTATACGAAAGTATGTGAAAATAACTATTTATGCAGTTATGCATATTGAAAAATGTGTAGAGCTCACCAGGTTCATACGTGAAGAAATTACATTTTCTCACTAATGCGAAAAAACTTATTTTACCTTACTCAAACAAATATTAAAAATTTGGATGTTTATTGATTGTTGCTTTAATATGAAAGCTAATTTGTATTTATTACTTTTTAGAAAGCTATATTTTCTAGAAGCTTTAAAATAACTTGAGAAATATCAAATTAATATATTAAAATAACCACACATTACAAACATTAGATTAAAAAAATAGTTTATTCTTACGTGGGATAGACTCTGAAGTCAGAGTTTTTGCATTCCAGTCAGAGTGTTTTGAGGTAATATTCTAATTGTATGGATCATATCGTGACGTTTTTAACCAATTATTGCACTTCTCTGCTATTCAGATGTTTTAACTAAATTAATCAAATGTTTAAAAACATTATAGGTAATTCGCAAATAAAAGTTTCAATAAATTATCAAATTTTAAATTTTAAACTATGAAATCAAATTTCTTCTTTACTGACAAAATGGCATTTGACTTGATTTTTCGTAATCAGGATTGAAGAAACTATATTATGCAAACCAAGCTTAAACTTATAGCTTTTAATGCTCCTCGTCTAAGAGTCTGGGTCCCCAAACCTAATTTATATTACAATTACCGCTTTTGACAAGTCTTGGTAAATCACATCTCCTTGAACCTGGCAATCTATAAAGATTTCAAGAACTCCGCCGTTGAATCGAGTTACTTAGAAGAGATTTTTATGACAGATGTTTTTAATTTATCAAAAAAAAGTTTGTTCGAAAAAGTATTCAAAATAGAAATACTTAGGATTTTTGTCAGTTCTCTCACTTCCAATACCAGACTTGTACATAGATGTTTTAAAAGCTATTTTCAGATTGCAGGTAAAATAACATTCACAAAAGCTAAGTAATAAGTTTAGATTTTAACAAACGTCAAAAGCAATTATATTCGATACATTCAGCTTAAACAATTAAGTTAGAAACTTCTACCTATAGTAAAAACAAATTAGTCTAAATAAAAAGACCCTCACAAGACTCCACTGATCCAATTTCTGTACATTTAATAATAATTTAAATATTTAAAATACAAATATTAAAACAGATTAGAAAAAAGCTTTCACATTTTTACCTTTGTAATTATGTACATCTCAACGACCACATTTACCTCATTTTACTGTACGTTAATATCTACTTTGATTCATGAAAAAGTTTTTATTCTCTATAACTATATTACAATGTTAACAAAACATTATTTCAATAACCAAATAAAATATAATATTATGTAGGTATCTATTATTTAAATAAAATTGGGAGAACAAACAAAATAAATTGTAGATGGTTGAAAAATAAATGGTTTCTTGCAAATTGAATTTTTAAGTATTCTTGCAAATATTTTTTGTCAAGTGGAAAGTTATAAACTTCCTGACGCAAATCACATCTGAATATTTTGAACTGAATATTCATCATTGATTCAAATATTGAATGACATATTATATCTTTTTATTCGCACCTGCATACGTAATAAGCAAATTAACACGTTATAAGCATACTCTAGTTGACAATTAAACACGACCCTAATAAAATATAAAGTTACCTACTTTAAGATAAAATTTGCCCACGCATTTCAATTACATTAAAACGTTACCTCTATTATAGCATTGATATGCCGTGGCCGTCTCGTCTTATGTCTATTTTATTCTCAGGTCAGTCTTTTTGCTTATACTGAATAAGTAAGCATAAGTGTATATCAGTATATCGAATTACTTAGTTATTCGCAAAGTTTACCTACGAGCAATAAATTATATTTCAACTGTTATTTTATTCCACGAATTTTTTTCTTATTGCCCATTAATTTGTTAATTTGTTTATTACGTCTACAGGTGCGAATAAAATAGTATATTATGATAGGCTTTATTTTGTTGTATTTTTTACGTAAAAATAAACTTCCAACTTTTATTGTTATTGAAAGTTTACGAAACTTGATTGATTATACATTTTGTAATATAATAATCATTCAGCGTTACGTACAAAATCATCTACCTAGGTTTATCTTAAAAATATTTAGATGAAACAATATTATAAATTTAACAAATTAATAACAAGAACTTGCAAATTATGCTTTAAATCATACAATTTATAGATGGTAAATTGAATAATCTAATAGCGTCAATTCAAGAAATGAAAGCTTGTTGTGTCAACTCAAAGAAATAAATTTGAAATATTTAATTTAAATAAAATAAATTACTTTTTAAACATCTCAAAAGATGTTAAATATAAAATCAAAGCAGACTGGAAAATATCCAACAAGAAATAAGAAATCTTAGTTATTATTACGAAATACTATTAAGAAATTTTTAATTGATTTAAAGAAAATTTAATTTCAAATCTCAAGCTAATTACCAATAAAATATCAAAAGCTCTTCCAGAATAACTCAGAACAGCTTAATTTTAAGTCCTATTGCCATTGTAAGTTTTAGAATCAGCTGTAAGAAAATTGTTGTTTTTATAATATCTAATTACTAATAATTTCCAATAAAAAGCAAAATTGTTATCGACCCATTGCTCAAACCACAAAGATCAATATCAAATAAAATTGTTATCGCACTCTCTGTTGACTAGCTTTATTTCCAGAATAGAATTTAATTTTAAAACTTCAAGTAAAAATTCGCATCGTTCCAAAGAAAATGAACAACGCAACTCAAGTCATAATAAGAAAAATCTTTTATAGGTTTCAATTTTTTATAAACTTATTTACCTTTCTTGGATGGCCTATCTAACATAAGCACGAATTTTTGTCTTGACGTAGGAAAATCGACAGCAAACAGTGTTTCGCTTGAACCTCTTAACTTTCGACGTGGTTTTATGTGTTGCAAAGATAAAATCACTTCATCTTCTTTAATCACTTGCTCTAATTGTTTTGTAGAAACTGAAAAAAGCATACTTTTATTGCACATTTAAAATATAAAACTAAATTTAGTTTGTGTTTGTCATTGTTATACATTTATTGCAGAAGTCCTGTAATAAAATCGATAAATAACTGTAATGATAAAATAAACTTATTTATGTGCAACGACTGTAGTAATCTTAGCAGTTTTGTCTCGTAAGTTGCTACTGTACAAATATGGATTGATAATTCAAAACGAGATTGTTTCGTATTTTATGACGATCAAGAAGGAACGTATGAAGTTCCGCATTGCAAAAAAGTATTTTAAAGAATGTAAAATTTTGATAATTAAATGGGTAAGCTATACAAACAATAAAGCAATTTTAAACAGCAAAAATATTATGTTTATGTTTTTATTTATATATTAATTTGGATGAGTAAATAAATGCCACTCGAATAATAGGTCAACCTAATTATGAATATCTGACAATTAGGAATTCATTATTCATACTAAACGTTGAAATCGTTTGTACGTGAAAATTAAAAAACTTTTCAGTAAAATATTATTGCTGCTGTCACAAACATAATAATTTGCTAATATAAGCTGTATAAAACAAACAAGATCTTCATGTTTTAATTAAATTTAGCTAACGATATTGCAGTTAAAACGCTGTATTAATATTTAAAAAAAACTTTCGGTAAAACAACATTGCCTCTTTGACAAGCATTGTTGAAATTAAAGAAATAATAATTGTAATGAACTTAAAAATTACTGAACTGTAAACAAATTTGTGCAAGATTAGTTTTAAAAAGCTCTTTATATATTAATATTTAAAATCTACCTGGATCTAAAGATATTGCATCTATTACCAATAATACCGAAGCAAACGAAACCGTTACAAAAAAAATTTCGCGATACATTGTGACATTTAAAAATTCTTAAACATCGGTCTACTGAAATCACTTATTTACAACTTTAAATGTACACTGATGGACCCACTGTATGAAAAGCGGACAATGCAGGTTCAGAGTGGGACTTCAAGATCAAAAGTTTATCTCTCACTCGATGCTATGTAGTTCTTAAAAGTTATCGTAATTAAGAAAGCATACATATGTTCTTTAGAAGTTATGGATCACCGAATAAAGGAAGATTATTTCAATACATTTTTTAAGCCGTATTTTTAAATATTTAAAAATTTTGGTTATGTTGAACAATCAATAATGATATAGATTTACATTTTTATATAGTTGTACATGTTTAAACGTCGATGTAGGTAATTTAATTAAAAATATGGTAGTTTAAAGGAATATTGAAACCCAAAGTCAAACGTTTTAACGTATTAACTTAGCTAAATAAATATTTAAAATATTATATAACTTTCTCTATTGGGAGTGGTGAATAAATCTTGAAATTAAAATTATATTTAAAATAATTTACTATTTATTAAACCTATGGTATTTATGGTAAATTTGATTTTAACAAAAATTAAAAACAAAGCCTACACCCGAGAGGAAAGTAGCTACTGTGATAGACCGCGCCTTAATAATTTAATATTATGTTTATGTCGCAATGATGCATTGCGTAGTGTAATGCGGATTTAGAAGTGTTTATGCTTTATTCTCCAGATTATATTATATATTATGTACAATACTGACTAATTGAGGAAAATCTCATTTGATTGTAAACCAATAATTTACTATAATACATACGTGTCACGTAACTAGATCGGATACTGCAGCTAAAATCAAGAGTATATGCATGTTGTGCTGAATAGTAATTATTTCATCTATGCTATTCAAGCGCTATGTATTGAAATTATACTATACATACTAATGTATACTATAAAAATTACTATACAGTAAACTCTTGATTATCGAACTCTCAATTAAGTATAAAGGATCTTTCTCGCAATGGGGGAGTTTCCCCCTGTAATAAACTATAATAAAAATTATGCATGTTGATGTAATTTTTGAATTTCGAAATAGTTATTTACGTACGAGCTAGCGAAAGTGATCCATTCCGAAAGAGTAAGCAAAATATCAGAACTCGCTGGCGCTCGTTCTTATAGCTTACGAATCTGGAATGGATCACTTTCGCAGAGAGCCACGTATGCGGCTTTTTATCCAAGACGAGTCCTTTCCAAAATAAAAATATAAGAAATATACGGCGCTAGTCATAACAACGGTAATGAAATAAAGGACGTACGTAATATTTTCATTACCGTTGTTATGACTGGTGATATCATGGTAATATAACACAAAACTGCCAAATACAAAACGTATCATTTTCCATAAGTTAAAACTACATATATTGCTATACTTTCCAAGGTCTTGGATGAAAAAATATTTAATCTGCCAGAAAATCCATAGCTAACTAATCAGATTTAAACATGGCCGTCCGATGTTGTCAGTTTTTAATTGGTTTATTACTGACAGCTATCATATGTTAATTAAAATTTTTTTTTACATTTAATGCCATTGATTATTTTGTCACATCAATTCTGATCAATGTTATATACTGACAAAATTAGTTTGCTTCTTTTAAGAACTATACAAGCTGAATGGCAAGCTTCTTGCGAAAATCCATTTATGTACACCAAAATTAATCTAGCTTGTACATTATAACCCAACAGAGTAGCCTATAGGGTAACGGACTTACAATATTACATCAAGTATGCATGTTAAGCCCAATAAACTAACAAACTATGACCACTTTTTTAAGAACTCTACAAGTTTCATTAATTAAACGTGAAAAGCCATTTACGTGAGATTTAAAATCTCTTCATAAGTTATAAAAATTATGTGTCATATCATAATCGATACGATGTTAAGTTTGTTCATAAAGTAAAAATTTGTGATCAAATATTTGTTAACAATAATACATTGATTTACATACTTATATAATAATTTTCTGCACTACCAACAATAACAGCGGTAACAGGGTTGAGTTGTCTTAAATCTTATTGGTTTATCAATTCCTACTCAACGCAGGGTTACGACGTCATAACCCTGCCAATTTAAAATTTTATTAATTTTTTTCTTATACTAAACGCACTCAAAAATTTCTGGGAGAAAAACTGAAGGCTCCGTGTAATCTCTACTTTCAAATAAAAAAAATATATGGGAAACTCCTCCATTTTAGCACATTGAATTGAATTGCTTCAGACTAATACTAATACAAACATGCGGTATCATTATAATTTATAATAAATTTCAGTCGACGATGATTCTGTAAGTTTTACAAATTTTCGCATTTCATTTAATTTTTAAAACAAATTTATATTGTAATTATTGTAAATAAATCATCTCTGTTCATTTAATCCCGTGATTTGAACCATTGTCATTTCAAATGATTCTCGAATAATAATTCATTCTTTGTCATTTCGTCCTTGGCCATTTCATCCCTGGTTATTTTTGCTTTTAATGAGTAGGACTACTCAAAGATTCAGCCTTTTAAAATTAATATGTTTTGAGTTCTGGTTCTTACTGTGATGTTTTTGGAGCGACTCGCGAAAAACCCGTCTGTCTAGATCGGTAATTTTCGAATTGTAACCGCTTGATGGATGTTTTTAATAGTAACATAGGCTTAATTTTTTTCAAAATGTCTGAGGATCAATTTACGGGGATGAATCGACCTGCAATAAATTTAAATACATTTTACATATATCATCTATTAGTTATCATATTTTCGTAAATTTATTTAGGTACTTTTATGTTATGGATTTTGAATTGGTTCTACAAATCAAACTCGCTGCTTAGTTTATAACACAGGAATAGCATTATCTCTCTCAATACATAAGAATACCTAATTTTAGTAGCATACTTATGGTTCCAACGATGCTTGATAATCGCGAGTTTACTGTAGTAGGTATGACAGTATATTAAAATGTATTTTTACGCCTCTGTCAGGCAAGTGTTCAATTGCATATTTCAAATACGGCATGAAAAGTTGTTTTTCAAGCCTAGTCTAGAAACAAAAATAATAAAATTTAAACGTCAAATTTACGTCAAATTTTGACGTTTAATACCAAATATTTAAAAAAATAATTAAATTTTATGATTTTTTGTAACAAATTATACAAGTCGGCGTAAAAAATTACGTTTATCATGCAGCAGGAAACTGTTTTAAGAGTACTCGTAAATACAGACCTCGGCTAATCCGCCTCTGCCTGTAACAAAACTCGTACTCTGAAAAATTCAGTTTCCAGCCTAATGATAAAAATAACTATTTATTGTGGTAGCATGTAATACAGATTGAATTCTATCATGGAAACTGTGTAACTCGATATTAACCATATCAATATTTTAGAAAACACAAAAATTGCACTAAACACTTTTCAGAACTAAAATGATTTTAAGTTCCCTTTAGTTTTTATTTACATGTGATAACTTAAAAACATTTTAGTTCTGAAAAGTGTTAAACACTTTTCAGAACTAAAATGATTTTAAGTTCCCTTTAGTTTTTATTTACATGTGATAACTTAAAAACATTTTAGTTCTGAAAAGTGTTTAGTGCATTTTTTGATTTTTCTAAAATATTGATATGGTTAATATTATTATTATTACAATAATTTGGAAGTCAAAGAAACGTAGAGTATGTACTACAAAGAAATAATGTTCTAGTCAGGAGAAGAAAAACAGAAAATGGAAGAATAAGTGGATTTGCATCAATCGATGATATTATAAAAAACAATGAAGAAGAAATAAAATGAAAACGTTTTGTTTTGAAAATTTTTAGCTTTATTATAATTAATAACCGAGAAAAAATAGATGAGCTGGTGGAACAGGTTAAGGACGTAATCTATCATGGAATTGATGATGTTATAATGTTCTTATTTTTCTTAAAATAAATTAAAAGTCCACTCAATATTCTTGACCCAGTAAAAATTAGGCAACCAAACATACATGGAGAAAATATTACAATACCATACTGAAATAAATAAAATTTCAATCACTAATAGAACGTTAATAGTACACATATTTTTTCAATATCATTTTAATGATGAAGCTCTCAATAATTTAAATAACTGAAAAGCAGAATTTTACATAATTTTAACATAACCGATAAAATAACTTAATCTTATTTATGAAGAAAGTAATGATAGCAATCTACACAGTACTAACCTGGCAATAATGGGATTAACTGGCTCTAACTGTGGCTTTGGAAACTCTTCTCTGCTTTTTTCGCTCTATGTGGATCTCTATGTGGAGGAGGTGAGGACTGTTCTTAGGATGCTGGCATTGGGCCCCTTTGGACTCAAACACAAGGTGTCAGTGGGCACTGACTCCCAAATAACTGTTCAAAAAGAGTGTCTCTTTTGAATCTAGATGCTGACAGAATTTTTCCTAAATATGTGTTTGATAAGAGGCTTGACATCCTACCGAACGCAACAGGAACCGGCGAAGAGTCTGATATATTATATCTGTACACGGATGGTTTCAAAAGCAATTATAGCTGAACTACTATTCCATAGATTCCATATTCTATCACTTTTAGTCCTCTCGGTCACATATACGTTTTGTATTTTGCCGAGTTCGGGCTTCCCTGGAGAGGTCGGGCCTCCCAGTCGAGGTAGATTGATTTTGGAGATGTCTTTAGCAAGTAAAAAAGCTTTTTATAGCTTTTTCGAGAGCTTTTTCCGCAAATCACGGATCCACCGTAAAATAAATTAATTAAATTAAATTAATTTTTTCTCCGGGCCATTTTGACTGATGCAACCACGATGAATCATGGATCCAACATAAAATGAGTTTGCGTTTATCTAAATTAAATAAAAATCACTGTTCACTTATGAAGCCGTGAAAACGGCAGAGTTGCTGTCGTTTATACGGAAAAACGCGTGCACGCGTGTAATTGTCCGTATCATCATTGTCCAATCCATTTTGGCCATTAACGTCATTGACCGGCCTAAGACGCAAATATTGCAATCATATGAAAATATTTATATCATTGTTCACCGTTAACGGGCGTTGACGTCAGTGGCCGGTCAATGACGTTTATGGCCAGCGTAAATGGGCATTGATGTCATTGTACGGCCATTGACTTCAATGCCTTATTTATGTTAGAGGTAAGGCTCTCCTATATTATCAATGTAAATTGTACATTTTAAAGCTTTACTTTGTCAAATAAAATTCTTGTTATTCTGAGGCGACGAACAATCGGTCATATCGTCGTTTTATTATCAAAACATTTTATCTTCAAATTATTGATAAATTGAGTTATTGATGCCATTTTATTCTAAATATATATTTTATTCTAAATAAAGGCGCCGCCGTATAGGCGCCAACCATATAGGCACCGGTCCATATAGGCGCCAGCCATATAGGCGCCGAGCCAAATAGGCGCCGAACCAATTAGGCGCTAGCCATTAAGGCGCCAGTCATATAGGCGCCGAGATATTTAGGCCCCAATCATTTAGGCGCCAGCCATTTAGGCGCCGAGCCTTTTAAGCGCCAAATTTTTTAACTATTGTCTTACTTCTGTTCTTACTTATTATATTGTTCATTGCCTAATATTCGCGTATGACCAAATAGTGTACTACTAGTTTAAGGTCCGGCTTTAGAAACTAATTAAAAATGTAACTATATTTTCAAAAATTAACCAATAGAAGACGTCGATTAGCATAATATTTTGAATTTTGAATTTTGTCTACTCTGAGCCCAAATTAAAAAATTTAACTAAGTTTTTAAAAATTAACTAATAGAAGACGTTTATTAGCATAATATTTTGAAAAGGAAATTTCATTTTCTTTATTTTTGTTTCTGTTGCCAAAATAGCAACAACAAACCAGTAGTCACCTCACTTTAAATTTCTGATCACGCCACCCAGTTTGAGGTTAGATTTCTAAAATTTCTTATCAGAGACGGTCCAGCTTTCACAATTCATCATCACAGCATCAGTATCAGCATCGGTATTAGCATCGGTATCAGCATCGGTATCAGCATCGGTATCAGCATCGGTATCAGCATCGGTATCAGCATCGGTATCAGCATCGGTATCAGCATCGGTATCAGCATCGGTATCAGCATCGGTATCAGCATCAGCATCAGTATCAGCATCAGTATCAGTATCAGCATCAGTATGGAATGAAAAGCATCAGTATAATGGAATTGGTTTCGCAAAAAGGAAATGAAAAATTACACGTCGAAGGGCATTGTTTTGTTTTCGATAAACTCAGTAAATGTTGGTTAAAATGATTTTGGAGATGTGTTCAAAAAAACAACGGTTGCAAAGTGAGAATACACACAATAAATGGTGCCGTTGTGAAACAAATGCACGTACACTCTCACGATAGTAATGCGGCTAAAGTTGAAGCAAGCATTTTAGTGAATAACATGAAAAACCGTGCTGCAACTACTGTTGAGTCAACAGCACAAATTGTTAATGCCTGCCTCAATACTGAAATGTCGCGAGCGGCACAAGTTGCATTACCGCATTCGGTAATTAGATCATTATCTGGCGTTAAAAAAAACAATCCGAAGAAAAAGGAATGAAGTTAATGCTGTGCCTCCTTCACCATTAACATTAGAAAAATTAATTATTCCCGAAACATATAGAACTTTTGAAGCGAACGGAACCATAGAAAACTTTTTAGTTGCTGACAGTGGACCCGAACCAGAAAGAGTTTTACTTTTTGGCCGGGAAAGTAATGTTCGTCGAATTTTGCGTGAATCGGAGCATTGGTTCATTGATGGAACATTTTCAATAGCGCCTAATCTCTTTTATCAAGTATATGTTATTATGGCAGAAAGATTTGGAGGCGTCCATTCCGCAATATATGCATTGTTACCAAACAAACACACAAGGACTTATGTAAAAATGATAAACCTTTTAAAAGAAGTAGAGCCGAATTTAAACCCTGCCAAGATATCGTGCGATTTTGAATTAGCGGCTATGAATGCATTCAGAGAAGCATTTCCTAACTCTGAAATTTTAGGATGCTTTTTTCATCTGGTGAAAAATATGCGAAAACATTTGGGAGATCTTCATTTATTGAAGCGCTACAATACTGAAGGAGATTTTGCTTTAGAAGCGCGAATGGTGACTTCCTTAGCTTAGCTTTCTTAGTACGCATCGAAGATTTGGATACTGCTGTTGATGCGTTATCGAATGAGCTTTGTCCCGAGTTACAACAATTGCTTCAATGGTTTGAGGATTCTTATTTAGGGCGACCACTCCGCAGAACTGATGGAAGAGGTCGGCCTATATTTCCTCCGGAAACATGGTCTGTTCATGCAAGAGTTCTGACAGACACGGATCGAACTAACAACCACGCCGAAGCAGCTCACCGCCGTTTGCAATGTGAGCTGTCAATGTACCAACCGACGATTTGGAAGCTGATTGATTCTTTCAAACAAATTCAACGCGGTAGAGATGTTTTCTATGAACAACTAAATGCTGGTGCTCCTCCTCCAAAGAAAAAAAGAAAATATATTACTGCCGATGACCGCATCAAAAATTTGGTATTGGACTACGATAATCGGAATATTATAGACTCTCTTCGCGGTATCTCACATAATTACGTAATGTAAATTTAAAATTTTATAATATATTATATTCTTTTTTTTTTAACAAAATAAAAAAAAATATTTTTATTTAAAAATTAAATTTTTAATGTTATTATTTTAGTTTGAAACAAGCTTTCCATTTTTTATAAACGTATGTTGGTGGTGTTATAGTGTATAAGCGTGTCCTTAAACTAAAAGACTACAACTACAACAAAGACGATTCAGAGAAGTTCAAAATTTTTTATCTAAATTTGGCTGAATATTGTCGATTTATTGCAATTGATTAGAATTTAACACACTGCGATTCTTTTTTAATATTATTCGTTAATCTACCCTCAAAATCGGCTCGAAAGTGTTTGAAATTATATTTATTCAAGTCGAACTGAATATTGTTCGTTTTATGGGGACGATTAATTTCTAACACACTGCGACTTCTTTCTAGTAAAATCTACCAAATTTCGATTTGTGGTTTCTTTTAAATATTCACTACTTGTATTTACTATTCATTATTAGAGCGAATATTTACACTTGGTTAATATTTGGTTTGCAAAAATTGCAATTCAAAGTTATACATATCTTTATATTGACGATTTAGTCGATCTGCTCTAAAAAAGTAAATCTGAATTTAACTTCAGCAGCATCTTATTGCGACTACTCCAATATTTTTATGTGATATTATACAGAAATGCGCATATACTATATTTAGGAAGGTTCCAAATTTTAATAGTACTACGAATATCACTTATGCGTAAATTTATTGTTAATTGTTACATTAGTTTCGAGAGATCAACGTTTGAAATTAGTTCACCAGTAGATAATAGTGTATCATAATGGAACAAGCTGTAGAAATTGCTTATAAATCTATAGCTACAAAAGAAGGTATTTGTGATTATGAAATACAAATAGTTGGTGGTTCATTAAAAGGAGATGGCTATGTTGGAAACATAACTGCTGTAGATATTATAAGCAAAGATAAACGTAATTTTAATAAAATTTTATCATTAATCATTAAAATTGCACCAACTAGCCCTGCCATTAGAAATAAACTCAACGTGGAACTTCTATTTGAAGTAGAAATTCGTGCGTACGAGATCTTCTGTATATTTAATAAATTTGAAATTGAAAAAGGTCTTACCCCATCTAAAATAGCCCCTAAATTTTATCATGCAGTTAGCGAATACAATAGCGAATTTTTGATATTAGAAAATTTAAAAGTGCAAAATTTTAAACAACATGACACTGCTATTCCATTCGACAAAAATCATACTAGATTGCTAATGTCCCAATACGGCCGTCTGCATGCACTATCATTCGCATTACGGGATCAACAACCAAAAAAGTTTAATGAACTCCTTAGAACATTTGATATGTTATTATATGTATTTACCACTTTTGAAAATAGTTATACAACAGCAATGAAAAAAGCGTTAGAAACGCTTAACCCTGCAACCGAATCAGAAGCTGTACAAGCTTTAAGTGATTTCATAAATAATATTAAATTATTTTTGGATGAAATATCGGCTTCCAATAATGGTGAATAGTTATACTTCTTTTCTACATGGTGATTGTTGGATATATAATATGATGTTCAAATATGATGTAAGTATTTATTATTATAATTATGTTTATGTGAACTTGAGATTATATTGCATCATCTATGTACATACAAAAAATATAGTACTTATATATTATTATGCTACGTCAAAAATTATATTTTGTAATCTAGAACTGCCTATCTAGTATCATAATATTATTTACTTTAATTATATAAGAAGCAGTTATTATAATTTATTATAATAAAATGTATATCTACTTTAAAGTTTCGAGTCTAATTTTAGAGTAATTTATATCGCTTCCATGTATTGGTTTTATTATCTATATAATTATGAATATCAATTCTGTCGGTAATTTATATAATATTATAAGTCATAACTAGAGACCGGATTATATGCATTTGCATATTTCGGCTATTTTTTTATAATTATATAATTTTTTTATAATTTATATTTGGGAATATTTTATAAAATTTCTAACAAAGTGTGTATCTACTATTTTAAACCCAGAAGAACTCTGAAAATTTAGAATTTAGATTTGGCGGTGCCAACAAATTATCTACTATTATGTACAAGTGGATCTATATCAAAATAGTAAAAAATAGTAGAATTAAAAAAAAAACGTTATTTTTTAGTATTTAGTGAAATTTGATGTTGCATATGTTGGCACTTTTTGGCGATTTTGTTGTATATTTTGAGCATTATGGTGCATATTTGCATGCATATTTCGATCATTTTAAGTTGCATATAATCCTGTCTCATAACTATATTGTGTAATACAGAATTGATGAGTTTTAAATTAATATAATAATAATAATAATCTTTATTACATCAACATAAAGTAACATAAAAGTACAATTGAACTGGATGTAAATGGTGGAAATCGGCATATGCCGGTTTTCATCTCAACGCTCAAATGGGCCATTTCATCATGCCAGGAAATCGTTTACGTTCTATATTTTTTGATTAAAATAGCTTTGACTTTCCTTTTGAATTTGGCCACTGGTAAACTTTTATTTTCCACTTCTTACATTTTTTTGCTATTATGTTCCACGGCAATTAATGGTAAACTTTCAAATCACAAAATTTCAAGCCAATTTCAAATTAATTGAGTTCCACCGTATTAAATTATTGGGAGGTTAAGCCGCAATTAGCTCCCAGTTATGCATATTGGTATTTTAAAATTATAGTATTACAATAAAGTTTAAAATTGAATTGGCAAAATAAAAAATGATAAACATGAAAATTTTATATCAGCATGGTTCTGTTCACACAAAACGTGATTGATTACAAGTCGAGTACAAATTCAATTGAAAAAAAAGCTATAATTCAAAAACTGCTTTTAATGCAAAGCAATGAAACTAATCAATTTTTGAAAGCTGGCTGTCAATTTTAACTTTAACTTCATGCATCGAGATAGAATGTGAAATTTTTAAGGTAATGCTGATGCTAGCACGTACAATAGATATTAATTTATTCTGTTTCCCTGATGTTTGTTATAGTTTTATTGCAACATTGAGTTTTAATTCCAGGACAAAGCTGAACCTGAAAAACCAACAGAAGTACGATTATATGACTATCAAATTTTCCGAGCTGCGATACCTGTGCTTGATTTAGCTTACTTTTTTTACGGTGATTATGCTGTGGAAGAATATGACATATTAGATGAGTATTTAAATATTTACTATGAGAGTTTCTGTGCACATGTAAGAAAACTCGGGAGCGATCCTGTCAAGTTATATCCGTTTAGTGTATTAAAAGAACAATGGAAAAAATATGCTAGATTTGCTCTAATTGTGACTCCTCTTGCTCTACAAGTGATGTCGCCAGAAGGTAAGAAAAACACGGCAGATCTAAAACAAGTAGCGGAATCTGATAAAAGTCTCAGTTCAATGTTTGTTTTTGAATCTTCCAGTAATGAAATGTTCACTACAAAGATGAGAGCGATTATTTTACACTTCATAAAAAATAAATTTTTATAATTGTTTTCTTTGCTTTGTTCTTTTCTTTCTTCTAAATTAGATTTAATTACAATTAGGCAGTGTTAACCAAGAAAATGCTAATTTTATAAGAAAACAAAATAGAAACAAAATATTAGAATTTAGAAGAAGTCCTTTTGTATTGACTTTATGAATTGTGAAGGGCTTTATGTCATTTAATAAATAGAATTAAATATTTCGTTTTTGGTCAAGTAATCATTTTATTTTACCTTAATCTGTTCTTCTAGTGGCTTCCGCCTGTGCCTGTCGCCGAAAGTAAATCTAATGTTAATTAAATATAATATTTACTTTTAAATTGATTAATTAGATGTTGTGAGAATGTCTGTAACTGTTGTCATAATTATATGGCCTATGTTGGACAGGTGATACAGACCTTTCCATCAAACTGTTCCCACATAATGTTTATCGTTCAGTGTTCATTACAATGTTATCAGATTTTTTTTTCTAGCTATCCACAGCAAAGTAAAAAAATATGTTTAGGGTCGTTATCCTGTTACAGCACAAAACCACGACCTACTATTCTGCAACTAGAAGGTAAAGCATGTTCAACCAGAATCTTTTTATAGCCCTTCATCTGGAAGGAAGGAACACTTTGAACAGTTTTTCATTTCACTATTCCTAATTTTGCTAATTTCTGATTGAGTTGTATTTATTTAAAGATACATTTATAAGATCTCTTTACATTAATATTGTGATTGCAAATGAATTTAAAGCATCGGCTATTTATGTTAAAGAAAGAATCAATATATTTTGATTGCCAACTGCATTAGTGCATTGTATAGAAGAAGGTATTATTTCAAAAGTAATATCTCCGGGACAAGTTTTGGTTATGTATTGTAGAGGAAGTATTTATTTTTCATATAGCATACTACCTATCAGTGTTTAGTCATATTATACTGATACTATACTTATACTATCAGTCAAATATTCAGTTTATAAAATATTTCACGTTCATCATAATGCATTTAGGCCTATTTAGGTCACCTATAGGTCCCGCGCATTGCAGTTCCACCATTGCATACTCTCGAAACCTTACTTTCCTATTTTAATATAAAAATAATGAAGGTCACAGCCAGGTTGATTTGGCATGACATGCCAACATTTCATAATTTTTTTGTTCTTTATGTTCTTTTGTAGGTACAAAATTTGAAATAATAATTTTGGAGCTGCTGGTTTGCTGCATGTTCATCAAAGTATATCAAATTTAATTTTTCAAACAAAACATATTTTTTGCTTCTGCATTTATTTATTTCTTTATTTAATATGCTACTATAAATTACATAACTACCGTAATTTAAATAAGCAGCATACAGCAATAAATGTTTCTTGTTATTCAAGTTTAACAAAACTAGCAATCCACTTTTGTTAGTATTCATGGCAATATTTCGTCTATGAATCTTCTTATAATATATAGTTTTCTTTTGCTTGCAAATATTCTGCTTTAGACAGATTTCTATAGTAAATAAGTAACATTTTTTTGCTTTTAGTGATATAATGTACCTCAGCAAAGCCGCAAAATTTATTTGATGCTTGATGTTAATAAAGATTATTTTACAAAAATAAATTTAAAATATAGGAATATAGAGTATAGACGAAAAAAAATTCCTATATTTATATTCATTTGCAAGGTATGCATGAAGATGAAGCTAGTTAATTTATGAAAATCAACGACAATGTATCTATGCTTAACATTTCTATAAATTCTCACCTTTTTTGTTTGCTCCTAGATTCTCACAAGTTTTATAATTATTGTATTCTTATACAAGGTAATCGGATGATTGCGACGTATCACAACGGTATTCTATACTGTAGGTTTAAGTTTGGCAATCTTAAGTTTTACATACTTAACTTCTCTTTATAAATACAAGTTATAAATAATAACAGGTTATGAGCCCAGGTCAGTCATTCCTAGAAAAGCGTATACCCGGGTAACATGGTGAAGTATCACGTCATTTAATAGAGATATAATCCTTTACCTCTGTTGTTGGGTAATTTTGGAAGTTTGTGAATTATTTAATTCTATATTTTCAACCATTGTAAATTACTATTAAAAGAGATAATCCAGTTATTTAGGTAAGGTAGTAGAGAAGAAGTAGATATGAAACAAATTTTGTATTATAAATGTTACTATTTTCTGTTTTTAATAGTCATCTATTTAATAAATTTAAAATTAATTTGTAAACTTGTTGCTGAAACAGTTGAATAGTATTCGCTGAAGAAGGGTAAGTATGAAAATATAAAAAGTTATAAACTATAAATAATTTATTTTTAATTCTACATTATTAATTTATTTATAATAAATATAATTCTAATTATAATCCTAATGAAAGAAAATTACTACCAAATTGCAATTCAGTTATTTACAGAACAATTCACCAAGAGTTGTCGAATTTTGGTACAAAATATTACACAACTATGTTCGTTTAAGAGAACAAATACTTTGTGCTCCGTTCGGCATTTCAAAAGATTCTCCACAACTGCGACAAACATCTCTTGCGCGAGTACTCACTTCATTTTTGCGATTGTTTTTCCAAGAAACTAAACACAGCACATCACCACGAACGGCTTTCGAATTAAACGACCGTTGAGAAGTTCTATCGTTTATCTGTAAAATATTACATACCATTTCACACATAATGTTTCTAATAAACCAGTTCATTGATACAAATTATATATAGCAAAATATAGCACATCAGTAATAGCTGATTTACTTTAGTAGAACAGGTGATAGAATATTAACTAACGCTTAACGAAACTCTAGCTGTCTTGAACACTTGGGAAAGTACTTTGGCTAATAATTGGAATTGGAAAGTGATTAGATTATCTAACTATATATTATTCTATTATCCTTCTAATCAAAATTTTTGAACTTCGGATGTGTAGTATATGTATCGAGCAGACGTACCATAGGTGTATTCCCTCTAATTTGTCCAATTTATTACCGATATCTGTTTAGTTTCGTAGTAATTTCATGCTGTAACAAATTAACACTCTATGAAACGCGACTATGGCGGTTCTCATCAACTGCTTGTAAACAAAGAATTGTTTAATTGAGTAGAGTCTAATAGATCGTCGATCTACTACCTCTAGTACTTGCCTATCTACTCTACTAATTAAATCAGCCGTATCAGTTGAGTAGAGGCAAGCATATTACAGATATTAGTGTCACATCACATACTTAATACTACATTATTTGTTAAATTTCTGTCTATAATAATAATTATACTATTTTTACATTCACAAGGAAAGCAAAAAACTTGTTATTTGCGTTCAAAAGCTGATTGGTGGAATAACTAATAATTTTTTTTAAATTAAGTTCAAATTAGTTTAAATATTGTAAAATAATAATTAAAAATTTTACAAATATTTAATATTAGTCAAGTAGAGATATATATTAAATTTGTAATGTATCTGGCTATTTGAAATAAAAAATTAATACACAATTTTAATAATTATATATTATAATATGCTTTAAAAGTTTACAAATTTTATTACCATATTTAAATTTTTGGATGAAGCAAAGAATGCATCATTATTATATCTACACAGGTCTCACTTTTAATATAATTTATAGTGAAAATTAAATTTTAATAAATTAAAGAAGAAATATATTAACAACATTTTTTTAAATAATATCACAAAATATAATTTAACTTGAATAATGGCGACAACAACATTCACTCGTTTAATGACTTAGTTGAAAGTTATATTAAGCTTATTTTAATATACATCAATCACAATGAAACAAGCAATAAAATTTTCAAACCTTCATCAAGCTTTTAATGAAATTTCAATTGATGATAATCTGGTTTCGGCAGTTGAAGTTGAAATCCTACTATTTCGCGCATTGCAATTGTTTAATCTGAGTCTCACCTGAGTTCGCCCTCTTCGAGTACGAATATTAAATAATCCATATACCAAAGGATTCATGCAAGAATTTGTACATGCAAATAAAAATAGCCCCTTTTGAATCCTTTGATCGACTTGCTTTGCCGTAGTCCGATCACACCAATACCTAAAAAAAAACAAGAATATTAATAATCTATTGTGCTTAAAATTTAAAATGTACTATTTATTATAACCATCATTGGTTATGCCAATTGCGGCTGCTTTTTTCTATATCAGATCTTAAAGTGCGATTTGTTCAACTAAAAATAATTAAAAAAGTGACACTTGAACAGTAAAAAGTAGCAATCTAAGAGCAAGAGTTTTAATGATGTTATAACTGGTGCAGGTTTCGTAAAGAATTTAAGTGGAAACCATTTTTATATTAAAAATAGAAAATTTGTATACTTAGAAAGAATAAAATGGAATGTTTCATAACATTCATAACATAACATAACAACAATGTCTTATAAATTTGTTAAGGATGTATGAGAAATACAATCGGAAACAAAAGTAAGGTTAATTTAAATTTCACGAATATTGGTCTTATGTGTGTAGTAAAATACTTTTTAAATATCATAAACGATGCTGTTCAGTTTTTTTGTTGTTGTTGTAATACCTGGTAATGGTATAGTTATGCCTTGTCTGTAAATTTAAAAATTAAAATTAAAATTAAATATAAATTAAAAATAAAGAATAATAATTATATTCTGCAGCAACAGATGCGATTTTAACAGGATGACTTAGTGTGGATGTGGTCGTGACATTTAGTAATATTTATTTTCAATATTGTAATGTTACTTGTACATATGGATGATTTTGGTTAAACGATGCAATCTGCTATGTTACTGATTGATCACAATTATGAGGGAATAAACTTGGCTAATGAAGTTTCCGCTACAGCGTCCATTCAGATGCACAGAACTTTTGAGCTGGGTTTCTCTCTTAGAGATTCCTGGCATTGTTTTTGTGTAAACGACTGGTGATTCGGTTACTTGCTTTTGTTTGTGATGAAATCGGGTGATTGAAACTTTTGATCAGAGCAGATTGTGAGCATATCTTCCAGTGTATTGTTTATGTTGTATGTAGCTGGAATGTCATGTAACACGCCTACCCGTTTTTGGTAAATAAATAAACAATGTTGAGTCGCTGACTTTATTTTTGTTTTTTTTAAATTCGTTATAAAAAAGGATCTACTTAGGCTTACTTCAGCCCTCGCATACTTTCGGATCATAGCCATATGGGCATAGAGTTTCACGTTTTCTTTTATACAAGTGCTTCTGCACTTGGTAAACGAAATCTACTTCTTGGATCGTCTAACTTTAGAAAAAAACAACAAAATTAGCTAGGTGGTTAGCCGTCGCTCTGCTGTGAGACAGCAAGTCCTTTATAGATAAAATGATTCTCTATGCTGTCTTTCTTACGGCCTGTTCCCACGATCAATATCTTCATCAATATTTTTGGCCGTGGGACAGGTCGTTTTGATGAAAATTTAGAATTGGTTAAAAATATTTTTATTGAATTTCTATTGTTATGGCTTTACATCAGCATGTTGATCAAAATATTGATTAAAAAATTGATGAAAATTTTATTCGTGAAACTTAAAAAAAGTTTTGATAAAAAATATTATTATTTTTATCCACGACCACTATATAGAATATTAAGAAGGTTTAATACGTTCGTTTTCCGTGGATTAGAGGCCATTTAATTCACTAGTGGATTAGAATTCATAATACTATCACAATCTGTATTCTTGATCAAAATTAATTTGTCAAATTTGACGTTTCTCAAAACCAAAATTTTTACTTGTGGTTTTGGCCATGATAAACGTTGAATTACATTCGGAAATTAACAAACCTCTAATCCTCTCGAAAAAATGTGACTCTCGGCTGTGTCTCGAGTGTCCATTTTAGATAATTTAGATAATGGTACCCTCTAGAGCTCTAGAAATAAATAAGAAGTTGTTTTACTGGTATTATGAATTTTAAATTAATAATTCATATTTCTTTAATAGTGCGTAGATCATAAAAAAATTTTATAATTAAATATTTTACTGAACATTTCATTAAACTAAAATTGTCGTGTCTGAATGGCGAAATTTCGCGTCTCAAGTTGTCTATGTATATTATATTAATACTAAATTAACCTGACTTGCAGACTAGATGTGTGCAAACTAAGTCCTCATATACATTTGAGCATGGTTAATTTTGAAATGTGATACTATATAAATACTCGATTATATCATGCATTTGAGATAGGTAGGTGCGAAACGCTACTTATCATATTGAGCTCGGAATTGTGATTTTGTCCAATGTTGAAGCATCATTGTAACTTATGTAATTGTATTCAGATGCAAAATACGTCATTGTTTAAATTGCAAAATGCAGGAAATTCATGTTCTTAAAACCCATCAACTAGGATATATTCCTTCATTTGGTTTCAAACAAAAGTTTCTGCTCCAAGTCCGAATATGTATATATTTTATTCTAGAGAATAAAAAACTCCCGAAGACACGCATATTTCTTATTTCATTATATTTTGAAGAATAATATTGGTGCATTTGTATCTGTTCATTTCATAAACTCCATTCTAGAGAAAACTTTTAATTTAATTTTATTAGTTATAAAATTGTTTGATGATCAGTCCCAACTTATTGAATGCCACTCGATGATAAATGTAGAAAAAGTGTAATGTTTTTTCCACATTATTTTTGAACTTTTGAAACAAAATATTTTATTATTTCTCAAGGGTACTCATTTAAGAAACGTCATGTCAATCAACTTTGTGAATTTTACGAAATTCGTATTTCAGATTCGAGAATAAAACAGTATTTAGCATTATTTTTGTAGTATCTTAATAATTAAGTATTATGAACAATGAACATGAACAAACTTATCGATATTTTAAAATAAGCATAAAATAAACAACATTAACCCGGCATAGGTTTGGTGGGGTATAATATACCCCAACGCACTTTAAAACGTGTTAAAGTCATTTAAAATAAGTAGGTCAGCTATTGTGCATGCAATTTTTATTTAATTTAGTAAATACGTGCTCATACCCCCACCAGACCTTATAAGATTAATAACCCTCATAGTCCACCAGACTCTTTATGTGACAGATTTTTTTATTTTAAATTTTAATTGCGTTTAGTACAAACTAAGTCATAGCTTACATTTATTGGTTTTATATTAAATATTACAATTATGTATTATGTATATGAGAAAGAACAAGCACGGTTATTACAGCTTTGGAAAGAGGTGGAAAAAGAGAATATGCCTGTTCAAGACTTAAATTCGGTTTTAGAAGTTGAAGAAGACTTGAGAAATTGATTTTAAATAACATTAAACATATATCCTTCTAAAATCAACACAAAATTCTAATTCATTTGTCTATTTTAACTCATACCCCACCAAACCACTAATGTAACTAAAGTCCACCAAACCTACGCCGGGTTAAAATATAAATAAAATAAATAAAAAGAGCTGTAGGTATAAATTTCAAAACCGTTTCTAAATACAATAATACGGAACTATCAGTTTAAATTAGACTGTTTGAATCATTCAAAAACAGTAAAATCGCTTACATGCAAATGTCCAGATAGAATGAGCTCGTAAAGTTTGAAAGAAATTCGATAAATAATTTTTTAAAAGAATTATCTCAAAAAATCCTCAGATATGCCAATTTAGTCTTTTAAATGGTACTCTTTTCTGTCATTGATATTTTTTTATAATGGTGTGATGCTTTTGCGCTATGACGTCATCGTAATCCTACTAGACAAAAAAAATCGAGTTTTAGACAAAACCTAAATTAAGCTAACAAATTTAGCATGTGTTACCACGGTAATTTAACAAGTTTTGTATAAAACTCGATTTTGTTTGTTTGGTCGGATTGGCCCTAAATAGAGCACAATTTTCTGAGAGAAAAGTTTGCGAGGTAATCAGTTGCAAATTCATTACATTTTTGCTCTATTTTCCTATTAAATATAAGTGACAAACTAAATTAAGTGCAAATTTTTCACCATAACCGATCATCATCAGAATTTTAATTCTTTTTTTTTTAATTAAAATTGGGACAAAGATTAATCAATAAATGAATTCTAAATACTGCCAAAACCAATATATTTTTTTCAGATCCTTCTTGATAAATACTTTAGTATAGGTATTCTAAAAACGTTATCACATATCTTGAAACTTTGAGACTAATATCACTAGAATTGTTTTATAAAAAATTTACGATTATGTCACAGTTTCAAGAATTTTCTGAGAAAAATTCATCTAAAATTTTTTATTTAATTTATTCCAGACGTTACAAACCATACAAATAATAATGTTTAACAGCGTTTGTAGATTTTACAGAGTTTTAAGTAGAAGCTCAATAATTATTTTCTGTTCCATTAAACAACAACCCTCAAAATTTCGTTGTCGAGTGCGAAATAAATCATTTCGCATTTTTTTAATTTTTACTTCATCGATGTGACCAGAATATCGTAAAAAACATTTTGTTTTCTCTTCGCCTCACAAAATATTTTGTATTGACATACACGGACAATATTCTAAATTACAACGTGAAGGCGTATAATAATAGAACAAATTAAAAAATTTGCATCTAAATTATTTTTGAATAACTGAAAATGATGTAAATATAAAATTTATTGCGTGTTTAGAAGCACAACAATATTTTAATGTCAGTTTGATTTAATTTCAGGCAAAATACCTGTACTAAATTATTAATTGTGAAACTTCGTGAACAGTGAAGAAGTTAAATTAGACAACTAATTCATGGCTGAAAAATTGCTAAAAAATTTTTTACTTCATTATTCTGCGCTACATACCTGTAATTTCCATATTTTTAAATTAATATAAATTATACTTGTTTTATTTATTTAATTATTTATTTATTTTTAGATGATATGATGAATCTTTAATAAAACGCGCTACTATTATTATAACGAAAGAATAATGAATATAATCAGAATACAATACGAATTAAAGAATTTTCTAATAAAAAAAAAGGTCAAGGTGTAAATAAAAATACAAACATAACATTTTAAGCATTATTCAAATATTTGACCAAAAAAATCTGATGTGGACACCACATAACTTCTTTGTAATTTTTATAATAATTGGACAGGAATCTCGTTAATCTATTCATGCGCGTCATTAATTACAACTTTTGGCACGGACAATCGCAACCAAAAATAGGAGGTGTACAACTAGATGCTATAAGTGTCTCAAATCCAAAATTTCAACTTTCTACGACCTACCGTATTTGAGTTATGCGACATACAGACGTCCGTACATACGTACGTACGTACATACGTACGTACGTACGTACAGACGTCACAACGAAAATAGTCAAAATGGATTCAGGGAAGGTCAAAACGGATATTTCCGTCAAAATCTGGAAATCGAAAAAAATCGGTATCACAATACTTCCTTGTTTTACAAGGAAGTAAAAAGCCGAAAACGGTAAATATATAATGGGAATATTAGATTGTTGTTTCGATAAGATTAACTAAATCATGAGTTTTTAAGATAGGATACCCTTTACTGATTTGTATTTGTGATTCTAATTCCATTTTGAAGTTTTAAATGGATCATTTCTAGTAAGAGATCCGCTCCCAAAAGAGAAGTCCATGCAAAGTCCGTACTTGTTCTGTAGGTTAGAGAAGGTTTAAGATATTTTTTTCAGCAAAATCGTCGACAAAAGAAAAGTCCGTACGAAAAAATAGTTTTAAACACCTCTTTGTGCAATCTAAAATTCTTGCACAAGCTCACTTCGATTTATAATATAAATCCAACAAAACTAAACAGAACGTTAAAATATTAGATTTTTAACTTGAATTTTTATTGACCCTATTATGTAAATAAAAACGCACCAAAAATATATTAATTTACCACCTTTTGGCAGGTTAGAACTAAGAAAATTTTAAAAAAATTACAACAAATAAAACAAGCGAATTTACTAGAAACAACTAGTAATGCGATAGTAATTTAAATGATAATTACACTTACAAAAGGTAAACAAACACTTACACTGGAAAGAGTACCTCTTCCTGTGAAAAGAATGCCTCATCCTATTTAATGCCACGCCCCTTTTTTTAAATAATTTTGACGTTTTGAATTATTTATTTAAATATAATAGTTGTCAAATTGATATTAATAAAAACCTGGTCTACTATTTTAGAAGTTAATAAATTTTTGATTTTATTAAAAATATAAATAATCCGAAAGTTAATATCTAATAATAATAATTTGTTATTAATTTTTACAAATTTTGAAACTAATTTAATCAAGTTGATTCGCTTTTGTTTCACACATTTTGGTCAAGTTATAATTTATAATGATATAATTAATTAAGTAAGTATGCGTAAAATTATAGGAAATTAAATGTTCGCGTAATTATCTTACCAAATATAACACGACCTCACCATTTTTAAATCGATAAGTTGCTTGTAAATTTTACTCAGGCATCGTTTCATTTAGCAATTGCACTTAAAACAAGTGGTTTTTAACTTAAAACACTTGTTTTTCGTGCATTGCTATGCAACGATGCCTTCGTATTTACAATGCAACTTATCAATCTAAAAATGAGGTCTTGTTATATTACTATTGATAAGAAAGCCACCTCTATCGCTAATTTAATGACCAGTTCCCACGGGCAATATTTTCATAATTTCATTTATTGAAATTTTGATGAACATGTTGATATAACGTCATACCAAGAGAAACACAATAAACATCATTTTTGACAGGTCGTAAAAACGGCCTGCCCCGAGGTCAAAACTTTTGGTTTTTAATTTATCAAAATATTATTGATAAAAATATTGACCGTGTAGACAGGCTAAATGTCCTAGCATTTTATGATGAAACTTAGCAGATTAATTGAAAACAAATTAAAGTACCATGTTTCTACTTTACTAATTAAGGTACGTATTAGGTGTATTATATTTCAAGCCATCCATGAAATTAAACACAAAAGAGCTTCAAACATAGTTTGGGGTTATAAAAGTCAATTTTCTATAGAAGATTGTATTGTTTTAGAATACTAACAAGTTCGATATGCATAAATTCACCTAACGATATAATGTTTCTTACAATAATTCAACCTTTCAGACGTGGGTTCATCTTGATGATAAATTCAACATTATTGAACAAAATATTCACCCAATAATAATATATTTAAATTGATAATTATAATTACAAAAATACGTAAATTTTTACTTACCAAATGCTCATTACATAATACGGAGTCCAGCAAACGAAAAATACGACAACAATGATTATTGTCATTTTTAGTGTCCTAATCTTTGCTCTACCCAGAAATCCCAAGCTGGATCGACGTATCAAATCAACTGAAATAAAATGTATTTAATGTATTATGTATTTCAGAAAGTTTGTGTTGAAAGTTATGTAAAAATTTGTGACAATGTTTTTCATATTAATGTTGAAGTACTGAAGTTTTGGTTTCAAATACATAGTGAAATCTGATATAATTATTTATGAACTGAAATCAGCCTATTTTGCAAATTTTTTAGTTATTCCACTCTCAAAACAATCTACAAAATATTAAAAAAATTTTCTCACTCAAATTATTATTGTTGAACTCAAAGATTTACAGTTTTGTGAAAGTAAGTTTTACTTATCTGCTGGCCCAATCTACTCGATCTTATTGGTAAAATTAAGACCTTTTTCGTATTGCCAACCTATGTATTTAGTATTACCTACTATGAAAAAGTAGATACATTTAAAAAAAATGCTTAATAACTGTTGAACTGTAAGAAATTAAATCTTTTCAACTGATTTTTCCTTTTGAGACCGGTTCGATTGATAAAAACATTTTATTCTGTTGTAGATATTATGTAGTGGTTGTCAATTTTATTATAGAAAATAAAAAATCGATATCTTTTAAAATTTCCCTCATCAATTAAATAACCGATTTGAACGAATGACATTGAATGATGTGAATAAATGTATAAGAACATTCCAAAACTCAAAAATTTAAACGAAATCAATTTTTGCCTTTCTAAATTGAGGACCCTAGAAGTTAAGGGATACAAGTGCAGGAAATCTTATTTACAAGTGAAAAGTTAACTTTTGAGACTAATTGAATCAAAGCAAGTACTATTTTTTTTATATTGTTACATAGTGATTCTTACACTACTCATTTGCCTGTTTGCAGTCGAACAAACAAGATATGATTCTGATCTTTCATACAAGGTTTAATTCATCGCTTGTCTCACTTGGTTTCTAGGATCCTTAATAATAAATTACAAAAGCAGGTATACAATATTGTTATTCTCTTTTAAATATGATAGTATTGTTCCAAATACAAGTTACTTTGTTTTTTAAAGCAACAAGTGATTGTGTGGCAGCGCGAAAAACTATAAAGAATTTATGATGCCTTACACCACGGATATGGCATTATGGCATATGAAAATTATTATCTAAACATTTATAAAACCAAGCAGATCTTGGTTTTCAATAAAGTTGCGTGATAGAGTGCTTTAAAAAAATTTTCAAATAATATTAATCTTGAGATTACTTTTATTTATGTAGCATCTTAACATACCTTTCATTCTTCAAGATATGAATTTTCAAATACTTAATCATGCTAAAAACTCATTTTACAAGCAATATCAATCTTTTTCGTTCTAGCTCAGCATTAAATATAAATTATCACAGCTTACCATTTTTAAATTCTAGACTTATTTTAGTTCATTAATGATCAGAATAAAGTTTTACAAAATCAATAACTTCACAAATTTGTTTGTATTTACAATTATGTTTTTATTGTACTATTTTTTGTAATAAAGTTATAATATTTGTGTATCTAAAGAAGGTATTTGCAAAAGTTTAAAATTACAGGAACTTAATCATCATTTCATAAACATTATTCGCAATATTTCCAATAAATCGTTTTTTTTTTAATAAATATAAAAAGGTTTTCCTTTGATATTTAACTTCATTGATATTTAGTTTTTTGGGTAAAATTTCTAGTTTCGTCTGACGTTTACTAACATTTACTAAAATTTATTTACTAACAATTCGTAAGCTCTGGAAACTCTTCAAATAGTATATTAATTAAACCAAATTTTACAGTAAATCTTTTTTGTAACTTATGGGTTATGACATTTCTATTATAAATTACCTACATATTCTTTGGATAAAATTTTATCTTACAAAGAAAGGTGCGCGATACGTAGAGACTCTCAACATTTCGTAAACATAAAGTTTTTATATGTTTGTATAATATAATTAAACTTAATTTGTTTATTAATGTTTAAAAATAAATTATTGTTGTCTTCCTCTCTTATCATTTTAATATAAAAAGTATTTCCCGATAAAAATAATTAAATTAAAAATTAACAATATTTAGAAGCAATAAGGAAGTGCTATCAAAACATGAATTAATTTACTTTTGCCACGTTTTAATTTTTAATTTGTTGAAGATTTGTATTACAAATTAAATATTTGTCAAAATTAATTGATAAGAAATCTCTGCTTCAGAAGAACTTTCATGCTTAGAATATTTAATTTTGTAAGCTGAATAGCAATCTAAAATGACCTAATAATTATAAAAATTATATATTATACGTATATTGCCGAACAATATACGTTAATAAAAATATATTAAAAATAAATAAATAATTTTTTTAGTATAGTCTCTTCTCATAACTTCACCAAATTCAAATATATTACAAGGTAATGTTTGCGTGCTTCAGAATTTTTTAGTTTATAAATTTTACTGAATTGATTTGTGGGCAGTGCCAAATGACGTAAGATATCACATAGACAATAGATAATTATTATAAATTTTTTCAAAAATTTTCGTTTAGTTAAATTTTGGTTTTCTAACGTATAACAATACATCTTCTCTCTTTTAGATCTTTGAATAATCCATGATTTCATGTTAGTTAGTCGGCATTTTTGTTTTTCCTTAAGGTGTCGAACTACAAGGTAATTTCGTAACAACTCATCAATATTATCCAATGAATAATTTTCTTTGAACAAATTCAGAGTGTCCTGTTAAAATTCTTATGATTGTTCGTTCTTGATGCGTGTGTTGAAGGTGTATTAAATGTGTACGGTAGATTATTTGCTAATATAACTTACCTCCAACTGTGTCTCTACTTCTTCGAAAAATTTCCATTAGTATGGCACCATAACAATAAATAATAACGATTAATGGAAAAGCGTACATAAGAACCATACCGAATAATGAGTAACTAAGTTCGTGTGTGTAAGATGGAAATACGTTATATGTAATGCACTGTTCGTACCACGTAACATTCGGATGGACTTCCACATGAAAAACCAGCATCTGAAAGTAAACAAAATTGCAAATGTATTAGCAAACAAATTTTATACTCTACATAACAAATTTTATTTGAATAAAACCTAAATCTATCAATAATTTAAATTATTTAAGAGTTATTTAAGTGAATTCAGATTACATTTATTACATTTAAATAATAATTGAAGCAAATTCTTTTTTACTGTCGTTCGAACCTTTAACAAAAACTTTTAATAAAAAGCTTAATAATATTTTCAAATTCTTCAGAAGAATTTAATAACTTTTTAGTAAACGAAGCCTTTTCACGCAAGTGTGGCCGACGTGTCGACGGACAAAATTGTAGGTCCTTAATTTTGGATTGAATGACTGTTACAATTAATGAATAAGTGATTTTACTGATTTGGTTGTAGAGTTGTCGCAAATTTTTAACAGAATTGGATGTTTGATGGAATTTAATTATGAATAATTGGATAATTGGAAGTGTTAAATTATAATTAATTGGAAATTTCGTTTGATACCGACGCAAATGGTCGAAGTTATTTTCGATTTTATATTTGCAAGATTGTTTGAATTAAAATTTTAAATTGGAATCAATAGTTCGGAATTTTAATGTTTCCAATAATTGATATTTGGAATTAATTTTATGGATTGGAATTTTTGAAAAATTGAACCCTGGAAAATAACATGTCAATATATTCTATAAATTTTAATATTTGTTTATCTTCTATTTCAAATATTTGACTGTTTCCCAACATATTAAAATTTAGGAATGGATCGATTACTAACTAATTGTGAATAAAACATTATTTCCATCAGACTATGTAGTTGGAAAGTGTAAGTTAACAAAACCTTATTTCCTAACTTATTATAGTTTAATAATGGATCGATTATTAACTTATCCTGAATAAAATAAGTTAGCCTGTAAATAAATATTTATAACGAAAAGAATAAATGAATTCAAACAGTTGAAAACACAATACAAAGGGATAAGAAAGCTAACTGAAAAAATGTAGTAAATTAGAAAATATATAACAGTTTCGTTAAATTACATGCATCCCACGCAAGATAAATATAACAGCACCTAATTTATTATTAAAATATCTCTAAAATCCAATACACAACAATAAAATTTCAAAACATCACAGGATTTGTGATTTCCAAAGGTTATAGAATTGCGAAACGTTAAAAATTTTAGATCTTATTGTTGTTTCAATCTTATTCGAATATTATGTTGATGAACGCACGTAGCCAAAACCAATAGATATAATTGAAATATAAACTTGAGAAACCATGCTTTCTACTAAATTAAATTAATAATGGCAGTATCTGCGAGTAATATATAGTTATGGATAATTTATCACTTTATACTTTAATCATAAGATCATCAATCGTTCAAATCTCAGAACAAAAACTTGCAGAAAATATTTTAGAAACAAAAGCAAAAATTTAATAAAAATCCAAAAGAATTTTGGATGACCGCTCATGTCATCTTCAGGTAGAAACTAACCTAAAGTTTACAAAACTTTAAAATAATAGGTGCACACAATTTTCAAAAAAAAACACAAAATTTGCGCAATATTATTAACTACTTGATTTTTAATTTTGAAAAAGTGGGGATGATAGCTTTATATAGGTAGGTTCTAAAGTTATCACAAGGTTAATAAAATTATATTATTAAAAATAACTTTTAAATTTTTAATTAAGTTTTTTTAATATTTTAGAGACCAACAGTATGACATAAAGCTTACACCGACCAATTAAAAAGTGGGACACCGCGGTTCAAATTTTCATCCCGACGGATACACTGCTGGGATCTAAAGCCCCACAATATCAATCTGTGGGCTATGGCGAAGGCAATGCTAAACCACCACATTAATAATTCCTTAGTAATTCACTTTGTGGATTCTGCCAAGTTAATCACCTACGCACTCCTTAGTGTGAGCATTCAAGAAAGAAATTGTGTGAAATTATTTATTACATATTTATTTTAAAAATATTTTCAAACATCAACATATTTCAGAAAATGAAATTTGTAAACTATAAAGGACGAAATCAGTTATAAAGAAATATTGATTTCGTTTTTGTCAAAAGCTTTATCAAGCAAACTTTCAATTTAAAAAATATAGCAACAAAAGTTCAAATATACATAACATTTTCTTATTGAACACTTAGAAAATAAAACTTCTTTATCTTAGTTTTTATTTTAAGTAATAAAACAGTAATTAAAAAAAAAATTATACTAACTTCGAAACGATACAACAAAGAATAACTAAAAAGCTAAAAAATAATATTTTTTATCTGATATAAAAAATCTATATAAAATCTATGCATATGTTACGGTCAACGATGACAATTCGGCCATTAACGTTAATGGCCGGACAATAACGTCAATGCCCAGCTTAGTTGGACATTGACTTCATTGACCGGCCATTGACGTCAATAACCATGCATTTTGGGCAATGTTGACATTTAAAATTTAATGTGTGGTTTTTACATCATTGTCCGGGCAATGACGTCAATGCCTAATACAGGGTAGGCAATGATGTATTATTCTATAGATTCTATTTGAAAGTAGTATATTAAATGTGCCTTTGCAATTAATACTAGTTATTAAGGGATACTGAAAAGTTAATTTTGTTAGAAAATATTAGTGATACGACCAAATAAATGAGATTACTCTTAGACAAGCAGCAGCTGAAAGCAGTGTTTTAGGAGGCCACGGCTACAAGCGTTGTCATTGCAAGGGTGGATGTAAAAACAATAAATGTGCGTGTCGCGCAAGCAATCAAATTTTACAATTCTAAGTGTCATGAGTCACTCCCGTGCCAGAATAAAAATGATTAATTTAAAAAATTTTATTTCATTATTTTTGTTAATAAATACAACGAATATAATACAACGAATACAACATAGCTACGTAAATATCACTTGCCAGTTGGCTGTCAAATTTTAATTGTCATTTCGCTGTTCTTTATATTAGTTATTCCATAATATCATCATTTCCTAATCCATTTTGGCCATTAACGTCATTGACCGGCCAAAGACGTAAATATTACAATCAAATGAACATATTTACATCATTGCCCACCGTTAACGGGCGTTGACGTCAATAGCCGGTCAATAACGTTAATGGCCAGCGTAAATGGGCATTGACGTCATTGCCCGGCCATTGACGTAATGCCCAATTTACGTCATTGACAGTAACATATATAAAAAATCGAATACAAATCAAAAAGTTAGGTAAGTACACCAACTATTTTTTAAATTATTTGTGGCAATTAGTTATTATAAAAAAAAATTTTAATTTTTAACTAACAGAAAAGGTAGTTATATCACCAGCTATCATTAATTTACATAACATAATAATTTTTTTATCAAATAAATAATAATCATATCGATATTTTAGAAAATCCAAAAAATGCAAAAACACTTTTAAGAACTAAAATGTTTTTAAGTTACCACATGTACAAAGCACTGCATTTAAATTATCGCAAACGTTTTCACCCTACATGGCATCATCAGGCGATGTACTAGAAAGTAAATTAAAAGAAAATCCATTAAAAATAGTTTGGAGGGGGACAGGTACTTTGAAAAGGAATTGATTACATTAAAAAGTATTACAAAAAAACGTGTATAAATTTAGCGTTCAAATAAGTTCAAATAAGGGGGAGGGGAATAGTTATTTATTAAAAATGTTTAATAATAGTGAGTTATTTAAACACGATTGACTATTTAATAACAATTATGAATGTTTCATTAATCAGTCAAAAGGAAATATAAAATGTAAGAAAGTATGACTTACCATGGAAAACCTAATATCAATTCGAAGTGATGGGGTGCCACGTATATTACATGTATTTATTGTCAAATGTGGGTGTGAAAAATTTTGACATCATTTCAAAATCACCATAATTCAAAAAAATAACAATATTTATCGCTTTTGTCACTCAGAATTGTATTATTTCTGATCGTGCAGAGCGTGTAATCGCTTAGGTTTGTTATAAATTAAAAGTGTATGAAATCAGTTGGCTTTGCTCGAGAATTAATTCTTGAAAATCTTTGTTTTACAAAGTAAGCTGTTTATGGTTAACACTGGAAATCAGACAAAAGCCTTTATGCTTATGTTATTAGCCCTTTTTCTGATTTTCTTGGTTGCTATTGTTTGAAACCCACTAATTAGTAGGTTAAATGCTAAATTTTGTGCGGCCGTATCTTTATTTTTACATTTTTTTATTTTAAAACCAAATCAACTTTGAGATTGTATTATCAAATATTTCAAGTGTAAATTAACCTCACAATAAAATTCATACCTGTAAAAGAAAATAATAAAGTGGGTGTTGAGAAACTTACTCTGACATCTAAAGTTGTCTAAACCACATAAAATATTGTAGCATCATTTTTCAAGAAATTCGCTTTCTGTTTATATTTACCACATATTTCATAACAGTTTTTGTACATAAGTGCAAATTTACTAGCACCAGCCACTTAACTATTCCTATTAAAATGAATGGCTATTGACTATATATTTTGGAATAAAACGTTCTTTTAGATTTATTCCGATATAGTAGGAAAAAGTTCAAGTACGAACCTTTTTAACATAATCGGGTATTTCTATCTTTAAGAAATTCTATCAACAAATTGAAAGTGCGCTTAGTAGTCATCTTGCACGATTTATGTAGTATGGGCTTGCCATTATTATATTAATGTAAATGTATTGCAAATTAAATTTGATTTAAAAAAATTATTGCTGTTTATTGTCAGATTTTAAAGTTAACTAAGTAATTTTTGCTAATTTGCGACTAAACGAAAAAATCAGACTTCCTTCGTAATCTTCTGATGTATTTACTAGTTCTATTTAATTAAATGTTAATAGGTAATAATAAAAACTTTTAGGTATAATTTAAAGCATATTTAAAAAAAAATTTTAACTACAATAATTCTTGTTGAAATTCAAATACTTGGGATTAGTTCTGTGTTCGTTTGCTCATTTACACTACTTCTGCTTAAATGTGACCCTATATCTAAAGGGTCCTTAATTATTTTTAAGTGGAAGTTTAGTTAAACTTTCCATACATTTAGAAACACCGCCTTTGTTTTATAATTTTAGTTGTATTGTATGAATAAATTGCTTAAATATTTAGAAAATATCGAGAAAAAATCAAAAAAAGTTTTATGGATTTGACCGTAATATAACTTAAGCTGATATTGTAAATAATAGTTTAAAAAATTCCTGATATTACTTTTAGCTCTCTACTCAGAATCTAAGTTTTTAATAAGTAAATAAATAAAATTTACCTAAATAAATAATTAATTATTTTTGTACATTGGTAGAAAAAGAGGCAATGTAAATTTTCATAGTTTTAACAAAACAATCATTTTAGAATATTTTTACTTAGGAGGAGAACTTCTCAAGTATAACTTTAGAATCGGGATAAGCTTTGGTAGATTGAAAGAGTACTAAACCTAAGCAAATATCTAGTGCTATTAACCGTTTTTTAAATGCAATACTTCAGTAAGTTTATGCAGCAATAATCCAAAGGAATGCAATGGACATACTTGAACAGTTATGTTTAAATCCACCAGATACACTAAATTCACGCGAGATTTTCGATATGACAAGACTAAAATTATTATAAAAATAATTAGAGCGAAGTAAGCTCATTTAGATTCAAGGTCCCTATTATAATAGTTATAACTTATAAGGTTTCTACTTTAGTGTAATCAGGTAAGCATGCCATCACTATAATACTCAATGCTCATCGCTCTTTTTGCTTCAGACTCGCTAATACTAATTGTAATCTCCAATAAATGCGAGGTCCATGACTTCTAATTATCAATTTAATACCATAAAATAAAGTAAATTAATATTACCTGAGGAATACTGCAAATTGTTGATCCTAGCCATGCAGCAGTTAACATAACCTTCCCTCTTCTATCCACTCCAATTAAATGTAACGGTTTTAGTACAGCATAATACCTAAATACTAAAGATCATTACTACCATAAGAGCATATGTGTTTGAATGTTTTATTAATGATAAAGTAGGGGAGACCGGGGTAAGTTGCAACAGTGTAGATAACTTTTTCACGGATAAGATAATAGATACCGCCATTGATACAAAATACGTGTAACTTAATGGTTCTTAGGTGTGTCAGGTAGAATCACGCCAAATAGGTGCAGTATGTGAGTAATCGTCACATCTGTGTTCTCGACAGAAGAAGTAATTTTGCTATTTTTGTCAATGAAGTTGCATTATTAAAGTATCAAGTGTCATAGTGCTTTTATTTAAACTTTGCGATATAGAGTAAATATTTGTCTTTTGCTTTGCGTAAAAAAATTATCAAAAAAGTTTTCAAGGTAAAAGTTATACAACTTATAAAACTAAAAAGTGTGGCCGGGGCACGTTGCAACAAACTGTTACAATGTAACCCGTTCTCATATTTGGCGTTTAAAAAAAAAAACAAAAACAAATATAAAAAATCTGATGTGAACACCACATGACTTTGTAAACATCTTGCAAGAATTTCGTTAATCCATTCATGCGCGTCACGAATAAATGCGCTTTTGAATGAATGAAAAATGGGTGCAATGTAGACTTTGCAAAATGTGGGCACACTGGATCTGTGCAAAAAGAGACCGGTTGTATATATGTGTAAATTGTACCTAATATTGATGATAGTGCTTTTGAATAAGTGTTGCAATTTACCCCAGGATGTGTTGCAACGTGCCCCGAACACGGGGCACATTGCAACACGATCACCTTTTTTATTAACTTTATGTAATTTGTCCATTATTGCTTTTAAGTATATTAATTTTATATACATATGTTCCTTAAGAACCAATATACGTATGTCGACCAATATTTGGAGTTTTTTTCCATAATAGTCTTTAAAAAAAATAAAGATTAAAAAGTGTTGCAACTTACCCCGGTCTCTACTAATAATAGTAGGTACTAATAGATGAGTTATATTTTAATACTAATAGCAATAATATTATGATATGATCGTATGATATGTATCACATATTATAGATGGATGAGTATATGTTAATATTATTTCTTTGTCCATTTTCAGATTTTAATTTACAAACAAAATTTATTTGTGTTTTTGATATATAAAGCTTTTATATCTAAATTTATTTCTTTTTTATAGTTTATATTTACTTTAAATGGCATATTAAGATCAAAAAACCAATCTAACTGTTGAAATAAGTACTGGTCATAAAAATGTACTCAGATTTATGCAAAAATCATTCAAAATTGTAAATTTGCCTGTAAAACCCGTATTTTATTAACTTGAAAAAACTTTATTTAAACCAATGAACTAATTGAGTATATTATTTTATTCTTAAATTCAGTGAACAATTCATAAATAAAATAAAATATAGTGAACTTTAGTTAATTGGCCAAAATTAAATTTATTTAATAAAACGTTCATGGAATCGCTATTTTGATTTAGTGTAGTTTTAATGAAAAAAATTGTAATTGTTACAGTTTAAATTAAACAAGTAAAAAAAATTCGTAAAAATGAAGACATTGCTACATTAAAATGGCCTGGTAATAAATCAATAGTGCAGATTTAAACTCCATCGAAAATGTTTGGGGTATTATATGTACAAAGAAAACGATTGCCAACAGAAAATCAAAATCCGTAATAGAGTAGGTAATAGAATAATTACAAAATCTATTTATATTCATGTAGTTAATAATAATCGTTTGAAGGAAACCGAATTCTGAAGAAGTTTAACAGAATTTAGTGAAATCCGTGCCTTCTCTTTTAAAAGCGGTTATTAAAAATAAAGGGGGATTGACAAAATAATACATTTATGATTTATAAGCAGCTATAAGATAGGTAATACCACCATTGTACCAATAAACCTGTTAAATACTTTGCTTTAAATAAAAAATTGTAGTTTTTAATAAATATTTTTTACTTTCCTTTTCTTGTCATCTAGCTTTGAAAACATATTCTTTTTTGTATTGTTTAGTAGTCAAAAATTGTTTTTGCGAAAATCTTAAAATAATTAAATTTTTTAAGTGGGTATATGATTTTGACAGTTACCGCAAATTCAAATAGGTTCGGTACACTCACATTTTCACTTGGTTACCGTTTGCCAACCGAAAATAAGCTGTACAGTCCATTTATTTTAAGAACCAAGTAAGAATTTGTACTAAACCGATGACTTCGAAATATTAACCAATGAAATTGGTTTGAAATTTAATTAAAAATTAATTTTTTCTATTATATTAAATAGTTCCTATGAAGTATTTCTTTATTTATTTTATATAATCAAAACGTTGATTTGATTAGCTATTCTCGTATTGATTCATACTCTGATAATAATAATTGATGACGCAGGGATTTTCTTTGATGGTTAAGGTAATATTTAGCTAATTTAAACATTTATGGTATTACAGTTCGTGTAAAACACTCTGTATGTTACACTACCTTTTATAGAATTTATTTTAAAGAAATAATAATATTAACAAAAAACACGAAATTTAAATTTGGGTTAAAATATTAAAATTTTCTAATTATTCTAATTATAAATTATTTGTTTTAGTAAATTTTTTATTGCAGGTAAAACAAAAGTCCTAGATGAAATTCAAGTCGTCATAATAATGAAAAAGCAATTTATTCAGCAAATTTATGCATTTGTACTCCCCCATATTATAGTACACAGTCAGATTTTACGAATAATTTTACATTTACTGATAAAACTTAAAGCTAGTTTAGTGATTTTGTACATAAAAAAAGCTGAAAAGAAGATAAATAAGTATATTATACAGAAATCACTTTAATTGAAGCTTTTAATATTGCCAGCAAACGATGTACAACTGTCAAAAAAATGAGGGTATATTGTTCTGTTTGGTTCTCAATTCCTAGAATATGACGTTGCACTAATATAACAATATAAAAGTACAAAAATTCGGTTTAAAATATTGTAATTTCAATATACAAGATGTGGCCATTAAGTTCCGGGAATTTGTCAATAAAACAGATGCAAATTAAGTTAGCAGTAAAATTTTCTTATGGACCTTCACAATAGTCTCCCTCTAACTCTACAAAACGATTCCAACGCTTTTCTCACGATTAGAAATACCCTTGGTAATCCCCTGAAGTTAACTCGTTCAGCACCTGGTATACAGCTTCATTGACCTCCTATACGCCACCATGATGAGTTCCCTTGAGGTGCGACTTCATCTTGGAGAATAAGAAAAAGTCGTAGAGGGCGATATTGGGACTATAGGGTGGGTGCGGCAAAGTTGGAATGCTTTTTTTCGGTAAAAACTCTTGCACAATGAACTAGGAATCGGCCGGCGCGTTTTTGTGGTGCAAGATTCAGCCGTTCTCGGTGAGTTCTGAGAAAATGCGTACCCGTAGCCGCTCCAGGACGCCAACATAGAACTGTCCAGTCCCTGTGTGGCCGACAGGAAGATATTTACGATTAACAATGTCGCGGATATCGAAAAAAATGATCAACATTGCCTTTAGTCGCGACTTGGACATTCTTTCTTTCGTTGACCGCTCCCAACACTTTTCCAACCCCTGCTGACTTTGTTTATGGGTGTCAGGGAAGACACAAACCAAACGTGGTATCGACTTCATACTTCGACTAGAACTAAAGGAAGGTCCCCGTTTTTCAAAAATATGTTTACAAACGACGCAATGTTTGCCAGTTCCAGAGTTATAACTAAATTCCCGGAACTTAATTGCCACACCTCGTATTCTACTAATTATGAATATTTTGCTTTAATTTTTATAGTTTATTTAGGTACAGCTTAGGTACTGACAAAAGTCATAGATAAATTTCATCTAAAATTATAAGTAGGTACCCAGTTCTTATTTATTACGATTCCCGTGACCTATAATACGAGTCTGCGAAATTTAAATGTGATAAAAGAAGTGCGACTGTAGATGTAATAACAACAAATTTATCTAATTATAAAATAATAATCTAAATTCTAATTACAAGATTAATTTTTTGCCGCATCAAAGGATTCTCGCAAGTCAGCTAGGTTCCTTAGAATTTCAAATTCCGAAAACTTTAGAAAAAGAAAATATAGATTTCAGAGTTTTTAAATGATACTTTTTTACACAGCCATGTTGGATCACTATGGCGTTATTGTGTACAAAATTGTCCTAAGTGGATACATTCTTTCACAACTAGACGTTTTTTATGCTTTGCGGTACTACTATTACATATACAAGGTGTTGCAGAACTCAACGTTATCCCTTGAAGGGCATATGGGCCAGTACATGACTTTACCTTAGTAAAAAGTCGTTAGTTTTGAGATATTCGCACTTTTATAAATTTTGTGAAAATTGACACTTTAAATCAGTTTTTCAAGAGCCACAGGTACGAAATTTTATATTCTAAAATTGTAATTTTGTTTACACAGAATAGACCTGCTATTGATCACAGACTAAAATAAAACTAATAGTGCCTTTATCTTAGAAAAAAAAAAATTCTTTTTGTCCGACTCATAAATTAATTTTTTTTATTGGCTAACTTCGGCTCTTCATATTGTAAAAAAAATCAACCAACTTAACCTGGCATGTTATTTCAAAAAATTTCTCATTTAATGTAGTTTGCAAAATAGTTATAACATTTACTATGTTTTGCTTTAGAAAAAAAGATATTGCTATTTTACTGCAAAAGGAGCTCATTGTGAAATTATCTCAATAGTCAGAAATTCAAATAAAAACACTTCTTAAATTTATCGAAATAGCAGGTATTTTTATTTAAAACTAAACAAAACACTAATAAGACAAAATGTCATTGAAAATTAAAGATTGTGCTATTGTGTTTGCTGTGCATTGTTTCGCTTTCGTATTGTTCTTCCACTCATTATAACGTTTTTCGCTTTCCTTTGGACCTGTGTATTGATTGTGATTTGGACTTACTGTAATTGATATAATAACGAATTGACCTGGCCTTCTTCTGGACTCTGGACTAATTTGTGTTACGCGTTTGAGGTTGCTAAATCTTTTGGAAGATGTGCCTTTCTTCATCTTCATCAGCCTGTTATTCATCCACTCCTGGACGTAGGCCTTTTCCAATGAGGAAGGTTCTAGCATTTAGACCCCACGTCTGCTTAATCCGGATTGGAGAATGCCTGTAAACCTGGTTTTTAATAGTTGATGGCGGCTATCATCTACTCAGGGGGACCGCCTGCTTTACGCGCCCTCCGAAGCACGGAAACGGTTATGTGAAAGTTTCAGACTCTCCCCGGATTCAAACCGAGTATCTTAGGTTCAGCAGTTGTTCGGCTAACCTACTAAGCTAATGACCGTCTCTGAGATGATGTGTCTTTAGCCACACGGAGAGCAATGTGGCTTCAAAACGATGGCTGTCCAGCTCATTATGCACGAAGGGTTAGACATTATTTAGTTTATCCACAGAGATGGATCGGCCGTCTTGGACCCATTTTGTGGCCTCTCCGATCTCCGGATTTAAATCCTTTAGATCTATGCAAAACCAATAAATAATATAACGGAATTGAAACATGGTATTAATGAAGCGCCACAACAAATAATTGACGCTGGAAGTGCAAGACAGATAAAAAGATCTTTGGTGGCAAACAATTTGAACATACTCTTTAAGTTTTATTTGTGTTTCGTATAGTTTAAATAAATATCAGCTACTTTGATAAATTTATGAAGTGTTTTTATTTGTACTTCTGACTATTGAGATAATTTCACAATGAGCTCCTTTTGCAGTAAAATAACAATATCTTTTTTTCTAAAGCAAAACATAGCAAATGTTATAACCATTTTGCAAACTACATTAAATGAGCAATTTTTTGAAATAATTTGCCAGCTTAAGTTGGTTAAATTTTTTTACAACATGAAGAGCCGAAGTTAGCGAATAAAAAAAAATTAATGAATGGTCGGAAAAAAAAATTTTTTTTTCTAAAACTATGGCACTATTAGTTGTATTTTAGTCTATGATCAATAACAGGTCTATTCAGGGTTGTGTAACCAAAATTACAATTTTAGAATACAAAATTTCGTACCTGTGGCACTTGAAAAACTGATTTAAAGTGTCAATTTTCACAAAATTTATAAAAGTGCGAATATCCCGAAAACTAACGACTTTTTACTAAGGTAAATAATCGATATTCTGGTCAGTCATGTACTGGCCTATATGCCCTTCAAGGGATAACGTTGAGTTCTGGGACACCCTGTATAGTACATGCGATACTTCATAATTTACTTCAGTACCCTTTATCTGAATTATAAAATCCACAACATTTTCTTTAAAACAAGCTCTCTGAAAAGTATATAGGATATCTATAGTTTTCGTGTTAACTCGAAGTTCAAAGGCATTTTATGTATGAAATTTTTTTTATTATGTTAAATTAACATTTTGCTATTTGTACAGTTTGAACAAAAACTAGCTTAGGTTTAATATTAAAGGTACATAACTTCTAACATTAGTTGATATTTGATATTTTAAGAAATATTGTTGGCAGAAATATGATAATAATCATTAACAATACCATAACTAGTTAGTAGTCATAAAGTATGTCAAATTATCCAAGTTTTAGATCTCAACACTTTGTTTTCCTTTTCGGTGTATTTCGAATAATTCTTAAATGATTAAACTAGAATCACACTTTTTTATTAAAGCACAACTGTATAGGATTTAGACCGAATGAATCCGCTTTGACGCCCACACAGCAGCATTTATAATTTTTTTTCATTGTTTGTGATTTTTTTTAAATTGATTTTTATCAAATTAATACACTTTATTTTTACGAATGTAACGTTCGCAACTTTATAAATATTTAGAATCTTTGAATATAAATAAAAGATGTAAACAAAAATAAACTGAAAATAAACAATGTGACAAATTAATGTCTACGAATAATTTTAGGCAATGTAGGCATCATAGATACGAATTTACAAAAATTTAGCATACGAAGTACTTTATATGTATGAACATACCTAAAAATAATTTTAAAATAAACGTAAATAAACCATTAAAAGTAAACTATGAAAAGTATTTACTATTAAAAGTAAACATTAGCTATGTTAATTTTCACTTTTCTGCTTTCGCAAAATACTGGATAAAATGTATTTTGTTGTTCGCATTTTGTACAAAAAAAAACTGAAACCCAAAAATACACTAATGCACTAAGGGCCGGTTATACCAGCCCAGGTTCAGCTGAGTTAAGTATTGCTAAGTTTAGCAAATTTTTATTATAAATTTTAAGTTTTAATTGCAAATCGGATTATCACGACAATAAATGGAAATTAATTGTTATTAATAATGAGTCTCATCCGATAGATTTAGAAAATTTTAACGTTCAGTTTAACGTTGAACTCAATTGGTACAACCGCCCCTAAATCACTTTACAATGCATTACTATATTATTATTCGAATGTGAAATAAGATTAAGTGCGTAATAAATTTTACTGCCAGTTTGTTGTCTAACAATTTCAGTTTCCTCATACTTGAATTTCATTGCTTTTTAAGCTTCATACAGTTCATCGAATTTCAATTATTCTATCATCTACATTTATCATACCTATTACTGTATTACTGTGTATCAGTAAAACTATTCAAATTTCTTATATAATTTATTTTTTCTTCTTATCATTAAAATTATATTGAGAAAACCGGAAAATTCAGATTGTACTCAAATGACCGAGATGAGTTATTGCATAAATGGCTGATGTTTTGATGAAGGTGATTCGAAATGATCAAGATGGTAACATTAGGAAAAACAAGAAAATATAGCTTTAAGGTTAGCATTCATGAAACAAAAATTTATATAGCGCCCTGTCTCACACCCTTAAAATGCTAACCTTGAATTTCCTAATCTTGTTTCTTATTCTAAAACAGAAATAACCTTATAATATTAATTTTAAGACCTACCTGTCCATGCTAATGCAAACTAAAATGAAACTGGAGAGATATAAACCAAACATTCGGAAAAATGCCATTATACGACACATCGCATCACCTGCTTTCCATGAAACTGTGATCGACCAACCAATTTCCAATGGCATCATTAAAAATGTTACCTAAAAATAAATAAATTATAGATTTTTACTAGAAAATCGAAAAAAAAGCTGTAGATATATTAAAAATGCACATATCCACAATGTTGTCTTATATAGATTTCGATTTTAAAATCCAATCAAAAATTAAATTAAGCCCTGTTTATAATTATATATTGTGCTGTTACGTTTGCTGAAATAACTTAATACACATAAATTCAATTTTATCTGCACTTGGATTACATTTTAAATTCCAATTAAATTATTAGGATGTGAGTTTTAATTATTGAGGAAAACCTGATCGACTCTGATTGAATTATTTAAATTGTACTGAATATATACAGGGTGTCCCCGGATACATTTTACATAACTTAGGTGGAGAAATTCTAAATTCAAACCTTCGAGAGCATTTTTTTGAATTTCCACCTTCACTTGATTTTTTAGTAAAAATGGTTTAGTGCTTTTTTAAAATTAGTGAAATAATCTACAAACAAGATTAACACTTATATTGTCTAAAATCAACGGCTTTTGAGTTATGAAGTACTAAAATGTTAAAAAATTCGACCTTTTTTTATTTTTTCGTTCTTTTCAAAACTCTATTTTTTAAACAAAACATTTTACAGCAAATCTGATATTCAGCAAAAACTCCAATCTATTTTACCGAAAATCGGAAAATAATAAACAAGGCAGCTACAAAACAAAAAATTAAATTTGAAAATTTTTATATTTATTGAAAAATTATTTTATTAATTACACAGTGTTACAAAATTGAACTTTCGCCAGCTTCTAGAATGGGTGAGGTTGATTCTAATAGATTTTTTTGCGCTTAAAACGAATCTGACTTTGAAATAAATTGCTCCATCTCGTCAGTTTTTTTGTAATTATAGCTTAAATAGTCAAAAAATGGCTATTTTAACCATTTTCATGATTTTTTTCAGGGAACCTCAATTTTTTGTTTCAATTTTCCACAAGTGCATGATGTAGTACTACTACTTAGCTTTAAAATCTATTTTTCAAAATTGTTCTACGATTTTTTAAAATGAAGATATACCATTTTTAAGTCAAGAGGTTTCGTCATGTCAATTCACCCGTTTTACCGCGCCGAACTTACTTTTTGACAAGTTTTTTAGTATTCTGCATACACAGGGGTTCTTGAGGTCGCAAATTAATTAATACTAAAGAACTTATCAAAAAGTAAGTTTGGCGCGGTAAAACAGGTGAATTGGCATGACTACACCCTTGACTGAAAAATGGTATATCTTCACTTTAAAAAATCGTAGAGCGATTTTGAAAAATGGATTTCAAAGCTAAGTAGTAGTAGGGGAAAACAGGGTGGCTTCGTACAGTTTTAATTCTATGGCCAATGAAAAAAAAACTTACACATATTTTGATGTATTTTCTATGATACTACATTGCCTACACATCTGGGCATAAATTAGACGTTCACGAATTTTGATGCAACATTAAACAACCGCAATAAACCAAATTTTCCAAAAAGTGGAAAACGTATGAAAGCACCCCATAGTAGGCGTAGATTCGTACACAGTGTGAGGCACGTCCGTACATAGTGAGGAGGCTTTGTAGACTAGAATGAAAACATTATTTTTATTGACCAATATATTTATTATCAAAAATATAATGAAATAACGTAATATGACATATGGAAATTCTACAGATGAATATTTTTTATTAAAATGAAATTACAAAGTAAATAGTCTTTAACTTGACTCTTAACTAATTTTTTTGAGTTTTTAAAAACAGAGTTTTTACCTCAATTAATACTTGCTTTAAATATCTTAAAAATAAATTAATATCAAAACATAAAATGTAAATTACGCAGTACGAATGTACCACGCGGTTTCATGTACGAAGGTACCCCAACCCAAGCAACCGACAAAATTTAAAATAATAACAGAAAATATCAACAACAAACTACTGTAAATTAAGTTTAAATTATACAAACTATAACTTATGTCAATCAATAAATTCAAATACTTACACAATTGCAGCTAATTTTATTTGAACTAAATGAATTTGAAAACAAAACAAAACATTACTTAGCTACAGCAAAAACACGTTTCGGCTTGCTATTTACTCATTTGCAGTCGCACCGCTGCAGCAACTTGCAAGAGATGGGAGAGTATGAATAAAAAGAAACGCATACTATTCAAACCGAGCTAACATATTTACATGCATAGATATTGGCACTGTACGAATGCTTCCTCTGTACGAAGCCACCCTGTTTTCCCCTACTACGCGATGCACTTGTGGAAAATTGAAACAAAAAAGTAAAATTTCCGGAAATAAATCATGAAAATGGTTAAAATAGCCATTTTTTGACTATTTAAGCTACAATTGCAAAAAAAACCTGACGTGATGGAGCAATTTCAAAGTCAGGTTCGTTTTCAGAGCAAAAAATCTATTAGAATCACCCTCACCCATTCTAGAAGCTGCTGAAAATTCAATTTTGTAACAATGTGTTATTATTGTGTTATTAAACTGTTACATTATTTGTAAATGTTCAACATGACCACCCTTATTTTAAATAAGCACATTTTGGGCTTCAAGTAAAAAATAGTGCATCTTTTTGCACTAACAATAAGTTGACCATTTTTTATTTTATTTTTTATTTTCTAAAAAAAGGCAAAAAAAAAACAATTAATTCTGCGATAATTCGCGCTAATTCCAGAGTGGCTAAATTTTTTTTTATTCGATTGAAAAAAAAAGTTTTCAAAATTGAACATTTTTTTTTCAAAAACTTTGTTTATACAATAAAATAAATGCAATTAAACAATCTTACAGTATTACATATTTAATTTACAGTCTCAACCTACAACTGTAATGACTAGGATTTATGTTTGATATAATAAATTAACAGTCAATGATTTTAAAAATAATACAACAAATACAAAAAACAATACAGCAAATCATTTATTAGTTTCTTCTCTGGCGTTTAAATTAATATTTTACATATTTTGTGTTAATTTGAGTTTGAAAAGATTTTAACATATTATGATAAGTTTTAAAAAACATGTTTTATACAGTTATACAGTACATTACAGTTGTAGAGACTATATATTAAGTATATTATACTGTAAAATGGTTTAATTGCATTTATTTTATTGTACGAGTATAAACAAAATTTTTTAATTGTGAAAATTAAAAATTTTATTTCAATCGAATAAAAAAAATAGAAAAAAAGATCGGTTCACTCTGGAATTAGCAAGAATTATCGTAGAATTAAGTAAAGTTTTTTTTTTAAATATGAAATAAAATTAGAAATTGCGAACTTCCAGAAAATAACAGTTTTTCTTAAAATTTTTTTGTATTTTTTTCTGTAAAGTACATTTAAAAACAAAAATTTTCAATATAATGGGGTACCGAAAAGTCAAGTTTTGAAAAAGTTATAGCTATTTGAAAATAAAATAAATAAATAATAAAATAATAAATAAAAATAAAATTTTTGGGTTGGATAAAAAAATTTGAAAAACTTCTGAGTACCGTTTTTTACAGGGTAGAAAAAGATTAAAGACTTTCAGCTAAATCGAAAAGGGTTGGGGTCAAAAGTGGCTGATTTGGTATGGAATACCCTATATATACATCTTTTAAAACGATCGCGACTATGTATTAAAAATGAGTGAGGTTATTTTGAACATTAGCTTAAATAATGTAACAATCGAACCTTAATCAATAAAAAAAAATTTGTGAATTTAATTTTATGTTTAGTATGTAGCTGCCTTTTTTTTATTATTTTCTGATTTTCTGTGAAATGGAATATTTTATAAAATAATTTATAAAAATCATCATCAGTAAATCGCAATATACCATACCTATTTCAAATATAAGTGTATGTACGTACAAATACTATCTCACAACTACAATGTTACCTATATCTGCCATATCAATTTGTGAATATTGGAAATTATTACTTTAAAATATGAAATAACAAATTAATATGTGATTTAATATGTCGAGATTATTGAATCTCAATTATTTAATTATTTAATATCTGTAAAACCTAGTCAGTATGTCTGATTTGAGCTAACTATTGAACTTTGCAACTTTAAATACTACTGACTTGACGGTCACAAACAAACTCTCTTTGCTGTTATAGAAAAGCTATCATTAAATAAATACACAACTTGAAAGCTCTTGTAGTATTACTAATGATAATAATCTGACAAATTAATTTTTTTAATTATCCAAGAAATTAATTTTTTTAATTAAAAGAAATATTGAATAACCCTGAACGAATATATTATGTACACCAAAATTGTATCGTTCGAGGCGGAATTGTATAATTTATAGTATCGCCGTTTTTTATTTTTTATTTATCTCTTTTGTCAAATTATGATTCAATGAAAATTAACCTCTGAACAGTTTATTCCACAGTGAATTGGGCATTTATCATACAGTTATTTATAATACATGTATTGAATTTCACGTTAGTAACCAAAAATTAGATATTTTTGAGATCTTACAGTTGGGCTGAACATAAGCTGATCATGTGAAAACGATGTTAGATTACGTTCTCAAATAAAACGTTTTCTTTTTACAATTTAACAGGATTGTGAGATATTTAGTCAGAAAAGCACAACAATATAATTAAATCCATTGTCCACGTCTTACTGTCTCTTACTGCGTATTATAGACTAGAACGCACTGACTCGTTGAGATTAGGTGCCACTCGGGCAGATTATGAGTTAAAGGCGGACCTCAAGAAATAAAAGTATAGAAAAAAAGTTCAAGGGGATGCTACAATTTGTGCGACTTGTAACATCATGGTTTTGATCGCGAGCTGACACAGCACAGACCTAAGTAAAATTATCAACATTATTTTATTTTTTGCAATTCCTATTAATCCGTTTGCGGGCAGCACGTATATTACGGCACTGGGTCGCATGTTTTGTTTGTGCATCCCTGGCATAGACGGAAGACCTAGTATTTTGGGGGGACATAAAGGACCAGTTTTTCATACAAAATCGAAATAGAAATCAAATAATCAAATAATCCGATAAATATCTCGAGGTGAAGAAAACGGGCATTAGTAGACTAATTTCCAAGTGAACAAATTCGCAAAAGATACACTAAGTAAAAATGTGTTAAAAATGTTTTAATTTCTTGAAACTATTACCTCTTTTTTTTTTATAAAAATTTCTGATTAGAATTACAACTGCAACTCAATAACAACATAAATCCAAATAAAACAAAGCAATAACTTAAAGGTCGCTATACAAGTGCAAAAATATGTACTACTCTATATAATATTTATATATGCAACCTCTTAAAATGAGATTGCTATAAAATTAACTTAGCTTCAGGGTATCGTCTCTATAATTATTATTTATATATCGTGTATGTTTTTTTATATCGTACATTTTGCTTGCGTTTATTTTCATTTTATTTTTTTTTCAAACTAAGTAAATATTTTAATTAAAACAACACGATTTTTTGACTTCTTTAATTAACTTCTTCTTTCACAAGTATTGAAATGCTTAAAAATGTAAAACGATCTTATTTTATAATTTCCAGCTTTTAATTTTGTTTTCCAAATGTACAATTATGTAGGTTTTTAAATTAAATCTTTATGTTTCAATTTTAATTTTATTTGCGTTAAAAATTAGCATTTTAAACGACTTTTAATTTGAAATGCCGCAAAAGACATAATGGCATTTAAGATTTCCGTGGTTGGAAGGGATAAATATGTCCTATTTTATGCACTAAAATCGTATGCACGTAAATCAACCGTACTAAATTAAGTTTGAAAACATTATATTATGTTACCACAAAATATATGTCTCGGACTATGAAAATGTTTAAAAAAATATTATGCATATAAATTAAACTTTAAAAATTTTAGGTGAAAGAAGAATTGCAACAATCAAAGTCATTTTCATTTTAATTCTATCTTTTATAAAGAAATAAAAACATGTAATAAAGAAACCGAATTACTGAGTGCCTATTAAAATCCTCTTACAAGTTGTCCAACTTTTGAAACCAAAATATTTCAACCCTTACCTTTCATAAATCTTTACTTTATTTCATGTTATTTCTTTACAAGCTTAACATTATATTATATTATATTTGATTTTTTGTACATAAATGAGAACGGATATGAAATATTTCGACACCTCCTACGTAAACTATCGTATGTGCAAAATCGTCATTTTACAGGAGAGCAGTTTAAAGTTTGTAATGTGTACTCTTAAGTTAAATGTCGATGTATTTTGTTGAAATTTAAAAATATGTTATTATAACTTCTTACTTTTCATCTACTACTTCAACTAGAATGATATCATTAGCAGTTTTCTTAAAAATGCTGTTACAATACTGTACTACGTAAAAGGCTTATCGATAAATATTGTAAGTGGTACATACAATTTTTTACTTTGCTGTCGAGAGTAATCTTGATATTGTATGTTGTAGATACAATTGTATACTTCGTAGTCATGGGTAATTTGCATACTGTATTTGATACATACAACTATATTCATCGAACTAAATGCAAAAATTTAATTATTGCATGTGATAAAAAGTATAATGAATTAAATCTTCCTCTTGTTACATTTATGTTATTCAATTAGAACAAAATAATAATAACCATTATTTCTTAAATGTACTATAGCAATCTTAAAAACATACTTAAACACAATTCAAAAGTAAAGCCGCTGTTAAAAAATAAAAAACGGTTGAAATAAAACATTATTTATTGAACTGAACTGAAAGAAATTAAAAACTGAAAATACATCAAAATACTACAATAAAACCAAAAATAATTTTTGAGGTAAAACACAAACAGCTGATTATCTTCTCAGATCTTCTTAATCTGAATCTAATTCCATTAGATTATTTTTGTCTACGGCAGGCAAATTTTTATAAAAATTGTGATATGTGTTTGGAATTACACTAATTTCACAAAGATGTAATAAATCATCTTTTTTAACTTGCGGAATAGGCAAAGGATTCTCATAGTGATGTTGCATGGAAAATACTAGCTGATTGCTTTTTAGTTCTAGTATTCATTCTAAAAGTAGATAGTGTCATGTACGCATCATCTGACAAATTATATTTATAATGAAGTTTATATGGATCATCTGATTTCACATACACTTCTTTGATTTTATTCCACTGTACTTTTTCACCGCGTAGATTTTTTATCCAGTTACCATTTTTTAAAAGCTGCTTAAAATTAAAAAAGTCACAATGGGCCATTTCCTTTACTATATAAGGTTTACCGTCTTGTTTTGCCCACCTGACTAAACTGTACCATTCTGATGGCGAATATACTGATTTATTTTTAGCTGATCGCTCAATCAATGCATGAACACTGTCACCTTCTGCTTGAGTATGGCCTTTTTCTAAGAAGCAATATTTCACGTCAATGCTGTACTTCTTTGCGGCGTACATGTATAGAACGTAATTTATACGATTACGATTTTGTCCGACACAATTATCTGACCAAAACCGAAAATCTTTGCACCCAGTTTCAAATTTCGTAGCAATGAAATTGAGCAAACAACTTGCCACCTCGTTCGCACCACGTTTACCTTGGCCTTCATGCCACATAAAACAAGTGCCTTCTTTTTCTGCTAGACTAAAAACTGTAAAATTAAAAACAGACAGTTTACGCTTATAATATAAAATACTTGTTTGTCCATGTGGTGAATTAAGAATCTTTTCAAAGTCAAATGTTGCGACAACAATTTTTCCATTCGACGCCTTACTTTCTTGTTTATGTAAAGATTTTAAATCTCTGGAAAAAGTTTTGTTTTGTATGTGTTTTTCATACTGTTCTCGATTATCGGTTGTTGGATTCTCTAAATTACTGAAGATATGTCACTGATCACATTGATCTTTTTTAGGTTTGTGAAAACTCAATTTAAAATTTTCATTTGCTATGTCTCGATATTGTCTCTCGGTTTGTGCTTTAGACATATAAGTATTAGGATCAAACCATTCATTATAAAGCTTGAATAAACGATGGTAATTTAAATCACCGTTCAAGTATAACTTATCCGAATTTTTTCTGTTATAATGCGATTCAACGGGTTGTAGTGCTTTAATGTGATCACAAATACTTTTTTTAACATCTTCAGTTATGATTTTTTGATGATTATGATGTCGACCTCGTTGATCGGGATTTAAAATGCCGGTAGTTTTGTTCATTTTATCTAAAGCTGTAAAAACAAACTGGTCACTAACAGCAATTGTACCAAGGAACATTTTTTTGCATACGTTTATGTAACCTAACTCTACGTTGTCATTTTTTTCTATTGGCAACTTATATTTTATTGTATATTTTCTTCTAGATATAGTATCTGTATAGATTCTACGTTTGTTTTGCTTTACTGCTAGATTTGCTACATACGTCCACTGTTTATTCCGATCTCCTAAATTCCAAAAGCCAGTAAAAATATGTTTTCTTTGTTCCTCCGTTATTTTATCGGAACATTTCATTCGACACGTACATTTGTTTCCCATATCTTTGGCAGGTCGAATGATACCTTTTCTACTTTTATACTGTTGTCCCAAGTTTTTGAGTTTCTTCCTTTTAATATCAATCCATTCGTTCATGTGTTTCCGCCTTATATTACCTCTGTCTTTTCTTGATTTGCTTTTTCTAGAATGAGTTGACGTTGGTGTACTTGGATTTGACGAACATAACAATGGACTATTATTTGCTTGAAGTGTTGAGGATACGCTACTGCAGAAATAGTTAGAAGAAACTACAGATGATTGGTCAGCTGCAATACTCCGAACAAACCAAGGACAAAAATGATTATCACAGTCAACATCTAAGTGATTTATTGGACAATCTGGGGATGGAAGTGGAGTAGCGTTTTCGATAGTATCATTAGAAGCCGCTGGAAAATAATTTTCTAAGCATCCTTCTGCGAAAAATTATGTTAGCATTATAAAGTTAAAACAAATAGATAAAGTCATATACCAAAGGCAACCACATCGCTATTGATAGATTTTAGTTTTATGGGACTGTGTTGTAAAACATCGTCTTCGTAGGTTTGAATATTATTTCCTATTAAAATAATTTTGCAAAATTAATTTTAAATTAACCAAATATTACATACGGTAACATTGTTAACACGATGGATTAAACTACACAGAGAAAAATACAATCCTTGCAACAATTTTGAAGTAAATATTACCTCAATTTGAGTAAATTTTATATCAAATTTAGTAAAATTTACTTCTAATTTAGTACAATTTACTTTAAAATTGGTGTTATCCTTATTTGAACTACAATTGAAGTAAAAATTACTTCAAAACACCAAAAAATTTTCTCTGTGTAGAAAGTTTTTCTTCAATTCAAATTATTTTATAAATTAAAGAAATAATTTAAATCCGTTTAACATCCAGTTTACTTATTATTACAGAAATTATAAAATAAGTACCTCTATCTAAATCAATAGATTTTATCAATCAATTATTTCAGAATATATAAAAAATGCAGGAAATTAGGTTTCATATAAACATTATTTTAAAACTTTATATTATTATCATTAGCATCGGAATAGTAATAAATTATAATACTAATAGTATTACGATAATCCATACCTTCAAAATCATGGCTCTCATCATTTAGGATGTCTAACATTTCGTTAATTTCATCAATGTCCGCGTCAGGAGGAAGAGGAGATTCTAGAAAAATAAGGAAAAATGGTTCTTATAGCCCTACAGATGAAAATTTTCAGTACACTTTTATTGTATGTGTAGCAGCATTGATTACAAACGAAGTAAATGATAGTAAGTGGTACATAGCATAGATCGAAATTAAGAAATGTCGACGTATTCTATGGTAAGTAACTTTACAATAAAAGTTTTTGCATAAGGTACCAAAGTAAAATACCGTATATACTACTTACCACAAACACTTTAATGTTCAAAACGAAGTAAAATATCGTATGTAACACTAACAACAGTTTACGTAGTAAATTATTCAACAAATACTGAATCGCAATAAATAAATAAAATATAAATAATAAAATAATATTTTATGCTTACCTGATGAAACACTTGCGTCAAAATCATCTTTATTCGTATTTTCTGCAACATTTGGAGGAGCTGCATCATTATTTTCAAGCAAATCTGTATATTTTTGAAAGCCGCCAATTGTAGAATCATTTTTGTTTAATGCCAATAAGTTACAAAAAATGCGTTCCGATCTTTTTGAATAAATGGTGCATTTATTTGCTGCATCAGCATACATATTATCAAAATTAATTAGAAGAACACACAACACAATAATTATGTAAAATTGTAAAAACACTATGGATTTTATGTCGCTAGCAAGGAATACCACACAATGCAAAGTAAACTATTGCAACTGCTACTTATGTGATAAATAATATAATGCTTACCAATTCAAAAATCTGCGTATAGTGTTGTTAAATACCTTACCATAATCTACGCCGTAAATATCACACAAATTTCTAGATACCATAAAATGCTTACTCTGAAAATCGTAATTAGGTATAATATTTTCAACTTTTTTTTTCGGTAACATCAAGATTAGGTATAATACAATCAATTTCTACAAAAAACTAAAAATCGGAATTTTGTGGGTTACGATAGTTTACGTAGGAGGTGTCGATTTTATAATGAAATTTTATTATTTTTTTTATAAAAATTGTTTTTTGAATTTTAATATTATAAATATAATAAAATACAGTTAACGAAGTTATATTATTACGAAACAATGGATTATATTACAAATCTGTAATTAATTAGTATGCATATAATTGGAATTATGAATTCATTAACATTTCAATCACACTTTTGTAAATAATATAATAACTCTTTGTGCAAGAAGTAAAATGAAAAAAGACATTTTTCCGTACAAGGCGGGAGATTTTTTATCAAAGCTTTAGCCGAGATAACACAAACACGGCGTGTACGGAATAATAAGCTTTTCATACACAATACGTTTTCTACTATCGTTTGAATAAGAAACAAAAAAAATTAATTAGTTTCACTATTACAGAATATTGGTTTACAAATTATTTTCGTTTGCAATAAGCGGTTATACATATAGTATACTAGGGTAGGTAACCGTCCTACCTACATGTAATAGGTATATTATTTGTAATCATTTTTGAGGTTTGCGCTTGAATGTGTATGTGTGTTGAAAATTAAAACGCACTAGTGGGTGAAATAATTACTTCTCCGCACGCATGCGAAAAAAAGGTATTTTACCTTACTCAAACGAATATCGAAAAGTTGTACTTTTTCAAACACTAATAAAAAAAAAATTTACACTCAGTTTTTAAAATAGAAACTCAAGTTAATAATTTAAACATTATTCAAGATGATAATAATCAACACATAGACTATAATTTCCGTACATTAAATAGTTGAAAAGACGATAGGATTAAACTTTGCGTTGATTCTTACTAAACTACACAAATTTAATACCGAGATGGTTAAATTTGAATAAGAAGATTTAGAAAAAATTTTAAGAGATATAAGGATTTGCCAGGAAAAACTCTAAGATATCGTTGCTTTATCGTATATTTTTAAATAGCAATCCAAATAGAATTTATTCCAATAAATTTTAACCAGCCTTTAACATTTGGGTAAGATAAAGTTAAGATAATGCAGGTAATACTATCATGTTAAACTCATTTTGTGCAATAATGATGAACACAATCCGTATAAGAAATCAACTTTTCAACATTTCAAAATAAAGCGATTTTCCTTATTTTTCTAAAGTAACTCCATTGCTAGCTGACGCAATCTTTTTGTAATATCTACGTACTACGTAAATCTATGTAAAACAGAAATATCTCACGTGGGTATTAATTAAGCAGTGATCCAGATCTTTCGTACGGAAATTGAAGCTAATCAGATCTAACTTTATAATTTTTCAACGTATTATATAAATTAATTATAATAAGAAAAAGTAGTTATTATCAATTTTAAAAAAAAAATTTCAATAAAAAATGAGTGTGATATTGATTGTGACTATAATTGGCCAAATTATGTAATTATAAATTATTATTTGGATTGGCATTTCATTTATGAATAAAAGTTTTTTTTTTAATTTAAATATGAGAAACATAATATTTAATAAATTTAATAACCTTTTTTTCAATTTTATTTGTTTGGCTGATTTATCAGATCTTAATTTGGCATATTATATTATTTTTTACAATGAATTAATATGCACATAATGTACGAATAATGGTTTAGTAGTAACTAACTTTGATTGGTTACCAATTAAATTTTTAAATTCTTAGTTGTGAAAATTAATAAGATTTAAACTTCAATATAACAAGTTATAAACATTAATAAAATCAATTTAATTTTTAAACTTTCAGGGGAGGTTATGGCTATCGTCAGAAAATTTTTTATTGATGGTTTAAATTATAATTTCATTGCTAACATTCGATCGGTCACGTTATATCTGTAAAAATTACATATTATACGCTTAGAATGCACTTTTGATTGATTCACTAAGCAAACAAAAATTATATCCGCAGTTTTTCAAACCGGAGTTAATAAATTAATGTACATACATAATATTTATTTTTAATATTTATTTTTTAATATCTATTTTTTGCAAAAAAGTTATTCTTTTTTTGTACTCCATTTTTATAAATCGTACAGTAAAGCAGTTTATAGATTTTGTATTGCATTACTCTTTAATGGAATATTTTTATATAATTTCAGGTTAAAAAGTTAATAATACAAATTTTGGTAATTTCATTGTATTATGCTGTATGGAAATTTGCATAGAATAAAATGGCAGAAATTACTTTTAAATTTATCAAAACATTAGAGATAGAATACTCTGATTCAGTATGTACTCTTGACTAAAAGCAGTTTTAGTTTAATTATTTATCAATATTAATATTGTAAGACGGAACTATTATAAACATGTCGTTTAATTGAATAATATGCAGTATTATAAGAGGTAGGAACGTTTAAGACGATTACTATTTACGTCAAGAGATAGTTAATTTTGCAATTCAAATTATATTATAATGTAATAAAACATCATGGAGGAGCAGGGAGATTCATGTGTACAGAACACAAACTATGTAATCTATTAAAGCAAAGCAAGTCCAACAATGAAAATCAATCGAGTATAATTGTGGATATCTTGAACCTAACATTAAAAGATAAAACGTCAAATTCTTCTGTTTGTCTTATCAGTCAATCTTTAATTTACAGATTAGTTGGGATAAATTAATTCTTTTCTAATTTAATATAATAATTTCAAACGTGGAATTTGAATATCTGCTTGTGAGTTGTGACAAGAGTACGAATACAAAATTTTAATCGGCAAAATAGGCTTAATCGATAACTTTTATTTGACGTATTACACATTGTATCTGCCATAAGCATGCTTGTAAGCAATATTGTAATATTATCTCTATATTAAGATTTTATTGTTTTAGAAATTAAAAAAAAATGTTATTGTTAAATAATGTTATTAACTGAAAGAAAAATATTTCCTTAAAAGTTGTTAAACCCATATAAAGCAAACATATAAGTTGCAGTGAAAACTTGGTGGAAGACTGACACAAAATAAATAAATAAAATATTTTGAAAAAAGTTTAACTTAAGCAAGTGGAAATATTGATCGTGGATAGCAGCTATTCATAGACCTTCTGTTGGACATGAAGTTTATCTCAACAATCAATTTTTTCAACAGACAGTTAAACATCTTACAAAACTTCGCGTTAAAAGTATGGAAATGTGTTGTATTTCTTTAAAAAACGAAAACTTCCTCTAGGTTTTTTAAGAAGTTGCATGTTTTTTGGTTTAAATTTTGTATTTGCATTAACCCTTATGGGTCGCACCTAGTAATAGGGTACTATTTTGACTTTGAAACAGAATAACTTTTTCTACCAGCTCAATTATTTTAACCGCTGTGGCATCTCTACAAAAATAGTTGTAAGCATAAAATCTAGGTTTTCCAAAAAAAAAAAAAAAATTGCGATATTAATTTATTTTAAAGGTGTTTTAAGATTATATTTGTCCTGTCAAACGGGATACTACTCTTAATATTTTTTTGTGAGATAAATTAAACAACCAAACTTTTATTTATTTATTGACAATAATAATAATAGTAGTGAGACATAATAAAGAGGCAATTTCAAATTAAAAAATAAAGAAAGGTTAAAGAAGCATATGATATTATACATATAATTTTATGGACGTAGGAGTACTATATACGCACACAGATCTTCGGCATTATGACATTTTTTTATAGCTTTTGTTTGCCTATTTAGAACATTGAACAAGGGTTCGATCGTAAACCCTTGCTGTAATGAATAATCAAATAAATGCTGAAATCTACAACCCTACAAGTAATTATTGTTAATTAATTTTATATGATGTATTCTTTTTGGGACTATAGCTTGATCGTAGTTATATAGTAATTAGGTTTGAAATTCGTTTCTTGAATTATTATGTATATTCTTCATTTAGGATTTAAGCTGATATAAATATCGTACAATCTTCATCTCCAAAATCGGTATTCAAATTATACATCCTATATTATTTATAAAAATGACTTATCAATGCTCTCAGGATATAATTCCGCATCAGTTCAGCTGTAATTAGTGTATGTTTGAGGACGGAGCAAACACTGTACCTTCCTTCCTCGGCTGACAATGGCAAACCACCGAGGTAATCTGCCTTGAAAACCCTTCATAAAATGAAGTGGTTAGCCAAAATCTACCCTAGGTTGTAGCGTTACTGAGTAAATAATAATATTAGTAATTCTAGGTTTCTATTCAAAATTTATTTGAATAGTTTCTTTGAAGTACCTACGCACATTAGAACAACATTTTATTTGACTTTTTAGTAATAATATAAAGCTACAAGCCCTGACCGATGGACTCACACACTCGTAAAATTTCTTAAACAAACCTAGTTATGGTATGCCAAAACACCATAAAACATTGTATTAATATATTATTAAAGACATGAACTTTCATGGTAGATATCTAGTCGTTTTTCGATGGAGGGGACAGCTGGTTAGCACGTAAACATTATCGGCTGTTCTGGAAAGACCAAAATATTGTAGCTAAACATACACGAAGACTGCAGCCGGTGTGTGTAACATGCATAATTCAGATTTAATAATGTGGGTGCAGTACTGAGAACGGCTAATTCAAAATAATTCCTTTATTATGAAAAAGTTATTCTAATATTTAATATTTCTAAATTTAAAGAGAAGGTAAGTATTTTGGCTAATTATAATAACAATTATAACTGCAGGTAATGAGATTTAAACTCATGAAAGTTTCCATGTTAATCCAGCACTCTAAAATTACCTTTTACTTTACAAAAAATAGAAAATTATTTAAATATTAAAATGTTTGAATGTTTATATAATATATTACTTAGTCGTAGTTATATTCGTAAAACATCTATGATTGTCAATTCTTTTGCTATTCTAAACAATAGAACGTCTGAAATAGATAAAAACTCAAAGTTTGTAACATATTATGTATGTCCGTCTCATGAAAATCTCTAAAATGAAAACTACCAACAAAATAAAATGTTAAATGGAGATTCTATTAGTAGTTCTAAAGTTAACATCGCTATTTCCAGTTCTCCAGGTCATCCTTTTAGTTGTATAGAAACATCAAAACATTCAGTAAATTTTATCGTTAAATTTTTGATATTAGTCCATAATTTGTTAAAAAGTTAAAATTTTGGCGAAAGGTGATTTCGTTACAAAAGTTAACAGTTTATAAACTATTTTCAAAAACATTTCTTTTAACCCATGGAAAAATTGGTTTCACAACTTTTAAGTACCGGAATATATACTTAAACTTGATTCAAAATACATTTAATTAAAAAGAACAAATTAATTAGACAATGGTTCTGCGCAGAATAAAGTTCATATTTACGCACTACTTATTATAAAAGCCCGCCCTAAACGTACGTTTAAGTTTGTCGGACTTGTTTGTACATACAAGTTGCACATTCAAGATTTAAACCTACACTGTACATCTTTGGAACAAACATATCAACAAATACAAGTTTGTACAAACTTGCCTTCACGTGTAGGTATACGATTTGATGAATACGTCGACTTCCATGTTTGATATACAAATTGTTTGCCTAGACGCAGCAACAAATCTGTACTACTAAATTTTATAGAATGTTTGCTCAATTATGTTTGATAGTATAGTTGATGAACATATCATATTGAAAAAGTGCGCACACATAATGTAAAAGAAACGTTCCCAACAACAAGTATCTCCGCTAGACGTAAAATTTTAGTATCGTTTGTCCTTTCAACATGTCGAGCAGAAGAAAAATTGCAGCTGCGATAATAGCTGTTAAAACATTGAGTGAAAAGAAAAATAAACGGAAAAGATTGTGGTGTAAAGAATGGTTAATGAAAAGACATAAATTTTCACATATGAACTTAATAAATGAATTAAGAATTTCTTCAACAGCAGATCTTAAAAATTACCTACGTATGGATGAAGATCAATTCAAAATATTACTTGATAAAATTGGCTCACAAATAACAAAACAGAATACCGTAATGAGAGAAGCGATTACTGCAGAAGAGAGATTAACAGTAACCTTAAGATTCCTTGCTACTGGAAGATCTTTCGAAGATTTGAAATTTACATGTGCCATATCACCTCAGTCATTGAGAATAATTATTCCTGAAACATGTTCCATCATTTATAAAGTTTTAAAAAATGAATATATGAAGGTAAGTTATTGGTTCAATAATCACTTTGATTCTAAAGGATTATTTAATCCTATTTAATTATTCCTAATATTCCTAATTTTTATAATAAAATCCTAATATTTATACAGGATGTTGAAAAAACACATTTGCACAACTTATTAACTTTATTCTATTGTTTTACAAAAAAAGTTCTAAAATAAAAAAAAAGTGAATAGATATAGATAATACATAAAAAAGGGAAAGAATTTACAATTCCCACAATTGCTTTTCCACAGCATCTTCTGTATTACTTGGTGGGATAACAGCAGCCAAGGGAGTACTTGGAGTGGAATAAGATGACAAGTTGTCAGAATATGATGTTGGGGTTTTCTTTACATTTTGTACAAAGTTACCAAACTGTACAGCTGTTTGTAAATTAAGTTGATTCACTTCACCAAAGAATAATTTTTCGTTTATAATTTTTTTCGCCACAATTTGTTGACTTCTATCCATTCCTCGTAACTGATGTGCTACGTTATTGCCAAAAGTTACAAATTCATCATCAGTTTCGTTTAGAACTGCATACGCCTTAGCTAAATCCTTATTGATGTCATGCATCTGAGTTTTTCTTTTCTTTCCACCTGGTGCCTTTTCCTTTTCACCTGACACCTGCTTTTCACAACTTGTTCCACTTCTTGTTTCTAGTATATCCTAAAGAAAAAATTTTGTTTTAGTTTCCAAAATGCGAAAACGATTGGATGCATATTGAAAGAGATTTTCGACAATCTTGGAATTTTCCTAACTGCTGTGGAGCAATAGACGGAAAACATATAAAAATTATTCCGCCCCCTTGTAGCGGCAGCTATTTTTATAATTATAAAGGAACACATAGCATCGTTTTGATGGCAATAGCAAACGCTAATTATGAATTTATAATGGTGCATGTTGGTACCAACGGAAGAGTTTCAGATGGTGGAGTTATTGAAAATACTGAATTTTACAAAAAATTAAATGGTAATGAAATTTCACTTCCAAGTGAAGTACCACTGCCCGATAGCACTGATAAAAAGCCCATGCCACATATCTTTGTGGCCGATGATGCATTTGCATTATCGAAGTACATAATGAAACCTTTTTCTAAAATCAATTTGACTAGAGAAGAACGTATATTTAATTATCGCTTGTCTCGGGCAAGACGAATTATAGAAAATGCTTTTGGCATACTAGCAGCAAGATTTCGTATTTTTCACACAGCAATAAACTTAAAACCTGAAACGGTTGAAGAAATTGTATTAGCTGCTTGCGCTTTACATAACTTTTTACGAAGGGGTTCCAGACAAACTTATACTCCACCACAAAGTTTCGACTACGAGAATACCGAAACTGGAACGACTGCACCAGGCGAATGGCGATCTGAAGATAATTCATTTATACCTCTAGGAATGAATCATAACAGGCATTATCCAAGGGACGCAAAAGAAATACGTGAAAATTTTAAAAATTATTTTAATAATGAAGGGAAGGTCTTATGGCAAGATATGATGATCTAATCTCAATTTATGCACATTTTTTATTATAAATATAAATTTTGTATCAATACATACCAGATCAATTATCTCGATGTTTGAATTTCCACCTTCCTCTTTTGTTTCAGAATCGTCTTCCATCATATTACTTTTACCATCCCTCGCAATCTCTTGGTCCGAAGTAAAGAGTAATAAATTGAAATACCACAAATGTGGCTCATACTGTTCATCGGATCCAGCTCCTGATGAAGTGGAGGAACGAACCTTTTTAAGCTCTCTTCGAAATCCGGTTCTTAAAGAATTGATTTTTTTTAACGCCATATCTTTGTCTGCGTTTGGTTCCACTTCTTTTAATTTTATTATTAATTTTTCATACGCACTGACCCGTAATAGCCTATTACTATAATCTTTCCTCTTAATTTTCCATAAGCAAGGCAAATCCTGGTACATCTCAATAAATTCTTCGATAAATTGTTTGGAAAAATTTCTTAAATCACTCATGATTGCACGCTAAACTTCAAGTAATTGAATTGCATTCAAACAAAATATCAAACCCTGCAGTTTATTTAAAAATGCCTGTGTGATTAGATTGTACAATCAAGTATCACAACTACACGTTGTTTTTGGAATGTGCAAACCTACTCATTCACACAAAACACATTAAATGTTTTTACGTGTAGTGGGAAATTATGTTGATGATAACAAAGTTTTTAAAACAAGTCAATTCAAACATGTTGCAGTTTACTTTTCTATCTTCAAACATGATTGTGCAAACATAACATACAAGCATAATCCTAAATGTAGCTCGCCTTCATGTTTGCGCACACAACTTGAACCAAACATATTACATATACTTGTATGAACGTCTAGTTTGGATATAATTTTTTACTCTGTCTTGATTGTGCATACAAGCCTAACAAACTTGATGGTACGTTTAGGGCGGGCTTAATAAAGTAAACAGTTTCTATGTATACATGTCCACCTCATCAAAATAATATATTGTATGTACGAACATAATATAATAGAGTATTGCATTCACTTGCCAAAATGTAGTATATTTTTTATAAATTTTATATATATTATATAGAGGGTGTATACACTTTTTTAAGAACAATATTAATTTAACAAAAAAACTTTTTTTAAATTTGTATTAATTTTTTTTTTATTTTCACTTTTACATGGCCATGACTCCTAAAATATCGTGTTTTTATTTAAAATTGATTAGTGCTTTTTAAAGAAAAAAAATACTTTCATTATCTAAAACTTAAAAGTAAGAACAAAAATTTGAAATTTAATTAAACGAAACATTTTGCAAAAATCTGGTGCTCCATTCCAGATAAGAAATTTAACGGACTACAACTCATTTCGAGTAAAATTTTTTGAAAAACCAATTCATTTCACAGAAAATAATAAATAAGACAGCTACAAAACAAATAATCAAATTCACAAAACTTTTAATTTTATTGAAAAATTATTTAATTAATTCAAATTAAACTATTACATAATTTACGTAAATGTTCAAAATTACCTCCCTCATTTTCAATACACAGTAATGATTGTTTTAACAGATGTTGCATATAAGTATTATTTATAACATTTCCTCTTTCGTTCAGAGCCACTGTAGCATTCGATACTCTTTACATTAATTTCTCTCTGGTATCGGGCTTTCTTCTGTTGATATATAAAAATAATCAAGAAGAATTAAATCTGGAGCTCTTGCTGGCCAATTAATAGTTCCTCCTCTGCCGATCGAATTTTCAGGCTATTTCATTTAAAGATTTTTTTTACATGAAGCCCAAAAGGTGCATATTGAAAATGAGGGTGGTCGTTTTGAACATTTACTTAATTAATGTAATAGTTTAATCTTAATTAATAACATAATTTTCCAATAAAAATAAAAATGTTGTGAATTTAATTTCTTGGTTTGTAGCCGCTTTGTTAATTATGTTCTAATTTTCTGTGAAACAGATTGTCGACCCGCAATTATACTGTCGTACATTACAAAATCAAAAAAAATTAGTTAAGATAGCCATTTTGTATAATTTTTTTTCTCTATTGATCTGTGTTATCAGAATGTTTCAATTTGGTATAGTTTTCGAGATATTGGGTATGAATTTTGCCTTATACGCCACAAAATACCGTAGTTTTATTATTATATTACTTCATACACCAAATTTTTGGATATATGACAAAAATCACTGCAAAATTGTATAAGAAAATTATCCTCAATTATTTTGACGTATGTGTTCATATTTAATGTTATATACGGCACTATAATAGAAACACAAGTGAAGTATTATACTCGTATTATCTTACATGCATGGAATTTGTGGTTTTTGGTGTATTTTTCATGAAACTTATGATTTAATTTGTGATCCAGATTTTGAATTTGCCAAAGAAGTAAATTCTATATTTTTATACCTAAATTTAATGTTGAATATTACAACAGTTTATCGAAATAATTTATTAATATGAAACAAATAAGTGCAAACACATACACACCGGCATTAATATTAATTATGTTCTTAATATTTTAGTTTATTATATAATATTTTTTTTTAATTACAATCTATTGTTTTATTACCAGAATGCTGATTTTGTTACTTTTCTAAATGCAGAATATATTTTATTTATGTTAAAATATAATGGAACTTTAATTTAACTAATAAGATTTGAAGTATTATTTATTATATGGAGATTTTTAAAGAATGAATTTACTAAAATGATATTTTTAAAATAATTATCATATTTTCATTATTTTTAGGTTTTGACATATATAATCACATTATTTTGGCGTATGTAACATGCATGCAAAATATTTCGTCAAAAGTGGCATATACGGTATAGTCCAGTAATTATATACATACATTTGGATATGCATATGAACTTAACCAGCTAAATTTTTGATATTACTTCGAATTGTCGACCAAAATTTCTTTGTGGATTTTCCGCCATCTAGAAAAAGGGTTAAATTCAGTTTTTTCATAATAACTCGGTTCTCCGTTAAGATACGAAAATTTTTATGTAGTACTTTTTTGTTGCTTCTTTTACGATCTATAATTAAGGTCCTTTACATTTTTCACTTATTGTCCATAGTTATTGAGATATCAATCGAAAAAGCATAAATTTGGGAAGTAAAGTTCGTTTTTTACTATTTTTTAGCTTGTTAAGTTCATATGCTTATCTACCCCTTTTTTTCCAAAGTAATGACTGGACTAATAAGATACTTTCGAACAAAAGTGCCTTAACATCCGAAATTTATTAATAAAAAGCTTCATATCTTAGTACCAAAAGAAGCGCAATGAAATGAACTACAAGTGAAACTCGATTTTTCGGATATAGTTACGACAAAATAATTGCGGGTCAACGAGATTGGTTTTTAGAAAAATTTTACTAGTCAAAAGTTGTAGTCCGTTAAATTTCCTACCCAGAATGGCCCGTCAGATTATTTGTAAAAATTTTTGTTTAAAAGATACAGGGTTTTGAAAAAAAGTTCAACATTTTTGTACTTACTTAGTTCGTAATTCGAAAGCCGTTGATTTTAAATAATAAAAGGTTTAAATCTACTTAGTTTGTTGATTATTTTACGTTTTTTAAATAAGCACTATAAACTATTTTTACTGAAAAACTAATATTTTCGAAGCGTGGCTATGGGCACTTGAAGGTGGAAATTAAAAAAAAAAAGCTTTAAATTCGGCTAACCACCGACGGTTTCAGTTTAGAAAAAAAAATTGTTAAAAATTTTTCTTAGAAAAGTGTCTTCTATCACCACCTAAGTTATGTAAAGTGTATCCAGGGACACCTACATAACATAAAACTGTAAGCTGTGCTTTGAGAAAATTACTCTTAAGCAAGAAACGATAAATTAAAATTTGGAAAGCTATTATAACCTTGTTATTCAACAATATGACAAATAAATTGTAAGTTTGAAAATTGACTTACATTATTCTCCCGCATTACTACTGAACAACATATAGAACTTCGTAAGACCTCAAACATTACTAAACCATGCGGTAAACTTCTTTAGAACTAGAAGAAAGTCCATTTTTCAAAAAAATAAAACAAACAAACAACTAATTAGATATTTTTTTATAACTTAGTTTTATTTTTCTTTTACGTGGTAAAAATGGACTATGCTCAGAAAAAAATCCACCCAATAACAAAATATTATTTGATCGAGTACCTACCTAACTGATTTAGTTGATTAGACAAAAATTTTATTTTGCAGTACAAGAACTGTATAATATAATAAAATCTATTAAAAATTTGTTACTTCTACTACAAATTATTCTTCTCGGTGCATATGTTACAGCGGTGCATATGTTTTGTTATTAAAAATGCCCGTTTTCGTGAAAATCTAAATTATTAATTTAGTTACTAAAATGGATTTTGATAAAAAATTATTTTTTATTAAATTTTTGTATTAAAAATAATTATATAATATAAACTAAAAAAAAATCTACTTTTTGTCTAAAAATTAATTTCAATTCAATTATAAAGAATTAAATTATATTACAATTCGCTATTTATCGATATATTATATGTATTGTAGTAGGACTGTTAGCTTTTGAATATGTATATCCCAAAAAATGGAGGTAGAAGTTTGATTTTTTAACAGGTGAAAAATAAATTGATCTTATAAAAAGCAATCTCTTGAATTTTTTAATTTTTAATTCACAAAAATAAATATTTTTGGTTGGATTTTAACAAAACTTTGTTTTCTTATGGCATACAAGAACACCTACGGGAATGAACGGTGACGTCTTGATATATTTAGGATGTTGATCAGGAATGCTCGAGGATTCTTTGAGCTAATTTTCAAAATTGTTAAAAATTTTACGAAGTTAAATGTTTAATAAGAAAATCCTTTATTAATATATTAATTGATTTTCTTTTATTTTTAAATCATATTCTAATGAATATGACACTAATATCAAAACTAATACCATAGCAGATCAACTTTGAATCATTTGATAGAAAAAACATATTTATAAAATCACACAAAACGAGAACGATTAGTTAGAATATGGCCAAAGCAGATATAGTGATCACGTTTGCAATGTTTTAGACTTACAGTGTATTTTATCTATGATAAATTAAAAACACTTACGAAGTGTGATGTGTATTTTTTTTGTTTTTTTTCAACACATATGCGTATTAAATATTGTTACAAATATTTTCGGCGTCTACCTGTTACAGGTATTAGATAGAAAAGTTATCTATTAATATACTACATACAATCATATAATCGCTTATTGCAAACAAAAATAAATTGCAAACCAATACTCTGAAATAGTTAAACTAATAAATTTTTGTGTTTTTTGTTCAAACAATAGCACCAGCACAACGGTATGCCGTAAAGCCAAAATACTCTAGACTATAATATGTTCTACTTCGTGAAAAACACGAATTCAACCTCTGGGCGGCTGGAAGTGTAACGATAATGAGTAATATAAACAAATAAGTAAGGCAATGTAAAAAATTAGTAATTTGTTTTATTTTTTTAAGTACGCCCTTGCCAGATTTGCGGAATTAGTTGGGCATTGAACGAAGGGGACGGCATTTTTGAACGTTCTTCTCGTCGAAAGATTTTGGTAAGTTTAGTTTTTTTTTGGCTGTAAACTTGTGGTAGATAAATATTTAGTTTTAATAATATTAAATTATTTTCTACTGTTAGTTGGTGTAGACTACTTGTGGTTTCTCCACTGATTTATTTATTTTTCATCTTTGTTGTGGCTGCCGGTTTGTTGGTAAGAAATTTTTTGCAGAGATTGTTTTGATTAGAATCCTCGCTCTTTGCCTCCTTTAACGCTCAGCTAGTTATAACACCTTGGGGTTTTTACACAATTTAAAGCTGGTTCATCTTTTTCAGTGTGTAGAAAGAACTTCTGTTTACCCGCAAGGACAGATAAATTTTTTATTACAGCAAGTTGCTATACGTTATTTGTATTATATTATATACAACGTATTATATAGCGCCAATGGTGGTCGGTGTACCAACTAAAAATGAGCGAGAATTCTAGAATTTTATTTGAATATTTGTTAATCTTGTTCACAAAGTTTATTTTGCAGATTAAAATTAATATTAAGCATTAATTACAATTTTTCTGTTTATAAATTTAAAATTTGAAAATAATGCATAAATATCAATTTTAATGTAGAAAATTAATTCAGTAAATTATTATCAATTTATTGTAACTCAAATAAATAAAATTAAAAGAGTATTATGAATGAAATAATAAAATTATATTAATTATATTACAAAATAAACAAATTTTACAAAACGTTACACATTTTTGTGGGTGACTTTTTTTTGATTTAGTGTGACTTGTTCTTAAACTTCAAATATCTATTGTCGGCCAATCTTCGTTCAGTAATAAATTTACACTATTCCCTCCTTAACCATTAATTAGGTATGTTGGGTGGCTACAGCACCCCACGTATTAATTTCTTAATTATTTAGTACTTCTAGACCTGCAAATTAGCTGATCACATTGTTACCTTCCGATTATATATCAACTTATATTTTAAACTGATTTTTGGCATATTAATATATTCACATAGAAAGCACTAATAGATACTTTATTATGCTGGGGGTGCTGTGAGCACTCCGCTTAGCTACTTGCTTTACGATTTCCGACTTTGTTTTCTCTGAGCTTTAATGCATATAATCATTTAATTTATTAATTTGTGTTTTGAAAATGTTTCGCGAGAAACAGGAGCGTATTCAGAGCGCATTACAAAATATTATTTGTAATGATAATGATGTACAATTTCCTGATTCGGATGACAATGCAAATGATAATTGTGAACAAAAAAGAAACCAAAACTTTTTAGACATTTTTTTTAAAAAATTTCATTGTCTTTAATTTTGTACCTACACCCATACACAGAATTGAACGTACACCCCTATGATGCTAGCAATGTAATTTGTGCCTTTTGAAGACATGTTTTCTAATATAAAAATCGCTTCTACGGCAAAACTTATTAAATATTTTTGGTTAAAAATTCATTCTCTTCATTTTATACATTTTTCTATTTCGAATCACCGTTTTCGAGATACAGTGACTTACAAAAATCTCTATAAAATTTTTTAATAAAATACCCATAAGAGTAATGTTAATTTTATTAAACTTTTTCCAGAGGTTTTTGTAAGTCACTGTATCTCGAAAACGGTGTAACAAAATAGAAAAATGTATATAAACAAAATTGAAGGCAATGAAATTTGCAACAAAAAATGTTTAAAAAGTTTTGCTGTAAAAGCGATTTTTATATGCCAAAAAGCGGTTTCAAAATGTCCAATTTACATTGGTAACATTGAAGTGACCGCGAACAGGGCACAGACTACACTTCATAATTTTGTATACACTAGTTGGATATCCCAAAAAAGCGTACGCCGCGCCATCTTTTGGTCAATTATGGCCAAATTTTCACCTAATTTATGCACACAATCACCGCCTAGGCCATGGCTGTCCAACAAGGTAAAATAGAAAATTTTACTTGTTTGCTTGTTTAAAGTATTATTCAGTCTTAGGATAATAAAATTATTTAATAGTTTTTCAATTAACTTCGTTTTTAACCCGTAAGTAGCGAGGTGGTTTTACAGTTACTGTATTATATATAATTCATAACAATAAAGATCGTAAACAATTTGTTTTATTAACTTAATTAACATTCTAATTTTTATAAATGAAAGATTGAAAGCAATGCTTTAACAATTGTTTGTCAGGTTTCTTTTCTTAGCAACTTTATGAATAGGAGAAAAATTGTTGTAGTTATAGTTAATACAAACTTATTTGGAAAACGTGGTTATATGAAAACCACGTTTGAAATACATTTTTTATAATTCTGTTACAAAATCACTTCATTTTGAATTTAAATTAAAATTTGTTCGCAAACGTTTTATAGGACTACCTACTTTCGCAATAATTTTTTAATCATTAATTATAAATAGAAAAATGTTCTAATTATTTTTTAATAAATAATTTTTTTTAAATTTTAGTTTTACAGGTGAGATTAGTTGGGCAGAATGGTTAAAAATGATTTTAAAAATTTAAAACTTTCAAAGTTTCCCGTACCTAACTGTATAAGTCAAAAACTGCTAAACTTCCAAGAAATAGTGTTTGTTCTAATTCTATGATTATTTTATATTCTGTCCGGTCTCAATTTTCATGTATTTTTGTATATTTTATTTGAAGATATCTTTAATTTGACCGTATAGAAAATTTTTTTTTTATTTATTTTAATTAACGGCTGAGCGCAATACAATACTCGGAGTAGATATTTGTGATATTATTAATGTACAAAATAACAATCAAAAATCAATCGATAGTTAGAAAATTGCTTTTTGATGATACAAATATATCAATACATCTAAATAAACAGATTGCACGCTAGAATATTATATCAAATTCAAAGTTTTTTTTTACTAAAATTATACACACTGTGGTTTTTGCAAAATTTAGTTAATTAGTACCTATTACAATGTCGGTAACAAAATTATAGTATACGATAAACATGGAATCGCTTCAAGATGAAGATATTCCCACCGATTCTTAACGATCTTAACGAAATTAAATAGAGCAATCCTGAAAAAATTTAAACAATTTATAAAATGTTTCGTATATTTTAAGTTTTCTCAATAATATAGAAACACAGTTCAAAATAACAAATAAACAATTTATAATAACTTTGGTTTACTTATTTTATTTAGAGCAGGAAATATTAAGCAAACAATAATAAATTTCTGGTGCAGAGTTTGCAGACTAACCAGAACTGATTGAGTGAGAAATGCTAAAATCAGGATAAAAAGAGACAACACAAACATAGTGATTATTCTTTATGTATACGCTTTTTATGAAATCACGGTCAAACAAACCAAATTTTAAAGCAAACTAAAGCATGTAGACTTAAACCAAACAAACGACGCGAGTTAGATGAAAATGTTGCTATTAAAAATGCAAAAATAAAAGAACAAAGAAGATGCAAATTTATCAGAATCTCTGGATTCGTTTCTCGAGGAGAAAATGAATGAAGAAAAAAAAATGTAATAAGATTAAACTACTTACAATGTAAAAATATTAAAAAAAATATTAAATTTAATAAATATTAAATAGAGAAATAATAAAAGTTTAGAGCTACGGAAACAACCCAAGAGCAGGAAATTCGACTACAAAAAACCGAATACCACAATACAGGTCAACGAAAATAACCCAATATTGGGCATTTCGACATGATGAAAAATAAAGATTTAAAAAGTGCTCAATCAAGACAAACATTTTGCTATACTTAAAATCTAAAGAATTCGATTAATAATCACTTGAAATTGTTATCTAATCATTGGATCTGCACAAGACGCATTCACGTTAAGACTACACGAATATCCAAACTTTTAAATTCATAATGACTGCGTTGCATTTATAACTAGGTTTAATTATTATTATTAAATACTTAAAAATAAAAAAATATATATTCAATTTCGTAAAACAAACCCATTTAATTATTATATCATTTGTTTAATTATTGATATGGTTTACTTCCTTTGACCTTAAATTAATTATGGTAAAATCAATTCTAATCAAACTTTAAATGAAAAAATTATCTGATATAATATCTTAATCGAGCTAAAGCAAAAGCATAAAGCGCATAAAATAATAATTAGGTATTAAAGAAATCGAACTTTTCCTGAGTTGCTAAATTACTTCCATTTTCAATATCTTCGTACTTTTGGTTTAATTTTATAAGTAGGCATTTGTTAACCGACAAATTTAAGTAGATATGAAAACTTCGACTAACAACATTTTTCAAATTCCTTTCAAGTTCCTTTATAGGCTACTTTGATGAGCTGATAAATAAACATTCTTTACGATGTTTTTTACAGTACCAATACAGCGACAATAATAAGGTTTTAACAACTTATTGTACACGTCTCAAGGTATACAAAAATATTTTTTATTCAGATTTAAAATACACAATGGTGGCAATGCAATAGATAAGATGAGATTGCTTTTAATTTGGGAAAATCTGGGGCAAGCAGTAGAACTCAAGCAATTTTCATCCGATTCACTTGAAATTTTAACTGTAGCTTCTCAGATAGATTCTCTAGAGAAGTACCTACGATTATTACGATTGATTAACAATTTTTTATTTTATAAACAAATTAAGATCGTATTTTCGGTAAAAGATTTTGGTAAAACTGTGCCATTTTGCAAAAAATTCATATATTTCGATAATCACCTGTACTTTCATTTTGTATACCTTGAAATGTATAGAATAAACTGTTAAAACCTCATTATTGTCGCTTTATTGATAGTGTCAAAAAGAAATCGTAAAGATGGCTAAGTTTTCAGCCCGTCAAAATAGCCTAACCCCTTAATGATATTTCCAAACCACTATCAGTCCTATCAGTCCATCTGAACTACAATTTGTTAAGCCCGTTAAAATTGGCACTCGAATCTACATATATCTATATAAGCTTCCCGAATAGATCTAGTTAATGGATATTATAAATTTAGTAGTTTAAAGAAGCCATTGATGAGTATTGAATTAAGAATATAAAACAGGCTACTCACGTTTACAGCTGCTAATGAGAAACATTTCTAATTTGGAACTAACAATCACCCAAACAAATAATTACCTACAACATGCGCTTTCAAAATTTGTAATTTGTAATTGTCACTAAGTTTATATAAACATAAAGCAACAAAAGAGTTTGTGTACTTTTTCCGAAACTTTAAAAAAAATTTTTTAATCAATAGTAATTAATGTCTGAAAACGAACAAATAAGAATAATAATTAAGAATTGAAAAGTTAACAATGCGTTTTTGTTATGAGGAATACATTTCTATATCAAAACAATGTTAACTTAATTAAAGACAATTTACTATCAATTAATTAATACACACTAATAATAACATCCATCTAACTTGACTGCTCCACTCCGCCACAATTTATTTTCCATGGCTCAACTAAGATGAACTATAATTATAAATTATTGTTTCTTACAAATGTAAATTCTATAGTATTAGAATAGAATTACGTTTACCAAGATGATGATTTATTTATGTGGATTATAAGGGTTTACTAACCGCAATTTAAAAAAAAGGTATATTTTAAAACCAGCAGTTTTATAATATTTTTTTTATACAATTTCAAATATAAGACAAAAATTGAAGAAAGGGTATGCATTAACTTTGTGTGCATAAATCCGCATTTAGAACGTCTTATAACGGTTTCAGAAATCACGTTAATACATTCTCGATAATCAACGATAATGGTTAAATTGAAGTTTAATTCCTCCTCTCTCATTGGCTAATTAAAAATTGACTTCTGTTGAAATCAACAGAATCAGATGTACATATTTGAGCTTTAAGCAATTACTTAACACTACGTGAATCGTTTGTTATATGATTTAAGAGCATATAATTGTGCGTATCTTTTATGCAGGTCAATGCTTTAAAACAAAAAAAAAGTTTAATAATTAATTCACTTACATTTCATCGTTACGTTAAAGAGCGAGCAGAGAGTCAGTCAACTATGTGAGTTATAACATAATGTTACAGCTTGTTTTTTAATTAATTATAAATTGAAAAATTTAACAACGAACACAATTTATTTTTTGTTTATCTTAGCCCCCTATTGAGGTGCTTTTACACCTACTTAAGTGTAGATTGTATTTGTTTAGATCTTATATTCATTTATGTTACTCTTTCATGCTGTATTGAAGAAAATTCTCCTTTTAAATAACCAAATTTATTTATTTAACTTATTAAATAATTCCAATTTTGTTCGCACGTTTGCTCTTTATCTGTCCACACTCTTTTCGCTTTTCTCAATAATATCTCATGTTTTCATTAGGTTGCTTTATTTATGTATAATTATTTGTTCTTGTATTAAACTCAGGCATAAACTGTAACAAAGTTTTTCGTAAAAAACTTCATTCAAACATAATTATTACAATAACGTTTGCATAATAATTAAAAAATGCACGATAAACACCGTATTTACTCAATGTTGCACTAAAGGACTGCAGCATTCACGTACGTGTAGCCACAATATTCAGATCTTTCCAAAATAGGTGCTATCTGCTCCATTAGAAAACTATTAGATTATCAAATCATATCCATAACTACTCGCATTTATTACTTATGCATAATTTATTGAAAGGAATGCAATAATATACTAAATGCGAGAACTGTTATTTAATTTAATTTGCAGTAATGTTTCTTTTTAACAATAGGCTCAGTTGTCTTTTATTCAAAAATTTATTAAAACCGAATTAAACCTGTTAAAATAAAGTTGTTTTATCAATTTAAAAAATTTATATTTTATAAGTGCTTGTTCACGGTATACGTAAAACATAAGCCGTACACAAGACGTAAAAATATAAATACAAATAAAAACTTAATGGAATAGCGAATACATTAAAATCTTTAAACAGGATTCTACTTTGAAACGAAGTAATTTTTATGAATTTTTTATGACATTATTAATAAAGATATTGATATGAGGTTTGAAAGGCTTAATAAATATACTATTTAAATGCTTAAAAAAAGGTTTTTTATTATATTTTATGAATTCTTTATATGCAGAAACATTATTTGAATTAAAAGTAGCGCTAGTTTAAACTATTGTAAATGGGCAATCTAAAATAAAACAAATCAGAAGTTTTAGGTTCCATATAACACTAGCAACCGCCTGATCTAAAATTTTCTTAAAATTTTAATTTTAACTATATTTTTTGCAAAAAACAGCAAAAAAATGACAATTTTACTGTTTTTTTCAGTTTTTTATCGCCATTTGATTATTTTTGCTTGTATATTAAAAATTTTAGTTCAGTCGGTTGCTAGTGATATATTGAATATATTGAATATATTGAACAATTTCAAGATTTGAACACCAGCGCAGCCCCACCTACTCATCGAGGTTATGACATTTAAATAATGTTTCTGTATATAAAAAATGTATAAAATAATTTTTTTTTAATTTCAAGAGTAGATTTTTAAAGCCTAACCTCATATCAATATCTTTATTAATAATCTCAAAAAAAATTCACATTTGAGCTTGCAAAGTAGATTACTGCCTTAAACTAAATGACGAAGAATGTTCTTTTGTATATAATAAATAACTCGAGTATTATTCAATATTCGATTAAGGTCTTATTTGTAGTTGTAATTCTTACGTGAATGTCTTATGTACATTTGTGAACAAGTACTACCTTTGTCAACAAAAATATTTTTTTATTTTAATTTTTCAAATCAATATTGTGTATTGTTATACCGGACTGTTAAATACAATACATCATATTGCAATTTGTAAGAACTGTGAAGCTATTTGGATAAAACTATCAAATTAAATTAGTAAAAAATGAATAATAACTAAATCAATAAAAGCATTTTACCAATGAGATTTAATATTTAATAATAATCAAAAGAAGTTCTCCACGTTAAAAACAACAGCTAAAATAAATTCATTTTCTGTTTAAACGCCGAACGAGCAACAAACTGAATTAGTGGTCTGAAAAATAAATAAATTTAATAAAAATCATGTCTCAAGAATCAATAATATAACTGATTGACAATGTTAACAACCTCGAGAGTATTCACCAACCAACAATATTATGTATTGCTGAATTATTGTCTTTCAAAAGAATCGAGATTGCCAATTACCAGGTGCTCTTGACAAGCTTTTCTTGATCGAAAGTGAGTACTTTCAGATAGAAATAAACACAGAAAAACCAACCATAAAGTCAAAGACTTTTATTGAATTGCAGTTTAGGTTTGCATTTTTAGAATTCAAACAAATTTGAAAATTCAAATTTTGATACACAGTGATTTACCACTAATAAACAAAATAAGAACCATAAAACATAAAACTTTAGCCATTTCAGGACAATTAAATATTTTTAGTGCCAGAAGAATTTTAAATTAGATACCTACGTTTTTCTTAATAATTGAAGTGATTCAAGAAATTTTCGTCAAGGTAAAAGTTATAAAATTATGTAGACGACAGGTTTTCTGAAAATATTTACTATAATATGCAATATTTGGTAAAAATCTGACATTTTCAAAATAACTAGTTAAATCTACTTCTCATCAAGTCTACAGTATAACAGCGGGGTTATTATTTAATTTATGTGCAATATCTCAAGTATAGAAGTACTTACATTATGTACATGGTAAATTTCAAATAATTTAAAATAAACAGTATTTATATTAGAATAACTATAAATAAATAAAAACAAAAATTATTTTAACTACATTTACTACTTAAGAAGGGAAAGTATCTGAAAGTATTTTTCTGCTCGTAGGCTCTTAGCTAATTGTGTTTACTTGCTTTTATATGTATGTGTATTTTTTTAAATCTTTATACAAACAATGTACACACTAACATAATTTGAAAGTTAACGTTTTATGAATTACTCAGTGGAATATTCATGTACACCACAATAATTTCATAATAAATTTAATGAAATAATATTAAAATTATAATTTATAAAAGTATAATTTATACTTTCAAAATTTATTGCTAAAATCAACAAAATCAATCCAATTTCGAGACTGCCGACAGACATTTCGCTTAACTTTCTTATAAGCTTCTTCAGAACTACAAAAATAATAAAATAAAATAAAATAAAATAAAATAAAAATAAACAACATTTCAGAAAAACATATATTGCTACTTAGCAAGTTACACTATTTGCATTTAATTTAAGTTCCCGAAAGTTTTATAGAATCTAGCAATTATGGATGAAAATAACGATAGGAATGACAAAAAACTTTATCAGTCATGAAAATCAATTAAATACTAACAAAAATAAAATGTCGAAAACATTCAGTGTTAAGTGCTGTGATCTTATAACTAAATAATTAAAGTATTTAAGTAATTTCAGTAATTAAAAAAATATTTTTTTTGCGTTTTTCTAAAAACATTATTCAAATAACTTTTTTCTTACTTATTATAGCTTTTCGACACGACTGATATATTCAAATAAAATTTTTTCTGTCAAAGTTAATGCTCATTATAATAAAAGCAAGGTGTAGGTGCATATATTATTATTGATCGGTCTTTTTTATACAAAGATGTTAAATCTACGATTTAAAGCAATGTATCGTTGATGTAGACTTACAGAGGAATGGCGTTAAACCATGTTTTTTTACTTCAGGTAAACAAAAACATGTGCTATTGAGATGTTCCATGTTCATCTCAAAAGCGATTCAACGTATTTATATGTAAGTTTAAAGTTGTGTTTAAAACAAAGTAGATTAAAGTGCCACTTACGAGACGTCGGCGTCGCGTTCATTATTTATTTTGATTAAAATTTTTTGTAATGAAATATCCATCAAAAGGTATGTGTTCGTTTAATAAAAAAAACATGTATATTATTTTTCAATTTATATTTAATATATTGCCGTATGGAGTAAAGGTGTTAACTTATAGCACAGGCAATTTTCAAAAACTTTTACAAATCAAGTTTAACTCTTTTTAAAGAGAAGTGGATAATAATTTTTACATCAAAATGCTTCCGCTTAAATCGTTTACATCGACTGCATGAAAATATCCTAAGGGCCAATCCAACCAGACAAAACAAATTGAGTTTTGGACTAAAACTTGTTAAAATTTTAAAAATAAAGTTTTGTCTAAAACTTGATTTTTGTTGTCTGGTGGAATTAGCCCATTAGTTTGCCATGAAAACAATAATTAAAAAGTTATCGGAAAGTTTTATACATAATTTGCACCTTGAAGTTTTTAGAAAACGCTGTTGGGAATTTCCGAAACTTGAAAGATAATGTCTAAGCTTCAAATTAAACTTTAATAAATAAGTAGACTGTAAATAAATTCAGTATTGATGCAATTAGAGTTAGTACGTAGGTTACCTAATACATCTATCGCATAGTTGAAAGTTAATGATTGAAATTAGAATAACTTGTAATTAGAGTGGGATTACATAGCGAAAAGTGAGAAAAAGTGCTTGAGAACTACGAGAGTTTACAAGTAAGTTTACTTTTGTAATTAAATGCCATATACTCCTATTATGACTAAAAAAACTTTCGCAAAGATTAGCATTGCTATTTGACTTTACACGTGTGCGTTGTTTTAATTGTAGCTAAGACAATATGAAAGTATAAATAAAATTTAAATACTTCCAAAATAATAGAAATAGAAATATAAAGTTAAAAATAATAAATAAATATATTATAATATATATTATATTTTGTAATGTATTTTTTCAAAGTTCCAGAAAGCTTCAGCAGATGATTTCCTGTCAATTTCCATTTTTTTACATCGAAAAAATTTTTAAAAAAATGCAATAATTTTTTTGAAAAAACTAGAAAATTAAAACCGGGTGACCTTTCAAGATCAAACGACGACCTAACGATTCAATATATTATGTACTACATTATTTTTATATCAAAATGATGAAGATGGGAGGGCAACTTAATGGAGGTTATGCCAATTATTAGCAAATTCCAAACTTATGATATAAAATATCCAAAATTTAATTAGTAATTGTAACGCCAAGAATAATCTCAAAGAATAAACCATACAAAATCAAATGAAATAAAATTCAAATTCTATTTCGCTACAAAATAAATTTTTCTTATATTAATATAAAATGTGGTAATAAATGTAACTGACAAATCTACCATACGATGCTCTATCGAATTTATTTTATATTGCCTTCAATTTTTATATCAAAACCAAAAAATTCACCATCCAAACAACTATAAATTAAATTTTCCAAATCGAAAACAAAAATTTCAAAAACTCGTCAATTTATAATAGCAAAATGTTTAAACCAATATAAAAAGAAAGAGTAAACATAGAGGTTATATATTATTAAAATAGAAGAATACTAGCATGAATAAATAAGAAGTTTTAATTTTGATAATATGCTAATTTTGTGGATAGTTTTTTATAGGTTGCCGAGTTACAATGTTGGTGGTGTTGAGTTTATATTAAAGCTACTTGCTTCCCCACTACCAGTGAAATGATGATTCTAAAATAATGATTTTTTTTAAACACATAATTAACAAATGATTTTCACAATATTGTTAACTAGTTGATTTTATAATTTTGAAAAAGTGGGAATACTGACTTCATACACGATTTTTGCCAAGATGGCGGGCGGCGCATGAAAAGGAGTGTAATTCGAGGTGCTGTGAATGTCTTGAAGATTTGCGGAAGAGTGAAACATTTGTAAGATGTGATGGTGGATGCGATGGTGCATTTCACACGACATGTACTGGCTTGGGTAGAAATGAGAGCAAATTGTTGAAAAAATTTTTGTAAATTTTGCTGGAGAATTTGAATTTTGTTCAAGTTATGTGACATTTTTTCTTTTTCTGATGTGCAATTTATAATGTACATTCTCTTAGAAAAATTAACTTATTATTATTATTATTATTATTTATTTATAACTTCTTCTTTAGAAATTTACTGTAAATTTTAGAATTTTTGTAACACTATCCCTTTATTAGCAATTAGCTTTTATTAGTATAGAGCGTTAAGGTTGTAATTTGTATACTATTCTGCTATTACGTGATGTAAATTAATTATTATCCTTTCAGATAATTGACAAACTAAAAGTAGCACGACAAAACTTGAATACAAATTAAACAAAATTACTTACGAAAAGATCGGCAATCGCTAGGTGCAGTAGCATGGTATTTATCCTGGAAGGAATTTTTCTACGACGACGAAGAATTAGTACCAATACAGTTATATTTCCAATAGCAGAGAACACCATTAAAATACTGTACACGATAATAGACAGTAAATGTCCATCATTAAATTGCATGTCAATCGATAATAACGATTCATTTGTATTAGGTTGATTAATATTGAACGCTAATAAATTTCCAGAGTCTTCAATTTCGCGAATAAGTCTCATTGTATTATAAAGAGGAAATAAATACTAGCAGAATATTAAATCTTCATTTTACGAATGAAAAGTGCACATCTGAAAAAAAAAATTAAAAATTATCACCAAATTATAGTTCATCAGAACAATAATGTACATGCAATTAATTTTAATGCCATAAAAAACACACAATTGTTATGATCTTTATCTTACAACAGTCAACTCTGTTATAATAATAGTATAATTAATTGGTTAAATAAAAACCTGAAAACAAAACACATTAATTCGTACCGCATTATATGGAAAAATAATATAGTATAATATTGAAACAGTGGGTAAATGTGGCAATTGGGGATTGGTGTTCCCTCAAAACATCAGTTTAATTCAACATGGCTACTTCTGAACAGCTGTTTATTTTTATGACGCGTAATGTATTTTTAACGTTGTATTTGTCAAAGTCAGTAAGTCGCAATAAAAATGAATCAAGAATCTTCTTATATGAAAGAGCATTATATCAAAACCTTTCGATAATGGGATGGAGTGTTGTAAAACTTCTACTTTCCTATACGGAAATCACGTTATAAAACGTTATACTTCTGTACCAAACTCTTTAGAGTTTAGAGTTTTCATTAAATTGATATTTTGCCTTTTTTTCAGGTGTATTTGAATTCTATAAAAAGCAAACATAAGAAATGGTTTAATGAATAAAGTTTAATACACACAAAACATTATTTCAACTTTAAAACTTCAAATAAACTTAAGGGATGCGTATGTTTACTGAAGTATTTTTAAAGGTACGCCTGAAGGTTTCCAGATTTTCTTTTCAGAAAATCCTGCAATGGAATAAATTAAAAGTATAAAAAATACGTTTCTAAAAACCTAATAGGTACTACGCATCGTTTGATTTATGACAATAATTATTATTAATGTATTAGTCAGTTTTATTTCGAACAACCACTGTTTACTTCTTAAATGACATCTGATAATATGGGGAAATCAATATAAGTATGTAGTACATAATATAACAGATAAAATTCTTCTACATGGATTAATTTCTAAAATTGTTTGTTTATTATAGAATAGTTTTTATGGAGTAAAAATAATTGCAAAATTTTTGTAGTTTATTTTTGATTTTTATGATTATATCTGAAAAGATGTCTTTTCTGATTATACTAAGAATTATAAATATTTAGTGCGTAAATATTATTTGTATTAAGGAAGCTAGTGGTTTATTGATTGGACTTGAAATAAATTTTCATCAAGGGTTAGATGTTCTACAGAAAATCATCAGTTCTGTAGTAATTAAGCACTACATACTAGAAGTCTTTTCAAACCGTAAATTTTTTTGTTTCCATTAATTATTATCCTCACTATCGGGCTTTAAATTTAGAAATTTTAATTAATTAATAAGAAATTACATATTTATATTAAACGGAAAACTTTTTGTTGCTCATTAAAAACAGTGACTTTCAAAATATTTAAATTAGTTTTCACAAAGGTTTCACGTGAATTAAGCCGTAATTGCAATTTCTTGACCCATAATATACATAATTTTATAAATGCGTGTCATAAATAAGATGTCGTGATTAAATTTTTTTAAACAACAGAATATTAAACGATGCTGTTTCAAAATGCTGCCTAAAAATTTACAAGAAAAAATTTTCCATTAACGGCTAAGAACCCAAAGTTCATATATTTAATGAACGTACATCAAGGGAATCGTTGTATAACCTCACAAAAACTGTGTGTTAATCCCTTGGTAATGCGTAATATGTAAAATAAAAATAAAGTGTTGGTGTTAAATAATCAATCAATTCTTAATAATTAATTCTATGTAATTTTTTTAACTACATATTATTTTTGAGTGTGAATTATGATTATACATAAATTTTAATTAGGACACTAACTTACTAAAAGATTATTCTATAATCCTCATATAAAGGTACACATTTACACAATATTTATTTAAAAACAAACGTAACACTTTCAAAACAACATAAAACTTATAAATCACTAACTAAATTAATTCAAAATTGTAATACTATTCCACACTGATTTATAATAAAATAATTGGAGTTAAGATAACAGTCATAATATAAGTTCCACATATAAAAAAATACAGATTAAAGTTTCAGTTGTTGATAAATATGTTATTTATTAGTTTTAATGTTATTTACTTTCTTACATTTAAACAATTTTTTTAATTCGAACACATTCTAATTGATTCGTCAACATTTTTCAACAAATTAAAACAATATTATTGAGTTAGGAACAAATTCTGCTTTGGTTTCTCGGTCCATTAGTTTTGCTAACGGTTTAATAACCACTTATGCCCTTTTGCAATAAATCAATTAAAGCAATTTGTGACTGAAAAATATAAATAGTGTCAAGTTTCAAAATTTACTACATAATAGAAAATTGCCGATAAATTCTTTGATTTTTAATCAACTTTGGTGAAAATGAAAAATATATTGTGCTCAACAATCATTTGAAAATCTGTCCTATTGATTTTTCACAACCAAAGTTGCCTAATCCTTATTTTCACGAATAATTAGGCGTTAATGGAACGAGAATCTCACTAATAATTAATAAGCTATAAAAGCATGTATTTAATTATTCAATAAAATGAATGAAAAAATAATTTGATAGTTTTTTAGTAAAGTTTAGTAAAGGGTGACAAATTAAAAAATAACATTGCTATTGTTCAAAGTAAATAAATTGAAAGATATAAATGGCAAAGTGCTTTCGAAATACGAAAACCTCCATTTAACAATTTATAGTATTTATAATACGAATGGTCTTTGAATTGTGTTTTGACCAATTATGCGAAAAGGAAAGTATCTTTTTGGAGATATAGGAATTACAAAAGCTTTTATTTTTATTTTTGTTATCAAGTTACTTAAACTATCATTATAGGCCTGTAACAGTTTGTGCTATAATGTGAACACACAAAGGTGGACCGGGGTCAGTTAATATGCAGAAAATTTATGTTTTGAAAATATATGTGGTTTGTGGTTTCTATTGCTTGGTGGTTTGAACAATGGAAATCATGGTTTACTTTGTTTCAAACCACAAACCACGTAAGTTTTCAAAACACAAATCGTCAAGAATCGACTCTCAGGTGAACCAAGATTTTCTTGGAAAAATTCTTGGAAGCATTTTCTTTGTTGTTTGTTTTTTTGTGTAATTTTTTCATTTAAAGACTCCAAGTGCTTTCTTCAAAAAAATTAAATTTACTTATTATCCATGATAATGGATATTTATCATATCCATTGGCTCAGTATTTGATTCAAAAATTGACGAAAGCAATGTAATTAATTTATTGATCCTTTCAAATCGTTGTACGATAAGCGTAAATTACCAATTAGGGTTATTGACTCATCCTTTTATTTATATTAAAATAATTTTGAGACATGACAATGGAATAGTAATCATTGCCATGAGCAAACAGTAAAAGACGTAAGAAATCATTATATTATTATGAGTGTTGCGTTTTCAAAACATCTTGACGCTTATAATTAAATATGACCTCGTGTGACATATTGTTATGTTTTTTTTATACGATTATAAACTTTGAAGAGCTATTTGAACGTGGCTGTATGCAAGAAGAGTAAGAGAAGTGGATTTAATAAAATGTTTTTTGTAATTTTGAATGGCAATAACAAAATAATTATAAATAAACTGTGAAAATTGGGATAGAGATTGTCTCCTTATCCTAATACCAAGGTAGGGTTTAAATAAGATTGATATAGACCGTAAAGATTAATCAAACTGTTCTTGCTTCTAGAATGAATTTTGGGACAAACAGAAGACTTCGAATTTGTTTTTGCCTATCTCCAGTAGTTACATGTATGACTCACCCTATTTTTTTTTATCTTCTCTTCAAAGACTGTAGCGCATTAAACCATTTTTTAAACAAAAAACAAAAAGCAATTTTGCCCAGAAGTGTCTGTCAGAATTGTTTAGGGTGACACCTTTTTTTTTCAGTGTTTTAAGTTTTAGTGTTATTTACGACGATTCTGATTATTATCAAAAATTGACAATAATTATCAAACGTATTTAATTTTTTTTTTCAATATTGATTATGTTCCTTATTCACAAACTTGTAACCTTCGGTTTTTACATGGATACATTGTATTTAAAATTACGGCTTTCGTAACACCCTGTAGAATAAAAATTTCAAAATTGGTATTAAAATTGAATATAAAATGGATAAGGAGAGATAAGAAACATTGAAAGATAAGCGCACGCCATATTAAGTTTTGGTTTTGAATTTTGAAGAAGTCAAGTTGATTTTTGGTGTCCAGTAGTTAGCTTGGTATATTTTTTGGAAGAAAAATTATTGTTAGAATTTCCATACCGTTTTGGGATTTACATATGAGCTGACTTTATTCGGAGACCGACATTTGGTTTATTGGGAGGTTGGTGTACCAATCACGCATTTGCGGATTTGTTTACTGAATACGATTATCATACTTGGTTTTTTTGAAGAATATCCAAATCTAATATTTTCATCCAATCAACCTTTTTTTTAATATACACGAAGCAGGGAAGGTTCCGTTCGTTAATACCGTTGGTTACCATAATATTGTTCGATTTGAGGATAATTTTATCAGCAGCAGTAGTTGTCGAGATTGGTAGCGCACCCGTTGTTCCTGCCCTACTATCCAGTGCCGTGCCGGCTTTCGGACTATTTGGGGTGAGCCAAAATTCAATTTTATTATTAAAACATCGTGGCACACCTGTTTAGTGTTGTGCGTTTTTCGTCAGCCAAATAGCGATGGTCGTCATCATTTGAAGTTTATTATTTTTGACATCGTAATTAATTTATTTTATTTTTGCGCAAAGTACGACATTGATCGTACTTGCAAAAAAAAACTTGTTAGCATTATCAGATCTGACGACGATACCTTTTGTTTTTCAGCTGCGTCTGACCACTTTGACATCTTTAATATCTTTTTAGTAACGCTTTACCTTTTTACTGTTACATTATTTTTGTTATTAAACCTTTGTTACCCAACAACGAGTTTCATTTATTTTATTTGTTCCTTTTGCTTTCGTACTTTCAGGCAGAACACCAACAGCGGCAAAAAGTACGTGGCGCCTTGGTTTTTTTTGAGTCGGAGGTTATACTCCTTTGACCCCCCCCTTGCTCTATAAAAGCTAGCCGTAGCGTCGCTGGAAAAGTTGTTGTGGTAATAGTATATTGTTTTATTAGGATGGAAAGATTAACTTTTCCTTCCCAGCGAGTTTTTTCATATGCGAGGTGAGTGGAACGAGCCGAGCGAATGGAAAACTTGCGTGGCCGGAAAAGTTACCTTTCCATCCGAATAAAACATGTTACTTTTTCTCCAAACGAACAAAATTCAAAAATAAATTTAAAAATTAACAATAACTTGGGAACGGCGCTAGATATCAAAAAACTGAGCAAAAAATTCTCCCCCGTCGCTTAATACACACCCCCGTAAATTATCGGTAGGAAGGCATATGCAAAAATTCAGAACGATCACGAGCAAAAAATTTGAAAGGTAGATAATTTTAATCGGTCAACCAGTTTTAGTTTAATCAAATTGTAATAAAAATAAACAAAAGTAAGGTGAGATTTGGATTTAATCTGTCAACTATTTTCAATTTATGTTGGTAATTTTTAAATTGAATTCGCAACTGTCAACTTCAATTGTGACATTTATTAAAATTTTAGGTTAGAAGATCAAAATGTATATTTATTTGGTTAAAAATAAAATTTTAAGTTGGTATATTTAAGGATTTAAATGTCAAAGTCAAAGTTTATATCTATTTATTTTTAAATTACTCTTTAAAATTTTATATTTGAAATGGTAAATGAACTTAAAATAATTTTTAGAAAAGGTATATACCAAAATTACTCAATTTTATTAAAATAATGTCACATTTCTAGTTATTTTTTTTCCTGCCGCCGAAGGTTTACTTTCGAAAAAATCTTTACGCCACATGGTTTTATGTATGTCGCTAAGGAAAAGTTTTACTTTCGTGTTTAAAATTGATAATGAAACAGCTGACTTTCGTGACGTTTGGAGAAAAATAGTTTTAAACGGTTTCATTTAGTGTGATAGGTGTACACATCAACAAATATTATGTATACATAGTGTTACGAAACAATGATGATTAATTATGTTTGATGATTCATGTATGATGACTTATCAGTGATGATTCATTTGATGATGCATACATGTTTAAATACTGCTGAGTTTGTAGCCTAGATTATTCCAGAAACCTATAGAAGTTTATAGAATTTCCTGAAAGGTTGTGGAAGTTTCTAGAAATATACATCTCGGTATAAGAAGCAGAGTTATCTGCTATGAAGACAGTTCCAGTCTTATCTTGCAAGTGTTAACATAAATAACGTGATTATAATAATCATTTTAATTTCCGTTACAATATTATCAGTTTACCTTAAGTTTATTTTAAATTGTTTTGACGAAATCACCAAATTATATAAGTAACATATTGTATTTAATTTTTCCCAACTTCAAGTATAGAGGAAAGCATTCATGCATGTTTTTGATTATTATAAAATAATTAATGTTGTGAGTCTAAATGAATCTCTTTGCACGTAATATGTTTCATTGCATTTTAGAGAACATAATACCAAGTCTGCTCTTCAAACATGTACTGAATAGAGAAATAATTATCCAAATATAACTGAACTTATGTTTTCAACAAGAAAAACAACATGAGTTTAAATTTCAATCTCTTCAGAGATAGGACAACATTAATTTAAAATTGTTAAAACATTTCTAGTACCCAAGTAACACTAAATCGTATATTAGACGATTAATAGTCGATTATTCGAAACGTTATTTACTTATATAAAACGTACAACAAAAACGTAGATTACACGCGTCGATGTCGCGACAGTAGACTAATATCTAGACGGATATTTTTTACGTATAATATACGTATTTAACCCACGTATATTATATGTAAAAGTAGTACGTAAGTAAAACGTATAATAAAAACGTATAGTATACGTGCTAATGTCGCGATGATAGACTAATATCTAGACGTATATTTTTTACGTATAATATACGTATTTAACCCACGTACAAGTCTGACATTTTTGTATTTTATAGATTTCAAATGTTTCAAAACAAATTAAATTCATCTCTGTTGGTAGTTCTAATTTCTTTTAAATGTAAATTGTAATTATCAAGTTTAATCTTTGAAATTTAATTTGATTTGACGATTTGAAAGGTTGTTAATTTGATAGTATGTAACAAATTATGGTGGCGTTTTTAGTTTTACCTGGACGTAAGACTCTGATAATGTGAATTAGTTTCACGAAACAAGTGAAACTAATACCATTACCGACTTAATATCTCTTATTTTTTAATGTAATTAAAATTTGGTTTTTTATTTGATAAAAAATTGCGTAAAGAAAGTTAAATTTTATTATGAAGAGATTGAAGCATTAAAAACAAATCATCATGGCACATTTATAAATTAAAGGTAACGTTTAACTTTTAAAACAAACTTTAAACTTAATATCTCAAATGAACATGATGTAAATAAGATTTATAATATTTCTATCTTACTTTATAATTTGTTGTGGGCATTACTATATTATTATAATTATTTCTAAATTAAATAGGTTCACATTTTTAAATTAAACATGAACCTGATCACAAAAGTTAGTTGTATTTATTTTTGCTCGAATAACTTACTTTCTGTAACATTAGCGTTTCTATCGATCTAGATGAGCTTTTATTTATTATTACTTTACATTCTATGTAACATTGAAAAGTTTGAAAAGCATCGAAATTTTCAGTTTCACTGCGCAAAATTTTGTTAATGAAATTTAAAACAGCAATCACAATTAAATAAAGATGAGCAGTTTTCAAAATAACTTTAAGAATAATTTACCTTCGGGACTCGAAATTCCATTTCTTATATTAATTCAACATGTTGAACATTTACATACTATTAGATCAAATAAAGGAATTTGCCGCCTAAAGGATATTAAAATAAAATATAAATTTAAAAATAAATTTGTAGAAACTTATTTTAGCAATATTATAAATTGTGTTTGTGTCAAATTGGCTACTCAAAAACTCAATATTTTAATTATATTTTTATAAAATTAAGTATAATTAATTTTCATTAATAATAATAGACTTTATTTAAATTAGTTTGGTATATTAAAATTTATAAGTTTATTATATATAAAGGTACCTAGTTACACAAAATCATCACTTCAGTTGACGTCTTTTCATTCAATTTAATATTTCCTAACTTTCACAAAATCAACTTTAAAATTTTAAATTTGAATTAGGATCAAACAACTTCATATTTAATGCAAAGAAGTATATTATTTTAAATTTATTGATAACTTAAAAATTATTAAAACAGTTGTTTTATAATAATTTGGATGTTGTATTACTTAATAAAAAAAATCTATTTTTTGTAACAAGTTCAATTAGGTTAAATTTAAGATAAAAATAATCATTAATGGGTTATAAAAGCAATAATATAGCTGGTTGTATTTTCACAATTATCAATTTTCTTAAGTGCGGGTGAAATGATAACCTTTTATTCGAATAAGTTATAATTTTTAACCTGCGGAAACAGCCACAATCAACAGCGTGACTCGAAATGATTTGAAATTTTAATCCGGGAATTTAACGTGAAAATAAAATATAACTAGAATTAATAAGAAAGGTAAACTTAATTAATTGAATACAATAGCACGAAAATTAAAAGTATACTAGTGAGATATAAGCAACTAAGTAATTTAGAAAATATTTTCTTTCAGTAAGCAACAACACAAAACGCATGAAATAAGAATAATCTGATATTAATGTGAGGTGAAAGTCAAAATAATGCCGATTTCGTCAATATTTTCAACTTTGAATATTATTTGTACATCTATAATCTAATTATAATATCTTAATTAAGGAACTCTATTATGACTTTGATTTTGAGTTATATTTTTGTATTGGAGTGGTATTAACCCAGATATGCCTAATGTCCTATTCCTACATATAGGACGGCTAGTTACTATGTAGTTACTGTTGTAGTTACTATAGCATACCAAAATATTTGTAGTTACTAGCCGTCCTATATATAAGACAATAGGCATATCTGGGTTAATTAATTAATTAGTAATTAAAAAACACAAGATATGTTAAATATATAATATACCTACCTTATCGTAACAACTATAAATATAAAATATACGATCTGATAATATGACTTTTTGAACTTTCAACAAAAATAAACTCTTAGAGAAAGGAATTTTATATTTATAAAAAAACTAGACGATCAAAAGGACAATTTAAACACATTGAATGCATAACCACAGCTTTATCCTTTTTTTTTAATTTAAACAAATATCTTTATCGGCAAACTCTAATTGAGCAAATCAAATAGGTATCGAAAATTTAATTACAATTAATATAAAAAAAAACCTTAATACTGTCACCAGTAACCAGCAACCACCTAATTTTATTTCACATAATGGCAAATGTTTATAATAAAATTGTTTACGTCGGACAAAGTTATTTATAAAATCATTATAGTTTGTCGCCGATCATCGAAAATAATAAAAGATTACATTTTATTTTAATTTTTGGATTAAAAATTATTATTATTACGAAATAATATGGAAAAGGCTATAGCCGGGTAAGCATGGGGAAATGGCCCTTACACCGATTTGGCTAATTTTTTTTTTAGAGGTTCCTCTCTAAGCAACATTACATTTTCCAAAATATTAGATATAAAATGTTGATAGTTTTTCAGAAAAAAATTATTTTTGAAATTTAGTAAATAATTTTTTTCTCAGAAGTTATTGTTGCAAATTGAATGATATTGGAATATGTTATAGAGGTACTAAAGACCTATAAGCGATAATTTTTTTGTAATTTTAGCTCCACAAAAAATGTAAGAAAAACGGGAAAAAATTTTCAAAAATTAAAAAAATTAAATTTTGGCCGTACAACAATCACCAAATTTTTGTCAAAGATTCCTTATATATGCCCATATAACATAAATTAATTTTAAATTTTTACGAATGGTATAACATATTGATATTTATAAAAGTTCTTGCCTAGATGCACCGCCCAGCATTGACAGTCAACTGCGTAAGGGGATGTCCATTAATTACGTGAGGCGTTTAGAGAGGAATCTCACCCAATCTCATGTGTAGAAAAGGGGGGGGTCTCGGAAAACATTACGTAATTTTTTTTATCCACAATAAACTGTAAAATTTAGTAAAACAAACAATCTGATGTGAGATTGGAGGGGGGGATCGATCCAATTCTTACGACATTTTACCAGAATTGGAAGGGGAGGTCAAAAAATCGCCTAACGTAATTAATGGACGTGCTCTAATAATAATTTAATAAAGAAATAGAAAACACCATTTAAATATAATTTTAGAACTAATCGATATTACTTATTACTTCTTCTTCAATAATATGGTATGCTGCTTTTTTAAATAAGTTCGTTAGGATTTCAGCAGGTCTTATTATTTTCAAACAATATCTCGAATACCATAAATAATATATTATTGCTGTCAAATGAGAGCAACGCCCAACAGTTCTCATTCCATTGGCATACTCGAAATAATATCTATGTAGGGATTCCAGAAACAACATTAGTATGAGGAACATACTCTAAAAACAGCGATATGATTTTCTCGGACAATGACGCGATGCACCTAGAACTTTTAATACATTGGAATTGTCCCTAACAAAATGCATATCTATAAATACTAGTGCAGTCTTCCTTAAGGGTCCTTTACACTATGCGATTTATCCTAGGATTTCTCGTACGATTTTACTTAGGATCCAGAAATAGACACCTCCCTAATCATAGGATTAGGTTAAGATTTTGTTATAAGTTGCTTATGAGTTCAGATTCGAGTTTTTCTTTGCGACAAATCGTAAAATGTAAACGGTAATATATCTGCTTACGATAACTAGTACGAGAAATCCTAAGATAAATCGCATAGTGTAAAGGGCCCTTTAAGCATTTCAACTAAATAGGATAGTATAGATTGACTGTATTGGTAAGTTCCTGTAAAAAAACATTTTTAACTCGGTTTCAGTCATTTCAGGGAAATCCAGTATATCTCTTGAAACCAGAGCTTGAAAGGGTTGTTTTTTATGTAACCAGTCGTTTTGTTCTATTTGTGTTCCCAATATGTTTTCTTCGTTAATCTTGAGGTCATGCGGTCAAGAACTTCAGTAATGATAGTTTTGTCAGACTGTAATCTTTTTCCAAATTCATTTAAAAGCAACGATGCAATCTGGTAGTAACTTTTAATTTTTGGAAGCATTTTATTACCTAAAATGTTGTCTAATAGTAGGTACAGTTATTTAAACGATTGGTTATAAAATTATACTTGAATGGTGTTTTCTATTTCTTATTAAATGATTACTACGCAGTTGATTGTCGATGCTGGCCGGTGCATCTAGGCAAGAACTTTTATATAATATCAATATGTTATACCATTCGTAAAAATTTAAAATTAATTTATGTTATATACGTATATATAAGGAATCTTTGACCAAAATTTGGTTGATTGTTGTTGTAAATAATAAGACCTGCTGAAATCCCAACGAACTTATTTAAAAATGCAGCACACCATATTATTTAATTACGTTAGGCGATTTTTTGACATCCCCTTCCCCTTCTGGTAAAATATCGTAAGAATTGGATCGATCTCCCCCTCTAATGTCACGTCAGATTGTTTGTTTTACTAAATTTTACAGTTTATTGTGGATAAAAAAAATTACGTAATGTTTTCCGAGACCCCCCTTCTCTACACATGAGATTGGGTGAGATTCCTCTCTAAACGCCTCACGTAATTAATGGACATCCCCTTACGCAGTTGACTGTCAATGCTGGGAGGTGCATCTAGGCAAGAACTTTTATAAATATCAATATGTTATACCATTCGTAAAAATTTAAAATTAATTTATGTTATATGGGCATATATAAGGAATCTTTGACAAAAATTTTGTGATTGTTGTACGGCCAAAATTTAATTTTTTTAATTTTTGAAAATTTTTTCCCGTTTTTTCTACATTTTTTGTGGAGCTAAAATTACAAAAAAATTACCACTTATAGGTCTTTAGTACCTCTATAACATATTCCAATATCATTTAATTTTCAACAATAACTTCTGAGAAAAAAATTATTTACTAAATTTCAAAAATAATTTTTTTCTAAGAAACTATCAACATTTTGGATCTAATATTTTGGAAAATGTAATGTTGCTTAGAGAGGAACCTTTAAAAAAAAATTAGCCAAATCGGTGTAAGGGCCATTTCCCCATGCTTACCCGGCTATAGCCTTTATTTTTTTAAATTCCTATTTTTCATTTTTGTGCTTTAATAATAATTATTGTTGTATATTGTTCAAAACTTAATAATAAAATTAAAAAAATATAGTTCATTTAATAAAACTTTAGTAACCGAATGGCAAAGAATATCAATTCTAATATAATAATTTCTAAAAATTCATAACAATTACTAAATCTACTTATCTGGTTAAATTAATATTTATATAATAACTTTTGGCACCTGAAGATATACAATACTCATATTTCGTTAAAATTTGTAGTGCTAATTAAAAATTTTAACAAATATACCTTTTTATTTTTAGCTAACCAGTACAAACTGTAATAATTATTAAATGTTTATAAGTTTATATTCAAAATGAAATGTTAATTTGCAAGAATTATCTATATACTACAGTCAAGGCAATATGAAAAGCCTGGGGTAGTTTTCAGGTAATATTTGCTTGAAATTATTTTCATATTGAAGGGTGGGGAATTTTTGAAAAAGGTACATAATCTTTATATGGTTTAGTTGTTATTTAGTGTCTGCAAGTTGTATGTTTTCAGTTATTTATAGTAAAATTGTGTAAAAATGCTAAATACAGGTAACTTGACAGAACTAGAAAAGCAAACCATTTTGACTTTGCGGAACGAAAACAAAAGCTTTACTTATATAAGCAAAATAGTGGGATGTAATAGACGTTCGGTGAGCCGCTTTTTGCAAAAATTCGATAAAACTGGCGTTACACAGCCATTTGCAAAAGGAAGGCCGCCAAGGAAGACAACGCCAGCTCAGGACTGCGTTCTTCGTCGACTATCAATGAAGGATCGCTTTAAAACCCGTGGACAGCTAAGAGATGAGTTAAAGGACCAAACTGGTGCACACGTAAGTGTAAAAACTATTGGAAATAGGCTCAATGAATTTGGTTTAAGAGCATATTCGTCTCTTAAGAAACCAATGCTAACTAAAGCAATGAAAAAAAAGCGACTTGAATTTGCAAAAAAATACGCAAATTGGACTGCAGAGGATTGGAGTCGTGTAATCTTCTCTGATGAGTCCAAATTTTTATTATACGGCTCCGATGGCAAGCGATATGTACGGCGCTATCAAAATGAAAAATTGAGGGACCGCTGTACGATTAAAACAACACGTGGCAGAATTGGCTTAATGGTCTGGGGTTGTTTTTCACAACGCGGTTTAGGGAAACTACAAATTGTAAAAGGAACCGTTAATGCTGACAGGTACATAGAAATTTTAGAAAACAATTTAATACCATCTGTTCAGCAATTATACGCAGATAATGAAGAGTGGATTTTTCAGCAAGACAATGCTCCTTGCCATACCGTAAAACGGGGTGATAAGAAACACTGGGGTGTTAAGAAACAGAAAGTGCGGAAAAGTTATTTAATTACTGTATTCAAAATGTGGCGATTTTTTTTGCTTGAAGTTATTGTTGATAAATAGGTTTGGAATAGTAAACATATGAATAGCATTTTTAAGTTGATACTAATAAAATTAATTATGTCTAATAACGTTGAGTTAAGTCGACTTAAATGATATTTAAAATACCTCCCCAAAACTTTGTTTGTGCAGTGAAGTAGAAGAGTTGCATTAAGTTTATTTTTTGATGATCTGCTGTTTGTTAGTGTTCTGCATCACATCCTATTTATTTAAATTTTTTATGTCATATAAATCCTATAATTTTGCTAGGTTACATTATAAGTGGAAAATTAAGAACAAAATTGGGGTGGCAAGAAACATGCCGCAAAAGTATGTTCCTGACCTCCCCCGATGAAGTTATTACCCCCCCAATTGTGAACCTTCTGATGATGACACTAATAAGCCCAATGACAATGATATTTTTGATCAAGAAGACCAAATCAATGAAGCAACTGATAACGAGGATGATTCTTCTTCTGAGCACATTGATTCTAGGCTTGTCAAATTCAATTAAACATTTCCAGATCTGCACTCTGTAAAGGCAGGTGATATTAGGTCTGATGACTGGTTAATAGTGGGTTTTCAAGTTTTTCACTGTTTTTAATCACCCCAGAAGTGATATAGTAATACATTTAAGCCGAAATCACTGCTAGTTTCCTTTCACCCCAATTCCTGGGTGATAAGAAACATTGTCATTTTATTTTATTTATTATGTTACGTGATATTTTCTATTTATATAATTGTGTATTCTTAAACTAGAGATCTAGACCAACATTTTACATTTTTTTCAAATCAATTTGAGCACAATTAATAAGTTTTCTAAAGCGTCAAAGTTGAAAATTGTTTCTTATCACCCCATTTTACGGTATGGCTAAAAAAGTAAGTAATATTTTTTTTAATAATTTTTTTTTTAAAGTTATTGATCATATGATGTTTGTTATACATATTTAAAACTATTTATTGTAAAATATCTAATTATTATCTCGTTTCTGTGTTATAGGTAACTGAATACTTTGTACAAAACGGTATTTTTTACATTGGATTGGCCTGGAAATTCCCCTGACCTTAACCCGATAGAGAATTTATGGGCGATAATGAAAAGACATGTTGTCAATACATCACCGAAGAATGTGTCAGAGCTAGAGCGGTCCTTAAATTTTGTCTGGAACAATAGTTTAACACCAGACTACCTGACGAGCTTAACTGCATCAATGCCTAAGCGTTTAAAAGATGTAATAAAGGGCAGAGGGGGCCATACAAAATATTAATTATTTAATTTGTACTCCTTTATTAATAGTGTATATAAATTTTTTCAATAAAAATTATTTTAACATTAAATTATGCAAAATTATTGCAATAACAATATTGCAAAAAACGTGAATTTTCATTCGCGAATTAAATTTTACTGTTTTTATACAATTTCTTACATAAAATTTGTTAATATTATAAATTATTATAATTAATATAATAATAAACATTTAAAAAATTCTGTTTACACTTGACAAATTTTAATAATTAGGAAATAAAAAACGAATTAATTAGAATTTCGCGACCGGGCTTTTCATATTTCCCTGACTCTATAGTAAATATAGCGTGTTTACAAATATTCAAATACATTCCAAATACTTTGGGTCCGGCCCAATTTGTGCCCACCCATTTCAAAAATGCTGGCGCTGTCGCTGTCTCAAACACAAGAGTGGATCTCAAATAATCAGGTCTATTATGTATCACAAACGTTATTATAAAGGTGACAGTTATGACATAACATTAAAGGTTTTCGGCAAGTTGGTACCTACATTACCTATCGTTTTCCACAAACCGTTATTTTAACATGATCTTTATAATAAAGATTTTCTTATCATTTATAGTATTATAGTGCATACCAATTTGCCGAAAACCTTATTGTATGTCATAACTGTCACCTTTATAATAACGTTTGTGATACACAATAGATCTGATTATCATACTATTATAGAGCCAAGTATAAGTTATAAGTAATAACGCATGTCCGATTAGTATTTATTTCCAACTTAAAATATAGGGGTCGTTATAATTGGTTTGTCTTTTTGTACCTGGTGGAATTGGTCCTTAGAGGTTATCAATTACTAAACATGTTCGCTGAGACCTATCGAAAACAACTTATTTAGGAAATTTTCGATTAGTTCTTTGTATCTGACTTTCTAAGACACTCTGTATTATGGGAATAATAATAACTTAAATTCGCAGAATTTTTAAGTATGTAGTACTAAATTAATTATGTAAAAAATCAAATAGCAATCTGTTTAACACAAGTAAATCCCAAATTAACTTTCTTCTAAAAACTTCCGCTAAAATAAGAAAATTCACCTGGTTACGTTTTTTTGATGCTGACGTGTAAAACAAAACCGATGCTGATAAATATGTTAACCTGGAAAGTTTCTATAACTTTCAAGCCATAAATTCAATTTTGTTCTATTAAAAAACATTTAAGCTACTGTTATAAAATAAATCATGTCGTTTATTATGCACAATATTATCAATAATAAATACTGTACATTACAACCATTTCAATATTTTAACCTAGTATAATTCCAAATTGGAGCAGTTTTTATATCATTTTTTTTTGTTCTGTATACCATATACCTAAGCATACTATAATATCAGATCTTTAATCATGCTGAAATCAGTCATTTTCATTTAACTGTTTTACATTTTTTTCAATATACACATCGGAATTTATTGATTACAAAATTTCAATTTTGTTATAATTTATTTTATGTGACTGCTTAGTATCTACAGGTTCATCAAACAATCAGGATTTGAACAAATCAATGAAAAAGCATCGATCAACTCTAGATTGAATACCAAATTGACAGTTAACCGAAAAATCGCAGTAGAATGGGCACCGGCAAGATTATTTTCAGGGAGGTGCATTTGCATCTACACAATATACTATTAGACCACTGACGGTAAACAAAGCAAAGGGCAAACATCGGAAAAATTCACATGTTTTTGATTTTGTGGTAAGTTGTTAGGGTACCTACCAGTAGTGTAAAACCAAGTTTGCAGCTTCGAAAGACTTGTGCTAACTTCGTGGTACTCGAAAAACCTCGAAATTTTTCGACTAATTTTAGTTTTTAGCCCGAAACTCCTAAAAGGATGCTTCCTACGGAAAAAGTCATTCCATCCTCTTTTGAAGCTGTGAATACTTCCTACAATTTGAGTCTAACCTCAATTTTTTAGGTCCTATAGATCCTAAGGTACAAGACTTCAAAAATTGGATTTTTTCCCCAAAAAGTTACTAATTTCAGTTTTTTAATCAATTATGTTTTTCGACCCTGTAGTAAATTCTTCTTACAGATGGACTATATATCGCGGTTTTTTTGGGTCCTTGAAATAAAACAAGTTTATCAACATCTTATTCGAAAATTACAGAAGATATAGTATGCCGGAGAAAAGGATCCAGAGTGCGGGGGATGAGGGAAAGATGTTTGCTAAGATTCCTTATGTGCCTGGACTATCCAATAGACTGAAGAATCTACTGGATAGCGACTCAACGAAGTAACGTATTACAATGATAAAAGTACCTCCTCCTTGTTTAATTATGGGACGGATCACATGGTGAAGGAGGATCTGAGTTGCGCCGTCTATAGGATAAAATGTGAATGTAACTTTAGCTATATAGGCCAAACAAGGCCATACTTGAAAAAACGTTTATACCAGCACAGTTATGACGCAAGGAATAACAAGAAAACCACTGGCCTTTCAACGCATGCAACTGAAACAGGTCATAAAATACTTTATGAAGAAGCCAAAATCATAGATAAAGAAAGAAATTATAAGAAACGGTTAATATTGGAGATGCTACACATCAAAGAACATATGGGAAAATGGCTCAATTTCCAGACTGACGTTTTGGGCCTAAGCAAAATTTATGCCTTGGTTTTTGGTTTTTCAGGATACGGACCTGTGTTTAATTTTTAATTTTAATAGTCGATATATGTGAAGTGTTGCAGATTGCGTTTTGTGTTTGAGTTGTTGATATTAATTTTAAATTGCTGATACTTGGTATGAGTTGCATTGTAGATGTATGTGATTTTTTGCAATTTTTTCATGTTTTTTAATAAGTTTTATAAAGGGAGTCTACTAGTAAGTTTGTGTTTTTTGCTTATGGTGTCAATGTTTTATTTGGTGATTGTCTTTTTAAACTTTTAGACTCTGATGAAGGCCTGTATGCAATAACGGTTGAAACCGGTTAGTGAACACATTTGTTTTATTTCAAGGACCCAAAAAAATCGCGATATATAGTCCATCTGTAAGAAGAATTTCAGTTTTTGTCGTCTGTTAGGTTAAATACGAGTATTGGCTGTAATACTGATTATACGAGAAAATTCATTGGATATGATGTTTTAGAGCAGTTATTTAGCTTTAATTTAAACCCTGAACGAAGTCTGTAGGCCCAACAAGTACCTCGTTATCTATAAAAAACAAAAATTGGGGAAATTGGGGTTTGGATAGAAATTATTGGAGTGTGACGATTTTCAGAACTAATAATTGATATCGTTAACAAGGAGGAAGGCTAACTAAATCAATAACACTTTCAATATTTAAAGTGAAAACATATTTTATTTCTAAAATTTTACATTATAATATATCTTAAATTTAAAAAAAATTTTAAAGTGTACTTCTCGATCAAAACCGGAATCTTTTGGGATGGCCCAGGTTGGTCTTCGTGTACTGTTGATCCTTAGGATGAGAAGATGATAGGTGGGGGGCTGTCAAGGTCTTCCTCATGTCGTCGATTTTAACGGGGACAACGTTTATATTCAAGTCTTGCCTCGACAGAAATTGCACAAAGCAGATCATATCATAGCCCTGAATTTTGGCAAGTTCCTTCCTTGCGTCATTTGTAAGAAAGAAATTTGAGGAGAGTTTGTGGGACAGGATTTGTAGGGTTTTGTAAGAAGAGGAAACCCTGGTTGCTTCCTACTCCAGTCCCAGTTGAACGGGTCCTTATCCACCCTCTAACCACTTCTGCAATGGTAATACATCCGATAGCTGTGTTGAGTAGCAGATTCTTTGGTTGGGGGGGAGTAGACGAGTCAGATGGATTTTTGCGTTGGCTGCACTTCTTAGCCCGACAGTCGACAAAAACTAAAACTTTGAACTTTTTGGGAAAAAATCCAATTTTTGAGGTCTTCTATCTTAGGATCTATTGGAACTAAAAAATTCAGCTTGGGCTCAAATTGTAGCAAATGTTTACAGTTTCAAAGTAGGATGAAATGACTATTTCCGTAGGAAGCATTCTTATAGGAGTTTCGGGCCAAAAACTAAAATTAGTGGGAAAATGTCGAGGCACCATGAAGTTAGCACAGGTCTTTCAAAACTGCAAACTTGGTGTTACACTACTGATAGGTATCCTAACAACATTCCCCAAAATCAGAAACATGTGATTTTTTCCGACGTTGGATGTCTAAAGTCAGTGGTCTATATTAACATATAGTAATAACTAATAAGCAATAAAATATAATTTATAATTACGGTTACCCTAATAATTATTTTAGCAAAAATAAGTACAAACACGAAAGTACTGAACGCGCATTGTGAATGGTAACCATACGTTTATATTCAAAAGGAAGATTACAATCGCTATTAAATTTAACAACATCATCAGAGTAGGTATAAGCAAACATTAAATTTATTTCGTGATGAGTCCAAACATCCAATGCTTCTTGAATCATGTGAGTATATTGTAACATATTATACATATAGATAGGGTACTAGGTATATTATACTGCCTGAAGAAGTTTAAATATTACTCTAGTTTACATAATTGCATAAATAAACTCCTACTGAATTTATATTAATAAACAGTAGCGATCAAAAGTAAGTTGGCAAACAGTTTTTTAGCAAAAATTTATAAAAATTGAAATTATTTAGTCGATTATTATTCCCGTTTTTAAAAGTATGTAGATTAATACGGATTTTGACGTACATAAAACTTTTTATTGGTACATATTAATGCGAAAAGTATAAAAGTGATTTAAATTTTATACAGGGTTCAAAAGTAAATTGGCATAATTCGCTTTAAGGATTAAAACATTAATAATCGTACATAAAAGTGAAACTAAAGTTAATTTGATTGAAATATATCGCTCTTAATAATAAATCGACATGCTCAGAAGCAAAGAGTATTCCGAAGATTTAAAAACACGGTTTTGGAATGGTTAAAAGGTGGAAATTCATTTAAGAGCAGCAGAACGTCAATTTAACATTCCAAATCAAACAATAAGTCTCTGGTGTCGTAAAAATAATAAATGTGGATCAGCAGAGACACAAAGACACGACCAGAAGCAGTACGACCACGGCAAACAACCAAAAGAGATGATAAAATGATCATTAGTGAACATCCTCGTTCAATGACTACACAAATTGTTAAAAATTTTCAGGAAAATCGCGAAGATTAGATACATGTTTCGACAGTGAAAGGTAGACTACATTCAGTTGGACTATTTGGCAGACGTCTTTCTAAGAAGCCACTTACATCAAAGAAAAATCGAATAGCCCGCCTAAAGTTTGTTAAAAGTAATTTGCACTGGAAAAAGAAAAATTGGTCTAAAACACTATGAAGCCATGAATCTAAATATAATTTGCTTTAATCGGATGGTATTAAGTATATTCGACGTCCAAAAAATAAAAATACATGATATTTAATATCTAGTTCTCATTATAAAACACGGTGGATGGAATATTATGGTTTGGGGCGGTTTTGGGCAGTTTTTTTTGCCAACTAACTTTTGATCGTTACGTAGCTTATAATTTGCAAATTATTAAATTATTATTTTAATGATAGTTATTAAAATTCCATATATTATCATAAATTTATTTTAAGAAATTAAAACAATATTCAAATAGTAGACAAATAATATAAAGTTTGATATTATTTAACAAAACTGAAAAAAAACGTGAAAATTATAATTATATTAAAAACACCAAAATGACATTAATTACTACTTTTGACAAGTTGGAACTAAGAAGATTAAGACTAAGGTTATAGGACTAAGGACTTCTTAGTCCTTGTATCTTGAAAATTCTATTATTTTAACGTTTGTTTATTTAGTTTTATTAAATATTATCATATTTTACTAATAAAGGGTGTTTCAATAAATTTTTTTAAATTAGTTAAAAATTATAAAATAGTTTTTTATTTTGCAAGTTTCAGCGTTGAAATTTGGCAACTGTCATATCTATGTTTGTTCCGATTACTAAAATTGGAGCACTACACAAAGGAACATCTCATTATCATTGTGAAAATCCATTTCGCTGAAACTGCTCCAAACTTCGCTAAATATTCGGTCTTGAAAGTGCAACACATTAGTCCGTTTATTATCCGAAAATTAAACCGTCTCTGCTTAACTCTGAATGGCATTCGTTACCGAAACATAATAACGGATTTCTTGTGACCTCAACTGGATGGTATGGATCTGAACGACATTGATTTCAGCAGGACGGCCCCACCTGCCACACCGCACACGAAACAATCGATTTGTTAGAATAACGATTTCCAGACCAAATTTCACCCAAAATTCCGATGTCAACTGGCCACCAAAATAGTGTGATTTAACGCCGTGCGATTTCATTCTTTAGGGTTTTGTAAAATCGCAAGTCTATGTGAATAAACCAACAACAATTCCTGAGCTCAATGCCGAAATTGGCTTGAAAAAGAGCTAGGACCGGCGTTCAGAGCCGCGAGGGCCTTTTACTGTATATTTGATTCCATACATAATCGGAACTTGTCAACTTTTTAATGCAATAAAAATATCTCCACTCGCTCAAAAAAATATGCGTTATTTTTTTTAAATTAAATTTCTTATTAAAAATTATAATTTAAAAATTCACTCTTATTGAAGCACCCTTTACATACTAAATACCACACATTTTATTTAAAGTTTTCTTATTTTCAACTATTAAATTTAAAGCTTATAGTACATCCATATTAATTGCACCGATAATGCTATGTTGGTTTATTATTTTAACTAACATTGATGTTAGTGCGATAACTTACTGTAACGACCCAAGTAATGCTAAGTGAACCATAAGTGAACCTCATTTTGTATCTAGAAGACGCAGTTAACAAAATAATATGCAACTTATACCACATCTGAAACTTTCATTGACAATGAAAATTAACATCTTCATTACAATTAATTAAATTTCGGTTAATACAACTGAAATCATAACGAATTTTAATTAAATTTCTATTGAAAGTGATAAATTTCTAAAAGCAGACACAATAGAAAAAAAAAAGATATTTCGATCTGCAATGAAACAAACCCAGCTATAAAATTTCATCTATACATTCCGCAACAAACCCTTAAGATAACCATATTTTCGTATACAATATTACTTAATAATAATCTAATGCAATTTAATGAAAATTCATAATAGTTCTGCAGAGCATAATAGGCATGATGACAGTAATCAAAAATCACTAAAATTATGTATTTATCTAATGAAATACGATTCATGGATTATAAAAAACGTATTTTATTTTGTATTATGAGCAAGATTTATAACTTTTTTGATAAAATAAAATTAGAAAATACAAAAATTCGCCATGTTAAGTTGAACACCAATCAATGCGAATGACGCCACGTTTGTGAAAGTTTGTAAAACGTCATTCAGATTGGATTTAATTTCTGTTATCGGCGGTTTTTTGAATCACGTAGTACTATATTTTATGAAGTTAGGTTAGGTTTTCATTATTGTTTATAACCTGCAAGACTTCGACAGTCTTAAAAAAAAAATACGCTATCACACAAGCGCAGGACACAATTTTAGATTTAAAATTAAAATGGTAATTTTTTATTTTCCTTTATTTTCTGAAGAAATTTAGATATTTTTTAGAAATAGTAGATACTTCCGGACATCATACAACAGTTTTTCAAAATTAGTCATCATGCCTATTATAATATGTAACAAAATAATGCTCCATGACATTTTGAATGATGAACTTGAACGATTAGCTGGAATGCATTTCTTATGTACCTACTGTACAATCACGTCTTATTAAGTACTAGGTGTTTTGTTTGAATTTGTGGCAGGTGACTTGAGTAACGTCTTAAATCCAATTTGTCGTTCATTAATGCGGGAACAATCGATCATAACTCTTTTTAGCATTATCTTACGAAAAGTTTGTTGATGGCCTTTATTATTTATAATAAAAATTTTGGCAAAAACGGTTATTATGTATATCTAAATATCTCTTGCCATTTAAGGAGTTATAGCCAACCAAACCTCATTTCATATATTAAAGTTAAGAAATAATAATAACACTCAAAACAAACAGAAATATTTTACAGTAAACATCCAAACGGTAGGTGATATCAAAAAATACATAATAACTTATTTTATTAAAATTTTTATTGTAAACCGAAGAGATTATGATCGATTGTTCCTTAAATAGGCGCCATATTGAATTTGAGTCGTTACCCAGGCTACCAGCCACAAATTCCAGCAAAACCCCTGGTAAGGCATGATTGTAATGCGTCGTTCTCAGCCAATTAATCACAACATAGCATAGTATAATTTAATATAGCACTACGAAACAAAATGGTATCGATTTATTTGACATAATTAATTAACTTATTATATAATAATAAATTCGCAATAATTATGCTATAAGTACAAAATACAAATTATTCTTACTTTCTGACGCTTACTTTCAATTTCTACCAGCGCCTTCCTGTCAATTCGTTCGTATAATAGAAAAATTCATAATAGATCTAAAATCGTTAAAGCTTTGTTATGTTATGTTATGCCAAATTCGTCATTTGTCAATTTGAACACACACATAAGTTTCAATGTATTTTAACTTCTGTGCTAAGCTATGCTATGCTATGTTGTGTCACGTTAATTGGCTGAGAACGCTACTTAAGGTACGGGTACATAAGCAATGCATGCCAGCTAGGCATTCAACTCAATCATTCAAAATTCCACGGGATACATTATCCACCAGGACTACAATATGTCAAAATTTCATTGAAATTTCTGATTACATCTCTGTAAATAAATAAAACAGAAAGATAACTAATTTTATTTATGCTCGTACTGTCGCGGATCAATCCGAGATTCAAGATTAATTTTCTAAATAGTAGCTGTTGCTACGATACGGTCTAAATTCCAGTAATCTCATTGGTAAATCCTTGGATCATCGTGAACCTCGGATTGATCCGTGACTATTAGTACGGGCATTAGAGTTTCTATTTCTCAGGTTTTATCGCGGGGTGTATTTAACGAAATCACACAAAACCGATAAGCTTAGTAAATATTTCCAAAAAAAATTTATAAAGTAAACAATTAAAAAAAATTTGCGGAATAACATATATAACAGAAAATATACGAGTTATATTGGCAGTACAAAATGGTTTCGATTGAATTGAAGTGAAAACAATATTCAGGGTGGCCGTTTGAAAACGAAACAGACGAGATTCAATTTTGTTGTTGAATAATTGATAAAACTTTAAAAAAATTATTGGACTGAATTCAGGGAAGCAAGACCTTTCAAATGAGGTGTCAATTGCCATATCATCCCTATTAACATTTCAGAGGTTGTCTTCACAGCGCTAAGGGATGAAACAATAAAGGAGTGACATTGGTTGCAAAAGTTGTCCCCCTTGATAATAAAATTGACGTATTTTTGCATTTTTTGAAAAAAAAATTCTGCTGGCCACAATCCCGTCTGTTTCGTTTTCAAACGGCCACCCTGTATAATTATTGTAGTTTGTAATACTTGACAACAATAAAAGATTATATTTGTTTTCCTTTTTTATATAATATAATAACTAAATTATTTGTTCTTATGAAGTTAATTTTTACGGTATTACTGGAACTAATTATTATTACAAAGAAAGTATTATGAAGAAGTGCTACTACGTTAAATACTAATAATTAATTATAAATTATAAATTATTTAACAAATAATTGAATATTCTCAGCAATTATTATTTGTGATTGTAAACAACTTTGGAATTAAATTTTCGAGCTTAACAAAAGATTTAAATGAACATACAATATAATTCCACTGAGGTAACAGAATATTCACAATATTTTATGTTTACAAGTAAAAGTTGAACGATCACAATATTCTTACAACCAATATATACATATATATATAATGTATATTATATGTATGTTATAATAATTTTTTACTACGTAATGGTGTCACAATACAGAATTTAATATCAGTAATTCGGTAGTTGTATGAAATTGTTCTAGGACGTTTAATAGCCCCACGCTTTTATACAGATATTTTCAAGGAGCTTTGTTTGTTCTTAATATTTAAAAAATTTTATTTTTTACTTTCTAGTGCATTTTTTTAATTTTAAATAAAAGGTTTTTGAAAAAATTTTAAATTTTTAATATAATTTTTTATTTTTGAACTTTTTATTCTTATTTTAAATTTATTTTAGGTTGTTATGTAAATTACTATAGATTGCTCAAAATGTGCGACGTGCAGGTCGCACTGTAACCATTGTTAAGGTAAGATCACATACAGCTACTTTTACTGCGCAGTTTTTTACTGCGGCTGCATAAGCTGCATGTCGGGTTGACAGTAATCAAGTTTTCACCTGCAGCCGTATCAAAAGTTCACCCAAGTTAATAATTTTTATTGCGCTCGCAACTCACAAATGTGTCGACTCATATTAAGCTACTTTGAAACAGTGTGCGCGTTAAAAATATTGCAGGTAGCACTACTGCACCCGCTGTTTTTTATGTTGCAGCAGTGTTTACAAGACAAGCAGCTAAGGTTGTGCAATTTTTTAATTGGCAGAGCAGCAAAAGCAGCTGTGTGTGATCTTACCTTTAGATTTCCGTTAAGCAGTTAAGGGGGCGTCCATTAATTACCTGAGGCGTTTAGGGGAGGGAGGGGGTCGAGCTGAATCTCACTAAATCTCACGAGGGGGAGAGGGGGGGTCTCGGCAAATATCACGTAATTTTTTTGTGTTTTTCTTCTTAAATAAAAATAAATTAAGCAAATTATGCTTTTTTAATAAATCCAACGCAATCAAGCACACATTAACGCATTTACACTAAAAATACGCATTTTAAAAATCTCACGTGAGATTAGAAGGGGTGGGAGGGGGTCGAGCCAAATCTCACGACATCTCACTAAGGGGGGCGGGGGAGTCTAAAAATCGCCAAAATCACCTCACGTAATTAATGAACGCCCCCTAATCTGTTAAAACGAATCCTGAGAAAAAGATGACAGAAAGTTGGGACTGGAAGCACTTTCTGTTTTAGCCAATCTAAATTCAATTAATCCTTTTGGAAAGCTTGATGTTTTACTAAAATGTTAATTGATAGGAAGCATTATGTTTTATTTAAATCTTATATCGCCTACACATTTACAAAATTTTACAAGAAAGCACTTGATAGATTTAATTTTCTCATAACTCAAAAGTTATTTTGAAAACTTACAATCGAATTCAGACGTACTATTTAACTAACATTTACAAAATTTTACAGAAGAGCACTTAATAGATTTCATTTTATGATAACTCAAAAATTATTTTGAAAACTTTAGTCATAAATCGCGGTTGCCTGGCTTTGAAATTTCTCTGTTGCGCATCATCTTCGCTCACTCCAATTTTGAAATTACTAGTTTCGATTCACAGTCAATATCTACAAAAAGTTAAGCAACCTAATTTTTGCATGTTCCGTATGCTTCATACTTTGGATAATATTAAATTCGTTTGGTAAGCAAGTCAGTGAAATATTATAAAAAAAATAATTAGGTACAGTATTTTTAATTAATTAAGGGTAAAAAGGTAAAAAAAAAGGTATATTTTCATAATTTTTTTTGGAGATATGAATAATGTTGGTTTATTTATTTCATATACACGTTGTAGTATAACATCTGAAGTATCTTTAGAAAAAATTTAAATTCAAAATATTGATAAATAAGTCCTTGACAGCGAATCTCTGGAGGCGCCTCGAAAAAATGTTGTTATACGGTGAACATCATCACTCAATACCGGATCATCTGAAATAAAAAATTCAAAATGCGTTTGAAAGGTGATATGTTTCCCTAGGTAGTCAGAAAGAGTTTTTTTGTTTTTTTCGATTTTTTTACTTTTGGCATCATTTTGAAGTGAAAGACGCGATTTTAGCTAAAACATGTCGGTGAATTTGTTATTATAAAATGGAAAAAAATGGTAAAAAAATAAAAAAAAACCCTTTGACTACCTGGGGAAACATCATTTTTTTGTTTCAGATGATCCGGTATCGAGTTACGAAGTTCACCGCATAACAACTTTTTTTTCAAAGCTCATCCGGAAATTCGCTGTCATGGACTTATTTATTGATAGGGTAAGTCCGGGAGAGTTCAACCACTTTTTTAAAAACAGCTGGAAAATGATCCATTTATGAACATTTTGGCTCCAAATATTTTTTGTTTGCCCCCCAATTAGTCTGGATAGTAAATATATATTAAAATGCACCAAACGTAAAACATATATTATTATATTAAATAAAGAAGTAAACAATGCAATTGGCCGGACTCACCCATTTGTCCGGGATAGATCGACCATTAATATCAGGTGATTTATTACGGATATTATAATTAAATTATCAAACAAAACGTATTTAAGTCTATAAGCAATATTATTTTTTAAGCTTTTTTTAAATGTTCTGCATAAAAGTCACAAAAAACATCATGTGGTCGGACTATCCCTTATACCAGGGACCACCTAATTAACAAGATAAAATGTTTCTTTATAAACCGATTTTTGAGGTTATCTTAAACCTTTGTATTTATTTTATAAGAAAAAGTTAAAATACTTAATAAAAACTTGCATACCTTAACAGTACATCTATTGCTATTAAAGGGTTAAAAAAACTTTTACTCTATATGAATTATTTGGAAGCAATTATTGACCAAAATATAAATATTTACGCCAAGCAAAACGTGTTCTCTACAATATAGAGATGTAGACTAACCCATGACGTAACAGTCGATGTATTCTATTGTTCTGATATCGAATTATCTGTGGTGGTCGGTCTCTACCGGTGGTCGGTCACTCCCGGAATTACCCTATTTTTAAAAATTGAAATTCACGCTTTCAACATAACATGTGACACTTTGTACTCAAATCTTACAAAAAACGAGACTAACCTGAAAAAGTAGTTAATTCAGATTAAAAAACATTTTTCAATCTGAATTATATAAAATACAAAATAATATAATACAAAATCAAAAATTTTCATACAATTGAAATAAAACAACAATAAATTAAGGTAAACTAAATTATTTTTAATTTAAATGTCAATAGTAATAATTTATTATCGTTGACCTCTTTATTAAATTTATATTATACAAATTGTTGAGTATAGAGATCTTTTAAATCAATTTAAATTGACCGACGTTTCGAGTCTTCTTATAATTGACCCATTTTCAAGGATGAAATTGACGAATTTTTTGACAAAAAAAATATAAATATAAATATAAATATAATATAAATATAAATATAAATATAAATATAATATAATCAAAAAATTCGTCAATTTCATCCTTGAAAATGGGTCAATTATAAGAAGACTCGAAACGTCGGTCAATTTAAATTGATTTAAAAGATCTCTATACTCAACAATTTGTATAATATAAAATTAAATGTCAATAATATATACAATTTATTAAGTTCTGAAAAAAATTTCGTTTATAGTGATCAGAAAATGTAAATTGTAAACATATAATGTGACCTATAATGACGTCGTATTAATACATTTTACCACTGCAAATTACCTGTCAAGTTATGAAAATATTTAGAATATATTATTTACTGACACATTTTTCAATAATATATTATATTATATAAGCATAGAAATTGAAAGCAGGCAAAGTAAAAAAAATATATTTTTTATTAAATTTTTTAATAAACTTCCAGATTGAATTTATTATAACTATATTGAAGGTGATACTGTCAATATTTAAATGAGTATTATATTAAATAATTAAATAAAATTAAAATAAATAAAATAAAAATGGCAAAATGGCGGACGTCAGTGGATGTGTATGTAGATGCTGAAAAGAATTGATTGATTTAACGAAGAATCTGCACGTGGATTGTGCAGGTGAGTGTGATGGGCTTTTCCACATGTCATGTGCTGGTGTGAAGAAGAGTGAATTAAATTGTTTGATGGGAAATGCAAGTATTAAGTGGTATTGTGGCGATTGTATTTGTGATCGGGAAGGTAGCAAATGCAGTGTCGAGAGGATGATCAAGGAATGCGTGAATGTTGTAAGGGAGCAGGGAAATTGCATAAAAATTTACAAGATGAAATAAAAATGTTAAAAACCAACGTAGGTCAATTGAATTGTAACCTTTAAAATGTAAATAAGTATCAGATAGGGGTGAATACTAATCAATCAGATGATGTGCCTGTGTGCCCCGTACTGTCTATAAACAATGCGGTGTTGAAAGATAACAATATACGAAACGAAAAGTCATCTTACGCTGGGAAAGTAAAGACGGTGCATAAACCATTTGAGAGGCTAAGAACTAGATCGGCATCAGAAAAGTCTACGAATATGGAAACCATACCTAGAAGCACGCAAGGTGAAAGATCGCAGATTCTTGCGAAAACAGCTCAAACTTCACAGGTGAAGAATGATATTATGCCAATAAGTAAGAATAAGTCTCACTCGAGGAATTTCAATATGGGCTCCGCTCCCATCTGAGGGGACATCGTTAACTGCAGTACCAAGTTTTATGTGGATATACGTGGGTAGGGCAAATTTGCATGTTGATTCCACCACTGGCGTAGCTGGGGTCATTTGCGCCCGGGGACATGACGCTAACTGCGCCCCTTCTCGGACCGATAGATTCTGGGGGCAGTATATCAATGAGCTTTTTTTTAGCTTATTTGCTTCCTTTTTCAAATTACTTACTTACTCTTCACAACCTTGGGATCCAGTGGCGCCCCTTGGCGTTCCGCCCGGGGACACATGTCCCCCCATGCCCTACCCTAGCTACGCCACTGGATTCTACGGTTGCACAGTGGGACGAAAACAAGAAAAAGTGGCCAAAAATACAACTTTGCCTTTAATGACTTACAATTGACATAATCAACACGGGAAAATTAATTAAAAAATTCAAAAATGACAGGGGGCGGTTTAGAAGAGTTGTTCGAGTGGTTATTAAAATATGATTTTAATTTTAATGACTTAAAAATGGCATACATAATATGGGTAAATTAATTAAAAAATTCAAAATTTACAGGGGTGGTTTAGAGGGGTGTTTACTTTTTAAAAGTTTAAAATACTATTATTTTACTTTTAATGACTTAAAATTGGCCTACATGATACAGAAAGCTGAATAAATAAATTAAAAACTTGGCATGGATGATTTTAGAGTTTGTGTTTTTATATAGTAGATCCGCCCTAAAATGTTTTCTTTATTAAATAACCTCGATCCAATAAGGTAACAGTAAAAACAAGTGCATTGAATATGTGCATATACTTATATATGCAGCGCGTCACCGTTGTTTAAAACGCGAATTACTTAAAAGAGAGGTTGAATGAGGTAAACATTTTACATGATGTGTTTAAGAAATGTCCAATGTATTTCTTGCATATTTTTTCAAATCGGGATATGGTGGCGCATTTTTTATAGGTTCACACAAAGTTGGAGAATTGCATAAGATTTTCTATTGAACAGCTCTCGGAATTAAGCTATGTATTTAATTACAGCAATATTTTATTGTCTTAGAATTTTTTTAATTCAAAAGTACATACTTCAGGACATCTTTTCTATTAAATACTACTTTGAAGCCTAAACTGAAATCCGCATAATAACTCGTCAAAACTTAATGTCGCAATGAGCGAAATGCTACTCAAATCAGCGATTAATAAACGGCGATGTTTACATCGCTCTAACAAGCAGAATTATTTTCCAATTTACTTAAGATTGTAGGAAAAGGTGCACCGATGTTTCCTCTAAAGATACACTTATCTTGTTGCAAAACTGTTAAGTTGACAAAATGTAATTTTGGCCACTTTTCCGAGCGTTTGACCCACTGTGGGTTGTGAAGAACCATATTCGTTCTGGATTTGCTAGAATTTCGAATGATGATCTGGTGGTCTAACAGCTTAACACTGCGGGAAGATCAAAATCCTTTAAAGTTGGTGTTAGAGAAAGATACTATGCGCAGGTGAACTCGTTACAATTCAGGCCAGAGGGTCTTGTTTTTAGAAGATTTCTGCTAGGGAGACCCAGGGCTACTGAACAGTTGGGCAATAATAATCGAGATTTTTACGCGCGCGGCCTAGTGGCTCAGAGAACATAAACTTATCGTTGCCAGTTTATTACCAGAATGTTCGGGGTTTGCGCACAAAGTTAAGTGATTTGACTTTGTCTATCTTTTGGGCGATTATGACGTAATAATTCTTGTAGAGACTTGGCTGACGCCCGAAATTCTAAGTGGTGAATTGTGTATTAATGACAATTATTTGATGTTTAGATCCGACCGTAACGCAAACCTGCATACTGAATTGTTTTTACTTCCTTGTAAAACAAGGAAGTATTGTAATCCCGATTTTTTTAAATGATCTTTATTATAAAGGTGATCCTATGTATATTTTTGTTTTTGTATGAGGTTTATACCTAATGTATATTGGGCCTGCCCGTATTTATTAATAAATAAATAAAATAATAAATTAATACATGTTGATAAAACAAAATTTGTTAATCTCGAGAGATAAATTAAAGTAAACATTTGTGAACGCCAGACTTCCACCTACTTTGGACTTCCAAGACTTCCTCAGACTTTCTAAATAACTATATACCAGATTTCCCATGAGATTTGCTCCTCTCTATTAATCTGTATAATAATTACAGATTCATTAATAATAATATAAACATTTTTCAACTTGTTGGTCAGGTATATTCCATCGGTCAACTTTCATTAAAGTAAATTTTATATCTTTTTGAGATTAAGTCGATAGAATATTTTTGTAATGCTGATAACGAACAAGTTAGAAACAGATTTAGTAGAATAACAAATTATATGAAGTGTATTATTATACTTCCTTGTAAAAAGGAAGTATTGTAATACCGATTTTTTTCGTTTTCCAGATTTTGACACAAATATCCGTTTTGACCTCTCCTGAATCCATTTTCAATATTTTCGTTGTGACGTCTGTATGTCGCAAAACTCAAATACGGTAGGTCGTAGGAAGTTGAAATTTTAGCTTTGAGACACTTATAGTATCTAGTTGTGCATCTCATATTTTTGGTTGCGATTGTCTGTTCGAAAAGTCGTCATTTATGACGCGCACCAATAGATTAACGAGATTCTTGTACAATCTTTATAAAAATTACAAGGAAATTATGTAGTGTCCACATTAGATTTTTTTATTATAACTATAATTATTAATCAACTTAATTATGTCAATTAAAACGCTTCTGTTTTATGTTATGTTATGGGTAACATATGCTATTTTCTGCAGCATTAATTGGATGAAAACGATGCTTTAGATTTTGTAAACCATAATTAAACTAAAGAAGCTTTAGCTTTATGTACATGTCATTATGAAAGTTGTCTAAACTCATTAAAAGTTTGAAAAATATTAAATATGATTTTTCTTTAACATAGGTGGTATGAATAAAGTTGAAGCAAATACTTATACTTCAATATTTAATTAAATTAAATACAGATCAATTTATTTTATCTATTTAAAATGAGATTTACAAAAAAACGGGAGTAGTACGATAACCATACTACCGTACTTTAGAGTGTAAATTACAAATATAAGCATTTGATTTTAAAGATCATAAAATTTTAGATAAAAAGGCAAAAAAAGCAAAAAAGTATTCTGTTTGTACTCGAAAATAGCAGATCTAGTTAAACAGTAAAAGTCTGCACCGCTCCACTGATTAAAAACATCTTTGAAGTCGTTCCAATTCAAAAATTACGAATCTAGAAAGATGGCACCTTTGTATCTAAATTCAATTAGGCTGTACTTAAGAAATCCAATTTAAACAAAATTTATAATATGATGTTTACTCTGTTGCACTTATTAAAGGTAACTGCCTACTAAAATTTACTGCTGGACCTATTCTTGTCGAGAACACATACTGTCAATAGAATGATCCTTAGTTAAATTACTTCATTTTAAAGTCATCTATCAGACTGTTAACGTTACAAGTACTATACGCGAAGAAAACTTTATTTTTATATAGTAGAAAATAAAAATATTTTCGTTTACGTACATTTCGCGTATAACCATTTGCTCAAACCTTGGTTATACGTCGCATTATCTGCATATATTTTGCTTTGCAACCTGTGCAACCTGTCAGCACACCTAATAAATGATGAGAGTCATATCGGAAAAATTTTGCGTATTGTCTACGGAGCAGAAAACATAGTACGATTGATTATCAGCTAGAGGCGATTTTGTATACTTTACATATTTGCTAGAGCTAGAAAGTTGGTTTTCGGTATCTGTACGTTTTGTATTGAAAGACACCAAAATATGAATTTTTATTTCTATCTACTATATAATCACATACAGGGTGACCGGTCGACCATCTGAACATAAGAAATTGATTTTTCTTTAATTCCTGCTTTCCATCAGAACGGATAAGAATGAAAATAGCATCAATTTAAAGAGATTTTTATTCAGCTTCTAAAGATACCTAACACTTGATATGTTTGATTTGTTTTTAATTGCTGGTAAAAACTAACTAATAAAATGCAAAAAAAAAGATTTAAAAAATAATTTTATCCAACACCTCTGTCTTATGAAGGCATAACAATGCCGATTTTACATATCTTATGGGGTCTATAAAACACTAGTGACTTATGGGGTCTATAAAACACTAGTGACTTATGTAAATTATGAGTACACCTACTTTATACTAATTTTCATAATTTACATCTGACATTTTAAAACGTCAAAAGTTTTAATTACATTTTAAACTATTATTACGAGATATTGGATAAAGCTTTGTATTACACACGTGTCTTAACAGCAAATAAGTTACTCAAGAAAAATTAGCCACTTGAGCAAGCTCTCGTGGCTAAACATTTCTTTCGTAACTGATTTCCCTTATAAGACACTTGTATAATAAATAGCTATTAGTTGCCTTGATTAATTTTATTGCAATTGCTTTTGTAATATAAATTTATTGTAATCAGTCAAAGTAACTTGTTGGAAATTATTGGTTTTCAAACAAAACCAATTGCAATAAAATTCAATCAAGGCAACTAAAATTATTTTTTAAATCTTTTTTTAGCATTTTATTAGTGAGTTTTTACCAGTAATTAAATAACAAAATATCAAGTGTTCGGTGTCTTTAGAAGTGGAATAAAAATATCTTTAAATTTATACCATTTTCATTCTTATCCGTTCTGATGGGAAGCAGGAATTAAGGAAAAATCAATTTCCTATGTTAATTTCCTATATTCAGATGGTCGACTGGTCACCCGGTATATACTATATAACCGCATATTACATATTATAAAATCAATATTTGGCATCATTATTTTTAATTTCAATTTTTGATTAAAATAAATTTTATAATCAAATCAAATTTATAATATTATAAAGTTTTGTATAGGCGGTCTACTAACAAAACAAATGGTGGGTATCTACCCATATTATCAGTGAAAACAAATGTTTAATGTTGTAAAGTTGCAAAATTATACCTAATTAATAAAAAGCGTAGTATTTAAATTAATAGCAAGTGACAACACAGAAAATAAGATCTGTGCAAGAGCTGACTTGCTTAAAAAGTGTCGAAGAGACGAAATAAGTAGGGTAGAGGCTTGCAGGTTGCCACTGCTTGCAGGTTGCCACCCCTGCCGAATTTCGACATTGTAGCAGTGTCTTCCCCTAAATTTCGACGGACATCGATGTCAAACGTGTAATTGTCGCTTTTAATCTAATTGTGGTACACTCGAAGACCATAACTGGGTGTTAACTAAATAAAGTGTGAAATTTTATTTGTTAAAAAATGAAAAATTAAAATAGTGGTTTCCCTCTGTGCCCTTAGCTCTTACATTTTCATCGACAATTTAAGACAAATTTTTTTGCTGTGTTGCTTTTTCATTCAATTTTCATTATTCTAAAAAACTTCTAAACATATCTTGAGTTGGCAGTTTTTTTTCATGTATATTCTGAAGTGGTGTCAAAATGCAGGTTGCCACCTTTTTTGGCTTGCAGGTTGCCACCCCTCTTAGTTTACATTGTGACGTATACTATAGTGACTGTATAGGGCCAGTGGCGACATGAGCCCCTAAATCGGCCCAGGACAAGTTCTTGCGCAGGGGTTAATATTTAAAAATTAATATAAATCTTTATTTACGAATAATTGATTAATTTATTTTTTATTTTTTAATTAACAAGATTCCGGACCGGTAGAAACAATTGAAGACCAATCATTCGATCCGAAGTATGAAAGCACAAGAAGGGGCACCACAGAAATGAGTGAATCGCAACAAATTAAATTTGAAGAACAAAAACAAAGAAGTTCGAAGGAAAAGACAAAGATAAATTCGTGTTACTTTTTGAAATGATGACGAAGATAGAAGAAAGATATAGAAGATTAGCCGGAGAGAAGGCAGAACAAAATAGAAAATTAACTGAAGAAAATGCAGAAGAAAATTGAGAAGCAGACAAAGAAGAAATACAAAATTTACTAATTATTAACAGAAAAGCAATCGAGAAAACCAATAAAAAATTGGAAAAATTTTAGAAGAAACTTACAGAAAAAATCAAAGAACAAAACAAAAACACAAGTAACACAAGTAAAAAAATACAATAACTTCAAACAATTTTAACAAATAACCCAGAAAAAAATGGAAAATTAGTCGAAGAAGAAACTAAAATTTTAATAATTGCTAGTCGAAATGCAATCGACAAGAACAAAATAATAAAACAAAAATTGAAAACGACTCTTAAAACCCTAAATCAAAATTTATTAAGTGCTATGCAGCTGCAATGAAAAACGAATTCAAAAGGAAGGGGAAGATTTCAAAAGATAACAATTTTAAAACATTACCACTCAATCTAGACAGAAGAAATGAAAAGCTTGAACATGAAGAATGGCAAAAATTTATTAATTACAAAAAAAACTCAAGATTCAAAAAAATGCAATAAAAATTAAAAAATTTTCTAGATAAAAAAATTTAAAACTTGAAAAGATGAAAGTGAAAAATTAATCAGTAAAACAATGAAAACATAACTAAAAGGACAATACAAAAAAAAGAAGAAATCCAAAGACGAAATGTCAAATGTAAAATGAAAGAATAAACACATAAAACAAAGTCGGATAAAAAAGACATCACAAAATAATTCAATACAGATTTAAAATATGATTAAATAACAGAATTTTAACGTGCAAATAATGAACAAAATTATACAAAAAAAATTACAAATGCAGAGATTGATTACACATTAAAACTAAACAATTTAATTATCATTATTGATTTTTGAAAATAAAATTTCACAAAGTAACTCTGATGAAATTGCAACTGCGTAACATAATAAGCATTTCTATAATTATTAATAAATTGATAATAAAATTTATTGTAATTTTAGGCAAAGAAAAATTGTATACAAATTTTAGATTGGGGTTTTCTAAGAGACTAACAGCTGCTGATAAATGGTAAAATATATTCTATTAATTTAGTATTTTGACGATAATTTCATAATGATTTATGAAATGTATTTTGTATTTTAAAGTATTTTGAAACGAAAATGTGAAAAAAATTAAGAGGTGTATTGGAAATTATTTAAAACAGCACATAATTGATTGGAAAAAGGAAATCGCTGATAAGTAAAGAAGATCAAATTGCCAAATTCCATGAAATTATAAAAAAATATACTTAATACTACGTTTAAAAAAAAATTTTTAAAAGAATTATTATTTTTACAAGATAATTATTAGAAATACCAAGAAAAATTAATTGCTTGCTTCAGAAAAATTTTACAAGATGAAAATTAGAAAATGGTTATTGATTACATTAGTGAAGAGATCCAAAGTGAACATCGTTTTGATTCGAAAGGTCATATTTTGAATTTGTTCTAAGATTGTTAAATTGAAGTTTAATTTATTAATTTGATTTTTATAAAGAATAATTTTATTTTGATTCATAAAATTATGTAGTTGAAAATTAAAAAGAAGTTTAGAATCATTAGTATTGTGAAAATTAAAATGTATTAGGGAAGATTAAATTATTATAATAAAAAGAATTCAGTTGTTTTTAAAATTTATATAATGTAGGGGCATAATAAGATAGTTCTATTTAATTTATTGTATAACATAGAATTTTTTTTTATTGATGGATAATAATCAACATTATTTTGTTATTTTGAATATTAAAATTGTCATTTGTAATATTTAGAAGAAGAGGCAAATGTCATGTTATAAAATGATTGGGGTGTATGTGCGTGAAGTTAGCCCCCCTTTTGTCGAAAACTAAAATGTTTTTTTTTTGTATTGTGTTGTATTCAGTTTGTATTGTTTGTATTGTAAATTTTTTTTTTATTTCGCGAAGCATAAAATTATAAATCGCGAAAAACCAATTTATGCGCTGGCCCCCCTTTTTTGAAAATTTTCAATTTTTTTGTTTGTATTGTGTTGTATTCAATTTGTATTGTTTGTATTGCTAAAATTTAAAGTTCTAAATTTAACATTAGTCGCGTAAATCGAGAAATCAAAATTTCGCCCTGGCCCCCCATTTTTGAAAATTTTGAAATTTTGTTGTTGTATTGCATTGTATTCAATTTGTATTGTTAATATTGATAAAAATTAAAGTTCTAAATTTAACATTAGTCGCGTAAATCGCGAAACAAAATTTCGCGCTGGCCCCCTATTTTCGAAAATTTTGAAATTTTTTTTTGTATTGTGTTCTATTCAATTTGTACTGGTTGTATTGTTAAAAATTAAAGTTTTAAGTTTAATATTAACCGCGTAAATCACAAAACAAAATTTAGCTTTGTCCCACTGCCTAAGCTGACTCATAGTTTCTAAATTAGTTTTGTATTTGTATGCAATTTGTTTTGTGTTGCAATGCAATTTGTATCGTAAAAATTAAATCCTCCTCTCTGGCCGTACAATCATTATTTTTTTAAATTAGATATTTCAAAACAAAAATTTTATTTGTACAGTAATAAAATTATGTAGGTACACTACTTATCTTTATCAAAAATTATATTTTTTTTAACCGTTTTTGTTCCGAACCGTCCTTGCACCGAACCGGCTTGCGCCGAAACGTTCGCGTCGAAACGTCCGTCCCGAGAAGTCCCTATACCCAAGAATTTCAAATTAGTGGGACAATACAGCAACATTTCTTCTTTTTCAAGTGCCATATACTATGCAGTGCGTAGACCAGCGGTTCCCAATTAGTTTTGACCGCGGAACCCTTGGGCAAAGTAAAAAATTTGGCAAAATTTATTTTTCGCCATTTTGAAATTCGTTTTGACGGAACCCTTGGATTTTTTCTCGGACCCCTAAGAGTTCCGCGGATTCCCATTTGGGAACCGCTGCCTTAGAGTCCCCTGCAAAATTTTCATTCTAACGAAACACTCCCATAAGAAAACATGAAGAGCAGTAACTGCGACTTCAGTCGCAGAGGCCCAGCCGCAGCTAAGGAATCACATCTTTAGCTGGTCATCTTAAGGTTCCTTAGCTGCGGCTGGAGCTCTGCGACTGCAGTCGCAGTGACTGCTCTCTACACTTCCTTATGATACAATCGCATTCTAAGGAAACACTCCCATAATAAAGCATTGTTGATATAAAAGTATGAAAGATATGAATCTTAGGTCAGTCGCAGAGGATGCTCTCCATGCTTTTTTATGAGACTGTCACCTTAGAGTCCCCTGCAAAGATTGCATTCTAAGAAAACATTCCTATAAGGAAGCTTGGAAAGCAGTCACTGCGACTTCAGTCGCAGAGCCCCAGCCGCAGCTGAGGAATCACACCTTTAGCTGGGCGAAATTTTCTTCACCACCACTACGGGCTAGTTAAATGTTATGTAAAAGCCGCAGTTAAAAAATCACACCTTAAGCTGGTCATCTTAAGGTTCCTTAGCTACGGCTGGAGATTTGCGACTGCAGTCGCAGGGACTGCTCTCTACGCTTTCTTAGAATGATACAATCACATTCTAAGGAAACTCTCATACGAAAGCATGATTGATATAAAAGTATATGAAAGATATGAATCTTTATAGTTGCGGCTGGGGCTCTGCGACTAAAGTCGCAGTGGATGCTCTCCGTGCTTTTATATAAGACAGTTACCTTAGAGCAGCGGTTCCCAATTAGTTTTCCCAATTAGAACCCTTGGGCGAAGTAAAAAATTTTGCAAAATTTATTTTTCGCCATTTTGAAATTCTTTTTGGTGGAACCCTTGGATTTTTTCGCGGAACCCCATTTGGGAACCGATGACGTAGCTTCATTGTTGTAATAGTCAACAATTTAATTTTTACGATACAAGTTACATTGCAACACAATACAAATTGCATACAAATACGAAAATAATTTTGAAATTTTGAGTCAGCTAAGCAGCGGGTCAGAGCAAAATTTTGTTTTGCGATTTACGCGGTTAATACTAAACCTAAGACTTTAATTTTTAACAATACAAATAATACAAATTGAATATAACACAATACAAAAAGAAATTTCAAAATTTTCGAAAATGGGGGACCAGCGCGAAATTTTGTTGCGTGATTTACGCGACTAATGTTAAATTTAGGACTTTAAATTTTAGCAATACAAACAATACAAATTGAATACAACACAATACAAAAGAACAATTTTTAGTTTTCGACAAAAGGGGGCTAACTTCACGCACATATGAATTGTTTAATAAATTATATATAAAACAAAGAAATTAATTGAAAAATTTAAATTAAAAAAAAATGTTTTTGCATATTTTATTTGTAATTTGAAAAGGGGAACCATTTGAAAAATGGTGGAAGTTTTGACGTCAGTTTTTTTTTCTGAAAAGAAATTAAAAATTTGTTGATTCTGGAGAAATAAATAGTAATTTCAAAAATTAAAAGTTGTTTAAGGTAGTAGTTTGGTAACTTGCATGTTTTTCTATGTCTTTATTGGGAATTTTTTTTCTATGGGAAAATAAAATTCAATGGTTTTGGTTTTTTAGTAGGTTATTATTGACATCTAAAGTATACAAAAAAAATTTTTTTGACTTAATTTTACAATGTATTATTATTATTATTATTGATCGAAGTAAAAAGAAGGTACGTAATTGGCCCGGGTGATTTCGGCTCTTGAGGACATCGGAACAGGGCCGTAACCAGGCAGAAAGATTAGGGCAGGCTTAAGGTAGGCTGAAAGTTGTATAATGTCTGAAAAAAAAGTTCATCACTCACATCCACAAAGTCGAACTATGCTTTATTTAAAAAAATATATATAACAGAAAAAAGGCTAGGGCAGGCTCAAATTTTCCTAGGGCAGGTTAAGCCTGCCCTAGCCTACCCCTGTCTACGGGCCTGCATCGGAAATAAAAAATTCAAAAGAAGGACTAATCTATAGACTTGTCGTTATCGCTGGAACTAAGATCTTTCCTTTCCATCTTTAACTTTTCATTTTACAGCCCGATTTGTGTCTGAAAAGAATCAATTTTATTTGAGAAGTCGGCCATTTTGTTATTTTTTGATAAAATTTAATAATTCTAGTTTCAGCAATAACGACAAGTCTATAGACTAATCCTTTTTTTGAATTTTTTTCTTCCGATATCCTCAAGAGCCGAAATCGCCCGGGCTAGTTATGTACCTTTTTTTGAGACGCTTACTTTGACCAATAATAATAATAATAAAACGTTGTAAAATTAAGTGAAAAAAATTTTTTGTCTCTTTCAGATGTCAATAATAACATACTAATAAACCAAAACCATTCAATTTTATTTTCCCATAGAAAAATAAATTTACAATAAAGACGTAAAACAACGTGCAAGTTACCAGACTACTACCTTAATTTAAAGGTGATTAGTTGTTCGAGCAGAAAAGTGGCGATTTTAAACAAGGTATGACTTTCAATAATTATTAAAGTGAAAATTGGTGGAAGATACATTTACAGATAAATTTAATTTAAAACATTCAATATCAATTTATTTTGAAAAATTGTGCAACATTAAAAAAACATTACAATACATATGGATTATGGAGTATGGATATATGGGTAGCTTTTCTTGGTTATGTTTAAAAGCATTTCCACAGTAATAGTTAATATTAATAGATAAACAATTCGCATGTGCAATATAAGTTTAAAATTAATTAACACAATTAAGGTAAAGAGCGATAGACACATGTACTGCTTCTTCGACTTCCAAGTCATCACACCTCACAACATGTGTTTCTGACTTATTAGTCGTTTTAGTGCACACAATTAAGTGATAATAACAAGTATGCAATACTGATGACGACTAATAAGTCAGAAACACATGTTGTGAGGTGTGATGACTTGGAAGTCGAAGAAGCAGTACATGTGTCTATCGCTCTTTACCTTAATTGTGTTAATTAATTTTAAAATTAATATTAATATTAACATACAAATGAAAATTGAATTTAACGATTGATGCACATTTTGAAATGTTCCGCCAAATGTATTATTTGAAATCCTAAGGTACGAATTCCCTTAAAATTAAATTATCAAGATTTGTTATATATAAGTTTTTGAGTATTGATTATGAACACGTGCAAGACTCTTATCTGGCTAGTCAAATATATTACGATGATGGAATTTCTATATACTTGAATTAAATTATCAGGATTTGTTGCATATTATAAGTTTTTCACTGTTGATTATAAACAAGTGCAGAAGGGCTCTTATCTGGCTAGTCAAAGATATGATGCGATCGATAGATAGATCAGTCGATATATGATGTATTTCTGATTTTAATATTCCATTTTATACGTTTCTGCAGGATGTAAGCGACTGCCGATACCAGTGTGCTCGCCCTGTGAATTATAATTATGTCTTCTATATGGTGATCTTCTATGGAATTGACAACGAAAGATGAAATTGGCATAAGATTAGTTATTGTTTATCGACCGGGAATAAAACCATGCTGTCGATCTCGGATCCCAATTTTCTAAAAAATCCCGATTTTGCATGATGCATAAATCGGCTGTAATGAGACTAATTTGTCGAATAACTTAGATTTTATATATAGTAGCACTACAGGCCTTGTAGACCCATGGCATAATATTTCGGCATTTAATACCTCAAAGATGTTGCCAACAGCTTGTGAATTCTAGCAATTTAACTGAAAACCTACGATCGCCAATTGATTAATTATCAATAATTATCAAAAAAATTAAAATTCATAGTAAAATATGATTTTATGATTTTTGGTATCGCGCAGCACTTCAAATCGATTGAAAAAATATATATATTATATAAAAAAAGTATAACGATTCAAAAAATATACTTTTAGAATTTTGTTCAAATCATACATACCTATTTATTATATTTAAAAAAAGATTTTCGGACACAAAAAATATTTTTCGCTGGAAGATTAAATTGCATACGGATGTCATTTTGTTTTGAAATAGTCTTTATATACCCCTAGAATAACATATTAAAAATGTATCGAAATCGATTAACTGTTCCTGAGTAAAAATTTTCCTTGATTTAGAGATCTGTAACTTTTAAGATCTTAGTATTTCATCAGTACCTACATATCCCCAAAATGACGATTAAATAATTCCCGGGGGCATTTTCACTATGCTTATCCTTCTGTGCTCTTTTATCATTTGTGAAAAGATCATTTCATAAGAGATTAGTCGCAAAATCCCACGCTCTGAATGCATAAATTTTAAATTAATATAAAATTATTAGATACATAGTGTTAAATTTTTAGGTAACCCTTTGTTTGTTCTTAGTGTTCTAAATGTTATCTTAAATAGCTAGTTAACTTGGAACAATATTCCCATTTATAATATTCAGGCTTAATTCCCTAGAGTTAGTTAGTTCCCATAGCTCATTGCTACTATATAAACTAAAGCTATGTATATAATATTAAGTCAAATTTATCGAAAAAAATGCACAATACTACGATACATTGTTTTAACGCACCTAATGCTTTTAAACGCACGTTGTTTACAAATTTACGAAAACAGAAAACAGAAATATTGAAGTAGTAGATGATAGGGTGAAAACATCAGAATTAATTATTATTTCACTAAAATGTTCAGTTTTTGGTTTTAATACTATCAAACTATTACATTTAAAACACATATACCGGGTGCTGAATGAGTTAGCCGAACACAGGAAATTAGCATGTAAAAACATAAGTAAGTATTTAGATATAAAAATTCCAGCTTCCCAAATTTATTTTAGAGAAAAAATGAAAGACATAAAAATAATGCAAAAATATAAACTACAAATGATAAGATCATTAGATTTCATCTAGCTTTTACTTAAAAAGTCAAAAATTGTTTTTAAAATTGTTAAAAGTTTTAATTATCAAACTGCTGTATGGCCAGTCCGATAAATGAAAATTTTAACAATAATTTCAAAAGCAATATTTTGACTTTTTAAGTAAAAGCTAGATGATGATGTAGATGTAAAAGCTAGATGTTCTTATCATTTTTGTAGTTTATATTTTTGCATTATTTTTGTGTCTTTCATATTTTCTATAAAATAATTAGAGAAACCGGAATTCGCATAAATAAGTTTTTACATGTTAATTTCTTATGTTCGGCTAACTCATTCAGCACCCTGTATATCGACATTATCATGATAATAAATTAAAGTCAAAAAGAGTAATTTACAAACCTAAAAAACTCGCTTATTTGCTCTTGAAATAGAAATGGAACTGGCTTTTTCAAAAGCCGGCTTTTTTATGCGAAGTCAAATGAAGTCCAAACAAAGAAAAAAACATTTATATTGTAGAGAATTCAAAAATATTGAAGTGAATAAGATAACCTAGCCTTGCGTAACATAAGTAAAAGACGATAAATTTAATTAAAATTATGTTAAAATAATTATGTATAAATATTATGTATAAGCAATGTTAAAAATTTTTGGCGCTTCTAAAACATGTTAACAAAATTTATCTAGACGGTTTAGAATTTATATTTAACAATACTTTTATAATGGAAAAGTAGTGCTTTTAAAAGGTAAGAGAGAATAACATGTTTTATCCTACATTTCTATAGCACATTATAAAAAAATTTAAGAATTATTTAAAAGAAAAACCCTGAACTACGATTTTTAGGTTTGAAATACCTTAAATCCCAATAATTAAAATAAAATACTTACTGTAATCTTTATTTAAAGATTTTATGCCTATATATTTATTGTGCTTTTGTAAGCTCATTTTATTTTTAAGGGTAGGATTTTAAGACACGTTTCAAAACGTGATTTACAATTAAAAATTAGTTAACGATATTACGACGATTTTTGTTTTAATAGAAAGTGTTTTTTAGAACATGATATGTTTTATAGCAAAAGTAAAATTAATAATTGAGAAATTTACTGTTTTTTGGATGGAAATTATGCAAATTATAGTTGAATTAGTTTGCGTCACGTGAATACATATGTTTCGAATTTCGGATTCTCTTCAAGCAAACCTGAGAGAATGAGAATGAGAATTTAAATAAGTTTTTCAATGATTAATTTTTCTGAATTTTAAAAATATAATTTCACAAGTTAATAATAATACAAACCACATGAATACAGCTAGGTTATAAAAAAATCTAAAATTTATCTTTAAATATTTATTTTAACTTACTTTGAGGAATGATGTTTTCTCACATAAATTAAATTACAAAGTACAATACGTAACTAGGAAGCTAGTTCGCATAAGACATTTTTTTTCTAACAAGTTGAGAGGGTTATCTCATTATGATCTCAACTTCTGAAAAATCTACAGGACATCATGATATTCCTGAAAAATTACACAGCCACACTAAGTTTGAGGACACTTATCCCACACTATAAGACCAAAGCTTAGCAAAATATATATTTTTAAATTTCATTACACAACCAAAACAAACAGAATTTTCAAAAATTACATATTATCCTACATTTGTAATATTCGTGTTTTCCCAAAAGCAATTCAAAATAGTGTCGAAAAACTGAATTATTATTTTTGAAACGTACAAATTTAAGCAAAATGTGTCATTTCATGCTAATTATGTAATAACACTATATTATTAAGATTACAAATTGTTATCAGTATCATCTAATAGTTGTCGTGTGTTTGGTTGCCACTCACACAAGTGTTTGATTGATTGTCATCAGTTACTCTAAATTTATTATTGATTAACCGTTAAATTACTATGTAATGCGTATTGACGAAGAAAATTCAATGCTTACCCCACCGGAAATTGCAGATTCGGTAAGAAATGTATTAAATTTAATACCAGAAAAATCGAGAAAGTGTATATGATCATATTTAGTCCACAGAAATTAGTCAAAAAATATGCCTTGATACGGAATAATTATATCCTACAGTTTTTGCGCGTTTTCATATATATTATGGTGTCCCGAATAACGTCTCAAAAGTCCGAAGGAGGGGGAGCTTCGCTAATCATGTGGCAACAATGTAAAGGTGCTCTAAAACGGTTTTTAACGATTTTCTCGGTTCCTATCAGTTTTACGAACAAAATACATCTATTCAAAAAAAAAGGTTTTATAAAATTTTTCAGTCCGAGCAATACTTTTCATGATAAATCCTGCTGAAAAATATAAAGTATAAATTTTTTTTTATTTTCTTAGATTAAAACGTAAATTATCATGACAAAATCGGTAATCAAAAATATTAATTCAAAGTTTGAATACATGTGGATGGATGTCGGAACGTTAAAATTATTATCCAGGCCGCCCGCCGTACTCTGAAAGAGATGTTGGGTTAAACATCTGTTCTTTCCCTCATTGTTCTTCCATGCCGAGCAGGCCTATCGGGTTTTGTATAGAATTATCGTGTTTTTCTTTTTGAATACAGGTATTTTGTTTGTAAAGCTGATAGGAACCGAGAAAATCGTCAAAAACCGTTTTAGAGTACTTTTACATTGTTGCCACATATTTAGCGAAGCTCCCCCCTCCTTCGGACTTTTGAGACGTTATTCGGGACACCATAATATATACGAAAACGCGTAAAAACTGTAGGATATAATTATTCCGTATCAAAATCCTAAATGCAGTGTACTATTTTTTATTAGGTACTAAAATGTTTTTAAGTTATAAAAGTATAAAATATCGCAAACGTTTTCAACATATTGGGCAAAATCAGACGATAAACTCGATCAACTACTAGTTCATTGCCTAATGTATTGTCCTTCCTAGTTTATCTACTAGTTCATCGCATGATGATGTTATATTATGGTGAAAACTTTTGCAATATTTTATACTTACAGTGTATTTTATTTGTGATAACTTAAAAACATTTTAGTTATAAAAAGTGCGACTGCAGTTTTAGAGTTTTCTAAATTATTGATATGGTATCTATATCATTTAATGATAATATCATTTTCAAAAAATATCTAAAACAATAAAGTTCGACTGATATAACTTGAAAGTTCTCAAAATAACAAGGAAAGTCTTGCCTTACTTAAAAAACGTCAGCTGTTTTTTTAAATTAAATTTGAACGAGGTAAATTTTAAAAAATTTACACATTCCTTAGTTTCGCTCAATAAATTTTTGAACACAATGCAACATCAAGGATCATGCAAGATATTGTTAGTGGATGGTAAACTATACCAATCAATGGTTAAAAAAGGTTGTTAACTAAAAATGAAAGATAGAAATGAACTTAAAATATGAAATTTCAAAAAATTCAAAACAAAAAATCAAAAATGAAGAAATTCAAAAAGTAGAAAATTATATTATTTAAAAACCTGTTACTTCAACTGTGTTTCTTAGATTTTTTCTATTATTTTGTTTTGTTTATTTTTGTCAAATATATTTTACAAAAAATACAAATTAAATACCATAAATCTACTTGTAATTTCTTATTTTAAGTTCATTTATGAAGATGATAAACGTGTGATCAACTCATAAATATAATCTCCCCACAAAAAACTTTAAATTTTAAATATAATATTAATAATATTATTTATTAGACTATTCAATAAAAAGATAGTTGATTTTTTTGTGGAGAGATTATTATTTACATACAACTTGAAGTTTTACTCTTTAAGATATAATATAAAGACTTTTTAAGTATTTTATTTAATATATTTTATATTAAATTCTAGGTTTATTGTCAATATTAAACTAAAAGTTATTAAAATTATAAAGGTAGATGAGAAATATAATTTTACCGAAAACGTTAACCTTACCTTGTCACGAGAAAAATCATCGACATTTTTAAATTACTTACTTTACTTTTGATACGCATTTGATTTAAGGAAAATATGATTATGCGAAAGAAGATTCGTATAGATTGCATTTAGATCAAATGACATGCAACATATTGGATCCACTTTTTTTTCAAAACCACTTTGTTTTAAATAAGAACATGAAAAATCTTTATTTCAAGATTTCAAGAGTAATCAAGATTATTAAATGCATCATGTCATTAAAAATTTTATTGATATAATTATAATATTTGAATCACTCAATGTTTCCATTTTCTAATTTAATTTTAAATTATAAGTAACTTATTTCTTAATCAAATCACATCGGTGTCTCTGCTTCATTAAAGAGGTAAGTACAAATTAATTGGATCATTTATATATTCATTATACCTATTTATAGTATTTATGGTAATAAAAATTAATTAAATTAAGCTGTACCTATAAAAACTTGTTTATTTCATATCTATACTTAATACAAATTTCAAAAGTTGTATAAAATACACTAATTTGCGTAGAGAATTACAACTTTTTAAAATTATTTGAAAAATAATGAAATAAACTTAAAATACTAAATACTTGAACGTGATAATTTAAAGTTTTATTTGAAAACTAAATTATTAAAAATATATCTTACAAGACAACCAAAATTTTTCTAAAGTTTTTTAAATTAAATCAAATTACTTTACCAGACAATGTTACTCTGGCAATGTTATTTAAAAAGTTTACCAATAATTAAAACTTTTTTCAAGTTGTTTTATGCATTTAAATTAGAAATCAAATTATTATCTTACCTAAGATTTGATAGTTAAACACTGTAACAATGGTATTTTAAAACTTGAAAATTTTTATAACCGAAGTACATTATACCTTTACGCAAATTTAAATTGTTAGCACCGTGGATGCGTCGCGACGCCGTCAGAGTAATTTCAACTTGTAGAGAAACATTGACAGCCGTTACCAAAACTACGCTTGCGCCATTTTCGCTATTGTAAATTACGCATTTTTGAAGTTTCTTGAAACTATCTTGTATCGAAAGGTTTGTGAAAAAAAAAAGAAAATTATATTAATTTCCTCTCTAAAATTATACTAATGGCATAACACAATTGAAGATCTAATTAAGAAATTCATTTGTTTGCGGTTTAATCCGATAATCATATCGGATATATTATTATTATGATTAAAAGTTCTACTTATAATCTGAAAGACACGAAATTACTGCCATGAAACTGCTACCTTAAAGACCACAAAGTTTTGCAATGAAATGAAGTCAATAGAAGCTTCAACCAGAAACACCTATGTATAACATTTTGTTGAATCAATTTTATGAGTTAGTCTAAGTTTTATTTTCCATCTTTTTAAATTATTTTAAAAATTTTGCATAATTTGCAGATATTTAAATCCAAACCGCCGCAAACTACGAACGAACAAATAAGCTTAACTCGGATAGAAGAAATGTACCAAAGTCAATCACAACTAATTCGATTAACACTAGGAGGAATAATTTAAAAATCAAAATTTTTAAAATATAAGTTAACTTTAATAAAAAAATGTGTCAACGAAAAAACCCTAAGGCAGTTAAAAGCAATTGATTGTATGGTTTTCTAATGAGCAAAGAAAAGTAAACACAAAGAGTCATTGCAATATATATACAAACACGATTATTACATTTATTCAAACGCCACTATCTTGTCAGATTTTAATTGAACATAATGTCCATTACTTTTTTATTTATAATGACCACTTCACTAGTTGAATAGTTAATTTGATATAATAAATAACACATTTTAAAGTTTACTTTGTGATTTTACAAATAAATTGCAAAAATTTAAGTGTAAAACACTTGCAAAATATGTTTGCTTTACTCAACAAAATTTTCAACTTTTGTGACTTTTAAAACACACTTTTGCAGTTTATTTGAATAAAACAGTATTATCATTGGCTTTCCCGCAAAAGGTGTAATATTTATGTAAGTAGTACGTATCTATCTAAATATTTTTATTTGAAATAAAGTTTTTGTTGTAGTGATAAAAATAGTATTTAAGCCTTTAACATTATTTGAGAAGTATTGATATTTTCAAAAAAAAAACAAGATTTGACAAAGTTACATTGTACCTATTTAATGTAGATATATAGATGCAATATGTGGCTTTCTATATTGCAATAAATATTTTTTTCTCTAAAACTTTCGAGTTATTTCTGATAAAAATAAGGAAAACTTTAACCATTACATTGCTTAAATCGAAAAACAAAGTTCAAGTTGGTACTGACTCCTGTTCAGGCAAAATACATATGAACCAACGAGCAAACATAATATAATACGTATAATAACTATAAAAAAAAACAAAAGTGTTATTATCAGTTAGAACATTTTTTACATAAATTTAGTTCGATTATTTATAGTTCAATAAAACATTAATATGTTAGGAGTGGTTTTAATAATAGTCGGATGAATTTGGTATAATGTTATACCTAGTTTCAAGGAAACCAATATTTGGTTTGTTATAATTTAACTTATAATAAACAATCTGAATAATAAACATAAATAAAACTTCCCATACATACTACATTATGTATGTATTGCTCGATTCCTAAGGAAGTACTACATAAACACTTTTTTGAAATCCTAACAATCAATTTCATAAGTTAAACAGTAGTTTCGATATTATCCAATAAGGAACTGCTACATATTTTCCTATAATTTCTGTTTTCCGATCTTAAAACATTGAAAATTTTCAATTAATTATTCAGCAAAACACTATCTTATATTACTATGATAACTGAAATTATACATTATCACCTACTGGGACAGATCTGCAATTACCAAAAATTACGTTTTTCTCTTTTAATAATAACCAATATTTGTAAAATTTTCTTACCTGATTAATTCTTAACTGCAGATGGACGGTTGGTTCAGACAACTGAATTATTTACTTTTTCTATGATTGATTATATCAATACCTAAACTTTCAATTGTGACTATAATGGGTTAATTCTGGTCACAAACTAGAAGCTTAAATAAATTAATACCTCCAATCTCTTCAATTTAAAGGATGTAAGAATAATTTCAATTGTGTCCATATTTTAAGTTTAAATTTCTTAAATGTTATCTTTTATTGTTTAAATTAGTAGCCAGATTCATCAAATTCTTATATTAATGTCATAGTAGTGTTGGTGATATAATAAATCCAATTATATCTAAGTAACTATTTAATATATACAAAGGTAAAAAGTAATTGTTTTTCAAAAAGAATGGAAATTGAATATCTGAATGATTACAATATATCTCTTACAAATATGATGCATCTCATCGAGTAATTAATCGGAATTTCAATTTTGAATTACGGAATCGTGACAGGTGATTGAAACGGAAATTAAGAATTGCATTAAAATATAAAATCTGCCATCACACAAAAGTTTTGACCGATAACTTATTTCAACATTTTAGTCAAATTTGAGTGATGAAGGTTTTTGAAAAAACGCTTTTTTCTTAATTAATTGTGTTTTTCCCTTTTCAATTATCAAAATTAAAAAAAAAAATTTTTTTATCAACTTAACAGTTTTGCAACAAGGTTCAGTATATCTTTAGAGGAAACATAGGTGCACCCTTTCATAGAATATTTTTGCTTCTTATAGCGATGTAAACATCGCCATCCATTAATCGCTGATTTGAGTAACATTTTTAGAAAGCTGTTCAATTGAAACTTTGTGTAGACTTGCAAAAAATGTACCACAAGATACAGCTTTCAAAAAATATGCAAAAAAATACATTAGATATTTCTTAAACACATCATGTAAATTTTTTTGGCTCATTCAAGCTCTCTTTCAAGTGATTCGAATTATTAAACGACAAAGCGCGTCGCGAACGAACTAGAATAAATTCACCTTGACTGCGCGACGGACGTGCAACAATTTGGAAGAGTGTAGAAGTTATGAAAATCATTATTTAGATTTAAATTAACCCCTAAAAAGCACCCTGCAATTCAAATTTTTTAAAATTCAATTTTTATAAATCCTATGATTTAGGTTGACTACATATATTATGAAGTTGAATAAACAGAACTCAAACTTGAGACCACTTTATCAGAAACCATCCCTTAGATTAGAACACAGAATACACCCCTGAGGTCTCAATTTTGGTTTTAGTGTTACTGTATTGAATCGATTTAATTTCACATGGTGAATGTTAAATAAAACAATTTTTGCCGGTCGTATACAAAAACACACTCTCTAAAATTAGCCCTGTTTAGTTTTTATTTTAATTATTAATTTTTCTGTATTATGTATGCCAATTTTAAGTCATTAAAAGTATAATCATATTTTAATAAACATCCTTATAAAAAACACCCCCCCTAAACCACCCATGTCAATTTTGAATTTTTTAATTAGTTTAAATTTATTTATTGAAATTCGAATTTTAACCGACATTTAATCAGTTATTTCATGAATATCTTTTAAGTTTTAAAAGGACGGAAAGTTAAGTCAAGAATTCAAACTTCAAAGTTTGGCTACATTTTGTCGCCAAAGTCAATAAATCAAAATTTAGAGCATACAAATGATTTCGTTTTCTTTTAATAAAAATTTTAAGTGGGAGAAAGGGATGTAATAAAAAATTCCTTCACCCTTCGGGGACCTACCTAATTCCCAATCTCCGACCCCTCATACGAAATGCGCCCGTCAGTTCAGCATAAAAATCCACCCAAGGTGATAGCTAATAACTGATAGCACTAACCATAAGCCAGGCCTGAAAGCAAACAATTCCTCCTCCCCAAATGGGGGCTCCAGAATTTCTCTCCACACGCTGGGAAAACGACCTTCCAGCTTTATTTTACTGTAGAAACCCAAGAGGTTTAACTAGCTGTAATTATTGCGGACAGCAAGGGTCGCAGGTTCCGGATAAAGATAGCAAATAAAGAAAAAAATAATCTCTGTAAAAGAAGTGTGTTGCCAAACGGCAGTTGCAACCAAACGCCAAAAAGTCGCAGTTAGGGCCGGTTGTACCAACCTCGTTCGAAGGTCGTTCAAGTTGAACTTCAGTTCAACGCAAAAATCGTGTTGTACCAACCTTAGTTAAGCTTGAACCGCAGTTCAAATCCCCGTTCACGAAAACCAGGTAGAACGGCCGTTCAAGAGAAGTTGAACTAAGTTTAAGCAATAGAAGCATGCGCAAATGTCATTGCTATAAAATAATGACAGTTCAGATCGGTTTATTTTAGATAGTGTGATTATAATTTATAAAATATAAAATTTGCGAAAGTTGGGATAAATTAAAAATTTTTCAAATCAAATCATGATTTTACGGTTGGTAGAAATTTGAGACAATATTGTCTATAAATATAAGACCATACTACTGACTAGATTACATAATATTCTAAAAAATTAATTAATTTGAAGAATATACTGGTAAATTTTTATAAAGAAATGAGCCATTGACAGCGAATCTTCGCGGACATCTCAAAAAAAAATTTTCATTTTATTTTCAATGTAAAAAGGTCGTCTTTATTTCAAAAACCGGAATCAATTCTACAAATCTGAAATTTTTATCGTATTCAGGAGACCATAATTCCCCAACTTCGACTCAAAAACCCCACATCGCAGAATTTCTGTTCTCCTATGTAGTCTTTAAATATATTGAATATTTTTGATTCATTTTAATTTCAATATAAAAGGGTTGCCTTTATCTCAAAAACTGGAATCAATTCAACAAATCTAAAATTTTTTTTGCATTCAGGAGACCATAATTACCCAAAATCGACTTATAAACCCCACACCGCAGAATCACTGTTCCCCTATGTAGTCTTTGAATATATTAAATATTTTTGTTACATTTTATATTTAATATAAAAGAGTTGTCTTTATCTCAAAAACTGGATCAATTCGACAAATCTGAATTTTTTTTTCGCATTCAGAAGGCCATAATTACCCAAAATCAACTCATAAATCCCAGACCGCAAAATCACTGTTGCCCTGTGTTATCAATAATAATGTCATTAAGAGATAATTTAAACGAATTAACGGATAACGAAGATTTTGTGGAACTAATTGGTTTGTTGGCATTTCCTAGACAACCTCAAAGATTTAGAAGAAGAACGCAACATTTTTTAAAATGGAATGATGAAGAATTCAGACAGAGATTTAGGTTTACTAAAGAAGTAACACCATCTAATCTAGGAGATTTTTGATTCTATTGTCTCTCGCACAAGCAGAAATCATGCTCTGTCGCCTGAAGAAATGGTATTTGCAACTTTACGCTTACTTGCTGCTGGTTCGTTCTTGCAAGTAATCGGTGACATGAACGGAATTGACAAATCAATAGCAAGTCGTGCAGTACACAAAGTGTTGAGATCAATTGCATCACTGGCACACCGTTACATAAAAATGCATACTACGCAAGCTGAAATTAATAGAACTCGTCAGGGATTTTACAATATTAGTAAATTTCCAAGATGTATTGGAGCTATTGATTGTACGCATATAAAAATACAGGTAAATAATATTACACTAGAACCTTTATAAATAATTATGTACATTTCTAATAAAAGGTATTCTTTTTTTAGTCACCTGGAAGCGGAGAACTACCGAAATAGAAAAGGTTTTTTTTCATTCAATGTCCAAGCTGTGTGTAATTCCAACTTAGAATTTACTAATATTGTATGTCAGTGGCCAGGATCAACCCACGATTCCACTATTTTTAATAACTCCATGCTACGACACGGAATGGAGAATAATCATTTTGGAAACGGTAGCTTACTTGTTGGGGATAGTGGATATGGTAACAAAAACTATCTTATTACTTCATTAAGAAACCCCACCACACAAGCAGAGCATCTGTTTAATGAAGCTCAAATTCGGACACGTAATCCCATCGAGAGAGGTTTTGGTGTTCTGAAAAGACGCTTTCCGATTCTGGCTTTAGGGATTCGATTGCACGTAGATAAGGTTGGGGCAATTTTTGTAGCCACAGCGGTATTACACAACCTTGCACGTAAGATGAATGACATACAACCATTGCCATTGAATGACGAAGTTGAAAATGCTATCTTGCTGAACAATGTGCCACTTGTGCCACAGGATAGAGGAAGAAGAACAGTAAATAATCTAAACAACGCAACAAGATATAGTTTAATCAACGACTATTTTGAAACATTAGTAGAGTAGAGTAGACTACTTTTTACTTTTTTCAAAATATTTTAAATCAAATTAAATAAAAATACATAAGATTAGTAATACATAATTTTTATTTTAAATAATTATTACTCTGTTGCATAAGTTTTAATTTAAGTATGTGCTCTTCTTTCGCATATTGCATACGTAATGTGTGCTCTTCCATTTTTGCACCCAGTTCAATATTTATTGCATTTATTCTTGCTTCCTTCTCCTCCTTCATGTGTTCTTTCTGAAGGTCTATTAATTCAGCTTTTGACTTGATCCAATCAGATAATTTGTTTTTTAAAACGGTGTTACCTTGCATCCGAGTGTTAGCTAAAACATATAATAAATAGAGTAACAAGTAGCATGTAATTAGTAACTTACTTTTTAATATTGAAGAGATCGGCATCTTTAACTTGGCTGGTGTTCCTTTTGTCCAATCTTGAACAGATCCTTTCTTCACATGCACAGCTTCTTTTCCTGGATCAGTACGCTTTGCTGAAATACAAAAATTATATTATAGGTATCACAATAAACTGAAATACATACGATCAATATTTGGCAGTTTGCCTTGCAAGCTGGAAGAACCTGCTTGTGGAGAATGTACATCATATGATATTTCATTTTCAGAAAACTCCACTGAAATTTCAAAACTGCAATTAAATTTATATAATAATCTGAACATATAGACTAACCATCATAATCATCAACAACTTCCTCTAACGACGCCATAAAGCGCATCTCCGTTTCTTCTATACTTTTATTTATGTTAAAATAATTTAGATCGTCTAAAACTAATACCAACGTTAATTATTATAATGGAAACATGTACAATACTTGTATTTTGTGCTAACCGATTGTGTTATCATCATCAAATTCTGAAGGTCTTCCAGTTACCTGTGATGTGATAATTTCTTTAATAGCATTATCATTTTCTGTTATATTAAAATTTTTACTAGGGCCTCCACCTGTTCCCCTTGCATAGTTTTTTTCGTCTGAAAATTTCTTTTTAGTTCTTTTTTTCAAGTTTTCGAACTTATTTTTTAAAACTACTCTTTTTGTGAACCATCGACAACAGCAATATTAAATTCTTCTGCAATTTTCTGCCAAGCTTTCATTTTATTTTCATTAGAAGAGGCATCGGTGCATTTGCACTCAATCTTGGATTTATGTTTTGTTGCTAGTGTGATTAGCAAGTGCTCTTCCTTGGCAGAAAAATTTGGAGATCTTTTAGTAATCTTGGTCATTATAAACGAATAAACACAACTACAAATAATAACATAAAATAAAAATGAAGTAGAGTAAATTAATTTCGATTTAATAACTTAAAATTTAAGTACTTACCGAATATTATTTGAAAAAATATTATTTGAAATAACGTTATATTGTAATATCGTATTTTGAATTTTTCATAATTTCAAATATTTTTAATCCAGACCTGTTTATATGTTAATTTTTGTCTTTTTTGAATTTTTTGAATTTTTGATTTTCTACCTATTGTATTATTCTTATATTTTTTTAATTTAACCATAAATACACACTAAAATTCCACAAATTTACTTAAAATTTTTATTTTGCGTTCTTTTTCTAGGTACAAAACAAACGAGGTACAAACTTTTCTTTTGGTACTTTTAGATCCACAATTAAAAATTGCAAAATGCACCTCCTTAAATGTTGCTCTACCTCTCATTATTTCATCATTTTACGTATAAGTATATCAAAATGATTTTAAACGATTTTTCGTGTTTCGCAATTTGCAAAAAAATATTTTCGAACAATATAAAACAAACGTAGAACAACATTTGAACAATAACTGTATTATACCTTTAAGCAGAGTTTCATCTAAGGTATATTAATTTTGATATGATTTATTTTTTGGTATAGGATCTACAGAAACCGGTCAACTTCAGATTGTGTGATTACTAAAACATACTATCTTAACAAATATTCCTTTGTTCCGCTTTGAATCTGTTGTAGAAAATTTGTCATGCACAAGTACTTAACAACTGAACTACATTTATTATATTATTAAGTACTTTATTTTTTTTACGAAATATCGGAATTATTTGAAATATTACTGATTATTATATTACCTGATATATAACAGATTTTAATTAACAGATAGTATAAAAGTACTTTAAGTTAGGAAAATTTAGTTAAAGAATTAACTGCTTTATGTTATGTAATCTAAATAAAGAAGAGAGAAAGTAACATTTGACTAAACTTAGACTAGATGCAAGAACACTTAGTATAACTCTTATTGTACAGTGTTAATATTATTGTCGAAATAAATGCAAAGGAGTCAAAGTTTGTTTCTGTTTATTTAATTAATTTTTAACAACCTTGCCTAATCCACTGTGTCAAAGTTCTACATCAAATTTTTAAATACTTAAAATGAAAATTTCTAATTGAACCTTTTTTAAGTTACTGCAGAAAAAACTTCTAGAAGAAAACTCTGCCAGAGAAATGTACAGCACGCTATATTGGCGATTTACAAGGGTCACATTTTTTATACTCGAGAAAGATAAGCATCACTTATTAACTTGTTAAAAATTGCTTTTCCAAACCAAATTTTATAATGATATTTCGCAAAATGTTGCAAATTGTAATGTATTTATTTATATTTATATTTATATTTATAATTATAATTTTGTTGTTAAACACATAAAACTTATTTATCATCAATTTATATCAATTTATTTTAACAGACCTCAACTAATCAAAATTGAAATGTTTGTAAATGATATTAATTCTATAAATATCGTTCAACAGATGAATGTAAAGTAATTTGAAAATATAATATTCCAAATAATACTATCATGTTGTATCATGAATAATAATAATAATCTCAACATGTACACCCATACACAAAATTGAACGTACACTCCAATGCTAGCAATGAAAATTGTGCCTTTTGAAGGCATGTTTTCTCATATAAAAATCGCTTCTACAGCAAAACTTATTAAACATTTTTTGTTGAAAATTTCATTCTCTTCATTTTTGTTTATATATATTTAAAAAAAATATTTAATAAGTTTTGCTGTAGAAGCGATTTTTATATGAGAAAACTTGTCTTCAAAAGGTACAAATTACATTGCTAGCATAGGGGAGTGCGTTCAATTCTGTATATAGCTGTAAATTGTCGATTATTATTTCAAATTGAATGAGATTATTATTATAAAACATAGGTAAAGCATTAGAACGGATGCATGTCGAAAACACTTTGTTAAGCCTGTACCCTTAAAAAAATACACCAATAAAATTACTAGCAACCTCAGGGTACCTGGAATTTTATAAACTCATTTGGGTATAAAACTCCCTGGGCTAGCTCAGATACTCTTGACTCTAGGGTTAATATTAGATGTTGAGTGGGCGCCAAGTAATTAAGTTTCAGATCACTAGAGATTTTAAGATAATTACTAACCACTTTAATCAATAAAATAAAAATTTGAGACGACATTCTATCGATCAAATAAAAATGGCATTGAATAATACCTCAACAAAAATAATTTGAACAAGGTAAGTTTTATTTACAAGAAAATAATAAAATAATAAAGTAAATCAAACAGCGTTCAAGATGTATAAGTAACATTAATTTATTATTATTATGTATGTAGATATAATTGAAGCAAATCAATTAGGATATTCTGTTGTTACTACACTTTTTGACAAAATTAATATTAAATATGTATAGGATTTGCAATACTGAAATTCATTAGTATTGCTGCAATTTATTGCCACAGTCCGCGTGAATGCTGTTGTTATAATTAATTGTTATTGATTGCAGAGTGTTTTGCTGAAAAATGAATCTGAATGGTATAATATTGAGCTCAAAATCGGTAAAATTCTGTCAATATTTTGTGTAATAAATGAACATATTTAATACTGAAAAATCTTATCCAATTTTAGACCAAATCCTTTATCATTTAACTTTATTTTTCGTCAAAACACTTCCTGCAAAAAAAAACAAATATTAACAGCAGTATTCGCGGACTGTGGCGATTAATTGCTCCAATACTGAATTTCGGTATTGCAAATCCAATTATAATACTTAATATAGATTTTGTCAAAAAAATTGCAGATAATATAACTTAAATTATTGTATAGTATAACTTTCGACTATTAGAAATTACTCATAATAACTTAAGTAATAAATTAGATATTACAGTAGGTAATAGTGGTGGTGATAATAGAAAAATTTCATGTTACGTAATATTATTTAATATAAGATAAACAATCAGAATAAATTATAAAAATGGTACAAGTTCAAATACGAAATAACTACAATTGTTATTGCAGTTATATGTTTAAAACAATTTAAAACAAATAGCATATATTTTTTTCAAAAATAAAAAAATTTACATAAGTAGTATTACTAATTTAAAATTGCTGGAAACTGCAGTATCTCTTTGCAATAGAAAGAAATACCCTAATACCTTGTCTGCCGGTTTAAGTTTATGTTTCAACTTGGGTTTCAACCATCTTCATTCAATAAATCTCATGTGAATAAAATATATTAAAATTAGAAATTAAAATTCCTTTTCAAGATCATATACATACACAAACGAGGGTGGTCTGAAAAGTTTCCGACCTAACATAGAAGCAACTAATTTTTTTTTCAAATTTATTTTTATTTTTCTACCTAGTCTCCTTTTAAGTCTATATACTTATCCCAGCAAAGCTGCCACTTTTTTAACCCGTCTAAATAGGACTCGGCATGTTTCTCTGCAAAATAGTTGTTTACAAAGGTGATAACTCCTCATTCGACTAAAATCTCTGTCATTCGAGCGAAACTTTTAGCTTACAGAACAAAATACAGTTGTTTGGGGTTAGATCTGGTGAGTAAGATGGGTGGTCAAGCAGTTCAAATCGTAATTCGTCGATTTTCGCCATGGCAAACTATGAGGTGTGAGACTGGGGAAACAACTTTTTTTTTCTGCTAAAGTGGCCGTTTTTTCGGAATTTCTGCCTTCAGCTTGTCAAGTAATGATGCGCAGTATATGCTTTTGTAATGGTTGTTATTTTTTGAAAAAAATCTTCTTTTCTCAGCCGAAGGAACAGTGTTTGCCTTTTTTGGAACTGATTCCCTCTTTGTAGTCCATTGTTTTATGGGAATTTTTGTTTCTGGAGTATAAGGATGTATCCAAGTTTCATCTACAGTAATTGAACGGCGCCAAAACTCTGATTTATTGCCCCTAAACTGCGTTAACAGAGGATTAGAGGAAAAATAATAATCTTGTCGAAGCACAACAGAGCAACAAATTAAAACTCAACAGAGTAACCTAGGGTAAAGGACTTACAATATTACATCAAGAATATTATGTTAAGCCCAATAAACTAATAAAATCTGTTTACTTTATTAAGAACTCTACAAGCTGGATGCTGGATTAATTTCGATGGTCATCGCAAAGGCGAAAAGCCATTTACCTGGCAATTAAAATCTCTTTTACTGTAGATGGACAGATATTGTAAAAAGGTATTATTAAAGTTTCAACTTATTTATAAATTATATTGTTGTGCTTTTAAGTTTTTAAGTAATTTAAAACTTTAATTTGTATCGGAAAACTTTATTTTATGTTATTTATTTATTTAAATTTGCTTCACAAACTGGCTTCTCCAGTGGACCTGGACGTATTTGAAATATACGTAAAAAATATAAAAAATAAAAAATTCAGCTTCGCCAGTCGACATGGACGTAAAGGAAATTCTTGAAAAAGATAGTCGAGAGTCCGCGTAGTTTTTCATTAAGCCCCCGATAAAATTGTTAATTTTGAGTAAATAAAATTATTAAGATTTTTTTGAAAAAGTTGTTTAATTTGAACTTAGCTGAATTGATTTTCGTGGAAAACAAAATAATAATAAAAAGTTGTTTTTTTAAATGTTTTTTTATAAAAATTTGTAAAATTATTAAAAAACATATCAATTGTCGCATACAACGTGGGGCTCGATTGTGCCTAAAATTTATTAACAACCGACCAAGAGCCCCAAGATTAAGTTTACATGTTTAAATAATAATGGAAAAAACTTTGCGTCTCAAAGACGTAAACAAGAGGTTCGCAGAAGAAAACAATAATAAACAAATTTTCTTCCATCTAATGGATTTCCATTTTCGGTACCATCTTCGGCGTCGGCGGACATCCATTCTCAAATCTAAATATAATAAACAAATTGACAAATCTATTCAATTTTCGTATTTGTATAGAAGTGGTCAGTCCACTTCTGATTCTATTGTCCAAATGCGTTTTGTCCATTTTTTTTATTTTCTTGTGTTTTGGATTCCAATTGGATTCCAAGAGTCGACGTATACAGATAAAGTTAAGTCGAAATCCGCAAAGATAAATAATGAAAAATATAACCAAAAGCTGCTGACCTTAATAATAGTCATCAATGTAGGTTGACTGAGAGCAAGTTGGTTACCTTTTCTCGAATCTTCTTTGGACTGATCAGAAGTGATGGATACCAATTTCCGGAATATTCACAAATAGAACCACTATTCCAAGAAAATAGCCCACATAATAACTTCCACCTGTGCCCCTAAAGGTGCAATTAGCAATCTTATAAAAACCAATAGTCAGGTCGCTTCTTCCAAAATTTATTTCTTTTTTTTTTTTTTTTTTTTAATTTATTTATTGCCGGTTCAGCTATACAGCTATACACAACATTTCTAATAATTTTAGTTGGTAACAATATAAAAGTAACTGAATATGGTGATTTAACAATAAACTATATTATCTCAAATAGCCACTGTTTAAATTAAAATTTTAAGAGATTGCAATGAAGAATAAAAATTTTGTTAAATTAAGCTAAAGAAAAAAAGTCTTGTGGTAGTATTTTTGTTTTCAGTCGTGCGAACTTTGTTTTTTCACCTATTTTGAAGTGCACTGCGCCCGAACATTCTTTCAAGTTTGTAAAGTAATTTTTTGCACAATTTTGATTAAACTGGTCAATGGTTGGCATCAATAGTTCTTCATGTAGTTGATGATTTCTTATGAACCAAGGAGCATTACAAATTATTCTTAATGTTTTGTTCTGTAAGCGTTGTAGTTTTTTTATATTTGTTTTTGAGGTTGTACCCCATACTACGTTTGCATAGGTAAATATAGGTCTTATTATTGATTTATATATTAGCATTCCGCAATCTATCTTCAGGGTTGACTTTCTGTTAATGATTGGGTATAGCATACCCAATCTTGAGTATGCTTGATTGAGCTTAACATTTATATGATAAGACCAGGTTAATTTACTATCCAAATGTACTCCCAAATATTTTATAGCTGTTTTGTGGTCAGACCAATCAACTTCTCTATTATAGATAATCACTTTAGGTACATTTGCATGTCCTCTTAGGGTGAATATTTTGGTGTTCGTTTTTGTGGGATTAAGTTTTATTTTCCATCTAGTGCACCATTGTTCCAATTTTGTAATTCCATCTTGAAAAATTCTATGCGCTTCTTCAATATTTGCGTGTTGTGTGAGAATTGCTGTATCATCAGCGAACGTTGCAGTTAAATAAGTGTCATTGGTGGGAATATCATGAGTATAGATGTTGTATAATAGTGGTCCCAGTACAGAACCTTGTGGTACACCAGCTAAGATATTTCTTGTTGTTGATATTTCTGCATTAATTCGCACGCTAAAAGTTCGATTTTCTAAAAATGAAGCTATCATTTTAATTAAATATCGTGGAGTTCCTAGGTTGATTAGTTTAAATATAAGTCCTGCATGCCATACACGGTCAAATGCCTGTGTTACATCAAGAAATGCTGCTAATGTGTACTGTTTTTCTTGAAAACCTCTGTTTATGTATTCCGTAATTCTATGCAATTGGTGTATTGTAGAATGGTGTCGCCTGAATCCAAACTGGTGCGGTGGTATTATGTTGGCAGAATTTACGAAACTATTTATTCTTTGCTGAATTACTTTTTCTAATAATTTAGACATTGTCGAAAGCAAGCTAATTGGTCGGTAACTACTTGGCTCATGAGCTGGTTTTCCTGCTTTGTGGAAGGTAATAATTTCCGCGTGCTTCCATTGATTTGGAAAATAATTCAATCTTAAGCACGAGTTGAATATTGTAGCTAAAGAAGCTAATGCTTTTTTTGGCAAGTTTTTTAGCACGATATTTGGTATTAGATCGCTGCCCGGAGCTTTTTTTGTTTTAAGTTGTTTAATGTAGATTGATATTTCATCAATTGTTGTGGGCTCTATGTCGTTTGTCGTGTCCGATTGTAATAAGTATTGATGGAGAGTACTTTTTACTAATGTATCAGCTTCGCTGTTAGCTTCTTCTCTTTGGAATACTGTTTCAAGGTGTTTTGCCAAAATATTACTCTTTTCCAAATCAGTGGAATACAATCTTGTTCCTTCTTTTAAAGATGGCATGGTGTTTGGTATATTTAGAATTCTTTTTGTAGTTCGCCACAAGTTTGGATCATTGTTGTTAAGCTCTTGGATAAAGTTTTTATATTTATTAATGCGGTATAGATCAAGCTCCGCTTTTACTTGGCGGACCAATTGCAAGTACTTATGTTTGTGAGTGACATTTCTTGTTCTTTGCCAGAGTCTGCGTTCATAGTTTTTTTCCTTAATTAGGCTCAATATGTTTTGAGGAGTTTGCGCCTGATTATTTGAAGTTCTGTGTGGTGACTTGTTTTCGGTTGAGGCTTTTACTGATTTTGATATCACATTTGTTAGATTAAGAATAGCATTGTCGATGTCTTTGCTATTGCATAAGTTATAAGGGCATTTTAGTTCTCGATCTAGTTCATTCTGAAATCGCTTCCAGTTAACTTTTCCTTGGATTAAACTTGGTGTTTTTATTTTTGTTGTCGTTTGATTGTTAAATGTTATTATTACTGGTAAGTGATCTGAATCCAGTTCGGTCATCACTGTCTGTTGCATTTGTTCTTGAAAGTTTTTTATTAATGCTATATCTAATATATCTGACGATGCATCGGTTCTGTAAGGGTAGTAAGTATGTTCTGTCGGCGCCATTACATGAATTGCATTACTATTTGTTACATTATATAACAAAATACCAGCTGGATTATTAGTTCTACAATTCCATGCTGTATTTTTACAATTAAGATCTCCTAGCATTATTGTTCCGTGATTTTGATCAAAAAGTGTTTCGACGTCTTGAGAATTTAGTTTTATATTTGGTTGTTTGTATGCTGAAATTATTCGTAATACTTTTCCGTTATCATCTTGAATTTGTATTGCCGTGGCTTCTAGTGATGTTGGTTTTATTGTGTCAATGTGTGTGTGTTGTATATTGTTTTTTATTATTATTGCTGCCCCACCGCTTCCAAAATTAGTTACACGATCAAATCTATAAATATTGTAACCAGTAATTTTGAATTTTTGGTTTTGAATTAAGTGCGTTTCACTTATACAAGCAATATCTATGTTATGTCTTGATAAAAACTCAATAAATGTTGATCTTTGCCGTAGTAGTCCATTCGCATTCCAGTTTAGGATTGTTAACTTCTTAATTATTTTTTGATTATTTGCCATTAAATAGAAGGGGGATAACATTATTTATAATAAAATTTTTGATCTGATCTAAATAAGGAGTTATCATATTAAAAAACATTGTTAGTAAGCTGTTTATCGGATTGGCTTCTTGGTTATTTTGACTTTGTTGTTGGAAGTTTGGGTATTGATTATTCTTTGTAGCTTGTGCGTAAGTTGTATTACCATTAGTTTGGTTAAAATTTATATTGTGAGACTGCATGTTATTATTTTGATTTATAAAGCGGTTTTGTTGATTTCGATTGTTTAATCTATTTTTTATGTCTTGAAAAAATCGGCATCCTCTGAAATTGGCCGGATGATTTTCACCACAGTTGACGCACACTGGTGGAGTGTTAGCTGATTTTTTACAGTCTGTATAAAGATGATTTTCTTGGCATTTGACACAGCGCGGTTGAAGATGGCAGTAGTTTTTTGTATGACCAAACCTTTGGCATCTAATGCATTGGGGTATATCGTTCGATTTTCTTCGTGGTTCAACATAAACTATACTATAGTATATTTTCTCGATATTGAATATGCCTCTTGCTGATTGGTTATCAGTAAGATCTACAAAACATATATCTGTAGGATATTTGCTTCTGTTTAATAATCTTGTTACTTTACAAATTGGTAATTCCGGCTTTACTGCATGTAATTCCTGCATGACTTCATTTTCTGTTAGAGACTTGGGTACGTTTTTAATAGCTACAGATAACAATTTTTTTTGCGGATCCTGAAAGGTGTGATATTTCAATTTATTATTTGAGTAGAATTTAGTTAACTCTCTAAAGTCTTCTATAGTTGTTAAATTAATACGAGCTTGGTTGTTGTTATACGATGTAGTGAAACTTGATTTAGCTATTTTTTTTAAATCTGCAATGATTTCGAGATGATTATTTGCATCGTGCAGGTATATAGGTGGGATTTTTATTTTGGTTTCTTTTTTTTTGGTTGGATTATTCAGTGGCTGGCTTACGCCGACATGTCTTGAATCTGGGTATAGTTGTTTTTCTAGGTGTTCTGGCAAGTAGTATCTGTTTTGACTTAAAATTTGTTCGCTATTCCATTTGTAACGCTTTTGTAAGTCTGTATCAGTTGGTGATAAGACATCTGCGGTACGTTTATTTTTATTTTGTTCTCTATCTTGAGATTGTTGTCCATGCTCTATTACAATAACATTAGGTTCTACATACCCCTGATTATTATCATCAACTTCATCATTGTTTTTATTCTTATTGTGGGTCTCGCTGTCTTTCATTATTTCATCCTGATCGTCGTCCATTATTTCGAACATGTTTTGCTTCGACTGCGGGCTCCGATCCCGCAGTTTCTTTTTCAACTACTAATTATTTATAATTTTCAAATTTAATTTTACTGTATTTTGAAAATTTAAAGATGTTCTGCATTTATTTATTATCACTGGTATATTCGCGATTGGAACGTTTTAAAACACATCCACTCTATACGCTTTTCACATTCGGAATAAAATTTATTTCTAATTCCTTCTTCTAAATATTTTTTTTGTTCCTTCTTCTTGTTATTAACATTGAAAAAAATCTGATATGGCCATCGCATAACTTTTCGAATTATTAAAAGTAACTCCCAATGTACCTCGGATATAAAAAACTTAAATACTAAATCTTATCAGAGCATCAGCAATAATCGTGAAAAACATTCAGAAAATCGAAATAATAAGCAAAAGCTAAAAATACAAATACAAAAAATATATTACAAATAACTAAAATTCTATGTAGGTACAATAATAAATTTCCTATTTATAGGCAATTTAGATTTATTTAAAATAGTATATTATACACTTAGGTTGAAAAGTGAGCCATTATTTACCGAGCACGTTTATATTCTGAGGCGCGTAGCGCCGAAGGATATAATGTGTGAGGTGTATAATGGCCTTCTCAACCGAAGTATATATAGAATTTTTTTTACTACTAAAACTGATATATTACTATATTTGATTAGATTAGATTTTAATAAATATAGCTTTAGTTGCTTCCTATTTATTTTTCAGATATTTCGAAATATCAAGTAGTGTGGGTGTTTAGTTGTCAAATAAACAAAATAAAACTAATTAAATGCAATTTTAAATGTAATTTTCCAGGAAATAGTCGTTTTCTAAAAGTTTATGTAAAATGTGTGAATAAAATTTGGAACATGGGTGAAAATTTTAGTGACAGTGATTTTGAGCTGGAAGTATATACCCCACCTGAACTTAGAAAGGCGGCAACTAGTGCAAGTAGCGATTTGTTGCCAGAAAAATCGAAAAGATTATACATGAATGCATACACTGCATTAAAAGAATGGTGCGAAAGAAAGAAAGCTATTAAAATATCAGAAAATGTTTTATTGGCATATTTCAAAGAAAAAGCTGGCTGCAAGAAGATATCAACATTGTGGGCAAACTATTCCATGATAAAATCGACTCTTGCAATAAAAGAAAACATTGAAATTTCCAAGTTTTTCAAACTTACTGCATTTCTAAAACAGAAAAACAGTGGCTATAAACCCAAAAAATCCCGTGTATTTACAAAAGAAGAAATCGACAAATTTATAATTGAAGCTCCTGATGAATATCTATCAAAAAAAGTAAATATTTATCTAGGTGTTTTTTTATTATCGTTATTTACCTAGGGTGAGAAAAATTACTTCTCATTAGAGGAATGGAGTAAATAATGCTCATTTCTCATGTTAGTAGTAAAAAAAAAATTTTATAGAACAAAAGTTGTAGGTAATTTGATACTGATAAATTGTTGTCATAATAAACTTTTACCTATTTCATTGAATTTCGAAGTTATGCTGGATTATGTTTTATCACTTCAAGTAAAACCCCCCAGTGCCGTATTTAAGCGCAGGCTACCTAGGCTACAGCCTAAGAGCCAACGCAACAAAGCGACCAGCACCACAAAAACAAATGTTTACAAATTTAAATCTTGAATAGACTAAAATAAAGTCACAAACATGAACAAGTTTAAAGAGAAACCGTCAAAATAATTTGAAAGTTAATTATTTTTTTTGCGAAACACTTCACACTACCTTGTACTTATATAATGTAGGCAGGGCCGGATAAACCATGGTTGCAATGGCGTCGCACCCAGCGCCAAAGTTGAGGTTAATTTAATTTTCTATAAAAAAATATTAAAGTTTTAATAAAAGAAATATCTCAATGGGGAACGCCATATCAACTGATCAACTCATGAAGCGCTAAACGAAAAGTCACGAATTGTGATTTAATTAATATTTACTAATTGGTAAAGTCAAATAAGTAATATCACTGCACTGGTCGGCAAATAAAAATTTATTTTGAGCCCTAATACCATTTTTGCTGATTATGTAACATGATCTCCTGAATCCGAATATGACCCCCTTTTCCCCATCAACTATTGTTTTCGAAAGATCCCTCGCCCATTTATTTTTATCACTTTTTAATAATGTGGAGGGATGACAACGGTTAGTTTAGTCTTTGCATTTCTTCTGGTACGCTAAAGTGGTGAAAAGTTAATATTTGTAACAGGAAAGTTGATTTGGGGGAGAATTTGTCCCCTTAAATTGTAAGTCATTAAAAAATTTTTTACCTTTTTTTTACATATTCCTCCAAACACCCCCAAATAATAAAAATGTTGATTTTCTTTGATTAATCGCGATTTACATTAAACGAACGCCACCACGCGGAAAAATACCAAATTAATCTAATACGTATAGTTGGTATAGAAAGTTTTGTTTCATTTTCATTCTGTTTTCATTCTTTTGGTATTTTATTTTGTGAATTATCATTTCACCGAGGTTTTACGATAAGATAATTCAGAATTAAACTCAAAACCACATCAATTAATTGTACGTAATAGAGCCGCCATGTTCTTGATATTTGGTAGCGTCATGAGCGCCAGCATCGGTAAGGTAAATCGCGAATATTTTATACAATATAATTTAGTATTGAAGGCGCCATCTACCTAATCTGTACCCGGCCCTGAAATAGCTTGTTCCAATACTGAATGTAGGTACATATTACGAGAAGTAAGTTCAAGAAGTTATAGCTAAGTCTCGTGGTATTAAATTACATAAAATTTAAAAAACAAACCGGTAGGGTAGGGCCCGCACCACAGATTCAGCCTAGGGGCCTAAAAATCGTAAATACGGCTCTGAAACCCCCCGTTCCCTCCATTCGATTTCTTTCATCATCAGTAGGCTTCGTGCCACAACAGATCAAAAATTAAATGCGAAATTTTTTTGACAAAGAAAAAGTTGTTTTCCTGGATAATAAAACTCTATTCAGCTGTTATTTTGTCCTGCGATAGTCTTTATATTATATGCCCTTTATTTTAAAAGTGGTATAAGTCACTTTGTTTTTTACTTTCCCATTTACTTAGTCCGGATCTGTTTCAATAATTTAAATAATTAAGCTCTTTAAATAAATATTATAGCTATTTATTATACAAGTGTCTTATAAGGCAAATAAGTTACGAAAGAAATGTTTAGCCACGAGAGCTTGCTCGAGTGGCTAATTTTTCTTGAGTAACTTATTTGCTGTTAAGACACGTGTGTAATACAAAGCTTTATCCAATATCTCGTAATAATAGTTTAAAATGTAATTAAAAGTTTTGACGTTTTAAAATGTCAGATGTAAATTATGAAAATTAGTACAAAGTAGGTTTACTCATAATTTACATAAGTCACTAGTATTTTATAGACCCCATAAGTCACTAGTGTTTTATAGACCCCATAAGATATGTAAAATCGGCATTATTATGCCTTCACAAGACAGAGGTGTTGGATAAAAATATTTATTAGTTTGCAGTTTTAACAAGTAATGTCAACAATATGTAAAATTTACATTTCATGACTTTGTTTTTGAAACTAACGATTCCTTAGCAGTTTGCAGTTTTAATTCAAAATTAACGACTACTTTCATACTAATGGCATCATTAATTCAAAAATAAAGCTCAAAGCTTCAGATGTAACTTTTGCAGTTTTTCAATTTTTTTAATTCAATTTATTCTCCAGAATGTTTTTATTTATTTTATTCGCAAGTATAAATAACGAAAATGAAGCTTGATGGAAAATAGTGTTTACTTCTTATAACGGCTCCACGTCTTTACGCCTAAAACTATATGCCTAAAAGCACTTACGACTAAGTCAATACGCCTAAGTCTTTAAGCCTAACGTGCGCGGTAACCCGTACGGTGGGATGAAGGGGTCCTGATGGCTGAGCCAGCCCGGGGGCAGTAGTAGTTCTCCTGGGTCTGGCAACACTCCACTTTGGCCTGGATTTCCACTCAAACGGGCGGTCAGGACTAGTCCACCCTGATCAATCGGCTGTGCTGTTCCATCAGAGGTTCAGTAGGACGAGTCCTTAGGGAAGGAAGTAGTGTGCAAGCACCGCACCTTTCCGAGGGCTATATCCTCCGAGTAGCCCTGGCGTCAATTTTCGGCGTCCCCAACGTTGCGGGCTCCATGGCGGGTGGGGAGCTCTAGAGGACGAACACTAAATTCTCTTCATGGCAGAATTAAAACCAAAAAAACCAGCTGATGTATCAGCTACTAACCAGCAGATGGGTGCGTCTTCGGATACCCCGTCTCAATCTGCAGATGCGTCCAATAAGGACACACTGCAAGTAGCACCTCCTTCCGAGACAGACCTACCTCCCAAGACTGGGAGAAAAAGGATCTGCGGAGCGGAGATAAAACGTCGTAGGAAAGCCCGCCTGGCAGCAATGCAGTCAGGCGAAGGCACCTCGACAAGCAAAACTGCACACGAGCAGGCCAGGTTATCCAAACCACCTGCACGTGACGACGGTATTAACAAAACTAAGCAGCTGAAAACTGAAGCTGCTAAAAAGCGACTCCGATCTCGGGACTCCTTGCCTTCACCCTCGAGCAATCAGGGGAAGAGGGCAAAGCCGACTTCCGAGAACAGGAGTTCAAATCGGGTGGGCAATGTCACCTACAAAGAGGCCGCTGGAAAGCACCTCCGAGTAGCGGTGATAGACCGCTCAAATCCCCTGGGCAAACTCGATGAGTCCCAGGTGATCATAGTAGAAAATCACCTCACCGCTGCACTAGATGCTTTTATAGCAGCAGCGGGAAATGAGGGAAAGCTAGCACTCACCTTCGACGGGTTCTATCACTCGGGGCAGATCCTTCGGATCGTCTGCAGTGACCAGAGCTCGTTGGAATGGTTGCGAACAAGCATAGCAAACCTGCCTCCACCATGGCAGGGTGCTAAACTGGATGTAGTCCAGGTGGACAACTTGCCGAGGCTGACTAAGGTCACTCTTTGGATTCCTGGGGAACCGGAACCCACTGAGATGATCACACGGCGCCTTGCTGCCCAGAACCCCTGGGCTAAACTGAAGGAATGGTGCGTCTTCCACGACGAGAGCAAGGATGAGCCGAAAGGTAAACTCCTTGTCTTTGGCGTTGGCCAGGCAGACAGCGCCGCCATCAAAACAAGAGGGGAGAGGTTAAACTATAAGTTCACCTCTTTCAAAGTTAAGATGCAGAAGTTCGACGACGAATCTGCATCTAAGGAAACTGAAACAGCCTCCTTAACTCCCATGGAGACGGGCGAAAACCCGGCAACGGAGGCTGTGAATGTAGAGAAAGAATAAACCCTCCAAGGTAGGCCAAATGGCTTCCTTGGTAGGATGGAGCTTTCTCCAAGCAAACCTGCAGCATTGTCGGGAGGCAGTGGCAATACTATGCCGCCACCTTGACAACTGCAAGGACACTATAGCTCTAATACAAGAGCCCTGGTTAGTAAAATCTTCTATACGAGGTTTTACAAAACTAAACGGGACTATGTTCACAGGTAGTTCCACAAATAAAAGCAGGACATGTATCTACATACCTAGCAATATCCAAGCCAACCTTTTGCCGCAGTACAGCGACTGCGACCTGACAGCAGTTCGGACGATCTGCGACTTAGGACATGGCCTAAAAGATGTCGTTTTAGCGTCCATCTACCTCCCAATCGATTCGCCGGAACTACCACCTTCTCGAAGGACGTTGGATCTGGTGAACTATTGCGAGCAAGAAAAGAAACACCTCTTCATTGGGTGCGACTCCAACTCCCATCATCAGGCATGGGGCAGTAGAGATTGCAACAATCGAGGTAAGTCTCTATTAGACTATCTTATTGATACAAATTTAGTAATACTTAATCGCGGGGATGTCCCTACTTTTTACGTGTCACCCCACCGCAACTCGGTAAATGATATTACCGTGGCGTCATTAAGCATTTCTAATTACTTATGTGAATGGCAAGTGTCCGACCAACTGACAATGTTAGATCACAGATGGATTTCCTTTAAATTAAAGGCTAAAGCAATGGAACCCAAGCAATATAGGAATCCTAGGAATGCGAACAGGATGGTCTTTCTAGATCACCTGTTAACATCCATGGATTCTGAAGTGTTGAAGGGACTTTCCAACAAAGAAGAGTTAACAACTACTGAGGAAATTGAGATGTATGCTACTGAGCTGCAAAACTCCCTCATAAACGCATATGAGCTGTCATGTCCGCTAAGAACGGCTGGACTGCGGGTTCGAGCAACGCCCTGGTGGTGCGAAGAACTCGACCAGCTAAGGCGAGAGACAAGAAAGCTCTATAATAAAGCGCAAAACTCCAAGAAGGACGACGACTGGACAGCGTTTAAGGCGCACCGGTCAGAGTTCAAGAGAGCAATCCGCAAGAAACAACGCGAGTCGTGGAGAGCCTTCTGCAGCGAGGTTGAGACAACCACCGCTGCGGCTAGGCTAAACAAGAACATCGCAAAAGATCCATATCAGCAGCCCGGCAGCTTATGTCGAGAGGATGGGTCATACACAGATACCCTCTCACAATCTGCCGAAATACTGCTACATACACACTTTCCCGATAGCCAAAGAGTCTCTGATTTCGATTGGACTGACACCAAAAGCCAATCACCGACAGAGGCTGACTGGGAAATTGCAAAGAAGGTTGTGAATAAGACCAAAACGGCATGGGCCATTAAATCCTTTACCCCCTTCAAATCGCCCGGACCTGACGGGGTACTCCCAGCCCTACTTCAGTGGGGTCTGGATCACCTACTCAGTCATCTGGTGCGAGTGTTCAAAGCGTGCATTGCACACGGATACACACCGAAGGAATGGCGTAAGGTTAAAGTTATCTTTATACCCAAACCAGGCAGGGGCGACTACTCCCTGCCAAAATCGTATAGACCAATCAGTTTGACTTCGTTTTTCTTGAAAACGTTAGAAAAACTGTGCGACAGAGAGATTCGTGATACGGTTCTGGAACACAGACCATTACACGTAAACCAGCATGCGTATATCCCTGGGAGATCTACTGAGACAGCTCTACACAAGGTGGTGGAGCGCGTCGAAAGATCACTGGGCCAAAAAGAGTCCACCCTAGGAGCGTTTATTGACATCGAAGGGGCTTTTGATAAAACCACCTTTGAAAGTATAAATGCAGCGCTAGGCCAATACGGTGTTCTCACAACCAGTGGCGAGCCGTGGAGGTATGTGTCGGCGACATAAAGATCAAAGGCGTTGTAACCGGAGGCTGCCCTCAGGGAGGGGTACTTTCCCCACTGCTGTGGTTTATGGTAGTGGACAGCCTCATACGACGCCTTAACGAAAAAGGTTTTTATACCATAGGATACGCAGAAGATATGACCATACTGCTTACTGGCAAATTTGAAAACATGATCTGCATGCTAATGCAGACAGCTTTCAAAATACTGGAGGAATGGTGCATTGAGCACTCTCTGTCGGTCAACCCGACAAAGACGGAGCTTGTTCTGTTTACCAATAAAAGAAAGTTACCTGGCATGATAATGCCTAACTTAATGGGGACTCCTCTAAAACTGGCAGACGAAGTCAAGTATCTGGGAATAATACTTGACAAGAAGCTAAACTGGGGAAAACATTTGAAAACCAAAGTTAGCAGAGCAAGAATGGCTTTCTGGCAGTGCCGAAGGGCGATGGGACGGTCATGGGGCCTTTCCCCTAAGATCACCCTCTGGCTCTACACTGCGGTGGTCAGACCTATGCTCTGTTATGGTGCACTTGTCTGGTGGCCCAGAACCAAACAGGTAACAGCAGCATCCTCTCTACACCAGATTCAGAGACTAATCTGTCTGGCTGTAACGGGAGTGATGCGCACTGCACCCACTACAGCATTGGAGACCCTTCTCTGCCTCCCACCACTTGATCTTCATGTGCAGGAGATGGCGGTTAAGGCTGCTCTTAGGCTGCGTAGCTGGGGGCTATGGAACCATAGGCGAGGAGCTGTGGGTCATATGCGGATTTTAGAGGACTACTCAATTAGAGTACCTCTACTGCACCTTGAACCTGACAGAATCTCCCCTAAATATATATTTGACAGGAAATACAATATCCTGTTGAATCCAACAGAAACCTACGACTATGACATATGTCTATTCTCGGACGGTTCCAAAAACAATGTTGGCTCAGGAACAGGCATTTTCTCTGCTGAACTTGACCTAAACATAAGCATACCGCTGGGCAGGCACACATCAGTTTTCCAAACGGAACTTATGGGTATACTGCACTGCGCAAAAATAGTCCAAGATAAACTTATCTGCGACAAAAACATTCAGATATCTACAGATAGTAGATCGGCACTTGTGGCACTGAGGAGTCACAAGGTCACATCTGGTCTGTTGCTAGAATGCATTCAGACACTAAATGAGATATCTAACTCAAATGTCATTTCACTTTCGTGGGTGAAAGGGCATCAAGGTAACGAGGGTAACGTAAAAGCGGACGAGCTGGCAAGAAACGGCTCCAACAGCCTTCCCTGCGGTCCGGAGCCGATGATTGTACCAGCTGTCAAAACTATCGATACTCTCCTAAAACAACACATCCTAAAACTGCATTCTTGCAGATGGGCAAAAGAAACTGAATGCAGACAGCAAGGGCAGCGATCAAAGCACCCTCTAGTAGGCATTCAAAATATTATTTGAAACTGTCCAGAGTCAATCTACGGACAATTGCAGGGATTTTAACTGGACACTGCAAACTGAACAAACATCTCAACACAATGGGACTTGTAGATAACCCAAGATGTCGGGGATGTAATACAGCAGACGAAACCGCGGAACATGTGCTCTGTCACTGTCCGTCGCTAGCGTCAATTAGAGGTGCCATGCTAGGGGACTTCTGGCCTAACATGGCCAGAATCAGCGACACTCCGCCTGCCAAGATACTCGAATTTATCCTGGCGACAGGGTGGCTTGAGGACTGACAGGACGGAGGGCCGCTGCATTCGGAGGCAGTACAATGGGCCCGATTTAGTGGCCTAAGTACGTGTGGAGATACCTCCCTACCCTCTTACCTAAAATCCAGAATCCAGAATCCAGGAACAGTGTGCAAATGAATTTGACTCAGTTTATAATCTATTTTAAAATCTATAAAAAATAATATTATAACCTTTGGGACTGTTCACAAATTACGTAACGCAATTTTTGACGTTTTTTAACCCCCTCCAACCCCATTGTAACAGATCGTAACAAATTGCGAAACACCCCCCCCCCCCCGGAAGAATAACGCAACAAAATTTAAAACAATTATTATGATTCTTGACTGAATGGATCTCTTTGAGTTGATTTATCAAATTAATGAAAATTTAATATCTAGCAAAAATATCTAATTTTTTGATAAAAAAAAAATTTTTTGGTTACGTAACATTTTGAAAAACACCCCTGCCTCCCACCGTAACAAATCGTAACAAATTGTCAATCCCCCACCCCCCCTAAAGCCGTTACGTAATTTGTGAACAGTTCCTTTTTAAATAAACTTAAAACAACTAATTTTCATGTGTTTTATATGCGTTTTGGGATGAATGTTGTAGTTGATTCTATCTGTACGTTGTTCGTTATTTTTACAATCCATGTAGCAATTTTAATTTTTGACATTTGGCATGATTAAGACCCCTAAAAAAGTTTAAATGCGTCGACAAGAATAAATAAATCATTAGAAGTACAAGTTGAGTGCATTTAATTTGATCTCACCTTATAAACAGAAATATACTATATTTATGTATTTATGTGATTTTCCATATTTTCCATGATATATCATCATGGAAGTGTATTTATGTATATGTTTGGTCAATGATGACAATTCGGCCATTAACGTTAATGGCCGGACAATAATGTTAATGCCCAGCTTAGTTGGACATTGACGTAATTGACCGGCCATTGACGTCAATGACCATGCATTTTGGGCAATGTTGACAATTAAAATTTAATGTGAGGTTTTTACATCATTGTTCGGGCAATGACGTCAATGCCCAATACAGGGTGGGCAATGATGATATTATTATTTTATAGATTCCCTTTGAAAGTAATATATTAAATGTGCCTTTGCAATTAATACTAGTTATTAAGAGATACTGAAAAGTTAATTTTGTTAGAAAATATTAGTGATGCGACAAAAAAAATGAGATTACTCTTAGACAAGCAGCAGCTGAAAGCAGTGTTTTAGAAGGCCACGGTTACAAGCGTTGTCATTGCAAGGGTGGATGTAGAAACAATAAATGTGCGTGTCGCGCAAGCAATCAAATTTTGCAATTCTAAGTGCTATGGGTCACTCCCGTGCCAGAATAAAAATGATTAATTTAAAAAATTTTATTTAATTATTTTTGTTAATAAATGATTATATTATTATATTATAATACGATGAATACAACATATTATTATGTACGTAAATATCACTTGCCAGTTGGCTGTCAAACTTAAATTGCCATTTTGCTGTTCTTTATAGTAGTTATTCTATAATATCATCATTGTCCAATCCATTTTGGCCATTAACATCATTGACCGGCCAAAGACGTAAATATTACAATCAAATGAAAATATTTACATCATTGCCCACCGTTAACGGGCGTTGACGTCAACGGCCGGTCAATAACGTTAATGGCCATCGTAAATGGGCATTGACGTCATTGCCCGGCCATTGACGTCAATGCCCAATTTACGTCATTGACCGTAACATATACATATAATTTCTCCTATTTAAAGCATAAATATACTATTAGTCGTTGATGTCTTAGGCGTAAAATCTATTAGGCGTAAAGACTTAGGCGTAAGTTTGTTAGGGTCGATGTGAATTGCGCAAATTTGGCAGGTATAAGAAAAAAAAGTGTGAATTGCGCTCCGAGCAAAAAGGTCGGCAGTAATCCGAAATGTAAATTGCGCAAATGTGGGTGGGTACTACTGTATTCATTTTAATAGATTAAATATTTTATTTAATAGATTAAAATTAAGAAATTTTTTTCTAAGTTGTACAAAATTATTAAATAGATGAAAAATTTTAACTTTACAAAAAATTTATTTATTAACAAAAACTGTCGTCCATAAATAAACTGCAATCCAGGGTGCATATTTTGTCTGAAACAATTTTCATGTCGTTTGTTTTTCATCAGGTAATAAACAGAAAACCAGTGGTATAAGTAGTATATAATGGCCATGAAAAAGTTCGTGAATGGTAAATAATTGCCTGAAAAATTTGGTACAATAGTCATATAGATTGCATCCGCTACTGCCAAAGCACTTAATTTGTAGTACCTACATGAAAATATTATAATATGAGAATTGCGATCGTTTGTAACCAGAAAAATTTGTAACCAGAAAATTTACATCTCTACTAGTTATAATTTCCATATCCGTAATCTTGTCATGTACTTCTTCAATGTTTTTGGGAATAGTACCAAGGGCGTCGCTTCCGAAAAGTGCAGGGGGGGGAGCAAATTTTTTTAAACGCTATTAAACTTTATTTATGTAAAAAAACGATTAAGTATAAAATAAAAATATATTCTATCAAAGAGAAAAACGGTTCACAATATCAAAATAAACAAACCTAGTAGCTAATAGGTAGGTACCTACTACCTATGTAATAACGAAAATAAAAAATATAAAATAAAATAAAAGGTAACCTATTTCTTTGAATTTTTAGATTGCAATTGTGAAATATTATATTTTTTTACAAAAGCCAGGGATTCGCTCCCCCTTGCCCTCCTTCGCGACGCCCATGAATAGTACCAATACTTTTACGCTTTTTGCTGGAAGCATTTCGTTTGGCATATTTTACATCGTCCTAAACGCGTTACAATTCTTATTTCGACACTTCCATTTTTGTTCGCTTGTTTTCAGCAAACGTTGAAAATGTAATTTCACACATTTTTAAGGGTCTCGCTATAACTTTAATTAATATTTACGTGGTTTCCATTGCAACGATGCTTGTTTTTTCACTGTAATTTCTCTGAAATTCTCTATAATACAACATTTAATATAGTTATTAATAATATAATCCTTTTAGAATTAAAGGATTACCCGTTTAAAAATAGGGCTTTAAAATTGATGAATTATATTTAAAAAATTAAATTTATGCCAATTTAAGAGAAAAAGTTTAAGGGAATGGCAAAATAATTGTTAAACCGTGCGCCAAAAAGGCTGGCGCCGGCTCTGTATTATCACTTTTAAATTATTTCAATAACCCTAATCTCCTGTTAACAACATAAGTAGCTATAAGTTAGGTAACCCATTGTTAAATAGGTGCGAGCGCAGTTTACATTTTGGAATGCAAAATAAAATTGGAGAAAATAAAATGCAGGTATTTTGGAGCGCAATTTACATTACCCCGTTCGTTAGGTGTAAAAGTTTTAGGCGTACATGTTGTTAGGCGTAAAAAACCTTAGGCGTAAAACTCTTTAGGTGTAAAGGCTTAGACGTACTGACTTAGTCGTAAGTGTTTTAGGCGTAGTTGTTTTAGGCGTAACGACGTGATACCCTTTTAACAAGTGAGGGGTAAAATATTTGAAAAAGACAAAACTAATCAAAAAAAGGAAAACAGCAATGCGGTATTAAGTTAAATTCGACGAGCTATGAAGCGGAAAACCCCGATTCAATGCCTGGTTGCGCCGACTACACTGCTGTGATCTAAAGCCCAAGATTGATCTATGAGCTATGCATCCCACAACATTAGTGCACCCTAATAGAATATTAAGTACTCACTTTTATAATTTAACTTACTAAATTTGAAATGGGTAAAAACTTACCATGAAAGACAATAATATTAAATTATAGCCGTACCACATAATTTTTAATACATTCTTGAAGGTCAAATAAAAGATATTTCTTAATGGGCAAAAATGGGAAAATTTTGTTTGCACTCATAAAAGAAAATTTACAATCAAACTTGTCGATCTTCCCGACTGTAAATTTCTCGTTCTAGTCATTCTGCATTATTTTCACTGAAGTCAGTCAACGCCAGTGGGTTGTTTTAAACCGTACGATAGTGAAATCATGATTTTTCTTTGTTATCAATTTTTTAAGGCTGTCATCGAACTAGCAGTTAGTTTGATGAACTGCTAACACTATTTAGAGTACATTTTGCTATCCTGCCGGTATCTTTTGACTTGTGAGATAATAAAGGATATTATTAAGATATAATATATACTAATTTTTGTTCACACAAGCTAAGAAGTAATTTTACAATGACATTTAAAAATGTATTTTTATTATTTTTAACATCTTAATTAATAGGTATACAAATCAACAAATTCAAAACTTCATTTATTATTTTAACATTGTAGTAACCATTTATCGTAATAAGTTGCATATTATTTTAAATCTTGCAACTTCTTTTTCATATACATATCAATTTGGGTATAATCCAACAGTATATTTCGAACTGTTTCATGTAAAATTGTACGCCACTGTTCATCAAGAAGTCTTAATTTATGTACGGAATTACAAGTTTCTTCCAATATTGAACTCATATAAGTCTTTGCTTTTTGCCTCAACAGTAGGTCCTCCTACATCAATGTTTTAATTAATACATCTGCGTATAATAAAGCTATTAATCTAAAATCTATGTACCTGTCCAACGCCCCCCTTCTTCCATTGCAAAGCCTCTTTTATTACAACTGCTCTTAAAGCAGGATCAGCCGATAAAAGCCATTTTTTAGCATCTTGTTCGGTAAATTTTTGTCCAATATTTAATTGTAGTCTAGCAAGCAAAGGTTGAAGTAATGCATTCGGTAAGGACCATAAAACCAAATCGCTCAAACTTTTAAATTCCGCATTAGCACTTTGAACATCTTCTTCTGAAATCTAAAACGGCAACGCCAAAAATATACCTATATTAAAATTATAGTTATAAAAGGGGTTGTTCGTACTTCTTTTCCATTGATAAATTTTAGTCCCCAATGAGACAATCTAAAAATTGCGTACGATTCCCATTTCTTCTTCTTTATAGGATTGCCTTCATCCTCTATAGTTAAAGACAAAAGACCTTGAAGTTCGGCTAAAGCATTTAATTGCCCCAAACATTGAATATTTGTATCTTTGAAAATGAAATGTTCAATGTTAGAAAAACGTTGCTTAAGTTTAATAAATAAGGAGATTAAAGAATTGAAGTTGACATAATTAAAATTTACAGTCACCACTTCCTTTGCTTTCGACATACTCCAAGGTTTATCTATAAAACGTAAAGCTCCATGACCGTAGATATTTAAATTTGTACCATAAATTTCAATTAAATAATCGCCACCTAAAGAAATTATTCCAAAATAAGATATAATAGACTTTTTAATCAACTATAACATTACCTTGTTCGCGCACTTTGTCAGGTGATTGGTCATTATTTGGAATATCTCTTTTTGATTTACATGTCATGGGACGATTTTTCAACTTAGAATGTGCAACTTTCAAATTAACAGCACTTTTAATACTTCTGAGTTTTTTCGTTGTAGTTAAATTACTTGTTTCACTTTCGGATGTGGAACTTCTTCTAGCTGCATTTGATATTACAGTATTGTTTGGAATATTACTAGAGCTCTCCGAAGGTATGACTAACGATGGACTTATTATTTTTAATTCGCATTTGGAAACTGGAGAATTGCAAGCAATCGAAGAATTTCTGAAAATAAAAAATAAAAATGTTACAAAAATACTACTGACTAAAAATGTGAAACTTACCCATCCTCGTTAATTTCAGACTTATCGCTGGATAATTTTGATTCGATTGGCACAATATTATCTTCATCGATTTCTGCAAAACTAGTTTCGCTTGTATCGCTACTCGAATCGCACGATTCGGAATTACTTAATAAAGAGCTAACAGAACTATCAATATTTGGTCCAATACTGGATAAACTACCCGACAAAGCCTTGGAGCCGGAAAAGTCATCTTTGTGTTCGATTTTATTTATAATTGGTACTAAAATCGGTGGTAAACGAAAGAACTCGTTACTGGACGTATTTGAAGATGAAGTATTTTGAGAATTTTCTGTATCTTGCGATATAGTCCTAGTAATAAATTTCTTATTAGGTAAAACGGGAACAGCACTGCTCATTGTAATAGGTTTAGAACGAGTAATATGAACTCGTAACTCAGGTTTTGCCAAAGACGTTAGAATAAAATCACAATCGGGTTTTAAATTTTTGGATACTGTAACCGCATTGGACGAATTGCCAGCTAAGCACTTAGTTTGTGATCTAAGTAGTTCCCAATTTGTTCGTGCATTTGAAATAACTTCTTCTCTTCTTATATTTGAACATACATCGCTAGTCAAGTCCATAAAAGCAGCGTTAGAACTTTCCTTATTTCGTCTCCAAGCCATCGCCGCCTTTCGAACCTGGTCAGTTATCTGAATATTGTTTAAACTAGAGAGATGAGGTAGATAAGAAACAAGAAAAGAAACGCAGTCTCCGCCCAACGACAGCGGATTATTTTCAATAGAAATTTCTTTTATATTAATTGCTTTAGCCAAACTAGATATATCTTCAACTCTAAATTTAGATTAATTAGAACAAAAATTATAAAAAATAATTTATACTAACGATTGTAATTCGTTATTGTTTAGAAATAACTTTCGTAAACTGCATGTTTCTCCAAATCCCAACAACTTTTTCAGTCGATTTCTCCTCAAGTTCAATTCCTGAAGAGACGTTAAGCCTAGAAAATCGTTAACACCAATTGTACGAATTTGATTTCCTGCTAAATTTAAAACTTTCAACTGATTTAAAGTTGATAATCCATTAATGTGAAAAATTTGATTTCCATGAAGATCCAACACTTCAATTTTTGTTAAATTTTCTAGACCATCTATTTTCTTAATTCTAAAAATACAATATTATTTGAAAAAATTTATGAGTTGTACCAGTTATACTATTAAAAAAGAAAAGTGTAGTTTTCGCTGGTGGAATTCAAGAATTAAAGCAGAAATCTTATTGAGAAGTTTGATGAAATTAGCATATAATCTTCTTATATGCTGTGTGCTAAGTGTGAATTATAATTGTTGCTGCCAAGTTGACGATAAATTTCGCATACAATAACATTGAAAGCTCAGCTACTTACCATCCCAACAGCTTAGGTCAGTCTAGCCGTAGGTATTTAGTTTATATTACAAACAATTATTAATTATAATAAATTATTATATGTAGTATATTATGTATTCTTGACCGAGTACCGCAAATAAAATTTTTATATACACTGGTGATACCTATCTATTTACCACGACAAAATCACTTCTGACTTCTATTGTAATTCGATACAAAATGTACAAGAGAGAACTGTATTAATAACATTATCGCATGACGAATGTTCTTAAAATTAAAAGTATAATAAATGATTTTCAAGAAAAGTTTTGCATGCTAGACAAGATGTTATTTTAATTAATTGGAAATTATCTAGGTCATTGACATTTTTCTCATTTGTTTTAACCCAAACGGATATTAACTTGGAAATTTAAACTTTTCCTTTCCATTTCTGAACTTTGTATAAATTTTAATTTCATCACGATATTTTAATTTTCGAGATATTTTGTTAAGAAAAAATAATCTTAGCAAAGTGACTAACATTTTTTTAAACATATAAATCTTAACTTGTGAGAAAATATAAACAATAAAACTTTTTCTTCTTAAAGAAGACGTTTAAAGTCGTCGAAAGCTTAAAAAAATATAATTTGATTATATTATTGAATTTAACTTGTTAATTAAAGTTTTATTGTTTACAACATTTTTTTAGCTACATTTAACTAAAGAATTTATGTAATTTGTAACATACTGTCGTGTTTCAAAAGTTTAATTTTGATTTTTCTTGAATTTGTTTTATTGGATTACGATGAATTTGTTTATTTTTGTTAATTTTTATTATAATTGGGTTTAATTTTGTAAATAATTTTTAAATTTTTGTAATAATGCGGGAAGCATTTAAGAGTTGGTAACAATTTTTGTAAGAGAGAGGGTTCCCAGCCGTATCCGTTTTTGCGAGTCCTGAGAATTTTGATTTGAGTCCCTATTTGGGGATATTTTGGAGATAGTTTTGAATGTGATTTGAGAATAAAAATTATCATTAGCGTGAGTAAAAGTTTAGTTTTATTTGGTTAATTTATAAGTCGTCCAAGATTTTGACGAAATTAAGCTTTTGGATATTTTGAATTTGGAAGATTGGATAGAGGTTGGACCCGTTAATTATTGATTACTGGAATTGGATAATTGGAAATAGCTAAAAATTATAATTGGTTCTAGAAAAATTGAAATCGAAGGCGTAGTAAATTGGTATGTGCACGTCGCATTTGTGACGATAAGCCGCGCTTACAATCAACGTTACCTTTCATTTACAACTTAAAAATTTATTTTAAAGTTAATTTGAATTTAAATTTAATTGAGAATAATTTTATGGAATATTTTAGTAATTTTTGGACATTTGGAAAATTTTGATTTGGTGTCAAAGGAATCGACTACTGAGAAATCCATGCGAACCGACAATAAGAGCTAGTCGAGCAAAATTTAGAAGTGTGGAGAAGGTTTTGTAGGAAGAAATAATTTTTCACAAAATACCACTGCAATACATATAGTAAATAGGTACCTACCTACTTTACATATAAAATGGTTCATAAACTTTAATCGAAGACTTTGATTTTATCAATCAATTAATTTAATTCAATAGATATTTAATTAAACTTCCGCTTCGAAGTTTTTAATTATCATGAAATTTGATAAGGTATTTTTTTATTAAAATAACCTTTTTTTGATTAGTTTGATTGTAGTTAATACAATGTAAAGCGCACTGTAACATCAAATTTGTTTGACACTTTTGTTGTGGTCAAACATCACGTTTTCTTCAAACAATAGCTCAATGGATCAAAATAATTTTTAGAGAATCGTAGGTATATCTTGCAGTACTTTACAAGATTTCAATCTGATGTGTGTCTATGTTCTTGCGTAATTTGGTTTCTTTGTTACTAAACTGAGTAAGTCTATAAGTGAAACAATTTATCAAGAATTTTGGGTTAATTTTAAGGTGCTTGTAACGTTGGCGTTGTAAATATTCTTCTAGATATAAAAACTAAGTGTCTACTACGTGTGTGTAAAACCAATTCATTAGGAATACAAAAATAAACTAACAGTAACCAAATTTTGTTCAAGCACCAAATACAATTATAATAAATTAAAACTTCAATATAACAAGTTAATTAATCATTCATAAAAGTCGATTTTATTTTGGAGCTTTCAGCGAAGGTTATCACTATCGTCAGAATATTTTTAATTAATAAAATGTTTAATTAACTTGTTATGTTGAAGTTTTAATTTAATACATTTCACGTTACGGTGCACAGTGGGTAGAACGCACGGAAAAGTGGCCAAAAATAAATTTTTGCAACTTAACAGTTTTGCAACAAGATTCAGGATATCTTTAAAAGAAACATCGGTGCACCTTTTCCTAGAATCTCAAGTGAATTGAAAAATATTTCTGCTTGTTAGAGCAATGTAAACATCGCCCTCCATTAGCATTTAGCAGTAGCATTTCGCTCCGTGCGACATTAAGTTTTGACGAGTTATTGTGCGGATTTCAGTTTAGGGTACAAATTAGTATTTAATAGAAAAGATGTCTTGAAGTATGTACTTTTGAATAAAAATAATTTTAAGATAATAAAATAGTGCATTAATAGTCGAGGCAATGAAGCATTGTGATAGGAAATCTTTTAGGATAGGACGTATCGGAATGCGGTTTTTTGCATTCGCTTGCAAAATTTATTTATATCATTCGAACCTACTTTGTACCTATTACAAACCGGAAGTTGCATTGCTGCAGTCAAAAATGCATGCAAAAAATGCATCTTTTGAGAGGCCTTTTGGCAAATATAATAACGTCGTAAATAAGAATCAGAATTGGCTCAAGTCGGATACTCGGGGATTTTCGAGGTCGCTGATCACGATTATGATGTTCAAATTGACCCCCTGAATACCTGGAGCTCAGGAACGCCGACGAACATCATCTCCGGAGACTATCCCGAACTTTATGCGATAGAGGAGAGAAACTGGGCACCCGGTTTTTTTTTGGGTAGCTGAATTCGAATATACCATCGGCGAACACACCACGGACAACTGGTGCACCTTAACCTGGCTCTGAACGTCATCCCCGATGGTTTTCCAGACTCAATTAAAAAAGACCAACCAACAATCTTTACTGGGGGTTTTTCGGGTCGCTGGATTTAAATATGGCACCGACGAACACCCCACGGACACCTGGTGCGCCCTACCCTGGCTCTGACCGTCATCCCCGAGGGGTTTCCAGACACAATTTTTTTTTCAATTATGTCTGGAACACCTTCGGGGATAACGTTCAGGGCCAGGTTAGGGCGCACCAGGTGTTCGGGTATTCGTTTTCAACATAAAATTCGGATTCAGCGCACACAAAAAGCTCCCATAACGATTTTCGGTTCGTTATTGTCGATATTTCCAGAAAAATTCTCGAAGATGACGTCCACGTCCAGGTTGGGGCCCACCAGGTGTCCGTGGGGTGTTCGCCGATGGTATATTCGAATTCAGCGACACAAAAAAAAACCGGGTGCCGAGTTTCTCTCCTCTCTCGCATAAAGTTTGGGATAGTCCCCGGAGACGATGTTCGTCGGCGTTCCTACGCTCCAGGAATTCGGGGGGTCAATTTGAACATCATAATCGTGATCAGCGACCTCGAAAACCCCCGGGTACCCGACTTGAGCCAATTCTGACTCAAAAGATGCATTTTTTGCATGTATTTTTGGCTGCAGCAATGCAACTTCCCGTTTGTAATAGGTACAAAGTAGGTACGAATGATATAAATAAATTTTGCAAGCGAATGCAAGAAACCGCATTCCGATCCGTCCTATCCTAAAAGATTTTCTATCTTTGGCCTTTTTCGTGCTTCATTGCCTCGACTATAATTAAATACATACTAGCTTAATTTCAATTTATATTATATAATAATTTCAATTGAAAATCTCATGCAATTCTCCAACTTTGTGTGGACTTACAAAAAATCCTCCACCAGATTCCGCTAACAAAAAATATACAAAAATTACATTAGACATTTTTTAAACACATCATGTAAAATTCGTCCGCTCATTCATGCTCGCTTTTAAGTAATTCGCGTTTTTAAATAACGGCGACACTCTTGCTTTTACTGTTACCATATTTGATCGAGGTTATTTAACATTATGAATGTTAAAACATTTTTTGGCAGACGTATATTAAAAACACACCTTCTAAAATCACCCCTGCCTAGTTTTTATTTTATTTATAAAGTTTTCTGTATTATGTAGGCCAATTTTAAGTCATTAAAAGTATATAATAATAGGGGAGAGGCTTGCAGGTTGCCACTGCTTGCAGTTTGCCACCCCTGCCGGATTTTGACATTCTAACATTGTCATCCCCTAAATTTCGACGGACATCGAATACAAACGAGTAGTTATCGCTTTTAATGTAATTGTGATGCACTCAAACACAATAACAGGGTGTTTGGTAAACAAAATGTGAAATTTTATTTGTAAAAAAAAAGAAAAATTAAAATTGTGTTTTTCTTCTGTGCCCATAAATTGAACATTTTCAACGAAAATTTAAGCGAAATATTTTTTCTGTGTTGCTTTTTCATTCAATTTTTATTATTCTTAAATAATTCTAAACATATCATGAATTGGAAGTTTTTTTTCTTGTATATTCTAAAGTGGTGTAAAAATGCAGGTTGCCACCTTTTTTGGCTTGCAGGTTGCCACCCCTCTTATTTTATATTGTGACGTATACTACAGTGGCTGTTTAAGGACAGTGGCAACATAAGCCCCTAAATCGGCCCAGGACAGGTTCCCGCGCAAAGGGGGGGAAGTTTAACCCCCCCATTGCATATTTTATGTACCTATTGACGTAAACGCTTTTTAAATATTTCAAAAATTAATATAAATAATTATTAACTAATAATTGATGCATTTTTTAAATATTTTTAGATTTAAATGAAAAAAAAAATTAATTTTTTTTTCAATTTTTCTTGTCAATTTACTCTCATTGCTTTTTGTTCACAGCCACTAAGTGTAATTAATGAAAATCATATGTTTTTACTTGAGTTTTTCTACATTTTCAACAATTTTTCAAGGAGTGGCAACCTACAAGCCGAAATTTCAAGGTGTCGATTTTAGATACTTTTGAAAATTTGCTGTAAATTTTTAGTTTTTGAGAATTAAAATGATTTTTTGAGCAGGATAGTGGCTTTATGCTTCCCCTTTCCTGTATATGTTATTATATCAACAATACGTTGATTGTATGACGAGTTATGACCAAAAAAGCTATGGAGTGGCAACCTGCAAGCCTTTTCCCTAGTATTTTAAACTTTTAAAAAAGTAAACACCCCTCTAAACCACCCCTGTAAGTTTTGAATTTTTTAATTAATTTTCCTATGTTATTTATTCCAATTTTAAGTCATTGACAGTAAAATCATAATTCAATAACCCCCCCTATTAAAAAACACCCATCTACGCCACCCCTGTCGATTTTTAATTTTTTAATTAATTTTCCCGTGTTAATTATATCAATTTTAAGTCATTAATGTCAAAATTTTATTTTTGGCCACTTTTTCGTGTTTTTGTCCCACTGTGCAGTGGTTCAAACGATTGAGCATACACCTTATTAACGCATAATATAAACCTTTTTGGTAGACTTTTATTTTAAACAAATGTCAAATTTTGATTTTTGATTTTTTCTATTTAATTGAATTGAGTAGGTACTGTTCGCGTAAGAAATATTTTCCAGATTTTCCTGATGAGAAACAGAATTTCGAAACACCTGGACCCATGTGCAGCAAACTAATTTAACTAATTTGCATATTATTGTCCTAAAAAACAATAAGATTTTTCAATCATTAATTTTTCTAATATGTAAAAAAATAATAATTGTATTTAGTAAATTATTTTCACATGTTAATATAACTATTCCATATCATAATAATAACCTTGTATTTAAACAATTAAATCATTCGCATCAAGAACAATAGTATATTATCATGGGACTAAGGTGCTACTTTTCATTCCGCATGCAAAAAATCGCACACGCGATGAAAAGAACTTTAGTCCCAAGGTGTGTATACTATTTTTCAGATTTTCGCTGCAAATGATAAATTGCATTGGTTAATAACTAAATTTGAAATTTTGAATTTGCAATAACTGGAAAACGATGTTAGATATCGAAAAACAGAGCAAAAAATTTACTCTTCTTGCACTAACCCATCAACGATTTGTCGTAGGAAGCGATATGCAAAATTTCAGATCAAAGTCACTTTTGACACTTTTTCTTTCCAAATTTCAAAGTTTAATAAGTGTTAAATTTTAGAATCAAAAAGTTTTAAATATAAATAGGTTTACCGTCGTAAGTTTAATTATAAATTTCCACAAAAAACTTGGTTTTATTTTATTTTAAATAAGTAATTTATATCCTTCTTTATAATTTTAGGTTTCAAACTACCCCTAACAAATTATCAATGTATCAAAAATTTGTTTTAATTTCGTTCGTGACATGAAGACATGATATGAATTTCATATCAACATCCACACGCAGGTTTTTGTGTATGATTGAATTAGAAGGCAGGAAGGAATGGTATAAATTGCGGAAGGCTTACATTCGACTTGTTTATTTATTTTATCATTTTATGAGTAAATATACACCTCCATGCCTCCATATTATAGAGGTCCAATACAATTCAGCGCCGCCAACTCGGCACCAGGTCCACTGGGCGCCAGGCAGAACTTTAATTAAATATCTTAAATTAATTTTCCTTAAAATTTTTTGTAAAACGATTTCGGTAAATATAATTTTTAAGCAAAATCTGAAAATTACATTAGACGCTCTCCTTACCGTAGCACCAGCGGGCGGGCACCGGTAATTGACCGTTTTTATTTTCTTGCTTAATTCATCAAAAAATTTGAAAATCGTCACACAATCATAGTATCTAGTGGCATATTAAATCAATCGATAATAATAATTAAGTCAATCAACAAATACGAATCACTCCCATTCTCAACATGTGCAAAGAAAAGGTTGCGCGTGTTTTTATGAATGAGACGGTAAATTTGAAAGCCAAAATTTTGATCTTTAAAATTCATTTTTATTTCTTTTCATTAAATAAAAACTGAAAAGTCAGCAAAAAGACGACTTTATATAGCTATTCATTCAAGAACTAATGTCATACGAAAAAATTTGTTCCAACCATTTATTTGTAGAATTTTCAGCTTATGCCCGTACTAATAGTCAAGGATCAATCCGAGAATCAAGATGATCCTAGGATTTACCAATGAGATTACTGAAATTTAAACCGTATCGTAGCAACAGCTACTATTTCGAGAATTAATCTTGAATCTCGGATTGATCCGTGACTATTATGTTCGCAAATTATTTTGCTTATTTACGGATATATTTCCAATATCACATTTTCTTTGGGTATTGCCCCACGTTTTTGTAAATTGTCAGAAGGGTACCTATCCATGTAACTGTTTTTTAGTTTAGTTAATTTTTAAATTTAAAAGTATTAGTTATTAAAAAATAAATACAGGAATAATAAATTTTCATATTTCCCATAGCCTTCCTGGTACGAGAAGATAGTGGACAAAATGTATGACTACATAAACAGAAATCAATACAAATTGAAACAATACGACTAAATATTATCAATTTTATTATTTTATGCAATGTGTTTGTATCTAGGCTTCGATATACGAGGTATGTAATTCAGCCATTAGGACCACAGCCAACATTAGTGTGGATAAAAAAAATTGGATAATAAAGGTAAAAAGAATATTTGAATTTCAAGAAATTCAAAAATTTTAAAAACCTTTTTAGTTGACCTTTAGAAACTATAAATTCTTTGTATAAAATTGGATTGCGAAATTTTTTAAGTTTAAAAGAAAGTACAAAAACGTGCGATTCAAAATTTAAAATATGTGTTTTAAAAAAAATAAAAGAATAAAATAATTCGCATAAGGTCCGCTTTTACAATAGTCGGTTAAGTATTATTTATCCGGGGTGTAACCTTACCCGAATGTTGATTGGTTTATTGTTTATTGCGTTTATCGTTCATTGGTTCATAGCTATAGGTTATACTCATACTTAACCGACTATTGTAAAAGCGGACCTAAATCGCTTAAGTTTTGCGTCTTGCTCCTTTTAGTTCACGCAAGCAAGTCTCTGAACTTAACTTACACCCTGCATCTCAGAAACCTGCCCTTGCAACACATCAATCTCTTTCCACCAACACGCACATAAAAATATTAGGTACCTACCAAGTAATATTTATAAGCAGAAAGAGATTAACGCTTACAAAGAACAAAGATATCAGAAAATCAAAAAAAAAATTATTCAATGTTTTTGAATTTCCAACGTGTAACCCTTTGACTATTAAATAAATTTATAATATGTTGTTAACTCCGACTCGTCAGTTCTCAACAGCTATCTCGACAAGAAATCGTATTTTTTTCCATCAGTCTGGATTGACCGTGTAACATCATTTAATTCATCTATCAGTCCATCAGTCTGCCATCAGTTTGATGGCAGACTGATGCAAAACTGAACGTGTAACCTCTGTCATTAAGAACAAATAAAGAATAATTTTTATTATATTCTTATCTGATATCTTTGTAAATAGTGTATTTTACTTGTTATCTATATAAAATATTTTTGTCTGTTCTTAGTAGCGTTAACAAATTATTTAATCAAATTTATTGCATATCTATTTAAATAAAATTATTATTTCTCCCTATTATGGGGAGGTTTCGAAATAATGCTGTTTTGTACAAGAAGATTCCATCGAGAAACTTACTTACTTTGACAAAATACAACGATAAAATACATTGTGCTTCAATTAAACAACAGCTGATAATAAGCCGCCATGTTTTTAACGCCAGCATTTCGACAAAAACTACATTCTGAGTCAATTAAACAAACAGCTGTTAACAAATAGCCACGTTGAATTTAACTGACGTTTTGTTAGAATACCAACCTTAAGGTTGTTAAGAAGGAAAATGAAAATAATGAGAAGTTCTTGAAATTTTTACAGTACATTATTTGCGTAATAAAAAAATTTCTGGCAAAGTTTGAACTTAATCTTGTTTTTAGTTATCGAGATAAAAAATGTCAAAGTTACATTACGGTCGCATTGAATTAAAGATCATTATTTCAACAATCAGAAATGTCAGCATTACCAAAAATTGCCAAAATAGTTATGAAAGTCTTATAAATAAGTATACCAAATTTCAAAAAAGTCATGTTTTCAATTTCTGAGAAAATTAAATTATTATTCCAAAAAGTGTACAAAAGCTATCAAGATTTAGTAAATCATGGCAACATCTGATTTCGAAACCCATTCATTTTCCCACCAATATTTTTGTTTTTAATGTATATTTATAGAAAATCTTGATAGCTTTTGAACTACTTTTTAGAATAATAATTTAATTTTCTCAGAAACTAAAAACATGACTTTTTTGAAATTTGATATACTTATTTATAAGACTTTCATAAACGTTTTGGCAATTTTTGGAAATGCTGGCATTTCTGATTATCGATTTAATGACCTTTAAATTAATGTGAACTTTAACATTTTTTATCTCGATAACTAAGAACAAGATTAAGTTCAAACTTTGCCAGAATTTTTTTTATTACGCAAATAATGTACTGTAAAAATTTGAAGAACTTCTCATTATTTTCATTTTCCTTCTTAACAACCTTAATTGCCATATTTGTCTGTGGTTTCCATATTATATGCTATATAATTTCCAAATAAGGAAATAAGAATTACGTGATTTGTAATGCTAAATTCGGGTTTTTCATAACGCGGTTTTAATAAAATGCGGTATGAATTAACCGTGCTATAGGAGGGTTGATCGTATAAATAGTTTTCCTTGTCTTCCCAATCTCACCTACATATTTTTTACCTACCTCTATACCTATATAGTAGAATCGGAAATTATATCACTAAACTGTATACAGTTATACCTTATCAAGAACGGTTAATTTAAACGGAGAAAACAGCAAATATTTTAAAATTTTACAATTTAAAATATCAAAAGATATTTAGTTTTAGGAACGTCCTCTTTAAATTTTAGAAAGAAACTCTTAAAATTGGCCGAGAGGTAGCGTCGTCTTTCGGTTGGATTGCATTTGCAAGCATAAAATATACAAACTTCGAAAGCCAATATCTTAAAACAACAAATTTTAACCTGATTGACAGCAAATCAAGAATACTATCCAATTAAGGGGGTAGTCTAGTCTAGAAGCATGAATTTCGGGAGGTTTTTGAAGCTCTGTAGAAACGAAACAAAAAATATTTTTACTATCCATTTTTACTTCCTTGTAAAACAAGGAAGTATTGTGATACCGATTTTTTTCGATTTCCAGATTTTGACGGAAATATCCGTTTTGACCTTCCCTGAATCCATTTTGACTATTTTCGTTGTGACGTCTGTACGTACGTACGTACGGACGTCTGTATGTCGCATAACTCAAATACAGTAGGTCGTAGAAAGTTGAAATTTTGGATTTGAGACACTTATAGCATCTAGTTGTGCACCTCCTATTTTTGGTTGCGATTGTCCGTGCCAAAAGTTGTAATTAATGACGCGCATGAATAGATTAACGAGATTCCTGTCCAATTATTATAAAAATTACAAGGAAGTTATGTGGTGTCCACATCAGATTTTTTTATCATTTGTTTATTGATATTTTAGGATTACATTTATGAGCTGGCAAAGTGGGAAGTCTAAAAAAAGGGTGTCTGGCGTGCACGATATCTCAAGTTCTAATGAACCGATTTATTTGAAATTTGGTGTGAACGTTCTTTATAGATGTCGCTATAGCATGAATCTTGGAAAATAAAAAAAAATATTTTCACAAAATGGAGGCCGTCTGAAAACAATTTTTTCACAAAATGGAAGCCGTTTAAAAAAAATATTTTTTGGCATGTTTTAATTAACAATTCAGAATTTTTTAAAAATACAGTAGAACCCCTCTATAATGAGTCCCGGTTATAACGAAAAATCGGCTATAACGAATAAAAGTTTGGTCCCTTTTTGTTTACATGTTAAATTGATTGTTTATAGCGAAAATCTGCTTATAACGAGTAAGTAGGGTGGTCCCTTGAGCTCTCGTTATAGAGGGGTTCTACTGTAGTAAAATTAAGAATTTTGATCTGAGCGTGGTTCAGGCGATAGAAGAATGTATAAAAAACATTCACACCAAATGTCAAATAAATCGGTTTATTAGAACTTGAGATATCGTGCACGCCAGTTTTTTTTGGACCTCCCACTTTGCCAGCTATGGCTTCTGACTTTGTTATGACAAAGTTATGACTGCGAATTTTGAGTTCTTTTATTTGGTTAATTTTTTATGTAATCTTAAAATATTAATAAACAAATGATAAAAAAATGGATAGTAAAAATATTTTTGGCTTCGTTTGTACAGAGCTTCAAAATACCACCCAAAATTCATGCCTCTTAACTAGAATACCGCCTTAATATGACTAATGAATAATTTTGTTCGCAGAATAAAAAATGAGCTTAAAAAGACTTAAAGTTTTTTTAAGAGATCTGCGAGTTTGTTGGTTTTCTAGATATCAATTTTCCCCCATTCTGACTATAGTCATAGATATATACTTTGTAAATACTTTCGATATTTGTAATTCAGACAAAGAGGACCGTTGTAGGTTAGCAGTTAGAATGCTCGATTGCTATATAAAAGTAGTGGGTTCGATCTGAGACCAAGTACACCTGGCTATTTTGATGGTGTTTCTCTCACAAAATGTTAGCAACATCTTTGAGTTATGAAATATTAATACTGCTCAGCCCTGCACCCATGAGACCTTTTGTAGGCTAGTATTTCTCTATATTTCAGGCAAACCATTCGTCCGAATCGCTGTCAACGCCTTTTTGTGAGTGAGCAAATTCCAGGTACAGAATACTTGGTATTTGTAAGTGGAATAGAGATAAGCGAAAAATTTGTTTTCTATTGTCTCATATAATCAATAAACTGTGGTAAAAATCTGAAAAACATCCCTTGTGCAGTTTTCCTATAAAAAGAATTTACCAAAACACCAGTATTTTCGGAGCGGTTACAGATTAATTACTTATAGATGAATGCAAGTGGCAAAGAAATGTTTTGAGTTACACTTGTGTATCAATGAAAAGCAGTGCAAAATTTACCCAACACAAAGTGAAGTGCTTACGTAAACAACAGCTTACCTATTTTTTCCCATTAATAGCACTCTTAAATTATGCAGTCTATCTAGGCAGTGTATTTTGTCTAATTGATTATCGTAAACATCTAGGAATACCAAAAAGGTAAATCCTTGATGTCGAAAACTTTCTAAACTATTAATTAAATTGTGCTGTAGTGACAGTAATCTTAAATTAGATTCATTTTCTAAAATAGGGAGAGCTGTAAGGCCACGCCTATCTAAACTTATGCGATCAGGATGCCTTTCCTTCTCTTCCGATGTTCGCAATACATGTATTGAGCCATCCGAGTCGGAATGTAAAGATATACACTCTGAGGAACGTAAAACATTGCTGTTAGTTTTAACAGAACTTTTATCTAAAGTACTATTTGATCTATAAAATTTCCTTGCATTATCTAAAGCTGGCAATGCCGGTTCGATTGTTAAAAAGTTTTTCTCTGTAGGAACTATTTTCTTAGTAACGGGGTTACTAACTTTCGCTGTCTTTTTTCTCTCCTACAACAAAATACGTTTTTTAAATAATAATTTGTATACACTGGAATATCCAGCTAAGAATATTTGATAAGATGTTACTTACAAGAGAGGTTGCATTACTGCTAATTGGCATTTACAATAAAATATAATATCTAACTAGATTCTTTATTTAATATAAATGCATTTTTTGTATAAAATCACTTTTTCTAAAAAAAATTATTATTTACATTGTCAAATATTTGTTATTGTTGTGTTGCTATTGGTAAAATTTGGTTATGTTTGCATTAGCTGCGTTCAGTTCAACCAAATACTATAGATAGATAGATTTCAAAAAAATATAAGAATAATACAATACGTAGAAAATCAAAATTCAAAAAATTAAAAAAGAGATAATTAACACATAACAGGTTTGAATTAGGAATATTTGAAATAATGAAAAATTCGTAATACGATAGTACAATATAAGAATATAACGTTATTTCATGGTTATTTCCATTCTTATATTTTTACATACATACTAAATACATACTAAAAACCAAATATTATTTACTTAAAATTTTTTATTTTGAGTTCTTTTTCTAGTTTGTATTTATTGTCATTATTGCTTATTTTCAAAAACTTAACAAATCTGCTCAAAATAAATTTTTGAAAAGAGCACAAGAACGACTGATTATTAGAAAATTATAAATAAATTATATTTATCAAATTTTAGTTTGATTTTCTTTTTATTAACATATTACTATTTTAACTTATTGTTAGACTTAGAGGCTCCCTTACCGAGTATACACATTGCACGTAGACCACGATCAAAGTTGTTACGAGAACTCGTAAATGTCACGACATAAAATATTTCTGTTTTATTGTGATATTTAATTATTACACTTCACCCTGTACCTTCATAATTTAATTGAACCCAATTCAAGTTAACCTCAAAATAGTTGTTTAAAATCCAAGTGCATTTAAACGTTTTTAGGTTAACATTCTTAAAGAAATAATCAATTTTTCGTGTAAAAATGAGTAGTATTTCTTGCATTTATTCAATTTTAGCTAGACATAAAATTATATTGCCACCGTTGTACTTAGCTTTTCAAAAAAATGATTATGCAAAAGCTCCTGGAGGAGGTAATTTTATTTCTTCATATAGTTCTGGTTTAAATAATAAAAATCTATTTTTAGGTGGCGGTGTAATGGGCGGTGCTTTAAAAAAGAAAAAATTAGGTAAAGTAGGTGCCGTACTAGAAAAGACAGTTTTACCGGTGGAAACTGATCCTGAACGATTGGTTAATTATGCATGCGGTACAAATATTTATAAAACTGGGGAAGACGTTAAACTTGGTGCAGATAGCGATTATCCAGATTGGCTATGGAAAATAAGGATTGGTTCACCTCCACCATTAGAAGATTTAGATCCAAATTCATTAGAATATTGGAGGAGGGTGCGAAAAATGGCTATGAAGAGAAATACACAACTGCGAAAGTTAAAGAAATTTTAAACTTTTATTTGGAATTGTTGTAGAAGTTGAGTTATTTTGATAAGTAGATAAATTATTATAAAAATAAATTGTTTGGTTGTTAACAAATTTGATCCACAATTTATGATTTTCAAGTTGTAAATCGATTTCTACTGGTTGCAAAGTAATTGTAAATGCATTTGTAAAGTTATTTTTATTAATAATAATTACTTACTGGTAATTCGCATAGAAGATGTGTACGGAAGGCAAGAGATTTAAGGAAATGTTGGAGAGTTCCAAGTGAGATAATATAGTATAAACGATTGACAGCAGTCTGTTAAAAAATAAAGTAATCTTTTGTATTTTTCATGTTGAATTCCTGATTTTTATCAAATGGTTCCATATGCTGTCAAGTCTTGTGGGGGCAATGTTCCTATATACAAAATTTGGTTGAGATCCCTTCAGTACTTCATGAGATATTCACTTTTGAAGTTTCAACTTTGACAGCTTGTAATTTTTTGAGATAATAGATAGAAAGTCAATTTCACCTATTCTGGATAAAGCATTTCAAGGTCTTTAAAATAACTTATCACAAGACAAAATTGCTTTTAAAAATCTTGTGGGATTTTTTTGTAGTGGCACCCCTGATTGACAAATCGCGACGAATACCTTATTTTCACCTTTCTACCGTAAACTCTACTACCATACCAAATTTGGTCGTGATTGGTTGGATGGTTCAGGAATAAAGCGAGTGACAAAATCTGACCACGGACAGACCGACCGAAGGAAAATTGTTTTTTTATGTTTTACACATATTTTCGTTTCTAAACAAGGTGATCTCGAATATTTAAAAAAAAATATTTATTTGCGATTACCTTTTTTTTTAACATAATCAAAAGGCCGCTATGAATCGTTACCCCGCTGGTACCCCGGCAGGAGTCGATTTTAGGTTTCTGTAGGTCTAATATGACCCAAATAAACTAAAACTAATCTTTATAAAATCTTACAAAATTTTGTGTCGCTAGCTCCCGGACTATAAGAAATACGGCAGAGGTGTGGTAGATTGTATGGGAAAATGTTCCAAAATCTCAAAAATTGCCGAATTTATGTGAAAATGTAGTGATTATCTGTTGATTAAATGAATAAACAGAAAGAAGAAAATGAAATTCTCTAATTTTCTCAAGCAATGTTTGTTAACTTAATTGCCAATGACCGATTGAAGTCTTTTAGTGCCTTATTCTTTTGATAAAGTTTTGATCTGCTTGCCTCCAATATTAAAAGTATCTCAATGTTATATAAATGATATAGCCTTCACTTACGGATTCCTAAATTATCGAGATTAATTAATCCTTTATTACTAATCCAAAAATTGAGTCAACACCAAACAAATATTATACAAGAAAAATGTTAATAAGTACAGACTTTGCAAAAACAAAAAATACAATTCAAAGTTTTAAATTGGCAAATTAAAATTTGTTACAACAGATTACAATGAACAATGATAAATATCTCAAAATTGATAATTTGGGATCTGATTTTTAGTTATTTGCATGTTTTTTCGCGTACAGGCACGTGAAAATTTTTTACACCTTTCTGAGTTTTGTTTTAATTATGTAGGGACGGTAGAGTTGATTAACATTTTTAACTTTACTGGTCAAAAATAATAGAAAATAAATAAATGAGATATTCAAAAATGAAAGTTAGCCTGGTACTCAAAAAGTTCCACTTTAAAAATATTCCTTGAGACGTCATATTTCTAAATATCTATTGAATTTTATTTTACATTTGTGTATTAAAAATGCCCAAATCTAAAGAAAGTTTGGTGCAATTTTCAAAAATCAAAAGAATAAAAATAAAACAATATTAGTTTTATTATTACTTATTTTATTTCTAAGGATGTACTCTCGCTGTAACAACAATGCAACACCAACTAGACTTCTAGCAAAAGTAGTTATAATTAATTATTTGCACCAATTGCAATCCAGCATTTTGAGGCATAATAAAAAAATTTAGCGCATATTTAAATGGTTATTTTCAAGTTTTTTAGTGGCTATAAATCCGGACCCCATTGATAATGCATTGGGTACTCTCCAAGGACTCCTGGACTCCAACTTAAAAAACCACGAACTCTGGGTATAAATATATTGAAATTGGGATTTTTTTATAAATTTTTGTTTAGTTCAATTGAATCACTGCTTAGAGATATATATTAAAATGAAGTCCATCATTAACTCATGAACGCACAACTTGAACTACAGTTAAAATCGTCAAATTCTGAAGGATATTCTTTGTGTACCTATTAAAAGCATGTACATAATATGTTCACATAGAAAGGGATTCTGTAGAACCAGGATTCCTAATCGTTTGGGGTAGGTACCTTGAGAATTTAAAGTTTTATAAAAATGATAAGGGCAAAAGTAAGAGAAATTTTGCCTTTTAACGCTCGCCGCAGAGGGGTAAACCACGCTTAAAAATTTTGTACACCAGACTTCCTCCCACTTCGGACTTCCCAAACTTCCCCAGACTTCCCGGACTTCCTCGGACATTGTGACAAATATTATTGCGTTGCTTTAAGAAGTAAATGTTTCATTGTAATTATGACATTTGAGATTTTGAATTTACAATAACTCGAAAACGGCGCTAGATATCGAAAAACCGAGAAAAAATTAGTGCCTTAGAATCCCAGTACTTGGTCGTTGGAAGCTATCTGCAAAATTTCAGATCAATAGCGCGCAAGAATGGCGCGGCAAGAATTAATATCATTTTATATATCAGACTTCCCAGACTTCACCGGACTACCGCAGACTTCCCCAGACTTCCTCAGACTTCCCCAGACTTCCTCAGACTTCCCCGGACTTCCCAGACTTCCTCCGACTTCCTCGGACTTCCCCGGACTTCCCGGGACTTCCTACAAGCTGTACACCAGACTTCCCGGGAGATTTACCCCTCGCTCGCCGCATTAAAATAATTCCAACCTCGGTTTACCAAAACCGGGTCATTAATGACTCTTTGTTTAAACCTTTAAACGACTATAATTTTATGTTTATTTTAGTACCTATTTGCTTGGATTTACTTAAGTATTTTGTCTATTATATTTAATTTAATTTAAACGCAAGAAAAGTAAAAAGTCTGTATTTTAAGTAATGAAAACTAGCAAATAAAAAAAATTGAATAAATTACATTAAACTAAAAACTAAACCGAAAATTATTGACTAGGAAAGTGGTGTCGTCACGATCAATCAGCTGATGGGAAACATGGTGATAACCTCACTTTGTTTGAGTTTAGTTACCATATAGTTTCAAAAACTCCACTTTTCTCGTCTAGAATTATGTGGGCGACCTGGGCAAATGCAATAAAGGCATAATTTTGAATTAAAACATTGTAAGGTCACGAAAAAGTTTAAAATAACGCATGCACCCGGCAATGTTTCCACCCATCAGCTGTTAGATCGACCACATTTTGATGTCACACTTTCCCAGTCTATTATCTTCGTTTGTTTGAATTTTTTGACCCTCGCTTCAGTGGTGTAGCGTTGATTTCTGGTACCCGAGGCAAACCCTAAATTTGCCGCCCTCCTATTTAAATATGCCTCCCCCCTATTTTCGCAATTAAGCAAAAAAAGTATTTCTTATATCAATTTATTAGATTTTATTAAAAATAATTATTATAATTTAAAAAAATTATAATTTTATTCTGTGTGTTATATTCTGCCGCCCTTCACAGAAGTGACGACCGGGGCATTTGGCCCCCCCCCCACACTACGCTACTTCCTTGCTTAGCAAGGCAGATTCACCCGACCTGACATGCAGTGATGTTAGACAGCGATCCAGTAAAGCTGGTACAGATGACGCTAAAAGTTGGTATTTGAACAAAAACAGATGGTACGCGAAAAATTTTCCGAAAAACACACGAGCTTTGTTTTTTTTTTTTTAGGGTACCTACCTACACTTTATTAAAATTGTTGTTATTGAAATTTAAATTCTAAGTTGTCAGAGCCGGACCATAAAATAAAATACCATAAAATAGATGGCGTCCACAGAAATTTAATAAAAATTAGGAATAAAAATTTTAATGCTTGATCGATGTTAAAAGTTGGTACTTCTGCGTACCAACACAACTTTTAGTTGGTACCTGGTACAAGACCCTAAAAACTGGTACCCATACCAAGAAGTTGGTACGTCTAACATCACTGCTGACATGACTTTGTAAGGTTCCACACTACACAAGTTACTATTCAATTTAATGACAGACACCTGATGCTTCAGGGATACTCAACCAAATCAGGTCGCGATCAAGATCGAGGTTTGTTTCCATGATTCTTTTCTAGTAATTTTGACCCTGCTTTCTCAATGTTTTACTAAAGCTGTAACGTAATTGTCGGCACCAATAAACTAGGTACCACTTACATTTTGGAATAAAAGTATAAATATATTTTTATGACAAAATTGTTGAAAATATCAATTTTGATTAATTTTATTGATATTGCGAATTGTGTATGCTTTTCTACGAATTCGTACGTCCCAATAAGAATGTTAATAATGTTAATTTATTTTATATTTTATACAAATTAATAATGTTAATACATAACATACTACTTACTCTTTTTAATTGTACCTATGATTTATGTATAATAATAAATACTAAGAGTATTATGTAGATAACTGGCGTAATAAACTGATATTAGTCTATTTGTTTGGCAATTTCGAAATGATGTACTAATCTTCTAATTTAAATTACTGGCTTTATTTTATTCATAAAATGATAAAACTTGCATTATGTTATCATCGAGAGCATAAGTTTATATTCAATTTACTTAAGTGTAAAAATATAACGGTAAAAGGAATATTTGAATTTCAAGAAACTAAAAAATTTTGAAAACCTTTTTAGTTGACCTTTAGAAACTAGAATAAAAATATTATAGTTGAGATATAAAAGATAAGTAATATACTTAAGTAAAATAATAATATTATAGTTGGTCATAAAAATGTAGTATCTATCTACTATCTACTTTGTAGATTTTTATGACCAACTATAATATTATTATTTTACTTAAGTATATTACTTACATTAAAGCATCTTTAACCACAAGGTCACTATGTATATTATATTAAAACTTTAAACGCTCAAATTTTATTAATAAGTTCTCAACTACAACTACATTCTGGATTTTGGATTTTAGGTAGGAGGGTAGGGAGGTACCCCACACGCACTTAGGCCACTAAATCGGGCCCATTGTGCCTCCGAATGCAGCGGCCCTCTGTCCTGTCAGTCCTCAAGCCACCCTGTCGCCAGGATAAATTCGAGTATCTTGGCAGGCGGAGTGTCGCTGATTCTGGCCATGTTAGGCCAGAAGTCCCCTAGCATGGCACCTCTGATTGACGCTAGCGACAGACAGTGACAGAGCACATGTTCCGCGGTTTCGTCTGCTGTATTACATCCCCGACATCTTGGGTTATCTACAAGTCCCATTGTGTTGAGATGTTTGTTCAGTTTGCAGTGTCCAGTTAAAATCCCTGCAATTGTCCGTAGATTGACTTTGGACAGTTTCAAATAATATTTTGAATGCCTACTAGATGGTGCTTTGATCGCTGCCCTTGCTTGTCTGCATTCAGTTTCTTTTGCCCATCTGCAAGAATGCAGTTTTAGAATGTGATGTTTTAGGAGGGTATCGATAGTTTTGACAGCTGGTACAATCATCGGCTCCGGACCGCAGGGAAGGCTGTTGGAGCCGTTTCTTGCCAGCTCGTCCGCTTTTACGTTACCCTCGTTACCTTGATGCCCTTTCACCCACGAAAGTGAAATGACATTTGAGTTAGATATCTCATTTAGTGTCTGAATGCATTCTAGCAACAGACCAGATGTGACCTTGTGACTCCTCAGTGCCACAAGTGCCGATCTACTATCTGTAGATATCTGAATGTTTTTGTCGCAGATAAGTTTATCTTGGACTATTTTTGCGCAGTGCAGTATACCCATAAGTTCCGTTTGGAAAACTGATGTGTGCCTGCCCAGCGGTATGCTTATGTTTAGGTCAAGTTCAGCAGAGAAAATGCCTGTTCCTGAGCCAACATTGTTTTTGGAACCGTCCGAGAATAGACATATGTCATAGTCGTAGGTTTCTGTTGGATTCAACAGGATATTGTATTTCCTGTCAAATATATATTTAGGGGAGATTCTGTCAGGTTCAAGGTGCAGTAGAGGTACTCTAATTGAGTAGTCCTCTAAAATCCGCATATGACCCACAGCTCCTCGCCTATGGTTCCATAGCCCCCAGCTACGCAGCCTAAGAGCAGCCTTAACCGCCATCTCCTGCACATGAAGATCAAGTGGTGGGAGGCAGAGAAGGGTCTCCAATGCTGTAGTGGGTGCAGTGCGCATCACTCCCGTTACAGCCAGACAGATTAGTCTCTGAATCTGGTGTAGAGAGGATGCTGCTGTTACCTGTTTGGTTCTGGGCCACCAGACAAGTGCACCATAACAGAGCATAGGTCTGACCACCGCAGTGTAGAGCCAGAGGGTGATCTTAGGGGAAAGGCCCCATGACCGTCCCATCGCCCTTCGGCACTGCCAGAAAGCCATTCTTGCTCTGCTAACTTTGGTTTTCAAATGTTTTCCCCAGTTTAGCTTCTTGTCAAGTATTATTCCCAGATACTTGACTTCGTCTGCCAGTTTTAGAGGAGTCCCCATTAAGTTAGGCATTATCATGCCAGGTAACTTTCTTTTATTGGTAAACAGAACAAGCTCCGTCTTTGTCGGGTTGACCGACAGAGAGTGCTCAATGCACCATTCCTCCAGTATTTTGAAAGCTGTCTGCATTAGCATGCAGATCATGTTTTCAAATTTGCCAGTAAGCAGTATGGTCATATCTTCTGCGTATCCTATGGTATAAAAACCTTTTTCGTTAAGGCGTCGTATGAGGCTGTCCACTACCATAATCCACAGCAGTGGGGAAAGTACCCCTCCCTGAGGGCAGCCTCCGGTTACAACGCCTTTGATCTTTATGTCGCCGACACATACCTCCACGGCTCGCCACTGGTTGTGAGAACACCGTATTGGCCTAGCGCTGCATTTATACTTTCAAAGGTGGTTTTATCAAAAGCCCCTTCGATGTCAATAAACGCTCCTAGGGTGGACTCTTTTTGGCCCAGTGATCTTTCGACGCGCTCCACCACCTTGTGTAGAGCTGTCTCAGTAGATCTCCCAGGGATATACGCATGCTGGTTTACGTGTAATGGTCTGTGTTCCAGAACCGTATCACGTATCTCTCTGTCGCACAAATACATTATTTATTATTCCTATTTAAGAACTAGGGAAAATTGCTATAAAGTACTCAGACCGACGTGGTATAACCACGGCAGCGTAATTTGAACGAATTTCATTGCCAAAATTCCATCACCAGACGAAGAAGATCAAATGCTTCGCATGCCATTCAACTAAGCTACGCGCTATAAAGTAAGAAATGCACTAGTAAAAAAAATAAACCCGTAAAAACAAGTTTTTCACTATAAATCCTTTATAATATAATGATTCTCGATTTTACAAAAGATTAAAAATTTAGTTATTGCCAATGAACCATAAAGATTTAATTTTTTCGTTTTTTTTCTCGGACAATATGAAAATTCGGAAAATTTTTTTTTGGCAAAGTGTATTGTCATCGGAGACGAATCCATGTGCAAAATTTCAGCTAGATTGGATAGCGCGAACTGGGTCAAATTTGACTTTAAAAGTTTTGCCGTATTCAGTAAAAAACAGAAACGTGAAATTAATATAAAAGATTTAAAAACGGAAAAAAAAAATAAAATTGTAAAACAACTTGTATCAAATTGAAGTTGTACATATTTATATGTATTTTAATAACAATATTCCGTTGTAAACTTATAAATTTTAAAAACCATTTATTAAAAAAAATTTTTTGTTGCGAAAATATCTCAAAAATTGTGTGTAAAATTTAAATTATTTTAAAAAAGTTTCCACTTCTAGAATTTTTGTTATTTTTTGGTTCTTAGTAGTTCAGGCACATCATATGAATGATAATAATAATTCAAAATTTTCCGGTTTAAACAGATCACTACGTTAAAGCTTACACCATTTTACATCTCGCGCGAAAGCTTTGCCAGAAGACAGCCATAACAAGATAAACTTTATAAATATGAACCAACTCAAAATGTTTTATGACTATAACCAGTGAAATTGGTTTTACCCGAAACCGAAAACATTGTTGATTTGATTGCATTTATGAATGTACTATTTAATATAAAATTATACTTTCTGGTTTACCTGGAACGTCGCGTCGGCGTCGGTTATTAATGCCAATTAAATTAAAAATTTTAATTTAAATACCGTTTAGATTTTAAAGTTTATTTTAGTTAATTTTGTGTGTATTGTTTTACATTCTATCAGACTATTTTCTTGAAACTTAAAAAAATCATAAAAATAATTGATTGCACAACCGTTTTTGGAGGTCGACATTTCTCGACTTTACCTAAAATCTCACCAAAATTTAAATTTATAAATACATTTAAAAATTACATTTATGTACTTAGTTATCATTCTAAAACGACATCATGAAGAATAAGTACATCAGTACACTAACAATAACATATTTTATTCTTATTAGTTTGTTTGCAAGGTACGACACATTTATTTAAATTAAACTAATTTAATTGGTATTATATATTTAGGAATTGTATTAAATGTCAAACATTGAGAAAGCTTCCACCTGACTTGCTTGTAGGCATTGCAACATCGGCATATCAAATTGAAGGAGCTTGGAACAAAGATGGTAATTTATTGTTTCTCAAATATTTGATATTAAGTGCTAATTAAATAATTAGTGTTTTATGTCATTCATTGCAGAATGCTACAAAAATTTAAATAATAACAAATATTCTTTTCAAATTTCGTTACAACCATATAAAAATAAATTTAATTATATTTATTTGAAAATCACGTAAAATTGGTTTACTGTATTTGCATACAGGTTGCAAGGTTTATTGTATTTACATTTATGTTTTATCAAAACTTGAAATTGTTTCAATAGGAAAATCACCTAGTATTTGGGATCATTTTACACATAATTATTCTAATAAAATTGGCGATGGATCGAATGGAAATATTGCCTGTGATTCTTATGACAAAATAAAAGAAGATGTTCAGTTGATTAAAAATGTTGGTTTTCAACATTATCGCTTTTCTGTCTCCTGGCCTAGAATTTTGCCATCGGGATTTCCAAATGATGTTAATCCTGCCGGAATTGCATATTACAACAAGTTAATAGATGAACTACTTTCTAACAATATAATTCCCATGTTGACGATGTATCATTGGGATCTTCCGCAATCGCTGCAAGAATTAGGAGGATTTATAAATCCTGAAATTGCTTATTGGTTTGAAGACTATGCACGTATTTTATTTTCAAATTTTGGCGACAGAGTGAAATACTGGATTACAATAAACGAACCAAAACAAATTTGCAACTTTGGTTATGGTCTAGGTACTTTTGCACCTGGAATAGAAAAATCTGGTATAAGCGACTACTTGTGTGCTCATAATCTTTTAAAAGCTCATGCACGTGCTTTTCATTTATATGACACTGATTTTAGGCCAATACAAAAAGGTAGGTGTAGTATCACATAGTTTAGAATAATTTCTGGATGACATACATATATATGTTACAAAAATTTTTTATCATATTACTTTAGGTATTATTGGCATTTCAATAGAGCTTCCGTGGGTTGAACCTGCTTCATATAAAATTGAAGATATAGCAGCGGCTGATCGTACAAATCAATTTGAAGTGAGTTTTGAATAGCTGCAATAATTTCAGATATTTTCGGTACCTATACATATTTTTTTGTGGGTTAATTTTAGTTTGGTGTCTATGTAAACCCAATTTTTCACAAAGATGGAGATTATCCACAAGTTGTCAAAGATATAGTGGCAAAACGAAGCAAAGCTGAAGGTTTCCGGCAATCCCGTTTTCCAGAATTTACTATAGAGGAAGTACAATATATTAAGGGTACATCAGATTATTTTGGTCTCAATCATTACACAACCTTTATCGTAAAACATACCGACCCTCCAATTACTGGGGAACCTCATTTTCTCAAAGATATGCACACTGAATATCATCAAGATGATAATTGGCTGACAGGAAAGGCTTCGATTTTTCGGGTAAGTATAGTAAGGTTTTACATAGTTGTTAAAAAACTCAATTAACTATAGATGGTGCCATGGGGATTTAGAAAACTCTTAAATTACATAAAAAATAATTACGGAAATCCAGATATTTATATAACAGAAAATGGTTTCCCAGATAAGAATGAATTAGATGACATGGACCGCATAAGATACTTTAGGGTTACTAACTTAATTATATTAAAATTCTTATTAAAGGTTAACGATAAAAATATTTTAGGAATACATCGATGCTGTTTTAAATGCTTCTTATATGGATCAAGTTTCTGTTAAGGCATACACTGCTTGGTCCTTAATGGATAATTTTGAATGTCATCAAGGCTATAAGTATAATATAAAGTATACTCAACAGTTTCAATAACCAGAAAAATTCTTGTAGATTTCAATTTGGATTACACTATGTAAACTTTTCGGACCCCAACAGACCGAGAACTGCAAGATCTTCAATACATTTTTTTAAAGATTTACTTAATACCAGAAAATTAAAAATAAATTAGAAATTAAAATATTTAATTATAACTATGCTTGAGTTTATTAAATAAATTAGTTTATCATTTTATTTTGGTAAATAAATCAATGTTGACAATATTTGACATTTAATCTACTCCGAAATGACCCCTATCTCAACTATTATTTTTTTATTCTAGTTTTAATGATCAACTCAATTAAAAAGGTAATAAAAATATTTAATATTTTAAAATTCAAAAATTCTGTTTACCAATAACTTTCTTAAAAAAAATAATAAATTTTTTAATTGCTGACTACCATCCATCTTACATAAATATTGTTCGAAAATTTTTAAAATCCCCCAAATCCCAAATAAAAAAGTTTAAAATAGTGAACAGTAAAAACTTAGAATTAATTAGAAAATGAACTCAAAATAAAAAATTTTAAGTAAATTTGTGGTTTTTAGTATGTATTTATGGTTAAATTCAAAAAAATATAAGAATAATACAATACGTAGAAAATCAAAATTCAAAAAATTTAAAAAAAGAGACAATTAACACATAACAGGTCTGAATTAAGAAAATTTGAAAAAATGAAAAATTCGTAATACGATAGTACAATAATTTATGTATTGCGAATATGTGTATAATATGTGCTTTTTTAGCATTCTGAAACATCATTAAGTATAATAAGTGCAGCATATTGTATGTGAAATATTATTAGTTGGTCAACATTTCCCGAATTTCCCCTTTAATTATTTTTGTTTGAGTTATACTAATAAGTGATAAAACTATATTATAAATAATTTAACAGACTATTTTTATAACTGATAAAATGTATTTAACTTCTCTATTTGTTTGTTAATGTACTTATTTTGTATTTAGCATTTTGAAACATCATGATGAATAATAATAAGTGCAGTTTATTATGTGATATATTATTTGTAACTCTCATTTTTTTCTTTACGTGGTAGGTACTTTAGATTTAATTAGGTACGTTACAATTACATTTGTATTATTTAGTAGCTACGTTAAATGCGAAAGATTAAGAAAGCTCCCACCTGACTTTCTTTTAGGCATTGCAACATCAGCATATCAAGTCGAGGGGGCTTGGAACGAAGATGGTAAATGCTTATGATATGATGAGCAGCATAGCAACATCTAGTGCTAATGGAGCAATTCATGTTTTATTATAACTTATTTATTTCCAGAATGCTGGAAAAATTTATAATCACATCTTTCTATTTCTAATTCTCGAAATAACTAATATAAAACACGAATTTCCCAATTAGTACTAAATATTAATTGCTTATATCAAAATTTTGAATTATTTGTATTATCACAATCTTGAATATGTTATTAGGAAAATCACCTAGTATTTGGGACCATTTTTCACATACAGATCCTTCTAAAATTGCTGATAGATTGAATGCAAATGTTGCCTGTGATTCGTATCACAAAATAAAAGAAGATGTTCAGTTGATCAAAAAGGTTGGATTTCAACATTATCGCTTTTCTGTTTCCTGGTCTAGAATTATGCCATCGGGGTTTTCTAATGAAATTAATCCAGCAGGAATTGCATATTACAACAAATTAATAGACGAACTACTTTCTAACAATATAATTCCCATATTGACGATGTATCATTGGGATCTTCCACAATCGCTGCAAGAATTGGGAGGATTTGTAAATCCTGAAATTGCTTATTGGTTTGAAGACTACGCACGTGTTTTATTTTCAAATTTTGGCGATAGAGTGAAACACTGGATTACAATTAACGAACCAAAACAGATTTGCAGTTTTGGTTATGGAATAGGTATTTGTGCCCCTGGAATAGAAAAATCTGGTATAAGCGATTACTTATGTGGTCATAATCTGCTAAAAGCTCATGCACGAGTTTATCATTTATATGACAGTGTTTTTAGGCCAATACAAAAAGGTGTGGTCCAAAATGTTTAAATAAACTATATTTTAAAGTAAACTTTTATTGTAGGTAATGTTGGAATTGCAATAGAACTAGCGTGGGCCGAACCTGCTTCAAATAAAACTGAAGATGTAGCAGCGGCGGATCGTAGTAACCAATTTGAAGTAAGTTTTTAAAATATTAATCATTATACAATAGTAAATAGTTAACAAGTCAGTGAGTACATAAACTATATTAATAAACAGTATCGCAATTTTGATTAACAATGAAGTTAATCAGCATATTATATAATCAACTATACATTTTTCTCTGGGTTAATTTTAGTTCGGTGTCTATGCAAACCCAATTTTCCACAAAGATGGAGATTATCCTCAAGTCGTGAAAGATATGGTAGCAAAACGAAGCAAAGCAGAAGGTTTTCGAGAATCCCGTTTCCCTGAGTTTACTCCGGAAGAAGTACAATATATTAAAGGTACATCAGATTATTTTGGTATCAACCATTACACAACCATTATCGTAAAACATGTGAACCCTGCACCTATTGGAGAACCTCATTTCGTCAAAGATATGCAAACTGAATTTTATCAAGATGATAATTGGTTAACAGGAACTCATACATATTTTCGAGTAAGTAGGAAAAGTTTGAGCTGTTACAATTAATTTCATTTGTGTTTAGTTGGTGCCATGGGGATTTCGAAAAATCTTAAATTACATAAAAAATAATTACGGAAATCCAAATATTTACATAACAGAAAATGGGATTCCAGATAAGAATGATTTAGACGATAAGGATCGCATATCATACTTTAAGGTTTCAAATATATTATTTCTAAATTTCTAAATAAGATTAACAATTAATACATTTCAGGGAAATTTGGAAGCTGTTTTAAATGCTTCGTATCTGGATCAAATTCCTATTAAGTCTTACACTGCCTGGGCCCTAATGGATAATTTTGAATGGTATCAAGGCTATAAGTATGATAAAAGTAAACTCAATAGTTTCAATATTCAGAAATAATATTTTTTCAGACTTAAATTTGGATTGCACTATGTAAATTTTTCGGATCCTAACAGACCCAGAATTGAAAGATCTTCAGTGAATTTTTTTAAAGATTTACTTAGTACCAGAGAGTTAAAAATCGACTAAAATACTATCTTATAATAATATAATCTTCAAGCTGCTATATTTATTCAGGTTTGTCAGTCTTACTCACACCGTGAGTGCTTCGTAATTCGACTTGCTAAAATCGGTTGTATGTAACAACCCTGAAAAAATAATCTTGACCTATGGCTTTAACCTTGAACCGTAATTCTCTCAGGGCTGTTACAACCGGGACTAGAAACCTCAAATAAACTAACATTTTAACTGAAAATTTTTCTACAAATTATAAGAAAGGTCTTTTGGGTTCTTTTGTTTTGCCGAAAAATTTTCTAAGAAATTGCGAGCAAAATTGTGTAGTCTAATACAGGTTTAATGCTATATCCACAACCATGCGTGCGTGATACGGCGAATGTTCGCCAATCGATACATCCTAACAGGAAGTCTAAGAAGCTCTCGAGTAAAAATTCGGATCTTTACTTCTTTGTACAGCAGATGTATCCACATGTGGACATTCGTAACAGTCACGAATTGAGTAGGAGACAATATTTGCCAGTAAATATTCGCCGAATCACGCATCGTATGGATTTAAGATAAGACGAATGCTATTGTTCTCAATGTTATACATTGATGCTTTCGCTGCATAAAAATATCTAATCATTATGTCAACCAATTGTTTGAGTTAAAGTTCCAAAGCAATATTTGTTTTTAATTTTTTTTAGTAGCTAAAGAAACATTGCTCACAATATAATATATTTTCCTACACCTCAGTTTAATTTAAAATTTTATACTGAAAGATGGTTTAACAAACCGAAACATTTATATGTAAATATAGTTTTTTGACTATTTATTTTAACAATTAAAAAAAAGGGCAATAATCAATTACAAAGATTTTGTTTTATTTATAAGGATGAATGCTTTTTACGAAATAACGGTTGCTCAAACTAAGTATTTACTATTACAAAAAAACAATCCTTTATTATTTTTGACGATTAGTTGTTATTCAGATACTGCTTAATTGCAGTCTGAATCTTTCTAGAAGTTTATATAAGTTTCTAAAAATATATGTATAATACTAAGGATATTTAAACTCTCTGGTAAATGCCGTGGTAAATTTACCCCGTGGTAAATTAAACTTGGTTAACATGTGTAACTAGGTTACATTTACCACGGCAGTTACCAGAGAGTGTGAATATACCCTTAATGTGTAAATAGTAGTGTGGTAAATAAATATACCGAGTGTTACATAAATACAGTGACTTAGTTTAAATAAATACGGATTTTTTGTTCAGTAATTGAAGACTTGAATTAAATATAAAGCTAAGTTTAGTGCAATAAAAAATTTTGAGTTAAGTTAAGTTTAATTAAAGGTGTTATCACATAGCCCCCTTTAAGGGTGGGGTAAGGTATTTAAACTTTAAGATAAAATGGCTTCGGTCGATTGGTCCATCTGTTTAAGATGGATAATTTTCAAAAAAACCAAAAAAGCTTTGGCTGGTATATGAAGAAAAGAAGTATCCATCTTAAACAGAAGGATCAATCGACCGAAGCCATTTTACCTTTTGGTTTTTTGTTTTATCAAACCGCGGCCCACTATGATATATTAAAATTTTCAAATTTTAGTATCTTTTGTAGTATTTAAACTTTTTTTTGCATTATTTTTTAAATTTTTTAAATGAATGCATCATATCTCAAGAATATTGTGTCAAAATTTCAAGTCGAACGGAGCAAAATTGACGAAGTTATGAGTATTTGAGCTCCATTACTCCAAGCGGATTTCTGGAAGAAGGAAGATTCCAAACTTTAAAGCTTTTTTCTGAAACTCCTCATTTTTAAAATCCGTGTACGTCATAACTCAAAATCTATTGGACCTATTGGTTTGAAGTTTTGCACAGTACTTCTTCACATAATTCCCCAGGTATCCCTGGGAGCTTTTCTTTTTTTAATAATTATTAACTTTACAATAACAGGTTAACCGATATTTTTTTATCGAAAATCGGGTTTTTGACTTCCAAGTGCTGCTTGAAAAAAGAAAAAATCTTTCCAGGGTTACCTCGAGAAACATCTCTTTTTTTCAAAAAAAAACATTTTTTTGTTTCCGATGATTCTGTTGCGAGTTATGATGTACACCACAAAACAAGTTTGAATGTTTACATTGAATGGAGTAAAACAGAAATCCCCTTACCGTCTCATACGTATGGATATTCATGACACCTTGTCATGAATATGAGAACGGAATATTGCGGGGCTAACTACTCCCACATGACTTCAAAAACAAAACAAAATTGATTAAATATACACTAAATTTGAATTAATTTGAAACATTATTACCCCCACCCCCCTTTACCACCCAGTAAACACAAAACTCCTTGGGATGTTATGCGATGTTCTATTTTGATCCCACGTATAACTTCTTTTTGTGACATCTATTAGTTGTTGCATAGTAGTTAAATCGCATAACGTCATATCTAAAACATTCATCAGATGTTGTATTAGGTTACATAAAATATCATATTTTTATATCATCAATAGGAAATCTCAAGGAAGTTCTGTATGAAACATTACAAAATACAACATCTATATAATGTTACTTTATAGTACATAAAAAAACTTAATTTTGTAACAGATATAAGACATTTTGGAGAGGTTGCGTTTGGATCGTCACATTTATATCTGCTATGGGATATTGTTTTAAAATGTATTTAAAACACATATTTTTAAACAACTATAAACTATCTTCATTCGGAAGTTCTATTTAACATGTTCAAAATCAGAAGTCGCTTAACATCCCAGGGAGTTTTACGCGCGTGTGTACTAGATGTAATCTTGGTACATACCCCCCGCGTGGCTGGTATATTTTTTATTCAGATTCTTCCACAGTATCGTGCTTCTATGGTAATTAACAGGTATTGTTTGTATTTTCCTTGCGATTTTATTTGTTTTTTGATTTTTTTGACTGTTTTTGTTGTGTTACAAAACTTTGTAGTGTTTTATAATTCAATTATAAAAATGTAAGTATAATTTATTACATATAATTCGCTTTTTTGTAAATCGAATTTTATTTTAATTAATGTCCCAGTAAACACAAACCTGTTATAGAGATGTAACATAGTTTACCCGTCGGGAAGTGTGATGTTCTGTTCTAGTGCCTATTAACATCTCTTGGACGTTCCTGTCCACTCTTATGTCCGACTTTTAGGGAGCAGTGTGAGATGTCGGATAGAACACCCACTAATACGGCTATTAGAACTCTTACATACAACATCCAATAGAACTCACAAAAATATATCTTTAAGAGGTTAATGTAGGATAGCACGTAGACTCCCACCAATAACGTCACTGATAACTCTTATTTACAACTTCCTGTAGAAGTTACAAAAGGGATAACTTTAAGAGGTTGGCATACAACTCTCATACAACTCCACCAAGAACATCCATTCGAGCTCTTATTGACCACTTCTGGTAGAAGTTATAAAAAAACATCTTGAAGAGGTTAAAATTGTGAAATCGTATAGAGGTTCTAATAATGTCTTATTTGTGAGTTGCGGGTTTCATATATAGCGAAAATCTGTAATAATGAATGTCAAGCTGAACTGCAGTTGAACGTTGAAATTATTGCTTATTTCATAATTCAAATTGCTTGCAATTTCAACGTTCAACTTCAGTTCATTTTGAACTTCATTGTTACAGATTTTGGTTGCATATGAAATTTCTTGTTTTACGGATTGTAACAATAATTAATAAGAGCAGATATAAATTATTAGAATATTTTATAATTAAACAAAACAGATAAATACAAACAATTGATTATGAATATTATATAATTATAGAACAATAAACGTTAAAAACTTATAATTAAAAAGAATAAAAGTACACAATATAATATTCTCACTCCCAAGGTATGTTAGCAATGTAAATTGTATCTTTTCCAGACTTTTTGTCATATAAAAATCAAATTTACAGCAAAACTTATCTGACCTTTTTTGTTGCAAATTTGATTCTCTTCATTTTTGTTTCTATACATTTTTTTATTTTGTCACAAAAGGTCCGACAAGATAGAAAAATGTATACCGGTTGCTGAATGAGCTAGCCGAACATAGGAAATTAACATATAAAAACTTATTTATGCAAATTCCTGCTTCCCAAATTAATTTAAAGAAAAAATGAAAGATGCAACAAAAATGCAGAAATATAAACTGCGAATGATAAGACCATTAGATTTAATCTAATTTTTACTTAAAAGGTCAAAAAATGCTTTCGAAAATTGTTAGAAGTTGTTTAAAGACGTTAAAAAGACTGGCCATGTAAATTTCCATGGTAATTATTTTTGACAATATAAATTAAATAGAATTTATTACATGGCCAATGCGATAAATGAAAATTTTAACAATTTCGAAAACATTTTTTTACCTTTTAAGTAAAAATGAGATGAAATCTAATGGTCTTATCATTCGTAGTTTATATTTCTACATTATTTTTGTATCTTTTATTTTTGCTCTAAAATAATTTGGGAAGCAGGAAATTGCATAAATAAGTTTTTTCACGTTAATTTCCTATGTTCGGCTAAGTCATACAGCACCCTGTATAAACATAAATTAAAATAATGAAATTTGCAAGCAAAAATGTGGGATAAGTTCTAATGTAAAAACAATTTTTATATGACAAAAAAAGTCTTCAAAAGATATAGTTTACTTTGCCAACATAGGAGTGTCAGAGTTCTTTTAAAAGTAAAACTAAATAAGGTAAACACAAACAATTCGTTCAATACTAAAACTAAAAACACTAGAACTTCAAATACATACAACTAAAAATTATTGGGTTCCTGTTGATGGCCCTCTCTTTTGAATCGTTGCATACAGTGACGGAACCATTCCCTAACACATAATTCAAATTCTTTATCAGTGGAATTAGGATACGATTCCCTGCAGACTTCTAAAAAATAAATTTTTCTTGAGAGGTGAATATAAAATACTTAAAAAATTCATTACTACCTAACATTGTTGAAATGATTTTCAAATCTTTTAATTGAAAATTGTTTTTCTGCCCCGTCCAGGAGCAGCTTGTTCCCACTTTGTTGGAAAACAATCTTTTCAGGCATCGGTTAATTAAATCCTTGGGGTTTACACCCCCGATACCCAGGAACCAAATCTTCTAAAAAAAAATAGTTTTTTAATAACTATTATGTAAAATATTATGCACAAATGTAATTAATTACAGTAGAACCTCTATTATCTGGATTCAACAATCCAGCATATAATTTCCGTTTTTAATCGCCGAATTTATATCATTTTTAAAATCTGTGAGATGAATTTTACCATAATTATTGGGAAACTTCCATAAACAATAGGAAAGCTTAAGTTCCAGTTACAAGAGGAAGCGGAACTAATAAGTGGTTATTAATTTTTAAAATAATTTAATACGGTAAAAATATTTAAAGTGACATTTTATAAGTCTTATAAATTATTTTAGTTTAGTGTCCAACTTGTTTTTTTGCCTAGTAAAGAGCTATTAAAATTCAATTTTTGTAACTGATCTCGTTCGTATGTAATTTTTACGAAATTTTTTGTGTCCGACAAGTATATGAAAAAATACTTTATCAATTAACATCGAAATCAATTAATTTTCTGTAAAAATAAATAATATACAAACGATTTTACACAATATACAAACGATACAAGCGACTTTCATAATTGAATATTATTGTGGCGGAATGGTTAATGCGTGAAATTGGTGAAATCATAAAATCTAAGTCAAGTGTCTTAAGAAATTACGGAAACATGGGAACATCAAAATTAAAAATTTTAATCGTAAACAAAAAATGGTACTTATTGATCAAAGTTTTAGAGAATTAAATTTCCCATGTTTGGATAAAAACTGAATCCCCTAAAATTCAAGATGGCGGCTGGCGCGGCAACACGAAACTTCAGAAAATCTAAATTTAGACTACCAACGACCGCCCGCCCCTCAACGATTATCTATTGAAAAAATTCAGGGATACGGCGGCAGAAGAAACAAAAGTATGTTGAAAAACGTGATACAAAAAATAATTTGTTAGTTTTTATAATGTTTAATAAACCGAAATTAACTAAAATTGATTATCAAAATATTATCTAAAACTTCAAATAATAATAAATTGTAATTAAATAATAATTTGAAAACATATTCACCACTTTTTGACTATTATAGCCAATTTTTTTTTACTGTTTAACTCTTACAAATCTTTCTTGGATACTGAATAAATATAATAGTTAATAAGTATAATAACCATTACTAAGTTATTTTATTTTTAAAGTAAATATGGGTAAGTAGCATACAATTCCCAAGTACTAATAAGACAGTACAGTACATAAATAAAAACTTACCCTGCGACTCGAACCGCCTAAATCAACATCATTTTCGCCTACGCCAACATCATTTTCGCCTACATCCAAAACCAACGAAGGTTTTTCGTTATTAGTCCTATAATGCAAAATACAATATAACAAAGATCAAATTTATTAAAAATTAATATGTACAGGGTGGCTCAATTTCGATCCTTCTTATGGGGAAATCGGTAACTATAGGAGATATCGAAAAATGGATGGCGCATCCTCGATCTCTTTTTTTGAGAAAAGTTTAATGGTGCAAACCCGAATTCGATATCTTTTTTCGTTTTCGAGTTATGGCCAAAAGTTCACTTTTTCGACTTTTCGTTCAACGTCCATATCTCGGTTATTTGTAAAGTTATAGAAAAAATATTTACACTTTCTTTAGACACTTTTTTAAGGGCAATAAAATGGGCTAAAGAGATTTTAAATATCTAACTTAGTTTGCGTGTTATAATATAAAGTTATGTTTTTTTAAATAGAAACCATAGTTGGCTATGAAATATTTAAATAGAGTTTTTTATCCTCTTTTCAATTATATATAATATGTGGGGTCTATTATTTCAGTTTCGTCCCATTATATTAAAAAATGTTAAATAAAAACAAACTAAGATCGGAAAATTAAATGTTGGATTTATCAAAACAATCCATTATACATTTATATTATAATATTTCATAGTTTTTATAAGCCATTTGACACTCTTGTATAATAATAGGTAATAGGTACTAAATAAAAATAAAATTAGGTATCGAAGTATTAGGTACTAAAAACACTCTTTAAAAACAACTGGAGACAATTGTTTTAGATGCGTCAATAATGATTTTGTATAGTGTTTTGTTTTGAAAAAGTCAACCTTTAATTTTCCGATCTTCTTTTGTTTTTATTTAACATTTTGTAATATAACGGGATGAAAGTGAAATAATAGACCCCACATGTTACATATAATTGAAAAGAGGATAAAAAACTCTATTTAAATATTTCATAGCCAACTATGGTTTCTATTTAAAAAAACAAAACTTTATATTATAACTCGAAAACTAGGTAAGATATTTAAAGTCTCTTTAGCCCATTTCATTGCCCTTAAAAAAGTGTCTGGAGAAAGTGTAAATATTTTTTCTATAACTTTACAAACAACCGAGATATCGACATTTAACAAAAAGTCGAAAAAGTGAACTTTTGGCCATAACTCGAAAACGAAAAAAGATATCGAATTCGAGTTTGCACCATTAAACTTTTCTCAAAAAAAGAGATCGAGGATGCGCCATCCATTTTTCGATATCTCCTATAGTTACCGATTTCCCCATAAGAAGGATCGAAATTGAGCCACCCTGTACATATGTTTTTATCTTTTAATTAATAATAAAAGTAAAATATTGAATATGGAATAAATCTACAAATCAGAATCTACAACAAAATGCCAGAACAAATCAGAAATCTTTCTTTTCAGAAATTTAAGAGAACAATGAAGGAATAACTAATTGAATGCGCATTTTGTAGGATGTGGAAGAGTTTTTCCAAGCTGAGTTGAGATGAAAAACAGCAACTGCTGATCTCCACCATTTAGGATGAATGTAAAAATTTTGTACTATTATTATTATCTTTACAGGTAGTATCCTTATTTAATTTTTTTTTAAAAACCTTACAATTTTTAGAAAATCAGAAATTTATAAATGCACATCATCACTCATCAGTTTCGAAGCACTTGGTGTAATTTATGATTTTGAAAAATTGTAAAAGCAATGCAATAAGGGCATACAATTGTAATTATTGTAAAAAACATTCTCTCAAATATTATCACTTTTAGGATTCGTAAATTACAATCTTTCCGCCTTAATTTACCCTTCGATGATAAAATCAGAGTGATTTTGTCATCAAAAAAAACTGACGTACTAAAAACCGACATTTTTATCATTTCAGAGAATAATGCCTAAAAATGCTGACTTTCTGTTGTCATGTATAGTAGGTGTTTTTTTAATATACAGTGGCTGCGAAAAACGATCATACACCTTGTTATATTATCTAATAATTATTACTCGATGTACTTATATATAATAAAATAATTTTTTTAATTACCAATTTTTCATAAAATGATTATTATTAAATTATTAGTGGAATTACGTAAATTACATAAATGCGTAATTACGAAAATACGTAAAATAAACACCACAAATCTACTTAAAATTTTTTATTTTGGGTTTATTTTCATTCTTATTATATCTGTAATTTTTATTGCAATATTTACATCGAATACCCATAATACTTTAATTTTGTTTGAATTAGGAAGTTTCAGCTAAAGAAAGTAAAAAAAAATGGAAAAAAATAAAATAATAAATCATTATAGGAAAAAAATCATTTACTTTTTATCCGACTGACGAAGGCTTGCTACAAACGTAAAGTTGGCTATAAAATTCAAGGTATTTCATGGGGGCGTCATGTCGCGTCAAGTAGACGCGATAGACGCTAAACTACATAAACTTTGTCTGGATCCGCTCATTGGTGGAAAGTCGTTATGTTGGTAACGGACACTATAAAATAATGGTTTCCTACAACTTGTAGCAATTTGGATTGGAGCTTATAAGCTAAAGTAATATTTATTAATTATGTAGATGGCGCGAGGTACCTTAGTACCATAATTAGTGTTTATAAAGTATGTAATAGATATTAGGGCAAACAAGCCCTTTCTTCTATATTTAACTAAATAATGTGTTTGATGTTGAATGAGCAATGAGAGTAAAGTTAAGTAAATTTCATTAGAAAATTTTCAAAAACCTGTTTATGTTTTAAAGCTACATATTTTTTTGAGTAATCTTCAATGACTGGAACAGAGTATCGGGGCTAATTCCATTATGTCCTTCAACAAGTTTTGGTGTTGGCATTAAGGGGTCTATAGACGTTCAACTTGGTTGTCAACCTAAGTTGTCAACTTGCCATATTGACGACCAAGTTGACCGTGTGTAGGCTAGTTGAAGGTTGAAAGCCAAGTTGAAGTCCAGGTTGATGAATTTAGATTTCTTGTGGGTGGAGCCTGATGTTAGCAACCAACTTGAAACGTGTGTAGGTATGTTGCCTATATGTTAAATTAAAGTAACGTATACTATACAATCGTAAGCAACGCGAGATAGTAAAAAGTGATGTTGATGACTAGGTTGTCAACATGTCAACCAAGTTGAAAAGTGTGTAGTGAAACGTTCAACTTAAGTTGACAACCAAGTTGAACGTCTGTAGACCGCATTAGACGGTGGAATTTGACAGTGACAGTGAGCGGTGACCTTACGAAGCGGCGCAAAGCTGGTTCGCGCTAGATCGGTTGATCCTGAGAAGCTGCAGATCAGTAGCGTAACTACACCTGAGGAAGCCCGGGCGGAAATAGTCTGGAAGCCACCCTTTCTAAAAAGAAAGTTACTATTATTAATCTAATTTACATTTAAAAAAATATATATTTTTTATGCCGTTTGGATGCCCTAGCTAAAAGAAGTCTGAATTACATTTAACAGTTTCTGATTTAATTTTTGAATATCAATTGACAAATTAATCTAAAATACAATTGACGATTTCTGAATATTAATCGACAAATCTGAATTACAGTAGACTTTTTCTGAATTACTGGTGCACAGTTGTTGTTTGATTGAAGAAAATTTAATTGATTCAAATAAGAGATTCTATTTTAATACGTACAGTGACTAACAAAAATATTCGAACCTTCCTATGTTATCAATGTAAATTACACATTATGAAACTGTTTTTTGACATAATTATAAAAATAGCTTTTAAGTGCAACTTTTTGGATATTTTTTGTTAAAAATTTAATTGTCTTCAATTTTGTACCTATACATTTTTTAATTTTGCCGCCCCGTTTTTGACTGACAGCGGCTTAAACAAGACTCTGAAAACACAAAAAATATCGTCACGTATATCTCAAAAACGGTGCAACAAAATAGAAAAATGCTTATGAACAAAAATATAGAGAATCATGTTTTCTAAAAAAAAAGTTTATTCATTTTTTCATTTTGTCTAGTTTAAGTTGCTGTCAGTCAAAAACGGGGCTACAAAATTGAAAAATGTATAGATATCCCAACTAATAGCACAACAAGGTAAATTTTAAGTAAATTTTACGTAATATTTAGTAGCTGACCTAACTACAGCGACTTTATTTTACTTCAAGTTTACGTGAATTTTACGTAAAATTTACTAAATGGAGAAAAAACTTACGCAAAATTTTGGTAGAATTGAGGTAATTTTAAGTAAATTTGGCTAATAAGTCAATAACCTATTAGTGAATATAACTAACAGTAAGTAAATTCTACGTAAAATTAAGGTAAACCTGACTAACATTGACCAACATTTTACCTGCATCTCGTAGTGCATATGAAGTTGTAAAAATGATTTTTCCGGTTTAAATTTTTGAATCTCTATCTCGTTTCCTTCTATTTCATAAGTGTAATCTTTGTATGCCGTTCTACTTAAAAATGGTAAACTAAGTAAGTTCATGTTTTCAACCACTACAAGCCAAATAATGATTAATATTTAACAAGTACATTGTATTATAATATCGTAATATTGCAAATTGGATTCGGAAAATTCAAAACGCAACTAAGTTTACTGATAAAGGTATCAGTTTTACTTCGGAAAATTAGAATGCGCCTCGGTAAATATGTAGCTTTGGAAGAAAATTATTAATTAATTTTTAAATAATGTACTTATTTCGGTTACTTTAACACGCTGAAGATATACACACAATTTAAATTCTTTATAATAACTTAAATATGTTTCTATATTGCTTAATTTTACAATTTATTTTTAGAAAAACAACAGTTTTACTATTTATCAATATTTTTTATGAGATGGCAATAGAATTTTTATCAAAATTAATGGCGGATTTTAAATTCTTGACTAAATAGTAATATTTAAACCGCTTTACGACCAAAAAGGTAATTGGTAAATTATTGGTAAAACCGACGTAAATTATACCTATAGTAAGATCCTAGGACGTATGTAAATTGCGCCAGCGGTCAGTAACTAGTAAATTGAGCCAGCGGTTGGTGAGGGTAGCTTAAGTTTTAATACCCAAAAAGTGGTATTTTTATTAGTAATTATAATATTATGTAATCGCCATAGTGGCGCAGTTTTATGAAGGTATCAAAATAAGTTTACCGTATGGAACTTATGGTGCGTTTGTTGTGGGGAGGGGGGGTCACTATAGTCATAAATCAAAAGGAAAATGTTTTTGGTATGATTTTTAAAAAAATAAATAAAAATAGTACCTACGTACAGATCTACCTTGCCATCAATTTTTGCCATCATTTCAAAAACAATGTAGAAAACTAACTAAACCTAACCTCTTGAAAGCAAATTACTATGTCATTTTATTATTTTTCTATTTATTATTAATGAAGATAAGAGTATATTTAATAAATATCGGCAAAATAATGACATACATTTTGAAAAATTCGAAAATTGAATTGCAATGTTTTTTTCTTTTGTATAGTTTTTGTATAGTTTTTGTATAGACAGATAATTGCATATTCAACACGGCTTCTAAAAATGTGTAAAGGTCTGGATAAGTTGTATGAAAAATTTTAGAAAAATAATGGTGAAAAGACTCGCATGCATTAGGGGTCGTCCATAAATTACGTCACACAATTTTTAAGGTTTTTAGACCCCTCCCTCCCCCTATGTCACATTTAATCACATTTTTATTGACCCCTCTCCCAGTGACGTCACACTTCTACCTTATAAAATTTAAAACGCACGCAAGCGCTATTTATATTGCAATAACCGATCCATGGATCAAAAAAATATATTTTTAAAAATTTGACTTTGTGACATCACAACATTTAAAACCCCCCGGACCTCCTGTCACATTTTTGTCCCAAATCTGAGATGACCCCCATACCCCTAGCGTGTGACGTAATTTATGGATGGCCCCTGAGTTGTTCAAAACATGTTTGATGTATTCGATGCCCAAATTTTTGGAGGAACAATGTTCTAATTTGTTTGCTAGGAGAGAAAGTGACAAAGAAATATAAATCCAGCAACTACCTATATGGCCTATTTTATCTTTGGGCGCATTAGGCACGTGCCTAGGGCCCAATGGCCAGAGGTACACGGAGACCGTAAATTGCGCCAGCGGTCGAGGGTTTTTCTAATCCTACCCGTAAATTGCGCCAAAAAATTTTAGGGTTAAGCCGAAAAAAGGTAGTTATATTTTTAATCCTTTGCTTGTTTGTCAATAGGATTAGTATGGCTCTAAAAACTAATTTTTTAATTTCACAGAGGTGCATTTAGCCCGAATGTCAACACTTGTAGAAGTTTGGACGTATGTAAATTGCGCCAGCGGTCAGCATTTTGTCGATCGGTAGCTTACGAACAACTAGTAAATTGCGCCAGCGGTTGGTGAGGGTAGCTTAAGTTTTAATACCCAAAAAGTGGTATATTTATTAGTAATTATAATATTATGTAATCGCCACAGTGGCGCAGTTTTATGAAGGTATCAAAATAAGGTGAAAAGACTTGCAAGCATTAGGGGTCGTCCATAAATTACGTCACACGATATTTAAGGTTTTTAGACCCCTCCCTCCCCCTTTGTCACATTTAATCACATTTTTATTGACCCCCTCTCCCAGTGACGTCACACTTCTACCTTATAAAATTTAAACGCACGCAAGCGCTATTGTAGGTGCATATTAGGTAAATTATTAAGTAAATTTACCCTACAAAATTAACCAAGAATTACTTTAAAGTAAAACAAACTTTCAGGTCAAAAAAAATGTAAAATTACGTCAGTTTTACTTTTATATTGACCTAGTAAACAAATAAACTTCTAAAGTTATGTTTACCTAAAAAAATACCAAAAGTTACTTATAGGTCTGAAAATTATGTAAAAATTACTTAAAAATTACATGGTTAGGTAAAATTTACTGAAAATTTTCTAGTGTGCTACTTGGGATAAAATAGAATACAATGAAATTTTTAACAAAAAATAATGTCTAAAAAGTTTTGCTGTAAAAGTGATTTTTATATGTCAAGATTCGGTTTCAAAATATGCAATTTACATTGTTAACATATATGAGGGTTCAAATATTTACGTTAGTCACTGTATGCAAGTTAAGGATTTTATTTTATTTTGATCAACCTTCATCTTTCTCCAATCAATCTTTTATTAAAATTTGTTACCGTTGTCGGTATTCAAACAAAATTTTAAATTTGAAGTAATTTATGGGACTAGTGAGTAAAGATACATTTTATCCACGAACGGAAAGTTTAGAACACGAGGCAACGCCGAGTGTGCTATCTTCCGTAAGTGGATACAAATATCTTTACTCAAGAGTCGCATATAACATTTTATCCAAAACCTGCAAGTAAAATTAAAATTTCAAAATCAAATAAAATTTGAAATTACATTATATAATTTTGCTTTGCATTATATTGCTTGCTTGTGACAGTAATCAATTTGACACTCTAGACTTTTCGTTGAGTTTTAATAAAATAAATAAAATAAAATAAACAAAACTCACTAGTGAGCGAAAAATCACTTTCGCTCACTAGTGGATAAAAGTCCACTTTGACGTTTGAAAATGTCAATGTAAAAGTTATTTTACTTGCAGGTATTGGATAAAACGTTTTTAGTTTGTGAATAACTGTATTTGTGAAGCTACGTTACTGCCATCTCGTATTTTTTAGGGAAATAAATACCGAACAATTGATTCGATTCGTTTGTTTCGTTTTCCTCTGCCAAAACTTTAACCTCGAATGTTTTAAATAAAAATCTTTGTTTATTTTGAAGTTAATCTATTTTGTATTTTGAATTTTGTGCATTTAAAATGTTTAAAGCAGGCTCAATTGTTAAAGTTGTTGTTACAAATTTTGTGTAAGTTAAAAAGTGTTTTATCAACGATGACTATCCATATTTATCAATTTTTTATTTTATTGTAGAACATACACTTACGTTGAGTTCCTACCCGGTCCTAATTTAAATATGATAATAGGACCAAACGGAACTGGAAAATCTACTATTGTCGCGGCAATTATATTAGGACTTGGTGGTAATCCAAAAACAGTCGGTCGTGGCACCAAGGTATGTGTTTGGTTACTTTGTTCTGATAATATAATGTATAGTTTTGTTGTAGATATCAGAATATGTTAAACATAACTGTTCCGAAGCAACGATAGAAATTCATCTACAAAGTGAGAATAAAAATGATCCTATTATAATCAAAAGATCATTCGATCTAAACGATAAATCAGTTTGGCATTTAAATGGCAGGAAGGTATCACTAAAAGAAATGGAAAGTTCCATAAAGGAATTCAATATACAAGTCGATAATTTGTGCCAATTTTTACCACAAGATCGTGTTCAAGATTTTGCTAAAATGAACAAGCAGCAGCTACTACAACAAACACAAATTGCAATTTGTAGGCACGATTTGATAGAAAAACAAATGGAGTTGATTAAAATTCGCGATCAACACAAAGACCTGGAAGTTTCAACGGAAAAGACTAAAAAGAAACTGCAGGAATTGCACGACGCTAATGTAAGAATTGAAGGAAAAGTGCAGAATTTAAAGAAAAAAGACAAATATTTAAAACAAATTGAACATGTTGAGAGGAAAGGTGCTTGGATAGCATATGAAAGTGTTGCTGCCAAAATTGAAGAACTTAAAGAGGACAGAAAGAAAGCCAAAGAAATTTATACAAAACACAAGGAATCTTTTAAACCGATAGAAAATGCTTTAGGAAATGCTAAAAAAGCTGTTAATAATATACAACAAAGTGTTACTGCTAAGGTATAGTTTTCTAGTCTATAAATGAAAAATAAATTTTGACTATTTTATTATTTTTATCGTAGGATCAGGGTATTCGGCGGAGTGAAGAATTGGTTCAAAACAATTTAGATAAATGTGGAGACTTGAGGCGTTCCATAACCCGAATATTGGGTGATGTTACTTCTAAAGTTAGAGAAATTGAACGAAGAGAAGAACAAGTTGCTCTTATTAATAATGAAATTGCTAATTTACATAGCAGTAAAATTGAAGTATTAGAACGACAAGGTGACGGTAAGTTTTAAAATAAATATCCTTATTGATGTAGGTAAGTGACCAATTAATTTGTAGAAAATTTAAGGAAAGAAAAAATTAAAGCTTCCAACGAAAATATTAAGAGTATTTCTAATAATATTAATAGATTGTTAACGAAAAAAAGTGATTTGGAAATAGAGAAAACTAATAAGTCGTATGAATTGCGAAAATATGAAAATGATTTGCAAAAGTTAGAGAATGTCAAACAACAGCGGTTGGAGTGGTTACAAAAATATGATCGAGATGCATATTCTGCTGTGCAGTGGTTACGAAGCAACAAACATTTGTTTAAAGGAGAGATCTACGAACCTATGGTTTTGGAGGTATTTTATGCAATTTTTTAAGTCTCAATAGTTCCTTTAGTAGTCCAAACGCATGCAAAGTTTTTGTTTTCTGGTTTTTAAAAATTTTCGAAAGGCAGGGAAAATTTAAGACTTGGGAAAGTCAACAAATGTGTTTTGAAATATTTAGTGGAAATCCTATGTGACTTGATACCGTTTCTTTATTATTTTTAGTTAAATGTGCTAGATCCACAACATGCAATTTTTATAGAAAACATCATTCCTTTTCGAGATAGAGTCGCGTTTACATGTGTGCTAAAAGAAGACATGAATGTGCTAATCCGTGCTCTTCGTGATCAACAAAAATTGAGTGTGAATGTACTTCATTCTGCTAACGATCAAACTCGTCTGTATTCCTTCCAACCGAAGATTCCCATAGAAGAATTAAAACAGTATGGATTGTTTTCTTATTCTCATTCTTTATTTACTGGACCAGAACCAATTATGAAGTATTTATGCAAAACTTATCACATTCACAATATTCCAATCGGGAATCATCTTACTAATCAACAATATGAAAATATTCCACCTCAAATTACAAACTTCTTCAGTGGTTAGTACTTGAAAATTTAATCTGTAAAGGTTTGTTTAAGTTATTTCATTTTAGATAAATATCACTTTTCTTCTTCCTATTCACGATATACCGGTCAGAAAAGTACCAGGCAAGTGGGCATCCAATCAAATGGAAGTTTGGAAATCACTTTAGATGCGGAACGTTTGGAAAATGTTAGAGGACAAATTATTGATGTTCGTAATGAATGTCAGAAGTATAATGAAGAAATTAATGCGCATGACGTACAGGTATGTGATTATTTTGATTACTTTTCCAATAGCAATATACTGGGTAATTCACCAAACTAGCCCATGAGTTTATAAAAAAAAACATTTATTTTACTTTGTAATGGATTTTGCATCTCAAAAAAGTTTCTATAATGGAGTTTATTAAAACACCAACTGAGAAATTTGGAAAAGCAGCTGGGCTGCAGCCACTGTAGTAAAATAAAATTTTAATAGTGTTTTTAATTATTAGATAACTCAGTTAAACGAAAAACAAAGTCAGTTACGAGATAGTGTGCGTCAATTACAAGCATCTTTCGATTATATAAGAAATCTTGATAGTAAAATTCGTATAGCACGTAACAAATTGGATAACATACAAAAAGATAACACAAGTGTGGAGCAAGTTCGCAGAGAATCCGATCAAGAAATTAAGGCAAGAACCAATATTTTTTTTTTCTTTTGAATAATTCGAAAACTTTTAGAGATTAACTCAAAACTTGGTGGATTTTCAAGACAAAATTAAGGACTCTCTTAAGAATTACTCGACTTTACTCTTTGAATCTGAGCTGGACAAAACAAATTTGCGTATAACTAGGAAACAAGTGACATTATTGGAAAACAGGTCACAAGACATTAAGCGTTTATGTCAAACTGCCGAAACAACATTAAATCATATAGAAGATGAGTTTGTTAACGCTAAAAATCAAGGAAAGGCGGCGCTTAACACCGCAAAACAGTTATCAAATGGTTGCACTCCCACCGATGAAGGTTTTCAACAGTTTCGTGTAATCTACGATAAGCTGCCAGATAGTTTAGAAGAACTTGAGGGTGAAAAGGAGCATATTGTTGCTAAAATTGATTGTTTAAATACTGCCGATATTGGTGAATTACAAGAATATGAAACCAGGGTAAAACAGATTGCCAATTTACAAGACTTGATTGAAAATTCTGACAGTAGATTTGAAAGAGTCAATAAAGAAATGCAAAGTTTAAAGTTAGAATGGCTACAGCCATTGGAAGAATTGGTAAACGAAATTAATAAAAATTTTAGTGCCGCATTCAATCATATGGGATGCGCTGGTGAAGTTAGTATTTGTAAAGGTAAGATGTTTGTTAATAAACAGCAATTATTCATAAATAAAATTTTTATTTTTAGGAGAGAACGAACAAGACTTTTCTGAATATGGGTTATCCATTAAAGTAAAGTATCGAGATGCCGAGCCTCTCCAAGAGTTAAATAATGTTATTCAAAGTGGTGGAGAAAGAGCAGTTGCAACTGCAGCGTATATGTTATCTTTACAAGAACTGACTCCAGTACCTTTCCGATGTGTTGATGAAATCAATCAAGGTATGGATGCCACCAATGAGCGACGCATATTTGAGATATTGGTGGATGCAACAAGTCAATCAAACACTTCACAGTATTTTTTCATTACACCAAAGGTAAGTGAGTTTGATTTTAAGTAAAACATTTAAGTAAATTTTTGTAATTTAATTTAGTTGGTTCCGCATTTAAAATTTGTTCCCACAATGAAAATTCATATCGTACACAATGGACCGTTTATATCCGATAAGATCAACTGGAATAAGGCAGTTGCTTCTGCAAAACGAGCAATTGCTTAATTTTAAAAATGTATTAGTAGTGTTTGAATTTATAACTATTTTGATGAAAAAGTGTTTTTCTATTCATGTTATGTAAGACTTAATAAAATACAAAAGTTACTTGTTTTCAAATTTTCATTGTATGTCTTATAATAATATGTATGACGTATGTTTAATTTCACTTATTAGCAAATAACTGATTAAACTGTTTAATATTATATTATACAATGTTACATAATTATTACATGTTGATTTTTCAAATAAGTTTTATATAAAAATATAAATATGTTTTTGTACCGTATCTTAAATTTAAGTATTGCTGTTTCCACTACCAGCACCCTCTTTACTTCGAATTTCATCAGAATTTATGATTCTGTCGTGTAATGTACGTAAATGCCTTAATAAATTACTTTTTACATTAAATCCTTTCTGGCAATGCTCACACATGTAAGGCTTTTCACCTGTATGTGTACGTTTATGGATTAACATAGAGGCATGAGAAGGAAACTTTTTACTGCATATACCACAAATCTTGTGGGAAGTCCCAAAGTGTCGACTGATTCGGATTGGCTTCATTAGACTGGATTTGTTTGATATACGTAGTTCAAATTCTGTGTGGGCATTCTGTATGTGCCTTACCCATTCTGCAGGTGTTGGAAAGTGCTGATGGCACATATCACATTTTAATGGAGGAAAAGTTGCAGCATTATCGTCTTCCTGAAAATCAACATCATTTAAAATATTAACATCTTCAATTATTTAAACTGCAGGCCTCCCAGTTCCTTTAAATTTTAGTAAAACTACATAAGCATTATTTTTCAAATAGAAGTATGGGAAAATGAAACATCTGAAGAAGAGATTAAGAGGTATCTTGAATTTATTATGTATTAAAATATGAAAATTTATAATTTAGCTTGTTAATTTTTAAATATTAATTTAATATAATACATTTTTTGTATCAATTTTAAATAACGTGTAGTTTCAGAGGAAAGAAATGGGGACGGATCCCACATTGAGAATGCGGAAAGTCCCGCAATACTCCTGTTGTTCTTCTTCAGGCTAGGGTAATTATTTATAGTACTTAAAATATATTAATACTGAATAGTAAGTTAAAAATTAATTCTTAATTTATTGAACTACGAAGAAATCCATAAATATTATTACGAAAACCCAAAATATTGGAAATATTATAAAATTTATATAAAAGTATCCTGAAATGCTTTAAAAAATTAATTTATTACTGACTGGAAGGCCTGAATTGAGCTTACTGTTGATTTTCCTCTTCTTTGTCTTTTAGCTGGTAACATATCTGTATGTGTTTGTATGTGACGAACCCACTCTGCAGGTAACGTAAATGTTTCTGAACATAATTCGCATGTGAGAGGAGAATACAATTCTTCAGAGTTGTCATTGGAATCATCTAAAATTACTTCTGGTTTGATAGTCATTTCGTCTTGAAACATTTCGCTTTCATCTATCATCTCCATTTCACTGTTTTCCAATTCACTCCATTCAATAGGTTCTTCTTTAATCACTAAAAATTGTAAATTGTCATTTGAGGAAGAGGCATTTTCTACAATAGCATCATTGGTAGTGTATTCTTGTGCGTTTGCTTGATTACTTTGAAGCAATAAATTGGCATTTGCATTTTCTTCGATTTGTTTACTTTCTTCTTGATTTACTTTAGTCATTTTTGCATTAGCTTGATTTATGGGACTAGTAGTGGTTGAAGTTTTAACGGTATCTTTTTTATTAGAATTAATTGTTATATTTTTGTTGTGTTTGTAATCCAAAAGTTTAATTTTTGGAGTTTTGCTATGCGATGTTGTAAATTTTAAAGTATCTTTTTCTGGCAATTGTTTTTCTTGTTGCCTTTCCTCTTCTGGTCTCCATAAGCCTTTAACTTTTAGTAAATCACCTCCCCGTAAAACATTTTCCAAAATATCTTTAGAAATTGTCGTTTCGCCACTATACATGTATTGTATTAAAGTCTTCATTGTTCTGTAATTTATTTCGGGAGGTAAAATTATCAACAGAGGTAGGTTAGCATTTATTCTCTGTTGTTTTTTCAATATCTCGTGCAAATATTGACTGCTCGCCGATAAAACGAATCGATGTGCCGAAATTTGGTGACCATCCATGGTATGAAGAAAAACATCCGTAAATGTTTCTTTATGTAGAGAAGCAGTTACGCAGGAATGCAAATGGGATCCAAATGAGTGCCATTTCAGTTGATAATTTTCAGTTAGATCGGCCATTATATTGCATCTGAAAAATATCGAAAAAATTAAAAAATTATCGATATTTTTATTGAGTTCAGATTTAGTAGATACCATTAAGGATGTATAGGAGACAAAAAATAAAACTCAAAAATATAAGATATCGATGAAAATTGGTACACATGTCATCATTGACTTTGCGATGAAATAAAAAAAATTTCAAATCGATTCACTTCAATAGTTCTTGCAGTTTTAATTTGAGGTTGACTCTTTGTTAAAATTCAAGAAAATCACATCTATGGTTTTACTTCAGAGTCTGCTTTTAGGGAAAAAATAATGTAAAAGTCATTTTATGAAAAACAACATTTTATTGAATATATTAGTTTAAAATATATGATCAAAATATAAGAATTTTTTCAAATTTTCTGTAGTTACAGGTTGTAAATAGAAGAAGGTTTTAGCAAAATTTCATCAAGGTTTACTACCCCGTTCTCGAGATATTAATTACTAATTGAACAACCGATATAGAGTTGTCACGTTCAATTCTCTAAAAATAATATAAATTGCGACGTAAAAAGAACGCTAAACATATTTAACACTTGTTGGTATTATAAATAGTATGTATATCTCGGTTTTTATTAGTTTTAACAACAAATATGAATTTTTACTCATAAAAATTATTACATTTTTTATTTAGATAGTAGGTTGGATTACAGGGATAGTCACTAATAAAAATGTTGTTATGTCAAATTTAATATTTGTAATTTCAAAAAATAAACCGATTTAAACGAAAAAACCTTTATTCTTGCATTTTTTATAACTTTGTTTATTGTTTATGATATTTAAAAAGTATTTTACTACACACATAAGAGCAATATTCGTGAAATTCAAATTAACTATACTTTTGTCTCCGATTGTATCTCCTATACATCCTTAACAAACTTCAGTCAAGGATCATTTAATTAAAACTATTTTTCAGATATTATCTGAAAATTTTTTAACAAAAGAAAAGGAAAACAACTAGAAAGTAATAGATATGATGTTTAACTTTAAACACGAAACGCGATTATTAAATAAATTATAAAATACATAAATTGGATATCATTAAATTATTATGAGCATTTCTGAAGTGAAATTGTTGTTTTTCATTTAAATTTATCATAGGCGTAGTTAAAAGGAGGGCGACATGAAAACACTAACAAAAATGATGATTTTAAGAGTTTATAATCGTTAATTTATTTTTAAGTAATTTCTACATTTAGAATTCAATCGATTTTTACAGAAATACTGTCGTTTACGATGCAATTTAAAATATTTTTGAACACAAACCGCTAAATTATGTGATATGATTTTGTAAAAAATTCATCTTTAGGTATTATGGAATATTCTAACTTATATCGATCGCAGTGCAGATACAATAATTACGATCGCAAAATAAAAGCCAAGCAGAGTGGGAATATAAATCGTAAGTGTCAAAAATTAATAATTTCTACATTCAACTTTTTAATTGCTAATTTAAGTATAATTAATTAACATATTTACCAATTTTAAAAGCAATATTCACTGGAAAACGTTGTATTTGATTCAACACGCTCGACAAAAATGCTATTAGGGAGTTGCAGATATGCTTCATGAAAATCGATAAAATCGGTCTACCTATATTGATTTTCTTCAACCAATCATAGTATGCCGTTTATCGTATCGATCTGACATCGTTTTAGTCGCGCACGCATTGATTTTTAAACATACACATTGTAATCGAATAAAATTTTTAAAATAATTTATTTTGAATAACTATGTTATGCATTTTTTATCCATTAGTTTGTAATGCACAATATTAACTGCTATCAATCATTGCAATCCAATATTGCGCTATAATAACGTTTATAGATTGGATTTTTGATCTTTTATTTTTAATTGCGAGGAAAGCAGAGATTTTCGTTAGATATGTTCAGGTATTATCCTACTCATATATTGACGGATTTGCATCACGAAGCAAACAACCGGGATCTGCATTATCTCCTGCACTATTTTAAGCGCTTGGAAATTTTAATTACATTACCCGATTTAATTTTTCATAAATTATTGATTATAAATGAAATTACTTACTAAATAATCAATACCGATACTAAAATAAATAAAATCCTGTTTTCTTATAATATATAATTCAGTTTGAAAAAACATTTTTTTATTGTTATTTTAAAATATTAAATATAGTAATTGGACAAAAATATTTGCTTCATTTGAATTACGTAAATAATATCAAGTTTCGAAATAAAAAAAACTGTAAGTACATTTTTTAAAAGCAATTTCTTCGGAAATACATCAAAATAAGAAAATACAATAGAACATTAATGCAACGATGCTATCAGTGGCGTCTTGTTACGGGAAGCGTTCCAGGTGCTGCCCACCCAAAAAACATACAAAATCAATAAATGTTTAATACCAAGTGCATCTTTTGTTAAGACAATAATTGGTGCCATATATTTTTTTTATTACGAATAATTTATAATCTAAAAAAAAACGGCGTTAAGTGATATCTTTCGAATTTATTATACTCTTAAGTGGTCATTCTGTAAGGAATATGTTAATTTTAACGTACGTTAAAATATATTAATTTTTAACATAATTTTGCATTCTGTAAAACAGTAGATAACGTATGTGTTAAAATTTTTAAATTTAACATCATGCGTTAAAACGTTCGGTAATATTCGTTAAAAGTAGTTGAAAATTATCAAATTCTTCGACAGGTTAGACGCACGTAGACGGTTTCATGATCGTTTGAAATAATGGTAAGTTTAATTTTAATTTTTCAATTGCCAGCACGAATCTGATGAGATCAGTGTCGCGGATAACACCGCGAATAAGATCGAAACATGTAATTCGTTAAGGCTTTTTTTTTTAATTTAATTAGATTTTTTCTTGCTATTTTTTCATTCGTCATTGATTCCTAAGGCGGCCCTGTCTGCCGATGTCTTGCTACGATTTTGTTTATTTAGAATTTTTCATCTATTTTGTAGTTTTTTATGAGCAATATCTCAACTAATATTTTTTTTTTTAAATTGTAGTTTCTAAGGGTCAACTAAAATGGTTTTTAAAATTTTTAAATTTTTTCAAATTCAAATATTTTTTTACCGTTATTATTTATTATCAAATTAGTTTCAATAAACGCTCAAACGAAATTACGAATGTCAAAACATAACATTAGCACATTTGCGTTGCTAGTTTGAGGATACTTATTAGCAAAATAATTATTTGGTTTGGTAATATTGTAATTTTCATTTCATTTTAAACAAAGACTTCGGAATTAACAAAAATGAGAACATTAAAGAAAAGCAGGAAGTAGTTAATTTCGAATTTGAACTTCTTGATTAAATCATTCCATATATTATGGGGGATCATCATTCTGGTGATTAAATCTTGGTAGGCGAAGTTACTGGTTGTTATCGGGAAGAGGAATGTTGTAGGTTCTGCACATATTGTGCAAAATTGCAAAACTGTAAATAATTTTTGCAACTCTTATTGGATTGTGATGTAAAGCTCTATGGCCATGAAGAGCTCCAAATCTTCCTTTTAATAAGCCAATTGTATATTCCACTGTGATAACGTTAGTGCCTGTAAGGTAACCTTGGTAGTAAATAATAGAACAGTCTAGTTAATTTTTATTACTGTCGTGATCAGTGCACGTCTCTTAAGCGTTCGAGTCACCTGACATGTGTAATGTGCTCTTGCGCGTACACAAATACTACATATGTTACATGCTCTTTCAAAAATTTGGACAAATGAAGCATTCAGGATTGAAATTATAAAAATTCAAACATTATTTTAAATGATAATTAAAAGTACAAAATTGAAACATTATTCAAAATACGAGATTGAGATATGACATTCAAACAATTAGTTCAAGACGAAGTCTTTTAGGTAACCCGGCTTTGATGGTAATCGTCTAGGTCTGCTTCTCGGTTCTTTGTCACCACCGTTATCACCACGGTTATCATTTACATGTGGATCACTTACACCTTTATTTATGTCGAGGTCAACGGTCGGTTTTATGTTTTGCTCTGCTTTGTTCACTTTAACTTCCGGGTCGCGAACACTTCTATTTATATTTCCCGTTAATAAACTTTGTTTTTCTGTTTGCACTATTGTTTGATTTTCATCACTTTTGTTTGAGTCGGCTTCATTTTCGTTTTTGTGAAGGGGTCGTAGGTGTATCCTGTTTCTCCGGAGTGGCGTACCATCTTCAGTGATTATCTCGTAGGAATCCGGTTGTTCCGTTTTATTTAGAACTTTCGCTAAAGTTCAGTTTCTTTTTCCTTTTTGCACTAAAATCTCCTGATCCTCCTCCAAATCCTGAAGCGTGTGTGCTGTTTTGTCGTGGTAATGTTTTTGTAAACTTTGCTTTCTTTTTATTTCTTGTAACGGCCCACTGCAGTCGTATTTAGGAATTAGACTGGCTTTCGTCATTATCAAGTTGGATCTTAACTTTCTTCCCTGTAGCAGTTCCGAGGGTGACGGTTGTAGTTTATTTTTTGGAGTGGTGTTATAGTTTAGTATGGCACTTGAAATGCTGTTACTCGAAGCGGTTGCTTTGAGTATCAACCCTTTTGCTGTCTGTACTGCACGCTCGATCATTCCGTTTGACTTTGGATATGTGGGACTTGAAGTTGTGTGTTTTATGTCGTAGTATCTTAAAAATTCAGCGAAGTGTGTGGAACTAAACGGAGGGCCATTATCACTTATTATTTCGGCTGGAATCCCGAAGTAGGAAAATGTCTCTTCGATTATCACAGTAATTTGTTTCGACTCCTTTGACGTTATTTTTTTAGTCACCATGAATTTTGAAAAATAATCCATGATTATTAGGTAGTCGGTTGAATTTATGTGTGCGAAATCCATGGCTATTTTGTTCCATGGTAAGTCCGAGATTTCTTGATTTCTCATGGGTTGTTTGCAATTTGACTTTGCATATTTTTGGCAAATTTTGCAATTTAAAACATAATCTTCAATGTCTCTTGACATGCCCGGCCAGTATATTAGGGTTTTTGCTTTGTTTTGGCACGCTGTTACCCCTTGATGTGCGCTGTGGATTTTCTTTAACACGTTGGGTATTTCATTTTTTGGTATTACGACTTTTCCACCCCTGCATAGGATGCCATCCGCGTAGTACAATTCTTCTTTGAAGTCCCAATATTTTTTCGCATCACTTTTTATGGATTTCTTATGTGCTGGCCACCCCTGATTGATGTAATTGATTATTTCTTTTATTGTTTTATCGTTTTCTGTAGATGTTCTCATTTCTTGGATTCTTTCTTGTGACGCACAAACTATTGCGTTTTACCTTCGAGGTAATCTGTGTTGATTGTTTTGTTTGTGTTCGGGTCGCGAGATAGTGTGTCGGCGATACATAAATTTTTACCCGGCACGTATTCTAATTTATAGTCGTATCGCATCAGCTTGAGAACCATTCTTTGTATTCTTGGCGATAAGAGCTCCATTGATTTGTTTACAATACTGACAAGCGGTTTGTGGTCGGTTTGTACCAAAACTTTTCTTCCGTATGTGTAAAGGTGGAATCTCGTTAGACCATGTAATATTGCTAACAGTTCCTTTTCAATCTGGGCATATTTTTTCTGTGTTTCAGTGAGGGCTGATGAGCTATACCCTACTGGTTGGTTGTCTTGTAGCACCACCGTTCCTAGTCCGTAACTGCTGGCATCTACTGATATGCACAGCGGCTTTTCTGGGTCGTAGAATTTTAACACCGGGGCTTTACTTATCAGTTCTTTTAAGTGTTGAAAACATTTCTCTTCGTTCTCACTCCATATGAATTCATTTTTGTAACTTAGCAATGCTCGTAACGTGTTGGTATGATGTGACATATTCGGAATAAACTTTCTTAGGTAATTGATCATCCCAAGTACTCGCTGCAATTCTTTTTTATTTTCTGGGCTTTTTAAGGCCTTTATAGCGTCAATTTTATTTGTTTCTATTGAAATTCCATCTTCCGTTACTCGATGCCCCAGAAATTTAACTTCCGATTTTGCCAGTTGCATTTTTTGTTTACTAAACTTGATGTTGTATTGTTTGGCTCTTTCCAAAGCTTCTTTTAATCGCTTGTTGTGTTCTTCCATTGTTCTTCCGAAAATTATTACGTCGTCTACATATGGTTTTACACCTACTAAGTTTTCAAAGATTTTGTTTATCAATTTCTGGTATACTTCAGAAGCGCTGCTTATACCATACGGCATTGTTTTATATCGAAATCTGCCATACGGAGTAGCTATTGTGCATAGATACGAACTTTGCTCGTCAATAGGTACCTGTAGGAATGCCGTTTTAGCATCTAACACTGTGAAGTATTTTGCTCCCGATAATTCCGCTAAAGCACTCTCTACTGTTGGTAAAACGTAGAATTCCCGCTGGGATTGTTGATTTAGTTGACGTGGGTCCATGCAGATCCTTATTGACCCATCACGCTTAGTCACTATGACTATTGGGTGAACCCAATCGGTCGGCTCATTTACGGCTTCTAAAATTTTATTTTTTACCATGTTTTCTAACTCATCTTTCAATTTGTGCTTTAAAGACAAAGGAACTCTTCTTGGTGGCGAAGTTGCCGGTATTGCGTTTTTCTTTAACGTGATATGATAAGGTTTGCATTTGATAACTGATGGTTTATCGTCGAATACTTCTTCGTAACTCGATATGATATCAGCAGCTGCCTTGTTGTTTATGGCATGTATGTGTTTTGTTGGTATTAACCCGAACCTTGCTGCATCATCAAGTCCCAATAGACTCTCGCCGCCTTTCTTATCAGCTATAAAAAATTCTAAATATTTTTTATGTCCTTCGTAATTGCAATGCAACCTGCACCTTCCTTTCGTCGAAATAGCATGTCCTTGATATGCTTTCAAATTTATGTTGTTTTGGATAATCTTTGGTTTATGAGGTAACGCTTCAAAATCTCTTTCCGAAATTAAGTTGACCTCCGCACCTGTATCAATTTTAATTTGAATGGTCTTACCACTTACTTTTAGAGGCTCTCTCCATGCGATGCTATTGATTGTCTTCGTGCCTAATTTTTCGATTGCTAGAACTTCTTGTTCTTCAGATGAGCTGTCTTCTTCGTTGTCTTCATAAACGATTTCTTTGACGCGTTTTTGGTTTCCACACACACTGGCGAAGTGATTCTTTCCTTTACATTTGAGACACGTTTTCCCCATTGCTGGACACTTATTCTCACTTTTGTGGATGAAACCGCACATTTTGCATTTACTACTAGCGTGTTTCTTTTGTTTTGTGTACACGAATTTTGATTTTTCTTTATCCACGATACTGACCTCCCGTGCACTTGAGCCCGTAATTTCGATTACCTGTTGTCGACTGACTTCACTTGACCGGCAATGATCTAGCGCTTTTGCCAATTTCAAGTCCGCGTCACGCAATAAATCGCTCTTGCACAGCTTTGTCTTTAATGCCAAGCACTAATCTATCGCGGATCAAAAATTCTGTTTGTACCCCAAAATCACATTGTGCTGCTAGTTTCTTCAGTTCTGTTACGTACTTATCTACCGTTTCTTCCTTGTTTTGAGACCTCGAGAAGAATTTAAACCGATCAAACACTACGTTCTTGCGAGGTTGACAGTACTGATCAAATTTTTTTATAACATCGTTATAACTATTTGCACTTTCATCCGCGCCGTATTGAAATGTTTCATACACGTCAATTGCTTCGTCACCCATGGCGTTCATGAGGATTGCAATTTTTTGCTTATCAGCTTTTTCACTTTTCCCGCTCGCGTCCATGAAAAAATTAAATCTTTTTTTGAACTTGTCCCAATTAGCTGCTGTGTTACCTTCGAATACCATTTCGCTTGGAATTTTCACTCCCGTTTCTTCTTGCATTTTTATTGAGTTCACTGATTTTGTTTTAAACACCTTTGCTTGTCGTGTAGACTTTACCGCTGCCACCATGTGATAACGTTAGTGCCTGTAAGGTAACCTTGGTAGTAAATAATAGAACAGTCTAGTTAAATGTCTCGTTTATTACTGTCGTGATCAGTGCACGTCTCTTAAGCGTTCGAGTCACCTGACATGTGTAATGTGCTCTTGCGCGTACACAAATACTACATATGTTACAATACACAATTCTTTGGTTTGAAAAAGCAACATTAAATCTTGATTGAGGGCTATTTTCTGCAGCATTTATAAATGGTACCAACAACCAAGGTTCTAATGAATAACCACTGTCGCCAAATAGGTATAGTTAAAAGAGCCGGTATCTACATAATTCCTTTCTAAGACCCTTCTTGCACCACACGTCATCCATATAGCAGAATCGTGCACAGAACCTGGGAAACGAGCATTTATATTTGAAATTATTATTTCTCTACTATAAGAGGCATGGGCGGGATATATAGGATGCTTTGCAGGTGGGGCTACTATTCTTATATTATGTGTACCATCAACTACCCTAACAATAATAGTAAAAACTGGGTTCAATTGTTTAAAATCTCTTTTTATATACTCTTAGCTTTTAGCTTGGAGTCGTAAATAATTAAGAGTATTTTTTATTTTGTAAAAGGCGCTGAGAAAAACTAATGAGTCAGACACATAAAATTGTGTTCTGTTTGTCTTTAATTATGCAAAAGTATATTTGAAATTCTATTTGCAATGCAGGAACTGGATATGATTATCCAGTCGATTTTTCTATTGAGCGGGTAGCTCGTGAGCACATAGGCATTGTCGAGTTTTAACTAATAAAATGATTTTATTTTTTGAATGAATTTTTTCAATGCAAAGTAGTACATACTATATCGTTGGTGCGTTTAGCTTTAAAACAACATTTAAAATTTTGTATTAAAATGAAATATAGCGTTAAATATTGATATTCGTCTGAAAATTATTTTTTTTATAAATTCCATTTCAGGGTCCCCTTTGTTCTGGGCCCTACGGAACGGGAATGGGACTTTTCGGTCCCGCCGGTACGGCGCCACCGGTTTGGCGCAGCCGGTGCGGCGTAACTACTCCGGCACAAAGTCCATTCGGCGCATGAGGAATTCGGCACAAGGACCATTCGGTGTGATCCATTTCGGCGCAGAGATTGTTTGGAACTACCACACCGAAGCACACTCGATTCGGCGCCAAATTAATTGGAAGTGTAGAATGACAAAAAAGAAAGATTTTACGTAAACCGCTTTGGTGTTTTACTCAAAAGTCAAAACTACAACATTATATTTACCTCCTTCTTTCTTACGAGAGCGAGTAGGTGTAAAACAACCTAATATATTATAAAGTATAGGTAAATATAAAATAATTTATTTACAAGTAAAAGTATTTTATTATAAGTATTTAAAAAAAAATTATTAACTTCAATATTTTACCCTTGCATTTCAAAATTATGTGCTAGTCCACGCAAATAATCAATAAGATCTCTATTTTGAAAATCTCGAAGTATTGTGAGAATTCGGGAGTCAGCATCTCTAAATTTTTTTAATTTTGGATTTGGCATATCCGATTCGGTGTTGCCAGTTCGGCGCAGCAACGATTCGGTGCAGGGATTCGCCGAATCGTCCTTGCGCTGAAACAGGATTCGCCTAATCTTCCCTGCGCCAAATCGTTCCTGCGCCGAATCGTTCCTGCGCTGAAAAGGCGGCGTCAGATCGGGTGTGCGCCGAACTGGCAACGCCGAATTGGCTACGCCAAATTGGGTGCGCCGAAAAGTCCTAGACCTTTACGGAATTGCACCTGTTGCTTTTGACTAGTTACGGTACTGATATAATGTATTTTATTTCTATGCTATATAGATAGGGTTTACCTGTTGCATATTTAATTCAGTTTAATTGCCTGTTTCATTGTCTGTTTGAGCACGTATTGGATTTTCTGTCTGATTGTCTCTTTGATTGGCTACTTGATTGAGTATGTATTTTTATAATTGTAATGACGATCGATTATTTTAGACGATAGTTAATTAATTCCTGCTGTAGTGAGTATGCATGCAGCTTTTTCTAGTATTTTGCATTAATTATATTGGGAAGTTTAAGTCATTGAAATTTTTAATGTATGTTAATCCATAATTTTGAATAGGTTATTCGGTGCTTGGAGTTTTCTGTTTGCAAACATTGCAATATCACAATAAAATCTTAGATTAAAACCACGATAGTAACATCATAATTTTTTCTAAAGTAATGTTCTCGCTTTTTGTTTTACTTTAGTTTTTTGAGAAACTTTATCTTCTTAATTTGCGTTTCATTATTCGCAAGATAAGTATAGTGTACTTATCTAGTGTACTTATCTTATATCAAGTATAAGTGAAGAAACTGGGCATTAGCCGAACATAGGAAATTAACATGTAAAAACTTATTTATGCAAATTCCTGCTTCCCTAATTATTTTAGAGAAAAAAGAAAGACACAAAAATAATGCAGGTGCAAAACATCATTAAATATCATCTAGCTTTTATTTAAAAGGTCAAAAAATGCTTTTGAAATTGTTAGAAGTTAAATATATCAGACTGGGCATGTAAGCTTCCATGGTAATTATTTTTGAAATTAGAAATGAAATTGAATTTATTACATGGCCAATGCGATAAATGATAATTTTAACAATTTTGATATTTTAAGTAAAAGCTAGATGAAATGTAATTTTGTTATCATTCTTAGTTTGCATAAATAAGTTTTTACATGGTTATTTCCTATGATCGGCTAACTCATTCACCACCCTGTATAAAGAAGAACTTTATGACAACCAGTTTTTCTACCTTCAAATGCTCTTTTAATGTAATTTTTACTGACATTGGTGCATAATGAAAAATCGTATATAAATAATTTATTTTTATATTGCTGTGATATCTTCTATGCAATTAATTTTTTTATCAAATCAAAAATTTAACATTAAAATTTTTCAAATTATAATGGGAAATTAAACTTTAATGCCATATGGTTTTCTCTCAATACCATTTTCTCATCTACTATTTTTAATTATTGTTCCATATTATTTTATTTATCGCAAATTATAACTCTTTCTCCATTAAATTATTATTATTTATGCAATGTGAATTTTTGGAAATGAAGATTGTATTAAGAACATGATGATTGGAAAAAGAAATTGCAAAAAAACTTTATAACTACTTATGCAAATTCAATTAATAAGATCGGTAAAAAAATCAACATTATTGAAAATTAATTAAGAATAATTTTTGAATTCCAGTTTTTATAGATATATTGATTACAGCAAGAGTTCACAATCAATTAGGGGATGTGACATTTCGCCGTAGCCACTTGACAGTCACCGTTTCGCAGCCACAGTTTGGTATTTAATTTTTTAATGTCAAAATGAGCATCCAGAGTACTTTGTTCAAAAAGTGGAAAACAAACTTAACATGTACAGTAGATCAAAAGATAATATATTTAAATTTTAAAATTAACAGATTAATTATATAATAAATTTAAAATTAATTTTATTTTTGTAAAATTTATTATTTATTTTTGAAAATTACCAAATTCAATTTTTGTATTTGTAATAAAATGTAGGTTTTAGTACAAAATAGTTGAAGTTTTTAATAAGTTGCAATAATTATATTATGTTAGATTAATAAGTTTAATTTTCATGCCTTACATTGTTATTCTAAAGATCTAAAGTATTTAATTGAAGTGATTATAGTTTGTTACACCTTGCTTGAACATTGTGTTTCGAATTTTAGATTTTCATCAGAAAAAATTGAAATTAGTATGTCAAGAAGTTAATCATCAAAATAGTTAAAATCCAAGTGCGTGTTCACGATGTAATGTATCCGTAAGACATAAGACGTAATATAATAACCCACACAGAAGATTAAAGTTGAACTAGTAACAAATCAATACAAGTATTCACAATGTGTCTACGTAATTCTTATGTTTATGTAGTTCTTATGTTCGGATTATGTTTGTACATAACATTGAAATGATTTCAACTTTATGTATTTTTTACTTAATTTTTGTGTTACATCTAGTGAAATTTGTGTTTGAGTTAGTTATTGAACAGTAAAAATAATGCAAAAGTGTTTTTCATTTCAATTTTCAATTGTTTTTAATTTAAAATTTATAAATATTTTTTGTTAACCGAACACTTATGCGGCTTACGTAAAAAATAAGTACGTCTTATATCTTACGTATATTGTGAACAAGCACCAAGATTTTTAGATTTCTTAAATATAAAACTTATTTTAAATTACCTAGATTATTAATTGAAAGCTATTTAAGAAAAAAATTTAAGTTTTTATTATTGCTCCATTGGTAGTATGTTGGTAGTTGTAAGCAATGCTTCAGTAGTATTCATTTATATACTTGAAAATTGCGAACTATACGCTAAATTGCGTCTCAATATTTCTTTAGATTTTTGAGAAGCTTATTATAAGCTACAAATGGCTCATAAAAATGTCCTTACTTTTTTGAGTTGATCGGAGTCCATCAATAAATTTCTGTAATAGTTATAGATGTTGAACGGCTGGAAATAATTAGTTGATAGTTTGTTTATCATTTTTTTAATTGTTTGCTTAATTAAGAGTATAATTTTAAGATATGTTTTAAACCGTCAGTAACAGCGCAAAATGGGCTAAATTTATTAGTTCAATTTTTTTTGCAGTGTAAAGAGGCGATAATGTTTCGAATAACTTGATATAATTCGAAAAGTCCTAATAGACTGCACAATTGAACCCCTGTTGAATGTTCGAAATAGACAAAGAAAACTTGATAAGGATGTCAAGAATGCAAGAGATCTGTGTGTGCGTATACAGTACACCAAAGTTTATAAAACTATTTGAAAGTATGTAGTATCATGTGGTGAAGCTCTTGACATTGTGGTGAACTTCTTTAAACTATTCTATTTTCTGATAACCATTTCCATCTTCTTAGAAATTGTTGAGACAAGCAGGTTCAACTCTCAAGCAAATATGATGAATAGAAATCATCCTCGTTTCGATTCTTTTAAATTTCACTCCTTTTCAAGGATGATATAGACGAATTTTTTGACAAAAAACAATTATTACTAATTAGTTTCTTTTAATTTATCCTACAAGAAAGTATAGTAGCAGCCCGCTACTGGTTTCGGCAAGAAGATTCTGGTAGCCGACGTTTCGTATGATATATTCATACATAATATTTGTAGAATTGTTCAGTATAATGAGATTTCATCAAATTTTAATTAGGAACCCTTTATTATATAGAAGTTGTAATCAATTAATTTTTTCATTTTTTGTTTGAGCAATTTTCAAAACACGAATCTCATATTTGAATCGGAAGTTAACTTCCACCACGTCAAACACGTCCGCTTCAACGGAGTTCTATGACGTTTATACTTAATTAATTTTTTATCATATTTTACGGCAATAAATTGCGAATGAATATTACAAAATCTATGCATATGAATATCAATTCAAAATTCGAATAACGTGGAGTGATACAGATTATTTTTACGCTTGGTTGGATGTGATCAGAAGATTTCAATTTTATTGTATTTTGTTGAATAGTTATTAACTTAAATAATAACTTAACTTAAATGAGATTGAGAGAAAAATTATTATTTATTTATTTATATTAAAATAAATTGATTTGCTTTTTAAAAATTCTTTTACCAATCTTTTATGATATTATTATATTGCATTTATCTCAAAAACCTGCAAAAACTTTATGTTGAAAAGGAATAGAAACAATAATTTTTAAATAAAATTTCAAAAAAATATTTAAAAGTTCAATAATTTCTTATAGAATAGAAATCCACATTAAGCTTTTCGTGAACATCACTGTATGGCGCTACTCTTCTATATTTTAAGGGTAATCACGCAATTCAATAAAAAAATTAAGTGTAAGTTTATTTATCACTATTCAGTTTTAAAACACATATTAAATTTTAGTGGGATTTAAAAAAGTTGTGCATAGCAATTCCTTCCAATTCCAGTTATTAGCAATTATTGGAAAAAAACATATCAATTTTATATAACTAATAAAATTTAATAATTGCTACATAGGCCGTTTTTGTGGAAAATCAATCAATAACAAATAAATATCATTTTCGTATTTTATTCGAAAATTTTTCATTTTACGTAGTTATTCCGGTATCAAAATTTTAAGTAGTACCTAATGATTTTTTGACCACTTGCAAAATTAATGTTCTACGTTATTTCTTCAAGTCATGAAACCTAGATTTTTAAAATAAATTTGAATTGACCAACAATTTCAAATCTTATTTAAAACAGATTTTTTGTGCCTAAGTTGCTGCAAAGTTTTGAGAAAGCTTGTATTATTAATCAATGATTTTGTATAATTATTCAATTATTTTGATATTGTAAGAATATGTCTCATTAAAATTATACCTACCATCCGGAAACAATATTTTGAATTTAATTTATTGTATTTAAGTTTTTGTAATCTTGCACACATAATTTATGTACATATACAGGTGTAAATAGGTAAGGGGGGATAATATCGATCCTGTGCGGTGTCTGCAGCGCTTGTTGCGTCACGGCACGTCACTGTCGTTGTTGCGAGCATTGCAGGCACACCGACGTTATCACGCACGTCAAAATAATCGTATTTTATAGAATTTAAACACTTATTTAATATGCTAACTAAATAAAAAGAAAATGATTAATATAAATTTATCATAGATTGTATCGGATGCAATAAATTCAAAAATTTAAATAAATATTTTCTACAAGGCTAATAGGCTGTAGCCAAAAATGTACCTATATAATTTTTAGTTAGGTATTTATCTGTAATTATCGCAGTATTTCAGTTTCAGAGGTTTGATTAAGTAGTAAGTAAGGAAGGAAGTAATCTAGTAAGATATACTATTTATATTTATAGATGGATATAATATATTATATTACATTAGTATATCTATATATTATAAATACAGAAAAAGTAAGGTTTGATGAAGTATTAAGCAGGGCGTTCAACCGATAGCAGTTGAATATATCCATTTTTTCAAAGAAATTATATTTTTTTCAGAACTTACCTTCATTAGTATAACTTCGACATTAAAGTGTAATGTTCAGTGCAGCACTAATTACATTTTATGTGTTTAAAATTCATCACAGTAGATATCCTATATATCCAATATCTATTTAACTAAAAGTTTCCGAATAGTTTTATTTCAGCAAGATTTCTCATTAAAGTTTGTTGCTTAACTTAATTCTACTGAATTACTACTTTATTACAAACACATTTTGTTATAGCTAAACCATCAGTATTTATAATTATTATCTTAATAAAAGCTTCAGATTCTGTTTCTTTAGCCGTGATGTTGAAAACATTATTCATAATTATTTTTATTTTCTTTATTAAATTCATAATCACTTGATTATCTTTTATTTTAATTATACATACAAAAAGGTTGAGAATAAAACTGTATACTTACGGATGGTTTTAATTAACCGAAACATGTATAATTCAAATAAAAGATAATCAAGTGATTATTTAATTAGAAAAAATTTGGACTATAATTGTACCTATTTAGTTTATTTATAAAATTGATTTAAAATATAATAAAAATTTCACAAATAATGCACATTTTGTCTGCAGTACCTACATTATTATGTCTCAATCTCCGCTGCATATTTCAGCACTTTGCACGGTAATACACTTATTATTTTAAATATTCAAGTCGATTAAATGAATAAAAATAAAATATTTTTATTTTAACTATATATAACTCCACAGACTGCCGGTATACATTTAGGGTTACAAAGTTGAATTTTTATGGTTTTATTCTAAATTTATATTTAGCGTGTAAGAAAAGCGTTTGTGTGATGTACTTCACATGAATTTTCTTTCAAGTTTTAAAAACTTATTAGTTATTTTATTAAAACATTTTTAGAAAGTGCTCTTCTAATTCGTGACGTGTTTGTGGCTTTTTTTATCTTAAAAGGGTCTGAAAAATCTTTCAGTAATAAAATACTTGAAATTATTTACTTTGTACGACAAATTTTAATTTTAGTTGCCTAACGAGTTTTGGTATTCAAGTGGAACTGAGAAGAATATATTTACAGAGTGAATATAAATTGTTACACAAAAAATATAGTGAGTAATATTAATAATAGTTGTACATACAGCAGTATAGAAAATTGTAAAACGCAATACAAAACCATACAATGCAAACCGTAATGTTTAATGTAAGAAAATGAAGTTTTTCACGCGAATAAAACCAGAACAAGCCATTTATCTAATTCTGGAAATGTTAACAATGTTCTAAAAAAGTTTGCTGCAGAGGAATGGAATTGTGAAACAAAGCAAGTTTTTCAGCTAATGAAGTGATGGATCGGAAAAATTTAAAAACATCGTCCTTGGTGAATTTTGAACTTGCATTTTATAAAATTCCGTAAAGTTGCTATACCGTTTATGTTCTTCCTAACAAAATCAATAGTGTTTATCTGTAGAGGATGAAAATTAGATATAGCATGGAATAATCTTGAATGAAATTATGCAATCGTTTTAATTATACATTACAATAGAAAGTTGTATAACATAGAAAAGCACAAAGAAAATGAGGTTACTGAAAATCAGTTTTTCAGAAATTATAGAGATATAACTCCCGCAGTTGATGCATTTTAGATGAACAGGGGGACACTTGTTACTTATGATGTAGCATTGTAACAGCTACAGGTGTGACTATCTCACTGGTATAAATTTTGTTAGACTCGAATTAAGAAACTTAAAAGAATACCTAAACTACTTCATATCAGTTTAATAATATTATTAAAAGAACTTTAATTTGCTACTTATGATAGGATCAGACCAAGGATATTTTACTAAAGATTCAAATAAATGTAAATAGAGGAAAAAGAACTCAAAATAAAAAATTTTAAGTAAATTTGTGGTTTTTGGTATGTATGTATGGTTAAATTCAAAAAAATATAAGAATAATACAATACGTAGAAATCAAAATTCAAAAAATTTTAGAAAAGAGACATTTAACAAATAACAGGTCTGAATTAAGAAAATTTGAAAAAATGAAAAATTCGTAATACGACAGTACAATATAACGTTATTTCATGGTTATTTATTTTTTTTTTTATTTTTTTTTTATTTCTTAGTTCAAATCATTTTTAAATTATTCATACTTCATGTAACAAGTTCAGTTTTGATAATCTTTGGAGGTTATGGTAAGTCAATTTTGTACTATTTAGTCCATATTTTTGTTTTAATTTAAATTTTATTAATAATCAATTGATACGTGGTTTAGGTAGTGTAACTCGATATTAACCATATCAATATTTTAGAAAACCCAAAAAATGCACTAGTTTTGCATGAGCGATTGAACGTAATATTTAACTCAAGGATTCTTCTCTTCAAAATTTTATTAAAAGATGCTGATATATACGAAGTGATACGGTTAGTTTTGTGTCACAGTTTCGATGGAAGACTAGTATACAACTCGTATTTTCTATTTTTTGTCTGTGGTGCTGCTGATAATAAGAATTTTTTTAAATTTTTAACTTCACTGATTCTGAAAAGAAATGAAAAGATGCTTCGGTATAAGAAGCGTACGACATGCTATAATTTATTTAACAAAGAGTTGTACATTTTCAACGCAGAACAAAGCGTATAAACCATAACAATATTTTAGAAAACCCAAAAAATGTATACGCAATTTTTAGAACTAAAATCTTGTTAAGTTATCACAAATAAAATATATAGAAATCCTACTTTATCGCGGATGATGCCAAAAACATTTGGGATATTTTATACTTACAGTGTATTTTATTTGTGATAACTTAAAAATATTTTACTTCTAAAAAGTGTGTGTATATTTTTGAGTTTTCAAAAATTTTGATGTGGTTGTTATCAAGTTACGTACACTACCTAAACCGCGTATCAATCGACCAAAGTGTATAAACTCATTTTTGCGCAGATATTGTATAATTTCGTTTTTAATAAATTGGATTCTGTCATACGCTTTCTAAGACAAAAAGAAACATTTTTATTATATCTTTTTTTTTGTCTGCCTTTTAAATTATAAGAGCAGACTATGTTCTAAGTTATTTAGCTTCACAATAACAACAATGTATTTTTTACATATTATGCAAAAATTCAAAACCTTACTAAATCCAATTTCATTCATTTGCAGAAAGCTAGTTCTATTAGAGGTATTGCAAGTGATCGTTTTACTCCAGTTTCTCCAACTCTAAACGTAATCATTTTATTTATTTAATTTTTTAAAGAAAAATAAATAAAGCAATAAGTAGAATAAGCAAAAAATGTTTGCGAATCAGTCGCAACGTCAGCGAATATTTTGGTTTTATAGGTTTAACAATGTTAGTTGTTCAATAACAATATTTGCTGATGCTGTGAAGAATTTGGTCAAATGTATGACTGAGTCAACAATTTTCTAATTTAAAATGCAATTAAACTGTTTGTGATTAAATCTACTTAAATAAAAAAAAAATTGCATCAACTTGACTATAATTCTTATAATTGCCATATCAAAAAATAAATAAACAATTATACGAGGGAATTAACTTCTATATGAGAAAATATGTGTTGAAATTCTACTTCGATAAAGTAGCATGACAAGTAGCAATAAAGTGATCCAACTTGGGAATTAAATGTTGATACAGTTTTGTGCGAAGAAGTCATATTACATCTAAACTAATCCAAAAAAGATTTCTAATCGAAGTAAAATTTTGCACTTACCGAAAGAGATGAAATGATGAAATTTAGTTAATAAAGTTGATTTTATTTTTACTATATATTTGCCAAAAAATTTTTGTAATTCAAAAAGTATTGTAGTCCAAATTTTAAATTCTAAATCAAGTTTCTTGTGCTTCAAAAATGTTGAAAACAATTTACCAATAAATTGTGAAAGGTGCGTTTAAGGACTGTTCACGAAATAAAGTAGCCACAGAAAATTTCAAAAATAATATATGTACTTAAACTTTTTTAATAATTTTTCGCGTAATTACAACTCCTTACTACATATTAATACGCCTACAAATTTTTTTAGTTTCCTAATTTATTTTGAATTAACAAAGTCTCGCACTTTTTTCGGAACACTTGCAATTAGGGCTCGAACAGATGTTTTTGAGACTCTTTAAGATGCTGCGTTCTAAATATTTTTAAACTTGTTCATGTTTTTAGAAACTGCATCTTTTTTCAACAAATCGCACTTGATATTAGCCCAATAACTTTCAAAATGGCGGAGCTCCGGGGAATTTCGTGAATTCATTTCCTTTGAAATGAATTCGATCTTTTTCTTATAGAGTAAATTCAGAGTGACTCGAGCATAGTATGCTGTCGCTAAATCTGATCAAAATATCAGAAAAAGTTCATGATTTCGATAAAGCGTCAACCCAAGCTTCTTAATACACCCTTGTCGGTAATTTTCGCCGTTGATTGTGCCAGACGTAAAAAAACTGGAACTTTTTAAGCAACAACAGCAGATAGCTTGCCATACTAAGATTATATCGCCAAATTTTTCAATTCTCATGGATTTTTCCTCACCGGGAACATCCTCGCAAGCTTCTAATGTATAGAATTGGGGCCTTGGTAAAGTCCGCATGTCCTTTTTGACATAAGTTTCATCGTTCATTAAAATGTATCTGCTGCGATTCTTGGAAAATATTTGTTTAGTGAAACAGCACGACATTTTGTCTTTTCCAATTGAACAGCGCTTCATTTCAAAATTTTTTGTATTTAGGGGTTAGTAAGTTATTTCTTTTTTTATGGTTCTGAAAATTTTCTACTGGAGGTTCTTAATTTCTTAGCCACATCTTGTGTTGATGTCGATCGATTTTTGCGAAATTCCAAAACAATCTTACCGTCCAATATCGGATCCACACAGCCTTTTTTGCGTCTTCTTTCTAACAGATTCTCCATGGTATTGTGTTCCCCATACTTTTTAATAACATTTGGAACATAATCTTTTGACACATTGTACCGTTTTGCAATATCGTGTAACGAAATGTGTTTTTCTTTGCAAGAAATTTCGATAATAGATTTACTAACTGCAGAACTTATTGTCTGCATTGCTAATTCTTCGACTTTTAAAAACTAAATTAATTTTTATATGAAAATTAAAATATTAACTTATAACTCAATGCCAAAATCGATATTTATTTTTTATTTTTTTGTTGCAAAAAAATTAATTTTCTGTGGCTACTTTATTTCGTGAACAGTCCTTACTTATGGTTCATTTAACGCAATTTAGATTGTCCTTACCATCATAATCATCTCTACGTTTACCACTAAGTAATTTATAAACCTTTTTAGAATAAATTGTTAGTAAATACATTTTTTAATGTGGGGAATTTTATAAACTTATAGTTAATTGATAACCACGCTTGAATTATTTCTACATTAACTTGACTATAAAACTACTGCCACTTTCCATAGCAAAGGGAAATATTAAAATTTTTATTATTAAAAATAAAAGCAATTGATACTTACTGACAATAATATGTAATGATATAATAAGCCTTCAGAAAAACATGGAATTCAAATTAGGGCATAGTTAATTTTAAAGTTATTGGGGACCCCAACCCAGAACAACTAGATTTATGTAAATCATAATTTCCATAAATTCTCGAACAGCATTTGTATTTCAATTTAAACTAGTTGCACACCAATCAGTTCCATTTCATTTAAAATCTAAGAGTCCAGGACGGCCGATAAGCTGCCAAATCTCTTAGTATAATATAGTTTACATTTAAATTATCTACAAAAGTTCCATACCAGTCGAGGTGCACACCATTCAAGTGCAAACCAATCGAATCGAATTTATTAAAAATATGCTGATTGGGCGACTGATGAACCGACTCTTCAAAAGGTGATAATAGTAATAAGAAATTTACAGTTTTTAAGTTGTATATGTTAAATACATATTATTTACAAACGTAGCTATTATAACATTTGCAAAACAGAAACTTTTTGAATTCTTTTTACATTAAGTTGGTTTTAAAACTTTTTATTTATACAAACTACCGTGTCTTTTCATCAGGAAGGGGAAAGATTAAAATATTATTTACATAAAAGAAGCTGTTAGTAGGAATTAAAGGACAATATGTAAAGATAATAGGGTATTCTGTTGAACATGACATCCAAATCATGGCATACTAATTTTAAAGTATAGTCTAATTTTAAACGAATAACTTTTGTTACAATTATTGAACTTTCTCGTCAGTAATAGCACCAGTTGGATTTGTCACACAATTATCTACCATTAAACTAAATTGTTTTTATTACTATCTGATACCAATACCATGGACGTTTTAGCTACATTTGTATCAATTTTATATTTCCGCCTTCGGCATAGTTAGGGCTTACATGGATAATAGTGTCAGTCCGTGGTAGAAACGTTTTATGAACATTCAGAAAATTCCAACTTCCTTCTTTTACTTTTTCAACCTTCATGCTGATTTGTACATGTTTGTTTACATTGCTAATGTAGCCGAGTAAGAAATTCGTCCACATGTCGATCAATATTTTTAATATCTGGATTTGTCACTAGAAAAGTGTTTCGGTTTGATTTTCTTGCATAATAAAAGTTTTTATTGCTTTTTGGAATTATTTTGTATCGTCTTGACAATTTCCTACGGCAGAACGTTACATCGAATGATTGGCATCCATTATAAACTTAACAATGTTTTAAAATTTTAAACTCTTTGTAAAGCGGTTTAAATTAATTTTCAAAATAAATTTGTATAATAAAAAATAAATTTATGAGGAAAGCTATTGTTTGTCGACCCATTTTATTAAATTTCATTAGTTACACGCGTTTTCCAATAATACATAGAAATTAATTTTTTTTATTTTCAGCAATAATAGTCCAAATAGATATCACTAACAGAAGTCGCATTTTGTAACTTTATTAAAACAAGTGATTTGGTGTTGTGCAATAGTCAGTATAAATTCAATTTTTTTCCCGTAGGATCGGCGTTAATAGTACAGGAAATATGTAATAAAATTATATACCTATTATAAGAATAAAAATGTTAATATTACCGCTGAATGGAAATACAACCTATGGAATTTTTTGTAATTTTGTACTTTTAATGTTTCCAGAAGTTTTATATGCCGTGGTAAGTGCAGTAAAAAGAACGTTAACTTACTTTACATTACATTTTAATTTACAGCAGGTTGACATGTGTAATCTACATACAGTAGCTGTTTAATAGAAAAAGAAAGACTTTTAAAATTTCGCTGCAGAATGGTCAATTATACGGTGAAAATTTTAAGTTTTCTTTAAATGAGAAATCGTACGTTTCCACTTTTATTTAAAAATTCAATCAATAATTTAAACGTTTTTTTTTAGATACCTAGTGAAACTGTTTTAAAAACTGTTGAACTCAAATTTTCTTTGTTATCGTTGATTATAAGATTTACTTTAACGAGGGGGCTATTATTTATAAACTAGCATAATTGACTTTTCAATTATTCACAAAGATCTTTTGTTTTTACTATAAGTGTATGATTCTAATTTAATTTATCATCGATCGTTTCATAATGTAACCCTACTGTAACGCCGCTGGTACGCGCCGTCGCAAGCCAAGTATATACGCCGGGACGCAGTCCATCGTGAGCCTTTGGGGATGACGTGTTACGTACCGGGTTCCCCGGCTCTTTGACGCCGTTATCGATAATAATGTCTAGCCCGCCACGCGAATTGGAAGAGGCGCCTCCGGATTCTGCATCTTCTTTGCCGGAGTTACAACCCTTAGAGCTACCAATTTACAGCAATGCACATTCCGCGAATGAATCCGAAAATATTTTACGATCTTTGGAAAAGATACCGGAAAAAAGTTTTTCTTTGGATGACACATGTGGAGTAGACGATGCATATCAACATGTAGATTCAGATAAAAAGCAAACCGTAAAACAGGTGAAACGACCGGTATCTTATCCTTGCGGACCTGAGTATAATTCCGAAGTGTCACAATTTAATAATACTAGAAAGAGATACTCAGATCCACTTAAACCTTTAAGTGTGGGAAACTCTTTACGTGGTAAAGCTCAAGTGAAACCTTTCACTAAAGAATCTTTAGAACGCTTAGAAAAAAAGACTGTGCAACTTGTGCGCGAATATGGTTTTCAACCTAAAAGAAAACTTAGTGTAGAAGACGGTTCTCGCCTTCCAGTGAAATATGAACCATTTCCTTCGGCGTTATATGGAAGACCTTTGGAAGAAATTGACAATTTCATATATGATGAGGTCAGTGTAGTTTTATTATATTTCTTTTATTGGTACTCTGCTTAAGATATTACAAAAAATTACTTGCTAACCACAATCACGTCAATAAATTAAGCTGCTTTTATAACTAATAAAAAACAAAATGGAATATGTAGCTCGAGTCATTCAACTTCCACCTAATTTGAGTTTCAACGAAAATTTATACCGCAAGTAACATTTCAAATATAAACTAATTTTGAAATTTACATTTTTTTTCTGGAAAGATTTGGAAAAGGCTTATAATCTGTTTTGAAATAATCAACGTTAAAAATAGATTCTTTGAAAGAAATGATTACAAAATTGAAAATTAATGAAAATGTGAAGAATATAATTTTCTTTCTTGTACAAGAAAGATTAAATTTAAGAGCCAATAAACTTTGACTTTAAAAATGTATCCATTAAAATGTACACAATTTGTTCAGAATATACATTTTTTCGTATATTGATCGAGAGCTCCCTAATGAATTTGAACATATAAATTGCAAATTGGAAAACGATTCATTATAAATATGGGAGTTCATTATTACAACAGGTTGTCTGTTCTTTTGTAATTTGAAATATTTTAATTGTAAATTGTATTTTGTTCTAACAACTTTTGACTTTTATTAAGTTTAATTAAAGTCTTGTAAACATTCATTGGCGCTTTACTTTCGGTTATGTTTCAATAATTAATTATTATAGAATTGTAAGCCAATCTCATTGTAACTAAAATATCAATTAATTATATTATTTATTCAACTTTGGTGATCGCAAAAATTAAAATTTTAGTTTCGTTACAATAGAGCTTTCACAGAATGGTAATTGAATTATTTTTACTTTTAATGTCAATAATAGCGGCTTTGACTGCAATTCGTTGGTCCGCACTAACAATATCGTTTTTTTATTGCCAATTATTATATAATATATTTTAGCTTTTCGTTATTGAATTATCCACAGAAAAAATAATAAATCAAAAAAAAATTATTATTATTATTATATTATCTAATATTACAAATATGAGTATATTTGAGTCGTCACTTAATTGGGTAGACAATCTTGATTTATACATCTCTCTGTTAAAATAATAATTAGATTAATTAGATTTTTGCTTTTGAAATACTTTTTATCAAAATTCTTAAATCATAGTCGTAGCTACTAAAGGTTTTTCTGTAATTCTACAATTTATTTTACAAATTAACGAGAAGAATATTTTTATATTTCCATTTCAACTTTTATTGAATTGATTGCTGTTCAACTATTCTCTCGTCTATGGATGAATATTTTAATGATTTGTTGTGTTTTAAAAAAATTGTAAGTTTCAATATTTATTGGACACTCAATAATATAATTATTTTAATTTTTCTAATTTGATGAGCTTTTCTGTTTCTTAATTTCCCAATTATTGTATACACTTACTCTTTCCAAACTTCCACTTTGTTTCGTAATTTAAAAATTAGATAAATTGCAGTAATTTTTATTCGCTAAACAATGTTCTTGAAAAATTATAAAGAAAACATTATTTTTTTAATAAACAAACCCCGACGTTTTAAAATCCGTAAAAAATTATATTTTCATCCTTTATAAGAAAGTTTAGTGAAGTTTGCAAGAATTCCTTTGACTGCGATTTATAATAGTTACAAAATTTCTTTCCCTTATTTTTTCTAAATTAGTAAATATTAAAAAGTTTTGATATCAGTTTACATCCCTGACATACTTTTTGTTACGTAAACATCAAGTGTTGAATGTTTACCATTATTATTGTGCTCCGACCGGTACGACCAAAATGAGGCTACATAGAAAAATGTTTTCCACTGTATAATTATTATTGAAATTGATATTTTCAATGGTTTCCAAGATTTTTGGTTATTCCACAATTAAAAGAGGCTGCACTCTTCTTGCATAATTGTTAGTTTTTTGCCCTAAATTTACCTATGCGAACTTTACAAGTAACAATCAGCCTGCATTAAGATTAAATTTGCAATTTTGCACATTTGTTTTTATGGGTGGAAACCGCCAATGATGCACTAGGTATAGCTCGTTTATTATTTGAAATCAACAATTTCCAAAGTTGTGCTTTACTAATACGAGAAGAGTTAATTACATCCACAAATGTGGAATTCCAACTGCAAATAGTTTAATAGAGTTAAGCAACACTGACCATTACACTTCCAAGTATATAACGGTCTGATTACGTTTACAATAATGTTGCTTTATGTTATATCGACTAAATGTCATTTTAAACACTGCAGATAATGTAATTTACAGTAAAACATTGCTATTATTTATTTAAATCAATTTATAAGCTGCTATAAAAATATGAAAAGTACTCGTATGGTGATGAACAGTATTAATTTATTATTATTGCTAATTAGATTGCATATGCAATAATTACTAAATAATTTGTTCGACGTTGGAATAGCTATGCTTTTTGTATTTACCCTTTCAATCTAATAAAAAATTAAATTTTAAGTGCTTACCGGAAGTCAACGACCTACAGCAGAAAAATTATTGTGTATCGATTTCTTAATGCATTTAAATTTATTATTCGTTTTCTTTACTTTTATTATTTTATAAACTACAATATATGTAATTATTTGTCATATAGTGTTTTATCAATACTATTTATCGATTTCTATTGTTTACATTAAAGGTAATGGTTTTAAGATGTATTTTTTCAAGTATAATACTTGAAATATACGTACTAGTATGTTTAAATGTTGATTTATCTGTATACATAGTAGTATGTTGTAATATAAGGTCTTCATGTTGTAATGCAAATTTTATTACTTCATTTTCAATATAAATCAAAGCAATTTAATCCAACATAACAGAACTGTTTACATTTACAAGAAAGGCTTAAAGTAGTTAATACACATTGAGAAAATCTACCGTTGGAGAAAAGAGGGAATAGTACGAAAACTTGGCCACAGATTTTTAAATTTTCTAATGAAATTATGGTAGTTTCTGGTGTAAATTACAAATATATATAAATTATCACTACAGGCCTTGAAGGCCCATGGCTTGTTTTAAAACCTTACTCCATTCTCTTCTATCTTTCGCTTTATATTCCCAGTTTCTCACATTCATGCCAACTAAGTCTTCCTTTACATCATTCTTCCACAGGTTCATTGGTCTGCCTCTTCTTCTTACTCCCCCAAATTCTGAATCCCATACTTTCTTTGGAGTTCTTGTGTCATCCATTCTCATCAAATGTCCCGCCCATTTTAATCTGTGTATTTTGACAATACTCACGATGCTCTTTTCACCATATAATTCCTCTATTTCCTTGTTGGTTCTTCTTATGTACATATCGTCGACCTGTTTACCTTTGAAAATCATTCTCAGGATTTTTCTCTCCCACACCTCCAGCATCATCTGGTCTTGCTTTCTCAGTGTCCAGACTTCACATCCATACGTAACTGTTGGTCTAACTATTGTCTTATACAGTCTTAACTTTACTGCCCGAGAAAAGATCCTACTGGATAGCATAGATTTAATTGAGAAAGCGCTCCTTGTACCAGCCGCTATTCTTGCTTTTATTTCATTTTCACATCCTGGCTTTTTTGCTATTACTGTGCCCAGATAAGTAAAGAGCTCAACTTCCTCGAACTTTAATACAGTCACGTCATCCAATGTAAGTTTCAGATGTCCACCTGGATGGAAAGGTCTGTCTTCCCATACTATGTATTTTTTTTTTGCTACATTTACTTCTAGGCCCATCTTCCTTGCTGCTATCAATAATCTTCTCGTAGCTTCCTGTAGTTTACTTTTTGATCTTGTCAGGATGGTGAAGTCGTCTGCGAAGGACAAGCATTGGTGTTTTTGCCTATATATTGTTCCAGTTCAATTTAACTTTGCTTATTACTCCTTCCAGGGCTATATTGAACAAAACCGACGACAGTGGGTTTCCTTGTCTTAACCCTATTGCCACACTAAAACCCTTAGACATCGTTCCATGTATTTTTACTTTATTTTGTGTGTCTTTTAGTGTCATCTTCACTAAGGATATCAATTTAGCTGGAATTCTTAGCTTGTCCATAGATTCACACAGTTCTTCTCTTATGATACTATCATAAGCCTGTTTAAAATCCAGAAAGTTCCCTCACCGTCATTCCCTCACTAAAAATTGAAATGAGGGAATGACAATTTATGAGGAATTGATTTTTTGCCTAGTCCAACTTGGCTTTTTTGTTTCCTTGCTTAGGCAAATCTTGAATTTACCGCTGCCTCCTACGTTTACGGCCAAATAATGACAAGAAAAAGAAGTTGGCTGAAGCAGAAGTTAAATTTTAAAAAAATGGAGTATAATAGGGAGCGTAGGGAAAAAAATACAAACCGATCCTGAAAGTTTAAAAAGCTGTAGGAAAATAAATGCTTAACGGATAAAAATTAAAAAAGACGTTACAGATTTTCTGAAGAAAGATGAAAATTCCAGGATGTGTCAAGAAAAAAAGGATTTTATCAGGTCAAAGGGATAAGTAGAACAAAAACCTTTTCTTAAGTGACACTATAAAAAATGTATACAAAACATTGCTGACAACAGTCGAATACAAAGTGCTCTTAGCAACGTTCTGCAGATTCCGACCTTTTTGGGTGACTTGGGCGAACGTAGAAGATCGAAACACTTACAAATGTGTGATCCATACATATGTTCAATTGATGATTACGAAGTTGCACGATTTATTTTTTTATAAAATTTTAATAAGGGTATTCATGTCACTTCGTACTTTTCTTCGTAGTTATCGTACTTTTAAATTTTGTAGACTTATGTGACATGAACACACTCACCGTTCAATGTTTCGTAAATTCTTTCGTACTTGTATTTGTAGATTATTTTGACGTTTTGAGGTAGATTTTAACTAATTTAATTATTCTATTCACATTTACTGACATTATTTATTGTCAAATATTTCTTGGTCACTATGTATCGCCAACGTATTCTTAAATGTAACGAAACTACGGCATCTACATAAAGTACAACTGCGTAGATTTCGTAAACTAGATCTGTATTAAAAATTCTACAAAATTTACAAAAATCAAGATCTACGACATTTACGACAAAAGTACAACGTGACATGAATCCCCTTATTATTTATTGTGCATTCTAGAATATCTTGATTTTCTGTAAAATATCTTATTAATTGGTTACGAATTTAGAAAAAAGAATAATATCATACAACTACATATAAATGGAAAGAGAAATGACCTAGTAACAGCACATATTGAAAGAACAGACAAATAAACCTGACTACAACATGTGCTATCAAACTATCTCGCGATTAGTAAGTAATTTTAAGATGTATGTAGTTAAATTATGTAATATACTATTCGCGATTTACATTAAGTGAATGCCACCACGCGGAAAAATATAAGTTAATCTAATACTAAATTCAAAAAATATAAGAATAATACAATACGTAGAAAATCAAAATTCAAAAAATTTAAAAAGGAGACAATTAACACATAACAGGTCTGGATTAAGAAAATTTGAGTGAGAGCAGTGCCTTCGGATTTCAAACTAGCAGTGCTAGGTAAACGAATTTCTTAGTTCAAATCATTTTTAAATTATTCATACCTCGTGTAACAAGTTCAGTTTTGATAATCTTTGGAGGTTATGGTAAGTCAATTTTGTACAATTTAGTCGATAATTTTGTTTAGTTTGAAAAATTTTTTCTTCTTATTTTACAATGTAATCGTAATCGATGCGTGCAACTGAAGAATGGCAATAACCATGAAATAACGTTATATTGTACTTCGTATTACGAAATTTTCATTTTTTCAAATTTTCTTAATCCAGACCTGTTATGTGTTAATTGTCTCCTTTTTAAATTTTTTGAATTTTGATTTTCTACGTATTGTATTATTCTTATATTTTTTGAATTTAACCATAAATACATACTAAAAACCACAAATTTACTTAAAATTTTTTATTTTGAGTTCTTTTTCTAGTTTTACGCCTCACGGTTAAAAAACGTGGTAAAAAATTTTTGAATTTTGAATTTTTTCAAAGTTTTTAGAAATCATATTAAGAGGGCAGTGCCTTCGGATTTCAAACTAGCAGTGCTAGGTAAACGAATTTCTTAGTTCAAATCATTTTTAAATTATTCATACCTCGTGTAACAAGTTCAGTTTTGATAATCTTTGGAGGTTATGGTAAGTCAATTTTGTACAATTTAGTCGATAATTTTGTTTAGTTTGAAAAATTTTTTCTTCTTATTTTACAATGTAATCGTAATCGATGCGTGCAACTGAAGAATGGCAATAACCATGAAATAACGTTATATTGTACTTCGTATTACGAAATTTTCATTTTTTCAAATTTTCTTAATCCAGACCTGTTATGTGTTAATTGTCTCCTTTTTAAATTTTTTGAATTTTGATTTTCTACGTATTGTATTATTCTTATATTTTTTGAATTTAACCATAAATACATACTAAAAACCACAAATTTACTTAAAATTTTTTATTTTGAGTTCTTTTTCTAATCTAATACTTATAGTTGGTATAGAAAGTTTTGCTTATAAACCACATATTTGCCTTCTATTTTATGAATTATCATTTCACCGTGATTTTACAATAAAATAATTCAGAAACAAACTCAAAACAATATCAAATGTACGTAATAAAGCCTCCATGTTGTTGACATTTGGTAGCGCCACGAGCGCCCACTAACGGTACGGTAAATCGCGAATAATAAAGTTAAGGCAAATTGTGGTAATTACAATAGATTTCCTTTTATAGGATTTCCTGGGATTTCTTTCTTTCTTCGGATTTCTCTTCACTTGTACAACAAATTTTCCCAGCGATTCTCTCCTCGTATAAAATTATAACCAAGCTAATATTCTGGATTTTGGTGCAGATAAATTTAAATAAAAGAATTTAATGTATTAAGCAACCTTTAAAGTAACAGTTTATATTATTAAAATATGATAATTGTTTACATTACGTCTTTGGATAGGATATATTAATTTAAGTATTTTTACAAAAGCTTTTAGTTAGATACTATTATACCTCTATATACCTCTACTATTATAAATTTATTGAATTTATGCTTTATTTTTGAAACATAATACATATTAATATTAATATTAATATTGATGCAGTAATATTACTGTTTACATAAGCAGCCCTAGTTTAACTGAAGATTTGAAAACGTTTTCATACTTAAAATAAATATTTAATAACACCGAGGACGTACATAAAGTGAACTTCAAGGCAACATGTTAGTACACATATTATACCTAGGTAGAATATTATGAAATTTTTAAAATTAATTGAAACTGCTATGCATTCTTAATTTTAGAAACTTAAAACTATTAATTTATAATCTTTCCAACTCCTTTTAAAAGAATAACATGCTAAAATTTAAGTGTAATGACAATCTTGCTGCAAAAATGGGTATTTTACTTTCGTGGTTCGGAATTCACGTTCACCAGTAGCACTTCTATCAGTGTGATAACATTTTGTATATATGCATAGTACAAAGACTATTATTGAGTATTATTATTATAAATCAATTAAAAAAAATTTAAACAATTTTTAATAACTTGTACAATTAGCACAAGTTGTAACATATTATGATTAGACAAGTTTTTTCTGTGGTTAAATTTTGAATTATATTTTAATAAGCCAAATTGTTAACGTTGGCGTTGCACTGCTTTGATGTGGGAACGAAAATTTGGCTAGCTTTGCCTAAAGCTGAAATGGATTTAAAATGGATTTAAAAGCTAGTGTAATGTTTCGTTTAATAGTTGTAGCTATAAAAATAATGGTGTAACGACAGTTGGCCCTGAGCCAGTTGGCCTTGCGACAACTGGCCTCGGACAACCGGCCTTGGCGACAACTGGCCTTGGCAACAACTGGCCCTGGTGACCACTGGCCTTGGTGACAACTGGCCTTGGCGACATCTGGCCCTATCGACAACAGGCCCTTGGACTACTGGCCCAAATATTTTCACGAAAATATATTATTTCTCTTCTTGTTACATTTTGTTACAGATTTTCGTTCGATCAGTAAAATTTCCAAAATTTATTCTCAAAAATTTGACAAAAAAAATAAGATATTTAACATATTAACAAAAACAATAAGAATATTATATAAAATCATTTATTAAGAATAGGACAAATGTAAAATAGTTCTCAAATACGTCACTACTTCAATTCGACCGTATCTACTAACTGCGTTTTGAACTTTTATGTTTAATTCGCGGTATCTTCTTATTTGTCGACATTGAGTACCCGTAACTCCTTGCAGAAATGACTCTACGTGCATCTGGCTGTCTTTGTGAAGACCTTCTAAAAATTTCCAAAGATTTGGATGATGACACTGGAATAGTGTCTGCAGACCGAAGTGCCATCCTTCAAAAATGTTTGTTGTTCGTTCAATACCGTCTACAGTTACTTCATGCTGGTTCCACGAAATAATTTAAAAACGCGCATCGGTATGTCGGCGTCTACCCCGAATATAAGTATGTTCAAAGTATGCCAAGAGTTCATCCATATGCTCGTGAATAGGCATGGATTCGACAAGAATATCGAAAGCACTAGTAACCTCAAAGGCAGTAACATAAGCAAGAGCAGCCAGACTACGAATGCCCTCACGGAAGACGTCGTTAGTGTAATCTTCTTTCATTCAAAGTTGTTGAACTTTTCTGCTGATGCTTTGGCATAAATGGAAATAGAAACCAGTAATAATGGCTTCTGGAAAAGCTGCTGCAAAAGTCGCCATTGAAGCAGTTTCTAAATCTAACAAAATTTTTCTCGGATTTGCATCTGGAATAAGAGCTCGAATTTCCTTAAGTAGGCGATTATACGTTGTTCTGTTCTTATTCGTGTGGAGACAATACAAACCCACTGGATTAATACAAGGCGCAAATTCGAAGTGAATAGTATAAAGTTGAAAAAATATTTCCGGTACAACTTTGAACGTTCCGTCGGCAGGCCAAATGTCTGCTCTAAGCTAGTCCGTTAAGAAGCGTTTGGTTGCCAAGAATTATTAACCGATCATCTCCAGGTCCAGAATCGAATAATAGCATAGCGGCATACTTATCCGGAAAAGCGAAATGTAAATAGGTTGGAATTTGTGGAAGAGCATTATCGGCACTGTTTTTTTTACGCTGACGCTGTAGAGTTCTACAAAGAAATTTCACTGATCGAACGAAAATCTGTAAGCGAAATAATATATTTTCGTGAAAATATTTGGGCCAGCAGTTCAAGGGCCAGTTTTCGATAGGGCCAGATGTCGCCATGGCCAGTTGTCACCAGGGCCAGTGGTCACCAGGGCCAGTTGTCGCCAAGGCCAGTTGTCCGAGGCCAGTTGTCGCAGGGCCAACTGGCTCAGGGCCAACTGTCACCATATCAAAAATCATGAATTTTTGAAATGATAAAGGGTAATTTATTAAAACACTGCAATAAAAAAAATGAAGAAATTTTAACAGATTTAAGAGAATAATTGGAAAAATAAATTCAGTTTCTATTAGGTACGTTAAACACTTATTGGAAAGATGTTCATTATTTTTTTTTCTTATAATTTGTTCTTTATTAAATCGTAAATCGTAAAATAAAGCATTTAAAAACAATTCATCAGAGCCGGGAATCGTAGGTTCGGGCTAACGAAGATGTAAAGAATTTATTTTTTTTTACAAGTGTCGAGTAAGGTATTTCTATATGCCGCTTATGGGATTTTGATGCCGGTTGTATGAGATTTTACTGTACTACGAAATAAATGCTGCTGCTGATTAGAGTGTCTTGACGTAATAATAAAAAGAATTGAAGATAAAGTGTCTGCTTAATTATCACACCAAACAGAACATAGAAAAGATAATTAAGAGGCAGTATGCATATATTTAAATACCAAAATATAAATAAAGACATTTAGTTCAAAACATTGAATCAACATTTTATTATTACAATCATTTAGAAAGAATAATCCAATAACAAAATTAAATTAATTAATTGAATGGTTCGGCAAAAAATAAATCATGCTGTTGAGAATTGATTAGCAAGGAGATTATACAAGTATTGATATTTTCCCATAATTACCTGTAAACAAAAATTTACATTTTTTACCAACACTCGTAATAGTATATTGTTTTATTAGGATGGAAAGATTATGTTTTCCTGCCGCGAATGGAAAACTTGCGTGCCTGGAAAAGTTACCTTTTCATCTGAATAAAACATGTTACTTTTTCTCCAAACGAACAAAATTCAAAAATAAATTTCAAAATTAGCAATAACTCGAAAAAATTCTCCCCCCTCGCCTAGTACACACCCCTTGTGAATTATCGGTAGGAATGCATATCCAAAAATTCAGATCGATCGCGCGCAAAAACTTCGAAAGATAGATAATTTTAATCGGTCAACCAGTTTTAATTTAATCAAATTGTAATAAAAATAAACAAAAGTAAGGTGACATTTTGATTTAATCTGTCAGCTATTTTCAATTTATGTTGGTAATTTTTAAATTGAATTCGCAAATGTCAACTTCAATTGTGACATTTATTAAAATTTTAGGTTAAAAGATCAAAATGTTTATTTATTTGGTTAAAAATAAAATTTTAAGTTGATATATTTAAGGATTTAAATGTCAAAGTCGAATTTTATTTTATATTTTATATTTGAAATGGTAAATAAATTTAAAATAATTTTTAGAAAAGATAGATACCAAAATTACTCAATTTTATTAAAATAATGTCACATTTCTAGTTATTTTTTTTCCTGCCGCCGAAGGTTTACTTTCGAAAAAATCTTTACGGCACGTGGTTTTATGTATGTCGCTAATGGCTCGTACACACACAGTGGATTTTGGCCAGTAATTAGTAGTAAGTAGTTAGTGACCTACTTACTACTTACTACTAATTACTTACTACTAATTACTTACTACAATGATATTGTAGTTTAGTATTTAGTACAGTTTGAAATGGATAAGTATAAACGTCAGATGTCAATTAATAGTGCTTTAGTAAATATTTTGAAACTTTTGGCAAAAGAAATTTCTGAAACAAAGAGACTATATGTGATGACATTATTGCGCCTATCAATAAAATGTGGAAGAATGGAGATTGGAGAAATATGCACAATATTTTTTTGCAATTTTTTACTTCAATGTCAATTTTTGAATTGTCATGTTTAATTTAAAAACTGAGCTCTTTATTATAATATAAGCTAACAATTTATTATATTATTCTTGAGGTGGTCCATTATAAAGTACAGATTTGAAATTTTAAGAAAAAAATTAATTATTTATTCAAAATTTTTTTATTGTGCAACGTTGTACAGTTTGAAACAAATCCTTGTTTTTAAGTATTATATATAAAAATTATTATAAGTATTATAGTATAATCAGGGCCGTCGAGAGCCCCGTCGGGCTCCGTGGCAAGACTTCGCGGGCCCCCTGCTCTTCTAAACAATTTCGTAAACAAAAAAATAAAAAAAAGCAAAATATAAAACTTCGTAATTTTATTAACAAAAATTACTCACAAATTATCTAAAATACCTATCAAAAACTAACTAAAACAAAGAATTATTTAGTAACTAATTCGTCCGGGCCCTTGAGGGATCCCGGACCCCGGGGACAAATCTCCGAGCGCTCCCCCTCTGGTTGGGCCTAAATATAATAATAATAGAGTATATTATTATATTATGATATATATTGCTATGACCCCAGCGGTTCAATTTAGAAAATTGATCTACCACGGAAAAACACCTCGCTGGAGTACATACACCTTATAAGCATAAAATTCTACGTAAACTTGAACTTCAAAAATATCAAAATTTTACCGGAGATCAACTCCGATAAACGTCCGTACTCTGCGGCCTCAAAACGATTAAAAATCAAATTCAAATTTACGATATTTGCACAAAATTATTTACAAATAAATTTTTACAAACAAATTCAAATATAAAATAAAATCAACTTTAAAAACACTCACACAATAAAATTCAAAAACAAAATCATTTCATATTAATTCATAATAAAACAGTCAAAATAAAATAAAATTTTAAAAAATGAAAATGAAAAAAAAAGGATTTTGGAACACGACAATATTTATGTATGTACCTACTACTATTATGATTATTTATCAAATACTGATAAAATAACCCAAAAATTAGGCCTTCGATGCTATTTTTTACACTTAAATAAAAGGGACCCGAAAATTTCCTATAGCCTAGGTCCCAACTCAGTTAAAAATAAACCCTGTTCCCTATCATTCAAACACTAGGTCAGCGCGGCAGATAGGCCGCTTCACCAGATAGTATTTAATATTAGATTAATACAATTAGAATTTCAAGTTAATTATTTGTTAATGGGTAACAATTAAAATTTTTTTTTAATATTACAATAATATAATTAGACATTCAATAATTAATTTTACAAATTTTTTACTGGATAAGTATAGTTTAGTAAAAATTAAGAAAAAAATTCAGATATTTGATGAGATCACAGGGATCGTAGTTTTACAAATTTTGCACATATTTTGTTTGTACAAGTACCCCATTTTATTCAAGTACCCCTAAATTGTTTCTGACAGTTCTTGTGTGAAATGTTTTGTAGGTGGAAGAATATTCAGTACCATAATAAAATTACATCAATATTTTGTTTTTTTATTGGAAACTATATTTTTATGATATACAAGAAAATTTAATTTCAAATCTGGGTAGGTACATATGCATTATAATTTTTCCCGAGAAAAGCAAAATATTTATCTCATGTATTTATACACCGATTTTGATAAGCGAACGCTACTCGCCAAAAAAAATAGAACATTTTCTATTCGCTCGGCTAAATGGTTTTACTAATGTATTTTACTAATTACTAGACTACTCGCCTAAATTTTATTGTTCACACAACGGGTAAGTTTACTACTTACCACGATCACTTGTCGTGTCTACTACGTACTAATTCATTTTACTAAACTACTATACTTAACTACTTACCTACTCGACTAATTTTTTACTGTTCACACACGGGTAAGTAGGTCAATCGACTAAATTACTTACTACTTACTACTAATTACTCGCCAAAATCCACTGTGTGTGTACGAGCCATAAGGAAAAGTTTGACTTTTGTGTTTAAAATTGATAATGAAACAGTTGACGTTTGGAGAAAAAATAAGTTTACATAAATATTTTCATCAATCAGCCGAATTTATTACAATATAAATGTTTGTAATTTAAACAAAGGCAGCTTTATAACAAAATACAATTTTTCATAATAACTACCATTCCGTATTCCAAACCTAGATTGTATTTTCACTTTGTATTGAAAATTTTCAAAATATTTTTTATCAAATAAAATAGCTATATTTTAAAAATGGAATTTATTTGCTTGTACTACGAGATGATTTTCATTGGTTTGCAAAATTAAACGGCTCGTTGAATATTTTACGAACGTTTGTGAATATGGACATAAGTATTCCGTGATACGAAGCTGTGTGTCAAACTTCAGCTCCTTCAGTGTTCAAATACCAAAGGGAAATGTAGTGACAGAAATTTATAAGATTATTGCAGAGAATAGGAATAGCACAAGAAAAAAAATTGTAAACTGTTAATTAAAACTTACGATGGATATAAATTCATTAAACAATAACTGAAAACTTCAATTGAAACTGTTTGGTGTTAATTAGCTTTTATTCTACTCCAAAGAGGCCCTTTGTAATTGTCGGACTCGCTCAATCGTTCATCAAATATAAACTAGCATCAAAAAGTTCTACTTTTTCGAGAGGTTGATAAATCCAAAATTGAGTCTACACAAAAATTGTTTAGGTACTTTAAGTACTTTTATCCCTGGCAGCTTCTGGAGTGAATCAATGCACATTAGGATTATTAATCATTATACGGTAGCTGCACATAGTTTACTCTAGTGTACACTAAGCAGTCGTTTTATTAGAAAATTGCTTTGTTTTGTTAACTAAATCTCAATGTATAAATGTTATATAAAGCTTTTAAATCACATTTGGATCACGACTTCGTTAACGAAAGAATGCAAATTTGCAAAATAAGACAGTGAACGAGTGTACACTAGTGCTGCATACCATTTATTTAATCTTGAAATATATTTACCATCATGATTTCAAAAAACCAGTCAATAATGTTGGTTTTCAGGTTAATAGTAAGAAAAACTGTAAAAAAATCTATTTATAAAATGGTAGGCACTAATTTTGGTAAATAATAAAAACTAATAAGTAGTACGAAGAAAGAAATAAAAATATCCTAAGAGAAAATTGTGTGCTTGGTGTTTATTATCATATTTTGCATAATATTCGTATAATGTAGCGTAAACATTCAAGATTTATAAACATTTCTTTTAAATCTTAGGGGAGTTACTTTCTATTTATAAAATAAAACAAAAATGAAAAAGTTTCTACTGAAAATGCTTGATTAAAATCTTTTCAAGAAATTGCAATTGGCGACTGGGCTTTTGTATAAATGCAACATTTGTTTACTCAGTAATACATATATTACAGACTGAACGGTATTGTTTATTCCTTCCGTAACGAGATAGTGCAATGAAACTTGGGCACAATTTTTGAACTTGTACAATCTATACTATATGCGATTTCATGTCATTTTATAGAGAGATTGAATTTGAACTAGTCAAACATTTTTAACGATGCATTATTATAAAAATTGCTCTTTTATTGGCACGAAAGCAATAAGAAAACTACAATTTAGGGGTAAGCCCTAGTCTCTAAATTATATAAAATTTTCTAATGCTTTGCTGTACTTTTTTTTGGATTTTAAATATTGCGGGATACTAACTGTCAAGTTAAAGCTTTCATTTCTTATTAATGAGTTGCCGAAAGTTTCATAAAGTAAATTTATTTTTCAATCACTTACTAAGTATACAAAATTATTATGTAAATTGGTCAATCAAAACTTGGTTAAAATTTTATTCAATATAAGTAAATTGCATTTTAATACGAGTAAAAATATGTACGGGCTCTCAAAAAATTTTATTATTTAATTGAAATTTCTGCAATAAATTTTTGTTATACTACTTGGGGACATTCATTTGTCGCTACTAGAAAAGTTCTAAATCCGTAACTAGATTTCCATGCTAACGTATATCCTGTGCAGACAGTTTCAAATGATACAATTTTCAGTTTAGTTATTTGTTTTATTTCTTACTTACAACTTTTTTAAAGTATTTAATTAATATAAATTGCTTAAATTAAAAATTATTATTGTAATTTAGAAGTTTCCAGCTGAAATGCAAATTTTAACTTTTCATTATTACTGCAATTTGAGAAATTAAATATTTTTTAAATTATGAATAGTATAAAAATGCTGCTTTATATGTTATAGATATGCCCTGGATTTAAATTAATCAATACATACATAGTAGATAGATTATTTTCATATATTTCTATTTTATTTCTGAATACTCGTATGTATGTATTATGATGGTGACAACCGATTTCAGATCAGACGATAATTAAACAGTAATTAAGTCAATTGTGATTCTACACATTTCCGCTTTATAATTATTCGTAATTGATAATTGGTAATAGTTATCCTTTCATTGAAATTAGTAACAATTATCTATAATAGAACTGTAATTTGAAAGATGAAGGACATAATAAGTTATTACTGCTCAGCTATCAGGAACTTTTCCGTTTTCAGAAAAATCAGTTTCTAAAGTATGAGAAATTAAAAATTTTAAATGCATTTTACCAATCCTTACTTTAAATATCGTATTCAAGAAAGTATAAATATTTAAAACCCATTATGTTCTTGATTCTTAGATTACCTTAAGTTATTCTCTATCTTTCTTTAGCCTGAATAATAAAACTTTTCAATATTAAAATACATCAGATTCTTTTAATTATCATTAACAAATTTAATCGGTTATTCAAAAACATTAAGCCACAGAATTAAAATTTACAGGACCTTTAATTTGATAGTTATTTAATAATTAATATTTTAAAAATTTAGGATTTAATTAAGAATTTGTAATTTTTTAAATTATCATTAAAAATTAATTACCAAATTAAGTAAATTAAAAAACAAAAATCGTTAAGATAACAAACTGATGAGCGAAGACCATTGGTTGTTAACCGATGGTCTGTATACATACTCTATATCTTAGCTTACTTAAATGAACCCTAACTACTGTAAATAAATATACACTGAAAAAATAAATTTCTACAATTATTAAAAGCTATCTATAATAACAAAAGATATAATACATTTTTAATTTTAAACTATGAATTTGCAAGAATTAATAAAAAAACGAATCAAATTTTGACTCCATAATAAATAGTTAAACTCGTTGAAACATGAAAATGAAAGTAAATCCATCTTTCCAACCGAATTATTACCTAAAAACTTACTATTGATGAAAAATATAACGACTATTAAATCCTTTAATTATTAATACCAATGAGTTTGTCAGATGAATCAATTTATAATTCAACCAAATCCTGCAGTTATGACTATTTCTCATAAACCATATTTCATTTAAAACTCGTAATGTATTGATGTGCATGACCAAATTTAATTTATTCCTCTAATTAAGAAATTTATAATTTGCATAATACAACACAATTTGTAACCTGGTGCAATTTATGAGTATCCTTGGTGATGTTTGAATCTCGTACGTATTCAGCAATTATAATAAAAATATCCAAATCGAAAAGGATCATTAATTTTGTAATTGCAGCCATTCAACAAAGATAATCTCTTTTAAATGAAAATGAAATGTTCATAACTCAATCATTTTCATGTAAAAATATTTGAAATACGAATATGCTTTAATAATTTACATATTATCGTATTTAGTTTAGGGATTTTTTTTTAAATCTTTGTTTCATTTCAATAAAAAGTCACTAACTGAACATATCAATTTCAGATATTTAACAAACTGTATATTAAAAATATATATTCATTAATTTAACAGGTAAATTCTTAAACCATTTGACAATGTATTCAATAATACAAAATATATGATATTTTAATAATAAATCGTAAATCATTAATTAGATTGAATACTAGTCAAATTTTCATGAAAACTTGACGATAGCCAAACATACATAACAATTTCTGTTTTTGATATTTGAATAACAGAATAATTAGAAGCATAGCACAAGAACTATTCAGGCACTTAAATCTGACAGATGCTGGGAACGTTATTGCCACGCTTTATATGATATATTACCACTGTTTCGCTACAAATATGAATGTTAATATTTACCGTGAAAATTAAAATTGTGCATTTTCATCAAAGCTGTTTATTTATTTAAATGCAAACTATAGTTTGGACTGGAATAAGTATTTTTCAACATATTCCTGCAAAAGAAATATTACGTTGAATTTACAACTAAGGATTTTATTATACATGGCATACCATTGCTAATTCATAATAAAATTAGAAGAAAATAGCTGGATTTGCTCAAGATTCTTGAAAATTTGAAAAACTCTTAAAAAAAGCAAATAGCTCAAATTACTTAAATATGTAACAGTAAAGACGGACGAGTACCTTCTTAAAGTCTTCTAAGACTCCAGATGCTTATCCAAGGTGGCTTCAACTTTAGGAATTCTTTTCTGGATTTCCACTTAAACATTTATATTTTATAACTGTTCAAAGGAGATATTCCAAAAAGCACAGATAGAGCCTGTTAACAGAAAAATATATGCAAGAATATCACATAGAGGTCCAAAAATACCCTATTTTTGTATAAGTACCTGCTTAGGCAAAATTGTTTTAAGTTTTTTATTTTTATCACAGTTTTAGCTCATTGTCATTTTCATATTTCAAGCTTAGCGTATAATTATTGTCAAATGACATCAAAAATTTGTTCTAGTAAACGTTATATGCAGAAATAATCTTGAAGGGTTTAAAACGATCCTCAGCATCTAGTACAATATTAAAAAAAAATTTAATAGGTATGTTACTTTAACGTTCTATTACATAACGATTTGCATAGAAATGGAAAACCATTTGACAAGGAACCAACATGAACACAATATTTGAGCCCGAAACGACTTCTTTCCGCACGAAATTAAATAAAAATTGTTACAATCTGACAATATATGAATTTACTGACCACATCATCTGACGAATATTCGATTATCCCTTACGTCATTGAATTGGATTAAAGTACGTCAAAGTTCAATGTAGAAAATTATATAAACAATATACTTTTAAATTCGAACAAAATTATTTGTAAATATTTTATAGTTATTCAGATTAACGTTTAGGTTATAACATTATATTATATTTATACTAATTTACTGATAAATATTAATTAAAATAATTTAACATGAATTGCTTTGTATGATAATTGCAGCTTCAGTATTTTTGGATAAGTATATTATTATATAATGTAGGATAAACCCTTTCGTATTCGAATGAACTTCGCTAAACTAAATTATAAAGCAGTAGTCGTTACTCACCGACTAAACATAAACAAAGACGTATAGTCCAACGTGGAATATTAACCACATCAGAAATAATTTGACAGCAACTGAGAATCAAACCTACCTACGACACTATTATACGGCCCGAACCTCATCTGTATGCACTGTACAAACTACATGTAGAATTTAGTGTACACCTAATTATTAGATTTATCTATAGTTACAAAAGTTTTTCTTTAAACGTAGAGCTAGATATAAAATCCACAATATCAGTAAGGGCTATTCCGGAAAACTATATTTTTCGTCTGGTTATTGAAGAAATAAAATTGTATCGATTTTGTGTTTTATCTATTTTAAATTTTCAGCGAAAGTAGTATACGTTATTTCGCCAAAAGTTATTGCTATTGTGAGAAACATACATTTAGCAGTGTAGCCCAGACAACGAAAGCATTTTAAATGATAAAATATGACATTAACTTAACAAAAAACGTGCGTGTAAAATTTTTGGTATTGTGGTTAACAGTATAATAGGATACGGGAACGCGCGATAAATAAACTACCACTGATCAATACTAATATGATGTCAAAAAAGTCTGTGACATCTTGAACTCAACAAAAACAGTTTTTTTATTAAAACTAAAAAGCTTCCGTTTAAGTTTTATGACGGATATATATTTTAATGGATGTGGAAAATGCTGATTCTTATTAAAAACATACTAAACTAAAGTTACGAAGCACCTTTAAGGTGCTTGCACAGTGCACACTTGTACACTTTTCGTACTGAAATACTTAAAAAGTACCACTTCAATTTTGATATTTAAAAGTGTGAAGAGAGCTGCAAGTTCAAAGTGGCGCAACTTTCAAATATATACAGCACTTTTACAAGTTGCGACTTGTAGTGTTTGTGCAATATAAAATTGTGTAATGTGTAAGAAGTGAAATTTTGAGTGGCATTTTTGACAATGACAGTTTTTTGGTTTACGTGTGAACACCACGCATCACTTTCAAGTTAATCCACACAAAGTTGCGCCACTAAAGTGTACAAGTGTGCAAGCACTTTTAGCTCACTTTTCTACGAAAGTTGATAATAAAAAATTATAAATTAAATTTACCATTTTTCAAACTGCCTTTATAATTTCTATTCAGCAATATAGGTCTGATGAGATTAATTACACGGTTAATTTGAAATTTATAATATTTTTGATCCTAACCTGTCACCCCTGCACTTTACTGTTAAAATTTTATTATTTTAACGTCTTGTTTAGTTGTGTTAAAAATTTTAAATTTAAAAACTCGAAATAATTTATTAAAAAGTCATATAGTTATCCCCGTAAAATACCAGAAATTAGCAGTTGTTAAGCTAGCGATAAAAATTAACAATGCAAGTCGTTAACTTCAACACCTTCAAGTTTTACAAAATAGTGTTTCCTGGCATAACAACTAACATTTTACTTGACGACTACATTCAATTGCTAAAATTAACAAGTTTTCTAAGAAAATTGCATCGTTTTATCTGTATTTTAGAATTGCCAAAAGATGCATTAAGCATTTTACAGAACTGACTAAGTTGTACAAATAAAATGTATTTTATTGTATGTAGCTGTGTATTTTACAGTGTTTCTTTTATTTTTACTATGTTTTTTATTTCTTAAAACTTTCTACATTTTAGTTCTAGCATCAGTTGTGGTTACTACATTTTTGGTTGATTATAAAATAAAATATGGTCACTATCAAGTTTTACTACACGGCGCAACATGAACCGCGAATCCATTTAATATTTTAAAAATGTATACCTACACCCAATTTTCGCAGAAAAAATTATTTTTCATAACATATTATGAAGCTTTATTTATTTTATATACCGTAGAAATAAATTTAACAGAATGTTCAATTGTTATGCAGTTAAGGGCGTTGTTGATTAAGCCGAGTTACCCGGTTTGATCCCGAGCAGAGAAACATCTTTGTTTTAATCGTCTTTCCTTGGAATATAGAGGCTATTCAACGAGATAAATAAGTGCTATGAGAAGACTGTATAGTTCCTCAAGTTAAACAGTAACCTTATTATGATATGTATGATATTTTGAAGAACTCAGTAACATCAGGACAGTAACTTTGAACAAACTAAGTCTCGTTTGAGATCTCCATTGAGATCGAAATAATTAGTTTGTAGGTCCTCCTGCTCAATTTCGTACCGTTACAGTAATTGGTATATCTTGGTATATAAAGTCGAGACTTTTCAGATTCAAACCGAGTACCTTAAAGCACGTTTTCACCATCCGATCTGGGTTGAACGTTTTGGGTCGACTATTCAATATGTAAACCACCTTTCGGCTTGGCTGCTTGGAGAAGTGAGTCGATTCGACAAAAGTAGAAAGACTGTCTACTTTTGATCTGAGATTGTCTAATCAATGTTGAACGACTGAAATGGAATGTGTAAGCACCTCGTCGTACCACTAAGTACCTACAGTGTTTTTTACATTTTGAATTACAATTTATTATTCAACATGCATCGCCTATCGTGTGAACATTTTTGCTTTGAACACATAACGAACTATGGTCGAACGACCAAATTCGTTACCGTCAGCAGTTGTTCGGCTAACTTACTACATAAATGACAATCTTTAATTTATCAATTATATTTGATCCTAATTCTTTTTGCCATTATGATTAATGGTAAATAAAAAATAAATTAATTAATTTAGCAAACATGTGCGTTTACCAGCCAATTAGGTGCCAATTAGGTAATACCATGTTTATTTAAAAAAAGCAATCAAACTGATATGCTAATAAAAATTCACTGTAGAGTACAATGCAGAGGTCAATTAAAATCATACAATTTTATATATTTTATATTATATGTTATAAATATGTATGTATCGATTACTTATGTTTATTTACTTAAAGAAACAATTTGAAACAAAATAAAAACAATCGAGAACAACATCAAAAATTAATTTCGAAAAACGGGGATTTTCCCGGTTATCATTTGATTTAAACAATTTATTTTTACAAAACAATTGAAAATAAATGGAAAACTTAGTAAAAAATAAATATTTATAAAAAAATTTTTGACAAAATAAAATTAAAAAACAACATAATAATTGTAGTAGTAACTAGTAATTGCGTTGTAAGGAACAAGAACAATGATATGGTAACAAATTTTAGAGACATTCTTGAAACTTGGCGCCAATACTGTGAGAAACTCTACTCTGATAGAGGATATGACGACGCGGAAGATATCACAGATTATATCTGCAAACCAGAAATATTGTTGACCGAAATGCAGCATTCTATCTCTAGATTGGCTCTGAATAAGTCTCCTTGTCTAGACCTGATTGATGCGGAAATTATCAAAATTCTGCCCGATAACAGTATCAGAATGATACACAAGTTATGCAATTGTATTTGGAAGACAACTATATGGCCTAAAGATTGAACCACCTCAGTAACCATCCCTCTTCACAAAAAGGGCTCTACCAGTGATTGTGACAACTTTCGCCTTCTTGTTCTTGTTACACACGCAAGTAAAATAATGCTATACATCATCTTGTTAAGACTTCAACCGTATATTTCCCACCAAAAGAGCACCTGAGCAAGCGGGCTTTATCAAAGGAATCTTTTACACCTACAGATCCTTAACACCAGACAATTAATCAAAAAGGCTTGAGAATACTATATCCCAATGTACCTATGCTTTGTTGACTACCAAAAAGCTTTTGGGTATTGCGATTGGGAGAGTAAATATTTCCAAACTGCGCTATGCCAATGATACGCTGATTATTGCCAACAGTGAGCAGGAGCTCCTAACCATCATGCAAAGACTGGAAATCATCAGCCTAGAACACGGTCTTTATATAAACAAAAACAAGACTAAGGTCCTGTTTCCCCGATATCCCGTTCTTACCATATATTCCATCGGACTAAAGTATTTTTTCTATTCCAATGTAATTTCTTTGATATTTTTCTTGTAGTCCTGATGAAGAGTAAAAAATTAACTCGAAACGTCGACAGAGGCAACCAAAATCAGCAACAAATACGCCAAATAGGCAACTACGAGGTTGTCGACAACTTTGTCTACCTTAGAGCTGTCATTACCAACTCTGGAAGATGCGAAGACGAGATTCGTAGAAGAAACCAGCTTGACAGGGCGTCCATGACCCAGCTGTCAAAAATATGGAAAAACCGACACATCACTAATAGCACGAAAATAAACCTGGTCCAAACACTGACTTGGAGAGACTTGGACTGTTTGTGCTGCAGACCGGCAACGCATAGATGCCTTCGAGATGTGGTGTTGGCGGAAAATGCTTGGAGTCTCTTGGACTGAACACAGAACCAACGTGTCCGTACTAGCAGAGGTAAAAGTTAGACAGCGATTGTCTACAATTGTATATGGCACCATACTTAGATTCTTTGGCCACATTACTCGAAGCGACAAGTTAGAAAAACTGATGGTCCAGTGAAAACCTGATGGCAAAAAGAGGTGTGGTTGATCTCCTAAGCGCTGGTTGGATACCGTTGAGGTGCTCCTGGACATATCCGTTGAGCATGCCGTTTGATCTACTTACGATAGAGAAGGATGGCGCGAGACGATACGGCAGGCTGCGGCTCGTTTGGACACTTGACGTAATCAATAGGCGTCTGTTAAGACCGATAAACTGGAGGAGGAGGCGTTTTAATTGGTACTAGATTTTTAAAATTTGAGCATTTTGAGGTTTCTGGATGACTTGTGAATTTGTTTTCACTTTTTGTGATGCTGAAATTTATTTATTTGGTAACCTAGAACTAAAGGTGAGTTGAACACTTCCTTGTAACCAATGTAATTTCTTTGATATTTTTCTTTTAGTCCTGATGAAGAGTAAAGAATGAACTCGAAATGTCGACTGAAAGATAAGTTGTTGTATTTATAAAATAAGTTTAACTACCGTTAAAAAAAATTATTTAAAATGCTGGGTTTTTTTCACCTCGATGACTATGTCTAACCGCTTAAAACACACTAAGCCACTCAGTAGGGCGCCGTGAATTTCTTGCAAATGTAACGAATTGTTTTAGTTCTGCATTTTCTTTCAAAGATACACGTTGTCAAAATTGTTTTATAATTAAAACTTTAATTATTTACATTTGTTATTTGTTGTTGTTTGTTAGTTTGTTATTTAAACAAACAAAGTTTTATAAATACGCGGAAAGACTAAATTGAGATTTTAAATTAACTAAAACAATTTAATTTTGGTACGCCAGTGTTCATATAAATACTACATACATGTTATCTTTTTGAAAACAATTGACATGATGTATTTTAAACACGTTTTCACCTCATATTCGCAACTACTGAACTGGTTGACTGTATTATATGGGAGGTTAAATGGTTACTTCGAGCCATCGTATATTAAGCGGCAATACAACTCTCTCGCTTATCATGGGTGCAATACTATGTCTTATAAAAATAATGTTACCAACTATATGATTGACGCTTCTATTTCTATTTGGCACAAACTCTAGAGTAGCTCACTCAAAGCATATAAATCTGTGGTCACATGCTAGAAGGGAATAAGTCTGCATAGATTCCTATAATCTCATTTCCTTCTAGCATGTGACCACAGAAATAATTTCTCCACAAAAAAATTCTTTGTTAGCAAATTATTATTTGTCGACTAGTTTCGGTGACTCGTCACCATGTTGACAATTTAAAAATATATCTACCATCTAAAACTAATATTTCATAAATTTGACTTGGATCATTCTTCCCGCCTCTTCTTCATTTTATTAAACTAAATATAAATAGATAAATAGATTAACATATTAAGTATTATATAATAATAAAATATAAGGTGAAGTTGTTAATGCCAGCTAAAAACAATACTTTTCAAACCTTATAATTCTATTGGCAAACTATTCATCTTTTTAAAGTTTTTAAAACATTATGTCGGTGTCGATCATATTTTCTTATTTTTCTTTCTTACTTTATATTTATATAAATGTTCACTCGGGCATGGTAGGTATGACATAATATACTCTGAAGAGTTAATGGAAATCTTAATAAGGTATAATATAGATATAAATTGTTGTAACAAAATTATTAACATATTGAATTTAAAAACTTAACAATGTGATAGCAGAAAATATCTGAGATTTTATTTATATGAAATATGAAATTTTATCTTAGTTTTTTAATTATTGGCGGATTTAATTTTAAAATTATAAAATATAAAAATAAAATCTGATGAAAGACATTAAACAATGTTTGAGAGTATAATAGAGTGTCTTATCGGTTTGTGTAGAAAGTAGTTGAAGTCTGTTTTCTGTAACAAAGTTAGGTAGGTGCTTTTGGTCTGTTACGGCAGTGGTAACTCAATATTCAGTTCAAGGTAGTTTCGGACACTTTACAATGTAAGAATAGTACAAATACTTTATACTGAATTTTTACATTTTTTAAACAAAAATATTTCTAAGTTTTAACATCCTTTGGAATATTATACTAGTTTGACTACTTTAAAACAGCCAAAAATGGCCTACACTTTATCAGATAAACGTTTTTACCTGACTATGGTATCATCAGGCGATGAATTAAAAAAGAAAGTAAAGAGAATCTGTTGAAATATTATTCAAATTTTTTTATTATGGTTAGACAAGGGGATATTTTTTGAAAAATAAATTGTTTGGGAGTGGTTTACTAGGGTTGGAGTAGAGAAGGAATAGAGTAGAGAAGAAGAGAGTAAATTTTTTTAAATACAAAATACTGGAGAGAGGTATTTTAGTTACAATAAATATTTAATGGATATGAGTTGTTTAGGTCAGCCTCCCTTGCAAATAGTTTTTTAAGTGTTTGGCAAATGTAAATTTCTTTGACTGTAAGTCTGTAAGATTGCATGCACTGAGAGAATGATGATTCGGGCTGGGAATTCCCGGTGGAGCTTTAATTTTTGGCTTTGGTGAAGCCTGAGGTCAATCCGTAAAATTGATCAACTTTTGAGAACAATCCTAACTACCATGCTCTCAGTGCTGTTTCTTGATTATAGCAATTCTTGCATAAATATAGTCAAATTTATTGTTAGAAGTACTAACGAATTAATGGAATGAATTAACTGGACGACGATAATAAATAGAGTTATTGCAATTACAACTGAAACACAAAACGAACAAGCATAATTATGTATCCACATCGAAAAATTTCAATTGGGTGAAATATTTCACCCTGTTAAACTGTTAGCATAGCAACGTTTAATTTTGAGAATAAAATATAGTAGAAGAAGTAATACTAACAATTTGAAATTTAATAATATTATTTCTTAGCATGTGTAATGCCTATTTGTTATTTACAGCCCAATACATTTCAATATTTTTTATTTCCGAAAGTATTCGAATTGAACAATTTTTATAGGTTGAAAGGTAGTAAAACATATTTTATTCGGTTTTAGAATTTTGTCCTATAAAACGACACTTAGAAACTCTAAAGCAAAAAATATAACTCTGTTCATGCAAAAAGTAGTGCCTAAAATGCTCATCTAATTTTTCCTAAGCATATATTTGCTTACATCTGAGCGTAATATTGTAAATTTAACTCTAACGTTGTAAACTTTCATTATATTTGTTTGTTTGCCCTTTGTACTTTCTGAATAAAGGTAGGTACAGATGTAAAACATTCATTGCAGTTATTCACTCGCTGAAGAATTACAATGTCAAAGGGTAAAAGATGGTGGTTGTTAAGCATATTTCCATGCACGGAATTGTATGAAACTTAATGAGTAAAATTATTTATAAAACACCCATTTTATTAACACAGAAGCGGAAATTGGGTTAGCCGTGTAGGTATAAAATTTACTTTATGTTGTGTTTATGCGAAATTGAAATAGAAATATTCCATTATTATACAATAATAACAGTGTTTTCACCGCTAAACACCATAATAAGCTGCAATATTATAGTCGCAGGTTTCCAACTAGAAATTGGTTAAAACTGTGTTTGGTTATAATTGCTTACCGGATTCGCAACTAAATAATAGAATAAATCTTTAAACAAAGTGAATTGTGTGTAAACCCACCAATTTGGCATTCCACAAAATTTTTACATTGATTAATTTGACATTCACTTTTTTCAACCTCTTCTATAAGATATGATAAATTAAAACTTCAATATAACAAGTCAATTAAACATAAATAAATATCAAATTCATTTTTATTAATATTTAATTAACTTGTTATATTGAAGTATTAAGTTACTATGTTTCACAAGTTAAGAATTTATATATTTAAATTCTATAAGATATGATAAACTAAAATTATCCATAGAATTTCGTTTGTTTTTCTACTATTTTCGTTCTCAAGTGATTCGTAATTTCTGTTTTATTTGGTAAGACATCAACAGAAACAAAGGTAACAGATTGTTTTAAGGAGTTGTACTTACTTTGTGCCACTAACTAAAATAAAATTTGGTGCAACCTTTTTTTAATACCTTGTTTACCTTTCTGCTAAAATGTTATTTTAACCATCATCATGCGTAGTGTTAATTTTAAAAGTGAATTGACTTAGTTCACATTTCAGATTATAAATAATCAATCAACTGGAAGGAATATGGATTTTTAATTTAATTTGTATAACCAATTTTGCACAAAACATTATTAAAAGCCAATAAGGTATTGAATATCAATTACTTTTTTATACAGCTCGTCAACGTTTGCGTATTTTGTGTATTATAATTGTTATATGATTGAAACGTATCTTGCTAAATTGAAAAACTTTTAACGTGCTATTTGTTTTATACTATTAAAGTACACGAAACTTTTCAGTATTATAAATTTACAAACTCTAAAACTTTAGTGTTATTTGTCTTCTTGGGAATCCATAAAGTTCAATAACAACACACAATAATTATGTAGTGCACTGCATTTAAAAAGAGGCTGTTCAGAAATTCTATAATAATTACATTAAAATTAAAGTAAATATTTCTGTATTGACGTAAACCTGATGATAATTTCGCAGGGAAGAGAGACCGTATGGAATAAGTTGATTTAAATCATCAATCGAGTAAATTTATTTGAACACTTGAGCATGTAGAACAACTTTGATCAAAGGACTGAAATAACATTTACTGTGATGCTTTAGAATCGATGTTTTTTTAACTATGACTTTTACTTTCCCTTAATAGAATTTATAAAGGATGTGATCAAATTTTATAAAATTTAATTTGTAAGAGAATTTGTAACCTTTTCTGTAATTACTTTTATTACCCTACCTAACACTGCAGATACTTTAGAATTGCAGCTTTGGTGACTCCAGTAGATCAAATTTGATAAATGCAGGAAATTTCACAAAAATAATATACAAAGCTGGGAATCACCCGAAATAGAAAAAGAAAATTTTACCCGATTGTTCTAAGGGAATAGCTGTGAGTTAGTGCAATTGTTAGTTGAGCTAAGAAAGTTGGTCTATAAAGATTTAGAATTAAGTTTCCAGGGTTTATGTTAACGCGTTCAATGACTTCCCGAATGAAGTCATGCCATGTAGTTACAATAATTAATTTCGGACTTGACAAAATAAATAATAATTTTGTATAAGCAGATTGGAATTTTATTTTCATAATATTATATTCGTATTTATGAAATTAAATACAGTACAACCCCGATAATTTAAATTCCATGAAATTATAAAACTTTTAATTTTTAAAAATATATTTTAAATATATTAATTATTTTAACTCAAAAATTCTGAAATAAAGTGAATGTGCTGGAAAGTCTATAGTCAAATGATTCACAATCGATGGGGATATTGGTCATTTTTTACGACTGGCCAGAAGGAGTCCTGCACTTATTCTTAATAAATTTTAAAAATCACGATAATTTAATTTATTAGACGAGAATTCGTACCATTAGTTGCAAATATACTTTTTTTAAATATACGATTTACGAATACTATACTTTTAAGATGTTAAATGATTTTGTAACTTTTGTTAATTTTTAAAATGAAACCATAGTAATAATATATTAATAACGAAAATACCGCAATATTGTTTAACTGAAATCCACAACTTTTGAAAAACATTACGAGTAAAAATTATAAATTTTTCTTCTGGTTTTCAAGTAACAAAAAAATTTAAACTTGAGTTATAAATATTTAATCTTCGCTATAATTCTTTTTGAACTTTAAGATGGTAACTTTTCTAAGTGTCGCAATGTTTTCTTATTTTCATTTTTTTTTAAATATACAAACTAATGTACAAAGTTTTACAAACTTTCACGGAGTTGACAAATTGAACTTTATGTAAATACAAGTACCTTATAAATAAAATAATAAAGATATTAAGGTTTCTTTTGAAGCATTTTACATAAACTTGTAAAAACGACACCAGCACATCCGTACATATTGGACTTGATAAATTATTTCCAGAAAAGCCCTTTCTGTGAAAGTAGTCGTGTTAGTGTAGACATATTTAACTTTTATCTAAAGCAAATCATTTAGTAAACCATTTAGTACAGGAAATAGCGTACCATCAATCGCAACTAGCGAGATATTCGAGTTCGTATCACCTGTAATTACACGATTAAACTGATCTGCTATTACGTCAATTTGTTAGCATGCCAGAAATAACGTTATCAGTTTGTAGTTCTGTTTAGAGTAATTATATTGCACTGTACTTATACCAAAGCTTAATTGAGAATCTTTAAATACATTTACAGTTGTTAGCTAAGCAACATTTTTTTCAAATAAGTTTTTCTTGAATTTCTTCCTGTAAATAATATTATTACAAAACATGCATATTTTTTGAACAACATCAAACCTGAAGTTTTTTCAGCGAGAAGTTAGGTACTATAAATATTACATCAAGTTTAATATTATCGAAGAAACTTTTCACAACGGGGTTTTCCACATCAACTTTCTGTAAACTTAAAACAATCGATTTGTGGTTGTTGTATAATAATTATTCTGTTAAATTCTACTGAATAAAGTTTGAATTTAAAAGTAAACATGTAACTCTATAAGGTACTTGCAAATACGATTATTAAAAATCAATGGAAGAATATAAATTTGTTTTCATAACTTTTCAATGAAAAGCAACATTTCAATGTTGTGGAAGCTCGCGGATTATTATAATGGAAGTTACATAATCCAAAAACAATTGTGTACACATCAAGTGTATCCGTTATGATATACTTTTATGGTTGACATTTTTTGACGCTCACTTATACGCAGTTATTCTTTCACAATATGCCTTGATTTGTTTCCCTGACATTGGTTATCTTTTACTATCTTATGTTTGTAGTATGCATGTTTACACATAACAGACCTTATTGGTCCAAACCATCTAAATACGTCATGAAATCCGTATGCTCCTATGTTACCACTGCAAATTAAAAATCACATTTACAGCAATACTAGAAACGAATAAAAAAAATTTTTTTTAAATTTTATTTAATACATTTTTGTTCATATACATTTTTTTATTTTGTAGCCACTGTAACTAACTGTAACTGTAATATAAACAAAAATTAAAGAAATAAAATTTGCAACAAAAAATGTCTAATATAAATTTCTGTAAAAGTGATTTTTATCCGGATTTCATTGAGTTACTGAAAGTGTAATTTAACTCAATTTGATGAGTTGGTTTATAAGACAGATTACACCTCCGCAAATTTTTAAAATAATGTTTTCCAATTTCTTAAAGAATATACCTTATTTTGCTTAAATAAACTCTTCGGCGTCTAAATTAAACAATAATTCATATTTTCTTTTTTCAAAACTTCTATACAAATATTAATTATATCAATGATACGATGCAGTTTTTAAATGTAAATGTCAGCTTTTATATTCCAAGACATAAAATAAATTTTAAAAATAAAGAACTCAATTATATTTTTTATTCTCTAGTTAAAATGTTTAGTACGAAAACATAATACCTATAAGCGGTTATACTTCTAGTTTTATAGGTAGATAGCTGCGTTGTAGTGTCATTTAGTACTCTTCTAGAGTTATTATCATTAACTGTTTTTTAGAAAGAATGCTGTAAGTAAGCTAAAGTTTCTTACAAAGACGGACTTAATAGTTTCGCATTTATTGCTTACCAACCAGGATAAGAAAGTAGCAATAATTGTAATTTTTTTTACAATGAATTACTCAAATTCTCATTGATTTTTTGACTTAACAGTGAGTTAACTGTCTATCGTAAACTTTCTTGTTAACTATTGACTTCGATATAGTAATTAACCTAGATTTCACAAATGCAATCATGATCCATAAAACTTGTCCTTGATTGAAACGACACCCTATGATTTGTAATACCCATACGATCTGTCCTTTCTGGATTTGCAGTCTGCTCACAAGACGCTTTGGTTCTGTCCAAACATATAGTAATTTATGCGTTAGCTAAGACAAAGTACAAACCATTAGTTTAAACCGTTACCATTATAAACCAAGAAAAGATCCTTTGTTGGCCAAATACAGGACGTCTATTGACGAATATAACGTATTCACTGGCTGACGGATCAGCGGCATTTACTGCAGGCGCCACTTTTTTAATAAAAAAACGTGTTTTTTTTCAATTTCAATTCCTTGAATTCTCTTTCCTCGGCGCGGCGTCTGTAATTTTAAAAGGTTGGTATTTATCGAATTAGTATTCATGTTCTGAATGTTTTTATTGTTACAATCTGAAAAGGAAAATTCGTTCAAATAGAATAATTCCTTGATATTAATAATAAGTAGTTCTGAAAAAAGTTATAAGATACTTACTCACTTCCAAAAATTATGAATTACAATAGTTTTGCAATTTATTTTTGTAATTATTTAAAGAAACAATAAATAAAAAATCCTTTTTATCGCCAATCCTAAATCTCATACAAAAGAAAAGTTTATTTAAAAGATAATGGAGCGGAACAACAAAACCAAACTTTTATATTATTCATTACATTGATTGTTAACAAAAGTTAAGGATTATTGTTGTATTGATTATCAACAAAAGTTAATAATCAATGCTCACAAGCAATAACAGTTAATCAGACAAAAACATTGGAGGGCAACTAGATAATGTACGGGAGTGAAATACATTTTATCAAATTAATTATTATAAATAATTAATTTTAAACGATATATTATATAACAATAATATATAATTAGTATTGTAAATTAAATATTTTGTAAGCTAAGAAAAAGTTGAGATGAAATAAACTTCACTGGGCTGCAAATTTTCTTTTACTTAACTGCTTTTTTTACCTAACTAAAGGTTGGTTTATGCACAACGCTATGTTTGCTGATATTTTCATATCTACTTGAAATAACATAGTACACTGCTATTTCATTTTGTGCTATATGTATGTTGTTCTTAACTTTTGGCAGGGTTGTACATAAACCAAACTTTACTTTCTTACATTTTACGTATTTTCCTCTCATTTCCATTCGAGCCTGTAGCATTCGCATGTTTGTGTTAATAGTAAATCTTGCAGCGGGTCTTATTGTTCGTACCGCATAATTTACAACAAAAAATACTTTTATACATTATGTTTCTCGCATGCCCGTATAATGTGCGTTGATTTTTAATGATCCTCCGACAAAGTACCATAAATAAAAAGTTCTGTCATAATATAGAAAACATAGAGATAATATCGATTACAGTTCTTCATAAAAGCGGTCAACTCGCTTGAAAGATTTTTCTGAGATGTTATACAAAGCTTATAAAATATTTTTGTATGACATTAGTCGTCTCCAGCCGCCGCGCGGCCGTTACAAAACATAGATTTATTTTTAAGTACCATATTTAACTAACTCAATTTTATATCAACAATGCTAATTTATAGTGTCCGTTTCAGGACAGATATTTCGCAGATATCTCTTGGATTAGTCAATTTGTTTGAATCATAATAGTTTCCCTTCAAACAAAGTGATTATTTACAAAGTGATTTGTAAAATGTACAAATCGCCCCTTGACATTTACAATAAAAATTGTAATTAAAAATTTTATTGCAGCTTATTTCTGGGCTATATACTATGTATATTGTAATCTAGTACATAATTGTCATACGCGTAAGTTAATTATACCTTCTGGCAATTTTGCAGTAGCTAACACTCGTTTTAATTTTATTTGTTAAATGATAAGACTATATATGAGCAAACCCCGTTTGGAGTTCACAATGTACGACAATTTAACAACTTTTATTTAATCAGCCACACTACTTACCGAGTATCTACATCAATTATTAGTTCAGGAATATTTATAGATTACCTAAAACACATGAAGTTTTCGAAGTAATTCGATAATATATTTAATTTTAGCGATATATTTTTACAAAGGCACAACCGTACCGTATAATCCCGGATATGTCTGACGTAAAGGATATAGTTTGAAGTACTTTATAATTACTTGCGAAGTACTTGAAGTATATGAAATACTTGTAAAGTATCCGTAAGACTCTTTAAGTGTGATTAAGCCCTGATGTAAAATATACGACATAATATTACTATGTACAAATTACATAATGCTTTTTACTATGCATAAATTTCGGGAAAACACACGTCAACGCAGCGCCGACCACGTCCATTATAAAAGGAAATTATTAAACATTATAATTTGCGTTGTAATTTATTGTAATCAACGTTCTGATTGCAAAAGACATTTTAATGGTGACATATAGATATTACTACTACAAATATTATTATTATTTTGAAATAAGGTATTTAAAATTAAAGGTAGAGATCTCCATTTTTCACTGTAATGAAATATTATAATTTCAAGTTACGAAGTATCACTTTATTATGATGTAATAGAAAAACAATTTCGTAAATAAATAAAAATAGTTCAATACTTTTATTAAATAAAGTTAATACTACTACTAATAATTATTAACGGACTTCTTGTATAGATTCGGACGTAAGCTTTTTGTAAAATTTCGTGTGTGTATATAAAATATTGATCAAATGATCAATTTTTGGTAATCATATAATATTAAATATTTATTTAAAGAATAACCAAAACATATACTTACATTTTATTTTACAATAACGATACAAATACAGAAATTACTTATAGTAGTAATATGATATGCCGTGACCTATTTATAAATCAATAGTACTTTTACACAAAATAATGATTTTACATTTTAATAACTCTGTATATTATCATTAGTTATTAAGTGATATTTTATTAGCTTCTTACGTCATTAAATAAAAAAGATTTTAGTGTAATATTTGTTTGTCGAAAAACCCAACAATTTAATAACGAAAATGCTAGTGTTCTACGATATTAAAATTACAATGCTACCTCAAAATTAAGCTTTTAGCTACCTACCATTAAATAATATGGGATTTAAAAGTGACATTGCCTTCATGGATTTTGTTACCATATCAATAAATCTACATATTGCAGAAAGACGTCGTGTGGATTACAGAAACAGAATAGAAACTCAATAACTCAATAGAATAGAAAAAATCTCAATTCAATAGAATCATAAAACGTACAAATTTTAAAAACTTTTATATAACATGTGAAAAATAGTTGTAGAATTATTTTGTCTGCTTATTAGGAAATTGTTATATAATTCGAAATGCTAGTTAATTAACTAAACTTTCAGTCGGACTTAGTTTTTAGTTTAAACAAAAATGTTTTTAATAAATTAATTTTGTTAATTTATCATTTGTGAACTTTTTAACTTTGCAGTTAAATTTAAACGGAATTTTACTTAAACTTTTATCTTTAATGAAGTCTGTACCATACAGCTACTAATTTTGCTTTCTGAGTATTCTCATTAGCTTCCACTTATATAGTTGACAACTTAAACGAGAAATTTTTCAATTTTAAATAAACCTTTCTAATATATTTTACGTCAAATTTACATAATTAATAATGAGGTGATATTCCTACATATATTCTGCAATGCAATACTTACAGGAACTATTGATTGAAGCATATTAAGATGTTCAAAGTACATTAATTAAATTACTTGCAATTTTCTTTGTGAATTTAAGCGAATAGAGTATTTGCTTGTTATATAAGATGCACCATCTTGCTAAATAATATTGCTGCAGCTCGAAATAGCTAACTTAAAAAAGAGAAAATAAATATTCACTTTTGTGTCAAGCAGTGATTTACCTTTCTACCTATTAAGTCCAAAGTGAACATTTATATTGTTTTCTATTACTGTTTGCAAAAGTCCAACTTTTCAATATTTGCTTAAATTAAGAAATATATGCTTTTTTGCACTAGTGCGGAAATATAATTTTTTCATGCATATGTGCGTTTTATTTTTACGTACATGCGCATTCAAGCGCAAACTCTAGAATTTATTAATACTATTTTCGGCGTCTACCTATTACAGGGAGAACGGCTACCTACCCTAGTATACCTTAGTATTGCAAACAAAAATAATTTGCAAATCAACATTTCTGAATAGTTTAACTAATAAATGATTTTGTGTCTTATTCAAACAATAGTAGAAAAAGTATTGTGTAAATCGCGTATTTTTTTGTACACAAAGTACAAAATATATCGCTTTTCATCACTAGTTGCACATATATGTATAGTTATTTATCATTAGGACTTATTTAAAAGTGTATCACAAATTTATTTTCCTCAAAAGAAATTATTTATAAATAGGGAGAGAATAGCCCATGAAGTACAACTTCCATACTCATTATTACTTTTCTTTGATTGGTGCCTGCGAGTTTTTACAGAGCAATATAATGCAATTATATTTGAAAGACTTCTGCAAATGATTATTAGAGCGTTTTAGTCTTGAATTAGGTAGATTGTGTGCCTACATATTAGTACGTTCTTGCATTTTTAAATGTTTGAAATAAAATATAGATATTCTATCGGTATTCTAAAAGTTATTAGAAATAACTTGAGAATAAAAATACATTTTTTCATTGTATTAATTCAATAATAAATTTTCGCTCGTTAGGGTTCTTTAAACAATAGTTTTCCATTTATAAATAGATTAAAAAATACGAGTATATGCATCGAGGTATGCATGCGGTTATACAAAATTTTACAGATAATTGTAACAAACCAATAATTATTTTACGTTGCTTGTTATTATAATAGTAAAATTGTACTATTTTCAGATTTCAATTTTGATGTCCTACTCAATTAAATCTGCTTTATTATTATCATCAACTTAATTAAATTTGGTTCACGTACCGAAGTTATGTAAACAAACATAAACTTTCTGTCTCCACTTGAGCTACTCGACTTGACGATCATTTTGATTCTGTTAATGAATGTTCCTGTTCAGATTTTCCATATTTGCACTTTTTAATATTCCATCATATTATATTATGTATATGTGGTATGAAGAAGGATTGTAATTGTATGCATGAGAAGAATGTCTGTGTGTATATAATTATAAATAATAATTCATAAAAGTTTTCTTTCATTTTAAAAACTTGATTAATTTTGTTTTAAAGATTAAAAATTACAGGAATATTGTATAAAGATTTTGGTACAGATTGGTTCAAGAAAAATTTAAAAAAATTGTGTTTCTATACCTCTAGATAACCAACTGACTATTGTTTCTTCAACAATAACTTTCAGGAGAAGTAAAATATACTATTATTTCAAAAATTGTATAAGGCACCTAATAATAATTGAATAAAATAACACGAATTGGTAACTTAATTTTAGGGAATGTATTTTTAAGAGCAGTTAATTTATTTATTTTTAGCACCTTTGTAAGCTCGAATACTCTGCATCTTTACAGTATCTCACCTTTTACCAATTAGACACTTTTTGTAGTAAAGATATCTATTAGTATATTAATTTGCTTTTCTACACTTGTTAATTGCGCGTTAATTAAGAGCATATTATGTTGCTATATTTATAATCATTTAATTAGTGCAGAAGTTTAAAGTTAAAACAGCTATAAAATTTCGTTTGAAAATTAGACAGAAAATAATATTGGCAAACTTTGATGTAAACAAAGAAAAGGTGATTGTCCTAGTAATGTTATTATTATTCTCTGAAACATTGTTTGATATTGCTATATTAGGATTTTATTGATTTAGGATATATTTTTTTCAATAACAAATTTATTTAAATCTAGAATAATATTTGTCTGAGAAGGATTATGTTAATTTTTACTATATTAATAAAATGTTTTATATATTTTAGATATGCTCATTGAATGTTATAATTAAATTAAAAATATTTTATTAATTCAAAGGTGCACAGTGATAAACAGTTTCTTATTTTATTGTCATACATTTATTGTTAACATTTTGAAATTAATTAATAGATTTCAATATTTTTTTAAAATGCAGGTTTCAAATAATCCTCTTTCAGATGTTAAACATTCAAGTTCAAATACAAAAATGGTTTATATTTCACCAGATACCCAGAGAATAAACTCGATAATATAAGGGTAATTAAGTTGTATTACCTTTAATGTTTCAACCTCTTGTTTAGATTTCATAATATTGTAAAAGTGATATTACCATTAAAAAAGTGTAATTATTCTGTATCTAGATTGGAATTAGTAATTATACATAGTACAGCTAAAAGTGTGCTATTAATCAGCAATTTTACAATTGAAAAGCTCTATTTTACAGGCCTCTTTCAGGCTATTCCTCCTTTAGAGTGACTAACCTTTCCCAGTTTTGAGAGGCGGGATCTTATGGGTTATTTTGCTCAGTTTATTGTCGTTAATTAAGGTATGAAGAACACTATTCTAGATGAGCTCCAGGTGAAATTAATAAAATTAAAAAAAGCAAAGAGATTGTTATATTATGACACCGAAAATAATTTTTGTATGTATTATTTAACATTCAATAATATGGGTCAAACATAAGACATTTAACATAAGTTAAAAAGTAACAGTTAAAATTACCGCCAAGAAGTAAGTTTTGCAAGAAAAAATTACCAATAAATAGCTGCGCCACGCTGACAGCATCAGCACAAGTGCGAAAATATTAATACAAAAAATAAGTGATCACAAATAGTATTTCAGAAATCAATAAACATTAAAATGGTTCTGCCTCTTATTCATAATTTAAAAGTTGTTTTAAAACCAGAAATGCATAACCAAGTGCTAGATTTACTTAATTTATATTGATCTTTAAAATCAACGATCAGCGGTGAGCTAGGGAGAGTGAGTACTCAAATACTGCACCCACAATAAAAAATATTCTTAATTTGAAGATATTTAGTTTTCACTGCCAGTCTTTTTAACAAAAACCTACTGTAATCTCGGTTCTATACAACCAAATACTCTTTCTCTTTAATTTTTCAAAACTTTGCAAACTTAGAGATTGTAAATTTGCCCTTTTGATGTGATTGTAAAATTTAACGCTTTGAACTCAAACTGAGCAATGCTATGCTTGATTAATACAGAATTCAGTTAAATGGAGGTTAAATGGAATTCAGAAGTAGAATTAATGATACCAACGTTCAAAATTTGTCTTATCTAAGCAATTGTTGCAAATAATGAAATCTTCACTAAGGTAATCAACCAAAACTTCTCAACTTTTCAAACAAATGCTGTCATGATCAGATTAACTTATGGCGACTGTTTAATTTCTGATAATAGATTTCTCAACGTAACAGCACTATTGATAAACATTTAGAACTAGAACAGAATAAACTTTTCTTTGAGAAACTCTTTTGTTTTTACAAAACCGCGAAGATACGAAATGAAGCTGTTTGATATGTAACTAACTATTTTCAAAATCGAATCGTGATTCTATTATGTTTCAAACAACAAATAAAATCACAATTTACATGTCTAGACTGAAGAGAAATCCCACCAACACAAATCTATAGTAATGTTATCAGGTTATTACCTAAGTAAATTATTACCTATATTATATAACTTTAACAATTTTCTAGAATTTGCTATTTGTTGAAGTATAGATGGAAATGGAAGATAAAAAAGTAGAATATGTGAACAAAGTAAAAACTAATAATTCCGACATAACTTGTGCATTTACATTTATATTTCTTTAGTAGGTAGGTACAAGTTTATCTAATTTATTTTATGCATTTTTGTATACCTAAATCTGGTTTTGTTTGTTTGCATGTGGTAATATAATATTTCGTGCTTACCTGCAATCGATTTTTTACCTAGCCGTAATGACCTCTATAATTGAATGATAGTTTCTTATAACTCGACATTACTAAATTAAAAATTTCCAAACGCATAATATATTTATAAATTTCATATTTGTTTAAAAAGAATTAACATTATTTTGTTTGACTATAACATTTTATAAACAAACTTAACAAACTTAACAAACCCTTTTTTGAAAGCAAGTATTACTTAGTAGTTAGCACGATCAAGTGTTAACGTTGAAATACCCTGTAAATCCGGACAGAGACAGAGAAGACAGATCTTTCAGTGATTCTAGAATGCAGATACTATACAATTACCAACGACGAATAAATTGATTACCTATTTGAAAACATTGATGTTCAGTTTTTAATAAGTTCTAACAAAAACCCATTTATTTTTTTTTTTAATTTTAATTAATAGAAAAACATCCTGTTATATTGGTTTAGTTTCTTACTCTTTGGTTTTAAAGAGAATCTTAACGAGTAGGGACTACTGATGTACAACTAATTCTTAAGTTAGTAATTGTGTTACATAGTAGCCAATTACTTACAACTTCCTTATTTACATTAGACAAGTTATTATTGTAATAAATTATTTTGAGTAGAACAAGTATTGAAATAAATCTTTCATAAACTTCTATGAATAGTATTTTAACATTCAAAATTATAATTATTTATTAGCCAAACTCTCGCAGATTGCTGTTGTTCTGCTTGATGGTTTGTCACAGGTTTACTACAAGTGTTTTATTTGTCATGTTGCTGCTGTTTCAGCTGTGATAAGAGTGTGAAGTAGTTACCAGTACGCTGTCACAGGTGACTGCCAGCAAGAATTAAAACTTTTCTAAACTCTATTAAAATTTCGGAAAACATTATTAATTATAATAAATCAATTTTACTTGAATACAATTTTATTAAATGCAAAGATTTAGAATAAAGGCTGTATTAGACTACTTACACAAGCAATTTCTTTAGGGCAAATAAATTAAATGAAAACAAATTATAATAGATTTTCTTAAACTAATGTTCATTTTCTAAAAAATTCCGGTTGTCTCAAATTCAAGGATTCATTAAAATTTAGTGAAAAAACTGCACAAATTACTGGATACCCTGTAAGTAGTATAACGATTTCAAAGTAAATTATAATACTTATTGTTAAAAGTTAAAAAAAATTTTAAGCTTGCTCGTATAACATGTAAACATTAATTCCCCATAGTTAATTTAAATAATAGAGTAGCAGGTATTTATCACTTTTCATGAAAAGAAAATTATAATATAAGCTCCCGCATATTAATTTTGCTCAAGTAAAACCAAGAGGAATGTGTAGATAATTAGGTTAATTATGTATTTCATAACTAGCAAGAAAATTAACTTGATTATTGCGAATTACAAAATATAATCTTGGTATACATAAAGAAGATACTACTACAAAAGGATCAGGTGTATGATAGCAAGAACAGAGGATTGAGTTTAGAAATAAATAATATTAATTTTTAATTATTTTTTATTCAGAAAGATAAATACTGAGTTGGTTAATTGAGATTTTTAAAATCGAATAATGATAATTATACCGCAATAATTAAACTATGGCTGATTGTAATGTTTTCACAATATTAGTAAGCTTGATAGTATCAAAACCCATTATCTATAAATAATATTCGACTAACTTAGCAATTTAATGTATAGTTAGCCAAGCAAAATTTATGCTAATATCCGAGTAATTATCTTAATGTAGGTACTAATCTTTAGTTTGTTCGGAACTACTTGCTTGATGTCTTATTCTGCTTTCATTAATTTTCTGTTTGGGGAAGGCGAAACATAAAACTTGTCCACCGAAAGTATCTACTACCTATATTATTAACTAAACATTTTTTAGACAAAGCTAGTAAATTTTATTCGCACACTAATTACTAACTGTATTCTAAGAGTTCATAATATAGGTTAACCGTTGACTTCTTGAAAAATTTTTTTTATAAGTGCGAGAGAACGTTAAATTTCGTGAAGAACATGACAATAGTTTGAATTGCCATTATCTTTTAATGTTTATATTATTGTTTTGGTTTTGGTAATCTGGGTTTCAAACAATCAATCGTTCAGTTCTACCCTGGGTGGGTATTGTCTGACTTCATAACTTCTCTCCATCTTTTTCGTTTTGACATGAGCATCTCTATCTGATCTTTGTCTATTCCTATGAATTTGAGGTCTTCTCTGATATTGTCTCGCCATCTAAGACGTGGTGGTCCTAACGATATTTACCTTTGGTAATCTAGGTTTACCATTTCTAATTATAGTAAATAATATATTGCGATATTTAACAGAACCAAACAAAACGTTAAAATAATAATAGAATTTTAACAGTAAGTACAGTGAAGAAATAATACAATAAGTAAAAAATCATTATTTTGATTATTAAGACCATTTTTTAACATTTTATTTATTATTTGTATCTTTTTTCAAAAGATCGAAAGTAATCGGAAATAGGGCATTATATCGCATTACCAAATTAAAAAAAAAATTTTAGAATATAATATTCATTTATCTTGTGTTTCAAATATTCAAGTTCTAACCGGACAAGTATAGTTATTCATGCCTTTTTTGATTTTCTAAAATATGATGTCACTTTACTATTTAAATTCTATTATTTTAACGTTTTGTGGAGTTCGGTTAAATATACTACAAATCTACTTGAAATATTTCATTTTAAAAAAGACTTTAAAAAAGACCGAGGCTCTATGGCACTCGATGCTGCGATATTAACAAAAGGATTGCAAAAAAATTGATATTTTTGACGTGCTACCAAAGACCGAACAACCACCTCAATCGTTAACTATATAATATACATAATATGTGCATTATGATGTTCTCCGATATTTTAATAATGTAGTTTTACAATTTTTTATTTTACATGCCGTAGATTTTTAACAGTCATAAAAGCATTAATGAATTTCCTTGCAAGTATTAAAGATAGATAATACTGACACAATTTAAAAACTCAACAGGTGCTAAATCATTTACTTAAATTCAAAAAAATATAAGAATAATACAATACGTAGAAAATCAAAATTCAAAAAATTTAAAAAGGAGACAATTAACACATAACAGGTCTGGATTAAGAAAATTTGAAAAAAATGAAAATTTCGTAATACGAAGTACAATATAACGTTATTTCATGGTTATTGCCATTCTTCAGTTGCACGCATCGATTACGATTACATTGTGAAATAAGAAGAAAAAATTTTCAAACTAAACAAAATTATCGACTAAATTGTACAAAATTGACTTACCATAACCTCCAAAGATTATCAAAACTGAACTTGTTACATGAAGTATGAATAATTTAAAAATGATTTGAACTAAGAAATTCGTTTACCTAGCACTGCTAGTTTGAAAATTTTTTTTTCTTATTTCACAATGTAATCGTAATCGATGCGTGCAACTGAAGAATGGCAATAACCATGAAATAACGTTATATTGTACTTCGTATTACGAAATTTTCATTTTTTTCAAATTTTCTTAATCCAGACCTGTTATGTGTTAATTGTCTCCTTTTTAAATTTTTTGAATTTTGATTTTCTACGTATTGTATTATTCTTATATTTTTTTGAATTTAACCATAAATACATACTAAAAACCACAAATTTACTTAAAATTTTTTATTTTGAGTTCTTTTTCTGATTTACTTATCTTTAATAATTTTGAATAGCGAGTACGTTATATATTATCATTCGGCTTAGTGCCAACCTGCATAATTATGAGCAATATTACGAGTAAAATTTGTTATAACAACCTGTAGGAATTTTATAATCTCATCTCAAATAAACAATAAAAGTTAATTACTTTACATTTGGTGCTCGTAACTGTAAGAATAATTGAAGTTGTCAGTATATAAACAACTTTCGATGTTTGCAAACTCCAATTTAAAAGGTGGAACATAGCAATATATAGACATAAAAACAAAATATATTGTCATTAAATATATTGCCCTACATGGATAGCAAACGTCTTTGGCTGTGAAACATGATATTATGAATTGTCACATGTAGTTCAATCCTTTCAGCTTTTAAATCCCCAATACTGCTTGCACTAGATAGTAAACTCGAAAATACAGAGATTTCAACAAAACCCTGCAAAATAAATAATTTTGCACGGAATTGCATATGCGGGAAATGCAGTTAGGTAAAAAAATTGTCGCGCAGAAAGTATGTTTTTATTGCTTTGCTCTAGAGTAAACGAATTGATCCATATTGACAGACTTCTACCACATTGGTTGTGCAAGCAGCCTGAAGCAGTCTTAAGTGTTCACAAACTTGTTCACCCTTCTCTTAGAATCCAAAATCTTCTCATGTTGTACTTCTTAATTACTAAACTGGAAACCAATTGTGTTATATAAACATGATTATCATCGCATCTCTCCTTTCGTAGAGAACTTACTAACTCGTAAACTTACAATTTATAGAATAAAACTATCCATACATTTTTGTAGGTTATTACTTAATTAGTTAAACTTATTTTGCAAAAGTTAGATTTGTTCATTTTAATTATGTTGTAACATCAAAAAGTTAAAATTGATTGGTAAAGTTTTAAACGCGTTGCTAATTTAACTAATTTTAGACGGAATATTTTTAAGTTTGCACTTGGTTTTCAATTTTGTGAACTATCGATTGCTCTAGACAACAATCAACTTTGTGCATTAATCATTAATAATATTTGGAATTCAATTTTAGAATATAGTAACAAATATTCAATTTGAAATTGCTTACACCTACGAGACCTATAGATTTTCCAAATAACCGAATAAGTTTTAATGATTTATTCAACTTTTGTTATCAAGTGACTATTATTTTAGAATAATAATTAATGCTTTAATTATTAACAGGCAGAGTAGAATAGAATAGATTGCTAAAATAAAATTAAAATATCTAAACTTCAAATTTTTAATTAGTAGAATATTATGAATTATTTTTAATGCACCATAATATAGTATGCTGATGATGACAAAACGACGAAACCGGTTCATTAATCAAATTATTATTTAGTTTGAAGAAAGTCTTTAATTATTTATTACAAGTAACCCCAAGATGAGGAAATATTAAATTTTCAAAAATAATTATTTTTAATACTCTTTAAATGAATGTGTTTAAGCACATACATAAAAGTCCAATTAAAATTTACTGTTGTGTTTAAAAAGGTGTTACTTTAAAATTAACCTTAGGTAGATATTGTAAAGAGTACGTGGACTTTGGCACAGTTTTTCCTGGTGGATCGATGTAGCCTAGCGAACACTAATAGCCCTGCTTTACCGTTGATTAAACGGAATGTGAGGTATGTCGTTACCGCAAGCCTAACCACTTTTGAGTTTGTCATCACAAAAACCGCTTGATGTGCGCTATTTCTGAAATCATACTTTTTAAAAAGGTGAATTCGTGAAAATTTGGCAAGTGTCAGGTTAAAATATTTTTTTGTTCGTCCTTATTAAATGTCTTTCTTTGTGACGCTTGCCTTTTAGATATAAATGCTTTTTCTTTCAACATGCGCTATAATTTTGTTAATGTCTTTTGTATTTTGATGTTCTTTCATTTGATAAATATTATTTAATGTCTTTTGTTAAATTAAAATTCTGTGTTAACTTCTGTTTTTTACAATTTGTTAATCATGTAACATTTACGCAACTACCATGATAACATCTAGCTTATCGACTGATTCCTTTTCTCATTATTTATCTACTGATTTGCGTGAGAAGAATTATCTACCCCAAAATGCTTTCAAACGGCAAGTAATTAGTTAGATTTTCAGGTATACAACGTCATTGGTTTCGACTATCACATTATTAGTTTATCAATGAAGAGGTCAGAGATTTTAACATATCGTTATTCAAAGTTAATATTTGGCAATCACAACATCGATGTGGTAAACACCATGATGATGATGGTATTATAAGTCAGAATAAATACTTTCTAAAACAAAATATATACAATCAAAATTGCATTGAAATGTTTAATACTGGTTTTAAAAATTTATCTCTGATAAAAAAAATGGTACAATATAATGAGTATCATGAAATTTGGAATAAATTTGCCTGCTTATCTTTAAAGATAAAATGTGTTAAATGAGCGTGAAAAAGGTATGTGCGAGTATGTTTTATAAGAACCAAATGGAGCTGATGAAACTGATGCTTACTGATAACCGTGGAATATTTGTAAAAGAAACAAGAGCATAAAATTTAAATTTGCTATGCTTTCAATGATTTTTTGATGACAATATAATATTATGTATCTAATCTTATTCTATTAAAGCAAAATTGGTATCACTAAATTAACATTAGCGAGCTACAAATAATAGTATGTAAAAGTTAAAATACACTAGAGCGAGCAGCTAAGTGAGTTTACTGAATTCAATTTTTCTATCAATATCTGATACAAAAAACCAAACAATTATTTAATTTCTTTAGAGAAGTAAATAATTATCTATTAATTTATTTTAGTTGTTTCTTAGTAAAAATTATTATTAACAAATTTCTTTTGTTTCAGGTAAATTAAAAAAATCCCGATGCTTATAATTATGGTAAGAAAGGTAACAGAAAATGAGTTAATTTATATTATTTAATATTTACATTAGTAAAATTACAACATTATTTATTGTCAAATTTAATTTTTTTAGAAACTCACTTACATCACTTAAAAATCACTTACAAGAACTCCAACAGCGGCACACACTTGTCTTGGTCTATTAGATCTTCTTTCAGAAGAAAATTTTTCAAAATGGTTAATTACCTGGCTATAAACATTAAATATAATAATAAGCTATGTGTATCTATCCGTTACGCACCTCTGATTGGCCCAATTTCTCACTAACAAAAAAATTTTTAAATAAAAATATTTGCACGGTTGCACATCAGTCGAATTCCACTGTATTCACTTATGCTAATTGTACAAAATATATTATAATATATTATCAGTAATGAAACGCCACTGTGAGAAGGGGGCACTTGTTTCCCCATTCCTATAGGCTTTGGCTACTTTTGGCGTCTCTTTTTGTATGTAAATTAGTAAAATTTAAATTTAAATTAGAAAAATCATATTGCTCTCAATGTATATTATACATCATATTGTAGTATATATTTTTTTGATTTGGGAGAAGGGTAAATAATTAAAATAATTTTGTTTTAAAAGAATTTGTTGTTTAATTTGTTTTCAAGAAAAAATGATAAACATTCCATTAACGCAAACTGACAAGCAAGCCTGGGGTTTCCAAAAATGGAAATATCAAGATATTAAAATTTGTTTGATAAATATTTTAACAGGTCAGTTAATGTTGAAATTCAAACTATTACGGACAATTTCTTGAAAAATTTTTTTTAAATATTTAAAATTCATGTCAATATGAACACTATAGAATATCTAAAGCTGAATGTTTGGAAAAATTTTTATTTTCCATTTCATAATATTATATTAGAATTAGTAACATAATTTTGAAGAAAATCATAAGAAAGAACGCTCACCACCGACAAAAGCAAACATTATACGACGTTAAATTAAACTTTCGACGCGTTTCAGGAAGAACGACATACTAAGTGCTAGTTATTAAATTTTACAGTACTTACATACCTACTAAGGAAACGCTTTGTTTCTCCATTAAGGTTAGGTTGGTTTCATCGACTAAAACCAGGATTTTTTTTTTAATTTCCAAAGAATACGTCAACATGATATGCCTGGAACGCTTCGAGTTATGATATTATGGCAATAATTATTAATTTAATCAATTTTTATATAGTACATATTCCATTATATTGAAAAGGAAGTTACCAAGTTAAGTTGCTTTTCTGCATAGAAAATGTTGCCTGTTGCATTCACGAAATATACACTGACTTGAAATGTATGTCATGAAATCAATATATTATAAATCTATAGGTACTATATTAGATATGTAGGTATACTTTATATTACATACATATAATATTTTTACCGACTGCACTCTATTAATATAAATGGTTATTCATATTATTATTTAATGTGAGTAATGAAGGTTGAATTGCTGTTGCATAAGTAATTTAATACTGTTACAAAACTCTTGAAAATCCCAAAATATTATATAAATAATTATTGAGTTTTTGGGTTATTCCAATAGTATGTTTGCTAATTCTTTTTAAAGTAAAAAATTAGATATTAAACACATTTGGATATTTCAACGAGTGACTCCTAGGGACTTTAATTTTTGGATATGAAAACTTTATTTTTTGGAAAGAAAAAGGAAATTATTTATGTAGCTAGATGGCATTTACAGTTACTTACCTAGATTTATCAATTTAAATTTGAATACCCAATAGTATATGGTTAATCAGAGTAGGACAAAAGTGAACAGTTCTGTTTGTGTGACGCAAAGCATAATCAGTAAAGGCATCGGCACGCAAACTTTTTTAACCCGCAATGCAGCGAGAGAATTCCAATTCTTTTTGTTCATTTTGTATCGTAACATCTCATTAAATTAGGTTTTTCGATATTTTTGTGTTCTTTAAATTATCGAATTTGTAAGTCTCCTTTCATAAAAACCCAGTAGCGCACTTATAGTATGTACAATTTTAATTGTCAACCTTATATTTAAATGAATAAAATTCCACTTAGTCTTGACGCTTTAATTTAAATATTGTAGTTATTTTAGTTTCGAATGGAAGTCCGGTTAAACTGCTTATTTTAGAAATTATGGATTGCCGAATAAAACATAACTTTAATTTTTCGTTTCTTTGAGAACTACAATGGTTAACAACACATAAATATGCACATCAACTATAAAATTAATAAGCATTATGTACATATCAATAAAATGTGCAAAACAAAACAACCCAACTGAAGCAGTAGCGACTCGTAATTCGCTATAAAGGGGGGGGCGGAGCGACGACTAGAAAAATGCAGTTTAGTTATAATTCTACACATATTAATCCACGATGACCGGACATTTCACCATGAGAACATTTTGCTGCTGGACATTTCCCTAATACCACTGTTTAATTATCAGTTCATTAATAATTAATTAATTTAACCACTACCAGAAACGATAGCAAAATATCCTAGTAACGAAATTAAAGGCTGAGCTTTTTTTATATTTTAGATAGTTTCTTCAACTCGATGAGGTTTGGGATTAAACCCAGAAATTATACCCACTTTGTAACTTAACATCAAGTGATTAATTTTTATGGAGTTCCAATTGTCTGGATATGAATGGAGTATAATAGGATTCTCTACCTTAATGGTTCTATACATTTTTTTATACGCTTAACAGTTTTGAGGATACGACACAGACTAAGTAAAAAATGTATTTAGTTCCGCCAAACAGCTTTGGCACCATTAATTTCGCAATTAACTTGATTTCAATGGCTCATAATAAAAATTAAGTATTGCTGTTATAAAACTCGGTGATCTTTATTCTATACCAGAATGTCCTATACATTTTATTTACAATATTTGCATTGCATAACTCAAAAAATTCATTCATTTCCGCACCTTCCTAGGAGATAGAACGCTTCTTCGCGTTGCTTTTTACATGGTTTGGACATGGATTTTAAATTAATCAATATTTTCAACTCCTTCGGTATCTGAAACGTTATCGTCTAATGACAAATTATTGTTATTACTTTCATTCTGATACGTCTGACCTACGTCGTCCATTTTGTCAGCAATTATAGGATAGGTGCGGCATTCAAGCAGAAGTGACCGTGGCAATGACCGTAAGTTATTGAACAATTCAGTCCTCCTTTCTAACAGCTACATTTCCCTGCGGAACCCTTTGTACAGTTCCAAAAAATTGAATTTAACAATATATCTGGTGCTGGTGATAAATGAGTTGGAAATGGCTGCAAAATATCATTCTTCCTTGTCCAGCCCCACTGCTCAGGATCAATGTCTTTACCCAACCCTGTTAACTTGATAATACACTCTACACAAATGATGTTGAGATGTTGGAGGAACTGATGATAATTTTACAGCCGTTGAAAGTTTTGTAGATTTGGCAAATGTTAAATATCAGTAATTGTCTATGGAAGTTTCCCTTTTGGGAGCACCGAATATTTGCAAGCACCGAATATTTTCAAGAATAATCTTCATTCCATTACAGATCAGTTCGTCTAAAAGGCAATTTTCTTGCATGAACAAATGTGCCACAGAGTGTAAATCCGAACGTTTCCCAAACATTTTGAACACTTGCGTTAGACATAAAAGCATTTTTAACTTAGACCGCGTCGTATCTTCAAAACCGTAAGACGTAAGAAAAAAATGTATAGAATCATCAAGGTAGAGAATTTATAGACGTACAACTTTTTTAATAGGTGTTGTTCCCATTTGGGCCATAAATACTGAGTTAATCCCGAATCTGTCGTTTCCGCGACCTTTGGATGCGATTTTCTCGAATTCCTCCAGGTGTATCGTGACGTAACTACCAAGTGTTATTCAAAGCCTCCAAATAAACACAATAAAAAAATTTTTCGTAGAGCACGAATTTAGCACAGAGGTCAATTTTATAGCTAAAACGTCTGGATTACAGAAATTATTGCATTAATATAGATTGTTGGCGCAATATAGCATTAGTCAACCAATATAGAAGATCAATAGTTTTTTAATGTTAAACAATCTATCCATTTCTATCCTTAATAACATAATTATTTTACTATAGTTGCGCTGAATTTTTCACATTTTATATTAAAGATTTACAAGTTCATTTACAATTATTTTATTAAAATCTCAACTATTTATAAGTATCAATTTGTTCATCATTACAACGTGATAACGTGGTATCAACTAATATAAAAAAGCAATATTGGCTGAAGTTTGGTCCAATGTTGCGCCGATATTGATAATGATAACCAATATTGCCTGTCGATCTTCACCCAATATTGGTGCAATATTGGAAATCCTTATAAATATGTGAACAATAATGACTTAAGTTTGGCTCAATATTTTTAAGCAATATTACCGCAAAAGTATGCGTGCATTTTTTACAAAACGAAGGATTTTTGTTTATGTCAAAATATGACATAACTTTAACGTAATAAAAACACATAGATTGAGCTAAAAACTATATATTAGACGTTAAAGCATTTTTTACGAATTTCTCCCTTATTACATTTACGTATCTTCCTTCTTGCTGATATTACTGTTATTTAATGATCTAAAGAACAATTTCTTTTCTAAACAACAAAAGTCCTATGGTTTGATTTGCTTAATATACAATTGTGTTCAACGACACGAAGAGTCACTTAAAATATGTTATTGTTACAAGTTTATGTTTATATTAACCCGGCGTAGGTATGGTAGACTTCAGTTACATTAGTGGTCTGGTGGGGTATGAGTTAAAATAGACAAATAATAAATTAGAATTTTGTGTTGATTTTAGAAGGATATAGGTTTAATGTTATTTAAAATCAATTTCTCAAGTCTTCTTCAACTTCTGAAACCAAATTTAAGTCTTGAACAGGCATATTCTCTTCTTCCACCTCTTTCCAAAGCTGTAATAACCGTGCTTGCTCTTTCTCATATATATAATACATAATTGTAATATTTAATATAAAATTAATAAATGTAAGCTATGACTTACTTTGTACTAAACGCAATTAAAATTTAAATTAAAAAAATCTGTCACATAAGGAGTCTGGTGGACTATGAGGGTCTGGTGGGGTATGAGCACGTATTTACTAAATTAAATAAAAACTGCGTGCACAATCGCTGACCTACGTCTTACTTTTCAATGTATTTATGCTTAGTAAGGTTCAACTTGAAGATACACAAAATTTGGCGAAAATGTTAATTATTTTAAACGACTTTAATGCGTTTTAAAGTGCTTTGGGGTATATTATACCCCACCATACCTATGCCGGGTTAACAAAAAATACAGATTTTCAGATTTTATTTTAATCTGTTATCAAAACCTATAATTTTAAATTTTTTCTATACCAAATCAGCTAGCCTTTACACCCGAACATTCATTATTTTGATATTGTGGTTTATTTTATTGATATTTTGCTATTGATATTTCTTAAATTTTCATCTTCGCCTTGTTTACTTTATTTAAATGTTTACCTGACTAAATTTAAAGCATTTGCAACACGCAAAAATAAATAAAATTTATTTTACCCAAGCCATGAAAAGCACATTAGCTTCGAATAGAACATGTTATTTTTTTCTAAGAACGTGAAACATTATTTTAACGCCTAGGCACTAAAGTACTTTAATACCGGTCGTCATTTATTTAACTTTGAAAACAATTGTATTTACAAAACGTGGCACTTGGTAAAATTATATTGCTTTGTTACACAAAATTAATAAATTATTTTTAGAATAATAGTAGATACACAATTTGTATAAGAATTCAAATTTGATAATCGTTTAATTACAGCACTTCTTTAATAACTTGTGTTTGTTATTTTTTTAAAAGTTTAATAAGTTTTTGATAAGTTTTAAAATAAGCTAAACCTAGTTTACAAGTTATCATTTTCCGTCCTATAGTGAATTACTTCTATTTCCATCTTATTAGTTGTGATAGACAGTTTATAAAGAACTTTTAAGTGTTTATCTTCGTTTCCTATCAAAAAACCTTACTTTTAGAATGACAAGTAGTAGACTTTTATGTTGGTTGAAATGTTTAATACATTTCCCTTTAATTTTTAAGAGCAACACAATAAATAGTTTTTTAACTTAATATTATTGTGTACTCGTATTTATAATACAATAGATATATAAATTAATTTTAAAATTAAATTTAAATTTAAATTTAAAATAATATTAAATTTATATTATGTTATTATGTCGAAACCACAGGAAAATATCAAAATTTAAAGTTGATGTCAAATTTAGACAATTAACAATTTGATTTTATTTTCCGCTGAAAAAATTAACAACGGTTAAATGTAAAAGTTTCAGGATAATATAACATTGTTTCAACCGTAAACTCATTGAACGCGTGTCCATGTTTTAATAGGTCATTATTGGCTAATCTTATTTTTTAGTACGGAAGCTAAATTAAAGTCCTGTTTGTTGTAAATTTTCTGCAGCAGATTGTATTGCAAGACGAGTTGACTTAAAAGCTTAGAACTGTCCACGAGCAATTTCTATGAAACTTTAATACTGTCGAAAACATTCTTGTTAACTATTCTCTCGTGTTGTCGTCTTATAAGTTCGGTATAAATTTTGTTAGAAACTTTATTATCGACTTTTAACTAAATTAATAAACGTGTGCGTATGGGTAAAAGATTAAACAGTTAACTTCTACAATTATAAACAACAAAATATTATCTTAAAATTCAATATTTGCGTTTGAAAATATGTATAATTTTTCAACATATTTTCGGTTGTAGCTGTAAATATTGATTGCGAAGTTGTATTTCAAATCCCTGTATACGCCTTCCTTATACCTGATTTATAATACGAACTTTGCATAATAATATAGAAAATAATCCAGAGACGCTAAATTTTACGAATTTTGAGCTTTAATGAAAATTACACGAAAGCAAAAAACTTATTTGATATGTAAAGAATTTTTTGTTATACTTTAAAAAAATTTTGTTTTAATTTTCAATTGCCTTTTACGTTGTAGAATAAAATGTTTCCAAAATTTTATATTTTCTTCGGAATATTATTTATTTTTTATTTTGAAAGTATTTCTATATACTTTTTATACTCGTATTTTCTTACATACATTACATTTTTAAAATATTTAACATACTTTTATAAACTTTATTTGTTTTATATTTAAAATTTTGTTATCAAAGCTACGTAATAATTTCTTATTATTTGATTTTAGTTAAATTTTGCATGATTTTTTGTAAAGGGTGTTTCAATAAGTGTGCACAATTTAATTTCAAGAAAATAACGTATTTTTTTTGAGAGAGTGGTTAAATTTTTATTGCGTTCTAAAGTAGACATGTTCCGATTATGCATGGAATAAAATAGCTGGTAATTGGCCCCCGCATTTCTGAACACCGGCCCTTTCTCTTTTCATGAAATTTTCGATAACATTTTGGCAAAGAAATTGTTTTATCTCATCGATGACGCGTTGGATCTCGGTCTTGAGCTCAGAAATTGTTTGTGGTGTATTCACATAGACCTGAGATTTCACAAAACCCCTAAGATTCGCACGGCGTTAAATCGTCGATCTTGGTGGCCAGTTGACATCAGAATTTCAGGAAATGATTCGGTTGGGAAATCGTTGTTCCAATAAATTGATTGTTTCATGCGCAGAGTGGCAGGTGGCACCGTTCTGTTGAAACCAAATGTCGTTCCGATCCATACCATCCAGTTGAGGCCACAAGAACTCCATTATCATGTTTCCATCCACAGTTAAACCCAGTTAAGCACACTTAAGCTCATTTTCAACTCTCGTCTACAGCAGCAATGTTTTTGAGAAACCGACCGGTATACCGACCCCCAGAAGACTTACTGACAACAATCGACCCGGTTTCATCAAATTTATTCTTCGAATCGTTGACTCATTTATTGCACTTTTATGATCGAAAATTCAGTGAAGTTTGGAGTAGTTTCAGAGTAATGGATTTTCACAATGATAACGCGATTTTTCTTGGTGTAGCGCTCCATTGTTAATAATCGGAATAAACATATATGACAGATGTCAAATTTCAGAGCTGAAACTTTCAAAATAAAAAAATGGCTCAACATTTAAATTTTTCACACTTATTGAAACACCCTTTATAGGTTAACAGCTTAAGCATTGCGGTAATAATTAATCAGAGGTAAAAACAAATCTATAATGTGTTAACAATTAGTAAAAAAACTGTTTGAAAAAGTTTAGAGAGGCTTTAGAAATGCTGCAAGAAACATAAGTAGTACCTACGTATACGGTAGACGATAGAGTACACGTATATTATGTACATACATATAATTTAAAAAAAAAGAAATTCTGTTATGCTAGGTATTAATTTTTAACATACTGATAAAACTAACTGGTTCTATGCACAGTGGATCAAACGCTCGGAAAAGTGGCCAAAAATACAAAATTTGAAATTTTCGCTTTCCCAACAATAAGTTTATTTTGTGTATTTGGTTAATAAAATTAGCCGGACATTTTGAAGATTTTGGTTTTTCCATAGAAACAATTTTTGAAAATTTGGAATTGGGAAAAATTCATTTCAATATAATGTCATGTAAGCAAAGAAAGGATTAGGTAAATTATAAACAAATAAAGAGATATTAGTTCATATTGGGTACACGTATATAGGAAAAAACATGAAAAACTAGTTACGTATGAGGTTACGAGAGATTAAGATTATGATACTTCACTTAAATAAGCCACTATGATGGTAAATGCGAACCAAAAATCTAATGAAACGGTGTAGTTTCTGCATTGGATCAATTTCCCTATAAATTTCTTCAATAATAATAATCTTACGTTGTGTGATAACAACCAATTGATTGAACCATAATTTACGATCTATAAAAAATTGAAAAACTTGTTAATATGTAATTTTTAGATATTTGTGTTGATAAAATGTTTGAATTTACCTCGGGTGAACTTTGTTAATGATGATTCAATGATTTCGTAAAATGTAGTGCTTCGTTAATTCAATTTTATGGCCAAGATACAGGTGATTTTGCTGGAGTTTATCGTAACGCTGATTTGAAGTAGACACCTAAAAAGCAAAATTAGTAAGAAAAATATGAAATTATTAGAAAAGACAAGGAGCTTTCAGATGGTTGAAATGCAATTTTAAAGATTACTTAAGGGGGGGAAACAGTTTAAACGTGCGTTTTCTTATTGATTTTCCAGATTTTTTTCGACAAAGAAGGAATTAATAATATATATTTTCAAAATTTAGGATTACTTTATTCATATTTATTAACAACTAATCTAATTTTTTCGGAGTATTTCCTTTGAAAATATAGAACAAATAAGCTGCGGCCCATCGTAAGTTGCCATCAGACTTTGCTCTTTGTGTACAGTCTGGAGGCCAAAGTTTTCATCCGAAATCAATATGGTTTGAAGATTACTGCAAGAACATGTTTCTCTTCAAAAAAATATAAGAATAATACAATACGTAGAAAATCAAAATTCAAAAAATTTAAAAAGGAGACAATTAACACATAACAGGTCTGGATTAAGAAAATTTGAAAAAATGAAAATTTCGTAATACGAAGTACAATATAACGTTATTTCATGGTTATTGCCATTCTTCAGTTGCACGCATCGATTACGATTACATTGTAAAATAAGAAGAAAAAAATTTTTCAAACTAAACAAAATTATCGACTAAATTGTACAAAATTGACTTACCATAACCTCCAAAGATTATCAAAACTGAACTTGTTACATGAGGTATGAATAATTTAAAAATGATTTGAACTAAGAAATTCGTTTACCTAGCACTGCTAGTTTGAAATCCGAAGGCACTGCCCTCTTAATATGATTTCTAAAAACTTTGAAAAAATTCAAAATTCAAAAATTTACCACGTTTTTTAACCGTGAGGCGTAAAACTAGAAAAAGAACTCAAAATAAAAAATTTTAAGTAAATTTGTGGTTTTTAGTATGTATTTATGGTTAAATTCAAAAAAATATAAGAATAATACAATACGTAGAAAATCAAAATTCAAAAAATTTAAAAAGGAGACAATTAACACATAACAGGTCTGGATTAAGAAAATTTGAAAAAATGAAAATTTCGTAATACGAAGTACAATATAACGTTATTTCATGGTTATTGCCATTCTTCAGTTGCACGCATCGATTACGATTACATTGTAAAATAAGAAGAAAAAAATTTTTCAAACTAAACAAAATTATCGACTAAATTGTACAAAATTGACTTACCATAACCTCCAAAGATTATCAAAACTGAACTTGTTACATGAGGTATGAATAATTTAAAAATGATTTGAACTAAGAAATTCGTTTACCTAGCACTGCTAGTTTGAAACCATAAATACATACTAAAAACCACAAATTTACTTAAAATTTTTTATTTTGAGTTCTTTTTCTAGTTTTACGCCTCACGGTTAAAAAACGTGGTAAATTTTTGAATTTTGAATTTTTTCAAAGTTTTTAGAAATCATATTAAGAGGGCAGTGCCTTCGGATTTCAAACTAGCAGTGCTAGGTAAACGAATTTCTTAGTTCAAATCATTTTTAAATTATTCATACCTCATGTAACAAGTTCAGTTTTGATAATCTTTGGAGGTTATGGTAAGTCAATTTTGTACAATTTAGTCGATAATTTTGTTTAGTTTGAAAAATTTTTTTCTTCTTATTTTACAATGTAATCGTAATCGATGCGTGCAACTGAAGAATGGCAATAACCATGAAATAACGTTATATTGTACTTCGTATTACGAAATTTTCATTTTTTCAAATTTTCTTAATCCAGACCTGTTATGTGTTAATTGTCTCCTTTTTAAATTTTTTGAATTTTGATTTTCTACGTATTGTATTATTCTTATATTTTTTTGAATTTAACCATAAATACATACTAAAAACCACAAATTTACTTAAAATTTTTTATTTTGAGTTCTTTTTCTAGTTTTACGCCTCACGGTTAAAAAACGTGGTAAATTTTTGAATTTTGAATTTTTTCAAAGTTTTTAGAAATCATATTAAGAGGGCAGTGCCTTCGGATTTCAAACTAGCAGTGCTAGGTAAACGAATTTCTTAGTTCAAATCATTTTTAAATTATTCATACCTCATGTAACAAGTTCAGTTTTGATAATCTTTGGAGGTTATGGTAAGTCAATTTTGTACAATTTAGTCGATAATTTTGTTTAGTTTGAAAAATTTTTTTCTTCTTATTTTACAATGTAATCGTAATCGATGCGTGCAACTGAAGAATGGCAATAACCATGAAATAACGTTATATTGTACTTCGTATTACGAAATTTTCATTTTTTCAAATTTTCTTAATCCAGACCTGTTATGTGTTAATTGTCTCCTTTTTAAATTTTTTGAATTTTGATTTTCTACGTATTGTATTATTCTTATATTTTTTTGAATTTAACCATAAATACATACTAAAAACCACAAATTTACTTAAAAAATTTTTTATTTTGAGTTCTTTTTCTAGTTTTACGCCTCACGGTTAAAAAACGTGGTAAATTTTTGAATTTTGAATTTTTTCAAAGTTTTTAGAAATCATATTAAGAGGGCAGTGCCTTCGGATTTCAAACTAGCAGTGCTAGGTAAACGAATTTCTTAGTTCAAATCATTTTTAAATTATTCATACCTCATGTAACAAGTTCAGTTTTGATAATCTTTGGAGGTTATGGTAAGTCAATTTTGTACAATTTAGTCGATAATTTTGTTTAGTTTGAAAAATTTTTTTCTTCTTATTTTACAATGTAATCGTAATCGATGCGTGCAACTGAAGAATGGCAATAACCATGAAATAACGTTATATTGTACTTCGTATTACGAAATTTTCATTTTTTCAAATTTTCTTAATCCAGACCTGTTATGTGTTAATTGTCTCCTTTTTAAATTTTTTGAATTTTGATTTTCTACGTATTGTATTATTCTTATATTTTTTTGAATTTAACCATAAATACATACTAAAAACCACAAATTTACTTAAAATTTTTTATTTTGAGTTCTTTTTCTAGTTTTACGCCTCACGGTTAAAAAACGTGGTAAATTTTTGAATTTTGAATTTTTTCAAAGTTTTTAGAAATCATATTAAGAGGGCAGTGCCTTCGGATTTCAAACTAGCAGTGCTAGGTAAACGAATTTCTTAGTTCAAATCATTTTTAAATTATTCATACCTCATGTAACAAGTTCAGTTTTGATAATCTTTGGAGGTTATGGTAAGTCAATTTTGTACAATTTAGTCGATAATTTTGTTTAGTTTGAAAAATTTTTTTCTTCTTATTTTACAATGTAATCGTAATCGATGCGTGCAACTGAAGAATGGCAATAACCATGAAATAACGTTATATTGTACTTCGTATTACGAAATTTTCATTTTTTCAAATTTTCTTAATCCAGACCTGTTATGTGTTAATTGTCTCCTTTTTAAATTTTTTGAATTTTGATTTTCTACGTATTGTATTATTCTTATATTTTTTTGAATTTAACCATAAATACATACTAAAAACCACAAATTTACTTAAAATTTTTTATTTTGAGTTCTTTTTCTAGTTTTACGCCTCACGGTTAAAAAACGTGGTAAATTTTTGAATTTTGAATTTTTTCAAAGTTTTTAGAAATCATATTAAGAGGGCAGTGCCTTCGGATTTCAAACTAGCAGTGCTAGGTAAACGAATTTCTTAGTTCAAATCATTTTTAAATTATTCATACCTCATGTAACAAGTTCAGTTTTGATAATCTTTGGAGGTTATGGTAAGTCAATTTTGTACAATTTAGTCGATAATTTTGTTTAGTTTGAAAAATTTTTTTCTTCTTATTTTACAATGTAATCGTAATCGATGCGTGCAACTGAAGAATGGCAATAACCATGAAATAACGTTATATTGTACTTCGTATTACGAAATTTTCATTTTTTCAAATTTTCTTAATCCAGACCTGTTATGTGTTAATTGTCTCCTTTTTAAATTTTTTGAATTTTGATTTTCTACGTATTGTATTATTCTTATATTTTTTTGAATTTAACCATAAATACATACTAAAAACCACAAATTTACTTAAAAAATTTTTTATTTTGAGTTCTTTTTCTAGTTTTACGCCTCACGGTTAAAAAACGTGGTAAATTTTTGAATTTTGAATTTTTTCAAAGTTTTTAGAAATCATATTAAGAGGGCAGTGCCTTCGGATTTCAAACTAGCAGTGCTAGGTAAACGAATTTCTTAGTTCAAATCATTTTTAAATTATTCATACCTCATGTAACAAGTTCAGTTTTGATAATCTTTGGAGGTTATGGTAAGTCAATTTTGTACAATTTAGTCGATAATTTTGTTTAGTTTGAAAAATTTTTTTCTTCTTATTTTACAATGTAATCGTAATCGATGCGTGCAACTGAAGAATGGCAATAACCATGAAATAACGTTATATTGTACTTCGTATTACGAAATTTTCATTTTTTCAAATTTTCTTAATCCAGACCTGTTATGTGTTAATTGTCTCCTTTTTAAATTTTTTGAATTTTGATTTTCTACGTATTGTATTATTCTTATATTTTTTTGAATTTAACCATAAATACATACTAAAAACCACAAATTTACTTAAAATTTTTTATTTTGAGTTCTTTTTCTAGTTTTACGCCTCACGGTTAAAAAACGTGGTAAATTTTTGAATTTTGAATTTTTTCAAAGTTTTTAGAAATCATATTAAGAGGGCAGTGCCTTCGGATTTCAAACTAGCAGTGCTAGGTAAACGAATTTCTTAGTTCAAATCATTTTTAAATTATTCATACCTCATGTAACAAGTTCAGTTTTGATAATCTTTGGAGGTTATGGTAAGTCAATTTTGTACAATTTAGTCGATAATTTTGTTTAGTTTGAAAAATTTTTTTCTTCTTATTTTACAATGTAATCGTAATCGATGCGTGCAACTGAAGAATGGCAATAACCATGAAATAACGTTATATTGTACTTCGTATTACGAAATTTTCATTTTTTCAAATTTTCTTAATCCAGACCTGTTATGTGTTAATTGTCTCCTTTTTAAATTTTTTGAATTTTGATTTTCTACGTATTGTATTATTCTTATATTTTTTTGAATTTAACCATAAATACATACTAAAAACCACAAATTTACTTAAAATTTTTTATTTTGAGTTCTTTTTCTAGTTTTACGCCTCACGGTTAAAAAACGTGGTAAATTTTTGAATTTTGAATTTTTTCAAAGTTTTTAGAAATCATATTAAGAGGGCAGTGCCTTCGGATTTCAAACTAGCAGTGCTAGGTAAACGAATTTCTTAGTTCAAATCATTTTTAAATTATTCATACCTCATGTAACAAGTTCAGTTTTGATAATCTTTGGAGGTTATGGTAAGTCAATTTTGTACAATTTAGTCGATAATTTTGTTTAGTTTGAAAAATTTTTTTCTTCTTATTTTACAATGTAATCGTAATCGATGCGTGCAACTGAAGAATGGCAATAACCATGAAATAACGTTATATTGTACTTCGTATTACGAAATTTTCATTTTTTCAAATTTTCTTAATCCAGACCTGTTATGTGTTAATTGTCTCCTTTTTAAATTTTTTGAATTTTGATTTTCTACGTATTGTATTATTCTTATATTTTTTTGAATTTAACCATAAATACATACTAAAAACCACAAATTTACTTAAAATTTTTTACATGTTTCTCTTCTATATGAACCTAACTTTGACCAAAAAAATTAAAATTGCATTTATTGGAGGTGTGCAAAAAAAAGTATTATTTTTTGATAATTTTTTATATCTCTTCGGCAGTAAAAAATATCAGTTAAACAATGATATTACCCTAACTTTAGGTTCACATAGAACGAAATTATATAAAGAAATTAACCATCGCTTTCTTAAAATGATAGATTACAAACTTTTTGAGCTAGAGTGTACACAAATCGAAAAAATGTAGTTTTGAGAAAAACGCATTTTAAAATAAAATTGTCGAAAACATAAAATTGAAGGCAATAATGAATGATTTAAACTGATTACCGGTTAATCAGCGATTTCAGTACCATATAATAAATCTTCATCTTTTTCTTATTCGGCGTTTTCAGTTTGTAATTGGGCCTTTCGTGCCCTCAGAGCTTCTTTGGTTTCCGAAGCACTTCGTTGATTTTATCGGCTTATGTGTGGGTCGTTCATTTTTTGAGCTTAACTTAAGCTGATGTTGCCAACTATAATATTTAGTTCCTTCATAATTAATAAAATGGCTTAACCATGCTCATGGAAGAACAATGAGGAAAAGAACAGATGTTTAATCCAACAGCTGTATCAGAGTACGGTGGCCTTTATAGTTTATAGTAGTTTTAACGTTCCAACATCCATCCACATGTTTGTATTCAAACTTGTACCCCGATAAATCCTACCTTTAAAAAAATGATTTAAAACGTACCTGGGATCACAGGGCTCATGGGATTTTTGTAACTTAAAAAAAAAGGGTACAAAAATATTCCCTGGTCTAGCGCAGTGGCTCACCTGTCGAAAATGTTGACAATGAGGGCGCCAAGTAATTATAGAATAAGTCACCAGGTGAGATTAGGTAATTACTAACCTTGGTACTTCAAAACAAATAAAAAGGTAGGAAAATTAAAGTAACATACAGGAGCGAGAACAGAGTTTAATGCGAGTAATTCAAATTTACAAATAAAGAGATTAAATCAATCCAAAATTTATCAATTTATTGAAACCTTGCAAGGTAGTAATTTTATTTGGCCATTATTAATTCAGATCTGTTAATCTTCGTATGCTTAGTTTAATTTTAAGAACACGCTGACACCTCTACAAACGAAAACACATTTATTTAACATTATATCATTAATTATTTGCAACATTTATTTACTACGTGCCTGTAAATATTCCGATAATAGATTTGGTTTCTATCAATTTGTTCCGTGTTTCTTGAAAGCGAACTGTAATGAACTTAAGCACCATTTTAAAGGCCGAGGTTAAGTGACGAGTATTTATCGAATAGTAAAGCACACGTCATATCTAGCTAGATAAGGGAGGTTATACATCCAACATTTTGCTTCCATCACATCACATCTCATAAATTTAAAATCCCTGCTTCAAGGTACATCGCATAATTTTGGCATCCAACGCTAGAGGCTAGAAACACTGCACATAGCAATAAATTATAGATTTATTATGAATAGACCTTCAAAGTTACAGAATTTGGCTTGTACAGTTGAAACTAACAGACTTAGGGTCAGTTGTACAAAGCTCAGGTAAAAGTTAAACCAGGATCAACTCACCGTTGATCCAATCAGATTGCTCAAAGTCAAAGTTAACCCTGGTTTAATTTTGATCCGAGGTTGATTCTCTGTTGTACAACTGACTCGTACATATTTTACATAATATGTACACATGAGCATAAACAGCCTGTTTATTCAACTTTCGTTGGCTAAACTAAAAAGGCAAGCTATTTTGCTTATTATTTCTCCTTTAGTTTTATTGTAAATTTGGCACGATTATTGGTTGGTATGTAGGTAGATACGCATGAATAAACAATGTTAGTAATTATTTAACTAACTAACGAAGTTTACTTACATTAGGAATTAACAATCAACCTGATAGATTTTGCTTTATAACAAATACTTAGTGTATTTTAATGATAATAATGAAACAACTTTAATTTAAAATTTTATTATTTAATGTTAAATGAAGTCATTAAAAAATAAGTTTAAGGCAATATCTTATCGATTCGTCTAGTCTAGAGTTAAAAAATTGTAAATTATAAAAGGAAATTGTATCATTTAAAAGTGTCAAGTCACGCTCTGTAATGATTTTTTAACATGACAGGGCTTGACTTTATATTTACTACCGGTGTTAGTACATTTTCACCCTCCATGCATAGCAACAGAACTCATCCAATGTATTTCTTCTCGCTGATCTGCTATTTTCCACTAACAATCAGTTGCTATTAATAAATAAAAACAAATAAAGAGAAAACTGGATAGTTTAATGATCGATTTTAGACTATTTTCCAAACAATTCAATGCGCTTAATATAATTATTTCATTTAGTACCTACCTCATCCATAAAACATTAAATTTGAAATTGGTTGTGACATAGCCACAACAAATTAATTTTGTTGTGTCTAAAATTGAAAAAAAGAACAAGTTAATTACAATTACCATTATTGACTAATTGAAATACTAATACTGGAAACGATAAAATTAAATACTAACGGTAGGTATTTCCGAGTAGTTATAATACTAACTGTACATGAAGCTATAAATTTATTTTCACTCAAAATTCTCTACACGAATTCCTTATAATCTAAATTAAAAAGAAAATCATTTGTTTTCATTTCTGGTTATTAAAGAAGCTGAATTGAATTTTAATGTTTTCTATTATCTGCCGATATTTTAACACCAAATATTTTCTAACGAAAATTGAAATTGATATTTTAATTTTACATATTACTTTTCAAAATATCCAATCAAGATCAATAACCTATTTCGCTCACTGGAATCTAATATACTATTAATCGAATTTGCGGGTGTTTATTAATAATAATCGATGAATACGTAGTTTAAGTAGTGTAATTCAATATTAACCATATCAACATTTTAGAAAACTTAAGAAGATGCATTCATACTTAGAACTAAAATGGTTTTAATTTATCACAAATGAAATATAGTACTCTAAGCTTTTACCATACTATAGAATCAAAGCTTTTGAACTAAAGAAATCAAATCTCTTAAATATTACTTTTACTACTCGTCTGTTCATAACATAGCACGGTTTTATGTGCAGTGGAAACCGGAGCTTCGTTTTGGGGAACAAAATTAATAAAAATAAAAGTAGAAGCTACTCTTAGCTCTTTTTAGCTACTAAAACCTGTGTAGTCTGCACTTGAAGCTATTGACTCTGTATAATATAAGTAAGTATTTTAAGATCGTCTTGAGCCAGAATAGATACCATGTACTTGCCAAATAGTAAATATACTGATGAAGTCGACCGAATAATAATAATGAATGAGTGGTAGCTTAATCAATGAGGGAGTATTCTTAAAAATAATATATGAACATAAAACTGTAATAAAAACGCTGCATGTTGGAATAATTAAATAAAAAAATATTTAATCTCTGTCCCCATAGTTTGTCAGTTCTTAATTGGTTTATTGTTAACAGCTATCATAATTAACTAACAAAATTGTTTAACTAATTTTTATCAGCTAAAATAATACCTCTTTGGGAATGTAGAAATTTTCTGGCAGAAAACCATTTACGTATGATTTTTAAAATCTCTTTTATTGTGGAAAGACGGTATTTTCATATTTACTGAAATACTTCATCTTTTTATTTCAATGTTGTTCATTATTTCGTCAGCTGGATGCTATAAACTAACAAAAATGGGTTTATTTTTTTGAGAACTCAATCATTGCAAGCTTCTAGTTTGTCATGCGAAAAGCCATTTACGTGGCATTTAAAATCTCTTTTACTGTGGATGGAAAGCCATTCTAAATAATACTATTGAGATTTTCTAAAAGTTATCTTGATTATAAATAAAAATAATGAAACATTGTCTTTCGATGTCTTTCAGCGGAATAATTTAGGGTAACAGATATTGGATATTTTCAAATGAAAAAAATAAAGTGACTAATTATTACCATGTTATAAAAAAGTACAACCCCCTGATACTAACATATTTCCACTGTATTAAATACAAACTGCTTTGGTCATAAACTAACTTTAAATCTCAGTGAAGTGAATAGTTTGTAGGCTGTGGTATAATTATCAAATTAATGTGTATAATAAAGTTGTCATAATTCTAGTAATAGGATATGAACCATCAACTACACACATTGAAGTTGAAACAAATTTATTAAATAATTTTGCTTTGAATAGCAGCATCATGGGATCTTACACATTATACCTAGTCGGGACATAAATTCTGTTACCTGTAAAGAACCGTTAGATTTTACAGCTTAAGATTACAGAGGGTGGAAAACAATTACATATTTAGAAAGCCCTTTCTTTTGGCAACTTGTACAGACTATAGTTAAAATTTTTGAGTTCAACCAGCAACATGGATTGGGGTGTGAAAGAAAATCGGATAGCAGTTATTGCGTTACATAAATGTGGTGTATCAAATAGTGAAATTTTAAAATTTCTAAAGCCGTTAAAAATTTCAAAAATGTTTGTAAGTCGTGCTATAAAACGGTTTACCGATACAAATGCAATAGCTGATAGAAAAAGAAGTGGACGTTCTCGTACCATAAGAACTCCACGAGTGATTAAAGCAGTGCGTGAAAGAATACGACGAAATCCTCTGCGAAAACAAAAAATTATTGCTATGGAGATGCAAATTTCAAAAAAAAGCGTGTCTCGCGTATTGAGGCAGGACCTAAAACTTGGGGCTTTTCGTAGATCAACAGGACAAAGGTTAACAACAGCTTTAAAAAAAATTAGGCACGAGAGATCGAAAACCCTATTAAGGAGGCACGGTAATAATAATTTAAAAAATATTTTGTTTACCGATAAAAAAATTTTTACCGTCGAAGAAAAATTTAATAAGCAAAACGATCGTGTTTATGCTCACAGCTCTAAAGAAGCGGCATAAAAAATTCCGAGGGTTCAAAGAGGCCATTATCCAGCATCTGTGATGGTTTGGTGGGGTGTATCCTACGAAGAGGTTACTCAACTTCACTTTTGTGAAAAAGGCGTTAAAACATCGGCACCAATTTACCAAGAAATGTTAGAAGACGTGGTAAAGCCTCTTAACGACTCTCTCTTTCAAGGAAACCATTGGGTTTTCCAACAGGACTCTGCACCAGCACACAAAGCTAAGACAACCCAAAGGTGGCTAGCAGAAAATTTACCTGCGTTTATTGCAGCAGAACAATGGCCTTCTGGAAGTCCTGATCTGAATCCTTTGGATTATAAATTGTGGTCAGTTCTTGAAAACATGGCTTGTAGTAAGCCTCATAAAAATATCGAGCTTCTGAAGCGGGATTTGGTGAAAGCAGCAGCATCGATACCGTTACAAGTCGTCCGTGCCGCAATTGATGATTGGCCACGGCGTTTAAAGGCTTGTGTAAAGGCTAAAGGAGGACATTTTGAGTAAATATATTAAAAATGTATTCTTTATATATTAAGTAATAAAGCAGTATATATCATAATTGAATTTATTATTTTGAAACATTAAAAATTTAATTAATACTGTGTAACAGAACTTATGTCCCGACTAGGTATTAGCACGACTGACTATACAGATTATCACAAATTCTTCGATATTATGAAAACAGGGAATAAATTAATAATCATCGCAAACGTTTTCACCACATTATGGGATTATCAAGCGATGAACGGGCGATAAATAGGTGATTGATTTAGTTCATCACCTAATGATTCAATTACACCAACAATGTATTTTATTTTATTTGTGAAAACTCAAAGCATTTTAATTATAAAATAAAATTCGTAGTTTTTATTTAAGTTACAGAATAAAAAACAATTTTTAGAAATAAAATTCACAAAGTTCATGTAAATTAAATACAATAGAAATAATAAAAATAATTTATTATACTTACACTACATTTTATTTGTGAATATTTTGGCCAGAATAACTCCAAAAATGACGTCAAGAATCCCACCATTATCTTCGTTCAGAATAGGTTAGTCTACAAAATGTATTGTGAAAATTATCTCTATTCAAGATAAGACATGAGTGAAATACAATTTTAGATTAGAAAATTCAAAGAAACGGGAAATAAAAAAGATGATTAATATCTATTTAAACTAAAAAAATGACATCAAATACTTTCACACACTTTGAAAATCTTATAATGTACAGATTTTTGTACATATGAATGTGGTTTACGGTTCTACTTTATTCGTCCTTTTGACTATTCAAATTCAGATTAAAACTACCCCTATAGATTATTCATAGAGAGGGTATAAATAGAAAAGACTATAACCTTATTACCAGTTTAAATAATAAATTGAAAAAAAGTTTTTCAAAACTTACATTTATTTGCCTCTTCAAAAAAAAAGGAGTTTTCCTTAATCATATTTTATTTTTCATAATTTATAATAAATATTTTGGTAGTCTTAAACATGAGATAATAAACGGTCCAAAACATCAAACAAAAGTAATTAAAACATTGTTTTTATAATCTAACATTAATTTCATTTTACCTTAAAAAATTTCAAGACAAAATTAGTAAAATCATAAAAATACGATGTAGAATATTACACTTTCCACGGTCGTCACTGTAATTAGCACAAAGCTGATAAACTTTAGGGCGATTATACGCAACGCGTAGAAAAACAATTTTTCAGCGTTCTCTTAAATTTAAAGTGTTTAATGCTTAACTTCATTAATAAATAACAATATTTGCTTAGTTTTGCTAAATTTGTTGAAGTTACGCAAACCTGTCGAAAATGTTAAGTTGAGGTTCGCAGAAAATTTGCATTTCTGAATCTTATTTGAAATTTTACAAATTATAAAGTTTAGCCCAAGAAAGGCCAAAGATTATAATATTGTTTTCTCGTTATTGTTATTGAAAAAAAATACGTGTATTAAAAAGTATTATAAATTAATTTGAATACTTTAATAATAAATAAACACTATTAATTCGTTTGAAGTTTATTTGGAACAATATTATTTTATACCTAGACTATAATTATTGTTATTGTCGTTTTCCACAGAATATTCTATAATTTTAGACATACTTGTAATATTGTAACATAAATCTGATTTTACCGTCTATTCTGATTGTTTATTTATTTTCTGCAAACTATTCAAAACCTTCGGTTGATAACTAATAAATGTTCAATTACATCCATAATTTAATACTGTTTAACAGGATTGAATAATACTGTAAAATATACTAATAAAGAGCTTTTAGTCCTGAAGAAGTTGTGAGAGACAGCAAAACGTCGATAAGATATTTAACTATATTTTTTCGTTATATTCCTGTTAAATGCTTTAACAGCTGTATTCATAAAAATTTAAAATCGACTTAAAGAACTCTTTAAACCGATTTTAGCGAAAACGTCAAAAAACTCTATTCATAAACGCATTTTAGCATAACAAACCTTCTGTAACAGTATTGTAAACTTGTTTTAGACATTTCACAACAGCTTTACAAAGCCATTTTAAGGCATATGTTAAAAAACTCTATTCATAAACGCATTTTAGCCTAACATACCTTCTAACAGTATTCTAACTTGGCAATATTTAAAATGGGGTGGAGCCTTCTTTAAACCACTTTTAAACCAATTTTAAGGAAATTTTTACTTAAAATACAGTTTTCACTGTGTTCGGGCCTGTGAAGAAGCTATGATGCTGTGGCTTCCGAAATGATTTTGATTGAAATCGAAGGACCAAATTAACGCACAATATAATGAGGATTCACTGTTAATTACACAATTTATTTACGATAATTTACAATTATGTACAGTTGATTTCTATATTTGTGCTCGTAAGAATAACATTTCTCTCTTCACAATATTTGTAGCACTTAATTACTGTGGAGTTGACAAAAGTGGTAACTAACTCTTCATGAACGTGTATGTAGTTTCGAGTTCATGGAGTGTACTGTCTTTGGTTCAAGCAATTTCACTTGATGAAAATTCAAGCTCCTCCTGAAGGCTTAACAATTTTGCAAAATTTAACCAACCGGAGAGCGTGTGAAAATTGCTTGAAACCATAATAAAAAGAAAGGCCGGGATCTAAGACAGGTACGAGGGTAACCATTAGTACCATTGTCAAAGGAATCCCAAGCCATTACTCCTCATAAACCAACAATGTATGAAGGAGCGGCAAGTGCTCAATTGGAGGTTTATGAGTAAACTATCTTATCCTACTTATAAACTTAAATATACTTATTGCCAATAAATAGTAATACTGTCTGTCCGGTCTTTGCGGCAAGTGCCAATTTAAAGTGAAACGTGTTGAAATCATATTTTCCACCAATCTTTGAAGTAAAGATTTGGTTTTATTACCGTGAGAACTCTTAGGGCATTTCGTATTATTATTTATTGGCATGAGAAAATTTGTTGCACTAACAGCGTGCAACACACTGTATGTAAACCATCTTTATGCTTTTTATTGTTGTGTGAATTGACGCATACTATTCGGTTGTCTTTGTCATACTTCCAAAAAATTCAGAATAGAAAAGAGAGCGAATATGCTAGTGTAAAGATTAACCTTAAGACTGGTACTAGACTACTACTTTATGCATAAACTACAATTTTTATATAATATTTGCAAAAACTTGCATTTTATTATTTTTATTATTATTATTTTCTGTAAACAACATTGCTTTCTATACAACATCCAAATTTTGTTTACAATCTCCTAACTTTACCTAACAAGCTAGCGCCTAGTTAACATTTTCTTTGTCTCTTCTGTTTTTTCTTGTCTTTTTTCTCTTTGACACCATCCATACACTAAGTCATAATACTAATATTATGTTCTTTGCTTCTTCAAATTCAAAATTTTATTTTTAAACTTATTCATAAATAAAGTTAGGTATTTTAATAATTTTTGTTATTATAAATATTATTAATATTTCTTTATAAATAATGATAAAAATTTTGCACAAATTGAACATTAATTTGGTGTTCTTTATTAGATCTGCCCACTTCTGTTTGTCGCGAGCTTGTATCAGATTAGTACAATCCCGAATACTTGTTTATGCAATAATAATCATTAATGACGCGCGAAAGCCAACGTTTAATAATTGAATTTAGATAAACAAGTCACTGTTGTCACATACACTACCTTATTGTACTGTCAAGATCGAGATATTAAAATAAAGTTCAATAATTTGTAATGAAACCAATCGTATTACCGGAGATCTGATGTTGACGAACTGGCGTCAATGCACACAAATATTGTCTGCAATAAAGTTTCTGCAGTTTGGCTTAAAGGGCTTAAGTTAGACATTGGAATTTTTTTTATTGCTGGGGTTAAATCGACTAGTATAAAGGTTTGAAGTCAAATATTTGTATGATAATCGAATGGTCTGAGGGATTAAATCAAAAATAGTTATATCCCTTGTAGTATCAAGGGCGTAAATCTTTGTACGAAAAACTTTGATTGGCTCTTATTTTACCAACCTAAATAGTTGATACTTTTGATATGTATCTACGAGTATACCTTATAGTATTTTGATTAACACCTTTTATGTTGTGGACATTAATAAATCAAAAATTTGAATTAAAATTTCAATATTGTTTAAATTTAGTGTTATTTTTTTAGATCTATTCACGAGAAATAATCTGATAGGCTCTGCTGGGGAAAATGTTAATGAATTTGATTTGTCAGTTTGATATACCCAATTATACTCAGCAACCGAAGTATATACTAACCAAATACATACCTACGTAGGTACTAATATTTTTACTTTACAAATTTGCCGGTTTACCTGGCATAAACACCAATTCATATAGAAAATGATCCAGCTGATCTTGAATAGGATTATTATGTTACTGCTAAGTTACTAGAGTTTTCGCCATCATCTTTTTTTTTATGGCAATAATACTTAGAAAACAAATTTGTCGTCTTAAAGTGGTTTTAGAAGCTATTGCTTCAACTCAGTTTTTTTATTGTACTATAAATTTTATGCTGCCATAACAAAGTTTTTGTTGTTGAGAAAAAACATTTATTGAACTAACTAATTTCCTGTTAGCTCAAATAATATTCAACAATTCAATAATTATAATTTCAAAAACAGATATTTGTTCCACGTTGGAAGCTCCGATATAAGACAAAAGCCAGTCATCAACAAACTAGATATTTTTAAGTTTAATGTTTTATTTATTTAATTAAATTTTATATTTATGCTTTTTAGAAAAATTTGATAATTAAAATTGAAGTTTGCTATTTAGCGCTGATCTCGCATTATGATGATCCACAATCATGGCAGTTTTCTCTTTTAACTAAGCATAAATAACAATAAATGGGGTAATTCAATAAAATCTAATTTTAATGTTGGTCACAAATATAATGGTTATAAATCGATACATTCATAAAATAATATTTTATTAAAATGATAATGTTAACCAAATTTATACCAAATTGACGCGACAATTTAATTAAAAAAAAATTTTTTTAATCTATTAATTTGTTATCAATCTTTAAATTTATTTTAACTTAAAAGTAAATATATAAAAAAAATTATTTTAAATACTAAAGACACTAATTGATGTTTAGATAATTAATCCATTATAAAATTTTAAAGTTTTTAAAGTACGTACACATTTACTTCTGTATTACATTTTTTACATTTTACATTTTTCTGTAGTCGCACCTGAAAATTTGTGTTCAGTCAAATGAAACATGTGGTGCTTGATATAAAATAAAGCACTAGTTTTAATACAATTGCGGAGAAAAAGTAACTTTTTTAATTTATTTTAGCCAATATTTCGCATCATAAATATATGTATTTCGTCAAAGTAAAAATAATTCCCTTAAAAATACTCAATTATTCAGTTTTGGTATATCCAATATCAAATGGAAAATTCGTATAAGATCAAAATCATGATTGAAATGACTATTTACAAAGCGATTTTTATTAAAGCACGATTCTGTTAGAAATTGTACTGTAATGAGATGTCATTGACTTTACAATATGATTTCATTTTAGTACTTTATCAGTCAATTTTTGATTGCCCTAATAACAAATTTCTCCTTGTTTACTTTACAAAGGCAATCATTTCTTTCTAAGCTTGTCACGTAAATTACTATTATAGTATTCCTTATATCAACTTTTTATCAAAAGTTTTTATACCTACGTAACATTCTAATATTGAAAATTTTGTTTTGCATTTTGTTTTTTTGTTATAAATAAGTTATAGTGAAAAATATACACAAAATAATTTTATTTAGAAATTTGTTTTTGTTCTTTACTTTTGTATGTGAATATGATAAAAATGTTATTATGTAACATAAATAAAGTTTTCTGCAATTGCATTTTCCTGAATGATCAAAAGCTGCCTGTTCAGTAACGAAATTAGAATATTGAACAATTTAATTCAATTTTACTGTTTCCATATTTTTCAAGTAAATAATATTTGTATTGAAATTTCTGGATAGGAAAATTCCGTCATTCATTAGTTAGTTATTATTCAGCATTGCTGAAAAATTTCCATTAGCTATTTCTGTTCAAGTAATAAATTGAATATATAAAACTTACGTTTATTTACTGGAAAACTACTAAATTAAAACTAAAGATTTTCAAATGTTGCAAAAATTATCAATATCTAAAATTGAAGGGCCTAGCGGAAAAAGTCATTAACTCGCATTTTTAAAGTTTTTCAGAAACTTATTTTAAAGTAGTGGCAAAACTCTAAAGTAAAATAATATTTCTAATAAAAAATATAGTCGGAAAGTGGAAAGCAATTTTACTATGTGCTCAACCAAAAATTTCTGTCTCGACCAAATTCTTGAACACTTTACTTGAAACCTTTTTTCCAAATAATATGCCTAATGGCAGATTCAATTTGTTAGACTCCGTGATCAATTTAGCCATAATCTTTCTGTACTATAATAAATATTTATAAAATGGAATTTAGCACAGAGTAACACTGTATGACTATTTGTCTATTTATTGGATTTATTGGAAAATTCTTAATAAAATTAATTTTTATAGGATAATAAATTAATAAATTAAATTTAATTCTGTGTTATTTTAATGTGCTATTCGATGTTATTTAACCTTTCTGACGAACCAATTAATAAAATTCTAATTTTACGAAATAAAAGTTGCGTGAACTACAAAATGTTATAATATGGTTAAACTTTGTTTTTAACTCAAACATGCAAAAAGGTCTTTAAGCTTAAAAGTGTACAGTTTTATAAAGTTTTACTAGGATTTAGTTACCCACCACTTACGTATTTATCAAATATATCAGTTTTGCTTTAAAGCCACTTTAAGTATTACACTCACGTTACTTGATTTACGAGATGTTGTTATAGCAAATAGTAGCTATGGGATATGATCCTATCCAGATTATTTATTTGATATTATTGGTACCTTCAGGAATGCATATATTGATAGTAGTTTAATATACATAACAGTTTTAATAACTTTTTGTTTTTGTAACTAAATAATTGTAAGTTTTATAGGCAAAGCTTCACTCTATGTTGATGTAATTGCATTTTGGTTAGCAATTGAAAATCTAAATAAACGGCAATTGTATAAATGTATGTAGGTACTAACTAGTAACTCATTTGAGTATTTGATTTAATGACTGGAAGCTTTTTGAATTATTGCAAAGTTTTGATTGTATTGTGTTGCAGTTTTGTTTATTTGTATTTCAAAATTATAGTCGTCGGTTATATTATTTTGAATCAACATGTATTGTTTACCCTAGAAGAGCAAACAAACAATCTGTGATGAAAATTTTTTATTTCAACGTTGACAAAATTATATGTTAAAATTAAATATAAAATAAAAATTTTAACAAAGACTAAAAATTTATTATTAGATCCGAATCTACGTATGGTCTAACAAGAGGCTACAACATCGTGCATACTTTCGAATACTTGCAAACTTTTTTCTTAAAAGAACATTTTTTATTTTTGAAGAAAAAAATTCTTACGAATATCTAAGAGGTTTATGTCAAAGGATCAAATTGTTGGTCGTTGACATCCTTACAGTGAAAGATGAAAAATCCGTGCATTGAACTGAAAATCTAATGGGCATATGTATTTCTATATCAACATAAATATTTACTTCTTATATTGTAAATAAAACTGTTTGTTTACTATTAGTGAAAATTCAAATAAAAATGGAACACAAATATTATTATCGTAAACTGAATACATTTTAAAATTACAATAAAAACCATTTGATCTGAGTGGATACATTTCAATGAAGAGCAATTATCGGTAGGTAGTGAGGTTATTTTAAATGCGTGCTTTTGCATGTATTTTGTAGTACTTAAATAAATTACATCATTTGAATACCAAAATTTTGTATTCGAAACCTCGAATAAATTTCATGCCATTCTACAAACGCTACATAGAGAAATTTAATGACGGTCTGTTGCTTTGCTAAACTCAGATTCGGGATTATTAGTAAGAGAGTAAGTAAGGTGTTAAAAGTGTTATTGCATGTTATCACAATAAGTGATACTTGAAAGATCTCATTAACTTTGTTTATTTTCACATTTCACTGCATTGGTTTTTAAAAATACAAGTTTTTATTATGGGAAATTATAACTCAACGACATGATAAATGTTTATTTAATTTCGTTATATCCTAAATAAAACGTAACGAGGTATTGTGTATCTACTGATGGCTACTCTTTCATTGTTCAACGTTAATTTTACGTTAAATTTATTTCACTGCAGATCTTTTTTATTCGATTTCGTTTTTCACAGGCAAACAATATAAAAAACATTCGGTTTAACATTTAGTTATTAACGCTAATCTTAAAAAAATTAAAGATTATACCATAACAATACTGATAGTTAAAATTAGAAATAGGAAGTATTAAATCATGCAATATTTTAATCATTGTAGATAGGTATTTAAATAATATGAACTCAGTAACTCAGAGAATCGTTGAGCAGTTTGATACTGTTAGCAATTTATTAGTATTTGGTTTAAACATACCCAAGAATTTCAGGCGATCATTCGCCAAATTTATTCTCAACAATGCAGTTATACATACATATTATGTTTTGACATATTTTTATCAGTCTCTTTATATTATTTTAAAGCAATAATTTTTTTCTCATTTTAGTCGCCGTCCAATTAAATCCTATAAACTAAAAAGTCACACCAAAGGTCGATGATCCGTTACAATGTTAAATTCTATAGTCATATAAATAATCTCTAATCTTTCTGTATTTATACAATTTCCTAACACATCCATACCGATTTTCAGCCATTCAGTTTGTTTTCAGAAATTTCAAACTAGTTAACGTAATTGAATGCCATACAAAATGAAATCTACTGTCACTAGAAAATGTTTACAATTTTATGTAAAAGCAGTATCAACTTCAATCAATGATTTGTCAAGCGAAACTGATAACTAATAATTATTTTAATTAAAACAAAATTGAATAACTTTGCTTGAATTTTACTGCTAAACCAATTTTATAACTAGCTGCTAAAATGACAATGTAATAAAAATTTGGGTCGATAGCAAAATTGAAATTACCACACAAAATAAACGATAAAAACTTATTCCATACTGGAAGCTAGTGTTATAAACTCCAAACTAGTGTAACTCATAATATTTTACAGTTTTAGATAGCTTGACAATCGGTAATCACGATAGATAATATTAATATTTATGTAAAATATTTTAAATGCCTTTTATAGTTTATACGTACTATTAATAATATAAATCCTGGTGTAAGGTCTGAAAAGTATTCAGACTGTGATGATAGGGAGATTTATTATTTGCTTTATAACTATTACAAAAAATATCTACAAAATATCTAAATATTTAAATCAGTATTGAAATCATATTAGCTTTAGCACAAATTCAAGAAAGAAATTTCTAAGGAGCCATAAAAATTCGTTATTAGCTCAATTTTTTTTTAGTATTGATTGTAATAATAGAACTCCAGCTTGGTTTCCTATAGGTACCTACCAGCAAAACATAATAGGTACAGGAAATTCCATGTTGTTTAATATGTTAATCCGTTGATTAGTTAATGAGTTTGTGTCTACTGAATAACATGTTATTGTGTTTTGGTGTTAACATGGTAAGTTATATTTTGTTCATCGGGTCATCCGTTAAGCCGTGTACATAATAACAACTATACCATACTGATATGCATGACATGTAAATGTATAATACCTACTTCTCAAGCTATTGTACAGTATTGTATAGTTTTACCCTCCACTTATACGATTATTGAATTTAGAAAATTGTAGGTTTTAAATCCTATCCTCGGAATTAAAGGTAAAACCCTAGAGGCATTAGATTCTCTTCTAATCGGGATTGGCTTCAATATTTTATCAAGAAAGTATTACACGAATGTAACTTGTGGAAAGTGATCTCGCTCGTATTGGTACCTCGCTCACAATTTATCACCAGGAAATTACATTCTCCTAGTGTGTGGGTGTTCTTTTTTTATGTAAAATTGTTTTTGTTTACTTGAAATGCTCGACTACATTTTATAATATAAATTATTGTTGCATTGAGAAATTTGGGTCATAAATATTTTTCAGTGGCTTGATCTAAGTCTCGGAGACTAGACTTAGTAATATAACTTTTTTGATGCATAAACGTCGTTGCAAGTTATTTATAACTGCCAATTTATTTTTCCTTTTGAGTTGATTCATACGTTTCGTAAAATTTTAAAAACTTTATTTTATTTTTTCGATTAGTATGTTCAAATTCGTCTGTATGGCGCAAAGCATACATTATGTTAGAAAGAGGGAAACCGCGGTTCTATTCCTGGTCGAATGCACTGCCGCGATCCAGTTGTAATTTGTTATTTATCAAGTTTATAGGATTACATCCTCAACTCTCTTACTTAGAATCTCATTACATTTACAAATGTGTTTGTGCATTTCTAATTATTTTAATACTAATACGATTATTTAATGGAATGGAATAATACCGTGTGTACTAAATAGAATCCTTTGAAGCATTCATCTATTATAACACATTTTTATTATTGTTGTAACAAATTAGTGAAATAAAAATCTTACTTCTCTAATCTCCTTTGCAAAATTAAATTACGTTGATATATTTAAATGCATGTATGTATGTTGTAGTTTTTATACGAAAGCAGGAGATATCAGTTGTAATTTCTTTCTAAATTTTTTTGAGCATTTAATATAAAAAAATTTAAATAAGCTTTTGATTATAGTGTCAGAGTAGAACCATTAAGATTATAATATAGCTTAATGCGCTTTACTGCTGGTTACCTCAATTGCAACATCTAATGCTTCTAAGTTGCACACGAAGCGCAAAATTGCCATACCTACATACTAAATGCATATTGAATATTCATCTAAAATTTAAAATTTGAATTTTAGATGAAAATTATAAACTACTTTAAACACTTAATGCCCACATACCAAACGTAAGCTTATATTTTTCAGCAGCTATATTTTTCAATCTCTTACATGTTTTCGGAGTTTTCTAAGGCATTTTTCTCAAGAGGAAATCTCTTATAACTTTAAGAGTTATCTAAATCAATAAACGTTAAAATAAACTGAAAGCGGCTGAATTTATTTCAGTTTAACGGTGGTGATTAATTATTCTACAAGAAATTGGATAAATTTATTTAAAATACTTCCAAATAATTAATTTCTTATTTATAATATCAGTAGACAAGCTACTTTCATTTATATCAATAATGAAATGTGCCATCAGATGTTTCAAACAAATAATTTTAATTCATTATAGTATTTTTTTTTTAGATAGGTATGCATAATCTCCATTCGTCACCATGTTAAAACGATTATTAATGTCAATGCAGTAATTTGCTAAATTTGATCTGTTAAAATAATATAATCATTATATATATAGTCAAATAAACATGTATCGTAATTGGCATATTAATGCAAAACATTAGGACAAATAATGTAAAAATAAAAACAATTGAATTAATTACTTTTTTAATCGTTATTTTCTTAAATTAGCTAATTTAATAATAAGATAATTATTAAAGAAAGGTATTGGCACAAAATTGTGAAGTATGAGTTCTGATCGAAATATTTATTATTTTTTTTAACTAAGGGTAAATATGTTCACATGAGCGTTTAATATAGGTAATGGATTTTGCACTATAATTAATTAAATAGTATATTGTTTGGCTAGGGATGAAACAAAACGATTTCAGACCAGGGTGAGGATTGCTTGCCCGAGCGAAGCGATACCTGATTGCCAGATCGCGACGAAAACCTTATTTTCACCTTTACACCGTGAACCACTATACCAAATTTGGTCGTAATTGCTTGAACGGTTTAGGAATAAAGCGAGAGGCAAAATTTGACGACCGACCGACAGACCGACACAGAATTTTTTTTAAATTTTTTGCAAATATTTACGTTTCTGAACACGGTGATCTCGAAAGCGTAAATAAAAAATTTTGAAATTTTTTTTCGATTACCTTAACTCCAAAAATTTTTTTTTTTATTGGAGGTAAAATGCTTGAAGCAGTTATGCATACTGCTGGAATCTTTGCTCATTTAATTTTAATTCAAAAGTTGTGTGATGTTATATTCAGGAAAATGCTATACTATTAAAAGATAGTATTATAAAAAACCTCCAAAGTTTTGATTTAATTCGCAAAAGTTTGCTTCAACTTTTGCTTGCAGCGGAAATCCTGCAATCGATTTCATTGTCTTGCAGTAGACTGTAAAAATTTATTTAGTATTCGATTGGCTGCTATAGTTAAATTCATCATAGGTAATTGAATCACTTTGTGTAATGGGTTATAAAAACCTCTTTGATATTCAATTATATTGCATTGTACTTGAAAGAGAAATCTAGGAGATATTGCTTTTTATTATAACTAAAATACGAAATTTTTGACTTACTTATTGAAATAACTGCATATTGATTTAGTTACTATACGTCATACTATAAATGCGTGCAACACGGTAGTTGACCAAGCACGCAATCCACTATGTACCTACTTGTTCAATATCAATATAATGGACCAACACAACATACTGAAAATTATATCAATGATAATACATACCACCACATAAATTACCATACGTAGTATTAAACATTCAGTAAATTTTAATTGCGTTCATATTTGCCATAGGGTCGCAATCTGTGGTATTTTCCATCTTCGTAAGTACTAATTCAATAATTTATATTAAAAATGATTTTAATTTACACTACTACTTATGTGAATGAACCTTCACACAATTTAATTCTTTTTTATAGGTAAAAATTTTCATACTGTTGTAAATTTAAATTTTTAAAATACAATCGAGTCGCGAAATGGTGAACAGAAAATCTTCTGTTTGTTTTTTAATATTATATTCAAATTTATACATTTTCTTTTTCTTTTTCATGCTAATATACTAATTTTGTTTAAAATAAATATTATTCTTTTCCAAAATAATTTTAGAAATATCAAAAAAATATAATATTCGCGATTGGACAGTAATAAAGTTTAATATTCAATATTTAATTTTTTAAACTTTTATCGACTATATTAAATCTTCTTCTATATAAGCTTACTTATATATGCACAACATTGTGGAATATCGATTGTGAGCTACAAATAATACTCATTGCACTTCAATTTGGATTATTGGTGTAGCATTATTGACTGTATTATGGTTTGAAACTTAAACTGACTTAATTATACCATAATCCATTCAATATAAATTATATAATACAATAAAACATTATACCTTATATTTTATATTTTTTATTTGTATCACTAAAAGTAATACATAGATACTTACTTAATTCAAACATTTTTCTGACCATTATTATAAATTATTTGATGATTATAGAAATACCACAATTTAGTATTAATTATTACAAAAAAAATTTTTTATAACTAGGTATAAATCAATTTAGAATTATTACACTACCACATTACTTTAGTTTAAAATAATACCTACATGTACGTATGTACTATGACTGTATTGTAATTAGCCGTGAAATATATTCAACGTTTTAATTAAAAATTGTATTGTTAATATTAAATAGTAATTATGTGTATGTATATTTTTCTTTCAAATTTTAAAATGATAATTTTAAATTAAAACTATAGTACACTGCAATAAAAAATTATTATAAATTTCAATCATGTCGAACTATAATTTTACATTGAATATAAAAATGAAATTGAACATGAAATATTATTATTTTTCGAGCTTTCCAAAATAAATCAGATTAACCAAACACTTTTATATATATTGGCAATTTGATCACGAAATTGTTATAATTTATGTTTTACAGGAATAGCAAATGAATTTTTGCATAAAACAATAACAATCTTATATGAAAATAATATATGAAATGATTATGAAAATAGTTTAACCTTAAACAATTATTACTAAAATAACTTTAATTTATAAAATGAGACAATAACTAGCAAAAGTTATTTTAATTTATACTAAATTAAATTTGAAACTAAATAACATGTCAACAAAAAGGTTAACCCATTATTACACTCAGGCTTACAAATAATCAGGCCCTGTACATCCTACATTCGTCGTAAAGCCGTAATTGTAATTATTAGTAAATAACCTGAACTTAACTATAAAATTAATTATCATTGTTTAATCCGCTGCAAAACGCTTTATTCGAGATTCTTTTTTTTATTTGCCTATTGTATTTAATAGAATTTTTCAATCAAATCTAGATTAACTGGAGGTCTGATAATTTGGTTTAGTTACTTTTTATTACAATTTCAATCAGTATATTTTTTATCCTTATTTATAAAATAACAAATTAACAGATTCCTCACAGAATTAAACAAATAACCAGTTTCGTAAATTGATCATATTCTCGGGCAATACGTCGATTACAATGAAGTTTCCCGTTTCATGGAGTATTTATATTTTGCTAAATGTGCACTTTGCTTTATGCATTTTAATTTAAGTTTAGTTTACTTTTGCTAAATTTACTTAATTCTTCTAAAATTCGTTTCTTTCTTAAGTTTGCTTATTGTTAGCAGTCGGTTAATGTTATCAAAATGTTCTTGGCCCAAAGTGATCACATTAAGCGGATTCTACTGTAATATAATTGGTGGTAGCACAAAAATTTGACTACGACCATTTTAAAGAACAATCTAATATATTGCAATGATAGTAGGTACTACTTCTTGATAGTAGGTGACAGCATTTTTATAAAATAACTTAAATTTTTAAACTTTTATTATTATTTATTTATTTATTTTTGGTTTTATTATTTATTTTATAAAATCATAACATTATTATTTGTTACCTTACCTATAACGTTATAGGTAGACATTTTCTTTACTAACTAGCAAAAACAGTGTGGCAACGACATCGACAACGGGAAACCACCTCCTTGAATAATATTTTCTAGTAAGTCATTTTGGATTCGGTCAAGTTGATTAAATTGATTAAACAAAATTACACTCCAAATCCTAGATTTTTTTGGATTCCTAGAAATTTTAGACTTTTTAGAGTTAGCGTTTTTACTGAGAAAGTAGCTTTGATAATATTTTAATTTATTTAAAAATTAGGACTCATTTCGAACAAAATTTAAGTTATGCACATTTCTTATCAGACCGACAATTTGTAACTGACGTGTAAGTAGTACCTATACTATTTTATAAACTTGTTAATTCAATACTAGTCACGGTTTTATGGAATGTCTTGAAGTTGGTTATAATCCGGAACTAGGTGACATTGACTTTGTGTTTTATTTAGTTAAAATCGATATAATTTGTTTAATTTTCCGTGCATATTGGAGTTATTAGTTTTTCTATTATGTTACTCTAAATTACTTTATTAAAATTTTCTTAATGTTTTTTTTAAATTTTAACTTACTTTAAATTTTTCTATTTTTAAAGTCTAATCCATATCAATGCATGATTTTAAGTTTTGAAAGGTTTTTTAATTACAGTTAATATTTCTGTTTATTTTAATTTACCCAATATTCTACTCTAATTAATTAAATCTGTAAATATTTCTTTTTAAGCTAATATTTTTTATTATAAACATTTCTAATATGCTTGAGATTTTAATAGCATTCAGTTGAAGTAAAATAAAAACTCAATGTAAAATTTATTATTTTACTATTAAATAATCGTATAATGATAATACGCATACATTTGCAATGTTCGAGTATTATAGCATTAGCTTTAAATATTGGTAACAGTACTTTATGTAATCAATGTAGAAAGTAAGTCATTATCGAACGCGCGTAGAAGTTTTACAATCACGAAAAAAGTGATGTTCATTCATATTATATTTAATTGAAAAAGAATTTAATGTATTTATTTAAATTAATGAATTTATAATCAAAATTGTAATATTATAATATTATACAACTTTTGCGAATTTCGATGACAATCTGTCAACTGTTAACATTTAATTGGACAAGTAGTATCAACAAACGCCAGTTTTTTTCATTAAAAAAAAATAAAGCACAGCAAAATTACTTTCAACACTGGTGTTGAAGTTGAAAGTGAGCTATTATACTCAACGATAGTAAATAAAAAAAGTATACAAATACAATTCTGTAAAAATGTAGTTTTACTGTTTTGTCTTGTTTTATAACCTCGACGTTGCTTCGTCTATGAATCACCGTCTGCGGTAGTAAAACTTCTACTTTAGTGCCTAGATAAACAAATTACTATTTTTTAATTTTTTTATTAGATCGTAGAGCATAATTTAACAATAAGAAACTGTAATTAAGTAAATTTGTTTAACTTCTACGCTAAAAATATTCAATATCTTAAAGTTTAATAAAAAGTGCATTTAATTTTAATAAAAATAACTATATTTAAAGAGAAGCACTAAAATTTAGATTAAATTTAAATAAAATTAGCGTTGGTAAATCAACATAAACTTTTAAAGTGAATGTTAACAGAATTAGGATCGATCCGATGCGTTCAGCATTCTTTATATTAGACAGATTTTCGTAATCTATTTATAGAAACGTATAGAAACTATCAGTTTCTAAAAGTCTATAATTTTATGTGATGATTGATTTCTTTGAATTCTTACAACATTCTATAACGAAGCACTGTTATCATGAACTATAATTGCTCTTTATAGTTAAACCTTTATTTTCCTGAAATTTACTAATATTATTTGTGATTGTTAATAACATTACCAAAAAAGTAAACGTTCTAATTTGAATATATTGCTATGACCCACCTTTATAGATCTAACTTTTAATTTTAATTTATATTTAAGTCCCTTTTTTTAACAAATTCACAATTGTTGAACATAATGTTTCATTTCATTACTGGGTTATACAAATAGCCAGACTTTCCATTTTTTGAATTTTTTCAAATTGTTTTATTTGAAAAAATAAATTTGCCATTTTTATTGTTTTTCGCGAACTTAGATTCGATTTGCTTCACACATGAAAGCAACAAGGCCACTAACAAAACTTTCCCTTCTCAAAAGCAAAATTCAAAATTTAATCAACAAAATAAATTAAAAATTAAAACATTCTCAAGTTAGCAATTTTTCATATTTTTAAGATGATGTAAAAGAGTTAGTTTAAACTATTGCAATTGACTGATTTTAGTGATTATTCAAAAGACTGTTGATAAAAAATATTTACTTCAGAGTATTTACATGGGTTGCAACTAATAGATGAGTAAGTAATATAATCAAAATGGCTTTAATTTCTTGCCTTAGTATCGACCACCATTTATCTTTGTTTGTCATTGTTTGTCAGTTTTTACATCATCCTAAAATTTATCTCGAGAGCCTGCTTTGCTTAATACAAAAAAATTTAACACGACTATTATATTAATGATTAATTGTGTATTATAAAATGTTCCATGCAGTAAATAAACATGATTGACAATTTCGTTTATAATTAAAAATTTATTCTTTACAAATTAAGTCCTCGCGCATAATATTAAGACAACTTAATTAATAATATGTAAATGAGTGAGAAATCCTTACTTGGAGTTTAAATAACGCATTAGTCTAGATAGGAAAACTTAGATCAGATATAAAAAAAGGAAAATAATTGAACTTATATCACATTTAATTAGAGAAAAATTTTTTCGAACTGCATTTGTTTTTAAGTAAAATTTCTGCATTATGTGTAACTTATGATTAAAACCAAATAATTAAAAGTTTTGTTGAGATTTTAAAAATAAATGATAAAAAAGTAAAAACTCTTTTATATTTCAAGTGTAGAAAAAGTTTTGAGAAATTCCTATCAAGTCAAGTCATTTGTTTACTTACCTATTATAATCCCTACTAAAAAATTTAAATTGTGACTTTTACATTTAACTTATAACTTTTCAATGTCGAAATTCAAAATGTTATGATTTAAAAAAATTACAAACACCGTCACAGCTGAAATAGGAACCACCACCAAAAATAAGTAAGAAAAAGTGACATTTTAAAAACTGAACTTAACATGTATGAGGTTCTTGTGGAAAAGCCTTTCGAAAATGTTTTATCGAATTTATTCCAAACTTTACAAGCTCAATACCAAGCCAAATAAAATATTATAAAATTAAAGTGGTTTATTGTGTTGAATAAAAATACTCCTGAGATAACACTAAATGCGACAATATGTATAATCAACTTAAATTATTATTAGGAAGTTTATCGGGATTAACTTAAGTGGTTAACTATTGATATTCTATTTTTTATTTAATTTTATTGTAAACACAAGATAATTTATATTATCATATTAAAGGCATTTCATCTAAAAAAATTAACAAATTCAATTAAAAATTAGTAACAAATTAAATAGAAAAAATGACCTAGTAGGTAGGTCCTACTCTGATTAACCAAAACTTAATTAAAAAGGGAAAAGGCAAATATGTCTAAAATTAAACCTAAACGTTATTTAAATTTTTCATTTTAATAAGTAAAATACAAATATTTGCATATTAAAATTTCGAAAAAATTTTACAAACGGGCGCTTTTAGGAAAAACTCTTTTTAAACTTTTAAGTAGAGATTACTTAGGAAAATGGATTTAAATAGAGACTATTTACTCGGCTATTTTTTATTTATCATACATTATATACGATCGCTTTGATATGTTAAAATTTGAATTGCTTTTTAACATTACAGTTTCTAAAGTATTATAGTTGTATAACTTCTATTATAGGTACTCTAAACTGTCATATGCAATTGCTCTTTGGTATCTCCTGTATGAGTTTTATTCAACAATGGTCAGTCAACATATTTTATTATTATATATTTTTTTGTGTTTATTTCTTTGTTCGTTTGAAAATTGTCTGAAATTTTCACCTTGTTTATGAAAAACCCTATCTAGTTCTTAGAAATAAAAACTGTTTGAAACTGTTTTTAATTCGCATATTGCATCGCCGCCACATCAGCTGTTCATATGCTCAAAAAACCTTACACAAAATTTCACTATAATTTTTAAATTTTTCATTACTTAGAAAGCAGCAACAGCTTTTAAAATTCATTTCGGGTTTTTGCAGCTGTGTTATAACTAAATATTTGATTATAATTCAAAAGTTTAATTAAGAAATTATAGATAAATTTGCTTCTCTGCGAGAAAAATAAACTTCTCCACACACTAATTCACACTAGTAACAACTAGCTTATACTATTGCGGAAGCCATGGTCGTAGATAAATGACATTTCTATTTTTAAATTTATATAATATAACAGAAAACATTTTATGAATGTGTGTTAAACAATGTTATCTAATAGTTGATATTTTTTAAGATATAACCAATACATGTTAGGATTTTGGAGATTTTTAACTTCAAAAATTATAACCCGTTTTTGTATTTTAATGACTTTATTTATTATTATACTTTTGTAAGCGCTTCAGGCTTGTAGTTTGTAAAGAAAGGAAATGATAATTTCGTAAAGGGAATGTATCAAAATTATTTTAGTGAGGAAATTTATGCCAACCAGTCCAACTCACATCGAATATTATTTGCCATTTACTTGTTTGTTAGAGATTGAAAATTGTACCTTCTATCAACAGTCAATGCAAAGATTTAATATTAATCATTGTTGACCATTTGACAGTTTACCAAAGTTCTCGATGGCATACCTACACATCGCCCTAGTGCTTAGAGATGACATGACGTAGGCATTTATTCTAGAATTCTTACAGTGATTTACGAGTTTTTTCACAAAGAAGAAAGTACATCAAACTAAGAAAGAAATTAAAAAAGAGAAAGAGTAATAGGATAATTGAGAAATTTTTAATTCACTTCTCCAGGCAATTGCAACATTTAACTATTTATGTGATATATTACTTTAAGTATTATTTAACGCTATTTTGAGTAAAAATATTTTATAATAAATATAAAAATATGTTTTGCATTTACAAAAAATTTGTTATTTTACACTACAAAAACTTTTATGTTAAACACATTTTGTTATTATACTGATTGCGTGCTAAGTAACTATTACTGAAATAACCAACTGCTATGACAGGTGCAATAAATAAACAAATAAAAAGAACATTTAATTTACTTCATACAGCATAGTTGGGTATTAGTGTTGAAAATTTCATTGATGTCGTATAATATACCTTATGTACCTATATAGTAATTCTAATAAAATATTCAATATTTTACTTGAAAACTTTTAAAAATCACAGTTTTAACTTAACCACATAAGAAAATTATTTTCTTTACAGCACTCTACAGTCTACATCACAGTATTTCATTATTTTCTGTTTAATTTTGTATATACGTAAGTGTACATGTAAGTATTACACATAATTTTTTACGTAGTTGTTTTGCTTGTTTCATAATTGGATAAATGTCTGCTTTTTATTTATGTAATATGTGAAAAAATAAATCCAAAAAATAAAGTTGTGTTACCTACTAAAAGTTTTATACAAAAGACTACACCGTATTTATTTTATCTTGCACTGGACTCATTTCTCCTGCAATGCGGATCCTATATTTGTGAATGTTAATAAATAATTTAAGAACGAACTAACTTATTTTTTCGATGACTAGGATATGAACATTTTATTGAATTTTTAACACAAATTTGATGCTAAATTATATAAATTTTTTATTTTAATTTTAAAAAGAAGCAATTGAAGAGGCAAAATTCTGAAATTATCTGCGTTTTAGTAGTTTAATTCTCTTCTGTCACGCACTTTTCCCTTATATTACATTTAAAACACTAAAAACTACTCTAGTCGTGTATGTTATTCGTGCAAGTATTTCACGTAATTAAATTTTTGTGGTTTTTTATTTGTGATTTTGTATGCCTACCTATCTGTTAAAATTGGTTTTCAAAAACCTTTAGATCTTCAGATTTCTCTGTGTATCATAAATATTGTATGTTCAAACAAATACTATAATTAGTTTGTTTTGGGCATTTAGCCACAGTTATCTGTTATTTTTGCCATACCTGAGTTTGGAATTTTTATAAAAAAATTTCTATTAAAAAGAGATAGATTTAGTTAACTTGATCGAGTCGATTGCTCAGATTTTCATACATTGCGAAGTACCCGAACAAGTACATACTAAAAGTTGAAAGCTTCCTTAATGTCTTTGTTATAAATTTTCAAGACCCTGCCCAATCGTGACCATCGCTTTATTTACACTTCTTGGTGTTTGATGAAATTCTCAATGCAGAATAACGATTACTGATTTTTTCCTCAGTCTTCTCAGTTCCTCATTTAGAATTATATTTATTGATTATAAAACGCGATTTAGACAGAAAATTAAAAATCAATGCATGCATATAAATATATTAACATAAAATGTGTTACGTACTTACTTCTCCAAGTTTTTACAACTTGTAAATTAATCAAAATTTAACAGAACGTTCATATAATAAAATTTTAAAGGTAAAGTGATATGAATTTTTTACAAAACACTAAAGCGACATAAATTTACCACTTTTGACAGGTTAGGAATGAAAAGACTAAATACCACACAATTTGCTTGAAAGTCATATTTTTTAAAGTTCATTTCGATTATTTTCAACTTGAACTCGATTTAGTAAAAACCAAATGAATTTTTCTATTTCAATTTACAAGAACACGAAATAATTGATTTTGTAATTATTATTTAATGCTAAATAAAATCAATCCGCTTTTAAAATCAAGCTTATTGATTCTAAGTTTACCTTGTGTAAAAATATATGTTAACTGTGCTATTATGATAATACTTGTTATATGTTGTAGAAAAATATCTTCAGAATAAAACGTAAATTTTTGTAATATATAATATATTGAAGATATTTTTTTGCGTTAACGTCGCTTGCAATAATTGTGTTATCATTATGTTGTGCTTTATAATTGTGGTGTTGCTTACTATGTTATTTAATTACAGCCATCGTACCTGGGAGCTTGTCTTTCTCTTTCAAATAAGGTAGGGCTCTACTAGCCAAAATTGCGTTCAAACATGCTTTTGTAATGTTTTTTCACTATCTAGGTTTATAGTATACTAACAGCACTAAACAGACGTAGATTGAATTCTTCTACTGTTAAACTCGATTCTGCATCTTGGTAGTATTATTACATAGTTAATCACTGTTTTATTTAAATATTTTTAACTTGTAATTATAAATTTATTTTTTAATTTAAATGGTAATGAAGTAGTTATTTAAATATCGTAGGTAGTTAAATATACAAGGTTCTTTAATTATTATAAATTGTATAAGCATGTCATAAAATTTGTAGTTAAAATTTAACACTTTTACGTGTTAATCTGATAAACTCGACAGATTTAGTATGCTGGCGTTACACTGCTCCACGATAAGTCAAACGACGACCTACAAGAATATTGAATGATTTCAATTTCGTGACTTACAAAATAGATCCGAATAAAACATAAAAAAATATTTATGAATGATATTAAAATCACATTATCCACTATTTGGGTTATCATTTGATGAGGTACATGTAATAAAAAAATTAAGTTGTAGGTGTACCGACTACCAACTATTAAAATCTATTATTCATTACTAACCGTCTACTTACATAAATGGTTATAGATCCGCCAAGAAAACCTTGCGGAACACCCAACACGAAAAGTGTATCAATGTTCCATTTTCAATTTTTTATCGACACAATATTTCAAATAAAAATTATATTCCTGAATACTAAATTTATAAGAAAAAACTGAAGGACTGCATATTTACGTAAGATGCGAAATTTGATTACTTACATAAAAAAAATTAATTTTCAATTTCGTGTCACAATAAATTAGGTCGACAGGGGTAATATAATCTTCATCGGAAAAGCAGATAATTGGAAATTCTTAAAAAGTATAATTTTACATAATCTACTTAATATGTAATTTTAAACTTTTTTTAATGTAGATAGGTCAGAAAATAATTTTTTTAACTCAAAACTTAAGATTACTAAATAAAAGTTTAGTAGATTTTACTGGCTACATTATCTTTTCGGAATATCATGATAGAACTTGCTGAATATCAATCGAGAAAGGCACTTATTTTAAATCGACTCTTTTGTATTCACGGCATGCTCGTATACATGTGACGTATACAAGTTTACCAGAAATGACACTTGCTAAAACTTGATTTGGCTTTAAGTATTTATTTTTATACTGTTCGTAACTTATACACGAAACTTGGCGCATTAATAAATATTTGATTCGGATTTCCGCCCTCCAAGTTTCAATATTATGTACAAGTATCGTTAGAAAATGAAATAGCCACACAAAAAAGTAATAAAATTAATATAAACTTTTATAATCGATCAAGTAAAATAAATTTATTTAAAGAAAACTAAATTTATATTTCGAAAGCGTGCAGGTTTTCCACATTTATTACCCGCAATTTGCATAAAAAATAGTACATAATTAGAAGTTTTTTTCACTTACAATTTCAAGATTTTAGATTAACTGCTCCCTATAGAAAGTTGATAACGAAAAGTGCAACACTGTAACTATATTTAATCAGAAAATAAGAGTTTCGCCGTTTAGTTCAATTGATCTAAATTGTGAATTTGTATAATTTCTAAAATTGAAAATTTAGCGTAGTAGGTAGTTAATCTAGCGCAACCAATTAAGACCAACCGTTTCACATAACATTAAACAAGAAGTTTGGTGATTGAAAGCTAATAAACCTTTTTACGATGGTATAATACATTTTTAACCTTTTCTACTCAAATTGAAATTTGTCGAAATTTATTTAAACGGGCAGCTCTACCCTTCTCATTGTTCAAAAATGATTAGTCAGGAAGTCTGCAGCTAACTTCAAGAATAATTATAAACGTGGATGCTTTAAAAAGAAACTAAGTTAGATTCTTCTTCAGTAAATTACTTCTATAATATATTATTTGTGGTAACTATTTGAGTTATCAAACTTTTCATTATGTTGATGGGGTAATTTATTAGCTTTTCTCAATCTGCGAGGTCTCACTTCCCTTATAAATACATATCAAATTACTCACTGTATATTTAGGTATCACACGGTGCTATACATAAACATAATTTATATTTCGTACTTATCTCAGAAAGTCATTTAATATATTGGAAATGGCTTCTGTATATCGTGAAAATTGGTTCTATTCAAGTGTGGAATATTTTAGGGTGCGATTACACGACTGCACAAGGAAAACAAATTTAAAATAAAACTGAACAGTAATGCTCGTGTGTTTTATTTACAAAACTCCAAGCATAAAGAAACAACAAACTCATGTTTAATATAATATACCAAAATATTTCTTTATTAAAATAACATTAGTTACACAACCTATTTGTTTTGCTTCTATTTGATTTTTCTGCTTTACTATATTAATGTTAACGTTTTGTTTGTTTAGTAATTTAGTTCATGAAGTATAAATATGATCTTTTAATAATTTCCAAAATTTAACTTACAATTTTTTTTAAATAATAATCCTTATTAAAAATTTTAATTGTATTAAAAACATGCGTAAATTTAAATTGTTTCGGTAAGTATATTGAAAAAAATTTTTTTTTTCTAATATCATAAAAATCTATTGACAGATTTTGCCGAAACGAAGATTGATAACCAGTCAATGTAATGTGTTAAAAGAATGTAGTTTTCACTTTAAAAATTCTTTTATATTAAAACTACCAAAAAAATTATTGGCAATATACAAAGTACATATTTTTATTTTTTTGTACCACTTAAAGATAGATTTAAAGTATCTACATAATATTATATTATATTATTTTACTTTTTTTTAATATTATTATGAAAACTTTTGGTATGGTAGTATTTACTTGTTGCTCACAAATTTTCAATATACTATTACTTCTCGTTTAAGCACTTTAAGTTATTAACGCGTACAGGAATGGCAACCGTCGCTTGATATAACAAGGCACTACAAAACCAAAGCTATTTTGTATGTCAAGTGTTCTTGACAAGTCTACGAGAAGCATCTGTGATAAGTTACACGAAATTGTAACTTTACAAACTATTCTTGCAATCCGGATAAATTCAGCTAAAATCGAATGACTGAATATAATCAAAGACCGACAGCTTAACGTGAAACCCATACATACAACAGTACAAATAATTTAGTAGCAACTAAAAACTAAATCTATAACTCCACGATTTAAATCTCATCAAGTCTCTTTGCAAGACATCAAATATCTGTGTAGTATGTACTTGAGGTAGAAAACCACACAGACTCAGTATTTACCACCAAGAAAACAGATAATTTGGAAATGATTACCATCAAAATTTCATCAATGAAGTAATATTTCCATTTTTTTGCACAGGAAATTTTTTCCCTGCTTCTCAATGGCTATGTCCCGTCGATGATGAACAAGAGTCGTGGTCCGGCCAAGATAACCCAGATAAATAAAAACTGAACTACTATGTAATACATTATTCACCTATAAAACACATAATAGATATATTATACAGTTAAAGCCCTCGTATCCGAAAATTCTTAGTATTTATCGCGTCAACCGAAAGATGCTTGTGAGCTTTATCACGCCGCGACTCGAAGGAGAGCACGTGTAGGTAGACGGATTGATTACCTACGTTATAATGCTTACATTATAATAAAAACAACAGCATTCTTAATGTCATAAATATAAATAGTAATTTAAATTTGATAGAGAGATTATTCGCAAAATAAAATATTTATATTCTATTCGTATAGTTTTGTTATTTTGTAACTCGTTTGTGACAATTTTGTCATTTATTTATAAATTTTATTTCTAAAATATAAAATTATTTTAAACATTATTTGTATCTAATAAAATTTTTGCGAAAAAGAAGTAATTCTTTTTACAAAATTTGTATATTTAAATAAAATCATCAAGTTTGCTGCGATAAGAATAAATTCTTATTGTAATCATGAATAACATGATACTATGTTTGCAGATTTGTTATGGTTATCTTATGTTATGGTATTAATTTCAACCTTCCATTTATCCGAAACATTCATCAATCCGAACGGAAATAGGTTCCGTTCATTTCGGATACGAGGGTTTTTACGGTATTTAAATCCCAATCATGGAACGAGATAAACATTGAACGTAAACATAAAAAAAATCCAAGGTTAATCCCAAGATTCAATTTGACACTGATAAGGTCAACCAAGTTCATTCAAACGCGATTTTTATTGAAGTCAATCGTGATCCATGACACTACCATTTAGCATTCGGCTGTATTATACCAACAAAATTATCAATCTTTTTCCCATCCGAACATTGATATTACTGGCGACTTCACCATAAAGTGGAGGTTACTGTCAGTTCATTTATACCACGAATTTCACTTTTTCCTATATACCATTGGAAAGAGGACAATTTTTTAAGTATATTAAAAAAACATTTCTTGGATTATCCATTAGTTTTCGAGAAAACGGCATTTGAAAATCCAAATTTTTCATATGTTTAACATGGGAGAACATAGAAATTGCAAGCAACGGGTTTTCTGCTGACGGTACGTGTACTCTGAACTAGTCTTAGGCCGTGTTCGATTTGGAAGCTTACGGCGCTTTTGGTACCAATACTACCTCTCTAGACCAATCATTGCTCATTAAAGAACAGACGTTGGTACCAAAAGCGCCGTAAGCTTCCAAATCGAAAAGGACCTTAGTGATAGCGGTCAGATGCGCGAAGTACCTCTCGATATGAGTGCGGGCTACCCAGTCGAGGCGGATTACGTTCAAGGATGTTTTTAATGAGTTAAGCGTTCTGGACCGTTTTGGCTGGTGCAACTACAGCAAATTTTTCACAAATGAAATACACTTTAAGTATAATAATTATTGCAAACGTTTTCACCATAATTGTGTCAACTTATTATTTATTATCTATTGCTTTATTGTTCATTTGCTATACTTTAACATCTTTTCTTATTTTATTATCTAATTTTTGGTATCTCACATTTTTTTTGTTCTGTGACCCTTGATGATTTTATAAGGTCATCATGCGGTATTGTCCGTGTGTACTATAATCATATTTCTTATATACTAACTAGGTTGCTGAAATTATACGACGAAAAGGATATAACCACCCAATTTCTAAAGTTGGTACCTTAAAATAGTAAATACCTAAGAAGTTCCGTCATCTGTCCTTACAATAGATATAAACCCATCTAAACGTTTCTTCGAAAACCCATTTACAGGCGCGTTCTTACGAGTCAAGTTTAGTTGACCGATTTTAGTTGATCAACAAAAGTTGAAACAAATAACCTTTGTTTTAATATAGTTGAACAACTTTTTAGTTCATCGACAAAGGTTCTCACTTCAGATTTCAATCAATTTTTGTTGATCAAATGTAATCGGTCAATTAAACTTGAATCGTGAGAAAGCGCCTTAAAACACCAAGCAGTGATAGTAGCAGTGTTCTTCACAAAATATCTACAAATGGTTTGACAAAAGCAATGAATGCATTATCGTTGACTAAGACCCGAATTTTGGATCATAAATAATAGATTTGAATATTATATGAAATTTGGATGCCTAAGAATGTTTGAAATGAAAAGTTGTTATTATTCTATTTCTTAGTATTTCTTATTTCTTTATTGTTTCTCAATTATTATTGAGTATGTAAATTTGTTTGGTAGTAAATTAAATTAAATTAAATTATATTGAAATCAAACAGTTTCAAATTTGCATTTACTTCAATTTTTTGTGCAGCTTTGTCTATCTTTCCTTCTTGATGTAGGCTTTGTATATTTCATGACATAATACGATATGCACATTTTTGATTTCAGTATTTTGAGTAAAACGATTTTTCCGGCTATAAAATATATTATTATACTTTGGTTTCTCACCATAGTAAATTTTTTTCATGAAGACACCGTGAGAGAACAGATGTGACCAACACGATTGAGATTAAAGAAATTGCTTCCTTTTCCAATTAAACTTATCTATCGGTTGTAAAAATATTAGAGGATTGTCGTTGACGTCGTTTAATGTTACGACGAGAAGAGACGACATTGTGTCGCTTCCCAGTTGATTGGCTAAAATTTTGCATTGGACCGATTGTCAAGCTTCGTAATCCAAAAGTTGGGAATCCCTGACGGTTATCGTAAATTTTCCGTTGCTTTGAAAAACCATTGGAAAAATATCAAACTTTCCTTTGTTGTTGCTGACGTCCTACGTTATGACTTCGTCGGGATCACCAATTACTTCGAAGTCTGGTAGGTTCAGCATGGTGCTAGATGGAGAATTTTCATCTATAAAAGTGTTGAATATTGAAGTACTAAAATGTGGTGACGTCCATGTTGGGCCAGGTAAAATTAATGCAATTTAAACGGAAGTTGATACAGTTGGCGGTTCGTCTGATGCACGTGCACGGATTGTGATCGCCCGAATTTTGTGTAAAGGACGAGCCAGTATTCACCTAAAAATTAATGGAAGCGTCAGACACAACTGAAGTAATGTTGATTGGAACGTAAATATTTGACTAATTGATTAAACGGTACAGTGAGTAAACTATAAACTATAATCAGCAGGAACAGATCATGGATACAATTAATATTTAAGATTTACTCTCTGGACAATCTCTCAGTATTGATGAAACCAAACATATGAAATAAATTAAACGAAAAGACTGTTCAGCTGAAAAATCCTATAATTAAGTATTATATCCAGAAAATAGACAATTTGATATTTCCAACTTTCTGAGAAATTTTTAAGCCAGAGATAAGAAAAACTTCTTGACTATTGTTTGATGACAAACTCGCGTAATAATTTGAATATTCAATACATCATATAAGATATGTATACAGCAGCACGAAAAGTTTATTCTGTACTAAGACAGCCCAGAATCGGACTTTGTGATTTGTTTAATTCGCCCGAAATGTTACTGATACGATATTTGGAGTGGGCCGTACATTATTAAAATTATATGTTAGGTTTTGAAATATTTAAGTTATTTTATAAATTTTTCGTGATTTTATTCTGCTATTAGAGTAGTAGTCATTAGTATTAATTTTTCGATTGTTGTTTGTAAGTTATTCTTTCTTAAGTTTGTCATTAATAGTAATTAATTGCACTTATTAATTTTTCAATTATTTTTTTAATTTATATTTGAATTTTTATTTTTTTGAAATAATTAAAGGAAACATTAAAGAATATTTAGCGAAACATACCGTGAATGAATATAATCATATTGCAACGATTATTGGAAAACTAAAGCAAGATTGGCATAGGTAATACCGTAATTACGAACTATAAATTTTATAACAAACCAGAAGTGGCAGCGAAAAGAATCGACCTTCGGAAAATCAATATGAAAGAAAAATTGTTATCTACTATAATAATGAAATAGAAAAACCTTTACTTGTACCCAAAGGTGGTTAATACCTTGCTGGACTGGATTTTCTTTTAAACTAGCTAAAAATGCTGAAAGCCGATGCAAAGAACGTAGATCACACTCTCTATGAATATGATCTTATGCTAATTGATTGCATAAAAGATGCCAAAAATAAAATTTACTAAATATTTAAATTCTCTTCCAATGCCGGGCTACCGCAATTTTCTCTGAAACTGCACGTTGATAGAATTCAAAAGTGTTGCCTAGTGTTTTATGCACAATAATAGTTGAGCACGAAATATTTTGTACCGTAAAATTTTCACTTTTGAAAGAATCAACTGAAGGCCGTGTCGGGACTAAAAACAATTCTTGAACGAAAGTAAAGATGAGATTAAGTACAAGCGAAGGCAAAATTAAAAATTATATTTTTTTTTCATAACATTTATGGAAACGACATATCTAATTTAGATTTTATTTCGTCGATACAAAGTTTATCGAAGCCAACTAAACTCACTCGAACATTCCTTTACTAATAAATTTGTTACCGTAAAAAGTTTGTAAAGAGTAAATTGCGAAATGTAAAAATAAGTAGAAAAACGTTATGGGTAGAAGTTGAGTTTTAATATATTATTAACTGCAAGAGAATTAAATCAAGATTTTTGTTGTTAAAAAATTGTATTTTAATGGTTAAATTGAGTTAGTATTTGCATTAATTTGTAAGATAAAAAATAAGCTAATATGTAAAACTCAAGTATTTAAATTTGGTCTGAGATTAAGCATTCGAAGAATTTTTTTAAATATATTACTTAGCTTTTAATATTTATAAGGCACCGTTGGCTTTTATATGTTTTGTATTCCATTAATTTTTTAAATAAATCTTTTACCGACCTTAGGGTGCATTTTTTGTACTTAAAGGAATAGGTAGCACAATGAACAAAAAGAGAAGCTTTTTGCAACTATGTCATGTAACCCTACTAATTAAATAATTAAATGAAGTTCTATGCACCATCAGGTACAAACACATGCATAAATACAAAACTATGCACAAGCTTAATTAGACTGTAAAGTTTTTACTATACATAAATTCTAACAGAACAAGTAAAATTTAAATTGAATTAAATATGCATAAACTAAAGCAAATTTACTATTCAATTTGGTGTAGTTTTATAAACTTTGTAATACTACAAATAGTAATAAATACATTTTGGTAACCAGAAGTAACTATTAACTACAACCAGAAGTCAAAAGTGCTGTTAAGAATAATTATTGTTTTTGAACCAAAATTACATTTTGCTGAGTAGGTTAAAATTATAAAATAAGATTTCTTATATAAAAACATAGCTAAGCAAAATCTTAACTATAAAAAAATAGAATTTTAACTCTCAAGTGAAGAATAATTGCCTAGAAAATTTATAATTAAAAAATTTCAATAAAATATTATTTTACTGCTTTCAAACAAGTCAAGAATAAAAGTAATTTAAATTATTCCATGTAATTACGCTGACAGCAAATACGCCGACCAGTAATAATGCCGACAGTAAACACGCCGACGGTAAGTATGTCGACAATATTTAAATCGGTAGTGAACATTCCGACTCAAAAATCGACAAAAATGATTGTAGAATAGACCTATGTCTTTGCACGGACTTTTTTTAACGTCAATTTTGCTGAAAAAAATACTTTAATCCTACTCTGGTAGTACGATAATCGAATTTCTATTAAATAAAATAAGTAAGTAAGTACGAGTTAAAGATAAATGTCACAGATACGACAATAACTTAAAACTTTCAAAAAATCTTTGGTTTACATTTGGTCACGTATCCAAGCAAGAGAAATAATAAATCCGTCAACATCATTATGTTGAGTTTATTCACTGCAAAAACAGTTTGTGTCAACTGGAACTGAAAATAATTCAGAATTTAACACTTCAGGTAAATAAAAAATTTAAGTTTGAATTTTTAAAGCATTATAATCCAGTTTTCAATAATTATTTTCCCGAACGTATAAATTTAAATTTTCTTTTAATGTTATTAAATTAATTTCCGAAATTTATTAAAGTTATCTTTTATAATGAAAAGTGTTTATTATTAAATTACTCAGTTTTAATACGTTTAACTAATGGTTTTTAAAGCTGAAAATTACGTTTTAAATATGCACGGTGACAAGAACGATAAGAATTTAAGATGAATAATAGCTTAATGATTAGAATTTTCCAACAAATTTTTTATTAAAAATAATTAATATGTCGTTGGATACCTATAGGTAGCTTTCATTAGGGAAACTATTAGTAAAGAATAAATTTATTTTCAAACAACCAATTATTTTTTTTTGTTAAAGAAAGACTAATGTTTTCTAATTGACCAATAATAACATGCTATCGTCTGTATTTTACCATCAGCAAAACCATTTAAAGTTTTAACCAGCTTAAAAAGATTTAGGGTTATTTAATAAACTCGGCATGCTACATTATAATTCAATAGCTCACATTTATGTGCAAATTAACATTTTACAAAGCATCAAGTACCTGCTAAGTTTATTGTTTTCCACATTTTCATAATAAGCTTAATCGAAGTTAAGTTGAACACATTTTGAATGGTCTGAAGCCTTCAAATGCTTCACTGATTTTCAATTGATGTTATAGATTAGTTATAGTACGTACAATAAAGTAGCTAATAGTCCTTACGTGTAGCTGATGAAAATATTTCGGAATCTAAAACAATTAATGTTGTTTTTTAAATTTGGGTGTAAATCTCGGTAATGGCTCCAGTTGGTTTAAACGAGACACGTTTGGACGGCGATACGGTTTGACGCAACATGTTTTGACGCGACACACGTTTCGACGCATCATGATTAACCTACTCTAACTTCTAGAAGAACACTGGGTCTTCTCACGTACCGCTCTTTTAACGACCGTTTTGCTAAAAAAAATAACTTAAACCTATTCTAACCTACAGAACAGACCTAACGACGACGATCTTGCTAATAAAATACTAGTACCTAGGTCTTCGCACGAACCTCTCGTTGGGCAACGGTTTAGCTAAAATTAACTTAAACTTACTTTAACCTGCAGAACAGACCTATGTATTCTCAACTGACCTCTCTTTTGGCGACAATTTTACAATATAAATACTAAAAATTTTCCGTTTGTCAAAAAATGTTCAAGCGTCGTATACTTCAAACCCAGAAAGGGTTCCTGCAATACTCCACAATGTTACTTTTCAACAGCACACTAGACCTGACCATTTGTTTCAACTGCTAAATTTTTTTAGAAGAGATAAATATGCTCTATACATTCTACAAAATTTGCTATATATAACTAGAGCAGGAAATTGTATGGAATTGCATGTTTTTTTAACCGAATTCAAAAAATTCAAAAAAAGGAGATTCTCAATTCGACTGTATTTTTTTTTTTTTGAAGCTATGCTTCTATCCGAATTGTATAAAAAGGAATCCAAAACCCAAATTTTATAGTCCATATAAATGCATATTTCAATGGCATAATGGCATACATGTACAATTAAATCTACATATTTGGCATATTTGCAAAATGTGGGCTAAAATTTATTTTAAATTAATTCATTAAAATTTTTAACCTGTATAATAAAAATGTGCATACCTCAGAAACGGTGCTATAAAATGGAAAAATGTAGATACATAGAACAAAATTATAGAAATAATAAAAAGGATTTCAGGTTGAGTGGAAATAAATGAAACAACAAAGATCTGTCGTGTCGACGTTTCGAGGAATTTATTCCCTCATCCTCGGGACTGAGGATTAGATTATAGGAGGATAAAATGAGAATAAAATTATAGAAAATGCGATTTACAATAAAAAATGCTTATTCTTGTGACGTTGAAAAGATCTTTTTCTGATTACAAAACTGTATTGTCTAACAAACGGCATTCCTTTTTGGCAAAAAATTTAGAAAAGTAAAAAAAGTTTTTAGTTATTTACTAGCAGTGTATTTTTAACTGAGTTGGGCCCTGAGCTCTAGCAAATTTTCGGGACCCTTATATTCGAGTGTAACTAATATCATCGAAAGCCCAATTTTTGGGTTATTTTACGATTTTCTATTCTCTCTTTTCGGGCCCCTCTAGCCATAGGGCCCCTTGGCAATAAGCTCTTCAAGGGGGTGAAACCCCTGAGCAGCGGAAACAAGTATAGAATATAATTAGGTAGATATAATTGAACATTTTTGAATTTTTGTAAATTAAATCACAATTAGTGCTGTATTCCTCGGGGTAAACAAATTACTAGTGTACTTAAGGTAAAGTGACCATTCGTACTGGTTTTACCAGAACAGTGCTGGTTTTGGAACCTTTGTCCTGCTTATGCCTGACATTAGTCAAGACAGTTAACCAGGACACAGAAATTTACTGATATTTCTATTGATGTAGTTATACCTTCTGTATCGAAAGAAAGGTGAAAACCTAAAAAAGAGGTCCTCCGTTTTTCCATGTACTGGTTTTACATTTTATAAAAATTGTCACCTTAACTAAAGAGTGTTCCATATCCCCTGAACAATTTGGTCCTGAAAGAGTGAGAGTTCTTAATTTAATCAAATTAATAAAAAAATGGAATGCCCTCCAGTACATCAGTTACTTATTGACTCAATAACTTGATTATGGAATACAATTTCAACTCAATTACTGGCGTGCTGCCCCCAGGTATCAGAAACGGAAAGTTTTTTGGCATATTTTATTAAAAAATAACTTTTTACTCTTTCAAAACCAAATACCCTTACACCGGAGAGTCTGGGGAGTATATCATAGCCTCTAGAGAACTCGTAATTTGTTGGCGCAGTAACTTGATTATGGAATACAACACTTAACAGAATATATGATGTACTGGAGGGCATTCCATGCCCCCCAGACCCCCCGGTTTCGAAGCCGAAAGTTTTATGATTTACAAAACTTCATTAAAATTTTATTAGCCAAAAACGTTTCCCATTTTCAGAACCTGTTTTCGGGGTATGCCTCCCCCCCTTTTTCAGTGAATCTGCTAAATTAATTTTTTAGGAAAACTGGCAATCAGGGCCTATTTTAACTAATAAGATCAAAGGCCCAATTTTTGGGTTATTTTATCAGTATTTGATTTTTATTTTACGATTTTATGTTCTCTTTTTTTGGGTCCCTCTAGCCATTGGGCCCTAGGCACTTGCTTAATGCGCCTAATGGTAAAATAGGCCCTGTGAACTAGACGGTTCGAATATTCCTGAATAAATTGTTGCATATAATAAAATGAATGTGCATATTTAGTCTTTTTTTTAAAGCATATACCTTTATTTTTAACCTACATATATGTACATATGTCGCATATATTATCTTGTGTTTTTAGTGCATATAATTCACTGCTCTATTTATAGCAATATAAAAGAGGCAACGAAAGATATATGGCGTAAATTTTTGCCAATTTTGATTGATGTTGCTAGCATCTTGTGAGAGAGACACAGCCGAAATAGCCTGGTGTAGCTTCGACTGCAATATAGCAATCTAACATTTTAACTGCTGGTCTACAACCATATAAATAGTACCAAACGCAAAAAGTAAAAAAACGTAAAAGCAAGGGATGAATATTTTTCTTTATTTCACTGAGCTATTAATCCGTTTTCGATGTTAAAAAATTATAAAATTAACGAAAAGCAACTCAAAACAACTAAAGAGTCATTGTTTAAAACAAATTTACAATTTTAGATTTTATAATTTGCTTGTGTATTTAATTATCATTTTAACACATGAAAAACTTGAAATCATCATCTAAATATAGATCAACTAAAAAATTATCAATTCCAACCGTAAATCCAATTTATGTAGCATTAAAAAAATTAAGCAGGCCACATTGCAGTAAAATGATAATAATTTCCAGAACAATCCAAAATGTAATTCGGATTATTACAATGAAAGTTAGTGTAGCTGAAACATTATTTAATTTATAAATAAATACTCTAAGGAATGTATGATTAATTAACTTACCACTGCAATCTAGTTACTGTCTATTTGCCGCATTTATTTATTTTTTCTTATTACCGGTATTCAATCCAGTATATATTAAGCTGTCAAACTGCAATAATTTTTTTTAATAAAATTTCAATTTTCAATGAAAATTAGTCGTTTATCATTGAAAGTAAGGAAACAAATTGTGGACAGTTGGTTAAGTGTAAAGGGTATATCGTTCATACAGATAGCAAAACAGTTTAATGCCTCACACCAAACAGTCAGTGCTGTGATTAAAAAGTATGGGGAAGAACTAACATTTAACGACTTGCGAAGATCCGGAAGAAAAACGGGAATTTATAGCAAAAATATTGATCGGAAACTACTCAAGTTAATCGAATCAAAAAGATCACTGTCGGTCCGCGAAATTGCGAAAAAATGTGGAAACGGTCCTGCAAATGTTCAGGAAATTAAAAAAAGACACAACCTGAAAACATACAAGAAGCAACGGATTCCAAAACGCAGTCTAAAACAATAATCTGTTGCGAAAACCGAGCACGAAAGTTGTATGAGGAAGTCTTGGTCAATTTTAAAGGGTGTGTACTGATGGACGATGAGACTTAAGTCAAATTAAATAGGTAGACTCTACCGGGACCGCAGTTCTACACAAAAAAGAAAGGGGAACCTGTTAGTGACTCGATTTCATCGATTCCAACAGAAAAATTCGGCGAAAAAATGCTAGTTTGGCAGGCGATTTGCTCCTGTGGCAATCGCACAAGTTCATTTTTTACAAAGGGGGCAATTAATTCGGAAAACTATACCAACGAGTGCTTAAAAAAAGGAATTTTACCATTCATTAAGCAACACGAAGGTGAAGTTTTATTTTGGCCGGACCTAGCGTCGGCTCATTACGCAAAAACTACTGTAAGCTGGTACAAACATAACAATATCCGCTCTGTTGATAAACAAAGAAATCCGCCAAATTGTCAATTCCTTCGTCCAATTGAATGTTATTGGGCTCAAATTAAGGGGATATTGAGAAAAGAGAGCAAAGACAACAAAAACTTAGACCAGTTTAAAAAAACATGGGTTAATGCAACCAAAAAACTATCAGAAAGCTCTGTCCGAACACTTATGCAAGGAGTAAAAAGTAAAGTTCGAAAGTCTGTTAAAAATGAAAAATAAAAACTTTAAATTTTACAATTTTATACGACTGTTATAATAAAGTTTTGAACTATGAAAAAAAAAAATTTTTGGCGGTGTAAAAATAAAATATAACTCATTTTTAGTGGTAAGTTAATTATTCATACATTCCTTATTGCGTTATAGCGATAAAAACCATTTTTACAGTATTATTAGAAATCCTTTTATACACATCATTGGCTTCTAGCTTATACTAGGCAACGCAACGTATAAGTATTAGCAATCCTATTGTTGCGTTTCATGAAGCGGTAAATAGCGGAAAATATCATAAAAAATGTCTCAAATTTCATTGGGCGTTACCAGGATATTCAACCCTCGTATTCATCGTCGCGTATCAATGACACAGGAACTAGTGAATTTTTAGGACTTTAAATTTTGATTGCTTGAAGAACAATAGTAGAACGATAAAGTTGGCCCTGCACATTAAACACGTACGATCCTTCCGCATGAAAACCTCCTACACCTGTTGCTCTTATAGATACGAAAGACAGGACATCTAAAATTAACTTGCAGAGGAAGACAATATGATCGAATACATTTGAGTACGAATCCATTATCTGCTGCAATTCTGTATTTTCTTTTTGACAACAGCTAGTCAATTTCCTATATAACTACTATAATATTGGTAGGGTGGTTTGCTTTGGCCTAGAACATTTTGACTTTGACATTCTTGTTTTGCTTAACCATTATTGACATAGGATGAAGCATCACCAGCACGGCGAGATTCAGCTGGTAACGTTTTAAGTTAAATATAATTTTCAACAGATGCAGCATTTTTCATTTACAATCTTTATTAAACTTCTTGACTGTTAATTTTAATCCTCTCTAACAGATCTGAGGTTTCAAAGAATAACCGTCGTGGACATGACTATAACCAATAACAGTTTTGCTTTAAAATCAAATAATACATTTTTTTAACAATCGCGACCTTTTCCATTCCTTACTGGTTTTCGTAATTTCTGTAAATAAATCTGTATTTCTTTATGATTATGTATCACTTATATTATGGTCAACAACATATTATTTCAAATAACTGGTTAAATAGTTTCTTACTATTTATTCTAACACCACTAACCTTGATTTTTATTTTATAGATATTAAACTGCCATTTTATATTAATTTTTAACTCTAGCACTAAAAGTGGTATATCTTAGGGCACGTACTAAACAATTTGCTTAGCGAAGTACGTATTTTTATATTAGTAACAAAACTTTATTTGTTAACATAATTTTGAAGTAACAATTTATCTATTTCAGTTTTCAGGTGTAAGGATCGTCATCTGGTGTTTATAAATCTACTTATTGTTTACATATTTATTTAGATATTTTTGTAATTTAGTATAATGTAATGAATAATAATTATTGAAGTATACCAAATTCCTTTGAAATTTCTAAGTTACGTGATGTAGATGTGCCTTGAGAGTATACCCTCAAGAGCCATCACCCCAGAGAATTAACTTGGGTTTTAGTCAACCCCTGGTTGCAATTTTGATATAGAGCTAAACACAAAATGTAACTACATCAAATTATATTTTACAAATACATCCTAAAAATTATAATAATGCAAAAACATTATATCTAATAGATATTGTAATAAATTAAAAACTGAAAAAAAAAGAAATAAAATAGTAAATAATATATATTTATGATATACTAGTTATTTAAAAATATAAATGTATAAATTGATTAACAATAAGATAGAAATTTCACTTAGAAAATCTGCATCTGCATAAATCGGATACTCATTATTAATAATTACAGTGACTTCTGCCCGCACTGCAGTAGTGGTAGTAGTGGCATTATCTAAAGAATCTTTTATTTTATAACTACCGCAGTATGTCCCTGTTTCCATTAAAGTAATTGGTTTGCATACTAAGCTTATAGATATTTTTTCACACTAAATCAATTATTAAACTATGTTTTTAATTTCTTTTCTGTAAAATCTTCAGAATTCAAAACATTTTAACTTCATTTATATCTGTATCTTTTGACAGGTATTTGATTAATAGCAGTGTCACCTTCAACATTGACGATTGATCTTTGAGAAAATATTTCCAAGTGTTACGGTTTTCATTATTTACAAAGTCTAAAAACATTCTAAAAGCTTTTTCAAGCCTGTTGAACACTTTAAACTTATTTTTATCGATATGTGATTAATTCACGTTACAAGTTAGTATTTTGAGGTATTTGATTGTAAATAATTGATTTAAATTTTATAATTTTTAACCGACTTCAAAAAAGGAGGAGGTTCTGTGTTCGTTTGTATGTATTTTTTTTATGTATGTTCACGCATAACTTTTTTTGTTTATGAACAGATTTTAATAATTCTTGTTGCGTTGGATTCAACATAGTTTCAAGGTGTTCCGATGTAAATTTCATTGATATTTTACTTTGAACTTCAAAGATACAGCTGGAAATTCCTCAAAATTTAATAATAAATGTATAATGATTGAGGATTGCTAAGTTTACCTTATAACAATCCCAGAATAATAACAAGGTAGGTACCTAACCATGGTTAGTGACATGCTGGAGTGGACTGGACAAAAGGAACACAACCGAACTCCAAAAAGCAATGTTTACTAGAGTTGTAATTTTAAAAGTAACACTTTAATTAAAACCAAAATTTTTGTTTGTAATTCGTGCAAATACGTACCATTGCCGGAAATGGGGAGGCTACTTTGTACTTTAGGTTTATGACAATCCCAAAATTCAACTAGCCATTGTTCTCTCATTAGAGAAGCATCCTTATTAGATCTACCCATCACTTAAAATTGTAAAATAAAAAAATTTTTAATAAAAAAGAAAACCTACTTAAAAAAAAAGTTAACTAAAAAGCAAAAAATAAATATTTTATATTCACAATTTAATACTTACTATTTGTTGTTCCGTTTAATGTAACTAAGAAATTATTGTTTATTATATAATTATTAATTGCTTTATAATTATGAAGTCGGTGCCAAGCAAAACATAATTCGCCAGTAACTATAACACAAATCGTTGGTTTAAAGGTAACAAGTACATAGGATGCTACTGCTTTTACTTGGCACCGACTTCATAATTATAAAGCAATTAATAATTATATAATAAACACTAATTTCTTAGTTACATTAAACGGAACAACAAATAGTAAGTATTAAATTGTGAATATAAAATATTTATTTTTTGCTTTTTAGTTAACTTTTTTTTGAAGTCGGTTTTCTTTTTTTGTTAACTTGTAAAATAATATCGCCTTGAATGTTTAATTATATTTGCTTTAAAATTTTAAAATTTATTTTCTTTGTGTAGGCTTACAAATACTTAATAGATATGATTATGAATACTTATAAAATTGCAGGTGTTTTAGAATTCAACTTAAGGTATTGTACACCTAAAACAATATTAGCTTCCTCATGATATAACACGAGATAATCTGAATATCTACAGTAAATTAATATTATACAATCCTATCTGGAATTAAAGTTTAAAACCCTCTTAACTAAAAGCAAAGATTAAATTTAAATCTTGACAACAAAAACGTAGCAACCGTATCTACAGCAATTTCAACAGTAAATCAAATTAATTGCTGTTTAGGTAGTGTTTATTAAAAACTGTTTGGTGCTTGCCGAATGGAGGTTTAAATTATTGAAAATAAGATTGTTTTAGATAATAATGCTTTCATGTAAACTAAACTATTTGAAATAGCTTTTCTCTAAAGATACTATAATTGGGTATTCCAGTAATTTTGTATTAAATCACAGAATGATGTAATATTTATCGCAACTAATTAATTTAAGCTTTAAAAAAAATTTGTCGTAATTCCTCAAATTTTTCTTTTCGAAAATTCCTACAGTTTCCCACTAGTAGTAGCCTTTGTCTAACAGAGTATAGTTTTCATTCTATAAAAATGTATACTTCAATGTTATACCCCATTAAGTTTCTGAATACCTTACTGCAGCAGATGATATTCTAAAGATTGACAACGGTTGAAAAAGCTTTCACTAAAGTATGTAAACTGAAACTCGAAGCTATAATGTACATGAATATAGAGTGCTTTACACCTTACCTACCTAGAAATTATCGTTTCTTTAACGTAATATGTAGGTAGATACATTGTATTGTTTCCACATTATAAGAACAATAACAGTATTTTGTATTTAAAAAAAATTATAAATATAAAGGATAATGAAAATTTTGTTTATTCAAATTAAAAAGGTTAATATTACCGAAATAATGGCTAGAGCTTTCAAGCTAGCACCAAGTTTAAAACCTAACTAATAGAGTGATTCAACAATAGACTGCTTCTACATTCATATTATATCGTCAACGTACAGAATTTAGAGTTTTCGTTTTGTTATTATGTTCAACATACAAAATTTAAACATAAATAGGGGTAAACGGGGTTGGTTGGCGAAATAAATTATTTAGAAATTTATCATAATAGCATCCATGAAAGTACATATGATAGATAATCAGGAAGTTAAATTTGTAATCATAGCTAACGTAATGTAATCTTTGCGTTTAAAGAAAGAAACGAAATATACCTACTTAAAATACACCAATTAAATACAAAGTTATTTTTATAAACAGTAATTCTTATTAAAATAATTTATTGTTAGATTTAACATCAATATTAATCGATATTTTTAATGATTAGCAATAAATTGTCAAGTATGGTTTATTTAATAATGTAACATTTTGAGTGCAAGTAGACAATTCTGCGGTCATATGCTATAAGGCAAGGGTGGCCAACAGGTCGATCGCAAAGCAATTTTTAGTCAATTTTTAAAATGAAGCTGCAGACACTAGTCGTGATTCATAATAAACCGAGGAGGAAACCGCAGGGAAAATTTGTTGTACAAGTGAAAGGACATCTGAGAAAATCTACGGAAATTTAAGGAAATCTGGAGAAATTTTAGAAAATCCGGGGAAATCTACAGAAATCTAGGAAAATGTCATAAAAAGAAATCTGGTGTATTGGATCAGTGCTTTCCACCCAAGTGCTCACCAAAATTTTGTAGGTGCTTATTTCAATAACGTAATATTATGAGTTAATTTATAAATTTTTTCTGCTCCTGCCCACCCCAAATATATTGAGCTCAATTTGTGCCCACCCAATTTAAAAATTCTGGCGTCGTCGCTGACTCCCTCCTCTAAAATACTACCGAATGTCAACAACATGGCTGCTCTATTACGTACACTTGATGCAATGGCGGTGCAAGAGTAACTAGGGACCGTAAGCAAATATACAAATCGGGCGCCTGAAAAAACAATGTCATAATTTTGAATAGCGTATATTATTTAAAAATCTCTTTTTTCTCAGAGCCTCCGGATTTCATCAATTCTTTTGTGACTTAAATAATATGTTTAGAACTTTCGATACGAAAAAAACTGGTTTTTCCGCAAAGTCTAAAAGTAAATTAATTTTTGCTCATCAGTGAGTAAAAGTGTAAAACATATTATTTAAGTCACAAAAGAATTAATGTAATCCGGGGGGTCTGGGGGGTATGAAATAACCCCTAGTGCACTCTTCTGGATTTTGGATTTTAGGTAGGAAAGCAGAGAGATATCATTGTTCTACCTCCGATGCAGCGGCTTTTCGTCCTGTCAGTGCTCAAGCCATCCTGCCTCCAGGACGAATTCGATCGAGACAGCTGCATCGGAGGTAGTACAAGGGGCTAGTGGCGGTGCAAGAGTAGCTAGGGCCCGTAAACAAATATACAAAACAGACCCCTAAAAATACAATGTATTAATTTTGAATTCCGTATATTATTTAAAAATATCTTTTTTAAGATTTACTGCCATTTTTTGGTCTCTGGCCCCTTATGATCCCGGGCCCCTAAGAATTGCTTACATTCGCTTATTAATCTTGATTTTATTTTGAATTTGATTCTGAATTATTTTATCTTAAAACTTCGGTTAACATTCACAAAATAAAACACCAAAAGGGAAAAGAATGTAAACGTTTGGTTTATAAACAAAAATTTCTATTCCAACTATGTATAATCTCGAAGATAAACCAGGCAGGCTCCCCACAGGTCATAAAATCCTAAATATATTATCTAAAACTTTTAAATTTATTCCAAATTCATAAAATAATTCAAACATTGGATTTTTACATTAGCTTAAATTTGCAAACCCCCCTTTCCATAAAACATTTCTAAATAATAACTAAGAGTTACAAATAATGTTTTTGCAAATAATATTAATATTTTATTTATTTGGAGTTCATTTGGGCCGGGGCAGCAGCAGAACCTCACGTTAGGTCCTAACGGAGGAGGGGTGATTAGAATAACATGCCAACATGCCGTTGGAGGGGGGGGGGTATGGTGATAATCACGTGTATATTTTTATGCCACTAAATTTGTGCCTAAAATGTAACATAACAACAATAATTAGCTCTCAGCTGGCTTTCGGTACTGAACCGTCTGACGCCGAGGGTCCGGAGCGGATAGTGTAGATGGTCGGTTTTGACAAACGTAACCAACTGCAAATTTCGGATCAACTCTAAAAATCTAGATCTGCAATTTTTGAGTTGGAGCCGTTTTAAAGATGTTTTTAATGAGTGGAGCTGCTCGAAAATTCCGTTTTTCAAATTTGCCTTTGGCCCAGTTCGTCACTTTCATAATTTTAGTTAAAAGTGCTGCTTTTGGACCAGTTTACCGTCACCCGTAATGTTTAACAATTTGCCGCAATTTGTTTTTGAAATTATTAGTTTCTAAAACTTTATTTGAACCAAACTTCATCTTTTAATTTGCATTATCACTCAGCTTGAGTTCAAAATAACCCAAAATAAAAGTAGGTAAAATGCTTTCCTCGTTCTTCTTAAGCCTGAAACGTAGCAATGTTTTATCTCAGTTTTTAGTCAGCGCTAATCGCATAGTACTTTTCAGTCGTGGTTTTATCTGCTAGTAAAAATTATAAAAAAAAATCCCGGGTTTAATTATAGTGGCTCTAAAAGGATTTTTTTTAAATAATCAAAAAATCAGAATCAATTGATTTTTTTGACGACTTCTTATTTTCAAGCATTATTATGTAACAATTTTTTTGTTATTTCACAATAACATCTTCTGCTATAAGATATGCAATTTTCCGAAGCAGGTTATTGAAAATAGGCCTTAGAAGCTGTCAATATTGAGAATTGAACAGTGAGATGTGTCGCTTGACAAGCGAAAAAATTATTTCTGTTTGCCAAACGACACGTAAATTTTTGTGATAGTAAACAATTCAAATCGATTGAAAATAAATAAAAAACAAAATTTTTGCTTCTGCATTTTCAAAAATATAACTACCGCGACGAATTAATGGTTATTTGGAAAGCTACGATAATTATAATGATTTATATTTTCTATTGTATAGGCTTAACTGATTGTTAGTTCGTTAATAAAAAAAATGAAAACTTTTAACAAGTTAAAAAGTTTTGAAAATGTTTCGTGTTATTTTGTCAATTAATTAATCTTGTCAACTTAAGCTGAGTGCTTTTTCTCCAAAAGTTCTTTCATCGTAATATGTTTCGGTAAAACCTTTTATAATTTCAATTTAATATATATTTAAAAACGCATAGTATTAATTAAAAATGTATTTTATACAGCTTGACAATCGGAAGAACCAGGATAAAAATAAGCACAACCATTACGATTTGAATATTTGAAACTTTTTCATAAAATTATTTATGACTGGTTGTGCATTATTTCAATCATTTTAGAGTAAAAACGTAAAAAACTTAAGGAGCGCTGGAAGTATTAAGTTTTTTGCTTGCTTTATGTTTTAACTGGCGTTTAAACTTGAATAAGTTTCAAAAAGTTAAAACATTTTTAAGTAGTCAACTTCGTTTAAGCTACGAACCATTATTTTTAGAATATATTGACTAGTGAAACATGAAAAGTTAAATCAATTATTGTGATAGTCCACCTTTTTCCTTACTTTTTGTTATAGCAACTATCGTGGTGTTAAGTGTTAACTTGAAAACTCGAGATAGAATTCTCTTCTCTCAGATAAGAATTAGCCATAAGTGTTTTCAATTGAAATATCTTTTGGCTTTGTTAAAAAGCTCTTAGCTCTAACTAATATATTTCAGTTAAATTTAAAGATTTTATATATTACGCAATATTATGTTACATGCTTAGTTTAAAAAAAAGAGCTTTTCAAAATTAAATCATTTCGACTTGAAACTATAATATAAAAGCTCATTATGTTATACAAGTGTAACAAGTTACTCAAATTAAGATTCCTTCAGGTGCTGTGTGATTTAACTTGGTTACTTTAGATTCATTGTACCATTATCACGTCAAGCTTGAACAATCAACGATCTAATAAATTATAATTATAAGAATTTTCAATCGCATTATACATTTATCTTACTTTTTTGAAGTTATTCTAATGAATAATAAAAAAAATTGTCGTCAAGAACCTACAAGGAATTTCATATTATTTAAAATTTTGCGTGTTAATTTATTCGATAGCTCAGGAAGTTGCTTGCCAACTGGCGAATACTCTGCAGTCTACACAGCTAAAAATATTAAGGTCAATTTTGACACGCAACTAAAAGGTGGACCTCGATATAAACCATTGTAAGAGATCGAACTTCAGAAAAATTACCGACAGAGGTGACAGTGGAAAAGAAATTACAAAATATTTACTCTCAATAACCGAGCAATGTATCCTACAAACACATTGAATAGAATAACCAGCTTCCAGTTGAGCGTTAAAGTAATATTACTTAAGTCTATTTCAATGTGTATCAGGATAGCAACACTTCAGAATTCACAATTTTGATAACAGTTTCCTACCCAATTTATATAACTAACCTCCGTTACCAACAAGCTTATTAAGCTTTATCAAGAACCTCTTCATAAAAGCTATAACATTCAAGCTACAATGCATGTATTATAGGAAGTTATAATGCCTAAACAAGAATGTCAAATTCTGATATAAAGGGCAAATCTAATAAATAAATTCTATGAAACCTTTACAATAATTTATTACTTTATGGGAAAATCCAAAGTGTGAGTTTTAGTTGATTTTAAGATCAAGTCGGATAATTTAAATATGTATTTTGTAATATGTAAATATTATTAAATTATTTACTATTAACATATTTTTAATGGCACTCAACGTGGGGAACGATTTTTTTAGATTTTTATTTTTATATAATTGATATCAATGCATAATCACAAATGTTGCTAATTTTGGTTGTTGTTCATTTTCTGTTTTTTTTTTGTCTCTTGCTGAATCACCTTATATGATTTAAATGCTAAACAAAGTCATTTCAGTTTGATGTCCGCTTTAAAAGAAAATTGTTGATCTTTATTAGTTAGTTGAATTAATTAATCAATAACAGTTCACTTTAACTGAAGTGCATAAAGTAAATATTTTGATATTGGCTTTTGGATGCTACTGGTATAATATTATCTAGACACACTTACAAAGTGCAGGTTTACTTGCATTATAAGATTGACAGTTTAGATTAATTATAATTCTCGTGCTGTCCGTTCTATGAAACAATCTGTTGTTTGTTTTGTTATCCTGAAAGATTAATTTACAACATATGCAGGACTTTATTGATGATTATGAGGTTGCCGTATATTGAGCGGTGAAATTTGCATTTCTTGGTGCTTAAGTTTTCTAAATTGGGAACACGAGATTCAACATTCAAAATTTAAAGTTCAACATTACAACCTAAACATAAATTGCTTTTGTGACGGTGGTGTATGTATGTATAATTGCAGGTACCCTCCAGAGTAACATACCCTCGACCAACCCATTTATACAGCCTCTATTAATTATAATAAAGGGCATTCTGAAGTTTAAATTTTTGAAAAAAAAGTTATATTGTAGTTTTTTCTTTTCGAAAAGAACAAAAAAGTATTATAAGCATTATTTTACGTAAATAGTTTTAAAATTTTTATTTTCAAGTTTTATATTTTTATTTAATATTCCCATTAAATACTAATAAGATTTACATAACATAAAGTGATTTGGGAATTTTAGATGTCTGGGTAAAAATGAAAATTTATCATTCCTGATAATATTTTATTAGTTTCGCGTAACTTAAGTCATTATTTTCTTTTTAATTTAATAATATAATCTTTCAACGAATTAACCCTAAAATCATAACAGCTGTTATAGTAAAGCCTAAGTGCTGTTATTGGAAATTTAATTATTCCATAGAAAATTTGGTGAAATAATATTAGAACTCCCTAGTGTACTAGCTATAGTAGCTAAACTATTACTTGTGGAAAGCACCAACAAAGATAATTATTATAGAATACGATAGGATCTACCTTTTATCTTATTATTTAAGATGTCTCCCCAGCTCAAGATCATTAATAAAATCGATTGTTTGAGTTTAAGTACCAACAGTTAAACCAATCAAAATGATAATAATACAATATTATCATATTCGATGGTTCAGATCCTTTTTTTTAATTATACATTAAAAACCCGATTTATATTTTTACTCAGAGGTGGATGAAGTAAGCACGAAATGGATTATGGTTTTATTTTTCTGAAACTAAAAGTTCTTATTACAATTTTTCAATATATACCTATTTTAAAATTCGACCACTTGGTTACCACTAAATACGGCACTACGCCGTATATTGATTAAATAAAAGCATCTCATTTTGATAAAGGGATTGATGGATAAAGCAAAACCTTATATTTTGACGTAACATACATAAGTAGATAAAAATTTAGTGTAAAAGATTTTAAAGGTTGGTTTGGGGTTAGAATTTACACGCAATTTTTCTTACTTTGTAACGTATAATTCGACTGATATTTCTTCTCTTTTATCTCTACATTTAAGGTTGAGTAATTTTAATGGATGCGTTTATACATAACTCAAAATTTTGTCTAACTTATTGTGAGATCCTGTCGTTGCGCGAAGTATTATATTACTCTTTGAAATAAATTATCTTACCATTTTAGATGTTACGTTATATACTCGCAATATCAGATCCTCTATGACAAATCTGGTATGCAGAACTGTTCATGTTTATATGCTAATCAATATCAAAAACATTTTGGTAAAAATTAACCACGAATCCATCGATTAAATTATTACATAATTTATTATTGAAATGGAATGCCGCTACATTAAGTGGCAAATAGTTCGGTAGTTGAAGCGCTCCTGTAGAGCTTTGCTTCGCTACTCACGTAGTTGAATCGCAATTTACCAATTATTATCAGCAGCGCAGCGGCTTGTCAGGAAACGCAAGGAAAGCTTAGCCTTCCCTGAAAGTCTGAACTACTAATTAAACTAATAAAATTTTCAAAAGAGGGAAATCGTAAGTTTTCGATTGTCAGAACTATCAAAAGATAGATACTCGTTCTACAACACTTATCCAAAAAGTAACGCGAGGCTAGCGCAAAAAGCAGAATCTTTCAGCCTAGCACCTGCATGGAAATGATGCAGTCATCACATGGACAGCATGTGATGACAGCATATTTATCTTTTGGGAAATTTTTGCAGGTTTTCCTTCACTTGAAACCAAGAAGAGAATTGCTGCAAAGGAAAACCTAAGGAATTTCGCAAAAATTCAACAAAATGGAACATTCGAAATCTTAGGAAATCCTAGAAATTCTTAGGAAATTTGTTTTTGCTTTTTCAACTTTTTGGAAAGAACGTCTTAGGCCATTCAGGAAAAAATCCAAAGCAATCTTTTAAAAATCTCGTAAAAGAAAATCTAGTCTACAAAAATACGCCTTGTGAGATATTGGTAGCTTACACCATCAAAAACAAATGTGAAAAATTGCAAATTTATTTTCAGTGCGGCCGGATTATTACCTGTAACGTTGGCATTAGTAAAATTACAACTATGTAAGCCACAAACCGCCCCTGCCAATTAGGAGGACATAATGGAGTAGCATTGTAAGACCCCTACAAATAAAATTTTTGTATAAAGCATGGCATATACAATTTATTTTTGGTTGGCAATTCGTAAACTTTTGTATTAATAAATACTCAATTAGTCTGTTTGAAATTTATACTTAATTAAACTGTAAACATGAAAAACAAAATGAATAAAATTTTAGTTTAATTGGAATTTTCTTTTGGATCTTAAAAAAAGTAAACATCAGTTCAGTAATTTTTCATGGGCTAATTAACGTAGAAACCCATCTTTTTTTACCTAAAATAATAATGTTCTATTCAATTTGATTTTCATTCTCCAATCTTCCACTCATCATGACTATAATTAGCCATATCAAGAAATCTAAAGTTTCCTGCAAATTCATATTATTGTTTATATACCTGCCTAGTATTAGTAGGTTCTTGTTTCTGTACTGACAAACTATTAAACAAGTTAGTTTCAAGATTATTGTTTATATTATTTATGTGACAACTACATTTTAGTTAAACAATGTAAACAACAAATAACTTTGTACTGGTACAATAGAGTAGGATTATACATCATCCACTTCATTTCCAAAACATGATTGTAATAGTCTGGAAAAGCAGTTTACATGAAACGTCAATTTTATTCCTATCACAATCCGTCAAATTTAGATAATTTAATTGTGTTTAAGCAGCTATCACCAGCAAATAGGGAACTTCTTGCAGTACCAATTGAATCGTTGAAGGGCAAACTTCAATTTGTTAATTTATTGGATGCCTTCCAATCAATGTTGAATCTGCGGATAGCATACAAATTTAAATTACCTGCCAATTCGATATTATTAAAATATTTGTTACATAATATCAATATATGGAGAATTGTTTGCATGCTTTGTTGTTTTTACAAACTGAAATTTAAAATTTTCTTGTAAAAATTTGAAGGTTGTGCAAAGAGTGGAGAATTGTCTTTATCGATTCTTGAAAATCATCCGTATCTGTTTACCAAATCGCATTATAAGGATAAGTCAACTTTTAAAATTGTAAACATCGCAAGATGAAATCTGATTCTTATTCTTTTCTGTAGAATTTATTAATGTAATTTGTAAAATTGTAAATCCGCTTGTACAGGACTATTTTATAACCAAGTTTTATAAAAATTTAGTGTGCTTTTAAGAAAGACTTTTTTGTGCTTTCCTATAAATTTCCGATTATTTCCAGTTACTTGATACGTTTATCCTGGTAGCGGAAGTTCACTAGATATTTTGGCACCCACCCAATCAAATAGCTAAAAGCACCTGTAGCCTTAACATAATACGAACTTTAATAAAATAAAAGTGACAGCACGGAGTGATACTAATTTTGCAACCAAACAACTCACTGCAAAAGTGTTTACAACAGGTTAAACATTGCATAAAATGAAAGCGCTGATATGACAAATTATATTATGCTCATTCTGTTTGGAAATGATTTTCTACAAATTTCTGTTAACTTTTATTAAAATGCAAAAATATTTTTTGAAAATTCTTTTCGCTATAATACATTTTTATTTTGTAATATCATTTAACAATCTCCAAAAAATAATAATGGCTCTTCTTTACGTACACTTGATTATGTTACATCTTCGTTCCTCATTATATCTTTGTGTCTAAATTTGCTTCAATATTATACATTTATATACTATATTAGAAGTGTCAAAAGCAAAATGTAGTTAAACTAAATTAGGCTTAATTAAAGCGACATTTATTAAGACACTTTGTGAAACAATAAGTTAGTTCCTCGCTTTAATTGTGTAAAGAAGTTCATTTTTGTTTTTAAAATTAATATATAAATAAAAAATTATGTGTTTATTTGTTTGTGTAAAAAATCGAAACTGATAGAAATTTAATATACCTATTACTCAGAAGAAACTATTTCGAAATTCTGTTTTGCAGAAAATATCGGTAATGCAATTGGTAATTTCAATAAGTCTAAGCGAGATTTTCTGTAAGTGAATTTCAACAAGTTTTCAATAAGTAATTATCAAGACGCTTCATAAAGGATACAGGATCCTTTCTAGAAAGCTGTAGCTTCAAGCTTTGAATATTTACTGTAAAAGAAGTACTTGTCTTTGATAAATCATTTAATCAAAGCCTTTCTACAGTTTAAATTATCGAATACTGTCGTGGTACATTCTTTTGTTAATAAAGCCTGCAGCAATTCCTTTAATTAGTAGATATGTGTCGCGTCATCTGCGAAAGAAAGCTCAGGAGTTGCAATAATAAATAAATTTTAGGGCAATATTTTTTACATAACATAAAAAAATAGCTCGGTTTCTTAAAAACTACTTGCAATTTTTTACATATTTAATATAAAAATCTGACATTATCTTTATGTAAAACGTTAGGAATGTTTGTTTAATATAGAGTTCTTTAAAGTTTGCAGTAAAGTAGACAGAAGAACAGTGAAAAATATATATTTTTGGAGAGAATAATTTATGCATAAACTTTTATGTGTCAGTTACAGAGAAAAAAATGGCTTTTGCATTTATCATTTGTAATTTTCCATAGAGATTATAGTTGTTTAATTTTCTAAGAATTTGTGTTTTTGATATGTTGTAAGCGAATAAGTTCTCTAACTTGTACGGTTTAACCAACCTTAGGTTTATATTATAATTAGAATGAATTTGTCCACTTCTAAATAATACAATTTATTATTGTGCACCAATTGTTGCATTTTAAATCTAGAACTAATATTTTAGAAAACCCTAAAAATGCAGTCAACTTTTTAAAACTAAAACGTTATTTAAGTTAGGGGCCGTCCTTTAATCACGTGAGGTTTTTATGTAATTTTATGTGAGGTTTTAAGTTACCCCACCCCCCCCTACCCAACATCACGTATATTTTTTTTAACATTTTTCAAGCAAAGACGGCGAGACAGAAGGTCGCAGGCAGGGGGCGACGAGTGGCGTCACAACCCAGACAGCATACAAGTCAGAAAGACTTCGTGAAATAGTCTTTTTAAAGACGCCTTTTAGAAGTTCAAATATGACGTTTTAACGACTTCGTTTTGCAGAACTCTCAATTAAGAGCTCTTAATTCTTCTTTAAGAAGTTTTTTTTCCGACTTCATAAGACGTCAAAAATATGAGCTTTTTAAGAAGTCCTTTTTCTGCCTTCATGAGACGTCGAAAATATGAGCTTTTTAAGAAGTCCTTTTTCTGACTTCATAAGACGTCAAAAATATGAGCTTTTTAAGAAGTATTCTTTCTAAGGTTTGCTTGAATTAAATTTAGCGCAAGCGTATGGTAGTATAACATGCACATTTTTTATATTTTGTATGTGTCATACGTAACCTACTTAACCTAAAATTAGTAATTGTTTATTAAGATCTCAGAAATACAATTCCTTAGGAAGTCGTTTTATGAATTCAGACAAAAGAGCTCTTAAGAATTCTTTTTTGTGAAGTTCTTTAAGAGTTCTTTTTAAAGAAGTCTTGATTCGATCGCTGGGTGGCGCATTCGAAGTCTTAAGTACTTCTTAAAAACGTCTTTCTGATGTTGAGTCTGACGTCCAAATCATAAATCTGAGCTCATGCAGACCTAATTAAGACGTCATATTGCTATCTGAGAAGGTCCAGTGCCGGAAGCCAACTGAGAGCTAAATATTGCTGTTATGTTGCTGTTTAGACATAAATTTGCGCGCTCAGGATTTCGTGTGGTCGCAAGAAAATATACACGTGATTGTCACAACATCCCCCCCTACCCGATCGTGATCAATCGTGATGTTATTCTAACCCCCTCCCTTCCTGTTAGAATCTCACGTGATTAAAGGATAACCTCTTATCACAAACAAAATACACTGAAGTGCAAAATATAGTGAAACTAGAAAAAATTTACAGATAAACTATTAAAATATCGAGGAGGGAACAGGTATTTTTGAAAAGAGAAATTTTTTGGTAATTGTGAATAATTTTTACAATATCACGGCTAAACAAACAGACAGTACTAATCATGTTAGATGGTTTAAATGAATTTTTAAACCAATAAGATGATGTAGAGAAGAAGTATTATTTCGAATGTTTAACGCAAGTTAACTTTGAAATGTGTAAATATGCTTTAGAGTGCTGATGAATGAATTATTTAATAATATACCCTGTTAACCAATAAAACACTACGAAACTTTATTATACGCTCAAACCCTCATCACTATGTACAACTCAAGTAGATCTATGTCAGTACTGCTCATCAATGTAACTTTAACGCATTTTGCCAAGCATTAACGAATAACAATTATTTACTTGAATTAAAGCTAAAAATATTCTTGAAGTTCGAATTAATGATATACGTACATAAGTAGCTTATTAAAGTTATTTAATTTAATTAAAATAAATAATAAAATAAAAACTAAAAAAAAATTAGTATGTATTTGTAAAATATTATAATTTAACAGAATTTAACGAAATGTTGAATAATGAAATTTTAACAGTCAAGTGAAGAAATACAATACAAAAAATCATTATTTAAAAAAACCATTAAATACATTAATAACTACTGCGTATAGCAAATAATGCAATATAAGGCTCTATTTCACGATTATTTTGATCTTCAGTCGCATATAACTAGGAAAATAATAAAAATAAGAAATTAGAAAAAATATTGGAATTAGATTTTTATTTGTATTTATCAAATATTTTCAATTTAATGAAAAACCTAGTAGGCCTACTTTTTGGTGCTCATCAGTAGCAAGTGGTATCGCTTGGATTTGTTCTTTTCGTGTATATGATAAGTCATTTAATCAATTTTTTAACATTTTCTGTATTATTTGTATCTTTTTCTAATTTTATTATTCTAAAAATTTAATTTGAATAGTTTTTCTTGTTTCTTATTCTTTTCATTCTCCTAGTTATATAGTTAGAAATCATGAAATGGGCATTTTTTTATTTTAATATTTAATAGTCTTTTATTCAATCCCAGAGGTTGACAAGATTGCATAGTTTCAAATTGAAATTTTTGGTTTTGTTTGGAAAATAGAATGTTTAATTTTTTATTGGAAGATGATTCTTAGTATATCTCTGCACGTCAGATAGTTTTTTGGATTGTTTATTGTAAAAACTAAATATTTATTTATAGATAAATTAAGATTTTCTCATCATCAACAATATTATTTTATTATTTTAAATAATGTAATAAACGGCAAGACAAATCGCAATATCTCATCAACACTTGCATGAAGACATATTTGTTGACCTCACATCAATATCTTATCAATATCTTAAGCTAACTGCACATTTGACCACCAGTTGTTATAAAAACAGTTTTATTTATTAACAATGAGACGTTGAGACTCCCTTCTCTATACTTCAACGCAATAAGACATAATTGCAATAATTGTTTTATAAGTTCACCTTTTGGTATATATTACAGTAAATTGGTTCAATAACGCTGTTTATGAACTAATTCATTGTAGCTTGAATAAGTTTTTAACCGTAGGCTGTTTGGTTTTATCGAGCATTGGTTAAATGGTTCGTTAAATGTGCAAACAAATAGAAATTCGAATTTTCAAATACAATAAATCAAATGAGCACTTTTAACAAACATATAAGTTTGTTGGTTGAGAAATAATAACTATAAATCAATTTATTGAAGCAAACTGTTAGACATTTTTATATTTCGATACTGGTTTGTGTCACAGTTTTTATGAAAAAAATATGTAGTCAGTAACTACATAATGTTACAAAATAATTATATCGATTGATACTACTGTTGAAAAGTTATAAGCAATTTTTGAAAATCCACTAATCCAATCCAGTTCATTCATCGTATTCAAGATTGAAATAATCTGGACAAATTCGAGCTTAATCGATTGAATGATTGTTGGATAATCGTGCTTGTACACATATAGAACACTTAGGAAACACTATATTTTTCATATTTCAGTATTTTCAAACACTGAAAAATAATACTCCTTAGATAAGATTGTTAATTAGCAATATTGTCATATTGAGCGGCCGCAATATCGATTAGAACCTGGTCCTTGGTATTTGATAACAGATTAAAATTTCGAGTGAAATTGTTTGGAATTCTAAAGTCACCGTAGTACCTACAGGTATTCACAATGAGTACGGAATATGCGGAATGTCAAATAAATCAAGTTAGGCATGTACAATCAAAATTTAATTTTGCCATTCCGCTATAATATAGCTTGTGTTTTAAAATAAAAATGTATGTGGTATATTTAATGAGTGTAGGAAATAAGTTTTAATTAAACCGAGCATCTCAAAAGTAATAAAACAAATTTGGTCCAATCGATCTAAGCAAGTTAGTAGTAAGATCGTGGTCAATGCAGATAGTGCAGTGAAGTTTGAATAACTCAAAGTTACCTACCTAAGAGACTAAGTTCATTTTACCCGTGCATTACTATCCAAATTCGTTTAAGAAGATTTGTAATGTTCTAAATTGAGCAAACATTTATTAATGAATGGTGGTTTTAAAATAAACAAGATTCACTTAGCTTCGAAATTCAACTTCTGAGGTGTCAATAAACGGAGCAAGTTAAAATTGACATTGTAGGAAATGAACTTGATTAAAATTTCTTAAATGTTTAATATAAACTTACCTTCCAACAAATTAAAAGCAAATTTAGGAAACCAACCTAAAGTAATAATGAAATTCGAATGTTTCAATTTATTTTAAATAATAGTCTTTCTAAAGATGTAATATTAAAAATGCCTCGAGTATTTAAAAGAAATAAATCATTTCACCTGAATTTCATTCTTTGGAAGACAATGTTTTATTTGCAAATTTTTTATATTAAGATCGTAAATTTGAAATTGTAAAACAAATTCAAGCCAATTGAAGTTGAAAAAAAAATTTATATCCAAGCAAAATTCTTTTGATATTGTATTTACTTTCATTTCGTTTTAAAAGTTAACGAAATCTAAAATTAGTTAAATGGAGTAAAAATATGGATTCGTTACTTTAGAACCTCCAGCACCCAAATAATACAGAAGCTAACGAATTAATACAATTTTTCAGAATTACATACTTTTTAAATTATTTGCTAACATATTTTATTCCACTGCGAATGCAAAGTAATCACTTTTGCATAGATTGGGTTTGGAAAAAAAGACACTATACGCCTTATTAATGGCGCTTTTCGGCTTATTGGGCCATAATAATGTCAAAGTATCTGTAGGATACAAAGGTTCTACAATTAAACAATAATTCAACAAAGAGTTTCCACATGCGCATTCCGTATTATTGTACCTCCTTAGTATTTATAGTCACAAAGGGTTTAATCTCGCTAATCTATTGAAGCGCGTCAATAATCTGTGTTATTACGATTTTACCTCCTGTAAATGATTTTTTTTTAAATTCAAGTTTCTCACGTTGTCAGTTCATAATTTCTAGAAGTACAAGGATACCAGACCGGTTCTACAATTCTACAATTCCGAATTATTGTTGGAAATGTAGGAAAACGCTATTTAATCTTGGTTGAAACTATAAATTTAATCGTAAAGTCTTTGTACGATCAACAAAAGATGTAATACATTCTACACTAAACAAACAAACAAAATTTATATTATGAAAGAAATTATAATTTCTTCGTAAAACATTTATTTAATCAGAGAGACAGGCAGGCTCTTGTTTTCTTCACACGTAAATTACTTTTTTATAAATAAATTATAATTTTTAATTATAATTATTTCGCGTAAGATAAGTTTTATAAAAATATGAGGTTTATAGAAATAATAATGATAATATCATACATTTATACATTTACAGATTTACACCCAATAACAAAAAAAACAATAATAATATAAGATATTATTCTCTTTAAGTAACATTATCATTTTCTCGAAAAACATTCTCGAGTGAGATTCAAGCGCAAGTTGGCAGCCCAGGAAGGTTACGCTCTTGCCGTACAGTTAACCTAGGCGATTAGGTAGCTATAGAGATAGCAATAAATTTATGTAGTGCACGGAAGAGTAATATACTAGTTGGGTCAATATAAAACGAATAACTTTTGTAAGTTCCTTAAGTTAATCAACAGGACGTAGGTATGGTTATGTAGAAACATACCAACCCACAATTTTCGAAAAATGAGTTTGAGATTAAAAATCAGTTCAGCACAAAAATCCACCCAAGGTGATAGCCGATAACTGACAGCACCAACTATAAGCCAGGCCGGAAAACAAACAATTCCTCTTCCCCTAATGGGGCCTCAAAAATTTTTCTCTACACGCTGGGAAACGATCAACCAGCTTTTATTTGCTGTATGTGCCCAAGATGTTAATCTAGCTGTAATTATTGCGCAAAGCGAGAGTCATAAGTTCCCAAAAAAGATATCGATAAAACAAAAAAATAATCTCTGCAAGAAGTGTGCTGCCAAGCGGCAGTTGCAACCAAACGCCAAAAATCGCAGCTGTTCGTCTCAACCAAAAAATTAAGTAAATTTAATTATAAAAATTAATTTCTTAACCCAGTAAAAATATTTTAACATCGTTAAAATTATCGAATGTTGAAAATCTGCGAGCTATTATAATGCTATCGGTAAGGTAGGCTCGATAGTATGGTTCCTGTAAATTAAATTATACCATTGTAAATTATTTAAAAATAATATTTGGCAATTCGGAAGCACTTACGGGATTTCCAGTCAGCTCAAAACCACAGATCGAACATCGTAAAATTTAGGTGTCTCCCTACGAATTTTCAAAACAAAAAGTAAAAGAACTTACTCAAATTCGACGAGCACACGAAAACACTCTCACACTCACGAAAGTTCACATCAAAATCCAGAAATTACGCTCTTGCGCGTTTTCAAAACGCAAACTTCAATCGCCCCCCAATCAGACTCCAGGTAGGGGCGTACTCAGCAACAAAACAAATTCAAAAATTTGTTACAAGTTAATAATTATGAAAAGTACTTATTATAAGCTGGCAAAAACCAACAAAAATACGACTAGCAAATATGAATTTTATGTAGATATTCATCATTAAGAGCCGTTTTCATCCAATTAACGCTACGTAAAATAATAAAATTCAACTGAAAAATGTGACAATTCCTCTTTAAAATTAGATTTTTATTGATGTATTTGACTTTAAGTGAAGTTTTATTTATTGTATTAATTAATTTACGTCACATACATCAGTAAAATCGAAGTTTTAAAGAAAAATGCAATTTTCTTTTATTAATTGACGTCTAAATTTGGTAGCGTTAATTGACTGAAAACGACGCTTTATGCATAAAACTACCAAACCACACAATTTGAGTATTTTTAGAAATATATAATAGAAAATCAGGAAATAATATTTTTAGTTAAAAGATAGTTTAGAAATGATTGAACAAGTAACGAAAAGTTACATTTTCATTTTAATTTTTATTTTGTGGTTGAAAAGTAATACACCCAAGTGTGTGAAAAAATTACTTTTACACACTTGTACGAAAAAACGTATTTTACATTACTCAAACAAATATCAAAAAGTTGTACTTTTTCGAACATTAGTAGATAACAGAACTTTTACAACTGCTTTTCGCAACGTTTTACCCAATACGATTTTTAAAATTAAATCTTACTTCAATAATTAATAATCATATTCTCCTTTTTTTTTAAATGTACATTCGCATTAAAAATTTACTAGTATTGTCTAGTTTCAAAATAACTGAAAAGTTTATATAAGTGAGAGTACAAATTCGACTGTATTTTATTATAAATAAATATTGTATAAATATTAGTTTATGATTATGTTAGTATATAAAATCTTAACACAAAACATTTACGAACAAAGTGGTCAAAGTATATTGAAAATGTATTACTTTTATCTTTATGTCGAGTAAAACCATTTCATTAAAATTAAAAAAAAAAAATGTCACTGATAAAGTTATCTTATAACAGCATATTGTTGAATGAATTTTATCTACGTATCGTTACAATATTTCACGTTTACATTTATATAATAGAGCCAAAAATACATAAAACACTAGGAATATGGTGAAAAACGTAGAGTAAAATATTGCAGGTACTAAAATAAATTTTTCGTGTTTAACGTTATATTTGAAAAGCGTTAAAAATGTTTCAATATTTTTACATATATAATTTATTATATTTAGATGTATTGGAATATATACGATTATTTATTTCTTCCTATTTTATATTGAAAATTATGTTACCTTTCTCAGCCATAAATTCAAAAATAAAATATTACAACTTAAATATTCATACATGGCATATACTTCGGAGTATGCAAATATAGGAACAATATCATACAACACAAATCAAGCACTGCAACATTTTCAAAAATTAAAACATCTGGGCTGGTAGTCACGGTAACTGTTACAGGGATTAGATGTAGACCGTGTAAATCTTGTTCGTGTAATAAATCATAAGGGTCGCATTACATTTTCTACTTGTTGAATGGAAGATATATATTTTAAGCGTTGATATCTAATAATTTTGATTTTATGTATTCATTTGCCCACGGGCACTTGATCATTTCGCCAAGTGGAGGTAAATTATAAATTTAACTTGACTAATGCTTTAAGACAAATTAGATTTTAACTATAATTATTATATTCGAAATTTAAACAACTTCGGAAATATTTTATCATTCTACCTTATAGTTTGGAAAACGGTAGGTGTTAAACTGTTATTTGTTATGTCGGATTTTCCGATTGAGCAACTTTCTTTTTGTCATTACGTGAGGGTTTGGCAAACGTTTGCTGTTGAAAAGCAGCATCTGGAGTTGCTTTACAATTACCTATAAATCCAGAACATTTATAACCATTTTGAAATAATACTGATATGATGGTGAAATTTTGTTTCGGGAAAATCATGGATGACACCTTTATCACAATATTATTTAATTTAGAAACTTGGTTATTTGACTTTCCTAAGTATTTTAAAAATTTAGATTGTGTTTGTTCTATAAATAACCTATAATGAGGTACCTCATTATATAAAAATTACATTAAAGTAAAATATTGCTATTAGGGTTTCTAAGATTTATTATACTGCCGAATTTATTGCGTAAAATACTCTAAAAACTGTATTTATAAAGGACCTAGGGATGGCTTTAAGTAATCCAGCCTATTATTTAATCAGTATTGGAGTTTAAACAGTAGTTTTACTTAAAATTGCAAATTTGCGTTTATCTAAAAACATTTCAATATAACTTGATTAAGTTCTTTACTGTTCTTTTATTCTGTAATGGCGCACTCAATTTCAGTTTAGCTTGATTAAATGCATTACATTAATTCAAAATTTGAGTTCATTTTAAATTTATGGGTATTTAAAAAAAAAATTCTATAATTCGGAATATTTTGGGTTGCGAAAAGATCTAAATAGTATATTAAGTACCTAGTTTCATAATCGATGATTTTATCGCACACATTCTGTATAGACAATTAACGACCTAACTTTTTAACTCTAAGGTAAAAAAGTACATTTCTGATTAGGCATACAAAATGTGCTGTTTAAACTTTAAAAAGAGTTTATAAAGGGATGCAAAGTAAAAGTACAACATTTCGAAATAATGTTTTCAAACCATCTTCTTCTAGTAACCAGCTCGATGGTTATTTTGCACCATAACCACTGTTTTCAATCAGATCAACGTTTTGAGGCTACATTCCATCAAAGGACAAAAAGAACTAAAATATTTTTTTACATGTCACGAGTATAATAAAATTATTTTCATGTCATAACTTAGATTATTATTAGATTAATGGTTAATATAGCATCAACCATATAAAAGTAAAATATGAAATATAGATTTGATGGAAGAATACATTAATTATTATGCAGTTTGGTATAGTCACTGGTTGAGTTTAGATGTACATCAAAATTAATTGCCGTGCTATAACTCAGTCGCGCAAATGTTGTAGAAAGGCTCGAGGCACTTCAAATTGGACATTGAGTATTAATCAATCAAAGGATTAAAATTAGTAAGCTTTAAAAATAGAAAATCTTAAATTAAATAGAATAAAATGAAAATTAGAGATTGTTTTCAAAATAATGTAATTAAGAATAAAAATTATAAGTTTAAATTTAAAACTAAACTGTACCGTTTCATAGGCTCCGACTTCAAGGTTGCTCGGATACTAATTAAGTGCTTGTACGCAATGCACGTAAAACGTAAGACCAACATAAGACTTAAAAATATAAATACCAATACAAGTTTAATGAAGTATCAAAATACAAAAAGTGATACAAAAGGTATAAAAATTTTAAAGTGCATTCGTAGAATGTTCTTTTGCATATAACAAAATACCTCCAGTATTAATATTCGATTAAGGTCTTATTTGTATTTGTAATTCTTTCGTTTTATGTATTTCTTATGTCTTACAAGGGCTGGGTCATATGGGTGAAACTTTGTTTTGCTTTATTCTTATACTACGTAAAGATTACACCTAAGACATTACGTGAATGAAATAGTAAAGAGCCATATTCAGCCAATTTTGAAAAAATCGAATTTGAAAACCATTATAGGTTCGAATCCGAACACAGGTACAATTTATTTTTATTGTTATATAGTAGGAATATTATTTTTTTAAATTCATTTCCATTATTTACGTATAAAATTGATCATACTATGTCAATTATCAGTAGTTTAAAACGATTGAAAATTTGTGTGCTCTCTTGTAAATGGTAATGTTTAATTAATACTACGTAGGTATTTATATATTTTCTTGTTTATTTATTCTTATACAGGGGGCGGGGGGTCTTAAAGGTTGGTTTGTAACTTTATTTTTAAATAACTGTCTTTAAAAACAAAGTTTACTTGTGTTCGAATTCGTTCTTATAATGGTTTTCAAATTTTGAAATTCGATTTTTTCAAAATTGGCCGAATATGGCACCCTACTATTTCATTCACGTAATGTCTTATAGGTATAATCTTCACGTAGTATAAGTATAAAGCAAAACAAAATTTCACACGTCTGACCCAGCTCTTGTTAGGTACATTGTGAACAATCTCTTGCCAGTGGCGTAACAAGCAGTTGAGGGACCCCTGTGCCAAGTTGTTAACGGGGGCCCTGTTTTTAAAAAAGACAAAAATGAAAGAAAATAATTAATAACTCATATACAATATAACCATAATTTTAAGATAAACAAAAAACAAAACTAGATTAAGAGCCAAATTTAGAATAATCGGATAAACTTAGTATAACGTTATTCCTGGTATAACAATTACAAGGTTGCAAGGTGCCACTTATTTGAAAAATCTGGAAAAGTTAAGGAATTTAAGACTTAATTAAAATTTCTTTTTATTTTAAAATGTATTTAAATTTTAAAATTGAATTTATTTTATTTAAAAATTAATTCGGTTTAATTAGAATTTAAAAAAATTATTGGTTTTAATTTTAAAATTAAGATTTTTTTACCTATTTATTTTCTGATTTATCGAAATGTCATGGAAAATTTTTATTCTATACCTGGAAATATCAGGATTTAATTTGGAAAATTTAGTGAGAACACTGAATTATTATTAATAATAATGGTAATACTAAGTCTCACTTTATACCAGGTTTATCCGACTATTGTAAAACCGGCCTTTTTTACATTATTTTATTATTATTTTTTATATCGTTTAAAATTTTTTTTAAAGATTTCTGGGGGGCCCTTTTAGCCGGGGGCCCGCGTGCGTTCCACCCACCGCACCCCGGTAATTCCGCCACGGGCATTTACACATACCTTAAAAATTCTTTAGATTTTAATTATAAAATAAAAAATTACTTTGGTGATGCCTGTTCTAAAAGTGATTATTATTGTTTACATTTGGGTCATTCCGCGGTAATCGATACCAAAATGAAAAAAAAAAATTGCAAATATATACATTAAAATAGAAAAATAACAAGCTTTATGTTTTCAATTTTCTTAATTCAAATAAAATTTTTCAATATTATTGCCTAAAGTCCTAGCAAAAAAATTTTCTTTGAATAAAAATAGCTATTTTGTTTAAATAATATTTTTTAAGCAAATAAATTTTGTTAAATTTAGGTAAAGTATTTTTGTTTAAACAGTGATTTGTTTAAATCAAAATAAGGTTTTATATATTTTATTGTAGTTAACCACGAATGTTAGTTGCGCGAATACAAGCAACTAAAATTTTTGATTTCTTCTCCTAAGATGTTCTTTGATTTGAATAAATTTTTGTTGGACCAAGGAATTTTATTTGTATTGGACAGAATTAATTTATTTGCACTCTGTTTCATTTTCACTAGTAACACCCGTCACAAATCTTGTAACACCCGTCACAAACTTTTCTTGTAAAAAAAATAAGATGAAAAATAATATATCCACAAAATACCGAGGTATCAGGTAGGAAGATTTCTTTAACTGTCCGCTTAGCAATTCATTTTGTGACAAAAATTTGTAATTTAGCTGATCTTTGATGATTAGTTAAAAAGGTAGCATATTCTGCAAAAGTACGCGTAACATCCGTCACAGAGCTTAAATCCATTATTGCATCTATATGTGTTACTGTAAAAGCCCGAAATCCGGTAAATCCTAGGATTTACGCGTCAAACCTAGGATTTACCAATTTGATGTGGTAAATGTCCGAAATAATGAATTATTAGTTCAATTTCGGACTTTTACCAAGCTACAACGGTAAATCTTAGGATTTACTGATTCCTATTGGTAAATGTACGAATACCATGTTAATTGAATTTTCAATTGTGCTTTATTAAGTTCCTGTTTATATAAACGTCAAATTTAATTATACGGGGTGGTGCAAATCTAAATGATTTATTCCTCAATTTCAGTCTTCAGATCATTCAGGGTCTTTGGACGATGTTTGAACACTTCGGCTTTAAGGTAACCCCATCACAGATAATCAAAAGGTTTCGTAATCTTTAGGAATACCAGATACAGGGGCCTTTACAAAAAAATGGAGATCTTCAAAAAGCCTTCCCGCCCAGGCAAATCCAATACACAGCGAGAAACACCCAAAGCGAAGTAACCAAGGTGCAAAACTTGGTGAAAAGCAGATCAGAAAAGAAAGCCTCAACGTCGAAGAGACAGACAACAGGTTGAACAGGAAGAGCTGAGCCTACTCAAGATAATTTTGTAAATTTGAAAACCGACCAATTTTTCCAGTTGGTAAACTTTATGTAATTTTTTTTTATGTAAATAAAATCATTTAATCTGATATAGGTTATAAAAAGTTTTGTTCAACATTGGTTAACGATTACAGTGACGAAAGTGTTAGTGAGCATCAAATTAGATTATAATTAACGTAGAAGAATGGCCGATGAAAAACGTTTTTATGATAAAATGAATCGTATTGTCGCTGATAAAAATGATAACAACAATTTTTATATCTCGAGTAGTAAATATAGTGACTTTATTCGTGAAATGAAAGAAGCTAAATTTGTTCAGTGCAAAAAAGCGAAACATTACAGAAGATTAAAGCGATTTGATATTTTGAGTATTGGTGATGAAGAAAAGCTTATCGAACCGCTTTTGTTAGAATGTCAAGATAACACGCTATTTTGTTAAGTATGAAGACTTATTTACAGCAATACATGAAGCACATCTTGCAACGGGCCACGGAGGTAGAACAAGAACCATGAAGGAAGCTAACCGGAAATACAAAAATGTTACTGTTGAATCGATAGCTCAATATCTGCAGTTATGTGAATCGTGTCAGAAAAAGTCTAGTATGCCAAAAAAAGGTTTAGTGGTTAAACCTATACTACATACAGAAATGAATTCAAGATGCCAAGTTGATCTTATCGATATGCAATCAAACCCCGATGGTGGTTATAAATTTATCATGGTTTACCAGGATCATCTTTCAAAATTTGTTGTTATCCGCCCCCTTCGTAACAAGCGCGCCGATGAATTTGCTTACAACCTTCTAGAAATTTTTACACTTTTTGGAGCCCCCAACATACTGCATTCGGATAATGGTAGGGAATTTGCAAATGCTATATTAACTGAACTTTGTGAAATGTGGGATGGTGTTAAAATTGTGCATGGAAAGCCGCGGCACAGTCAGTCGCAAGGATCAGTGGAACGTGCTAATCAAGATATTCAGAATATGATGACCACTTGGATGGAAACGAATGACAGTAGAAAATGGTCTGAGTCATTAAGATTTGTTCAAGCTATGAAAAACAACGCTTATCATGAAGGAATTAAACGATCTCCTTATGAGGCTATGTTTGGTTGTTCAATGAGGATAGGTCTCTCTAGCTCTAACATCCCATCCAAAGTGTTACCAAACTTGAAAAGCGAGAAAGATCTTGAAAAAGCACTTCATCAAGATGACAATCTTCAAGATGATGACAATGAAGAAAATGAAGAAAATATTCTGACTTCAAATTTTGGCGAAGAAAACGATGGTGTGGTTAGTGATATCGAAAATGAAGTTGCACCTAGCTGCTCCCTAGCTAGCGGAAGTAATGTTATAACTACTTCTCAGGACAATAATTGTGAAGTTCAATTAATCAATAGCAATGCATCAAATATTAAGCAACACAGGCAACAAGCTCGCAAAGCATTGGAGGAGCAGGCAAATAAAATGAAAATGGTATCAAACAAAAAATTTCCTCCTGCAACACTCGGACAAACAGTTAAAGTGAAAATACCGGAGGTAGATCGATCTAAAACAGACCCAAGAACTCTCTTGGCTGCTATAATGAATATTCAAAACGATGAATTTTAACAGCTTGGAACAAGCGTAGGAACTCTTACACAATTATTTACTAGGAATGAATTTACCTAGGTTTAACTAATAGGTTTAATTAATCCTAGGTTTAACGCGTAAATCCTAGGATTTACCGGATTTCGGGCTTTTACAGTAACATATGCATTAATAATTTCAAATGTGTTTTTGTTTAAAATTAAATAAAAATTTATAATGATTTTAATAAATTATACAAAATGTAGCCATTTTGTTCTAATTTAGTAATTTTAATAGTTTGAATGCGTACAAATGTAACACCCATCACCGCGGAATAGCCAATTTAAAGAAAAAATTACGAAAAGGTGAATTTTGCGTTTCCTTACATTCGGTCGTTAACCAATAAAAATTATACGTTTGCTTCTTATAACACATATTGCTAAACCTATTGTTATGTTACTTCACCGAACTACTAAATATTACTGCATTTCATTGCAAAATCGGAGTGAGTTAAGTTGATAAGTCGGTAAATTTGAAATAATTGAGTATTTAACCCCAGAAAATTGATTAAGTCAGCGCTTATGGTCAGTTTAAATTGAAAATTTACTGAGAAAACAATTATAATAAATTGAAGTAAATATATTAAAATAGCATAAAACATTCCTATATAGGAAAATTAATTATACTCGATTTTGAATTTCAAATGCACAAAAATCTGCTGTAAACACTTTAATAAAATTAAATCAAATTATAATTTTACAAATGCTTTGGTAATAATATGACATTGTTCAATATTGAATTAAATCAAAAATGTTAAGACCAGTTTGATTGTAACTAATAAATTTACTATTTTCGAATTTTAAAATACAAATGTTGTGAAGTTTCACTTCATGAACCACGAATCAATAATTGTTTTTTAATTGGTTTTATAGTAGGTGCTTATTAATTTTTTTTTGTTTTTTATTTTTTGTACATTTCATTTCGAAAAAAAACAATTCTAACAAAATGGCTCTGTTTGAGATTAAGATAATAATAATTATAATGATCAAAATAATCATTCTGATGATATATTTATGTACGCTTCTGAAATGATAAGATCCCCGTAGACCCCACGCTTTGGGGGAGCCTGTAAAGGATATTTTTATTCAACCAATATTTCACAAATGATTCACTTACCAAATATTGAAAGGAACGTTGACGATCGCATTCAATTTTTATGTGATGGAATCAAGCTACTGATTACTTTCACGTATATATAACATATATTTAACATTAACGATAGCAAGGAATCAATCATCAATATATGAAAAAGAAACAAACAACACAAACAAAAATGCGACAGCAAGTTTGTTTTAAGTAAAACAAGAATTACATTAAAAATTTAAATTCAGTGAAAACTTTTATTACATTTGAAAATAAAATACAGATATGTACAGTAAAATATGGTAAACCCTATAAGCGTAGTTATATGATTCAAACGCTTATATTGTTCATTATGATAGAGAAATTGAAAGAATTCCATTTAAGTCCTTAATTCAGTAGTTGGAATAGAGACGCTTTTATTGAATTGAAATCAGAAATTGAATTCGGTATATCGCTTTGTCTGAAAACGTTTTCTATGTCATAAATAAATTATTAACTTAAATATAAACTTCTTGAACAAATAAGTTTTGTAGAAGATAACTATATTCTAATTTAACGTTAGAATTAAAATTACGCTTCATAATCCACCTAAAATGATTCACTCTCTAGGGCTATAAATGCTTAAGCAAACTAAACCTATAAAAAAGTTAACTGGTTCCGCTCCAAAAAAAAACATTCCGTATTTTAATTAGATAACCGTGAAAATAATCTTCAAAACTCAAAATGCGAAAAATTATGTTAACAGCTTTCGTGTTGATTTTTGCATAAATGAAATAAAAAGTTAAATTATTAAATTATCTTTTATAGGTGTTTTTCGCCATAAAGGAATCTCGTAAGTAATATGTACTATTATAGCATTATTTATATTATTTTACGAGTTTTACTATTACTTCAATTTATATACGTAGTATAAGTTGCCATTAAAAAAGAATTCGCAATAAAAATTTTAAGTGAATTATTGATGTCTCATCGAATAAAGGGATGTTATCTATATCAATAAAAAAGCATTGTCATTATTTTAAAAGATTTTATTATTTTATTTTTTAAAGTTTTTCTTAGATATTTAAAAAACTCTGACAGTGTCAAGTTACCCAGTTGAGCCAGGTGAATTTAGAACCTGATTTTGACCGTCATATTGCTATAAACTTTTTTAAATTCTATATTGGGGTAACAATATTTTAATTTTATTTTTTATTTATATATAAACCCCAATATAAAACAAAACCAATATAAATTAATTAAGCTTTCTACTTTCAAACAATGTTGTTGCCATTGCTGATTTATTCTTTATTTATTTATTTGTTTTATATTTTAGATATGCTTCATTGGAGTTAACTGGAAATTAGACGCTAATATAGCTGTTTCTTTTCAATTATAAGTTACTGAATCTCTTAATTAAGCACAAAGATAGCCTCTTCTTTGTTTTATTTTGCACCTCTCTTAAAACTTTCCAAGCGATTTTATTTAGGGCAGTTTTTATCAATATTGTTGTTTTTTATTGGTTTTATTAATTCTGGTGCTAGTTTTCTTCTATAGAGGATTTTTATGCCATCCTGCTGTAATAGGTATAAGATATCTTGTTTTTTCCTTTTTTCTTTGTTATTTTCAGGTATTTTTTTCTGTCTTCCGTTTCATAATGACACATCACTTTCGCCATAACAAATGATAATCTGTTCCACAGTTTACTCCCCTATATACTCTGCAATCGTATATTTTAAAAAGTGTATTTATTTTTACTAAGTTGTAATAAATAATTGATTTTTGCTTTAAAGGTTTCTCTCACGTATAGCTAACACTATTTTGAAGTTCCCCGGTTTTTTCCCAATCGTCTTAATTTTCATCTCAATTCCGAGGTTTGTTATTGGTATTTTTAACAATGTCTTCTTTTCACGAGTAATGGGCTGCTAACCTATTACCTCAATCCTCATCACAGAGAACAAGGTTATTTTGTTGGGGTTACTTTCTTTAATCGAAGGGTTCCGATTTTATTTACTTTATTAAGATTTAATTTACTATAGTTACTAAATTACCAATTTACAATATTGTAAATTGTTATGAAGTGCTAGCCATTTCCACTAGAGGAAGTACAAATGCCAGCAATCGTAATATATTGCATTGAACAGTATATCTAAAATATTTTTACAGACATATCTTAATAATAATATAATATTATAATTTTGGCGCAATTAAAATAATATTTTAATAGAGTGTCTTTTTGTTTAGAAACATCTTTATTGCAAAATTGAGATGTCATGTTCCGGTTTTACAATAAAAGCTTTAATTGAGCTGAGCTGAACTTAAGTTCAACGGATTTCTAAAACAAATCTCAGAAGTTTTAACATCGAAATAAGTATATAAGTAAGACATTTAAGTGGTATTAAATGTGTCATGATACATCTAATTTGTTATTAAAACTTTAAAAGTTGGTGGTAAAACTTTTAGTTCTACTGAACTTAGCTTAAACAGCCATTACAAAACCAAATTAATATTATTATACTTTTTAATTATTATTAGTATTAGATCATTAAATATGAATTGTGCTCTTTTTAATAAAAAGTTTAATTTCAATTTTGTCATTTTAACGTTGTAGATTGTTTATGCCAGTGACAATAAAATCGCAAAGCGCGTTTTTATAGCATGAAAAATTGTCGCAAGAAATTATCCAATGCCTGGAAAATGTAGTATTCTCTTAGTCCAAGATCTGGTGAATAAGAAAATTTCCAAATCCATCTCCTGCGGTTTGATCAGCTGATATGCTGTAGTCCAGCGTTGTCTTATCTGGACTGCTTTATACATTTCTTACTATTATCTGCTTTATACATCAAAGTAGATGTAAATCGTTGGCCAGGAATTATACTGTTCTATGTCCTATAAAATTTCATAGGATATTATACTTTATTTATAGCAATTATACAGTTCTATATCCTATGTAACTAAATAGGATATAGAACAGTATAATTTCTGGCCGACGAAATGTAAATTTTTGTAATTTTTTCTAAACTATTTTCGACGATGTAAGTATGTACCTACCTTATATTACTTAAAGCACTTCGAAACCATCTCCAACAGTTAATTTCTTCTAATATACCCATAACTTTGTTACCTCTCAAGTTCTGAATTCTTATTACTACTAAAATTTTCACCAGTTTCCTCAATTGTCTTAGTGTCAAATGACAACTATTCTCAAATTAATGACGAATCTCCAGTATTTATTGAAAGCCTCCGTTTGAAATGTATCGAATGCCAGACTCTTAACTTTTAACTTAAATTTATTCAGATTATTGATTTTCCTTATAGTATTATTTTGCAATAAAGATAAAAACATAGAGATGATCTTAAACCAATTTTAAATAGTCGGGTATACAAATAAATAAAATCTCGTGGCAATTGGAGCATTGGAATAATCCCTATTTATATTACACGGTTTTAGTTTTATCCCGCATACTCTAATACCTGAAGAGTCCGATACGAAAGAATAGTTTTTCTTTTTTATCATATAATACTATTGAAATGTAAAATTTGCATTATTCTTATTTTACTATTTGCTGAGTATAAAAGATTAAATTCGATGTTGACAAACTTTTTAAATTTGCAATTGATCAATTTCACTTAAAAGTATAAAACTAAATTTACACATGGATATAATCTGTTTTGTAAATAATCTTTCACTCTTTCTAGGGGTGTGAAAATTTAATTATAGTTTGTTTCCATTTAACATCAATTTGCTTAAAGTTGTAAGAACTTAATTCAAAGATATTGTTTGCAAGAAGTTTATAAACTTTATGCGTATCCAGGGGAGTGTGTTACCAGAATAATTTGTTGTCCTCTATTGTTCTAAGATAACAAAGTGGTACTCTGTAAATTGAAAATTATCGGATATTTTCTACCGTGCTTTTTTCCAGTTTAGTAACTAAGAAAAGCTTATATCATTTATTATTTCTTTTTGTTAAATAATAAATATTATAAAGTAGATACTAATTATTTTCAATTCAGTCTAATTGCCCAACCTCAGCATTATTGTTTGCCATTTTATATAATATGTAAATTTGTTTGTTATTCCAGACACTAATTTAACTGGTGATTATAATTCTAGTTTATAAATATCTTTGTAAACAACGACAAAAGCAATAATTAACATCTGGGTTTTACAAAGCTCCGAATTGAAACTGAAATTTTTTATGTTTTTGAATAACACCTACATTGCGACAGTCAGATTTTGAAACCACGTAAGTCATTAATCTGAAAACAGGTTTGCGTTCTTTCAGATTCTGGCCTTTCTTACTCAGTTATGCTGACGACACTGCAATGTATGCATAGTGGCTTTGCAAAAATACACAAATTCCCGTTGACAAGCTGAAACCATACTATAAAGACTAGGAAATAATACTTAATCAACAAAAGACTGAGATTTTTTCTGCATAAAATCGAAGAAGCCACAAATTGTTCAAACTTTTATGGACGACTGACATAAGATTACATCCGCATTGACATAGGTACGCCTAAAAGCGTGTTCTAAAACAAAAATTTACGACTTATAACCGGATGTAACCGTAATACACGAATAACAGCACCACATGAATTATAAAGATTGCCATTTGATAAGAAAGTAATAACTGATTTTCTGGAAAATTTGATTGTGTTTTTCTATTTTTCAGATAGTTAATTTTAAATTTAATCTGCTATCTTTCTTTCTTATTTTAGTTTATTTTAGCTTAGAAAAAAATTTCAATTTCATTGCAAAACGTATTTTTAATACATACTTTATTAAAAATATTACAATCTTCTAACATTAAAAATTTCGCCAAAGTAGCTACAGCAAAACTTAAATTTTATCTTGCATTTATGTACTTCATTATTTAAGCAGCGGTGTAATTCAATTTTCTCTTTAATCACCTCGGAGTTTATTTATTATGTTACTAAGTATTATTACATTGGCTTAGCTTTACTTTTAAAAGTTGCTTTTTAGTAAAGCGTTAATAATGCATACACTGCAAAACCAAAAGTTTAAATATAATTGAATAAAACAACAAAATAACTTAAAAATTATTAAACTTATTATATAAAACTATCTTTTTCGATCTAAAAATACCAAACTTTTAGCCGACAGTACAGATTGCAAAGTTTAAAAAAAAATTTGAAAAGTATTATTGAATTTTTCTTAAAAATAACTTGAAAGGAAAATCTGATATTAACTTTTCAACTGCTGTTATGTGGGTTTTCCTCTCTTTTGATTCTGACAGTTTGTCAATCCGCATCATTAGCCGTAACATAAAAATGCAACCAAATAGAACGGGAATCCAATCATATTGGTGCACAGTATAGGTAGTATCCAATCAAATTTGACGTTTTACTAATTGAGTGCATTCACCAGACTTATGTAATAGCTAAATATAAAAACAATTGTTGAACCACCGTGCCCAGATGATGAACAAAGCCGAGTTAAAGAATTTTGTTACAACATAACAAAAAATTTGCGCTCTGACACTCAATCTGTAACTGTAGTTACTGTTGTGATTGATCGTCTTGAAGAATGAGATTTGTTTTATAATAATTGAAAATATTGATACGGCAAATTTTTACTGTTTTTATGCAACAGAATCGACATGGGATTTAGTAAGTCATTCAAAGCTGTAAAGTTTTATTATACCCGTTTGAAAATATTAGCTAACCACAAATCCTTGCTGCAAATACTACTTCTGTCTTCTGCAGGTATTTTCAATTCAAGATTTACTGTAACTGCATACTCATAAAATTGAACTTCTAATAATTCGTATCATCTCGTGCCCACTTTTTTAAATGATCATGCGGTATACTGCATATAAGTATATTACCACAAATTATGTTAATGGGGTCGCTGCATTTAATAATTCATAATAATTAAGCCGTTCAATATTGTAGTTTTACACAATAAAATTTGGAAACTTTTTAATTTTCTCAATACATATCTATATCAAAAGTAAAAATATTCTATTTATGCTCTAAACAATGAAAAATATTTTATTAAATTGAATATAATTAAAACAAATAGAATTTAATTGAACCACAAAATTGTTCAAACAAATTTTTGATTGCTTTAGAAAGTTTTATCAAATGAATTAACTCCGAGGATATATTATCTTTTTATTTTTATTAGAGAAGAATTAATTTAAATTTTAATTAAGAAGACATTTTTCAAAATGGTAATATGCATAAACAGTAGGTTGTACATATGTGCATAAACAGAAATACATGTAATAACATTTTTTCTGCAATAATTTTTAAATATTATTTTCTTATAGAACTTGTTGCTTCAACAACCTGTTAAAAGCATTTACAATCTAATATTAACAAAGATTGGTTAATTCACAATTAGAAATTTACAATAGCAGACATGAATATAGGTTTCAATATACATTTAATTCAATATTTGCTTTGTTATGCAAATAGTAATTAAAATGGTTGGTTATTCATGCAGTGCTGGTTTCAAACCCCTATAAGATTTTAATGTAGAATATATATGTAACATTATTAAAATTTCGAATATAATAATGTCTTAAGTGTTACGTTTTACCATAATTTGAAGTTGTATTATAAAATCTTACAAAATTTTTAATAAATATATTACTTATTATTTGATAAGTTCTTTATATTTTAAATATACAATCAGGGTAAAATTTTCTTCACTAATTAAATTTAAAATTTTAACAGTTTTATTTTTATCGACGAATGAATTATGTTTTATAAAAGCGCCGACTGTTTAAATTGCATTTTAGTATAATATAACTTTGGGCTTGACAGTCCTCCCGTCAGCGACATCCTTTCGGCATGCACCTTAAAGTGACTAAGTGTTTTGACAGGAAAAGTAATACTATGTAAGCCAGCTTCTAACATGTAGTTACTGAGAACGTTGCTTTAAAGGAATATCAAAGATTTGATAGTTCATGCGATCAGTTATCACATAAAAGATTATTGCCAACATAGTTAGAGACAGGATTTCATTTATATGTTAAAGTTTTTCACCGTGTAAGTTAAAAATAGTTTTAGCAATTTTTAACATCTGTTTATTGTAAAAATTACCCTTTTGCTATTTGAAAGTTTTGGTAAAATAAAATACATGTAATTAAAATAAATACACCAGTAAGAAATAGTATAACCTGCTTTTATGTACAATTTTATCAATATAATAATAACCAAGGTAAAACTGACGTTGTGTTAACTTTATCTAATATTAAAAGTACTATATCCAAGATTAAGCGAACGCCACCATGCGGAAAAATTTTAAGCTAATCTAATACGTATAGTTGGTATAGAAAGTGTTTTTAACCAAATATTTGAATTCTTTTTTTTGTGAATTATTTTTTCACCGCCGACGCCGTTTTACGATAAAACAATTTAGAATCAAACTCAAAACATGAAGTGTACGTAATAAAGCCGCCATGTTGATGACATTTGGTAGCGTCAAGAGCACCACTAAAATGATGGGAAATTAATACTGAACTTAGGCGGATAGCTGAGCCTTCGTAACATATGGATACAAAATTAGTATTGAACTAGAGCAAATTAATGGCAAACAGAACACTTTACGACGTTACATTGCTTTTGATACCACTACATCATAAAGTTGACCAACACAAAAATGTTGAAAGTGCACTTTTCACAGAGGTAGTAGATAAAAGAAGTTATTTGTATGTTTGTATAATTTAAAAAACAGTTATAATGTTAATTTTATTTTATATTTAATAGATTTCATAACTGAAATATTTTGTTTTATTTAAAATCTAATTACCTATCTGAATATTTAATAAATTTGAAGCCAAAAAGAAAATATCATATTATGTTATTATACGTAATTAATTATTATAAACTCATATTCTCTTTGTTGGTTTAAATTAAAACAAATATATATTTAAAATTACTAAACTCTAATATATTAATCATATAAGAACAGAAAATGAAAAACAAAATAAAATCAAAATAATAAAATCTGTAACATTGTCATTTAAATGCGTTTCGAATAAAGCTTTCGGTAATAATAACACTCTCACAAAAAATTGTTTTGAATTCAACGTAAACTAAAAAAATTATAGTTCAAGAATTAAATGTTATAATCTTATAATATATACCTACATTCCTAGATTGAATCACTGACAAAAGCTAGATTTTCGTTTGTTTCCACGTTTAAATTGAAGTTCTGTTTGGAAACTTTAATCCGAAATCCTGAAACCGGTCAATCTTGATAAAATTTTAAGACTTTTTTACGATTTTTACGCTTAAAAAAAAAGTCTAGCTTAAAATACAACATGAAAAGTGTTTTACACATTTGACGTCTGTTAGTTACACGTTAGTTCCTAATATGGTACCATTCATTACTTGTTGTATGAGTAGCTATTTTACTAATATTGGTTATATTCAATTGGTTCAAATCGATTCCGAAACCGATTTACAGAACGTATTTGTTGCGGTTTTATTCTCTGCTTGATACAATTTATATTATTTTAAAGCTATCGTAAATTTTTTATTTCTACGTTTAAAATTTATATATATAAAAACAAATACCTATTATTTCGTAAATAAATAGAATAACTATAAGTTTGGTGTAATATCACAAAAAATGCATAAATATTCCAGATAGATAACAATTACATAAAAAATTATTTTAACAATGTAATTTTCCAGGTTTATAATAAAATTTAATCTAACGTAGAATTTAATTAGAGGACGAAGTTAAAACTAATGATTTTCATTGGTGTATTTAACTCTAATTGGCCAATTAAATTAATTTTAAACCTTGATTTCACCTCTAATGGCTATTATGATAAAAATGTGTTCTTTTTTTCCTATTTTTTTATAATTAATTGCACAATTACATTTTGTTTATTTTGTGTTATGTTTTAAATCACAGATGTGAACAGAATTGCACGCTCTACTGTGTATTAAATTGACGTGCGTATAGGTTGAGGTCTTCAATACGTTATTGTCTGTGATCGGGATTTTAACAAAAGAAAGTACTTCTTTCCATGCTGAAATTCATAAAAAATATGGAAATGTATTAAGAATAATATAAAAGTATTAATATTTATACATTAAATGCGTTTTTGAGATTACAAAATATCTATAAATTTTTCTCGGTTACATAATTTAAAATTTTTTTAAAGTAGCTAGATAGCTGGAGCTGCTAAAATTGTGTTTGCCTCATATTAATTGACTTTTCCGTTTCATTAATATTTTAAATGTACTGCAAAGAAATGTAGAAAATTAATAATTTAATGTTACCCCAAGGTTGAATAAAATGCATGGTAAATTACTCCGGAATTCAAAGTACTTCATAATCTTCATACACATATTTACGAAGTATTCATATCTAACGGTTCACGAGACATATAACTTGAAATTTCCTGTTCCTATGAAACCCAGAACCCCAAATGCATTTTTAAAGGCGTTAGAACAGAAGTAAATGTGCAAACTTCTATAAAATACTGAAAGCCTTTCATAATACATTTCGATTTTAAATCTTCGTTTTACGTATGTGCTTTGCTCGTTTAAATTTGCTTATGTATTATTCAGGTGGTGTTTAATAGTAATAGGTAGTTGTAGGAAATGCTATTTGGTTATTTTTGGAGAATATACGTACCATAACAAAACGTACCTTCTGAATACATGAGTCATAAAATATTAATTGTTCTGTATGCTTATTTTCACATTTTATTATTAAATATATAAAAGCACGTAACATAAGGTACCTACGCATAACATTGTGCTAATTTAAACTGATTTAAATCCCATAGGAGCTATCCAAACTAAAATTGTAAATAATGGTGATGTTTAACGCAGGTAGCGATATATAACAGTGTCACCACGGTTTTCATAATGTAGCGATCACTGTCAACTAAACGGCATGTTGCTAGTTGTATAGCTTTAAATTTCAAAACTTAAGTAGATTGTTTCGAACCAATTTGCAATATGACAATGTATTGGAATGAAATTAACATATACGAAGGTTAATCTTTCTAATTATTTTCCGGATTTCCGGAAAGTCCTTATGTTTCCTGACCTACCTCTTGTTGTCTTCGTTGCGTGTTGCTGATATATGACAGACATAGAAGTGCTAAAAGTTTTTATCGTACTGGATTTCAAACATACAAAATATTCAAGTTTTACACCATTCATTTCGCACCAAGAAAGCTTTCAGGTCATACACAAATGAATAAACTTACCTGAAGCTAGAATTTTGACAAATTTGGTGAACAAAAATCTTTTTATGGAGAGTAAGTCATGGAACCAGTAGTATACCGGCCCACTAAGAATTGGGAGACCGCGGATTAAATCCTGATCGTGTCAGATAAACTATTGCTAAATCCGAAGATCGATTTGTGAGCTATGGGGAAGGCAACGGGAATCTACTTCATTGTATATTATTCCTTAGTAGGTCATCCCTAGTAGGCTTCAGTTTCAATCAAGTTGATCGCCTTCGCACTACCATAGTGTTTGACACTCTAAAGTTAACGCCCAGTTAACTAACTTGATAATTAGTATTGGTGTTGGTACACATAGTTCATATAAAATTTTAAATTAGTATATCAAACAAATTTGATTTTAATTATTCTTTTTGTTTCAGACATTTTGCGTAGTCTCAAAGAGGTTTCGGAAAAATTATATACATCGTTTCACTGCAACTAGTTCGTTCTTCTTTTTTAATCCATGGAATCCGATTCGAAAAGCGTGTATATACATATCAACTAATCAGTTCTTCGATTACTGTGTTATGGCAACCATATTGCTCAATTGTGTCTTCCTAGCCATGGCAGAAACCATCGAAGAAGCTGAGTAAGTATTTATAAACTAAGATATTATTAAAAAAATTATCAGCTTAATCGAACTGATGGGAATTCTTTGAAAGTGATAATATAGCTATTATCAAATACATCATAATTATCTAATTAAATATTGTTATTAAGTTAGCGCTTTCAATATTAAAGCTGGCAGGTATAATTTATTATTGATTTATCAATTCACTTCTTTGCACATTTATTCCTCAGTTTACTTCCTTAAAAGTAAATCAATCGTTAGCTACACTATTTTTAGCATTTCCGATAGAAGGTACATCAAAGACGTGCTTATATTTAATTAAAATTAAGTATATTTAATTCAATAAGCTGTAAAGTGTAGCTTACCTTAAAGCGACAATCTAAAAAAAAGTTAATAAAAATAACTTTTAAAATGAAAGAGAGCTTTTAAGTTTCAAATTTCAAAATCAGTAAATTTCAGTTATATAACAATCTTTAACTGAACACTAGCACCTGACGTTATGTTATATAAAAAGATGCCATGCCATATTAGGTCTTCAAAAATAAAATAATTGCAATTTTTTAATGATTAAATTTAATGTTTGGAAGTTTACAATAAATTCTTTTATTTGTAGTTTCATTTAAATTCTTTTTATGGCTAGGGTATTTAAAATCCTAGTGTGAACCGCTGTTCTATACTATATGCCATGCGGAAGTAATTTATACATTTTAATTATATAATACTATTTAGGTAGGTACCTTAAAATGTAACTAAAATGTTAGTGCTAGTAGTATTAAAGTGCCAATTAAAATAAACCGTCTCATCCGAAGTGCCCTTAAAATTAAATTAAATTCAAAATGTTTTACAACAATATGAATTATTGTAATTCCAAACATTTTTTCAATGCAGTAAAATATGAAATATATAACTTCAATAATCTCGATAGCTTTACGTACACCTGATCTACTATATCAATATCTACTGCAATATATTTGCATTTTTCCATTAATGTCGAATAAAAACTACAGTCAATAATAGTCTTAGTTGCAAAAATTTAGAAACTCATCTTAATTTGGAAGTACTTTAAACATTAATTTTACCTTAATTCAATTAAGACATTATACTGAAATCGTTGAGGAATAGAAAAGTGCTTAACTTGAATAACATTTATCAACTTTCAACGTTTACCTTTTCAATTTACAATTATGTATATTTTAAAAACAGTTTTCTTCGTAACTGAAAATACTTAAAAAATATTTGTGCTGGATAATGCGATCACAACTAAACTTTTCAAGAAAATTTTATTCAATTTTCTTAACAAGCTTTTCTCGAGTTCAGAGGAATTTTTCACTTTTATTTTAAATTTCTTCCATATCAGTGCAAAAAAGCATAAAAATATGAAACTTGCTGATTCTTCCATCAAAAAATTGTCTTGCAAAGTGAACTATTTAATGTTTTTGCAATATTGAAATTTATTCAATAAACTTAAATCAATAACTGTAAATTTTTATGTTTTAGGTATATTTTCTTAGCTATATACACAGCTGAAATGATAATAAAAAGTATAGCTAAAGGATTCGTTTTAAATAAATATACGTATCTTCGAAATCCATGGAACTGGCTGGATTTCGTGGTTATAACTAGTGGATACGCTACAATTGGTATGGAAGTGGGAAATCTTGCAGGATTACGAACATTTCGTGTATTGAGAGCTTTAAAGACTATATCTATTTTGCCTGGTAAGATTAAATTTTACTCTGCCTGCTTGTAGAAATATTTTAATAATAAATTTTATTTGACAATATGTATTTGCATGCAAATATTTAAAATAGAAAATACGTAACTTCACTTATTTCTGCCATATGCAGAATATTCAATAAATTAGTTGAAATGTCAGTTATGTGATATAACTTTCCACAATGGAAGCATTTTATGTCATGTTTTATCAACTTCAATTTCTATCGTATTGACGTGAAATTGCAATTTTCTTAGCAAACATTCAAATAATTTGTCCAATGCAAATTTAACGAAAATCTTAAATCCAAATCAAATATTTCAATATTATACTACAACCCAATGTATATTTATACATTGATTATAGCGGTTGAAATAGTGATTAACCGCATATTATTGAGTAATTCCAAACTATACTAAAACTTTTTTGTTTCTCTCTTAATTTCGAATATTGCAATATTAGTTTAAACGTTTAGATAACTTTTCTACCTTCTAAACCTAAAATACTAAAACAATACTTTAAGACGTTTTTCTTTTTATCCTAATCACAAAATCGAATTTACCTTTCACGTTGCCATTAAACAACATTAGAAAAGTAATAATTAACCTTGACTTTTTCATTAATCAAGAAAATATTAAAAGAAAGCTAAATAATCAACAAAACATAAAAAGAGACTCACAAGTTAATGTTAAGTGAATTAAGGACAATAATGTAATAAAGCTTTTCAAAAAACTATTAGGCTATAAAAATGACATAATTTGGAAGTGAATTCAAATTCTTAAATATTTTCTTAAGTTATTCGATAAAATTTATTTTAGACAGACTATACTTCTGGTTTTTTGTTTTAACCTACTGCAGTAATGAAAATGTTGCAAGAAAACTGAACAATGTGATAAATGAACCATCAGAATGTCTAAAATTAACTCGAAACTATATTTATAATACACAACCGTTCGTGTATGCTTTATTTCATTTTGTTCAGATTAAAATATGCACTAATGTGTATAAAGCAAAAGACGTTACTTTTGCACTAATAATTTCGTTCAAATATAAAAACTAGCATAAAAAATTTTATATCTAAATGCTACTAAAGCAATGTAATTATGATTTATGATTATATATAACCCTATAGATAGGTACCTATTTTATGCTTTTTTATATTTATTTTAAAATTGATATTAAAATAAATTTATAAATTCAGTAGCGGTCACAAACATGTACTCGCTATAAAATTTATCAGTAAAAGATTTTTTAATTTTAAAATATAATAAAACTTTAAGAAACGATATCCAACGACTTTAATAGACTTTTAACGCCCACTTTCATTTCTTTTGCAAGATAATGGCTGTAAAAAATAGCGAGAAAATGAAGAAATGAACAATTTAAAAAAAAACGATTAATTTAACTGGAGATTCCAAGAAATTTTAAATTTTTACAAAAATATTGTAAAATCCAGAAAATGAATGAAGAAAATGAAAATAACGAATTTCTGAATTTTTATGTATAGATAAAAAGTATTTAGTCCAGTCAATAGGGAAGGGAATGGCCCCAATCGGCACAGCGGTTTCGGCGTAGCCGTTTCGCCGCAGCTGTTTCGGCGAGGGTCTAGTTCGGCACAGCTGTTTTGGCGCGAGTCCGGTTTGGCGCAGTCCCGATTCGGCGCGAGTTCCGTTCGGCGCAAGTACAGTTCGGCGCAAGTACTGTTTAACCACGTTAAACATACAAAATTTTTGTATGATATTAAATGTAGTATATTAAAGAAAACCATACTGTATATATGTTAAGTTTAACTATTTAATGTGTATGCAAAATAATATCCTGCAACAATTGCAATTACAGAACATTAAGTAGGTAAACTTATCAGCACTTTTTTATATAATTAACTTTTAAACGGAAATAATTAATGAAATGTAAGCAAAATTTGTAAATAAAAAGCGGACGATCCATCAAATAAACATAGTCTAAAACCTATCGTGTTTTATTCTACACCACGGCGACTTTCTGAGAATCCAAGCCTAAAAATTCGTTGGTGAGGCTGCCAACGCTCAGAAGTCAGCCCAACTCTCAAAATCTCTCTCCTCCGGGATTTTACATGGTCCTTCGAGCCTTCAAATTCATTCAACGAACCGACGCCTAGAAGTCCACCGTCGACTCATCTCAGCAAGGTCCATCAGCGACACACCTCAACAGGGTCCATCAGCGACTCATCTCAGCACGGTCCATCAGCGACTCATCTCAGCACGGTCCATCAGCGACTCATCTCAACAGGGTCCATCAGCGACTCATCTCAATAAGTTCCATCAGCGACACACCTCAACAAGGTCCATTAGCGACTCATCTCAACTCGGTCCATCAGCGGCTCATCTCAACAAGGTCCATCAGCGACTCATCTCAGCACGGTCCATCAGAGACTCATTTCAACACGGTCCATCAGCGACTCATCTCAGTACGGTCCATCAGCGACTCAAATCAGCAAGGTCCATCAGCGACTCAAATCAACACGGTCCATCAGCGACTCATCTCAGCACGGTCCATCAGCGACTCATCTCAACGAGGTCCATCAGCGACTCATCTCAACAAGGTCCAACAGCGACGCATTTCAACACGGTACATCAGCGACTCATCTCAGCACGGTCCATCAGCGACTCATCTTAACAGGGTCCATCAGCGACTCACATCAACACGGTCCATCAGTGACTCACATCAACTCGGTTCATCAGCGACTCATCTCAACACGGTCCATCAGCGACACACCTCAACAGGGTCCATCAGCGACTCATCTCAGCACGGTCCATCAGCGACTCATCTCAACAGGGTCCATCAGCGACTCATCTCAATAAGTTCCATCAGCGACACACCTCAACAAGGTCCATCAGCGACTCATCTCAACTCGGTCCATCAGCGGCTCATCTCAACAAGGTCCATCAGCGACTCATCTCAGCACGGTCCATCAGAGACTCATTTCAACACGGTCCATCAGCGACTCATCTCAGTACGGTCCATCAGCGACTCAAATCAGCAAGGTCCATCAGCGACTCAAATCAACACGGTCCATCAGCGACTCATCTCAGCACGGTCCATCAGCGACTCATCTCAACGAGGTCCATCAGCGACTCATCTCAACAAGGTCCAACAGCGACGCATTTCAACACGGTACATCAGCGACTCATCTCAGCACGGTCCATCAGCGACTCATCTTAACAGGGTCCATCAGCGACTCACATCAACACGGTCCATCAGTGACTCACATCAACTCGGTTCATCAGCGACTCATCTCAACACGGTCCATCAGCGACAAGATTAGAAAAATGGAAAAACTAAAAAATAGTACATCAGGATTTTGCCAGTGGGAGAGGATGGAAGACCGCCGGCGCACGAAACCAGAACCGCAATAATACAACAAAATCAATTACTTTTAAGTCGTCAAATGTTACCAAAATTTTATTTTTTTTCATTACTTTATAACTATAACCATTTTTTTGGGAGGAGGCAAATTACATGATGAGCATCATGTAAAGCACCATTTCAACAATTATAATTTATCATTTAATTTTAATTTTTTTCTAATATTTTGAAAATATTTTCAGATCACAAAAAAAAGTGCAAACCTGTCGGCAACAGCCAAATAAGAATAATTCCAACAATTTGCCAAACTGCCAACTTATCACTGTTCAACTTAACTATATGATAATATGTCCAGCCAATTCTAACAGCAAAATTAGTCAAGAGGTTCATCTGGCCTTACAACCCAGAAGGATACGAAGTTTAAGAAGAAAGCAATTCAGCTTGCGCCTATAATCAAGCAACAATTCAATTCGTCTTCGACCCAAGAAGCGGCGAAGATAATCAATCAAACAAAGATACATTGAAGAGAAGAAGAAGACGTAAGAAGATACATTGAAGAAGTTTAAAAAGAAAGCATATCGAAGATACACAGAGGAGATCTTACGAGGAGACAAAGATAGAAATTGGAATTGGCTTAGGACAACATCTATAATACAGTATCAGCAACATATCACTCATCTTTTAAATTGAAACGGCAGTATAATCTAATTATTGATCAATGTATTTGTAATCGATTAAAATTCAATAAAAGAAGTCGACAGGTTTGCCCAAATCAGCGAAATCCCCAACATAAAATGTAATATAAACCTTTAACTACAACTAATTTATTGTAACAAATTTTATTGCAAATTAATACGGTAACGTTTGACGAAAAATAAATCCCAAATTTTCCGGAGGTGGCAGTATGTTTAACCACGTTAAACATACAAAATTTTTGTATGATATTAAATGTAGTATATTAAAGAAAACCATACTGTATATATGTTAAGTTTAACTATTTAATGTGTATGCAAAATAATATCCTGCAACAATTGCAATTACAGAACATTAAGTAGGTAAACTTATCAGCACTGCTTTTTTATATAATTAACTTTTAAAAGGAAATAATTAATGAAATGTAAGCAAAATTTGTAAATAAAAAGCGGACGATCCACCAAATAAACATAATCTAAAACCGATCGTGTTTTATTCTACACCACGGCGACTTTCTGAGAATCCAAGCCTAAAAATTCGTTGGTGAGGCTGCCAACGCTCAGAAGTCAGCCCAACTCTCAGAATCTCTCTCATCCGAGATTTTACAAGTACAGTTCGGCGCGAGTACAGTTCAGCGCGAGTCTTTTTTATTCTATCTTTTTTAATTCGTTTTTCTATTTTACTTTTAACACCTGCCTTTTAATTATAGTAAATTTTTTATTATATATGTTAGCATTAGTAGTAGGGGATACGGTCCTGACTATGAACAAACCAATGGAGAGAGACGTCACCCAAGTAAGTTGGCAATAGACGAATTCAGGCTGAATTAGGAATGACACATCCCACTATATGGCAATTCATTAATGGGTTAAAAAAAATTCAAACACGGCAAGATGTAGCTTATGAGCGACTTGTTGCTGGAAATCCTCCACCATTAAAACTAAAAAAATACAGAGACGCAGACATAAGAATCACAACACTGATGGAGGATTTTGATAACCGCGATATTATCGATTTTTTTACGCGGATTAGCGCATAATTTTGCTATACGCTAATAATTTTTTATTAATTAGTTTTTCAGGATTATTGTTTTGTTTATTTATTTCTTTAATAAAATTTATTTTTTTTAATAATTTTTTTTAATCAAATTAGAACAAGATTAAAAATATAGTAACTGTACCCGCGCCGATCTGGATTCACGACGAAACAAGTTTGCGGCGAACTGAACTAGCGCCGAATCAGGTCTGCACCAAATAGTAATTGCGCCGAACTGTACTAGTGCCGAACTGTACTTGCGCCGATCGGGACTCACGCCAAATAGTACTTGCGCCGAACGGGACTTGTGCCAAGTTGTACTTGCGCCGAACTGTACTTGCGTCGAACCGGTTTTGCGCCGCACTGTACTTGCGCCGAACCGGTTTTGCGTCGAAAATAGTACCCGACCCATAGGGAACCAAAAACGATGTCTGCTTGCAATAAATCATAAAGTTTTGAAACTTGGCGAAAAGTTTCATCTTAGGTCTCTGTTTAACCAAAAAAAATTCGCCATTTCTCCGAGGTCCGGAAGTGTCCGCCATCTTGGATTTTAAGTAACAATTTATGGTTTTTCAATAATACCTTCAAAAATATTAAATTTACGAAAAAATATTTCATATAAAAATTGAAGCTGGTTAAATTCTTAATAAGACAATTTATGTTCAATATTAGCGTCAATGTAATATTTAATCGACAAAATCCATCCGCCTGTCGTGAAATGTAGTGTCGCGTCTCATTATGATTACAGTGGAGCAGATGATCGTCAAAAGCGTTCCCTAACCTAATCAAGATGGACCAAAATACGAAGTTTAGGACATCGGCAATTGTGAGAGACAAAGGGTATAAGCCAAAAACAAACAAAAATTAATTTTATTTAACCAATTGAAGTAACTTCTGAAATTTGCCATAGGTATACCAAGATGATTTTAACAGTATTATATTGCTCGAAATGTCTACTTTTCAACGATATATAAAAATATGTATTAATTAAGTTCTAATTAACTCTAATTTAATATTATACGAGCAGTGAGAAATTTGTGTGAAATATTTTCATTCAAAATGAAAAGTTTTTCTTTAATGGCATTTTTGTCTCACTGAAATTTGAAAATTCGTGCAAGTGACAAAAAGCGGAATTTTATGGAGAATATTTCATACGCTTACACTATGCACTTATTTTTATAAATAAACACAGGAGAACAATAAAACGGTACCCCGTCAAAATAGCCCGATGGCAAAATAGCTCCGACAAAATAGCTCAGTGATAAAACAGCTCCGACCAAATAGCCCGATGACAAAATAGCTCCGACAAAATAGCCCAGTGATAAAACAGCTCCGATCAAATTGCCCGATAACAAAATAGCTTCGACAAAATAGCCCAGTGATAAAACAGCTTTGACAAAATATACCGATGATAAAATAGCTCCGACTAAATAGGCCAATAATTAATTATTATTTATTATTATTAATTATTATCAGAATCTCAGCCAATCTCACGCGGGGGGAGGGGGGTCTCGGAAAATATCACGTAATTTTTTTTCCGCAAGAAAGATGAGAAAAGGGACCGTTAATGAATTACCTAAGGGGACATCCATTAATTACGTGAGGCGTTTGTCCGATTATGAAAAGGTAATCCATAATGCTGTATCGGAAGCGTTTAATGAAGTGGAAGTACAAGGTTGTTTGTTTCATCTCGGGCAATCTTTGTGGAGGAAAGTCCAGGAACTCCACCTTGCGGAAGCTTATCGTGATGACGAAAACATAAGAATTCACGTTAAAATGTTACTCGCATTGAGTTTTGTACCGAATCCCGATGTCGTCATTGCTTACGAAGAACAAGCAGATAATTTGCCGCCGATGTTGAACCCACTAGCTGATTACTGGGAAGATTACTACATAGGACGGCAAAGACGGGGTAGAAGAGCCGAACCAAGGTTCCCTATAACTGTGTAGAATGTACATAACAGAGTGGTTGAAGGTTTACCAAGAAGCAACAACTCTGTAGAAGGATGGCATCGTGCGTTCCAGCAAACTGTCGACTGTGATCGTCCATCTATTTTTAAACTAATCGAACACTTCCGGAAAGAGCAAGATCGGGTGGAAATTGAACTGGAACGATATCGTGCAGGTTTTAGAAACCCCGAAGCTTGGAAACAGAAATATATACAATAAGTAGAAGATTACAAACTTTATTTAATGAATATGATAGCACCGATATTTTAGTTTTTTTACGACGAATCTCGCATAATTTAACTTTGTAAATAAATGATTTTGCTGTAAATGCCTTTTTTATTATTATTCATAACACAGAGTTATATTGGTATATTTTGAGAAGCTACTTTAGCCCGGGCTGCCTCAGGCTCTTATATCGGGGCTATTATGTCGTAGGGCTATTTTAGCCCGGGCTATTATGTCGGGGCTACTATGTCGCAGGGCTATTTTAGCACGGGCTATTATGTCACAGGGCTATTATATCGGGGCTACTATGTCGCAGAGCTATTTTGGCATGGGCTATTATGTCTCAGGCTGTTATGTCGGGGATATTTTGTCGTGGGGTTATTTTGGCACGGTCTATTTATGTCTCAGGTTATTATGTCGGGGATAATTCGTAAGGGCTATTTTGTCGGGGTTATTTTGACGGGTCACCCAATAAAACATAAAGACCGATAGCGTAATCCGCATGAGCAACCTTCTACCGCTCTATTCGCAAATTATTCTATTTTTGTATTTAAACCGCATATTTCCATAGTAAAAGCAGCATTTTATATTTTTTAAATCAAGTATTGTATCTAACTTGCAATAATAATGTTTTATAAAGTTTCATCCAACTAAACAAATATTTTAAATATTTTTGAATTTTTAAAAATTAGAAACATTTCGAGCTAAATAATACTGTTAAAATCATCTTGGTATACCTATGGAAAATTTCAAGTACAAACGATTTCAAAAGTTACTTCAATTGGTTAAATAAAATTAACTTTTTTTTTATTGGCTTATAACTTTTGTCCCTCACAATTGCCTATGTCCTAAACTTAATATTTAGGTCCATTAGAACAATACGAACATTTTGATATGATAATTCGTTTAGTTCTACGTTATGATTGAGTTAGTGAACGCTTTTGACGATCATCTGCTCCACTATAATCATAACGAGACGCGACACTACATTTCACGACAGGCGGATGGATTTTTTCGATTAAATATTACATTAACGCTAATATTGAATATAAACTTTCTTATTGAGAATTTAACGAACTTCAATTTTTATACGAACTATTTTTCGTAAAGTTAATATTTTTGAAGATATTATTGAAAAACTATAAATTGTCACTTAAAATCCAAGATAGTGTACACTTCCGGACCTCGGAGGAATGGCGACTTTTTTTGGGTTAAACAGGGACCTAAGATGAAATTTTTTGTCAAGTTTCAAAACTTTATGATTTATTGCAAGGCAAAATTCCCCATTGACTGGACTGTCATTTTGGATGAAACGAATTTTAAAATACTTCATTTTCTGAATTTTATAATCACTTACTATTTTCGGGGGTGGTCCATCGCTCAAAATTTTTAAAACCGCTTAGAGCATCTTTAATTTCAGTGTTTCGATTTGAATGGAACTAACGCCGAAACACTTTCTTTGAACAAACGATATAACTGTTTATATTAAATTACTTATTTGAAATTTTTATGGATTTGAAAAATATATTTATAAATATAATTTTTTCTAAAAAACAACACACAAACTTTATATAGCCTCTCTTTCAACAAACAAATTTTCGAGTTTCTGTTACGACTACTGTTTATTCCTATTATTGTTCTTATATTATTATTATATTACCGAATTCCGTCGATCCTGGGCATTAAAATCTCTCACTCAATGATGTTATTACTCTTAGAGTTACTAATTGCAGCTGTTGGCTTCTCTAATAACTCATAATAACACATCTTTGCCTTTCCATAATTAAATTGTATAATATGATTCCCACTATCCAGAGTCTGCATTAAATGGTAACTGCAAACAACATATCAGAGCCCGAAAGCCCCTTTTTCTTCCATGTTTTGAATGACCCCCTTCATTTTATTTTCTCGTTCCTTTCCGTCATTATGATCTTAATAAGATGCCGATTAAGTAAATTAAATTAAATTTACTCCAATAGTTGTCATTTGTCATTTAAATAAATAAATACTTTTCACCAAACTTCAGAGACAATAAGAAATTGTCAAATTAAATATTCGGAATCTAATCTAATTTTAATTTCACTGATTAGTAATTTATGTTATTTACCTAGAGAGTAAAATGTAGAATTTTAACTGTAAATTGAATGGCAATGAGGAACAAAGTATCAAATCCATGAACTCTCGAATATTATTTTGCATGATAGTAATAATGATGTAGGTCATAAGTATCCCAATCAATGTAACGAGTCTAAAATAAAATTTAAATAATATTACCTTTTAATGCTTTTCGTTTCATTTAAACAGCAATACAGTTGACCAATTAAAAAAATCGAGTTTTGTTTAAAAATTTTATTCAAAACACATACAATTCATTTTCTGATGCTTTTCATTTTTAACATTTCATTATCACGCAAAAAATAGTCTTTTACTATTCTACACAATAAAATAATAAAAAAGCACAAAACACAACGCTTTTGTTATACAACAAAAATTTAATAAATTATAATATACTAGGTAGGTAGGTAGGTAGGTACATTAATTTTAATTAATCCAAGCGCACACAATAATCATTTACAATTTTCTTTTGCATTAAATGAGATTTGACTGAATTATAATACGTTTGCGTTAACTCTTCGTTAACGGCTTCGTTACAATATTTTGTATTTTCCACATGAACACACTGCAAAATATCAAGACCTTTACAATACTTTGAGAATTTTACCCTTCCATCTATTAATCTTAACCATAAACCAACATTAGCTAAACAAGAGCAGCTCCACGGATTTCCATCTAAAGTCACATTGTTTACAGACATTCTAAATAAAGTTACTGTAGGTATATAATTAAATTTGTTAGCATCTATAAATAAAGAATCAATGTGAACCTTATTATGAAATATTGTGGGTTGTAATGTCGTTAAGCGATTATATCGCAAACCCAAATATTTCAAACGATGAATACCTTGAAAAGCTTTAGGTTCGATATAAGAAATATTGTTGTAATTGAAATTTATGGACGTTAAATTAGTAAAAATTTTAAATGCAGATTTTGGTATTTTCTCAATTAAATTAAATTCGAAATTAATTTTTTCTATTCCTTTAGATTTCTCAAACCAATCTCTGTCCCAGTACTTTAATTTATTATTTGAAACGTCTATTTTCTTTAATGCTATGTTGTTGGCGAAAGCATATTTTTGAATAATTTGTATGCGATTGTTGTCTAAACGAATTTTTCGCACCGAAGGCAAATTATTAAAAACTCCTTTGGGTATTTCTTGAATGTACGATTTAACAATAAATATTTCCGAAAGAACTGGAACGTTGTTACTAAAAGCCCCTGCTTCGACAGTTTCAATGTTACAACCATTAAATGAGACCGCCTCTAAGTGTTCCATATTCGAAATCGAATTATTTGGTATATTGATTATGCTTTGATTTTGAATATATAGGCCTTTTATTACATCTTCACTAAATATTCTAGAATTTTTACAATTACTTACAGCTACTTCTACTTTTCCACTATATTTGGTAATCGCTGTAAATTCAACATTTCGCAAAAAATCACAGTTACACTCGATTAACGCAAATAATGTTGTTATTAAAATTATAACATTTGTAACATCACATTGCAGTTTCATTTTTACATTAAGATTATATTTAAGAGAATGCGAAGACTTACAGATCTGCAAGAGAATTTATAACTTATCTAAGGCCTACTTACACATATCAACAGTTACTTCTTGTTATTTAGGCACCGTTATGATTTGCAATTTTATGCAAACTGCTGTTAAAAATTATTTTATGTGAGATAAATAATTGTTAAATAAAGATCCGTTATTACTTCAACACTATTCACTTTTATTATTATTAGGTATAAGTATGTAGGTACTACTAATATATTTGCATCGTTAAAAAATAGTTCAAGGTTTTATGGAATAAATTTTGTAGATCACCGTAATTACTGTGAGAAAACAAAATTTAAATCTTTATGATGAAGATAGTGTTAAAATTCTAACAGTCTGCACGAAAATATAAAACTACAAATAAAATGTACAAATGCATGGGCTTCTTTCGATTAAATAACAAAAGTATCTCTTTTCTTTTTATTTTAAATATTTCATAATGTTTTCATTAGATTACATTATATTTCTTCAGAAGAAATCAATATTAGCTGGTTTGGTTATATATTAGTTCCCTTGTACGAAATTGTGATGCAGAGTTTGGAATTTGGATGCTAAATCGGTTAAATTGTTAGATGTTAATATTTCTTCTTCTCTTTTTGGGTTTCAGATTTTGTCGATGAGCCATATTTATGTAAATTAATTCACAATTACAACCTCGTATTTTCATTCTGTAACTACTCATACAGCATTCCCATCAAGCCAATGATACTGATAATTCCAAATTCCAGATGTTACTAGTATTTAAAAATAGAAGTAATTTAATAAATGTGTAAATAGCAAAGTATATTAGATAAAAATAAACAAAACAAATCGATTTTTGTTACAAGTAGTATTTTTGTAGACCAATAGAACTATATGAAACTCTTTAATTAAATCTTGGAGTTAGTCAACTTCTGTGGTGACTCGATATCAAATGTTTAATTAATTTGCGTTTTTTAAATCAGTTTATCGAATAGCAAACTTTGTAACGAAGTTTTAGCAAAACATTGAATAAAAGCTTTGTTATTATTTTTAAATTCAATTATACGAATTAATCTTGATTGGAAACTCAAGCTTTCACTTTAAGAAATATTTATTGTAGTTCTAAACTTTAAGAATATAAAGGAATGTAGGCTTAGGCCACACCAGATTCACTGTGCTGCCTTCAATGCAGAGTTTTCGTACAGCTGGATAGGTAAAATTATTGCAGTGTAAAACAACCAAAGTGTAGATGATTTCCAGTAAGGTTATCAACACTAGCGTACCTAGGTAGGGGCGGACCGCCCCGGGCGGCACATTTTTAGGGGCGGCATTTTGCTTCTTTTTAAAAATTATAAACATTTTTTTTAAATAAATTTCTTTTATAAAAACTATTTAAAAAATATGTTAGGGGAGGGGGTAGGAGGCGTCAAATTTTAAGACCGCCCCGGGCGGCAGAAGCTCTAGGTACGCCAGTGGTTATCAAACCAAATATGATTGATTGAAAGTTTATTCACACAAATTAAATATCAAGCGCTGGCAACAGTAAAAATATGGAGTGCTGCAAATTCACATTTGCAACTGTACACTCGTTTTATGCGAATACAGCTTGATATCCCGGCTATTGCGGTAACGTCAATAATATTATGAATAGCGGATAATAACCGGTACACGCAAACTAAAGGAAATCAGTATTTCTTCAATTGTAACGAATAGGAATGGAAATGGTATCAATCGCAATGGTTAATAAACGGGTTTCCTTTCAACATTTAGAATAGGAACAAAAAATAAAATAAAACTAAAACTTATATTTTGTGATTAGAGTAAAATTTAACAATTTTTATGCACTTCCGATGCACTTAAAATCGTTAGATTGCACCTCCAATTATTGCAGGATCGATCTGAAAATAAGGAAAAATTTTGAGATCTTGCCAAATATTGTAGATAAAAACGACGATAAAATTTTAAATTGGTGGTTTTTAAATTGCGACCTGCAATGTGCTAAGAAATTTAATATTTTAAGGTAGAGAAACATCAAATCAATTTCAAAAATTGCTATTGTTATGAATAAATTATAGTTCCACATAAAGCTGTAAACTAAAATTTATATGGTTGGCAAATAATTTTTAAAGAAAATAACATTCGGGGTTGAATCGTATGCGATAAATTAGAAAAGCTTCTTGATCTCGGACGTAGAAAAACGGATGGTCACTTTAATCCCGTTAATAACGTTTTTTATTAAAATAACGAAACCCTAACAGCCGTATTCTAATAACATAAATTACTTTAATGTTTTTCATTATTAGTTTAGTTTTAAATTGAATATTAATTAATAATATTGCTTTTTTCAGGTCTTAAAACAATTATTAACGCATTATTACATTCGTTTAAGCAATTAGCAGAAGTAATGACATTAACAATATTTTGCCTTATGGTATTTGCTCTGTTTGCTTTACAAGTTTATATGGGTGAATTACGCAACAAATGCGTATTGAAGATGGACGACCACAATGCTTCATACGAAACTTGGTTTAAGTAAGTAGCTTTGACAAATTAAGAATGTAATTTAAAAAAATCGTTTAACAAAACTATTTTAAACTGTTTTACGCTAAAACTACGCATAAATTTTTTTGATGTCTATCTCTCGAATAACTGGAAATACTTTATAATCAAGATCTATCATTCCATCGTCGACAAGATAAATCCTAAAAACTTTGATCCCATCACACAACGTGATGTGTTGGCGCTTTTTAAGACAAATGTTCCAGATATAAAAAAGATAAAAGTTTTCGTTTGATTTTAGCAGCTGATTTGAAATTATCGCATGTGCACTGAAAATTTCCATGGGAAACTTTTTTTCAACATTTTTTTAATATTAAAATATTTAAGGTAAATTAATGCCGATTAGTTACTTTCGCTCGAAGAAAGTAACGCTAGGTATTCGGTTGACGTAAAATGAATTTGATTATCCGTTGAATTACTGTAAAGTTAAAAAACGCTTGATTAGAGATTAAAAAAATAATAACTTCCTACTTCGATAATAATGTAAATAATTCAATCATGTGTTCCAGTTGGACTAATAATCCAGAAAATTGGATGGTCAGAAATGAGACTAGTGAGCCGTTGTTGTGTGGAAACGTGACTGGGGCGCGTCACTGCCCTATTACCCACACTTGTTTATGTGTGGGTGAAAACCCCAACCATGGTTACACAAGTTTCGATAATTTTTTGTGGTCGATGCTCACAACTTTTCAGCTCATAACGCTCGACTACTGGGAAAATGTTTACAATATGGTAGGAATAATAATATCCGTTTAACGTATTTCAAATTAATTGACTAATTGGTACGATTTCTAAAACAAAAAATCACATCAAACAGTCTTTAATTAACTTCCATTTGAAATGCAACTTCAGTGCCACGCTTAACTCTTGTAAATTTTTCCTGTTCTACGTGTCTCGCATTTGTTTAAAAACGTTCTTCATTACGTTTTATTTCATTAATGTTTTGGTTTTGTTTTGTATTTCTTTCCGTCTTTTTTGATGTAAAGGTTGATTTGTTAATTCTCCTTTATGTTAGCTAATCAACTGAAAGTTAATTAAAAAATATTGAACTATCCTTCGTCTTACCTGAAAATTTAATGTATTTTTGAAATTTCAGGTCTTATCGTCGTGTGGACCCATAAGCGTTACATTTTTTACTGTCGTAGTATTTTTTGGTTCATTTTATCTCATAAACTTAATGTTGGCTGTGGTAGCGCTAAGTTATGAAGAAGAAGCGGAAATTACTCAGGAGGTAAAGTTCTCAATCATTTTTTTCAGGAATAACAATGGAAAATTTTAATATATACGTGCAATATTTTTCATGAACCTGTAGGAAAATGGTAGGGTTGCAGTACAGTAATATGTCACATATATATAACTTAGTAATTTAAAAACTGAAACTTATTTCTCTAAGGACAAAAATTATTTATTAAGACAAATAGTGAGGTGTATCCAGTGGGTCTAAAAATGTTAAATATATCAGTATTTTAGAATCATCAAACCATTTTTAAAACTAAAATACACAGCTTGTGTATTTCACAATAGGCCATAAATAGTTCAGGCCATAAATAACACTAAAAATGTAAGAAAAATCTGCGTATTTAAATATTACTGGAAAAAAAGGGAGGGAATATGGGAAATTTAAGGCGGTTGTATATTGTCAGCAGCCGTTTTCAAGCCGATTATTAAAAATTAAATTTCAGAAAACTGTTAAAGCTATTGGGCTGATATTTAGGATTCTTATTTAATCATGTTAAAAGTAAAACCAAAAATTTTTGCAAAGCATTTTATTAAAAATTATAAAAGTAACAGATAGACGCGTAACTCATTTTTCTAAATGACCGTCTTATCGGGCGCAATGTTTCCGGTCGACGTAATTGTTCGAAATAAACGAATTTTTTTAAAATTTTCTCCCCAATGAATGTGGCTATCGCTGGAACTAAGAAAATTTATTTTAGTTTGTTTGGAAAATATCCGTCCAACTTGAGAAATGATGTTTTGAGATAAATTGATTTTACTAAATTTAATAATTACATAATAAATGAACATTACAGGAAACTTATTTTATTTATTTTAAATTTGATGCCGACAATGACAACCACCCACATGTGCGACGTCGGAAACCAAATACTGAGTCATAACAGTCATAAAAACTTTGCAAAGTGGTCAGCAGCAAAGCATCGATAACTTACCGAAATAAATACCACACTACACTAACAAAAGTTTAAATTTACTTATAGCCGCTTTAAAATCACAACATTATATTATCAAATTACATACAAACGAAGAAAAATAAGTTGACCTAGTTTGACAGAACAGTTAGGTATATTCGGAAATACCAATGTCACTTGGCTAACGCTGTGTACAGTATGCTACAAACAAACTTTTTTTATTACTTTATGATGTGACGTTCTATTACATATGAAGCTTTTTAATTATGAGTCATATTCTAAAGTTTGCAAACAAGTTCTTTTTCATACAAGTTTATCACTTTTACACCCTTTAGGTGTCATAATGAAAAGTCACTCCACGACCGGATAAGCGTCCATAGCTTAAAAGGATCACAAGTACATCCAAGGACAGCGTATTTTAAATTTCAGGAATTAATTGAGTGAAACAACTCATTCATTAGATCTAACCTGGGATCGGAACATTAGCTTGCATGTCCCTCCCCTCTTATTTTTATTAAATCAATCAAATTTTCGATTAAGAACTAATAAGTTAATAAGAGTTAATGAGAATGTTAACCCGAATAAAAATTAAACTAGTAATTATCCGTAAACTTAGGTTGAAGACCCCAAGCATTTGAAAATCTTAAATAAAAAGTAAAATTATTATGATTTATAATTACTCCCTAAAATTCAACAAAAAATTTTTATCGATTGAACCACCAAACCTTCCTTTGCACTCTTGCAAAAAAGATAAATCTTTCGCAAGATGAAAAATGCAATCGAAAAATATTTAAATTAGAAATAAAAGAAAAAGTTCATAAAAACAGCATACCTAACTGAACTTTGAAGTTTAAAAATGTATTATGCAAATTGAAGCAAAAATACTATTAAGTCAGATGCTATAACACAAAAAATACAGGTGTGGTATAAACAACTCGAAGTAAAAAAATTGCTCTGCAAGAATATTTACATATTTGAAATTCTCTTTTAATTTTAATTCAAAAATTAACAGATAAAGAAAAAGTTAAAGAAATTCCCTATAGATGAACAAGATCAGGTGTATGTAAAGGGTATAAGTAGCTTACAAAAATTTTGTCTCGATAATGCTGTTTGCGGTCATTAAATGTGTAAGATCTCATGTATTCGTAAAATTCAAATCGTGTTTAAAGAGGCCTGATTGTTTGTCCAACTTTTTTGACAACAAAATTAATGAGATTATTCTGTTTTAACTGTCCTATCGTATTAAGATTGTATCAGTTAAATATTTGTAAAATTGCATTTTGAAAATTATCTGTAAAATTACAATATTATAGTTAAATTTATGGGGTGTTCAGAGCTGTTATAAATGACTGACCTTGCTTTGTTTAGTTTGTACAAATTTCAAAAGCAGTAATCGTTATATTATTTTAAAATCGTAAGACCGAAATGATAATAATAAATTTATTAATACTGTTGTTAATTTGTACTTCTTTAGTAAATTTAATATTTGCGTGTTGTACATTAATAAAACGGAAAAGCCCATTCAATTGTCTGCGAAAACCTTTAAAATAAATAAAAATGTCATCAACATATCTGTACCAATCACCTATTGAATTTTTAAAATGAAAATTTAGAATGTTGGTCTTGAGATGGCCTATGAAAATGTTCGCTACTTAGCAAGGTGATGGGTTATCCATTGGTAAACCAATCTTTACGAAAATAAAATGTTATGGTTATTCTAAAATACTGATATGGTTAATATCGATTTTCGTCATGTAAACCAACAAATCTTAATAATCCAAAAAGGTTCCTTCAATTTTTATTACATTATCATATTTTGAATGCGAGAAACAATTTGATGCAATTATATTGAAATTAATTACAACTGCTATAATTTATTTTATACAGAACACGTTTTCAAAATTGCTGGCTTGTAGCTTCCATGTGAATAAAATTTTAATAGTAGGTGTAAGTTGCCAAATAAAGTTTAAAATTCTGTGTAAATGGTTTACTCGATTTTAGCATAAACGTGCTCTATGGCAGGAAAACTAAAATGTACATATTATTAATTATATCATTAAATTTTATATTCCTGCCAAGTATATTTACAAAAAGTTAATTGCAGGAACGGAAAAAAGATTTAGTGGATCATCGAGAAGATTCCACGTTTAGTTTCGATCCTTCGCATATTAACGTTAAAAAGTTGTCAAAGCACAAATTGAAAAAAATCGATGCTCGTAAAGGCGTATTGCTGGCATCTTACACAAGAAAAAAAACACGAAGAAGAAAACGTCCGAAAAACGCAAGTACTAAAGAAACTTCTTCAACTGCAAGTGCTCCAAAATCAGAAGAGAAAAGTTCTCCAATTCTGAATAAACAACGACGTTCTGTAACACCAAGTCCTAGTCCTAGTCCAAGGCACGGATCACCGAGGTCTCAACCAATTTCATTAGCTCTTCCAACAAAACAAGTTCAACTTGACGAATCGAAAACACAAGAAACACTTTATCCTTCCAATAGGCTGGGTATAGCAAAAGCACCATTTTGATAAATTTTATTTTACTTTATTACTTTTTTATTAGCACCGATGCGTTTAGCTTTGCACAGTCGTCAAACAAGTAGTAACAGCGAAAACCGAGAGTCGTCGCTTGATGATTCTGGAGTGGTGGATGACCACGACGAAGCCGACGCTACATCCGAAGATGCTGCTTCTCACACGCCAAGTAGAGTAAAAGTGCGGTAAATTAACAATTTGTTGTAGACATTTTGATTTCAATTGCAATTTTCAGACCAAAAAGATAGATGTACAGCCGGTAACTTTAGCGTTAAGTCCTAAACAAATTAAAGTAATCAAGTGCAATGGAATTGGTAATTGCAAAAAGAAAAAACATAATTTATATGCTTTACCGCCAGAATACCTCTCACATATAGTTGTAATAGGTAAGTTTTAAATTGAAACAATTCAACCAAATATATGTTAAATAGGCGTTGAGATCGAAGCGATTTCAACTCGAAGCATCCACCCCAAATAATGATAAACCATGCACACAATTCATATTGTAAAACAACTTTTAATATTTCAAGTCTTGCAGACAGATAAAAACACATCTTAAGAAATGAAAATTAAGTCGAGATTGCGGAATTAAAAATTCGTAACCATTCTTTAAATAAAACTTCGATTCGATCAATATTTCAACTCGGTGCAGTGTTTCTGTTCTTTTATTATCGCAATGCTTTATCTCGATGGGAAAAAATAAATTTTTTATTATTACTAATCGCACTAAACCTAAAAATTACTTGGCGGTCAACATGTAAAGCAAATATTACTTCCATAAGTGAACTTAACATTTTTATCCTTTCAGATGATATTCCAGATCGCAACTGTTCGTGTTGTGAACAATGCTGCATAAATTACACAGGATGGTTACAATTTCAACAAGCTCTTTACCAAATAGTACGAGATCCTCTCTTCGAACTTTTCATTACTGTATGTATTGTTCTAAATACTATGTTCTTAGCACTTGAACATCACGGTATGAGCGAATCCGTTCTTAGAGCTCTTGATGTTGGAAACAAGGTTAGATAGCATTCAGAAAAATAAAAAAATTTAATTTTTAACTTCACGCTTAACGCTTAACTATTTAAACTTTATAGGTATTTACTTCCATTTTTACATTAGAATGTACTTTGAAATTGATGGCGCTAAGTAAAAACTTCTTTAAAAATGGTTGGAATATTTTCGACTTAATTATAGTTTCCGCTAGCGTATTAGATCTTATTTTCGAACTTGTTGATGGTTTATCGGTTCTTCGTGGTTTAAGATTGGTTAGTTAATATTTAAATTATGCTCAGATTCCAAAATTTAACATTTTTTTTTCAGTTACGTGTATTAAAGTTAGCTCAATCGTGGATAACAATGAGGGTTCTGCTAAGCATTATTATCAGTACAATTGGAGCTCTTGGAAATTTAACGTTTGTTTTAGTTATAGTTATTTATATATTCGCTGTTATCGGAATGCAATTGTTTTCTAAGGACTACACACCAGAAAAATTTTATCCCGATCCGGTTCCTAGGTAGGTGCTCATTCTTAAATTCCAATCATCTGTTACGTATATTTGTTTCAGATGGAATTTTTCAGACTTTTTTCATTCCTTTATGATGATTTTTCGAATATTGTGTGGAGAATGGATTGAGCCTTTGTGGGACTGCATGCGAGCAGAAATCACAGAAGTAATCACATTTACCAATTATTCCCTCGTACATTTAATATTACGTAATTTCTCGTAGGGTCCAGAAACATGTTTTGCTGTATTCCTACCAACTCTAGTTATGGGTAATTTTATGGTTTTAAATTTGTTCTTGGCTTTGTTACTCAACAGTTTCAATTCGGAAGAATTAAAAAATAGGAAAGAGGTATGTTTAAATATTCCGCATTGATGAGATAATGCGGTGATTAGGATGAAAAAGTTGAAAAGTTAATATTGAACTTTTTAAATTTTAAATGATAAAAGTATGATTTAACAGGAAGTTGGGGATGAATCTAACTTATCGAGGAGCTTTGAAAGAATACAAACGCTACTCCAGCGGAGACGACGAAAACGTGCCTTAGCTCGGGAATTACGTCAAAACGAAAGCAATTCACGTCTGGAACAAATTGTCCGCGAAGTGATGCAGAAACAAGCCGAAGAAAAAGAATTTAACAAAGGTATGTGTACTTAGCGAACAATGCATAACCGCGTAAATAATTACGCGGCTGCTGCACAATCTCAGTAACACTTTATATAACAAATAGAAATAATGCGTTCCATTTGCTTTTTAACGATAGGTATATACACAAAGGCATTTCAAGAGACTGTAGTTGGATTTCAAAGAGATAAAATTTACAATAGGAGCTATCAAGAAGCGATGAACAGGCCAATTTCATTAATTAGTTACGATTCATCGGAATACAAAGTAAGAATAAAATTAATTGACAAAATTGCAATAACCAATATTCAATATTTTCAGACCATAATAGAAGAGCATTCAAATAAAAAAGAATCGTCTCGCACCAACGGAAATGCTAAAGAAAATAAACGTTTAATGAGAACAACAGAATTAACTAATGAAGAACCCATAAAATTTCAGAAAACTATATCTTCTAGTAGAGGAACCACTTACAGCGACAGCAAAGGTAATGTATCCACCGACAAAAATATTTTCACTCAATGAACTTGTGCATAAATACAATAAAAATATTTGTGTTTGTGTTTAATGTTTATCCAACTTATTAAAATAGACGAAGCGACTGACGAAACGTTAGAATTACACAATTTGGATCGAGGAACTTCAGCAGACACCGAAACAGAAGAAACTACTTTATGCCGAACCACAAGTAAGGAAAAAGAAGACGAAACTACGCGTCCGTGGCAAACTTTAGTTTCGTATGTTGATGAAATTACCGTAGGTGGCAAAAGGAACTCAAAAGGACAATACACCGATGGTTTAGGAAATTTTCCTGGTTTTGGTAGAAACAAGCCGGATAAAAAGCCTCCCAGTTGTTTTCCGCAACAGTGTTACGATAAGTAATATTTGAGATTTTTTCATAAATAAAAACTACCGATTCGTTTAATGTAGGTGCTTATTTTGGGAAAACTGTACGAAATCGAATTCTTACAAAAGATTTATGCAATTGAGAACTGCAATTTTGGATGTAGTCGATACGCCTGCTTTCGAATGGTTCATTTTAGTTTTAATATTTGCATCAAGTGTTACACTGTGTTTCGAAGATATTTATTTAGATGAAAATCCACGACTCAAAAGTATATTATACTGGACTAACTTGGCTTTCTGCGTAATATTCATAATTGAAATGTTTCTTAAATGGATAGCTTTGGGATTCAACAAGTATTTTACAAGTTTTTGGACACTTTTGGATTTTTCAATAGTATTTGTAAGTCTCGACAGTGCTTTCTAAAATTATTATTTGAAAATGTAAGTTTTAATTTTAGGTTTCCCTCTTTAGTTTGCTAATAGAAGAGAATGAAAATTTAAAAGTGTTACGTTCGTTACGAACCTTAAGAGCTTTGAGACCTCTAAGGGCAATCAGTAGATGGCAAGGCATGAGAATTGTGGTAAACGCATTAATGTACGCCATACCCAGTATATTCAACGTTTTACTTGTTTGTTTGGTTTTTTGGTTAATATTTTCAATTATGGGAGTACAATTTTTTGGCGGAAAATTTTATAAATGCCTAGATGAGGAAGGCGAACTTTTACCAGTTTCGGTAAGTTCACGTTTGTATAGTCGACCAGATACTGAAAATAAAAAATTTTATTTCAGTTAATTGAAAATAAATTTGATTGTCTGGCAAACAATTTTACTTGGATAAATTCTAAAGTTTCCTTTGATCACGTGGGAATTGCTTATTTAGCACTCTTTCAAGTGGTAAGTTATTCAGTAAATATGCAAATAATGGTCTGATATAGTCAATTTTATACAAAGTTTAAAATTGTGTCATTGTTTTTTTTTAATTTAAAGCATTTCATTATTTCAAAACTCGTCAACAGTAGATAAAAAAAATCCCCTTATAATTTACTTTCGTCTAAATTTGCTTAATCGAAATTTTTATCCGCGAATAATTTCAATCAAACTTTTGTTCACAAAATCACGGTTTTACTATTGGACTTGATCGTTCCTCCTTGAGATCGGAATTTCTTTTAACCGTCCATTTTAACTGTTGACGGATTTTGATGCAGGTTGGCATAATTTCATATTTTTATTTATTAAAAAAATGTTCTTTATCGCATAGGATTCGAACTGAGATTTTCAACACTCAAGTCTTTTCCAGTGTAACTATTTAATTTATATAAAAGTTCCCAGGTTCCTTATAGTTTATCTACTGTCGACTAGTTATTTAGTTATAATGGCAAAAACATGCTGGGACATATCACTATCAAATTTTAATGAAACTTCTAAAATGACGCAAATTTGTCAAATATGAACGAAATACACTTCTTTAAAGATTAAAGCATCGGATAATTAAGCATTCTCATAGAAACAGACACTTATGAAGTATCCCCATCAAAAAAAGCTTTAACAAAAATGCACGTCATTACCAACAGACATGCTAAATTAACGAATATTGAAAGTAATCTCCCACTTAGTACTCTGTGTAAGGATTTACCCTTTAGTTAATAAATTAAGAGTGTTTTAGGCAACATTTGAAGGATGGATGGAAGTGATGGCAGATGCGGTTGATGCAAGAGGAGTACATTTACAACCACAGAGGGAAGCCAATTTATATGCTTACATTTATTTCGTAATTTTTATTGTATGCGGTTCGTTTTTCACGTTAAATTTGTTCATTGGAGTGATTATCGATAATTTTAATATGTTGAAAAAGAAGGTAAAAAATTATGTAGACCCTAGAAGCTCGCAAAATTTAACAATTACGCTTTTAGTACGAGGGGGGTGTTTTGGAAATGTTTTTAACCGAAAGTCAGAAGCATTATTACACAGCAATGAAAAAATTGGGAAGGAAAAAACCACAAAAGGTTATAAAACGACCTATAAACCCATTTCTAGCCATGTTTTATGATTTATCCAATTCGAGAAGATTTGAAATTGCAATTTTCATTTTAATTTTTTTAAATATGTTAACCATGGGTATCGAGCATTACAATCAACCTCATGCGGTTTTCTTTATTTTGGAAGTTAGCAACGCATTTTTCACGACGGTTTTTGGACTAGGTTTGAGTTATGTTTGTACATCCTTCACCGAATGATTAAATTTAAAATTTTGTAGAAGCGATAGTAAAAATACTTGGTTTACGACATCACTACTTCACAGTACCTTGGAATGTCTTTGATTTTTTATTAGTTTTGGCATCGATTCTCGGTATCCTAATGGAAGATATTATGATAGACTTTCCAGTTTCACCAACTTTGTTGAGAGTTGTGCGTGTATTTCGAATTGGTCGAATTTTACGTCTAATCAAGGTAAAATATCTTCGCATCGAAATTTAATAATAAATTTTCAATTATTTTTCAGGCCGCGAAAGGTATCAGAAAACTGTTGTTCGCTTTGGTTGTTTCCTTACCAGCCCTTTTTAACATCGGTGCATTATTGGCACTGGTTACATTTATTTATGCAATTATCGGCATGTCGTTATTTGGACATGTAAAGCAAACGGGAGCTTTAGACGATATGGTTAATTTTCAGACCTTCGGTCATTCGATGCATCTATTATTTCGTTTAATGACATCGGCTGGATGGAACGACGTTCTTGAATCGTTAATGATTGAGCCTCCAGAATGTGATAAATCCTATAGAGGCCAAAGTAACGGTAATTGTGGATACCCATTATTATCAATTACTTATTTTACAAGTTTTATTATCATAAACTACATGATCATTATCAATATGTACATTGCTATAATATTAGAAAACTTCAATCAAGCTCATCAAGAAGAAGAAATAGGAATAGTCGAGGACGATTTGGAAATGTTTTACATAAGATGGTCCAAGTAAGATTCCGTTGAACTTAAATTAAATTTTTATTTTTCCCTACTTTTTATAGATACGATCCGCATGCATCTCAATTTATACGATTTACCCAATTGTCAGATTTTATTGCATCGTTAGATCCTCCATTGGGAATATCTAAACCAAATACAGTTGCGTTAGTTAGCTTCAACTTGCCCATAGCGAAAGGTAACAGAATACACTGTTTGGACATTTTACATGCTTTAGTGAAACACGTTCTTGGACATGTCGAAGAAACTGATACTTTCCGTCAGGTAAGCATTCGAATTTTATCTTACATGCGAATACTGAAAACTATCGACTATGATTTTTTATTTATCAGTTACAAGAACAAATGGATATTAAATTTAAGAAACAATTTCCCACAAGAAAGCAATTAGAGATCGTGTCTTCTACGCGAATATGGAAGAGGCAAGATAAAGCAGCAAAATTAATTCAAAAAATGTTTCGCGATTATGTTAGGTAAAATCTAAATAAATTAATTTCGTACTAAAAAGTTGTGACCTTTTTTTTGTTGTTGCAGAATGAAAAGAGAACGCGAAATGGAAAAAGACGTAGAAGATGAGCAAACTCAGACATCGTCACCTGGCGGTGGATGGCAAGGGCGGTTATCGGCATTTTTGCATGTTCATCGAGGGAGTCGCGCATCTTCTCGCAAGTCCTCTCGGGCATCAGACGCGAGCGACCTTAGTGAGTTAGGTGGTCCGTGGCTGAATTTGCCGCTTCTGTTATTATCCGGTGCGGCAAATATGGCCCCAGAGGAGTTGGACTTGGCGCGCGAATCCGCCGATGTTAGCATTACGGTAAGTGGAGCATCTCCGCTACAAGATAACACGCCCACAACGCCGTCGATGCTGTCTCATCCACGACGTAGAAGTATCTACAACTTCTTTTTGAGACATCAAGATGCTGTAGATGCTTTTGACGAATCTCCTACAATGTCTAAGAAAGATATAAAAGGTAATTCGCAATCTTTACAGCCGAACTCAACTTCCGAAGAGCCGAAACCAAAACGTGGTAGTTTAATAAAACGTAAGCCCTTAGATCGCATAAGCTCGTTTAAACGAAAAGCCAGCAGTGCATCATGTTTAACTACGCCAAAACAAGAACCAGAGCAGTCAAACGAAACGGTTAGCATATTAGTAACAGAACCTTCGCCGGAATCTCCATCGCTTCTCAGGCAACAAAGTGAAGCTACTATAGTGCAAGTTTTAGTTCACCGAGAAAGTGAAGAATATCGCGAAGAAGAGTTAGAATTAGAAGAAACAGTTAATCAATCAAACAACGAAACGTCACCAGATAATAGTGTAACAGAACATTGTATTATAAATTTGCAAGATACTAAAGAAGAACAAAGCTGATTTTAAATCAAATTTTAAAATACTAATAATTAATGCAATAATAAAATTAAGCTTAATATCAAGTACTGCGTTCGAAAGCACACAATAAACTCTTTTACAAATCTTGTAGAGAAGAATTATTGCTAAAAGCATACATTCCAAATTATAAACAGTTAATCATTTCAATGTCATTTATTTTTAATAATTACGTAGAAAAAGAAAAACCTTTTGGAAAGCATTTACAACTTTTATATTATTATGTGGGAAAAATAATGTAATTATATGTTCAAAGTTTAACATTTTAGTTCGATTCGTTTAAGATATTGAAATGAACAAATATTTAGAGTGATTTTTTGAAATTTGATAATTTATATTTTGTATTCTAGTTAAAATGTAGGTATACTATGGCTATCAAAATATACGATAACAGTTTATGTAAATATGTTATGAATGTATCTTAAAAATTCTGAAGATGGTAAAGTATATTCTAACTAAATTAATACAAAACTTTGTAGATGTTATAGATTCACTTATAGTGTATATAATTTAACAAATTTTTTATTATGTAGATAATATGAACTGATATAGAAATACTCTTAAATTTAAGTCACTTGTTATAATGAAGTTTCGTTCTAGATTAAATAATGCTTCCATTTCTTAAAGTAAAGTCAATTTTTGATTTAGAAAAAAATTTAGGAATCATGTTTGTGCAGTGGCTTGGCGTGCTTTAATAATTCTAGCAAAAATTAGAAGAACTTAATAAATTAAACCATGGCTGTTGTGCTTAACTGCTCACCCACTCTAGTTCATCAAAAAAAAATCACAAACCCACTTCAGTAATTTTTTATTTTATAAAATCTCAAGTGCAAACCCCAATTTATAAGAGTGGAACATAGCAATACGTTAATTTAAATTAAACCATTTTATTTCTACATTTCTTCGGCAAAAAAAATACCTATTCGGTAAAACTCAGTACAGCTCCTTAGGGTCACCGTACAAGTTTAATGTATTCATGGACACCGACTATAAATGCACCCGTTCTACATCATTTATTATTAATAAATTTGGAAAGTCCTGACAAATTCTTTTCTGAGTTCAGCACGAATAACCGATGCAGTGCTAAAATATATTTTACTTAATCTCTTCTAAGTTTTCGATTATATTTAAACCTTCACGCCACGCCACTAATTATAAAAAAATATTTTAGTCTCACTATTAATTATATGACGGTCAATTATTAATGTGCATAGAAAAAGTCTGAGACATCAAAACGATTGTACAATCAGTAGTTATGATAAAATTATAATTAATTTAATGTATATTCAAATTTTACTAGCTCACCAATGAAATTAAAATTTTTTAAAATAAATTATTAATTTGAGAAATTATTTTTACTATTGAAATTAAATCAAAAGCAGTGTATAGGCTGACGTTATTTAAATCGCTATGAAAAGAAATTATAATGGAATCAAAATATAATTTAGAATATAGAGCAATTTTTTAACTTTATAATTAATTATGAAAGTTTTCTTAAAAAATAGTTGTTAAAAATGTAGCGTTATATTAATAATTATTAGTATACATCCATAATTTTTCCTAATGGTTATCATATTGACAATATCGAATTAAAAATTTAAATGGCCTAAAAATATTACATAAGTTTATTTTTGTACATTAGGTACTTGTGCGTATATTAATATTGCATAATATTGGAAAAGTTTAAGAATTGCAAAATTATGTTTTAAATAGTGAGCTCGCGGAGAGTGGAATCAAATTTTAAAATTTACTTTTTTGCAAAAATGTTTAAAACCCTTTCCTCAGTTAAAATGGTACATTATAATTGCATCCACCTGTTCCTTTGAAGTTTAACATTTTTTATGTCACTTTATTATATTAATACTTGATCCCATGGAAATATTAAATAAATAATAATAAATATTAAATAAAAAATAAAAAGAAATACGTAATTAAAAGTAATTAGAAATTGTCAAAATACGATCATTCATAAAATTTTAATCAGGGTTATAGAAATTAATAAGTAGAAGTTTATTTCCAAAAAATTTGTATACAACTTTTTTATAAAAACTGCAAATTTTCTATAAAAAAACAAAAAAAACATAGTCGTCACTTAAAAAAATTACAAAAAAGAAGTTAGTATGTAGAGATGCTATTAAAATGTGCCTTTTAATTAATAAAATATAGGGGTTTAAATATTTATTGCATTTATGCATTTATGCGACTTCCCAGTATAATTGATAATTTAACATTCAAGTTAATATTTTAGCCCTTAAATAATAATAATTTAAAGCTCATTAAAAGGAACCACCTTTTCGACTGCATAAAAATCGACCTATATAATATTCTTTCCACAGATAAAAATAAATGTCTATAATAGTAAATATTCAATAAATTACAAACGTGGTTCTTGAATTTTTTCAAAATAATAAAAGTATCTTTATTTATAAAAAACGTTATTATGATATTAAGATTTTACATATAAGGAGTAGAATTTCACAATAATCCGAGGTCTCACTATTTTTTAAATAATAAATTTAAAAAAAAAGTATTTGGAACTCTATGTGGTTAAATTAAATGGATTAATTGTTCAAATAAAGAAATGGATTATATTGTGAAATAAAACACCGTTTTGTAATATCTTAATAAAATCTGTTAATTCTGCTGTAATTTTAATAATTAATGAAAAAATTTCTATTGCAATGTTATTTAAGCTTATAACTGTCCCAAAATTATGAGTCTGTGGTTGAGTTCGAACTGTTAAAATAAAATGATTTGTAATTAATTAATAATTGACTAGAAGCAATAGATAATACAATATAAATAATTGAAACCGTTGTGTTAATGTTTATACAAATAAAATATAGTGATGGGGCCAGTAAGCAATTTTTTTGCCTAATACTTAGATAGGCCACACATTTCTTATTAAATAAAATTCGTTTTGCTTTGTTAGATTAGCATTAATAGGAACCTAATGAAATTTTAAATTAATTATATAAAGCCTGTACAAATTTGCCTATATTAATTTTAATCATTGTGATATTGTATCGTAAATTGTTAAATGATATTGTTACAATTTTAATTAAATTAAACTCAAATGTGTAATGCCAAAATATCAAAGCATTGTAAATTACGCCAAAATTATATAAGTTCAATGGTTAGTGAGAAGTTTTGCCTTCATTATTATTGCATATTTAATTTTCTTTGTTTGTATATTACGTTAAACTTTAAAAAATGTACAAAATTAGATTAGCTTTTAAAAAATAGAATATAATACAATTTACACATTCGTTTTCTTTCTAGTCTACTTTAAATTTCAAACCCCTATCCATAACTATTAAAATAATTAAACTTAATTTTATTTTACTTTTATTAATTTACAAGTATTATTTTACATTTAAAAATTTTGTTTAATACATACACTGCATTTATTTAGTTGAAACTCGAGTACGCTTATTCCATGAATAATTAACTCCATACGATTTTGGTCTCATTTCCTTTTTAGGTGGCTCTTCATTAACATACCATTTCCAACCGTTTTTCTCGCAATGCTCGATAGCTTCATCTTTAGTTGAAAAGTTTATTTCCATGTTAGAAAGTGGATCCCCACTAGAATAAAAAGTATAATTATTAAACTGATTAAATTATAAGCAATATAAATTACCTTGAACACCATCCCATCAAAGCATTTTCCCATCTTTCCCGAGTCTCAAATTCCATTTGCCAATGTCCTGTATTATCAGTTCCGCTTTGCATAGAATTTTTGCTCGGCATAAAAATACGCACACGACGATTTCTTATATGTTCTTCTGGTATACCACTTATAGTTGATATATCGCTCTAAAAATAACCTTCGTTAAAGACATCAAAATGTAATTGCAACTTTTATACCCGTCCCGGAACGGTAATAGTTCCTTCTAGTTGACGTTTGTGGTTTAATTCCTCGGGAGTTAATAAAGCCACTTCCTTTTTAATCAACGGTGTATCTTTCAATTTTGCTAAAGTTGAAACATCGTCAGTGTATTTGGCTGCGGTAGTTGAGATAGCAGCAGAACATCTGCAATATTGCTAATTAGTAATTTATTAATTTAAAAATTCAACTTACGTTTTTAAATAAGAAGGTGACAAAACTCGAGATCTCAATATTAAAGAAGCCATCGTAAGAAACTATTTATATTTTGACGTAATCAATGACATTTAAGGTTAGAAAAGCTGTAATAAGGATATAGGTATCTACTTTACCACATAATGAAAGTAATTTTATATACAAGGTAAACCTTAAATAAAAAAAATATTCTGTAATCCAAGTTACAGACGCCAATAATTAAATGAACCAGTACGATTAGAAAATTTTGATCACGATTGTATAGTAGTGGTAAAAATCGTGTCATTTTCAAATTTGAAAAATATATTGATATATGGCAAAGCATTCTAAATTGAAACAAAATTTCAAAGAAACAAATGATTAAATAAAACAGCACTTTTCTGTAAAAGTATATTTAATCAAGCCAACTAGTTTCGTATAACTCATGCAAACATCATCAGGGCGCAGGCTACTCTTAAATATGGTGTAATTTAAAGATTTTCAATCTTTGAAATACAGAAAAACAAAAACATAAAGCTCTTTGCATTTCTTCGGATTTTCCTTCATTGTTACAAATGATTTCACCAAAGAATCTTTTTCGGTTTTTACCATTTTTTGTATAATACTATTGGTTAGTTCAAAATCAGTATATTTTTCATTCGTATTTTTATTGCTATATATACAATATTCATTATTTTACAGTTATAAAAGTAAAAATTTAGTTTGTTCTGCCGTAATGCACTTGAATATTTGTTATAGAATCACAAGAGTTATAATTATAAACAATACCCAGGTCCAGTGGGTGGTTGGGCTAGAATTCCTCTCTTATTCATTCTACACGTATGCTCTTCAAGTCGTTTTTCTGCTTCCGTTATTGTGTCTGCATCCCGTGCAGACCAAAGCCTTTCTGCGGTTGCGCTAGCTCTAGGCCAAATTCTTGACTCTATATTATATTCGTTGACCACTTCACTCCACATACAGGCTTCTCCTCCTAAGATTAATTGATTTTGTTCATTTCCAGCTGAACTACTGTAAGGTTCGCAATTATAATATTTAACCCAATCTCCTCCAGTTGCTAAATGATCCAAATACCAACAGGACGACAATAGTACGTTATATCCAGCACTCGTAGCCTGTGTTTAAAAATTATCAATGTTACACTCTATATGTAATTAGCAATGTGTACTAACCCTCTTCAACGTAGCTTTCCAGTTAGTTTTCCAAACGTGAACAATTGTTGAACGAGGTAAGCGAACCCCATTAGTAAATACTTCTTCCCAAACGATGGATTTAGCTTTTAGATTATCTGTAATATCCACCAACCTTTGAATGTAATATTCTTCTAACTCATTATATTTAGTCATATTGTGCTCTAACATAAATTGACGAATTTCTGGGTTGCTCTCCCTAAAAAAGCACAAACAGTTAAAATAGTATGTATTTTTAATTTTACCAACTAACCAACATTCGTATCCAGTTTCATCTCCTCCAAGATGAATAAAATTATCTGGAAAAACTGCTACTATTTCGTCGAAAAAATCTTTTAAAAATGAATAAGTAAAATTGTTGATAGGATTAATAGGTCCAAATGCTCCAGATGGTACATCGTTTTTATAACATGCAGTTAAAAGTTCGGGAATTGCAACGCCCCACGACCTGGTATGACCTTAAATATTTTTTCATTTAGATTAATATTATTTATTGTTTCATGTTTTACCAGGCGTGTCAAATTCCGCCATTACACGAATTCCCCTAAGAGCAGCATATCTGATAATTTTTTGAACATCAAGAGCTGTATAAATTTTTGATTTGGTATAAGCACCTTTCAAGCTAAAATAATATTGAAACTGAATCAAATTAGCTTCAAATTTAGTTGCACAAATTGTACCTTAGCTCTGGGAATTTGATGCTTTGGTAAGGAAAACTTTGATCATCCGTTATATGCCAATGAAACACGTTAAGTTTGTTGTATTCCATGGCATCAAGTATCTTTAGTAATTTTGGTATTGGAATGTAATGCCTTGAAGTGTCAACCATTAGTCCTCTATGGGAAAATCGTGGATAATCGTTTATTTGGGTACAGTTAATTTGGAGCTAAACAAAAGTTATTGATTATTAATTAAAATTTTAAATTATGTTAGAAATATACCGCTGCATCATCTGTTGGAAACAAAAGTTGAGAGAAGGTCTCTAAGCCCTTTAATACCCCCCAGATACTTTCAGAAGTAATAACATTTTCTCCTTGCTGAGTTACCGTTAAAGTATCTGAAAAATATAATAATTAAAACATTTTTTATATCATTGAAATTTAGCATAACTTACAATTTTCGTTCATATCTTTGTGTGGAAAATCAGTGTTATTACATGGGGTTAATAGATTTATATTTAAGATATCGAGGTATCCAACAAAATTTTTGTCCGACTTCCATGGTTTATAAATAAATTGATCATTAACATTAACATTGATAATGTTATAATATCTTTGCAATGCATTTTGTAAAATTTCACAGTCATTGCCTACTACCTACAAAATAAAAATATAGGTAAATACAATATGTTATCTGTTACAAGAAAAATCACAGAAAGTTTGGGAATAGTTCTTATATGGAATAAGAAGCAGTTTTTTTTATAATTTCATTGTATTTTAGATAAAAATATTTATTAAAACATTTTGTATAAAATGAATTTTCAAAATTATAATACAATTTATGATATTAGGCATAAAAAATAGTTAAGAGGATGAATTAAATATATTGATGCTGGATGTAAACAATTGTGTCTATAGTGTTCACATCATATTCTATGCCAACTTAATTTCAACATAAGCAACTAATAAAATAGCAAAAATAAATCTAATCCTTACTTGAAATTCAAAATTTTGACGTTTTAAAATGTAATACTCTTGTGAAGTTATCTGTTGTTGAGGTTTCGGCCAAACAGCCCCTTTTGTTGCTATAACTTGTGGACCTGGTTCAATAATGTAACAATTAATTGACACTAAAGCGAATAAGTTTATTATCAGTTGGAACAACGTATTCATTGTGATAGCTAAATGTATACTAAACAATAATTTTAGTTAGATAGAATAAAATTATCTCTAAAATGTTGGTTTATATAGTATTGATTAACTTCAAAATACGTTATATGTAGGTTATACAGGATGATCGCGTAATGATGCATTCAGATAATTTTAATTAAATAATCATCAAATAATAACAATCTACTTGCCTACTATTTTTCTACTTCAATTAAAATTTTAATAAACCATAGAATTAGAATAGGTAATAGGTATGCTTTATTTCTATAGTAAATGTTAAAGTTAAAGTGCGGTTTGTTCGACTGAAAATAATAGAAAAAGTGGCGCTTTAACAGCAAGGATGGATAAAATAACATTTTAACAGCAAGGGTAGATAAAGTACTTTATTTTTACTAAATAAATAAATTTTATTACTGCATTTAAATACATTATAAATTACTGTTGATTTATAAAAAGTTCAATTTTGCAATTGATATTGCCAGAAACATCTATTCTTGGAATTGTACCACAACTTGTACTGTTTATTTGCTGAGACAATAGTTCAGGTGTATTATTGGTCTGCATTTCTGCCTCACTAAGAACATGCTTTGACGCGGCAATCATAGTGGCAACCGATTTTTTGATGGTTTCTGCCACTTATGAAGATTTCCACCCACCAACACGGTTAAGTGTCATCAGATTAGCACCAGAGTTTGCCATCATTATACAGGGTGACCCAGACCACCCGTATCAGTACTTTTTTTCAAAAACGGTAAGTCGTAGAGAGTTGGGCTAAAAAAATGTATTACAAAAGCCCTAATGACGAATCTAATGGTGATATTATTATTTCCGGGAAAAGTCGGCATCTAGAGTAGTTTGCTCCAGAAAGTCCAGAAATCCAGAATTTTAAATGGTACCATATGTCGAAAGTGGTATTGTTGGAAAGCTCCTTAAAAAATAAGCAAGTTTTGTAGAAATTTTTTTTTTATTACTCCCACCCCTTTTAAGTTATATTCGACTTAAGTTATTAAGTTATTATTTTGATTATTTTGACTTTATTTTAAAAATTGGCATTCAAAATCTAGCAAATGGGTTAGACAATAATTAGACAATAAACCAGAAGAGCTCAACAGTGTTTAGAAGTAAATGAAAGACATTTTGAACACTTGTGACATTGCTCTAACGCGGTAGCTGGATTTCAAGTGCTGACTTTTAAAGTTAAGTTCGTTATAAGAAATTGAAATTTAATAATTTCAAGTGAATATAACTTAAAAGGGGTGGGAGTAATAAAAAAATTTTTCCTACAAAACTTGCTTATTTTTTAAAGAGCTTTCTAACGATACCACTTTTGACATATGGTGCCATTTAAAATTCTGGATTTCTGGACTTTCTGGAGCAAACTACTCTGGATGCCGACTTTTCCCGGAAATAATAATATCACCATTAGATTCGTCATTAGGGCATTTGTAATAAAAATTTTTAGCCCAACTCCCCACGACTTACCGTTTTTGAAAAAAAGTACTGATACGGGTGGTCTGGGTCACCCTGTATAGCTGCAGAGCGGCGGAAACAATGTCTAATGTACTCTTCTGCATTTGGTAGCTTCAGAAAATCAATAATTTTCCTAGGGACCTTATATAGAATATTTATCCCCACATGTTGGATGATACATTTTTTATGTCGATAATGAGGAAATCTCATGCATTTAAAAAATTTTTTTTTTTAATTTATGTTAAAAGAATGAGATTGGTATTTTCAATTTTTTATACCATTAATATTAAGCCCAAAATAAATTTTTAAAAACCCAGTGACGTCACTAGGAGGTTTTGCACAACGTGACAACCCTGATTGTGGTAAGACAAAAACAAAAAAACTTAGAAATTGAAATTTTTTTAAATTTATTGTAAAGTAGTACCTACTTACTTTTAAACGTCCGATTATACTCCAATATAGCCGCAAACATAGATATGTTTTGTTTTTGTGTAATTATTATAATAATTTAATTTAATTATTTTTATTAATAATAAGTTAATATAAGCTAATAATAATTATAGTCTACAAAAATAAAGAAATTAAATTATTATACAAAACATATGTTTGCGGCCATATTGGAGTATAATCTGACGTTTAAAAGTAAGTAATGCACTACAACAAATTTTGTTTATGGGGTTGTCGCGTTGTGCAAGACGTAGCAAAGTTTTTAAAAATTGAATTTTGGGCTAAATATTAATCGAAAACAAAAATTAAAAACATATAATAAATTGTATTAACTATTAAACTTTATATATTAATTTTATTCAAAATTACTAATTCCAACTGTTGCAAATTCTTCAAGTCACGATTTTAGGACGCAAGGCGACGTATTTTCTTATGATTTCTGACAAACTCGTTCCACATTCCTTGTCGGCATTGCAAAACGATCAATCTTTTTTGGTTTTAGTATCTATGAGTGCAACGAACATGGCTGATTTTCGATCATCAACATTTGCAACTTCCAGCGTCTTCAATTTATCCGGACCAACAATTTTCGACTTTGTAGGCTTGTACATTTGTGCATTTTGCAAAATTACATTTTGACAATCTAAATATTATTCTGTCTTATTATAATATCACGGAAATTTTGAATATTTAATTTAAATATTTAGTAAAATTTTATAATTCCTTCTATTAGAGGAAAGTTAGTACTTACCTTGGCTAGAACAGCTTTCATTCTTAAACTTTTTTTCCAAAGTACCTATTTCTTTTGTATTTAATTTGTTTATATCTATTTTATTTCCCATTGCGGTGTATTTTGTGTATGTGAGTAGAAATTAAACATCAGTTTTGTGATAAGGTCTAGCCCAACCGGTAGTTACAGCTCTCCTTGACCCCTTTCAACCTTCGCCACTGTTTGGTATAAATTAGTTTCTTTATGAAATTTATATTATTGCACTTTTAATTTTGAAAAAAAGCAAAATTTATGTTTTCAACAATAAATTAATTTCATGGGAAATAACTTAAATGTATATGTTTAATATTTTAAATTTTAGCTGTTTTGTTTGCAATTTAATTGTTTTTAAATAAATCTACAGCAGCTTGTAGTGTCAGCATAGCTTGTGGATGGAGGTACTATATACTACAAGAATGACTAAATTTATGAATATTGTACCAAAAACTAAACTTTTACTTTTAGGTAATTGAAGTTTAACTAATGTACATAAAAATTAAAAAAGATGGTTATGCTGAGCGCCACATATACTTAAAGAAACATTGAAACGAAAAAAGATGGTTTATTGTAACACCGATAAGTATAATAGATAGATTAAACATGGCGGGAGCTGACATGCTCTAAATTTTAAAATAGGAAACAAATACAATAACATGATAGTATATCAATTTAAAAAAATTTATATTAATTTATTTTTTACAATTTTCTTAATAAATATATTTAGGGCCAATATCATAAATAAATTTAAGGTAACATTAAATTTCAGCAAAGAATTATACGACTATATACGACTAAATTTTAATGCTACCTAGAATTTTTTTATGAAATTGGTCTTGAAATTTTTAATATTATAACTAACCTCTGTCCTGTACCTTAAACTGTTTTTTTTATACTTTGCTTTTGAATCAAGTTTTTATTTTCTCAGAAACGGTTGCTTATAGCACTATAAGCAATAAAAAGATGTTTTAAAAAATTGAATTTAAACATTTGAAAACTATTATAGGTTTTAACCCAGCCCTTGTTAGTGAAGCTTACTTATACTAAACGAAAAACTCAGAATTTGTTGGTTGACCTGAAAGATATGATTAAAAGTGTTAAATTTAGTACTAATATTAGTCGCTTTAGATCTTTTAAATTTGTACAGTAGGTTCCTTAATAAAATACAGAACTTTGAGACTATTCTGTCTGTCGGTAGTTTTGCAGTTGTAGCCACATTCATACAATTCAATTTAATAAGTATTATTTTATGTTGTTTTGGTTGTTGTGCCTAAAGTAAAGTTGTAACGGTAAAGAAAATATTTTCAAAAATTTTGTTTTTATGAAAAAATTTATTGTACAAATTTGAAAATAAAATTCGTTATAACCTTCGATGAATTTCATTGTAACTACTAACTACCAAACGAATTTTCAAAAACATTGTGACATTAATTCTGTGGTAACATGCTATAAGGGAATAAGTCCACTTATGCCCAAATCCATTTTTTTTTGTAGAATTAGATTCTTAATAATATAAGTATCAACTTCTGGTATAAGAAGAAAAGTCTATGTCAATAAATAATTGGAAATTTACAAATTTTTTACAGATATATTATAGTGCTTAAAATCAATAAAAAAATCAGTAATTTTTTATTTTTTTTGCTTCTGCTATAAGGGAATTTGTGATACATTTGTGTGATAGCAATTAAATTTTCAAAATAAAAGTTTAATGGTTATAAGCTAGCAACTTTTAAGAGTCGTTCTCAGCCAATTAACCACAACATAACATAGCATAGCATAACTTAACACAACAGTTAAAATAAATTGAAACATAATATGTGTGTGTTTAAAATCAAAAATGAAAAATGTTATAACAAAAAGTTAATTGGCTGAGAATGGAGCTGTAAAGTTAAAATTTAATGTTAAAACTTGGCTATTTGTACTTATACCCTTCTATCATGGGACCACAGAATTGATGTGAGTCATTTTTTCTTCAACATCATACTCTAATTTCTAATAAAAAAAGTGATAAGGGTAGAAGCCAGGTTGTTTTAGAAATTAATTCTGATGCACCAATCATGAGGAAATTACAAAATACTTATCATTTTTAAAAAATCAAAATTATTTTGTAAATTCAACCATTGCTGATATAAGTAGGTACCTACTTACATTATTATTTATTGTTTGTTATCAGTCAATAGCAACATCAATAGTTAATAAATTTATCGTTTAAATTAAGATCTCAAAAACGTAAATATTTAAACAATGAATTGTTTAACGTTGTCAACAACGAATTAAGGTAAATATTTTTTTCAAAAGGGCATTCTCGAGGATTTTATTTTCGTATAAGACAATTAGTTGTAATAAATAAAAACAAATGTTGATCGTTTTGAAGTATTATTGCGATAAAGGATTAATGTGCTAATTAATTTAAAGTGATAATTTAAATGAATTAATATAGGTAGCTATTATTATCTATTGGACATTATGTGAGTGTCATCATAAATAATTTCAATATAAATTTTTAAACATAAAATGGTCCAATACAATATAATTTTAAAAATTTAATGAATAACTTTCTCCAATGATAAAAATCTTTTTATTTTATTTGCTGCATACTGAATTATACTAATTATATAATTTGCATCAAAAGACTGTTCTATTTATGAAAGTTCAGCAAGTGACAATTTCATAATTACTTGTATTAACAAGTCTACAAGTACAGGTACTCCACTAAAATTTCAAGTTAAAACAAATAATTAATTTAAAATATTGAATGAAAACAAAATATCTTCTAGTACAAAGTTGTTGCAGGGCTTCTTATTTACACTGAGAGAAAAAATTTGTAGTGGTAGACGGTATCTATTATCTAACTTTTTTTTAGAAATTGCACTATAAAGTCAGTCAAGACCGTCTATAGAATCAATAAAATGACGGATGAAAAGATAGCAATAAAAAATTGTTAAACTCCCAAAAGATCTTACCTAATTACATATTTTGATCTTATTGGTAGTTTTATTCGCAACGTTGATCTCATCAGATATTACGATAATATGCTTAGTTTAGTAAATTACGCTTAGTAAACCTTCTAATTACATATTAGAAGGTCTACTAAGCGTTCTCTAAGGTCTAGGGGATATCTAAACTTACATACAAATCTGTATACCTCACACTGAAAACAATGGTTCATCATATTACAGGGTAAAATATCAAACGAACTTAAAATCAAGCGCAGAGTTCTTCAAGGTAGCCTCATTTGATTCTAGGACAATTGTTCGCCGGAAATTGTTCGCCGGACACCAGACAATTGTTCGCATATGACTTTTATTCGCTCCACAATTGTTCGCTATTTATTCGTGGGGTCTATATTGTCATGTATTTTCTCCAGTTACCAAATTTTTCAAATTCAAATTTATAAGAAAAATAAATTTTAAATAATTCCAAATTTAAATTAAAATACTTCAAACAAATTTACTAATACAAGGTTCGTCAATGTCCACATAAATTCAAGAAATCCTTTAATTTTTCAAATTTAAATGTTTCCAAATTTTACCAATTCAGTTAACCATAATCTAACACATCTAAATTATCTCCGCAATCTCTTTACTTCCAATTATCCAATCACTCGAAACTAAATCCCATCAAACATCCAATTCTATCCAAATTTTGCGAAAACTCAACAACTAAATCAATAAAATCAATTATTCAAAAATTATAAACAAACTCAATTTATTTTTAAGTATAAAATTTTTAACAAAATCGTTATTAAGCTTAGCTAAACTAAGGCCTAGCTCACAACCAATTTTTTATGTGTTTGATTATTTTGTTAAGTTTTTTAAAGCTAAATTAAAAAAAGAATTAAAATAAAAGTTTAACCTTCAGCGAGACCTTCAGCAAAGTATTAAATTGTGTCTAATGAATATGTTTTTCAAACGGTTCTTGGTATATATGGTACATTTCATGAGGTAAATTATTATCTATAAACGAAAAATCAGGCGAATAATTGTCCTATGCGAACAATTATCCGGCGAATAATTGCCGTATGCAAACAATTGTCAGGCGAATAAATGTCCGGCGAACATTGTCCGACGAATAATTGCCGGCGAACAATTGTCCGGACGGGCTTCTGATTACCCTTATTATTTAAAATATTTACGAATTTCTTGAAATTTAAAAATTCTTTTTACCATAAATTTTTTAGTTTTAATGATATGAAATCATACAAATAGCTTTTGTCGTCAATTGCGGTTGTCAAGATAGCAGAATAAGCTATTTACATGGTTCCACGTCAAAACGCCGTCTCCAAAGACGCCGTTTCAAGAACGCCGTGGGAAAGACGCCGTCCCCAAAAACGCCGTTGCAATAACGCCGTGGAAAATACGCCGTCACAAAATGGCCGTTGCCCAATAATACCGTATGGCAATAGCGCCGTCACAAGATGGCCGTGCCCAATTACGCCATCTTAATAACGCCGTGAGGTAAAGGGACGCCTTTATACCTGGTTCTGGGCTTTAAATCAAAACAAACAATTTTTAAAGAATAAAAATAGAAAATTGCAGTTTATATTAAAAATAATAAAAAACTTATTTAATTAAAAAATATTATGAATATTAGTTTGAATGTGGGGGTGGGAAATAAATACAATAAATACATTTATACAATGAAAGGTCAACTATATTTAAACAATTTTTACAATAAAATAATGCTAAAATATTTATTGAAATTTTAACAGCATTGCAATTGGAAATTGTGGGCTATTCCTCCCAAATATTCGTCCAGAGAATGAATACGCGCTTCGTACTCGGATACAATCAGTTGAATTCGATTGGCTGTGTCTCGATAGACACGACGGCCTTGAGCTGCAGCTTGACCTGCAACATATTGATTGATCCGAAAATCGTTTAAACTCTGCTCTTTTCGGAGTACCTGGATAAATTTCCAAATCGTTGGGTGATTGGCACTTAACATGGAACTAAAGGAACGGTGCCAACCCTCTACAGAGTTATTCGTTTTTGGAAGACCTTCAACCGTGGCCTCGTAACAATTCCAAAGGGTGTGGGAATATTTGGGGTATCTTCGGGTGCCGTTCGCCCTGAGTTTTCCTATCCAGGTACTTTCAAAGTAATCGGTAATATCCGCTAAAAACTCTTCATTAGCTTCAAAAAATGGGTGCTGCATAAATCTCTGGTAGATGTCTACAACATCCACAACGGGAAAAAATGCAAGAGCCGCCAGATATCGAACTTTATGTGCAAAGTCAGTGTTTTCTGCATCCTCGTACTTTCTTCGTACATCAGGAGATCTCTGAATAATTCTCCATATGCACTGGCTAAAATGGAAAAAACATCCCCTGTTAGAAATGGCAGGGAAATTGTCTTTAAAGGCCTGAATCTGGGCCTGCTCAAAATCAGTCATAACAGAGACTGGATTTACGCCTGAGATCAGGTCTTTTACCGCTAAAAGCACCCGAGAATATGACTGCTTTTCTTTGGTGGGAAGAAGGCAATACAGTGTAGGCAACACGTTGTTGTAACGAACTGCGTGTATAGTAAAGAGTTGCATAAACAGAGGAGGGGTTGACTTGAAGGTCCCATCGGCATACCAGTGATCACAGTGTTGCATTAAATCCAAGTTCCTCCTAGTTCCAAAGACTAAAACCCGCGATTCATTGGCTCCGCTGTCAAAAAGCAGAAATGGCTCTCCATTTTCTGTGACCTTGAACTCATCAGGTATCACAAGTTCAGTTAAAGTACGAGGAGAAGGGAGAGGGGCGCGGACTGCAACCCTAGTCCTCTGCACAATGCGCTTGAGTTGATTGACGGAAGGCAGGTCTGCGCAGACTGATGCTGGTAATTGTTGGGTAACTTCAGCAACAATTTGTTGAGGAGTTTCAGTACTTCCTTTTGCTTTCGATCGAATCTCCGCCATTGCTTCTTTTGCCTTACATTCAGGGCCTCCCCCAATATGATTATGATTGTCAGTAAATTTTGTTACCTCATCTCCTTCAGTATGAGCTCTTCCAGGGCATTTTGTCCTATTATATTGAACACACTTCCAAATGATCTTGCTTTCCTTCCTTTGGTCTACGGTAAAGATGTATCCATTATGCACGAGTTGCTGGGCTCCCTTTTGACTTAACACATATTGTAGTGGCATCTCGACACTGAATATTACACACAATATTTAATCCTTCGTTTAAACTAATATTAAAATAATAAAAACAATTAGGATAATAAAATAAAACTAACCTCAACTTACCAATATCTATTTATCTATTAATATCTATTTATTCCTAACTTGTTCTCCCCAATGTTCTTTATTTTTAATACCATATTGCCTTATAATACCCCTTATATACAATAATACCATATTTGGTTGGTATTCCTTAATCAACGCTTTAAAATAAATTATTTTCAATTCAGTTTATTCAACTTATTTTTAATATAAACTGCAATTTTCTATTTTTATTCTTTAAAAATTGTTTTTTTTTACAAAAAAATTGTTTAAAAGTCTATTATAATATTCTAGGATTTTATCTCCCGCTTTATTTGGGGGGGGGGGGTAAACCACCCCTCAGATACGGCCCTGCTAACCAGTAGAAAAGTAACCCTTAATTAACGTTTTCTATTGATGATTTATTTATAATAAACCAGTCTTTTTCAGTGCCTATAAATCCAGACCCTATTCATAATATAATACTTAATCTAGAAATCTAAAATCTTAATCTAGAGCCAGGTATATAAAGGCGTCCCTTTACCTCACGGCGTTATTAAGACGGCTTAATTGGGCACGGCCATCTTGTGACGGCGTTATTGCCATACGGCATTATTGGGCAACGGCCATTTTGTGACGGCGTATTTTCCACGGCGTTATTGCAACGGCGTTTTTGGGGACGGCGTCTTTCCCACGGCGTTCTTGAAACGGCGTCTTTGGGGACGGCGTTTTGACGTGATACCATTTACATAGGTAGGTACATCAAACTAATAAATCTTTTTGTTTCTAAAAATATTTTGCTTGTATTGTTTTTTTATAGGATCATACAGTATACTAAAATTAACCTTATAGTAATTTTATACTGTTATTGATATAAACATATATATATAAATTACCATTTCCTGTTTTTGTTATAAGTATATAACCGATAACCTTTTTTGAAATAATAACTCCCTAGCCAATAGCAATAGATTTGTAATTCACTGCGAATAGATATCCGTATCGTTCTTAGTAATATTTAATTTCCCGAAGTTTATCTTTTTGGTAATTTACCATATTTACATGAAATTTTTAAATTGTTACTTTGTTTAGTAAACCATGTTGTGATAATTAGGTAAGGTAAGTAGGGGTAAATGTGATAGCGGGGCTATTGTGATAGCGCCCTCTTAAAAATCTCTAGAGAGCGAAAACTACACTTTTGCTATATGTATGACATCGTATTGAGTATAACCTTGAATGTGGTAATACAATGCTAAGCAATTTTTCGCGACCACATTTGGTATTCACTTGATCGTAAAAGGTGTGTTTTAACCTAAAAGTCAATTTCTTTTGCTAGCTGCATTTTTTGTCAGGTAATTTCAATTTATATTTGGTTTTAGTTGCATTGGTGTCAATTTAAAGTATTTAAATGTATTATTCGGTAAACTAATGAATCAAGCTTAATTTTTGATTATGTCACATTTACCCTGTGAAAAAACAGCGATAGGGTAATTGTGTATTACTTCCACATTTTTTATATCACATTTTAACCTTTTAGAAAATGGTTCGTAAATACCAACTAAAAAATACTCAAGTTAAAAAATATGAAGATAACAATTTGAGAAATCCCATAGATAAAGTTAAAACTGGACAAATTACCATATATAAAGCTAGTAAACAATATGGAATTCTGTATGTCACACTCAATTACAGAATTTATACAAACTTTCTTAGTTTTTATTGGAAAATAAATTTTTAAAAAGCAAAATGTTTCTCTTTTCTCATTATATCACATATAGCCTGGAATCGAAAATAATATGGAGCATATGAAAGTTGTAAGCGACTATCACATTTGCCCCATTTTCAGGGGTAAATGTGATATACTTGCAGGTTTATAAAAAAAAAGTCTTAATTTTCACAAAACTTTCTTTAAGATTTCCAAACTTTATAACTGGATACCTAATACACTCAGATGTCTCCCTTATTTTTTTCAGATTTTCAATGCATTGCGTTTCGGATTTATGATTTTTATAAAGTCAACTATTAAAAAAATATGTCACATTTACCCCTACTTACCTTACTTACCTTTAGAAATCCTAATTTTTTGCATATAATTACAAATTTTAAAATATAAAAAAATAAATTATTAAATAACAAAAAGCCCGACTGCGTTAAAACAAAGAGCTAAAATAAAAAAATAGTAGTTGTAAGAGGTATTGCAGGCGGGGACTAGCTAATCGTAAATTTTTTTATAACACATATTTTGTAATTCTTTGCTTGTCCCCGCCTGCAATACCTCTTACAACAACTATTTTTTTATTTTAGCTCTTTTTTTTAACGCAGTCGGGTTTTTTGTTATTTAATAATTTATTTTATTTGACCCTTTTTAGTTATGGTATGATGGCAAATTTTGCAATCTTGTCAATTCATTGAAGGAGTTAATATCGTGTGAATTTTAAGTAACTTGCTGTGATCTATGCTACTGATAAAAACCCTTATCAATCAAAATTTTTACACTACAATGGAGTGAATTAAAGAATTTATCGGTTTGTGTGTAACTTTTTTATACCAACAAAAAAAGTACACACCAATACGTGTCGTTTTGGCGACAAAAATGCGTCTGGTGGGGGCCATATAAAATTTTAATTATTATCATGTCTTTTAGTGACACTCACAGGTCTAAGAGGAATCGATTGAAAAAAAAATCATCAAAATCGGTCCACGCGTTTCGGCTCTAGAGTGCCACAAAGGAACAAACATACATACATACATACATACAGCCACGACTCGATGAAGAACTTTAAATTCTTGTGTATCTTTTTATTTTGAGCTCCGTAAAGTATGATTAGTATATTTTAGTATGTAAGTGGTTCAAATTGTTTAATTCCAAAAATAATTCAAAAGAAAGTATCCTACTTATTGATGAGTATAATTTTTAATTTTGTTAAAATAAACAATTGATTTACAAATTTAAAAAAAAAAACTTGGTTATAAATATTTACAGTGGCGCATTACGGTTCCGGCCCGAATAAAATTTACAAATAAATCGCGAGCACTTTTAAAAAGTTAATTTTTTGCTAACCTGTGTTTTGCCTTGGTTCAGTTTCTAAATGAGTTGTGGGCACCTCTAGTTCTTCCACGTTAGGACAACTGTCGCTTCCAATTTTAAAATAAACTCCTTTCCCAGGTTCCAAAATTGTTGTTTCTGTATCAGACACTGGTTCTCGATTCTATATTTTTAATTTTCTTGGGTATTGACCTTGGTATTAACTTTGTTATTAACTTTGATTATATTATTTTGCACAATTTTCCCTCCTTGGGGTTCAAACACTAGCTTAAAAATTTTCGACCTTCCTCTTTAGGATCTCGTCGTACACTCTATTATTTTTCTTGTTTATCTCTTCTCACCTCTACGTGTTTCATCGCAATACATATATAGCCTGATAAACACATAACCCTCCTTTGCGTCGCGCAGTCGGGTAAAAATATAACATTGAGGGATTGAGAAAATAACAAGTTTCTATGCTGTGTGTGTATTAATTTCTTAATTACAGAAATGTTTTTAATTTTAGGTAGTAAGTTTAATTATTATCATTTTTGTAAATTAATTATAAAAAAAAATGTTAATAAAATTCAAATAAACGTAAAAATAATTTGAAAATCAGCTATTATAAATCTGTGGTCACATGCTAGAAGAGTCGACTAATACCGTTTTCAGTTTTTTTGTAGAATTATATTCCTAATAGTAGGTGTCAAGTTTTGGTAAAAGTAGAAAATTCTTTGTCAATAAATAATAGCAAATTTATGATTTTGTTTTACAGGTTTAACCCATCAAAAAAACAATAATTTTTTTAATTCAAAAAAATATAAGAATAATACAATACGTAGAAAATCCAAATTCAAAAAATTAAAAAAGAGACAATTATCACATAACAAGTTTGAATTAAGAATATTTGAAATTATGAAAAATTCGTAATACGATAGTACAATATAACGTTATTTCATGGTTATTTCCAATCTTCAGTTGTACATAATTGATTAAATTGAAAAATAAGAAAAAATTTCGAACAAAATAAAAATATAGATTAACGTGTACAAAATTGACTTACTCTAAAATTATCAAAACTGAGCTTGTCACATGAAGTATGAACAATTTAAAAATAATTTGAACTAAGAAATTCTTTTACCTAGCAAATAACGTTTTCAACCGTGAGGCGTAAAACTAGAAAAAGATCTCAAAATAAAAAATTTTAAGTAAATTTGTGGTTTTTAGTATGTATTTATGGTTAAATTTTTTGAATTTTGATTTTCTACGTATTGTATTATTCTTATATTTTTTTGAATTTAACCATAAATACAGTCCCTGGCCATCGAATTAGGACCACTATACAATTTTTAATTGTTCGAAGTATTACACTGGATTTATATATATTAAGCTATTTCTACCTGCACAAATTCTTAGAAAATATGTAAAAGATTAGGTATACAATAGAACTACCCTTCCAAACTACCCTACCGCTACCCTAATAAGGCATTATTTGATTTTTGGTCATTTCTTATTTAAATTTAAATCATTCTAACTGTGAGTTTCGTGTAGTAAAGTATCGTTTTAGCAATTTTTTTAACAAATTTAGTTTTCTGTAAGTATTTGAATGTTATATTTTGTGTTAAAAAATTTCTGATCTTTTTTTTTGTAATAGGAAACCAGTATTAATTACAATTTAATATGGGCAAAAGACAGGATATTGCTAACTCAAAAAAATTTTATATTGCTGGTCTTCTTAAAGCTGGAAACTTATCCCAGCGTCAAATCGCTAAAAATGAGGGCGTTTCTCATCAAACAGTAATGAGAATCGCCAAAAATATGAAAGAAAATGTATCGCCGACTACAAACAAACGATCGTCTTGTCGTGGTATACGTAAAACGACACCACGGGCAGATCGAAAAATTATTCAAGTGGCATTAGAAAACCGTCGCTCAACTGCCAGAGCACTCGTGGAAAGCTTAGAAAACCGTGGAGTGGAAATATCGGAGCGCACATTAAGAAGACGACTTAATGAAGCTAACATTAAGTGTAGACGGCCTGCTAGAAAACCTAAGTTGACTCCAAAAATGAAAAAGTCTCGATTGGAGTGGGCAAAGGCACATCGTAACCTAACCGTAGAAGATTGGGAAAAGGTAATTTATATTTATTTTTTGTCATAAAGTTAAAATTTTATGTTTCTGGCACATTCTTGCATTTTCACAATTTTTTTAAATTTCAATAGGTGATCTTTAGCGACGAAACACGGTTAGAGGCGGTTACGGAGAGGGCTCAGTTTGTAAGAAGAACGCCTCGAGAGCGATTTCATCCAGATTGTGTGGTGCAAACTGTAAAACATCCCCCAGCAGTAATGATCTGGTCGTGCATTACGAATACAGGGCCAGGTCCAGTGTACTTCGTTGACGGAACTATGAATGCCCAACAGTATCAGGAAGTTTTAAAAACTGTTCTCTTTCCGTATTACGCATCTCTAGGGACACGGAAATCCAGATATACCTATATGCAGGATGGAGCGCCATGCCACAGAGCAAAATCTGTAATAAAACTCCTAGCATCGAAGAAGATAGCTTTACTCCCATGGCCAGGCAATTCTCCAGATTTAAACGCGATTGAAAATGTTTGGAGTTTATTAAAATCGCTTGTTTATTCGTCCCCAAATACAACAATTGCCAATTTGAAAGCAAAAATTGAAGATGTGTGGCAAAATAATGAGGACATAAAACGTATGATACGGAGTTGCATACGGAGCATGCCCGAGAGAGTAAGCGCTGTAATAAAGGCAAAAGGTGGAATTACAAAATATTAATGTAATTTTGTACTACACATGTTGTTTAAATAAATATATCAATAGAAGTTGTTTCCGTCTTTTAATTTTACTAAAAAACACGAATTAATAAAAAATTATGAGTGGTCCTAATTCGATGGCCAGGGACTGTACATACTAAAAACCACAAATTTACTTAAAATTTTTTATTTTGAGTTATTTTTCTTTTTTTAATAATTTTTATTTGAATGTTTTTAAATTCTGCTATAGGGGAATAAATGGACATATATATTGTAGTGTTTCAAAGATCAATTTTGATTTTTTTTGTTGAATTGTGAAGATTTTGTTTATTTTTGTTATTCTGTTTGCTTTTGTAAATAATTTTTAAACTTGGTAATAACGCGCGAAAGAATTTTTGAGTTGGTAACAATTTTTGAACAGGAAGGGGCTTTTTGCCGAGGTGAACACGGAGAGCGGACGTGTTTCCGTTACGCTCTTGTAATTTTTGGGTCATTTTGACCAGTATTTAGCATTCGATTTATATTGGAAAAGTGATTGGAAATTGTACTATTGAATTTTTTAATTGGATGAATAAATTTCTATTATTTTTTTGGTGAGCAAATTTTTATTATTTCGACTTAATTAATTTGGATTGATTTGAAGTTGGATTTTGGATAATAAAATTTTAATTTGGATTCTGAAGATACAAATTGTTATTTTGTGGAATTTTACAATATAAAAATTTATTATAAGGAAAGGTTAAATTTGGATGTGTACGTCGCACCTGTATGATAAGGCGCGCTGACAATCGCCGTTCCAATTTAGGCATACGAAGTACAAAAATTTATTTAAAAAAATAGAAGTTTAATTTGGATGGATTTGATTTTATGGATTATTCTTTTTATTAGTGGATTTAATTTTGAAAATTTTAAATTTATCAATTTATACTACAAGTTGAATTGAAGTCGGAACCCACCCTGAGAAGTTTACAGCCTCCGACTTAGAAGCCGTAATAGATAGTGGGTATTTTTATAAAAAATATTATTACAATATATATATTAATATTAATTATTAGCAAGTTAGCCTTTACTATAACCTTAATTCAAACGATAAACGAAGGATAAACGCGTCAAATATGCGTCTGCTAATACGGTATAAGTCAAATTATATCTTTATTGTTACACAAGTTTTAGAATATTTCTGCACTACGGAAATAAGTCAAATTAATAATATTAATTAAACAATATATATTCAGTTTATACGGTGTTTATACATTTGTGAGGCAGTAATTACACTTTCAAAATATAAATTCAGTGCCTATAACCTAGTAACAAGTACCTTCATAATTGAAATTAAAAAAATGTTTTTTGTGTGTTCGTCAAGTTTGTTATTTGTACTTATACCCTTCTAGAATGTGACCACAGAAATACAATAATTTTTTGTATATACCTAGTATATAATAATATGTTACGGTCAATGACGACAATTCGGTCATTGACGTCAATGGCCGGACAATTACGTCAATGCCCAGCTTTGTTGGACATTGACGTCAATGACCATGCTGTTTGGGCGATGTTGACATTTAAATTTCATATGTGGTTTTTACATCGGTTCCACGTCTTTACGCCTAAAACTATACGCCTAAAAACACTTACGACTAAGTCAATACGCCTAAGTCTTTACGCCTAACGAATTTTACGACTAAGGTTTTTTACACCTAACATCATGTACGCCTAAAACTTTTACACCTAACTTACTTACGCCTAAGTCTTTACACCTAAAAGATTTTACGCCTAAGACATCAACGCCTAAATTAATATATTTATGCCTGCTAAATCGTTTATTTTTTAAAATATCAAAAAAAAAATTTTGTCCGGTATATATTTCCATGTTTGAAAGAAGATGTCCTCTATTTGACCAATCTGCGGCCCTCTAAAAAAAAAGTCCCTGAGTGCGTCCCCGAGAAAGCATTTTCTTGCAAATTTCTTTCAAATTTAAATTCAAATATTAGAAGTATCAACCAAATGAAAATAGACTTACGCCTATATTAGGGGACTAGATGCCCTAACCATTTTAACTTTTAAGTTAGTTAAATTAGTTTTGAGTTAAGTATTAAAACAGTTTCAAGTACGAAAGGATATACAATTTCCTAAAAAGGAAACTGGAAAAATGGCTCTCACATTTATCAAAAGCAGAAAAGGTAACGATCAATTACTCTACGAAAACTTCATCTACACCAAAAACAGGAATGTCAATGGGAAAATATTTTGGAAATGTGTAGAATACTGCAAGAATAAATGTTCAGCAGTTGTTCATACAGAAGGTGAATCCGTTGTTTACAAGAGCGATCGAGAACATAACCACGTGCCGCAATCAGCAGAAGTTAAAACTCGGCAGGTTTTGGCAGAAATCAAAGAAAAATCCCGAAGTACCCAAGACACCCCTCAACAGATCATTGCCAACTGCAGTATTGGACTTCCAGCTTCCGTACAAGCCGCGCTTCCTTCAAAAATATTGTTAAAGCGCAATATTCAGCGGATACGTCAAGTAGCTGGAGCTGCACTTCCTACACCGGTAAACCTCACCGATCTTCAGATTCCAAATCATCTAACCGAAATCAATTTAAATGGCACAATGCACCAATTTCTTATTTTTGACAGTGGGCCTGGAGATGATCGCATCTTGATTTTTGGGACCCAAGCCGGTTTGGATTTGATGGAAAGCTGCAGGCATTGGTATGCTGATGGTACCTTCAAAACTGTGCCTCCACTCTTTGAACAATTCTTCACGATTCATGGCGTTAAGTATCACAATGTTATCCCTTCCGTATATTGTCTTCTTCCGAACAAACATCAGCAGACGTACATTCGAGTTCTTGAAGCCCTCAAGAATATAAAGCCAAATCTTGCCCCCACCTCCATCTTGACAGACTTCGAGAAGGCTCAGATCAATGCTTTCCAACATGTATTTCCCGATTCGGAGAGCAGGGGCTGCTTTTTTCACTTCAGTCAATGCTTGTGGCGCAAACTTGCATCAATTCTTGATCTCCGAGAAAAGTACACTGATGTGGAGAACCCCGACTTTGCTCTTCATGTGAGAAAGTTGGCAGCACTTGCTTTTGTTCCAACCCATGATGTTATCATCTCTTTCGAAGAACTGATAGCGTCTCCATTTTATATTGAAAATGAAGATTCCCTTGAGCCTCTTCTTGAATATTTCGAGGATAATTAGATTGGCCGGCTTCGTAGCAATGGAACCCGTAAAAATCCCAGAGTTGTTTCCATCAACCTTTGGAACTGTTACGAGGCAACGTTAAATGACCTACCCAAGACAAACAACTCTGTTGAAGGGTGGCACTGGGGTTTTCATTCTTTATTGAGTGGATGTCATCCTTCTATTTAGAAGTTTATAAAAACATTGAAAAAGGAACAGTGTGCAAATGAATTTGAGATTGAACAGTACGTGTCGGGATCTGTACCACCACCAAGTCGTCTACTCTACAGAAGAATCGCTGCAAACATCAAGAGAATCGTAGAGTCCTATGTGAGGGATGCGAACTTCGATACCATAGTTTACCTTCGAGGCATCGCGCACAACTTCGAGTTTCAGGCAGTTTAAAATTTTATATTTAATTTAATTTTTTTTTCTTGTTTTTATATTGTAACCTTTTACCTTATTGTAACCTTTTTAAATAAATAGAAAACAACTAATTTTCATGTGTTTTTTATAAACGTTTTGGGATGAATGTTGTAGTTGATTACATCTATACGTTGTTCGTTACTTTTTAGAATCCATGTATTAATTTTAATTTTTGACATTTGGCATGATTAAGACCCGTAAAGTTCAGTTGAGTGCATTTAATTTGATCTCACCCTATAAACAGAAATATACTATAGTTATGTATTTATGTATACATATAATTTCTGCTATTTAAGGCATAAATATGCTATTAGTCGTTGATGTATTAGGCGTAAAATCTATTAGGCCTAAAGACTTAGGCGTAAGTTCGTTAGGTGTAAAAGTTTTAGGCGTACATTATGTTAGGCGTAAAAAACCTTAGGCGTAAAACCCTTTAGGTGTAAAGGCTTAGGCGGACTGACTTAGTCGTAAGTGTTTTAGGCGTAGTTGTTTTAGGCGTAACCACGTGATACCTTTTACATCATTGTTGGAGAAATAACGTTAATACCCAATACAGGGTGGGCAATGATGAAACTACTATTCTACAGATTCCATATTCTATTACACATTGACACACCAATCCAAAATACTTGCTAATCGAATATATTTTCTAATGAGATTTTTGAGAGATTCCGTATCTTTGCACGGTTTATTTCCCTGTTGGAACATTGTATTGTAAAATTTTGCCGAAACGTTTCGATACCTACTTGGGAATATCTAAAATCGTATAACTTCTATCAAATCACTTACTAAAATAAAGAACGATATAGACATTTTTGAATTGATAAATTAATTAGCTCTGTCAAAAGCATTTGATTATTAATTTACTGATAGCAGGTTTACAAGTAAAAACTAATTGTTTTTGTTGTTTTATTTTTTGTTGAGGCTGTCCATTTTGTTTATTCTTTCATTAAGTTTTCTTAACAGTTTTGCTGAATTCAAAAATTAAATGAGAATCAAAATATGAGCAAGTTTGAAGCAGGATATAATTTACGTGAACTTGTAAGATAACAAAATTATTTCTCTTTTGAACTTTTCACTTTATTGTAGTTGATGGAAACAACAACAACGTAACTACTCTCCAAACTACCATCTTTTGTTATAGGATTAAATTTTTTAATCCCTTAATAATATTAATATTGTCCGTGAAAAAAGATATCCGCGGGAAGATATGCATCGGTTAAGCAGGTAAGTGTTAATTTATGATATTTTTTAGCGAAATCGTCGTGGTTACATCATTTTTTTTAATTGTTTTTACTTTGTTCAGGGTCGCAGATGCTCTTGAGGGCAATTTTGTTGGGGCAGTTTATCACCCAGCTTAGTAGAAACTTTTTTGTTCGGAGGGCAGTTTACCATTTTTTATTTTACCTGTTTCATAGATTGGGGCAGTATACAGTAGAGAAGAATGCGGGACGAGAAAAATCCCGTCCCGTCCCGTCCCGTCCCGTCCCGTCCCGTCCCGTCCCGTCCCGTCCCGCGTCCCGCAGTCTCGCGCGGGACTGCATGCTAATATAATCCCGCGCGGGACGGGATGTCAATTTAGTCCCGCGCGGGACGGGATGTCAATTTAGTCCAGCGCACAATTGAATGTAAGATACTAATTAATGCTGCATTTGTCATAACTTAAATTTATTTATACAAATAATACAAATAATATATTTTACATACTACATTTTAAATAAATCTTTATTTGATCGAACAAATAATAAGTTATCTAACTCTTCAGGAGCCAATCGAGTACGACGATCAGTTACATTTAAACCAGCATTTTACATTTCACAAAATTAGAATAATTGTCATTCACAAATATTTTTTGAAATGTTGACCACACCGAAGAATTTTCATGAACGTCCACGTATTTCAACAAATCACTTCTTGAAGAAATTAATTAATTAATTTCTGCGCGAGTAAAACTAAGAACGTCACCTTTACTTTGATCGGAATTAATATCACCTTCTAGTAAATCAGTTTCAAAATCACTGTGTTTTCTCTTCTTATTGATATGCTCCATTTTATATTATTATATTATATTTTATACGATTATATTATGAAAAATTTAAAAAACAATTCTCTTTATATAGATACATATATTTTTAAAACTTTTTAGTTGGAAATGCAAGATTATATTAAACTAAGGGGGTTTAAAAGCGTTGCGTGCGGGACCCGCGGTACGTGCAAGACCTGCGGGACCCGCGGGACCCGCGGGACGTGCGGGACCCGCGGGATCCGCGGGACGGGACGGGACCTACTGGACGACGCGGCACTGCGGGACGGGACGGGACGGGACAAGAAAAGTAGTCCCGCATTCTTCTCTAGTATACAGTCATCCGAATAATAGTATATCTTCAGGTGTCTAAATTTTAATAAATCAGTTTTTATTTTTAATTCTATAACTATAGTACAATCAAATACGATTCCAGTAATAATATCATCAATTGAAAATGCATTGAGAACAGCTCCAAAAAAACTTTATAATGAACTCCTTGCTTCTTGCTTTAGTAATGTGTGTAATTAAAAATAATATCCCACAAATAAAAATGGTAAGTAAATGGCATTATTATCAGTTACGGGCAGTACTAGGCAGTATCGGCAATATTATACAGTAATAGGAATTCTTATCTAGTATTCTATTAGCCATGACATATTCCTTTAAGCAAATACAATATATTGTCATGTCCTGAAAATGTTAAATAAATTTAAGTCATTTTTTTGAAAATTTTAAAAGATTTTGTTGAGAACAATTTGGAATTTTGCGAATCTTACTATTATTTCTTAAATTAATTGGAGTCAAAGTTTTTGTTTTTTTATGCATGCCTGGTATCTCGTTTTTTAAAAAAATTGTTCATAATTTATTTGTAATTTTGAAAATAGAAAAATGTTTCTAATTTAATAAAATTTCGTATGAGAAATTAAAACAATGATGATGGTAGGTGTTACGCAACAATTTTCCATTTTTATTTTGTAAGAGTGAGGTTGTTCCGTTTTAAAAGTAAGTGTTCAAAAGTTTTTGCAACTACCGATATAAAATTTTAAAACTTGGTTCCACGAAAAAGTAGAGGTTGGCGGTACGCAGAATGAAAAATGATATGGTCCGATATAAATTAACTGGAAGATTATAATAATTTTGGAAATAAAAATATAAAATAAGAAGAATTATTGGGAAATTTAATCACAAACTAGATGCTGATCAATATTTTATGGTGTATGGATCATTATTGTAAGCTTGGAAGAAGTTTTTGAATTGTATGGAAAATTGGAAAAATTTTTAAATTGGATCCAGATCAAACCCATGGGGAAATTTATAATTCTGTAAACAAAATTCAAGACGTATATGTGGACAAGAACAACAAACAATTGAAATTTCATGAAGAAAATTTTTATAACAATTCGTTCGGTAAGACTGTTTAAAATTTTAAATTTATCTTGAACACGGAACATTAGCTATTTTATTTCATCCATTTGTATTATCGGTTTGCACATTGGAAATTCGAGGTATAGGAGATTTTGAATTAAATGAGACTCGAGTTTCCAATGGTAACACCATCACATTGTTGTTTTTATCTGATTTGTAATCAGCAAAATTAGAAATATTGGTTATCAAATAATTTTTCGTAGAACCACTGAACTAGATGTCAGGCTGTATCTATTTAAGATTACTTTTTTTTTATTATTTAATGATAGTAAAATAGCAAATTCTCTTTGATATTTTGTTTTATTTCTAATCAAGGTGAATAAATTTATTTAAACTGAGCTAGGCCGTGGCTGAATATTTACAGGAGTCTCACATTATAGTTTGTTAGGTTTGTTTATTAAATTTTTTTTTATTATTTTTTTTAAATTTACACTCCTAACACTACAATATTTAAGAAATACCAAATATTCAAATACTCCTAATAATAATAACTAATCAGATAGTTCTACTACTTTCACTTACTGCTGATATTACTTAATACTGCTTGGTACTGCCTAATACTATCACTTACTGCTGATCATCTCTAATACTGCCGTTGATTTCCTAACGCTGTCTTTCACTACCTGGTATTGCTGATACTGCTTAAGACTACCACTTCATGCTGATATTTCCTAATACTACTATTTACTGCCGTTACTACCTGACCGATAAACCAGTAATATTACGGATTATTATTTAATATTATTGTTCCACGTATTAGGTATTTACTACCGGCAGTAAATGTCATTATTAAGCAATTTCAGATAGTAACAAGAGTAAGTAGCAGTATTAAGCATTATTGGCAATATTAAGAGGTATTAGGCAGTAAGTTTCAGTACTTACTTTATTACTGTACAGTACTAAGTACAGTGTACATACTCAAATACACTGATACACTCTATTGTTCCTGTATAATTTACAAGATTAGGATTCTTTCTATGTCGTTTGCCATTTCACATCATTTCCTTTTTTTATGCTCATAATTACGTAATTATTCAAATAAGTCACAACTTTTTAATAAACTAATAAATCTTTTTATTTCAGAAAATATTTACAGTTAATTGTTTTTTATATGAGCGCACAGTGGGTATATTAAAATTAACCTTATAATGAACTACAGTGGCGGAATTTCAAATTTTTGGCCCCCTGCAAAATTGATTCAAACCCCTACCACAAAAAAAACATTAATTTATGTAGATATTTTTATTAGAAAGTAACCAATCAAGTATTTTTCGTATCAGTTTAAAATGTTTCACTCTTTGAAACGTTGGCCCTTTGGCTCCCCCCCCCCTCACCTTCCAGAGTCCCGCGCATTATTATTTGGCTACTGGTAATTTATTATTGTGATTGATATAAACATATATTTATAAATAATTATCATTTCCTGTTTTTCTTACAACTATAACCAATAATTTCTTTTGAAATAATAACTTCCTAAGCAGTAACTTTTTAAATGCACTGCGTTAGCATTTACTTCCGTATCGTACTTAACAATATTTAATTTCTCGAAGTTTATCTTTTTTAGGTAATTTACCGTATTTGCATAAGATATTTTGAAATTGCAACTTTGATCTGTAAACAAACTTGAGATAAGTCGGTACTTTTAGAAATTTTTATTTCTTTGTAATTGCATATTTGAATATTATTAAATATTAAAGAATAAGATGTTTTGATGTTGCGTGTATAATAATTTATTAATTACAGAAATTTTTTTAAGCCTTGAACTGTTCTTGAACAAAATAGGTAGGCATAATTTATTATTTGCATAAATTAATTACATAAAATGTTTTTAAAAAATTTAAATAAACTGATAATATGAAAAACAATTATACAATAATCATTAATGTATAGTTAATTTAATATATCTGCGTAAATGCTTACGAATAGGTACAACTATATTTTATAAACAACTCTTATAAACATATTTAATGAATGATAATCATATTAGAATAAAATTATAAACGTTTGCAAATCAATTCTACAGTTTTGGTAACCAATATTCCCAAAATAAAAAAAATTAAATGAGGTAAATATTTCAATGAAATTTCTGAGCGCTCTTTCAATACGCTCTGCATAAATGAAATTTTCCAATTGGTATATGGAGGATAACGTAAATTCAAAATTTTTTCTTGTAAGTTACTCAAACTTTTCGATAAAAAACTTTTTTTATGAGAAAATGTATCAAATCCAAATTTTCCGTGATAGTTTCCCATACCACTGTGTCCTACTCCACCAAATGGTAAGTACTTTGAACCAGCTTGCATAATGGTATCATTTACACAAACACTTCCACTAGATGTATTGCTTAAAATTGTATTTGTAATATTATTGTCATCAGTAAATATATACAAGGATAAAGGTTTATCCCTGCTATTAATAAAACTAATAGCTTCGTCGACATTTTTTACCTTAATGATAGGTAGAATTGGACCAAATATTTCTTCTTGCATTACATTATCACTCGATTTAACGTTAACAAGAATTGTGAATTGCATGTATCTTTCTTTTTCATCACTTGCACCACCAATTGCAATTTTACCATCGTTAAGGAGTCTTTTTAATCGTTGAAAATGTCTATCGTTAATTATACGACAATAATATGGTGATTCTTGAGGGTTTTTACCTAACAGATCTTTAACAATGGTCTCTGCTGATTTTATAAATTTTTCCTGTACGCTCTCCGAACATAAAATATAGTCTGGAGCTATGCAAGTTTGACCAGAACACATTACTTTTCCCCATATAATGCGCCTTACTGCATTATCCATGTTTTTCACATCGTCTAAATATACGGGACTTTTACCACCCAACTCTAAAGTTGTTGGAATTAAATTTTTGCTTGCTTCTTGATGCACAATTTTGCCAACATTAGTAGATCCGGTAAAAAATATATAGTCAAACTTTTGTTGCAATAATACTTGAGTTTCAGGTCCATCTGCTTCATAAACCTGATAGCAATTATTGTCTAAATATTTTGGAATCAATTGAGCTATTAAGCTTGTGCAGGCGGTCGATATTTCGGAAGGTTTAATAATAACACAATTTCCAGCAGCAATTGCAGCTGCAACCGGGGCTAACGTAAGTTGAACAGGATAGTTCCACGAACCAATTACAAGCACTACTCCATAAGGCTCACTAATTATACGCATATCGTCAAACACGAATGCTAAATCTTTTTTTGGTTTCTCGTCCTTCATCCACGATTTCAAATGATTAAGCAGGTAATTGACATCGTTTATAAGGTAATTAACTTCTAAAATACTCGATTCTTCGGTACACTTCCGCAAATCCTTATACAAGGCTTCGGTCAAATTATCGAAATTTTCTTCGTACAATTTTAGTAAAGATTGCAATTGTTGCTTACGAAATTTGTAACTTCTTGTATTGCCGTTATCGAACGCACTTCTGGCAATCGAAAAAGCTTTATCGGCCTTGCTATTCATAATTTACAAAATATGAACAAAACACAACACTGTATTAAACAAACTATTATACACTGCGAAATATAACACAAGCTACTCACTACAAGAACAAGGATATCAACTTCATTCGCGGTGCTTTTTTAATCGGGCAGGTACAACATTATTTAAAACCTTGAACGTAACCTATCAGAAATAAACAACAACACCAATGTAATAAGTACACTTAAATTCACAAAAATACAAAATTTTATGTTGTCCCATTAAAGGTTTTTTAAAGTCACTAAAAATTCAATAGACGTGATCGGCATAAAATAGGTACCTGATATCGATATTTTCATAAAACAGTATTTTGCTGCCTATTTTTAAATTGATTTTATTTATGATTATGAGACAAAAACAAGAGATGGCATTTTAATTGAAACATGTTCATTAATAATGTATGGAAAAACGTAGATATTCCGGAATAAGGTATATCTACCAAATGTCGTGTTTTTAACATTTGTATGTTTGTATGTATTTTGCTCCCCTTTAAATTGCAATATGTAATCGGCCAACAACTGGTTAACCGTATAATATCATAATATTCTCGAGATCTACATCAGCAACTTTTGGCTACAAAAAGTCGTAAGAATCTTTTCAAATTTAACTCTACGCCAACAAAATTCTGCAATAGTTCAAGGTTTTAAACTAATATATTGTTTTTATAATATAATAATCAACTTTTGGTTATTCCCAATTATATTAGAAATAAATGACTCATTCCTGAATTTTAATAAGTTCGCAGACAATAATTTAATATTTACTTTCATCTTTCCAACCAAACGGAAAGCTATTTTGTTTTACTTTCTAACTTACCCAGATACTGAGGCTCAACTGAGATAACTAGTAGGTACTAAATAAAAAACAATTTTGAGTAAACAAAATTCTTTGATAAAATTATTAATTCTTTAGTATTAATTTATCATATTCAATTTATAATATTTAAATAGTATTTAAAATACCTCGGTGTCAAGTTCATTACAACTTCGGCTTTATAGTCGACTTGAGCACTTCGCGTCTCAACAAACTTTCCTTAGCGCTCGAGTGTAATAAAACGTTTTTCGCCTCAGCACGTAATATACTATTATGTACTTGAGCAAACAAAATAATCATTACTTTTGTGAAATGTATCAAGTTTTTATTACGAAAGTGATACGATATATTATTATGTACTGGCTCAATTTCGATCTTTCTTATGGGGAAATCGGTAACTATAGGAGATATCAAAAAATGGATGGCGCATCCTCGATCTCTTTTTTTGAGAAAAGTTTAATGGTGTAAACCCGAATTCGATATCTTTATTCGTTTTCGAGTTATGGACAAAAGTTCACGTTTTCGACTTTTCGTTAAATGTCGATATCTCGGTTGTTTGTAAAGTTATATAAAAAATATTTACACTTTCTCCAGACACTTTTTTAAGGGCAATAAAATGGGCTAAAGAGATTTTAAATATCGTACCTAGTTTTCGAGTTATAATATAAAGTTTTGTTTTTTTAAATAGAAACCATAGTTGGCTATAAAATATTTAAATAGAGTTTTTTATCCTCTTTTCAATTATATGTAACATGTGGGGTCTATTATTTCACTTTCATCCGGTTATATTACAAAATGTTAAATAAAAACAAAAGAAGATCGGAAAATTCAAGGTTGACTTTTTCAAAACAAAACACTATACAAAATCATTATTGACATCTAAAACAATTTGTCTCCAGTTGTTTTTAAAGAGTGTTTTTAGTACCTAATACTTCGATACCTATTTTTATTTTTATTTAGTACTTATTACCTATTATTTCACAAGAGTGTCAAATGGCTTATGAAAACTATGAAATATTATAATATAAATGTATAATGGATTGTTTTGATAAATCCAACATTTAATTTTCCGATCTTAGTTTGTTTTTATTTAACATTTTTTAATATAATGGGACGAAACTGAAATAATAGACCCCACATATTATATATAATAGAAAAGAGGATAAAAAACTCTATTTAAGTGTAAATATTTTTTCTATAACTTTACAAATAACCGAGATATCGACGTTTAGCAAAAAGTCGAAAAAGTCAACTTTTAGCCATAACTCGAAAACGAAAAAAGATATCGAATTCGAGTTTAAACCATTAAACTTTTCTCAAAAAAAGAGATCGAGGATGCGCCATCCATTTTTCGATATCTCCTATAGTTGCCGATTTATAGTTACCGACATCTTAGGTAGGCCAAGCAGACTAAACCTGCCGTAGGAGATTTTGAGCCAACCTTTTTTTCTGTTCTGATTTAAAACTAAAATATTAAATTTAACATATATATTTTTTAAATAAAGCATAGTTCGACTTTTTGGATTCGATGACCTTCTTTTTAGGCAATTTCAGCCTGCATTAAGCCTGTCCTAATCTTTCAGTCTGGCTACGGCCCTGCGGTGAAAGAAAATCAAAAGAAATCTTAAGAAATCCAACAAAATTTAAGAAACCAGGAAATCTTAGGAATACTACGGACAACCTTTGTTTTTTGTTTTTTTTTTAGTTTTTTGAACTTTTTTGAAAGAAAATCATGAAGCAATCTAAGGAAATCTCAGGAAACCAAGAAAATTCCGAAAACTTGAGAAAATTTTAGGAAATCTGAGGTAATCAATAAAAATCCACAGAAATCTCATAAAAGGAAATCCGGTGTAATTTCCATACACTGATTTAAAGTAAAATCTAATAAGTTTTTAGCTCCAATATTCAGCTTGTGCAGAGGAGATGACATGGAGGGTTTATGCAAACAAGCGGATCTGTATCATTACCCATAGCCACGCAGTACTAAAAGCTCTGGAAGGAGTGGAAACACAATCCAAGGTTGTAAGTTACTGCTTCGACGTGCTAGCAGTACTGCCACCACAGAACACCTTAAACGTTGAGCTGGGTGCCGGGACAGGCTGAAATAAAAGGCACGGAAAAAGCAGATGCTCTCGCCAAGGCTGTAGCAAAACGATATCTAGTAGGACCAGAGCCAACTTGCAAGATAGCATATCTGACCGCAAAAGAGACTATAAAGGAACTACTAAGTAAACAACATCTTGCGTACTTGAAAGACCTTCCGAGACTAAGGCAATCGCGGATGTTCATTTGTGGGCCTTCCAATGACAAAAAAAATTTCGAAATCCTCAAACTGTGTACATCACAGCTAGTGAAGACAATGGGACTACTTACAGGACACTAAAAGATCCCACGTGTATGAAATGTGAGAAGAAAGAAGTTACATCACATACTATGTGTGTGTCCAGCTCTAGCCTGCTTATCGAGGCTACAATATCTCGATTGCCAATATTCGACAACCTAGGAAACTGACAACCGGCATTGGCTGTATATTCAATTTTATTGAGCAGTCAAATCTGATAATTAAAATTCATAATAGTTTTTAAGGATATATGGGAGATACAAACGGAGACAAAAGCAAGATTAATTTAAATTTTACGAATATTGGTCTTATGTGTGTAGTAAAATACTTTTTATTTATCATAAACGATAAACAAAGTTATAAAAATGCATGCATGTGTACTAATTTTCATAGATATCTTATATAAGCTTTTATTTAGTTTTATTTTTTATCTCCTATACATCCTTAAGGTAGAACACACACAAAATTTAAACACATATATATGTTACGGTCAATGTTGATAGTTCGGCCATATTAACGTCAATGACCATGCATTTTGGGCAATGTTGACATTTAAAATTGTATATGTGGTTTTTACATCATTGCCCGGGCAATGAAGTTAATGTCCAATACAAGGTGGACAATGATGAAATTACTATTCTACAGATTTTATATTCTATCACTTTTTCAGTTTTGGTTGGTGCAACTACAGCAAATCAGGGATCCACCGTTAAATGAATTAATTAAATTTAATTTATTTTTTCCTCCGGGCCGCTTTGGCTGACGCAAACACAACAAATCATGGATCCACCCTAAAATGATCGTTTGTCTAAATTAAATAAAAATCTCTGTACACTTATGTTATTAGGCCTTGAAAAGGGCCGAGTTGCTGTCATTTACACGAAAAAATGCCTTCACGACAAATAATCGTCCCTAGTTGAAGAGCATCGCCATTTTGTTGTTCATTATAGTATATATTCTATAATATCATCATTGTCCAATCCATTTTGACTATTAAGGTCATTGACCGGCCAAAGACGTAAATATTATAATCATATGAAAATATTTACATCATTGTCCACCGTTAACGGGCGTTGGCGTCAATGGCCGATCAATGACGTTAATGGCCAGCGTAAATGGGCATTGACGTCATTGTCCGGCCATTGACGGCAATGCCCAATTTACGTCATTGACCGTAACATATACATACACAAAAAATGTACATCTACATAATGCGCACTCTTTGAGTTTTAGAAGTGATGATTTTCAGCTTCTGTAATTTCAAGACGTCTAAATTTACGAAAAGCTTTTTTTACAAGCGCATTAGAAGATCCCAGATTCAATTCTCAACAGGAATAGTTTTTTTTTTAGATAATCACGTTATATTCTGCTACCCTTCTAAGATGGCATACTAAAAGAAATACTATATTTGTCCTGAGAAGCAAACCTAGATTTTCTAATCGAAAGCTAATACCAAAGTTAGTCCCGATCTTAGAATTTCAATTGACTCTTCCCATCGTCAGTAGGCGATATCAGATCTAAAGGAAAAGAAAGTAATTCTTTAGCTACTGTAAATTTTGTAAAAATTTGACAGGATTAGATTAAGAAAGATTGGAGCGGTTTGTAAATTATTTTGAATATTTTAGATATTCTTATTATCTATTATTATAGTTATTTTGGATCAGTACTTTTTTAACTGAAATAACCACTGCCTCAATTAGTGCACGTACACTATGCAAACGAAAGACAAATAAATCTAAATTGACAATAAAATTCATGTCATTCGGTTATCTTTTGCTTGTACTATGAAACCGCACTTAATTTAGTTAATAATTGAGAAGAGGAGTTAATATTCGTAGTCTCCAGCATTCAAACTGTTTTAAGAGCAACAACACAAAACAAAGCGAATAAAAAATGTTCATAGCATCAATTCAACTTGGAATAGATTTTTAATTTTAATAAAGTCTCCATTACTTACGTTCACATGTGTGTATTATTACAGTGACACGTCATATAATAATATGAGTTGTTGAAAGTGAACAATTATCTTGTCGCACTCTCAGGAATCATTCACCAAAATACTAGACAAGGACAGACAACTTTTCAACCTCTAAATTTTGCCATGAAAAGCTTTAAAAAAAAAGTAATCCGAAAGTTTTCTTGGCATTGAAACATTTGCACGAAAATAAAGACTATTTTTGTGAAATTTTAAGTAGTTTTTGACAATTGAGAGTAATTTTTAGAATATGGTATATTATACAATTTATATGAAATGCTTAAAAAAAATTATGTAAAACAACGTTAACAACTAATAATAAAAATATCAAGATTTCGAACTTCATACCTTTATTTGCACATTTAATTGCGCAATGTAATTAAATAAAATTAAGTTTCAATATGCGTTTAATGGAATTTTTTTCTGATTATTAGCCATGAAGATATGTACTTTAGAATGCAATCATGGATTATGTATAAGTATAATAACTTTATAATTAAATATAAATTAATAAATTTGTATTTTTTATTGCATTATAACAAATAAATTAAATAATCGAATGTGCGAGAGCTATCCGTTACAACTCCATACTTATTGGAGCTGAAATTTGTCATTGAGAGAATCTTCAACGGAAAAAAATTAAAATTTATTAAAATTTTGACTTTTTTTGATTTCTTTGAAAACCCCAAGAAGGTCAGATGTGAAACAAGGTAATTCATTTCAAATTATTTTGCTTAACCCAGATATGCCTATAGGGTAGTTTTAAGATTTAAAATAAATTTTTTTTTATAATTATTGTTCTTTGACTTAGTGAACACTAAGTAAAAGTAAAAGTGAAGTAAAAAAAATATTTATTTACTACGTAATACAAGCCGTCCTAAATATAGGACATTGAGCACAACTACTACTAGCTTGTATGATATTGTATGTTCAGAACATTTCAAATTGTTATATTGATGATTTTTACTTAAATGTTTATAAAATCAGTAAGTCAGTAACCACAAATTAAAATTTTATACGAGAAAACAAAAAAGCATAAAGTGATTTTCCGTACAAGATAATACCATTTTCTTCCATTTTCAAAAATAGTCAATTTCTAACACTCACAGAATTACGATTTGAAATAATAAACGTCGCACAACTTCACCAAACTAAGGGCACACTATAATGATCCAGTTCAATACAGTTTTACTAATATTAGGGTTAAATTAAAAAAATATAAGAATAATACAATACGTAGAAAATCAAAATTCAAAAAATTCAAAAAAAGACAAAATTAACATATAAACAGGTCTGGATTAAAAATATTTGAAATTATGAAAAATTCAAAATACGATATTACAATATAACGTTATTTCATGGTTATTTCCAATCCTCAGTTGTAAATAATCGTTTAAATTTATTAAATAAGAAGAATATTCGAACTAATCAAAAGAAAAAACTATTTAAAGAGTACTGATTAAGTTCGAATATTCTTCTTATTTAATAAATTTAAACGATTATTTACAACTGAGGATTGGAAATAACCATGAAATAACGTTATATTGTAATATCGTATTTTGAATTTTTCATAATTTCAAATATTTTTAATCCAGACCTGTTTATATGTTAATTTTGTCTTTTTTTGAATTTTTTGAATTTTGATTTTCTACGTATTGTATTATTCTTATATTTTTTTAATTTAACCATAAATACATACTAAAATTCCACAAATTTACTTAAAATTTTTATGTTGGGTTCTTTTTCTAATATTAGGGTGCCGGAGGAGCCGTATTTGTAGTTAATATAGGACATTAGGCATATCTGGGTTAATGTTAACATTTATTATTATAGATTTATCGAAATTTAAAGTACCAAAATGGCCAAATTTAAATATTTAACGTTAGAAGAACATACATTAATATTGAAAATGTATGGATGTGGCAAAAACAATTCGTGAGATAGCAAAATTATTTGATAAATTACTAACTTCGGTTTTTAAAGTTATAAAAGTATTTAAAACCAAAGGTGGAATAACGGCAATTAAGAGCCATGGACGGTCAAAAATCACAACTAAAATGGAGCATATTAAAATATAAACACTTTCGTCTTCAGATCTGTTTATGCCCGCTACATGTATTCGTGTAAAGCTTGAAATTTACACCAAAAATCAAGTATCGGCAGAAAATGTACAGTAAAAGCCGGATAGTTGCTGTTTGAAGTACGTGGTACCTTTCCTTCTTTTTGTGGACTGTATATTTTCTGCTAAAAAACTCAATTTATAACGTAATAAAATAAACTTGTTATTTCAAAATTTAATTAATTTCATTGTTTTTTTTGTTTTACAATACTTGATTTTTTTTTATTTTAAATAAATGCAACTTGATTACTAAAATTATAATAAACATGGTTAACTAAACAGTTGCGTCAGTTGGATACTTGCCCCGGTTTTGAATACACTATGTTAGGGACGTTAGTGGCGTTAACGTTTTACTATAATTGTAAGTACCCCTCCCGCAGACCTCAGTGTCATGAAACAGTCAGTATAGACCGACACGTTTTGTCCGTTCGAGCGAAAATCTTCCGCTGCGAGACTTCTACAGGCGTTGAAACTATATTGGCAAGTGATTTCTATTGAATATTTTTTATTACTGATTGGAGTTTTAGGGCCGGTTGTACCAACTTCGCTTGAACGCTGGTTCAACTGAACTGCAGTTCAACCTTGAACTAGGTACACAGTTTTTTGGGTTGTACAATAGAGGTTCAGATGGCGTTTAGTTGAACGGAGTTTAGACGACATTTAGGTGTAATGGTACTCCTATATTGCTCCCAATACTTCCAAATTGCATTGTCACGTGTCATTTGATTTAAAATTCAAAATTAATTTTTATAGTTTTAATCATTCCATTTTAAAGTAATAATAATATTTATTAAACAATATGTACAAATCATTTACAATTGATAAACACATACTAGTTTAACGGGTACTGGTTCAGCAAGCTGATTTTCAACCTGTACCGAAATTTAGGCACCATCGATTTGAGCAACTAGCAGACGATTCATCACCTTCTTTTTAAACGCGAGCTTGGTTTCACTATTCAGGAAGAGATCAGAAAATCTGTTGAAGATTCTAAAAGCGCAGTACTCAAAAGATCCCTAAACTTGGAGGTCTTGTGCACAGCAACCGATAGATTGCTACCACTTTTTAGATTTAGATTGTAGCAGAGGGATCTTCTATTCAAAAGGTGCTGTAGATAGTTAGGTCGTCCTGATTAAAGACCCCAAATAAGAATACAGCAAACTGGAGTTCACACCGGGATTCTAATTTAAGTATATTCAATGTGTGTAGATGGGAGTGATGTGATCCCAACGCTTGAGAGTTTTGTAGCACTTGCAATTTATTCCTTAAAAAACATGTGAGGAAACCATAGTGAACAGTAGCGCAGTAATCAATATGGCACAACACGAGACTTTCAACCAGGTTCCATTTGATGTGTGACGGAAGAAATAGCTCGTACCTGTACAACGACTTGAGTTTGTAATAACCCGTACTACATATCTTGTTGACATGATCTTCGAAGTTCAAGGCAGAGTCCAATATCACACCAAGATTTTTCGCCTTTTCCCTAAGGTCGATGACTTTATTATCAAGAAGAATATCAGTGTGTCTTACACTGTCAGCAATAGCTCGGCTGCGTGCACTGACCATGCAGAGGCACACTGTTTTACCTGGATTAAGTACCAAGCCATTTCCAGTAGACCAGCGTAGAACCGCTTCAAGACTAGTATTGATTCTAGCGATAGTTTTATTGATAGCCAAAGGATTATCGGAAGTATCATCGACATACAGATGAGAATCACATTCATCGGGCAGAACTTCAGAAAGATCCGATGTGAAAATCACAAAGAGCAATGGACCCAATAAGCTACCCTGTGCTATCACACGTATCATGATAAGTTCGTCAGAAATACTACCATGCAGTTTTACACGTTGTGTTCTTCCATTCAAGAAATTAATGAGGAGCTTAAGAACGGAGCTGTCGCATCCATAGTAGCTCAACTTCGCCAAAAGAAGCTCATGATCGAGTACATCGAACGCCTTGCTATAATCGAGTAGAGCCACAACGGTCACTTTGGAGTTGTCCATATTACCAATGACATCATTCGATACTTTCGCCAATGCAGTAGCCCTACTAAAGCCAGCCCGGAATCCAGATTGAATTTTGGGCAAAATGCTCATCCCTTCGATGTATTCCAGCAGCTGCCGATGCATAAACGATTCCAACCTTAGAGAGCGCAGGTAGGATACTGATGGGTAAAACTTACCCTCACTAAAACTTTTTGCATTATTGACTTTCGGGAAAGGAATAATAATTGACTTCTTCCATAACTCGGATAGAGACGATGTCTCAAAACAGAAGTTGATCAAATGAGTGAAAATGTGCAAACAAAAGGGAAGACAAGTTTCAGCATCCTGAATGAGATACCATCTATACCAATTGCATCCTATTTAAGTCTTAGGATGGAAAAAATTCTTATTAAATTTTTTTAAATTAAAATTAACATTAAAAAAAATGACATTATTATTAATAATGAATTAGTATCACAGAATTAAAAATAGTATTAATTCAAAACCCAACTTTCGCAAATTTTAAACAAAGTTTTTGCACATAACCATATACTGATAACTAAAATAAACAGATATAAACTGTCATTATTTTATAGAAGTGACATTTGCGCATGTTTCCATTGCTTGAACCCAGTTCAACTTTCTTAAACGACTGTTCTACCTGGTTTTCGTGAACGGCGATTTGAACTGCAGTTCAAGCTTAACTGGGGTTGGTACAACGCAAACCAAAAAAAAACTCAACGGCTAGAAAAGGTCAGAAGTTAGAAGGATATATTCCTGGTAAGGGTCATAGTTTTAGATGCCGTTGACCTTTTTTTTTTTTAGGTATTCACGCTTTGTACTTTTTTTTCGTGAAAATATTATGGTCACCATAATAATAAGTAAGCATGAAAATTAAAATTATAATAAGAAATATACTTTGTTAACCTACTTTTGTGAGTAACTGTATATTTATATGTCAACAACATGGTCGCTCTATTACGTACACTTTATGTTGTTTTGAGTTTGATTCTGAATTATTTTATCTTAAAACTGGGGTGAAATAATAATTCACAAAATAGAACACCAAAGGAATGCAAATGTGTTGTTTATAAGCAAAACTTTCTATACCAACTATACGTATTAGTTTAACTTAATATTTTTCCGCGTGGTGGTGTTCGCTTAATGTAAATCGCGAATATAGTATATCTTTATTTTACTCGCAGAAATGCTTACAAAATTATTGTAATATCATTGTGACATTGTTTCGTTAAGAGAAGATTTCAAGAATATTTCCGTAATCTACTCAACTAATAAAAATAATGTAGAGATTAAAATAGATGTGGTAAATCTATTTTTCAAAAATAATAGCCCTAGATTTTGACAGCATTTTCCCTAAACTTTTGACAGAATTATCAATAAATTTAATTATTATTTTTTAAGTAAATGTCACGTGTCAACAGCGGTGTTAATTTTTTCGGGATTTTAAAATAAAATTTGGTCAAAATGAGTTCAGAAAATGTGGAAAACGCGGCAAATGTACAAAATGTGGAAAACGTTGAAATTGCGGAAAACGTGGAAAATGCAGAAAACGACGAAAATTCAGAAAATGAGGAAAATGCAGACAATGTAGAAGCGGGTTTGGAAGAAGGAAATCTTGAAAAGTTAGTTTTGGGGGGAAGTTTATCCACAATGGATCTAGAAGATTTATTTAACAAAAATACAGAATCATTTCGATGTCTAGCTCAAATTTTTATATCCCGAAGTTCTTTACTGCGTCATCCCTTATATCATTTTCCACCACTTCCTGATCCTGAACTCGATGAAGTTTTCTATTATGTTGGTAGGTAGGAGGTACATTTTAGAGAATCCTAGTGAACTTAAGTGTTATCTCAAATAATAGTTGTTATTTTAAATGTTACAGAGCCAATACCTGAAATTGATACGGTGGCTATCGATCACTATATTCGGCTGTGCAAAAAATTGGAAATTGTCCCTTTAAGACGTGTTATAGAAGCGCTGCCTACAGAAATTTTAGATTTAACAGTAAATTCTTACAAATATATTTTACTTTGTTATTCTATTCTATACCCAATTATTCTGGCATTTACAATACTTACTTTCAAATAATTTCACTTCCAGTTCGACTGTTCGAGTTCATAGGTTTCCTAAAGCTTTAATCAAAAAATGTATTTTTTTAGTTTTATGGTTTAAGAGAAAAGCAAGTTAATGCAATAATGGATACCTTGAAGCACAATGAATTTGTGACCGATTTAATTCTACAAGATAACTTTTTAACTCCAACTGGAGTCAAATATATAACTGATATGCTTTTCCGAAATCACAAAATACGTATTTTAAATTTATGTGAATGTAGAATTGAACCTCAAGGTTAATATCATAAGCATAACGGTCAAGATTTGTTAACTATCATTTTAGTTTTCCAGGAGCTCTTAATCTTTCTGATGGTTTAGCAAAAACTACAACAATTTATGATCTAGATCTTAGCTTTTGCAACCTTGGAACTGAAGGAATTGAATTGCTAGAAGATGGATTATCGGCAAATACTACCATAGTGAAGCTTAATTTAAGTCACAATAATCTTGGCGAAGCGGCAGCTCAATTTATAGCTAATATATTTAATTTTAACGGAACTATTAAGGAAGTAGATTTATCCTGGAATGATTTTTATACACAAAAAGGTAAACTATGCAATATATTCGTACTTTCGATATAAATAAGTAAGTAGGTATCTGTTATCTGATTCAGGAGCGCTGATACAGTTATGACTTACGAGACAGAAAATTTGTATCTCTAAACTTAAAACCAATCAATTACTATAATCGATTGATAAGTGGTTCAAGTAGTGTAACTCGATATTAATCATATCAATATTTTAGAAAACCCAAAAAATGCACTAAACACTTTTAGTGTTTAGTGTTTAGTGCATTTTTTGGGTTTTCTAAAATATTGATATGATCAATCAATTACTATTGCTATTGGCACCATTTTCTTAACTGTGCAATAATATTTTAAGATATAAAATTTTTAATAGTAGCCTATAGGGTCAAATACCATGATGTATCAATCTTCCCTAGTATCTTTCTGTCTTTCATTCCGTTTTGTGTGTCTTTGTCTATAGGACCCTGCTATTTATATATCTTAATATAAATATAATATAGGTAATAAAATATATCGTATATAAGATAAATACTTAGTTGTATAAAATTATAATACTTTTTAGGAAACAAAGTTTTATTTGCATCGTTATCGTTAGTTCCGTGGTTAAGAAGTTTAAATTTAGCATGGAATGGAATAAAAAAATTGCAATCGGTAACCCCAATATCTAAGTATTTAAAAACTGCTAAAAATTTGGTTTATTTTGATATTAGCAATAATCGGTAATTATATAAAATGGTTTCAAGTTATTTTTGGAATCAAAATGCAAATTGAATTTATTGTATCAATAATATATATGTTTTATTAATTTTTTAGACTTGCTGAGACACCATTAAAGCGAATTCGAGTTGGGGCTTCAAAATGTCCGTTATTACAAACTTTTAAAATTGGAAATAACATTATAAAACCGGAAGAAGTTCCAGTTTTGCTAAAATTATTTGATAAGATGGAAAACCTACAATACTTGGATTTAGAAAATATTTATATTCTTAAAAGTACAGTACCTGTAAATAATATTACCAAATAAACTTTTAACTGAAAATACTGATTCTCGTGGTTTTAGATATGGAAGAAATATTTGAAGAGGGAGAAGACCATAGTGATTGGAGGAGTTCTCAGTAATTATGAAATTCTAGGACCAGACATAACAAAACTTCTATTTGATCGTGCACTTTTCTTGGCCAAGAAAACAAAAAAGAAAGATTTTGGGTGATAATTCAAAAAATAATATTGGAAAACTTGAAATTTTATTTTCTTTTATTTCAGTCACTTCATTTTAAAATTACCAGAAGAAAATATAACGTTAGATGAATTTTTAGTACTAATTAAAGCATTTAAAATTAAAAAAGTCGATAAAGATTTAATAAATGCAATAGCAGCAAAATTCCCCGGACCAAAAGGTAAACTAAATATAGCTAACATGAAATCAACTTATATGGAATATTATCCCGATACTGCATTACCTCCTAAAAAACCTAAAAAGGGTAAAGGCAAAAAAGGCAAAGGCAAAGGGAAAGGGAAAAAGGGAGCAGCTGAAGAACCACAGCCACCTGTTGAAGGCCAACCTGGAGAACCTACAGGAGAACAACTTCTGGCAGAAGGTGAAGCAGTACCTTTGGCGGAAGGTGAACCAGCACCTCTGGCGGAAGGCGAACATCCACCTGATTCGGGACATGAACAACCACCTTCAACAGAAGATGCACAGCCACCTCCAACTGAAGATGAACAACCACTTCCAGTGGGAGATGCACAAACTCAATTCGAAGCACCAACAACATCACAAGAACAACAAACTGATTAATCTGAACTGGCAATTGAGAGTTAAATTATACATAAAATGTACCTGTAGTGTATTAATAATACCAACACATAAAATTTGTATTGTAATAATTTATTCTTTTAACAATTCCAAAAAATATTTAAAATTGATGTTATGGATTTTAATTAATATTTTAATATATAAATTAATTAAATTAATCCCAACCCTTCCCCTCGGAAGAAATCTTGTTACCTCTTTTTACAAATTGCTCTGGGCTAGTCCATCGGAGAGCTTGAAATCGGATCTTCCGCTTAACCTCAGGTGGTGAATTCTACGACACTTATGATAAGCAAAACACTGGAGTAAATAAAAGCCATTTGTTGTTAAAAATGGGATATAATAAAAACATAAATAAAAACTATTTCTACACTAAATTAGAGATTACAATATTTTAACTAATGAAAATAAAATTATATGTCTTAATCTTGAAATAAACTAACTAAAAATAATCTTGAAATAAATATTAAAATTTAAAAAATTACTAGTTAGGGCGTATATAGTACATTTCTAATTTTTATTATTTAGCGCACAATAATGTTTTTATTTAATTAGCTCACCCTTAATTGTTTATCACTATCCATAAGACGTGGTGCTGTTGATGATTTAAAGGTGATCTTCTAATGAATATCCAAAATGTGTCTAGGACCGCACTATTGCTAATTAATTGCACTAACGCGCACTTTACTATAGTTTTTATTGTTTATATCTATTATTAATCCTCCACTGCTTAACTACAACTTTTTTAAATATTGCTTACAGTAATTTTGAAGCCTCTAAATAATTGTTTATTTATGATTTAGAATTTATTATTAATAATTTAATAAATTGTGTTGTCAAAGTCGCAAAAAAATGTATAAGTTCACTATATTTAATTGTTTTATAAATTGCACTTTAATACTCAAAATTAGACTAACTATCAAAAAACTCTCTACTATAACAATTGATCGCTTTACTATAAAAATTATCGACTCTCCAGTCGTAATTCTCTAAGGGAACTCTTCGGTCGTAATTCTCCTAGAGAACTCTTGAATTTTTCAAAATAAAAACTAACTATCCCTTAAAAATCCCCTCTACCTAATTATAAATTTACCAAATTTGTTTTTCCTAAAAATGGTCCAAAAATAAATTAAACGTTACGTTTGGAACCCGGTGTCTATTAAAATTGTCATTCTTAAATACTTTACGACCACTTCAAGTAGTCAGAAAATGATCGAGGTCAGGCGGGATCGATAGCAAACTTAATATGCATCCGCCGGTCTTTACTATACTAAGATGAAAAGTATCCTATTTAATTTTCGGTGTTTAGCATCAAAGTAAATTTTTAGAAATATAGCAAAACCCTCACAAGAAATTGTCACCTTCCATGCTTTACGATTATTTCTAATAATCTAAAATGATTGAGAACCGGCAGAATCGATATTGAACATATTAAGAAGTCGCCTCCCTTTCCTGCACCAGGGTAAAAGTATTATATTTAACTTTCGGTTTGTGTACATCAAAGTAGACTTTGCCAAAACTAAAATTATTTTATTTTCTTTAAATTATTACTTCTAGTTACGGAAATCAACTTTTCGTAACAATCTGTTATGTCCATACTTTTATTACAAATAAAAACAATTAAGCCTTAAAATTCACTGGGAACTTAAAATATTGAAGTTGTATTATATCTTGGCTCAGAATAGCAATAAATGCATATTTTTATTAATTAAAAAAAAATCAAATTTCCATTGTATGACTTATTATTGGCTATAAAAAACAGAACAATAAATAATTTTAGTACAAAAAGTATTCCTTAAAAATAAATAGTACAAAGCATTAAAGAAAATAAAAAAGGAATTATTTAATCAAGCGTAAAAATTCTGGCCGCGATATCATCTATAAGCCAATCAATTCCGTTTAATAAATTTTCACCAGTCACAGCACTACACCATACAATTTTCCAATGATGTGTCTTTATGCTTTCCAATTCTAGAATCTATAAAGAAAAATAATTATAACAAATTTAAACAAACTGCAACCCAACTTACGTCTCTTAATTCTTCGGCAGCAAAAGCCCCTGGTAAATCTTGCTTATTTGCAAACACCAACAAAGTTGCACCGGAAAGTCTCTAAACTCAACCAATCAGTTCTATATTAATAATTCGAAGATTCTTACCTCTTCTTTTAGTAGCACATGTAATTCAGCATTACAATCTTCCAGTCTTCTCTTGTCTGCACTATCGACAACCCATATAAGTCCATCTGTGCACTCAAAATAATTTCTCCAATATGAACGTAATGACTTTTGTCCACCAACATCCCACATATTTAATTTAAACCTAAAGTTTAATACAAAATGATTTAATATTAACAGAAACATGAACAACTTACCCTCGATGTTCTAAAGTCTTAATATTAAAACCCAATGTAGGTGAAATGGTGTCAATTTCTTCGCCATTAAATCTTTTTAAAATTGTTGTTTTACCAGCATTATCTAAACCTCTGTAAGTAAGTTAAAGACAAAAATACAATGAATCATATTTGCAGGTGAACAATTATGAAAAAGATAGGTTAAAATTTCATATTTTGTTTTCTTATAAAAAGGATACAGCATTAAAATTCTCATCTCCTTTTCCTTCTGTTTCATTTTTCTCAACACCGTTAAAAAACCCATAATTATTAATTAGTTGCAAATAGATGTTTAAATAATTTGACAAGCGGTACGTCAACAGATTAATGAAAACATTTAAAGGGTTTGAAACTTTGATAAGTTATTTCAACGTTTCTCAAACATTTTAACTTTTAAACTTCAATATTACAGTGATTATCAAACGTTTTTGCTTAAAAATATTTATTATAGCATAATTCTCTGAAAATATGAAAACTGGTTTTGCAAATTTGCAATAAAAACCTGCAACAGAATTCAGTGAACGCTTTTTAGCCCTTCACAAAAATTATATAATCAATATAATAGAATCAAGAACAAATTCAAGAAAATAGGTAATCGAGGTAACCACCTCCTTCGTAGCTTTTAAACAATTTAAAAAAAATTTGAAAAATATACCCTTATTTTATATTGTGAAATATTGAATTATTTCTTCCCTCGCCCTTTTGACTAATTTGGCTGGTTTCGTATTTAATAAAAATCGATAAAGTGAGAGCATTTCGGAGATAAACTACCATTCCTTCGAATCTATCATTTTCACTAGATTGCTTAGAATACAGCACTTTCAGCCTAGTTTTTAAAATTGCGACATGACTTTGGCGCTCATGAGAATGTAAAATAAAAATAAAGCACAACAGACGGTCAATGACGTCAACGCCCGTTAACGGTGAGCAATGATGTAAATATTTTCATCTGATTGTAATATTTATGTCTTTGGCCGGTCAATGACGTTAATGGCCAAAATGCATTGGACAATGATGATATTATAGAATAAATACTGTAAGGAACAGCAAAATCGAAATGCACTTCAATCGGGAAAAATTAATTAAATTTAATCCATTCATTTTACGATCCGTGATTTGCCGTGGTTGCGGCAGCTAAAACTGACCCTACGCAGCTCTTCATTGCGCTCCAGGACGTTTTGGCTAGCTCTTACTCGCTAAAAGCATCCCCGAAGTACGAAACGTGTGTAACGGATATCACTAAGAATGATAGAATATGAAATATGTAGAATAGTAATTTAATCATTACCCACCCTGTATTGGGCATTAACGTCATTGCCCGGACAATGATGTAAAAACCACATACAATTTTAAATGTCAACATTGCCCAAAATGCATGGTTATTAACCTCAATGCCCGGTCAATGCCGTAAATACTCAACAAGGCTGGGAATTGACGTTATTGTCCGACCATTAACATATTTTTTCAATATCATTAAAGAACATAGAAATTTTTTTATTTTAGCAGACAAAAATTCATACCCTTAATTGCAAATATAATTTCCTTTGGTTTATACAATTTAATAATTTTTAAAACAAAGAAAAATTGATTCTCTTTCACATATTGAGGGTTTAGTGTCAGAAGGGTGTAACTACAAAATTAGCTGTTTTGAGTTACCTTATTTCTATAGCAAATTTAATAAACATTTATCAAGTTACTTTGTTAGTTTATTATTTAATTAACTCGTAAAATATTATATTACCTAAAACAGAAATTGAGAAATCGTTAATTAACAGTATACTTGCTTAAAAATGTCAATTTTTCTTTAATATCTCAAATGTGGTAATTTGTAGTTACATCCTGCTGACTCTAAACCGTCGACTTGTACAAACAGTTTCGCTGAAAAAGCTTTTTCTGCTCTCTATGTTAGCTGTCGTTTGTCGTTACATTTTCTTTGTAACCTTATTAGTTATCGCTACCTTTACCACACTTCTAACGCGAAATTCTAAATTCTAGTACATGAGATGAGGTGGCGGTAATCTAAAATTTAATACGGCATCACTACAACCTTAAAAAACTTGATTTTTGATGCAATTAACATATTTGATTTTAGTGTTAACAATTGATTACGCTAACTACTTTATTAATGATTATTTCTGAAGCTAACGTATTCTGCATTCACACATACTATTTACTTTTTAATTTATGTACGAGTAGCTTGCAATAATTTTAAAATTAACATTACAAAAAAATTAAAATCGATTTTTTACATAGTAGTTAATTATTCATGAAATAATTCGCGATTGCCTTACCGTTGGTGGCGCTCATAACGCTACCAAATGTCAAAAATATGGCGGCTGTATTACGTACACTTGATATTGTTTTGTTTGTTTGTTTGTCGTAAAACCGCAGTGAAATGGTAATTCACAAAATTGAACACCAAAAGAATGCAAACGTTTGGTTTATAAACAAAACTTTTTATACCAACTATAGTATTAGTTTAATTTAATATTTTTCCGCGCTGTGGCGTTCGCTTACTGTAAATCGCGAATAGTTAGTACCTATACTAATAATCGAGAGGTAAACACCCGACCCTTTTGGTGTACACTTACATTCCATGAAATTATATACGTTATTGTATATCCTCGTAAATTTTAATACAAGCCAAAGCCGTAGCTAGGTTTCTGTGTTCGGCGAAGGAAGATTTCAATTTTTTATTTCACATTTATTTTTAATAATTTTTTGTTTAGCTTTTACTTTTTGTGTGACAAAAATTATTTTATTTATTTTACTTTGCAAAATTTTAATTTTTCCGCGAATTGGTTGATGTGGCGACAACTGTCGTCTGATCGGCTCGTCTACGATCCGATCCGGCCAAGTTCAATTTTGTCACATCCTGCAGAATCGTACTGCGGCGCAAGAACGTGAGTGGCAGTTAGTTAACTCTTTCGGAAAACCCTTTATGTCTGTAAAACCCTCGGGGAGGACGTTTAGGGCCAGGTTAGGGCGCACCAGGTGTTTGGGTGGTCGTTTTCAACATAAAATTCGGATTCAGCGCACACAAAAAGCCCCCATAACGATTTTCGGTTAGTTATTGTCGATATTTCCAAAAAAATTCTCGAAGATGACGTCCGCGTCCAGGTTGGGGCCCACCGGGTGTCCGTGGGGTGTTCGCCGATGGTATATTCGAATTCAGCGACCCAAAAAAAAACCGGGTGCTCAGTTTCTCTCCTCTCTCGCATAAAGTTCGGGTTTGTCTCCAAAGATGACGTTCGTCGGAGTTCCTGAACTCCAGGTATTCGGGGGGTAAATTTGAACATCATAATCTTGATCAGCGACTTCGAAAACCCCCGAGTACCCGACTTGAGCCAATTCTGATTCTTATTTACGACGTTATTAAATTTGCCAAAAGGCCTCTCAAAAGATGCATTTTTGACTACAACAATGCAACTTCCGGTTTGTAATAGGTACAAAGTAGGTACGAATGATATAAATAATTTTTGCAAGCGAATGCAAAAAACCGCATTCCGATACGTCCTATCCTAAAAGATTTCCTATCATAATGCTTCATTGCCTCGACTATATAGTGTTCCCAAATGAGAACATAAACTTGATATTATCTTGTGAGATTTCCTATGTGCTTTACAATTTTTTACGTTCCACGGTGTTCCCGATTGGAACCAAAAAATAATTTAGGGTTAATAATTAAAAACCAATGAAGGGTTAATGATAAAACTTTTGCCTTTGCATAGTTCATACACACAAAAATCATAATTTATTTTGGAATCTTCCGTAATTGCATTTGGCTGAAAATATGCGTATACATAAATTCTGTTAAATCCTCGTACAATTCACGTACATCCCTGTACTAAACTAATAATTATAATTATTATTAAACATATCTTATTTTAAATCTGTACCCCTCAAAATAAATTAAACAGATTAATAAGATATTTATAGGTTTGGTGTAATCACGGTTAAATTCGGTATACATAGTACACGCTAACTTTTGTTTATTCAGTATCAAACTGACTGTTGTTATTAGTTGACATTTGAAACTTTACAAAATACGATTGGTCTCTAAATTATTCAAACTTCAAGCCGACTAGAACAGATTAATATGATTAAAGTTTTGATAAATTTGCTTTTGCATCAATAGTCATGCAAAACAATATAATAATTGCTTAGCGTTGTTTTACGGAAATTGAGGGTAGATAAGCTCTCCTGGTTGTTTTATCCTGAAAAATTGCATTCCTGTGTCCATTTGTATTATTGGGTACTGTTGAGATCCAAACGTTTATTTAAAAATACCATATTAGACAAAAAATCGATTGTCGACGTTTTTATACTTTCGAAAAATATTTTAGAAGTATATTTTTTGTATTATGTAGGTGTATTTTCCAAATAAATTCTAACAGTTAAAAAAAATGTCATATAATAATATAAAAAAAATATTTATGTGAAATTGTGCAAAATCAGTCTACTTCGAATTACACTGGTCTACAAATTTTGACTTTAAAAAAGTATTCTTCACGTAAAGTAGCTTTTTTTATTAATTTTCATATACTTAAAATTAGTTTCCGTTTTCTAGAAAACAAATTACAAGGTTTTTGCAAAAATTAATCGAAATCATACTGTTCTTCTATACATTAGTAGAATTGCGACGTGGTTTCTTCGCTGCCATCTTGTATTTTGCTTCTGTAACATCTCAACAAACAGTTCAGCAATAAGCCGTCAATATTGAAACGTTCCACTTCCCCTGATATAGTTTTTCCATATAAGCGATGTCCTGATGGAACCGCTCCCCATGTTCATCGCTAGAAGCTATACTATTGTCCGGAAAAAAGTCCAAAAAAAAAAGTGGATTTTCAAGGACATGTTAAAACCAGTTGTTGATATGATGATAACATATTTTTGATAAGTTCAGCATAGTTGTCACTCATGTTATTTCTCCAAGAAGTTTTTTGCATGGCGAAAATCGTCTCAGGCTTTTTTTTCTTTACCTTCTAGTAGAGTCAAAGTTATTATATTTAAATAAATTTCGTATTTAAGGACCGACGATTATACCTTCATTGATCTTAGCTTCACTTAACCCTGAAAATTTCTGGCGAAGGTAAAAGCAGCTCAATATTTTGTCCATTGCTTTTACGAAATTTTCCTTTTTTTATTAGCCTTTAGCCTTTTTTATATGCAATAGTGGAAGTAACACTTTATGTGGGTTAACTAAAAAGTCATTTGTAACATTTTTCCCCAGGTTGAAATGACTGACAATGAGAATGTCAACATTATCAAGTTCAAAGGGGTTAAAATCGTTACATATGGAAGATATCAGATATCGTGGAAACTTAAACTAATAAATGACTTTCACTTATCAATTCGTATTCAGCATGGGTAGACAAGCAAAAATCAGTTAAAATTATTCCAAATACTTTTTCACTGTAGACCAGTGTTATTATTGGTTGATATTTTTACAGTGAGCTCGTCAAGTTTGGAACAACTTTGTTAAATTTTTTAGAAGAATTTTCTCAAAAAATTCTCGGATATGTCAGCCTTATTTTTTTAAGGTTGTTAAGAAGGAAAATGAAAATAATGAGAAGTTCTTGAAATTTTTACAGTACGTTATTTGCGTAATAAAAAAAAGTCTGGCAAAGTTTGAACTTAAGCTTGTTCTTAGTTTTAGAGATAAAAAATGTACTGTAAAAATTTCAAGAACTTCTCATTAATTTCATTTTCCTTCTTAACAACCATATTTTTTTCTAACATTGGCATTTTTTATCCTGTTTTGTTTTTGAGCAGTGACGTCAACGGAAATTTAAATAAATAAGGTTTACGAGCCCAAGGATTTTCAGAGAAAATTCCTCTAAAAATTTTTATAGAATTTGTTCCAAATTTTACAAGCTAGTATAAATCTACTAGTAAATAGTTTCAGAACTTAATCTAAAGTTCCAATCGGGCACGACTAATAAGTTACAACTAGGTCATTTTTATTTGCAATTGTAATCTTATTTATTTTAATTTTCTAACTTTACGTAAATTCTATAGTAATTTTTAGTTTTTGTTAGTTAGTTGAATAATTATCTTAAAAGCATAGGCAGTACAATTAAATAAGCATATTATCTTAAAAATTCCTTCGCTGAAAGAACTACTAATTAACACTCTATTATTTTAATGTATTTTTAACTATTTGTTTTCAAAATTTTAGATTATTTTTTAACATATTTAAAACCTAGCTTTGAGTAGTTAATTATTCTTCAACATGATTGTTCTAAAGAGTGTTGGCATTTTATTCTCATTGTGCTTTTTAGTATCTGCTATTGAAAATAAAGTCCAATCTAGAAGTTTAGCAAAAGGTAAAATCATAATTTATAATTTTTTTACAAAACAATAAATTCGTTAATGTGTAGTTTTACCATTTTTGGGTTTGGGTACCCGATGCAATGGATGTCCTCAACATTTTTGCGACGACGATCCTGCTGTAGTACTTGGATATTGTTGTGGGTGTGCAGGATACTTTGGTTTGTATATTATAGAACATTTTTGCATTTCTTTACATAAAATTTTGTAGATCATCTTCCAATTCACTGCTCTCCATATATTCATTGTCCAGCAAATACACTTTTACTTTGTCAAGATTATCAATATATGCTACGATGTTGTTGTTAATAAGATTAATTAATTATTATCGGTAGACATAACATATAATTTATAAAAAATTTTAATTTTATTGTTGACGATGTAACAAAAATTGTCGCTATCCATGAAAATGTATTAAAATAAATAATATTAAAATATTAAATAATATTTATTTATTTATTTATTTAAAAACTGTTCAAGCTTATAAACTATTTTTTTAACATAGAAAGATTTATTAATTTTTAAACATCGAAAAAAATATTAAAAATTTAGTAACGGTATAACAGGTAGTTCAGATGGAAGATAAGGAAGATAGTATTTGCTCGATAATAAAATAAAGAAAGCAAATGACTTGTTTTGCTATCAAAAAATCTGTGTTGTCTTTCTGGTAGAAAGAATTTAACAATAGGTTTGTTTATTACTTATTAAATTTTTGTTATAAATTTATTAATTTTTTGGAATTATTTTGTAATCGGCCGTTTCTCGAGTTATAATATTTAATTTAAATAGTTTGACAGACAAAAAACGTAGTATAGTATTATTATGATATTATACAACAGAAATAAACAAAAAGACGTTTCCCAAAATTTAACGACTGTTTCCTGATAGAAAATTTAACTAGCTAGAACTTTATTCTAGTAAACTTTTTTGAACATCCCATTAATTTCTTAGAAGACCCATAAATCTGTGGTCCACATGCTAGAAGGGTATAAGTACAAATAGCTAACTTTACAGGAGACGCAAAAAACGTTTTTTTAATTTTAACTTTAAAAGTTACTAGCTTATAACCACTAAACTTTTACTTTGAAAATTTAATTGCTATCTAACAAATGTATCGCAAATTCAGTTACTTATAGCAAAAGTAAAAAACAATAAAATAAAAAATTACTGATTTTTTTATTGATTTTAAGTATATATCTGTAAAAAAATTTGGAAATAAATCAATTTATTAATATGGACAAAAATATTAACTGCACATTGATAATCATCAATTTTGACAATTATTAAGAAGAAAAAGTATACAAATCTAGTTTGTAGATAACCTGTAAAAGTTGTTTTATTTTTAACTTTTTTTATTTTATTTTTTTGTTTTGTTTTATTGTTTTATTTAATTTTTTATTTTGAAAATATTCAACTAATATTTTTGGTAATATAACCAATTGAAGGAAGAAAAATACAAATTTCTATTATTATCTTTTACTTTTTACCATCGAAGATGTACTGGGTGGTTTCGGAGACACTCGGTATTGATTTAAGTACTTACAGGGTAAAAATACTCTTATCATTTTTCTAAAAATAAAATTTAATATTTTACTTATACATATATTTCAGGATGTTTTTAAACCTATTTATATAGTAGTATCGTAAAAATGATATTCTTATAATAATAAAGTAGGCACCGTTTTGTTTATCGACTTTCCATTTTACTAAATAATGGCTACTTGTTTTAATAAATAATAATAATATGTAAAAACGTGGTGTAAAGAAAAAAAAGTAAAGCAGTATATGGCATTGAGCCTACACCAGCCGAGTGGAAGCAGGTAACCACGGTCAATCTTGGCCGCCTCGAATACACTTCTGTGAAGGTGCACTTCTCCAACCCCACCCACAATTTCAAATTTTAGATTTAAAATTTAGATTGCCATTTCTAATAATGGCATTTTGGCCGATCCTCCTTCCCATTTTAAATTTAAAATATTTTAATCGTTAGTACTAGGGAATGCAATACCGGACCAAAATTGAAATACCGGTATTCGGTATTAATTTGCATGTAATACCGGAATACCGGTATTAATACCGGTATTTTAAAAAAATAAAAATTGAATTAGGGGATCAAAAATACATGACAAAATATTTATTTTATTATTTCAAATTTTCAAAATATGATCGCAAAAAATACAAAGCATCAATTGTTTCATTATTTAGTCAGGAGCGTACCTTAGTGCAAAAATTTCTTGCCACAGAAAATGCTCTTTGCGATTCTACACTGGTGGGTTGAATTGTTAAAAGATAACATACACTATTTTTAAGTACTTCCCTCGAACTCATTCGTCTTCATATAGTCCCATTTCTTTTTTAATAAGCTTTCTTATATCTGTTTGTGACTGAGACTATAATCCAAATTCTTTATGCACTGCTGTTTTTCTGTTTATTGCAGATTGCAATTTTTGTTCCATTAATTGGATATTTTCTTCACTTTGTCCATTTTCGTCTACATTACTACTTTCAACTTTTAAATCTATAGATTCAAGCGATTCAACCTCACCATCACCATCAAGTTCAAGCAGTGGCGGAACTACCCGGGGTGCGGTGGGTGCGACGCACGCGGGCCCCCGGCTAAAAGGGCCCCCAGTTCTACTTTTAAAAAATTTAAAACCATTAAAAATATAATGAAATAATCCAGTATTAGTATTTATTTTCTAATATTCACAATGAAATATTATATTATTTTGTAAGGTGAGATATCTCATCCAACCGTTGATAATCAAAAATTAATCTCGGGATAATTGGAATGGAAAAGTAAAACACGATTACTCGTCAGCCGACGTTTCGCTGCTATATATTATATTTTGGTAGTCTTTTTGTATGCCTGGTTTCTGAAGATCTCTGGTTATCCTCTATATAGCTAATTGAAGGTTAAAGTGTTTGTGGTTTCAGAAACCATGGGGATTATTGAGGAAAACAAAGTGGCATTCATGTTTCAAGTACAATATTTCATTTAGTGATTTGTGACTTCAGCTTTGTCAGAAAAATCATTTTCAAAATTCAAGTTAAGCCACTTAAAAAGTATACTTTTCTATAGAAGTAGACTTAAGAAGCCTCATAGAAGGCTTAAGCAGATTATTGAAAATCAAGTTACCTGAAATTTAGATATTGGCAAAATAATTGATGTATTTCCTGATAAAAAAAACTGCAATAATAGTCGGATAAACCTGATATAAAGTTAGACTTAGTATGATTACCAATAATAATTCAGTGTTCCCACAAGATTTTCCAAATCAAATCTTGCCATTTCCAGGTTTTCCCTCAGAATAAAAGAAAAATTTCCATGACATTTCGATAAATCAGAAAATAAAAACCATATCAATATTTCAAAAAAACCATATCAATATTTCAAAAATCCCAAAAAATTGCACGAAACATCTTTTAGGAACTAAAATGTTTTTAAGTTATCACATGTAAAATACACTGTAAGTATAAATTATCACAAACGTTTTCACCATACTATGGTATCATCAGGCCACAAACGATGAATCGCAACAAGCGAATTTTGGGATTTATAAAATATTGATATGGCTAATATCGAGTTACTACACCACTTAAACCAAGTATTAGTCGATTAGAAAATAAAAAGGTAAAAAAATCTAAATTTTAAAATTTAAAAACAAATTAATTTTAAAATTAAAAAGAAAATTTAATTAAATTGTTTATCGAAAATCTTAAATTCCCTGACTTTTCCAGATTTTCTAGGTTTTTCAAATAATTGGGAAAACTGCAACCCTATAAATTGTTATACCAGGAATAACGTTATACTAAGTTTATCCGATTATTCGAAATTTGGCCCTTAATTTAGTTTTGTTATTTGTTTATCTTAAAATTATGGTTATATTGTATGATTTATTTATTTATTTCTTTTATTTTTGTCTTTTATAAAAACAGGACCCCCGTTAACAACTTCGCACACGAGTCCCTCAGCTGCTTGTTACGCTACTGAGTTCAAGTCTCTGAACCATGGAGAAAATTAATTTTGTCATATAAACTTTGATTATTTCCGAATTTTCTCTTATAATTTTTTTAATACTCTTTTGGATTATGCAAGTACAGTAGAACTCCTCTATAACGAGTTCCGGTTATAACGAAACATCGGCTATAAGGAGTAAAAGTTTGGTCCCTTGACTTTTGTTTAAATGCTAAACTGACTGTTTATAGCGAAAATCTGCTTTTAACGAGTAAGTAGGCTGGTCTCTTGAGCTCTCGTTATAGAGGGGTTCTACTGTATCTTAAAAGAAATTCTAAATCTATTCTCCTTTCCTTAGTGAGAAATTGTTTCTCCTATATACAATTTTATCCGTGCATAATAATCTGAATTTTTGTTAAGTAGATAATTCCAAATACCTAACATTATACTCAAAATACAATTTTTACAATATTCAAATTGTTTAATTTTTTAATAATTTTTCTTTATATAATAATAATATTAATCAATTTATTACAAATTAATTAAATACCGAAATACCGGTATTACATATTCAAAAATACCGCTTTTTCGGTATCGCAAAATAGCCAAAAATACAGGTATTCGGTATACCGGTATTGCATTCCCTAGTTAGTACCTTGTATGTACCTGTTTGTACCTTTTTTATTTTAATTTGTACCAATATCGTTTTCAAATTATTTAAAAATGTTTATAATAATGGCAGTTTACCAATCCTCTCCTTATTTTGAATTTTGAATCAAAACACAGTACCTAGTATACTTTTTTCATTTTTGTTTGTACCAATTTTGTTTCCGAGATATTTCAAAATGTCTAATAATGGCATTTCGTCAGTCCCTCCCCCATTTCAAATTTTAGATTCAAAATAAAGTAAATAGTTTGTAGTTTGCACTTTGTACCTTTTCTATTTTCATTATTTTCGTTTATGTCAATTTTGTTTTCGAAATACTATTTTTCACTATTTCGGGAGTAAAGTGGTCACTTTGCTCCCACTTTTGCTGGAGTACATTATTACTTTTTTTTTACCCGCAATATTGCGCGCTATTGATCTGAAATTTTGCATATTGTAAACTAAATGGTTGAATTTGCAGATCAAATCACGTTAATTGATGTCTTCAAGTACTAACTACTTTAATTATTTTGATTTTATAAAATTTATAGATGGATATTGAATGTTGGTTATAAAAAAGTAGTATTTTGAGTTTGAGAAAAACAAATTAAAGTTGGTAGCTTTACAACATATTTTGATATTTTGAAAACGGAAAACGATTAAATATTTTTTCCACAAATAAACAATTTTAGACAATAAAAAATAATAAATAAAAGATTAGACTAGAAGAGAACAAAAAGAACACAATTAATTTTAAAAGTAATAAAAATAAAAATATAAGAAATTTTATCTGAAAATCTTAAATCTATCACCGTTGAACTACATAACCATGTGTGAATAAGAATATAATAATAGTGGACTTCTTAACCTTGGTGTATAACATACTATTATGTATACTATAACGTAATTTCAATCATTATTATTTTTTACTTGTTAATATTACTTAATTTTGCCAATAATAAAAGTAAATAATGAAATATAAAGTGATTAAATTAAATTTTCTTTATTGTTGTAAAATGTGACCTTAAATTACTAAATAATAGCTTTTTATATAAAATAATTTACGATATTAGATAGTTTATTTTATATTACTGTTTCTTCGTTATTTAATATTCACGTACGCTTTAAAAAATTAAAATAATGCTAACGAAATAATGAACGTTTGTAATAATATTTGTTTTTATCGTTACCTATTTTACAAGGTTTTCTAATCTACAAAGGTTGTTAAGATAATAAACATCGTTGTTAGTCTAAATTGCATTCCAATTATATCATTCTTGGCTTGTAAAAACTATTTTCACTTATATTTTTTCTTTATACTAGATACGGTACCTAATTGCCAACTTTTATGTTCTATTGTTGAATATTTATCCACCATTATTTAAATTAACACATTTACTAATATTTAAATAATATTTGTTTTTTACTTACCTATTTCATTCAACCTTACGTTACAGTCAAAAATATGAATATACCTTACATAATTAAGAAAATTTAAATATAACAAACAAAGCATTATGTTGTAATAATATAATACAAACTTTTCAAATGCAAGTTTTTTCAACCAATAAATTATTATCTATGTTAATGGAAGGCCTATGCTATGAAACTATATAGTAGTTAAATATTCAAATCCAAAATTTCTGCAAAAAAATTATTTTAATAAAATCTTTTATATACTACACTTAACAATGAATATTATATTTTATATATAATTGAATTACCTGGTATATTCAATAGATTTTATTATGTATATCAAGCGACATCGAAGTATAACATGCTGGTTCCGGTTACCTGATTCCGGTATACTTTTTTGAGTCGTTTCTACTAAAACAATAAAGTCGAAGAAGTGCAACTGTAACTTATCACCATCTTCAACAAATTTTGAAAATTTTGAACTTGAAAGTAGCTTTTAACTATATTTTAAATACCTACGCAAAATATATTAATTATTTATAGGTAATAGAAATTTAAGATTGTCGAACTCTCTCCCCAGAATCAATACCGGAAGGGCGAGGTACAGGTTCAATTGAACACAATAGAGAATAATAGTTATGTAAAGTAATCAACAAGCATTGACTGGAATTAGTAATTAAATCAGATACCTATAGTAATATAATGTAAAGAATTTCAAACAAACCCACCTATATTTTAATATTATATTGTTCCATTAGGAGCAAAAGTGGGACTTCTCCTGGCGAATCTGCAGGATTAAAAAACGAGCAGAGCAGAGGCAGTTTTTGATTCTTGATTCGAGTTTCTTGTTGTAAGTTATTAGACAGAGACGATATCTCAAGATTTGATTGGCAAGGATGCGCCTTAGTTATTTATAAAATGTGAAAAAAAAATCAAGTACCACCCGTACCCGCAATTTTAATGAATGTAGGAATTTAAGTGCAAGTTTGATCAAACTTAAGTAGGACATTAGCAATCTTAGTGCATCATCAATTTTTAACATGAACAACTCTTGTGCAGTGGTACTGTATTGTAAATTGAGCGAATAATAATTAGCAACTAAATTACTTATGACAACGTGAGTCACATTGCACGTGATACTTTAAATTAATAACACGTGCAAAAGTCACTTGAAACTCAAGTGGGGTACATAAAAATCGACAATTGAAGATGGTTAGCACTAAAAATATTTTATACTTATATTTTTCAGAATTAATAATTTAATTTTTCGGAATAAATTTTAAAAAATTATTAAATTCAATGTTTGCCCACGCAGATAAACCTACCTACTCACATAATTAATTAAATACAAAGTGTTACTTTTCATGCCAACAGCCAATTTGGTAAATATACCAAATTGCTTTTTTATTTTTTTATTTAAAAATTTTTTTTTTATAAATTCTGTACCCGTACAACCTCGTTGAGGTAAAGATATGTACAAATTATTGCAACAATAAAGTGTCCGAATAAAACCTAAAAATTCCTCTCCGTTCAATCACTTTTTCTCATGTGTGATTATTTTATAATTTTGCAGACACTGAAATAATGAGTAAAAAAATAGCAAATACATTTTGAATTAATTCCGTGCTATAACTTTTTGCAAAAACTCTTAATAAATTACGTTTAATAATTTACGTTAATATACCACACCCTTTAAGAATAAAACCATTATTGTTTTTATGATAGTAACAATGAGTGAGTCAAGATGTTTATCCAAGCTTAACACATAATGCATTACTTTTTCTCTGCCGAGCTTTTAATTTAAATAATTAACCAAAATTGATTTTATAAGCCAAAGAAATATTTTTAATGTTTAGGTAAAATAATAGATAATTTAATTTCTTCTTAAATTTCTTTAAATTCGTAAAAATTATATTACAATAAGAACAATTGTTTCTATATTATTTAACTTTCACCAAAATTTTAACAATAGCTTCACGTGATTAAAATTTGTCTCGCTGTAGGTATACACAAGGAGAAAAACTATTGATTACTTCATAAAATCAATTTGTAGTTGGGCAATAAATTTGTAATACATCAAAATCTATAATAAATAATATAAGTTAAAATTATATTTTTTTATAATTTCAGTTATTAATGGCACATGGATCCAGATGCTACTCCATATGAAAATGCATTCAGACAGATTAGAAAATCATTTTGAAAAATACCTTGAAATACTAATAACAATAATAGCGTATGCGCAAGCAGGAATATTGGATAAACAATAATTATTTGCAACCGCCACTAACTATACTCTTTCGATCCTTACGTTAGTCATACGAGACCGGCAGTCAATTTATTCGTTCTTTAACGTATAGTATACCAGCTGTCTTCCAACCATAGCATTATGTTAAGCGTTGGTAGGGTAGAAAATGTTCCCTCGTTTATTTGATTTTTGAAGTGCATTTATTAGTTCCTGCTGTTCCGCATTTGATGATATTTTAAATATTACAAACCATGTGAATTTTATTTGTTGATATAACTACTACACACAACTTTTCGAAACTGAGTTTATCGAAGACAACTATTTTTGGTGCAATTTTTGAAGTTTGAGTGGTGTACAGCCCCTTTGCTTTTAATTTAACTTATTGGATACTAAAAACAGGTTTGCACAACATTTTTAATATTATATTATTTTATCTAGTTTAACGATAATAACATGACATTATTCAAAATTCAAGTTTTGCATTACTACTATTTAAAATAACAACATTTAAAAGCTTTTCACTTTACCAATAATTGTTTCTATAATATAAGACATTTCCTTTTGAATGTTAATGGGTTTGACAATGAATTTTAAATCAATAGTGTTGATGCATTAAAATTTTGAAATTTTTGATTGTATGGTTTTCTAATAAAGCAACTGTGTTTGGTTTCTTATAATTCATGGTTCCTCTGTTGCATAACAAATTCAAGTTTCACCTATTAACATTTAAAAAGAAAATTTTAGCTAATTAATAAATACATTTAAATAATTGTATAGTGGGTTGTTTTAATATAAAATTTAAAAACGTTGGCGATATGAATAAATATATTTGATTTATGAAATGATAGAAACCAGAACTCACATTTTTTCTTTGATTATCAAGGTACACTCATCAACTCGTGTTGATATTAACACTTATTTGATATTATAAGCTCATAAACAATTTATCCAAAAATCAAAATTATTATTTAATATAATATAAATTACGATTTTTAAGTATAAAATAATTTTAAAATTATAGTTGCTATTTTAAACCATAATAATAATTTTATTGTCGGTATGTAGGTATAATTTTAAACTTTTACGTAAACATACTAAAATACGATTATAATATCAGTATTGCTGTAATTATTCCAGATTAAATTCTATAAAAATTTATGAGGCATTGACAATGACACCACGACTTATGAATATACAGGAAATTAAAGAAGAGCGTTTTTATGTGTAGACAATTCATATTAAAATCAACAGTTTGTATGCTACTCTACAGCTGTTTAATTAGAGAAAAAGTACGATAAAAAACTTCTGCATTTTCGTTCACCGATGGCTTCCAAATTACAAGTAATTGCAATGAAATGTATTTAATCTTCTTCAAAATATGAAGAACAATCAAATTTTGATTATCAAGAATAACCACGCGTGTCAATAATTGTGCAATCACTTTATTGGCCTTACTATTAATTTTCTTTAACTAAATAACAAAACCGAAAATAATTTATTTAGTAGTCATACTAAAAAAAAGTAATAAAAAAATATATAAAATTATAGAGCATCTGTTCTAGTCAATAATAAGGTTCGTGTCATATAAAAATATAAAAAAATTAAAATTGTATAGTTTCAAATTTTAAAATAAAATGCGAATTTTTAACAAATTACTTATTATTTAATAATAACCTTTTAAAGGTAACCAAATAGGTTTTTTCAGTTCAGGGGGGATGGGGCAATCACCCCCCTCCTTAGAGCTCAAAAACATCAATTTTTACACCATAAAATTTTTAATTTATTAAAAACCAGAAAATAAATTTTTTGGTTGTTATAACCCTTATGGTTATTGTCTGGATCTGCTACTGCCCAACAGCGGAAAATTCTATAACATTTGCGGGAGGAAAAGTGTCACTTTTCTCCAGCAATTATTTTTATGCACTGACAACGCTCTTGAGGGGTCCCCTGTTACCAATTTTTATTTAAATCATTATCTACAATTCAAAATAATACATACTGACTTTCTATTACATAACGATTTCATAGATATCTTACAAACCTAAGAAGTTCAGTTTTATTACATTTATTTACGTATAGAAACTTAAGTATTTTATAAATCATGTGAGACTGGCTCACAACCAATTAAATATAGATAAGGAGAGACCAAAGCAAACCGGAAAATCTTACTCTAAAATTGACCTTAGTGGCATTCATAGTCTTTACAAAAACTAGTAAAATTCGTTTAATTCCTTTAAAAATATCAATAATTTTAAAATAATTCCATTTGAATTTCAATCATTCCGAAGAGTAAACTACAGACAACTCCATAACATTTTATTGATACTTCGGAGTTCAATAACTAACTCCGATTAATTACACTTGTATAAATACATGATTTTATTGTTTACTGAAATCTGATTGGACTATTCTCTAATGAGTTATTATTGTCCAGCATTAAAAGTATTTTCTTAGTGATAGCATTAGAACCGACAAGATATAAACAATATTCAATACTATTTAAATAATTTAAAAATTAATTTGTTTATCAATATCACCATCTTCTACATGTTTTAGACTTTTAGTCTGTTAATCAGTTTTTATTGGTCTCCCAATCTTTTCCTAGGTTGACCAACATTTCTCTTGCCTCCGGGTTTATAATTATTGTAAATCTGATGTATTCCATTCCTCAAAGATTGTTGCTTCCAATTATTTGTATAGTCTCTCACACGGTCATTTAGGCTAAATATGTTCACTTCAATCATAGATGTTAATATAGAAGGCTAGATACGCAACTCCCAATACATGCAATGTAATAGAAGTGAAGCCTGGCGGCCATTTGTAGTAAAGGCAAATCAGTAATACATTTCACTAATATGACAGATGTATGACAGGTTTCACATTTACACACGGGTTAGTTATCTAAAGGCTAGATATTATCAGATACGCAATTCCTAATACATGCAATATAACAGAAGTAAAGCCCCAATGTCAACTGGCGGCCATTTGTAGATAAGGCAAATTGGCATACATTTACAATAGATGACAGGCTTCACTTCTGCTCTCGAGTTAGTTATCTAGCCTTCTATTAACATCTATGACTTCAATTCGTATATCGGTATTGCATTTCCGGTCAATTTTCATATAACCCTCAACATTTCTTAGGAACCGCATTTCTGCGCTTTGTAACCGATTTCAATTTTTTTTTGTAAAACTTCAGTGCTGTGTTCTGACTCTATTTGTTCTTAGATTTTCTCTTAATATATAGTTCCATTAACCTTTTAAGGACGGGTAATTTACAGTGCAATTGACCATTTTTTATGAACAAAATTTGTGCATGAATCAATTTGTTTCTCACGTAGCATATGCAACATTCCATGCTGGGACATATATGTCCCAGCCCGTCCGGAATGGAAAGTTCAATATAAAGCAAAATTTTTTTTGCTGTCTTTATATAATTTGATGAGCTGAAGACAAAAAAATTTTTTTTGAAGCGCAGATGACCTTGAGAATAATTTTAAAATTATTACAATTTGACTTTCAAACGCAATTCTCAAAGTTTTTAAAAAAGTGCATTAAAATCTTCACGAGGTAGTTCCCTCTGGCGTAAAAATGCATCGCAACGTAAGAGGAGAAGCGAAAATTCTAGGTCATTTGATTAATTATTTTTCCAAGATTGTTCGAATTGAACGGAAAACGTGGTGATGGGTAAAATTTCGTATAGTGCAGCTTATAAAAGTGGTAAATGTAAGTTTTTAACTGAAAAACGTCGAAGTCGCAAAAACGCTCGGTTATGTATTTATTTAATGTTTTTTTGGGTATTTTAATTTTCTCAATTGTTTTTGAAATTATTTCTGTTTCGTACAATTTTTTTTGTTTTTTAATTATGTTATGTATGCAGGTGTAGATCGAAAACAACCGTGAAATAGGGTCTTCGGCGTTATGCTGCACTACATCATTGTTTTGATTTTTAAATTTTTAATGTTTTACCTCCAACCAAAATAAATTTTTTTCAAATTTTTTTTTACATATTTTTGAGATCACCGTGTTCAGAGACGTAAAGATTTGCAAAAAATAAAAAATAATTTCTGTCGGACGGTTGTCGTTAGATTTTGTCTCTTGCTTTATTGCTGAACCGTCCGACCAATCACGACCAAATTTGGTATGATAGTAGAGTTTACAGTAGAGAAGTGAAAATAAGGTTATCGTCACGATCTGCCAATCAGGAGTGCCACTACAAGAAAATAACACAAGGTTTTTAAAAACGTTTTTGTCTTATGTTTTAAAGACCTTGAAAAGTCTTATCAAGGATATGTGAAATTAACTTTCCATCTGTCATCTGTCAAAAATTACAAACTGTCAAAGTTGAAATTTCAAAAGTGAATAACTCATGAAATGCTGAAGGGATCTCAACCAAATTTTGTATGTAAGAACATTGCCCCCCTAGGACTTGGCAGCATATGAAACTGTTTGATAAAAATCAGGAATTCAACATGAAAAAAAAGATTACTTTTTTTGCGAAATCTTGAAAAAAGTCTTTGTCTTTCGATTTTCTTTGGTATTTCTGCGTAGATGGCAATCAAACTTTTTAGATGTATGTCTGGTGGGCTCTAGTGGTGAAAATAAGGTTTTGGCAAAGAAATCTTGGCCAGGGCTACCACAATAAAATAAATTAAAAAAATGAAAATGTCATTTTATCTCCGGAAATGTTGAAGCGATTATCTTAAAATATTATGTCCTAATAGAGCTTTTAATATACACAGATTGGTGAGAAAACAATTGAGCTAATTCTAAAAGCAAGAAAATTACATAAAATATTAACTGAAATCTTAAACTATTTTTTGTGAAAATTTGTTAAATGACTTGTAAAAAATGACATACGTTCTAAAATTTAATAATTATTCTGTCAGTTATCAGTATTTAAATAATTTAATAACGATTGAAAATTTCTGTGCTGTATGTAATGCTATAAAATAATAAAAAATGCTATAAAAAAAATGATGAGATACAATAAATTCTAAAAATTCATCAAATTTTAATGGGAATCCCGTCATCATATATGTAATTCTGTAAGGTTTGTCCAATTGAATTGAACCGCAAATTCAGTATTTCTATAAAGAATAATTTTTTGTGTTGAACGGTCATTAATGCAGTGTAAAAAACGAATACATCCACTTCATATTCCAGAAAGAAAATTAGGGAAAAAGTCAGGGGAAACAGAGATTTGTTCTACTTACGAAACCTGTTTAAACATTCCGTATTAAAAATTCTCCCTTTCCCCTGGCTTCAAAATTAATACTTAAATTTTGATTATTTGATTTAAAAACTGAATATTTGCATTAACAAATATAAACGACTAGCTGGAAAGCCCGTCCACGGACGGGCAGCTAGGCGGTGGATTTCTTTTTCAACGATATTAATTAAAAAATTCCTTCGTCTACACTGTTTGTAAGCCTTGAATCAATTTCCCTTGTTCTTTTCTATCAACTATTTTTATCTTCAGATCTCCGTACTCTTGACGTCTGATTATCCGCTTATACACTTATCCGATTAACCGGTTAAGACGTTGATACATTATCAATTTTGTAGCATACATTTTCTCAGTTTTCGGCTTTTTTTAACAAAAAAAAATTACACGTTGCAGGAGAAGCAGCTTCTCGGTTTTATTTCAATTTAGATATATAGCTTGGCCGATGGATCTCTATTTTAACGGTGTCAATTAAAAAATTATTACTGTGGAACTCCATTGATGTGTAACTTGATTAGTTGCGATCTCGATTGATGTGTAGCACCGTGGTATTGGTAGTTATAAAATTTATATGGTTAATGGATTTATTTATGTACAAAACTGTAGTTCGTTAAAGAAGTTCTTCCTATTTCTATTATCTTAGGTAATTCCTTTGCTTTGTTCTCTTCTCTTTTTGTTTTCTTTTTATATCTTTGACTCTTCACTAATTTCTGTTACTTCTTCTTTTCCCAATTATTCTTGTAGTTTTTCTTTTCATTAATCATGTTATCATCTTATATCTTCGACTGGCGGTGCCTCTTCACTAATTAGCGGTGCCTCTTTACTAATTGCCTTTACTTCCTCTTTCGCTTTTTATATTTCTTTTCGTCGTTTCTCTTTCTCATCAATTATCTTCATCTTCATCTTATATCTTTGACTGGCGATGTATCTTCACTAATTGCTGTTACTTTCTCTTTTTATTTGTTTTTCCATTTCTCCTCTTTGCTTTTCTTCTCATTAATCATGCTTGCCTTTTCGGGTTTTTCCAACCAAAAATATAACACGCTGAAGTAGCACTGTTCTGGCTTTTTACCTGATTGCCGAAGGAGAGTTATTACATGATTACTAAAATTTAATTGTTTTTTCTTATAACGGAATTATTCATTATTTTGTTTTTCATATATTTTTAGTCTTAATTTTAGTTTAATATATTTTTCGGTTGGTAAAAAAGATCGACCAATCTGAGTGTTTCTTTTTTCACTAAAAAAAATGACACGCTGGAGCAGCAACGTGCTGGGATTTTATGTATTAGGGTATGTGTAACAATAGGTTGTCCGTTATTTTCCAAGTTGGCTTTTTTTTGCTGCCGCCCCATGAATTTTTAGTTTTTGCCCCAAAAAAAGATATCCAACCGAAAAAAACTCTTAATTTTCTAATTAAACCGTACCGAAATCATGTTTTTAATTAAATGCAAAAAGTCCAAAAATCCCATGTTATTTAAATGGGAATTGTAACATCACGTTTAATTAGAAAATTAAGAGTTTTTTTGGGTTGGATATCGTTTTTTGGGACAAAAACTAAAAATTCATGGGCCCTAGCCCTAGTGTAACAAAGATAGAAATATAATATCATGTCATCTCTACGAAATTAGAATTATGACGAGACTTGAAGTTCCGTGACGGCAATTTGGTGACGATATTTTTCAGTGTAATAATATTTTTTCTTTTTCAAACATTCATAGTCCTACCCTATCAAAAGTGTTAAATTAATGTATTTTCATTGTTTTTTAAATAAATTATAATTTTCTATGTATGTATTCTTATCTTTATAGTTAAAATTCTATTATTTTGCTACTATGCTAATATACTACTATGTACATAGGTATCTACTTATTCGTATATATTATGATACTTTTTTAGTTTTAGAAGTTACCACTGTTTTAAATTTAAATCAACCGCCTATTTTTCAGCCAATTACTTTATTGGAGGGGCATCACAGCTAACGTCAGTGTGTGCACATAGACTCTTAAAAGGTTAATATACTAAATAATTGAATTTTTCAGTAATTTCCCAATATATTTTTCTTTGCACATAGAAATTGTGTAGCCAAAGAAGATAAATTTTCTAACTTGATTAATTGTCTGGTTTTATAGTACTATCTTGGACTTTACTTGTTCTTGTCCCTTGCAAGGCATGACTTTTGCTTTGGATTTTGATATTGTCATGTTAAATTTTTGCAATGTTTGATTTAATTTATACACAGCATATTGCAAGGACTCTTCAATATTCGCTATTATAGCTTGGTCATCGGCGAAAACTATAGTATATGTAAAATTTCAATTGTTCATGTTTGTCTTATAGTAGTGGGGCAATTCTTCTTTTCAGTTATGTATGGCGTAGCCAAATAAAATCCCCATATTTATTAATGTTGTATTTTTCTCATTTTCTACCATACATATCCGGGCCTCTTGTACGTCTCTTTTAGTACGCCTATGTGTGATACAGTATTCCTCTTTTTTCCAGGATGTTCCAGATCTTGCTTTGATGGGGTCTTTGAACACTATATGAATTCCGCGATTGAACTTTCGATGATTTGTTTTAATCTGAATATATTATCTATACATGATCTGCCTCTTCGAAAACCTGCCTGCTCTTTCATTATCGTTTCTTCCATTAGACGTTTTAATCTGTTGTTGATTATTATTGAATATGCTTTGTAGGTGGTATTCAGTAAACTGATTCTTCAATAGTTCTCGCACAACACACTGTAGTTGTAGAAAAATAATGTACAAAAAGTCTTTGAGAAGGCGGAAAAAATTTAATTAACCTAGTTAAATAGTGCTATTGAGTTCGCAGAAAGTGAAACGTATTAATTGCATACTATACCTAATGAAAATATTGCTTTACTGTAAAAATTAAAATTATAGTACATTTTTTGACAAAAACGTAAAATCCAAGACATATTCAGTGGCGGTTTATGCTTAGTTTGTTACGGTTTGTTATAATAGAGGCAACGAGTAGAAGTTTGAGTCCACCGTAATCCTAACTACATTGAAATTTGTTTATTTTAATTTGCAATAACTGCTTTACTTTTTCAGTTCATGGTGTCTTTAAGTAAAGATACCTTTAAGTAAATTTGATACTTTATACTTGTGTAGTAGTCAAGCAGTCAAGGCAGTCAATTAAAAAAAACAAGTAAAAAATTAAAATTGAAAAATTAATTTTTGTTTATTATTATTGTTATTATTACATATAATGTTACGCATTACGCATAATGAGAGACTTTTTTGCCAAAAATAGTTTGAATTTCAATCCTAATAATAAATTAATAACAATATACTGTTTTTTCATCCAAAAAAATTGAAGTTAAACAATCGGTGCGATTCTGATTTGACATAAACAACCTGGTTTAAGGCAAGATTCTACTTTAAAACAAAGTAGTTTTTGTGAAGTTTTTATGAGATTATTAATAAAGATATTGATATAAGGTTGGTAAGGCTTAATAAATATACTCTTGAAATGCTTAAAAAAATTTTTTAATGTATTTTATGCATTCTTTATTATACAGAAACATTATTTGAATGACAAGTAGAGCTGGTGTTAAAATGTTGAGAATGGGCCAGCTAAAACAAAACAAATCAGAAGTTTTAGGTTCCATATAACACTAGCAACAGCCTGAACTAAAATTATCTTAAAATTTTAATTTTACCAATATTTTTTTGCAAAAATCAGAGAAAAAAAATTACAATTTTTCTGTTTTTTTCTTTTTTTTATCGCCATTTTATTATTTTTGCATGTATATTAAAAAAATTTTGTTCAGTCGGTTACTAGTGTTATATTGAACCTAAAGCTTTTGATTTTATTTGTTTTAGATTGCCAAATTTTAAAATCTTAACACCAGCTCAGCCCCACCTACTAATCGAGGCATGACATTTAAATAATGTTTCTGAATATAAAAAATGCATAAAATATTTCAAAATTTTTTTTTTAAATATTTCAAGAGTTTGTTTTTAAAGCGTGATGAATATTAATAATCTCAAAAACTATTCACAAAGATTGCTTCTTTTTTGAGCTTCCAAAGTAGAATACTGCCTTAATACTGACAATAAAATATTTATACTGACCATTTATTTAAAAAAATACTCACCATCATCATCATCATCATCAACCACACGTATAAGACCGCGGTCCGTTACGTCACTCAAAATTGATCTCGCCATCTCTTTCTGGGGCGACCTACGGATCTTCTTCCTCTGGGTTTATATTGGTACAGTTTCTTTGGTATTCTGAAGTTATCCATTCTATCCAGATGCTCCCTCCATGCTATTCTGTACTCCTTCATTCTCTCATTTAAACTGTATATGCTTAGCTCGTTTCTTATATCAGTATTTCTTTTTCTATCGGTTCTTTAATGATAAAAATACTGGACCAAATATTTAGTTGCCAATAAACAAAACTTTAAGATTATATTATGTATAGTAATTTCGTAATAATATTGTTATATAACCAAGTTGTTATGTCAAATCAGAACATCACCGAATGTATTATTAAAAAATAATTAGTAATATCAAAACAAATCATGCGTTAACCTTTAAAATATGATTTTATGAAGAATATTAATATCAAAAGTTTTAGTGATCATTATAATAAAAGGTTTGTAATTTTTGGCTACATGTATAATATTTTAAACTATGATTAATAAGTAAACTTTTTCCAGACTATACCAGAGTTAAAAATTATTTTCGAGTTCAGTGAATTATTCAGAAGTATTGCATTTTAATCAGTAAAAGATAATATAACAACGAATGACTGTGTAAAATTGCAATGTACTTATATTATGAGTTATGTTTAGTATATATCTACAAAATAATAATCAATAAATGATTCAACTAATAAACAAAAATTTTATTTTAAACTACATATCATGAATATTTTTGCACCATTCTACGATGCTTTCCAATGACCAACAAAATTTTTAGTAAATATTTTTTTTCAAGAGCATGGTCGTAGACTGGCGGTTAGAGTATTAAAATACTATGCTAAATATAATCGTCAGTTTGCTCCTCAACCACGTACTATGTAGATCGAATTTTTTTCATTCGTGTCTGTTACAGTGATAGCATAGATTTCCTTAATTGTTGAATATTGTTTAGATTTTAGAATAAAGACACAAAAATTTTCATTAAAATATTTAATCAAATTAAATATGAAATTAATGATTTTCGTAGATTTTTTGAAATAAAATTCAATTCTGTAAGCAAAATTCATATACTATAGTATTAAAATTTGATAAGATAATTTTATTTTCCAGTTTATCCTGGGTCTATTAAAGTTAATGTCTTTGTTATTTTCTTAATTCTTCAAAATTTCTAGTGATTGTAAAAAATTCGTGGTTTTTTCTGTTAACTATTAAGTAGGTAACATTTAAAAATAAAAATTTGAAAGAATTTTACAAACTTACGATAATAATTCATTAAAATTCTACGTACTTCTAAATCCATAATTTAAAAAAATTGTTAATTATTTATAAATTATTGACTGTACCCAATTTCACTATCTTAACTTTTTTATAATTTAATTTTTAAATTATGTTCTTAAATTTACTTGAACTAGAAATTTATTGATAGTAGGAGTACACACATTACATGAACGTCAATTAAACCATTTCTAAATACAAAAGTTGGGTTTTTATATTTACTTATCAAAGCGTATAAACGTATGTATATAATTCTATAAGTTATTTATTCAAGTTTCTTAATTATTTAATTAACGTATAAATGATTTCGATGTAGTGTTTAAGAAAAGAATTAATTGAATCTTTAATGTAAGTAACTAAGTTCTACTAAGTTATTTTATAATTTTTTATTCACTGAAACTTAACAAATGGAGTAATTTTTTCATATTAAGTGGTTTGAAGTCATCAGGCTCAATTAAAATCATTAAATAATAACGTAAAATTGCTAGATTACAATTGAAATTTTAAATAATTAAAAATTTTAATTAGAGTTTATTTAATTGTTTCAGAAAATGAAAAATGTTGGGTTATCTATTTGGATACACAGTGGCATGTTTGTTGGCCCTATCAAGAAAAAGCTTTGCATTCCCATCCAACAACACCATTTCTTTAGTTGAAAAAGAATTCATCTTGTATCAGGAATACATCATAGAGCACGAAATTTCAACAGAACAAGCAAGAAATGCCGCTTTAGCTATTGATCTCAGCAAAAGTAAGCCTATTAATATATTTTCACACGAAAGTCGATCAATAAATAGTCAAAAATATATATTATAGTATAAACATAAAAATTTATTCAAATTTCGCAATTATACTTCATAATATAATAATTTGTCAAGTGGAAATTATTAAAATTTGCCATTTAATTTGTGCATTAAATTTTCGTTTTCCGTTTGGTTAAATTAAATAGTTTACGTTGATTGCATGTAATTAGTTTATGAACAATCAGACATAAACATTTTCATTAAAATTAAATTGAAAAATTTTTATATTAATTCAGTAATAATTTTTTTACATAACACTTGTTTATTAATATTAATACACCATCATTACTTTGATTATCGCCTGTATTCCAATCAATGTCAACATTTACCTAATAATCTAAACCCTAATAATTTCCGCTATTCTACTAAACTAGATTTTCTCAACCGAGACCATTTGTGGTAAGTACCTATGTAAAAAGAAATAACCCTGAAAAATATTTAATTTAGCTTTTTAACTACGTTTGTCAACAGATCAGCATTGATTTAAATTTTTTCACTTAAAATTTCTAGCAAAAAGTTATCGAGCACAATAAGCGTATCAATTTAATAATTTCCGAAAAAATCAACCTTGTATTAATTAAATAGGTCAAAGATTGGATAATTTTATATTTAAGGTTGGGTCAATAAATATCATCAATTAATGGCGCTTCGAGATATGGATGAGTTAATTTTAAATATTTTAATTGGGGCACTACCTAATTTTCAAATTATTTTATTATCATTAAAATGTGACCCCCAGTTTTTACACAAAAATTATTATTGCAAAATCTGGCTTAAATATAAATTAATACAAGTATTGTATAATATGTGACTTTTTTAATATTATTTCAATGTAAAAAAATTTAATTAACCACGCATTTGAAATCAAGAATTTCAAAAATTTAGCCAAAGATGTATCAGTTGAAAACCAGAAGAGATTATTTTTTCTTTCAACTTTTCAAACATAAATATTTGGTGTTTTTTCATTCAGATTTTATGAATATAGTTTTCAGAATTTGTTGTCCATTTTTCAGTCTATGCATTGCCTAATGATGTCATACTATGATGAAAGCGTTTGCTAAATTTATTAATTTTTGAAAACTTGGTGCATTTCAGTTTTAAAAAGAGTGAATGCTTTTTTGATTTTCTAACATACTGAGATGGTTAACGTCTTATAACTAATTAATATCTTCCAATAACAAAACTTTAAGAAAAATTAATTTGTAACGTTTATATACTAGTTTCTGCGTAAAAATGCATTTAGTTATTGTTTTTACTTTTAACAGGATAAAATTTGTTGAAAACAAAGTCCACTTCGATTAGATTATTGAGAATATCAACAATTTTGTCATATTTGTTTTATCAGAACTTCCTAGACAATTTAAACTGTACCTCAGATTATTTTTGGCGTAAAACATTTGCGAGATAAAGCAGATAAGAAATTCCATACATATTTCTAGACCTAAGGATGTTTTATGTACGATAACAATTGAAGGGGTAAGTGGATGAAAGATGTATGTAACAAAAGGGTATTGTTGAGATATTTAACCTTGAAGTTGTCATTGTGGTACTTTTTTTGTATTCATTTTTTTCAAGGGCTATGCAAACCATACTATTCCTATTAGTGGTGAAATTGGGGTAAGGTGAAGAGAAGGGTGGAATATCTGCTGGATAAATTAGAAAAAAAAATGTTTTTTGTACAAATGTTACATACCTCCTTCATCCACTCACCCCTTCAATTATCTCCGAAGTAAAATTGATAGGTAACACTAAAAACTAGAAATGTCCTAAAAATCCAGTTTAGAAAGAAAAAAATGTTTTCGCCCGGGATCGAACCGGGGACCTTCCGCGTGTTAGGCGGATGTGATAACCACTACACCACGAAAACTCTCTGAATTCTTAAGAAATTCTTGTGAATTTGGTATGTGAGCGAAGTAACACTAACTTATTGAAAAAAAGTTTAAAAACAATTTTTCAAATATTTGTAAATTGTCTTTAGATTTACAGATAAATTCCCAAAGACAAAAGATTATCCTGTTAACGGTAACTTTCGGTAGCTTTCGAATAGATAACATATGATAGCAATCTGCAAACAAACATCTTGAATCGTATCTTATTATTTTATACGTTGTCAATTTTGTTTGGTAATACGTCAATTTAATAAAGTCAAGTTACTTAAAAATGTATGGAAAATTACAATGATTTTTATTGTAAAATTTACATTGAAAATCTAGGTTAATAAATAATTACGGTAACGTTTGTGTAAAATTAAAAAATTTGTGTAAAAATAATAGCACAATGTAAAGTTACTGATTTCGATAATATAAAATTAATTTCTGTTCTGTAAATTTACAAAAAATTTGTGAAATCGCAATGATATAACTAGTATTTTTACAGTTCCCATATGAGTATATGTATGAGATTATCATAGGTCACAAAGTTGCCAATGATTTTCTATGTAAATTTACATAAAATTTTTTACTGTGTAGCGTAAAATAGGCATATTATTAAATAAATAAATAAAACATAGTGATATTATATTAGTACATATTGATGTACACTGAAAAAAATGGTTTATCATATTGATGAAATATTCATCATTTTTACACTTATGAACAAAATTCATCATATTGATGAAGAAATTCTTAAATACTTAAATACTTTGTTCATGAATCCTATGAATTTTCTTCATGGGTATAAAAATGATGAATTTTTCATCAGTATGATAAACTAATTTTTTCAGTGTACAATTTGAACCAATTTTTAGAATAATATCTTTTAATATAGAACACTTATGCTTTGAGCCTCCATTATATCTGTCATTAGCTTACATGATATAACAGGAACAGGTTGGCAACCTCCACTGCTACTATATAACTGTCAGGTAAACCGTATGCAAGTACTTGAATAGCGGTAATTAAATTCAATTATCAATAAAATACCAAAAATTTATACCAACTCATTCAGAATGTCAATTTTAAAAATCAACATTTACATAACGACTTCTGTATTTCAAGATTTACAGAAATTTACAATATAACAAACAATGTGGGGTAATGTAAACCGTCCAATAAATTTCTGAACCAAATCTATATAATGTTCCTCAAAAATAAAAATTTTCTGGAAAATAGCTGGAAGGCTGGAACATAAAAGTTATTTCAATATATTTTCATATTTTTATACTTAAATATTTGTTATTTTGCCTTCAACGCTCATAAATCTTTTTAATGTTTATTGTAAAATTCTTCGCAAAAATTAACAGTAACCGGATATGAACTTGTGCCTTGAATGTTTATAATATATAGGAAGAAATTATTTTTCATCGCCGCTTTTAACACAATGTTTATAGAATTTATAGATGTCTGGTGAACACCCTTGACATACATAAATAATAATTGCACCTATACCCATAACAAATTTTATAAATATAATATGTAGATAAATAAATATTAATAATATAAACTGTATGTTACTATTTTTTTTCTTAGTTGAAATTCCACCGGGATGCCAGACATGTACAACTGCGGAAATGAATTATTGCAAAGGAAATGATTTTATCAGTGATCATTGCTGCTGTGACAAACGATACCACGGTATGATTTTTTATTATTATATTCTATTTTAAATATAATGTTGTCTTGAGAAGCTTTTATTGCTTCATGTCAAGTATAATAAAAACATAATTTTGTACAATTATACGCAATTAATACTAATTGAAATTGCTGGTTAATTGAAAAAGGTTTCTTTGTGTTTATAGAGAAATTAGCTTCAATTTCTGTTTTGTTGCTTTAAATGGGGATTTCAAGTCCCAGTTTTAGTAATTTTCCCTTCTAAACAAGTTTTTGTTTACAGAAGTTCTGCCCTTTATTCCTCACACTTGTTACTTAGGAGCGCAGTTATGTAAGCCCATAGTCGACGATTGTACAACGTACAAGAGATTAAGATTATGTTGCTGTAATGCATATGTAATTAAGCAATGTAAGTTTATCACTTTTATCAAAAGAGGATTTTAGTAAGAATGAAATTGATTAATTTTGTTTTAGGGAAATCGGGAGCCTACAGTATTAATAAAAATATTTATCAGAGTATACTTATATTATTGTTATTTATTGTATATTTTTAAATAATTTTGTAAATTAATTACCATGATGTAAATAGCAAATAAATGTGATAATTATTGTAGTAATTCTTGGTTTTATGTAATTTATTTAGGCTAACACAATTAAATGTCACAATATCTTTCGAATTTTGTGCCATATGTAGTTACACGTTTATTTACTTCTTTTGCTTAGGTCATGAGTCAAATTGTAACAGTACAATATATACAAGCAGTAAAACCTACATGAACTTTACAGTTACTTTAGAATATATTATTTTCTTGTAAACACTTTAAGATCCATGAACTAGTAGTCTTGGAAGTATACAACAATTAAGATGAAGTCAAAACTGTGTTTGGTTTTACTTTTATGTGTTACAAATATCGAAGTGAGTTTTAGCAAAGGTAAGAATGTAATTTTTCAAAGAATTTTAATTTTTAGATTTTTGACGAAAATTTAAAAAAATTTCAATAATAAATTTAGCTTTTTTTATAATTATACGTATTTTAAGATATAAAGGAAATATACGAAAAATCTAAACAAAGAAATGAACTGGCAGAAATTTTAATTGGGGAAGGAAGGAAACGTTGTCCTGCATGCGATCCTTCCGTTTACAGCTATTGCTCAGAAAAATTATTCCACGATTCTTGTTGTTGTAATGATCCAAACAATCCTTACTGTAAGTTATATATTTTTTAACGACTTATAAAAATAAAATACGAATTTTATTAATTTCAGATCCTTTGCCACCAGAATGTGATTTTGCAGACTGCAGTTTTCTTCATGCAAATTCCTGTCCTGAACATAAATTAATTACGGCATGTTGCTGCATTAATCAAGATTATAATAATTACGGTCCTTACGGAAAACAGCCTGCAATACAACCTGTAAAACAACCCGTAACATTAATATTATAACATGAGAACTTAGCCGTATAATTCCAATTTTTCCTGTAATTAAATTTTATAAATATTAAAATAGAATGAAATCAGTACCTACATACTTTGTTATAAAATTATAAAAGTCGTAAAGGGTGTACAATTTTAATTAATTCTTTGCGAGGAAAACAATTTTCGCATATAAACCAAGAGTTTGTAATTTGTTCGCCGACGTTCATTTTAAAATTTAATTTGACCTTTAGTTTGGATAATTTAATTTAATTTGTAAAAACGTAAACTGAAAATGACCTGGAATATTATAAATTTTTTAAAGTTGGACAATTTATGTTGGGTTAAAATTAAAAATTTATGTTATTAGTGCGGTGCTTGCAAATCTCCTCATTTAAAACTTCTCACATGTATTATTTTATGTCAATTCGAAGTTCAAAAATGTTTTCGCCCGGGATCGAACCGGGGACCTTCCGCGTGTTAGGCGGATGTGATAACCACTACACCACGAAAACTTGTTGATTGAGAAAGTAGTCTGCAGAAAGTAGATCTAGGTGAAGTATTATAATGTTATTAATTTATTAATATTTATTATTTATATTGCAGTTTTGAATTTTCAGTATAATAGTCCATGGTCTTCTTAAAAAAAAACTATATTTAAGAGCACCAAAACTTTCATTTGAGCGCCAGCAGTTAGTAGTGTTAGTACGAACAAGGACCCGGAAGTTCAAGGGTGGTCCAGCTCTATCACGACAAAAAAAATAAAATAGTGTATCTATAATGTTAATGTTCATATAGTCTTGATCACGAATAATGAATCTTACGTCAGAACTATCTGAATCAAGCATCAACAACTGCCCTCCCAAATTTTTAATCAACAACACAGTTGCAACAAAGACACTTATAACTATGAATGTGTCGTAATTGTTTCATTTTTGACACATCGAAAATTGCGCAAGCTTCATATTTCGTGATCATGAACTACATAGAAATTATTTAAAAATATTACACAGCTAAATTAACAAACAATCAATGCAAAGTTCCAACTTCCAAGTTAAAAATTAAGCTTTCCTTTTTATCCAAAATCCGTTTTACTAAAAAATCCATAGGTAGTGAATATAAAGTTACCAACAATAATTATATTTATTAACCCTTTCAGACCCACTATACACTATAGACTATAGTATACCCAGGTTTTTTAAATTATTTTGAAGTTGGTTGTTGGTGATAAACTTTTAGGAAAAACTTAAAAGGAATTCAATAAAAATGTAAAAAAATGTTCTGTTCTCTATTATTTTCTATGCATATAAGTTTATGACCAACTTCAAAATAATTTAAGAAACGTGGACACACTATAGTGTACCCACCCTGAAATGGTCTGAATGGGTTTCGTATTTCATATTTCGTAAAAATAATTTTTTTAAATGATCCGCTTAAAGAGCCTCCTTGCAAAATTTTTACATGTTAGTTTATTACTTATTACCTATTTAGAACCCAGTTTGACTTTAGAAAACAGACCCATAGCTGTATTGTTTTACTCTTCTGTACCACTGTACATATTCTGTTTGTGATTCAGCATACAAGTCTAAGCTCCAACCTATTTGAATAAAATTTAGCAAGAAACTCAAAACTTATGTGTAAAAAATAGTCAGAACGTATTTTGATCATTTTGATTTTTTCCTCAATGTAACGTCTACTTTGTGGTTAGACAACCACAATAACATATAAGAATAAAAAATTGCAATTTCCCAGTGATCGACCCAGGCCAAAGTTCTATGTAAAAGAGAAACCATTTACAACAACAAAAATGTAAAAAAAGACGAGCAAAAGTTTATAGACCTGATTAGCAAACAGCATAACCACCGATTAAACAGATATATTCCAAAAAAATAAACGCTTAGAAAACTATCTTAAATCGAAACAGGCTATTAGGAATTAATAAGTTTTCTTAAAAATTGGTTTTAAATTTTTTCAATTTATTATTATTTCAATCAAGCGAGTTACGTGAAAGGAAAACAGATATCTTTCGAATTTTTATCTAATTCAATTCATTAGCTTGACATAAAACGACATTGCTTGCTAATGAAATTTTATATAAGTTTACGCTAGAATGGATTCAGGTTTAGAAATTTGCTCAAATCATCAACGTGATTTCGGTAGCAAGTCAGTTCACAGAGCTTGGTTTCAATGACAAGCCAGATTATTACATTTTGGTTTCGGTCACAAATCGGCTCAGTGAGAATTAGATTTGAATTGCAAATCGATCTCGACAACAAAGCTTGACTCTTAAGCTTGTTGTAAATAAATAAAGCATTTAGAAAAACTTTTTACTGCATTACAAAGATCGCACCGACAAAATATGTAGCTCAACAGCTAAATGACAGCAGTGAAGATGAGAGAATTGAAAACTAGATCATTTATTCATAGTTAGCCGTATTAAAAAGTGTAACTAAAATAATTTATAGTAAATTTTATGCTCTCAAAATATAAATATCATAAATCGGTGATTCCAATAAATACTGCAGTATTTCAGATTAGTTTTCCAACCATCAACCAGTAACATTACGTATTGAGGTTACAAGTGTAATTATTCTACATTAAAAAATATTATTCAAAATTGGCAATAATATTAATAAAAATGCACAATGCAGGTATATTTTTTATAGATTTTTTTGTGAAATAAAATAAAAATCAATTTTATGTAAAAATTTAGTTGACCTGCAACTTACGTAATATTTTTTAAGAACTACTTTACGAACAAATAGTGCGCACTGATTATACTTTTATTTACCTACGGGAAACGATTATTGTTAAACTTATGAAAAAGCTCTACGAAAGTAGAGCTTATTTCATGAAAAAATAATATCAAGTTTCTTAATAAAATCAAACTCAACTTGTTTGTGAATGGATCCCAGCGGAGTTAGCTTTCAAAGAGCTCGAAGAAAAGAACTTAAAGAATACTATCAGTAGTGGGATTACGTTCAAAATAAATTAAAGCTTCAATTCTACGGCTAACTTTATTTAGGTTAGTTTTCCTTCGCATTCTAAAGGATAGTGTTCACTAAAGACATTTTTATTTATAATAAATGAGAATTTAATTTTTGTAACTTGAATGCGCATGTGCGGAAAAGTAATACGTACTAGTGCGTACAAAATTACTTTCCACACTAGTGTGTGAAAAAATAAATTTTACCTTACTGAAACGAATATCGAAAAAGTTTAAGTTTTTTCAAACACTGTTTGACACTGTCAAATAGTTTTTCTATAAATTAGATAAAATCTTAAAGTTAATACGTGATACAATTTATTTTTGTTCAACAAAATATTAAATTACGTAACTGGTTAAATAAATAGCTATTATTTTTAATTATTCAAAATTTACAGTACATTCGCTTTTAAAACTTTTCGCGTCGACTCACTACAATACTATTCATTAATTAAATTGAGAAATTACCTAATTTGAGACATTTACATAATTCATTTTTAAAAGCAAACTCTTTCCACTACAGAACTTTTATGAACAGAGTTAAACTTTTCCTTGGCTTAAAAATATTTTTCATTTTCTAGATTCAAGTATTTGTAAAATTAAATTACGTAAAAGTGCAAGAATATTGACGATGGCTAACAGGGATGACGTAAATAACCTTAATATACATAGATTTTGAACAGTTGGGTAGTTTCAAAAGCTCTCAAATAATTAGAACTTTGTAGGGAATTAAGTTACTTTGACATTACTCGGGATTAAGTAATAATGAAAATCGCTTTTACATAAAACAGTAACTTGGCAATTTTCCAATCTCAAACAGAGAACTTTGAGTTTCTCGGATTAATGTTTACAATAATTATTATAGGTTGAAACATCAAAAAACTTACTTTTGCTTCCAAAACTTTAGTGCTTTAATTCTGACTCGCTGATTAGATTCTGTATTCATTGCTTCTGAAATCATGTTTTAAAACATTAGATTACATTAGATGTATCCATTCTTTTCAGAGCCACTGCTTTTATTATAAAAACTAAAAAAAAAGAAAATAATTAAGATTTTAACTTCAATATACGCTTTATTTACAGTGTCTGAACATTACATTAAATAAATACAAAATAGACCAATTTCGTTAATACATTTGTGGGTAGTTAAAAGTGACTACCCTACACTTACTTAATAATAAAAACAAAAGTTTTCTTATATAATCTTAATAAAATAACTAATGCGTATTGACATGCACTAATGGCCAATATAGGATTCTGCAATAACCTAAACTTCTAACATTTTAAAATGTATTTTGGAGGAAGTAAAATATCTTACGAGTGTATGTACATTAAAAAAGTAATATCAAAGACAAATTTTGTGACATCCTTATAATTTTGATATTACAGTGAACATCCAATTTGAAAAGATTTATGCGTTACACATATAATATGCATGTACATCAACATAAGTAATTAATATAAGAGCAAAACAATACAAAATACAAATTTCATTATATTCCACAACCTCAAGCAAAACCGCTATTAGGTTTAACGTAGCAAAATATTAACTCCCTAGGGTCTAGGCTTTCTAATCTAAAAATTTTAATATAAATTCTATGTATGTAGGTATATTAGAATTACTGACAAAATATTAAGAGCAATTATAATATTAAGCACGCACATAACAGTCAACAAAATCAGGTCATTTTTACTTGTTCATTAAAATAATAATGCTTGTTCTCGCGAAGAAAACATTTTGAACGCTATAAATTATGTTTAGCGATCAAAATAATAAGATTTCCATAGCAAAAAATTAATTTCCTTTGTCAGAGATAAAATTAAATCCTTTTACTGGATTCATAATTTTAAAAAGTTTATGAACGTCCATTGTGGAACAGTTATATCTTATGGTTTCTCATTACATTATATTCGTCTTTGTCTGAATTTCTATCAAAACTCATTTACTTCTCGGAAACTGGAAAATGTTGAATTTACAAGAAAAATCCAATTTAAGGCAGCAATATTATAAATAAATATGATGGCTTTAGACATGGTGAAATTGAAAGTTATGAGTATTATAGACGCAGATGGAACTGAAATTATACTGTTAAAAATATATGTAACCGTATTACATTTTAATTCGTAGTAAAAAAATAAAATTTAAATGCTTTGCTTTATATCCTATCAAAGTTTCAACAATATTACAAAAGTAAACTGTTTCATATCACAATATTTTATAATTTACTTCCAACATTGATAATAAATAAGGCATATCATCTAAAGTAAGAATTTTAAATTATTTTTTGCAATTTTCGACTGAATGAAATGTCAACTTTTCAGTTTTTTTAAATTTTTAAATCGGGTTTTTTCCAATATTTTGTAATATTACATGAAAATTGCAAAAAAAAATTCTGTATGTTATATACAACACACTTGCAAAATGGTGTTTGTATCTCTTGTCGAAACCACCCACATTTTGCAACTTATTGTTAAAAATACTACTATTCTTTTCGCTTCGCTTTGATCTCATAAATAAAATAACGAATAAAAAATTGAAGCATCTGTAACTTTCCAGAAGCATCAGTATCAAGTTTGTAAGCAATAATTTTGTGAGTTCCAATATTTTTTAATGAGAAAATTGCTTTGTTGGTGACATCAGTTTCTTATAATCTCTGCAAATAAACGGTTAAAATCGATTATTACTCAGTTGGAACATTTTACTTCCCAAAATTAGAAGCAAACAATATGTTATACCTCCGTTAGTCAATACCACGTTATAATTTAGCTTTAAGAATGGTACAAGTAGATATAGAATTCATTTTTGTTAAATTTTGTAGTATTTAAAAGCTTATTCAAAAATATTTTGCTCTATAATAATTAAATTTATTGCCAATTCCTTATGAAATATGTAATTGAAGAAGAATGTAGTGGACGCTAAACCACCAGTACTGGCATTGCAACAATATATTAGGATTGATTGATAGGTAGACCGTGGTGACGTATTTACATTATAAACAGGCGTAAGTATATTTACAAAAACAAATTCTCAATAATTTAACTTAATCCTTAACTATTAGAAACAAGAATAATATAGTATTCAGTCAGTGTTACACCAAAAAAATGAAGGTGATTTTGAGCAAATCGCTTGGTACAAATGCAAAACTCTGAAACATATCAAATCAGGTCAAGTTTTATAATGGTCGTAATTACGACAGTTGTAGTATGACTCAACAACCAAATTTTACTTTAATAATTTGAAACCGCCAAGAGATATTTACTTCAAAAAAAATTAACAAGGCAAAAGTGAATTTTTTTTCCAAAATCCTGCACTATCTTGGAATCATTAGAGAAAAACTGAGTTGAGTCGTACTCGAGCTCTCGTGCTGTTCATACTCTGGCTATTATAGCAAGTAGATATTATTTCTCCAAATCCATAACCTAGATAAAATTTATATTTAAAATATTAACGTATACTATGACGGTAAAGCAATTATTTGCTAGTTGCTGCGAAGTTTTATTCGAGGTTTTAATATCTAAACTTTACCGACTATTATTACTTGAACAAATATTTGTATAGTAACTAACGCAAATTTAATTTCCAAATGTGAAGTCTCAATCACGTAGTACCTACTAAGCCAGCGGCTTTGCAATACCTACCTACTTGAAAATCTTTTTTTATTTGTAATTAGCTCCTTAAATTATCTTTTGTATATAATATTCTTTTTATATGGGATTGTTTATAAACGTGTCTCGATTCGGCGAATGTCATTAATCATTTGTAATCCAACTTTCCAAGTACTACTAATCTCCAACACGAATATATTTAGGGCTAAAATACATTAGCAATGAAAAATGTTTATTATAACATCGCCGAAGCTTACAAATTGTCAAGATTTTTATGCCCTCGAAGACCATAACTAATACTAAAACTGTGCCTGCTATAGCATTAAATAGTCTAAAATATTTTCTATGATGATAAAATTTCCAATCTTGCGTTTTTTCCAAATTTCGATAAAAATCAGTATTTACAAACAACGCGTTTAGCAATAAACATAATATAATATTTTGTTCCCATATATCAGCGAATATCATTTGATATAAACGCCGTCATCACTCGTTACCCTCATAATTTGATATTTTAATATCTGCATAATATACAGAATGTTGTACCTAATGTATTAATTTTTTAAACTACTTATCTACATCCGAAAACGTATTTAATAATAAATTATACACTGACAAATTCCAACTATTTTGTCACTTCGCCTTCTTCAGGTGCCATATCAGTCCATCATATCGGATTGGTTAAGTATCCTAACCTAAATGAATTATAAAACCTAAAATGTTACTTTGGCCATATCTTTGGTTTGAATAACTTGAAAACTGAAGACAACAGAGGTAATTTAGAAATAGACTACCCACTTCAGATTGTAATAGTTAATAAAGCTAGGACACAGTAGCATATTAATACCATGTACCGAAAGCACAAGATGCAAAATAGATGCCAGTTGATCTAGAAATTACTATCAGCAAGACTTTTAGTTTTATAATTTTCAATTATTTTGGTTAACTTGATTATAACATCTAATTGCAAGAGGATTTTCAAAGAATTCCAAATAAAAAGAGGCATTGGTATAAACTACCCAGCTAGGAATACCTTTATGGCCTTCAGAGAAAAAGATTAAGATCAAAACATCCACCTTTGACAACGATTTAACAACTAGTGAATAACTATTTTTAATGTGAGGGATTGTGGGAAAATAAATATGTGCAGTGAAGAAACTTTCAGGATGTGATATGACCTTTAGAGAGTACATGTAAAGGCTCTCTTAATAAATACTATAAAATTGAATTGTAATGTTGCGACATAGCATACTGAACCTACGGAACTCGACCTAATATGTACAAAAATTTCATAATACAAGGAATTTTTATACACCGCTACATTATAAACACATAATAACTGTATCGTTCAAATACTGAAGTGAAGATACCAGGTAAGCAAAACAACGAGTACAACCAGCTGCATATATATTCCCCTAATCTAGAATCAGCAGCCGGAAGATCCAAATGTCAAAACTTTTCTAGAGATTAATCCTTGAAACCGGCGCTAAACTATAGTTCATTTTTTTTTTAAAGATTTTCTGAAAATGAATACAATTCCATTGCTAAATAGTTACTTTTTATACTAATTTTTAATTAAATCTTATCGTCGTCAATAAAATTAATTTTTTTTTCAATAGCAGATGATATTAAAGAAAAACTATAATCAATTCTAATCTCAAATTATTATTTTACAATAAATCAAGCAAACTTTGTAATTTCAATGAAAATAAAGTAAGTACTTCATCTGCCCTGGCTATTAAAATGTTACTTTATCTAGTCTTGCGGTTAAAGTGTTTCGGTCAAACTATCCGCACTTTTAGAATAAATATAATTATTTACTGCCTACAGTATTAAGTCATTCAAACCCAAAAATAATACCAATTCGTACGACATATTAGGTTTGAGAGAATTAAAAACCTTTGTTTTAAGCACCTGTAGAAGTCTGCGTGCCAAAATAGCTGGTGGTCTGTGTTATATTAACGAGAATAAATTAACCTACTACACTATATTACGATATGGCAATCAAAAAGTCAATTTGTGTAGCACAATAATTACATTTTTCATACTCGGATTACTTTCCAACACTGCAATGGTATCTATGGATCTATGTATAATCTATGGATTATACTGTAGAAGTGTTTCTAATTTAAAATGCACTGATCTAAATTTATTACAAAAATTTGAATAAAAATGCCTATAAAATCTTGATTAGGTACATCAGAGAGCCGGATATTGTTTACCATAGGCATACCTTAGTAACTCTTGAATATTCCCACATCCCTAAACAAATACACCATACTATGGCCTCGTTTATGACTTAACGCCTGTGCCACAAGCTCGAGCTTACTATATGGAAGTTTGTTGATTTCATTCGATTTCGTCAATAAGGTGGCCTAACCGCTATTTGTCGCATGCCCATGAATGAACCAAAAAATGAATTAATTGTGAGTAGTTAGACCTTTTGATCACCGAATATTTGCCTACTTGATAAAGATCCTAAAAACGGTATACGGATTCTTATAGCGCATTAAGTTATGTACCAAGAGTTTGACTACTATGCGATTCACTAGGCCTAGAGACTGGTAAAGGTTTAGCAACTCCAATTTTAACTTTACCGGGTGAAGTACCCTTTAGAGCTTGAACAGCCTGATCTAAAGTAGAATTCTTAATTATTTTTTCGTTAACTGATATCAAGCGATCGCCTGGTTTTAAGCGACCATCCGATTCTGCAACTCCGTTGGGAACCAAACTACGAATTACAATAACAGTAGCTTTAGGATCTAAAGGATCTTGATAATCTAGAATCGAAAAACCCAATCCTCGATCTCCTTTAATTAAATTAATAAATTCTACAGTGTCGGACCACATGGCTAAATTAGTATTTTCTAATGATCTCGATTTAGCTTTTTGTAAATTAGCTTCGTCGGTAATTGTAGCTGTACTCGATGTATTAATACTAGTATCACTAAGCGCTTTTAGTAATTTTTGCTCGGGTTGAGGAATTAAATTTTTTAAACTACCACCTAATATATTTCTGGCTTCGAACGCTTCTCTATCCTGCGACGTATTTATCACGCGATTTTCGTCATTCTTCCGAGCACATACAATGCGCACGGTATTAGGTAAACTTTTTAATATTTTCACTACCTCCACGTGTTTTATACCCAACAACTTTTGGCCATTCACTTCCAACAGTTCGTCACCTGAACCCAATTTGCCGTTTTGTCCAACAGGACCATCTGGTAATATCGATCTAATGAAATGTCGCGGGCGCAATTCGATACCACCTTCCACATCAACTGTCCCTTCAAGACTTATTCCTAAACCTTTCAGTTTCTTGATATGTGCTACTATAACTTTTGATTCGGGTCCAATAACAGTTTCCCACTTTTTCCTTATTGCAGTTTCTAAATCTTCTGTTATATCCGCTTCGAAATTTTCATCCACAAAAATTTCTACATTTTCTGGATTATTTTCGTATATCTATTTAGAAAAAATTGAAACTAAATAGTAATTTAATTATTATTTTGCAGGCATAAATGGTAACTCAAATGCTCTAAAAAATGAAAGTAAGCTTGCATTCCAAATTAATTAAAAATGAAATAAAAATATCTACTACCGGCCCAAAAAGTGCACTTTCAACATTCATTTGCGTTACAAAATGGCCTACTATATGAGAATTCTCTTTGGTTCATAAGTGTACTATTGAACCAATTATAAATGCATTCTAATCTAAGAAAGCAATATGTACAAGTCAAAATCTGATAAGATTACTGGCCAATGGCCGAGCAGTTACACCACCAATTAGGGGTGCAATATAATCTTAAAATTAATGTTCTTCAAATTCAAATCTGAGAAGATGACAAAAAAACGACGGAACAGCCACTCAATTAAAATTACATAAATTAAAAAACCTTTTTGTTTCGGTAAATGGTCAAATACGGAATTCAAATAGGAAGCATACTCGTCTTTGTGCAAAAACACGGCCAACGTGTTGAAACGTATCATTATCGAACTTGCGTGATTACACAATTCCGTCGCCACCTATTTATGCAAAATATCACACACGTTCGATAATAATTACTTCCAAAACTGATATCATCACCTGTTAAACCTATAATAAACCCGATTACAATATTAATCCTTCAGCTGCTTTTAAACGCAGATTGTTTTGTTGTGAGATTTATCTCAAAATTAATGAGAATAATTTATTTGTAAATAGGTATTTCATCAAACTTATTTGCAAATTAATCGTATCTCGTTCAAACTATACTCATTGTGAACATACATTGCAATTCTTTATAATGATATTGAAAGTTGTCATCCGTATTGATGACCTTTCAATAGGAGACAAATCGTAAGTATTTGAGTGCGAAACAAATGGCAAGGCTTAGAAGGGCACAGCATCCTTACCTCGACGGAAAAGAGCTCACATATGAACAAATCCTAATTTATCGATTCAAATTGTAAAATTTACAAATATGTTGAGAGTGGAGTTCGTATAGGGCCAACATTATTATTTTAAGATTGCTAGGTGACCTAAATCCATAAGGTAACCAAGCATCGAAAAAATTTTGAATTTAATATAAAATTCTTCCTTTATAAGGTCGATAACAGAGCAAGAATATTTAAAGAAACTACCAGAAAAAAAGCTTTAGCGTCGTGACCGAAATACTAGACAAAGACTAATAATCGCTTTAAATAATAAATAAAAAAAAGATTATATAGTAACCTTCCATACGGTGCTTTTATTTTAAAAACTAGCCAGCCGCAATAACTATCGATTGTAAGTAAATTCGATATAAACAAAAAAATTACACGTCAAATACAAATAATATTAATTGAATTTGGGTTTCATCCATAAACCTCTCTGCTTTAAAATCTAATAGCTATGTCAAACAAAGGATATAAAAGATGCTACCTATATTTTGATGGAAAACAATCGGCAGATTTTATCACAAATTAATATCTGTTTTAGAAATAGTATCTCGGATGATTCACAAAAACAGTTGACTCTCGATTATGTAGCATGGTCGGGATCGTAAACATTCTTCTAGAGTAAGAGATTCTATTGTTTTGAGAAAAGTAACAGATATGCCTGTTTTATAGACTAAGCAGCCAGTGTTGCATAATACACAGATATCTTCAGTAATACATCACAATTTTTAAAGAGCAATATTTTAATTTGTGCAACAAATATACAAAAACTTGACATAACACCTCGAGTGTTTTTTACAAAAATATGACAAGTAGATGTGCAATAATAAACTAAAAGGGGAAAGTAAATCTTTTGTTTTTGGAGGAGTAATTTCAAAAGTAAAAGTCACTTTTCGCTTGAAGCATGCATACTATTTTTCCCACGACCACTTCAAAAATACAAGTTTGCAGACTTCGGTTTCATGTTTTGATACATATTTCAACCTTGGACTTATTAGACACATTCTACTATACGACAGGAAATCCGTCCCGTTTATGTCGAATAGTAAAGCTTTTCCTGTATTCCATGTTGCCAAGAACTGGGCAGCACCTTTTTTATTAGGTAATATTGCCAAAACATAGTTAATATGTTAAAATAGATTTTCTTCTTTAATAGTCGCATAAAATGTTAGCTAGGAGAGTGAGATCCCAAGGATCTAGAGAAGCCAATAATTACAATAGTCTAGGAATTAAAAATAATTCCACATGTTAGAAATATTTATGTAATAAGTACTGTAATAGAACAAGTAAAACACCAATGTATATCTAATCTAACGATAACAAATAGATCCGACACCCATAATTGCTAAAATCTTTAAATTCATCATAAGATTGATGTAGTGGAAAAGCAAATAACACTATCGAAAGAGGAAACCGTTTAAGTAGCCTAAATGGGTGCTAGTTGACTCGCTTTCCCTTCATCAATCAAAAACTGTTTATAAATATTTCAAACTATTAGTTTCGTCAAGAACATAAGTTAGTACTAATAAAAAAAAGTTCATAAACACAGGTGTTAAAATATGTTACATGTTTTACGTGATTGATGAGAAACAGACCTTTATCTTGCGTTCTTTTACTATTCATGTTAATTTAATTTAGAGGGATTTTCTGTTTTATATGAGATATTTTTGTTGTAAGTTTCAAGATAATTATAGTAATTTAATAAAATCCTCTAATACACTTGAGAACAACTTTCATTTGAACATTTTCCTGTACTAAATGCCTTTTATGTGGTTTGAGTCCTTCTGTGCCATCCATAAACCCCCTTTATAAGTTAGAAAAGAAAAATTCGATTATAATTTGATTATAAGGGTTGTAATTCGATGTGTTAACTTCGAATTACTCTCCAAAAATGGAAAATCTGTAATGGAATTCTAGTTGAAAGTTTGTATTTAGAGAATAATTAAATGGCATTTGTTGATTATAGGCAACTTGAACTAGAATTAATTTTAATTGGAACTAATTTGCTAACTTAGTCGGGAAAATTACAATCTTTGCTTTGTGTTTTCTTAGAACATTGAATTAAACTAATTAATATTGATCCTAAGGTCTCATTTTACATTTATAACAAAAATGTATACTTGAATGTTTTTAATTTTTCTTATTTAAAGTTTTTAGTTTTAGGTAAGCTATCGCTTTATGTAATTTTTCAATTATTTCACTCTTTATAATTCATAATTTCGATAGTTAAAACAGTTATTTTTCATATTTAGCTTATAGTTCATAGTGAAAATAATATGTACATTTTTGCTTTTACAGCAACAGTGCTGCATCTATCCAACCAGGAAGATTAATGTTAGCAGTTGATCAAGTGACATACTAGGTTAACTCTCAACATAAAACAAGAATTACTCAATTAACACTGAAAACTACTTTAAAAGAATTTTAATTTCATTTTCGACATCTTGGTTGTTATATCTCAGACCATGTGTTCTAAGTTCTTTATCAAAACATACTGAAAAATAGTTCAGCATAATATGATCAGGCTAAAAAATGGACATTTAAAATTACTTTAACAGATATGAAGGAGTTAGCAAGTTAGCAACAATTAACTACGACTTTAGCGGAGGAAAGAAAATGATGGGAAAAGATTAATATTATGCTTTTCTAATACAGAAAAAAAATGAAATAAGCATCTTGGTAAGTGGTGGAAGAAGCACTAACGCAGTTTGCTATATTACTGTTACTGAAACTGTAAGGGTAGTTTTTATACATCAAATCTGATCGCGAAGTGGTAAAAACGTTAAAATACTTGGATGTTTTGAAGAATAAACATATTAATTAAATAAACTTTCTGCTCAAGAAATTTTACAATTGTTTTAAATCTGTGGTTCTCAATTGGGGTGCTACGTCATTGGTTGCTTTGTATGCATTTATGTTTTTAAATATTACGTGAAAAAGTAAAACGCTATATTTCCATTTGTATATTAATGAATCTTTAAATCAATATTTGATTCCAATTTATCACGAAAAACCCATTTCCTTAGAAACTATTATATAAGGACAGTGATTTCCAAATTGAAGTTTGGGAAACAAACAAAATTCATTAAAGAGATTTTTGAAGTTTTTTAAAAAAATTAAATTTAACCATCCAGTCCCCCCCCCCCCCCGCTACTTATGATAAAAGCTAAAAATATACCCATGACGTAATTTGGTATAAAAGAAACATATTTTATAGTATTGCGAAAAAATACAAGTGCAAAGATGTATCATCGAAGATAAACAGTTGAGAACCACTGCTCTATTTTACCCTAGAACATGGTTAATAGCATTTGAAATAGATTTTTTTCTATCTAATGACGCAGGTTTGATTAAACCTGGAATTAATTCCACATCAGGATTAAAATTAGATTAATTTGACTGACCTATAATGTAGTAAGAGCTAACGGCAACAAATTGAATAACTCAATTAGTTAAATCGTGAATATTACATGAGTATTTTTCAACCAGTTTTCGATACAATATTCAGTCCCAAAACAACAAATTTATTTACCTATACTAATATCAAGATCTCCTCTATGAATAATTCATTTTTTGCAATTTATTGCCAAGAGCAGCAGTAAATATGAAGTTAAAATTTCCACTACAGTGAACTAATAGAAGATTAGAATAAAATTGTCTAAACAAATGAATTGGCAAAATTTTCAAGCAACTGCATCTGAAAATTGATAAAAAAAATAATAAAAAGAAAGTAAATAGTTGTAACTACAAGCAAATAAAAAATGGAAACATTGAATAAAAAAAACGACGAGAAAAGCTACATCAAAACAGGCAGGCAGACATAACCAATTTACACACCTCACTGTTGACAGTAGTAACGGATTCGTTTTCAGGTTCAATCTGAACTTCTGTATCAATCGGAATCCAACTGAGCGTTGTAATAGAAGGTGACGGAGGGCTCAAATCTTTGTTATCTTGCTGACTAGCTAAAGCTTCTTGTAGGTGTTCGTACTTAGGGCCCCGAAGGTATCTTTCTAAGGTTAAAGAAACGACATTACCGGTTTGTTTCAATCTCAATACGGCTTCATGATTTGTACAATTTTGCAAACACTGTCCATCGACTTCAACTATCCTATCATTTATATTAATTTGACCACACCGAAACGCCTCACTACCCTCGCTTATACTTTTTATAAAAATGCCACTTAAATCTTCACGTTCACAAACATACCCAGCAATAGTTATCCCCAAACCATATTCGTTTTTAATTAATTCAACGGTAAACTTCTCCGTCTCGGGTAATGCTTGTTCAATATCGACAGGAGTTACAATAAAATTATTCTCGCATTCGGGAGAATAATCATTAAAAGTATTGTTAATCTCAAATGAATTTATAATATTAATTTCGTTAATGTCCACATCGTTAACTTGTATTTGTGTTACTTCTGGATCGCTGTACTCAAAATTGCAAACCTGACTGTAACCGTTTTGAGAAAGTTGTCTGTCCAACTCTTCCGGATCAGTTAATATTTTTGTAGGTACAATTGGAGCACTACAAGTTATATTTTGAAAATTTATCGATGAAGGGTCGATAGGTCTAGCAACTACCATCCTAACTTGACTACCAGTTTGTCGTAGCACGGATGCAACCTGATCCGAGCCTAAACCTCTTAAGTGCACATCGCCTATCTGTAATATATGATCGCCACTTTGTAAACGAGTATCTTTGTCGGCTAGACCACCAGGTAAAATAGATTTAATAACAACACCAGTACTGCGACCACCAACAATACCAAAACCTAAGCCAGAACCATCGTTAATTAGGTCTATTACTTCAACTTGCGACCATTCCGTACTCAATACCATCTTGTAATTTTATTTTGTACATTTCTCAATTATTTAATATCCTAGTAGGTCTTCAAACGATTCAAATAATAAATTACGAAAACCTTCCCGTTTGTTAGGTTAGGTTTAATTCACAAAATATCATATTGGATATTATGATGTCATTATTATATACGAAATTATTTTTATTCGCGAAACTCTTTGTTAAAATCACATCGTTTCGAAAAAAATGGTGCACGTCAAACCAAGGTGAATTAAAATTTTTGGTTTGACAAGTCTTCGTAAATTTACATTAGCACTAACAATTCACCGAGTATTTTCACTGGCTTTAAACTTGCGTAGGTAAGAGCACGCAAACTCCATGGAAACCAAGATGGAAACGTACAGTTAATTTTGAAATCGATAAACTTAAGTCAGGACCGAATTGAAGGTGCAGCTGCCCTCGACCCTCTTTAGAAGATATGACATAATATACTACATAATTGGGATATTATGATTATATAGTTGAGGTAATTACTTTTAGTGTTTAGATATACATAGTTTTAGTCAAATTGAACTTGAGCTATTCCATAAAAAATCATTTCTGCATTATTAATAATATATGTCAGAAAAACCGAAAGTTAAATAACGCGACGCCGCGCCGCGGCCTTTCGATCAAATCGCTGCGACAACAGAAATTTTTACCGAAAATGGAGGTAATTAAAGCCATTATGAAAAAATTAAATTTTTCTCACGAAGTCGCTCTTTAAAATTTAAATTTCTTCAGAATTATTTATAAGTATCTAAAACTACCAAATAATAAGGGGTTGTCCTGTAATCACTTGAGGTTCTAACGGGGAGGAGGGGGTTAGAATAACATCACGATTGATCACGATGGGGAGGAAACAAATGGCAACATAACGACCATAGATAAGAGAGATAATTGATAACAACAATATTTAGCTCTCAGCACTGAGCTCGCTTCCGGCACTGGATCTTGTGACGCAGCTAGGCATATTTTTTTTGTCGCCCCGTATTATTAAAAATTGAAATTATTGTTACAGCATATATTTATTAGCAGAAAAAATGTTAACTATGAGAGCAAAAACAAAAACAATATAATACTAGTTTAGTCTTTGGTAAGAGGTAAACTAGAATTTTTGCCGCCCCTAAAAGACTGCCGCCCTAGGCAGCTGCCTTGCTTGCTTAATGGATAAATCGGCCCTGGAGGGGGGTAAAAAAAAGGTTAAAAGACGACTCTTGAGCATTATTACTGAATAGGGGGAATTGAAAGAAATATGATTAATTTGTATCAACATTTGTAATTAACCCTCTCAGGCCCACATCCATTTTTAACAACAATAAAAAAAATTTAATCACTTCTTTACATCCAAACAGGGCCTAACTGGGCCTATTTTACCATTAGCCGCATTAGGCACGTGCCTAGGGCCCAATGGCCAGAGGGGTCCAAAAAGAGAGAACATAAAGTCGTATAATAAAAATCAAATACTCATAAAATAATCAAAAAATTAGGCCTTCGATGCAGTGACGGCGCCAGGGGTGGACCAAGGTGGGCACGTGCCTATCCTGTTAATTAGAGTGCCCAGTCAAGTGCCCACCCACATTTTGTAGGCGTTTATTTCAATAATGTATTTTTTGAGTTTATTTATAAATTTTGTGTGCTTTTGCCCACCGTAAATATATTCCTAGAAAATCGACCTTTTGATATTTTGACTAAAGTTTCATCGTTTTCGAAATACATTTAGATTAGCAAGTTAACGTCGTTGTTTTATTGCCTATTAAGAATGTTAACAATTTATTTGTTTTATAAACATATATTTTTTAATGGAAAATAAATTTAATCTGTTCTATTATTAAAAATTGTTCTAAATATTTCTAGATAAATTTTGAAATTTAACGATTAGTTGTTTATATTTAAAATTCCTCTTTATATTATTTAAAAACAAAAATTAAACAGACTTTTATCAAATACTTACAAGCAAATGAAACTCAAAAAAAAAATTAATTAAGTGGATACAGTATAAGTTGATTAGTGCGCAACCTGACTAGTGTGGAACTCGATTGGTTGCGATCTATTTTTAGCAAGTTGATTAAATGGAGCAAGGTTGTAGAGAGACAGTCGGACAGTCAAAGAGACACACAGTATATTATATTTCATATATAATATAATAAAATTGGAACCCTCAATTATATCTTTCATCTTTCCTCAAAAATTCAAAACCCCTCATCGATCATTTGGGAGCATAATTAATTATTGAAAATCAAATTTCTAACATAGAGCCTTATGGGGAAGCAGCAATTTGTTGTGTTATAATTATAATAACTATATTATTAAAGTAGACACCATAATAAATAATTTCTTTAAATATTCTTCAAACTATGCAGTTTATGTAATTGCATTAAAAAAATGGTGTTGACGAAGGTTAAAATTAATTATTAATTATTTTAATCAGTTAAATTAAATCTATCATACTAGATTTTTTTCCATATTGAAATCTAGCAACAGCATACACAAAACACATACACAAATGTCAAATAAAACATAATAAAGGTTATCTTTGAATAGATTTGGATAGGCGAAGTTGTCAAGTTTAATATAACAATAAAAATAGAGTCAAATTAATTACTTATTTATTAACTGATATTATTAACTGATAAGAATAATAAAACATTATAAATCATTGCATAATTATTGATATATATTAAAATTTTTCTCAAGTTCCGAATAAATTTTGAAAATGTTAGTACTCATTTGAATCTAGCGAAGCGCATGAACGTCCTTAACGTAAGTAATTTTTAATTATTTGAAATTTGAGATTTGTCCGAAGTTGTTTCGGACGAAGTTTGGATATTTTGAAGAAGTGATTCTTTTGAGTGCGTTTGTTCAATTTAATAATAAAAAATAGATATAAACACAGAATTTAAATTTATATAAAAATTAAATTAATTGATGGAATTGTTATATTCAAAGTTGAAAGTCAAGGCAATATAAAATAAATTTGATAACGACGCGTGTGTTACGAGTTATCAATTCGATTGCTTTTCCAGTTTATGCTGAAGGTTCATTTGGATTTAATTATAATTTGGATTAATGTACTATTGAAAAGTTTTGTAATTAAATTGAGTAAGATTTAAGAGTTTGGATTTCCAACTAGCTTGGCAAGTTAATTTTGAATAATGCATTTTTTCCGGAGAAGATCGTTTGGATTTCTGGAACTCGGAAAAATACAACTCAATATAGGTATAATATAAAAATCATACACAGAAACTCTACAGCCTTAGAACTAAAATAAACTCCATGCTGTTAAATATTATTCTGAATACTGTTCAGAAATTTAAATTAAATTAAATTTAAATACAATGTTTTTCTTAATTATATACACCTGTTTACTTTCGTTGTAGAAATTTCCACACCACTAACAAAAATATAAAATTATACCTAATTTGTTTAAGCGCATGGAAAAAAATTTGACGCTTTAATCATATTGGACTGAACATATTTTCATTGGATTTCCTTTGAGTTGTGTTACGGATTTTCGTCCCAAAAAACTATTTTAGCTAAAAGAAAAAGTATTAACCGAAATGTTATCCTTGACTTTACTTTGCTTACACACAGTGGACAGCTTTCACAAAAAAACTAGAATTACAGAGAAAAACATTAAAATTTAATAATTTTGTATAGTTTGATCAGTAGAATTATGAGTTGATGAATGCCACCATCAACTAGTGAAAAAAGTTTTAGGCATTCTCCAATCCGGTTTAAGCAAGAGTTGGGAAAGGAAAAGAAGCTAATTGCAGGAGTGGACTTCTCTAAAGGACGATATAGAGAACTTTGTATATAGGGTGTTGAATGAGTTAGCCGAACATAGGAAATTAACATGTAAACACTTGTTTATGCAAATTCCTGCTTCCCTAATTATTTTAGAGAAAAGATCCAGGACACAAAAATAATGCAAAAATATAAACTACGAATGAAAAAATCCTTATATTTCATTTAGCTTTTTCTTAAATAGTCAAAAAATGCTTTTGAAATTGTTAAACGTTTCATTTATCAACTGGCCATATAAGTTTCCAAGGTAATTATTTTTAACAATTTAAAATAAATCAAATTTATTACATGGCCAGCCCGATAAATGAAAAATTTAACAATTTCAAAAGTATTTTTTGACTTTTTAAGTAAAAGCTAGATGAAATCTAATGCTCTTATCATTCGTAGTTTATATTTCTGCATTATTTTTGTGTCTTGGATTTTTTCTTCAAAATAATTAGCAGGAATTTGCATAAATAAGTTTTTACATGTTAATTTCCTATGTTCAAGTAACTCATTCAGCACCCGGTATAGGAATCATTGCGGACCAAAAACCGCTTCAGTTCTTTCTTACTACATTGTAGTAAGTATTACGATACTGCGTGGAATTTGTAAAAGACCTGTATAAAAGAGAAAATAGAGAAAATGAGGGTAAAAGTGAAAACAATCATCAGTTCAAAAGAGTGAAACGAGGAAAAATGTAGCATTAAGGGGGAAAAAATTAAAATAATTGAATTTATTTTGAATTGAATCTACGAAATTGTATTTTTTTAACATTCGTTAAATGTTAAAACTATAAAAAATAAGATTTGCATATGAAAAACATTATTACATGCTACATTTCAGTGCTCGTTCAGCACATATCCATTTTTCATTAAATTTTTTTATGATTCTCGATATACCTAGATAAATATAATATGTGGATTATATAATTTAAAAAATTGGAAACCATAGAAATCAGATGTATGCGTAATAGCATTTATCTAATTTCCATTGTTTCAAACCACAAACCACCAAACGACAAATTGTCAAGAATCCACTCCTTGTTGTGAGAAAGTATGCCAATAACACTGTAGGGGACACCTGATTTAATTAAAAATATTTTATATTTATTAATTGCATACAGTGAGCTTGTAAATTTTTTAACAAATTCGATAAAATTGTTAGAGATATTTTCTCAAAAAATCTTCAAACAAGTCAATCTGATATTTTTAAATGTCACATATTTTTGCCATTAATATTTTTTTATTGTGCTTTGTTTTTGAACTAAGTAAGACGGCATCGAGAATTGAGATAAAGCACAATCTTCTGAATATGGAAAAACCTCAAAGTGAAATGTTTTCCAGGTAATCAGTCCCAACGTTATAAAAATACATTTCATCAACCACTTCAATAAACCGCAGATTTTAAAATTCTAATTATACTGTTAAAACCGCATGTAATTTATTTCAACCAATTCTTATTAAATATTTGGTATTTTCCAATAAAGACGTACCCAGAGTTTTTTTCACTGGAAGAGCAAATAACATTGAAAACGTTAAAACTAATTAGTTGCCAAGCTTTGCAACCAATCAAATTCTCATTTATCGCTCGATTCGTTGGAACTGCAGGTATTTAAATTTTTAGCCCCACCGTGGCTATGTCAATGATGGTATTTACCATAATTTTGAGTGTAGTAAGCTAACCGAGCTCAGGGGTTTTTATAGACTTCGCCTAAATTCTTGTAGAATTTTAAAGATAAAATTATAATAAATTATAAAATAAAGCAATTAAACTGAGGGTTAATAAAATTTTTTTTGTAATGTTTGCTTATTCTATTAACTGTACGTGTGCTTGACGTATATCTTCTTCTTTTTCATCAGCCTCAGCCTGTATTTATCCACTGCTGGACGTAAGCCTCTCCCAATGAGGAAGGTTTTAGCATTTAGGCCCCACGGTTGCTTAATTCGGATTGGGGAATGCTTGTAACCCTGTTTTTTAATTTAACTTTACGTGCCCTCCGAAGCATGGAGACGGTAATGTGAAAGTTTTATACTCTCCCCGAATTCGAACCGAGTACCTTATAGCCAGCAGTTGTTCGGCTAACCTACGTAATGACTGTGCACGTAAATAGGTGCAGCAAAAATGTTTTTGGGGGCAAAACCGGCCGCAGTTATCGGCTAGCCGTGCAATTGTTAATATCATAATATTACAACTTTGTTTAATTGTATTACGTTAAGTATAGCCGAATTTAACTTAACAACAGAGTTTCAATCTTCACTCTCCAACAAATTGTCAAATTTCTATCTGTAGTTACACTGAACAGCTTCCATTTTAAACCTATTGCTTCCACTGCTCGAGGGTTTCACCTTCTCGCAAACGCTGAGCAACAGTTTGCTCTCGAACCTATAATATCTAACAACAGATTTCTGCCATTCTAAAGTTGGGTGATTTTTGAGTTTGGACGGATTCGGGGATGTTTTTAAAAAATGGCGTGAGTTTAAAGATCTCGTTTTCTAGATCATCAGTAATTTTCGAATGCAACAAAACAACAGAAATTTGTCGTTTAGAGCGAATGTTTCTACTAATAAATTAAAAAAACGTAATCTTAATATGATTTTGGTCATAACACCTTCGATAGTAATGTACAAATTGGCAAGTTATGCAAAAATCACGCAAGGACGGATACTTGAAGCAACCAAAACTAAAAGGTCTTATTTGTCACCGTGAAAAGCGTAAAGAGCAGAAAAAAGTCAATGCACGTTTTGCCCCCCCCCCCCTGTGAGCATATCTTTGATCCGCTCTTGAAAACACTTCAAGGTCATAGTGTGTTTACATTATTTACATAGTTAAATTGTTGGCTCTATATTCAAATTCGTCAAGAAAAATAAAGTTTGCAATTTAAAATAATTTACAATGACGTATGACTTTACAGATTAAAAACAATCCACGATAAAAAGAATGTCTATTGCAGAAAATATGTGAAATTAAAAAAATATATGAAAAAATTCCTCTAAAATGTTTTATCGAATTTCTTCCAAATTTTACGAGTCCTCTGTATATTAATTACCTTTTTTCATTAGGGAAGAAAAGTTCAGTACTTTTACGGAAAAAAAACAGAGCACTTTAAATTATGTAACCTTTCTATTCAAATATTTTAGTGATTAGATAAAGAAAAGATTGACCAAGTAACTAAGCTTGTACTTATATTATTGTTTGACAATAACATTATCAACATCCGATGAACAGTCAATAGTTCAATCCATGATAATGAAAGGTAAAGTAGTGGGAGTGGTACGCTTGTCTGGTTCTTGGGATTGTGAGTCGATCACAATGACGTACACGCTGCCGAGACGTATGTAATTTCTTCTCCAAGACTATTTTTTTCGAAAATTTTGTTACAGTTTTTATTACTTAAATTATGGCAGCACAACAGAAATCTTCTTCGATATCCACAATTTTTTTTGATATGGATAACACCTTAATTCCGACACGGAAAGCTGACAAATTGGCGTGCAATAAGGTAAGTTTTTTATTTTTACATTTTAATTATTGTTGTGTAAATTTGTGCAATAATTTCCACCAAATATTTATATCAAAGTAGCTTGTGTCGATGTTTTATTATAAGTACCATTAAATTTTGACGTATAAGTAGATGTAAGCTTTGTCTCTTGGCCAACTTGTAATTTTACACTAATAAAAAAAATTTATTTGTTATTTTTTTAAACATTTTTAACGAAATAAAATGAAAAATCGATTGGTGAAACACGAAATTGGCCGTAAATACGGTCCTGCTTGAACAGCTGATCGTTGACAGCCCGCAACGTGATTGTTGAAAACAGTAATGCGTCGGAAGCACGTTTTACCTACGTTGTGGTAGTTTGGTTTTAATTCTGGATAATTTTAATGTCAGTGACTTAAAGTTTATAAATAACTCTTGAAATCCAGATCTTCCACATTACCAATTTTAGAAACACAGCTAAACCTAAATATAATAGGGCACACGCATCGGTGCAAACGCTTAGTAGTTAATTTGCTTCCAAGTTGTGTGCATAGAAATTTCTTCTATAAATAGTGACGTTTTAACAATGGCAGGTGAAATTTCGGATGCTGTTAAAAAAGTGGTGGCTTTATTAAAAAATGCCACGAACGATACGGAAAAATTTACGGGACTCTTTTTAGTGACAAAGTTAGTGAAAGCGAAAGATTGCAAAACTGCAGCCAAAACGGCAATTTTCGAAGCGATCGGTTTTGATTTCTTGAAGCGTTTGCTATTAACTTCCGATGTGCCGGTCGATTGTCCTCCATCTATTTACAAATCGGTTGCACTCTCGGTTCTCACGTGTTTTTGTTACGAACCAGACTTAGCGACTCGTCCAGAAATGCTCGCAAATATTCCCGTATTTCTCGATATCGTCCAGCAAGCCGATGCCGACGACGACAATCTCATCATTGTTGGAGAAGCTTACGGTTGTCTCAAAGCAGTTGCCCAATACGAGCCGGGACAACAAGCTTTGTTAGAAGTTGGTGCCGTCACCAAAATGTCCGAAATTTACGCCCAGCAAAGTTTTCAAACCGACGAAGCTTTAAATATTTTGGTAACCCTCGTAAGCCGCTTTGGTTCAAGTGTCTGGGACAGCAAAAATTTGCAAAAATTTCAGATTATCATAAACAAAATTGCGCTGGATTTTGAAACCGATCAAGACGAACGAAAATTTGAATTGTGTCAAATTTTAAATGCTCTTTTGTTCAATGCCCCCAAAGAAGCAATCACAAAGGACATCTTAAGGGAAGAAAGCTGGCCCCAAAGCATTTACAAAGGTCTCACCGACATTTTACAAAGCAGAATCTCGAAAGATCAAAGAAATCCGGCCTTGTTGTTAACTTCCACTATGGTTTCATTGTTGGGAATCGATTGGATTTTGACGGACGAACTTAAGGGAAAACAAATTTTCCTTTTACTTATACAGTTGGCTGCAATCGAAGTACGCATGCAACTGGAAGGCAAAAGTCTTAAGCAGGCCCACTCGCAAGCTGCTTTAATCACAGGTTGCTTTATAATAATCGAGTTATCCCTGAATTATATAGCAGAACAAGATCCAGACCTGGATCAAAAGGAGAAACAAACTTTGTACACAGGTTTGAAAGGCGCATTTACGGCCATCGTGGGTTTGTTAACTAAAATTTCCAACGATAAGAACAAAGACAATTTGCCCATAAATGAAAAAGTGTTTGTGTGTGCTGCGTTACGTGTTCTTGTGTCTTGGTTAGCGCAAGAAACTTCCGCTATGCGACCACAAATTTATCAATTGTTGCCTTTCATTCTGGGACTTGCCAACGAAACTTACCAAGCTTCTCGAGCTCGACGATTAGCAGAAAAAGCTGGTACTGCGATGGACTGCGAACCTAATCCCTTAAGTCAAATAGATATTTTACGATTAACGCTGCCCGCTCTATGTCATCTAACGGTGGAAGACGAAGCTCGTAAGATCATGTTGAAAATTAAGCAAGAAGATGTTCTTTTTGAATGTTTTGAATTTCATTGGAATATAGTACAAAGGAAGAAACCTCCCGTTCCTCGATCCGAGCGGCTTAAATTGCTCAATCAACCGCCAGAAGTACTCTCACCTGAAGTGTTAGAAGAAATGGAAGATTCGCGTGCGGCCATGATAAGTATTTGTAATATTTTTATGAATATTACCGTATTAGAAGCGAAACTTGTTGAAGATAGCGCATTGTTTAATAAACTTTTACAATTTATTTTTGAAAATTTATCCGAATTGAAAAGTATTAAAGAAAATATAGTTTTACATGGTCATATGGCCATTCTCGGTTTATTATTGCTAAAACAACAATCCAAGAAGGCTAAAAAGGACGACTTTTCGATTTGTCGTTACATTCAAGTAACCATTCGTTTTCTTTGGGATGCTTACGTAATCGACGAAGCAATCGATGCAACTGCGTTAATAGTTTCGATGGACTACAAGGAACATTGGATGGAAATAATGGAACTGTGGTTTTTGGGAATGCAAACGATGTCGAGCGTGCTAGCTGCAATACCTTGGATTTCTGAGTTTGCAATTGAAAGCGGTTGGGCGTTAGATATTGTAAAGAAGCTTAGAAGTATCAAAGCCGAAAGTTTGCCTCCCAACATGAAGAGCGCCTACGAAGATTTCCTGTGTCATTTAGTGGATGCTAACCCCGATGTAGCTGCAGTATTGAAAAAAGCTGACGCGCTCAAAGTTTGTCGAAATCATAGGCTCATGGATTTGGGAAAGAAATTGTTTGGAGATTAACACTCAATTTTGTACTAATATATTACATTAATAACTGAAAGTCTGACTTATTGCAACAAACTAAAATAGCTTCGCCTTCGTTAAAATAATTTTAAGTTGAAAATTTTTAATCTTTTGCTTTTGAAAGTGTTTTATAGTTTTTGGTTTCCAGTCTCATTTTTGAATGTTTGTATTTTCATATAAAAATTAAAGCTAAGTTTCTTTTGTTGAAAAAAAAAATTTTTTTTAATAAAAGAACACTAATTTATTATTATATACAGGGTGTTTCAAATTTTTCTATTCTAACTGCGATACACAAAACATTACTTGTTTTTGTGCAAAAATTATTGCGTTTATTTTATTTCTTAGTAGTTACAACTTGTTATGAAATGTCATCTCTCCGAAGTAATAATTTGGTAAAAAAATTAAAATGTGGTTGTCAAGTGGGAAAGTACAACGCAGTTAATTGGTTTTGAATTTATTTAAGATTGCAATAGTAATCGTTCACGACTTTTATTTTGGCATTCATTTTATTTTTAATTACTTAATCGCCATTCGTCACGCAATAGAATTGTTCACTTACTCCAATTTTTGATAAGAACTTGATTTGCATAGAATTTAAAATTTCTCTAATGAATATGTACGTAATTTGCTTTATCTAATAAGTACATTATTGATTCTATTTTTACCTCAATTTATTAGTTTTCGCAACAATACTGATTTCCTGGTTTTTCTTGTTTTCAAGATCGTTAGAAGTCCGTGAACTTTAAACGAGGACACGATTTAAATAACGAAAATGGATACTGTTAACAGAAATAATCGATATTTTGCAGAAAATGTTTAAATTAAGTGGTGCGTTTAATCCAACAATGTACTTATCGTTTTGATGAAATTGAATTATTGCACCTATTCGATAACGAGAAGTTTCAAAGGTTGATTTACGATGTAAAAATGATTTGCTATAATATTACCTCGTAATTCTTATTTACAGTACATATTGACGATTGTCAATGTTATTATTATTTACAAAATAATACATTGGAGGTTTCTTAATAGTTACAGACATTAAGTTGAGCAATTTTGTAAATCGCAACCGAATTTAAACAATAAGTAATATTTTCTTTTATCATGCATGAAATGAAGCAATGAAGGCAAAAGTGAACAAATCATACAAACCTTTTTTTTTGTACTTAATTTTTAATTTAACAAAATTGTATATGAAAACTTATTTGTTCTTATTTCCTCAAATTATGTTTAGCAATTTCCTATAATATTAACAGTATTAAGATTAGTTTTTTTAATTTATTACGACAATCTTGGAGTGATCTAGGTTAGAAGATATGGACGGATACAACAATTTTATGAAATGCGTCATATTTTTGGAGAAAAAAAAAGAAAACAAATGTATCGCAGTGGAGGAATGTGGAAAACATGATCTTGAAATTTGTTTAATTATTAATCTAGCGTTTGTTGCTTTAATACTGCATTTTTCTTGCATTTGTAAATATATTGATTTGTTAAGCATTGATACAAATTATAACATAAGGATATACATTTTAGCTGATGTTATTATTTAGTACAATAAAATTAATTGTGAATTTTTTACGATTTCTAATTTTGTATATTATTCGATTTAATTTTGCTCAGCGTGTTTGCTATTTATTGTTTTTTTTTTAATAAAGAAATTATAAGTTTCTATACAATGTGTTTATTTCTCAGAAATATTTTATTATTTCAAAAAACACCCCATAGTAAAGTAGCCTATACTCTTTTATGTTTTTTTAATTTAATATGTTTTATTCGGAGTTAATGTACTTTTTGTGGTTCGTCTGTAATTATGATGTGAATTTATCACAAAAATTCAAACATTAGCTTCTATTAAAATAATATACTTTTCCAATCAGTTTATTATTCCTGATTTCTCTATTTATTTTTTGTGATATTTTGGTATACAGTAACATCGTCAAGTTTGCAATAAATTTGATAAAACATTTTAGCAGGTTTGAGCTGTAAGGTCAGTGGTATATTTTTAAATCACAACCTAAATTTTTCTTTACAGATTTGGTCAATTCACATTTTTTTGTCTTAAAATAATGACTAAGCAGTTTTTGAGATAATCAATTTCAAAGTTTATTTATAATCTTTTATAAATGAAAAATTGAAAACGATTTTTAAGGTTTCGGCATAAATGATTAATAATTCAAGTAGGTATGTATGTAGGTAAAGAAGAAAATCCAAGTAAATGTTTGTATTCCAAAAAATAAGATTTGCAAAGGCAAACCTGCGAAAAAAAATTGATTGTTTTATTATTTTTGTGGAATTTTAATAAATCTTGACAAAAATACGAACCGGTAAACTAATTTTCACATTCATTTATAAATGTTTTATAAATCGTAAATTAAGATTTTTCTCTTCCAAAATCTTAGTTTACTTTTAGGCAAATTCTGGAAAGAAAAGACATAAACCACAAATTGCCTAATCAGGGATATTACTCTTAATCTTAATAAACATGATTTGCGAGTTGCGACATTACAGCTTTTGATGTAAAATTATAACAACCTGGGTCCAAGTTTAGTTCATAGAGATGATAGCTTTCGTCAATAAAATTTATCAAAAGCGAATTTTATGTGACGTCATAAAATAGTGTTTCATAATAAATTAATTAATCACTTAATAAGTGACAAAAAATAAATAAAGATGTTAAATGGCAAAGTTTATCCTGAGTACAAGTTCGCCGTTCTAATGACTGTCAGAACAGTTTTTTACCAATGCGGTGCTTTAATAAATGATTGGTTTACTTTAATATCTTGAACATCCAGCTGAATCGATAAAACACGCAAATCGTGGTCGTAAATAATTTTAATGTACATTTTTAAGACTTTAAAACTTTGAAACTTTCCTTCAAACTTGAATGTTTCAACCAACATGTTTGTCGAACATAGTTTCAACGAACATGTTCTAATTTTAATAAATTTTGGTATTCAGAAAAATTTTTCTGTGCAGAAAATACAGGAAGAAAATAATCGATTACTGGTGGTTTTCACCTCCAAACAAATAGTAAATTTAATTTCGGTACAGACATCCTTGTATCTACTTATGATACGAGCAATATGTAGATTAGGCAAGACCTCCAATTTAACGTGGAATTCAAACCGCAGCATTTCTAGTAGATTAGATTATGCTTATAGTATTCATGCTAGAACCAGATATAAACAGTAAGCAATTCTAAGTTTAGCTAAAACTTTGAAGCCGCATGAAACATGAAGTCATCTTTTGTAATTAACTCCAAAATTACTCGTTACTATCTCAGGTATAAAGTTTACTGCGCACCTCATTCTGATAGTTCTGATCTTGGACGTCAGGAAATGCTCAATTGACAGCGAAAACGCTACAAATGTAGCGGTATTTATTTGGGCGAAGAATTTTAGGAAAAAATTTAAACATTGACATACTAAGATGTCGCCCAATAACCTATTTAATCATATTATAAGAAATTGTTCTAGTTATATTTCTCGCAGTTAGTTATAACTGCTATGAATAGTATTTCGCACATAAATAATGTTAATACTTTTTTAAACATGACATCTACGGATACTAAACAAGCTACCACTTGGCTTACTATTTACTAACGACAACAATTTTTTTTTGTTTAATTTAAATTTAAAACATGTTGCGCAACATGGTAGCACTTTATAAATAAAATATGAAAGTTCAGTCATCAACTAATCACAGATACATCGTAGGAGAGCCATTAGTAGGAAGCGTGTAAGATATTTCCTATTTAAGTGACCATGATTTTCAACAATTTTCTTTCTAACTATGGTAAAAGAACAAAACTCTAAAATACTTCCACATCATAAACATCGTTTTTCTGTCTTCTGTGACTCAAGTTTTTTACACTAAATAATTAAAATATAATAATAACTTGCAATATCGTACAATTTTATGACTCGTACATGAAATACTACATACACAAATATTAGGTCAAAAATTTACTATGTTAATTCTCATAACACATCCGTGTGTTAAGATTTTGATTTAAAAAATAAATCTTTAGTTGGGTAACCGTATAATTTTAAAAAACCCAACTTTTTTTTGTAAAACTCAATTACTTAGATTTTTAAAAAATTTTTCATAAAGGCTGGCAACTGAGGCAGTGTTTCAAATTATTTTTGCACAATATCTATTTCTTTGTATTTATAGCGCAATGCTTTGAATCTTTATCTTATTGGATACAAAGTTTTCTTGTAAACCCAACTGTTACGCATTGGCTTTTTAATTATTTTGCTTGCAACGGAATAAAATTTTCCAACTCCAGCCGCAGACATGCATCCATTTAGTACCACAATGGAGCCACCATCATGTTTTACAGTTGTTGGCTGCAGGTTTTCTTTAGTAAATTGAGTTTTGCTCAAGTTTAAAAATTTAAAGTTTTGTTTAATTTTTGGAAGCGCACATTAATTACTTTACGTAATACGAGCCATATTAATCCTATTTAGATTGAATAAAGAACATGACGAAACTGTCATGGGAGTACCATTATCACGTACATGTTTTCAACAAAAGAAAGTCAGTTGGATGAGATTTTTATGTAAAGTATGTACTAATTAGACTACATTTACGATAACTACCTACGTATTTATTTTCATACATAACTTGGTTGCAGTTTGAAATTTATACTACTGCATTAAATCGATAAAAATATTTGTATTTTAAAGTAAAACATAATTCAAGATGCACATAATTTAGAATAATAGCAAACAAATTAATTTATATCTTTGCATACAATTTTAAAAATGTACAAACGAGGATTACATTCATGTTTTCAATCGAAGAATATGATATTATGTAGGTATCGCAATGCTATTTAAGTTATTGACGTATTTGATTTTATGGCACGTGATCAAGATTTTATCAACTATTTTTGTAACAATGAATTAAGAGGTATATTTAAAAATTTAAAGTAAAAATAGTTTCAAAATCAATATCGTTATTATTTTTTTAAGTATTTGTAATACCTAGTCATGCCATGGATTTAATATTGCTTGACAACAATAAAGTATGATTTTAGAATAAATTCTCAATCACGTTTCGTTACTCCAAATATTAATATCACAATTTATTCTCTAAATTTAAATAAAAGCATTGTGGTATTAAAATATTTCTCGAGTTCAAGAGACAAAGCATTTTTTATTTTATTTAGTATTTTAAGGAAAATAGTTATTTGGTGCGATATCAAATTTTATTTATATTTATACATTGCTTAAGTTAATATTATATTATTTTTTTTTAGATAACTGAACTTTTACGGGAAAAATATGCAGTGCCATTAGATTCTGCTACAACAATTTGTAGCAATTTTTTGCGTTCGTTTCGAAACTGTCCCGATAATGCTCCTATGGATTTGGACACGTGGCGCCATTTACTATGGTCGCGAGCTTTAGGTGACCAATATAGAAATATAGCAGGTAATTATATATTTTTATTATTTGTTATTATCCTCCTCTGAGTGCAACAACTAAATGCAAAGTAGCGCCACCTTTAATTTTATAATTTGCAATGGTTTTGTCGTCATTCATTTGCTTTCCTTGGTATATTAATCTTTGTTGAACCGGTGGAATTCCTTCTCTTTCTTCAATTCTTTCTTTTACATTTTTTATTTTATCGGCACTATCTACATCAAGTTCAAGTTCTTCTCCCGTTAGTGTGATTACTTTTAATAGCATATATGAAATGTCGTTACCACTAAAATTTTCAAGTTATCCGAAACTTTTTATTACTTTCCGACACCAAAAATAATGACGTTTGATGAAATTTTAAATTTGTCAAAACGTTGAATGACATTGCTTATTATTGTTTACGTGCCCGCTACTGCGATTTTAAATTAATCTATTTTGGTGGTGAAAGCTATAAAATTCTTTGTTTTATTTTAGGAGACATTTATTTTAAGTGGTTACATTTACGATACGTTTATTTGGCTTTAACGTCAGAAATTAAATTTATGCTACAAAAATTACGTGAAAATTACATGTTGGGTTTGATAACCAACGGACCAACAGCAGCTCAATGGGAAAAAATTAACCGTCTTGGCCTGCAAGTTTATTTTGACGTCGCTTTGGTATCTGGTGACTTGCCTTGGGAGAAACCGAATCCCAGAATATTTTACAAAGCTTGTGAATATTTAGGGGTCGATCCTAAGCAATGTATAATGGTAGGCGATAAATTAGAAACCGATATTTTTGGTGGGATAAGTGCTAAACTGGGAGGTACAGTTTTACTACCTTTGGAACCAGTTAGCAACATTAACGAATTGAAACCATTACCTGATTATGTCATTGACGTAGTCACTGACTTGCCCAGTATACTATCAAGAAATCCTAACGTACCTGGTTTTAGGCATAAGTTAGAAAATAAGAAATACAAAAGTTATGTTTCCGTGCCGGATCTTGAGGATTGTAATAGTAATAGTAGTGATGGTAGTTGATCGTTATTAATTTTTTTATTAGTACCATTAAAACAATCGAATAATATGTAATTACTCTAAGTTATTTATTATTTTAAATATATACATTGCACTTCTTTTGTAACATTTGGTGCTCAAGTGTTGTGATATTAAATAAATTATTTATCATAATATACATAGATATTGCAGAGCAATACAATTTGCTGCTTCTTATAAAGTGGTTACTGAATAGTGTAACATAATTGCTACATTACAAAATACTATTTGGTATTTAATAGATATAGTGCTAATTTGTTTTTTGTGATAGTTTTTCTCGAGATCTATCTAACTGCTGTATTTGAACTATCTTGAACATTTTTTATCGTGGATTTTCGTATAGAAAAACACGGTTTTAATAATATATCCGCAATTGAATTTCAAAGTATCATACTAAGTAAATACTATAGTAATTATAAATTTTACTGACCAATTCGTAGAAAGCTTCACATAGTTTTATTTGGTTTTTTAGTTACACAACAATAAAACTATTTTTTATTCTGGCTTTAATTATGATGGTATGATCGATGTTTTTTATTCAAAATAAATTAATATATTATTTTATTCATTGGCGGATCTAAAATTAAATATTGTATGGGGTCCCTTACGTAAAGATATGAATCTAAAACAAAAAGGTCATCAACATTTCATACAATGTACATTACAAGGGGCCCTTTGATACGTCGGAGACCTGAAGTGTCATCTTCTATGAAGTAGATCCGCCGCTGATCTGATGTAGTAAAGTGATTCTTATAATATAAAGTGACCGGGCAAAGTACAAGATTCTTATTTGTTATGAATTGCTATATTACCTGATTTTATTTATTGGACAATGTTTTTGTGATTGCTTTTTGCAAACTTTACAAATTTTACGCACAATTGCTTACCAATTAATTTAATAAATATTTTTTACTTTTAATTTATAATATGCATATTATCATGTTTTACTTTTATATCCGTTTATTTTATAATTAAAGCAGATTACCGGGTGGGGGCAGCCCCATCCAATTTTTTATCGAGATTTTATTTTTTGAAATTTTAATCCACATCTTCTGTTTGTGATTTTGCAAAAAACCGTCGATACTATTTTTTCTTGAAAATTAAAAATATGAAAAAATAGTTATATTATATTAGGGGTAATAAATTTGCTAGTTCTATCGTTTTATGGTAGTAACTTACTTTGTTTAATATTTGTGTATAAAGTTGTACATATATCTTGCAAATCAAGGACGAATTGTCCTTGTCAAGTATCTATCAATATTTTGTTTTCTTTGTTTTTCTAAAAGAAAATAGAAATGATAAGCTATTATATTATCACTATCATAGTTTAACACAGAGAAATTTTTTATCTATACGTAAATTATTCAAATTACACTTTGAAATGTTATTCCATAGTTCACCTTTGCTTCTTTCTATAACCAAAGATTTTTTTCTTGAATGTTTTGATAGAATTTTTAATCTGGTTTTTCTAATTTTTTTCGCGTAACATTACCTGTTTAATTTAAAGTTACCCATTTTAATTTTAAGTATGAAAATTTTATAAAATAACGAAATTGGGAGTGTATACACAGTAAAACATTTAAAATTCGTTGATTTGTTACAACTGAAATATGCCTATCAAACTGTCTGGAGGTTTTAAATCGTTCTGCTGTATACATTTTCATATGATTTGGACTGATCACGTTGTGATATATAAATTTTAAAATAATTGTTTTTTTTGTTTTAAATCTATTAATCCGATTTTTAATATTTTAATTCGTTAAATAATTTTATCTCAATATGACAATCAAATTATGATCTGCATTACTCTACTCACATAAGGGAAGGGAGCACTTTCGACCTCAAATTTAATAGAATATATTCTATATGAGATAGTATTTATTTGGAATTCGTATAATAGTATATTTTGTGATTTTTGTGGGAGGTAAATTCAAACAGAAAGATCAAGCTGATTGAATGTACCCCGTGGTTGATAGTGTTCATTTTTTCCCTACATACTATACACTTAGGAATCAGTATTATAATTTTATTTTTAAAAAGATCTAAACTAAGAATGTTTTAAAAAATACTATTTTATTTTTAAAACGAAATATTTATTTTTACATAATAAAAAATTTTAAGGTACCTGTTACAAATATCATATAAAAAATATAGTAGTACTGTATGAAAGAAAACCGTGATTGAGAATTAACTCAATTACGATCGTAAAGCTATATCATTACAGAAACAGAAGACATCTGATTGAGATGAAGTGCAAATCATTACTTTTATTACAGTTAATAAGTTCTTAAGGGTGTAGGGGAGATTTTAACAATTTTTTAAATTACTTTGATTTTTTAATTTAATGAAAATGATAACATAATATTTTCGAGTATCATGAAGCCATAATTATGATTTTTTTTTTCTATAAAATAATGTAGAAATAACCGAAGTATAAATTATTATATAAATACTTAATAATGTACTTATTTTCAAAAAGCAGTGGTTTTCTTTAGAGATAATTCGTGAATACAAATTTTCTGAAGTAAATTTGAAGCTATTTATTTTTTTGACGATTTGATTTAATATTTCATGATCAAAATTCCGAGAAAAGAGGCATTAAAAAATTCTAGGGAAACTTAGTGGGTATACCACTGTTTCTAATATAATTTATTAATTAATAAATTAATATAGTTATTAGGTGAAGATATCAATGCCATATAACTATCCTTAATCAAAACTTGCAGTATTTTCAGAAATTAAAATATTTTAATTTTATTTATGTTATTATATAAATTATTAATTTTTGAAAAAATTCAAATTCAGTAATTAACAACCTAAATAAACAATAAAAATCAAATTTTCTTCGATATCAGTTTCTAAATTTTAGTTTAATATTGATTTTATTGTAAAAAACTACATATTAATATAATCTTCATATTACGATACGTCGTTATTTTAAAATATATTTGATGCTGTTCAATATTGCAGCAATATCTGTACAAGGTTATAAAGAATTTAATATATATAAACAACAAATTCTAATTCAGGTTAAAATGATACTAACCTATTTTTTGACATTAAACATATTATGTAACTAAATACATTAGTTGCCTAAACGGCTCGCAATTATTTTGTATAATATTATTATTATTATTAATAAATTATAGTCAACTTGTATGTGTGCGCATTTTGCAAAATTAGCGTTAACACGATTTTTATTGATAGTTTAGTGCCAAAGCACTTGATTGGACAGAATAGTGTTGTAAAAAAGGTTGAACTTTATAACAACAAAATTTAAAATTTATCTATAGCGTAAGTCATGCCATTGACTGACCCAAATGAGTATACTACTGCAGTATTTTTATTATCAATCAAAAAATTTTTAAATTTAGTTTTAATTGAATTGTTTAAAAATTTAAAATTTAATGATACTGCAGGGTTATTTATAAGAAAATTATTGTAGGACAACTGCTATTATCGTAACAATAAATTGATAAAAAAAATTTACATTTTTTGGAAAAAGGTATAATCTTAGTTGAAAAATATTGTTTGATAGTGATAGTGCCAAAAGCAAGCATTTTGAAACAAAATGTCGAAATTGCACAAGAGTAATTCTAAAAAAAAGTTTTAAAAAAAATTTTGAATCTTGAATCAGATTCATAATATAAAATAAATATGAACGCAAGATGTCTTGTAAATGCTGATTAATTTAAAATAATATTGTTATTCGACATTTTTTAAATTATATTTACAAGACACCCGCGATGTCTGAGAAAAAAATTAAATATTTTTCTGTTATTTGATAAAAACTAAAATTCTACATTTTGAATTTTAATATTTTTCGTAGTGTCTTGACTATTAGTTTTTGTGTTCAATAATATAGTTTAGTCAATTATTCAAAAACATAATGATGGTTATATCAGGAGCGAAATGGTTTTAAGATGAACAGCATAAATACTCCCAAACCGAATAATATATTAAATTAAAATCTTTTTAAAGCTAATTTGTTCCTGAGTGCCTATATAATATATTACATACATGTTTGTAATTTTTTTAATTATTGTTTGTAAACTGTTTCTGAATAAATACTAATAATTACTTTTGAAAAATGTAAATATGAGTCAAAATTTTAGCATAATTTAGTGTTCCATTTCCATTAGTTCTAATAAATATAAATGTTATATTTTAATCGCAATGAAGCTCAAACTGAAAACTTGAACGTTTCAAATACTATTTGATCATACATTCATTATTGGTAGTACTTATTTGGTTGAATTCTTCGAAAATTGTACAAAATTTAAAATAATTGCCAGTTCCTACTAATCTTGTAGCATATTAGGGTCTTGCAAACTTCAAAATAATTAATTTACTCATTGAAATATCACTTAAAATGAAAATTCGACTGGTAAAGTATTCATACTCACAAAAATTTCAAGATTAGTGTGAACTTACAATTAATTTATATTTTAATATATCTTTTAAATTTTTTTTAACAAAATAGAACCAAATTGGCTTTAAATTGTTAATTTTAATTCGACATTTCAATAATATAAAGAGCATTATTATAGTCCTACCATACAAATTTTATAATGTGTGTTATGTTAATTGTAATCCTATCAAGTGAATAAATATGTATTATTGTGTTAAAATTTAGCAGGTATGTTTAAGCAAACGTTAAATACCTGCACAATATCATTATTTTTAATAATATAAATAATGTCTATTTTTCGAAATATAACTAATATTTTTTTAGAAAAATTGTAGTTTCACACTGTATAAAATAATAAAAATTTTGAGTTATTCCTTTGGTTTTACTTTTTAATTCTTTATAGGGCTAAGATCAAAATAGATAGTTTAGTTTCTATTACGTGGTAGATAACTCCTTAATTCTACAGAAAATACACCTATTCAAACTATAAAATTCAGAAACCTTTTCCATTGTTTCTTATGTAGTTTGACGAGAAAAATCGAATGGAAAACGCCGATTTTCCGTAAGTATGATATATTTGCCACAAAGTTGCTTTTAAGATTGAAGAAGATTTTGTTACTTTTTGACCTGAACTGTTTTTAGAAAAATCAAATGGCTCACGCATATTTCATCTAAGTCAAAACAGCAACAATAAAAAATTATATAAATTTTAAAATTTTATTAAATTACTACTAATATGTACAGTTTCATATTGGCATAATAGAAAACGTTCTCAGAAGAAAATCCGCTTCAGGAAACAAAATTCGATCAGAAATTATTCCTCCAAATCAATATTCAGGTTATTATTAGTTTTTTCTTTCAGAGAAGTACCATCTAACATAAAGGATTCAGTAGAATTACTGTGTACTGGTTTATAAATGTCAATCACCATGGAGGAAATTTCGCTTTTACTGTCTGGTGTATTATTGAATTTGGTGTTGGTTTCGTTAGGACTGAATTGTTCGGACACAGGTGATTTGGAATTTTCGACAGATTCATCTTCTGTATTTGAGCTTGCTGGTAGTTGAAGTTCCACTAATTTTACTCCTTCCACATCACTTAATTCGCTCATCATACTATAATCGAATCTTAAACTTTTTCGCTCTGCACCATAACCAGCCTGGGTAGGTCTTCTCATTTCAACTTCAAATAGTTGATCATCAGGAATAGAACTGATATTTGGTATAGTCTGAAGACTTTTATCTACATCAATTACATCTCTTCTGGTTTTATTTTTATTAGATTTTAAACCACAACACGAAGTTTGTGTAGAATCGTTACTAGAATTATTACTACGCTTATTATTGACGTTCAGTTTTGGATCGGATGGTTCTATTTCAATAAACGGTAATTCCATAGGAACTGAATCGTGATGTTGTGTGTGAGGTGCAAACGATTCTTTACGGTCAACTATATGTTCCTTTATAAGAACTCTTCGCTGTGAGCTAATAGTCGAATTTTTATTTTCTAGGTTTTTGAGTGAAGGTTTTTCATATACGGCAGTTGGTGGACGATCATTTTCATTAACATTCGAGTTGATCATATTACTTCTTGATGATTTACTTAAAATTGGTTTTTCTTTATTTTGTTTTGGGACTATTGCATAATCGTCGATATTATTATCGGCGACATTATCGTCATCAACTGACACCTTATTTTCTGGGGCAGATTGGGGAGTTGCTTCAATGTTTTCCAATAATTCTTTAACAAAATCGCTTTGTATATTAACAGAGTCACCTATATCAGAATTTGCTTCTGATTTTGCGATAAGTTGATTTAACTGGGTTTGATATTCATTTTCTTTAAGGGAGTTTTTATTAGAATCGATCATATTATTATCGTTTTTAAAAAAAAGCAACAATTGCGAGTCGGTGAATTCAAGATTTTTACTGATCTTGTTTTCTGACGGTAAAATTGTTTCATTTTGGTCATCATCATTCACGATTTCCATAATAACTTTTTCTGAATTTTCGGGCTTATCAATTTTCATCGATCTCAAAGAAGTACTTGTTGGATCCTGCAATCCTTGATTAGATTTAAAAGATACTAAGAGCTCGTTAAGTACCGACGTCGATGAAGAAACTTGACTAATATTTGATTCGTTTGGTAGAGATAACTTTTTCTGACTTTTCTCTTCGGAATTTAACTCAAAATCGAGCAATAAATCTAATTGCAAATCTGTTGATTGTTTCGCAACATTTGCAGTTTCAGTTTGATCTTGTTCTTCTCTTTGATATTCAGAAGGTATGAACGATGATGATTTTACTTCCTCCTGATTATCTGTGCTATAATTGACATTAGTTGGAGGTTCTAAATTATAACTTTTTGAGATACTTGGTTCCGACATTGATTTTGCGACCGATGGACTATCGGTGGATCCCGTTTGTGATGCCATATTGGGATAAAATTGTTTTATGCTATCTGGTATACCTTTACTATAGTCAGTTGAGCTTGCAACTTGGTTTATTTCATATTTATTACCTAATAACAATTTATCTTTATTTGATTCTAAGGTTTCCATAAAGCTTTTGCTATCCGTAGAAAATGATATACGCTTCTGACCAGTATCGTGATAGTTACTATTATTGTCACGTTGGGGTGTTAAATCGTAATCGTTTAATTTTAACAACACTTTTGAATTGAAATGATCTACATCGTAAGCTTTACAAGGATTTGGATCATTAGTCGACAAAAATGTATTTCGGGAGGAAAATGAATTGTTTGGTTGCTGGTAATTTTTCAAATTTGATCTATTAGAACTAATGCTACTCTCACCAACAAATTGAGCTCCCACAATATTTTTTAAATAACTAGTTCTTTTGATTTTATACTCAGGATTACTAATTGCCGAAGATTGACATGAAGCAGCGTCTTGCATAGTCGCCATGCAACTGCGCATTGAACTTGTTGTTGATATATTCTGCACGTCTTTTATTATTTGAATTTCACTTTTCAAAGACATTCTAGATTGAGCATCGAACTTATCAAATTGGGATTTTCTAACCACAAATATTTGATCGTGTTTAACGTCATCTGGCACTATTAAATATATATTTTTATGAGTTTTATCCGAAATTGTAGTTCCTTTGGACGTTTTACTACACGTTTTATGGCTTAAATTTTTATTCTTATCATATACAACTTTACTGGAACACTTACTAGTCGTCGTCGTGCCCATAGAAGACATTTGAGCACAGCATTTGTCCGAAGAGTTCTTCTCGTTATCTTCCGTAGATATTGAAACGCTATCTTTGTACATAATGTTCTTGGCATTAATTGGAGGAGCTTCCATTATATAGCTCGAATTCAAGTCAGAAATTTCAAATGGTCCATGGTTTTCGGTTGTTGCCGTCGAATCAAATTGATTTGGTATGTCTTTTAACAAAATCAATTTACATTTATCGGAGGCATCTGGAGCAACGATACATATATTCTCAAATAAACTTCCACTGTTTGTTCTAGAAACCGACTTTGGCATGTAAGCAGTCCCCAACGATAAAACAAACTCTTCCTCTTGGTCGTGAAAGTTTTCATTTTTATTGTAAAAGTTATTTTTTTGTGTAACGGGCGAATGATAAACTTTTATGTTGTCTTGTACTGTGATAATTTCGTTCTGATTGTTTTTCGTTTTATCTATTTTTTTAAAAGCAAATAGTTCGTTCATACCACTTTTGGGCATTGGATTGACTTGATGCTTGTTATCCACTTGTTGTACGTTTGTACAACACACCACAGCATCTAACGGTCCTGGTAAAATGGGCGGTGGTTCTGTGGGATTTGAACACTGACATCCAATATAAAACACATTTTCTGTTACCGGTTTCGATAAGTTGCTAACAGAATTTTCAATTTTAGTTTTAATATTTTGCGATTGAACGCTTTCGTCGCCGTTTAAACTTTTATTGAACTTTGCGTGAGTATGTATATGAAACTGTTTGCCTTTGTTACAATTACATGGATGTGTATGTTTTATGGCTGCTCTCGGACTGGTAGAACATTTATGGGAAGGCTGAGATGCTTGAGGCATGTTAGTACGAACAGGTGTCACTTCAGAAGACTCCGAAGCCTCGCTTAGTTCGGGCACGCAACTTAGATGAGAGTGTGGAATTAGTATAGCATTTGTATTTTCTTCATTATTGCTTTCATTGTTATTTATAGAAGTGGTTTGTTTTGACTCTGCAGTATCGTTGGCATTTTTAAAATAATACGTTTCGACGATATTTTGCGACGGAGAAAAATCTTGATTCATTTTTAAAAACTTATCAATTTCGGATTTTCCATTATTGTGTATAGCGCATTGAAAAGGTGACGATCTCTTAGTGGCACATTCGCAATCTCCAAAATCATATTTATTATTATTGGCTGAATTGCAAGTGCAGATTGAACTCTTTTCGATCGATTCCAAAGGCTCCATGAATTCAGCCTTAAAATTTGAATTGCTGATTAAAATTTTATTGAAAGGAACATTTAATTCGTGACACAGAATTCTAATTTGTTGCATCATTTTTGGCTGTTTAAAATAAAATAATTAGGAAACAGGCTTTCGCAATGTCGGAGAATATTATTTACCACTGATAATCTTTCCATATTGGCTTCTATGTGATTATTTAATACTTGCAGGATTTCTTCTCCGGTATATAAATTGTTCTGAATTATATCTTCGGTAATTCTCAGCATAAATTCCATGTAATCGTGTTCTACAATCCTAGAACAGAAATAATTTCCTTTATTGCTCATAAATTACACAATATGTTTACGAATTTTGTCAATCAATTTTTAAAAAATTACTTATCGGCACTTATTTCTGTAGATATCATGTTATTGTTCATAAAATGCTTCAAGGTGTAGATATTTTGACATTAAATTATTTTGTTATTATTTACTAATTTGATAAATTTTTAATATTGTATCAACAAAAACAAAGTATATCAACGCCCAAAGAAATCGGTGCGCATTCTAATGCATAAGCTACATGACATTCAGTTAAAAAATAAATGCATTTACCAATTCTTAAAGGCGTTCCGTCTTCTTTTTGTTTTTCTTGGAGCAGGTATTGGTGGTTCATTTTCTTTCGAACCTGCTTTATGATTATTTGCGTTTACTTGTGATGAATTGCTGCGTGGTTGGTTCTGGAAGATTGAAAACTACTGTTACAACTAACAGGCGTATGACACAAAACAATTTTTCTAGCAATTTCTGACCAAGAGCAACTGCTTTAGAATGTTTGTGCACACCACACTTGGTTTTGTGCAGAAATTGTACAATAATAATTATAGATCAATAAATTGTATTGTGCCATATGTGCTCTCCCAAATATACATACAATAACCGAATATCTAAATAAGTAAATAAAAAAAAATGTTAAAGCAGTTGTAATAATTGTACACTTACTGATGATCTAGGAGTGGAAGAGTTCGCCGGCGAAGTGAATCTAGAAGAACGATTCGATCTTGATAATCTCAAATTTGGAATATTGGATTTTTCTTTAACAAATGGCCCACTTGATTGAGCTCGTTGAGGGCACTAATGTTTTTCAATTTATATTTAATATTGTTTTTATTCAAATAAATTCTTATTTTATATAACTCAAACAACATAATGATATCGTCCGCTTACCACTTGTGCAGTGGGCATATCGACAAGTCTTCTTCTGGTTGGAGGTCTTGCTGGTACACTTGCTGATCGAACAAAATTGGTATGTGGTGTTTCATAATTTTTGTTCACCGTAGAATTCCATGCATTTTTAAATTTATCCTTTCTATAAACCAATAATTTTTATAAATTTGCAAAAAATAGTTTTAGTTTTTACCGAATCTTTGACGGAAATCTATCGTTTTGACAGGATTCTCTTCGATATTCTGATCTGGAAGGTGGTCTACTCTGTCTTTCATAACCTGCTGGAGAAGAAGTATCAACAACACTTTTAACCGATCGAAGTTTTTTGTAATGATTGGTCATGTGAAAGTAAACGTCTATTGGATTAAATTTTAAAGTCATAATTTAATTTTTTCAATTTCAGATTAATACATAAATATCTAAGTGGATATTTTAGGTTAACGAATCAATTTCAAATTGCGATGTGTTTGTGTTGTAAATACTGAATCATTGTTAGTACTCACGATTCCTGTTACCATGGTAATATTACGGCATAGTTACAATAATGTAAAATACAAGGCTTTACAAAATTTAAAGTACTACAGCTACAAAGTATTTTATTTAATTATAACTCTTAAATATTATTTAACTTTATTGATTATAAATAAGTTTCTTCAATGAAAAAAATTGTCAACAATTTTTAATAGTTGTTGTACGTTGTAAAAGTTGTGCATGGTAGGTATTAAATTTTTTCGACAATATTGTCTAAAAGTTTAAGAATTATAACTTGGTAATTAACCCTTTGTTGCACAGTGTAGCATATATGCTACATAATTTAAAATCACTGCTAAGAATTTAAAATTTCTTATTTCTTCTGTGCGCTTTCTTTAAGCAATACTATAATATAATAAATTAATTAAAAGCAAAACACTCTTGTACAGTTACAAAAATATATTTTTTAAGTCAAAAAAAAAATCGTGTTTTGAAGAGTTAATAAGAAATTAAGTACTAATACTAGTTAAGAATTGTTCGAATATTGCTTCCGTTAGAGCGATAAATTATATAATTTGCATTTTTATTTTTTTTTTAAATTTCAATTTTAAAATAATTTCTTTTAAATTGCATCTCAACAGGTGTGCAATTGAAACATCTACCGCATATAGAAAGCCGCCAGTATTTCAGAAGTGTTTTCAATATTGGAAAAAATACTGGCATAAGTGTATTAAATTCGATAGAAACTACTTTGAAGGGGACCTAAGCCATATCAATATTGACGAATAAACATATTATACTTTTTGAAATAAACACAAAATAATCACAAGCATCAGTTGCAGTAGTTTCTAATCATAGACATACTAATATTATTAAATTTTATACAATAAAAATTGTATAATATATATTTTCTAAATCTCATATAATATTTTTATTTTGTATTAATTTGTATTTTGCTTAAAAATTTATTTTCTATTAATCGGTCCAGGTTGGATTATTAACAAAGTTTATTTGTCATGTATACGTTTGGAAGTGAAAAAGGATAATAATAAATTATAGTATTGGGCAGACTTACTTGATTTTGAACTGAACACTAATTGGAACATGATTTATAAACTTACAATTTATTACACAAAAACACTAAAAATTATATAACACAGGCAATTTCTACATAATTGATAAATTTAACATAATCAACCTAGATTGTCAAAACCAAAATTCAAAATTTTATGAAATTTTGAATAAGCCATACCAACCTTATTTTAGCAATCTTATGAGACTATTTTTTATTTGTCAAAAACTTCAGAAGAGTTTTTTCTTCTAAATAATTAACTTACTTAAATCCAAATATTCATTAGTTCTCTACTTTTAACTTTTACATGAAAATAAATCGGAAATAGAATTTTTTTGACATTTGAAAATGCTCCAAGACAGATTACCTTTAGACCGGAAGACAACCAAATTTATCTAAAAAAAGTTACAAAGTTGGGTTTTTCTTTGTAGTTTTAGAAAAAATCTTAAATATTTTGAAAATTAGAATAATTTATAAACTTTAGATTAATATTGCCGATTTTATGGAGTTTACAGATTTTATATCAGCAAGTCAACATTTCTTAATTATAGGCATGCAGGAATGGGTGTGCCCATTATTGTTAAAATCAAGTGTTTTTCTCTCAAATTTTGGTATAAGATAAATAAATGACTCTTCTTCGATAATATATAAGGTAGTGATTCTCAAATGGGATACCGCAAAATTTGTTGGACAAAAATATTTTTATATTTAAAAATATAAAAATAATAATTTTAAAAATATGCATTATTATTAAAAAATATTGTAAAAATAATATATGATTTTAAAAGTACAAAGTATGCATCATCATCAAGCCCGGCCGCAATTATTGCATATTTTTTTACCCATTTTACTTATAAAAAAAAGGGAATGATAGTGGTAGTACTGTGAATTTTTTTTTTGTTACTGTAGGATGCTGCCAGACAAATGAATTTGAGAACCACTGTTATAAGGTGGTATAATAATTATTTCCAGATTTAATAAATTCTGGATAGCCATCTAGAAGTTATGCACTGGTTTATTAATTTTAAAATTTTAATTTAGTTTTTTCAGGAAAATTAAAACACAAATTTTTACAAACAATTTCAATTCTTTTAATTTAAAATATCTTATTTACAAAATTGGAATGTTAAATGCAACTTTTTTAATATATTAATATTTTATATATGTACATGGATGGACAAATAACACAAATTGAATTAAGCAATTAAGTACACAAGTCATCACAAAATGAAGATAATCTAAATGTAAGAAGAACTTACACTTAACACAACACCATGAATATTTAACAACATAACATAAGAGAAAATACTAACAGTAACTCCGAGAACTATACTGACTCGTCTTTTGAAATTGGTCAAAAAAGTATTTTCTGTTAAATATATAAAACAAACACATAATACTTCCTATCAGTTATCACAAAATACAAAACAAATACATACTTTAATAACATTCGGTAAAAAAATTATTGAGTAATATGTAAAAAAAAATTACTTATTCTCTTATACTGGTTACATCTTGTAAATGCTACTAATTATTGTGTTAATCCCTCTAAAATAACCTTCAACCCAAAATAAATTAAAATTAAAGTACTTACAAAAACAACAACAAATAAATCACATATTCAGATTATAATACTAAACATTTCACAGCATAACTTGTTCCTGCAGTCATTTCTTCCACGTTTTACTCTTCGTACCAATAAATTCTAAATCTGGCACAGACGAAATACTTGGAATTGGACGACTATTGGGCTGTATTACAACGTTAGGAGTTTTCTTTGTACTTGCCCTATTTTTAAGTAAATCTGTTTGTGCAGGATGATTATAACTTTGAAACGAATCAAAGGAAACCGGATTTGTTATTATGTTAGGAGCAGAACTAGTAGACCAACTTGTAAATTGTGGGGGTTTGTTCCAATCATAATTTAATTTGCTTTGCGAAATATCTGAAGCACCATTAAATGGTGCAGGTTGACTAGAAATAAAATCTGACCATTCATCATCCACATCTTCCACACGATTGGTCGAATTTACTTGAGGTGCATTAAAATTTGTTGAATAGTTCAAGTTATGCACCATCGAATTGTTTGTTTTATTTGTTTCAGGCATCATAGGAGGAGGCGCGTTATAGTTGAAAAAAGGTTGTTGAAAATGAGCAGCAAATTGATTACTAATAAGAGAAGGTTGAAGAGGATTTAATGGATATGTGTTAAATTTATGGACGGAAAATTGGACTAGAGGTTCTTGTATTTTAGAAGATGATGCTTCCATTTGATAGAAGTTCTGTTGAGTTATAGTGGGCGCAGGTTTTTTGGGTATTTGCATTTGATTTAAACGTGGCACCGATAATTGAAGTTCTGGTGTTAAAGTCCTTAAAAAGTTAATAAAGCAAAATAAGTAAAAGTGAAAAACTTGTTTTGAAATAAACATACCTGGTTGGAAGTAATTTAGATGGACTTGTTTTAGCAACAGGTTCTTGATTAGAAACAAAATCGCTCCATTCATCTTCATCTCCAACTTTACCTGAATATACTTTATTATTTTTGATTGGTTGTTTTGGTTCCACTTCTACTGTATTATTCAGATTAGCCTTAGATGTAGTTATATTTTCTTCAATAAGTTTTGCTTTATAATTAAATTCGAAACTATGTAAATCAACAGTTACTCCAGGATTTGGCCAATTAATTGAAGTAGGAGCATTCACTGATGTGGTAGGTTGAAGAATAGAAAATTTGGTCGGTTCTAATATGCTACTAGCAGGTTCTTCTTTAACCGAAGTTGAAATAGTTGATTGAAAATCAGTAAAGTCGTCATCTTCAGCACCATCAAATTTTTGAATCTCCCTTTCCACTTTTGTTTCAATATTGGTTGTTTCTTCAGAAACATCATTAAAGTTTCCAATTTGAAAATCGGTAAAATCATCGTCCATTTCAATTTTATTTAAACTTGCAACAGGTTTTAAAATATCCAGAACTTGAAAATCTGTTGTTAAAGGTTCAGCTTGAGCAGTATTACTTGTGATGTGTGTTTCCCTCAAAAGAACAGAGTTGAACGGCCAACTTGTTGTATTATCAAATTCGTTAGCCGACTGAAAAGATGAAAAATGAGCGACAGCATTGGTTTTAGAAGCATCTAACTGGATTTCGTTAAATTTCAACGATTTTACAGATTCAGAATCCTTTTCTCTTATTTCTGGTTCCATATTTGGAGATAATTCACACGGTGATGTTTCTTGAACATCTTCAGACAAAATATTTAAATTTGGCAGATTTATTTCAGAAGTAATAATTTCAACAGGCTTCTCCAATGTCGCTTTAGCTGTTGCTGCTAATTGAAAATGATAAAATAAATATTTCATTTTGGAATAAATCATAGTTTTGAAAGTGAAAGTGAATTATAAACAAGCTTTCTTTTAGTGCCGGACTGGACCGAGGAGTTAGGGAGAAACATCTACCGAAGCCATTATTATGGATATTAGCTCCGATTATAATCACCAAGAAAGACCAAACAAAAATATAATTTACTTGGTGTAGCTGCACCTCATTAATTGAATGTCATTTGAAGTTATTAATCATTTTTAAAAGTTCAGATTTACTTAGAGATAATAAAAAATGAAATTATAATAACAAAGACCATAACAACTGGTAACAGTGTAGTCAGCCCTTCAGACTCAAGCAGTCAATTAACTGTTTAAAGCAGGTTTTAGCATTAGATCTCGTGGCTGCCTAAACCAAGTTTTAATTTTGCTTTAGTTTTATCAGGAATCAAAACTGGTACTTTTACTTCAGAAGTAAGTGCTCTAATCCTGGGCTAAAGTACGACAAGAATAACAATTAAAACAATAATTTCTCAATTTATGTAAATCAAAATCAAAAATTTAATCAAAGTTCCAAGAAACCATTTTCAAACCCATAAAATAAATTTGAGCTCCTAAACTTTTTGCACTTAGGATACACCCTGTTTATATAAGAGGGTCTCAAATGCCCACATTCCAGTCCAGCACTGCTTTGTTTTGTTTAAAACTTTTGTTTTAATTTCTATTTCGTAGATTTAAATCAAGCCAATACCAAGAAGTCATGCACATGTTACAAAGTGTACTTACAACTTAACCAAAACTCCCATTCATCGATATCGTTAATGGGAGAAGATGAATTAGGCGATTTATTAGTTAAATTAGAAGAATACTGAATATCTAGTGACGCTACCAACTGTTCTAAATCTAGTAACATTGTACTAGCTGTGGAATCTACCAACAGTTGGCACAAAAATTTAAACAAAATAAAATAATCCGTTAGGAAAGCATGAAAAATTTACAAAGTGCAGTATTAGTAAACTAAATAATACTATCAAATAAAAACTTACTTTCAAGAGGATTCGTAAGGCCCGAACCGTCCCAGTCAAACTGAGCCAAAGGAATTTCATTTGGTGATGACGTTTCCGAAGCAAATGTTGCACTACTATTCGCTTCTGTAAGAGAAGGAGTAAGTAATTCAGACTTCACCGGTTCTAAAGGTTTAAATCCAAGTGTTGCTGCATATCTTGGAATAGATTCGTTCCAGCGAGGCCCATACAACTAAACAAATATCCAAAATTATAAAAAACAAAAATTTTGTGTAAAACTTCTACTTACAATATTTCTAGTGTCAATATTTAGAGCTTGAAGTAAGCATTTTTGGCTGGTCGATTTTCCCCATTGGTAAGTTAAAGCAGAAGTATCCGTCACATCTTTCAAACTATTAAAAACAGGATTACCAATTAAAAAGTCAACTTGACAAAAATCTCTTGTTTCGTTTTGAACCAAGGAAAACATTTCCAATATTAGCTCTTCTGATTTTTCGAATGCAATTTTCATATCAATTTTTGAAAATTCTTGAATACTGCTGATATCTTTTGGTTCGGTTTGTAGTGAAAAATCGTTAAAATCACCAAAGTTGTCATCTTCATCGTCAAATTCTATCTTTCTATCAATTGCAATGTCGGGTAATGAAGTAATGGGAATTTGTAGTTCTTGATTTTCAAACACTTGATTATCGAAATCACCGAAGTTAAAATCATCCGTGTTTATGCCCACAAATGGATCTCCACCTGGTTGTACGTCTAAATCTGGCACTTTGCATTCAAAATTACCAAAATCGTCATCTAAATCGTCGCTTAAAATTTCATTTTGATTTTGTGATTCTCCAGGTTGAGCTTCTTGATAATTTCCTTCCAAGTCGTCATGTTCGCCTCTCGATTCCTTTATTTGATTTGCTTTTAAGACATTGTCTTGTTTTTCAAGATGTAGATATGTGGGAGAAATACTGTGTTTTCTTGGCGATTGTTCAAATTGCACTTCTTGAAACTCATTAAATTCGTCATCTAATTCTCTATTTTGATCAGTGTTTTGTAAAATATTCTCAATTGGTTCGTTAGATACATTACTAGAAAATATTCCGTTTACATTGGGTAAATCCCCTGATTGCTCCTCCATAACATTGTTTTGAAAATCATTAAATTCACCATTGTCATCATTTGTTTCTTCAATTTTATCATTATTGATTGGTTCATCGATGAAATGTACGTTCCTCTGTTGTGATTCTTCAGAATTAACTTGAAAATCGTTAAAATCATCTTCAATTTCGTTTGCATTTGGTATGGCATCATTGACAGGACCAACCTCACCATCACAATTACTTTTAATTTCACAATCAAAAGAATTCTCTAACGAACAAACAAACGGTTTGGCGTTACTTATTGGTTCTTCTCCATTAAATTGATTAATTTCGGTTCCATCTGAGATTTTCATTAATTCTATCGCTTGCTCATCTTGTGATGTAATTGTTGAATCCTCCAAGTGATCTGAAGTACAATCTACAGAATCACTTTTGTCATTACAATTTATAGCTTCGTTAAGATCTTGATGCTCATTTGTTTCCACATTAGAAGCAGTTATGCAATCTTGAAAATCATCAAACTCCGTGGTGGTATTACAAACTACATCCGGAGGTATTTCAGAAAAATATGGGAAAATGTTGTGTTTGTTTGATTCGCTACTAGAATTGCTGTATGTTACATTATTTACATGTATATTTAAATGATTCAAATTTGATGCATCAGTTTCGCTAATTTTTCTCTTATCTTGAAAATCTTTCTTTACGCTTTTACTTAAATCTTTATCTATAATTTGACTATTTATATCACTATTATTGTTGAATATTATATTTTTGTCGGGTGTTTCTGTTGGTGAAGATGGCAGCGATAAAGCTGGAAATAAAGATAAATTATTAATGAAGTAATTTTCGCAATTCAAATTAATTTTGGTAATTAATGGTACCTAAGCCAGGGATGTAATATGCGCTGTCATGACGTCACATGCCACAAAAGTGAAATCTCTCAAGTGACGCCATGGTAGTACAGTCCCTAGCCATATTGTTAGAATCACTTATAAGACAGCCATAGTCAGAAGTATTTTCTGAAAACAATCATGGCATAGCCTTTTTAGTGAAAAAAAAACCTGATTTGTTTTAATGTTTTATGCCCGGTTTCTTCACCTTGAGATATCTATCGGATAAGTATAACTATACAGATAACCAATCAAACAACCGTAATTCAAATTTTTACGGTTGTTTGATTGGTTATCCGTATAGTTATACTTATCCGATGGATATCTCAAGGTGAAGAAATTGGGCACTAGTAAAACAAAAATACCAAATAATAAAGGCTTTACGACATTGATTAAATTCTATTTTTTGTTTTCACTTATTTTAGGAAAATTTTAGGAAAATAAGATAAGATGTACACATTTTTGTTCTGATTTACCCATTGACCCACTGTATATTAGCCAGACAACCGGAATTTATTATTTATTTTCTGTTGTATTATAAATCACAATATTGAAGCAGATCTGAGATGGTTCAAATTATTAGATATTTTGATGCAATAGACATACTGATTAGGCATACGAAAATATGAATGCATAATATCGATGACATTTGTGCACTAGACCATCGATATAGCTATAGTTGCGAACATGAAAATAGCAGTGGTTGTAAAATTTAAAAAAAATTCAAATAATTTTAAAATTGGTTTTAACTTAAAAATTTTAATTCATAATTTAATAAAACATATTTTTACACATCTAATTTCCACATATTTAAATTTAATTATAAATCACAAATCTTGGTAATCTGAAAAAATCGATTCCACGGGTTAACATTAAAATAGCAGTCTCTATTGGACTTACACAAAATTTCACTTAAAAACTAAATTTTAGAACAATTTTTACCTCCAATCATTTTTATGATAATACTGTATTAATCTTTAGTTCCGTGGCCTTTGTTTTTAATCACTGCCGCACAACGTAAGGCATCGAGTTCACCAAACGGTTGCATCGCGTAACAGGAATAGCGAATCATGCATTTTGGACATCATCCCGCAAAGTTCTGTATTGTTTTTCTGGTTTCGAATTAGATACAGCTCGTTTTATGTCCTCCTATAGATGTTCAATAGTATTGAGGTCAGGAGGCCGAGCAGGCCACTCCAAAACCTCAATGTTATTGACGCGAAACCATTCTTTGGCAACCCTGCTGGTATATTTAGGGTCTCTGTCCTGTTGGAAGACTTATTTTAGCAAAGTTTCTTCTTCGCTGTACGGCAGCATCACATTTTGCAAAATATTTACATATAAAAGTTGATTCATGATCGCATCAATCTTGTATATGGGTCCTACACCAAGGTAAGAGAAACATCCCCATATCATAAGTTTTGATTTTCCGTGTTTTACAGTTTTGACTGTGTATTTTGGCTGGCACTATATATTACATGGTCGCCTAAGATATTTCCGGGAACCAGTGCCACCATATAAAACGATTTTTGACTCATCTGTTCATAATATGTTACGCCATTTATGAACAGGCTAATGAACACGTTTCTTTGCAGCGTTTTAATACGTGTTTCTTGTATGAAGCGGCTTTTTTCTGGAGCTTCGTGCAGTTAATTTTGCTTCTAGGAGCTTTCTTCTTACAGTCATCCTGCTTACTGATAGATTTGTTCATTTTTTATTTCTATGGCCGATGAAAATGGCTTCTTCTTGACAAGTCTTACAATTTTTCGATCAACTTTAGGTGTTGTTTTTCTTCTACCACCTTTCTTTTCGATTTTTTTACAAAGTTAATAGCATTTGATACCATTTTTACCGAACACGAATGAATATTTTGAATATACTTATAAGATTTCCCTTCTCTTCTGAACTTTATTATCAGATTTCGATCTTCCGCAGTGCAATATTTATTGGGACCTACTGTTTCGTTAAAATGCAAATATTTTAATTATTTTGAAAAGAATACATCATAAGTAGATACCGAACTTACTTTTTAATCAGTTTTATAAAAAAATATAAGATCTACAACAAATTACTTACAAGTCAATCTAGCACTGCTATTTTAATGTTACTCCAGTATTGTATGAAATAACGTATCAGTTATGTGCAATCAGTAAATACGAATTGCAAACACGGTTGCATTGGTCATTCTTCATATTCTAATATCACTACATTGTCAAATGGGCTTACCTTTGCCTGGCAACTTTGTACAGCAAAATAAAATGAACTTCTAAATGATAAGTTATGATACTGCTATTTTCATGTTCACAGCTGTATGTTCTTTGAGAACTAAAGTTATATTAAGAAAACAGATTTTTTGCAGTCAGTGAAAAATTGGAAATATCCACAGGTTTCTTGAGTTTTTGATAAATAAAACCGATGCGATGATCAAAATAGTAAATACTAAGAATCTAGTTATTAAGCTTATTTTTAGAAAATTTTACTTTCTTACCATCACAGCCAAATGATATATCATTAGCAGCAGCAAAGTCACCGAATTCATCGTCTTCATCGTCGTCTAAAACTCCTGTCATAGGAGGAGGTGTACTACTAACTAAAGGAGGTATGATATTCGACATCACAAAATGTGTAGATTCCTAAAATATTACAGTTACATTAGTTACATATAAACCACAAGATGAATAAATATCATAATTTTACTTTGCCATCGGAGAAAAATAACAAATTTCACCTGTAAATGTACAAATTACGTAAAATATGTCACCTTTAATAAAGGATCCATTTACCTTCAATTTACACGGCAATTTTAAAAATCCCGAATATTTAGTGTCTACTTCACTTGATAATTATAACTTATAGGTTTTTAATTACTTCTTTGATTTCCATTCACAACAAAACCAGAATCAAAATATAACGAAGACATTTTATGACAGCCATACTATAGGCGTAGGAATATAACCTACAAATATTTAAATTTGACATTTGTTATTAAATTTATAAGTTTGCTTAAAATTATGGAAAACTTGTCAACATTTATATTGAATACCCAGGAACCGTTTTTACTAAAAAATTCACTTACGTGGAGTTTTCTGAATTGGGATTTGCAAAAGTGGACAGAAGTTTTTGGGGACGAATTTCTTAGTTTTCGTGTAGGAAAAAATCAATTTACTTCGGTGAGAAAAATTAATTATTTATCAGGATGAATTATTTTAAAGAATTGATTTTTAGGAACCTCAGTTTGAAAATACCACTCGATCTGTTCAAATGACTTTTCGAGAGTTTCTCAAATATCAAGAGAAAAATCCTCGAGAGTGGTTATATTTTGATTATAAATATCTTAAAGACTGGTTGAAGAATTCCAACGAATTACGAAAGGTATACGGTCATGGACCAAATTCAATGCTTATTATTTACGAATATTAATTTTCATGTTACATAGTGTGGAAACGTTTAAAAACAGTTCAAGTTCTCTAATCATATAGATCTTATTATTTTGCAATCATTCTTTCTAATAATCAGTTAAAATTTAGAAATTTTTTAAGTATTTCTTAATAATTTATTTTTAGAATATAAATTGGAAAGATGTTGGTTTCCCTTTGTTGAATTCTGATGACAGTACGATATGGATTGGTTCCCAAGGTGCTCACACACCATGCCATGCAGATTCATATGGATGTAATATAATAGCGCAAATTTATGGCCGGTTGGTACTTTGAAAAGTTTTTGAATTAATATCTCACAAACCTGTTTTCAGTAAAAGATGGATGATATTTCCGCCAAATGAAAATTTAATGCCCAGCAGGATTCCATATGAAGAATCGAGCATATACTCACAGCTTAACTTTTTTAGTCCATCTGTAGAAAAGTTCAAAGGTGCGAAATTTACTTACAGATTTTTAAAATCATTTTCTTAGGAATTCGTCATTGCAGAACTGTAATTTTGGAACCTGGAGATGTCTTGATTTTACCTCATAAATGGTGGCATTATGTGGAAAATGTCGATTTGGCTATTAGTTTGAATACGTGGATACCTCTGGTAATTATTTTTGAAATTTTTAAATTATAAATACACTTATTTTCAAACAGCCAATTGATCACGAAGAAAGAATAAGCGAATCCATTGTTCAAATGCTCATAGTTCAACTTACAAAAAGTTTAGACCTACAAACGAGAAATCAATTTTTAAATCCTTCTGACCATTTTGAAGAAGTAAGCATTACATTTTTTAATCTACTTTCTGTAAGAATTTTGTTTTAGGTATTAAATGCCGATTTGCAAGATTCTGCTCAAGTTGTAATGTCAGCTCTAGCACTAAGAAATTTGCATCAAAATAGTTTACCACAAAATCAATCCATTTCTATACCCAATTTAAATATTTTACGTCCAATAAATGAATTGACAGAGTCGGAATTTCAAAATTTACTTAAAATACAGAAAGAGAGATTCGATATCGAAAATTCTTTGACTAATGAGATCGAAGTTGCTGCAGAAACAAACGTTAATCAAGTTATTAATACAATATTACATCCAGATGTAATTAATATGATTAAAAATAAATTATTGGAAAATTTGTACTTATGAAATTAAAATTTTAAAGTTAACAAACTAGACATACACAATGCAGTTAATAAAAATACTAAACTACAGTTCAAAAGGCATTAGAAAAATTATAATAAAAACTTCAGTTTTTTGTTTTTATTTAATAAAAAATTGTACAACGCATACACAGGAGTGCAGAACAATAAAAATAAAACACTTCATCAAATAGCTATACAAATACAAACAACAATTATTGCAAAATAAAGAATAATTAAAAAGGAATGTTTTTAAAATACTAAGGTGAGTAGTTATCGTGGTAAATTTTTAATTTCTAGTTAAAAACCACATTAACCCTTTCAGACCCGACTTTTTTTGGCTGAAGGAAATCATTTTTTTTTTTAAATTTCATATTACTGTGCTCTAAAAAGTGTTTTTGGCGAGTTTCATAATTTTCTGATTCTTAAATAAGAAAATACAGCTAAGTAAACTTTAGTTGACCTAATATATAAGCCATTATAAAACGCATGATAACAGATTTAAACAGGTGCCTATTATTCGTAGACCAAGTTCAGTATGATAACAACTAGCAAAATAAAAATTATGCATTTGTAATCATATTTGGTTGGGTTATTCTTAAGTAAAGTTATACTCAAGTTTAAGCTATTCTGCAACGGAATGTTTTTTTACAATTTTTATTTAAATTAATTTATTATCATAGTTTATGTTACTCGTAGATCACTTTTTATATTTTTATTGAATTCCTCGGGGTTCTTTCCTTAAGAAATGATTGCTATCTAGCATATAAGTTTGTCATCAACTTCAAAATAAATTAATAAACGTAGGTACACTATAGTGTACCCTGGGTCTGAAAGCGTTAAGTATAATTAATTATGTACTTGGTAGATATGTCAAGTGTACAAGAGTTTAGGTGATTCAAAAAATTCTTTTGCAAGTTTTCTCATAAAAGATAATATTATTTAACATAAACAAAAATTCACTAGTGCTCCTTAATAATTTCAAATTAAACTGGACGATTTTATTAATCACAGGTTCATAATCATTGGTTTAAAAAACCTATAATACAGTAAAAACTACTGAATATGACTAAATTCAGTTTTTTTCTAATAACGTAATAACTCGGAAAGAAATATATCTATAATGTTTTATTATAAAACCTGTTCGTTTTTCACTAGCAACATTTTTGATATATTTCACTATTTTTGAGAAAAACTAAGTTGAATCATATTCGAGCTCTCTACAAATTGTAACACAACTAAAATGAGTGCATAACTGTAAAATATTTAATTCTAGTCCAATCGAATTATGCATTTAAAGCTAACCGGAGACAACTTAAAGTTTCAAAATTTAAAATATGGAATGAAATTTTATTTCAAATTAATGTTTTTCAAATATTTATGGAACAGTTCAGGCTAGCTCGGTTATTATTCAACTTACAATAAATTTAATTAAAAGAATTACATGTCACATGTTAATTTTTAGTTATTGTTTTCACAAGACAGTTAAACTCTATTTTATCTACGAGATGAAAGTGCAATGTGCAAACAAAAATTAATGGTTGCGAGGGAATTATTTTTCGCGAATTTATTTCTATAGCAGATGTTAAGGCTCGTACACACACAGTGGATTTTGGCGAGTAATTAGTAGTAAGTAGTAAGTAATTTAGTCGATTGACCTACTTACCCGTGTGTGAACAGTAAAAATTTAGTCGAGTAGGTAAGTAGTTAAGTATAGTAGTTTAGTAAAATGAATTAGTACGTAGTAGACACGACAAGTGATCGTGGTAAGTAGTAAACTTACCCGTTGTGTGAACAATAAAATTTAGGCGAGTAGTCTAGTAATTAGTAAAATACATTAGTAAAACCATTTAGCCGAGCGAATAGAAAATGTTCTATTTTTTTGGCGAGTAGCGTTTGCTTATCAAAATCGGTGTATAAATACATGAGATAAATATTTTGCTTTTCTCGGGAAAAATTATAATGCATATGTACCTACCCAGATTTGAAATTAAATTTTCTTGTATATCATAAAAATATAGTTTCCAATAAAAAAACAAAATATTGATGTAATTTTATTATGGTACTGAATATTCTTCCACCTACAAAACATTTCACATTTCAAGAACTGTCAGAAACAATTTACGGGTACTTGAATAAAATGGGGTACTTGTACAAACAAAATATGTGCAAAATTTGTGAAAATACGATCCCTGTGATCTCATCAACTATCTGAATTTTTTTCTTAATTTTTACTAAACTATACTTATCCAGTAATTAATTATTGAATGTCTAATTATATTATTGTAATATTAAAAAAAAATTTTTAATTGTTACCCATTAACAAATAATTAATTCTTGAAATTCTAATTATATTATTCTAATATTAAATACTATCAGGTCAAGCGGCCTATCTGCCGCTCTGACCTAGTGTTTGAATGATAGGGAACAGGGCTTATTTTTAACTGAGTTGGGCCCTATGCTCTAGGAAATTTTCGGGTCCCTTTTATTTGAGTGTAACAAATAGCATCGAATGCCTAATTTTTGGGTTATTTTATCAGTATTTGACAAATAATCATAACAATAGTATGTACATAAATATTGTCGTGTTCCAAAATCCTTTTTTTTTAATTTTCATTTTTTTAAATTTTATTTTATTATTGACTGTTTTATTATGAATTAATATGAAATGATTTTGTTTTTGAATTTTATTGTGTGAGTGTTTTTAAAGTTGATTTTATTTTATATTTGAATTTGTTTGTAAAAATTTATTTGTAAATAATTTTGTGCAAATATTGTAAATTTGAATTTGATTTTTAATCGTTTTGAGGCCGCAGAGTACGGACGTTTATCGGAGTTGATCTCCGGTAAAATTTTGATATTTTTGAAGTTCAAGTTTACGTAGAATTTTATGCTTAAAAGGTGTATGTACTTCAGCGAGGTGTTTTTCAGTGGTAGATCAATTTTCTAAATTGAACCGCTGGGGTCACAGCAATATATATCATAATGTAATAATATACTCTATTATTATTATATTTAGGCCCAAACCAGAGGGGGAGCGCTCGGGGATTTGTCCCCGGGGTCCGGGATCCCTCAAGGGCCCGGACGAATTAGTAACTAAATAATTCTTTGTTTTAGTTAGTTTTTGATAGGTATTTTAGATAATTTGTGCGTAATTTTTCTTAATGAAATTCAGAAGTTTCATATTTTGCTTTTTTTTATTTTTTTGTTTACGAAATTGTTTAGGGGCTCTCAACGGCCCTGATTATATTATAATACTTATAATAATTTTTATATATAATACTTAAAAACAAGGATTTGTTTCAAACTGTACAACGTTGCACATTAAAAAAATTTTGATTGAATAATTAATTTTTTTATTAAAGTTTCAAATCTGTACTTTATAATGGACCACCTCGAGAATAATATAATAAATTGTTAGCTTATATTATAATAAAGAGCTCAGTTTTTAAATTAAACATGACAATTCAAAAATTGACATTGAAATAAAAAATTGTAAAAAAATATTGTACATATTTCTCCGATCTTCATTCTTCCACATTTTATTGATAGGTGCAATAATGTCATCACATATAGTCTCTTTGTTTCAGAAATTTCTTTTGCCAAACGTTTCAAAATATTTACTAAAGCACTATTAATTGACATCTGACGTTTATACTTATCCATTTCAAACTGTACTAAATACTAAACTACAATATCATTGTAGTAAGTAGTTAGTAGTAAGTAATTAGTAGTAAGTAGTAAGTAGGTCACTAACTACTTACTACTAATTACTGGCCAAAATCCACTGTGTGTGTACGAGCCATTAAAGAAAAAGGATTATTTTGATTTGAGTAAATCACACTTTAATATCTGATGTAGAAAAAGCAATATTTTTTCAATGATTTTAAGATTATCATTTTCTATTATTCAGTTGTTGCCATTGTGGGGTTTTTAAAAACTTCAAAATTATGTTATTTCATCTCAAACCTGGCAGAAATTATATTTTTACCTTTTCCCAAGCTCGATAGCTAATAACCGAGCTAGCTTGTTAAAATAACAAAATTTATTCACTTACTTAAAGTGAGTATTTCTGGATTATAAAAAGCGAATTAGAAACGAGTTGTAACTTGTACATCATACCCACGGATTTACCTGTCATTTATGTAAAATTTTTTAACTATAAAGTATTATCCTTAATAAATGCAAAATTTGACTAGGCTAAATTTTGATCAGGTCAAAAATAATCAGTCAATGTTATAAAATCACATACACGCTTAAAAACCTCTTCCTAAGTGGATTAAAAAATCTAGTAAAAGTTTGTGTCGACGTTTCAAGGCCTCAAAATTAATATTTACTTATATTTTATACGCCATATAAATAAATAACGAAATTACAATCGTTTACTAACAATAGCAATTAATTACAAATATTTCGACACCCAAATACTCAAACCGATTTTAAATTATTCAAGTAAGTTATCCTTTAATAACACTTACCCAGCAATTTAATATTGGTTATTCTTTAACGATTGTATGGAAAAACCTTGTAAAATTTTCAAGTGGAAGACATACCAAAACTCTATAAGATGCTCGGTTTTAAGTGACTTCAACATAAGATTCTTTCTGCATTGTATTTGGTAAGTGACAAGGTGAACCCCTCAAGTACAATATAACTCTAAGATCGGAACAAGCTTTGGTAGGTTGAAAGAGCACTAAAATTAAGCAAACACCTGTTTATTTTTAAAGTACTACGAGCAACACAATACTTCAGTTAGTTTATAAAACAGAAATTCAAAATTCTTCTACACGAGTTGGCACAGCATTATCAAGTGGATTGTAATATTCAGGTTCGATTCCACGCAGTAAAAAAATTTTTTTCAGTATTTTTATATCTTTTCAAATAAGATACAGAACATTTTATATGTAATATCATTCACCAATAAAAGGTATTCTTTTTATTTAATGCTGTTTCAACCTACCAAAGCGTGTCTTGATCCTCAAGTTACACTTGAGAAGTTGTCTTCGTGAGTTGCTGACAGCACTGAGATTCATTAATGAAAGTTATAGAAATATTTCTCCTCCTCGTAAGAATATTTCAGCATTATTTACAACAGAACACCTTATAGACTTTAGTTTCAAATTGGACCTCTCCCCTTCCAAGATTTTCTCACTGCTGTGCTGGGAGATTTTTATAAATTTCAATTTTAATTATTAAAAATTTGTATAAAAAAATATTTGCAATTAATTACCATTACTGATTGATCTAACGAATAAAGGTTTCGAGTCTTCACCTATGTAATACAAATGCTTGTATCTCCATCGGACATAAAGTAACATCATTATAAAAACTTGCACTCTCTTTAATGTCCAAAAACGATAGAGTAGATTTATTAAATTTTACATCTGCTATTGGTGGAAGTAGTTCACTCACATTTACCTAAAATAAAAAATTTAGAGAAACAAATATAAAAAAATGTGATTCTTACCACTCCGTGACTTAGAGGAAACTGTTGCAACAAAATTCGATCGGCAAAACATACATCAACATGTTGTCGATGTAAAACAATCCCTATATGCTTCTTATTATTTATCATAATATCACTTCTTAGAATCGGTACCGTAAAATCAACACCAAAGTCTCTTTTAACAGGTGAAAACACTGATTGTAATACCACTTCGTCATCATTAAATCGTAACATACGAATTAATGGATTTAATAGTGTTTCTGAAGATACGTGAGCTGATAAAGATGGAAAACCTGAAGGATGATTGTCTGCTGCAACCTAAACAAAGTTTTAACTTATGTCGATAAGAAAAACCAAATACTTACATCACATTTATGTGTTTTCTTTTCTAACAGTATTCTAAAAATGTGTCTAGTTGGGTGATTATCTAACACACCTTGTCCCAAACCTAAATTGTCGTCTTGACTTAACCGTCGATCTAGCATAACTTCAATTTGTCCTTCTTTCAGAGACGCACATCCTAAGGGACTTCCTGTAATAACTGTTAGTCGAGTAGTTTTATCTTCTATGTAAGCCATCGATGGCATCGGGTAATAATTGGCTTGCAAAGGAAGTTTTGCAAATTGTTTCCTTCTAAGTATCTAAAATAAATCATTTAAGACATCTTAAATACTTTATTTAATGAACTAACCGTGTATCCGTTTACATCAGTAAAGTATTCATTAGAGCTTTTAATGTTTGTAGATAATCTCATTGCAATTTCAAAATTTGATGTTTTTTCAATGTTGACCAAATTTTTAATTTCTAAACCTATACTGTCAGCCCCTAAAATAACACTATCGTGAGTATAATACACAGAAACAATGAATTGTATCATACCTGGACCGTTATACAGCGTAACTGTGTGATGCACATATGGTAATTGTATGCTAACTGTTGATAATATAGGGCCTTTGATAATGTTAACCACAGTGTTTTCAATTTGAATCGGAGTTGCATCACCATCGGGTAAGAATAAATAAGCACCACTTCGTTCTTGAGTGTGTCTTGCACCGTACCTAACAAATTATAATAATACAAAGGCAAACAAACATTAAAATAATTAGAACTTACTTGGCAAAATCTAAATGAACAGGAATTGTATTGCTACCAATTTTAATGGCTTTCAGTAAACCTAAATTATTGAAAGCTGCAGTGATTCGAGAATTTTGTAAAGTAAATTCGTTCGAACTTGGCGATATTTGAAAATCAGTGAAACCTTTAGGTATAGACACATCTGCGTATTGGTTAAATATTCTTATGGAGGAATAAATTGTTTCTCTGTAAATAATAAATTAAAATTTTATTTGTATACTGGTGATGTAAAAGAAACTTACGAGGGAACATCACCTTCAACTACCGCATTGATGGTGTACGTGATTAAACCAAAAGCAGGTACACTTGCAATGAATGACACCTCAAACTTTAAATTTGACATGGTAGAATCGTGTTCAAAAATAGGAGACACTTGACATTTGATTTTTTTATTATTAGAATTTAATACCTGAAAATAGCATAATTAATTAACAAAACCTTGAGTAATTTTAAATTGTTACCTCGACAAAGGCAGTAGAAACAATAAAACTTGCAACTTCGTGTCTTTCAAAAGGTAAAGAATTATAAATAATCACTTTTTTTATACTTAATTCTGGCCCAATTGCAATTGTGTGGCGTTCTGCCAATGCATCGTGATTGTGTCGAATATCATCGATGTTATAGTGAAGAGTATCGATTTCGGAATTTTTATCGAATGGTCCCATTAATAACATATTTGTACAATGCTGGATAATATTTTGAGTTGTTTTAATAGCTTGAAGCATTCTAAAATATGACATATTCATTGAGGTCAACAAATGTAGTTCTATTTACTTTTTTCCATAATCAATCATAACATGGTCCTTGGCAGTGCCCGTAATACCATCATGATGTTGAAATAAAGCTAAAGATCTTCGAGAATCTGAAAGAAGTCTTTCTAATTCTAATTTATTTATTAACGCTTTTGACCCAGGTGTATTGGCCAAGTACGACATTGTTAGCAAAATTTCAGAAGCCCTGAAATGTGAATTATCTGTTAACAAAATTATTTTTTAAAACTAGCTAAACTACAGCTAAAGCATATTTCCTTAGTAAGGAGAAAAAAGTCTTAAGCCTTAAAAAGCGTCTAAAAAGCCGAGACTCAAAAACAAAGTAAACTACCAAAAAAAATTTAAAGCAAAAGTATTAATTTTATTTTCAATTTCATGATATACCCAGAATATCAAAGAAATTGAAAAATCTTGTGTCACGATAAAAAAAGTATCAAAGTTTTGCTAAAAAATAACAGAATTCTCTTGATGACGGAAGAAAACAGAAAAATCAAGAGAAGACCAAGAGAATATAACGATATCAATTAAATAATGCAAAAAAAATTTAAAAAAAACAGATATGAAGAAAAAATACACTGATAAGAGGCCTTAAAGTAGATACATGGTAGTCTTCATCTTCATCAAAAAGTTATAGAAATTACTGGAGGACGTAAAGCAAGAACAATAAACAAACAAGTGGGCAAAGGAAGAAGAGTTATTAATAATCAACAAATAAAAAATAAAAGAGATGGAAAAACTATGTGGAACAGCTGCTTTATAATAAATTGATAATACATAAGAAACTTTCCAGATAAACTGCAAAATGAGACCAAACATCCTAGTGGAAATACAGTGAGTCATAAAAACTATAAAAGAGGGGAAGCCACTACAGGCCCTGAAGATAATGTAATGTAAAAAAGGCAATCTTGGTGTTCAACTAGGTCTATGAATCTGAAAGCATAAGTCTCAATAAATCTCATGAGCCACCTTCTAAAGTTGTTTTTGAAGGTCATACATAAAAGAATATACAAGCCCTGTTAAGAATAAGAACAAGTTCAGATTGAATTATCAAAATTATAAATTTTAATAGTAGCCTTTACAGTTAGGTACTTTTTAGCTTTGTCAACAGTTAAGCTACTAACGAATTCTGTGTTACTTGATCTGCAATTTAAAAAAACAAACCTAATATAGGACAGCAAAACACGATCCATCCTTTTATAAAATGGTCTTGAAGTGTAATATCCACTCCAATAATGATCATTTCGATCAGAATAAGTAAAAAAGTCTCCTGTTAGAGTTGGAAAATCATGAATGTTTGTTTCCGAGTGTAATGCATTAAAATAATCCGTAAGAGTACCAAACTGAATCTAAAATAATTAAATAATTAAATCGGAAATGCTCTTCACTAAAGTTTTACCTGAACATGCATCTTTTTGTTGGAATTCATAAAATCGAATAATTTTTGATAATTTTCATACTGAACATCCCATTCCAGAGGATGACTGTACCTGAAATCATCACCTAAAGGCACTAAAAGTACGTTTGTCCTAAATAAGGTCGACTTTTTTCTATATTGATCCAACAATAATTCGGCTCTAAAACATTCATATAAAGCAAATTCCAAAAAATTCTTCCAGTTCCTCACTTATGTGGCACATTTGTATCAGTAATAGGCTGAGGTGGAACTTTCCAAGGACAAACCAAACCGTGACCTGGAAGTCTTTTAAAATCAAACTGACAGCATATCTTGGGATCTGGACCGCACGTGTGTGGTATATCGTACGAGTAAAAAGGCATCATGTGTGTAAAAAGTTCAGTTTTTCCCGTATTATCTGGAAATATTTAAAAAATAATTTTTATAATTTGTCAATCAAAGTGATAGTACCCCAAACTTGTTTCCATCGAAATTCTAAACTTTTCTTTTGTGCCAATTCCTTTTTGACAGAATAATGAACCCGCTGTATTAACATATTTTCTAGTCCCATTTCTTTAAGCAACATTGGTTGGGTTGAGCTCATGCCAAATGGATCAATAGACCAGTGACTTTTAGGAGTGTAATTTAGATTTACTTTCAACCACTGATGACCTTCGGTCATTTGATGCATGATCGATATCCAATGGGAATTGGCTTCATCATTCATCACCCAACCACCAGTTACAATTTCCAATTGATTCTTACGAATTAATCTACAAATCTTGTTTAATAAAGAATTCTGGATATTCAAACTTTCTTACTTGTTAACAGCTTCTCTTTCGTTTTGATCTAAATCATCCCACCACATGGAAAAATACGAAATTTCTGCCCAAATAAATTTTCGTCTCGGATCTTCTGGTAATTTCAGCAACATATTGTTTAAAATGTGCTTCGTTTGAGATAAATAATACTCTTCCACTGTTTTAATCCAACCTGGGTCATTGTGAGAATGTGGAATAACAAAAACTTTCAGTTTGTGCTGTTTGTTCCAATCTAAAGGATCTACTTCAATTTTCCAACCTTGTTTCCAAACTCCCCCATCGGGATTGTCAAATTTAAGCAGTTTGTACATATCTAACATCTAGAACATACCCTCTTAAATTTATAGAAATACATTTTAATTTTAAAGTTACTTGAATGTTGGTCCTAGGTGCACTGGCAATATGAAGGGGACAAGTATCAACGTAAACCATTTCGTTTGTTAATTTGGCCAAGTTGTGCAGTGTTCGAGAACGATTTGTTTTTAGAGGTATAATAGATTCTTTGGTAGATTTTGAAGCAGGCACCAAGACCTTTATGGCCTGTTTAATTTCTCCTACTTCTGCATGATGCTTATTTAAATCCTTCTCCAATTGCTGTAATCGGTCTTCGAAGTGTAACCATTTGTTCTTAAAAGAAGTTAAGCCATTAGCAAGTGAAATTATTGTTATAAATATTACTTACATCTTGATATTCTTGTACTATGGATCCGTGCTGATTTGGAGACATTGTCGAATCCATTTTTAAATAAATTGAAATGCATACCAATAAAGTTATACATGATCCTACCACTGCTATAGTCTTTCTTATTCTCATTATTATTTTATTTATAGGATTATTACTTTAAAGGAATTTTTTAAATAACTTAAAGCCTGTTAATAATAAACTACAATCACTACAATAAAGTCTTGAAGTCTAAACATATAACCTTAAAACGCCTCCGATTTCAGGAACTATCAAATAGTAAATTTTCATACTAGTAAATTTATTATTATGCAATATGTTTTAGTTAATTTTGACCATTTCAATTACGTACGACTTGAAAATGATTAATAACTTATAGGTGCGTATAGATAAAATTTTTGGGTACTTATCATTAAATTCGAGTACATTATACAGATACAGTCAAACTTGTTTAGTTCGAAATTCAAGGGAGCACCAAAAAATTGAAATGATCAAAAATAAGTTTTAGTGATGTTTCAGTAATGAAAAAATTCGAAGAACCAACGAAATTTAGGCAAATTCGAAATAAAAACGTTCTATTTAATCAAGTGTGACTATGTATGATAATACATAATACGTGTCTGGAGTTAGGTCATGGTTAGGTAACGAAGTAGTCAATCAGATTTTTGATTTTTGATTGGTTACTTTTTTAATTTTAGACGAACGTATGGAATGGACCATATGGACGAGTTTACAAAGATCGCACCAGTGCAGTGTGGTGCAGTGACGGCGCCAAGGGTGCCAGTATGAGCACGATCGGAGTGCCCACCCAAATTTTTTTGGTGCTTATTTCTATAATGTGTATTTTTGAGTTTATTTATAAATTTTGTGTGCTCCTGCCCACTCCAAATATATTGGACCCAATTTGTGCCCACCTATTTCCAAAATGCTGGCGCCGCGCCGTCACTGCGCCAGTGGCGGCTGATGGTCAGTCTTATTGGAAGGTTATTTGAGGAGAGTCTTTTCGAAACTTGTATTATGTCCACTTTTTATGATTTTTTAAGAAAAACAAAAAATTTATTATTTTTTAAAATTATTTTAATTTTAAGAATTGCTACTGTTTGAATAAAAAGTTATAAGTATAGCCACCGGCAATGCATTCGTATAAAAAATTAAATAAACTAAAGTGGATTTTTTCTTAAATTTAAAAAATTAAACATTTTACACCAAATGACATAATATATTTTGAAAAGAGAAAAGAAAGAAACGTTAATTTATTCTGTAAGTTACCATATTAATTTATTCTATATAGTATAAAAAAAGTTGTATAAAGTTCTGGAAGGGCCATCTATAAAAAAAGTTTTTCTCCAACCGTATTAATAGCAGTACATTTTTAATAGCATTGCCTCAAATGAAAGTTGACGTTTTTGTTACTAATATAAAAATGCGTACATTACTAAAGCAACACTTTTTTTACGTGCATTAATAGTATATTATACATCATGAGACTAAGGTGCTACTTTTCATCCCGCGTGAAAGAACCTTAGTCCCAAGGTGTATATACTATTTTTTACAATTTCGCTGAAAATGCTGAATTACATTGGTTAATAAGATAATAACTAAATTTGACCGTATTTAATTTAAAATTACCGTTACGGTAATTCTCAGCGATTTGTCGTAAGAAGCCATATGCAAAATTTCAGATCAATAGCGCGCAATAATGGCGCGGGAAAAAAAGTATTACTTTAGTCCCGCAAAAGCGGGAGTAAAGTGAGCACTTTACTCCCGGAATTGTGAAAAAGAACTTTTTTTGTGCTAGACCTAAAAGTGACTTAACAACTATGACAACTTAATATAAAAAAACAAAAATTCAAGTTACTGGATTTTCACTACACGAATATTCAAACAAAATGTTTAAAGTAATTTAAATTTTTGGTTGGAGAAAAAGTAATATGTTACTTAATACTTCTTGCTCATACTCTCAAGTTTGTACTCGGAAGTATAAACTTATTTTTATTCATAAGACCCATTATGTTGTAATAGTTATGCTCATAACTGAAGTCCAGGGGTGGCAAACTTCATTATACTATATAGGATCGACTGTTTCTTAAAATTTTTTCGCATTTTTTACCTATTAAAATCTTTATATTACATTGAATCATTGTTTGTTTTTTATACCTTGACAACGAAATATATTAAGTATGCTATAATACCCTAGGGCGTATAAATCATAATGCCCGCTTATTATGCCCTCTCATCGCAATTATATACACAAGTTAGTCACGGCAAACTGGGAAATTTAGCAAATTTAAATTCAAAATTTATAAATTTTCTGAAATTCAAATGCAGTGTAATATAAAACGTTGTATGCAACACGGGCATTACTCGATGTTTATGTCGAGGGCCGCTAGGCCCGAGAGTTTTTAAGTTACCCGAGAGCATAAACATCGAGTAATGCCCTTGATACATAAATAACTATAATATAATATAATATTATAAATATTATTACTTCAATATTATTTATTAAGGTAAAAGTAGAAAAAAAAAAGAAAAAAACATATTTTCTTAGCTAATTACGAGAAACGAGAAAAAACCACAGACCCAATTTTTGTACACCAGATTTCCTTTTAGGACATGTTCTTGGATTTCTCTAGATTTCCTCGGATTTCCTAAAATTTCTCCAGATTGCCTAAAATTTTCTTGAGTTTTTTTTTTATTGTCTCATGATTTCCTTTCGAAAAAGTTGAATAAGCAAGATTATCTGTAATTTTTAGGGTATGCTTTAATTTCCTTATATTTCCTAAGATTTTCTAAATTACCTAAGATTTCCTTAGATTTACTCAAATGTCCCTTTACTTGTACATCAAATTTCCTAAAATTTCATTGGGTTTTCTTTTAGATTGTCTCACAATTTCCTTTTGAAAAAGTTGAAAAAGCAAGATTATCTATAATTTCTAAAACATCCTTGGATTTCCTTAGATTTCTTAAAATTTCCTTGGGTTTTCTTTTGGATTGTCTTATGATTTTCCTTTTGAAAAAGTTGAAAAAGCACGATTATCTGTAATTTCTAATATATGCTTGGATTTCCTTAAATTTTCTAGATTGGCTAAGATTTCCTTAAATTTTCTCAAATTTCCCTTTACTTGTACATCAAATTTCCTTGGGTTTTCTTTTGGATTGTGTCATGCTTTACTTTCGAAAAAGTTGAAAAAGCAAGATTAACTGTAATTTTTAATTTTTCTTGGATTTTTTAAGATTTTTTTAAAGATTTCCTGGATTGCCTAAGATTTCCTTAGATAATATAAAATTAATTATTGAGCTTAGTGGACTAAAATCAAACTCAGTTTTTACGAAGTCGACGTTTCGAAGACTTTATGTCTTCATCTTCAAGACTAGAATTTATCTGTGACCATTTGTGACTCTCCCTATTTAACATCTAATTTTATACAGTCAAGCAGCTCGACATCCATTTTTTACTAGGTATAATTATTGCGTTTTAATGTTTTTATTTATTGTAACGTTGCTTCTCTTCTAGTCTTGAAGATGAAGACATAAAGTCTTCGAAACGTCGACTTCGTAAAAACTGAGTTTGATTTTAGTCCACTAAGCTCAATAATTAATTTTATATTATCAAAGTTTGGACGAGAATTTTATTATTATATTTCCTTAGATTTTCATAAATTTCCATTTACTTGTACATCAAATTTCCTAAAACTTCTTTGGGTTTTCTTTTGGATTGCTTCATAATTTCCTTTCGAAAAAGTTGAAAAAGCAAGCTTATCTGTAATTTCAAAGAGGATTTTCTTAGATTTCCTAAGATTTTCTCAAATTTCTCTTCACTTGTTTCCTGAACCTTGCTTTTTATGAATCTTGACTAGTATTGGCGGCTACGATCGAATAAAAATTGCTTCGCGATCGACCTGTTGGCCACCCCTGATATAGAACACTGTTACAAAGTTCTGTATATTTAAAACAATTTAGTTTCGAAATAAAATTATTTACATAAGCGAAGTATTTTTTAATAAATATATAAGTTGTACGACTTCGCAATATAATTCTTTTATCTTTTAAATCTTTAAAAGATATAGCATAACATGTTTCGTATGAAATTTATTTTCGGTTTACTCCTTCAAAATCCATATCCTTTTTAATGATTTACTTTTGTAAATTATTCTCCAATGGTTGTTTACTTAAATTGAACACATACCTACTTAATACATAGTGTATTGATTCTAGTCAATATTGGTTTTGACTAGTTTCGGGATTGAAAATCCCATTATCAAAGAATATTTCAAAAAGAAAACTATCAAAATATTACTGATGAATCAAATTAAAATTACACTTTGTCAATTTATTTATTTATTTATATAAAACAAAATTACTAGCACTCGTAAATACATTAATTATTATTAATTACCGAATTCAGAATATGAAATCTATTAAACAGATAACTTGCAAATGAAATAAAATAAAATGTCAGAGCAGATAACAATAAGTGATAGCAAATAATCCGATGGCTGTTCATATCAAACAATAATAATTCCCGAAAATTAAGAATTAGAGTTATAATATTAAAATCCCATGGCCGCGAGAAATTCAAATATAGTAGATATCAAAATAATTATCGTGCATAGCACAATTAATTAAATTCGACAACTTGCATAATTAAGGAAGAGCGGTACAGACAGTGTTTCTGGCTAATTGGCCGTCATCGGTACCGCGTAATCAAAAACAACTTACTAAAGTTCGATTCAAATATCTGTGCCGTTACGTTACAAAATTCTGATTAAGAAATGACATACTGAATATAATTTTGGACGTCGCGTCGGTCGTTCATCTACATTTAAATTCAAATATCTGTACCGCTATGTCACGAAATTCTGATTACGAAATGACATACTTACTGAATATAATTTTGGACGTTGTTGATTTAAATGAGTGCAAAAATATTTGTATGTCTAGCCAAATACTTTATAATACATTATAATTTCACTATAAATCCTTTATTTATCATCGTAGCTATCGGTAGCTATACGACGGAAGTTTCCGCAAACGCTCCATTTTCCTCATGACTATGATTGGAATTATTGACAATGAATTTGACAATGAATTGACATTTTAAAAATGACAAGATAATTTTTTTTGAATATAACCCTAAAAATTTAATTTTTTCACTTTTTTATTCAGAACATGTGAAAATTCGGAAAGTTTTCTTTTGGCAAAGTGTATTGTCATCGGGGGCGAATAGATGTGCAAAATTTCAGCTTGATTGGATAGCGCGAACTGGGTCAAATTTGGCTTTCTAAGTTTTGCCGTATTCGAGTAAGCAAGCAAGCAGAAATGTGAAACTAATATAAACAAAATAAAAATAAAAATGCACTTTAAAACGCACTTATTTGACTAGTAATTTCCAGCTTGATTCATATCATTTTAAACAATGACGCACCGGCAAATTTATTTGGGTTGTACTTTATAACTACATAAATATATTATATTGACGATAGGATTGTTTTATTTTTATTAATGTCCAAACGGCAAATTTGCGGATTTATTCACATGTTCTTTTAACCCAGTATTTTCCAACTGGTGGTTTGTGGACTCATCTCCAAGTGGTCAACGATGCCATAGAATTTCATAGAGATTAGAATTTTTATAGAAAATTTCAGAGAAATCAACATAAATCATCAATTAAGTAGTGGTTTGTGGTGGAAAAAAATTTACATAAGTGGTTCGTAGCGTAATCACTATTTTAACCTGACTTCCAACTTTCCAAGTTAATGTACTTTAACCTCACACTAATCGCATTTTAGTCAGTCAACTTTCAACAACAACTTTCGATGGGTTAATAATATGTTGTTCGTATTTTGAGTGGTCTGAAAGCTACAATAATACATAGTTTACTTTTTAGATCTTCAATAATGAACCAAAAATGGTCCATATACGAGGGTGGTCTGAAAAGTTTCCGACCTCAACATGAACATGGCAGTACTCAGTACTCGTAAAAAAAAACTAAGGAATGTGTTTGGTCAAGTTTTGACAGGTACTCACCAAAATTTCAGCCATTTTTGACGCGCCACGCCGTTTAATTACTGTAGATAATAAAACCAGCAGTATGGCGTAAAGCCTACACCGGCCGACTGGGAAGCGAGCAACTGCTGTTCAAATCCTGGTCGCGTCGAATACACTGCTGTGATCTAAAGCCAAAAATATATCTGTGGGCTATGGGGAAGGCAACGGGAAACCACCTCATTAATTAAATTCCCTAGATCGTCATCTTGGCAATAGCCAATATGATCGCTAACATTCGGTAACGGATAGGCACGCGAAGAAGATACTTCAGAAACAAAAATACACTCAAAACAGTGGACTACAAAGAGGGAATCGGCTCCAAAAAAAAGCAAACACTGTTCCTTCGGCTGGAAAGTGATGGCGACTATATTTTGGGATAGTCATGGACTTATCTTAATCGATTATTTATCTTCAAAAAGGAACAACCATTACAGAATCATATACTTCGCATCATTACTTGATAAGCTGAAGGCAGAAATTCCGGAAAAACGGACACTTTAGCAGAAAAAAAAGTTGTTTCACCAGTCTCACACCTTAAAGCTTGCCATGGCAAAAATCCACGAATTACGATTTGAACTGCTTGACTTACTCACCTTCTTACTCACCTATTCTAGCCCCAAGCAACTGAATTTTGTTCAGTACGCTAAAATTTGCACTCGGAATACAGAGATTTTGTCTTTGTAAACAACTATTTTGCAGAGAAACACGTCGAGTCCTATTTAGAAGGGTTAAAAAATAAAAATAAATTTGAAAAAAAAATTAATTGTTTCTATGTTAGGTCGGAAACTTTTTCGACCACCCTCGTAGAATGAAAATTCAATGATCAATGAACTAAAATTTATTGAATTTTTGAATAATTTGTTTATTGTATTTATGAAAGATCCATAAATAAGTTCATTGGAGTTATAGCCTGTGTAGCCTTCATGTGACTACAGCCGGTGATTACAACATTGCATAATTAAGAGTTAATAACGTGCATGAGGTATTAAGGACAGCTTGCAAACATTTTTTCGTGAATTTTTTCCTTAAATTATTTTTTCTAGATGTTTTTACCATAAGAAAATCTAATTAATCTAATTTTGGAAAATATTCAATCGAAATAATCTAGAATCCGATAAATGAATTTTGTTATTAGGTTCTTTTCAATCTTATGGTAGATTTGCTTCAATTCTATATTTTATTGATAAAATAAAGCTTCATGTAGGTCCAAATAAAACAGTCAACTGCATTATCAATTTCATTCAAATTTGCCGATATTTGCGTTTAAAATAAACTAAGTTTGGACCGAATATAGCATAGTTAATTCAAGTACATAAACTGATCAAATAAATGGCCATTTATTTGCCAAAAATTTTCATTTCTCTTTAGTACCTATATTATGTAAATCCCAAATTCTGATATAAAAAGATACGAAAAGATAATAAAATTGGTAATTTTATTCTTTAAACTTTTTGTTTATTGAACTTGACAGAACTATTCAAAATATTACATTAATTTGTTAACAGTCACAATATAGAAAAAAATTAAGAATATAGTACTACCTATAAAATATAAACTCAATATTATAAATTATATTATAAATAATATAAACCGTGAAATTCAGACTTAAATTTAATTTCAATTCAACGAAATTGAAAATTTAAGTCCCAGGTTTGAAAATTACAACTGTTTATAGGTACGTTACCTACGTGTGTAGTAAAAATCATGAGAGCTATAAAAACTAAAAAGAACAAATAATTCAACTGAAAAATGTTGATCTTTTCTACATTTTTGATATTTTTCTGCGCTTTTGAGTTATTACAAAAATTTGTATTATTGTCAAAAAACTTATTTGAACTCTTATTAGTATTACTATTAAAGATATATTATGTACGTACCTACTACTAATTATGATATTTATTTTAGAAAAATTATTAATAAGTAATAAATAAAACTTATAACACCCTTCTCTAGATAGGGGATTAAAAATATACAAAATTTTAACAATGCAACAAAACTAAAACAACGTTGCAGTAAATCAAATTTTTTCAGTAAAGCTAGTAATTGATAATACTATTAAAGAAATTAGAAAAATAAATAAAAACTATAATTTAAAAAATTTTGATAATCCACCTTCATTGCCATTTGAGAAATTTGATTTAAAATTAAATGTAAATTGATTTTCAGATTTAGAATTGCCAATTTGTAACAGAGAATTTTCATCGGAACCGTCATCAAATGATAGGTTTAAAGAACAATCTGTAAAAATTATTTAATCTATAATTAACTATTAAGTAATTAACGATACAAGTAACGTTACAACGATACAAGTAACGTAAGAATCAGATAACGTTACCAGTATCGTTACACGTTTTATTTTATCCTGTAAGTAATATTTTTTTCAAAAAATACATAAACATTTACAATGGCACGTAGACTACTTGCCCTATAAATTGACAGTTAATACAGTTTCACATCTAAATTTAATTTACAGGTAGCAGCAGTTTTTGGGATTTTAAATAAATTATATTTTGATTATTTTTAATCACTGCAGTTAGAATTTTCAATTTATTTTTGAAAAGATAAATTTTATATAAATTTAATTATTTGAAAACTTTTTAATAAAAAAGTTTATCCAACACCTCTGTCTTATGAAGGCATAATAATGCCGATTTTACATATCTTATGGGGTCTATAAAACACTAGTGACTTATGTAAATTATGAGTACACCTACTTTATACTAGTTTTCATAATTTAAATCTGACATTTTAAAACGTCAAATGTCAAAACTTTTAATTACATTTTAAACTATTATTACGAGATATTGGATAAAGCTTTGTATTACACACGTGTCATAACAGCAAATAAGTTAAGAAAGAAATGTTTAGCCACTCGAGCAAGCTCTCGTAGCTAAACATTTCTTTCTTAACTTATTTGCCTTATAAGACACTTGTATAATAAATAGCTATTATATCTCCAAAATTTCTAAAAAAAATTGAAGCTAACCTCTCTAATATTTTGATTGCTTTTTGTTTCTGATTTTTATATGATTTACTTATTCTATTTTGACCTAAAAACTAAAGAGATCAAATTTATATGAATTATTTTTTAATGGTCGAAAAGTAATGCCCTTTTAAGTTTGATTTATTTTTATTAAGATGGATACCTACTAGGCACTAAATTCTAGTTTGATTAAAGTACGATAAATACAGTTTTTTTTCACAAGATACTTTGTGAGTATGTTATATTATGATCAGATATTTTGGGATTTTGTTGTTGTTTGTAGTGTGTAAACTAAAGAAATCTGCAGATTCTCATAGTAGGTAATATTATCTCATAACTAACTTGAAAAGGTTTTGAAAATTTATATTATAATTATAAAGCAAAATGATAAAGAAATGCATTCATATAGAAAATAGCTTTAAGGCGAAATTTTAACAGCAGAAGAAATGTTGAAATTGATGCTATATTATTAAACCAAATTTTAAAGTTATTGCTGAAATTATCAGTTTCATTTTTACTTCCTTGTAAAACAAGGAAGTATTGTGATACCGATTTTTTTCGATTTCCAGATTTTGACGGAAATATCCGTTTTGACCTTCCCTGAATCCATTTTGACTATTTTCGTTGTGACGTCTGTATGTCGCATAACTCAAATACGGTAGGTCGTAGAAAGTTGAAATTTTGGATTTGAGACACTTATAGCATCTAGTTGTGCACCTCTTATTTTTGGTTGCGATTGTCCGTGCCAAAAGTTGTAATTAATGACGCGCATGAATAGATTAACGAGATTCCTGTCCAATTATAAAAATTACAAGGAAGTTATGTGGTGTCCACATCAGATTTTTTTACTAGACATTGAAAAGATGTTATTATAAACCACTACGAATAGATATTTGTATTTTTTTGTTATAAAACAGTTAAAAAATTTACCAAGTTCATGAAAATAAGCAATGTTGCGCAAGTATAAGTAAAAAATTGAAAAATTTGACTTCGTAGTGATCTAAATACAACCTTTAAGTGCCTGGAAATTTTTTTTCATTGTTATCTATGCCTTAAATAATTGCGTATTTTATCTTAGAAAATGTCTTGTTTTAAAAATTACTTGCTTTATTTTTAGTATTTCTTCGTAGTGATTCATAATAACATTTTTTTTATGTCTAATAAGCAAATGAAAATGGTAACTTCAGCAATAATTTTAAAATTTAGTAACATTAAAACATCGATTTCAATTTCATTTCAACTGCTAAAATCCCAATGTGCCCCCCAATGTGTGGGCACATTGGAGTGCCCACCCAAATTTTGTAAGTGCTTATTTCAATTATGTATTTTTTTGAGTTTATTTATAAATATTGTGTGCTCCTCCCACCCCAAATATATTGGGCCCAATTTGTACCCACCCATTTCAAAAATGCTGGCGCCTTCGCTGAAGAAACATAAAAGTATATGCAAAATTATCAAGCTAAACCATGCAAATTCATATAAATCTGGTCTCTGCTAATAACTAAAAAGTTAGGATTTATATCTAATAACAAAATTAAATAACATACCCATTAAACCACGATCAGATTGCAAATCTTCCTCGACGTACGAAAGTTCATCTGCAAATATCACATTTTAACTAATGATAAGTACCGCATCTGGGGTGAAGACGGACAGTAGGAGCGAAGCCGGACAGAAGCGCAAGTTTACTTGTTTTATTTTTAATTATGATAATGCTTCATTATTTAGTTCGTGCAAGTTGATAAATTAGTTAGTAGTGAGTTATAGTTCATAGGAGAAGGTTATTGACTATTGAATATATCGTCTGTGTCGTACTGATAAGCTTATTAGTTAACATTATTTTTGTTAAATTTTTAATGCCTTGAAAAGAAACTCTTGTACATACTGCATTTAAAAAGATATCAAATTCATTCTAGCTCTAATATGTCGAGTAGTTTATACTTAACACATGACCAAAAATTAACAGCTTTATCTTTTATAGTTTTTTTTTAAATAAATAGTTTATAAAAAAATATCGTAGGTAGGGGCGAAGTCGGACAACATAGTTGGCAATTACAAAAAGAAGTTCGGCACACAGTTTATGAAATATGATAATGAATCATTGCAAAGGGCACTGACTGATATTAAAAACCTTAAAAAACCGTATAAAAAGGCATATAATATATATAACAGGGACTATTACAAAATTCCAAAATCTACACTATATGACAAAATAATTTTTTTTTACTTACTTTTAATGTCTTTTTTATAAATATCATTTTAATAATTTTAAAAATGTTTTTTGTTTTTTTGCAAAATAAGCCTTAAAATTATAATTTAGTTTATTTTTAAGCATTATTATTGGCCAATTTCATGAGTAAAAAGTTTTTTTTTTATTATTTTTTATTTTTCTTTTTCTTTCTGGGGTCCCCTCGCAGATTATCAATGAGCTCTCTTTCTTTTTAGCTTTTTCGCGTTTTATTCAAGGGAATGCCATGTTAGTTTTGCCAACTTTCCTCTAATGTTGAGAGGGGAGGCTCCCCCCCCCCTCAAGCATGTCCCTGAAAGTATGACTCGAAAGAAGTTTTACTCGAAATAAATAGGTGTCCGCGAGGGGTAAATCTCCCGGGAAGTCTGGTGTACAGCTTGTAGGAAGTCTCGAGAAGACCGGGGAAGTTTGGGAAAGACCGGGAAGTCCGGGGAAGTTTGAGAAGTCCTGGGAAGTCTGGGAAGTCTGAGGAAGTCTGGGGAAGTCTGAGGAAGTCCGAGGAAGTCTGGGGAAGTCCGGGGAAGTCTGAGGAAGTCTGTGAAGTCTGAGAAAGTTCGGGGAAGTCTGAGAAAGTCTGGAGAAGTCTGAGAAAGTCTGGGAAAGTCTGAGGTAGTCTGATATATAAAAAATGATATTAATTCTTTCCGCGCCATTCTTGCGCGCTATTGATCTGACATTTTGCATATGGCTTCCTATGACGAAGTGCTAGGATTCTAAGACACTAATTTTTTCTCGGTTTTTCGATATCTAACGCCTTTTTCGAGTTATTGTAAATTCAAAATCTCATAATTACAATGAATAATTTACTTCTTAAAGCAACACAATAATATTTGTCACAATGTCTGAGGAAGTCCGGGGAAGTCTGAGGTAGTCTGAGAAGTCTGAGGAAGTCAGGGGAAGTCTGGGGTAGTCCGGGGAAGTCTGGGAAGTCTGATATATAAAATGATATTAATTCTTGCCGCGCCATTCTTGCGCACTATTGATCTGAAATTTTGCATATGGCTTCCTATGACGACGTACTAGAATTCTAAGGCACTAATTTTTTCTCGGTTCTTCGATATCTAGCGCCCTTTTCGAGTTACTGTAAATTCAAAATCTCAAATTTATCTCAAATTTCATAATTACAATGAATAATTTACTTCTTACAGCAACACAATAATATTTGTCACGATGTCTGAGGAAGTCCGGGGAAGTCTGGGAAATCAGGAGAAGTCTGAGGTAGTCCGGGGAAGTCTGAGGAAGTCTGGGGAAGTCTGGGAAGTTTGGCAAGTCTGGGGAAGTCTGGGAAGTCTGATATATAAAATGATATTAATTCTTGCCGCGCCATTCTTGCACGCTATTGTTCTGAAATGTTGCATATGGCTTGCTATGACGAAGTACTAGGATTCTAAGGCACTAATTTTTTCTCGGTTTTTCGATATTTAGCGCCGTTTTCGAGTTATTGTAAATTGAAAATCTCAAATTTATCTCAAATTTCATAATTACAATGAATAATTTACTTCTTAAAGCAATACAATAATATTTGTCACAATGTCTGAGGAAGTCCGGGGAAGTCTGAGGAAGTCTGGGAAGTCTGAGGAAGTCTGGGAAGTCTGAGGAAGTCTGGGAAGTCTGAGGGAGTCTGGGGATGTCTGGGAAGTCCGGGGAAGTCTGGAGAAGTCCGAGAAGTCTGGGGAAGTCCGAGTAAGTCCGGGAAGTCTGGGAAGTCCGAAGTGGGAGGAAGTCTGGTGTACATAATTTTGAACCGTGGTTTACCCCTCGGGTGTCCGGGTTCACCCCGAATAGTATAAAACAAGAACAGGAGGGGTCCTGCGTTAAAATTATTACAATGTTTTTATCACATAATATAATACACATACTAGAGTACCTAAATTAATTTTTTAAATATTTTAAAAATTAATCTGAGAAAGTTATTAACAAAAAACTGCGAAAATTGTCTTTCTTCACCCCAGATGACGGTAATTTTGCAAGGGGGTACAAAATAATAAATCTATTATGACTAGAAAGTAATATTACTCGTCTGGGAGCCGTGAGCCCTTTTGGCAAACAATTAATACCCGGTTAATTTTTCGTAAGCGAAATTTTTTTCCTCTGCGAAAATTATAGAAACAGGCAGGTTTAAAACACGTTGATTTGATGATTATGAAAACTTGATTGCTAAAAATTAGCATAATTAAATAGCCACATTGTCCTACAAATAAATTGGTAGGACTATGTGGCCATTTAATTATGCTAATTTTTAGCAATCTTCAGTAAAATAATCAACTGAGTATTAATCATTTTTTATTACCGAATAATTGCTACATGTTTCTTGATTAAACCATTTTTTTTGTAGAACAAATGTTGTCTGTATATTATGCTATACGCTTTTACCACAATATCTAAAACCAATATATAACCACAAAAAGCACCAATGTAATTCCGAAAAAAATTCTTTATTGTGCACTATTACATGTGTTTAGTAAACGACGAATAGTGTTTTAAATTCTACATAGGTGGAGAAAAGTCTATAAAAATATCTAAACCGACCTCAAATATTCATTTAGAAAATCTTATGGAGTTATTCTAGTCCAGAAGCATGCATTTTCGGACGGTTTTTGAAGCTCTGTACAAACGAAACAAAAAAAATTTTTACTATCCATTTTCTTATCATTTGCTTATTGATATTTTAAGATTACATAAAAATTAACCGAAAAAACACTCAAAATTCACCAAGTTAGCTGGCAAAGTGGGAAAATTTCATCATCAAAATTGTTTCAAATTTTAAAGATTTAGGAGTGACGATAGATTTTAAATTTGGTTTTACGTCGCACTTGAATGAAATTACTAATAAGCGTAACAAAATGTTAGGATTCATCAAAACATACTCAAGAATTTAGCAGCTTGAGAATCTTAAACTTGTTGTATGCTGCTGGTCGCATCAAGAATATTGTTCTGTGGTTTGGAATCCGCACTGCATTCAACGCACATTTCTCGATTAGAAAAACTTCAAAGTTCTACATTTGTTTTGACATCAATTTCGATTTGCTGCCGAGATACCTAAGTTTGAACAACAACATTTATCTATTGTCTATCGTTGCTTCAAAGAATAAATTTTTAGCCTGACTCGCGGCCCGCTAGTCATAGGACTAGCAATGGGATGCACTCACCTGTTACAAGGTTGCAAAATTTTATCAACAAGGTTGGAGTTGATTTCTATGTAAGCTCTTCAACAAGATTTACATCATCAATTAGGCTTTCTCAAAACTTGTAACTTGTTTTTAGTTCTTTATTTTGTTTTGTTTTTCATATTGTATAAAGGAGTTATTATTCCATATAAATAAAGATTATTATTAGTATGTCATGATTGCGTGGTATTCTCAACATTGCCGACTAAAATTTTGTTAGTGTGAATAATATTCTAATCTAATCATCAGTGTTAACTACGATTCTAACTAACTGAATTTCATAAAAAAAATTATAATTGTGTTACGAAACAATAATGGTTAATTATATTTGATGACTCATCCGTGATGACTCATATTATAAGAGTCATCATTTAAGGTTACTATATATGAGTCATATATGATAACCTAAATAGTGGTGTGATAAATATACAGAGTCTTACATAAATATAGTGACTTCGATTAAGTAAATACAAATTTAATTATTGTAGTGTTCTAGTATTAGTTTAAATTTTAAGTTTTTTTGGAATGTCTAAATTTGTGTTCTTTTTGTGGTTATATTGGTTAGTTAATATCCATTCCAAAAGGTTGTGAAAAAATTTAAACCGAAAGTGTCGTTAAAATCAGGAATATTAGCGCTATTTTTGTACTGAGGTGGTCAAACCGGTGGTATTGCTAAGCGATTGTGCCAGTTATATTATAAGCACTTTATATTTTATTTAATTAAAACACTTGTATGTAATAAGAATATTGTAATTAAAAACTAGGATGTATTAGAGATTGCCAACTGTTAACGTTAGTCTGTATTTTGCATTCTCACAGTAAAGTTTAGGTTCAAAGTAATTTTGTATTTTTTTTTAAATCGAATTTCAAAGGCCTTAACATATTTTGCCGATATAAAAAAAAAGAAAAAAAAGAAGAACTGATTGATTTTAACGTTTTTCTTGTTGGCCTGACCCCTTCAGTAAAGAAGTCAAGTCAACGGGTGCGAGTAACTCCCCCCCTACCCCCTTCCTACGTTCCTGGCCAAAAGAAATTTTTTCAAGAAAATCGTGTAATCTTCACTACAGGTAACTTTTAACAGGATAAGAGGAATTTCTGCATATAATTATGTAAACAGTATAGCACTCCAATATTAAGTTTTTGTACAATAATTGACCGTATTGATTATTACTATCTAAACTATCTAATAAAAATTATTGTTATATACATACCTTGTTGATTTTGTTGCAAACGCGAATCGTTAAAGGAATTATTAGATACCGGTGAGGAAGTTGCAATATTTTTTTCTCCTGGTGAGGAATCGGCAGCTTCGAGTGATCTTTTTTTAAAATATCCTGAAATTTGTGTGTTGGCAACTTCGTTTTCAATCTGTAAAATGCGTAACATTAAAATAATTATGTGAAACAAAGTTGTGAATGTCTACCTGAACTGTTTTTTCAATTGGCTTTATTTTATCAACTACTACTGTTGGTTGAAATTTAACGCGTTGTTTATTTTCAGTTGCTTTAGAAATTATTGTATTTTGTTTAATATTTATAATAGGTTGAGATTTTTTTTGCTTACTGAATGGAGGTCGAAATTCGGCAGAATTATCTATTGAGGGTCGTTTTTGAGGTATTAACTAAAAATAAAATTGATGCGAACTTCCAACTTCTCAAAACGATGTTATAAATAATTTACCTTTTCAGTCAATATAGACTGGTGTTGATGCCATTGTTGCTGTCTTTGATAGCATCGATTGTTAATTCCGGACATCCAATTTTCACAATTTACTAGCCTAGAATCTCCGATCGCTAAAATTACAATATGTTCATAATGAATTTACCATTTAAATTTATTTTTTTGTCAGTTGATAAATATTTTCTATAATGGTAAGTCAGGAATATATAGGCACAGTCCCATCACAATCGTGACATCACAAAGGAGAAATTTGATATCCCTGGTTTACCATTGACTAGAAAATAGCAATTCCTGACTTATAAACAGGTGGGAAAATTAATTTGAATCACGAAAAAATGTTTAAAAGCAAAAAACCATGTATAGTTCGCTGTATTGATATTATTGAATCAAAAGAAGTATTTTTAGGCAAGGTTAGGAAAGTGCTTGCGTAAAATTAATTAAATTATCTATAATATATTATATCTAAACACTCACAAAAAGAAACTCGAGGCGGGATATTTGATTTATGCGTAAGTGCTATATCTTCCACTATTCGAGGCTACAAAAAATATTTTTAATTAATTTAAAAATTGAATAGTATTTCCATACCTGATGAAATTCAAGATTTGGCATCTCAGAAGGTGCTTTGAATTGAGATGTAACCATCGCCTTATGCTTCAGATCTAAAAATGTATAAGTATTATTCACACTTAATAATACTTATTTTAAATATTAATTTAAATAAGTATTTTAAGTCACCTAAGAGTTCTAGCTTCTTTGCAAGTTCTTCTTCTTGCTTTTGAGCCTGCTGTAATTCAGCTTGCAACTGTTTGCTTTTTTGAAGTTCCTGAATAGAGGCAACGAATTTAATGATGTTGACTTGAGTTATCATCTTTATAATTTCTTTACGCATTAACTTTTGTGATATTATATTGGAAATATTTTTATTAATCACTTTAAGTTCTACTTCCAGTTTTAAGGATTCAATTTCTAATTTTTTACGCTGGTTAAATAGTGGATGGTAGCATTCATACATCTTCAAAACTTCATTGTATTCTTCTAAAGAATTATTGTGCTTCCTTTTCAAATCTGCTTCTAGGAGTTTAATATTTTCCTTGCAGGTATCAATTTTCTCTTGTAGCATAATCTGCAGCGAAATTTTCTCTTCAGAACATTTTTGACTTCTGAAATATTAAATGGAAATTTCCGATTTTTTTAATTTTAATATTTTTTAATAAACTTACACGTCCAAAGAAAAGTCAAGTTCGGACAAGGTTTGATCAACTAATTTTGATCGTTTCTCCATTGCAGAAGAAGCTAAGTCAAAAAATTTTGTATTTGACTGAAGCTTTCGTATTTCAGTGTTCTTATCTACATAACATTTTTTATATAATTACCAACTCATATTATGTCGAACTTAAATAATTTACTTACATGCGATAAAATTCTCACTGTGCTGAAATTGTATTTCATTATCACGTAATCTGTGATTAATCTCATTTATGGGTATTAAAGATCCCAGAAAACTTTCTCGAAAATTATTGTTATTTTGTTCTTCCATCTGTAAATAATAATGAAATTTAACTCACTGTTTACGTCAAACATTTGAAAATCAGATAAGATATTACTCAAACGAGTCTGAGCTTTTGAAAGTATGAAAGCTTTTCTATAAATTTTGAAATTTTCGTAAAACAGCAAAACATATTTTTTGGTATAAAAACTTATATTAATATTTCGATAGTTTTATTACAATGAAGTAACAACAATTATTTTTGTAATAATACCCGGAAAGAAATCCTTTTCTATACGGTTATTGTAGAATGTAAGCATTTTGGTTCAATGTTTAATTCTTTAATTATAGAAAAGCCACATTCTTAAATTTGTTTTAGAATGCTTTTATTCTGAATTCTGATACTAGTTACAGAATGATTACCAGTAGTAACCTATTACCAAATTTTTTAAGTCATTACTAAATTTTATATTGTTAATCGCTCAATTTAGACATTGGTTTCGTTTATTTGATAGTGATAATAGTGTTTAATTTTTGTAATTACGTTCAAAATTTAAGTATAATCTGGAACACGTTTGAAGTAGCTATTCTGGCACTATCGGCTCGGTTGACCAATTTTCCACTCTTGTCGAATACGCCTTATCCAAACTTGTTACAGAATATACTATTCTAATATACTAGAATTACACATTGTAATATGTTTCGTTTGACTGAAAATGTGTCATTGTCAGTTTTGCATCTACCCTCATTTTCAAATAATTATTTAAATAATTACTGTAAATTGTGTGTAATTTAGATATACTTTATAAATTAAAAAAATTATAATTTGCATAATAATTAATAACTAATAAATTAACGTAAATTTATAACTCAATAACTCCCGGACGATATATTTTTATATTTACATATATAATACCCATGTTGTGTCTGCAACAAATAGTTCCCACAAAATAATTTATTATTATTTATATAAAAATAATCAAATGTTGCGATAACCCGCAAATGTTATGTTGCGGCGACCTAATACAGCAGCGAAAACAAAATAATTTTAATCTTTTAAAAATCATTAAATTTGTGTATTCTTTCAACTTACATTAAAAAATTAATATAAAACACCATCTAGGTATACATTCAATTACAAATAATTTTATTTTATAGATACCCAAAGTTAGTAGGTATAGGCAATTTTATCGAGTAGTATCGCATTTATTATTTGCGCTTTTCTAATCTATATGAGATAAGAGAAAAATGCCTCATATTGAGTGTAATTTTTGTTTATAAGAAATTATTTTTCAAGTTACGATGTAAGTTTTAAAAACAAATTTATAATAATTAAAGACAATTTATTAAGTAGGAAAGTGCGGTTTAATTTTTTAAAATGTTAAGGTCTAACAATTTACATCAGTATAGTGAATCAATGTCGAATAGACAGTATCAGAGGCAGAGAAGTAATACATGGACTTCAAACCAGATCAGTAATTCGCAATCTCGTCCGCAAAATCATACATCACGAAGATCCCTAACTGTACTCGAAAGAGTAAGTTTATAAACGATAAAAATTATAATATTTAATCCTTACGATACAATTTTCAAATTAGTTAATTTAGAATATTCGGATTTTACACCAGTAGGTTATTTTTTTTTAAACTAGACGTCATCATTAATGTACATCATTATGATAAAAATACAAGGCTATAGCTAAAGGTTACTAAACAGCTTAATTATTGTCAATTTATTTTTATTCGGGCATATTCAATCAAATTTTTCATTACTTTCGCTTTAGAGGAAATCATTTATTATGAAATTCATAAAAAATTTAAAAATTGCATCATTGTTATTGTTTTATGTTCTATACAATACACTGTGACGTAACACAATCGCTGTGAAGTAGGTAATCTTGGGATTTTATTCAAATAATATGTCATGTCATGCCCATCCATCCATCCATCCCAGGGGTGGATGGGTACATCACGTGTTATTCTCAAAATATCTAGCACAATTAGTAACTGACTTATTGGAGATAATAGATAACTGAATTCTTTATTGCACACTAGTTAAAATAACAGAATAAAATATTAAATTAAGGACAAGGAGAAGAAAGTTATATTATACTAGAATGTGATATTTTAATATGATAGGATAATAGGGTAAAAACTAAAATTTATTGTTTCAAAGAAATTAATCGGTTCTCTTTTATTTAGGATATGTTTTCTTTTACTTGTAGGGGAAAGGCTTGCAGGTTGCCACCCCATAGCTTTTTTGGTCATAACTCGTCATACAAGCAACGTATTGTTGATATAATAACATATACAGGAAAGGGGAAGTATAAAGCCACGATCCTGCGCAAAAAATCATTTGAATTCTCAAAAACTAAAAATTTACAGCAAATTTTCAAAAGTATCTAAAATCGACACCTTGAAATTTCGGCTTGCAGGTTGCCACCCCTTGAAAAATTGTTGAAAATGTAGAAAAACTCAAGTAAAAACATATGATTTATATTAATTACACTTAGTGGCTGTGAACAAAAAAAAATGAGAGTAAATTGACAAGAAAAAAAAAGTTAAAATTGAAAAAAAAATTTAATTTTTTTTTTCATTTAAATCTAAAAATAATTAAAAAATGCATCAATTATTAGTAAATAATTATTTATATTAATTTTTGAAATATTTAAGAAGCGTTAACGTCGATAGGTATATAAAATATGCAATGGGGGGGGTTAAACCTCCCCCCCCTTTGCGCGGAAACCTGTCCTGGGCCGATTTAGGGGCTTATGTTGCCACTGTCCCTAAATAGTCACTGTAGTATACGTCACAACGTAAAATAAGAGGGGTGGCAACCTGCAAGCCAAAAAAGGTGGCAACCTGCATTTTTACACCACTTTAGAATATACAGGAAAAAAAACTTCCAACTCATGATATGTTTAGAATTATTTAAGAATAATAAAAATTGAATGAAAAAGCAACACAGCAAAAATATTTCCCTTAAATTTTCGTTGAAAATGTTCAATTTATGGGCACAGAAGAAAACCACAATTTTAATTTTTCATTTTTTTACAAATAAAATTTCACATTTTGTTTACCAAACACCCTGTTCTTGTGTTTGAGTGCATCACAATTACATTAAAAGCGACAACTACTCGTTTGTATTCGATTTCCGTCAAAATTTAGGGGATGACAATGTTAGAATGTCAAAATCCGGCAGGGGTGGCAACCTGCAAGCAGTGGCAACCTGCAAGCCTCTCCCCTATTAATTAAAATATCTCATCTTGCATAGTCATCTCCATTTGCTTCTTCAATCTCTTCTGCCTACTCATGGGCTTCTTTCTCGTACAAAAAGATTTCAGCATTTAGGGCCGGTTCCACCAACTCTGGTTAAATACTTTAATCATGATTAGTTGGGGTTAATCACGGTTAAATGTAAAAGAGTGTTCCACCATCAATTTAATCATGGTTAAACAGCCTTCAAACTAATCGACCGATTTTGGGCGATTAGATGAGTTTAATCATGGTTAATGGTCGGTGCATGCGCATTTCTTTCAATTTTTAGTAAAAGATAGGTACTGTTGACATTTTGAATATACATAGCCAAACTAAAATGATCTACTTTTGGAAATACAGCAGTAGACGATTTTCGAAAAATATTAAAAAAAATTATCATTATTTTAACTAGTAAACCTATAAGATAATTTATTATTATTATAATCATTGTTTATTTAATAATTTGGTTTTCAATTTTTCATTATTAACTTTTGGGCTAATCTTAGGTGTTCATTTTACTTTACTAATTTGAAATAAATTATTGAAATAATAATTTCCAAGTTTAGTTTATAAAAATAAAACCGACAAAAACAAAACTGAGAAACGCAAAAAAAACGCAAAAATAAAAAAATTATTTAAAACAAAAACTAAAAAGTTAAAAATTAATAAAAAAAAAAATTAAAAACACTGAAAAGCAAAAAATAAAAAAAAATGGCTTTCATTTTTTTGAAGTCGGTGCCAAGTAGTATTTTTTTTTCTTATTATGTATATATTTGTACAACTTGGCACCGACTTCAAAAAAATGAAAGCCATTTTTTTTATTTTTTGCTTTTCAGTGTTTTTAATTTTTTTTTTATAAATTTTTAACTTTTTAGTTTTTGTTTTAAATAATTTTTTTATTTTTGCGTTTTTTTTGCGTTTTTCAGTTTTGTTTTTGTCGGTTTTATTTTTTGTAAAAATTTTTTTTTTATTTTTTGCTTTTCAGTTTTGTTTTTCGTCTGTGTTTTTATTAATATAAAAAAAAATTTATTTGTTTTATGATTATTAAAGATTTATTTATGCATAATTTTATATTATATTATTTATTTTTATATTATTTAATTTAAAATTTTTATCCATTATTAATAATTACATAAATACACAAAGTGTAATTGTTTGATTTCGTCACATCCAGCAGAATCTTACTGCAGCGTTGGAACGTGAGTCGCGGGCTTTAGACGCTCAATGGCAGTCATAACCATGTCGATCAGTCTAAAGTTGTCATACATGCCAAATTTCTACAAAAAAAAAAAAATCGGCTCACAGGTGAAAATTCAGTGTAAAATATTCAATCATCCCCAATTTTTCTACCCTTAGGGTTGGAATTTTTCTTTGAAATTTAAATGGGACCACCTTGGAGGTATACCTCATCTAATAAAAAAATAATCATCAAAATCGGACTATTCTGGAAAAACTTATGCGTGGTCATCCATTAAAAAAAAAAAAAAATATATATACGTGTCGAATTGATAACCTCCTCCTTTTTTGTTTTCGTCGGTTAAAAATTACAGGTATATTTCTGTTTTTTTCATTAAACCCCGATCTAAACCCCTACCAAACTAAAGTTTCACGTGACTATTTATCAACCAATCAGAAGAGCTTTTGCAAGGAAAATCCGAGTATACACGAAGTCCAAGCATTTAACCATGATTAACTAATCATAAATACAAAATGCTTGGTGGAACGCTTTCGTTCAACTAATCACGGTTAATGCTTAACCGTGATTAGTTAACCAACGATTTAATCAGAGTTGGTGGAACCGGCCCTTAGACTCCATAGTTTCCTAAACCGGATTGGAAAATATAGGGCAAGACCGTAAGTTTAGGACATACGAGGGCGGGCCGATAAATACCCGTGTTCGATAAGAAAGCAAAAAAATTAAAATTTTTTTTTTTTATTTCACAAGGTAGTCTTAGTTTAGCTCAATACACTTATTCTACGCATTTCCAATTTTTTTATCTCTTCCAAATAATTCAATTTCGTAAACTCTCCAAAATAGCCATTTTACATCGAATTAAAACTGAAATTTGATAAAAATATTTTACCACTGAGCCATTTCTTTAGGTAAGAAACCGATAAGAGTCACAAAAGGGTAAACCCGGAGAATAGGGCCGATGAGAAACCAATTGAAAGCCAAATTCTTAGCTTTTAGCCATTGCAATTCTTGATGTGTATAAAGGTGCATTGATCTTGATGAAAATGAACATTTTCTCTATGATATATGTGGGACAAAAAATCCAATAATTTTATATAATATTGCCCAATTTTTTACCTTTTCTTTTTTAAGATAGTCGGTAAGAATTATTATATCACGAGAATCTAAAAAAATCGTAGCCATAAATCGTCTCGGCTGAAGACACCACTTTTGTCGTCTCTAGAACGGTAAATCCAGCTTCTATCCATTTTTTGAACTGTATTTTGGTCTCAGGTGTTTGTGAAAGGTCCCCATAAACAACATCTAATTTTTCTTTGATTCGTGTTTCATCCCGTGCCATACACACTATTTTACATATTACCTGCCATTGCATTCATTCAGATTCATTAATCTGAGAGTTTCATTAACTAACCTAACCTTCATAAAATATAAAAACTGTCATTGTCAGATAAGTTTACGGTTAAAACCTCAGACTAACTATTTACTAGACAGAGCATAGCTATGCTAACACACAGGTTTGTTTTGAAGCAAATTTTAAGCATCACTGTTGGTAAACATTACTTGTTATTAAACAACGTCCAGTGGTTACGCCTATGAATTTTTATAGGTTAAATTTTACTTACTTATGTTTTAAAGATTTTTGATACACTCCACCACACACAATGCATTGCTTGCCCATTTTTTAAATTATAAATTCCACACACGACTCAATAACTAAAATAATTAATTCACTATGTTTAAAAAAATATTTCGTATTTTAACCACAACAAGTGGTGCGCATTTTTGACCAATTACAACTCGGGACTCGGTAAACACCAGATATGTAAACAAATAGAAAAATTTGCTTCAAGTTACGTTTGTATATGTTCTGTCTAGGTATATTTAGTCTGAGGTTAAAACGATAGAATTATAACTGAGTAAGCGGGAAGAAACTTGACGGTTTCTGTCCTAGGGAAGAAACCAATTAGTTTCTGACCAGCAGTCGCGTTGATCTGCAATTGTCGTGTTTCGACTGTCTCAACATGCAATGAAACTCACAGTTTCGTAGTAGGTAATATAAAGGTAATATCAAAGATAGTAATATGTAAAAATATATAAATTTTCGGTAATTTTGTAATTTCGTCTAAGAAATATTTCCGTATTGATAAAATCTTTTTAGATTAGGACAAACTTGAGATGACGTTTATTTCCTTGAATTCTGAAAAATTCTCGGAATCCAAGAGAAAATCATTACGACTTTATATAAATTTTTCAAGTCCCGTAGACATTTGGTTTCCTTTTATTTGTAATAAACATTTATACATGTTGTTATGTTTAATATTGTAATTGGTATTTTAAAAACAGGATAGATAACTGTAAAGTAAAATTTTCTTAATGCCTTTCTATCTTACTACCTACGCGATGCTATGTCAGTTGTGTTTCCCAAATTTTTTTCATTTGAATTTTCCGCGAATTGAATCATTCATTGCGCAATTACGTATTAAATAGAGAAAACTATAGCAAAAGTAAGCGATAGAACTAACTTTGACGTTTGTTCTGGTAGTCATACATTGCAGTTTTTTTAACTTATCTCCGTATTATTTTTAAATGGGTAGTTACGTTTATGTGTAATTAAAACTTTTAAGATAACTATTTGAGTTTTACATGGCATCCGATATTATTTACGGATACATTCCAACCATCGAACCTGACGGATTTGTAAGTTCTTTTCTGTTATATTCATTCAATGTCATCCACCTATTTCAATATAAACACAAGCAATATCTCTTGAAATACTTAATTAACTAATTAATTACTCACGGCCTAATTTAGCAGTCCCAAAATTTGTATAATTAATATATTCAAGTACACTTGTATGGTTCCCTTATTGATTTATAAACTTAACCTAATTTTGCTAACTTATAGACTGAAGAACCCACAAGCAAGTTACGCTTAAGAGTTCTAAATGGACACCAACTTGCTAAAAAGGACATTTTTGGAGCTAGGTGAGTTAAAATTATTGATGATTATTTTTAAAATTTTTCATATCCAAGTCTTGTAAGATTAACAGAATCCTTGGTTAATGTTTCACAATATTTATAAATTAATTAACATTTATCACCATTATTTGTTAATATTCATACTAAAATATTTGTTATGCGAGTTAAGTAGATTGAGCTAATTTGGCGTGTACTGTTTTAGTGATCCATACGTTAAAATAGATCTAAGTACAATAAATGGTGACGAAATAGTAGACAATGTTATTACGAAAACAAAAAAAAAGGTAAGAATACTGGGCGTTTCTATCTGTAATCGCAATTTTGAAATTAATAATGTTTTAGACGCTTAATCCAATATGGGATGAAGAATTTATATTTCGAGTAATAAAAGTTTCTTTTTTCTGTTTTAAAAACGGTTAAAATCTTAAATTTGCAGGTTAAACCAGCAGAACACAAATTGGTTCTACAAGTATTTGACGAAAACAGATTGACACGAGATGACTTTCTTGGCATGATAGAATTGACATTAATTAATCTTCCCAAAGAACAAGAAGGTAGAGTGATTCAACCAAAAAAATATATATTGAGACCACGCAGGTAAGTTGAATTTATTTTCAGTTTTAACATACATTTACACTAAAAAATTTTCTTATTATCCTGCAAATATTTGCATGTTTTTAGCTTTTTATTATAAAAGTATAAATTGGCTTTTATATTTAATTCTTTAAATGTGCTTCTTTCGTCTAAGAGCAATGTGCTTTTTAATTATTTATTCTGTAATAATACCGAGTATGTAGTAATTACATAATGACATCCAAGTGGTACATGAAAATTCAATTAACTTTCATTATATTTAAAATTATTTTTATTTTAGTATTAAAGGAAATTTTGTATATTTCACTGAAATGGCTGTGACCCCTTTTTTATTAACAACTAAAATTCTATAAAGATGATAACATAATTTATTATTATCTCTGAATTAAAATTTTTATTTTATGAATCACAGAATACAAAAAACTGCTTAAAGATTTTGGATATCTTTTGATGGGTATTATTTTTTTTAACAGAGGTATCAATTTGGTTCGTTTTGAGTATTGCATATTGACATATTCACTAAAAGGTGTGGATTATCATACATAAAACATGTTTGATTATTAGGCAAATTAAAGAAACCAGTGAGACTTGTACTTTACCCTTTCTTTAACTGTTCAGGTTTTGCAATTGAAATTCTTTAATTCTATACTATTGTGAATAAGTACTAGCGTAATTTTCTAATTCAAAGCAAAGAAAAATCAATTTTTGAATATATTTCCATATTTGCAGAATATTTAAGATCTTTTAAAACCAATTCATAAAAATTCTAGTAATTTAAAAATGAAAAAGTATTTCTAGATACAAATATATTATACTATTATTTTTTTTTATTTTTAAAATGCAGTTAATATACTTTTTCAATTTTTTTTATTAAACAAAATGTAATTTTTCTCAAAAAACCTGAATGAATACTGGCATTCAGTTTTCATGTAGGATCATCACATTTTTCTAAACTTACAGCTTTATAATGATTATTGCATGCTAACTTTTTGTGGGGATGCACCTGTGGTGCTTATATAGTGGTTACAGTGCTAGGTCGAGAGTTCGTGGACATTTGGAGATATATCATGCCTACATTCGTGATGGTTCATCGACAGCACCCACTGCTGAAGCAGAATCAACTGAAGATTTACCAAATGAACGCGATTGGGAATTTATTCACAACTATGCAACGGAAAATTCTGCAGAGGTTATAAATTTTAATTTTTGTTTATTATTTGATGATAGTTGAACACAATTGGTACTGTCCATTGCACAAACTTTCATGTTGCATAGCTGAATTGATGAAGTTTTTTCTTCATAATTAAAAAAGCTTTTATTCAAATTTATTAATCATATTTATAATTTATTTTAATGTTTTCCTAAAATAATAATTATTATTAAATGTTTAAAAATACAAAAGTTAAATAAAATAAAATCTAATCAGAATATTATATTAAAAAGTTTCTCAATTTTCAGCCTGTGTTTGACAACAATGTCGACCAAAATGCAGTTCCCTTACCACCAGGATGGGAAGAAAGGCAGGATGCAAACGGAAGAACGTATTATGTAAATCATTTAGCAAGAACAACGCAGTGGGAAAGACCCACATATAGGTTGGTTTGATTTCTCCTAATGTTTTTTATCAAAATTAATATTTTTGTAACAGCAATAATGTGGAAGAACGCGAACAACGAGTTTTAGATCAGGCAGCTGATTTTGAAAGAAGATTTCATATTAGTGCAGATGATGAAAACAACAGTCGTCGTGATTCACTTATCAGTACTGGACCGGTATGTATAAATTCGTTTTATTATTTTATTCCAAAGTCGCTTAAACGCATCTTGAAATTGTCAACCTTTATTTTGACTAAACCTAAATGTTTAATTGCAAATCTCAGAATTTCAAAGCTATTTTTGTGACTATGGGAAACCTTGGGTGGTATGCATTAAATAGAAGCAAATACTTATACTTCAAGATAACCGAAATATGTAGCGATATATCTGAAAATAATTTTATAGATTTTGATTTTAATAATCTTCACTAAATTTCACTTTAAAGTAATAATAATATATTCCCTTTAATTTATTTAATTTTGAAATATATAAAGATTTGCTTCTACTTTATGTGTACCACTCCTTATGTGAATGAGAGCATGCAAATTGATTTTTGTGCATTTGTGCTTTGAAATACATAACAGGGAACGCATGTAGAGAAATTTCAAATTTTTAAATTTATTTACTGTTATTCATAAAATTTATAATTTCTGAAATAAATTAATTAAATTTATACAGTAACATGGGGATAATAATTTAAATTCTATGTATACTTTTATCAGGAGCTTAGCTATTACAGTATCAATTGATTAGTAATTGCTAGTTGGGAGAGTACTCATGGCCATCATTGCTATAGCTGATACAACAGTAGCTATGTCTCAGATTAAAGTGCACCAGTGATTTAAAGTATCCCCATGTTACTTATCAAATTGATACATTTTTCCAAATAATTAATAACATGATGGGTTATTTGGATATATTTGCATGCTGGGCAGGGTGAAACTGTGATATCGAGCTCTAGTAACCAAGCAGAACTTCATCAAAATAACCACTTAGAAGCAAATAATGTGGAATGTGATAATGAACAATTAAATAGTTCAGAAAATAATGCAATTGAAGATGATGACAATGATGAGATTGATGAGGAAAATACTAACACTTTAAATAAAATTTCGGGCCTTCGTTTGGAAAGATGCGATTCTGATTATCATGCATCTGCTGAGAGTAATGCTAGTAGTCGTAGGGTCTCATCATTGGAGTCATGGGACTCTGGTGACGGAGAATGCGAATCATGCCAAAATCGATTACATCCATCTATAACTGCTGATGAAGAACCCAACAATAATTTATTTCTTTTATTAAGAAGAGAAGAGGTTTGTAATAATTATGCTAGCGTGTCTCGGAATAGTTATGTGCTGTTTGGGCAATTTATATTATTTTTGCATAATATCTGTGTTTGCTTTTCTTGGGGTGTAACAAAAAAAAACATTAAAAACAATTCTGTGGTCACGTACATTAATGGCATAGTTGAAGCTTGTGATTTTTCATTGTTAACAGTTATAATTCATTTTATCATCTCCTGCACTCGTAATATTGAAATTAACACTTTGTCAATGTACACTATAAGTAGGCCATAAAACACCTTGTTGTTACAATCTTTGAATCTTTACTTTCCTCTTTTATGAAGTACAGTAGAACCTCAATTATCCGGGCCAACCAGGACCGTGCTCCGCACGGATAATTGAAAAACACGGATAACAATAATTGATGTATTTTGTTAATATTACAAAATATACTTATTGTATAGTAGATTACAAACTAGGAACATAATAATTAAAAAGTTATTTTTGAAAAAATAAGTTAATTTTGTTTGTTTTTGACTTTTACTTAAATTAAGGAAAGTAGGTAAGCAGAAAATTTAGACGAATTAACACTTAAGTACATTTTTGTATAAGTCATTTGTACAAAACAATAAATTCAGCAAAATTTCATATTATGTATAACACAGAGAGATACACTAAACCGCAGCACGGATAATCCGCGCACGGTAATCGATGTATAACGCGTCCACGGATAAACCGCTTCATGGATAATGCGCGCACGGATAATCGAGGTTTTACTGTAATATATTCAAGTTTAATATACAGTAGAATCCGCTTAATGTAATCACTTTGGGCCAAGGTCATTTCAATAATATTAACTGATAACTGATAACTAATAACAATTAGCGAAATTTAGAAGAAGGCGAATTTTACAAGACTTAGATTAGAACAAGATAGAAGATAAAAAAGAAAGAAAAAATGGCCGGTTTCCAAAAAAAATGATCACAATAACCGACTGATAACATTATCCGAGATCACATTAAGCGGATTCTACTGTACATATAATAGTACTGAATTTTATTAACAATACGGCAGTACGATGTCACTGTAACCAACTGAAATAGGCAGGAGAAGATAAAATAGCATATTGTAACTCGAGTTTAGTAAACAAGTTGAACTTCTTTCTTATTAAATAATATATTATTATCTCGAGATGTTATTGGCTGATTTATAATTACTTATAATACTGTAATGAAGATAGTTACTGTTAAAAGTACCGTTTTCAACGTGTTAAAGCGCTTTAAAAAATCTAAAAAAATTGATGAATACTCTCGAATGCTTCTAGAATGTGAATTCACAAATATTTAAGTAGAAAAGTTATTACTCTTATTATTAGTAATTATTAAAATTCCCAATTGAAATTCTGCTTTGGACAAAATAGTCCCAGTGCGACCGCTCAGTGTTAATAACCCTATGCAGTAAAGTATTTAATATTTGATTCTCACAAATTACAATGGGATATTCGGTGAACGTTTTTATCATGTCATTTCATCAAGAAAATTTCATACTTTATATCGTAGTATTACAGTATTAGTACCAATCACTGGATTTGATTACATGGCAATTCTGGGTTAGACTGTAGACCCACAAATCTGCTCTAAAATGAGCCTTATCTATTCAATATAAATTTGAATTAGGGATTAGGTAATGTAAATGTTTATCAAGTTACCCTATTTTACCGTACCTCTAAGTCAAAACCAATAAAGTTAATATTTATAGACACAAAATGCATCATTTAGGAAAACAAAAGACAAAAATCATTAAAACTTTGAATATTATCAATAACATCTGGTACGAAATTTGACCAATTTTTATGTAGTTTTACTTTGCTTCCCAGAGTTACGTTTCTTTACACAAATATTGACACTCTAAAAGTATTGAGAGGGAAAAACCATGTTTCAAATTTTAGAAGAAAAATAGTGTTTTTTGTGACTTTCTAAAAGAACCGAAACTCTCCTTATCGCATTGTTGCAAATCTTTAGTAAGTTCTGAAATCTTCCCATGCTCCATAAATGACGTAATTTATGGATGACCTCGAATCTTCGGAGAAGTCGATTTGTTCTTTTATTTGAAAGAATATCTTTATAAAAATGACAGAAATCAAAAAAAATCTTACTATGGGTGTGTATTTAAGGTTTAAGGTCTTTGAGATTCCATAAAAACTTAGCGTATAGATTTAAACCTTTGAAGAGATTAAATTAGTAAAAAGGTACAATGTGATATAAGTCAAATTATCTCTTTATTGCACTTGACCACAGAATTATTATGTGCAAATATGTGCTTTGCTATTATTATTTTAGTTCTAAATGCATGTTTCAATTTTTTTAATTAATTAATTAATGTAACAAATTTTAAATTTAGAGTGAAGATGTGACCGACTCAACTTCAACTGCGTCACGTCGAGGTTCAACGATATCTACTAATAGTGCAAATCAAAATAATATACAAGCTGCATCTGAAGGTCTGCCAACTGGATGGTCAATGCAATTAGCACCAAACGGTCGATGGTTTTTCATAGATCATAATGATAAGACAACAACTTGGATTGATCCAAGAAGTGGACGACCTAGTGCAATGCCTAATCAAGTTTCCACACCTGCCCCTAGTAGAAAACCTGATGATGACTTAGGAGCATTACCCGAAGGTTGGGAAGAGCGGGTTCATTCTGATGGGCGTATATTTTTCATAGATCATAGTAAGCAAATCGGTTTTACTTGATTTTGTAATGTTCACATAACAAAACTTTAGATACAAGAACAACGCAGTGGGAAGATCCGCGACTGTCGAATCCTCAAATTGCTGGACCTGCAGTACCATATTCTAGAGATTACAAACGAAAATATGAGTTTATGAAAACACAACTTCGAAAGCCTGTGAGTTGTTGCAATTTATATAAATATTTTGGTTACTAATTGATTAATTGTCTTTTAGACCAATGTGCCCAATAAATTTGAAATAAAAGTTAGAAGAACGTCGATATTAGAAGATTCATATAGGGCAATTACGACAGTTCCTAGAGTAGATTTGTTAAAAACAAAGTTATGGATTGAATTTGAAGGAGAAATTGGTTTAGATTACGGGGGTTTGGCAAGAGAATGGTTTTATTTATTATCGAAAGAAATGTTTAATCCTTATTATGGTCTTTTTGAATATTCGGCAATGTAATTAATTACTACAAAAAGATATTCAATATGATTTGTTAAATAATTGATATTTTAGGGATAATTACACATTACAAATAAATCCATTTTCGGGCATGTGCAATGAAGAACACATTAACTATTTTAAATTTATCGGTAGAGTAGCAGGAATGGCCGTGTATCATGGAAAATTATTAGATGGTAAAATTTGTATTTGAAAAGTAACTTTAAATGTTATATTGAACGCTTTTAGCATTCTTTATTAGGCCATTTTATAAAATGATGTTAGGTAAACCAATTGACTTAAAAGATATGGAATCGGTAGATAGTGAATACTATAAATCATTGTTGTGGATTAAAGAGAATGATCCTTTAGGATTGGATCTTACGTTTGCCGTAGATGAAGATTCGTTTGGTCATACTATGCAATACGAACTTAAACCAAATGGAGCAGATATTCCCGTCGAGAACTCAAACAAAGACGAATACATAAAGTGAGTTTATTTTGTTTCACATGTTCATTATAATTTTTATTATTTTGAATGTTTTAGTTGTGTAATCAAGTGGAGATTTGTGGAAAGAGTTCAAGATCAAATGAATGCGTTTTTGGAAGGGTTCAGTGATTTGGTACCTCTTAATATAATTAAAATTTTTGATGAGAATGAATTGGAATTGTTAATGTGCGGTATACAAAATGTGGATGTCAAAGATTGGAAACAAAATACTTTATACAAAGGAGATTATCATGCAAATCATATTGTAATACAATGGTTTTGGAGGGTAAATAAATTGATAATTTTTAAAATTAATTTTCCTAATAACAATATTGTAGGTTGTTTTATCATTTTCAAATGAGATGAGATCTCGATTGCTGCAATTTGTAACAGGAACATCAAGAGTGCCCATGAACGGTTTCAAAGAATTGTACGGTAGCAATGGACCTCAACTGTTTACAATCGAAAAATGGGGTACACCTGATAATTTTCCACGAGCTCACACATGGTAAGAATTTGTAACACTTACTTATTTGTATTTTGCTATTTATCTCTTTTCAGTTTTAATCGTATCGATTTACCTCCGTATGATAGTTATCAGCATTTAAGAGAAAAACTGATTAAAGCTATCGAAGGCTCTCAGGGTTTTGCGGGTGTAGATTAATTTTAAAACAAGGTCACAAATTTTTAATTTATTTTTGACATTGTTTGTAATTTATTCTGTCCATGTTTACTTAAAAAGCTATATATAATATGCTTCTAGAGAGTTTATTGATTAAAAATATATATTTGCACTTAATTGAGTGATTTAACATTAAAGTAAGTAGTTTATTATTATAAATCTTAACAAATCTTGTAAATATTTGTGTTTTTACTTGATTGGAAAAGTTTAAATGTAAATTTTAACTATTATTGCCTTTTTTATGTACTGCTCCTAAGTATGCAATATAATATTGTTACATTTTTTTAAAATGGTGATATTTTACTATGCTTAGTATCTGTGAACAGTTTTTTTTTTAATTATTCAATGTTCTTCATTCTGAAAGCTTAAAAAACGTAAATTGTATAGACAAAGTTTTTGTTTTATAATGCTATATTTTAATTATATAAATTTTGCAAAGCGTGTCTATTTTTGATATTGTAAATAATTTATTAGATTTGTGTACCTACATGACATTCTCTAAAATTAATTTCAAAATAAACTATCAACTTGCAATACGAAAATATTGTTAATTATTTATACATTTACGAGAAAGTCATGTTTATCTGTTTTTAATTAACAAAAACGACAATGGACCAACAATTGGAAGCAAATTTTGGGCATTTATTAAGTTATTCAAATTGATTAAGTGTAAAAAATAAATTATATTTGCTGATGGCTTCCTTTGCTAATCTTTTTATTGCTAAAAATTGTTTGTATTTGAATGTACAATATGTTTAACACATTGTTTACTTCGTGATATGTAATTTAGTTAATTATTAAAGATTAAAATTCATATATTTTAATAAATTTAGTGTACAAAATACACATTATTTTCAATTAGAAGTTTATCTGTACTCTTTAAACAATAAATTAAGAATTGAGTTATTATACTTGTGGTGTTTTGATTAAGTTCATAGAGGTGACATTGTCGACCTGATAATTTGCTTTTGTATATAAACTTAAGATAAGTTTCACATTGGACATGAGTCACATTCCTCTGGCTCGATTGAAGATTTAAAGGAAAACCTATTTTGAACTACCGAATGGGATCTCACGTCATAATAGATGGATAACATTTACTCACTGAATTTGATTCATTCTGATAGAGTCCATAATTTTGATAACATGACTGATAAGATCACTAAGATTATCAGTAGTACATGTAACTTTATGGGTGACCAGTTGCTCATTCGAACATAGGAAATTGCGTTTTTTTAATTTCTCCTTCTCGTTACAACGGATTATAATGAAAAATATATCAATCGAAAGGTTTTATTTACTGCTAAAAATACAAAAATGTATAAATTATCATTACAATGAACATAATATACAATTTTTACTCTGTTGAAAACATTTAACAAACATTTTTTAATCTGTTTATATTTCGTTGTAATGAGAACCAGGCATTAAAATAGTTATTGATGTATGAAGGGCATTATGACGATGTTTATGTCGAGGGCCGCTAGGCCCGAGAGTTTTTAAGTTGCTCGAGAGCATAAACATCAAGTAATGCCAGTGATGCATACAACGTTTTATATTACATTTGAATTTGAGAAAATTTAAAAAATTTATAAATTTTGAATTTAAATTTAAATTTCTTAGTTTGCCGTGACTTGTGCATATAATTGCGAATGAGAGGGCATAATAAGTGGGCATTATGATTTATACGCCCTAGGGCATTATAGCCTATTTAATATATTTCTTTGTCAAGATATAAAAAACAAATAATGATTCACCTGGTATAATAAGACTACTCAAAAACATTCATAATTATTGCAAGTTGTTCTTTTGGTGACTGGGTTTCTATTAAAATTTTTCGATTCGTGTAGTTTTTATTTGTTAATTTATTGAACACGATATAAAATATTGATGAGGAGTAAATATTTTTTGTATGAGTGGTTTTTGTGAACATTGTCATTATAATAACAATGAAGAAACTTTTATAGAATTTCAAAAAATATTTATATTTACAATGTAAATCCAACCTTTGTACAGTTGAGCCTTAAAGAATTACTTTGTTTTGGGCAGCTAGGTTGTTGTGTGCAATAATTAAAGTTTAAATAATTTCTAGCTTTCGAAAAATATCTTATATTTATTTTTGAAATTTCATTTCAAGTTTAAAATCGGGTATTTTATTCAGAGACAAGAATACTATTCCTCGGTTTGGAAATAGTGTGGTGCAACTGGGTTTAATTTATCTCGACCGTTGTCTTGGAAATGTATTCGCCGAGTATCAATAAGTGTCGAACATGAATATGAATATTGTTTTCTCAACTTAATAATTCATAGTACTTTTAAAATTTACATAGCATTAAGCGAGCTTTTAAATCACTCTCTCAAAGAGATATTTACAAAAATTTTTTTTTTTCCCGAAAAATAAGTCGGAAAATTTTTATAAATTTTCTTAAAATAGGCAACAATGACAAATTAAAATATTTCACTAACCTTTGCTTTGTTTGGAATAATATTGGGCTAATTATTATACTTATTCTTCAACAATGAACAGCTACCACTAGAATAATAATTATGACAAATAGACAAATTTACTTATTAGAAAATGTTTGTTGAAAAGTTTGAACGTTGTCGCATACTTGATTTTATTTTAATAAACCGCGCCATCTGATTTTTGTTTACATAAATTGAACCAACGTTCAAAAAAACTGTAGTCTCTCCTCCTAAAAAATCTAACCTTAAATTTAAAATACTATTATATTAAGCAAAATTTGTTCGTTATGAATGTTAGATCTTTTAATTTTATAAATTACGTAATATTATTGTTAAGGTAGTGAAAAAATTAGGCTTAAAAATAAAAGTTTTGCATTGTGATATTTACTAATGTGAGTTTTTCTTGGCTACTCTATAAAACTAGAAAATCATTTTTGCACAATCATGGATAGTCTTATAGACCCTTTCGAAGAACTTAAAATTTCGGCTTTATCAAAATCTAAAATGATAAATAGCTTTATAAATGATACAACAATTGGTCGAAATAGAACTTCATTTGAATTTAACGAATGTGAGGAAACAACTCTAACGGATTCAAAACAACTTAACATAGTGGAGGCCGATGTAGTGGTAGTGCACAATCATTCAGTGACGAGCACTTCTGTTGTAAATCAACTTCTTATTGAATTGGAAACACAAAGAAAAAAAGAGGTTCAAGAAGCTCTTAATTCTCGTATAAACCATATTTGTGAATTTACAAAAAATCAATCTTTGATCAAAAAACAACAAACAAGTCAACGGCGACTTTTGCTATTGCAACAAGAACGAGAAAAAGAAGACGTAATATTTAAGTCCCTCGAAGAGTATGACAAAGACATGGTAGCTCAACAAAAGCAAATTGCTCAGCACTATCAAGTACTAGCAGAAAAACGTAAACAAAATACACTAAAATTAGAAGAATATGAAAGAAGAAAGCAAATAATGCATATGTTAGTCGAGAAAATGAATAAACATCAAAGAGAATTTTGTGCGGTTTATCAGAAAATTGTGGGCGATATTAACAGTTGCTCTCATTCGCATCAATTAAGGGATAGTTTGAGCGATATTTTGCAAGAATTAAAACATCTGCCAGATCGAATGGTGGAAATTATTGCTCGTTGTAAAACACGAACATTTGATGAAACCGATTGCCAGAAATTGGAACAACTAGTTGAAGATGCGAAAGGTATATTTTATTTATTATTTCATTAACTACATTTTCATGATTTTTTGTTAGTTTTACAGGGTACAGTGCAACTTCGAATAAATGAAATTAATAAAGAGCAGGCTGCACCACCACCACCGCCATTAGTGCCATTAGCACCAGCTCCTGAACCAACACCTGTATCTACTGTGGTACACCAGCAGCCGAAACAAGAACAACAATCAAATATGAACAATATTGGGAACATCATTAATAAGTATGCTAGTAATGATTCTTTAAGTTACTACACCGATTTACAAAATTTTGCTGCAAATTGTAAGCATACGGTGGACAGTTTTGTTCAAAATGTCGATGCAAAAAAGTTAAAGTTTAATTTTCAAAAAGCTATTAACACTCCTGTCAATGCTATATCGGCAGTGAACGAACATCATTTATTAGACAAGTATACTCGTTTATCAAATTTATTAAGCGGACAACGTGTAGTAGTAGGCGAAACTACGGTATCTGTTAGGGATCACCCAGAAGGACTTTTATTTTGCTACTCGTTATTGGCTAAAAAATTTGTTCTGCAAGGAGATTTAATTATTTCTGGTAATCCTAAATCTGCTTTTCATTATGCAGCAGTTGCTATATCATTATGGAATGATTATCCAGATTTTGGCAAGTTATTGCTTGCCGAATTTCATTTTCAGTGCCCATACCTGGTGCCTATTTATTTTCCTCGAACGGTGGGAGAAACTGATCAAGAATTCTACAGTAAATTGGGTTATCAGTATAGTGATAATGTTATTGAAAAGCAAGAAAAGTTTTTAAAAAGAGTATCGGGAATTATGAGACTGTACTCGGCTATGATAATGACCAAACCTAAAAGAAGTCAAAGACATCATCATCCTTTAGGTTATATTGAAGGATGGAGGTGGTTATCGGCATTTTTAAATTTAGAACCCAAACCTGATATAACAGCCACATTGTTGCACATATTTTTAGAAAATTGTGGGTTTCTATTGCAAAAGGTATATGGAAATGTTTTTTGCAAGTTAGTCAAGTTTATTTACAATGTTTATTTACCTGCTGTCGAAAAAATAGACAATGGTGGGCCTGTGTCTAGATTAAAAACTATTTTGGAAGACTACAAAAAGATTGGTGAATTTGAGAAGCCCGATGGTATGCTGCCACATAATTTTTGGTAATAAAACTTAAAATTGCATGAAAATTTCAATACTTTGTATGGTTTCAATAGATTTAAATTTATTTTATGTATTGTACAACAGAATAAAATGTAATTTATATAAATTTCGTTAATAAAAATTGGTGCAAATGTTTTTACGATAGTATTGTACAAATTAAACTGTTTTTGCTTATTCAAAAAGTGGTATATTATGATCATAGACTGCACGTCTAACAAAGGGTCAATTTAATTCTATTTGCAGAGAGATAATATGTTGCAAATTGCAAACTTATTTGATTTAATATTGAAAACAACATATAGGACTTCACAACTAGTTTCACCCAGTTACGAAAAACTACAGAATTTTAAAGGTATATTTCCTATGATGAGGCTACCGCAAATCAAACAATCTTTTCGATTTATTATCATAATATTTGATTCTTTTGAAAATTCGTATGCCTTTGTTTCGACAATGTCATTTCACTTTCCTCTGTAACATTGCTGTGAAGTCTACCAATTTTACCTTGCACTGAATTATTTTCGAAATCAAAGAAATTTATTTAATTTGACATTTCATTTTACAACAAACTTGTTAGTGAAGAAAAAAATTTGAGATTTTGGTGAATTTAGATGTTTTAGGGGCATAGAAGCTGAAAATCTTCATCAATCATTGTATTATTTAATTTTTTGCTGGATTTAACTCTAGATAGCAGGCTGACCTTCACACAACAAGTTAAGAACACAACGATCAAAGCGACTACTGCAATGTGGACCTGTAGGAGAATGATTGGAAAATCATGGGGACTAAAACTATACACCAAAGTTGTGATACCTGCTGTAACATATGCATCTCTTATCTGGTGACATCAAGCCAACACAGTAACAAAAAATAACAAATTTATTTCATTCAAAAAAATAATTCAAACAAAATATTTTTTTAGAATCAAAGAAAACGTTTTTACTGTGAAGTAAAGGGGTAGTATTACTATGCTAAAGTAAACAAGTTGCAAAGATTTGCCTGTCTAGGGATTACGGGAGCAATGGCAACAACGCCTACCGCAGCTATGGAGGTGCTCTTAGGGCTCCCTCCACTGTACTTGGTGGTGGAAAAGGAGGCTCTACTGGCAGCATACAAGCTGACCATCAACGATCGTGGAGCAGTGATCTCCAAAGAGAACCACCACACCATGATCTTCAACTCTAGCAAAAGCAATCTGCAGAACCAGCACTGTAAGGAACTTCCAAAAACCTTTCAAGGTTCTCATACCTGATAGGGGAGCAGAAGGCACCAAGGAGAAGCTGGGGGCTCGATATGATACCATCTGGTACACAGATGGATCCAAAACAGAAATTAGTACTGAAGCAGGGATCAGTGGACGTAGAACGGGAGATGCGTTTAGCATAAACCTGGGCTGCCATGCTACTGCGTTCCAGGCAGAAATAACTGCTGTAACAGCCTGTGCAGAGGAAATGACAAGGAGGGCTTATGAAAATAAGTGGATTTGTATCATGACCGACAGCCAGGCAGCTATAAAAGCCCCCGAGAGAATGAAAACACAATCCAGGATAGTAAGTCACTGTGCTAGTAGCACTTGCACAATAGAACAGCTTAACCCTTAGGTGGGTGCCGGGACACTCAGGAATAAAAGGTAACAAAAAAGCAGATGCCCTTGCTAAGGCTGCAGCAAAACGACATCTAGTAGGATCAGAACCAACTTGCGGGATCTGACTGCAAAAGGGACTATAAAGGAACTACTATGGAAATAACATCTTGCATACTGGAGGGACCTTCCGGGACTGAGACAATCGTGGATGTTCATTGGAGGGCCTTTCAATAGCTAAAGAAAACTTGAAATCCTCAAGCTGAGTAGACCACAGCTGAGGAAGAAAAGGTCTACTTATAGGACACTGCTGTCTGAACAGGTACCTCAATATAATTGGGGTTGTAAAAGACCCCACATGCAGGAAGTGCGGTGAGGAGGAAGAGACTCCACACCACTTGCTGTGTGTGTGCCTATTAGTTCTAGCCTCGCTGAAGCTACGACACCTCGGTTGGCCATATCCGACAACCGAGGAAATAACTCAACCACACAACCCGTTCAGCAATAATAAATGATCAAGTCACCCCCCCCCCAGCTGAAGTTCTGATTATATATGCCATTGTTTACAAGCAGGGGTTCCCCTATTTACTTATAAACTAAAAAAAGTATTTTATGAGAAACTTCAGTATGCTGCTACAAGAGTATTTTATTTTAATTACCTACTATTTACATTTGATTTGTTTAAATTGATCTTGGATTTTCTTTCTTTTTTCTCCATATTTTGCACATCTCAAATCAGTTCTCAATTCTTTGAGTATAGTGTTGAATTTTGATCCTGCGAATTTAATGCCCAACTTCTAAACAGTTTCTTCAATTTCAATGTTTTTGACCAACAATCTTCTATCGGGTTCATCCCGAAGCTGTAATTCTATTCGAGTTACACTCCATGTATCTCCTTCGCTTCTCCTGTTTGCCCAAAAGTATAAAATACCTTTATTCTTAGGTCCGTACACTGGAACCTCATAGTGAGCGGTTAAAAGTTTTGTATAGTTTTTCTCATAATCACTAACATCGACTGCACCATCTCGAATTGGCTCACCCATCAAATATTTCACACCATTATTGTTTCGAAAATCTTTCATTGCTTCTCTATAATATTCCGTTTGTGCTATATTATCGTTGATTTTTCTTCTTAGAGCAAAACCCATAGCTGCTGTAGCAAAACCTCCAATAGCAGCTATTTTCATTAACGTAAAATTACTGATTTTCATTTTTTATAGGTTATATTATTGTCACAATCGCACAAATAAGTAAAAAGTTGCTTATCTTTTAACCTACAATTAATTACGTAAGTTCACGTAAGTTCAATATGGCTTTAACATGGGGCATCGCTGGTGCAGGCAAAATCAGTACACAATTTGCAAAATCTGTGTCGATTTTGCCACAAGATGAACATCAACTAGTGGCAGTTGCTTCACAAAACCAAGAACGGGCTCAAAATTTTGCCAAAGAACTTAATATCCCAAAAGCATACGATAACTACCTCAGTTTGGCTGAAGATGATAGCATCAGTGAGTATTAAAAACAGGGGGCGACTGTGTTACAGGGTGTTTAAGAAAAAGTTGTACATTTTTATATAATAAATAAACTTCATGTTTTCAAACTTGAAATTTATTTCAGATGCTATCTATGTTGGTAATTTGAATACGCAACATTTAGAAGTTGCCAAGTTAATGTTAGCTCATAACAAGCACGTATTGTGTGAAAAACCATTAACTTTGAACGAAAAGCAAACTACGGAATTGATAAACTATGCTAGAGAGAAGAAATTGTTTTTGATGGAAGCGATATGGTCCCGTTGTTTTCCATCATATGAAAAACTGCAAAAAATAATCAAATCCGATCTGATCGGGGAGGTTCTTTATATTTCTATTACCTTTGGAAGAGCTTTCGACTATGTTGAAAGATTAGCGTAAATTTATAGTTATCAAATTACTTAAAACAATTTTGAATTCAATTTTTGCAGATCTAAAGAATTAGGTGGTGGTACAATATTAGATTTAGGAATCTATGGTTTGCAATTTGCACAGTTTGTGTATGGCGCCGAAGAGCCTGTTGCTCTTGTAGCTAGTGGACATTTAAATAAAGAAGGCGTCGATGAATCGGCTACAGCAGTACTGACTTACCAAGGGAGTAAAACTGCAGTTATTTCAACTCATTCACGTGCTAATTTACCCAACGAAGCCTTGATTATAGGCACAAAAGGAACTATTACGGTACTTGTACTTTTTTTAAATTCTTATAATATATACAAATTTAGTTAATAATTAGTAAGACTTACATTTTTATTGTGTGATATGCTTCAAAATAAATGTTCTTTTAGTTAACTAGACTACTTTACAACTTTAAACTGTGTAGTTTTCATTTAATGAACTTAATAATTTATAAAGCAAAGTTATTATGCTTATCACTTAAAACTTTCAACTTATTAGTATCGGGTAGGTGTGTTATGTGTCAATAATAAACAAAATTGCCAAGTAATATAAAAACAAATGCTTAGCAATGACGCGTTGATTTCAATTGTTTTGAGTGGCAAATACAGATTATTTAATATAAAAATTTCACATGAAAAATATAATTTTAGTTTATTTCTCAAATTTCAGATTCCAAGATTTTGGTGTCCAACGACTATTGTAACATCTACAGAGACCATAAATTTTGACCTTCCAGTAACAACTGTGCAATTTAAACACACTTATAGTGTTGGTATGTGTTATGAAGTTCAGGAAGCTAGAAAATGTATCCAAGCTGGTATGTATCTGCTTTGCCCAGTGCCAAACTTATCAATAGGTGTAAGCTGGAAGTTTAATCAAAAGGGGGGCTCACCTAGGTCATGTCAGTTATTACCAAAAAACTTGTTTTCTTTTTGTAAGAATGAATGTAATAGGTTAAATAAAATGTTTCAAAAATTTGCTCAATTTAAATTCTATAAAATTCATTTTCGGTTTTAATCAATTTAATAAATTAATTAATTTTAACTGCAAGTTTAAATGCATATTTCTGGAAAACAAGGAGACTTTAAAAAATACTCAAGTAAAAATAGAGCTCAACGAATAAAAGGGTTTAAAGTTACTGCTTCGTAGAAATTTTGCGCTCATGGTCTCTAAATAAATACAGTGTACAATCTTTATCAAAATTTAAACTAAAAAATATTGTAGGTTTACTAGAAAGTCCAAAAATTACGCACAAGGAAACGATACAATTGGCAAGATTTATGGATAAGATTAGGAAAGACGTTGGGGTTGAATTTCCTCAAGATAAAGATTAAAGTTTTGTATATTAAACAATAAAAGACTTTTATAATCGTTGAAAAGTTTTATTTAAAAAATAAAACATTTATATCATATAATTATCTTCATAACATTCTCTGAGATCAAAAAGCCTATCCAAGCACTCATTAAATTCTAAGCTTTCTAGACCATGTGAAGAAAACTGATGTAAACGATTAAATTTGATTCGTCTCGTTTCCGTATGAAGACTTTCTATCATATCGCCGATACCTGAACCCGAATGTAATCCAGCTAATACGGGCACGGTTTCTACAGCTACAAAATACATTTCTTAGCAAAAGTTTAAGTTGATATTCAATTAATAATTACCAGTATTTTCAATTCTTGGAACGTTATCAATATTACCATCAGTGGTAACATATCTGTCAAAAATATTTGGATATGGAGTATTTACAGGTAAACCTTTAGTTATAGTAGAAACATGATTACGACTTAGGAAATAATTGCAAGATAAGTACAAGTTTAACATTTCTTGAATTGTATTACAATTATAGGCTGCCATATCTTTTTGAGCACCGGCAAATTTCAAAGGACGCTTAAGGCGATCTTCAGAAATTCCTCTTAAAGTCAATATCTGCGATAATTTATCGGTACCTGCACATAAAAAGATCAAATATGTGACAAACAAATAAAACACAATTTTACCTATGGAACAATTCGGTGTTATACTTTGGGTTAGAGGTCCTTCCCATCGATCTAAACAATCGATAAAGTCTGCACCTTTATTTAAAGAAAATGGTAAGCAGATACTAGCAGCTGCAGCTTTTCGACCATAATTACTTAAATCTTGGCAAAGGTCACCTAAAGATAATGCTGTTGACTTTAGACGATATTGAAATGTTAAAGTATCTAAAGCGGATGCTAAAATTGCACTGGTGTGATAAGGCAATTTATGCTAAAACGTAAAATTAAAAGTTTCTTTCTAAACTTTTTATACTATTTCTTACGTCATATGACACATGATGAAATTCCCTCTTAGGTCCTGGTTGTCGCCATGCTTTTTCACTTGTGCATAGTGGAACAAACAGCGAACTGTGTTCTCCTAGCACATCAAAACACATTGCAGTATTTAAAACTCGTAACGAATCTTGTAATCTAGATTTCAGCTTCTCTTCTTCAGAAGTAAATGAATAATCTGAATAATAGGAAGGAAATACAGGAAACGCTAATACAGACTTATTTTCATATTCGTCTTTTAAATATTCGATACATGAAGTAGCCAAACCAGCAAATCCGTTTGTGGCATCCAATGTAATATGAAATCCCTATAAAACACACAATATTGTTGTACGGCTTTGTCTAATTTTGTAAAAAAGGTTGACTGAAGTTAGCTTCAGATTAATACATTACTGTTCAGAAGCTTAAAAATTGGCTTTTCGCAAATCACAGGCAAATAAATTATATCTGATCTTAAAGAACAAATTTTAACTTTTGAAGTAGTTAGTTTGAAAGTAATAACTTCAAGTTATTAAATTAAAAAAATTAAAAAAAATAGTTTTAATTGTATAGAAATTAATTTTTGTCACCTGTACAGGTAAGATTTTATAATTCCTTGGTAGATGGTAATGTTTTAATATTTTTTACAGTCAATAAATGATTAAAGTTTACAACTTTGAAACCGTCAAGTATTTAATTTTCAACTTATGTGCAAATCTCTTGTATCCTAGAATTAACCAGAAATACTTAAGGATGAAGTAAGAAGAGAAATAAACAGACTGTGAATGAACAAATCACCACGAATGGATAAAATAAACGCGAAGATCTTAAAGAAGATGGGTGAGAATGGCATGAAGGTAATGCATGACATATGTCAAAAAGTGTGGGAAACCGAAGAATGGCCGAACGATTGGACATAGTCCATATTTAAAAAATAATAACGGTAAAAAGAATATTTGAATTTCAAGAAATTCAAAAATTTTTAAAAACCTTTTTAGTTGACCCTTAGAAACTACAATTTAAAAAAGAATTAATAGTTGATATATTGGTCATAAAAATCTACAAAGTAGATGAAAAATTCTAAATAAACAAAATCGTAGCAGTCCATATTGTACCAATATATAAATAAAAAGGCGCAAAAGATAAATGTGAGAATTATCTAGTTGTAATTATTTGTCTTATTTATATTTGGGCCACTGTAAAACCAAAATGTTGTTTACTATACAGCCTTTACTTAAATAAAGAAAATATTTACCTGAAAACTATCACATTCTTCGATATAGTTTCGAATTTTATCACTAAATTCTTCTTTAAATAAATCAGTTCTCCACAAATTCGTTCCTAAAGGAAATACTTCAAATTGTGATATAGCACTTTCGTGTTCGTACTCTCTTATTACATTAACAGTTCTTGGATGAAACCGAGTATAAAGAAAATCTGACCAAACGTGAACTTCGTCATTCAAATTATAAATTTTTTTTAAAGCATCTCTGGGCTGTTGTAGATTATTTAAATCTTCTTGAAATTGATTTTTAGGCTCATTTTCAGTTGTATTAACTTGTACTATTCCTTCGTTCCAGAGTGTATCGTCTGCTGGACATTCAGGAGTAGGGTCATCTAACAAACCACTTTCAGGCAGACTCTTCAAACTGCCCTTTAAATCGACCAATAACAATCTTGGTGTAAAGGTTACTTGGCCCTATAAAATAAGTTTTTCTAAATTATGTTTTAATGAATATGGCAGAGAGGATACCTTATTCGTTAAACCTTCACGAAAAAGTACATCGTGGCAAATTTCCGATGGACTTGACGGGCCATATTCAAAACTGGATTCCTGCAAGTTCCACCAATGAGTTCCAATAAAGTTGGCGTAATGTCCAAATTGAAGGGAAAGAATTTCTCGAGTGCACATTTCGATGAGAAGAAATAATTTTTATGGGAAATCCACAATACCGTATATATAATTTTACACTGTAAACATAAGTTTGTTTAATTGTATTAATTTTAAACTAATGGAGGTTACCCGGTCTTCCGGTTAATTATTTTTAAATTTAACAAAACAAATAGTAAACATAACCTCAATATTGAATTTGGTTCGAGTGCCAGGAAAACTTTATCAGTGGGAAGTAAAACCGCGATAAGCAATTTAAATCTAAAATTAAATAAACACCCCTGACTAATATAAATAAACTAAGCTCAAATTGGTGGTTAACCTCACCTTGATGACAGTGAAGTGCATGTGACGTTAATTAATTACTAATTAACCTCTTCTCTTGTAAGCTTATTTTGTATAGGTATGCATTTGTGATAAAAGTTACAAACATGAATGTATGGTATTTAGTGCCAAGAATTAAAAGTTATTTATTTCACAAAAGTGTATACAGAACAATAAGATGGCAGTCGACTAGAACCATATTAGGAGATCGTATGAGCATCGATTATCAAAAAACTCTAAATGGTCGCTTGTTGATATATTTGAATGGAAACGATAATAAGCAAAATGTGTCTGCAATAGGAAGTAAAACTATCGACAATTTGGTGATGCATGGAAATCATCGTGTTTTGCAAAATTTTAATATCAACGATATCACAAATTTATTTTATAGTGCTCAAAAGAACAAATTAGGTTACGATAGGAGAAATTTACAAAAGCTATTAAAAACTTTAGATGTGGAATGCAGTTTACGAGTGCAAAATTTAAATTTAGAAGCCATACTAGAAATTTTAAATGCCTATATGTATGTAGTTCCTAATCGTATTAGAGAATACCAATTTTACAAATGTTTTGTGAACAATATGGATCAGCATATTAAAAATTCAACAAAAAAAGCAGAGCTAATTCAACTTATTTTTTATATTGGTTTAGAGAAAAGCAATAAAAAGGCTTTTAATAACCTTAAGAAATGTCTCGATCGTGTGAATAGGGAATTTTTAGATAATTTAACCATAGAAGATATGTGCATTATTTGCAATTCGACACAAAGAACCAACACACGAATAAAAGAAAAACATATTTTGAGTAAAGTGAAGCAAACTTTACACGAAAATTTGTTTCTGCTAAAAGATACTGCCTTATTAATTACGTTGATCAAAACAATTAGAAATAACCACTATCAAGACGAAGACTTATTAAATACGATATCATGTACCATATTTTTCAACAATACAATTCAGTATTATAACTTTGCCGCAATGAGCTATATTCTTGCATTGTTTGCCGATTATTTTTACTATGAAGAAAAGTTAATCGACATATTTGTTGCTAAAAGTGTAAAAGAATTAGAAGAAACAAGGAATAGTTATTCGAAAGTAACGCACGTAAGCGAATTAATGCGTGCCAAAGATATAACCAATTTTTTGTGGGCGTTAGCTATTTTAGATTACGAGCGGGCTGATGTGAACATGCTAAAAAATTTAGTAATTCCCAAAATTGAAGAAAGAATTGCTTTGGGCGAATACAAAACCCAACCCCATCATCTAATCGATTCAATTTTATGTTTGTGGATGTTGAATTGTTGTTCTAAAGAACTTCTTTTTAGTACACTGACCGAAGAAAATCTAAATAAAATTAGAGGTGAGCTTTCTAATTAAAACAAAATAAATAAACAAAAAATTTGTTTATTCACTCCAGAAGAGTGGTTAATCGGAGGAGACAATCGAATCAAATCCGCTAAATTTTGTTTTAAATTTATGGAAATTTTGTAAAATTTGCAGACGAAAATGAGTAAGCTAGAAGTACTTTCTCTCTTTTTGATTAGATGTCGAATTACTAGTTCTTGCTTGAGTGAAAATATGTGTGTAATTGACGAAACAACTAAATTTAAATTTTACATTCTTTGCTCCTTTTTAATTTTCTAAATTTCATTTGTGTAGAAGCGAGTAGAAGCGTATAATTTGATAATTCTTTTACTTACATTTTGTTGTACTAGATGCTGTATTAATGATCTTATCGGTTTTTGAATTGCATCGAAGTTTTTTCATAATTAAAATAAAAATTCATTAATATTTCATCTAGATGTAGAAACACTAACTGCTATTTTGCAATAATTTTCTTAGCATGCAAATAAGTCCATTTTAATTTTGCCAAGTTATCTTATGATAAGTACTTATGACGAATTTTTTCACAGCGTCCTTAAAGAAACAAACTTCAAAATAATTTGTAAGTCATAAAAAAATAACCAAACAAATTTGGAATATGATATTATCCAGCGAAGGCCGTATTCTAGTCATTATTTATTTTTATTATTTTTATTTTACAGCCTTTTAAAAGTCGAAAAACGCGGTTTTATTTTAAACTACAGTTTTCAAAGTGGCTGACATAAGATCTCAGGTTCTATTCGATCAATTAACTTCAAATTTGGTGTGTACCTTCAGTATGTTATGTTACTTTATAACCCTTACCTTGTAAATTGCTACATCATTATTATACGGTATTTTGGCGGTCGTCTGAAAAAAAAAAAAAATTTTTTGTATTTTGTTCTCAAAGGTTTTTATTTAAAAAAAATAGTGCTAATGATAATTTATCAATTTGCAAGGTATGGGATAAAAAGCAACAATAAAATTTGAATTTAAGCGGTTCAATAGAACTTCAGGTATTATGTGAACCACTCTGAGAAATGCAGTTTTGAAAACAGCGCCTGTTTCGAATTTTGAGTCTGAACTTTATTAGTAGTTAAGAAAGTTTTATTTAACCGATTCACCAATCACACCTCCTACACCTCAAACCGAACAACCCATGAAAAACGAGAAATTTATCTAAACTTGATTTGATTGGGCACACACATAATATAACGAGAGCTCCTGTTATACAGGTGTAAGTTTGCAACCCGCAGAGTTAGTAAGTGGGCGCGTTGTACGATTGCCTGTACTAGTTAAAGAATGGCTTTATGGCTAATAAATGTACTGATTTAATTAATAATGATTCAGTAAAAGCTGTTTTATCCTGGAGGTATTGGATTAACCAGCATCATGGTGCTGAATGAGTTAGCCGAACATAGGAAATTAACATGTGAAAACTGAATTTATGCAAATTCCTGCTTCCCTAATTATTTTAGAGAAAAACTAAAAGACAAAAATAATGCAAAATTATAAACTCCAAATGATAAGAGCATTAGATTTCATCTAACTTTTACTTAAAAAATGCTTTTGAAATTGTTAAAAGTTTCATTTATCAGACTGGCCATGTAAGTTTCCATTGTAATTAGTTTTGAAAATAGAAATTAAATTAAATATATTACTTATTATTAGAGATAATGCTCTTATCATTCGTAGTTTATATTTTTGCATTATTTTTGTGTCTTTCATTTTTTCTCTAAAATAATTAGGGAATCAGGAATTTGCTTAAATAAGTTTTTACATGTTAATTTTCTATGTTCGGTTAACTCATTCAGCACCCAGTAGACTAGTTGGTTTCAAAAAATTTTTGATGAAGAACTTAAAAATACTATATTTCTTTGAAATATTATAAGCTGGGGAATGTACATTCTTTTATCCGATACCTTGTTTTATGAGTAAGTTTTTCACTCCTGAATATGCTGGATAATCCAGAATTTACTGTAATAATCAAAGCCCAAGCCACTAAATCTATCTGTGATAATGCAATAATTGTAATTGATTAATTATTTAGTAGGGCTGAACAAGTAGTTTGCTTGCAAGTCTTTGTAGTTTATTGTAAATGTGTAATTATATCGAATACTTTATTATTAACCTAATCTGAATCACTTTGATGCTTAGGAGATTTGAAAAATATGCCTTCACCGATTTTTTTTTTATTTATTCAGAATTAAAGACTCAAATAAGAATTTTTATTTCGAAATCAATTTAGTTAAAAAATATAATATTATAATCTATTATTGTCCTGTATCCCTTGACATATTTGTTTCAATATAATTTTTTGAAATATATCTGTAATAATTAATACACCTTCTTGTATTTGTATTTGAAAAATTAATTACTTACCAATCTAATTCATTTATATTCAAATCCGATATCAAATGTGGAGACACCCTCCGCCAGGACAGCATATACTGAATACTTCTTGTCATTGTACATGTTACCTTGATAAACGTGAGCGGATATAATATAATAAACTTCTGATGTAAGACAGGAGTTCAGAAGGAATTTGTGCAAAAGATGACGTGAGAATTACAAATTTTGAAAGATTGGTTTTATTAACAATCTTTAAATTCAAATTATTATAATATGTAGCTAATATAAGTAGCAACCTTTGGAGAGGGCAATAACCAGATTTTTGGTGAGATTTCAATCACCTTGGTAGAAAAACTTGAGAAATTTCTTTTGAACTCTCATCTTAAGGACGCTATGGAGAAATTCACCATACTCGATGGAATTATTAAGTTTGATAAATTAACATATTAAATTTTCAGGGAATTCAAAGCACACAAATCGTTTGAATTTATTGCTAACTTGCATTAAATTGGAAGATTCACAATTATTTAACAGTATTGGCGTAACTCCAGTAGGAAATTCAAATTTTGATCATTCAAGTTGGCAAACACATAATCGACCGGTTTTGAATAAAATATTTACTGCTTTGAATTCTATATCAAAAGAACTCGAAATTGATAAATTTGAAGTAAATTTCGAAATACCATATTTAAATATTATTGGAATAACAGGATACAAAAATGAAACCAAGGCTGTGCATGTAGAGGTTTTAGATGAATTTACTAGTCTGAAAAATAAAGACTGCTGTCCAACAGGCTTTATGAATTTAAAATTAAGAATTCTGGAAAATTCAAAAGTGCCATTAGTTACAGTAAGTTATGTTTTTAAATTATACTTTTTACCCAGTCCACTTATAATTTTTTGTTGACTTTGATTGATTTTCCCCTTGTTTTTCATTTGCTTTTGTAATGTGAAAAGTTGAATGGCTTGTTAATAATACCTCCAACGCTAATAATAAATTTATCATTTACAATTTAATTTCAGATATCACAAACAGAAATTGAGGATTTGAGTGATCAAGAATTGAAGGAATCTTTGATCGATGATGTACAAATGGCTTTGAAATTTTTATAGCATAATATGATTAATTTATTTTAAAAATTAAGTTTTAAAACTGGATTGTTATTTCAGTAATTTAAATGTTCGTGATGTACCTACAATATTTTTGTGAAATTTCCAATTTTTATAAAGTAAATTGCCTACTGAACTGTTGATATATTTTTACTTTGTTGTTGAGGTTAAATAATAAATTTTGGGTTTAAATATTTTTATTTAACTAAAATAAATAAAAAGAAATAAATTAAATTATAAAGTTTGACTAAATGTTGTTATATAAATAAAACTTATTAGATAATATCGATGATTCGCTTATATTTAAAGCTCTCGTTATGTAGTAACATTTACACAAATATTCTATTTGAAATTATATAACACATAATTAAATATATAAAGATCCGTCAGCTGGACCTAGGTAATGAAGTGATATAAGAATAACATCAACAAGTGTCCAGACGCCCAGACCACCAAAACTAAACAGTTTCCCAATACCTTCTTGCCAATGACCCAAATAAAAACGATCTGCACCAAAACCACCCAGTGTTATACTTAAAATTAGAGCTGTAGACCAACTATAACCGACAGTCCAGTTACAACGAACATTTTTAAAAAATTTTCTATTTCCTAAATAATTTGTTAAAATAAATAAGAGTTTTAAAATGTATTAATTGGCTTACCTAAACACAAAACATTTGGTTTTACTGTACAATTACTCCTGTAATAAGCTCTAGGTGTAGAAGCTGAATTGCAATTAGCTTTTAAGTCACAATCGTGCTCCCAGGATTCGGTTTGATAACAATATCTACATATAAATGATTTTTGTAACTTTTTTGGTTCCTAAAAATAAAAATGTGATTTTATCAATTCGTATGTGGTTACCTCCGAAATCGTTTTTCCACCGAAAATCAAGTATAGATTAACTTTGGGGTACTTTCATTTTGAAAATTATTTTGCATGAACAGTTAAGATTAGGATAATCCACATATTGAATTCATTCATTCGAGTGGTTAATAAAATGAAACATTATGAATTTAAATAGGTCAAGGATAATAACTAACCTTACATTCTACTCCTGCTTTACTGTGACACGTAATATTGACTAAACTACCATAAATACAATTATTGGTATAATTGCAGTTCAAATAAGAAGCATCTAATTCACTACACTTGATATCATTTGGATAAGGTAAAATAGAATCGCCCTAAAATATCAAAAATTTTAAAATTATACACTCGAGATCTGCATAAGTTTCCTTACACTTTGACTTGGCAATACTATATCTGTGCTTGTGTGATTTATTTGATTATCATTTTTGTTTTGCATATCCATATTATTGTCGGCTATAATAAAATAAAGTAAAATAATCAAAATTTAATAAAATTCAAGTTTAGCAAACCTAAATGTGTAAATTGAATATTATTTAAAAATGTGGACAATAATATAAAAATTACACTTGATTTATTAACGTGAATACATTTCATTGTTTTTGTTTTCAAATTTTCTTTTGATGATTTTTAGGTTAACTTATTATTTTTACAATCCACAGATGGTGCCGGTATCGCTTAAAAGTATCGCGATTAAAATGTTCACACGTTCACATGAGTTTGTTCCTTGAAATTTATTATTAAATAAAATAATACAATAATAATGATAATAAATTAGGATAGACGCAAATTACATTTTTCACCTCTGTAATTGTAGATAAATTGTTTCGAAAAATGTCTGTGCGTTAATTTCAACTTTTAATCTAATCACGCGCGTCTTAAATTATGTTTCTCGAATATTATTTTGTTTAGATTATTATTGTTTACATTTATTTACTCTCAGTATGAATATATAATATTATTTATCTTTATGTCATGTTATTTAGAAGTGTAAATACATTACTTATCTCAAATTAAATAAAAACGTTAACGAGGTAGGTATAGTAGTAACAAGTACCCTACGTTATCATTAAGTATTATTTTAGTTACAATTAAATACCTAATTGAAATATTAAAAATAATCTAAGTTGGAAAAAATGAACACGGAAAATATTATAGTAACTGGCTTTGGCCCTTTTGGAGAGCATAAAATAAACACCAGCTGGGAAGCTGTTAAACTTCTACCACAGTTTGACTTTCCTAAAGTTAATTTAATAATTGAAGAAATTCCGGTTGTTTACAATTACATTGATACACACATACCATTGTTGTGGAAAACTTACAATCCTAAGGTATGTAAATATTTAATTAATTAATAAGTATTTCCATAGACAAATAATAATAACTATTTATCCAACCAGTTTCTACACTGATTTGAGTTATATTTTTCACGCACTAGTGCGAAAAGTGATTTACTTTCAACACTGGTAATTTTATTTTAATAAAAATTTATGTTTTAATCTTTTTTAAATAAAAACGTTTTGGTTTTGGTATATGTTTAAGTTAGTTATTGTTTTTAAATATTACACATCAAACAGTGCATCTTGCACTTGAAAGCAAATTTTTGTTTAAAGCAACACAAATCATTTTATGATTTAACTAAAATATTATTTTTAGTTAGTTGTTCATGTAGGCGTTTCATCGGAAGCAAGAACAATTACGTTGGAACATCAAGCTCATAGGAGTGGCTATTGTAAAACGGACTGCGAAAATAATAAACACATTACCGGAGAAATTTGCTCTTCAGACAGTGGCATTGACTGCATTCAAACTAAAATGGATATAAATCAAATATGCAGTACTATTAACGAAAATTGCGAATTGGTATCTTGTGTTTCAACTAACGCTGGAAGGTAAATACTTTAAATTTCTAATTATAGCTGGCTCATGGCTCTAGTCCAGATGGGTATGTAGAATGCAAGCTGGTATAGTGCGACAACTTGACCCACAGGTTTTTATGGATACAATAAAAACTGTTTCGGTAATCGGAAATTGTCCATATGCTCGACGTAAATAGGTGCAGCACTTGTTTTAGTGGGCGGAGCAGCCGTCCACAGTTTACTTCTAATCTTAGTACTGCCAAAAACCTAATACTATGTTGTTTATTATTAGTAGAAGTATAATAAATTTATTTAAAATAGGATTTCGTTATCCAATTTCCAATTTTTCTAGGCCCGTAGTTTTTGAATTCTGGCGACATCAAAGATAATTTTAATGATTTGAGCTGTTTCAAAGATGTGGAGTGCAATTTATTCCAAAAAATAATTGCGTGCTTGTATGTGACAGCCCGCAACGGGCGGGGGGATAACCTTATGGAAACATCCAATAAAATAATTAAACAATCGACAATGAAAATTAAACAATAATAACAAACAATGGAAAATGTGTAAATTCGTGGGTTAAGTTATCGTACTACTCTCAATGTAAATTTTAAAATACATATTATGAGGTATTCCATACCAAATCGCCCACTTTTGACCCAGACCCTTTTGATTTAGCTGAAAGTGTTTCAACTTTTTCTACCTTATGAAAAACGGTTCTCAGAATTTTTTCAAATTTTTTCATCCAACCCAAAACAAGTTACGAATTTTTCAAAAAAATGGCTATTTTATTTTCAAATAGCTATAACTTTTTCAAAAATTGACTAATCGGGACCGCATTATATTGAAAACTTTTTTTTAAACGTACTTTTCAGAAAGAAATACAAAACAATTTTAAGATGATAAACTTCATGAAATTTTCGCATTTTTTAAGGAAAACCGTTCATTTTCTCGAAGCTCCACATTTTTTATTTTATTTTTTATTTTATTTTATTAAAAAAAACTTCATTTAAATCTGCGATTATTTCCGCTAATTCCAAAATAGGCCAATCTTTTTTTTATTTTATTCAATTGATAAAAAAATTTCAAATTAAAAATTTTTTTTTTATAAAATATTTTAAATAAACTATTAAAGTAATACCTGATAAATTTATTATTTATATTTTAGGTATCTTTGCGAATTTACTTATTATAAATCTTTACATATTGACGACAAGAGAACATTGTTTATTCATGTACCACCATTAGATAAACCTTACACTGCAAAACAATTAGCAGAAGGAATAGCTCAAATAATTAATTTGGCTTTGAAGCAACTTAATTAAATCATTATTATAAAAAAATCGATGCAGCTATTTGGTTACCTATATAAATTCATCGATTTTTCTGTGAAATATATTGCATTTTTATTGTAATAATTTATTATAAAATTATATTTTACTTACCATATTATGTACATGTATATTAAATATTAATATATATTAGGTACAGTACTGTAAAGTGAAAATAAAAATCTTGCCAAAATAATTTTAATTATATTTTTCAAAAACTAACTAAAAGTGCTCTATCTACTTATACAATTCCTTTACAGTTTATATCATTTAATACAAAAATTAAATAATTTAACATCATAAGAAGTAACAGAGATATATATATTTTAATAAAATATCCTCGTATAATAAATTTTAAAATTAGTGTACATGAGAAATATTCATTTGATTAGATACTTGTAGTATTTGTTGTTACACAATTCGCTTCAGTTCCTTCTTGAAATTGCAACATAATAATCAAATACGTTGTTACCGCACTAACTATCTGAAATTACAAAAAAAAATTATTTTAAAGTGAAGAAATTTTTTAAATCTAATTACCATAAATAACAAAGGTGCATCAATTAAAAATAATCCACAAGCAGAAAATTCTACGGGGCAATGAAAAATTTGTTGGGAAAAAACAAGTAGCTAAAAAAAAAGTTTGTTTAATTTCTTTGGGAGATAATTTGCAATGCTTACTTTTTCACGAATATAATTTTCCTTAGAATTCATCATCAGTCGGTGAACTTCTACTCCAGTTTTTTGTGCCTAGAAATTATAATTATTTCTATATTACAAGATTAGGTTTGCCTCTTCTCTTTTGACAGAGCAGTAGGTATATAGATTTATACGATTTAGCTGCTGGTTTACTATCTTGTTCAAAATATATAAATTATTAAATCGTGAAAATATTAAATTTAAATTGAAAAATTAACAATAACAATGTGCAGTATAGCGATTGACCAAAATACTAGTTTTATTTTTCGTAGTTGTAAGAATTTTCTCAAGTATTTTAGATATCTATTTATTTTTTATTGACTCATATTATGATTATTTTTGTAAACTGTTAAGCTAAGCTTACACAGTAGAATTCAGACGATCTCTTCTAATTAAAACATCAGAAGAAATCAGAAAGAAACATAAAGAAACATATTGCTGAAAGATTATGAAATAATTTGATTTTTTGCGTTTGTTCTTGTTTCATTATTTTAACAATTAAAATATAATATTAAAAATATTCTATTGTTAATATAAGAATAATATAAATCTTACTTGCAGAGTTGTTATATTGCATGGAATTACAATAAGTAAAATTTCGAATGTATTCATCATGGACCATATAATCCAGCTTAGCGACGAGGCAGACTTTTTGTATATCTAAACAAATACAATGACAGCAAATACGACAGACTTTTAAAAACAGAAAGAAAACTTACAAAAAGTTCTAAATAAGCAAAGTTTATGCCAAAAACTAACTTAATAAACAATACAGCCAAACAAATTAAAACTTGAAACGAATAATTAGTGTTAATTTCGGATGCTACATCAACAGTTGAATCATAGACCTCCATTAATGTTTCAATTTTACGTAAAGTTGTAGTTTTAGAATGATTTGGTTTTGTTGTTGAACTCACTGAAAATGACAAGTTTCTTAAATTACTCAATACTATTCTGTTCGTTTTGAGTTTTGAGCATAGTTTGAAATCAAAACTAAATGAAACCTACCCGTGAGAACTTCAAAGTTAGAATAGTTATTCCTGAATTCGCTGTCATTCTGCAGAGTTAACTTATTTAAAATTTCATTAACAGCTTTAAATCGTTGATATATCAAGTAAGTCACAATGGCAAATTGACATTCCATTACAAAAATAATTATATTGGGAAAGTAAAAAACAAACCATAAAGCCTGGTTTGTACTGAAGGGCGAGTGATCAGGTAAAATAATAACATGCATAATACTCGTATAAGCAATTACAGAGATTCCTCCAAATATGACCGCAATGGTTTGCCATAGAGTTTTCTTATAATCGCAAATGTGTCCCAAATCCAATAAAATTGAATCGATAGTTGCAATTTTGCTTATAGCTGTTTTAATATTTTTTGTAATAAAAAAAGTAAAAATGTATATGACGTATAGTAGAAATATTTGTCCCATCATATCCAATGCAACTCCAATTATTGTCATGGCATTGTTAAAATATTTGTTTGTGGTATCCACTTCTAAATTTTCTGCGCCATAAATTATGCTAACCGTATAAGTTGATAAATATAAGCCGGTAATTATTTGAAAAACACTCGAAGATTTCAAATGACGTTTTCCATTAACATTTTGAAAGTAAATCGGACTTGTTCCTACCAAATTTGATACCAGGAACATAGGGTTCAAAGCTTCAAATAAGTGATCGGGATTCATTTTCTACAACATTTCAAATTTTTAAAAACTTCATTAAAATTTAAAGAGCTAAAAATAAAAGTATACTTACCTATCAATAACGAAATTAATTATATTATCATTTAACAATATTATTTTAATGTAACTAATGAAGAAATTCTGTGTAATCAAATTTTATTTGATTACAAACAACCGGTAAAGAAATCATTTCACGTACTCATGCTTTTTTATCATTTATCAAAATATTTTTGATTAACCACAGTAGTTAAATACATTATTTATAAAATTCAACTTTATTACTATGTAGTCTATTATTTGATTTGATCTTATTACATACTGTGAGTGTTATTTTCAATCTAAATCAATTGTTTGTTTTTTACATTGAAACTATATTATGGAAAAACTTATGAATAATAAATTTACATTAATAGAATATTTAAGTTGGGTATGACCCCAGAGATTTTTATCTAATGTTTATGTAACAAACATGTTTATCACGCTATATTTATGTGCAATTTAATAATAATTAATTACATTGGCAAAAGAAGAGAAAAATATTAAAAAAAAGTTTACAAAAGTTGATTGTTATTAAATAAATAATTTAATCTGTGATGTTGCCAGTGGTGGCTCGTCAGAAGAAACAAGGGAAGCTTAGCCTCGCCTACAATTTTGGAACTAACAATTTGATTGGCGCTAAACATCAATAAAATTTTGAAGAAATTAGTAGTTAGAGTGAAAATACAATTGTTAAAGTAAGAAGTTATTAAAACTTTAATATAAATATAATTAAACATCAACATGGCGTGGGGTGCAGTTTAGATTTCGAAAAGTTTCAATTGCATACTTTTATGTGGAACTTTTAGTCCAAGAATGGGCACTTGCGGATTAATTTGTACATACCTGACGAAGAGAAATGTTTTCGGAGTAATCTGGGTAGCAGCCTTGCGTTACTCATCAAGTAGAGTAGCATCGACAGAAGTGGGCCACACTTTGGTTTTCATGTTATAGGATGTTCAAAAATTGATATTTTTGAGTACTATTTGCGCCTATTTGTAGGGAAAGGGATTACCTAACTTTCGTCAAAAATATATTTAAAAATTTTTAATGTTAACATATTTTTTTACACCGTTAAGTAAAAAAAGAGAAAATTGCGATTTCACGATTTTGCTGACAGAAGTGGGCCACAAAAGTTTTTCATCTAAACCAAGTACAAGGATCAAGCACTATGACTTTTTTATGTTAAATGATTTATTTTTATAATAAATTGTATTGTAAAAATCAATTTTCAAGTGTGATATTTTTTATTATGCTGCTTTAAAGATACACAAAAAAAATATTAACATTAAAAAACTTCAAAAAAGTGATTGCACTGAATTCAGGGAAGCAAGACCTTTCAAATGAGGTATCACTTGCTGTATCATCAAGATTAACATTTCAAGGGTTATCATCACAGCGCGAAGGGATGAAACAATACGGGAGTGACATTGGCCGCAAAATTTGTTCCCCTCGATGATAAAAAATCCACTTACACCCACTTTTTTAAATTACTATATATAGATTTATTGAGATTATACAATAATAATTGTGAAAGTTATAAACAAAGGAAAAAACAACATACTTTAGTAATTATTTTATTAACGTACTCATATAATTTCTTTGCGAAATGGTCAAACATAAATGATCTTATGGATCTTATTCCTACTAAATATGTAATATAAAATTGCAAAAAGTATTGAATAACTGAATCATTCGTTTTGTTTTTTTATATTGAGAAGTTGAACGCTAATCACATCATCACCAAATATTTTGATAACTTTGTACTTATTCTTTATTAAAATACATAATTGTGATAATCTTTGATTAGCCATAATGTACTTGTTACTAGTATCCATGAATTCATTTTACCACTCTTTGGAATGATCTGGTTCTCGTAAAAGATATAATTCTTATTTTTTCGTAAAATCTATAAAAGCACCAAAAATACCAAACCATGGGCAAACGGATTAATTAACTGTACTGGTTCCTTTCTCTAAAATTGTATGTCAAGAAAATGCTTAATTTTACGATAGATTCAGTTAATCAAACTATTACCTATGGCATAAAAAGGTTATCATTTCTATGAAAATTCTACATAGCCACAAGCGTAATAATTTTTACATACAAAAATTCTATAAACAAGAAAGCTTTAGTAGGTACTCTAAATTAGGTCGTGAATATGAGATGCTCTTAAAAATGTAGGTATTACTACATTATTTTAATTTACGTAATTAATGCACCTAGAACTTTCAAAGAATTGCAGTAAAAGGAATGAGTATATTGATCCATTAAGTATTAACTAAAATGTTAAAACTACGCTAGTAAAAATGTACTACAATGAGTTATGCTAACTTACCGTTTCTAATGTTTCTAATTTCATAGGAAATATACCACATGCAGAAAATTCTATTTTTTGTTGAAAAATCTGATCGGAAAATTTGATCAACTAAAAATAGAATTAATTATTATTATTAATGTGACACAAATATTTTGTGAAATAGAGAACTAAATACTTAATAGTTGCTTACGCACTTAGTGAGAAAAGAAACAAATTACTTAAAGATTTTACAAGTTTAATCACTAGACGTTAGGTGAGTACGAGAAATCGAGTTTAGGAATCTTTCCACGCGAATTGCGTACAATTGTTTTTCTAAACTTTCACGGGAAAGTCGTCATTGGGGTAATAAAAAATCCATGCAAAAATCTGAATAAGTAAAATAGACGAGTAAATATTATCTATCTATTTATCAGGACCGATTACACAATGATTTCAGTAGAAATCGTTGTGTAATAAAAACTGCTTTGAACATTAAGCAATTTGACGACCATTTTTGAAGCCAAAAAAACGCCCTTCTCTGTAAAATTAAAACATTTATTTAGTTCTTTATTTCTTATAATTATAATCTTTTTTTGGTAAATTTTTCTCTATTTATAATTAAATTAACTTACTTTTTCTCGAATAGCCGTTCTTTTTTCATTAATTATATAGATGTGAATTGTATCAGTTAAATCTATAACCTTTAAAAAAAAGCGTTAGTAGCACAATTAGCTTCAATAAATCAATTATTTATAGAGAAAAAAATAAATTCTATACGTAAGAAGTAAGAAGTGATAGTGTACCATTGGCTGCAAAGAAAAGACGTCCAAAATAATTTACCTTTGCATAAAGAAGAGTACATGGAATTAGCAGAAAGACAAGTTGTTTTAGTAGTAACACAGACCACATTGCACAAACGGGAACGCTCCATAAATCTTTTGAAACCTAGTATGTAAATTTTTTTATTTTAGAAATTATAGTTAAATTATTATTTACTTCAATATCTTACAAAAACTTCGTAATAAACGTACAGCGTATATATTAACGTTTTAATATATACATGTAAATAAAAATATGTTATTAGAATTCCATATCCATGATTAATATTTTTTGCAATCAAATGAACTAAAATATATGCCTTAGTTAATGTATCTATATTATTAGCGGCTTCAAATTTCTCGGCATCATGACATTTTCTTTTATCTGCGATAAATACTAATGAAATTTTTGAAAAGTAAATTTTTTAATCTCACTAACCTATTTTAATTTTCCGTTCCAAAGTGTTATTATTTTTTTCTTCAGAATTAAACAAATTATGAACAATTTCGTTGATGAATGCTATACGCTTGTATAACAAATAAACCAAAATTGCATTCTGACATTCAATTATACTTTCAATTACAACTGGATAATAAAATAAAATCCATAAAATTTTGAATTCACCAGCTATAGATTCATTGGGTAAAAATATGGTTGAAATTGAAATCGTTAATATTACATAAACCATATTCGTTGATAATACGAACAGTAACAAATTGTAGTAGCTTTTATTATCGTTGGTGCACTTTTTAATACTAAATAATGCACAATCAAGTTCATAGAATTTTTCAATTATATATTTTAATTTATTTGATAGATAAAAAGCAGAAATGTATACTAAATAGAAATAAATCGCGTTTCCAATTGTTATATAAATCGTACCATTTTTTATCATCGGCAAATAATAATATTTATTTTTTTTATATATTTCAAAATTTATGCAAAAATATATCAAACAACAAGAGTAGGTTGATATAATTAAAATATTTATTATTATACTGAGCTGTGTGAATTTCAAAGAACTTTTATTAGCATGCTTATTATAGGGAAACACAAAGGTTATACCAAGTATGTTCCATAGTAATAACGAGGGTTTTAAATCTCTAAATATGTTATGTTTCAAATTCATTATTTCAAATTTTAGATTTGTAATAAAATAAACTGACCTTAAAGTACTCAAATATTAGGTACCTACGAGTACATCGAGACAAATAATTACTTTAATGATACGTGACAGCACAGATATTATGGTGAAAAATGACCTGGAATATAAATAAAATTGAATAATTTAGACATTGTTGTGACAAAGCTACTTCTTTTATAAATTACATGTAATAAAGCCTATTACACATACTCAATATGTGGAAAAATGATTTGTCGCCCTAATAATACTTTTAGGAGCTAGATATCTTCAACAGGGTTAATGCTCTACAATAAATTTTTCTAATTTTTTATTATTTTTAGCATTACTTAAAATTAAAGTTGATGTTTTTGCTGCTAATATAGAAATACGAACATTGCTCAGCAACTTATTTAGTACATGCCTTAAAATACAACACTTTTTTCCAAATTAGCTGCACGGGTAGTGGTTCAATGCCCACTTTGTACTGAAGCTCTAATAGGCTTATTGTACCCCGTTTTCCATTAAGATGTTAAGGAAAGTTATTAGTATTTCGATCCACAGTTTGATGTTCACCAGAGGGCTGAGCTAAGAAATTCTGCCGAGTCCGGGATTTGAACCCAGAATTTCCGCTCATAACTCAACTAGTGATCACATCAAGCCACCACTGTGGTCTTACAGCACTTTTAGTGCTAACCTTAAAAGTTTAATATTAAATTACAGTTTAATATAAAATACCAAAAATCAAGTTTTTCATTATTTGAATATTCAAACAAAATGTTTGAAGTAATTAAAATTTTACAATATTCCACATTTTTAATGATATTACATTTTTGGTTGGAGAATAAATGGTGTGTCTTATTTGAATTAAAGGTGTCTTTGCTTGAAGTGCAATCATTGAAACGAAGTTTCACTTTTAATCCAAAATTGTAACTGACTTACAGCCTTATCACTATCAGAAATCAATGAAACCGGTGGTTGAGAACTTAAGAATTTTAATATATTGATTAGATTCACAATAACTTATAGTCCGATAGATTTCGACTTTAACCCAAAAGTTGCGTTCTAGGGGATGAAAGTTACACCAATCGATAGCTAAAGGTTCCCTTATGAACATATTAAAATGTATTATCTCAATTTTTAGAACATCATTTATAATTAATAAAAAATCTGATGTGGACACCACATAACTTCCTTGTAATTTTTATAATAATTGGAATCTCGTTAATCTTCATGCGCGTCATTAATTACAACTTTTGGCACGGACAATCGCAACCAAAAATAGGAGGTGAATAACTAGATGCTATACGTGTCTCAAATCCAAATTTTCAACTTTCTACGACCTACCGTATTTGAGTTATGCGACATACAGACGTCCGTACATACGTACGTACAGACGTCACAACGAAATAGTCAAAATGGATTCAGGGAAGGTCAAAACGGATATTTACGTTAAAATCTGGAAATCGAAAAAAATCGGTATCACAATACTTTCTTGTTTTACAAGGAAGTAAAAAGAATCCAAGATTTACGACTAATCGACTTTCATCCTTCATTTCTTCGAAGTTACTCACCCAATCCAAAAAATAAAATTGCCAATTTATAGAACGGAAAATTTACTATCATAAATGTATTATAATGTTTCAAAGTAGTTTGTAAACATTTATTAGACAAAACGTCAGCTGATCGAATCGCCACGCCTCCCATGGCATCTGCGCCTGCGTCGCATGTTGCGCTCCGTACGCAGTACATTCTAATGTCCACAGCAAGATTTTATGTCTGTTTAAGATATTTATTGAAAAAAATTATACCGAATTGTGATAATATTTTACAGTGGCCAAGAAGTATTATAGTCGTAACCATTTTAACTCGAACATGACTAATCGTTTTATGCAATGAGAACCAACGCATAAAATTTGGTTATCTTTGTCATGCGCATACAAGAAGTAACTATTAGAAAAGTGACAGAAAATAAAAATACTTCGAATTTTGCGCCTTTTCACGTTGAGTCATGCGCTACTTAAAATGGTTACGACTATATAAATAGTCCAACAATTCTACAACAACAAACTTACGGGGCGGAACTACCAGGGCGCGGTAAAATTATTTATTTTATTTTTGTCTTATTATAAAAACAGGGCCCCCGTTAACAACTTGGCAACTGCTTGTTACGCTACTGACAAAATTCTACAATTGACCTTTATGTAATTTCTGATCTGATATTTACAACTGATATTTACAAATGATATTGTAATAAAAAATTCCTCCTCCCTTGTTAGGGATCCAGAATTTTTCTTTACACGCTAGGAATAAATCAACCAGCTTTTATTTACTGTAGATGCCCGCTGATGTTATCTAGCTGAAAATGTATGCGTCATTCTCAATTTGTTTATCGCAACTCATTATAGCTGAAGCTTCATATAAACTAAGATTGGTGTATGATGTAAAGAATCCTAGTTTATTCGAACTGCTCCAACTCGAACTATTATATAAATCGAATTTTTTTGAAAAACTATAATAGGTTTGTCAGATATTTACGTGTAATTTTATTTTGATAACTCGAAGTTTCTCTAATTCGAACTTTTTTGGTGGTCCCTTGAGTTTTACTGTAACTTTAATTATTTAATACTTACTTACTCTAATACTTATTAAATATTTAAAAGAATTCAATTACTTTTATCGAGTTCAAAAAATATGAAGACATGAAAATTTAGGAGAAACAATCAAGATAATTAAATAGAATTAAATTAAAATTATTTTCAGCCGACATAAGAATGTACTGCGTACGGAGCGCAACATGCGACGCAGGCGCAGATGCCATGGGAGGCGTGGCAATTCGATCAGCTGACGTTTTGTCAAATAAATGTTTACAAACTACTTTGAAACATTATAATATAATACATCAATGGTGCATTTCTCACAAAGTTTTCCAATTGAATATCATAGTAAATTTTTCTTTCTATAAATTGGCAATTTTATTTTCTGGATTGGATGAGTAACTTTGAAGAAATGAAGGATGAAAGTCGATTAGTCGTAAATCTTAGTTTCTTTTTTATTAATTATAAATGACTCTTTAAAAATTGAGATAATACATTTTAATATGTTCATAAGGGAACCTTTAGCTATCGATTGGTGTAACTTTCATCCCATAGAACCCAACTTTTGGGTTGCCATATATTCAAAGTTTCCATTGACTGGACAATAACAGCTCCTAACAGTACAAAAGATTTAACTAACAAAATATAATTTGAAAAGAAGAAGAAAAATGAATTAAAAAAATGCTAAAAGGGCACTCACAACTAGGCAACAATGTTTACATTATAACTCCCCCAAAAATTGTTTTAATATAAGCTTTAAAATCAAAAGTAATCAATTTTGTGTTCATTTTTAATTCAGAAATTTAGGTTAATATTTACTATTAATAATAATAATAATTAAAATAATTTTTAATTACCCAACGTTTCGGCGGTTTAATGGTTCAATTCAAAAGTAAAAATTTAAATACCATAAAATAATAATAAATTAAATTTTCATAAATTGTTTTTAAACAAACGTCAGAATGATAGCCTAAAATTTATATTACTTATTTAAAAATGAAAGAATGTAAATAATATTTGAAGAACAAAACAGAAATTTATTTCAGATGCTCTAAAAGTTATTTTAAAATAACCAATATTAACATAATATTTAATATTAAAAATGATTTTCAAAATTTTTGTTTAAATCCAAAAGTGTTAATTTTATTTTTAAAGCAATCATTTTAAAACCAAATAGTCTGAAATTTTATTCACAACTAAAACTAATAATTTTAATAAAAAAATCTGTGTTCGAAAATATAAAAATTAATAATTAATAAATAACAGAAAATATAAAAATAAGAAAAACAAATGGTGAACATTGGTTGAACAATGCAGTAGTATATTTTTGAATTTTTTGTAAACTGAGTAGAAATTTCTATTTTTATCAGTATAGACTTTGAAAAGGAATGTGAAGATTTTGAGTTTTCTTTGGGATATTTTTAAAACTAGAAATGACAGGTAAAATTTATTTTCAGAGAATAAAACTATGCAATTTTGTCCTAATGTAAAGGATTACGTAACTATTAATATAGCCGGAAACTCTTTACCCAATAAACTTATTTATGAAACCTTCATAATTAGGATGAACAAATTCATTAATATAATGAATAATTCATAAGTATTATGAATTTGCATTGTAGACAATATACATACATGATAGCTTTAGGTTCAGTGTATCTGCATCATATCTATAAGTTTATATTTAGATCATTATATTTATTATAGTTTATATATCGTTATATATATATTATTAATATATATATGAATTTTGTGATGTTTTAATACTCTCCTGTAAAATTTTGTTAAATGGAGTTAGTTGGTTAACATATTTCAACGACGATATGTAGATTATTTATATATATTTAGTTTGGTGAATTTATTAATATGTTTTTTTGTTAAAATAAAATCAATTTAAATTCTAAGTAGAGCACTTAAATTTTTTAAAGAGTTGCATTAAACGGAATGAAAACGATGACCATTTTAATATTAACTGAAATACTTTAAAACATTATTTTAAAAATATTAAATAAGTTATGTCAACTTACAGTTTTGGAATGTTTCCAATTTCATGGCAAATACACCTCATGCTGAAACTTCCATTCGAAGTTTCAGAAAAACTAAGAAAAATGTTGCTCTTTAGTTTCGTATTGTGTTTTAAATTTTGATTAATTACTATAATGCGGAATCTGTTATGTTCATAATTGTTTCTATGTTAATATCATGTTACATAAATGCCTACGCACCCCTATGTGTGGGGATGGAAGCGACTTTTGGGTCAGTGTAAAACCAGATACATTCAGACACACATGTTAATTGGAAGACTTGAGACTAATACCTAATTAAATAATGTAACTATAGTTCATCTAAGTGTTTTAATACAAGTGAAACAAAATACAATCCACTCAGAAGATACATATATTCAAATCGGTATCAATGATTTTTTATTTTCCGGATTAAAGAATTACCTTTTCTCTAAGAAGAGTACATGGAACAGTAATGAAGATATGTTTGATTTGAATCCCACACGCCACATGAAACAATAACATAAGCTCCATGGTTCTTTTAAATCCTATTACAATATTTAATTTTATGCATTGGTAAAATTACTATGTGTTGAAAGTAGATTTTTTCAGACGCTTTACGCATGTATAGTTTTCTAAGCATGCATTAATTTTTTTATAGCAAATAATTATTATTAGGTAATTTTACTTATTTAAATGTTTTGATTCTAGTAAAATTATTTATATTAAAAATATATTAGAGCACTTCAGAATATTGAAATTATTAACAATTACGGATGAATACATGATTGAAATCTCTATTTTAGTTAATCAAAATTAAGTTAGTTAAATCAAATTAAGAGTAACATACGCCTGTATTAATGTTCTTATTTGGTTTGGGATTTCAATTTGTTTAACATAATGTAATTTTTTATTACTATCTGTTTCCAAAACTTTTTAAAATAATAATTATTTAAATAGATCAATATTAACCACCTATTTTAACTTTTTGTTTTGAAGCGATATTATTTTTTTCTTCAAAATACAATAAATGGCAAATGGCAGTGGCGTAACAAGCAGTTGAGGGACTCCTGTGCAAAGTTGTTAACGGGGGCCCTGTTTTTAAAAAAGACAAAAATGAAAGAAAATAATAAATAACTCATATACAATATAACCATAATTTTAAGATAAAGAAATAACAAAACTAGATTAAGGGCCTAATTTAGAATAACCGGATAAACTTAGTATAACGTTATTCCTGGTATAACAATTACAAGGTTGCAGGGTGCCACGTATTTGGAAAATGTGGAAAAGTCAGGGAATTTAAGATTTAAGATAAACAATTTAATTAAATTTTTCTTTTATTTTAAAATGTTTTTAAAGTTTAAAATTGAATTTATTTTATTTAAAAATTAATTTTGATTAATTAAAAATGTAAAAAAATTATTGGTTTTAATTTAATTTTAAAATTAAGATCTTTTTACCTATTTATTTTCTGATTTATCGAAATCTCATTTTTATTCTTTGTCAGATTCCTGGGGGCCCTTTTAGCCGGGGGCCGGTGTGCGTCGCTCCCACCGCACCCCGGTAGTTCCGCCACTGGCAAATGGCTTCTTTTATGAACGTTGTACGTTTATAATAATGAATAAATCAGAAATGCATATTGATTTCCTATTATAATTTCCATTACAATTAGATAAAAAATTAGAATCCGTAAAATTTTAAATTTGTTAGTTTATAAGTTGATAAGATGAATAATTTATATATTGTGACATTGTTTTTTTAAAAATTACTTACAAAAAAAAAGTTTAATGATCGGTTCTATTATAATAAATAATTTAATCCATTCTAATTGTTATTGATTACTTTTTTTTATAGCAAATGTTTGTTCGACTAAAAGTAGTAATAGTTCGCTTAGAGCTTAAAAGTAATTTTAATTTTAAAAAAATGATTAAAAGTATTTGTAACATAATTAATAATGGTTTTGAGTAAATCCTGTTTTATTTGACCTCTCAAAAAAGGGATAGTTGCCTACTCTAGCGGATAGTTGCCTAACGTTAAAAAGGCTTCGGAATTAGTAAAATTGTAATTTTTAAAACATTCTACGCAATAATCATTAACTGAATTTCTTTTATTTGTATTTTTTATTATTAAATTATCATTTTTAATGTGTCTTTTATCGATTTTTCGTCTTTTGTCCTTTTGGTTGGTAATCCTACGGTGGCTTTTCTTTTGGATGATTTTCGACTTACAACATTTTCTTCATTTTCACTGTCAGAACTGTAAATTTGTATTCTTCTCTAGTAACTAAAGGTAACTGGGGCGACTATCCTTTTTGATAAGGTACTTGCCCTTTTTATTTGCAAAGTAAATAAAAATTATTCAGCAATAAAACGTAATAAACAGTGTAATTTAAACTCTAATGCATGTAAAGAAACCAAAAGTGGACTGAAATTACAATCAGTAATAAAAAATATTCAATAGAAATTATTTGCCAATATAGTTTCAACGCCTGTAGAAGTCTCGCAGCGGAAGATTTTCGCTCGAACGGACAAAATGTGTCGGACAAAACCTGTTCACTGTTTCATGAGACTGAGGTCTGCGGGAGGGGTACTTACAATTATAGTAAAACGTCAACGCCACTAACGTCCCTAACATAGTGTATTCAAAACCGGGGCAAGTATCCAACTGAGGCAACTATCCGGCTTTTATCCTATATATTCAAATAGAACCATGTTATTTGAATTCCATTTCCACGGTTAATATTTTTTTGCAATCAAATAAAGTGAAACGTGTGCCTTTATTAATAGACTGGGAAAGTGGTGTCGTCACGATCAATCAGCTGATGGGTGGAAACATGGTGATAACCTCACTTTGTTTGCGTTTAGTTCAATAGCTTCAATGTAACGATGGTTTTAACCATTTTAGTGCTATTTTTTGATGAAATTAGTATTTTTAAAAAAGCTGACAACTCCTTTAGATAGTGGGCACACATTTTACGGAAGTGCATTTTGATGGCACTTCAGGAAAAACTGCACTTTTCTCGTCTAGAGTTATATGGGCGACCTGGGCAAATGCAATAAGGCATAATTTTGAATTAAAACATTGTAAAATCACGAAAAAGTTTAAAATAAAGCATGCACCCCGCAATGTTTCCATCCATCAGCTGTTCGATTGGCCATATTTTGATGTCACACTTTCCTAGTCTATATACTTATTTTATCCGCAGTTTCAAGTTCTTCAGAAACATTAAATTTTCCATTATCTTCAATAAAAATTGTAAATGAAATTTTTGAAAACCAAACTTATTTAATCTCTCACACTTTTTAATTTTCTTCTTTATATTGTATGCATTATTATGTTCTTCTGACCTAAACATTTCATAAACACCTTCATTGATAAACTTAATACTCTTATATGCAAGAAACAAATTAAAAATACATACTAATTTCCTATTATAATTTCCTATTATAATTTCTATTACAGTTGGATAAAAAATTAGAATCCGTAAAATTTTGAATTCACCAGCTACAGATATGTTGGGTACAAGCATGGTAGAAATAAAAATTGCTGATATAGTGTACAACATAAACGTTCATGATAATAAATTGATAATAAAATGATAATAAATAATAAATTTATAGTAAACCTTGTCATCATTGGTACATTTTTTAATGCTATAAAATGCACAATCAAACTTATGCAGATTTTCAATTATACACGGAAAAAAAATTACTTGCTTCAAATAAGTACCATTTGAATTAAGAAATTCTCTGTTTTCAATAGCCGCACGAAAGTATTTGCTTTATGTAAGAAAAAAATATTTCAACTAAAAAAATATTCTTTCTGGAAGAAATCTGATATTTTTAATACAAGCATATTTTATTACGCAAAGAAATTATATTTTTAAATGAAATAAATAATTTCAAGAAAATATTTATTCTTCGTTTAACCCTAACCACTGACAACCGGTTTTTTAACACTAATACTGACAAGGAGTCTGTCAGACTTCTATCAAAATATAGGGTTTTTAATACTTTTAGAGCTGACATGTAAATATTTTATTGCTTATAAATTAGACCCAACATATTTTCTAAGTATTTATTAAAAAAAAACACTTATTTTTGCAAATCAACCTTTTAAAAATATCCAATAAAAGAAAGTGTGTTTTTTTCTTACTTTCAAAACATCACTTACAAAATAGAATAATATCTCTATAAAAATTTAAACAATTGTATTTTCCAAATAATATATTGAACAAAAAGGTTATATAAACAAAATAAAACAATTTTTGCATTTTAAAACTTTAAGATAAAAAAATCTGCAAATGGAAATTAACGCTTGTTTTTAACGCTTTTTTACTAATCTTCCCGGTCATAACAACAGTCTATGTAACATTTGCAGGCATATTTGTTTGTGACATTTTGGGTTTTGACAATTTGGGTTAACCAATGAAATTTTTAGAAAGTTTAACCCAAATTTTTTGGTTTAATCTGTAACTGAAAAACTGGGCATATTTGGGTTTTTGCGACGTTAACACTGAAAAGGAGTCTGGGAGACTCCGTAATGCGTATAAGTCGAGTTTCACAAAGGTCACACAATTATCACTTTAACCACTCAAAAAACACCCGAAATTAGGAAGGTACTGGCCGTAACAACCACCAGAAAATTTTATGGAGGAAAAAGCACTATGAAATGTATAACGCGGAGTCTGTCAGATTCCTTTCTTTTCTGTGTATATTTTAATTTATGAGATAAATATGAAGCGGAAATACCTAGTCGGGACATAAATTCTGTTACCTGTAAAGAATCGTTAGATTTTACAGCTTAGGATTACAGAGGGTGGAAAACAATTACATATTTAGAAAGCCCTTTCTTTTGGCAACTTGTACAGACTATAGTTAAAATTTTTGAGTTCAACCAGCAACATGGATTGGGGTGTGAAAGAAAATCGGATAGCAGTTATTGCGTTACATAAATGTGGTGTATCAAATAGTGAAATTTTAAAATTGCTAAAGCCGTTAAAAATTTCAAAAATGTTTGTATTAAGTCGTGCTATAAAACGGTTTACCAACACAAATGCAATAGCTGACAGAAAAAGAAGTGGACGTCCTCGTACCATAAGAACTCCACGAGTGATTAAAGCAGTGCGTGAAAGAATACGACGAAATCCTCTGCGAAAACAAAAAATTATTGCTATGGAGATGCAAATTTCAAAAAAAAGCGTGTCTCGCGTATTGAGGCAGGACCTAAAACTTGGGGTTTTTTGTAGAGCAACAGGACAAAGGTTAACAGCAGCTTCAAAAAAAATTAGGCACGAGAGATCGAAAACCCTATTAAGGAGGCACGGTAATAATAATTTTAAAAATATTTTGTTTACCGATGAAAAAATTTTTACCGTCGAAGAAAAATTTAATAAGCAAAACGATCGTGTTTATGCTCACAGCTCTAAAGAAGCGGCAGAAAAAATTCCGAGGGTTCAAAGAGGCCATTATCCAGCATCTGTGATGGTTTGGTGGGGTGTATCCTACGAAGGGGTTACTCAACTTCACTTTTGTGAAAAAGGCGTTAAAACATCGGCACCAATTTACCAAGAAATGTTAGAAGACGTGGTAAAGCCTCTTAACGACTCTCTCTTTCAAGGAAACCATTGGGTTTTCCAACAGGACTCTGCACCAGCACACAAAGCTAAGACAACCCAAAGGTGGCTAGCAGAAAATTTACCTGCGTTTATTGCAGCAGAACAATGGCCTTCTGGAAGTCCTGATCTGAATCCTTTGGATTATAAATTGTGGTCAGTTCTTGAAAACATGACTTGTAGTAAGCCTCATAAAAATATCGAGCTTCTGAAGCGGGATTTGGTGAAAGCAGCAGCATCGATGCCGTTACAAGTCGTCCGTGCCGCAATTGATGATTGGCCACGGCGTTTAAAGGCTTGTGTAAAGGCTAAAGAAGGACATTTTGAGTAAATATATTAAAAATGTATTCTTTATATATTAAGTAATAAAGCAGTATATTGTTATGTTTTCTTCCAATTTTTCCAAATCCAAGTTTTAATTACTATGATATTCAATAAATTCAATACCCAATATAAAATCAAATCGACGAGATAACTCGACCCAGGTGTTCCCGGTATCTAACCTTGCAGCGATGGTTTTAATTTTAAAATTTTTATTTAACTTTTCGAAATAATCCAAATTAATTAATTAACCTTTAAAATATCTTTTCGAAAAATTATTCTTCAAAATCATCCAAAATCAGTAATTCAATCTATATCGTATAGCTTCCAAATTTTCAATCTCAAAATATTCAATCTTCGTCCAATATTGGGACAAACTTCAATTTAAATAATACAAAGTCACTTACGTAAACCAAAATAACTTTTATTCGCAAATTACAAAACTTTTAAACAAAATTTAAACCAATTTAGGAGACAAAAATTTTCTTGCCGCTTCTTGCAGCCATTTATGGCAAAAAGCCTGGTTTCCACCGCCCATTGCTGCCACTACAACTTGTTGGCGGGAAAACCAGTAAATACAAAATTATTTACAAACTCGCAACAATTATTTGATACACATACAAATCAATTTTACAAAAATCAAATTGAGAATTTTGGAACACGACAATATATCATAATTGAATTTATTATTTTGAAACATTAAAAATTTAATTAATACTGTGTAACAGAACTTATGTCCCGACTAGGTATATACAAAGTAGAAATAAATCTAGTTTCCAATTGTTACATAAATCGTAGCTTCTTTTAATACCGAAAAATTTGATAATATTTATTACTTTTTTTAGATTTCAAAATTGGTACAAAAATATATCAAAGTGCAAGAGTAGGCCAATATAATTAAAATATTTACTACTCTACTGAGCTGCGAAATCCTTAAAATCCTTTTATTAGCATGCTGAGATGAAAACACAAATGCAATTCCAAGATGCATGATAGTAATAAAGATGGTTTTAAATCTCTAAATACGTTGTTCTTTAAATTCATTACTTCATGTTATATCTAAATGCTTTCAATATAAATGTTAAAAGATATTCAGCCTGTTCTTATGTGTAGCTGCAAGACGATTAATAAGTACTTATTTATTTTCATGTTATGTCACAATGTAAAAAATTACCGAAATTATAAAATTAAATAATTTATAAATTGTTGTGACAATGATCATTTAAAAATTACTAGTAAGAAAAAGTTGAATATTTTATATCGTGGTAGTAAAAAATTCGTTGTATGCTATTTATTTATTTATTGATTCTTTTAATATCTCAATATTAAAATAATAAATGCTATTGTATTACTAATTACTACATAATACATAATTACTACACTTGAGGAGGCCCAGACGGAGTGGAAGTAATTTGAGAGGCCCCCTTGATCAATCGTGCATTCTACGACAAAATTTCACGAAACCTAACAAGCTACTGAAAAGATAGTAGGACACAACATGTGCAGTAGCTATTCATTTTCACGCCAGCAGCTCCCACTTGTGTGACCAAACGATGCGAGTACTATCATGCGAGTACACAGGTGGAGTAGCTGTCCACTGTCAGGTCAGCAACTCGTATTATGTAACCAGCCCTTAAGTTTTTACATCTAAAGAATACTACGACTAAGGTATTTTACGCCTTAAGGTGGTTACATGCACTTGCGTTTTGCGATTTGCGGAATGCGTTTTCCGCAAAAATTTAACAGTTCATTACATGCACTTGCGATTTGCGGAATGCGAAAGTTTAGTAACTTTTTCATAAATTAATAGGGTTTTTTTTGTAGAAATTGGTCGAGTTAGATTGGCACTAGCGATTTGCGGAATGCGAAAGTAGTAACTTTTCGTGAATAGATAAAGTGTTTTGTAGAAATTGGTCGAGTTCGATTGGCAACTCTAAAATAACCTAAAATACTAAAATAAAATAGTAGTTTTTTAGCATCATGTACGCCTAAAACTTTTACATCTAACTAACTTACGCCTCGGTCTTTACGCTTGATAGATTTTAAGCCTAAGACATTGACATCAGCTTTTAAGGCTTTTACGCCGAAATTTTTCTAAATAAAAGTTTATTGCTGGGTTTCATCACATACAGGGTGTTCCCGGAGAGACTTTAAATAATATCAGTGGTAATAGAAAACATTATTCTAAGAAAAATATTTTAGAAATTTTTTTTTCTAAATTCAAACCCTCGAGAGTTAGGCCTCCTTAAAGCATTTTTTTTAATTCCCAACTTCACATGGCCATAGCTCGGAAAATATTGATTTTTAGTACAAATGGTTAAGTGCTTTTTTAAAGAGCGTGAAATAATCTACAAACTAGATTTAAACCTTTCATCGTCTAAAATCCAAGGTTTTCGAGTTATGAATTACAAAAATGTTTAAAATTTCTAACTTTTTTTTGGTATTTTTCAAATAGCTGTATCTTGTAAACCAAACATTTTACAAAAAATTATTCCTAATAGGCTCGGCCAGTAACCTACTATTAATAGCTATTAATTTATGCCATGAGTACATAATTTAGGTCTTTATCGGACGAAGCCTATAGTTGCTGAGTCCAAAAAGCCTAATGTGTAATGACATGCATAGTTTTATGTTCGACAGCTGCATAGAAGATTTTCTTTTATATTTTGACATAATATTAGAAACTTCACTTTGACATTTAAAAATTGTATAATTTCGAAGAGTGCTTTTTCTATTGCTCCTGGTTGATGCTTATTAATTTGTTTTAAAATTGCGTGAAATTGTTTAGGGTTAAATTCATTTCTGGGTGTAACAAATAATGGAAGAAATCACTAAAATATCGTCAAAAGCTAAAAAATTTGATCTTTAATACAGTACAGCCTCGCTTATCCGAACACACTTTATTCTGGACATTCCAGTAATCCGGACATTCCGGCTCTTCGGACATTTTATATATTTTATCTCTGCAATCCGGACGAATTTCTACTTGCAATTTAAAATTAATGCAATTCATCAGTACTCTTTTATAAGACTAAACTATGACATCACTCAGGGCCGCACCCAGCGCCAAAATTCAGAAGGCTCTCAAATTGAGCCTTTTTAATTTAATTTTCTATAAAATATTAAATTTTGCAAAAAAATAAAAAGAAGAAAACGCTAAACGAGAAGTCACGAATTGTGATTTAATTCATATTTTCTTTGATTTAATTGGTAAAGTTAAATAAGTAGGGGGCGGCCATCTCCCCCTAGTGAGATATGGTAAATTTTTTTTTATTACATAATATTTACCGAGACTCCTTGATCTCCTCCTCCTTTAAATGCCCACGTCATTAACGAACGTACCCTAATGATAACACCGGTCTGCAAATAAAATTTCTTTTTTGAGTCCTGATACCATTCTTCCTGATTCTTATGTAAATTAACCTCCTTAAATCGAATATGACCTTCGTTTTCCTCCATCATCCAACGCTATCGGGGGATGGTTCCCCCCTATCTATTTTATTATTTTTGTAACAATTATTTTAGCCTTTACATTTTTTCTGATAAACTATAAAGGTGAAAAGTTAATATTTATAGCAAGAAAGTTGATTTGGGAGTAGATCTGTCCCCCGAAATTGTAAAAAAATTGATGATCGAATTTTCCGTTTTTCTGTTTAATTTTTTCACTTATTTTTGCTGTTAATTTCAGCAAAAATAAAGCAATCACACAGAACATGTACATATATGCAAGTTTTCAGTTTTTACAACCGGGGGGTCTGTGGGGTGTGGAACACCCTCTAGTATACTTGTAAGTGTGTTAAAAAACACAAATAGCAAACAGATTTAGATTCCAGTTTTAAAGTTGTGATTCCACTGGGCATTACTGGATCTAGGTTACAAAAAACATTTGGAAAAATCAATATAAAGCTAGATTCTGGGAACAATTTTGTTTAGGTGTACTGGAGGGTGTTCCACACCCCCCAGAGCCCCCGGTTTCAAAAACTGAAAACTTGTGTATGTTTTCTGTCAAACTTTCAAAAACAAAATCCCTAACTTTTCCTCCCTAGATCTTCCCCTAGATCAGGCGTCGGCAACCTGCGGCTCTTTTGATGTCGAGATGCAGCTCTCCAGGTCCACGCAAAAATATTACCTAATAATTATATTATTTTATTTTCAAAACTTATAAAAAGTATTATTCTGCAAAAAAAACTTTAAACAGGGTAAAAACACAAGATAAAAGCAGGATAAAATACCATAATATTGAAATAAAAATGTTAGTGGCTCTTTAAAAACTGGGAAGTTTTGTAAATTGTAAGTTTTGGCTCTTCTGTATCAATAGGTTGCCGACCCCTGCCCTAGATTAAAATTAAAAATTTTTCAAATTTCAAAAATTGTAAATTTTTTATTTGTCGAATTTTCCAAGAATTTTTCCTAATTAATTCCACCAAATTTGTGTAATTCTCAATTCCTTTACTTTTGCACGTGAAAATCCTGCTTAAACGTTTGCCCTACTTTTTAATTTTTCGACCCCCCCTCTGGCCCCTTAATATGTCAAACTACAAGTCGCTGCTTCCAGAATTTTTTCTGGAAGGAGCAAAAAGATCAGACGGGCAAAAAGTGTTTTCAGATTTGGGATTGTTCCCTTGTCTATTTTTAAACGTCTGAGGGAGGGGTGCCCCCCCCTATAAATCCGCCTAAGCTCGCGATTGATATCTGGCAGTTTATTTAATATCTTTCATATTCTTATCTTGTACTTCGAAACCATGCAATAATTGTGATAAATTTGTTTTTCAATTATCAGTAACAATAAATAAAATTGGTAATTCATGCTTACGATACATTGTCAATTTGCCTAGTTGACACTGACAATATTGTCAATTTGTTTACAATCCGAGGTTAAGCCAGTTCTTCAATTATTATAAAATGATACTAAAAATTTTCTATCGGAAACTTAATTTATTCAACATTAATAGGAATTACGTTAAACCTTTCACGATTTAGAAAGGAAGTTAGATACTTCCGAAGACCTTAATTTGATTCGATACCTAGGTCAAATAGGAATTTTATGAAAGAAATTAAACAAAAAAAAATCAAAATAATAAGTATCGGCGTTTTTCCACTGGCCTGTTTAAAATTGGTTAATTTTAAGTTACCAGCCTAAAAATATTAAGTGATTACGGTGGAATGATGAATTAGTGCGGCCTTCAGGCCGCACAACCTAGGCAATCAGACATCGTCAACTTTAATATAGATTTGTCAACTGATATATTTAGAAATTGTCAACTGCGATTCAGATTTGTAAACTGCTATTCAAAGATCGACAACTGTAAATTCAGCTTTGTTCAGAACACCCCCCAGACCCCCCCGGTTTCAAAAACTGAAAACTTTTTGAGAGTAAGTGTGCATTTGTAAGTTTAGGCTATACGCACTGAGTAGTACCGAGTACCCCAGTATCCAACTGATTGTATAAAATTATTGCCACAACATATAAATGTACCTATTGGTTTTTTTTTAAGTTTTATTTTAACTTTTTTGTTATTTGTTAATTTTGTTTAGTTTAGTTTTATTAATGTAAACTATATAAAATAAAATAATTGAATAATACATACGTATCAACGGTTTTTAATCAATAAAATAAGAAAAAAAAAATCTCGTTAATCCGGAGAACTCGGTTATCCGAACAAAATCAAAACTATATCTGTCCGGAATAACGAGGCTGTACTGTAGTTTAATTTACAGATTTTCTGTTAATATTTCAAATTTAACTAAAACGATTACATTAATTTTGACGTTTGCTTGATTGACAATAGGCCTTATTTATAAAAAAAAAAGATTTGCTTTTACTTGCAAAAAATGAAGCAATTACTTCACAATTTATTATATATTATTACCATAATACGTAGTATTATATACATATACAAGTACCATAAAATGGTACCTTATGGTCGCTAAATGATATTGTAATCATGTAATTATAATACAGTCGGACATAAATGTATTTGTAGTTTTATTTGACTCTTTTTGACTGTGTCAAACTGCTGTTGAAAATGCAAGCATTGATAATGAACATGTTGCGTATCAATAAATTAATATTTTTCGTTATTGTAGTGCTTTTATTGTAACTACCTATTCTTTAACTTCTATATTTCATTACATAAATCTTAACTTGTGAGAAAATAAACAATAAAACTTTAAATAACAAGTTAAATTCAATAATATAATGAAATATAATGAAATTATATTATTATATTATATTATATGACGAAGGCGATAACAGTCGCTGAAATCTTAGAAATATAATGTGATTATATTATTGAATTTAATTTGTTATTTAAAGTTTATCGTTTATTTAAAATCTATAAATTCATTTTACATGGTATCATAAATAGTATATAATACAGGATGTTGTCTTACAAAATATATTAAGGTGACGATCAAATCATACTGATTTTTAATTGGAGCACTTTAAATTTTCAAACAATTGCAATAAAATAAAAAAAAACATTGTACCAGTTTTTATTAGCTAAAATATTTTAAACAAAATTACTAAAAATATTAAAATGAATTGGCCAACTTACTGTTTCTGCGGTTTCTAATGTCAAAGGAAATACACCACATGCTGTAAATTCCATTTTATGTTGTAAAATGGTATCCGAGAATTTTATTAACTAAAATTGTCACTATATTATTATCATTATTATTATTGATTTGAAATAAATACTTCTTATTCTAAATAACTTACTTTATTTCGAACCATAGTCCTCTTTTCATTATTTATATGTGTATGAATTGTATTGGTTAAATCTATTATCTATAAAAGAAATTAACAGTAAATTTAGTATCGAAATTTTGCCGTTTTGTTAGGTCTTATTTTAAATTTTGAGTTCTTGTAAAGGTATTTATCTAATTTTGTGTAAAACATGGTTTTGCGAGCATTAAAGATCTATTTCAAGAGAATCTTTGTCAAAGCAATTTTAGAAATTGTTGTAAGGTACTATCATACCTAATGATAGTTTTTATGCGGTTAAAACTTAGTCGATATATGCGGTAAAATATGCCATAATAATATATTGCGTTTACACAAAAACAAATATTATCCGCAAAAATTAATCCGCTTAATGTGATCACGGATATTGTTATTAGTTGGTTATTGTGATCATTTTTTTTTGGAAACTGGCCACTTTTTCTTTTATTTCTTCTATTTTGTTCTAATCCAAGTCTTCTAAAATTCGCCTTTTTTTAAATTTCGCTAATTCTTATCCAGTTATCAGTTGATATTATTGAAATGTCCTTGGCTCAAAGTTTTTATAGCTTTGTCACAAGTTCAATATTTTTATTATTTTTTTTTATCAAAATGTTGATGCACATGTTGATATAACGTCATAAAAACACAATAAAAATATTTTTGTCAAAACGATCTGTTCGACGATCAAAACGGATTTGATCAAAATATTGATAAAAATATTGACCGCTATTACATACTATAGTATATTATTATATTACTGTTATAAGCCGAGCGTAGCGAAAAAAAAAACGCTACATTCAGTCATAACGATGTGTTACGTGTATTTAAATGGAGCTGGTAAAGCTGGCGACATCAATTTTCATTGTTATTTTTGTCGCGGCATTTTGGTCGAAAGCGTGGCTCTGGCTTTATACAGCACTAATATTTGATTTAGATCTTTCATTAGATTTATTTTTAAAAGAATTCAGTGCTCCGTAGAACACCCTGTGTTTATAATTTGAATTTAAAAGAATTTTTGTTTTAAATATTAAAATCAAAAATAATGCCAAGATGTACTACAAATACATAATTTACCTTCTCGCTCAAGAGACTACATGAAGTGAAAGCAAAAAAAAATTGTGTAAGCTCCAACCAATTCCACATAAGAGAATGAAAAAGGCCCAAAGAACTTTTCAATATCTACAAAAGTTCTTAATTTTAATAATTAACAAAATTATTATTTGCTTAAATATCTCACAAAAACTTCGAAGTAAGCATATAGCGTAAATATTAACAATTTAATATACATATTCAAATAGAACCCTGTTATTGGTATTCCATATCCACGGTTAATATTTTTTGCAATCAAATAAAGTGAAACGTATGCTTTTATTAATATACTTATTTTATCAGCGGTTTCAAGTTCTTCAGAATCATTAAATTTTCCATTATCTGTAATAAAGAAGATGAAATTTTTGAAAACCAAACTTACTTAATCTCACTCACACATTTTAAAGTTCTTCTTTATATTGTGTTTATTATTATGTTCTTCGGACTTACACACTTCATAAACAGCTTCCTTGATGCACTTTATACGCTTATGCAAGAAATAAATAAGAAATACATACTGATTTTCTATTACAATTTCTATTACAGTTGGATAAAAAATTAGAATCCATAAAATTTTGAATTCACCAGCTACATATATGTTGGGTGCAAGTAGGGTAGAGATTAAAATTACTGATATAGTGTACAACATTGACGTTGACAATAACACTAATAATTTATAGTATACTTTGTCGTCATTGGTGCATTTCTTAATACTATATAATGCGCAATCAAACTTATGCAGATTTTCAATTATATATTTTAATTTATGCGATAAATATGAAGCAGAAGTATATACAAAGTAGAAATAAACCGAGTTTCCAATTGTTATGTATATCGTAGCTTCTTTTAATACCGAAATTTGATAATATATATTGCTTTTATAATAGATTTCAAAATTGGTACAAAAATATGTCAAACTGCAAGAGTAGGCCAATATAATTAAAATATTTGCTACTCTACTAAGCTGCGAAATTCTTAAAATCCATTTATTAGCATGCTGAGATGAAAATACAAAGGCTATTCCAAATATGCATGATAGTAATAAAGATGGTTTTAAATCTCTAAATACGTTGTTCTTTAAATTCATTACTTCAAATTATATCTAAATTCCTTCAATATAATATTATCTCTAAACCGAATCAATGTTCTTACGTAGCTACACAAAGACTAATAAGTATTTTCATGTTATATCACAATATAAAATTTACCGAAATTATAAAATTGAATAATTTATAAATTGTTGTGATAATGATCATTTAAAAGTCACCTATAAAAAAAAGTTGAATAATTTATGTTATGTTAGTAAAAAATTCATTGTATGCTATTTTTTATTGATATTTTTAAAATGTGAATATTAACTAAATAATAAATGCTATTAAATGACAATATAATAATTATAGTCCGTTTATTGTCATTAGTTTGGTGCAATTAATTGCAGACCAGGAAAATCTTAAGCTTGAAATTGCAGTACAATCTCCAAAATCCATGGAATCAATAACTCGATCTTTATCGAACATAAAATTGAACATATGAAATAAATGGGTTTTTAAAGTTTCATCTCAATTTCAAGTTTTAAGGAAAAATCACACTTCTATTTTTTTTACAGATGTACCTATAATTTTAAAAGACAAGCAAATAAGGTAAACTGGTTGATAATATTTTTCAAAAATGATTAGGAATTTATAATTCTCAATATTGGTCTCTCGCGCCAAAAAGCTATTCCAAAGCTACTATTGCTGACCAAAGAAATATTTAATCTTGCATTACTGCTGATTGTACTTGAATAAGTGCAGAAGAGTTTTGAAGAATAACAAAGCAGTACATTGTTGCAGATAATACTAACTAAAAGAATTTAATTTTAGAATAAATTCGGATTTGGCAATAACCTACGCAAACTATACACACCGTTTCTAGGGTTTTCATATTAATTGGTACTACTCCACAGGCTGAAAAATGAATTCGTCTTTGATGAATTTGCTCTGAAAGCGAGAGTAGCTAAAATTTATTTAGTTCAGTAAATATATTTTGTAAAAATATTTAGTTGAATACCTACCTCTTCGGTAATGTAATTATTTTGGGAGTAGATGATAGATTCATGAATCGATAACATTAAATCGTTGGTCTGTAAAATTAAATTAATTAAACTGGAACTGTAATCTAAAGCAGTTTATAAGTCAATATTCACTTTAATAGAAATTATTTTAACTTTACCTACATAATTGGTGCAATTTTGTAAGAAAAATTGTTAATTACAACAATTAAATTTAGTTGTTATGACTGAATATGCTATGTTATTTATTTTTATAAAACAACTTTTATTAGAAAATTGTACCGACTATGTGGAAAATTGCAGAAAATGAATGTATGATTACAATAAGATAGGAATAATTTTTTTTATGAAAAATAGTAAATTTATCGTAACTACAAAAATGTAGCGTTTATTAAAAAATTTAAGTTTTTTTTTGTATAAGAAGAAAATATTATTAAAAAGTAATATTTTTGAAAAAAAAAATAAATTTTTTTTTAAATATCCAGGCGTTTTAGCTATAAAAATGACTTCTGTGCTAAAATCGTGCTCTACGAAAATTTATTTTTTTATTGTGTTTATTTGGAGATCTTGAATAACACTTGGTAGTTACGCCACGATACACCTGAAGGAATTCGAGAAAATCGTGTCCAAAGGTCGCGGAAACGACAGATTCGGGATTAACTCAGTATTTATGGCCCAAATGGGAACAACACCTATTATAAAAGTTGTTCGTCTGTAAATTCTCCACCTTAGTGATCCTATAAATTTTTTTTACGTCTAACGGTATTGGAGATACGACGCGGACTAAGTTAAAACTGCATTTATGTCTAACTCAAGTGTTCTAAATGTTTGGGAAACGTTCGGATTCACACTCTTTGGCACATTTGTTCATGCAAGAAAATTGCCTTTTGGACGAACTGATCTGTAATGGAATGAAGATTATTCTTGCAAATATTCCGTGCTCCCAAAATGGAAACTTCCATAGACAATTACTGATATTTAACATTTGCCAAATCTACAAAACTTTCAACGGCTGTAAAATTATCATCACTTCCTCCAACATCTCAACAGCATTTGTGTAGAGTGTATTATAAGTTAACATGGTTGTGAAAAGACATTGATCCTGAGCAGTGGGGCTGGACTAGGAAAAATGATATTTTGCAGCCATTACCAACGCATTTATCACTAGCACCAGACATATTGTTAAATACAATTTTTTGGAATTGTACAAAGGGTTGCGCAGGAAAATGTAGCTGTTAGAAAGTAGGACTGAATTGTTCAATAACTTATGGCCATTGCCACGGTCACTTTTGCTTGAATGCCGCGCCTATCCTATAATTGCTGACAAAATGGACGACGTAGGTCAGACGTATCAGAATGAAAGTAATAACAATGATTTGTCATTAGACGACAAAGTTTCAGATACCGAAGGAGTTGAAAATATTGACTAATTTAAAATCCATGTCCAAACCATGTAAAAAACAACGCGGCGAAGCGTTCTACCTCCTAGGAAGGTGCGGCAATAAAAACATTTTTTGACTTATGCAATGCAAATAATGTAAATAAAATGTATAAGACATTCTGCTATAGAATAAAGATCACCGAGTTTTATAACAGCAATACTTAATTTTTATTATGAGACATTGAAAGCAAGTTAATTGCGAAATATATGGTGCCAAAGCGGTTTGGCGGAACTAAATACATTTTTCAATAAGTCTGCGTCGTATCTTCAAAATCGTTAGGCGTACAAAGAAAACGTGTAGGACCATTAAGGTAGAGAATTTACAGACGTACAACTTTTATAATAGGTGTTGTTTCTATTTGGGCCATAAATACTGAGTTAATACCGAATCTGTCATTTCTGCGACCTTCCGACGCGATTTTCTCGAATTCCTCCAGGTGCATCGTGTCGTAATTACCAAGTGTTATTCAAGACCTCCAAATAAACACAACAAAAGAAAAATTTTTCGTAGGGCATGAATTTGGCAGTAAAAGTCTAAAACGCCTGGACTACATTGTAAATATTGCCGAAATACCTTGCGCTTGACAAAATAACATGGCAGAATAATAAGAATAAATTGTATCACTTCAACGGAAACCCACATTAACCAATTCAATATGTGGATATTATCGAATATCTAAAACTTAATTATTATTAATATAATTTAAATAGATTTCAAGTTTACTATTACAAATAATTCTAAAGATAAAAAATGAATGGAAAACAAAATCTTGTTATAAAGTACTGCAAAAAATATTAGAACTTGGAAAGAGTAGCAATTATTTAATATTTCTCCAGCATCGGCAAGAATATTGTACGATTTCATCAACATTTTAATTTTTTGATAGGTTTTTAAATCTTCTGCTTTGTTTGATGCTGAAACATACACCAACATTAAAAACTGGCAAAAGTAAAAATTTCGATATTTTAAATATTATGAAAGTTGATAATTTAAAATAATAATAAATAGCAAATAATTAGCCATATTATTTAAAAAAAATTGTAAAAAGTAAAAATAATCTTCTTCAAGAAAAAGAAGAAGAAGACCTAAATTAACATACTTGCGCTTTCTTTTGCCGTATTTTCCATTGACTTGGTTAATGAAAGATTTTCTAAAATTATTCTCATTGCATCAATTCGAATAGATATTATAAATATCACTGCTTCATATTGACTTTCCATTATAAATGCTACTATGTTGGGAAAATAGTATACAAACCATAGCGATTTATTCGTAGGAAAAGGTGAATTATCAGGTAATATGTATAACTGAAACAGAGTAACAAATCCAATAGAAGAAAATCCTAAAAACAAGATACTAGCTGACATGCGCAAAGTTTTTGCATAATTCCACTGGTAACCCAAACTGTCCAAAATGGAATCTGTTCTAGATAATTTTTCAAAAACAAATTGTATTTTTTTGGATGCAAGGTACCCTGCAATGTATACTGAATAAAACTGTACAATTTGACCAATTCCATCCAAAGCTAATCCAAAAGTTGTTGTAGTGTATTGAAAATAGCCTTGTGTAGAATCAACTTTAAATGAGTTTTTTATATAAATTAGATTTGTAACATATACAATCATAAATAATAAGTTAATTATTTTACTAATTTTCGACGACTTAAAAGTGCAACTTTTCTTTTCAATATAAGGGTAGACTGTTAATGTCCCACTTAAATTTGAAATAAGAAATAAAGGCTTAAGAGCTTCGAGTAAATGCATCGTTCTCTTTGATAAGACTTCAGAGGTATTGTCAAATTACAAGCTATGTGAGCATAATTTCCATTTCATTTATTTTTAATCGCTTATGCGTTTAGATAACATCTATGCTATAATTAGTTAAATTAATACTATGTATACATTAGAATCAATTCATTCGAAGGTAATATACTGAGGCTCCATAGCATTTACTCTGTAGTTAATAGCAGTGGCGTATTTAGAAGGGGGCAAAGGGGCATCTGCCCCCCCCAAGGATGACTCGGATTGTACCCCTAAAGCTCCCTCCCCCTGATAAAAATAATGTTTACTACAAAGCTTTAAAATTTAAATAACTTAAAATTATTTTTATTCATTTGTTTATTTATTTATTTATTTACTAGCTGGAAAGCCCATCCGCAGACGGGCAGCTAGACGGTGGATCTCTTTTTAGCGGTAAAATATTTAAACATTTAATTTCGTTTCCTGCTACTGGGCGATTCCCGTTTTTCTATACTTTCAAAGTAACGCAAAAAGTTGCTGTTAAACTTGATGTGCCGTGGGGCAATTAAATTTTCTTTTATAATATAAAAATAAATAAATATCTCAAATTCTAATTTTCTTTAGCCGAACGTTTTAATTTCACTCACTTTTGCTCAAAAACGACGAAATTTGTATAATTATTCTTCTGCCTTCTGTAGGTATTCTAGAAGAGTGGGAATTTTATTATAATATGCACTGGAGGGTGTTCCACACCCCCCCAGACCCCCCGGTTTACAATTTTGACTTTATATTTTTATAATTAACTTTGAAAGTAATACAGGAAGTTGCTACTAAACTCCGTGAACAGTAAGGCAATTAAATAAATATGCTTTCCAAGTTTTAATTTTTTCTAGCCGAAGGTTAAACTTCCCTCATTTTTGCTTAAAAATTCAAATTTCCCGGTTTGGATTAATATTGGACAAATATTTGTAGTCCTAATCTTAGTTTAATACATTTTTAGGTTGATAAAAAAAATCGACCAACCAAAATGTTTTTTACAAAAAAATTACACGTTGTAGCAGGAGAAGCAGAAGCCTGCTAGGATTTTATGTATTAGGATTGAATGGATTAACAAGATTCTGCAAAAAGAGCATTGTCTAAATACGCCACTAGTTAATAGAATATCCAAATTAAAATGCACAGATTTTCATAAATAAACAGCACTGAAATTATTTGTAACCAGCTGAATGGCGTAAAGCCTACACCGGTCGACTCTGAATACACTGCTGTGATCTAAAGTCCAAAATATATCGGTAGACTATGGTGTAGGCAACAGGAAACCACCATTAATTAAATTCTCTAGTACGTCATCTTGGCTTTAGCGAAGTGATCGCCTACGCACTGCATAGCGTATGGATGCACTTTCGGATGGAGTCGTGAAGTCATGTTATTACGGCAGTACAGGGGGGGGGGGAGGTTGAGAATAAACCTCATCAATAATCTTTACGGATTATTCAGGAGCAACTTATCTAGCTGCTAAAAATTTTAAAAAATTCGAATTTAAAGCATCAATTGTAATAAAGAAAACAACAGTGAAGATATATTTCTACCTTATTAAGTCTCATAATAATTTAATTTATAATTTATTAGCTGATTTTTGAAAAAATCGATTTAAGGGTTTGCTTTATATATCATTTATATAGCAATTGAGGATGAAATGCTTTAAACTTTTATATGTTAAATTAATTATTTAATGAATATAAAATTATTAATTTTAAACTTATTAATTTTGATTTGTTCTGTTCCGCTCTGTATTTGTTATTAATGTTGTCTTATACGCAACTAAAATCGGAAATTCTTTAACTTTTTTTAACTTTTTTACTTTTTTACTTTTTATTTACAATTCTACAGAGCAGTATTATTTAATCTGACATCTAACATCCAATTTTTTTGTACCGCTAGAAGGTGAACACTTCCTTAGAAATTTGAATGTGGCGCCACTATTTGAAGTTGATAGATATCAGATGTTTGTTGTCAAACGATGACAGTAACAAAAAGGTTATGTCATGTTCGTGATGTGGTAGTTTTGAAGCGTTGATTTTAAATTTAATAATTATGGATATCAAAGTGGCATTTAACTTATTACAAAAAAATAATTTGGAGGAATTGGTAGAAGCCGTAAGACTCCTTATTAAAATAGCTAACAATATTATATCAAATCCTTCGGATGAAAGATTCAGGAAATTAAATAAATCAAATGCAAATATAGCTAATAAAATTTTACAAGTTAAAGGCGGTTTGGAAAGTTTGCATATAATGGGATTTGAAGATGTATGTTACTTTAACATTAACATATTTAAGAAGTGCCAAATTAATTGTTTTTTTTTTAGAATGGTTCTTCACTTGTGCTATCACACAATAAGTCTTTAGACAATTTGAAGATAATTAGGGACGATCTTAATAATTTTCAAACTCGTTCAATTGATGGTGATACTAATTCTTTAAGCGATTCTTCAGAGAGTTCTGAATCTTCTATAGATGACGATAATTTTATACCCGAAGCTCCGATTGTTTTAGTAAATAATTTTTATGGTAGTTGCAATGCTTATAATCTAATTTAATTTTTTGAATATTGCAGGTACCTTATATTGCTGGAGAAACTTGTAAACCATGTCGATTAAAAATTTCACATAAGCATATTCCAGATAATCTACCTAAACTGGTTTTTCCACAGTCTGAAAATGTAAGTCAAACTATAAAACTTACGAATACAATTTAATTTATTACATCTTTACAAGATATAATGAATAGTCAAGTCTTAAATAATAAATCGGTTAAATGTATTGTCGGTTTCTAAGTTCTGACTTCGGATTATAGAGGGAATAAAATAAAAACAAAGGAGTTTAAAATATTGAAAAAAATATCAGTTCTGTGCAGTTAAGTGCTATTTATGTTGTTTAGAAATATTGAACCGATACACATCACAGATTCAAATTTTTGACATAACTGAGAATTCTTTAAAGTTTAAACTATGTATATTAAGAGTTAGGTATCATATTATCAGCAGAGTTTCTCATTTGACCTTGCCCACGTCTTACTAAAACATTAAGCCATTGCAATTATGCTGATAATATAAAATTAATTGAAACATTAGTATTTTTTACTGAATACCTCTTCAATCATTTTTTTGAAAGTTTTTATAAGGAAGAAGTTATTTTTGAGGATTATTAAAGAATTAATACTTACGAAAATATTTATGAAGTTCCCATTAACTTGTAGATTGTTACTTTAATTGTGCATATTTTTTTGAATATTATGTTATACTATACCTACCTATAAAACTATGAAATTTTGATATTTTAATATATTGTGGAATATTAAATTCTTCATCGACATATTTTTATGTCAAAAAGTTTTAAATAAAACGTTTTTCACTGATTAAAGTACATTTTCTTTTTTATATTTCGAAATATAATTAAAACATATTTTAACTTACTTTTATCGCATAAAAATATGTGAACTTTGAGTAGAAATTATTTGTTTGAAAAAGTTTCCATTCAAAATATGTTTTTAATTTATGTACTTGTACATTTACCAATGTTTTTATATTTAATTACCTTGATGATATATATTAAAAATGAAAAAGTGAAAGTTTTTATTAGGTATTATCGGGCAGTTTTTGACAAATTGCCAACTCATTTGCACGATACTTTTGCATCCGATTATGAGACTATCATAATTATAGAATGTTAAACTACAAAAGTAATAAAACAAAATCACAAAATAATTTTTACTTAAATGTATTATACAAATATTTTTACATCCAAAAATCCATCTTAAATTCTTACACTATCCTGCAGTAATCACATGTTGCTGCTAAAGAAGAATTAGTTAGTATATACTGTAGGTGTATCAGATTATTATTGAAAAAAGTATAAAAATCTTATATACAGTGGTTCCAGAAATTATTCCTACACTCCTATGTTAGCAATGTAAATAGTTCATTTTGAAGTTATTTTTTGTCATATAAAAATCGAATTTATACCAAAATGTTTCAAACATATTTTATTGCAAATATTCTTTTTATTTTTGTTTCTATATCTTTTTCTATTTTGTCGCACCGTTTCTGAGTATAACACCGACTTTAAAAACACTCAGTGAAAAATTTAATGAAACTCCCATAAGAGCAATGCTAAATTTATTAAATTTTCTACATAGTGATTTTAAAGTCGCTGTTACTCAGAAACGGTGCTACAAAATAGAAAAATGTATTCAGACAAAAATAAAGGGAATGAAATTTGCAACAAAATATGACGGAAAAATTTTTCCTTTTTTATGCTTTTTTCATTTTTTAACAAATAAAATATCACAATTTATTTAGCAAACACCCTGTTATTGTGTTGGAGTGCGCCACAATTACACTAAAAGCGACAACTCCTCGTTCGACATCGATATCCGTCGAAATTTAGGGGATGACACTGCTAGAATGTCGAAATTCGGCAGGAGTGGCAACCTGCAAGCAGTGGCAAAAAACAAGCTCTTAAATAATAATCAATGATCTCGCTCAAAAAAAAGTTTTCACATGATTCAAACACTAAGTACAATAAAAAAACTAAAAACAATAAGTAGCTGATTTATTATCAGTGTATTTTGATTTATTTGATCCATTTTTTATTATTTTGAGTACAAAATGGAGGTTTTAAACTTGTATGCTGATTTCCATTTTTGTTGAGAAAATCTCTAAGAAACTAGTGCCAATTTAATCAATTTTAAGCTCTGTTCCATTGTGGGCAACGAATTCTTTTTCTTCTTATTCTTTTAAATACTAAGAAAGTTATTTCTCTCTAAATGAATAATAAGGACCGCACTATAAACTAAACTGTGCTTTTAAAATATTATTTATTTAAATGTTACTTTGTTCAAAAATATTCGACCAATCAAATGAAATAATCTTATCAAATATCGCCTTCTGTAACCTGAAACCATTAAATAACTTCACAAAATAAGGTCATGAAATAACCATATTTCATAATTATCTATATTTTAACACAACTACAAAAATTAAATGTAAAATACTAATTAAATAGGAAAAACTATGAGGAAATAGCATATAACCTAGCTAGGATACATAATATTCAATTATTGTGCTTTTATTCTTCTTTTTCTGAACTTAAACTTAAAGAAAATAACCACAGCAGTGGATTGGTATGATCGCTGGTTGAGTTACAGGGCGAAAATTCTGGGTTCGAATCTTGGACCTGACAAAATTTCTTAGCTCGGCCTTCCAGTGTGCGTCAACACGTTGTGGGGGTAAGAAATGTTTCTATATTTACAACAAAAACTTAAAGAAACATTTCTTATTTAAAATAAGCAAGTATTTAATTTTATTAAGTTTTAAATAATTAAAATTAAGTTTCAAGATTATTATAAAAGTGCGAAGTAAGTCCCTATTCTTCTTCTTCAAGTACCATACACTATGCAGTGCCTAGGCGATCACTTGGCTGAAGCAAAGGTGACGTACTAGGGAATTTTATTAATGTGATGGTTTTCCGTTGCCTTCATTATAGCCCACACATCTATCTTGGACTTTAGATCACAGCAATATATTCGATACGACCAGGATTTGAACCGCGGTTATTTGCTTTCCACAGCCGACCGGTGTAGGCTTTACGCCGTACTGTTGATTAGTAGGTCTCTATGATTCTTTAATCTTGCGCCATTGGTAGAAAACACCCATTTTCCATTTGATTTTTCTTTCTGAAAGAGATGGTGCTGGATATCTGACTGCTTCCTTAATTGACTTGAATAAATTTTCTTCTATTATTCATTGTTTGAGTTTCACGTTAAACTGAAGCTTTTACTTGGGTACATACTTTTGCTGTTCACATCAGTATTAAAAAATCGATTTCAAATTGCTTTACTCATTTTATACTGTAGAAATTTCCAGATAATATAACTACTTATAAATGTAGATATGCATTTATATTATACCGGGTGACCGATTTTCGGTCATATGAAAATAGCATGAGAAATTGATTTTAAAAATTTTCTTTTCCTAATATTTTAATGAATAAGAACAAAAAGTTTACCAATTTAAAGAAATTGATCACTTGATATTTTGTTCTTTAATTTTTTAAATAATTTAAAAAAAATAAAGTTTTTTTATTAATCAGTTAAAAACTGATTAATAAAATGAAAAAATAGCACTTTTAGAAAATCATTGGTTGTCTTGTTTGAATTTCAATGCCATACAATTGTAATATACAATGGCAATGGATGTCAATTAAATTCAAACCCGGCGACTAAAGTTTTTTAAAAGAACTAGTATATATTTAATTAATTATTTAAACAATTAAAATATAAAATATAATGGGAAGCAGAAATTTAAAAATAATCAATTTCTCTTGTTATTTTCATAGATTGGGTATAAAGGTCGGTCACCCGGCATAGTTTTTGTTTGTTTAGTGCTGTATATCTTTGGTAACACAAATTGATGTATTAATTTAATTTGTTGCATTTACTACCACAGTGGGTTTACATGTCAGTGGAAGAGAAGCTTGTTGAAATTGTAACATAATAATCATGAAAGTTGCAGCTGAACCTATAACCTGTAAAGTTAAGGGTTTTAAAATATTGTTACGAAACAGCAATGGTTATTTATATTTGATGATTTATGTATGATGACGACCACAGTGGTGGCTTGATGTGATCACTAGTTGAGTTATGAGCGGAAATTCTGGGTTCAAATCCCGGACTCGGCAGAATTTCTTAGCCCAGCCCTCTGGTGAACCTCAACCTGTGGATCGAAATACTAATAACTTTCCTTAACATCTTAATGGAAAACGGGGTACAATAAGCCTAGAGCTTCAGTACACAAAGTGGGCATTGAACCACTACCCGTGCAGCTAATTTGGAATTTATGTATGATGACTCATCTGTGATAATTCATTTAATGATGCATGCATGATGATTCACATACGATAACCTGTTGTTATTATTTAAATACTGCTGAGTTTGCAATCTAGAATGTTCCAGTAAGCTATAGAACTTTTAAGAAATACCTGGATGGTTGGGGAACTATGCATTTGGATATAAATAGCAGCACGATTTGCTGTGTAGGAAATCCGAGTTCGGAATCGAAAGTGTGAACATAAATAACATGGAAATAAATAGTAGTAGTAAAAATAAATATACCGGGTGTTACATAAATAAAGTGACTTAGTTGAAATAAATATAGATTTATGTAGTGTTAATAATTATAGTGTAATTTTGAATTAAGTGTAAATATTAGTGTACTAATTGTTCTATTGTTATTAAAACATTTAATTTTCGTTACAATATGAAAAGAATATTGACTGATATGATTTTTACCGAATACAGCAAAGTGCCATTCAAACTTAACATTCCCCATAACGTAAAATTTATTTTTGTGTGTATTAGTTGAGTCGATAATTCCATAAGCTAAACATAAAAATATTTTCTTATTTTTTATTTCGAAAATCATAATAATTATGTTTTCTACCTGATGTTTTACATTCTCATTCCACGGTCCAATAAGAAGTTTATGTGTGCAAATTGCTGTACGTTTCGCCTAAATTGAAATTATATATAGGATGTATATTATTACTTAATATAAATAATGCATTCTTACATTTTTCGATGCTCGTTCGCATGATATAGTTATATTAAGTATTTCGCTGAATTTTAATGTCGCCCATAATATCCAACATAACGACGAATAAGGTTTGATTGAATGCTGATAATTGTAGTTTTATATAATTATTTAACGAAATAACGAAGTATGTATACATACCATCCAATAAAAATAGAAAGCAGAAAATATCATAGTTCCATATTGACCCACCAAATTTACCATAAGTTGCGTTTTATAGCTAATATTTATTAATTTTGCGATTTGGCACAATTCTTCGTAAAGTTTGCTTAAAATTTTAATTTTTTTTATAGCTCCTATTTCCCATTTTTCTTCTTGAAATGATCCTTAAAAATATTTTTATTCGAAAATTATGAAAAAGCGATTAAACTTCTCACCCAAAGCTTTTGGAGTATTATCATGAACGACTCTGAATTTTAACTTTTTCATAACCATTAGTTGTTCGTTTATCATTTTAAAACGTTCCGAAGTTAATAAAACCAAATGACAAAATTGTGTTGTTAAAATATTTATAATAAAAATCGGAAAAACTAAGACAAACCACATCGAGATGGTTAAGGGTTTTAATTTTTCTACCGCAATGTTATACCTTTGAAATGTTGCTATACTACCAATAGCACACACACTCATGAATAGCGTAGCAATTTGGTAATTTCTTGATTTTTTATATCTTAGATCTTGATTTAATGTTTCTAGTATTTGGTCAACTTGTAAAATTCTTATAAGTAGTGTTTTGATCAAGTTGGTTTTAAAAATTCCAGAAATATAAATGGTGGATAGGTATATAATTCCTCCGAGAAAAACAAATAATATACCAACATTTGAAACTTTATTTTGCTTGTAGTAATTGTTAGAAGTTATATCGTCTTTTTTTTCCCTTTTAACTAGAAATAACATAATGTAGAATATACTTAATACAATTAAATTAAGAACGCGTAAATAACTGTGAGTATATAATTTTCTTTCCGTTTTGCGCTTTACTATCAAAATTGGATGTATTCCCAATATTACAGATATAAATACTGAAGGAAATATTAAACCGTAAAAAGTTTGCATGTTTCTTTTATTATTCAACCACTATTCAACAAATTTTAAAGGAATTCAAAGTTGTTTCATCCACTACAACAATTGATGCATTACTATGCTCCTTTTGTTCGTGATCCATAATTTATACACAAATAAAAAATATTATGTATTATTTTAAATTATAGGCATTATATAAGAAATAAGCACGCAATCACTCGTAAGTGCGTTTGTGTTACACTTACTTATCAGGGTTATTCAGGAGATTATCAGATTACAAGTGACAAAATTGGGGGTTCTATTCCTAAATTTCAAATAAAATTATATCAAAATTACGTATGGGAAGGGTAGGAATTCTATACCATGGCTTGATAATAGTTTTGTAAGTCCTACAGAGTTGTGTGATAGCTCATTTTAAAGAGGATTTAAAGGGCTTTAATTTGATATTAATCTTGACTACTTTCTAATAAAAATAAATTATTTTGATAACCTCAAAAAATGTTTTTTTTCAAAATTTTTTCAAAAAAAAGTGAAAAGTGAAAAGTGTTTTGTTTAAATATTTTCCTTAAAAAAGTGTCTTTTACACCAACGAAATTTTGTAAAATCTATCCGGGGACACCCTGTTTGTATATTCTTAGTAGTAAGCACTGTAATTTATTAAAATACTAGAGCTAAAACCTACAGTTGAATTTTTTATCACAACTGCTGATCTCACCATGGTCCCACTCTGAAATTTTTATAAAGTATTCACCAAGTCACTATTATAAATATATCTTATTTTTATAATTTTCAAACACTAACTCAAAAATTTTTTCAGAAACATTTTTTAAGGTTTTCAAAATAATTCATTTTTATTAGAAGGTCGTCAAGATTAGTGTCAAATTAAAACCCTTTTAAATCCTGTTTAAAATAAGCCATCACACAAATCTGTAGGACTTATAGAACTGAAGTTATAACAGTTAGCATAATTGAGCGTGAACCAAAAAAGTGTCGTTTTTGCAATTTTTAAAATTAAAGAACTCAAAAACTATAAAAGTTAGAATTCAAAAAAAAATTATATTGATTTCAGGATGTTAAGAGGACTGTACACCTAACTTTTAACGAAAATACTTCTAGTTATTTTATTTTTGCATAGCATTTAATGCGGTTTGAAGTAAACAATTGAAAAAAAAATATCGTCACTTATGCCGCAATACCTCCAATCATCAGTACACCAAATTTTAATGGCCAAAGGCTTTTTTCATACAATTCCCAATGTTTCCGTACTTACAGTTTTTCACCAATACCACACAATTTTTACTTCTTTGTAAAACAAGGAAGTATTGTGATCCCGATTTTTTTCAATTTCCGGATTTTGACGGAAATATCCGTTTTGACCTTCCCTGAATCCATTTTGACTATTTTCGTTATGACGTCTGTACGTACGTATGTACGTACTTACTACGTACGGACGTCTGTATGTCGCATAACTCAAATACGGTAGGTCGTAGAAAGTTGAAATTTTGGATTTGAGACACTTATAGCATCTAGTTGTGCACCTCCTATTTTTGGTTGCGATTGTCCGTGCCAAAAGTCGTAATTAATGACGCACATGAATATATTAACGAGATTCTTGTACAATTATTATAAAAATTACAAGGAAGGTATGTGGTGTCCACATCAGATTTTTTTTTTTTAAAGAAGAGTTCTTCGTTCTTATCTTCACAAAAAAGGTTCAAAGTACCGCCCGATAAAACTAAATTCTTATTTAATGTATGTTAAATAAAAAAGCTACCGTCAAACTTACGAAATGAATGTCACGTCATATAAACCTCATTCCGAGGTGAAACCCTAATATGACCGTACTATATTATCAGGATTATGTGGTATTTTTAATATTTTACAAAATTCTATTTTGAACCTACAAAGTACTATATTGTATACACAATGTCACAATGAATAATAAGAAATTTAAACTTTAATTGTACAAATTAGTGGTTCTGCAGCTTTTTGGAACTGCAACATGATAATCATGAAGGTAGCTCCAGAACCAATTACCTAAAAAGTGGTTTTCAAATTTTTTAAATCAATAACAGATGTTTTTATAATCTCTACAATAAGTTTGGAAATCATATATACCTACCATAAATAATAACGTTGTGTCCAATGTAAACAGTCCAAATAAATTGAATTTAAATTTCCTGTGCATGAGTTGACTCGAGAATTCCATTAGCTAAAACATAGCAAAAAATGAAGTTTAAACCCACATTGTGTTTGTTATTTAAATTAAGAGATTAAAAGATTATGCTCTTTCTTCTATATTTCTCTTCCTTCCGTCGAACATACTTTAATTCCCATATCGACTTAGTGTGCTGTTATTCAATTTTAGAAAATATTTTTAAAACAACTATTACAAAAATATTTAAATTTTACCTCAAGTTTTAATTTTTCGTCCACATTTTTTATAAGCAATTTGTGAACATTATTTCCTGTTTGTTTTGCCTAAATTTAAATTGATTAAAATTATTTGTATTCTTTTTAACACTGTACTTACCGTTGTAACAGTTAACTGGCAAGCTGTACCAATTAGAACTATTTCCAGGAATTTTAGTGTGGACCAAGACACCCAACTTAGAGATGTATGGGGCTTTATTGAATACTAAAAAGAATTCCGATTAATTTTAAATTAGGGCGTCACTTGTAATGGATGTTAGCAAAATCCAATTTTTTTGAAATTTTGATATAGAAAAACTTACATTCCAATACATGTAAAAAGCAGAGCAAATCATTGTACCATATTGACCAACTAAGTTATCTATTGCTTGTACAGTATAATTCACGTTGACTTGTTTTGCAATGTCACAAAGTTCGTGATGAATTGTTCTTAAAATTTTTATCTTCTTTACAATTTTGGCGGTGTCAGAATTTTTCATTTTATTGCTTTCTTAAATTAATAAATGTGATATAAAAAAAGTAATAGGGAGCTAATCAACTTACCTAGAAATGAAATTGAATTAATATTTTTCTTGTCGTATACTACGATTTCTTTATTTAAACGAAGAAGTTGTTTATTTACCATCTTAAAACGTTGCCACAATAGCAAAATTGTACCAGAAAATTGATTGACATAGATATTTATAATAATTGCAGGAAAAGCAAAAATAATCCAAGTAACAACAGGTAGTTTTCTAAATCCTTCACCTTCGCTATTAACTCTGTGCATAGCCATAGCAGTTGCAATATAAACGAAAAGTAAAAATTGTATTACAATTTGATATACGAAAATTATCTTATAGTTAATTTTTTGATTGATGTAGCGAAACAGGATGTCAGTTTTTTGTATTTTTTCTAAGGTAGCTTTAATAGATTGAGTTCTGTATAATCCACATGTGAAAATTATTAAAACATGTATCATGCCCCCAATAAATATAAATGCGAGGCTATAGTTTGCTACTTTATTTCCTACGTAAAATGTGCCGGTAACTACATTGGATGTGTTTCCAGCTGCACGAAAAGTTGCTAATATTGAAACAATAAATGATGCTATAGTATTAGCACCAATGAAGTATAAGTACTTGTTTGTGTACAGAAAAATTTTACTATTATGCTTTCTTATTACAATTGGAGATATGCCCAAGAATAATGATAAATAAAGGAATGGTGAAAGACCAGTGTAGAGATTATCAATTTTATTCATACTTTTTTTTAACACTGTTGAAGTATTCTCTGTATTAGCACAGCACAACTTGACTACTAACGAGGGCGAATCAATTTCAATACATTTTATTGTTCTGCTATCATCATTTTGTTTCATATTTTGTTCGTTATTACTTTACATTACATTTTACGAGCAAGGCATATAAAAAATGGAGTACTACATCATAATATAATTAAATGTAATTGTGATTTCTATCATCAACTTAATTAATTTATTTATTTAACTTTAAGTAGGAATCCTATATATTTAAGAAGTCTTCTTTTTAGAGTTTTACTAATCCTTTTTTAACTCGCATGCAATATTTATTTCATATTGCGTTGGGATTTAAAGATAAAAAATTATTAGAATTTGCAAAACGCTTAATTCCTGTAGAAGACATCGAAAGAAAAAGTCAGCAGTATATTAGAAATTTGCAAGAGGCTATTAAGAAAGGTACACATTGTCATTTAAAAAAATAAAGTTCTATGATTCTTACTTTTTAGGCGAATGCCAAGACGATTCAAGTTTAACCGTTCAAGATGCAATGATCTTGAGTGTTCTATCTTGGTTTAAAAATACTTTTTTTAAATGGGTTGATAGTCCTGCTTGTACCTACTGTAAAAGAAAAACTCAGTTTGCGCATATGGGCTCAAATGATAATTTGATCATCAAACCTGACAGTGTGGAGGTATGTTCAAAAATTAACAGTTCACAATAGGTATTTCAATAATGTTTAATTTTAGATGCACAAATGCAATTATTGCAACGAATTAACCGCATTTGCACGCTTTAGCGATCCCTACGCTTTATTAACCACGAGACAAGGGAGATGTGGAGAATGGGCAAAAGCATTTACTGTAATATGCTGCGCTATGGGTTGGGAAGCTAGAATTGTGTTCGACGAGACTGATCACGTTTGGACCGAAGTAAGTTTTTCTAGTAATTTATGTTTGGAGTAAGTATCACAACCAACCTTTTTTAAGGTGTTTTCTTACGGAAGGAAGAAATGGATTCATTGTGATCCTTGTGAAAATACATGTGATAAACCGTTTATGTATGAAGTTGGGTGGAACAAAAAGTTATCATACTGTATAGCATATTCTGCGGAAGAGATTCAAGATGTAACTTGGCGTTATTCTTATCAACATAAAGAAGTCCTGAAACGGCGCAATAAGTGCAGTGAAGATCAATTAATCAACGCCATGATTGATCTACGAAAAAAACGACAGGAATCTTTCAGCGATCAAAGACAACGTTATCTTACACTGAGGTTGTTGGGAGAACTTGCAGATTTTTTAGTTGAAAAGTATGAAAACTTAAAATTGTGAAATTTATACATTTCTGATGCTAATTTTTTATTTTATTGTTAGGAATCCAAGTGCTGAGGATAATGTGGGTCGATTATCTGGTGATCTTGCATGGAGGCTTGCCAGAGGAGAAAAACAAACATCACAGAGCGCGCAATACACATGGATATTATCTAGTAAAGACATTGATGCTGGTGATATAACAGTGCAATATTCAATCGGTTTAGATCGATATGAATACATAGCTCAATTAAAATCTTCTACAAAAAATATAAAGTCATGGATTAACGGTACATTTGGCTCAACCAATTTATTTCGCAAAGAAGAAGAAGATTGGCAAAAGGTTTATCTAGCCAGAACAGGTACAAAATATTTTTAGTCTGGAGTATAATATTTTTAATTATTTAATAATTATTTTTAGAAAAATCTAAAGAAGGAAGTATTAGTTGGCGGTTTGCCGTAGACGAATCGTCAAAGAAAGTGATCGATCAGATAACTGTTAAATTTTTGTATGAGGTTTATAAAAATGGTAAAGTGAATGTTAGAATTGAAGGTGACAATAGTTCTATAGCATTTCCCGAAAGTAAGCTCTGTATTTTGTGTTTAAAACTTGGAATTATTTAACAATATTTAAAATTTTAGATACTACTATGATGAGCACTAAAGATTTGTCGGGAAGTAAATCAATCCATATAAAAGTTTCTTTATCTCTTGGAGAAGGAGACGTTGCTTGGCAACATGCACAATTATTTCGCGACTCTCTTAAAAATAAAAATTATCAGTTTTGCGTTCAATTTAAATTTAAGGAGTTAGGTCAATAACGTCTTATTATTGATTAATTGAATTTTATAATAATTCTGCCGACATTTTTATATATTAAGGTTTTTTTGTAAGTAGATTATATTGAATGCGTCAATGATGAAGGTTTTTGGTGATTATAATTTTGTTGTTGAAGTCTTTATACTTTTAAAAATAATTATAAAATTTAAATGTACTATGAATTTTATTATTTCCAAATACAAGGTAAATAACTAAAAGATTGAATTTAAAATTTTTTGAATTATTATAATTATTCATTGTAACTTTGTTGATATGTCATCTTTTATTAGAATTTTCTTGCAAATCTATAACCAACACTACAAAACAAGGTTATAGTTCAGGCGTATTGAAAGGATGACTGATCCTTGGACACTTGGTAAGTTCTTTTTTATTTTTGGTAGTGCAGATCTGATAATACCGGTCAGTATTACAAAGATAATGAATTGTAATCCTAAAAATAAGGTTCAGGGCAGAATATTCATATTTTAATAAGGTAAATCAAAAACCGACAGACTCATTTATTTTGAATGTCTTCCTCACTTAAATATTATATCAATTAATATTTAACAAAACTAAACAGAACGTTAAAGTAGTAGAAATTTTTAATTGTAAAGTGAAGAATACAGACAGAAAATTATTATTAAACTAAGAATATTTGCAAAAGACACAACCAATGAAAAAAGAATAACCTACATTATAAAAAATGATAAAATACAAAAATTATAATGCAGTATAAGGCCTTATTTTGCGATTATTTTCTTCAGTGCCATTATATTACTAACTTGGAAAAACCAAAAAATAATAAGGAACAAGAAATTATATTGAAACAATTTGAAAACACGTGAAAATTAGTCAAGTAAATATTAACAAATATAGATTAAATAATATCATATAGTTTTTTAAATATTCTTAGCAATTCTTAGTAAGAAAACCTAGATTAAAATGAAAATCATTCAAATGTTAATAAACAATTAATAATAATTTATATGAATATTTCATGGTTTTTCAAGTTCATGGTATTTTTACTAGTAGCTAAGCTTATAAAAAAAAAGCTGATTGTGTGGACCAAAAAATGAATAAGAGTTTTAGAGCGGGCTATTAAAGAAAATTAATTGGTTGCGTTTTTTTTAGAAAGGTGCGTTAGTTTTACTTGTTCTGGTAAAAAATTGAATTTCATTTTATATTTACCACCAATTATTCACCATATCAATATTTTAAAAACTCAAAAAAATGCACACAAACTTTTTAGAACTAAAATGATTTTAAATGTCGTTTAATAACGACAAAGAAGCAATAACAACCAAGCTCTCTATGTACGACAGGAAGAAATAAAAAAGATCCATAAATATGAGTAACTGTGGGCACGCTGGTGAACGATGGATATATTATACAGAAAAATACACAGAAGGATTGGGAAAGCAATAAGCATCTTTGTGAAAATGAGACGTGTGTTTTGCAATAGAGAACTGAGCCTGGACCTAAAGGTCAGAATGGTGAGATGCAATGTCTTCGCGGTCCTTTTCTATGGACTAGAAGCATGGACTCTAAATAAAAGAAGCATGGACAAAATAGAAGCGTTTGAGATGTGGGTCTATAGGCGAATCCTTAAAGTCTCTTGGACAGATAGAATAACCAACTTAGAAATCCTAAAAAGAATTAACCTCCTGAAAGGAGAAGGCACTTAAAGAAGAAGAAGAATAACGACGTATCTATCGATTAGAAAATCATTAATTTCGTTTATCATGAAAAATTTGTAGCAAATTTAATAATAATTAGTAAAAATATGTAAGTTAACATTAAAATCTAGTGTTAGAATTAGTCTTAAAGGAACCAATGGAGATATTTCATTTTAATCTAATTCTTTGTTGAAAATTTAATGCTGGATTTAAGTTTCATTATGAAATTGGGACTAAGATGTAACCAAGTACAGTCAACTTTCTCTAAATCAAACTCCCCTATTTTGAATTTTTTAATTCGGACTCTTTTCAAATCGAATCCAACGTTAGGCATTTGATGTTAATTTGCATGTAATTCGTCTTTATATTAATCGAACTTTAGAGTATTTTGAAGTGTTAACATTTCTCTAAAAAACTCGCCGCGTATATTTGACATAATATTATGACGTTGTCGCGGTGTTGCGTGATTCCCTGAACTTGTCAGTTAGTACATTATACAAATTTCTTTTAAACATCGTGTGCTATATTTTTCCATTCTATAAAGTAAATGAACTTTTTTTCAAATGAATATGTATCTTTTACAGTGTATTCACTTGTTTATTATTTTTTTAAAGTGTTTTTCTTACTTTCTCTAACTCAAACTCTCTCTAATTTGAACAAGTTTAATGCATTATGATAGTTCGATTTAAAGAGAGTTAACTGTATTTATTTTATTCATACAACTTATTTGGTTTTTAATTTAATTTCTAATTTAAATTGAAAATTTTTATTATGTTTGTTTAACTTCTGCCTTTCCCAATATGGCGAGAGTATATACTCATATATCTGAAAAGTGATGTTTGTCTTGAAAATACTCTCCAAATTTCACTTTAAGTAACTTACATGTTTCTCTGTATTTATTTAAATTTCAAACTAGAAGCATTTGCTTATACTTTATTCATACCACCCATTATGTCGATGGGATTTTCTTATTTACGATGATCTTGTAAATCGTGGAATTTTGGAGGAAACCACTTTTCTCAGTTTAAACGCATTATTATTGGCGATTTCAATCTCTCTAATGCGCAATGGGCTCTCGAAGATATAAATATCATTGGTTCTAATGACGTTGTGTTATCATGTAGCAAAACCTAGTAGAATTTTGATTCTATGTTATTTTACAATCATCTGTAATACAATAAACTATCTAAATATTAATAGAGATATTCGTACTTTTTGCAATATTTTTGCAATAGGGTAATTATTTCTGTAGTTCACTTGCATTTTCATATTAAAACAACGTCAACTATGATTTTCAGATAAGTAATGCTTATTAATGCATTTATACGATTTTTATCAGTTTCGTCTATAAACTGCATGGAAATAGATATTGTTGTGTTCCGATAAAGAAATGAAAAGTGAGTTGCGTAATTTAGAAATAAAGAACTGACTTTGCAACCTGACGAACAATAAAGGCAGGACTCTTGTTCGTTTTCAAAATTGTTTTTTATTCATGTTCAGTTTGTTCGTTAGTTTAAAGGTTGATTTATGCAAAACGTCGACGCACGCACCGCCCGCGTCCAAATAAAGTTGAAGCATAGAATTTCAGTAGGAGGGTTTATGGTGCACACGCCGCCAAAAATCAAGAGTGTAAACTAAGTGCATAAACGCTCCTACTGAAATTCTATGCTTCAACTTTATTTGGACGCGTGCGGTGCGTGCGTTGCGTGCGTCGACATTTTGCATAAACCAACCTTAAGTTGTATTGTTTAGTTTAAGTTTGTTGTTACAGTAATTTAATTCATTGTTGTCTAAATTTTAACGTTTGTATTTTTAATTTTTTTGTAGTTTAGCGACTCATACGAGTGCAGCTGAGCAGTACACAAACAAACAGCATTACATAAACAAAATGCTAAACTTGATTTTGTTTAAAAAAAAAAAGAAAAATATAAGGACCAATAAAATGAGAACACGAGAAGAAAACCAAGAAAATAGAGAATATAAATAAAAGGAAGAACAGTCAGTCATTATTTGAAAGCCCGAGAGACAGATGGTGTTAAAGAGTCGTGATTTGAGAGTCCGAGGGGATAGTCGTATAAAGTCGCAAATTTAGAGACCAAGAGGCAAGTTGTGTTATAGTCGTATAGAGTCATAATTAGATAGCCCGAGAGGCAAGTCGTGTTGGTCAGTCGGAATCTGAGAGCCCAAGAGTTGGAGTGGAGGTGTAGGAGTAACAAGGAGTTTTGTTAGAAAGAGAAGCGAAGAAAGTGTCCGAGTTACCCGTGCTGCTCAGCGAATTTCGTGTGAGTCCTGTCTTTATCAATTTGTTTTTTGTGTTCAGGTTGCAAATAAATTGTTCTTTAAATCGTCAGTTTTTTATTGTTCTTCCATGTAACCATTTTTCGAGATCCAACGACCTATTTTAATAAGAGAGCGGAGTAAGAGCACTACATAAAAACAAGTGACAAATTGCTGGAAATTTTTAAATTAATAGGTTTTTAAAAAATTTTTTTTTTTGCGATAGGAAAGAGTAGTAAGTACTTATGAAATTTTAAAACGTAGTTGTTTAAAATTTTTCAATTTTAGTATAACAATTCAACTACGCCACGCGAATATAAACTTACTCCGGAGGAACGCATTAAAATTATAACATACACAAAATTTGGCTTAAAAATTTGTGATATAGTATATCATTGAAAATAAATCGATCAGTCACAGTAGAATACAATTACCTAAAATTAGGCGAGATTTATTGTTTATGTAAACGAAAAAGACTTAAAGAAAAAATAAATTTTGCAATAAAAGGGAAAGAATGAGAGCTGTATCTATAAAAATATTATCGCATTATCGAAAACTGTACATGAATTGTATCTTCCCACTACAGGGAGATGGATTCGCTAAATTTTGAATAATGAAAACTTTCTGAAATGGCTAAAAATTATAGTTAAACCACGCTTGAAGCCATGCCACATTGAAAAAAGATTCAGTTTTGACAAATATCTAAAAGTGATATTCAATGACGAAAAAAACTTAATTTAGATGCCGTCAATGGTATACAGTATCATTGGTACGATATTCGTAAGGAAGAGAAAACCATATTCAGTCTTTTGCCACAAAAATTAGCTTTGATCCTATTTGCAATAAATACTAGTTGTTTCCAACTACTGGAAGTACCTAGTATCATTGTTTAGCTTATTTTCGAGCTTGAGCTTTGTGCATCTCTAACGATATTTGAAGAGATTTTTTTTCAAACATTTACCATTTGTGGCACAAATTATGCCATATCGACTAGTTTTTGTCAATTCTTTTGATGAAGTTCGTAAGTTGCCAGGTCAACAAGATTATATGAAGAAATATATTGACGAGTCAGCGTTGACTGCTTTGGAAAAAGCCAGCCAAGATTACATCTTTATGTTAATTCCACGACGCTGATGGTATTTACTTTATACTAAAAAGAATTTCGGAAATTTCCTATTAAATTAAGGTGGTTAACGACGTAAATTACAAATATAGGTAAACATAAAATTTTGGGAATCATAAAAATATCATGATATAAAATGATTAGAAAATCCGCAAAAATGCAATGCGAATACTGTACTGGTTGATTATGTATAGTTAGTCCGTTCATAGAGAATATTTATAAATAATAGAAGTACCTGCTTGCATAAGCTCTTATTTTGTGCATTCCTACGGTAGTTGTGAGGCCCAAAATTTTATTTAAGTCAAAGTATTTATTATTTCTATTTAAATTACAGTAAAAGCCCTCGTATCCGAATCCCTCGTATCCGAAAATTCTTAGAATTTATCGCGTCAACCGAAAGATGCTTGTGAGCTTTACCACGCCGCAACTCAAAGGAGAACATGTGTGGGTAGACGGGTTGATTACCTACGTTATAAATGTTTGCATTACAATAAAAACAACTGCATTTTTAATGTCATAAAAATAAATAGTAATTTAAATTTGAAAGAGAGGTTATTCGCAAAATAAAATATTTATATTCTATTCCTATAGTTTTGTGTTTGTGACAATTTTGTTATTTATTTATAAATTTTATTTTTAAAATATGCAATTATTTTAAACATTATTTGTATCTAATAAAATATTTGCCAAAAAGGTGTAATTTTTTTTACAAAATTTGTATATTTAAATAAAATCATCAAGTTTGCTGTGAAAAAAATTAATTCTTATCGTAATCAAGAATAATATGATACTATGTTTGCAGATTTGTTATTGTATTTGTCATGGTTATACTATGATATGGTATTAATTTCAACCTTCCACTTATCCGAAACATTCACCTATCCGAACGGAAATGGGTAGAATTCATTTCGGATACGAGGACTTTTACTGTATTTACTTTAAACAACAGATATAAAAAAGTAACAAAAACTGAAGTAAATAAGATTTAAAAGGGCAGGAATCTCTCACTAAGTAAAACTCGGAAACCAATCTACTTGTAAAAATCGAATAAGAAGAGTGGGAGCATCTGTTTTTAAGTAAAAATTGGTTATAATTATCGAATTATAACTGTTTGAATCCCAGCACAGAAATGTAGTAAATAAAGAGCTGGGATTGAAGTAGTCATGTAAATTGCCCAAACGTGCAGTCACCAGAATGGAGTTAAGTCCAGTCTACTTTGAACAAGTAAGTGCTTCTTGTATAAGAAGTCGATAGTTTAATATCGATTATTTCCTAAATAATTTAATAATTTATTTTCTAAATTAACCGATATTTGAAGATATTCATTAGTTTAATCTCTGTATTTTACTTTTTTCTATCAAATTCTAACAAATTTTTTTTTAAATCTATAAAATTCAGTGGGCCTAGTTCTGTAACTAGTCTCGGAAATTTCTCACATCAGTTTTTAATTTGTCTCTTAGTTAGCTACTCTTTCAGAAAAATTGTAGTAAGGGGGAATCCGTAAAGTAAAGAAAAACATCGTTGACAAGTGGACCTTCTAACTTTTATATCAATAAAACCCTTTAGTATTTAGATCAGTGGGTTATTCTATCAAGTTTAAGTGTCTAGATTTAGACCATCAAAGAAAGTTTTTTGTTAATTTCTTCCTTTTATTAAAATACCACTTTTAGTATCTTTGCAGTATTTCAGTAACATTTTCTGTAACGACTTACCGGAAGTTTGCTAATTCAGTTTCGGCCAATTTTAATCAATTGCTAACTTTAATAACACTTTCGTTAACATAGAAAGCTTGCTATTCTGAAATCATATAGCCTTGAAAACTTTTGAAAAAAAGCAATAATTGAAGTATTTTGCTTATCGAATATAATATTGTTTATTAAGAATATATCTATTAAAAATGCAAAGGTTAGAATTTATTAAGTAGTGATTTATTAATTTTAACTCGAGTGCAAATTAAAAATTTTTCACATTTTTTGTTTTATATTTAACAAGTTCTACGGTTTAGTCCCTATACACACACATTAACAGATAATAAAGAGGTTTAAACTTTGATTGTACAAGTAAGTGGTTCTGCAGCTTTTTGGAATTGTAACATGATAATCATGAACGTAGCACCAGAACTAATAACCTAAAAATTAATAAAGCTCATTTATAATTTCAATTACAGTTTTGTAAAGTAACCATACCGAAAATAATAATGTTGTGTCCAATGTAAGCAGTCCAAGTAAAGTGAAATTAAATTTTCTGTGCATGAGTTGGCTTGAAAATTCCATTAGCTAAAAACATACCAAAAAACAATAAAGTACGCCTTCTAAACTCACTATTTTCGCTTTAAATTAAATATGCAACAGAAAACAAGAATTGCCACTATACAATGTCGCTGGAATGCAAGCCATATTTCTCTCACCTGAGGCAAGCATTCTCTAAGCTAGTGCGTTTCTAAACTTTTCACTATATTTTTTAGTTAGTTGAAGATTACAACTGTTATAATATATTATTATAACTGCAGAATTAAAATGAAAAACAATTGAGCTCGGAAAATATGTAAGAAAACCACTTTTTCCAAACTAAACAAAAGGGAGCCGTTTCATTACCAATTTTAAACACGAAAGTCAACTTTTCCTTACCAGCATAAATATAAACGTTTTTGAAAGTAAAACTGCCAAAGAAAATTACTATATAAGGAACTCTACCGGTTAAAAAAGAAAGTACAGTAGAAACTCCATCATTCGACACTCCCGCATATTGGACAATTCCGAGAATTTCTCATGCTAATGGACAAATAATTATGAGCTTATGACGCACAAGTTGTGAGCTTATCAAAATTAACGACTGGGTTTCAGCACGTAGGCAGACAGATTGATTACGTTATAATGCTTACATGATAATAGCAAAATAACGGCATTTTCAATGCTAAAATATTTATGTCATAAATATTTTCTATATTTGTTACAATAATAGAACAGGTCCTAAATATTGGGTATCAAATTTGGGATGCAAATTTGTGCAGTAATTTTCTTGTATGACACTCTTGTAAAATTGAATACAATTTTTTGTCATAAATTTGCTAGATTTACAATATAAAATTATTTTAAAGTTTATATTATACAAGTATCTAATAACTATTTTGCAAAATAATTCTTTTTACAAAATTTGTATATTTAAATTACATCATCAAGTTTGCTGGGTAAAGCTGCATCTTCACTAAGACTGCATGGCAAGCGGCACTTTGATCTTGCAACAAAGATCAATAGTACCGCAACTAACATCAATAGTGCCGCTTGCTGTGCCGTCTTAGTGAGGATGCAGCTTAAGGAATAGTGTAATTAAATTCTTATCGTAATCAAGAATAAGATGATATGTTTATATCATATAAAGATATTTATTTCAATTCTCTATTCGACAAATTTTAAGTTTGGACAGGAAATGGGTCCCGTTCATGTCGAATTATGGAGTTTCTACTGTAAATAAATAAGATATTTAAAAATATTTCTTAGGACGTTATACTCCCGAAGTACTACAACAAAATTCAGATTTGTTGAATATGATAAATTGTTTTAATTTTAATTTAAATTCATATAGAAAAACTATAATTCGGGTTTTAAGGCTTTAATAATTCTGGAATTTGCGATTATACAAATATTCATGTTCTAGCAGCTCTAATCATAAATAGGTCAGATTGATAATACAATTTAAAATTTAAATGCGAATAACATACACTAAACACATTTAACTACTAATAATTGTTTTAGCTTACTGTATTGCACATTATTTTAAAAATTGTACAAAAGTGCAATTATTAATCTTTTTTGAATAAAATAATAATTTTTTAATAAAATAATATTCTTAAATTGTTTATCTTATATGAATAAAATTTTAATAACCACTGCATTATTATTATCACCTAGTTCTCAATCATCCCAAACGGTAATCATCTATATGTGATTATAATGATCCTGTCTCACGTTCAAATTTTTTGTCATTATTTTTTATAAAAATTTTGATCAATATGTTGCTGTGACGAAATTACAATAGAAACAGGATAAAAATATTTTTGATATGATATTATTTATAAATAAATTTCTGACAAAGACGATATACATCGCCGAAAGCTTAAAATATAATTTCAATTATATTATTTATTTAACTTGTCCTATTGAAGTTCTATTGTTTATATTTTCTCACAAGTTATGATTTATATATTTATTAGCATTAGTAGTAGGGGATACGGCCCTGACTAGGAACTGACCAATAGAAAGAAACGTCATTAATACGAAAGGGAATTAATGCGAAAGGGAACTATATAAGAAAACAACCAGGAAGTAACTACGACAACCAAGACGAAGAAGAACAACAACTAGAAGAACCAGAAGAACCAATAAGAAGAACAACTAGAAAGGAATAATAATAATAAATAAGAAGAATAATGATTATGAAGAACTAGAATTGGCAATATTTTAGAAATAAAAGAAGAACGATCTAACATATTTATATATTTTTGATATGGTGGATAATTTAATTATAGTTACAATACGATAACGCTTTTAAGAGTTTAAATTTCTCTAGAAATAAATAATTTTTTAGTAAATTTTATGTGCAATAAAATCGACTTAATCTGTAAATTTTTATAAAAATAATGACAAAAAATTTGAACGTGAAACAGGATCATTATAATCACATATGTCTATCGCTCTTTCCCTTAATTGTGTTTAATTTTTTGTTTTTAAATCGACTTAATATTATTATGTTTTAAAAAATTTTGCAGTTACCAAATTACAATTAAGCGGATAAATGAACGTTGGTTTGTTGTTCTAAAGCAGTGAAAAATTTGTTTTATAAAAAGTTAAAATTGAAAACAATGTTTTCATAATTTAAAAAAATTTATTTCACAGCTTTACAAAGTTGCTGTTTCAGATAATTTCAAATAATTTTAGAGAATTTTTAGAGAACCGTCCAGTTATGCACAGTAGTTTTATTAAAATAAAAAATTTTAGCAGTCGTAAATTTCGATGTACAAAAAAAATTATCAATAAGTACATCAATAATTAAATTTCCCAACATAAAAAAATATAAAAAACACTTTTTTATACGTGCAGGGATAAAATCGACTAAAATTAGAATAAAACAAATAGTAAGCTATCGTCTTTAAATTTTTATTAATTTTTATACTTCCCTCAAATATTCAAATTTTCAATAATTTAATTTTAATTTTTCATTCATAAAATATTTTTAACCTAAATTTGCATGTATTTAAACTTTAGCAGTCATTGGCTTTTATTTCATCATTTTTATATTATAATATTGAAAAATATGTATAGTAGGTATGTAGAACATAAAAATTTAAAATTTTTACCTCAAGTTTTATTTCCTCGTCCAAATTTCTTATAAGCAGTTTGTGAACATTTTTTCCAGCTAGTCTTGCCTAAGTTTAATTTGTTTAAAATTAATTTAATCATTTAATTATTATTATACTTACATTTGACACAGTAAGATCGCATCCTACACAAATTAGAATTATTTCTAATAATTTTAGTACAGACCACAACACCCAACTTACAGATGTTCTGGGCTTTACCGAATACTAAAAAATACATAAGTACATATTTACATATTTTATTTCTGATACTACACAGGCATTTTAAATCACTTTTTCAACAAAATCAGAGATCCTAATAATGCAATTGATAATGCACTTCTGCGATAAGAACAAAGGGCTCCAAAGTTTGATTTAAAATTTTCAATATATAAAATATATCTTTTGCATATAAATATCAACGATCTACTTGCACATAATAATTTATTTATTACATGCAACAGGTTGTTTTTAGTTTTGCATTGTTATAAAAATTCTTACAAATGATTGATAACTAATATTCTGAAGTAAAGTACATTCTTTGAAAAATCAAATTATATTATTTAGCTTCGAATATCGCATAAGAAATTTAGTTTTAATATACTGACAATAGCACACGCGTATTAGAACCCTATTTGCCAAATTTACTATTATATTGGGAATACTTTTCTTTATAAGTTATTTTTTATATTATATTAAGCGTTTTTAACAGCTATGGTTATTACGCTCACCCTACAGAGGCTGATGCGGAATTCGAACCCGCGACTACATCTTCGTAGTCACTTACGTTCTCCACAGTACCACTTTGCTGGGTTTTATAAGTTATTGTTGGAAACGATTTCACATTTGGGTGCTTTTATGAAGACGTTAAATTAGAAACAACTTACATTCCAATACATGTAAAATGCAGAGCAAATCATTGTACCATACTGGCCAAACAAGTTAACTATTGCTTGCATGGTATAATTCACATTGACTTGTTGTGCAACGTCGCAAAGTTCGTGGTGGACTGCTCTTAATATTTTTATCTTCTTTATAACTGTAGTCGTGTTATTATTTTTTATTGTTTTGTTCTCTTAAATAAATTTTATACTAAAGGAACTTATTAAGAAATTAATCAACTTACCTGGAAACGAAATTAAATTAATATCTCTCTTTTCGTAGATGATTTCTTTATTTAAACCAAGAAGTTGTTCATTTATCAATTTAAAACGTTGCCACACAAGCAAAATTGTACCAGAAAATTGGTTGACATAAATGTTGATAATAATTCCAGGAAAAGCAAAAATAGCCCAAGTCATAGTAGACATCTTTCGATTTCCTTCACTTTCACTGTTGAGCCTATGCGTATGCATAGCAATTGATATAAATAAGGAAAACGAAAGCTGTGTTATAATTTGATAAACGAAGATTTTTTTATAATTAATTTCTTGATTGATGTGATGAAACAGGAGGTCAGTTTTTTGAAGTTTTTCCAAAGTGGATTTAATCGATTGAGTTCTGTATAATCCACATGCGAAAATTGTTAAAACATGTACGATACCTCCAAGAAATATAAACGCCAGACTATAATTTGCTACCGTGTTGCCTACATAATATGTACCAGAAACAACATTAGATTGTGATCCAGCTCTTCGAAAAGTTACTAAAATAGAAACAATAAATGATGCTATAGTATTAGCACCAATGAAGTATAAGTATTTGTTTGTGTACAGAAAAATTTTACTATTACGCTTTCTTATTACAATTGGAGATATACCCAAGAATAATGATAAATAAAGTAATGGTGAGAGACTAGTGTAGAGATTGTCAATTTTATTCATATTCGTTTCGTTTTTATTAAACACTTGATTCAAGTATTCTCTGCATTAGCACAACACAATTTGACTACTAACGAGGGTAAATAAATTTCAATACATTTTATAGTTATGCCATTACAAACAAAAAATCATTTCTTTGTTATTATTTGACATTAAAGTTTACGACCAACATACATACAAGGTTTTTATACTCAATTTGATATATAATTGGAATTTTTATCAATTTGTTTTGTTTATTAACTTTTAAGTACTTCCCAGAGTTTTATATTTTAAAGAAGTCTTCATTTTCGTAATCACTAATTTCTCTTTTTACCATGCATTCCATAAAACAGTAGTTAAATAATATATTGGATGTCAGTAAGATGTTTGAGATGCTTGAGATGTTTGAAATAGCAGTGTTAAGCAGTATCGATAGTATTTAGGGATTATGTGCAGTAATACTGTGCAGTAAGTGTTAGTAATAGGCAATATGATTAATGTTGTATCTTTAATGTTATTATGACCTTCGGGTTCAAAAATTGACTTCAATGAAACATTAACAATCATAAATCTTATAATAAATCTGCCTTCGCTAAACCTTCAGCAAACATTGGACATAGCTTCGATCAAAACACTGACTTTGCACTAACATTACTATTTCACTAATTTTACTGCCGTATCTACCCGACACATAGATCGGTATCGGTAGTACCAGCAGTAAGTAGCAGTACCATTATCAGTAACCATCAATTTTTTATTAAATAGATTCTACCAAAGAGCAGTATACATACTCAAACTCAGTGATTCACTTTTCACCTACCCAGATTACTCATCTTATAATCTAATCCTCGAATCTTCCAATCGATACATTTCTTTATATTAAATTAAAAATATAAAGAATAAATAAATTAAATAAACAATACATACATATTGTGGTGTTTCAAACATCAAATTTGATTTTTTATATAATTGTTAAGATTTTGTTTTATTTATTTTTACACCTTTTAATTTTGTAAATGATTATTGTAAATTTTGAATTTTTGTGCACTTTTGATGTTGGCATTTTTATGTTGGCACCGAGAAGGTAGAGAAAATTCCAGCCGTGTCCGTGGGACGGAGCGGACGTATTTTTGCGAGTCCTGAGTATTTTTTTGAATTTGTGACTCAAGTTAGATATTTATTTGGATAATTTGAAAATAAAGTAGCGTGAGTAATAATTTTGGTTTTATTTGGTTAATTTTGTCCAAGATTTGGACAGAATTTGAAGCTGTATTTTTGGATGTATTATTTTGGAAGATTAGAGTTTTGATCTGCTCATTAATTATTAATGGATAAGATTTGGATTAATTTGGATGATCAGAAAGTGGTGAAATTGACATTTGAATATTAGAAAATTTGTAAAACTTGGAAAGGAAAAGCAAAATTTGTATGTGCACGTCGCATCTGTGACGATAAGCCGTGCTCGCAATCAACGTTACCTTTTATTTGGAACTTAAAAATTTATTTTAAAGTTAATTTGAATTTAAATTTAATTGGGAATAATTGAATGGAACATTTTTGTAAATTTTGGACATTTTTGAAATAGAAAATTGAATCACACCGCGACGCAAAAACACGAACCCAACCCTGAGGAGTCTGGCTCTCCGGCTTGGAAGCCGTAGAGATTGTTTTTGATATTTACACAAAAATATCATTACAATATGCAAACTTTTTTTATAAACTTTCAGCAATGGTTAGATACTTGTTTTATATCACCTTTATTTACGTTCAGAGAAACATTTAAATTTGCTTAGCAACCTTTGATGTAAATATAATCTGCACTGTTTTTTCAAATACATTTTTTTGTATAATTTGTTCCTTTTGTGTAGTAACTACACTAGCAAACTGTTAACATATAACATGTTCCTAGCTTTGATGTTATATATTAAATTTGTTACTTTGAGTTTTTGCAATAAAGTTAATTAAATTTACCATAATTGTAATAGTCAAATTTGTACTTTTCGTTTGAATAATCTATAACAAATTCCTGATAATTTTTTTACCTTCCTTGAAAATTACCATTATCCAATTAACAAATTGTTGTATTAGGTTTATGTAATGTTTAATCGTATATGATCCAAAACCTGGCTGATTCTAGTTTAATAATTGAATAGGGATTTTTTTTATAAATCATTAGTAATTATTATAACAATATTATAACAAAGCAGTGAAAATCTTTGAAATTTTTAATTAGTGAGGTTCTAATTAGAGATTTATCTGAGCCATGCCTAGTGTTTGCTAAATAATTATTGAAAAGTACATGCCGAAAAACGATTTCACGATTTTTTCAAATTTTCTATCGTAGAGTTTCGAAGTTACAGCAATAAGTCGAAAACGTTGAATTTTGTAATTTTGATTTTGCAGCGTTGGCAAAATCAATTCCTTTAAAAATATATAAAAATTCACCATATAGAATTTTGTATACAAAAATCTCAGCTTTCTGAAAAGAAATATCGCGATTTTCCCAAGTGTCAAAAAACCCCCGAAAATTGAAATTAAAATTTTCTAAACGAATTTTCTCAGCTTGCCCCATTTTTTTTTAAATTTAAAATTGTTTTTTTTTAAATGTGGACTTTTTTACACAAAAAACATTTAAAACAGTCTTGGGGAGCGCAGAAGATTTGGTGAAAAATTAGTTATGTAATTAAATGCGGCAGCTAAGGTATAAACGAAATCAGTTTCGTGGTTAGTTAAAACTACTGTTTGCAAATCTCTGCCACCACAGGAAAAACTTTGGAATAGATGCTGTAGATTCTACATGGTGAATTTTTAGGCTTCTATACAACGTATAGGAAGAAGCCTTATGATCTGGCTCCGTGTCTGTCTGTCCGCATAATTAAAAAAAAAGATTAACGCATTAAAAATTCTAATAAAATAAAGCCCAAATAATCTAATCTATCAAAAATCAGATCTCAAGTTCTTCAAAAAATTTTACTTATATAGAATATTTTTAGATTGGTATTAATTATTCAGATTATCTATATTTTTTAATCCGATACTTGATTTAAAAATAACAACACTAAATCGTCTCATCATCATCAATTTGTTTTTTTAATATCTCTAATACTTCTCTTACTGCTTCAGCTTCTTCTTGTTTAAATTATTTTGACCTATTTGCGAACAATTCCTCTTCCGCCTTACGCTTACTTGCTTCTCTTCTTTTGAATGCCTCTGCACGCTTCAACTCCACCCGGTGCATAGGATATTTCTACCGTTAGCGTTTTTAGATTTTACATATACCACGTATATATAAACTTATATCCGTTGATCCGCTGATCCGCCGATCCGTTGATCCGTTCATACCCTACGGCTAATCGTGTCTACGGCTAATTAGATGACCTAATAATCGACGCAATGAATAACGAATATAACGTAATGAATTCAAAGTGAAAAAATAATTTTTCATGCGTTATTCTTTTTATTGGAAAGCTTTTGGGTATACAATATTGAAACTGTTTGCTTCCCCCCCTCTCTTACTCCCGTATTTTGCGTCAATGTATCATCTGATCAACGTATCGAAGGATAATTATATAATATATTATATTATAATTATAATAAAATATAAAACAGCTTATAATAAAATAAAGCCCAAATAATTTAATCTATCAAAAAGTAGATGTATAGAAGCCTAAGAACTGTCGCAAAAGCGAGTTCCACCTTGTTATATACTTTTAAAGGAACAATTTTGTTAACGCTGCAAAATCAAAATTACAAAATACAACATTTTCAACTTGCTATAACTCCAAAACTCAACGATATAAAAATTTGAAAAAATTCGTGAAATTGTTTTTCGGCATCTTGGTACCTATAGCAATTTTCAAGTACGAACGATTTCAAAAGTTCCTGCAATTGGTTAAATAAAACTAATTTTATTTTTCGTTTTTAGCTTATAACTTTTGCCCCTCACATTGGCAGATGTGTTAAATATTGAATTTAGGTCCAATAGGTCAATAGCAAAATATTGATATATAATTCACTTAGTTCTACGTCATAATTGGGTTAGTAAACGATTTTAAAGATCAACTGCTCCACAACAATACATGTGGTTCCACTATTATTGTGACGTCATGAGCGGCCCGAGAATTTATCGATTTTCAAAGTCATTTTTAACAAAAAATTGATGGCGAAAATCGTTATTTTAAACGGTATTATTGTGTTTAGTGAATAATCTCTGTAATAAAAGTGGTTTTATCCTGATTTTCCACATCATGTCCCAACTCTATTAGATTTAATAGGAGGGCCTCTCATTATTGACATTTGTTTTTAATTTGTCAATTTTAGTATTTTTGTCAATAATTTTCAATTCTCAATCTTTTATAATAAATTAATACCGAATGATGGTTTTATAACCGAAACATGTATATTTGAATAAAGATAATCTACTGATTATAGAAGTAAAAATTTTAGACTACATCTCACTTAATTGTTTATAAAAGTGATTATGAATAATTACAATTTAACGGCTAAACAAATAGAATATTGTATTAGTTCTCTAATTAAATATTAAATGTTAAATAGTAACATATTTGTTGAATTTTTGTTGATAGTTAAATTGGCGAAGTTAATGTTAAATATTAACGCGACACTTACCCTATTTTTTTTTTCAAATCCTCGAACCTTTTTCACACAATACTTGTCTATCTGTTACTTATTGTACATTATGTAAATAAAAATTACGATAATATATTTTTTATTATGTAGAGTTTTGCTTTGTGAACCAATTTTGATTGAATATTGAATAAAAGCAAGTAAAAGTATAACAATTTTAATTTATTTTGGTATAAGAAGTAAGTCTGATGTAGAATAAGGTTCCGCTTTCTGATGTGTTGAATAATACGAGGTATAAGGAAGTATAATAATTATGCAGGTTAACTAATAGTAAGAGATCTCAGCTAGCTAACTTTTACAAAACTTTTCCACCAGATTTTGTTGCTTTATGATATCGTCTTCTTATCATATTAACTCAGATTGAATCGGAAATGTAATTTTTTTAAATTAATTTTTTGTGTTTTATGAAATTTTTGAAATCTTAATTTCGTGTAGATACTGAGGTTAGTTTGATCCATGTTCTCAATAAGAACGTATTGAAAATCGAACTTCAAATTTAACCAATTTAAAACTATTTCCATTTTCAATATTACAGGTCAAGTTGTTCGACTAAATTAATTTAATTTGACATTCAGGATTGTACTATCAACTTTCCACTAACCATTTCCTATATTAGCCAATTAAATTTCCAATGTTGATAAACTTGGACGAATAATATTGAATTATTAAATTTGCATAACGTAACTTTCTAAATTAAATCCATTTTTGCATAATGCACTTGCTGTTGTGCTTTTGTGATTGCAGATAATTCTTGAAACCGCCTTTATTCATCCACATTTTTTTATACACATCAGTCTATTTACACATAATTGTTTTAGAGTTTGTCTTTAAATCACCATTATATTTTTTATGCGTTTTCATACTGTTTGTAACGTTGAATTTGGTATTTGGATTATTTTCAAAAATATTTCTAATATTGATTTTATATTTTTCGACAATTACGTAATAATATGTGCCATAATTATCAGGTATAAGGAATTGGTTTTGTAGTATTAAAAAAGATGCCTGAAATTGGTACTTATATATTTAGAATAATTTTTATTAAAATTTACTTTTTATTTACATAAGTTATATTTAAAATTTTTAATTCAAAAATGCAACGGATAATAGATTTTGAATAATACAATCTTCTAGATACGTAGTACTAGTTAATTGAAGGTTGACATTCTTGAATGCCTTTGTATAATTAGTTGTATGGTTATTAGTTTATTTTAGATTAAACATTGCAGCGCCTTAGCTTGCTCGTAAAATCCATATAAAATTAATAAAAAGGAAATTTGCATTGGTACTATCTGCAACATAAACAAATAATATATAAGCAAATCAACTCGCCCATGTTAAATACGTCACGTACATTAAATATAAACGTAGTATTTACGGGAAATAAACCCCACGTACTAAATTCCATTTTTCTATGCGTAAGTTGTTGTGAAAATTCGTTTAACTAAAACAAAACTTTTTTATTTATTTCTATTACATGCAAAGACATATCATATTTTTTACCTTATTGTTAATATCTGCATTATCTTCAGCAGATATTAATACCGTAATTTCAATATTGGTAGAATTTGCCTGAAGCAGATAATAATGATAAAAATTATTAAGTTAATATTGAAATGAGTTTAAAAAAATATACCAAGCTAAGCAAATATTAATTAAACACAAATAAATTTTCGCTTTCAACAGACATGTTTTTGTCTTGGTAAGATATTTTTTTAAGAGTTATACGTTAAAACATATAGTACAAAATTTTAAACTATTTAATATGTATTGTGAAATAAAAAGCAATATATTTCAATAAAAATAATACGTTTTTGTAAATATAGTCTACTTTGTCTGAAGTAAAATGTCTGAAGAGCTATGTAGTAATGAGGAGATTTTGCTACAATATTATGAGAACCCAAAAAACAGTATGAACATTTATAAAACTGAATTGAACATTTACGTTGTTTTCACGTAATTGGTCTTGCAAAATTTTATATTGCAATTTTTTAATTTTATAAAGAACTTTTTGTTATAGAAGAATTTCTTTTCGAGAAAAGCAGACAGTATGTTAAATTTAAAATATATTGCTTATACTGGAAGATCACTTTAAAATCATGAAATAACTATTAATAACCATTAAAGTGTTACAGAAAACTTGAAAATAATAGAAGTCGTAACTGATGTGTTATAAATAAAACAATATTTTATAGACGCATTAATATAAAAATTATATACAGAAGATTTAGCGCTAATTGAATAAAATTGAGGAAAGCATGTATTAAGAAAAGCTTTTATCGATTCTCTCTGAAAGCCAGAAATCCTCTACAATAAAGTTAAAGCATGGGTAATTAAAACTTGATTTAATTTTTATGGCAATTGTAAGTGTTAAGTTTTGGCAACAAATTAATCAATATCCATCGGCTCAATCAAAGTAGTATTTATGCTTCATTTTTTTAAAAAATATTTATTTTTATTGTTTCGTTTATTCTTGATTTGTTCTGAAACTTTATTTTTGATTTTGCAAAAAGTACGAAAAATCACAAAAAACTTTTTTACCAGCTTCCCTATTTTGAAATTTAAAATTAGCATTCGTTATTAATCGTTCTCTAAAAATAAATTCTCTAACTTTAATAATAACCGATACATGTTTAGTTGTTTATATTATTACTTAATGATGGTTAGCTGAAGGTGAAAAGGTAATTAATTCAAGATAATTCGAGCCAAAAAACAAAATCCAAAATTATTAAAGAAATATTAACGTTTAATACGTTAAATGTTAAATAATAAATCAAGCGCTTAATTTACATTTGGAAAATATTAAATTTTTTTATAGTAAATAATAAAATTTTAAATACCTGTAATTATAAGTTTGGTTATAAAGATTTAATAGTTAAATTAATATGTATTGTGTTTGAAATTTACGTTATAATATTGATTCTTTCTAAATTGCAATCATATATTTTCACAAGCAATTTAATGGACTCGGAGTAACCAATTTTATTTAATTCCAATTAATTGTTAAAAAAGCGAATCGAGACGTTAAGCCATATTTCTCTTAATTTTGGGGTTAATTTGATAAAAAGTTTTAAAAGCTATTTTTAAAAAGATTCATTGCGGCAAATAATGTTAGCCGTTCTTATAAAAATATTGAATTTATTAATAATGACATCTACTTACTTGATTAGCAGTGATATGACAAATTATAATTTTAATAAGCACCTCAATGGTTTTTACACTGATCCATCCAATACAGAGATAAAAATCCAGCATCATATCTGTATACTAAAAAATTAAATTTACATATTTTAATAATCAATTTATTCTATTACTTACTATAGAGGTGAACGATGCTGCTAAAACGTACTGAAATTGTACAACAAAGCTAATAAAAATTTGAAAGCCGTAAATATCAGAAACCAAATCCATATAGTCACATAAGTCAGTGTGAAGTTGCATTAACGTGTTCAATTTATTTAAGATTGTGAAATAATTACTTCTTTTTCTGATGAGATCTGAAATATGATTTTTTCTCATTTAAATGTGTAGTGCATTAAACGATAAATTATAAAGTTTCACGCTTGCAGAACGGCTTAACATATAAGTTTTGTATTCCTTGAAATCCAAAGCAGTTTTTCCGAAACTATTATTAGCCAAAAATCTCTACTCGTCGGTTAGTTGTTGTGTTTAGTTGGATATATGTATTTGTGACATTGATCGGTATTATTTGAGCTAACAGTTTGAGCGGCTTTACAGGTACTATATCAACTTTTAGTAAATTATTAAAGGGTTGTAATTGTAATTTTGTACCTTCATATGTATGTCCAGGAATAAGTTCGGCAGATTATAATATTTAAAATGAAATTAAGAAAATGTTAACTTCAAGTACTTAGAAGTTGTTTAAATTTTTGTAAGTATCCAGTGCAAGCAAGTTTTACTAGTATATTCAAGTTTTAAGGGTTTGGATATTTAGTTTTGTAAAGAGTAAAGGCTATATTTGGATCTACAAAGTTTCAGTAGTTCAGCTGTTTTAATCTCACGCTCAATTGATTGTCCCTTACATAACATGGACATTATCTTTACTATTACAATATCTATAGTGCACTTTCAATAATTGTGAATATAAAATGGTCAATGGAGCAAAATTTATTGTAAATTACATTTTTAAAAATCTTTTAGGAAATTAATTAAAATTATAAATTAATATAAATAAACTAATATTAACTTGGAAGCTTTTTACAGATCGTGTAATTAAGTGTAATATTAAATATTGAACCTTATTTGACTCTGTGTAAACTCGTGTTAAATAAAGTTGAATATTTAAAAAATATTTAATATTACTGTGCTTCGCTTTAGTCCGGAGATTAGATACCTAAAGATAAAAAATACGGAAGCAGCGATATCAAGACCGGATATTGGTACAAGCTTTTATCGTTTATGTGCAGATCAAGCTGCTTTAAAATTTTTATACCAAACTTTTAATAGTTTATTTTATTAAACAATATACTCTATGCTGTACTAAATCATTATTTAAAAGCGGTTTATTTTATTTTACAATCACAAATTTTAATACAAAACTGTCTTTCGATTGTAAAATTTAGATTTTTAACATTACAATTGTTTAAAACATACCGAAAAGCATTTTCTATAGGCTAAAATAATTAGGTATTAAAATAAAATAATATTGCTTTGTGTATTTCATAACAAATTTAATTTCCTTTTTATTTGTTATGAAAACCGTATTTGTACGACTATCTCATCATGTAATATAATATTGTTGTAACAAACAAAATTAACATTTGAACAATTCTGTTTGTCAATAACAAATGCCAAATTATTAATGTTTTAATTTAAATACTACTATATAAAAAAATATAACTTCAAAAGTAATTTTAAACAAAGGTTGTTCATAATTTATTCTTGTACAGTTACTATTGTAAAATTTAACAAAAATTTTACTTTTAAATTTTTTGAATTTTAAAAGCAAATGATAAATAAATAAGTAAAAATTTTATTAAAATCATTTAGTTCTTGTTTTTCCCTTCTTAACAGTATAGGACTTCTCCAGTTGCATCAAATTTTGTTAAAATTGACATCAAATTGAAAGCGTCAAGGAATTTATTGCAAGTGCGTATTTTAAGATGCTAGAAATTTTGTTTGAAAACATTTTTTGTTCGACTAGCAGTTATTCGACTGCTCATGTTTGACTTAACATTTATTCGACACACATTTGTTCGACTCAACATTTATATTATACGAACAAACATTTATTTGATATGGAATTTTATACGATATAGCTGAATATGAAGGTAGATAAACAAGTTGATGTATAAATATTATAATCAACTCGAAATCTAAAATACTTTGCAAATATTGAATTTATTTTTACTACTAATTAGATTAACATTTGTCACCTATAAACGATTGCTTTCAGTATTTTTCCAACAAAAACTTTTGCCGCGGGCGCCGCCATCTTGAAGAAACAGAGAAATTTTCTTACTTGTTTCAGTTTTTACCAAATAGGGGTCAAATTAACCATCTTCCAGAAAATTTACGTCATATCATTTTAAAGCACATTAAATTTTATATTATTTAAGACTAAAAAGTCCTTTCTAGCTCTAGTAGTTTCCGAGTTACTGCTCTTCAAAAATCAGCAAAATTGCTCAAAACTGGGAAATTTGGAATTTCCAGCTACCTTTTATCCCGTATCTTCTAAATGACGACTCTTACGATAAAAACCTGTTTGATAACTTTTAACCTAAAGTAAATTCGCTACAATTTGATCGACAGATGGGTTTGCTACATCAAATAGATCAAGAGATAAAGCGTTTTATGTTTTAGATCATTTACCCTCTACTCTACGAATATTGACTTCATTAGTTTTCCCAATACAAAATACAAGTTATAATATAAATATAATAAAATATTTATATGGTATAGGTATGCATATGCGATTTATCTTACTGTTGGTGGCGCTCGTGACGCTACCAAATGTCAACAACATGACCGCTCTATTACGTACCTACACTTGATGTTGTTTTGAGTTTGATTCTGACTTATTTTATCCTAAAACCGCGATGAAATGATAATTCACAAAATAGAACACCAGAAGAATGCAAACGTTTGATTTATAAAGAAAACTTTCTATACCAACTCTACATATTGGATTAAATTAATATTTTTCCGCGTGGTAGCGTTCGCTTAATGTAAATCCCGTACTACATAAAAATTGTAAGTAGGTATAAATATAAATTCTCTCTAAATTTTTCTCAAATGAAATCATAATGATATCAGTTAAGAGTTTTGATAGAATTGTGTTATATGTATAGTGGCTTCTCGTTAATCGGTAATCAGATCGTTAATCTGCCAGGTACAGACATGGTGATGATATGCTACATAAAATTCTGTGGCGTAGACAAATTTCATTTGCAACTATAACAGGCAGCTTCAGAAATTGTTTGGAGACCCACTACGGTACGAGGGTAACAGTAATCATGAGATGCAAAATGCAGATGGTTTGACAAAAACAAGGATCGTGTTAACTTAGAGCAAGATTCGTGTTTCGACATTACCCATTACGGGATTTGCCCGGTACGCGACAACTCGGCACTTCGCAACTCGGCACCGGACTACTCGGCACCGGATGACTCGGCGCCGGACAACTCGGCACCGGGAAAACTCGGCACCGGGACAACTCGACACCGACAACTTGGCTCCGTCAACTCGGCACAGGTATAACCCGGCACCGTAATAACTCGGCACTAGTTGGAATATTATTTTATTATTATTGAAAAATATTAACAAAAATAAAAATAATACGAGTATAAAAAAATTTATTATAAAATTGCAAGGTTTTTATTTAAAAAATATATATTTACATACATTTATTTATGTAGGTACATATTAGTTCATTACATAATTATGAGATAAACCCCGCAAATACCCCAACATATTCTCTTGCTCATAATTGGTTACTTTATTAAGAATACGCAGATCTGCGTCTTCATAACGTTTGCGTTTTGGTGGTGCTTCGTATCCCGCAACAAAACGCTCGTAATCAGCATCGAATGTTTTCTGTATTTTTATTAGATTACCCAGAAATTTAAATAATCCTGGATGTGCGACCCCATATCCCTATTGCAGCTTTTTATGACAAGCTTCAGCGAAATTATTGGTTCTATCAGAGCCAAGCAAAGTACGCTGATGTACCGACCACACTGCATAGGGAAACAAAGGTGGGGCTCTTGTTCCATTATTTCTGAGTCTACCAACGTATGTAATAGTAAACCAACTTATGATTGGTTCTAATTCTGGCGGTAGATAATCTTCTAGAACGTTCACTGCGTTTTCAATATCATCTTCTGGAACAAAAGCTACCGAAGTTATCATACGCGAATTCAATGTAAAGTTGGGGTCGGTATTATAACGGCCAAGAAGGTTTACTTCTGAAAGATGTTTACGAAGATTTTGAACTAGGTGAAAGAAGCAACCTCTAACGTTTACACCAGGAAATTCTGCGCGCAGAGCTTTATGTATACCAATCTTGTAATCTACATTTACAGCATCTGGATTAAATTCGGGCCACATATCTTTAATCATACGGAAAAGCTTCGAGTAGCTCGCTTGTAGCTTGTCAGGAAGTAGACAAAAGAGAACCGGAAAAACAAATCCGCGACCTTCATTACGACGAGCAAGCAACACAAATATTTGAGAAAATAACGGTAAAGTTAAAAAAACGGTGGTTTTAAAAATCTGATCGTTTGGTGCCGAGTTATTACGGTGCCGAGTTATTCCGATGCCGAGTTGACGGAGCCGAGTTGCCGGTGCCGAGTTGTTCCTGTGCCGAGTTTTCCCGGTGCCGAGTCGCAGGTGCCTAGAGCTCATATGAGCTCATATGAACAATGCAATGCAAAAGCAATGTTTAAATTGCTTAAAATTGCTTAAAATGCTTAAATTTAATGCTTAAATGCTTAAATTAAACAATTGAATGTCGTTGTTTGTAAATAATAATTGCTTTCCTAGTGCGAGCAATATTTTCCAAAATTGGAATAATATAAGAAAAATATAGCCAAGATGAGTGACTCAGAAAGCATTCCATCAGAAATAGAAGAAGCGGAAAGTAAAGCTGTTTCAAATTTGCTGCCGAAAAAATCAAAAGTATTGTATGGCTAGCCTATAAACTCTTTCAAAAATGGTGTGAAATTAAAAATGTTAAAAGTGTTTCGGAAAAAGTTTCATTTGCTCATTTTTCTGAAAAAGTGAAATCAAGCAAACCTTCAACTTTGTGGAGTCAATACTCAATGTTAAGAACTACAATTTCTTTGGAAAAAAATTTGGACATCAGTAAATTTACCAACCTAATCGTATTTTTAAAAAGATAAACTGAAGGCTATCGATCCAAGAAATCAAGAATTTTAATGATTTTTAAATTTTGAAATTTTATTATAAAAATTAATTTTTAATTTTTTTTGGTATTAGTGCCAAGATGTAACTAATTTTCGTACTAGTGCCAAAATAACTAACATTTCGAAATTGACATGACAACCGAAATGTCATCATTATGATATGAAATTATAAAAACATGTTTTTAAACATTACAGTACAATACAGTTGTAGGTTGAGATTATAAATTAAGTATTATAATACTGTAAAATTGTTTAATTGCATTTATTTTATTGCATACACTAAAATTTTTTTCAATCAAATAAAAAAATAGTAAAAAAGATCGGCCTAATCTGAGATTAGCGGGAATGATTGCAGAATTAATTGAAGTTCTTTTTGAGAAAATAAAAAATAAAATAAAAAATGGCGGACTTTGAGAAAATAACGGTTTTTCTCAAAAAGGCGAAAATTTCATGGAGTTTATCATTTTAAAATTTTTTTGTATTTTATTTGAAGACTACATTTAAAAACAAAGATTTTCAATATAATGCGGTCCCGAAAGTTCAATTTTTGAAAAACTTTATAGTTATTTAAAAATAAACAAGCCATTTCTTTGGGTTGGGTAAAAAAATTTGAAAAAATTCTGAGAACCATTTTCCATAGGATAGAAAAAGTTGAAAAACTTTCAGCTAAATCTAAAAAAATCGGAGTCAAAAATGGTCGATTTGGTATGGAATACCCCATATACAAACCTTAAATGAAAACATGTAGTCCATTATCATTTTCTTTAAATAGGAACCATATTACAATTTTCTTTAAATAACCACAGGTCAACACGATTTTTGGGTCTTGCTATGTTAAACATAAGAGAAAATGTAATATTTTTGATCAAAGTTTGCTTTTGTAGAAACTAGAGCAATTTTGAAAATTTTTAAGAAAAATGACAGATTTAGATATTTTCTTAAATAATTTTATTTTTAATTACGATTAAAAATGTTTTTGCTGAACACTTGAGTCTTTTTATTCAAGATTTGTGATCAACAATAGCAAATAAATGTAAAATAACAAAAATTCAAGTTCAAAAATGAATATTTTTAATATTTTTCTTATGTTTAGATGGACTGTTTAGTATTTAACCCCAAATGTAATCTCCTATCATATTATTCTCTTTATATTGCATAGTTTACAAGCCTAGTTTCAAGCAATTCTTACAATTATTGTCAACACTGTTGTTTTCAAGAAAACCATTAACTACTGCTTTAAGACTCTCCCAGGCTTGTGTTTCATGAGCATTGAGGTGATTTGTGAAATCATCACTCTTCATTATTTGTTTTATTTGCGGCCCAACAATAATTCTCGATTTAACTATAGCTTTAGCTAATTTGGGAAAAAATCCTTTTAAATATTCAAAAGCATCAGAATTCGACGAATTGTTTCATTAGGCCAAATTTTATATGTTTTATTATTATTTTTTATATCAATATATTATTAAGCTCTACAATTGGTTCCGACTTCACATTATGCTTTCTTATCTTAAATTTGACTCGATCAGGCCATATACGCTGTTGGTAATATACTGAATCTGCTCTGCTATCCCATAAGCAAAGGGGACAAGGGTGTTTAGTATATTCGCTCATAAAATCAATTAAAATCTTTAAAAGATACAGATAGGGATAATACTAATTTACCGGTGGCATCGCCGAGTTAATGGCGATTTACCGGTCGCCGAGTTGTCCATTGCCGAGTTGACCGTCGCCGAGTGGGAATTGTCGAGTTGTCGCGTACAGGTTCAAGAAAGCTGCTACTAGATCAAAATATTGTTGCTACTTCATCACATGGTACTTTGATAGATAGGATCTTCAACTTTTTTGGACATAATACCATCATATAGTACTATTATAGACTAAAATTTTACAGTTTTATCTGGGTTTTATCTTTCTTGAACATCTTTAGTTTGTATTTCTTACAGTTCCGGTTTGATCTTTTTAAAACTTTTAATACCTTAATACCTTTACTCTTTCATCAATGTTTTTATCAATAAATATAACTCATCAGCTGAGAAGTTATTCGGAATTACCTTAAGGTCCCTATTCAGATTTGTAACAATTAGGTTTCTGTTTTTCGGATATTTTAAGGCATGTATGCGCCCTTACTAAGACAATGTGTAAATAATACAAAGTTTCTGTCAACACAATTCTGTGGTCTCTGGGTAAAACGACTTAAGTCATTTTTTGGCTATTTTGGGTTTATTGCACCCTCAGATGCAGAAAGTTGAGCTCAAAGTTATGGTAAAATTACTAATGTCTGATTTCTTCACTTTAGAGATATCCACCCGATAAGTATAAACATACCGATAATCAATCAAAACGGTTGTCCGTTTGGTCACTTGATTAATTTGATTGGTTATCGGTATGTTTATACTTATCGGGTAGATATCTCTAAGTGAAGAAATCGGACATTAGTCATTCGGCCAATGAATAACGAGATATTGAGAAATGCAAAAAAAAATTTAGTGTAGTTGGCTACAAATGTGTGGCCATATCTCAAAACTTTAATTTTGGACTTAAGTCGTTTTACTCAGAGACCACAGAATTATACTTAAAGTATTAATACTATATCTAAATTTTAGTGTAAACAAGAATTTTTAAAGTAAAGAATTCTAACTTTCATTTAATATTTATACTGTCTACAAGAATTCGTAATCGATGAACTTTTGCAATTACTGAGGTATTGAGAAATATTCTACACCCTCAGACCACCCGATTTCAATAAAAATTTGTGTGTGCATTTTTTTTTATTATAAAATAAATTTTATTAAATAAGAACCTTTCACTTTTTTCAGAATCAAACGTTTTACGATGTATGGAGCAGTACTCGAGTACCCCGGGGAGGGATCAAATTAATAATCTGTAAACGATATATTTAAGACACGATAAAACATTGATTTTTGCAAGTGATCCATTATTTCAGCAACGAATAGTGTAGATAATTTTTATATCTACAATTTGTTTTTTAATAGTATTTACCATTATAATATATTGTAACTTGCAGGATTGCCGTTGTTAATTCGTCAAAGAAATTAAAATTTTTCAATAAATTTAAAATGAAACCCTATATCAAAGTGACAAATCATAGATCAGATTTAACATAAGTAATGCTGTCATAATGTATAAGGTTGGTGTGCTTAACAGAAGTACACCAATAATTTCTATAATATTTAATAATTTATTATAAGAGTAAAATATCAACAGACAATTTATTTTTCTACTCAAATAAAAATTTAAGTAGTATATTTGAGCAATATGTCACAGGGAGCTGAAATAATAATTATTTAAATGATAAATGAAAATTTTTACTTACTTAGTTTTATAATTCCGTCATTCACCATTTGAAATCTTTGCTTCAATGCCAAAGCGAGTAAAACGTATTGACTTTCCATTAAGTTTTGCAATATTAAAGGTAATATGGTTAAAAATTGTACGATGTGGATCATCGGCGATAATTGTTCATTTGAAGTATCCCATATTTCAATTGCAATTAAAACGATTTGAAAAATTTGCAATGGAAAAATAATTATAAACTGATACCATATGCTTTTTGTATAATTGACGCGTTGACCTAATTTTTTAAAAGTAATATCAGCTTCTGCCAATCTATGTAAAGCTTCTTTAGTGTCATTTGCGTTACAGCAACTGCTTAAATAAATTGAATAAGTATTAATTATTTGCAAATAAAATGAAATTTTTTGTATTTGATCTAAAGTGATGTTTAAGTGAGCGTATTTTTGAAAATAGTCCTCGTCATTCATTCCATATAGAGCTAATGCTATCGTAAATCCCACTATATATGCAATTGTCCATAATCGAGTGTAAAAGCTTGTAAATAGCTCATATTCTTTTCCATTTTTTTTAAATACAAAGGGAAATATTCCAAATAAAAACGATAAAGCAAATGTAGGAATTGCATATGCAAAAAATGTTTCCATTCTAAAAAAATACACTGTTAAATAAATGTTTCGCCAATGTATGACAATGTGATTATTGTGATTTCAAAATCAAGGTTAACATTTAAATATACCATATTGCTTTATTGGGAAACTAAATGAGTTATTTTAAAAAGGACGAAGTTTATACGAGATTTATATTCCTAACAATATTTATGCGTTTCTTCAACGCTCTAGTCGGATCAAGGTAAAAATTAATCAAGAAAGTAGAAAGCGATGAATTGGTTGCATGGTGTAAATCTATTTCCATATGGGGCTGTCCATTAATTACGTAAGGACGATTTTTGTAATTTTTTACACCCTCCCCCCTCACATAAGGGCACGTAAGATGTTGACAACTTTCCTCCCCCCCCCCTCACATCTTACGTAAGGATTATTAAAATTATTTTCATGAAAAAATAGTGAATACCAAAAAAAATAAGGTCAACGGGGTTCCTGAGAACAGTGAATACCAAGAAAAGGTCGACGGCGTACCTAAAAAAGAGTGAGAACCGTAAAAAAGAAATTTCATTTTAAAAACGGTATTTGACTATACTTACGTAAGGAATACGTCGGACCCTCCCCTCCCCCACGTAAGGGTCCGTAAGATTTCCGATACCTCCCCCCCCCTAAACCCTTACGTAATTAATGGACGGCTCCTATAGTTTATTATGTATTATTTAGTTGGTTCATACCGGCAGAGTAAGCCAACGGTAATTTTGCATTATTGAGTTATTTCTCTAAATTCTTCAAATGTTTAAATATTGAATTTTATTTTTGTCATATCAATATTTTAGAAAACCCAAAAAATGCACTAAAAACTTTTCAGAACTAAAATGTTTTTAAGTTAACACATGTAAAATACACTGTAAGTATAAATTCGCAAACGTTTTCACCATACTATGGCATCATAAGGCGATGAATTAGAAAGAAAATTAAGAGAGAATCCTTTAAATATTGTTCGGGGTGGTGGTGGCAAGTACTTTGAAAAAAGAAGGGGATAATTTGAAGTGATAACAAAAGAGGGGGAAAGTAAGCGCTCGAATAGGTTTAAATAAGGGGGGGGGTGATTATTTATTAAAAATGTTTAATAATGGTGAATTGTTTAAATCTGATTGACTATTTAATAACAAAGGTGAAAATTTTAATTTATTGATCTCTAAAGCTTCTAAAAATTTACTTTTAGTGCATTTTTTGGGTTTTCTAAAATATTGATATGATTAATATCGAGTTACACTACTTAAACCACGTATCAATCGATTATTTTATTTTTGTTTTCAACAATAGCTTCGAGAGATACAATAACTTTGGTTATTAAGTTAGTTAAGTCTTTACCTTGATAGTATTTATATAAAGTTAAATGCAGTCAAAAATTTGTGTTACTGAAAATATATTTTAAGTCTTTGTTGTATGTAATTGTAAAGCAGATCACGCACAGCAATAGTCAATTAGTAATTTTAATGAACTAATTGCAAAGCATTGGGTCAAGTGCAATTTATTTTACCTATTTATTATATAAACCGTTTAATACACAAATTTAAAGTTACAATTAAGTTAAATGTTACCTTTGGTAATGTAAACATTATATATTATCTATTTACTAGAATAATTTTAATGCTATTTTACATCTCCGCTAGCTTCAATAAAAAACAATGGCATACTTGGTGTTTGCTAAATTTAAATGAACCAACTATTACATTTTAAGCACAAAGATTTTTTTAATAAAAAATTAAAATAGAATGTGAAAGATATCAATAATTCTAAAAAGAGGAAACTTCTGAAAGCACTCTTCTGATAAGATATTTTTATTATACGTTTGGGAGATTTGAGCTATTGAAGTAAATTTTTGTAAAAATTTGACAGTAACATTTTTAAATAAATGGTTTGCGTAGTATTTTTAATTGAATTTACTTACTTTAAGTTAAATAAAATAAAATTTAAAATCTACGTTAGTCATGCACATAAATACCAAATTTCATTTTTTTTGTGTGAAATAATGTTTAAAGAACTTTTCACCGAGCTTAATTGTAATTTTTGTGAAAAGCTTTAATTCATACGTACATTAATATTTATGCGAGATGGAAGCTGCTTTTTTCTTGTTAACACCACACCTTTTTGATTATTGGAGAGAGTTGACGAAGTTGACCAGCAAAACTCAGATAATAAAAGTTCTTTTTTCTATATTATATTTTCCACTCGTGATTCCTACATTTTACGTTGGATATTATACGAAATCTGAAACTGTGGACACTTTTAGGTAGATACACTTTTCTAAAAGTTATATATCAAAAATAAATTAAAGTTAAATTCGGTATTAATTTAAAATAATTTTAGATTGCTAGTAGTTAATTAACTGTAATAAAAAACACAAAATTTTTTCTTAAAATAATATTAGATTTCTAATTACATAATTAAAAGCTTCTTAACTTAATTAAAACTTCTATATAATTTAAAAATCATGCAAGAAAATATCTAATTAAGCAAAACTAATATTTTGTAATAAATAAAAACACAAATTTTAAAAGCTAATTAAAAATGTACGTCGAAATTAGCAAGTCGAGATTTTGATTAAATTACTTTTGTACGTTGATGTTTAAAATTAATGTTCATAAAGAATTTCATTTTTGAAACTAAATTATCCCAAAAATTAAAGCAAGTAAAAACTATTTGATTATTATTAATTTTCTACTTACCGTTTAACAAAATATTAAATTTTAACAAATTATTAGTAAAATAGATAATAATATAATAGGCAAACATGCAATTTCTAGAATAATGATTTGCTGTAACTTTCGTAATACAATTATATAAATATATATAACCAGAATTAGAGTTAATACAATAATATTTAATGATTAGTGATTTAATTTTTTATCGTCACGAAATTGATTTCCGATCCATTAATACGTGTACCTATAGTATCAACAAATTACACCACATAAAAACATAAATAAAATATTTGTAATTTAAGTAATGGTTATTATTATGACAATTAAGGTTTAGATAATTGATAGAAAGATAAATTGATTTTTATAGTTATAATATTGATTATGTTATTTACCAGGAAGGAAGGAAAACATATGAAAAGAAGGTAATTAGTAAGATTTGTGAAAAGCTGTAAGGGACTTTCTGAAAGATTTCTTTGTTGAACTATCTAATTACTTACTTTTATGAACCAATACAATTACTAACTGTAATTGCTAAAATTGGTAAAGTATTCTTTCTTAAGAATTAAATAATAACAATAGAAATATTTATAAAAATCATTTTGAATGATAATTCAAGTATAAAGGAAAATAGGCATATTACTTTTTAAACTTTTATTTATGGTTTTAGTATTATTTAATTTATTTCATTATCGTGAAAGATATTAACAAAAGAGAACTAATATCAAGTGACAATTTACATTGTTTGTTCCGGGATAACATGGATCTCTAAATTTTTCCTGTATCTGTAGGTCTGTCTGTATGTTTAGGTATCAAACAAGGAAAACGGATGGAGGAAATGATTGTTTTGATTATTGTTTTATACCTTTTGAATTTTAATTTTAATTATTTTATGTAAGTAGTTTATTAATGGTTATTGGTATTCCGAAATAAATAAATAGTTTTCTACTTTGACAGCGTTGACTTAATAATGTTGTTGAATTATTGATTGTAGCTAATAAGCTATAAGTTTTTATCCCAAAGCTGTTTAGTTTTATTGACCATTGACCAAATTGTTTATCCAAAATCAGCAAACTGGAAATTAGTCAATAAATTAAATTAACGCTCACATGATTTATGTGAATTACCTTTAGAGGCAGGTTATAGAATATTAGTTAAAGTAACTGCAAATATTACATGTATAACATGTCTTTGGACATTATGCATTTAATTTATTGTATAATCTGCGAATTCGTGTCCCGTAAGCAATTAAAAACAATTTTCTGTCTTGATTGATGCAAATGTTTAAATACTTCAGTATTTTACGATTGTCCTTCTCTGAGGAAGGTACTTTCTATACGACTAATGCCGAATACGAACATTCTGGCTGAATTTTCAGTTCAGAAAATACACATTCTTCGCACCTGTTACAGAATGTTTCATTCTTGAGCCACCTTTATTAGAAAATAGGTGTAGAATGAAATACTATATAATACATTATATTGCAATGATCTGTCTTTACAATTATTGAGGTAGACACACATTTCCACTTTAATATAATTATTTAAAAAAATAAAATTTTTTTTTAAATAAAAAAAAAATTATTCTTAAGTCTGTTAATTAGGTAATCTTTATTTTATTGAATGCAAATTAAATCTGAACTAATTTTACCTTAATCTTCTAAATTAATCTGCTTTCCGCTAGGCTAGAGCTTTTCTTTTAAATTCTACCAGTTACTTCCAAACTTATTACTTTGAGAATTCAAAATACAAGAATGTCAAAGTAATAGCAGTTAAAATACCATATTATTTTGCAATCCAACTACACCAAACTTTCGTTTCAGTCTCTTGGAAAACTATTCAAATTGTCGATTTCAAAGTGTTATTTACCACTATAGACTGTCATCTAATAACTGGGTAACAAATCATTATTTAAACTTGCACATTACGACTAGAGAGGAACGTGATTATAAAATGGAAAATGATTTTTTGCCTTTAATTAATAATTATAATTTACTTTATTTTTAAAGGCTTTTGCATAATTAAAACTAGAAAAGATTGCTATAAAACCAACAAAATTTAAATTACATATCTAGGTAGGTATAAGTTTTGCTTTACTAATTTAAATTAATTAAACTGTAATTTTCCTTATAAAATAATTTTTTAATTTCTACAGAATGCGTTTGCACAAAGGTAAATCCTGTTTATTCATTAATCTTGCGCTTAAAAGATTAATCTTTGTAGTTAAACGTAAAAGAAAGTTTACATAAAGAGGTATTCAGTTTCCAAAAGGTTACAAAACCTTAAAATAAATTAGTTTTGAATAAAGCCTTTGTTTTTAAATTTGATACAATTTAATTAGCTATTAAAATGCAAGAATGGTTGAATAATAAAATTTAAGAAAAACTAATTGCAATACCTTGAAATTCTAGTGTTGCTTACAAATTATTGTATTTTCATCTAAGTTACTGTTTTGATTTGATTTGTGACTTAGTTTACAAAATAAGGGTTTTCGACATGAAACTATGTTTGGGAAGGAAAACGTATAAAATAGTGGCAATCGTTTTGCACGTTAAAAGCGCAAGCTAATGTATAATATTATGTTATAGCTTTACGGTAATACAGTAATTAAATTTCTTATCCAAATCATTTTCTTTTTTAATAATAATTAGTTTCATCGAAATTAACTGTTTATTTAAAAGTAAATTATTTTTATTATTAAAAATTAATCGATTCGCAGTTGTTATGTTAATTATTAAATAAGTCAGTTTGATTCGCAAAACAAAATTTTAATTTTCATATTCTACGAGATAATTAATTTATAAATTCTGATTAAAACACTATTGCGTATAGTTTTGACAGTAGATTGAGAGATAATTAAAGCAAAACTATTGAAAATTCAGGTTAGAAGTTAATTTTAAGGACTTTCGGGGATTAGATATTATTCAAATCACGTTATGGATTACCTTATCACTTTGGAATAATAATTGTTCAGCGGCAAGCAATTTTAGGTATTGATTATCATTAAAAGGACTATTTTGAAAGTTAAGAAATTATTTACATTGTAATTAAATTCGACCAATTAATTCTTTTAATATGTTGCATGCTTTGCATAATTCATTTAATATTTAACTATAATTTTTTTATTATGTTATTGATAAAAGTAACAAAGTATTTATATAATTAACTACATAAATATGAATAATTCATATACCTACAGCCTATTCAATTTCCGATTTATTTGTAAAATTGGCGCTAGTAGTGATCGAATTGTTTGTATTTGCATTTATATTACTGCAAATACAATAAAATAATTTTGTGTTGAATAAGTTTTCTGTCAAAATAAATAATTATATTTTTGTTATAATTTCCTGTTTATGCAAAAAACTTTTTATCGCCAAAAATTTATTAAATTTTCAAATACAACATTCGAAACAGATGTTCAAGATAAAGGTAGAAGTGATGTTATTACTGGTAAAAATTAAAGCAACAAAATATAAATTTTTTGTTAAAAAGGATTTTTGCAGGTCAACATTACGAATGTGAATACTAATTTGTTTTTACGTTAAAGTATTTATTTTATATATTATATAACTTCTTCATATAAAATAAATTATGTAAGGGTAGTTTAACATGCTAATTATCACAGAGGTGTCTTTAGGGGCTATTTGTAAATATCTTGCAAAATCGCTGTTAATAGAAGAAAATTTAAATTAGCTGCATAAAAGAAATTGTATTAATTATTCCCGTAAAAAGTGCACAGTAAAGAGTAAATTGCATTATTTTCAATTAAAATTTAATATATTTAAAATAAATTAAATAGTTTAAAAATAATTCATTGACTTGTAGCCAAATTAGAATGTTTAGCTGGCTACCAGTTAACAGCTAAATATAGTAGGAGGTTTACGTAGTAAAAATTGGTAAAAAAATATCTAAATTTTAAAACCTTCTCTGGAACTATGCGACTACTCAAATTTTTTCTATCAAGTTTTGAAATTGGATACATTGCTATCATCTTGCACTCGAAGTGGATTCTATATCATTTACCTATTAGGAGATTAGGGCGGCTTGCAGGCCGCCAAAGTTGTTACTATAGCTGTAATAAATTAACTTTGTATAATATTATAATATGTTATATTAAATAAAACATTAGTGTTCCATCCTTTCATTCGTTTGTTGGCTATGCTAAAATGCAAACGTGGTTTAGAATTTAGTGTTTTTTTACCGTATACTATACTTTGGTATAAAAAAGTATTGCATAATTTAATTTTGTTTAAGTGCTTTAATGCTTAGATTACATCACGGTTAAGTAGAGGGTTTTATTACATAATTTGTTAACTAAAGATATTAATACATTTCACATACTATTTGCTTGTACATACTATAATAATTTCAATTATGAGTTGGAAATGCAAATAATAGTAATGAAATTATTATGATATTAAAAATTCAAATAACTAATCAGTTTGTCGCGACTTGCTATCAACGTGCTAGAGCGAGATTATAGTTTAAAATTTGTAGAATTTATAATTATTTATGCTTGTACTTAGTATATAAAAAAATTAAGTTGTTGGTGTAGACGTGAAAATAACGTCGCATTGCATAAAAAGTGCATTATTAAATCGGACTGTTTAAATACGTAGTTAGAAGGCAGATTGGAAATTTCTGACAATTCTAATAACTGGCTTTACATTAGTTTAACTTTTTTTATTAATTTTAGTTTGGTCTTTTACGCAGTTAACATGTATTCTTTAAAATATATTATTTATGAATTTCGATGCTTTCTTACTTATTTAATTTTTATTATACAGGAAGCGAAATAAGTTAGTGTTGATAGAAATTGTTCGACACCAGTTTATTTGTTGACAAAAATTTTACATATAGATTTTAAAGAGTACCATTTTACACGTCGAAATGCGTGTTCGACCAACATTTAATCGACAGCATTTGTTCGCGACATGGAATATTGTTCGACATGCATTCGTTCGACTCAACATTTATACGAATATACATGACACGACCGTTTTTTGAGTATAATACTATTTTCTAAGAAATAATTATTTTTCTTACTTTTTATAAAAAAACTCTTTTTATAATAAAATCAGTAGTAACGCTGCTTTTTGATTGTATATTTAATTTCAAATTTAAAACCTTTATTTTAATTGCATTTTTTAATCGCATCTTTTAATCGCATCTACTATCCATCTATCACCATTAAGACTACATGTCAAGTAAAAGTATATCTAATCAGATAAAAATAATTTTATTAAGCTCAGAGGTGACTTTAGGGCCGGCCTTCCAGGGTGCCACTTACTAAGGGGGTGCAGCGCTAATGCCTTGAGCTGTTAATCAATCAGTTGAGAAAGAATAACGCATAACTACAGCACTAAACAAGAGAACATTTTCATTATTATTTTATAAAAGAAAAAATTCAAAGTTCAGTTTTTTTAATTATACAGAATGTTACAGATTTTACTCCTCCAAGCCTAATCTCGATTATTCGTTTTGTAGCCGATTATATACAAATTACATACAGTGGCTCACAAAATTATTTATACACCATATAAAAGTTTGAAAACTTTGTAATATTTTTTTCAAATAGTACTTTATTGTTTTTATTTAAATTACATTATATTAAATGACCCTTCATACTTGATAACAAAAAGAAAAAATTGGTAAAAACCTTCATTGAAAAGTGTAGGTGTAAGAAATATAATATTACATAGCTAATGCATGTCACAAAATTATTCATACACTTGATAAAGACTTATTTTATATATTGTGCAAAAACGCAACCTATGCAATTTTTTTAATGTCTACTTGATGATTATTTATAGTGGCCTAGCTTAGATATAAAATAAAGCATAATTTGGAACATTATATTAGTTTTAATCCGACATTCAATAAAAATGGGTCGCAAAGGTAAAGAAACTACTGTTGAATAAAGAAAATTAATACTTGAATTGATTTGCCAGGGTAAATCATTCAGAGAAACAGCTAAAATTGTTAATAGAAGTCATGCAACGGTTCAATCTATAGTTAATAAATTAAAAAATGAAGGTTATCTGAGAAATAAAGCTGGGCGAGGAAGAAAGTGTATACTGACTCCAACAAATAACAATTACATTGTGAGGCAAATAAGAACCAATCCCAAAACAAGTGTGCCAAAATTGACCGAAAACGTTTCAAATATTATTAATAAACCTATTTCTACCGAAACTGTTCGTAGGGTTCTTCGGAAAGAAGGGTATAATGGCAGAGTAGCACGTAAGAAACCATACATATCAAAAATTAATAGTTAAAAGACTAGAATTTGCAAAAAAATATGTGAATGAAAGTGTTGATTTTTGGAAAACAGTAGTGTTTAGTGATGAGAGTAAATTTAACATTTTTGGATCAGATGGAAGGCAGATGGTATGGAGAAAACGTAACACTGAGTTAAACAAAGAAAACTTATGTGCAACTGTAAAGCATGGTGGCGGTAATGTGATGGTTTGGGGTTGCATGGGCGGAAATAGGGTTGGTAAACTTAAATTTATTGATACAACGATGGACAAATTTCAATATTTAAAAATATTACAAGAAAATTTAAAAGCCAGCGTTGAAAAATTGGGGTTACAAAATAATTATCAATTCCAGCATGACAATGACCCCAAGCATACTTCCTATGTTGTGAAGGAATGGTTGTTGTATCATGTAAAAAATCAACTCCATACTCCTCCTCAGTCCTCAATCCTATTGAGAATTTATGGGAAGAATTAGAAAGAAAAATCAGAAAAAGCTCCGTTTCCTCTAAAGAAGTTTTAAAAACTGTTATTTTAGAGGAATGGGAGAAAATTTCAGAAGTAACAACTTCAAAATTAGTGGAATCCATGCCAAGGCGATTAAAAGCAGTAATTGATGCAAAAGGATACCACACAAAATACTAATTTAGTGTAAAAGTGCAAGATAATGCAGGTTCTTTTGACTGTATGAATAATTTTGTGACATTAGTTTGCTGTATAAAATTAGTTTTTTTGTTGTGAATTTGTTAATAATTATTTTAAAGTTATTTTTCATTTTGTTATCAATTCCTAATTTAGTAATAAATAAAATTACAATAAAATAAAAGTTACAAAAGTATTATTAAAAAAAATATTCCACGTTTTTAAAAATTTCTTATAGTGTATGAATAATTTTGTGAGCCACTGTATATATGGCTTGAGTTCAAAAAACTGAACTTTGAATTTATATATTACAGTTATGCCATAAAAATAATACATATTTTCTTTTGTTTTGTGTTGTAGTTATGCGTTATTTTTGCTTGACTGATTGATTAGCAGCTCAAGACACTAGCGCTGCACCCCTTTAGTCCTGGGAAAGAGGTCTGGGATACTCTAAAATGGAGTATGTATGTCTGTCGTGTCATATATGTCGTCATGTCGAGCAAATGTTTATTTGCATACATGTTGAATCAAACAAATGCATGTCTAGCAAAATTCTATGTCGAACAAATGCCGGCGCACAAAATTCCTAGAATCGTCGAAATGAAGTGAAGACACATATATAGTCGTAATCACGAAAATTGAAGCCTAATTTTGTATACACATTTAGACAATTTCATTATTTGTTACACACAGAAAAAATCAACTGCATGGAAAATAATTATGCGTTAATTAATTTACGGTATTTTATATCGCATAAGTGGAATAATTCAGTCATTAATTTGCAAAAATTGAGATTGTAGCGACTCGATCCGAACAGAAAGTCAAACAATTAGTACTGAAAACATGAAACTTCTTGTTTTAATGGTTTCAAAAAATTGCTTAAAAACGTTTTATCGTAAACCAACGAACAATAATTATATTTAATGAGATAGTTAATTACATAGTTACTGGGTTACACGAGATTCTTGAAATTGATAATAATTGATTATAAAAAATTCCATACAATTTTTTTTTTAACTTTAAAGAAAATTATATTTTATTGCTTGCTTTAAAAGTGGGCCAGATTAACAAAATGATATATCAATGTAGGTTAAAACACTAAAGATAGTTACATCCCTATCTTTTATTAAAAAGCTTTTTCTTATATAAACGTTAGTAAAATCCACTAGCTGATAAACTGAAGCTCTTATACAAAGAATTTAGGTTTAAATATACGTTTGGTAAAAAACGCAATACCCGGTATATGTTGCAAACCCTTAAGTCTTTGATAAAATAGTTATTTTTACTTTGTAAATTAATTTTAAAAAAATACGTATTTTAAGATTTTCTCCATATACATATTGTTTACCTATTCAATATAGATAAAAGTGTAGGTTGTGCATCGGAAGCAGACTTGATTTAAATTTGCACTGCTATTTTCTAAGAAATGTAAATAGTATAAGAATTTTCGCTTTGCGATTTAGATTTCATCAAACACGACTGATTTCTATTTCAGCAAGTACGTGAATAAACAAAATTACAGGTATTAAATACTTGCACATCTTTCACCCTTTATAAAATCCGTGCGGAGAAGTCGGAAAATGTAGATCTAGGGGCTCACAGAAAATTTGTATAGAAGCGAGGCGGTCAGATATTTTTAATTTATTTCTAAACATATAAAAATGCACAAAAGTTTTCTCAAAAAAAGTACAATTCATTACAGAGATTATATTACAGTGTTGTTTTATTACAACTGCTAATACAGTTATCACAACCGATTTTTTTCTAAGTTATTTGCAGAATATTATTAAAAAATATTTTAGTGACGATCTACCCTCATGCAGATTTACTCTTATGCTTGATGAGTTTACTTCTTAAATGAGGTACTTGTAATTTGTGTCATTCATATTAAATTAAAAACATAGTCAGGTAATTATTATGTTTGTTGGTTCATATTGGCAATTTACTTTACTACACTATTTTCCCAACTTTTAATTAGTTTTGTGATTCTTCTCTCAAGTCCAGCAACTTTGTAAACAGCTGGTTAAGATCTTTGAGTTGCAGTGCTTCAAGCTTTCATTAAATAAAAATGAACCTTTAAACTAAAGCACTTTAATAATCTTAAATTCTAATTTCTATTTTTCTTAACTTTCAAGTATAAGTTCAGGGAATATAGGTACTGGTAGTGTAAAGGGTGTTTAAGATATAACTGCATATACATAATAAACTGGGAACTGGTAATTTTAAAATTTATGTGTCATACATTTTGTTAGGTACTTCTGCGTTTATTACTTATTTATTAATTCTTCAGAGGGATCTTTTTGACTTCTTCTCGTATATTGGATTTCTATACTAAAGTTTTTGAACCCAAAAGAGTTGGAAAGAATGCACAAGGGTTATTTGTCTGAACACGTGCAACAAGCCAGACGTCGCCGTAAGAATAGGTAATATTTAAAACATTGAAGTTCAGGAGTAAAAGCGATAGTCCATAAAAACTACTGCCATAAACGGTTTTCCTGTTGGACGAAACTTACAAAAAAGTACATAAATTAAAATATTACAAATTTTATTTGTAATATCGTTATTATAATTATAACAATTTGTAGTTTCACGAAAACCAAAATGTAATGTTGGAAACCGGCATTGACATCAGAGGAGCTTCAGCGCTTGATTAAGTATGCCAACTATTAATTGTAATAGTATATTGTCTTATTCGGATTAAAAGTGAAACTTTGTTTGACATACAATAATTGCACGTCAAACAGAGATACTTTTATTCTGAATGGAACATACCATTTTTTCTTCAACCAAAAATTAAATCATAATTCATGTGAAATATTTGGAAATTTAAATTACTTCAAATGTTTTGTTTAAATATGCCTGTAATGAAAATCCAAATAGCTTTGATTTTTGTTTTTTTATATTAAACTTTTATAAGTCTAGCATTAAAAGTGCCGTATTTTAAGGCACGTACTGAAAGAGTCGTTTAGCAATGTTCGTATTTTTATACTAGTAACAAACACATCAACTGTAATTTTAGGTAATGTTGTTAAATCGTCGTGCTTTTAATGCGGTTAGAGAAAAACAATGTTTTTGTAGTGTTTTTCGCTCGGCTCCGTTGGCGCTCTACCTCGAAAATGCATAAATTGTGTGTCAAGCAAAGTCTCACTTTTAATCCTAATAAGACCATATAATATTATTTTTAATGGCTCACATAACCGTGCATACAGACACATATTACTTATTGCAGTTACAATTAGTAGGCATTAGGCATTTTACAATTAGTTAATACTCATTATATAAATATTTGCTGTAAAAATTGTTTTTCACCACAGCATTACTTATTAGTTATAATATGAAAATTAGATTATAATCTATAAAAATATAGTTTTACTAAAATTTTTCAAAAAAATTTGAATTGAATCACTCAAAGTAGCTAACTAACATTCGAATTCTTTATTATATTTTTGGAAAAAAATTTATAAAAACCTTTTAAATATTTTTATATTTTTCAGTGCAAGTAAATATATAAAAATAGAAAACACACATTTAGATTAAAGTCAAATGACGGTTTTTGCATAAATTTCTTGCAAGTGATTGTAAAAACCACGATCATTTTTCACTTGCTATTCATATCGTATCATATTGTCTACGTTTTTTAGTAAAAATCACACCAACTGGCAGGCTTGTATTCCATAATTTAACTTTTTTTGTTAAAAATATTTGAATATCTAAAACTCCTTTATGCATAGCAGAAGATAATTCACCTAAATGACGAAATCATAAAATATACATTTACGTTTGTAATAATTGATCTACTCCTTGTACTCTAGCTACATATTATAGTAATATACTAGTTGCAATGTAGTAACTTAGCGTAGTATCTTACAATCTCTCTGAAAGCTACTTACAGTAAATTACTTCCATTAATTTAAGATATTATTGGTATCGACCCAAGCTATGTTAAGAAATTGTAATTTCAAAATTGAAAAAAATATTATTATACATTTTTAAATAAGGTCGTTTTGTCTTATTCTCAGATCAGAGAATTAAAAGAATAAATTGAAGCCATCTGGCGTATTTGGCACTTTTTCAGCAAACGATGCGCCTTGACAAATTTATTTTCACCGTCGCTTTTCTAAACTTGAATGAATTGATTTTAAATTAAATTACGAAGCTAGATTTTTCAGAACTTATCAGTATTCTGCAGGCGGCCTTAGCCATGTTTTATAAAAGGCAGCCCAGATTAATGGGTTAGTACTACAACACAATATAAATTGTTGTTATACATTTCTATGATAGTTAAAGCCGTGGAGTAAAGTAAAACATTTGAATATTTAACGGTATACGTTTGTTAAGGCCAAAAATTTCCTTAGAAATTTAAATTTGCTTTATGTCTAACGATTTTATGTTGCTTTAAAATTACCACGAACTGTTCAAGCGTTTTAAATTTTCAATCAGCACCTGCTTGAGATACCTACTACAAATATATTAAAATTCGAATAGTTGATATTATTTACAAAATTTATTCTTTTAACTTTAATATGTTTATTTACTTTCGTTTGTTTCTTTTTCTTTAATAGTTTTAGTTTATCTAGTTTCTATTTTCTTCCTATTTAATTTCCTTATTTATTTTATATTTCTTAAAAATGACAAATGGAGAAAGAATAATTCTTTTCGTAAATCTGTTTTGCTACTTTGAAATGTTTTGGATGATTAAATTCGTTTTGGTTAAATTACACAAATAAAGTAAGTCGTAAAAACATATTTATAATTTTAACACCTATTTTAGGTTTATTATTTCGAAAATGATACATAAAAAACTAAAATTAAAAATTATTATTTTTAATTTTACACTCAACAATGTAATTACTGTAAGGCAGGGAATGTAATGCTGCAGATAAATTTACAGTTACCTGTGTTGAATTTAAGCAAGGCAACAACAGCCAGATGTTCATCAAAATTCAGATCATGTTTTGTTACTAAATATACAATACCTAACAGGTATTTTGGGGTGCAGATTTTATCGTATGCAATCTTAACTTATGCTACTTTTAAAAAAATTATAAGTATATTTTTTCAAGAATCAGACATCGATTATTTCCCTATTAAATAGAGCTTACGCACATTTTATAGATATTTTTCAGCATATATAATAAACCTACCAGGGATGAAAAGTTTTTGCTTGCAAAATACTAACCTACTAAAATACGTTCTACTAAAGCATAGTACTTTTGGACTTTATTAATAATACCTTAATTAATTAAAGTTTTATCAAAACTTACTCGATAAGGGATGTTCTGTGATAGCAAACTTTATAATTATTTTGAAATTTATGAACTTTAGAAAACTACACAATAAAAAAATTATATTTCACCATTATGTTGTACAAAATGAAATAAACAATAAAGTTAAATAAATAAATACGATACATTAAAGTTGTAAATGCTTTATTATTCTAGATCGAAGGCTTATAAAAGTCAACAAATTAACTACCTACAAAATTATTTTTGTTTTTACATTGACTTTGATTTGACCTTACGCCAATTTGAAAAATATTACAGTTAATCATTTCAATTGTAGATATACAATGTTTAGTATGGGAGAGTGTCCAAATTGGGGATACAAAAATGTTTAGATTACCGCATTAGTCATAGTTGTACAATTTTTCATAATCTAAAATTTGAAAATTTGATAAAAGAGAATGTTTGCTATGAGATAGTTAAATTAAAAGATTAGTTTATTATTAGTTAACAAAACATATCAATATATCGTCGAGAGGTCAAATAATAAAACCTTGCAATGTTCATAGTATATAGGTATACATAGATCTGGAAAAATTATTAACGAAACTGATAACGACTGTCCAAGTATAGATCCCTGTGGGGCTTCAAAGCTTTAAACGTAGGATTAAAGACATAACATTTAACTTTATTATAGCAAATAATGGAAAGCAGGTAATCTGTTCGACTAGTACTAATTTAACAAGTTTATCAATGTATTACTTCGACATGCTTGCAACTATTTAACAAGCTTGTAATAATCTACTTCATGAAATGCTTTTGCAAAATCCGTGTACTAGACGACCACCTGTGACCTGAACTCAAGATTCTTTGTAAGGTATTATAGATAAAGGTAGATAAAATTGAAAATTTCAGAAGTAGTTTTAAAAGTCTATGTCTACACATACAGGGAGACCTACTACTTAACGTGCAATTAGAACCACGGAACTGTAATCCACTTAAGATTTTCGTATAATATCACGTATTCGTTTTGTTTCTATAAAATTATGCAATGCATTTAAATAATTTTTTTAAATTTATGGCTTAATAGTATTTGTGATTAAGAATTTAATTAAACTCTCCGAGATTAGATTTAAAATCATTATAAAGTATTATTTGTATGTAGGTAGGCAGTAACGATTTAAACTAGATTTCTTGCTAAAAAGTAAATACGATCACAAGAACTAAATCAACTTAGCATTTTTGAACTAATTTGCATTTAAATTAATGTGATTAATTTGAATTACTACAAGAAGTAATCTACATTCATGGTACATTGGAGAACATTGTATCGAGAGGGTTATAATTTTCTATATGAATTTTTGCATGAAATTGTATGTAGAAGATTGACGACAAGAGTAGAAGGTGATGACTAAATGACGATATCAAACTCCCTTAAGGCATTGTCTTATCTAACTCGCTATCTGAGACCTGTTGGCGTCTTCACTTAACCCACTTTCGTAACTTTTGTGTAATCCTAACGAAGTTAAGCTGTTAACGTGCTTTAGGGAAAATGAATTGCCTTGTTGCTCAAAAATGATTTATTAGATTTTAACTAAGTTTTCTGTTTAAACCTTTTTATATTTGTCGATAACTACCTTAAACTTAAAAAGCTTAATTATTTATTAAAACAATGAAGCCCACAAAAGTACAAATTAAATTAAAAGCTTTAAATGAAGTTCAACTAATCGAAAGTTTATTAGCTATGTAAATTATATTATTTTAAGACTCGGTTAGGACTTGCATGTTAGGACAAGCTTGTTTCATTTTCTGACTAGGTAAATACGTAGTAAATTACGAATAAATATCATGGTTATTAAATATTTAAATATACGTCGAGCTTTTAACATTTTTGCGCTAATTTTGATGTTAACAGTTTTGAAAAACGCTGAAACGCAATTATGATCTGGAACATTAAAATTGAGTTTTTGATTCTTTTTCTACTGTTCGTACTGCAAAGGAAAATAATGGATTGCATTAATAGGGTATAATAAAATTTTAGTAAAATCAAATTATGATTGCTATAAAATATCAAGTATATGAAGTTATAATAACTTAATAATTATGTAGTAAATTTTGTATTGACAAGCTTTGCTCGTTCACGAGTTTAATCTGCAGTTGTATAAATATTCGAAGGATTATAATTGACTATTGTGCTTTACATAAAATTGCAGAGTATGTAAATTTCTAGCAGAATAAATTAATTGTGCTTTGTAATATTATAATCTGTGTTTGTTGATTTAGTAACATATGAGTTATTTATTTATAAAATTACGTTTTATTGAACCATCATTGCATGCAGAATATGTTCAATTAAATTTTTTATTTTTTATTTACTTATATGTACACAGGTAGTTATTGCACGGTGTTGATGTTTAGGATTATCGAATTTAGTTGTAATCTAGGATAAAGCTTTAAGTGCTTTCTGAGTATTTTGACATGGTGCAAAGTTAAAATTTTAATTAATAAATTTTGTACTAGTATATTATAATATTATATAAAGCGATATAAATTAGTTAGTACAAACTTGCTAACGATATTTCGGTTGAATCGTCGTATCTCGTAAATCGCTCCATTATTTTCCAACTTTGTCAAGGATCCTGGTTAAAGAAATAATTTTTTAAGCAGGTGGTCTTTAATTGGGTATGTTAAATTATGTGATCATTGAATTATATTTTACAAACTTAAGTTTCTGTGACAATCCGCTTGGAAATATAATCTTAACTTGAAATTTCTAAACACCCGTTTATTTTGATAAAGGAACCAAATTTTTCTTCTCAATTTTCCTTGTTTTTAAATAAGCCATCTGCCAATTTTTTGAAGCTCAGCCAACATAGTTATAACGAAATAAATTTTACTCTTTCCAGCTGTAGCAATTGAAAAATTATGTTACGTGTAAACTTGCATTTTATGTATGCACGTGGTTGTTGTTGGAAGGCAAGATAACTGCAAGTTTTCTTTTTGTTTTAAGCTGTAGAAATAAACTTTACTTGCAAAATATATTATATTATTTACCATTTCACCAAATACCGTCTGAACTTAACGTCAAATTAAGTCAGGCAAATACTGTAAAAGAACATTTTTTAGTTTTTTTGCATTTATTTATTTTGTATCCTAACTTTTATCAACGAGTGCACAAATTGAGCCATACAAAGGAAATTTTATTTTCTAATGGTAGCTACAATTTTATTATTTTATTTATCGTACTCTAAGTATTAGGCAATTAGTTAATTTCAGTAAATCTTACACTCAAAAGAGCATTAACTGCTATACATCTGTTAAAATTTATTGATAGGGGAACTATAGAAATAGATGTAGGAGTGGTGAAGCGTGTAGAAGAGGGTTTGAGATCTTGTACAACGTCGAGGGACATGAAAGTTAATCGAAGAAAGTAAATCGGAAAAATCTATTTTGCAATTCACAACTTTATATTATAGCCTTGAAAGGCCAGAAACTACTCTGTTAAAGGATAAAAGACTTCAATCAAAATTTTAAAATATATTCTCATATTTTTCTATACAGCAGTGTAAACTTTAAAAAAATTTAAAAAAAAATTATTAAATTTAATAAACTTTTATTAAATTGCTAATTCAAGAAACAAAATTCTACCCACTTAAAAGACTTTTTCATAATATTAAATTTTATATTAATAATACAATATAGATTATACGTTTAAACTTTTTACTCTTTTTAACATTAAGCTCTTTACAACTCAAAAACAATAGCACAAATTTAACTTAAGTTATTACTAAAAATTTAAAATTTAAGAGGATACAGTAACTCACTGATGTCTAATATTGATCAATTTTAATAAATATGAAGCATTTGTAAAAAATACAGTACACAAAGACTATCACAGCATCTTCTAGTGGTTCATGTCTTCTCATAAATTTTTACTGTCAATTTTAAGGTTTAATCAAAATTAAATTCAACTGTATATTATCCTCAATTGTATGTTTTATTTCATGTTCTAGTTATTTTCGAAATTAAAATTAAAGTAATTTAATAAATTTGGGCATTCAAGTTTTTCAAATGTTTTTTCGTCTTAAAGAAAAGCTACAATTTAACTTGGAGTTGTTCTGTCAAATTAGTAAAACTGAAGAAATGGAAAAATAATACTGTCAAAACATTTATTGTTTTAAAATTAGGTTTATTTGCGTCAAGCCAAATTTCCCACGATTCTTAGTTTTTAGTAAATAATACTTTCAAAAATTCAATAAACATCTTGAATCTCGAAAAATGTAACATTTATGTTGAGTTTTCATTCTCGTAAAAATTAAGAATTATTCAAAATCATCCATTGAATATATTTTTCGAATTCTAAATTTAATTTTTATTAATTCCAGATTTTTTAAATGAAAGCTGGATAGCTTATCTACTAAGTGTATACATATTTGCATAAGCAGTAATATTATTATTATTCAACGAATGCTTCTAAATCCTTTGATCGTCCGTCAGACTGTTTGTTATTACTACCTGCAAGCTCACTCGCCTTCATCTAAATAAATGACCGCCGTCTCCGGTGGAGCAACGTAGATCTTCATTTCCCGTTGAAAAGAACGTTAAAAGCGGTGCGCATTCAGCTTAGATTAAATGAGGTAGATGGATAACTAAAGAAAATAATTTAAAATTTTAAAGCGCAGTACGGCTACCGTTAAAGTTACTTTAATTATTAAATTTCTAATTACCTATATAAAAATATTAAGTATTAAATTTCTTGAAATAAATAAGGTTTACAACTTGGTTTACATATTTTACGAGTATATACTTGATTGTAAATAAGAAATTGTTTATTAATAACTTGTTTGTTGCCGACATAATGAAAGCTTGTTATTTTAATAAATTATAAACTTAACGTAACATGGTAAGTTAAATCAAATCAAGTTTTGATAATTTATTCATACAGACTTAAGGCTGCATTGCAAATAGGACTCTGTAAATATTGTTTTATGTTGTCTTTTCAATATAAGCAAAAGTATCTGCATCCCTCCATATTGATTTATTTTTAAAGAAATTGTTAAATTAAATCAAAAGAAGGTAAATAATTACAGAATATTGCAAGTGCTTCTGAAAGTTTTACAAGATATAAGAAGAAAATTTCAAGTTAGAATTAGCAGGTTGTGGCTGAAAATTATGATATTACACAATAATTCATAATTTCAGAAGAACACTGCCGAACTTTGACTGTACTTGAAATCTTAGTAAAAAAAACTTATTTGTTATAATTTTTTATAGTAGAGTTATCTTAGATAATAATTAACAAAACTTAAAAGTTATTTTTTCTCTAAACTTGCTCTTAATAGTCGTATTTATATTTCAAAAAGCCGAGTAAAATTGTATAAGCTTTTTAAGTCCTTAGCTGAAATAAAGCAGTACCGACTACCTATACTAATTAAAAGCTGCTACTGCAGTTTTCAATTTAAAAACTGTAAAGTTGAATGCCTGAAAGTTTTAATTAATTTTCCATTATGCTTAATTTCAATTACGACTGCTAGGTAAATAAAAATAGTAAAACTTTATCGCAATTAAATGTTATTAGTTTTATTAAGAACATTGTACGTGTAACCTGTTTAAGGAATTATTCAGACAACCGCAACTTCTGCTTTTTCCTTATTTTGCTCTTTCAGTTAGCGCTTACTGTATTGTGAAGTTAAATTACTAAACATAGTTAGAATTTTAATTAGCAAAATTAAACAACACCGCAGCATTCTCCTTCTGATATTAAATCAAATGACAAAAAGTATGTTTAAATACCAATATGAATTTCAACATACAAAAAAATTATAGGCTGCTTTTTATGGGTTTCTCCCCTTTCCAACTTGAAAGCGTAGAAATACATCATTAAAATTCATCGAAAATAAATTGATAAAACTTTTGTAAATATAAAACATGTATAAAGAATTACTCCATATTACATATAGTGAATAGAATAATTCAGAATTTTATTTTCAATTTTATCGAATTTCTTCTCGGATTCGGGGGTATTTGAGGTGTTTATTTTAAAAACCATAGTTTTCATTATAAGCCTATAAGAATTAAAAATTTAATATAACCCGCAGTAGTAAGTACAGCATTCAATTTTCATTGGTATCGGATAAGTTGATCTTCTACGTAATGAGGATGGTAACGAGAAACCACCCCTTAAATATGACATTCCCTACAAACAAAGTCATCTTAGTTTCAGCCCTAAGTTGATTAAGTCAAGCATTGAATAAAATAATTAAAATTTTATGTGTTATTTTTAGGATTATACATAAGTTGAAAATAATTTCTACATTAAATTAACTTGGTTTATATTAAAAAAACCAATATTAAAACATCTTATTAAAGTTAATACCTAACTCAATCATAATAAAGATATTGTAGAAAGAAAAGCTATAAAAACTTTATGGAAAACAAAATGACGTTGCCAGAGTTTGTGAACGGTTTGAGTTTTGTTTTCGCACTAATTCTCCAAGAAATTCATATTAGCAGCTAATTAATCGTAGGTGAATTTTTATGACTTGTTTAATTAATTAATTTATTCAATATATTATATTATAGTAATTTTTGCACGTTTTCTTTTCGAAATTATTCAAAACTATTTAAGTATCAGTCAATTAACTTCAAATTTCTGTATTTACCCAATTGTTCTTCTTGAATTTAAAGCAGCAATAAAAAAAGTAAAAAATAAAATAAGAAAAAGTATAAACCTTAATTTGAAAAAATTAAAATGTCTTAAATAGCATCATAAGATCATTATGAAGAACATAAGTGTTTTCACGTCAGACGAATAATGCTAATAAAAGTTAATAAAATGTTTTTCACTTCAACAAATTTGATGGCACCGCTATATTACGTTACGGTATACATTAACATTTATAGATGTAATAAAAAATTTAAGTAAGGGTTAGAAATTAATATATAAATATGAAATAAAAATAATTGCAAAATAGCAATTATTAGACTATAAAGTTTATTGTATACAAACCAAATAAATTAAAATCAAAATAAAAAGTAATAAAACTTAACTAATATAAAGATTACATACTAATAAAAAATTAGTTCTTATTGATGTTGAGGTTAGAAATATATAACTAAGTTGTACTATGTTTACAAAGAGTTTTATTAACTGTTATTAATAGTTTAACCCTGCCATACAATAGCAAATGTTCCAATTACCTATTCTATGTACTCCGTTTTAGTTCTGCAGATTTCGATATATTGTCATCGATTTTCGGGGATGTCAATAATTACAGGTATCAAATTTTGTTTTATTTATTTGTTTGAATTTTTCCATCATTTTGCATATTTCGAATCAACATCGGAAATCTGAAATTAAGAGAATTGTTAGTGTTATATTGTATGAGAAATTACAACTTGCTTGAAGTTGGATTATTTAATAAATAATGATTTTGGCCAAGTTATTATTTTAAATTTAGAGTCATTTATGAATCAAACTGAAAAAAAAATTAGTAAAGGTCGATAATACCATAAAATCTTGTAAATTCGAATTATACAATTAATAACGTGCTACGAAAACTTTACTTACTTGCAACGAGACGGTTTGGTCAAATGAAATCATAGGTAAATTATGAAGTACCTTGTGGGTTTGACCTCTGAAGAAATATAAACATTAATAAACAAGCGTAGCGAGTAATTTATTTCAAAAAAATTTCTTTTTAAAATTATTAGGCTATAAAATTACACGGCAATATTACTATTATTCATATTAGTATTTTTCTCTGTTTCGTTCGTGAATCTTACAAACTTGCCATGAAAAGTCTAACAATTGTTCCTATTTTTAACTTTTGATTTTATAATAGTACAAGGTATATAATAATAATATGAATTATGTTTTTTCAGATGGCAGTTGAAAATTTATATTTTTTAATAATAAAAATGAATAACGAGGAAAATCATGAAATAACAATGATACGAATTTAACGGTTTAAAATTGGTTTGCATTAAATTCAAATGCCGTACTGAAATGGCCGTATTTACATAATGCTTAACAGAAATTTACAGTCTATTTTCAATTTAAATATTGATTATTTAATAACTTGCACAGAAGCGTCATTTATCGAGCTTGTTTTAATACTTGTATTATAAGAAGATTTGCGGAAGCTAAGTAGACTTAACAGGAAATGAACTTTCCTTGAAGCGATTGATTTCTTTTCTACTAATTGTGTTGGATAGAAAATGTAGTCGATTAAGGATTGTACTATAAAGTAAAGCTGCTTTGTTGTTTTATTTCGAATGATTTATATCCTACTTCTACAGCGTCTTTTGTATTTCACCATTTAATCTAGTAAAAAAGTATGCATTATGCATCCATAAAGTTAGTTATAATAGCACTTTTACACCAACGTTTTTTTTTACAGAATTTTAAATTAATTTACTCGTGCAAGTAACTTTTATTTAGTTTTCTATTCTGCTATTAGTAATTAGAATTTATTCAAAGAAAAATAGGTTTTGCATACTGTGTATATTATTCATTATGTAACTTGATCCCTACAAACATCTACACCTAAAGTTTTTGGGACGTACTTCTAAATCGCACTCAATCATCAGTCATCAAGTAGAAATATCATAAATTTATTTGGAAATATGATGGAAATATTATTTAGAATATTTGGAAATGGGTGTTTTGCAAGTTTTCGTTTGTACTTCTCGCAATTTCTGAAATATTTAATTCCAATTGCATTCATCTTATTTTTTTGTATGTACATCCCTGGATGAAACTTTTGCATTTGTTAACCTGTATTTTTAAAAATTTTATCAAGTATAGTAACATTTCATCCCTTTTTTGCCTTCTCGAAGTTTTTTTCATAGTCTCATATATTTGATTAACATTTTTCCCATATAGTTCTCTTATCGTGTTTTAATTAAAAAAAAAAGTGATTATCTCACCACATTCACCCTACTTTTTTTTATCTTTTAATCTTTTTCGCCTTCTTGTTCCATATTATTAATCTTTTTTTTTTAATTTCACATTGCCGCAATTTCACACATCTCTTACGTTTTAAACCATACGTATTTTTAAATAAACTTTCTATATCAGTCTTAACTTTTATTTAAATTTAGTTATTTATTTACACGGTTAACTGTTGCTTTTAAAAAGCTAATTTCCTTTCAGAAGAATTCTTTCAGATTGCTATTATACACTATTGTTTTACAGTTTGTCTACTTACACTTTATTAACAAAATTCAATGGTCTGATTTATTTGTAATATTCGTTATCGTAGTTCAAAAATGCAAATTTTTATTATTATTTAAAAATGTTATACAAAAATTTGTTATACTGCCTTATTTACTAAAGACACTGGTAATACACTAAAATTATTGATAGACAAAGTATGTTGACGGTTCTTAATTTTAGCACTGTTGAAGATATCTTTTTACAGTTACGTTTTGATCCATGTTCTTTTAATAACTAATAAAAAAGTTAATTAGTTATTATTAACTGCGAAACACCCAATTTCCATAATAATTCCAACCACTTTAATAAACCCCCTGTGCTAGATATCAGTTTCCGATTCTGTTCACTGATTTTTTCAACTATTTTGATAAAATACTGTAAGAACAAAAAAAGTATACAGAAATATTAGAATCAACAGAAATAACATTCGGATGTTTTATATTTTTTTATTATTATGTTGCTAAGCATCATTATGTTATTTTGTATTCTGTATCTGTATGTTAAGTGTAACTAGTGTCTTATGATAACGCACATAGATATATTTCTATCGAGGTAATTACTTATCAAATTGCATAGCAGCATCTTTAATGACATGTACTGAAATTTAATTTACTTTATATAAATATGTGTAAATTTTGTAACTTGAATGAAATAATAGTTAAGATTCTTAATTTTTCAAATTTGTATAACTTAATTATTAACAATAAATTGCTTACGTTTAGTTTACTAATTAACATAAACATTAATTAATAATTTAAACAACGAAATAAAAAAAACAGCTTTTATAAATACGAAAACTTTTGATTTTAAACTAATTTACTTTACGTGAATATAATATTTAAGAAGTTTAACTTGAATGAGATTGTATATAATTAAAAGTTTTTTTTTAATTGTTCAACTTATGTATAATAAATTATTAAATGAATTGCTTTATTGTCATTCAATAAAGACGATAAAATTCTATTAAATTTTTGTAAACACTAAATTAATGAAAATCTAAGCAATTCTTAATATTACTTGCATAATTCTAATTTGTATAATTTTAAAAGCTTTTGATTATTTGATATAATAATTTGTAAAATTTTGTATTTCATTTTAAGTAGCATACTAATGAATAAAATATTCTTTGAAGTTCAATTTTAAATAATTAAATATGTAATCTCGTCACTATAATTATAATTGGTTAAGAAATATCAAATGCAGATTTCTGAATGGATACAAATAGATCAGTTCATGTGATTCACGTTAATTTTTCGATGGAGGTGAATGTTTCTTGTGTTGGCTAATTTGCCCCCCCCCCGACCTGTTGAGTTTACCATTACTCTTACTTGTAAATTTTAATTTTAAGATCCTCATTTGTATTCTCATTTTACTGCAATTATTTTGTTATATTTATATGTAACAGTTCGGCTGAAAAGTTCGTATCGTTTTGAAGAAAAAAATTTTTTTTTGGAAAAATTCAATTTAATTATTCAACATAGTTGCCTTCGCGGGTGATACACCGATTATAGCGGTCTTCCAACTTTTCGATACCATTTTTGTAGTATGATTTGTCTTTAGCCTCAAAATAGGCTTCTATTTCGGCGATTACTTCTTTATTTGTTCTAAATTTCTTTCCAGCGAGCATTCGCTTAAGGTCTCCAAACAGGAAATAGTCGCTGGGGGCCAAATCTAGAGAATACCCTGGGTGCCGAAGCAATTCATAACTTAATTCATTGAGTTTGACCATCGTTTTTATCGACTTGTGACCCGGTGCATTTTCTTGGTGAAACAAAAAATTTTTTTTCTTGAAATGGGGCCGTTTTTTCCCAATTTCATCCTTCAAACGCTCCAACAATGCTATATAATAGTCGCTGTTGATTGTTTTCCCTTTTTTAAAATAATCTATGAACAATATACCATGCGCATCCCAAAATACAGACGCCATAACCTTGCCAGCCGACTGTTGTGTTTTTCCTCGCTTTGGATTGGTTTTGTCGCGTGCAGTCTACTCAGCTGACTGCCGATTGAACTCTGGAGTGTGGCGATGAAGCCATGTTTCATCCATTGTCACATATCGACTCAAATTTTCAGCTTTGTTGCGGTTGAACAGCTCCAAACACTGCTTCGAATCATTACCATGTTGTCGCTTTTGATTGACATTGAGCTCACGCGGCACCCATATTGCTTAGAGCTTTCGCATGCCTAAATATTCATGCACGATATGTCCAACACGTTCCTTTGATATCTTTAGAGTCGCAGCTATCTCGATCAACTTCATTTTACGGTCATCCAAAATTATTTGGTGGATTTTTTTGACGTTTTCACTTGTTACGGTCTCTTTTGGACGTCCACTGCGCTCATCATTTTCGATACTTATATAGCCTGTACGGAATTTAGCAAACCACTTACGAATGGTTGCTTCCGCTGGAGCAGAGTCCGGATAACACTTATCAAGCCAAGTTTTTGTTTCAGCACTATTTTTTCCTATAAAAAAACAGTGTTTCATTAACACACGAAATTCCTTTTCATCCATTTTATTCCCAATAACAAAAGTTGCTTTACTCAAAATGCTATAACTCACGTTACTGTCGTTATTATGTTAGGTGTCACTTGTCACTTCCTTGTATTCAGTCGCAAATACTTTTCAGCGTTTGAAAATGAAAGCATTTGCTTTCGAAACTAGTAACGTAATAATAAAAATATTTTCCGGAATTGAAATTGGTGTTTTGTGAACTGGTACCTTTTCCTCATTATCCATTCCGGAGGCCGCTCTAACTTATTTTTATGTTATAACTATTGAGTCTAGGCTGTATTTCATTTGGGTTATCATAACCAGGTGTTAACATTTTTCTTGCCAGTACCTATCAATTTTGACGTGTTACGTGAAATTTTCTGGGTTCATTCGAGTCATATTTAATTAAAGCACAACAATTAAATTATTTGATACGTTGAAAAATTGATGTATATTGATACAAAAGCCTTTCTTACTTACAAAATTATATAACATGCGAATGTGAATAATAACAACAAAAAGGAGAACTATCAGTACTAATATCCCTTATGATATTTAAGAACTACTTTCATCCTGGTGTTTAAATGATTTACATCAAAATCGTTGTTCAAACAGCGCCTAGTTAAATAATTAGTTAATCAATAATTAAAACTGCGCTTAATAAATTCTTAAGTTACAGATTCAGCTAATAGAAAAACGATAAATGACATTTTAAGCACCTACATCTAAAAATTAATTAATTCTTAAGTAGTTCGGTGCAAACGGCCTTAGTAGGTTAGCTGTGGTTAAACCTTACAAATAAATAAAGAAAGTCATGCAATTAATTTTGAATCAGAAAATAGAAACATTAAAAAAGTTAAAAAACGTCTAACTACAAACAAAAAAGAATTTCAATCAAAAGATTTTAATTAAAAGCATAAAATACTTAAGAATATTAATTTTTTTACAAAGTGGAAATCGACTGAAGGTACGGTTTTCGTATTACAAAAGTAAAAAACATGAATTTTCAATTAACGAGCAAACTATAAATTAAATCTTTTATGCTTAAAGAACAAATAATTTATACTTTTTCATACCGAAACCCGTGAAAATTTCAATGGAGAGTTATTTCGATTCTAAATAAACATTACAAAGTTACAAATTTGGTAAGTTAAACACTAATTTTCTTTACTTGTACTATTTATTACATTAGATTTGTTTTTCTTGTTTTGATCACAACTACTACATTTGTAAGTAAATGGTTCAAAAAATGCATGGTTAAAAAGAAACCAATTGTGTTTTTTATTTGTTTTTTTCAATTAAATTAAGTGCTTTAATTACAAGATTATAGTATTCACTATCAACATCTATTTCTGTTAGTTCTCAGTTGCTTCTTTTAATAATAATTGCTAATGGTTTTATTAGGCAGGGTAGTTTTAAATGGATTTTTTATAATTGCTACTAAGGTTTTAATGGTTAGAAGCCCTTACAGTAAAGTTTTATTTTATTATTTAGAAACTGATTGATAATAAATTGTGGCGGGAAAACTCAAGAAGATATTATGACGAATTGTGTTACAGAATTATTAAATACGTAAATCAAATTGATCTGACGTATTAATCAGTTAATCAAATTAAGTTTAGGATATATTTAGTTGTATTAATTTAGCGAGTTCAAAACGTTATACATATCACTAAAAGCTTTCACTTGCAGGCATTTTGTCTTTTAAGTTTAATTAGTATTAGGTATTCACGCAGGTGTTTTAGTTATATGTTTAGTGTCAGGCTCAAGTGTTGTATAATTAGTCCTAAGTGATTTGGAGCTTATTAAAAATTAAATAAAGCTTAGTCTAAAAGTACATTTTCTCAGGTAGTAATTATTCCGTCTGTAGAAAAGAACCCTTTGTATTATAAATTAACGTTAGCTTAATATGATTATTATTAAAAAAGTAAATACCTACTGAAAATTTAAGCTTTTTAAGCGGCAATTTAATATAATATGAAATAATAAAAATTAATATTTAAAATTTTAATCATTTTTATGAATGTTTTTATTAATATTTATAAATTAACTAATATATTTGAACTCATATGAAGTATAATAAATGCGATATAAATAAGGGATGAATCCTAGTATCCGCTGTTAGGATTTCTCTAGAGTCCGAGTTCTATGACAAGGGTTGTCTAATCTGAGGATCTAAAATGGAAAATAATGATCTTTACTTGAAATTTGACAACGGCCAACTTTTTGAAGTGAAACCGCAAAAGGAAATCCGTTTAAAAAAAGAAGAAATATTTTATATTTTACATTTACCAAGAAACCACAAACTGTATTAAATTAAACCCTCAGGTAGGTGACAGTTTCGATCACACTCTTGACACTGATAGATGATGACGAATAAATATGAGCCTTTAGTTGAGTGATACAATTTTAGAAGTTTTAATTAGGTTTTTACTTTTTGACAAACATTATTAAAAAATTAAAACAAGATATTCACCTCGTATAACACAAAATTCAACTAGATAGGTTAATTAAGGTCGCTCAATGAACACATGAATCAGACAATTTAAAATACCATACATTAACGTTAAACCGTTTTATTCATTAATTTAAACTTGTCGGCCGAGGATTACTAAAAAGATACGCTTACTGAACAAAGGATTTAACAATTTATTTTAGCAAGTTTTTACAGTATATATTTTTTAATATCTACTGTACACTAAGTAAATTAAGATGACATGTTGCTACCGAAATTAACTTGTAAATTTAAAAATTGCTTCTAATGCATATAACGTTAGTTCAAAATTCCAATAGCGATTAAATCTGACTTTGTAAATCTAAATTTGATTAAATTACCTTTAAGTATATTGCTATGGTATGTTCCATAAGAGCTCCATAAGAGCTACAGAACTATCAAAACCAAGTTTTGAATGCCAATTATTCATTATTATAATATAGTACATAATTAATCAAATTTCGCGTATTCGTATTTCTGGTAGGCGTTTGCAGCTTTTAGTCAATCAGTTAGTAGCGTCGCGAGCCGCCACTGACACTTAACTAATGCTGGTTTTAAATAAAACCACATTAAAGATTAAAGTAATGTATCTTATTTGTTGTTCTAAATCAACTATTGGATATATAGTGACATTCAATTGACTCGGAACAAACTATTTACATATGACACGGTAACAAAAATCCGAAAAGAAACTCTCATTGCTAACATATTTTTTACGAACTATGAAATACCGATGAACCGCAACCATGTTAACTGCACTTCCAGATCAATATGGATTATTATTGATTACAATACCGACAGTGAATGAAACCCAGGCGCGCTGAAGTAATTAAGAAGAGTGTATTTACTAAACTAAAATTAAGATAATATCAAAAACGGATCTCAGAATAAGATTGGCTTGTAGTCTGCAGGAAATGGATACAAATCAAGTACATACAATGGCTCTGAAGAGAGATACTTGACGCAAATCTGAAAACTACTTTCCTGCTTAACAACTACATAATCTACCCAAAACGCCTGACAAATTCTGTTATTCCATGAACTAAAATATTTTGTTAAAATAAATATATTAAATATCGCCAGGCGAAATTGGGATAACTACCAACATTCGAATTGTGCAAGAAATTTGAAAAAATTAAAGAAAAGCTCGTATTTGGTGCCGAAACGAAAAATATTATATCTTTTCAAATGGAGAGTAGATTTTTTTGAGCTAAAAATCTTCAATATGTTTTTCTATGCGGTTAAAACTGTATATATGTATAATATAGGTAAAATATGTAATAATAGAAATATGCAATTTCACGAAATAGATCATGGAACTAAGGAGCTACTTTTCATTCGGCGTGCGAAGGTTTTTGCACGAGGTGTTAGCCGAGTGCAAAAATCGCACACGGGATGAAAAGAACCTTAGTCCCAAGGTGTATATACTATTTTTCACAATTTCGCTGAAAATGCTGAATTACATTGGTTAATAACTAAATTTCAGATTTTGAAATTGCAATAACTCGAAAACGGCGCAAGATATCGAAAAACTGAGCAATAGCCAGTTGTGTGGATCGAACCCATGACTCCGACATAGCAATCTAGCATTCTAACTGCCAACCTACGACCGAGCAAAACTAATATTTTATTTAGATTTTCCATTGTAAAATTATGCTGATTATCGCTAATGACGTATTATAGTTTGAAAATAAGCAGTCCAAGACTAGACTCTTTTCTTCACTGACTGAAGATGATAAAAATTCAAATTAAAAATCCAAAATTTAAAAAATGTTTGTTTATTATTGTCATTAAAATAAAAAATTTCAAAGTTTCAATAAAAATCAATTGATCGACTTTGGGTTGGTCATATAATACTGAGAACCCCCCCAATTGCACTTTTGCCAACTTTTCTCTAAGCGTTCATCACATCTTAAGAAATTGTCCAAAGTAATTTTAGCCAATGAAAAGACTAATGTACAAAAACTACTGAAATTCCTCCAAATCATCAGGTTTATTTAACAAAATTGAATATTTTTTGATTACCAATAATTTATTATAATAATAAATAGATGAGTTTCATTAGTCAAAGTTTTTTAACTGGAAAGTTATTATAAATAATACGAATAATACTATTGAGGTTTTAAGTTATTAATATAATATATTTATGTAAAATACGCAAAAAATTATTTTGTTTTATATTCGGATATGTATAAATGCACATACAGGGTGTCTCCGGATAGACTTTACATAATTTCTGTGGTGATAGAAAACACTATTGTGTTTGCTTTTTTTATTATTATCTGATTTTTTGTGAAATGAATTGGTTTTAAAAAAATTTTTACTAGACAAAAGTTGTAGTCCGTTAAATTTTTTTATCAGGAATGTGGCGACAGATTTTTTGTAAAATGTTTCGTTTAGAAGAAACAGCAATTTGAAAAAAAACAAGAAAACAAAAAGTTCAACTTTTTCAACATTTTTTTACTTACCCTTTTTCATAACTTGAAAACCGTTGAATTTGGACAAAATAAGGTTACAATCTAGTTTGTTGATTATTTCACGCTCTTTAAAAAATTACTTAACCATTTTTACTGTAAAATCAATATTTTCTGAGCTATGACCATTTGAAGGTGGAAATTTAAAAAAATGCTTTAAAGAAGCCTAACTTTCGAGGGATTAAATTTTGAAAAAAATTTTTGTTAAATATATTTCTTAGAATAGTGTCTTATATCACTACTAAAATTATGTAAAGTGTATCCGGGGACACCCTGTATATGGTATGCGGTCAAAACCTAATGGCTAAATTATATTCTTTGCAACAAAACTTTGTATTTTAGTTTTTTTCAATAAGAAACGTATAGATACCAAAAACCAGCTTTCTGTGCTACATGAAGCAAAACATGTAATTACACACAAATCCGATCTCTAAGTATAACAAACACAAACATTTAACGTATTTGAGAAAATTTATTTTAAAACGAATGAAAACTAGGTGATGAATGAAATGAATGAAAAATGAAATGAAAAATCAATGAAAAATCGGTAAAACACAATATTATCTAATGTTCAAAATGGTTTCACAGAAAAAAATTTAACTACAACAGTAGTGTATTTAATGGAATGTAAAAAACAGCATACTATTGAATGTATTATCATTGAAAAAAGATAATCCATAATCAGAAATTCCCTCGATGCTATAAATATAAATTGAGACTACGAATTGTTTTAAAATTTCTAGTTCGGAGTTGTGACCTATTTAAATTTTAAATTTTCCTTTGCAAAGGGTTAAGTTTTCGCTTAACCCTGTATAAAATTTATGAGTGAGGTTTAATCCTCACTTGAGACTATCGAAATGATAGTCCTTGGTACGCTAAATTATTTTAACAATGTCTTCTTTTATATTACTTATTATATCTAGCAGTTAATATATTGAAATTTAATCAGGAGAAAGATAGTCCTTCTGATTTGATCTTTAATGTACAGAAAAAGTAAGTTATTAAGACGAAATACAAGAGTTCACTATCGACAAGTCGGGAGTTTCCAATAAAGGCGATTGTTGGAGACAACAAAATTTTTCTGTCACAATATTGTTTATAAGTATGATGTTTGAGTTCTTTTATGATTTTAACCTATATATTATTTATTACGTTACAATTCAGTAGTGAACATTACCTGTTTATTAAAAAATACCTTCAAGATAGTCATTGGAAACACATCACGTCAACTAGAGAACAATGCCATTAACGATAAAGATTGTTTGACGTTATGGAAGCAAAAGACTCTGCATGGAACTTTTCTCAAGTTATTTAATCAATCACAATATACATAGTACCAGTGTACTACATATTATATAGACAAAGAAATATCAAATCGTTGGTTAAAATTTAACGACCTTTGTATATACCGAGAGATTATCTCAAAATACAATACTTGTTGGAAAAGAACGTTTTTTATCATTTGCTACCTTAATTTAGATCGATAAAGATGAATTTGTTGTAAATCGTCACGTACCTACTATATGACTTGGAACTTCATTTATGAAACCAAGGTTTTGGTTAATCGCCAGGTATTTATTTTTATATTCAATCGGCAGTTAATTTGTTAACTGCAGGATAGGAGCGTTAGTCGTGAACAGTCCTAACTGTCCCAAACATTTCCAGTAACACATTGGATTGTTTCTATCAAAGTTTATTGATCTAGCGATAGAGTGTGGAGGACTAAGTTTCGATTATCTAAACATCTTTTGTACGTAGCTACTGTATCATGTGATTCTATCACTGCATCTTTAATGACTCGTTTATTCAGGCCAGTTAGCCTCAATGAAAAGGTTACATTGTAACATTGTCATTTCAGGCAAGTGTACATACAATTAAAGTAAAAACTTTAAATATTTCGTTTGAATATATACAGTTCAAAAGTTTGTTTATTTATGTGTTATAAATAATAAATAATAATAAGTCAAAAGTTATTTATTATACAAAAGAACATAACATAATTGGCTATAAACTTATAGCTTCAAAAAAGCGGAAATTTCAATTGCATTGTTGTAATTAACTGAAAAATAGCAATGTCTACTTAAAAACACTTTATCTTTAAACTGAGTAATTTTCGTTGAAATAATAATAACACCGTAATTATTTGTCATTATTATTCTGTCTTTAATTCTTAAATTAAACCCTTACGAAAGACGTCGCCAGCGACTAAATTTGTTCGATTGACGGCATCTATGAATAATTTAACGACAGGTAAATATTGAATTTAAATGAAATTGTTGAAAATTTAGAAATGTTAGAATATGAATGTACAAAACCACTAAAAATACAAAGATCTAAAGTTTACAATGGTAATTTAAAGTGACAATCAAAAATGTGTTGTTAGTTAGCAACGTACAAGAGCTTTAACTCGAGTGCTATTGCTTAAAAGCAATAATGTATATTTTTGTTCGAAAGCTAAAATTTTCAAGAGAAAATGTGAGTTTACATTATATTTCCTAAGATAAGTTCATAAAATAACAAAATCATTGTTATTATGAGTGGGTCCCAGTCATGAATACGATGCTGTTTGTTGATGTGTAATAACTTTTAAACAGCAATTCATATTATAAAAAAGAACTTTAAATTTAAATTTTTTCAAAAACTCAGTTGTAATAATAACTATATCAAGACCTTATTAGATCGATAAGTACACAAACTGTCTTACAGATATTTCTTGTAAGAGTGTTAGTTTGAGTGCAATTGCTGAAATATAACTATATATTCAAGTAATATTTGTAATGAAACTTCTTAATTTTAATAATTAATAAATTAGTTTATTGCTTCTGATATACTTATGCTTTGTAAGTACCTACCTATACGGCTACTGTGTGAAAACTTCTAAAGCAAAAATAAGCTTAGAAATGTTTTTGAATAACTGTCACCATTTTCTAGCAACTAAGAAGTGGAAAATTGCATTGATAAATTGAATTGGCAGATGCTTACTCCTGTAGGCTGTAGGGGGCAGTTTAGTGGTTGATAGCATAGTGAGTTAGATTAAGAAAGAAAGAATTGAAATAAAAAATCTGTCCAGACATCCTTCCAGTCTTCCATGAAACTTTCATATTAAGCGAAGACTTTTCTAGTTTTTAAATTTAACATCTTTATTAACATTACGTGTTTATTGATTTATACTTAACCTTTTGAGTGGTTTGAGTAGTTAAAAGTAAAACTTGTATTTATGTATATTCAAATTTACTGAATAAATAATATAGTAATCTTTTGCGATTATAGAAATTTTTATAATAATTGGAGAAAATATTGCAATAATTATTATACATCGTAGAGCTATATTACCTTGTAATATAGTGGAATTCAAATATACCACCATTATATTGGGACAATTACTGTCTGTGGTTTAACTTATTCGACCAGCCAGAGAATAGCAAAGAATATGAATTTCAAAACTAAGTTTTCTTTAAAATGTGAACCTTCAAAGTTTTAGTTAAAAGTACGACGAGATATTGATTTACTTTTACCGAACTAGGGCCAATGAAAAATATCAGTATACAGTACATACATATATTAAGTACGCATTGTTTTCAAGTGGTAAAAAATTTAAAACGTTCGGCATAAAAGCTTTCATTGCATTTTTGAACACAAACAAGTACATGGAAAGTAAATTGTTTTATTGCAAAAATAGTGTTTAAAGTAGAATTCAAAAATATAGCCAAAATACAGAATATTTAACTATTATTAATAAAGGCAACTATATATTTAGTCAGTTTTATATTCCAGTAATGGTCGGTATCTTATAATTATAAAATAAATGGTCAGTATAATATTGAGTTAGTCCGTATAATTTAGTAAAATTTAAAAAAATAAAATAATAATTAATTGTAAATAATAAACGAATTTAAAATTCAATTTTTCTTATTTTATAAAAATTATTTAAATGAATCTTTTATTAATGACTAATTGTTAATTATTTATTCAACATTTAATTAATTTTACCTAATAAAAGATTCATTGAAATTAAATTAATTTAATTTAATTATATTTTCATTTCTAACTTACGAGTACTTCATATATATAAATATTAATCTTTCCTTTTAATTTTCTCAACCAATAAAATATAATATCAATTTAATTTGTATAAAACATTAACTATTAATAGTGTAGTTAAATATTTATTGAGGGTTTTCTATATTTTTTGATTTTCTACGAAAAGTAAAACGTTTGGAAAAATGTAATAATCAAAATAATAAATAAATAAATCAATAAATTATATAAAATTGTGTATAGATGTATAAATAAAACAGATTCGGAAATGACTCAAGTTTCAAATTCTAATGAATGTGACATCAAGATCATCTTATATAATTCAATATAGATCATTTATAATTACGTTTTGTTTAAATTTTGAACGATAAGGGCAATACCACCGAAGTTTACAATATTGATTTATCTTGCATTATAACGAAAAAGCTTTATACCATTAGGTGTAATACCACTTTTGAGTTTTGTTATCTTAGCAATTTAGTAAAATGATGTTCATTTAGTGCTCATTTCATATAAAATAAGTATTAAAAATGTACGAATGTCTGCTCCGTTGCTGTACTTAAAGTTCTTAGCAATACGTTCATCCATTAATGTATTAAAATATGTATAAACACGCTCAAAAGTACTTATGCATACCAACATAGATTTATAATTATTATGCACTAGAGAACATGCAAATGATGTGCTTAGAGACTGCTGCATTTATAGTTTGAAATAATTTGAATAATATAAAAAAATATGTTGAAAACATGAGCAGTCATAATAGAAACTCATCGTAACAATCAATAAATCATTATCAATGTTTCTAAGTAGAGAAAGAAAGTGTGAGGTTAGAACTCCGTTTAAAATTAAAATTATTTTACAAAAGAAAGTAAAAGTCTTTTCATTAAAAGAAAACAAACGATAGCCCCGTGACAGTTACCATAAAATTGACTAATATTTCTATTATTTTAAAAAAAGTTTAAACTTTGTAAATAAGTTTTTTTAGATTTTGGAGGATAAATATAATATAACAACTTGTAATTGTAATAAGAAAATTATAACAGAATACTAAAATTGAATTTAAAAAATTGCAGTTTTCTTCTCACTGAACTGAAATTTTATTTATAATTTCCAACATCAAAATCGATCCCTATTTGTTATTCGTAATTCAATTTCCATTGTGACATAAAATACTTTTTTATTTCTTTTGCGCCTGTCAACGTTGATTAGATCAAATTTCTACACTCCATTCTTATATTCTATCTATTTTGCATTATGTAGGTATATAGCATTGCTACATTCAAGATATATTTTGTTATGCGAAGCTGTGGAAAGTTTCGTCATTTAACGGATAATAAAAGAAAATAAAAATTAACATGTCATATTGTTGAAATAACAATATAGCTTTTGAAAATAGTACAATAGAGTATAGTCTTATGTTTTTGTAGGTTTGATGGTAAAAAAATGGTAAATTATTCTAATAGTTTACACAAAACTGAATCACTAATTTTACCATTTAAAAACCGTAAGCAATACTTTTAAGAATGTTATTTCATATACTTTTTTCATTGCTTATATTTTCATCAATAAATTTTTAAAAAGTAATTCAAAAGTCAGGAATAACCAACCGACGTTGAGAAAATGTGAAATCAATTGCTAAATATCATCAAAGTTTGGGAACTACGATCTTGTTAAAACATGATACCGCGATATGTAGCAAATGTGCGTATTTCACATTTATAACAATGTTTTTATTATTCCAACTGTTGTAGTAAGGGTGAATCGGCACCCGCAAATCAACAGTTACGATGCTTATCAAGTGTGATATACTGCTTCATTGCTTAATAATGTAATTAAAATTTTATTTATTTCAATACAGATAACCACAATAAAATTAACTTAAATTTTAATGTTTTGCAATGATTTTATTTTGATGGGAATTTTACTTCAGCAAAATTGCCAACAAAATTTTCACATAGCGGTTTTTTTATTCAACCTACTAAAAGTCCCGATAGACATGAAATTATATTTTATACATTACTCGACAAAAGCTGTCTATACCGGGTGACCAGTCGACCATCTGAACATAGGAAATTAACATAGGAAATTGATTTTTCTTTAATTCCTGCTTCCCATCACAATGGATAGGAATGAAAATAGTATCAATTTAAAGAGATTTTTATTCCGCTTCTAAAAATACTGTCGTGTTTTAAAATGTAAAATTGGGATATTTTTGGATTATTTTATTTGTTTTGAAATAAATTTGTTAATTTTTGATAATTTTTATAAATTGATTTGACTTTGTAAACAATTATTGGAAAGTTGGTAACAATTTTTGTTAGGGAAGGGGCTTTTTGCGATGTGCGTATCGAGGGTGGACGTGTTCCGCTACGCTCTCGAGATTTTTGAGTATTTTTGCAAGTTTTTGGAATATTTTGTAATTCATTGAATTGATATTTAAACAAATAAATTTATTGTGGTGAGCATTTTGAATAATTTTTGTTTCTACGGTTTTTCCAACGTTGATGAGAATTTGGTTGTTGATTGATTGGATTGAATCATGGTTAATAAATTTCTATGTTAATTAATTTGGATATTGATAGTATTTTGAATTTGGATGTTGGAGATTTTAATTATTATCAATTTGGGAAGTCAAAATTTTGTTCAAGGGATCGTGTGTTAAAGCGATAGTGTGGTCTGGCGGTTTATCGCAACATGAGTTTGAAATCTATTTTTCCATTTATAGAAAATTAAAAATTTCGATTTACGATGAGATGCGTATACTGAGCTATCCGGAGCAAAACAGAAGTGTAGGGATGGTTTTGTGAAAAATTAATTTTTTTCATAAAATACCACTACAATACTTGATATTTTGTTTTTTAATTACTTGTAAAAACTCACTAATAAAATGCAAAAAAGAGGTTTTAAAAATAATTTTAGTAGCCTTGATTGAATTTTACTGCAATTGTTTTTGTTTGAAAACCAATAATTTTCAATATGTTACTTTGGCAGAATTATTACAATTTTGGTTAACAATGAACTCAAACACTTGTTCTGTTGAAGAAAAAGAAAAAAAAAGGACACTTTAAAACATAATAAATATAAATCAATACAAAATTATTATAATTTTTCAGCTTTCCTCGTATAGAGACCGCTTGGTGTCTGACCGCGTTTGCTAATTGATGTATCGGGGGATAGCGCGCAAAGAGTTTCCTAATTCCAAGGATATTTTTGTGTATCCAAGGAGGAAATTCCGCTTTGGTACTAGGGTGAATGTCTATCAGGGCATTTATGTACGAATTTTTCCAAATTACTGGATAGTTTGATGTTGATATTATAACTTGTATTTTATGTAACTGTTAATTTATAAATTATTGTAAACTGCAAAAAGAATGTTTAGTAATAAATGTTAATACTTGTTTGTTATTATACAATTATGTAACTATGCAAATAGCATAAAATATGAGTTACCCAGTACAATAATAATTAATAACGCTAGTATTTAATAGTAGTACTTTACACCACGAATTGGTGGAGAAGTTCAGTAATCTTCTATTTATCATAAGTGTATCAAATGTACAATTTTATGAAAGTTTCGTCGTCGTTAGGGTAATCTAAAATCGTCGTTTGTATTTTTTAATTTATTTAAACTGCTTTGACAATAAGTAGTATGTTTTTATGAAAATACTTGATTCTGTAGAGCTAATTTTCTTGTATGTTTTAAAATGAGGTATTCTAATATGTAAATATTATGTTAGTATACCTATACGCTTTAAAGTTTTGTTAAAATTGCAACATTAATATTATACCTACAATATAGGTAGTCGTTCTTCCGTTTAAAGTTAGTACACGTTATAAATTATATGTATTAATTATTGTGTTTGTATTGAAATAAGATAAAATCTCTTCTATTGCAAAGTTTCGTAATTAGCAACGAAACTGTAAACTTTACAATTAGTTTATTACAAAAGTACAGCGTATGCCCTGTGAGTACTCAGTTATGGAGAGAAAATAATTGTGAATATTGTGTAAATATTTTAGTACCAAATTTTCTGGTAGTTTCTGAAATTTATCGTTAGAGTTCAACTATCCAAAAGATAGTTGACTTATATTTTGATGACTATTAAAATGAAGATGCAATCTAGAAAAGATTTTAGTTCGTTAAAACCTTTAAAGAGAGAGAAAGTCCTAAATATTAAATTTTTAACCTATAGCTAATTAAAATATATAAAAATCTAGTAATGTGGTAAATGGTAACCATTTATGTTTGCTACATTTAGTTTATAATTTAATTCAGTTCTCAGCGGTTGGTGTACTTATGACATAAATCTGACATCAAAAATTGCACATTTAAATTGCATTTACTATAAAAGCTTATTGCGCTTTTTGACAAAGTGCCAACAATTTGTCTTTAATTCAAATAAGTGTAAATTTAATGGAAACTTAACTTAATATGTCACACTTTTAAAATGAATTTGTTAACACTTCTTGAAGTTCTTTTTACTTTGTTTTTATTACACCAGAAATAAAAATATTTCCATAAATTAACACGTAGCATTAGGAGTTCAAGCATTGGTACCGGAATTATAATATGCGGATTTATAAAGATTTACCATTCTGTTTTTCTTTTTTATGTGAATTTAAAAGTATTAGTTATAATTCATGTATTAAAAAAGCACACTATGTACACTTCTTTTCGGCAATATAAAAATGAAATACGGTTTTTCCAACTTCACGTTTCATATGCTAATGCTCTAGTAGAATTTTAGAGAAATTTTATTACGTGTTGAAATTGATTGCCTCGTGACAGAAATATCAACTCGTTATCCGCTTTTATATGAAAAAAAATGCCGCTCATCAAAATCATTAATACTGACCATATAATGCGTACAATTTAATAGGAACATGTATCAATTAACCGTTTCCATTTTCACAACGTGTGTAGTGTACGAAACTCGAAGTCTTTTATTTTGTTCCGTGTGTTCAGAAACTTTACCAAAATAAAAAAGAAGCTATAACTACTGTTATCCAACTTTAAGATGTAGAACACGAATAATAAACGACTAATGAAAAGGGCGAATAAAAAAATTTCCTTTGCTTGTGCTATATTGAAACAAGGGAGAAAAAATTTTCTAATTTAGATTTTTACACAAGTCTGCGGATTATTTGAAACTTGTATTTTATAACATCTACAGCATTAAATACACAAATTAAGTTATCATTATATCTAATATTACGATAAACGATTCTTTATGTTACCTTACATTTTCAAAAACATTTAAACAAAATTAAATCATTTCTTAACTAAAATGAAGCATTAAATTTTCTGCAGTGTAATCAAAATTGCTTTAATGGAGCACTTTTCAATTATTAAAACTGTTCCAAATGGTTTCGTTTTGATGTATTTGTAGATTTTCAATTTAGAAATCGAATAATGCTTAAAATGTTTGTCGCCAAAAAATAATGCTTTTTAATTCTAGCATTTTAAATAAATAGTTTTTAATTTATAAATTGTTTATCTTCTTTCTGCATTTTTAATTAAAATCTGTACAATTTTATATTAAAATACACCGAATGTGTTTAAAACAGTTCTTTATTTGAGTTAATACTTATTAAATGAGTATTACAATAATCCACTTTTAAAAGCGTTAATAACGAGAAGAAACTCGATGTATTATCGTTGTTGTAAAGGATTAATGCAACTCATTATAACCCAGCTTTGGTTAGCCATTACTTTGCCTACTATGTTTCTGTACTACTAAGTAATTTATTATTCCAGATTTAAGAAATCGATAATTTATTTCATTGTCTACCACGTTTTAGTTTTAGTAGTTCATTGCAAAAGAATTTTTTAGGTTCGATTCCAAAACCTAATACACTTTAGAATCAAAATTTTCTGTCGACTTTCAATCTCTGAGCTTGTAAAAACGAAGTGAAAAGTCACCCCATTAATTGAATTTCGCTAGTAAAATTCCTTGGGCTCCAGGTTTTTATGATTGCTAACCTTCGTTAGCGAAACAGCACTTAAACTACAGAAGACTGAAGAAACATAACACGTAGGGAAATAAAAAAAAAGGTTTCTGTATCCTGTTGAACGTTTACTAATTAAGAAGAAAGTAATGCAATATAAAAATATACTAAATTTGTTAATAAAATAATATGAATTTTATTTGGAAATGTTACATTAATATCCACTTAAAATTATTACTGATTTTATCTACATAAACTACTTTAGTATTAATAAGATATAAATCGTTTTCGTAATACCTATAAATGATATTAATATAGGGCAACATTCAAAAATAGCCCTAATGTATTATATATTTTATATAATTCTCTATTGTTAGGATTATTGAGCAATAAAATAAAAATTATTTAACTTTCCATTATGATAAAACATTATACAATATTATAAAAATTGTTGAATTATATTATAATAATAACTGACTCGGATAATTTATTGTTTCAATTTGTTTCACCTACGCGTTTCAAGGTACGAATTTATAATATAAAATATTGACTATATACAAGTTACAATTTACAACACAGTAAGTTAAAAGACCTTAAGGAGAAATCCCGGAATATAATGATCAGAAAACAAACCAGCATAATTTTTAAGACTGGGGGGGGGAATAAATTATTATTTCATCTTTCTTATAATTCCTATTGTTTCCTTTGTTAGTAACCTATAACTCAAATTTTAAGTTAATTGTATATCTAGTAGATTACTTTATGGTTTGAATGTTCTGGTAGGTAAACACATATGAGAGCACCTGCTTTTGTAAGAGCCATAAACAACCAACTTCTTGATGATGCTTTCTTGTCTGTTTATAATATAATGTAGAGCACTTCAGGATCGCTTACACATAGAAAACAGAGAAGCTCCTAGAAATTACATTGCTACTAGAATTTATTATTTTAAGAGTATGTACTAGATATTGAAGTGCATCTGAATAGATGGCAAAATTATTAAAAATCTAAATGAAAAACTAAATAGTAATTTTCCAAAATTTCGTCTGTAAAAATTTTGAATTCTTTCGTTAAAATAATTAAATTAAATTCCGTCGTTCTTTTAATTTTTCAATTCAATTATAATACTTTAAAAATTTTCACCTTATCTCATCAATTTCAATTATAACTTTAATCTGTTCTCCAATTTTAATATAACTTTTCCTATCTTTCTATCAACATTCACCCATTGCTATCGTTTTGTTTTATTTTATTTTATTTTCAACAAGGATCGCATTATTTTTGAAAATTATACTTTCATTTTAATAAATACCACAAAATTTTAATAAAAAATCAAGAGATTTAAAAATCAAAACTGTGGTCTTTACGTCATATTGTTACGTTTATCGAAGTATGTATTACTTCAATTTGTTATCATTTCTATGATGAGTGTTAAACCATTCGTTGCACACAGAGAAAAAAGATTGTTTCATTTAAATAAATTGTTGTTTGTATACAGGGAAGTAAATCTTTCTTTGAAATAAATGATTTTTCTTTGAAATAAAATAATATTTATTTTATAAATGAAAATGAAAATATTCTTCTTTTATTTAAAAAAAAAATCATTTATTTCAAAGAAAAATCATTTATTTCAAAGAAAAATCATTTATTTCAAAGAAATATTTACTTCCCCGTATACAAACAACAATTTATTTAAATGAAACAATCTGTTTTCTCTGTGTAAGTGTATATATGATGGATGTGTTTTAAGAATATTTCATCTCTTCCTTAGACTTCACAATCTTCGAAAACAGAGAAAATTTAATTTCATTAGTCAAAAATTCATTTAAGTAATTTAATTTTAATTGTTTAAAAATCAATTCCAGGGTCAAATGAATGTTAAAAATCATAAATTTTCAGCAACTTTTGACCAAAAATGGTCAAATACGCATAAAGATGTTTGCAAATGCAAGTAATTAAACTTGACAATTATTAAGTAACTAAAAACAAGAAAAACCCATAAATTAATCTCTAAAATTTTGTTTACTGCTGATTTGTAATCAGTAACCCGGTTGAATATAATTGTAGATTCTTGTTTCAATCTTCAGACCCTTTCGTATAGAAATTCCTAAAGGACAAAGTGTAAGCAACACTTCCAGCCACCATACGAGTAGATGAAAGGAGCAAGATGACAGAAATTTCACGTTCTTACCGACGTGCTTGAGATAATAAAATATTATTTTGTATCTTTCATCGACGACATAAAAACGTTTAATATGTCTTAAACATTTAAAAATATAGTTGTTTGATAAGTTATATTCTCTATCTTTCTTAATTTTTAGAAAACTTCGTCATATTTGATGCATAAACATTTTATAGTTCAAGGTTTATATTTTAATACTAAACTTATAATAATTTACTTTAATGTATTCTTGCATATTAAATTTTTGATTAAAATATATTTCAATATATTCATTTAAATTTTAAAATCAGCTTGAAATGCAAAGTAATTCATAAAGTATTTGACAATCTGAAATAATAAACACAGAAATTTTGAAAAGCTTGCAGATATTTACAAACCAACTTTGCAAGTAAGTACATTATTAAATTTTTTTATAAGAAAGTAATTTTTAATGCAATGCATTTGTTAATGCCAGGAATCAACATAATCCATAATACAAAGCTTTTTAAGTAAAGTCTTTATAATTTAATCACTCTGAAGTAGCAAGCAGAAAATGGAATATTTGAATAATTGTTTATAATTTTAAAGCATAAGGGTCCGGGAGGAATAAATAAAGCTTAAATATTTTTTATTCAACAAATTATAAAGTAAATACATCTCATATCATCTAGTAAAATCAAACTGTTTTAATAATTTTGTCTATGCTACCTAGCTACATGTACAATATTTAATTAAATTTAGATCAACTAGCCCTGAACTATCATATCTAAACACTAACGCTTTTCCTTAAATTGCATAACTTGCTTGTAGATTTAATACCTAATGGGATTAAGATTGATTGATTACAGCGTTATGTACCTATATGTCAAAATTTGAAAAATTTCAACAGTTTTAGTTTTTAAAGTAAGTTTAACAATCAAAGTTATTAAAACATATAGTTATATTTTTAAACAAATTAATAAATGTGATTACGAGTGGTGGTAATTAACTGATGATAGTAAAATTTTACAGTTTTTGCATACTTGAAAAGAATTTTGAGGTTCTAAGTGATCTGTTTACAAAGCTTTCAAGTTAATTAAAGTTTTTATAAAAATCTTACTTTTAACTAATTGAAAATTCATCATTAAAAATTATATCCAATACCGACTGCTTAGTCTTTTGCAATTATATTTTTTGTTCTTTTTATATTATAGAAGTATAAATTTGCATTAAAAATCAAAATTCAGTTTTTAGATTAATTAATTTAATGATTAGTTTTTTCGACGCTTTTTGCAGTGCAAAATTTGTCTGGAAAATCTTACTTGAACGTTAAAAGTGGAAAATTGCATAACATAATATTAAATAAGTTCTTTATTAGGTACATTTAAATTAACAATTTGAAAAAGTTTTCTATCTAATTTAAAGTTTTTGAATTACAAATACAAAGTAAACAAACGTAAATATTTTAAGTAGACACAGTAAAATTAATTAAAAAAAATAACATTCAAATGTAATTCTAGCAAAATGTAAATCAAAATGCCTAAATATAATATTTAAACTACATTAATGTAATAATAAATAATACAATATGAATAATAATAATAATAAATAATGAAATAATTTATTTTCGAGAATTTTGAGGCAGCTAATAGGTAATCCAGATTTCCGTAATGAAACAGTTAACAATAAGAATTAATGAGTTCTTTATTGAGTTAAACTAAATATATTTTACAAATTACTGCGCTTTTTAACTTGAATATCCTGACATTTTTGCAAATAAACTGTGGTGCAGAGAAAAAGTTTCTATGAAATGGAGTCCAAAAGACTAAAACTTATATCTACAAGACACTAGAATAACAAAAAACAATATTTTAGTAACTACCGTAATGTTAGGCTCATACATAAACCAATTAAACTTTTTCGAAAGTCGAGGAACAACCGGATTGTATTATTTGATACTATGAAATAAACCCAAATATTTTTTTGAAATGAAATTATAAAAAATTAAGACTTATTAGAATATCAATAATGACCGGAAGCTAGTAACTCTAGTAACCGCTTCTTTTATAAATAATTGTACATTGAAAAATAACTAATTTAGAAATATTAAATAATCCAATCCGTACATTACATTTAAATATCATAATGTGCTGCATGATTCTAGATACATAAATATGGTGGTTCTGTTAATTACTACAATAATTAAATCTGAAATTATATCCAATCTTCTAATTTTAGGGTGTCGGCCTTAATAAAGTGTTAATATAGTCTATCTAACCTGTCGTAAAGACAATAATAAGGCTACAATCCAACGAATCGATTGTATGAAAACTCTCGAGTCTACTTTTTCTAAAAACTATAGGCGTTCTGATTCAGACAAAAATAAATTAAAAACTTTCTGATCTACATTAAGAAATTTATTTGTATTTGCATTGTCGTTTATAAAATCCTTCCTTGTCATTGAATTGTATTCTTATAACAATAATCGCACACAGTTAGTTGCAAGAAATCATGATTTCATAATCACTGCACGTTTTTAAAAATTTGTCAAATGATCAAATACGTCTGTTTTAAATTGAAAACTATTGGACTTGGAGAATGTCTAGAGCATGCCTAATGAAATGGATTGTCGATGCTGGCTTTCATCGGCAATCATTCTAATTTTTTGTTCTTCATTTTGATCGATACGGAATTAGTTTCTTTTTTTATTATAAAACCACGTGATTTTTGTTGTACGTAATAATACTTTTGTAGTTTTTAGATTGTGGTTTTTAATTACTACCACTTACACAATCTGCAATTAACATGGAGATTTGTTTACTCTGTAAACTTGTTTACTGTATAATTTAAATGCGTTGTCTTGTAAAAATACTAGATTTAAATGTGAAATCACATATTTTACAATGTTAAAATCATTTCGCTATACACAAGCACGTAAGTATTCCTAATACAAAATAAATTGAAACAGTATAAACATTTATTATTATTTACAGATTTTCAGCAATAGTATGGTGAAAATGCTTTCTACAATGTACTAGGTACGGCATATATTATGAACGATATTATTATCACGTAATGTACAAGTAGCATACAGTGGATTCTAGGATCAACATAAAATGAGGATATTAAAGTTTATTTTCAATGCGAAGTTTTTATACTTAGCCTCAGTTACCACAAAATTTATTTTAATTAAATTAAATTTAGAAAGGCTTTCTATGATCAAGTTTTTTAAACACTTATAAATCGTCATAGAATAGTGTGCAGCACAGTTTTATGTCGCGAATATTTTTGTACATTAGCATTTAATTTATTTTTGTAATAATTGTAAATATTGTTTGGAAAAATCAAAGAAAGTTATTAATTTCACCCGAGTTTAGCGATAGTTCTGCCGAATATAATACACTACATTTTTAATCAATCATAGAAGAATAAAATAATCCCATTAAAAGTAAAGAATATAAAAGTTAATCAAAATAAAGATTATTACTTTTGAAAGTTATCAAACAAACATTTTTTGGAAAATAGTATTTTGTAGTTCAGTCTTACAATGTAGTCATTTATAAAAATTAATGATGTAAACTTGGAACAATTCTTGTTTTAATTTAAATGTTTTTAAACTTTCTTTAGAAAATTGTATATATTTTGCAATTAAAATGACTCCGGGAAATATAATAAGTGTAAATAAAGAAATTTAAGGTCCTTGTTCCGATGTGATTATTCCAAGTTTTTTTGTTAAATGTAGTTAAAACATAAATAACAGACTTCGCTAAAGAACTTTGCACTCGTAATGAACTTTCTTAAATATATAGCAAAAGTTTCAATAATTAATGCGTTAAGACTGTAAATTTTTCGAGATTAATAGGCTTTGTTCCACGAATTCGCAGTCTTCGTTTTTGAGCAAATTACAATTCCTATTTTGTATTTGCATATCCTTTGAGATTACCAGACCACTAGAACGTTGAAGGTATAAAATGCTATTTTCGTTAATATTTATTAGAGAGCATAAAATGTATTATTTTCTCCGTAAGTAATAAAAAAATTAAATAATTTATAAGCTCGAATTTATTTAAAAAATTAATATAAAAGCCTTCTTAAGTTTTGAAAATTGTATAATTAACTATTACCGCGATTTGCTTAATATGCTGTTATGAATAATCGAGTAAAGGAAAATTAGTGTACAAAGCAGCTGACTATCAAAGCATCCAGTTTGTGGTTATTTGTTATACATCCATAATATGCAAATATATATAAAATCTGCTATTGGATACACGCAAAGCAAAACTTAGGCTGAACATCGATATAAATGATATGGTTGTGTTAACAGTATAAAATGCAAACCATAATTATTGAAAATGGATCATTTGTTTGAAAAATTACGTTTAATAATAAATGAGTTTTAATCAAAATATTATTGAAAGAATTGATGAGATTGGAATCAGTAAAACATTGTAGAAATCCTACAATGTGAATATTACTGATTCTTTTCTTAATAATATTTTAAATATTTTTTAAATTATATTTTGTTTTGTGTACATACGAAATATTAAAGCTTTAACAAACAAATGGAAACATAATATGTTATATTTAAAAGTTTTTTTAATATGGAAATTACTTACATTAAATATAAAATTAACTCTCAGCAAAAGCTAGTAGAAGTTTTCTGTACTACTAAAACTGAGCTCGAAAACTTATCAACAATTTAGTGTGAGAACTTGCTATGTATATCATACAGACTTTAGAAATATATTGATATGCTCCAGTTGTGGGCTCGATCTCAGACTAAGTACATCGAATTGAATTGATTGGAAAATTTGTATTTCTTTTTGCTGAAATTTTAAACTTTGTATAATACGAGGCAAAATGTGAGTTGATTTAAAATTGAGTACAACAGCACCAACAGGGAAAACATTACAAATGTACCTATTTCTCATTTTCTCTTTAATGTATTATTAATATTATTTGAATATACTAGTATATTTATTTAAAATTCCGAATTTATATTGTAGAATCCCTGTACTTTGCATTTTTGCATTGTTTATTAAGTTGTAAATGTCAAATTGAAAAACTTGCTTAATTTATCTTTCAGGAAAGGTAACACCTAACCCATGAAAATATTATTAAATAACTGTGTATACCTAAATTTCACGAAAGCTGTTAAAGTGTGCAGAATAAATTTACCTAAATATTTTAACTACTTAAATAAATATATTTAATTCCATTTAATTTACCTTAAAATTCCTCTAAAAGTGTTTGCTTTTTAAAAGTAGTACTAGAAAATCAAATTAAATTCCTGGAAATTGTGATGACATATATCATTAATTTGAAAATGGAAACCTTTTTCGTACTTCTTAGTTTTATTTACCTTGTAATTAAATAAGTCAAAATTAGTAGAAACGCTATTCTCAAATTATTTAGGTTAAATACTAATAATAATAATTTTAAATTGAGTAAAGCAAAGGTGAAAGCAGAAGAAAAAATTCTTACGGAATCCTAACTCCGTTTTATATTAACTTAGACCGAAGGAGCAGCCTATTGCACAAAACAGTTTATTTTGACCTAAAGTAAAGAGCCGTTTTTCAATTATAACTGAGCTTATATAACATTAATAAATAGGAGATTATCATAAAGTCACGACGTTTTAATCTATCTGATTTATTTTTTTAATAAAAACTTATAACTTCACTTACTCTTGAACGAAACTTTGCTAAAATAAGATTCAAAACCATTTAAGAAAGAATAAGAAAATCTTAACAAAATTACGAAATTGTTGTTTTGAAATTTAGGCCAGTCAATTTAAATCTTAATTTAAAAATCAAATTTTGATCCAAATTTAGTGATATGAAACCAATTCGACGCAAATTCAATAAAACGTTTAAATTTAATTCAATTATGTCGAAACTTTACTAAGTTGAAGATTTAATATAAATTTAATTAAATTATTTAATTAGAAATATTTAAAACTAATTTCAATTGTTGCAAACTAAAACTATTTTCTGCATTTTATGTTTAATTAATTTAAACGACAATCAGAGAGCTGCTAAATAGTAAATGTCAGTTACAATTCATTACCTACGTTAAATTGGATATGCCAGTAAAACTTTAAGACAATACAACACAATATAGGTATAAGATAATAAATAGCACAAGTAAATAACTGTAGGAAATAAAATATTTTATAACCACGATTGAAAAAGGTAGCCACGACTGCACTTCTGTGCACTTGCTGCACTATTTCTGACTTGTTAAAAATAAAGTTCAGAATATGGTAAGTGATTTAAATGATGTAACTTTGGGAATACTTATGTTCCAAGTTGGTTTAGAAATAAGAAGAAAGAAGAAACTCCTATTTCAAATTTTACTTTGATAACTATAAACCTCAATAATAAAAAGAGTGCTTTATAGTTAAAACAACTAAAATAGTATGTTATAAAGTTGGTGTATAATTCAATGAAAGTTTTCAAAACTTCCTGCTCATATTCTAACGTTCATTTACCTTTATTTTGTTATTAAGTAACTAATTCTTATTTTCAACCAACTTAGAAACCTGAGATGGCAGACTGAGCTATTACATTATTAAGTTTTATTGCAATCAAAAAATAAATTTTAAATTAATAATTTACCAAACACATAATAGATAAAATGATTAAATACATAAAGTGACAAATATAGAGACAAATTTGTAACAACTAAAAAATAGAAAATTAAATTTGTAACTGTAGAATGAAGTGTTATACACACGTGACAAAAATGAGAAACTAGGAAAAGCGACAAGTTACTATAAAACGAAAAACTTTTAATATGGCAAACTTACAGACACACAAACAGATTAAATATAATTTTCTCTCTAAATTATAGGCAAGATAAAGTAGTTTACAATTATGTAAGTTTTAGATTAAGAATTAATAATTGCTAAACCAAACTTTTGTCAAGTATTTTGTATTTTTACAGTGAAATTGGTAAAAAACTGCTCTTAAAACTCAAATGATCACCAGTACTGACAAACGAAAGAGCACTTACAGACACGTAAACAAACAAATACTAGTACTTGTATGTACTTGACTCTCTAACCTTTGAGCTCACCTAGGAGTTCGTACATTTAAATTCATAACTTTGAAAATTCTCCAATACTTCAGTTTAATGATGTGAAACTTATTGTTAAATTTTTTTATTACTATCACCTCAAAGTTTATTTTACAATACTTAGGATTTAAAATTCACACATTATTATAACAACATTTCCTTCAAGATTCTCCTGTTTCTCCATTCACCTACGTATTCTGACACAATAAGTATTATACTAGACCTCGCAAACTGTTAGCTATAGGATTATAATGACATTCCTTGTAAGTTCTTTGTTGAATTTTTGAAAACATAGAACGCAAAAAAGTTTAAATTTGTTGATAGAGTGCTAAAACCGATTTCAAACTTAAGTTTGCAAACCAAATTGATATTTTTAGTTTTGACTGTGTGGAAGACCGAGTGCTTCATAATCATCGGAACAAATTTTGAAAGTCGAGCCGAGAACACTATTTTAATTATTTCAACAGATAGTTTGGTGTAGCGGCTTGTGAATTAAACAGTTGCTTCAATAATCGTGACTTCCACCATAGTGTATACAGATTCTCAAATAGTTTGTGTTGCAGTTTGATTATATACATACTTAATCACGCCGTTTCCTATTGGGTTGGGCAAGAAAACTGTTTATATATTAACAAAAACTCCGTAACTAATTCATCCTTACTAACTTTCTCTTCACTTTTCTATTCTTGCATATTCTTTTCGCTTTGATCATAGTTTAACATTTTTATTTTTATTTTACGCATTACATCTACTTCTTCAGTCGTAACCTTTTGCCAACCAATAAATCCGTGATTGCTCGACTTTTTTTTTCCAACTGAAAAATGTATCAAACCACCGCTCTCTGTAATGAATTATACATCAGTCGATTTCCATTAGTACTATATAATCTAGGTAAAATTTATAAAATTTATTAAATTTATTTAAATTTAGCTTATAAAAGTTGCCGAAAATATCGAGGATTTCAATCAAGGCCATAATGCTTTTATATTTCGTATTTTTGATTTGATCGTAATTTTAAACAGGTTTCATAATAATAAGAATTTGTGTTGTGGTTATTACCTCACTTATAACATACGAGGGTCTGAGCACTCCGCTCAGTGAAACGGTAGAGCGACGAAATTTTTATAGGTTGTAAACATGTTAGTTTGGGTAGAAATAAAATTCATTGAAGTTTAAAAGTTTTATAACGTTTTACCATGGAACTGCCATTGAAAGTTGCATCCAAATGTGAACTTCTTGATGTGATGTTACACACCCTCCTCTCAAATGTCCAAGACGGAAACTCGACTGAATGAAACTCGATCTGCTGCTCTGACTGACGAAGGCATGAGTACATGGTTCAGAACAGCTGCCGCCACTACTGTAGAATAAAAAAACCCATCTGAATTAGTCAAAAGTCATGATCCGCAAATCAGACTTCTAAAAAACAAAAACTAAACAAAGGTGAGAATTCGCTAGAATTGACTAAATCAATCCTACATCCGCCTAAGCGTGAATCTCATGGCTGAGCGCTTAACACTACTGAAGAGCCAAAAAGTTGCGACCTATTGGTATAACCAATCATAGCGTCGACTTTGCAAAAACAAATGTGCAATAACGAAATGATCCACATCGGACCCACTTCGCTCAGCTCGAAAGGGTATCTATAACCATTACATCCCCAGCGGCACAAAAAACACGGCTCGAAAGGGTATCTATACTCTACACACCCCCAGCAACACAAAATAACGCGGCTCGAAAAGGTATCTATAACAATTACACCCCCAGCGGCAAAATCATTGTTTTGGACCAAGGCAATTAGCGTCCTTGGAACATAGAAACTTGAACGACGAAAACAAACAAAAAATTACAAAAAATTCGATTCCTAAAGAATCGACAGATCTATTCTACAGTAATATTGGCAACTATTTCGTACTATGGAGATGTACTCTCCGATGGTGCTATTAAAAGCTGAAATGCTCTAATCTAATCTTAGATGTTTATCGATCAAATGGGGTTACAACATAACTCCTACCAACCCCCCCTAAAGTTTGAAATCTGATTTTAGATGTAAAACAATCAAATAGGTACTGCACAACTCCTACCAACCACCCTAAAAATTTTGAAATGAACTTATAAACTAGAACACAAAAACATCTAACAACACAAGACGTAGGGATTCTAACTGAATAACTATACGTTACCCTTATAACCGCACAAGCAAGAATCCAAAAGACTAAGCGAATAAAACTGCTTCTAATAGTCTATACCAAAAATTACCATCAATGTCACTTGAAGGACTTCCTTACCCTACAGGCCGGTACAACAACACATAGGACCTGTACATATGCAGAAAAACTACCAGATTTTCAATTTTCAATGAGTGAATCACATAGGACTCACTCCTTCTGCTCGGAAGTATATCTCACATAAACGAAACAATGAACAACTGTGCTATCCAGAACTGTACAAAAATTTACCAAATGTAAAACCAAAACAATCAGCACTGATAGCACAACACAAAATCGGGAAACACCTTATCGTCGAATAAATTGCAATTCGCAAAACAAAATCAAACTCGATGTTTGACAACCAAAATAAATTGCGATTTCAAAAAATACTGGAAAAATCGAATCGCCTTAATTTCTGAAAGGAACACAAAAAAATTCTCAGCAACGCCCCCTTTTCGATAATAAAACACATTCGTGCAGGATATAACCAAAAATAGAGCCTACACAATTGGGCGCCAGAGTGTAATACAAAAATTCCTTCACCCCCTCGAAGACCAACCGAATTCCCAATCTACGACCCCTCATACGAAATGTGCCCGTCAGTTCAGCACAAAAATCCACCCAAGGTGATAGCTGATAACTGACAGCACCAACCATAAGCCAGGCCGGAAAACGAACAATGCCTCTTCCGCAAATGGGTCCTCCAGGATTCCTCTCTACACGTTGGGAAAACGACCTTCCAGCTTTTTTTTACTGTAGATGCCCAAGATGTTATCTAGCTGTAATTAATGCGGACAGCAAGGGTCCTAAGTTCCGGAAAGAGATATCAATAAAACGAAAAAGCGAATCTCTGCAAGAAGTGTGCTGCCAAACGGCAGTTGCAATCAAACGCCAAAAAGTCGCAACTACTTGTCTCCATTACTATCCTTAGAAGAAACACAACTAAGAACAAGCAGCATACGCTAATTGTTAAATCAAAATAATTAAATAAATTTAATTTTAATTAAATATTAAACGTTGTTAAAAATATTTAAAGTTGGAAAATAATCGAACGTTGAAAATTTGCGAGCTATGATGTTGCTATCAACCAGCAATCCTCGATAGCGATACCTATAAATTAAATGTTACCTTGTAAATTATTTAAAATTCATATTCGGCAATTTGGAAGCAATACGAGATTTCCAGTCAGCTCATAACACAGATCGAACGTCGTCAAAATTAGGTGTCTCCCCACGAAAGTTCAAAACAAAAAGTAAAAGAACTTATTCAAATTCGACGAGACTCGAAAACACATCCCACACTTACGACGGTTCACTTCAAAGTTCCGGAAATCGCGTCATTGCGTTTACAAAACGCAAACTTTAAATCCCCCCCAATCAGACACCAGGCAGGGGCGCACTCAGCAATTAAACAAATTGCAAAAATTTGTTACAGTGATTCGTTTTTTGGCTGAAAAAAATAAAACGGCAAAGGAATTTAGTCAATTAGAGTAGTGTATACGGTTAACAGTGTATGAGTCTTGAAATGGTAGCGCGCTGTAATTCGTAAACGGTCCAGATCAGTTGCACGATGAAGAGCAAGCTGGGCATGCAAACACCGACGAAAGCGTTGGGCTCAGAACTGATTTATGAAGATCCATGGTACCCAATCGACGAATTAACCCTATAATTACCAAGTAGAGAGGAATGTAACAATTCAATTCAACGGAGAAAATCGAAGGTGCCGTAACTGATTATTCAAAAAATTGGACGCATTCCACTACCGACTCGGCATTAATAAGTTGATTTTTACTACGACAAATGTCTCAAAAGATTTAGCGATTAGGTGGAAAAGAAATAAAATTGTCTGTAGATTTCGAAAATCACTTTGTTTTTGTATTTTGGCCTCTTTTCGCCAGTGTAAAACAAACGTTAAACTTAGTATTAATTAAACGACCCTCGTATAATACTATTGAGTTTATTTTAAATATATTCGATTTCAAAACGCAAAGTACCAAGTGACACGAAATTAGGCTATATGACAACAAGAACATTTTTTAAAAGTCTACAATCATGAAAGTATACTGACTGTTGATATAAGATTTATAAAATAAATATTAGAAAAAATCTTGTGTGTATAGTAAGCATTTTTTAAGCAATGTAGTATATTATAATCGTAGTCTAATTAGTGCGATGAAGAATGAAATTCATGTTTAACATACCATGGGTATAATTTTGCAAACAAATTCAGTAAATTAAAATTTGTAATTTAAATATAAGCTACACCTTAACCAAACAGCAGGCCACTATACAGTCATGAGGTAAACCAACATGGTAGTGTTTAAATCTCACGATTTACAATTGCGTTAGAGAAACAGCAAAAACGTAATTAACTTTTAAACGTCGTATATGAGATTACAAAGACTATCCTTTCAGATTATACTTTATAAATAAAACCTCGTAAAACCGATGCACCACTTACATTAAGTCTAAACGCCATTGTAGAAATTTTCTTTGTTATACTTTTAATGCACAATTTTCCATATCAAGACGATCTGCAAAACACATAACACAGAATAATTTCAGAGAACGCTAAAAACATCGTTACTTTTTAACTTTTGTATTTATTTTTTTAAATTGTGGCCAATTTAATTCCCTTAAATGAGATTTTTTATTACTTGTGGTTTATTTTTTCCAACAGAGTATTAAAATACTCAATATTATAAATTAAATGTCACGTTCATCAAGATTATATTCCAAACGCTATTATCTGACTATAATTTAACTATAGATTGATATCTCTGAACGATGCCACACTATAATCCCGCCCAATTATCATTGAAAGTCAAGTGGACCATAATTAGTATAAAACTTACGCCACCACTAATTACTAGTATACGGGCTGACATTTTATATTAATATACGAAATGCTGATTTTAAACAAAGTTCTTGAATATTCATTGTTACTAAAAGTCGTTTAGTTTGATATCCATAATATTATCATAATGCACCAGGCAATAAAATATGGAAAACGTCTCGTCCACCTGATTTAATAACCATTTTGCCGAACATTCTGCAATGTTTATGCAATAAAACATTAATTTATGAAAACAAAACTTAGCGTTTCACTTTATACCTTGAAGTAGATCCTGGTAATCTTCTTAGGTCAAATAAAGAATTGCAAGAAATGGAACTAAATTAAATATGTGTTTTAGCCAAGATAAATTATTATCGCAAAGTTTTAATATTAAAACGTTGATCTCTTGGGTTATATAACCATTTAAATGAGATAGAAGAACTGAAATAATAATTTTTGAAATTCATTTTGTGGCTTGCAATTTTAAAATGCAAATATTGCATCCGTCAACTACTTCTAATAATGGTAAGCGATAAGAAAATTTGAAATGTCACTAAATCTAATTAGTTTGATTATTTGAAATGAAATATGTATATTAATCTGAATTTATAAATAATAAAAAAAATAAAAATAAATAAATAAAATAATTTAAATTTAAAAAAGTATGATTATAACTTTTAATACAATTTAATTTTGCAGATACACAACTTTTTCATAATTGATAATGATGATATTATCAAGATTTCATAATATAGGAAACCAGACATCCTCTGTAATTAAGCAATAAGGATAAAAAAGATCAACTCTATTAACTGTACTTATCAAAATTAATGCTAATGTCGACTAGAGAGAGGATAATTAGAAAATGGTAAGATTTCAAGACAACGGCATTCCTTTATTCATAATTTGTGTAATTAGCACTTGAGCTTAATATAATTTTAAATAAGAAAATACACATAATAATGTAGTTAATTAGTAGTCTGTTTAAAGTGTCACTATAATTTTAGTTAAATTTTATGCTATAAATTTAAATTGAGCGCTTTCGCAGAGGCAATTGCTTGGCGACAATAATAAGATGCGTCTTCATATTTTTAATTACGTTTACCTAATCGATATCCCCCTAATACCGCAAATTTACTCTTTTTATTGAAAAATATAGCAATTTCAATTTATTTTTAAACGAAGTCTTTCTTTATTACCAATACTGAACGTGCTCCTAAATTAATTAAATACATTATAAATTTTGTTGTTGCCGTGATAAATAAGTGAGTGTGTTATGATTATGATTAAAATTTTAATAATGCATTTTTATGAAAGCAAATAAATTTATACTGCAAATATCTCCATTGTGCTTATTTTTTAACAATCTTGAAACTTACTTTATAATTCTTTTTCGCGAAAGCAATAATTTTAGTTTTTGGTAAGTGCTTGGTCGAAAACCACAACTCAAATTAATGCATTAAATTTTCTTGGTTCAGCGAGCTTTGTTAGAACTGACGTTAACTTTGAACACCACGGATTGGCGTCGTTTCAAACTTACAAAGATAATACAAGAGAATAAAATTTCTAATAACTGTAATACATCCAAGCATCCGGCTTAGTCATGGCAAATGAAGCAACCTGAAAATGAGATTCTTAAATTTATAGATATTTCATGACGTCGTTTATGTATAACATCTTCAAAACAAAGACAATTTAAGAAACTTTTTCATTTGGGTGAGTTTTCTTATCATGATTTTATTATATTTCAAATAAATATGTTTCTTTCAATTTTTTTTATATTTTTTTGACATTGTTTTCTAATAATATTTACAGTGAAAAGAAGTTTCTCGTTTACTGCACTAGAGTATACAAAATCTAAATAAAAATATAATCTTACATTAATATTATAATATAAACAAAAGCATTTTTAACTTTGAAATTTAAATTTGCATATTTTAATTAAAATATTAAAGCACTATGAGTAAAAGTTGGTCTATGCTGAACGGTATAACGAAAGTGGCGCAATGCCACGTTGCAATATGTTGATTGGTTTATTTTTTCATTTTTATTTTTTTGTGCAAAAATGATGATAGTTATTAATCACGGTTACTGTAAACACTTGCGATCAGTTCATTTTAAGTTACCAATTTAAAAATATTGAGTGATTATTAATGAGAGACTGACGGTCAGTGCGGCATTGAGGCCACGCACAACCTACGCATTCGAGCTGCACACCAATTGAGTTCCATCGTTCAAACATATTAGTTCAGTAATAAGGAATGAATTAATATATGGGTAGGTTTTATAAAAAAATTGCATTACTAAACTCTAGTATTTAACGTCATTGACCGGCCATTGACGATAACGCCCGTTAACGGTGGGCAATAAAGTAAATATTTTCATCTGATTGTAATATTTACGTCACTTGTAGGTCAATGACGTTAATGGCCAAAATGGATCGGACAATGATGATATTATGGAATAACTAATATAAAGAACAACTAATATAAAGCAAACTGGCAAGTGATATTTACGTACTATGTTGTATTCCTTGTATTATAATATAATATATTAATAATTTATTAACAAAAATAATAAAAATTAAAAAATAATGAAATAAATTTTTTAAATATTAGTAATTATTTTCTGTTACGGGAATGACCCATGGTACTATAAATTTTATATTTGTTTGCTGGCGCGAAACACACATTTATTATTTTTACATCCAGAATTGCAATGACCACGCTTATAACCCTGACCTCCTAAAACACTGCTTTGAGCTGATGCTTGTGTAAGAGTAATCTCATTTTCTTTGGTCGTATCACTAATATTTTTTAACAAAATTAACTTTTCAGTATCCCTTAATAAATAACTAGTATTAATTGCAAATGGCACATTTAATATACTACTTTCAGATGGAATCTATAGAATAATAGTTTCATCATTGCCCAACCTGTGTTGGCCATTGACGTCATTGCCCGGACAATGATGTAAAAACCACACATGAAATTTTAAATGTCAACATAGCCCAAAATGCATGGTCATTAACGTCAATGGCCGGTCAATGACGTCAATGCCCAAATTGTCATCATTGACCGTAACATATACATTTACTAGTCAATTCCTTTATTCGTAATTTGTGTAATTAGCACTTGAGCTTAATATAATTTTAAATAAGAAAATACACATAATAATGTCGTATCACATGTATTGATTTCTTAAATCAATTAAATCTCCACTAAATATATGCTTTTATGAAGGTTTCAATGGACTAAATATTTGGTTTTTAATTCATGGTTGTTAAAGCGCATAGAATTTTGCGAGATGCTAAACTATACTACGCATTAACGATACATATGACTTTGTAGATAGATATATGTAATTCATTTTATAATTTAGCACAGCGAAGATAACTTAAATTACATGTCGCATAGCATATAGTCGCTTATAGTAAGAAAGCTTAACTCTTGAATGTTTTTAAAAATAATTTGTAATTTGAAAATTATTTAAAAATCAATTGTCCTACTAAATTGCTGGTAACGTTTAAAGTACATTAACAAATTATAAATTAAGTGTGTGTTGGTGTTTATGAGGATGTCATAATAAGTGTATATAATGGTAGATTATGCTTATGAACGTGCAAGATAATAACAACTTAAAATTCTATGCAGTAGGTACACATATTGTTAACTTCAATAATTGTACAATATAGTAAAAAAATTCAAAAATTAGAGTTTGTTTCAACATTAATTTTTTTAAACAAAAATGGAATGTTAAGTGTAAGATTGCTAAGTGTTCAAAGTTTTTTGCCAAATGAAAGTGGTTTAATGAAGTTTATTAAACGAACACTTTCGCGCACATAATAATAAATTAAATTTTGTTGAAAAAATTAAATAATTAAAAAGCTGCTGAATAAACTAAAATAAAATACGACTTCTATAATATTACCGTTATGCATAGTTAATTGCATGACTAATTATTTTATTAAATAAGTATATTTAATTAATTTTATTTCCTGTTGGAGTTAAAAAAAAAGAGTTTTGAACATTCCACAGATTCATTTAATTTTAATTATGTCACCTGAATTCAGCATATTACATGAGTATGGATAATGAAATGGTTAACGGGGTATAAAAACAAAATACTTCCATTTGAAAACAATTTATTTTTCCAAACGCTTACTGAATTGCTTGTACATTTAACAACACAGGAAACAGGCTTCTGTAAGCAACAGAAGGAATAAAACAATAATTACACCAAAATAATATATTTCAATTTTTATAAATTAATAAAACAAATTTTTACCAAAAATATTTTTTTTTACTACTTTTGAGGGTAAAAGTGATACTTTAGCTTCTATTTTTTACAACTAAAATATAAAAAAAGTAAAAATAAACAAATAGTTGTAATAACAAATAAATCCAAAGATTTTAATTTAATTTAAGACGCACGTAGCGAAGCGGAGTAGTTCTACACTAAATTAACAAAAATATTAGTATTTATTAGATATATAGATTAGCTTAGTTTAGAAAAAAAGAAAAGTGTTTGTTTAAATTTTAGAAGATAAAAAGATGATTGTTTTTAGAGACATTTTCAAAAGAAATTTAATTTTCTATAATATTCTTTAAATATACTATAATTTTTATTGTATTTGTGTTGATTTTCTCCGCATTTACAAATTGCTACAAATTTTCAAACATAGCTGTGAAATTGTTATTTTGACATTTATATTATAAATTTATATATTATTTCCGTCTAACAAAATAAATAAGAACCTGAAGCGTGCTCCAATTAAATAAATTTTTAGTAAAATGAAATTAAAAAGTGATTAAAATTAATAATATTATTAGTGATTATAATGACACGTGAAATTGAACCGAAATCCATGCAAAATCTTTGAACACTACAGATTATTGCCAATAATGTACAGTTTTTCACTGAGAGTTTGTTAATTCATATTTCCTAGCGAAGTATATTATGGTACATATGTATAAAATGATATTGCAAACTTTTAAAAAGTCTACGTAGATCAAAAATAAATTTATCATTTTAAATCAGATATAAGAACACTTAAATTATTAATGTATTATGAACTACTAATTATAAGGAAGCTATCGATTACTTAATTCAATTTAATGAAATTCATATTTCCCTAAAAGAAATATTATTAGAATAATTATTTGTATTAAAAAATTTTCTTTTGAATAATATATAAATTCTTAACTTTTATAATATAATACAATTTAAGCTTTAACATAACAAGTTAATTAAACAAATTCTTTAATTAACTTGTTATACGTACTGAAATTTAAATTTTATTAGGATTTACTTTTGATATAAAAAAATTGAAAACTAAAATAAAATTACTGTGTTTTGATTTGTTTATTTTCACCGGACTCCCAGTAATGTTATTAGTAACTGGCGACTTTGTAAGGCTAGAAGTTTTAAATAATTTTGTTATCTTTCATTTTTGATAATATTTCAAATGTCAAAGCAAGTTATGCGCTTGAATTTAATTTTGTATGTAATTTTTTTGTATTACCTACTAAATATTTTATGAATTTCAGAAGTTAATTTTCTATTATGTATTTGAAGCATGGTAATTGTTAACTAAGAATTTGTGATAGCGCACTCAGCTGAAAATTAAATCTTAATTTAATTTGACTTAGTCGTATTCGTATCCGTTTTATGTGAACTCCGGATGAAAGCTGTAGAAGCTAAATTAGACGAAGGGTGTTATTGAAAAATAAGACGCCACTACAGGTAATTCGGTGAGATTTCAGTGGTAAGTGGGAGTGCCGGCGCTATTGCGTCTGTCGGTTATGGCGAACGCAGCTTCACATAGGATTTCTCTCTAGTTTTCGCGTCATCTGCTGATAAGAACGACGCTGCTTTTCGGGTGCATGTAACTGGCAACGTTGTTTGCTTAATTTATTATAAATAGCAAGATTAACGCTCTTAATATGTTATTACTGGTAATTAACGTTTTCGAATTGAGTGATTTTAAAACTTTTTTTTATCAACTGTTTGACACGAACAAATAAAAATTATTAGACATTCTTTTAAACTTTTATTATTATTGTGGTTAATAGTGTTTAAAGTTGCAGTGTTTGTGGTTCGAGTAAACACAAACAAAATGGGTTTAGTGATGGTGTTTACCAACGTTGGATTTGTACTATTTGCAATCACTTTAGGTTTCAAGGGTTAGTTTAATATTTAATAATTATATTAAAGACTTTTTAAATTTTAAGTTTAACATTAAACCTTGATTGAAAAAAGTTAAACAATAAATTAAATTCATCTAAAAAGCTTTTTAGATATTATTGCTATCACGTTCACAATAATTTAAAATTGCGTTAAAACTTCTCCAATGCTAGTCATTGAGCGTAGAAACTGAGAGAATTTCCCGAAGGAACTTTTATGTTGTTCCTGAAGTAGTAACGGTGGAATCATTCAGGAAGTTGAAAAGCATAAATAAGTTGTAGAAGAAAAAGTAAACAAGTAACGGTACATGCAGATATTCACGGAAACTTTTATTTAATTTTATTGTAAAACAATTCTCGACTAGTAATTTAAGTTGATACGTATGGAATATAAGATAGGAATTCCGAAATTCAATTATCTCAAATTGCTAAATATCGTTATATTTAGTTCAGTTCAGGGAATGCCTCGCGAGACGCTTGTAATTGATATAATTGTGGAGTGCTTGACCTAAACCAATTTGTAAACATCAATTTCTTACACTTATAATTACCAAAATACTAAAAGTTATCATAAAATTTAGTTAACTTCCACAATTTATTTTGTTGCAATGAATGTGAGAATATTTCTTAAAATTAAATACATATTGTACCTATTACTACGCCCTTATAAAAGTTTTCAAAACGTGGGTTGTTTATATTATGAAACCAAATCGATTTAGCATTGCGTATCTTGAAATTTTGAGAAATGTAAATAAAATTTTTTGGAATTTGTCTCACTAGGAAACTTTGTTTATGGTTGAATTATACAATAACATACAAAATTTTCATTTCGGATTAATTAGCATTGCTTTCATATTCGATTAGTATTGAAAAAATTATTTTTAATCATATTTTAATGATAACGTTATTATACTATGTACTTTTAATTGACAATTAACTCAGTTTGTGGAAAAATTGCCTATGTACCGCATAAATTATTATGCTTTTTATCATTTACTTGGGTTCAACATTGAAGTTTTGGTCATCCACTATCCTCATTAACGCTCACCCGAGAGAGATGTGGAATTCAAATTTGCAGTTCTTGCTCTGCTGAGCAATCATGTTTTAATTTCTAACTTTTACCCAATTGTACTAAAAGAACCGATAATAAAATGTATATTTAATAAAGGATTTGTAGCTTTGGAAATGTTCTTTTAATTAATTATAAAATTGTTCGGCCAAACAGAGGAAAAAATCATAAATTGTGATAGAATTTAAAAAAGTTATGAATAAAATAAAAATATTTACGATATCATTGAGAGTTCGGTTCTTAAATTTTTCAATTTTGGTTACTATTTCATTATGTTTATATGTACCAACGCATTTATATTCTGTTTATTTTTCTAAAAAGGTTTTACATTTAATATTTATTTACAAAATCAGCACGATTCGCTTTTGACGATTTGCTAAATCTTTTTCCTTTACAACCATTTTAATGTTTTTGATTTTTGTTCTGTTTTGACAACTTTATCTTACAAATAAATGTTGCAATAAAGCGGATTATTATTATCTACCCTTTAAATTCAACTGCATATTTAATTTGTGGAATTTAACTGTCAGGAGTTATTGAACATTTTAAAATGTGCTATTATTTACAAACAGTTTTTATGATTCAGAACACAATTACTTTATTAAATAGAAGTTAGTATCTATGTTTTATAAACAAAGCGATCCAAATTTCCAAACTTAAAAAATATTCTCCGTGTAATGTTGTTTGAATTTGCTGAAAACTTGGTTTACTTATTTATTAGAGCATTTTGTCGACTTGTTCGTAATTTTTTTTATATGTACTAAATTAGATTAATATTGTAAATTTGACTTTTAATAAAAGAAGTAATTAAGTTTCCATCGGTTAAAATTAATCAAAATTAAAATTAGCATGGATTAAATTTGAAACTCGTAAGGGTTTCCTTCTATTTTTTAGCTTTGAATTACATTGTCAAATATAGCACGAAAAGAATAACTTAGGAACACTCATTTCAAGATATACTAATTGGCTAAACAACTTCATGTTTATGTTAATTACGAACCCTTGTTTTAATTAGATTTTATTTTTTTCATTTACATCTGCACGCAAATCTGTATTATTAAGATTTTCAAGTTTTCATCTACCTTGCTCTTCCTCGTATGCTGAAATTAATTAAAGAAAAAATTACAATTGTAAGATTAATTCAACTTAGTAAAATACTTTTAAAAGTAATTTTGGTTAATAAGTTTACTTGAGCTCTGGGTTCTAAATTATATGATTAGACAGGGGTACATAATATAATGACATGTTCTTAATGTTTTGTGGTTTCCTTAAGTAACTAGGAACATTTGTTTCCTTCTAGTTTTGTGATATACCAAAATTGCGATATCTAAACTACAAAGTATCGCATTATGTGCTGTACCTCCATAATATAATAATGCATCCACATTTCTTCGAGAAAAAATTTTAAGAAAATCTTTTTGTCTGAATCCAAACCCTATAGGGAAATTGCTTATAAGCAATTTCTTTCATTAAAACTCTTATTTTTCTTTATTTCTTTGTGACTTCTTTAAAAAAATATTTAAAATTTCTACCCAATGGCCACAGAACCAAAGTTTTATAACCAATCTTCACCATTCACCCGATTTTACATTATCAATATTGTCAGCCATCGTCAAAACAATGCGTTCATTCTGCACGTGTTAATATTCAATAGTCAATTTCAGAAATGGCTTTGTGTTTCAGTATACAAAATTCCGTATGTAAAGATATCGTCTACCATGAACCTTGCAAGTACACTTAATGAATCTGCATATTGAACAGTGAATTCTATGATATGACTCAAATACATCTCCATAATACATTTACATACGAAAAATGTCACTGAGTACTGCAGATTCTAGTATATTTACAAGAAAACATTGGTAAATTATTGGTTTTGTACATTGGCGTTACATCAACATCATATTATTCTAATAAACAGAATAATCAATGTAATCGCACAACTTAAATAAAACTCGATTGCACCGATCTAAATTCAAATTCCCAAACAAAGGAACATTTATCTTAGCATCAATCCGGACGGGGAAACTTCTATAGTCTCATGAGCGTATAACTTATATTATAACACATATAAACTCCTACGCAGAATTACAGTTTACAAAAAGCAAAGAAGGTGGAAACACGAACCAATTTCCCAGTTATTCCACGAATAAAATAAAATCAACTGGAAAGCTCTTATATGTCTTGATGAATACTTGCAGTAAAACTAGCTACAAAAAGAAACAAGGAAAATTAATTTTGAATAATTATTACAATGTTATTTAAGTATACCTTCGTCAATCAAATTTACTGAAGCAAAAATTTAAAAATGAATGGGCACTTCATGACCATCCATGTATGTGGCCAAACGTCAATCTAGTGCGGAATCTTCACTCTTCATTCAATGCGCTTTACAGTTAAGTGCCAGTTTGAGTATATTGTAATGTCTTCTTCTCTCACTCTCTCTGTTGTACAAGGATGGTGTTCCATCATGTTACATTCACGTTTCAGCTCTTGTCACAAAGAGTATAATTTCTAATAAAAGTGGTTGTTCGTGTTACGGAGAATTCTATAGTTCATAAATTTTTAACAGCGGCTGTTGATATAGCATTTTAGACTTAGTGTAGTAAGAGTAAATCTCGACACATAATCAACTGTAAATCTTGACACTAAATAGTTGTACATTTTGTAAAATTAACTAGTACCTACATGAAAAATAAATGCAATCCTACAGAAAGAATTTTTTGTTAATGAAAGCGTTTGATATATTCAATATCGTTCTAACACTTTTGACCACATAAAAAGAAACTACAATACAAAGGAAACTTTTGCCACTTTTTAATATTACAAATAATTTATTTCGTCTGTTAGACCCTCTTCAACGATGACGCTATATTTTGTAAAATACATATATCTTTTTACGACTCTCTTATTATTTTTTAGCTTCTTTAAATGAAAATTGAATTTGATATAAGCTTTTGGAATATTAATAATCAATAAAAATGTTAAAGAAGTTAAATTACATTGCAATCTTAATTTAATTTAATTACATTACATTACATTTTAGTGCAAACAAACAAACTAATTTAAAATTGTAAAATTAACAAATTAAAAAATAACAGCTATAGTCGATATAATTTATTGCCATTTAATTTGAAAATCTGAATAATATTTGAATACCGTAAATTTTATTGTGTTTGTTTACATCGTTAACTTTTAAGTTATAATTTCTACTTGTAATATGTGAAATTAGTTATTGAAAAAATATTAATTATTTAATAATTAAGGATCTTCTTTCTTAATAACATAACATAATAATTTTACAGTCCATTTCACTTATTGTTAGTGTCACTTTGTTGAAAAGTTGAAAATGAAAATTCCAAAGATTTTTTTGTTGTACTACTTAATGTTTAATGAAATTGAAATATCATCAAGTTATGTTTGTACGTGTATTATTTTTGGATGATTTAGTTGTGATCTTTTCCAGAGCAATTAAATTCATTCCTTTTGATCTCAAGTAAATATCTAGTGCAATAGCTTTGGAATTATTTCATGTTTTAATACTTTAAATAGAATGTATATGCGATGTCTTGTTATATATTTTTTGGTTAACGAAACGTTCTGTTTTCTCAATTTATAATTAAAAAAATGGTATGTACATAGGTATATTACTTTTAGGTAAACACAGAATATTTTAATAGCTATTTAATGCAACGGTTTTATAATATAAACAATGAGATTTTTTAAAATTAATTAAAAACGAACCATATATAATTTTCAGTGGCGATTTGCGAATGTGTTCCCAAGTATAATTTTTACGCCAAAAAAATAATTAAATTGTATGTGAAATGTATGACCCTTGCTCTCTATGTATAATAACTTTTGTGCGTCGTTTTTATTTGAGTTTTTGCTAAATAATTGTCCGCCAAGATACGTATGAGATTTGTTAGCTTGTAAAAGTGTGGTAATATTTTTTATTTTTTTGTTTATGGAAAAAAGAAAATAAATTACGTTTTCATTTTTTGTTGTAATTTTCACTTCTGCTATTTTAACTCATAATTTTAATCATTCGTGCAAGTCATGACCGATTCTTAAATTTTGTCTGAATTAATAATGCTTTAGTTAATTAAAAAAATGTAAGTAGGTAATATATTATAAAAATACAATAATAGTAAAAAAAAACAAATAACTGCACTTGGGCCAATATGGTATGTAATCAAAACTCAGATCCTTATACAAAAAGTTAACGACTACAAAATTAATTTTCTGAGAAAAGCAAAGTTGTGTGTAGAGGATATCAGATTTATATACGGAAATAAAAATTAAGCTGAAGGAAAGATTGTTTAATTTGATGTAACGCAATAAAATTTAATAGGATGTTACAATTGGAACAAATATGGAAATCAAGTAGCACACGAAGGTTCAACGAACTGAAAAAAATTGTTTTTGAATTTGATAAGGCTTCTTTTTGCAAGAAAACATGGAGTATTTCCGGGAACTTATAAAATGTACTTTTATCAAAATACAGCATAAGTATTAGCTCTGCCCACCGAAGTTCTAAGCAAAGAAAATTTGTCAAGTCCAATATTTAAATTCAGAATTTCTGCTTTTCATTAAACTAACATAGCTATTGTCAACATATAGCTATAGAAATAAAAATAAAAATTAATAAGTATATCATAATATCAATATTTTTTACATTCTTATTAGCTAAGTATTCTTCAAATTTATTATGTTAATAAGAATAAAATAAATTAATGTGTTTTAGCAGAAGATCTTGTTAAGAACCTGAGTATTCTTAACTAAGATAACATTTATTATAAAATTAATCTGAAGTTATTAATAAAACCTAGAGGCATTTTTTAAAGTATACCGAAGTTGTTCTAATAAATAACTCTTCTACTTTTTTCTAAATTAGGTACTTAACAATGTTTTATTAGTTTAGAAAAACTTTGAGATTTATTTGGGGATTCTTATTTTTCATAAAGAACAATAAAGTTCTATTTTTCTTTGTTGAAAGACTTGAAAAATTATAATTTTGTGTTACCCTTAAATATTTTTATTTATAAAAGATAAAATTAGGGCTGATGTGAAAGTACTAATAAAAGAAACAAAAGCACTTCCGTATTATAAAGTAAAGCTTTCTAATAATGGCTCGAACAGACACTGGATTTTGGCCAGTAATTAATAGTAAGTAGTTAGTGACCTACTTATTAATAGTAACGACTATATTTATGCTTTTTGCATGAAACTACTCACCTATAAGAACTGAAGCAGATCACAATGTAAGTAGGTAGCTGCTATGTTAAAATCGCAAAAGTCAAGCAATGCAAGTCGCGGTTCGTACTTGTCAACTGCTCTTATGCAAAATATTTATAAAATGGAATAAGATGTGGATTATAAGATATTATTTAAACTACCAGAACTTTTAATATGTATTTAATTACAGTTCCAATTGCTTTTGTGAATCTACTTCGTTGAAGTGGCTTCCGGGCTATAGCATTAAAAAACGAATTTAAGTATTGAATGATAAGTATTTGCTTTAATTAACGTTTACTTATACTAACAATTATTATCGTTAGGGCATCGCAAGGTTACTACATTTAATCTAAAGAGATTACGAATAAATCAATAAAAAAAAGTAAGATGAAATTAGTGTTTAATAATTCTACATTATTAATTCTAGATATTCGAATTTGAAACTCAATTTCAGTTCAACTTTTTTTATTATTAAAAAGCTGACTGTGCTTTTCTCATTCCAAAGTTGAAATGTGGTTCGTGCGAAAATTATCAATTTCATGTGTGGTAAACCTGTTTATATAAAAAATAATTCATATAAAATTTTAATATTAGAAAAAGAATTTTTCACTAAAATTGCAAAAAGATGTAAGGTTGCGTAAAATATGAGAAAAATTTAGTTTTGTCAGAACTATTTATCTAAATCATAAAATCTCTTAAGAATTTAACCTTTTTCCAATATCTATTCAGTTTAAAGGCGGACAAGCTATAGAAAACACCGGGAGATTTTCCGGTGAGCTGATAAAACAAACCTTAATTGACTGGTATATCTTATAGCAGAAAACGTCTAAAAAACCTGCCCAAGTATACCTAGCTAATAGTTTTAGTATATTTATTAGTTAAATTTTTGTTTCGTTTCTATTTTGTCGAAATTCATATTATTTAATTAAAGCGTCGTTTTTATTTAGCGATACATCCAGACATATACGTTCTTTCCAGTAATACTATTTTAATAAAAACAATCAAATACCACGATGTCGAAAAAGAATTTAATTAAGTATTGATGTAAGTGTATAGTGTGATATATTAGAAAAGCGTCTGTTACGTCCGCACTTTTTTCGATAGTCCTATTTTCAGTTGCTTTTATAAAGAAAAGCAAATAAAAAGGTATTCTTTATTACAAAAATGTAAACATTTAATAAAAAAATTAATTGAATTGACTTTTTTTAGCAAAACTAGATCTAAGTGTTTTTTTAACTGGATATACAATTTTCATTCACTTTAAAGTAAATTCCGTAATTATAAGTGAAAATATGTAAATTTAGAGTTTTGGACTTTTAATTAGCAACGTCAAGATTTAAAAATACATTTTAATTACATTTATAAACACAACCCTATGTTCAATTTCCTTTAAAAAGAAAACTTTTATTTCATTTATTAGAAGTAGGTACTCAACATACGGTTAGTACAAAATTATTTATTTATAATAATTCTAATTTCTTGTAATATACCGTACAAATTTAAAAATCAAATCTATGTTTACTGTCAATATAAATTTATATTTATATCAATCTAAAAATATGTACTTTTTAAACCAAATCAAATTTCTTTCGGTGTAAATTTAATATGCGATTAAGTTTTTAAAAATAGATTTAGTTCCATGTTTTTGTTACTTGAAATGTATTATGTGATTATTTATAATAATTTTTGCTTTTTGTTATTATTAATTATTATTAATAAGAATAATTCAACTATAAGTTTAAAAAAATGTGTTAACTTAAAAAGCCAAATTTCGTTAATAAACTTATTGCAACTAATATAATTAGTTATCCCATGTATCTTAAACCAAAGTTAACAACAACCATTTTTCATAGTCGATAACAATCATTTTCTACAATTTCTTATAGTAGCAAATGATCGCACTAATGGGTAACACAGAAATGAGTCAAGTTAGAGCAATTAAAACTGGTTTATGGCTTGATAAAAGATTTGCGCTATTAACAAAATCAATAATTTCGGGATATTGTATTACTTCTTTCCAATCTAATATTCCTGCTCTAATGATTATTCGAAATTGAAAATTTGAAATTAAGAAAAAATATAAATTGATATTGAATTTTCTGAAGATATAATAAATTGCAAGTAAAGAATATTTAATTTTATCTAAATTGATAATTCCATAGAATTATGTAAATTGTATTTCTTTCAAAAATAAATTTTTTGAATGTACATAATATTCTGTATGTATCGAATATAATATAATACTTTAATAATATTGAGATTTTTTGAAAGAACAATAACCGTTGTTTATACATTTTTCATAATTTGAAAAGCGCTCGAAAAATAAATATAATAAAATATCTGCAGAATGATTTATTAGCTAGTAGGCAATAAAATATGATTCTTCCTCAATCTTTGTTTTATAATAATTTTATAACTTCGTTTTTTAATATATTATTATACACAAATATACGAAGATTCTATTTTGTTATACACAAAACTGCATAGTGCAATTCGCCATAATAAAACATCAGTTAAAGTTTTGTTATGCTTTGCAAATGAGAGGAAATTAAACAACGATAATTGCGTCACGTGGGAAACATATGCAAAGATGTAAATTAAATGTACACAATTAAATTAATTAAATAATTTAGATTACGAGTAAGTTCAGTATTCAACTTAGAATTCTAAAACTAAAAAAATTTAAATCGATTTTTCTAAAACTACATTATCAAATAGATGGGTAATAATAAATTAAAATGTATGCAATAAATAATGAATTTCAGTTCAAATTTATTCAAAATTAGGTTGCGTAACTTATGTAACATAATTTGTAATTAATGCTATTTCTAGCATTTTTGTATATTTTTTTTACGATTGAAGTAATATTGATCTTGAGAAAAATAAGTAATTTCTTCAAATGCTTCAAAATGGTACTGATGCTCAACATATCCTTATTGTATCTGGTTATAATTGGTTGGGAGATACTAACAAGCTCCCCATTACAGCATAATACAAAATCGGATATCAAGCAATTTTAGAGAAATTCAATTTACGTCAGAAGATCGAACAACAATAAAATTTAAACGCAATTAAATAATAGACTATATAATAGTCAACAAGTTGGTGTAAAAATTAAGAATTGCAATTAATTATTTAAAAATGTTTGTTTCGTATGTCTTTTAGGGTTTTTCACATTTAAAGTGGTCCTGAAAAACAAAAGTTATACACCAATAAATTACTTGAAGGAAATAGACCACTAAAACACAGTTATGATTAAGAAACATAAACAGATCCCGAATAAAAATCACCTAAACTAAATAGATTCTGAATTATGCATTAGTGAACTAATCTGCAATCAAATTCATCCGAAAATAAAAACAACTGTAGGTATAGTGACAATTTATTAAAACCATTCAAATTTGTTCTATAATTTTCGTTATCTTATAGGTTAGCCACTTTGGTTTGAATATTTAAAAACAGAGAAAGCAGAAAATACTCAAAATAAACCGAAATAATCTACATATGCTCTGATCTCGGAAGATTTATAATATTTTCTGCCTAAGCAGTTGCATCACAATCAAATAAACTTATTTTTGAAATTTACAAATGATTACACATCTCCTCATTAATAATAATTATTATTTATTACAGATTTTATTTATTTTGCAGTTTATTTTTAAAGAGCTTCATATTCATTCTTATTTGTAAAATTTTATTTATATTTAAAAAAAAATTACTCGTTACTCTGTTCTAAATTATAAATGTTAAAAATTTTGTAATCAAAATACAAAAAAGTTTTGTTTTATAAAAATGATTAACGAAATATTTTGTTGGCTTCAGCGTTGTTGTAAGATTGGATTTCAACTTTGTTAAAATAAAATAATTGCTAAAAGTGTATAATTTACAGTAATTTTAAATTCGATAACAAACAAGAAAGCATTGAAGTAATATATTAAGCTTTTTAAATAAAAAAAAATGTTATATTATAAGATACCTACTTCTAGGTGTATGTAGAAGAATCTAATTTCTTCATTACAATACTAAAGTAACGGACTACTGAAACCTATCATAGCAAAATTACACCTCAATAATATTAGAAACAATACTACAATACTTCAAAATAGTGATAGTGTAAAGTCGATAAATTGTATACTTATTTATGAATTATTATTATAATAATACATTAAGCAATATTATTTCCACACTCTTGCGTAGGTATTATTTTTCTATTTTGTTGTAATATAATATATTTTATTATGTCTGCAGTTCATGTACAACTTCTAATAACTGTTCGATAGGTTCAAATTCTTAAACAAAGTTTGCCTTAATCAATAAATTCAACTGACAATGCTATGGCTAAAGAAAGATTCATTCGACAACAACAATATTATGATGAAATGAAATAATAGACAACTAATTATTTTGAATAATGTTGAAGGCTTTGAAAGCTGCAGTTGACAGACAGTGTGCTATTGACAAGAAATTCGTATATTATGACGAAGTAACAAGGCAATTTTATTTCCTCATTTGACGTAAAACAATTGAAATGGAAGTTTTAGCTGGATAAGATTAAATAAGAAGAAATGACCTTAGGGGTAAACTATTCATATCAGAATAGGAACTACTTCTTTGCCATCAGAAATAAAATGAATTCTGAAATATAATCCTTTTCAAATTTATTGTGTGACGTGTAACAATGTAAAATGAGAAAAAGAGAAGCTTTGAAAACTAAGTGAAATTTTAATTAATTAAGTTAGTCATTCGGTGCAAAATTTATTAAAAATTAATTATATTTTTTAGAAATCTGCACTTATTTATTAAAATTTAAATATAACCAGTTAAAGTGGGTACGAAACAAAGTTAATCAAAACGTTGAAGCGCAGCACATAGTTTCATGAATTATTAAAAAAATTCAATTAATATTGTTATTAAAAAACGACACTAGTATTATATTTAAAATACACTAAATTGTTATTCATGAACTTGTAAAATTTAAATTAAAAATTGCCAACTTTTACGGATTAAATTATTTTACATCCATACAAAATTTTCATACATTAGCATATCCTAATAAAAACAACCTGTCAACCCAACCATGACTGACAATTTATAAGATTAATATTAGACTAAAATGAGCAGCGAACTGCAGTTTGTGAAGCTCGAACTTTTCGCTTATATCTTCTGCACCTTGTCGTTTAAGAAATTTATTCCTCCCCCTTCATTAGTATTAGTGAACAACTGTAATAATTTCTGCAGTAGTTTTGTTTTAATGTTAATTTGATTTTCTTAACGGAACTTTTTCTACGATCACATTAATTTCTGCTGCATACATTCGCAGGAGGGTAAATTAACGTTAAACGTTTTTGCGAACCCAAACAAATTATTTTATATCGTTGCACTTCTAGTACATTTTTGGAATTTGTTGTTTAGCATATTACGCTTTAACATAATATCACTGCATATAATTACCATAAAACATATTAAATAGAACAACCACTGAGAAATGTTGCTAGAGATTGGTGCCTGAGGCACTTTAGGAATGTCGACGAACAGCGAGAATGTTACATTATAGTTATGGTTATTAAATCGTGTTTGAAATACTGTTTCTGCGTTGATTCTGCAGATTGTCGTACTACACAGTATGCTAAAATTTAATTAGACTTGCATAGATAGAATTTGAAACAAAAGCGTTTAGTATACGATAATCTTCAGGTACAATGGTTTACATTTCTTATGAAATGAACCGACTGCTAAGCTGACTAGATCTTATCTCTGTAAACTAATTAATATTGTAGTATAAAGAACCTTTCCGCTATTGCATGCTTTAAATTATTGTTAAATAATTCTTAGTTTAGGCGTAATAATTAGTCAAATGCGTTTTGATTAATTTAAACTTACAATGACGGATTAAGCTCGAAGCTATCGCTGATTAATAACTTACAATATGTTCAAGACATTGAAGATGGCAAAACAGTAAATCGAAACTTATGATTTATAATTGCAGATTTAATGTAACATACAAATTACATCGATACATTGAATTGTCCAAAATAAATAAATAAGATTATTCAAAATCAGAAAAATTTAACAATTCACATTTCAACATCCATGCTGTATATTCGTTCCGTTATATAAATAATTTTGTTTAAAAGCATCGTAAAATTTCTTAAAATACTTCCACATTAGGTCATTGTAAATTTCTTCAAAAACTCATAAACTTGTTTGTCACTGCTAATTTTTTGAAAAATTACTCGTTGTTATTCAAAATTTTCTGAAAAACACAACCTGTGGGTGGTGTGATCTAAATTTACCAATTATACCAAACCTTTCTTCGGGTTTATCAGATTTTATAAAACCCTTTACATCAGATCATGAAGTAAGTCTTGAATACGATTTTTCTCAAGTTAACCTCGAGGCTCTGTTCCGATTTTTTTAAAGTACCGCCTAGCGCGGATAGGAACGTAAAATTGAAAAATTCAAAGTTTTAGAAGACGCGAGTTGGATTTTTGTTTTTTGTTTGTGTTGTATTTTCTTTTAGGATACCAGAGTTGAAATCATTCCTATGGATAACGTGATTTATGCAATTTTTTTTTATTTTTATCGATTTAACCTTTACACTTAAGTATCGCGGACTTGTCTTTAACAGTGGCTCTCTACCGATTTAAGATTTTTTTTAAATTCTTTGAGACAACGCACAATAAGCTATCCTGAAAAACCTACCCCTCTCTTAAAAAGTTAGGCGGCAACCCAACTGTCACGGAAAAGATTTGACCCGTAACATGATAGTTCATCTTTTAGATGAACCCGTAAGTCCAAACCTGCAATTTTATTTATTGCTTCTATTAATAATTTTGATTGAGGAACATCTAATAGGGTTCGCTTTAATTTCTTATTTTTCGATTTCTTCTTTTGAGTGATATTCAAGTATTTTTCTTTTATTATTTGCAGATTAATTTTTTTGGAGAGATTTTTAATACCAAAAATTTTTCCATACTTTCTGTATTTATCATTGGAATAATTGCATAGTCTGTATTTTCTAAGATGACAGTCTAGTCTAGTTGTAAGCCGGAGAGAGATCTTTTTAAGTTTTGTTTGAGATTTTCTGTTTCCATTTGTGAAGAATAGCTTTCTTGTATGTGGGTATTAGATAGAGACCGAGATGGGATTACTTCTTGTAATCTTTTTTCTTAGAATTGATTGAAATATTAGCAGCAGGATCTACATATATTGTTTATAATATTAGTATTCAAGTTTTCTGGTTGATATAATAGATATATCAATAATTGTAATTTCGAGTGGATATAATAATACATTTAAAAGATTTGATTGGCCACATTCATTTATACTTTATAATTATTATCTCCTTTGAAGTTAACGTTAATTATTTCTGTAATATAAAAATTATAATAAGAAATAATATAAACAAATCTGTTCCGTAAATGAGATCATATGGCCAAAGTCGAGTTCGTTTATTTCTGCATTCATGAAGTTCATCAGAGTTCATTATACTAATAAATTTTCGATTCCGATTTCAATCAATAGAAACACATGATTATAATAACCACACAGTGTATAGATGTACTTTAATTTACTTAGAATTAGCTTTAAAGTAGAAATTTTAATTTTTCCGGTCATTTATTTGTATTCGCTGAAACTGGTAAAAATTCTAGTGATTATTGGTTAGGTACTTCATTTATTCAGTATTTATTATTGTTAGCTTTTTGTGTTGTGTAATATTATTTCATTTGCATTAATTTGTTGGTTTTATACTTCAAAAGATATTTTTATATTAAATTTCAGATTACATCTAAAGATCATTTTAGTTAGATATATTTGAAAACAGTTAATTTAATAAAGTTAAGCTAAAAACGTCATAAAATTGGAAGTTTTAATTTTTTAAAAAGTAGGTAATATTATAAATTTTTATAAATAAAAATTACAATACATTACTTTACAGTTTTGTAAAGTCTGTGAAAATAACATTTTACTATATTGTTATTAAATAAATTATGTACATCTTTAATTTAAAACATTTCGAATTAAAAGACTTCGTGCAGTATGCTATGAGGAGTAAAATAACTGGAAGTGTATGAAAATTTGACAATTGAAGAAATTTTAATATTAGGGTAGATAAAATTTCATATCAGTAAACTCGTATAAAATAATTGCTATTTTTTAAATTTAATAAAAGTTTGAGAGAATACAAAAATTTTGTTTGTAAAATAATGTAAATGTAGCTAGTCAAATAAATTTAAAAAAATGTTTCCGAAAGTCAGATTCAAACATTATTGTACTATCATTACTGGTTGATTACCATTTTTTAAATTACTTTTGTTTGCAATTTTTCAACAAAGCTCTAAATTTTATTTATAATTCTCTGACTATTGTTTTCCAAATAAAGTGCTAACATTTTTCTATTAAAATTAAATATTCAGTTTTGGTCTTTTCTAAGTTGCTAATTTATACAAAATAGTATTTTGAAGAAAATGGATAAACCATCTTCCAATATAAAGCAAAAAATGAAAAACAAAACTGTGGAAGTACTTGCAACGCAGTTTAATACTGTCCTAAGTTTCAATTTTCTTAGGTAGTGTTGTATTCAAAACAAATAACAATTTCTTTAAATTTTTTTTTATTATGTTCACATTTAACATAATTCGCTCAAGCTTCTGTAATGTGCCATGCTGAGTACATCGTACTCATTTTCAACTGTTTAACTGTTTTTAACAAAGTCAATTTAATTAGTAGAATTCTACATCTGAGCATGCCAAAATTGTTTTGACTATTATCATACTTAACTACAGTAACAACAAAACTTGAAACCCGAACGCATGTAAGTTTAACATTTTGCAGTCTTCCTCGGAGAAATTTAGTGACAAATATTTACACCTACATACTTGAACATAAGTAGTATTATAGACAGACGTACTATATTCGTATAACCAAATGAACTTTTTTTTACAAACTGAAATGGAGCAGTCGCTGCTGGATATCTGTACATGTTAAATTTTTCTGTGTAAACCTATACCTTAAAACTATTCTTTTTTTAATTTTAGAACTACACTTTTTCTCGAGTAATACATATTATGGTAGATAAGCGCTACAGGTCTTGCGGGCACAAGACTAAGTAGAATAAAGGCATTTAACACCTTGAAGATGTTGCCAGCATCTTGTGAGAGACAGGGTCGAAATAGCTCGATGCACTTGATCGGGAATCGAACCCATAACCGCGATATAGCATTCTAATGCTAGTCCAAACTAAGTATTTACCACGCTCCCACCGAAATGTTGATAATGTTGATAGTATTAAAAAAAATACCAATTTTTTTTTAAATTTGAATAGCATTCCAAAAGAAAAAATTGTATAAATACTTCAATTAATATGAAATTGAATTGATATTGTAATATAGTAACAAAGTTATATTCATTTCTTGCAATAACAACACTTTTATACAATAAATTTGATGCTAACGAATATTTTTAGAGCCAAGTCAGTAAAAGTGACAATAGACTGCTCGCCAACATAAAAGCAGTACCTATGTGTACGTCGAACCCAACTTTTAATGTAAACTGAAAATAATAACGTTTTGTTTGCTTTGATGAGTTCGACAAAGGTACTAATAATTAATTATAATTACTAGTAATATGTAGTCGGTAAATATGCACATTTTGCGTATTTATTATAATATTATAGCTGTTATATTATTATAATTTATAACCGTTTAACTTCTAAAAAATACAAAGAGCTGTAAAGGTATTAAAAACAAATAAAAAATTAAACGGACAACAATTCAAAAAATTCAAAACACAAAATTCAAATTCTTAGTGGAAACTTTAAGTGGCTTCTTATCGATAGAGGATATATCTTGTAAAAAACTTTCTGGATAATATTCTATATAATTTAATTCTATGCAATTTAAATATTTTATTGTGAAATAGTTTATTATTAATATTTATTTGTAATTAATTTCAAGTAACTTTTCTTTTGAAATATCTAAATTGAAAAAATAAATTAGTTTCAAAAGGTTGTAAGTTTAATAATAAAACCTTCTTGTACGATCAAATAATAATAATATAAGATAATTCAGTAAATACTAGTACTTGGAAATGCTGTTTGGTAGTATTTATTAGTAATTCCTCTTATATATTGTTTTACTGGCATGGCTCTGCTTTTCATAACAAACTAAAGAGTTAGTAACTGTTAACTAACTTATTAAGTAACTAAACTGTTCATATTTTTTTCGTAATTGCTTATTTAGGAATTTATATGCAATTTTAAATATGTTTAATAATTTTTTGCATACATATTTACCACCATAATCATGAATTTAAGCTAATTTTATTTTAACCAGCTTCAATAAATGAAAGCTTTAATTTTTAAGTTGTTTTGCGCAAACTATTTTAATTTGGTACTGTAAAGATGTGTCAAAAGCATCGAGTACAGAATGACAATTAAGGGAAGTAATGCTTTGAAAATCGTTTTAGTCAATGTCACTGCGTTGACTCCAATATACTGAAATAAACGTAGCGGGAAATACATTACAAGCTTGATATGTTCTATATTATGCGGTATGGTAAGCTGCAATTATTCCAATGCAATTCCATTATGCAGAATACAAAAAAAGTTAGATGTCTAACGGGTTTAACCTATATATTAAAATAATTATTTAGATAATGATAAAATGTGATAATATAAATTAACAACAGTATACTAATCTCTTAAAATAATAAATAATATAAAACTAATAGAACTTTAAGCAAGGAAATTGTGGTCATCCAAGTTCAAATTTGTTTTTTAAAACAATAGGAATATTTTTTAAGATGTATAGGTACACATAAATAACTAATTAGCATGTAATTATTTCTTTATAGCCACATATACATTATATAATCTACTGAAATCCGGACCTGTAAAATTAAATGTAAATAAAAACTGTTCTTATTCATCTTTTTGACAAAGTATTAAAACTGCATTTTCTCGAATAGTGTTGTGTATTTTTTGTTCTTGAGAGTCGAGTTAGTGCTAGCAGGAAAGCCATTAACATAAGTCAACACATAGTTGCTGTTAATGGGGGCAGTTTTAGTTACCCGGGAGTCTTTTCTTAAAGCAATAATTTAATAAAAATGTCTGTTCTCAAAAGTTATTGTTGTTGTTTCGAAAATTTCTTGTTGTAAATTAAATTTCGTGAAAGTCATTAATGGAAAATGAGAAACAAGTGTGCACTTAATTTTTTGTGCAACACATGTAAAGTAAAACTCACATTAGATTTTTTCTTTATTTACCTTTTATGTATTTACCAAACTATAGTGCTATAATACGAATTATCAAAGATACTAATTATTCAAAATTGAAGAACTTTCTATAACTAATGAAAATTTACTGTTAAATATGGTAGAATTATTAAATTTATCCATTTAAATTGTTTGTTAATTTTTAATTTATGATTAATTGAGTTTTTAATATCAATTAAGATGTCTATAAGATCTCTTATTAAACAAGGCCGTATTTCAAGTAGAAGAGTAGAAAATTGATGTTAACTTTTTTTTGTGCTGTTAAAAGGGGCAGAACCTTTTCTAGAGACCACCCCGATATCCTAGAATCATATTCTTGTACCTAATCTTGAACAAATACGTCAATACACTGTAAAATAAAGTTTACTAAAAATTACACAAAATAAGACAAAATAACACATTACTGTGATAATCCAGGTCCACACGGAATTGTGTTAAATTTTACACGGAAATATTTTGTTAGTTCAATTTTTCAGCGTGTAAAATCTTGACACAAAAAAATATAAAATACTTACACCAATTTTTGTAGTCATCGATAAAATTTAGTAAAAAATTAGCACATTTGTAATTAAAATTTTTAATATTTCTTTATTTCTAGAGTAAATTTTACACGAACTTATGTAAGTTATTACAAAAACTTATTACAAAAATACAGTAAACTTGTTTCTTGATAGAAATGTGCGGTATTGAAATGAATTTAACTATAAATATTGGTATCCTACTACTTATTCTTCATTTAAAATTTGTTTGATCAGTATAAACATTATCGTATTTACGTAGTCAAGGTTTCTAATGTCGTTATCCTGACGCATCATGTTTTGTATCATTTTTCGTCGACTGCAACTGCACTGTAAAATAATTTTAAAAATTACCTAACATGCAAAGACGAACTTGATGAAACTTACCTAATTGCACGTAATTCTCGTATTGGAAACTGATGGCGTTTGCTTTTCCCCAATTGTACTTCTTTTTGGACTACAACTTGAAATTTACTCAGCGGATGTATCGTCCATACTATATTTAAACAGAACACCACGTCAATGTTTAAAATTAATAATTTGATTTAAATCTAAATTTAAAGGATATTGCATGTTAATACCAATAGGATCCATATTTTATATTATTTTTTAACTATTAAGCAACATAATACTTACTTATTCGTAACATACACAAATTCCTTATATTTAAAACAATTTATAGGTTGTTATTCTACTGGAGATAGTAAACGTGTGCTCGATTCAGAGGTACATTCATGTGGAGTAACGTCTGTTCTGTCGCGTTTGTTCTACCTACAACCCACGTTCCTGTCGGGGAATCACACATTTAAACAACAACGTGTTAAAATAATTATTTTTCAACCTTAAGCAGAATATTGTGTAAATTTTTACACAGCAAATTAACACAAAGTTACTAAGCTAAATTTAAACATCGAATATAGCGGTTTACACATTGAAATTTCTAGGATTGTACAAATACAAACAAATAAATAGGTTGAATCATAATGATTCGTATGTGAATAAAGTCGAATGAGTATCCTTAAACTTAAGCTTCATTTAAATTGCTAACAGCCATCCTATTTCATTGCACTACTGATTGCCCATTGATCGGAATAAGATTTAACTAAAGCTTAAGTTTTAAGAATAGGTGATGCACACAGGCATTATTCACTACCCCCCCCCTCCGGGGTGGTGTTCGGTTCACGATTGCATACAAAATAGCTCAAGCATTTCTTATTTGTGGTGCAATCGAAATTGCCGTAAGGCTACGGTTCTCTGTCTTTAGCCTATCATCCTCTCTTCATCATTCTAGGCTTGCATTATCTCATTGAGTATTTCATTTCAGAAGAAAGTATAGTAGACACATGATTTTGAAGTGTTTCTATTGATCCCTAGTTTTTATGGAGGGTATTAGTTCTTTCGTCCAAATGCCTTTTAGCGAAGCCGACCATCTTGCCTGCCACACCTCTTTCAGTTATTTTTTATGCGTTTTCCTATTTTCTTTGCCGCCTTTGAGATAGTTGGCATTTTCTTCTTCTATTATGAGATCAATAGTTCGAAACATTGTAACTTATTTATTAATGTTATCTTTACAATTAGAACTATCATCTTCACTATCAGTATAGTAAAATGCAGACACGCATCATCCACTTGTTTGGGTTCCTGATTTGGATGCGAAAGATGCCTCGGCTTTACTCTAACTCACATCAACTACATTAGTAAATCTAACTTAATACTTCCTAAGTTTAAATTTAGAATGCTTTCTTAGTCTTTTGTCACAGGTTTAAATTAATTTCGGGTTGTCAATAGTAGCTAAGAACCCACATCAAATTATGTAACCTACCTTTGGAAATACAGTAAACTATTCAACGTTAGAATATACATACTTACATTGTGCATTAATTTAAAGTACAAAATGAATAAATAATTGTAAAAAAATTCTGTACTTTCATAAAAAGTGTTTCATTAACAGAAAAGATTTTAATAAAGCTCTATGGTTTATGCAATATTGTTTGAATTTCAACAAATTCAAAAGTTTTACATATTTTCAAAATTTTACTATTTAATTTACTTAAACATAAACACTACAGTAGTATATTATAATGAATATTACGGTCGAAGCAAGGATGATTATAATTTACTAGCTGGATATATTTTTAACTAACTCAGAATTAATTCAGAACAGTGTTAATATTAGTGCCAAATGAAAAAATTGTAGGAAAAAAATTATTGAATTCAAAAAAGGCTTTACATATGATTTTGTTTCGATTTTAATTTCTGTTTTATCCGTACTAAAACTGATTTTATCATATCCATACTGGCAAATGTAAATATAAAATTAAACTTACCATTATCCCAAACGAACACCTTTCCAATGTAACAAGTTTGCATACCTCAAAGAAACATGAAAAACGAATTTTGTTACCATATTAATTGAACTGACTACCAATGTCTTTTACGATACTATTTACTTAAAAATGTATCTACCCAGTAGATATAATATTCACTACTATTGGAGTTTTAGGGTCTTTGAAAAAGGTCTCGTATCTTCGTGTAGTTTTGGTATATGGCATTCCAAATATCTTCTAGTTTAAGGGAAATCACTCTCTTTGCGTAGCGGAGCAATGTTGTTTTCTTCGAAGCCGCAAAAAGAGTTCTGTTGCCTGAAAAGATCGGATAAAATGAGATAATGAGAAGATAGCGGAAGTACTATATTTTTTTTCCAAAGTAAAATGTATTTAAAATCATACAGCAATTTTGCAATATACGAGTAGGTACTATGTCAAGTTGCTGTGATTAAAACATATTCAGTTAAAGTCACACCTTTACAGATCTAGTTCAGTAAATTGAATTATTGCAGCATAAATCGTTTAGCGGAACTTATTTGCCAGTTGGTTGGAGAAAAATATATCTACTTATTAAGCAGTATAAAACACTATTATTATGGTTTGAACCCTAAAGGATCAATCTGAATGATCCACGAAAGTACGTAGATGAAGTATTTAGCTTTCAATTAAATTGATATAACTGGTTAGCGATTTCTTATTCACAATTATTGATAATCAATATACTTATTACTAAATATTTAGTCACTTCCTGACTAGAGAATTCAATTTTAGGTAAGATAATTTGTATTTGTTTAATTAGTGAAAATAATTGTTATTAAAATATTAAGAATAACGTTTTTTCCTATATTTGCTTTACCAACTTTTAGTATCGTACATAATTCGTTCCCAAAATCAAACAAAATAAATAATAAAAAAAAGATGACATTAGTTTATTTTCAGATTATTTTAAATTTTGTATAATAAACTTTTACATTAACCAATGGTATATATAGGTACTTATTTGTATAAAGTTTGTAGGAATTGATACTGTGCTATTATTTTAGTAAAAACTGTGAGTGCTGAGTGAGATTTTGTCTTGCATGATTTATATCGATATTTTGCTTGTTGTTAAGTAGGTACCTAACAGATTTTAGCACTTAGATACGCGACACATTATACAAAACTGATACTTTCTGTGTAATTATAGTATTGTTTTCATAGTAGATTGATTAGACTGATGAATAGGTACTGACAAAAACATAGTGTTATAACCTCGAATGTTGTCTGATGAAGCTTCTATGATAGCAGCATTGTAATAGTTATGTCTAGCATCAATAATGTAGAATTTGTGTTTTATCAACTTGGTATAAAGCAAATAACAGGCTTAGTGCTACCAGAATAACTTTATTTTATACAATACACATAGTTTGGCTATTATTTTTTCTTTAGGTTGCATGCTTACTTAAATGGGATAATCATTTTTATGATTAAAACAATTTTATTTGAACTTATGAAACGCTGGAGGGTTCAATGTAACTAACTAGGTATATACCATAATTCACAGCAAGTAGGATGTGTAAATTACTTGGTTTAATTAGGCCTTATGATGGCATAATTATTAGTGCCTATGTTAATTAAGCTTTAATTCCTTACAATGCAATAATCAACATACCGACACGTTTGAAATTATTGAAAAATTAAAGAATGTATTTTTGTTAAATTAATTTTTAATTATAAATATGAAATTTAATTTCTAACATTTGTTTTATCAAAGCATTTTTATAAAATTAAATTTATTAGATTTCAATCTAATATAATAACATTGAATTCAAAAAATATAAGAATAATACAATACGTAGAAAATCAAAATTCAAAAAATTTTAAAAAAGAGACATTTAACAAATAACAAGTCTGAATTAAGAAAATTTGAAAAAATGAAAAATTCGTAATACGACAGTACAATATAACGTTATTTCATGGTTATTGCCATTCTTCAGTTGCACGCAGTCACTTATTACATTGTGAAATAAAAAAAATTTTCAAACTAAACAAAAATATGGACTACATAGTACAAAATTGACTTACCATAACCTCCAAAGATTATCAAAACTGAACTTGTTACATGAAGTATGAATAATTTAAAAATGATTTGAACTAAGAAATTCGTTTACCTAGCACTGCTAGTTTGAAATCCGAAGGCACTGCCCTCTTAATATGATTTCTAAAAACTTTGAAAAAATTCAAAATTCAAAAATTTACCACGTATTTTAACCGTGAGGCGTAAAACTAGAAAAAGAACTCAAAATAAAAAACGTATTGTATACGTATGTATTATATTTTTTGAATTTAACCATAAATACATACTAAAAACCACAAATTTACTTAAAATTTTTTTATTTTGAGTTCTTTTTATAATAACATTGGACGATATTTAATATTATAAATAATTATTATTTCCTTTCTAATATCGACCAAGAGCCGAGCTTCATTTAGGTTACTTTAAATTTTCAATTTTACATATTTAATTAAACATGAAATATTTTTCGTCAAGTTTCACTCAAAATCTGATTTTCTTGCACGGTAAATTTTCTCAATCAATTTTCTATCGACACATTTTGACAAAATACGTCAAAACTCAATCGGTTAGTTATATGCATTTGGGGTATAATACTGCTTTTAAAAAAGAAGTTTTATGCAATTTTTGGTACTGTTAATATAAAGAAATTACTACTTAAAGTTACACGTGTTTCGAACCAATGCAATTTATTAAATTGACGACTTCGCTATATGGAATATTGTATTTGAATTTTCCTTTTCTCACTTTCTCAGATTGCTTTTTTGTAGACCAAATGATAATCATCTTGACAGCTAAGTATGGGGGTATACTTTTCAATAATGACTATATTATTTCTAATCGTGCGTGTTTATTGAATAAAAGTTATTGGAAAGCTTGTTTAATATATATGTATGCTTTTAAAGCTAAAGGCTTACATATGTAAAACTTAACCACATTTATACCTTAAAATAAAAGATTTAAATTATTACTATTGCTTTCCACCAGTAAAGTACGATATCATTGAAATTTATAGGTAATCTTTAGCAATCTTTTATATTTTCTTAATATTACACAAAGTAATATAAATTTACTCGAGATAAAGTATCATTGTTGTCAGAATAGAAAACGACAAAAAGTAATTTAAAGAAACTTAATAAATCTTTAGAAAAGGTTTAAGTAAGATTTTACTTGGTTTAAGATCATGTTAAACGGATTAGGTTTAGCAGTTGCTACAATAATTATTGTAGCACTACTTTTAATTACTCTTTATTTTAATAATTTATAAAGTGGTAACTAAGAATTCACCTTTTCAAACAACAAATTTTTAATTAAAATTGGCTCAACTAAATGTTTACTTTAGTATTAAAAAATTAATTAAACTTCTAATTAACTTTCTTAGGAGGAATATAATAATTAACAATTAAACTTTTTTAATAAGTATCTAATCTAATCTGCTTATTTTTCCGTATACGTAACGCTTAATTAAATAATCTGAAAGATTGCTCGGCAAAAATTTACAATACTTAAGTCCAAATGCAATTCATAGGTCCAAACATAGAGCAATGTAATGACTAAAATTAGTTAAATTGTTTTCCTCATTTGCATAGATATGTACGTACAAATACAATCTGCGGCTTTAAGAGATCCGGTTCTAAGTTTAAAATTGTCTTTGCTTTACCAAAAGCTAGAAATGTACAATAAATTAATAGCAGCGAGGTAAATTTAAAATACCTATCTATCAACGTTTTCGATTTAAATGTTAAAAAAACGAAATTTAAATAAACTTGAATACAATTTAAATTATCTTTCAGTCATTGAAGATTTTTTTCCTAGATAACATACATAAATGCAAGGAATTTGGATTTCGTTTAATCTGAATTTTCACCTATTTTGTTTTGTAATGTGATGTAGGTATGTTTTATTATTATTATATTATACATTTAATGTACAATTATTTTAGATATAAAATAAGACATCAAATTTAGGTAGAAAATTGCGATACCAAAAATATAATATAACGAAGTTACATATTTTGTAATTTCTGGTTGCAAAATAAGAAGATAAATCTGCCATCAACTCTACCTTTTGATATTTCTTATAGCCTTAGATACTCATCCTTATGGACAGTGAGGCTCAATTAAACGTTGTCTCTGGGGATCTTGGGCACCAAATTCACTAGATGTTATATCATCGGCTTGACTACTTTCCGTCGTTTATTTGAAAAGACGCTCGTAGAGTAATAATACTCAATATAAAAACGTTATTAAAGTTACATAAAATATTTAAAATTAAATTATTTATAATTTCAATAAAAGCAGGAATGGCTTATTACATAATAAACAAAAAATGTAAACAAAAAATTTAATAGCTTTCATTTCTTGTAAATTTTACAATAAGTAGGGAGAATATCAAAGAGAACGATATATAAGTAAAATATGTATAGTTATATCAAAAGAAATAATGAATAATTTTCAAATTTACGATTTTATGTTGTAATAAAGACTTCTCTTAAGGTGAGAGATTATTGAATAAAACGCAATTTGATGTTTTATGCATCGTTTTCAGTTTTATCTTGCTTTCAGGGTTTTAATAGGTATAGACCTTATCTTTAACAACGTTTTGTTGAAAACATAGCGGTCATTGTTAAATAATGCTTTGATAGATATAGATCTTTCATATCAGCGATGATTTGTTCTATTCAAAAATTGATTTGTGCAATTAACGGTGCAATTTGCAAAATAAAACTTTTATAATTTTCAAATTGATTTATTTGCTTTCGTACTATTGAAGAGAATTTATCTCGTAGCAACGATAGGTACTTTGAGATTTTTGATAAATTTTGTTATTTTGCTTTGAATAAACAATAAAAACATAAAATGAACTTATTTTTATTTTCTAAACAAAAGGAGGGCTGATGCAATGAAAAGTTTATCTGAAAAAATTATTGAAAATGTATTTCCTGCACAACAGAAGATCGCTTACTTTTTAAAAGCAAGAAAAGCTATCACAAATCTAGGCTAAAGTGTTTTCAAGAAACCAGGATTTTTTTCTCTTTAAACTTTAATAAAGAAATATTAGGTTTTGTCTGTAGATGATGTAAAATGTTGTTCTCACAATACCCTATAGTAAAATGGATTTATAGAATTTTCTGTTGCCAGTAAGTATCAAAAATTTCTCAAGTTCAAGCAAAGCTGAATTTAGCATATTATTACGTTTAGATAATTTTATAAGCGTTAACTCTTTCGTTGAATTTTATTAAATTAAATTTTTACGAGCTGGTAAATGAAAGTTCAGAGTATTTTAAAAAATTTTAAAATAATATTTTTACAATGAACCACAATATATTCCCAAAAGAATACCAAGATAAAGAAAATCGACCGAAAATGATAAGACTTGAAAAGAAATCTCTGAAATAAAACCACATCGCGAGAAACAGCAGCTGCAATAATATTCTGAAAGACTCTTCAAATCTACATATAATCGATAAATATTAAAAACACTTGGATGATTTATGACGATTATATTTTAAAATCCACAAAGTAATCCATCATTAGAAAAAGCATTAACTGGTAAATTGATTTGAGTTTGTATATAAATATTTTATACAGTCGAATCGTAGTTTTCAAAAAACAATTTAAAACATGCACTTTTAAAATAACTAGTAAGTTAAGATTGTTGAAATAAGCTTCGGTGGCTATTGAGATAGCAGTACCAGTGTGCTAAAGGCCTGTCTGGTATCCAGGGACCTTTCAACCCTTTATCAGCTCCGAGCTGTTGCTCTGCTCTGCTCACAGCTATATATCTGTCGTTTTACACCGCTTGAACAAACAATGGACATCGTAAAGTAGCGAAAATGTGAACTTGTTCTATATATATTGCATTTTAGTTTTACAATGAAAAGGGTTTTGCTCTGTATTCTGGGACAACTGCCATTGGTTCTGTGAATAGCAAGGAAAATTCTTAATCTGATACATTAGATAACTACCATACTTTGTTCAACTTTTATCTAGCCATCTTAGATAATAACAAGTGCACTTTATAAACTTTAAAATACAGAGGATTTTATTTAACATTTAATCTTGCGACTTTTTACTTTCCAACTGTAATATTATTTTTAAACCATATAATTTTTCCTATTGCAAACAATTTTTTAAGCAAGAATCTATCAAAGTAGTATTATAAGCAATATTGCAACTTTATCAAAACTTTTTCGTCTTTTACGACTCTTTCTTTAAGATAAGAATAAAATGGTTTATGTCATAAACGATACATTTGATTGGCATGAACTAGAAAAGCCATTCTAGAACTATTATTACAGGTTATAAATTTTTTAAATGAAAACATACGAGCATCTAAAATTTTGAATTATTCAAAATATATAAATATACTAGAAATTTCATCTGATGATTGAATAAATGCTAAGTTAAAGATTGTTTTAATTCTTAAATATTTAATTTCTTAATTTTCCTAATAAATTTTTGGCGCACGTAAGTGCTTCAATATTTTATTTAAGCTGTTGAATAGAGAGCGTCTTAAGGTTTAGTTCATAAAATATACAGTTAGAGTCAAATTATTATTAGATACTATATCAAGGAACTTTTATATAAAATGTAGGAAAATGATTTTCCTTAAGAACAGCTAAATGCTAGATATATTTTATAGCAAGTTACGGTATAGAAAGAACTAGGAGTTCAGAATACAGATTGTGATGAATGATGTAAATATATGTGTATAAGAGATTTGTTATACAATTTTACGAATGCTTTTAAGAGTTACAGAAACTATGCTAAAATTTATAATGCCTTTAAGGGTATTAACTCCCTTAAGGTGTTTTGAAGTTGTAAATTTACCTAATGGTACTTTTATTTTCAACTTTTATATTATCTAACAAAAATTTATTTAGAAATTTAAAAGAATTAAAACTCTTACTACCAAGTAAAATAAATCAATTTTAAATATCTGAGTTGTGTTTAGGGTCATGTTTAGCTACGTTTATATTTTATGTTTACAGGCTTTTGGGAAGGTAAAAGTTATGTCGAGGTATTTCATAATAATATTTTTAAAGTAAATCATGGAAAATATAAACTTTATTATTTTTTCTAAATAAAATGCGCATCAACTTATTCAAATAAAATGTTTTTTCTCTTATTTGTTTACCTAACCAAAATAATCGTTACTATAGTTCACTCGCTTTTTGAAAATTAATGTTGATTAAATAGTAATTATAAAATTTGTTGAAACTTATATTCTAATCTTTAATATTTAAATTTTTTTTTTTCTGTTAGCTTTATAAACACATAATATAAATCTGATAGTAATATAATATCCATCTTTTCTTTCTATTATTATTTTTTAAATTTCTTTAGTTCACATTTACTTGACATGCAATAAATTGGGTTTGGAAACTATGAATTAAAAAAAATATTGCTTTGAGCTTTAGTGTTACCTGCCCCATACTTTTAATACTAAAAATAAATAAGTTTGAAACAAAGTTGCAAAAGTGTTAAATTTTCAACAATTTAAATCAACGCCTTGTACAATGTAATTGCATTTAAATCTTTGTCACCTTTGTCAAGACTTACTTATTTAAAAATAAAGTAACTGCAGATCTTAATGCAAATTGCATAGCTTTTTGCATCCTCTTCAATCCTGATTTTGAATTCAGTTCGGAATAAATCATCATTCTAAATTATTAAATTTAAATTTGCATGAAATACTGCGAAAAATGTACAACTTAGTTGGGTTTCATTTAATTTTTTATTTTATTCGCCACATTAATATTATGAAAAAAATAAAATAAAAAATATAAAACAAAATACAAAAGATAGGTTTTAAATTTGACTAATCGGTTTGGTTCAGTTTTTACTCAAAGGGTTGAATGGGAATTAAAATATCTTTGTAATTCAGATATTTAACGAAACAAAAACAAAAATATTTTCTGACTGATATAGATAATGATTAGCTACAACATTATCATAAGAAAATTATTTTTACTATTATAACTTATAACTAGGGTCCGGATTTATAGGCACTAAAAAACTAAAAAAACTTAAAACTTCAAAATAAGCACTTAAATATGCGCTAAAAAAATTTATTTTGCCTCAAAGTGATGGATTGCAATTAGTGCAAATAATGTATTAACTACTTTTGTTAGAAGTTCAGCTGGTGTTGAACTGTGGCTACAGCGAGAATAAATCCTTAGAAATAAAATAATAATAAACTTTTGTTTTACTTTTTATTACTTTGATTTTTGAAATTTGCACTCAGACATTCTTTAGCTTTGGGCAATTTTAATAGACAAATGTAAAATAAAATTCAATAAATGTTTATACGATGTCTCAAGGAATATTTTTAAAGTGAAACTTTTTGAGGATGAGGCTCACTTTGGATTTTGAATATTTTATTTATTTATTTTCTATTATTTTTGACCGGTAAAGTTGAAAATGTTTTCCAACTCAAGCGTCCCTACTTAATTTAAAAACTTCAATAATACATAATTATGTAGTATAATACAGGGCGTAACAAATATTAATGTAACGGTTTAAAGGTGACAGACGTCTGTGCAAGTTAATTGAATGCTGCAATTTTTAAAGTTATCGTTTTACACCCTTGCAAGAACACAAAATTTTATTATTTAAATTGATAAATATATGCAAAATATATGCCAATATAAGCAAATATGCATTTATAAGTAATAAACCGCCAAAATATGCACTTAAACTCAAAATATACAATTATAGGCAAAATAGAAACTAAATAAAACCACTAAGAAAAGCATAAAACAGGTTCTCATTTCAAAAGTTTTCAGGTGCCTGTACGCAAAAAAAACACACAAATGCCTAAAAATCCGATTGCTACTTATAATTTATAAGCAATCATGTGTCTTTAGTTTGGGTAATTAATTTGAAAGATCCGACAAAACGTTTTCTTGTTGGAGTTGGAAGTTTTCGACGCTTCTGGTATCAACTCCTGCTCTTTTGCGATTAATGATGTTTTTGTAAAGTTTGCATTGGAATTAAAGCAAATTTTCTAAGATCTAGATTTGAATTTTAGAATTTGATTTCAAACTAGATCGGAACTAAATTTTATACAAGCAACTTCTATCTGAACTCATGATCTGATCATGAAGGAATAATCAAGTGTTTAGACTCGGACCATCTCCTATACATAATCTAAGATACAAAGTGATATTATGTTAGAAATGAACTTAAACCATAGAAATAGAATCTCATTGACCTTATAGAAAACAGATCTTAATCGATCGAAACACAGCAAAGTAAATTAGCTTTGATTTTATGAATTTTTATGGTATGATTTACTTACAGTAATAAAAAATATGTTTGGTCATAAGGGACTTCTTCAGGAAGTTTGTATGACTTCGAATTATATTCGCTATTAAGTACAAAATTAGACAATATGGTACTAGTAAGTATATTGATTCTATTATATTAAATTTAAGACAAAATTCATTTTACGGCTATTTACTCGCGTTAATATACCTATTCTCCTCATTTCTCACTTTAATTACACTTTTGGTATTTTTCGTTGAGTTTTTTTCGTTATATATACATCAGGTTAGTAATTAAATCAGGTGGTGTTCAAACCACATTCTTTCTTCGCTTACTTTTTAGAGCATAGTTTGTTCAGCACATTCTATACTTATTACCCGTCTTGTTACTTTAGCTTTGACTCTTGAGCATTTCTATTTATCGAGTCAGTTACTCTAAGAATCTATAGTCTGATAGTAATGTTTATATTGTAACAACACAACAGCATAACTATTGGATTTATGTGAACTTTGATTATGAGGAAATTTAAAGTTTAAGTCACGGACTAGAGGGAATTTTGTGGCTCAGCCTTCTGGCCAACATGAACATGATGAGAATTTTAGTTGCAAAGTAAAAAAGAGGAGATTTGATTCGGCTTGCAGATAAAATTGTTAAGACTTTGCAGATAAGTTAAATAGGTATAATACAAATAAAATGAACTTTTAATTGATTTATAGATTTTCTATACAAATAGTACGAAAATTAAGAAATGAACCCAGTAGATACTGTTATTTAAAAACTCGGTTTTTAATAAATACATTATATACTATATAATGGAATAATAGAATCTTTAGTTCAAACCATGTAATAATATAGATAACTATGCATACTCAAAATTGAGCATCCTCAATTACGTCATTTTTTTACGATCAGAGTTCTAAACTATGAGGAAAATGTAAATGATGATTAATTTACAATTAAAAAGATTTAAAATTAATTCTTTCTGATTTCGCTTAAATTGTACAATGTAAAATAAAACTGTTAATTTATGAAAACTCGAAAATTTTAAATTAATTTGTATCATATTGATTTTAATTTGATTACAGAGCAAAAATAAAATGTTAAGTTGAATGAAGTAATTTAAATTTTGAAATGGAAAAGCAACATTTCTTATTTTAATTATGTAAATTGCTAATATTTCGCTTTAATAAATAAGTATATAAATAACAAAATATTATACGAGTAGTATAATATTATAATATAAATAACAACTTTAAGGCAACGACATAGCACAGTGCAAATATTTCTTCTTGTCGGATGATATCAGGAGAGAGACCGGGTTGTACTTGGAGAACACTGCTAGTCGCTGTCCTCCTCCAAGTTAGAGATTGAGTATCACAACGGTTTGCTATTACTTATTACAGATCAAATTTACCAATTGGAAATGTAGTGGACTTCATTTTCGCAATTTTTTGTTACAAAATATACCAAATTACACCAATATGGAAGAAATCTAATATTCATCAACGATAATAAAAGCTATGTTTTTTTTTTAAATAATAATGTAGAAAATACAATGTTTGTGCAAAACAGATTTGCCATATTATTGTAAATATTTTAAAATATAATTAATTCAAAATCGATATTATCTGTGTAAATTATTGAATAAACGCGATGATAACAATTATATAAATAATATATTTGCATATTGCAATGCTGTCTTAAAAAGTGTGTTTATCAAAATTGTATTAGTGGATTTATTATATAATATAATTATAGTTTACTGTTTTTCGATTTAGGTAAATAGTAATATTGCATTTTTCGTTAATTAATTATAGTAAAAATACAGAGGTTTAACACTGCGGTCAGTTGGTGGACCGCGGACTTGTTCAGTTTCGAAATAGTAATAATCGTAAATCTAAAAAGACTGAATTCATACGATGAATAATAATAATAATTATTGTTTTTATAGTAACAAAAATTTTAAAAATCCCGAAAAGCGAATACCGCGAACAAGGAATACCAAAGCTAAATTTTATATAATAAATAACATTTTTAAAGTGAGTTCGTTATTTCTGAAAAATATAACGTAATAACTGTAACTTTGTGAGTAACGCTGTATTACGTGACTGTTTACTATCACAAAAGTTGTTTAGTTGTGAAAGATTCAAACAAGTCTAAAAAAACCTTTTTAAATGTTGACATACTGATGCCATTCGCCATTTTTATAATTTTCTCTCCAATTTTAATGCAGTTTTCTTTAAGCAGATAAAAGCTTTCAGGATTTGAAAAAATTAGTTGTGTTAAGTGACAATATATTTAATACATAACAAAACTGTCAAATAAAATATAGAAATGAATAAAAATATTAATAATTGTCAATGCGGTTTTGAAAATAATATTTTAAGGATTGTGCTTTTTTGTATAAATTATGCTTCCTCTCTGAGTAGTAAATGTTGGCTATTGTAAATAATTGACATCATAAAATGCTGATCGCTTTTCTTATGTTTTCTCGTTTTCTAGGGTCTACAAATTCGAAAAAGCTTTTTACGACTGTACTTTTTCTTTCATAGTCAATGTTTTTTGTAGTTGGAAAGTTTGACGTATAATATTAGTATTAGATTACCAAGTACTTGTAACAAAATGGAAAATAAATTATTTATCTTTTTGTATTTCGCACACTACATAGTAAATTAAATGAACAGTGGCAATAAAAGCTCAAGTGTGTTATTGAAGTTATATTGCCTTTTGAAATTAAAAATGTGTAGCGATAACATAAATATAATATTTCAAAGTAACTTCAGACCTGTGTAGCAATTCATAAAATAAAAAAGTACGTAGTATTTCATCCATAAAAATTCTAGAAAGTTTTAAATTTAAAACAACGTCAGTCAAGCAAAAAATTTGCTAGTTTACTAAAGTCAATATTGTGCAGTTTGCTGATTTAGTACTATTTGTATATTGTGAGTTTCTTTACATGTTAGTAAAGCTTGTAGTAAAACGTATTAGAGTAAAGCTATAAAACATAAAAAAGTAAAATGTACAAATCTACAAACATTACTTATTAGAGAACTTTCTTTGTACTTCGTAATACTCTCCTGGGCGAGAATTATTGCAAGCTGCATATTACATAAACAACCCAAGTTGGTTTAACATTATATATTGTTATACTAACAACAATTTTCAACTCTTTAAAAACTACTACAACTTGAACAAAATTTAACTAAAAATTAAAATAAAACACCAACTTTTTAGAACTTTGTAGTGGAGTTTTAACTGTCATATGCAAAACAAACTATTATAGGTATATTAAATTTATAAATTCAATTTCAATTTTTCAATTTGCAAAATTTAATTTAATGATATCTGTCGAAGCTGGTATATTACTTATGTATTTTCCGAGCAGTATGTAATATTAAATTTCGAGTACCTACCTAATCCACTAGTTTCTTGTAATAGTAATAATATACAAATACATTTATAAATAATAATATAATCTACAAAGGGTTGTTTCTCGAATTGAATATAATTTAATAAAAAGCTTTCTGTTGCAACTTACATGTATTTGTAATATTTCTTTTTAATAAGAATACAAATGACTGTATTATGTGAATTGCTTTACTGTGTATTGCAACAACTTTAAGCAGAGAAACTTTGTTGAAAATATGTTGACTCTTGTATAAAATGGTTTTATCAGAATTGTGCCTGTGGCACACAACGCAAGCCAATTTATGTTTGCTACTTTATGTGCAATTTTTTTTCAATTTGCTAGTTTAAAAAGGTTTCAAAAAGCCCTGATTTATAAGATTCAAATTCTTTTTATAAAAAATAAATATGCTATAATATTTCTGTAAACGTTTTATAAATGTAAGAGATTGTATACATGTACATATTCACATAGGTACATTTTATTTCAAACTTTACAGATTATATTTTATTTCCCCAAAACTTCAAAACATATTAAGTCTTTTGTATATATTTTTTATAAGCGTTTTTCAATACATACCTACGTAGTATATACATAACATATATGCCCAAATGTTCAGTTGTAGGACCAAAAAAAATGTATGTTAATTACAATGATATTTTATAAAAAAACAACTATTATTTTTAAATCAATTATTCAATTTCTATACCACTGCTAACTTTAACTAGATATTTTTTTATCGTATTTGTAGATCAAAGCGATAAATATAATATCATTCAAGCTATGGAAATTATCTGCCACTTTGAGAGGAAATTGATTCTGATTGCATGAGTAGAGTATCGTGAAGAGCTAAAAGTTAAACTTCTTTGGCATCCTAGCATTGTCTCTATATAAGAATGAACATTGTTTTAAGTAATTAACTAAGTTATAAAATGGACTAACTTAGTATAAGTTAAATTAATGATATTTTAAATAGTGGTTTTAACAAACTAATATTTATCTGAACTTTTAGTTAGAGCAATTACACATAAGTTTCTTTCCATTTTTTTGTTTATAAGTTTCAGTGTATTTTAAATCACTTTCATCGTAACTTTTAGTTAGTAGATTACTAAAACAATGGATAATAAATTATGATCATCACAAATTACAAAAATGTAATTTCAAAAATGTTAAATATAATATTGTAATCAGGGTAGAAACATATAGTACATACATACTTAAAATTGATTAAAAACAAAAACAATGTAAGACTTTTCTTACTTTATTTTATCGTTATTTTAATTTATTATTAAATGAAATTTTTAATAACATAATTTTTAAGCTATACCATTACTGTAAGCTCATATTATAAAAAAATTCGTTTTTAGTTGATTTAGTCTGTTTATCTTTTAAAACTAAAAGGGTTATTAGCAAATTTATTGTAATTGTTTTAACTATACATTATCTTTATTACAATATTTATGCATGTAAAACACGTTATTAAGTGTTTTTTCATCTTCTTACAATATCAGTTTTTAATACATTTTTTTCAAATTTGTAACTTGAACTTCATCGGTTATCTATAGATAATTTTAATTGCAAATTTTTTAAAAACCAAATCATTTAAATATTTTCAATAGTTTTTATTTAAACCAATTTATTTTAAAATATGTTGATTTCTCTCCATTTATATCTATCAAGAAATATAAATAAAGTCATTTGTTGTTATAAATTTGTTAATATTCTTTTTATATAAATAATTGCATTTAATTCGGCTTTAATTTGAATTTTTAGTGTTTCAGCGGGAGATACTACTTGTACCATATGATTATTCGGAATCATTTAAAAATGTTAGGAAACAATTTAATTAGATTTGTAAAATTTATTAAAACATAATTAAAAAATCCTTAATGAATATTATTGAACCCTATACAATTTTGAATAAATTATGAATAAAATTTTCAAGAATACCTAGGCATACAAAATAAATAAAATTCTTTACAAATTTTTTAATAAAAGTTTTCTTTGAAATTAAATCAAAGAACTCGTAAATACGATAACATAGTTGTGTTAAGTTGAAAAATATAAAATTAATTAATAAAATTTAATTTTTATTACAAGATTGCTTTTAATATTATTGGGAAGTTTAGTCTTTAATTAAATATAGGAATCTTTACGCACTGAAAAATTGAATTTTATATAAAATGATCTTAATTATGATTTTCTCTAATTAAAGTTGTTACACAAAAGAATCTGTTATAATCTTATTTTAAATTTATACCTAATACAACTTCGTTTTCACTTTTCTCACAGCAAACCACTCTGCTACGTATAAGTATCCAAATGCATCTTTCTAGAAACTTCCAAAAACTTCTATATACATATACTTCTAGAAAGATCCAATCTGAAAGTCAGCAGTATAGTCAGCAAATTTACAATATGCGCCACAAGCGTCATCGTGTATGCGCCATCAAAAGAGTTATCACCGATAAGTCATAATCAAATAATAATTATTATTAACCATTAGTATTTTGCTTTTCAAGAATATATTAGTTTTGAAGGTATTAAATTTCATTTATTTACAAAAAAAAGACATTGTGCTACTGATGGATAATCTGCAGATACGATTTGAACTCAATTACGCTATCAGTTTTAGTTTAAAATTTCAAATATTCAATCCTTATTTCCGTTTCAACAATTTTAATTAATTAGCTTTATTTTACTTATTTCTTATTTTCTTTCCGTTTATACGAATTTTCCACCAAATCTCTTTAATTAACCAAATGCACTAAACTTCTTTATTAAACTGCTTCCATTGTCCACTGCAAACCAATCAGTCAACCTTGATTTCGAAATTAACTAATTCTTTAATATAGTTATATAAACTATTTACTCTTATCCTAATCCTTATTTATTTCAATTTCCATTATAATCTAAAATTATGCAATTCGAATTATCATATCTTATTTGCAGAGTCCTTCGTAATACTACTCGATGCTAACTATTGCACCTCTCTAAAAGGCAGTGGCGCTTTATAAATCTGTACACATAGAAAATATTATGTGCTATAGAGATTATCGAGTTTTCCCGTTGTATATGATTTGAACCATGACAATATTTCAGTGAAGCCCAAATATTTTTACATTACATAAAGGTAGCAGTGAATAATTAATTCTGTGTTAATTGCACATAGAATTTTGATTTTAAAAAGCGATGTCGGTTGGAAAGACAAACGTCATTGTTTATAATAAATTATTCACGACGTCACTGAAGAGATAAACAAACAACAAATAATACAAATAAACTTTCATTAATTACAAAATTCACTTTCCCTAAGTGACTTGAAGGTTTTCCTAATAATCGGATTTTTTAATTTAACTTCTGCAATATCTGCTTTACAGAAAAATGTAAAATTTTAAGTGTTAAAATTTTAGTTATGGAAAACTTTTCAATAGCAAAACTTTGTTTAGTTTTTATTAAGGGAAAGATTGTAATAAATTTTCCAACTTGAAATCGATATTATTTCTATCCAAAGTAAGAGGTATTTTCCGACGCTCTAAATTTAGTTTACACATTGTTTGAATACAGCATCATCAAAATGAAAATTTCTGTTTAATTTCGTTAAGAAATTTATCTGTTGAAATTGAAAAAACAATAGTTATACTAAGTAATTAAGTTTTGATATTAATCTCAGTTCAGTTCATCAGTTTAAATGATTCAGGAAATCAAATGTAAATTTTATGGGTAATCCCATTAATATTTTCTTAGTATGAGCAGCTGACGAAACCATTTGATCGATTATGTGCCTGAACAGTACCGATATCGTTTTAAGTAATTATCCAGAAGTTAATATGTAGAAAAGATATTCAAAAGAATAACGAAATTTAAAAAAATCTGTTTAAATTAATGCGCACTATATATTATCTTCTAAGCTTATAGTCTTTACCGAATTTACACATTCAGTCGCTCACTTACTTATCAAAAAAGCATAACTGCTAAAAATTATAGGTTTTCCATTATACAAGTATTTATCAGCATTTTATCGTTTTGTCGAACTATGTAATGAAAAATATGCTTTATCTTTAGTTCAGATTAGTTTTATTAGTTAAATCAATAATAAGTAAATATTATTTACAAGAAATTATAATGTATAGATCTATCATTTATGAACATCCTGTATAACATGTTAAAGTGCTTGCTACAATGAACAAATAGTGTACGTGTCCTGTGTAATTATCGACACTAGTTCAAATTAAATTTATGTTTCTATCTACTGAAAGAATAATTCATATTTTCAATTTATTGCTCCTGTTAGTACTTGATTAGTTTTTTTATTTATATGCCACTGTTACTATTATGGTATATATCGGCGAGGAAGTTCAGTTACATTTGCAATTAAATTTGGGAAATATACCAATTAATCAGTATTAAATAGAAACCTCTTTTTAGCAAAAAGCATCGGGTTACTTTCGCGTCATATTCAAAAATAATACCGGTAAATATTTTATGGACTTGCCCAGTGCTTCTGAGTGGTTTTTGATAAACGGTTTTACACAGAATATCAAACTAAAACAAATTACAATGAACAAAAAGCTGGAATATTTAAAAATACTTGGGATGCTGTACAACTCTCTAGTAAAATTTGTAGATTTTTTCTTACATTTAGCATTTATTATAAAGCGAACCGAAACACCATATTGTGTATAAACCAAGAAATGCGGTAAATAAATTCAATACCGAATAACACATTGTTTTGAACTTACCCCAAAGTATTCAGAGACGGATAAAATGTCTCCGCATTTAATTAAACTTCTTATGAGCAATAGTTTCCGACATTCTTCAATACCCAACCAAGACTTCTGCAATAAGTGTCACATTCAATAAAGTTTTGTGTTAGCTTGCAGAGATATAACAGATTATTACAAATATACAATATGTTAGTAATAAATTACTTGGGTAAAATTGATTACTAATCAATGAAAATTTTTACTACTATTATTATTATATATTATTGACTTTCTTGTTGCTTGTTAACTTCTATACAAAATTTATTGCAATAACTACAAAAAATAATTTGAAAAACAAGAAAACAGCATTTTATCTATCTCCACCGGTAAGAGATAGGAAGTAATTATTCTTCTTTTCTAACCGGAATCAATTAATTCGGAGGCCAATACTACAAAAGTTACCAAGTAATTTATGGGGATGGAAGTTCTTAGAATGTAAAAATATAATAATAATTCACAAACAATTAAAATTAAAAAATACAATTCCAAATCAAGATTTGGAAGCTACAAATAGCTTTTTAAACAACTGCTAGACATTTGAAAATCAAATGTTAAATTGAAAACCATAAAATTTGAAATATTAAATATATTCGACGACATTGAAGTTTACATTTAAGTTTTACGCTGTTTGATATTTCTTCCAATGGGAATATATGAGTACTGTATAGTAGATTCTAGTTTTTCTCTATTCTTGAGCTAGAACAATAATTTTAACAATTTCAGCTTATGTGGTGTTTCAGGATTTCAATTTAAAAATAAATAAATCTAGCTCATTAAAATGAAAAAGTGCGTTTTGTGAGGTCAAGAGTAATTTTAAGAAAAGTTTTCCGTATTAATCGAAGAAATTGTATATTGATTTTTTGTAAATTGAAATATTTTTCATTATTTTTCTTTTAATTGTGGGATTTTTGGTGTAAAGGTTTCATTATTGACTCTTTCAACATTTTGTGAAGATTAAATAAACGTTTGTGAAAATAGATTGCCATCTTAATGTATATTTATGCTGAGTGAAAGTCCATTAAGAAACATGAATCTGATTCTAAGTAACTGCAAAGTCTTGAAAATGATGCCAAGTGTCATTCTAACTTTATGAAGAGCAATTATAGTTTACTTTATCTGTTCTTTCGATCTTAACCCTTCAGCGCATAATATGGCGAAATCATTTGTGTATCTAAACTTGGATTGAATAAAATTATTAATTGGTCATGGCTTTTAATCGATATCTATTAGGTTTAAGTTTCTGATGAAATTATTTATCGAGATAATGTTACTAAGCTTAAATCATATTTTATGTTGGTATAATTACCTTAAGGAAATTAATCTATAAACTTTTTAATTTAATTTATTATTAGCAGATGAGTTTTTTGAGTAAGCGTAGTTTTTAATAGAATCAAGTTTATGAAGTGCCGCATTTTTGTGATTTAATATAATGTTAACTACTTTTTAAGTGACATTAGTACTAATTAAAACTTTTATAAAAATGATCCAATTATGCAGTAATATATTTAAAATATTTACTTTTCTCGTAACCTTCTACTTCTCTATTTCAGACGAGCAAATTAGCCGAGCATTAATATTGCTTACAATGCACATCTGAGCTTCATTACTGTGGTTCGCACGGAACTTGTAAAAATAGAAAAATTTAAGTACATTATTTTTCCCGAGCTTCTTGTACAAATAATATTCTTGAAAGTTTTGTGAAATTTGTTAATTAAATTAAAATTGTTTTATTAATTTTATGTATGAAAACCCGAAATTGCTTGAGTTAATTGTTACGGTAGCGCCAACTTAGCATTTAAATCGAGTTTTGCGAAATTAAATTTTAAACTATTATGTAGTTCTTAATGCAAATCAATTTAACGTTTTGTTTATAAAGAAATTAAGAAACGTAATTAAAAGCTCACAATACCGAAAAACTTTTTGCAAATTAACTTTTTCTACTTATTTGAATACACGTTTTTTTGATTAATGTACTCTAAAGTGGATTTAGAAGTTAAAGAAAGGTGTTAATATAACACAAAGTTTGTTTCAAAATTGCAAAAAGTTTTTCACTTTTAGAACACTTGTATTAGTCAGTTTTTTAACGGATTCACTGTTATATAATTAATCATTCCCGAAGTACCTCTACCTTCTATGCTCCATACAACTTAAACCGCCCGCTTTCATTAATCAAACCCTTTGTATTTAGTAATCTAATTTCGGTTCTTCACATTTTATTTAAAAAAGCAAATTCTTTCTAAAGCTGATTCCTTTTTTTGTTTGTTTTAAATTGAAATTACTGATGCTACTATTTTACAAAATTAATAGGTCACAACTTTTAACGTACGTATAACTCCAACATTTCGGCAATGTTTTAAAATAAGTTTTTTTGTCTCTTTTTGCATAATTTACGAAGAAAAATTATTCTAAAAACTTTTGCAGGTTAAAATATACAGTATTAAACAACGAATGAAAATTACATAAAACAATAATTAAGCTGCTTAAGAAACTGTTTAATTTCAAAAATGAAAAGAAAAGAATTTTCGAAGGCTTAGCAATATAATTATAAATGAAACAATATATTTGTAATTAATTTTTATTGAAATTGTTGTACCTACCTATTTTTTAATTCAAAAACTTTTTTTTATAATTAAACCGTGATTATCGATACCGGGGCTCAACTATACAAATTCCTTACGAGTCGGAGTGCTTCTGCCAGCCTTGTTTCTTCATCTTGAGATTTGTTGAGTACTAAATCCACTAATCTATATTCTGGACGCAACGGTTATTTTTTGTAACATTGGTTTCTTACGTTTTCGTGTATATTACTTACACACCGCATGGGTTAAACTCTGACGATTATGAAAGATTCTTGAATTTTTGATGTTATGATGATTCACATGCATCCCTTGAGAAGGTTTTCGCGACATAAAACGACATAAAATAAAATTGCCTTCTAGAGTTAACCAAATCACAAGCTACATAAAGACCTTACTGAACCGTAAAACACCTGGACCTGACATAATAGAAAATTTAATTTTAAAAACCCTTTTAAAAAAACCATCGCGCAACAAAATTATTTTAATAACAGAGATATTTAAATTATTGCCACACTTTCCAACCGATTGGAAAGTTGGCCGTGTGATTGCAATTCACAACCTCAACCAATTTTTGTCTTATTAGTTTATCTTCACAGAGTGGGGCAAGGGAAATTCAGAAATCCCGAAATTCGGTTAATTAATTAATTAAATTTAAATCAAATTATTTCAGTTTAATTTATGGATATGATTTATTATAAGAATAATTTTATATTTTTTTCTACTTCCGTTTGCAAGTCGAAATTCCCAGCTATACAATATTACTTAAATAAAAATTAATATACAAAAGATTACCCCGAAAATTTTTACGTATTAACAGAGTAACAACAAAATTTTATTGTTGATGGATATATCGACGAATATATGAAATTTTGAAATATTTCACATTTGTTTAAGAATAAAATAATTTTAACAAGCAAACCAATATAGAAAACAAAATAAAAATTTTATATTATCAAAGGAAAAAAGTGTTTATTGCGAATAATAATTGTAGGTATTGATATTTTTGATGGTATTATTTCAGGAATTAGAAAATGTTATTATAGTCCCGAGTTAGTAGGTATATGTTTTTTTATGCGCTAAGAATTTATTTCTTGTAAAGCCTGATCTGATCAGTTAATAAATATTTTTTAAATCATGTTTCAATTATCTTGCTTAGTAGTTGCTTAAGAAATTAATCATTTTGAAGTTATATAATAAAGTTAAACTATATAGTTATACATTATCTAAAAATGTTTCTTGTTGTTTCCACATTAATTACAATTTAAGCTTTTCTTATTATAAGGCATACCGTGCTTGCTACCAAAAGCTGTCAAACTGCTATTATCAATGTAAACAATAGAATCTGTTAAGTAAGAAAACAAGATACTTTACTCGTGAAACTATAAGATTGTTTTGCCTATAAAATTTATCAATTTAAATAGATCATAATCGTTTGTTTAAACTTGAAATAACAGACAATTGAGCAAATATATTTTGAATTTTAACAAATGAATTTTCATATCATATAATAGATATTAGTAATTTAAAATCACCACAAAGTTAAATATATACAATGTATAGAACTAAAGTGCACCAAATTTTCACAAATGAAGTACACTGTAAGTATACTTATTTCACAAAGTTTTCAATATAACACCACAACATCATGATGCTACAGTATTATTTGTCAAGTTTTTACAACTAAAATTTACGTTTTCATTTAAATTAAACAAATAACACTTATGCAGTAAATAATCTTGTGATGAACGGAAATTATATTCTGGATCGATGTTCTCGTAAGTCTTAAAACTCCTTTTAATGTTCATTTGCTTAGCATTTGTTAATAAATTTTATACTTCAAATATCTTCTATATAATTGATAAATTAAATAAAATATAATTTATAATTTTATGTTATCACATTTTGAAGTAGCCATAAACTGATGACAATAAACGTAATATGTAATTTTATATATAAAGTGAAATTTTCCGGATACAAAGGGTGGCCGAATACTTTTGTGAGGGACTGTAACTGAACGGTCACTGTAATATTTAGTATGACAAAGTGGTAGCATAAATTTTTAAACATTGCGTTCGGATATCGTCATTTTAAAACGGAAACAGTTTTTTTAAAACATTGTAGGTTTTGAAAATCACTTCTTGCGCCATTTTGCAACATAACTTTAAAGAAATTGAACCTGTAATATATCTATAATAACTATTTTATTTGATGCTCAAGTTTGGTTTCACAGTAGCAAACTGATAAAATATATACGTAAATATATACCGGTTCTGATTAATATTTTCTGTAATGAAAGATTCACTAGGAGCAATGACATCCTAGCTTATCATATTGATGGTTTTTCAAATTATATTCTATAGAAGCCTTTAGCTTTGATAATTTAAGTTGGGATTAAAAATTTTTTGTAAGTAAGATGTAAAAATGTTCTTTGATTGTAATTAAAAATGACCGTTTAATCTAAAAAAAAACTTTGTTGCAACAACTTCATGTAATTAGTTCCAATGGTTTTTAATTCTATAAATTATGAAAGTAAATGCAGTATTTTCGCCATTTAAATTTAACCAGAGGCTTTAACTGCAGAAAATTTGACGTAAAATATAAATTTATAGACTATAAACACATCGAAATTGCAAGCACTGCAACAAGGGCGCAATTTATTATATTGCGTTTTATTGAAGAGGAACTGCGACAACTTTCATATAAAGTTCTATAAAATAATTGACTTTTGATGTCTATGTAATCGTATTACTGTTCATATAAAGAAGAAGGTTTTTAAAGCACGAACAAATTTAAATCCTTTTATAATGTAGTAAAAAGAAAACTATCTGTTGAGATGAAAATTAAAATCCTGCAAATTGTTAAATAGGTTCTTTAAAATTGCATACTATATATGTAATTTTTCTATATCCACTTTAGTTCTGACTTTACCATATGTATGTATGTACCCTATAGATAGAATTACACGTCTATAAACTATATTTCTCATTTTAAAGTCTCACCTTTGTTCAACATATCAAAACGCTAAACCTATTACCTACTCCGATAGAACAAAAAGCACTTTGTTGTACTTCGAGAAAATTCCACGCTTAACTCCCTTCTGCTAATCATCAACGGCTAACAAACTTACATAAATAAGTTAACTTCTTCTTTTCAACAACCACTGTTCGAGGTAGAAGATCAACACAATACATAATTATTTAATTGCGTTGGTAGAGCAGTTTCTAGCATTTAGGATTATATTGAGGGTGGTACATACTCCTATATTTTCTAGTTTTTACAATGGTTCACAGTACACTTCTAAATATCTACACTTGTCTGGCACGAAGTTATTAACAAAGCTACCGACTTTACAGCAATTCCAATAGCTACTAATTAAATCAATTCAGCTACAATTCCCGGTGTTATATTCCATAGCCCGGCACCAGAAACATCTTCGAAATACTTGCACCCTACATCTAATTATCATTCCGATTTTCTGTTTTGTGAAAATTCCTCAATAATTTTAGTAGAAAATGACAATTCGAGAATTGTTTTTATCCATCTAGATTGCTGCAACTATGCACTGGTCGAAGAGTCTGGATCGTTATAAGTCTCCTCGATCTAAAAATTTCTCTGAGTCGTCTCGATATATCGCCTTCATTGGCATTGCAGTCTAGTATATCCTGAATCTGGATAGTGACGGTTTTCTTTAAATTCTTCACTGTAGTCTATAGTAGGTTACTGTCAGGGAATTTAAACCAATAATTTAAATTTTTTCTATATAAATACCATTGAAAAGAGGAATATTGTTAAGTATTTTATAAAGAATACGATTTTGCAGATTGTCCATTAGTTTGTGAGAAAACGGCATTTGAAAATCCAAATTTTCCATATGTTTAACATGGGAGTATATAGGAAATGTATGTACACGAGAGTTCTGTTGACGGTACGTGTCTTACTGATAACCGTCATTCGCTGAGTTGGAGTCTCTGTGGCAAGTTGGAGCTTTTTTAGAGATGTTTTTGGGGAGGAAATAGCTAGCGACAAATCACGGATCCACCTTAAAATGAATAAATTAAATTTAATTAATTTAAATTCAAATTAAATATCCTGTACACTTGTAAAGCCCCGAAAAGTAAAGGTGGAACGGGGCATTGTTAACGGTGGTGCACGACAAATAATTGTCGCGCGTTCAAATGAATTTAGGCTCTTTCCACTTTGCTAGCATATGCGATTTTAAATATAAAATTTTTGATGTTTAAATGCCGTCTCCTCGAAAACTAATAAATAAGCTGCAAATATTTTTTTAATATGCTTAAAAAATTAATCGATTGATACGTGGTTGAAGTAGTGTAACTCGATATTAATTATATCAATATTTTAGAAAACCCAAAAAATGCACTAAACACTTTTCAGAACTAAAATGTTTTTAAGTTAACACATGTAAAATACACTGTAAGTATAAATCCGCAAACGTTTTCACCATACTATGGCATCATCAGGCGATGAATTAGAAAGAAAATTAAGAGAGAATCCTTTAAATATTGTTCGGGATGGTGGTGGCAAGTACTTTGAAAAAAGAAGAGGATATTTTGAAGGGATAACAAAAAGGGGGAAAAAATAAGCGCTCGAATAGGTTTAAATAAGGGGGGGGGGCGGTGATTATTTATTAAAAATGTTTAATAATGGCGAATTGTTTAAATCTGATTGACTATTTAATAACAAAGGTGAAAATTTTAATTTATTGAACTCTAAAGCTTCTAAAATTCCAATTTTTTACTTTTGGGTTCTACATGTACAATTTCATATCCCCCTTGTTTATGGTTTGTGTCTAGTAAACCGGTATGACCGATATATTTTTGAGAGCATTCACAAGTGAGCTCATAAACCCCTAATTTGGTTAAAATATCTGACTTTGATTTGGCGTTATTAATACATTTTTTAAGTTTATTATCTGTTCTGAAAGCGATATTAAAATTGTGATGATTCAAATATTTGACAATCTTTTCTGACTTGCTTCCGATAAAGGTGCCAAAGTTAAATTTTACGTTAGATTTATTAAAAGTATTGGGGTATATTGAATTGACTAGTTGTTTATGTTTGATTTGACTAAGTAAGTAAATTGTCAATTAATTTGACGTGGTAACCAATAGAAATCGCGATATATTTAATCCTATCTTTTTTCAAAATACTTGCCACCACCACCCCGAGCAATATTTAACCCTTTCAGACACAGCGTCTTGTACAGAGGACATAAGTTTAAGGCAAAATTATGGCTAGTAGTAGCTATATGGAGAATGCCAATCAGTTGATCTGCTCCGAGGACTAGTCAGCTTGGCTCCTAAAAGATTGCATTACTTGTGGGACTTGTTGTTATCCTTTAATAAATTTATTTTGTCTAATGCTTTGAACCTGAAAGCACGTAGTTGGGTTCGAGTTTTTTGTGTTTAATTTTCTTTTTAAATACGTAATATTGTTTCTACTTTGTATAATGTTGTGTGCATTTAATAAAATAATTTTTTTTTCATAGAATCTTTCAAATTTTCGATAAACGTGATCGGAAAATCACCATGTCCACTACACTGAGGACAGTTGGTATCTGAGTGCTCGGGAACCTTAGGGTAATCTAACACACATGAAAATTCGTCAAAAAATTAAACAAGTTGACATACTGAGTTTGAATATTTTCCTGCAACCCCTTCATAATTCGTGTCTGAAAGGGTTAAAGGATTCTCTCTTAATTTTCTTTCTAATTCATGGCCTGATGGTGCCATAGTATGGTGAAAACGTTTGCGAATTTATACTTATTGTATTTTACATGTGTTAACTTAAAAAAATTTTAGTTCTGGAAAGTGTTTAGCGCATTTTTTGGGTTTTCTAAAATATTGATATGACTTAAAAATTGTCTTCTTTCCAATGACATATAGGGCAAATTGAAATTTGTTGTCTAAATTCCCTGACAGTTGCCAACATTTTTTGTTAAATTATAAACATTTAGTAAATTTACTAATTAATCATTATAATGTAATTTTAGTGTATAGACACTGAAGTAGCACAATAATTCATTTTATTAGCGTTAGAAGGTGAATTTCTTTATTCGATATACTAACTAGTTAATTAAACTCAGCTGGAACTGCGATTTAAAACATTCGCAAAAAGCCGAAACTTGAAGTTTTACAACGTAATGATATAAAATAAACTTCTTTTGACGTTTTTACAAAAAATATTTAATAATTATTAAAGCTCGTGCGTTTGTATTGACAAAAAAAGAAACTTTTTATAATAAATAAAACAGTTTTTAAATTAATATCAAGTGTTTGTACGTACATAAAAAATAAATTTATATATCTATATTTAGAATCACAATAATATTATAATTCATTTTTTTATCTATAAAATTACTTACAAATTAAAGTTTATTGTTAGCATAATTTTAAAGTTTAGATAGTACATTAGATGGTTTCCATAACATAGATTTAAAACGATGTTAGTGCAAGTTAAAAATTTTCCAGCAGGAACCCCCTCCACAGATCTGATTGCAATACAATACCAAGCAATATTATTCTATAAAATTTTTTTCCCTTGCAGAAATTGAAATTTAAAATGTATCCGAAGAGACTCTAAATTTTTCAAATAAAAATATTATTAAAGCACTCGTATTTGAAGAAATGCTAAGATCGTTATTAAATTTTTTTTATTGTTACTTATTTAAATCACAGACGTCATTCTGTGAAGCATGCGAACACACTTTAAATTCTACGCACAAAACTTAATACTATAATGTAGCTTTTAAAATAAATAAATTTCGAGCTAATTATGAGTGAGCGGCATTATTCGCGAAGCAAGATTCGCCGTTGCAAAATTTGGTATGGCACAATTCGCCGGTCATATTTTCAAAGTGGTTGGCTATAGTTTTTGATGTATTCGTTGAAAAATTGAAGTTATATTAGGATTGTCCCAAAAAGCCGCCAATACAATTGCAATACAAGACAATTTTGTGATTCGGAGTTCCAACCTAAACTTGTGATTGTTAGAGGAAAGGTTGCTGAACGATCATTATAGATATTTGTCATTTTAGGTTAGAGAATTCTTACAAATACAATTAATCCTGAAACTATAGGAATTGTGATCCAAATAAACCAAACGACACAAGCTTATTTTTTTGCATGCTGACATTCTGTTTGATTTTTGAATGATTTTAATGTTTCTACATATGTATTAAAATTCTGTGCTATAAAATTCCAATCACTGAAATTAAAAACATGATTTTTATCGCCGAGATTACAAGCAAAAGTTTAAAGTCTGAAAAAAATAGTAATTATGTAAATTTTTCATGTACTTTGCGCTGCCATTTTAAAAAAATTATTCTAAAAAGAACTTAATTTTTATATGATAAAAGTATAATAAAATAAATTTTAAGCAAATTTTAATTTGTCGTTGTAGGTAGTCCGTTTGATATTTGGGATTTTGAATGACTATAAAATTATTTCATACCTTTCTTCTTATTTAATGAATTTTAATTTATTATTAAGTACAAATTTATTTTACTTAAGGATATTTATTTTAGTGTACATCAGACATTTCTGTGTAAATTTAATTAAACGAAATATTTCGTAATAATTCCCACGCAAAATTTTATTAAGAACAGTTTTTATATATGTTTGTGAGCTTTCTGAAATATTTCTGAATGAAGTTTATCATGTTTCTAAAATAACTTTTTTTCTAACTATTCTAACTAGAAAGTCAAATAAAAAGAATTTCAAGATGATTAGCTTTCAAAACCTGTAATTTTGGTTTATCTATACTTAAAATTTAATTTAAATTTATTATAACGCAGTAAGAGTTATTCGTAAGACATTTTCGGTTTATATTTTTTATTGTTCTTGCAACCGTAACAGATAGAAGGTAGCGGTGATTTTTTGTGCAAAATTAATAAAAACTGCTGAGTTAGCAGAGTTTACCCATCTTGAATTTCCCAAGACATTTTATAGGTTTAACAGTATGTACAAGCTTAATTAAACGACCATACCAAATTCAAAAAAATGCCCGATTTATTTTCATTTATTTGTGTTTTGTTGTCTGGGCTACATAAAAAATTGCAGAAATAAGACCTAAAGTGATTATCTATTATACATCATATAAAAATTTCTGTGCAAAATTAACAGAACTTAATAAAAAAACTCTACATAGAGTTTCCAAAGTAACGTGGATGGATTAGTTTTGACCTGTAATTATAAGTCCTTCATCTCAGAAGCTTGAAGCATAGAAGTGCATGTGCTAATTAGCTCTGCTTAGCACATTGTTAAATTTTATTTTAAATTTCTAAGCCACTTTGTTAAAATAATAACTTATTATATACATATAATATATCGGAATCGGACAAAATCCCGTGGTCATAATCCCGTGGCCACAATCCCGCTGCCAAAATCCCACCATACCAAAATCCCGCCAAACCGAAATCCACTCATACGTACAAACTCAAATTACCTTAATATCTATCACAGATTTAAAATTTATTATGGTTAAGTTATAGTAAGTTAGTGTTAGTTTATGATATTTCCTTATCGAAATTGTCCATAAAAAGAAACATCCGCGCTAGGATCCATTTTTCTAAATCATTCTACGAATTTTTTAACTGAAGATATGCAATTTTGAAGTCGAGAGGCTGTCTAAAAGTAAATTCGGCGCGGTAAAACGGGTGACTTTGCACGCGACTGAACCTCTTGAATTTTAAAAAAATGGTATATCTTCACTTTAAAATATCGTAGAATGATTTAGAAAAATGGATTTGAAAGCTAAGTAGTAGTACTATGCGATGCAATTGTGAAAAATTAAAACAAAAAAATGAGGTTCCCTAAAAAAAATCATAAAAATTTCAAGTTAAAATTTCAAAAAAACCTGACGTGTTGGAAAAAAACTGAGCACAGATTCGTGATCAGCACACCCCATTTACTATAGGACACCTATTAAACTTGAAACACTTTTTCATAAAAGTAAAAATGTAGGCCTGTGTTATGTAAGTTATGTAATCGCCCAATTGTACTCCTACTAATACCTACTTCATAAGCTACCCTGACCCAAATTGGTAACAAAGTCTACCGTCCAGTTAGCAGTATGACCAGTAGCATAACCAGAAAGTTCACTTGGGAGGGGAAGGTAAGATTTATTTAAAAAATTAACCATCAAGTTTTCAATCTAACTGAATTAAAATCGCACAAAAAATCTTTCATACAATAAAAACGGCCCTGCGGGATTTTGGCGGCAGGATTGTGGCCGCGGGATTATGGCATCGGGATTTTGTCCTAGACCGTCAAAAACTTTCTACAGGTTCAACAGTAAGTTGAAGTAAGCACTCATAGCAAATTTCAAAACTTTCCTATTTATTTCCATTAACTAAGCTTTGTTGCTTGAGAAATTAATGTTATGGAGTATGAACAGTGTTGAGAAGGGAGATATTGAATTGAGAAAATAATTCTGGAAGAACGTAATTTTGTTGTAGTGAAGAAGATTTGATTAAAATTTATAAAAAAATTTGAATACTGATTTTTAAAAATTTGTTTTATTTAAAAACCAAGTTTGACATTCTACAAAAGGTTTTAAAGTAAAATTTATTAAATTCAAGAGATTGTTTAAAAACCTAGGGGAGAGGCTTCTAATGACCACCCGTAGAATTTTTGCTCCATAACTCATCTTCAAATTAATATTTTTGGATATATAATGCTAGCATTGCAAAGAGGACTTCATTAGCTAAATTTTTGCTGAAGACACTTATTAGATTACTCGAAAAACCAAAAAAGTTATCATCATTCTCCCGAAGAGGCAAAATATTGGCTCATTTTATTTTTGGCATGTAAGTTGACCACCCCCTAAAAAGTTGCTGAAAAGTCAAAAATTTTAACTGAAATCGACTGATGTACAAAATTAATGATCTTTTATTGAGTTTTAAGTGAAAAAGTGAAGAAAAAAGAATGAAAAACATCAAAGGTGAATTAATTGTGATAATTACAATTGATACTTTTTCGACCTTTTCAGCCTCCTTGGACATAGCAATGGCTTCCTTGTCCTTAGCAACGAGCTCCTAGGGCTTAGTAGCTAATTCTTTCTTCAATTCAAAAAATATATAATACTAATATATAATATAATATAATAAAATAGAATAATACAATACGTAGAAAATCAAAATTCAGAAAATTTGAAAAAGAGACAATTAACACATAACAGGTCCGAATTAAGAAAATTTGAAAAAATGAAAAATTCGTAATACGATAGTACAATATAACGTTATTTCATGGTTATTGCCATTCTTCAGTTGCACGTAATCGCTTACATTGTAAAATAAGAAACAAATTTTCAAACTAAACAAAAATATCGACTAAATTGTACAAAATTGACTTACCATAACCTCCAAAGATTATCAAAAATGAACTTGTTACATGAAGTATGAATAATTTAAAAATGATTTGAACTAAGAAATTCGTTTACCTAGCACTGCTAGTTTGAAATCCGAAGGCACTGCCCTCTTTTTGTTTAGTTTGAAAATTTGTTTCTTATTTTACAATGTAAGCGATTACGTGCAACTGAAGAATGGCAATAACCATGAAATAACGTTATATTGTACTATCGTATTTCGAATTTTTCATTTTTTCAAATTTTCTTAATTTGGACCTGTTATGTGTTAATTGTCTCTTTTTCAAATTTTTTGAATTTTGATTTTCTACGTATTGTATTATTCTTATATTTTTTGAATTTAACCATAAATACATACTAAAAACCACAAATTTACTTAAAATTTTTATTTTGAGTTCTTTTTCTAATTCTTTCTTCGCTTTTGCAACTTTTCGTCTTGTGGTCATCATCACAAAAACAAACATGCAAAAACACGATATATTTGGAATTCGCTTTGGATTATTAAAATTCAATGGAATACGAGTTTAGCACATTTATTTACCATAAGATATCAACGAAAATTGTTCACTTTATGAGCAAACTGAAAAATAAATATTTAAAAAAAATAATTTTTTTTCACACAATGTTTATCGGAGCTAGTGCGACGCGTCTATTCACTTCTAAACCACATACAAATTTAAGGTTATGTCAAAGAGCAAGATAACAGTTGAAATGGCGGTATTTCCATTGTCAGTTTTTTCTAAAATACCGGGTGGTCATCTCACATGCATAGTCAACTTACAAGCCTCTCCCCTATTAATGTGATAACGATGTATCACTATTATAATTATTTTAAAAAAATTACATTTTTTTTATTTATTTCAATAGTTGAGAGATTTTTCTGTTTTATAAAAAAGAACCGAAACAAATTGATGAATTAAATTTACCAGAACGAGTAACGATAGAAAAAATAAGGAAGAGAATGGTAATAGCCCCTTATTGAATTCTGAATTCTAGAGCACGAGAAGGGAAACACAACTGAATGGGGAATTTAGGCATGAGAGGTTTGGAATGTTGAATAAAATGAAACATGTATAGGATAAAAGATGAAAAATCAGCTGAAAAAATGAGACTTCCAAATAAAGAAGAAATAAAAGAGACAATATAATAATTGTTAATAACAGATGACGCCTCTGTGATATTGTAAGTTTAGGACTCTAACAATGTATAAGTTGATATTAACTTTTATATAGGTAGTGAGAATACACTTGTACTGAAGTTGTATCTTTGTATCATATCGTTAAAATAAAACTGGTTAGTAATTAATGTACTTCCGATTTATTAAATCACTCATCATCGCCGATGGTTATGCTCTGCTCACAGGTTATGGGCCCAGCAGTAAGTTATATAGAATTAGTCTAAAGAAGTTGAAAATGGATCCGTGCGTTTATTATACCAAAAAATTGGACCTGTTAGTTGCAATTTATGTGGACGATTTTCTAATTTTCTGGAAAGATGCTACTGTTTTAATAGAGTTGAAACAAGCGTTAAGCTCAAAGTTTAAGATGAAAGATATGGGAATGGCAAAGAATTGTGTTGGAATTCGTATCACGCAATGTGAAGACGGTATTTATTTGGACCAAACGACCTACATAAAAGAAATATTGCAACGTTTTGGTATGGAAGGTTGTAAACCCGCATCAACCCCAAGCGACCCCAATCAAAAATTGTCGGTCAATATGATATCGGACGAGCTTACCGATCAAGTGCCTTATCAAGAGGTAGTTGGATGTTTACTTTACTTAACTCAATGTACGCGACCAGACATTGCATTTGCAGTCAATGATGTCAGTCGATTTAACAACCAATAAGGAAATGCACATTGGAAAGGAGTTAAGCGAATCCTACGTTATCTTAGTGGGACGATGTCATACCGATTGAGGTATTAGAAGAATTGCAATAGAGAATTGGTTGGTTACAGCGATACAGATTGGGCATCAGATGTCGATAAACGGCGTTCATGTACAGGGTTTGTTTTTAAGATGTCAAATGGCGGGGTGACATGGAATAGCAAAAGGCAACCTACTGTGGCGTTGTCGAGTACTGAAGCCGAGTACATGGCCTTATCGTCAACTATTCAAGAAGCTATGTGGTTGAAGCAATTTTGTGAAGAATTGAACACGAATTTCAATAAGCCTATCGAAATATTTTGTGACAACCAAGGTGCGATTAATTTAGCCGAGTCAGATGCATTCCGGACCAAGGTCTAAACATATAGATATGTTTAGGCACCACTATGTACGAGAGAAGATTCCACAATTGTCATCTCCTACATTCCTACACAGGAAATGACTGCCGATAGTTTAACGAAGGCAGTGACAAAAGAAAAACTTAGTTACTGCAATAAACAGATGGGATTATGTTGAAGAATTATTATTTTTGGCTTTATTAATTCTATTTCCTTTTTGTATGTATTTATATTTTTTGTAGTTGTAATAATTATTCAACAAGTGCAGGTGTTAATAACAGATGACGCCTCTGTGATACTGTAAGTTTAGGACTCTTACAATGTATAAGTTGGTATTAACTTTTATAGTAAGAATACACATGTACTGAAGTTGTATCTTTGTATCATATCGTTAAAATAAAACTGGTTAGTAATTAATGTACTTCCGATTTATTAAATCACTCATCATCATAAAAAATATTTAAAAAAATTATTCGTCTTTATTTTCAAAAATATTCATAAAGTTTTGCCTGTTTTGTCTGAACTCAACGTCAAAAAATATGAAAGTAAGCAAACGAAAAGTAGGAGAAAACAAGGTATACATACCATCAATATGATGTAATCGAGCTACTGAAATTCTTTTAACTCAAAAATTAGGCTTTCTAACAATATGACCCACACTTAATTAAAAACGAGAAAAACATAAATTCAACCATTTTTAACATCAGTAGCTGATTATCTTCATTATCGATATGTAATGTATTACAATCTATTGGTAGCCTGTCTAACTTGAAGAAGGATGTTCCTGGATAGGAACATTGTGCATAGAAAGTTTATTTTTCGCGAAATAAGTATTTAAAGCTATGTAATGCTTGTTTTCCCAAATGGGAACAAGGTGCAACTTAGGGTTAAAATTGGAGCCATTGATGGCCACTGCGAGAATTAAACTTGACAAGATAGTAAACTTACAGTGTAGAGTGTGTGAGAAATGTAGAGAAAATGGAGATAAATATGGGAGAAAACGTTAAAATATATATGCATGAAAATAACGATCAATTAATTAAAACCAGAAATAAAAAAACGTATTAACAAAAAATGATTTAACAGAATATGGTAAGACAGAAAAAGAAAAGAATCGAGGTCATTTTAAAGTCGTAAATCAAAATTCAAAAAATGATGGTAAAAAATTCATTGTAGTGATGAAAAATTCATAAATACAATGATTTTTGTCATAAATTCTATAAATTTTTAATCAATTATTATTTTCAGTGTAAGCTATATCATTCATAACTTACAAGAAATGTCCTTCTTAAAGCGTATTATTCTTCTTATATGCATAAATTTGCAAGCATATCAAAAGTTGTGGCTGGCAGGGTATCCGTTGAAATATACTCTTATAAAACTTAATTGTTTTACAAAAAAAATTATTTTATGTTTCATATCATATGATGACATATTTAAATGAATATTTAACTCCCTTGTGGAATATATATCTAGGTTAAAGTATTCTTTTCGTTGTTTTTATTAATTTTTCTTTAAGTTCAGTAATAAATACAACCCCAAAAAATAAAATTTGCAGTCTACGTGTATGTATAAGTTGACTAAAGTTTGACACTTGATGCAAGTCGTTTATCTTTGCCATCGTAATATAATCACTTGCAGGAAAACTATAGTATAGAGTTTCAACTGCTTTTAAAATAAATTATACTAATACAAAACTAAAATTTTAATTATTACGGTTACAGCAAGTAATAGGTATATTATTTTTTGAATAAATGTTTTTTTTCCAAATAATTACTAAAATATGGTTTCTGTAAGTTCCGATATTGTTAATTTAAAAAAACAATAGTTTAATACCATCTCAGAATCAAAATCCTATTTTAAGAAAATTGTATAGAAATAATGGATTGTCACTATTTATTTTTTTAAATCGAGTTACTTCAGCAAAAATTTAAACTTCTCCGAAAACCAACTGTATTTGAAAAATTTGATGTCTAAAATAAACTGAAAATAAATTATTATTTATACACAATGTAGTAAAAATAAGTAAATAATTTAAAAATTATAAATCTTGCATGCTCTTTTAATAGAACACGCGTGGCTGTTGGCATATTCTTCTTTGTTCAGATCAAGTCAAATAGCTTGATCATTATTTTAAAAGTTAATCAGAATACGTCTAAAGATTCTTTCAGAAATTTATGGATACCTATAACCAAAAAATGTTGTAAGGAACATATAACTCTACTTTAACATTTTGTGTTTCAGCTCGTATATCGACTATAAAAAATTACAGCCAATAGATAGATACATATTGGGTTAAAATCCCACTAAACGGTTATATAATATAAATACTTGATCAGTAATAAATATTTGAAACTGTAAATTATTTTTATACATTTAGGTAGATATGTTTTGTAAATTTTATGAATTATATTATTTCGGTTTTATGATATATTTCAAATTTTGTATTGTTTATATATCCAATAATATATAGCATACATATTTCTTTGAAAAACTAAAACTGAATGGAACGTTAGTTTTCGATGTCATAAAATAGCGTTTCTAATTTTTTACATCTAAAATAATGACGAATGATGTTTTATGCAAAATATTTTTTTCCTCCTTAATGTATAAATCTCGGCTGCGGGTTGGTCAAAATTTACTTCTTTTCATTATAGTTTCACGTAAGGATGAACATTTCCAATTTTATTTTTAAATTTTGTACTAGGGGATGCTGAATGCATTTCCACAGTAAAAGCAAGTGCAAAGTTTTGATGAATACGGAATTACTTGACAAAGAGGCAACAGTTGGTGAATCATTAATCAAGTTCAGTTTACATAAACAATATTGTTTGTTTGTAGTGTGTGTTAATTAATTTTAACTTTTATGAAATTACTATAATTTAACAATAATTGATTTCTAGCAGAAAATTTATGAATATTACTTGGAGAATAAATATGTATGTAATTAATTAAATCAGAATTTAATTAGGTTTGTGACTCGGTTAATGAGAAAATTTGAATATCCTTAGAATTTAATAATATTTCTTCATTGTATGTTGAACATCAAGCTTGGACTTAGTAACTTAACAAAATCAAGCTTAAGATACCCCTTGCTTTATATCCTTTCAGTTTGTGACAAGTTTGCAACTTTCAAGAACATTAACGTTAGGATATGCTATAATGTAAGATAAAGTACATCAAGCTTTTCTTTATAAAAATTTACTAATCCTAAATTGTTATCTAAGACTTTAACGTCCTATAAATGAAGTAATACTCAGTTAAAGCAATTTATATACGAATGTGTATCCGAAATTTTATTCGTAATGCGAAAAAATTGAATTTAAAATTTATAAATATTAATTAAAACCTATTTTGCTTCTACTAAAAAGGTTGCTGTAGAAGAACATCATTTGTAAGCTTTAATTCTGTAGTTAAAATTCTCCAAAGAAGGTTTGCTAATGGAATTGCGCGGTGCTATTCAAATGTTACTCTACAAAATTTTTTAACAGTTTCAGTTTACATTTAAACTTGAAATTTAAAATTAAAAGCTTAAGTACAGAAATACTTTTATTCCATTTAAATGTTGTATTTACTATATTTAATTTGAACAACATGTAAAATGTTTTCAATAATATACCTTTTACTAAAATATAATATTATTACATACGTACCCATTTACGATTATGATAATAGAATCATTATTATTTGCTTTCAGTTTAAGTTACCCAAAAATAATGGGACATTGGCACTGTACTAAAAGATCATTTTATTTTGTGTGATTTAAGATTATTCAACTTCACAATAACAAGTTGAGTTTATGCAATTCCTGTGTTTTCATTACATTTAACTTTGAATAATAATACTATTATATTGCAAATTTATGTCAAGTTTGTCACGTATTTTTATAAAATTAAGCAATCAATTTTTTGGCTACATAATTATATGATTAGCTTTTCCAAAACCAAACAATATATGTACATATAATAGGAAATATGAATCTGCCGATGTATTTTGCTCAATTTCTCTTTTACTTTTATGTACATAATATACTTCTCAATTACACCAACTTTCTTTCAGAAACTTATTCAATTATTAATTTATTTCGTTTCATTTTTATTACTTAATTTTACACCGCTAGTAAATTGTAAAACTTCTTTACTTGAAACGTATTTCGCAAATCTTATATATTCAGCGCTCTGATCTACCTTTTTGTACAAGACGTCAATCAACTTTTTACTGGGTAAAATCAGTGACCGTTAAACAATTAATTTTAGCTTTAACGAATAAATCAAATAGGCTATTAATAAAATCTGGGCCAATTAAGATCACAGCAGTATGTACTAAAAGTTTTTACCTTTTCGCAAAATATTTCCAGACTTGTTCGCTTTGCAATATTTTGTGTTTGCTCGGCGCGCTAGCGGGGAAATACCGCAATAACTTGAATTATTACCGCAACAATAGGGGTTTGGTATCAAAGTGTTAACCGTAATAGCTTTGTAAAAATGTGTTTCTTTTATATTATTATTTAAAAACTCAACTTAGTTTCTGTTATATCATAACAAGAACCACGACACAAATAGTATAATGTGTTCGAGTTGATGAGATTCAAACTCAAGACCATTAATCTGCAGTTCAACTTGATGTCGTACAAACTACGAGTCGGTAGGGGAGACCGGGGTAAGTTGCAACAGGGGTAAGTTGCAACAGTGTAGATAACTTTTTCACGGATTGGTACAAAATACGTGTAACTTAATGGGTTTTAGGTGTGTCAGGTAGAATCACGCCAAATAGCTGCAGTATGTGAGTAATCGTCATATCTGCGTTCTCGACAGAATAAGTAATTTTGCTATTATTGTCAATGAAGTTGCATTATTAAAGTATTAAGTGTCATAGTGCTTTTATTTATACTTTGCGATATAGAGTAAACATTTGTCTTTCGTTTTGCATAAAAAAATCATCAAAAAAGTTTTCAAGGTAAAAGTTATACAACTTATAAAACTAAAAAGTGTGGCCGGGGCACGTTGCAACAAACTGTTACAATGTAACCTGTTTACATATTTGGCGGTTTAAAAAACAAAACAAAAACAAATATAAAAAATCTGACTTTGTAAACATCTTGCAAGAATCTCGTTAATCTAATCATGCGCGTCACGAATAAATGCGCTTTTGAATGAATGAAAAATGGGTGCAATGTAGACTTTACAAAATGTGGGCACACTGGACCTGTGCAAAAAGAGACCGGTTGTATATATGTGTAAATTGTACCTAATATTGATGATAGTGCTTTTGAATAAGTGTTGCAATTTACCCCAGGATGTGTTGCAACGTGCCCCGAACACGGAGTACATTTCAACACGATCACCTTTTTTATTAACTTTATGTAATTTGTCCATTATTGTTTTTAAGTTTATGAATTGTATATACATATGTTCCTTAAGGACGAATATACATAAGTCGACCAATATTTGGAGTTTTTTTTCAATAATAGTCTTTAAAAAAATAAAGATTAAAAAGTATTGCAACTTACCCCGGTCTCTCCTACCTATTATAATATGTATTGAGTTTAAGTATGTATGTAGTTATTTTTAAAAATTGCATATTTTGCATTTAGTTTTCTTTTACTGAATATTATTATTTTAAATACATGTAGCGAAGTTGACCGGCTCAACCATTTTACAAAATTTTTAGCTACAAGGAGTTTCAAATAGAATATTTTTTAATACTAAGCAATAATTCTGCTTTAGTCGTTAACCTTATTTAAAATTTGCCAATAAGAGCAATACATTTAAGGCAAGAAAAACGATTCAGCTTTTTTAAAAACCCGGATTCAAAGTTATTCGCTTTCTTATTGGCGTATATATATGTTATGCTTCGTTTAATCGTTTAATTAATAGACTAAAGCTTGTTACTTTACTCCTATATGCGTATAGATAATTGTGTACAATATTTAAATTTTTCTGCTGATTTTCATTGTTTCAAACTGAAAACTACCCAAAATCTAAAGAATGCAGGCAAATATACGTAGATTACTACTGGTGCGCTACTATTCGATTCTTGATGAATTTTAACTACATTTAAATTAATAATTTTACTTCATCATTGGCACTCTTAATCACGCAAAATAAACTGTAAGATTAATAAAAATAGTTGGTAGTTATAGTATACCAAGATTGACAAAAGTATTATTTTAGTCAGTGCCAAATAAGAGCGGCTATATTATCAATTTTTTTGAATTAGTTGCTTGTGAAAATTTACATGCGCCCAAGAACTCATTGGTTTTTACTTAAAAAGAGATTACAAAATGTCTTACAAAGGCTCTTGAGCTACTAAATAATATACTTTGTACTTTATTTTTTATGTATATTAAAATATTTAAAAATAAGATCAACTCAAGAAATGCTAAAATTATGTATATGTAATGAAAAAGCTACAAAATAAAATATTGGTCAAACTAAGGGCAAACAAAATTTTGTGTACTTCAATATGCAAAAGCCTGGATCTTGCACGGATTCTAGCTTCCGAAGAACGCCAGCCACTAGATTATGTAGCTTTTCATAATACTACTTTGGTTAAAACAGCATGGAAGATGGAAATCTTCATTTAGTATAACCGAGAGCTATTAAATAGAAGATTTGCTGCCAGTTAAGAAAAGGTATAGCACTTTTCATACATATTGCCTGACAGCCTAGAAGATAATGTACAAAAAAATAATGTACAAAACCTACTGAAATTTTTACAATTTTCCGGTCTACACAACAAAATTTACAATTTTGGCCTTTCATTACCGATCTACAATTATTTTATTTTATTGTTTATATTTTAAAAATATTATTGTAATAATATTTATTATGAATACTCTTATTTGTATTTGTATTTATTATAAATAAAAAAATTTATTAAAAATTTTTTAGTGTTTTAGGATGAAATCAGTGCTTAAGGATGTATAGGAGATACAAAATAAAACTAAAAAATATAAGCTATCGATGAAAATTGGTACACATGTCATCATTGATTCTGCGATGCAATAGAAAAAATTTCAAATCGATTCACTTCACCGTTCAATAGTTCTTGCAGTTTTAATTTGATGTTTACTTATTGTTAAAATTCATGAAAATCACATCTATGGTTTTGCTTAAGAGTCTGCTGTTAGAGAAAATCACAAGGTGCTAAACAGTAAAATACTTGTCTAAATAAAAATTTAAAGCAAAATCTTAAGAAATCTTTAAAAAATTATATAATGTAAAAATCATTTTATGGAAAACAACATTTTATCAAATATATTAGCTTAAAACATATGACCAAAATATAAGAATTTTTTCAAATTTTCTGTAGTTATAACTTGTAAATAGAAGAAGGTTTTAGCACAATTTCATTACGGTTTACTACCCCGTTCTTGAGAAATTAATTAGTAATTGAACAACCGATATAGAGTTGTCTTGTTCAATTCTCTAAAAATAATATAGATTTAAAAAACGTTAAAAGAACCACAAACATATTTAATACTTGTTGGTATTATAAATATTATGTATATCTCGGTTTTTATCAGTTTTAACAACAAATATCAAATTTTATTTTGTTAGTAGGTTGGATTGCAGGGATAGTCACTAATAAAAAGTTTGTTATGTCAAATTTAATATTTGTAATTTCAAAAAATGAACCGATATAAACAAGAAAAACCTATCTACATGCATTTTTATAACTTTGTTTATCGTTTACAATATTTAAAAAGTATTTTACTACACACATAAGACCTATATTCGTGAAATTTAATTTAATGCTACCTTTGTCTTCGATTGTATCTCCTATACATCCTTAAAACAATACTTTTGAATAATTTTGGCAATTTAATAAAATACACATATTGCAGTTTTTCATATAAATTATTTAAAAATAATTGTAAATGTAAGAGCCGTTTTACATCATAATAAAATTTGTAGCAAATCTATGACAAAAAATTGCATTCAATTTTACAAGAGTGTCATACATGAAAATTACTTCACAAATTTGCATCCTAAATTTAATACCAAATATTTAGGACCTATTCTATTCTTGTAACAAATATAGAACAATATTTGTGTCATATTTGTGTCAAATATGACACTTGAAATTTTATACAATAATTGCTACCAAATTTATGACAAGATTTAATTGCAAATTTGCTATAATGTAAAATGGCTCTAAGTTCACTCGATATATTGTAGAGAATCTTTAATGGTGTAGTTCTGAGTAGTTACTCCAGTAGAAGTTTGAAGTCCTTGATTGTACCTAGTCGGGACATAAGTTCTGTTACACAGTATTAATTAAATTTTTAATGTTTCCAAATAATAAATTCAATTATGATATATACTGCTTTATTACTTAATATATAAAGAATACATTTTTAATATATTTACTCAAAATGTCCTCCTTTAGCCTTTACACAAGCCTTTAAACGCCGTGGCCAATCATCAATTGCGGCACGGACGACTTGTAACGGTATCGATGCTGCTGCTTTCACCAAATCCCGCTTCAGAAGCTCGATATTTTTATGAGGCTTACTACAAGCCATGTTTTCAAGAACTGACCACAATTTATAATCCAAAGGATTCAGATCAGGACTTCCAGAAGGCCATTGTTCTGCTGCAATAAACGCAGGTAAATTTTCTGCTAGCCACCTTTGGGTTGTCTTAGCTTTGTGTGCTGGTGCAGAGTCCTGTTGGAAAACCCAATGGTTTCCTTGAAAGAGAGAGTCGTTAAGAGGCTTTACCACGTCTTCTAACATTTCTTGGTAAATTGGTGCCGATGTTTTAACGCCTTTTTCACAAAAGTGAAGTTGAGTAACCCCTTCGTAGGATAAACCCCACCAAACCACCACAGATGCTGGATAATGGCCTCTTTGAACCCTTGAAATTTTTTCTGCCGCTTCTTTAGAGCTTTGAGCATAAACACGATCGTTTTGCTTATTAAATTTTTCTTCGACGGTAAAAATTTTTTCATCGGTAAACAAAATATTTTTAAAATTATTATTACCGTGCCTCCTTAATAGGGTTTTCGATCTCTCGTGCTTAATTTTTTTTTAAACTGTTGTTAACCTTTGTCCTGTTGCTCTACGAAAAGCCCCAAGTTTTAGGTTCTGCCTCAATACGCGAGACACGCTTTTTTTTGAAATTTGCATCTCCATAGCAATAATTTTTTGTTTTCGCAGAGGATTTCGTCTTATTCTTTCACGCACTGCTTTAATCACTCGTGGAGTTCTTATGGTACGAGGACGTCCACTTCTTTTTCTGTCAGCTATTGCATTTGTATCGGTAAACCGTTTTATAGCACGACTTACAAACATTTTTGAAATTTTTAACGGCTTTAGCAATTTTAAAATTTCACTATTTGATACACCACATTTATGTAACGCAATAACTGCTATCCTATTTTCTTTCACACCCCAATCCATGTTGCTGGTTGAACTCAAAAATTTTAACTATAGTCTGTACAACTTGCCAAAAGAAAGGGCTTTCTAAATATGTAATTGTTTTCCACCCTCTGTAATCTTAAGCTGTAAAATCTAACGGTTCTTTACAGGTAACAGAATTTATGTCCCGACTAGGTATATTGTGTAAAAGATTTTCGAAAGGTTTTTATTTGCTGTGTGATAAATGATGTTGAAGTAATTTTGATCTAGTAATTGTTTTAAAAATATACAAAAGGGTTTTCTTGTTGCAACCCAACATGTTATGTGGAGTGGAACCCTTGTTAGTTTTTCATCGAATACTATTCCTAAATACATTACTTTGTATGGATATTGTAATTCCTGATTGAAATAGGAAGAGGTAGTGGTATTTTTGATGTTTTAAATAATATACTTTTTTTTGTCTGGAGAAATTGTATCCCGTACTTCAGCACCAATTTTCTAATTTTTTTAAAGCGTGCTTTATGTTATTTTGTGAAAATGTGATATCCTTATGGCAGTAATAAATGGTGAGGTGATTACTTTCGTCAATATAAAGTGCTACTTTTACTGTAATTCGGTGTTACTTGTGTGGATGACCTTGAGTGCCCGATGTCCACAAATATGGACTACTATAAATGTACCCGAGAGGTGCTGCCATGTTTGCTATCAACTTGAGAAGATTTTAAGCGATTTCGAAATATGTCAGTCTTCAATACGTAGCTAACTTTCAAATCTTCTGATTTCAGCTTTGCTTTATTTACTCTGTGAATACTTTAATAATTATGGTGTCGGTTTTTCTGAAATAATTCTGAAAGTTCTCAAGTATGAACTCACTTTTTACGTAATAAAACTCAAAATTTTCGGGTTAGCATAGGAAATATGGCACCTCCATAATTATTTTGGACGTGCTATATTTTCTATGCTATAGGTCGGATTACAACTTTATTTTTTAAAAATGTTCAGAAAAATTAGCTTTAAAAGAAAACTTCATGAAAGAATTTTTGTGGTCAAAATTAAAATTGCGTACGTGAACGGGTGAATATATTTTTTATGTTTAATATTTGTGAAATATCGTAGTTTTATATGCAAAATTTTTTTAATTAAGTTAGTATCAATGCAATTAAATAAAATCTTTCCATTATACTAAACTAATTTATAAAAACTTATTTCTTTAAACAAACATTAAATTACTTAAGAACATATGAATTTGTTGATTGTAAACTTAGTAGCATAGTAGACAAACATGATATACAAATAAGTAAATGGTATATTTTATTTTGTATTATAATTACCAAAATTGTTTCAGTTATGAAATTATAAAGTGTTGTAACAAAAATAAACATTCAGTTATGCAAGTTATTTGATGTGTTTGAGAAGGTTCATTGTATGTATACGTCAGGGATTTTCACATTTTTGTGTCAATTGATAAATGTGAAAGCTTTTGCAGCTTATGAATATTTGACCTTTCTCTAAAAAGTCTTTAGTCCATTTGTAACCAGTTTCTTGGTGTGGTTATCAATTACGATGTTATTACATCAAGTTAATGATTTTACTCTTTGGGCTTCAGATTAGCTTTTGGTAGCATTCGCGCACGGTTCATAAGCTCGTTGGATAACTTCAATAAGCAATCACATTAGACGGGATTTTGGTAAGCCAGTCAGTTTTAAGACTCTAATTTCTAGGTGAAGGGTATTTTCCAGCCAATTTCTGAATCTAATGCCGAGGTTTATTTAAGCCATTTATGTTTAATTGTAAAACTTTTATTGCAACGGTTCCAGTTAATCATATAATACTAGGAAGCTACTAGAAAACTAATGTTTTTAACAAACTTTGTATTTTTGCTAGCAGTCAAGTCTGGTACTGAATTAGTTAGTCAAACATAAGAAATTAACATGTAAAAACCTATTTATGCAAATTACTGGTTCCCTAATTATTTTAGAGAAGAAATGAAAAACACAAAAATAATGCAGGAATATAAACTACAAATAATAAGAGTATTAGATTTCATCTAGCTTTTACTTACAAGGTCAAAAACTGCTTTTGAAATTGTTAAAATTTTCATTTTTTGGACTGGCCATGTAATAAATTCATTTCATTTTTATTTTCAAAAATAATTACCTTAGACTCTTACATGGAGAGTCTTTGAAAACAACAATTTGAAAAGCATTTTTGGACTTTTTAAGTAAAAGCTAGATGAAATCTAATGATCTTATCATTCGTAGTTTATATTTCTGTGACTTTCATTTTTTCTCTAAAATAATTAGGGAAGCACGAATTTGCATAAATCAGTTTTTACGTGTTAATTTTCTGTTCGGCTAACTCATTCAGCACCCTGTATAGTTTTTCAAAGCAATAATTAAGCAATACTATAATTGGGTTGAAATGATACTACTGCAAGGCTTTAATCCATTTGTTAATTTGAAAAAAGCAAATGTACATGTTTCGCACTGCACTGGTTTGAACAAATATAGAGTTTCAAAATTTCTGATATATTTTTGTATCTTAAAATAGAAATAATTGACATTAATGGAAACTTATTCCTGTATTTGCATAAATATATTGTGGTAAACTGCCGCTTCAAGCGACAAGACTTTTATTATAACTAGCAAAGGCATTAATGCTATGAAAGAAGCAACTAAGCTTCTAAAAGAAGTCAACTAAAATTTGTTGTTATAAAATTGGCAGATCTAATTATATAAACAAGACATTTATCGAGTTCGACTTAAAATGCTCAAGATATTTGAATAAAAATGTTGACTATTTCAAAATAATGTTTAAATTTTTTTAAATCAGTTGTAAATTAAGATTTTTCATGAGAATTACAAATTATTAAAAAGAGAAAGAAACTGTCATTGCATAGGGAACAAGTAGGTACAGATTAGTAAAATTGATTAATTTCAACCTGCTCATTATTAGCAGGTTTACAACGATAGATGGCATTTATTTCCTTCCTGATTTGTACCCACTTAAAAGTTTGGATTTATCGGAAATTTTAATTAATTCAACATTTGAATAAAATCTTATCCAGTGGATTTATTTTACTTGTTTTAAACATAACCGATTCCGCCTATCCGAAAAGTTTATTAAAATAACAGCCAACATATAACATTAGTGTTAAAAACCATTTTTGGGTTTTTACCTTATTATTGAAATTTTAACCCTTCTTTTGTCGACTTATGTCTGGCGACAGTTTTTAATAGCCTTTCTTGGAAGTTTTTACCTTTCGGGTATTTGGCATTGTAATTGCATTCTCCCTCCTCCTGTTGGGGATAATTTTGTATTTTAATTTTAAGATTTTGAAGTAATTTTAACCAGTTGGTTGTTAAGCTTCGCCGAGAAAGCATCTTTAAATAAAACACTGAACTCCGGCACTTGTACATATGTATAATAAATAGTTTTTAACAATTTACGTAAGTGTCGTTATTCAAGGTCGCCACAATACAGGTGACGGCTCCAATAAAAGAATTGGAGCTCGAAACATTGGTCCTTCGAGCCGGATTATAAAAATTTATGAAGAAAACAACAAATTAAATAAATTCGCAAGAACAGGAAGAACGACTCCGCAAATCATTTGGACTCTGATCAAGTCGCTGAGCACTCCGTTGGAAATTGTCTCATATAGAAAAGGTGCGTTCCATTATTATTTTATTTCCTGTAATTCCTTATTATTAGAATTTTTAAATTGTTTTCTGGTTGTGTCAGAATTGTTATAATTTGTCGCAAAATATTATTTGCCACTATTTCGTATTTACTATATAAATTTTGCTTTGTCTTCAAATTGCTTTTAAATTTTATTTTTAAAAATTATTATTACTTCTCGTTAAATTATGGCGGAAGAATCATTACGCGAATTAAGGGCAAAACGAGGTAGCATAAAGGGGCAACTTACGCGACTTAAAAGTTATCTAGACAAACTTAACAATAAAAGTATTGATATAACGCAAATTGAAACTCGGTTGAGTACCTATCAACCTTTAATCGGTGAATTCGAAACTATACAAATTCAAATTGAATTAGCTAGCGAAGATGCCGATTTTGAAGAAGAAGAAAGACAGGAATTTGAAGATTCATATTTTAATATAATATCACGATTAAAATCGTTAATAAAAGATCATTCAAATCGTCATTCAACTTCGCAAAGCACTAGTAACGTTTCAAATGAAAATCGCGAACAAGCCGCGAGTGCCATTTCTGGTACCAATCATTTAAACTCAATTCGATTGCCGAAACTTGAGCTTCCTACGTTTGACGGTTCATATGATAAATATATGTTCTTTCGCGACACTTTCGAATCTGTTATTAACCAAAACGCTTCCATTTCACCTTCTCAGAAATTTCAATATTTAAGAAGCGTTTTAAAAGGCGAAGCCAGGGGATTAGTAGAATCATTAGAAATATCCGATTCAAATTACGATATCGCTTGGAGGTTAATTCGCGACCGTTATAACGATGAGAAACAGATTATCAATAATCACGTCCAAGCATTATTTAATTTACCTAGCGTTCACAAAGAATCCCATAAAGCGGTAAGGCAATTAACAGATGGGTTTTCCAGGCATCTTCGGGCGTTGCAGGTACTTAAACAACCAGTAGATACCTGGGACACTCTTATTGTATTTTTAATTGTCGGTAAACTTGATGACGAAACGAGACGTGCGTGGGAAGTAGAAAATTCAAAATTAAAGTCGGTTGCTAAATTAAGCGAATTAACGGAATTTTTAAATGAGCGTTGCAAATTTTTAGAAAAAATAGGTAATAAACCTAGTACGAAATTAACAGGGCAAAAGGAAAAGGTCAAGGTATTCAATAGTATTACTACCGAGCCAACTCGTTGTTACAGCTGTAAAGGGGATCATTCATTATATAATTGTGAAAATTTCTTAAACTTAGATCCCAGCGCGAGATTTGAGGAAATCAAGCGAATTAAAATTTGCTCCAATTGTTTCCGAAAGGGACACAATTTTTTTAATTGTCGAGCAAGATCTGGTTGCACTAAATGCAACAAACGGCACAATACCTTGCTGCATGTTGAAATTGATACTAATAATGAAAATATTTCGCGAGCAAATAGTCGTCCTAATGAACAAAACCAGGGTAATGAATCAATTCAACCGATAATAGCCAACACGGCAAGTTGTATTCATTCTCGTGCGGTTCTTGCAACTGCCATTATTAAAATAAGGGATGATAGCGGGGATTTTAAAACTTGTAAGGCGTTGTTAGACTGCGGCTCGCAATCTAATTTTATTACTGAAGCGCTATTAAATAAGTTGCATTTAAAAAAGGAAAAAATAAATTTCGTTTCAGTTTCGGGAATAAATAATGTAGCGTCTAAAATTAAGCATAAAACCGAGGTAACGATACGTTCTAACCAAAATTCGTTTGAGAATAAAATTCAATGCTTAATACTTCCGAAAATCGCTGAAATTATACCGTCAAAATCTTTAGAAAATATACGTATACCTAATAATATCAAATTAGCCGATCCAAATTTTAATGTCTATAGCGATATCGATATATTACTAGGAGCGGGTATTTTTTGGAGTTTGATGTGTGTAGGGCAAATCAAATTGGGAAGGGATATGCCCTTCATTCAAAAAACTCAATTAGGGTGGGTGATAACGGGTCCAATTCCGCAAAGTCAACCTAACAATATATTGTGTACCTTAAACAATACAATTTTACGCGAAGAACTCGAGAGGTTTTGGACCATAGAGGAATATTCCGACCACAAGGCCCTGAATGTCGAAGAAACGGCGTTCGAAAAACATTTTGCAAATACAAACAAACGTGATGAAAACGGGCGATTTATCGTGGATATTCCTTTGAAATATCCCATTTCTAAATTAGGTGAATCCAGGTTAGGTGCTTTAAAACGCCTTTATCAGATGGAGCGTAAATTCGCGAAAAATCCCGAATTAAGGGAAAATTATAGTCGATTTATGAATGAATACTTGGAATTAGGCCACATGACCCGACTGGAACGTTATGATGATTTTAATTCTTTTTATCTTCCACATCATATAATTAATAAACCTGATAGTACCAGCACGACTTACCGTGTGGTATTTGACGGCAGCGCCAAATCATCTTCGGGATATTCAATTAATGTTTTGCAATTAATAGGAGCTAATATACAAGATGATCTTTTTTCGATTGTTATGCGTTTTAGGAAACATAACATTGTGCTTACTGGGGATGTTACGAAAATGTATCGTCAAATCATTGTTAATGAACAACAGAGGTCGTTACAACGAATATTGTGGCGTTCGCATCCTGCAGATGAAGTTCAGTGTTACGAACTCAATACGGTCACGTATGGTCTAGCGACGTCGTTTTTTATAGCTATCCGTTGTTTGCACCAAGTGGCTAATGATTACGCGAAGATATTTCCTACCGCTAGTAATATTGTAAAGAGAGATTTCTATGTGAACGATCTTCTGACGGGCGGTAAAAATATCACGGAAGTAAAGGAATTGCAGCGCCAAATTACGGAAATTCTTAATTCAGGAGGGTTTCCATTAAACAAATGGGCTTCTAATGATCCCGGCATATTAAGGGAGATTGCTTCATTAAATCCGAACGCGATAATAAATTTGGGCGACAATCATAACTCCAAAATTTTGGGATTGTATTGGAATTCGCGATCAGATACTCTTAGTTTTTCGATAAAAACCGATAATATTAAAGGGAAGGTCACAAAACGGTCGATATTATCCATGATCGCTCAAATTTATGATCCACTTGGACTGCTAAGTCCAGTGGTAATTACAGCAAAGATTGTTTTGCAACGGTTGTGGGAATGCAAGCTCTCTTGGGATGAATCTGTTCCACAAGCCATTCATTCAATTTGGATCAAGTTTTATGATCAACTTCGCGCCATAAACGATGTCGAGTTTGAACGTCAAGCAATATGTGTAAATGCAACTTCCATGGAATTGCATGGATTTGCAGACGCGAGCGAATCGGCATATGGCGCTGTTTTTTATATCAAGTCTCGCGATCATAAAGGTAAATCGCACGTCAGAATTCTTTGTTCAAAAACAAGAGTAGCGCCGTTGAAAAGTGTTACTATCCCTCGCTTAGAACTGTGCGCGGCATTACTATTGGCGCAATTGTATGATAAAATTAACAAAAAATTTGACGCGAATTTCAAAAAATGTTATTTTTGGTCCGATTCGACGATTGTGCTGTCTTGGATACGTTCTTCATCGCGCGACTGGAAGGTATTTGTTTCAAATCGCATAGCGGAAATACAAGGTTTAACCAAAATTGACAATTGGCGATATATAAATACGGCGGAAAATCCAGCGGATTTATTAACACGCGGCATCGAGCCAAGTTCATTTAAAATGTCACAACTTTGGTTCTTGGGACCACCTTGGCTCTTAAAGGAAGAAAAGGAATGGCCCAATAAATTTTATAATCAAGATACTTTTGATGCAGAATGCGCAGCAGAACGTAAACAACCACAAACATGTCTAACAGTATTAGACGGGACGATAGGTTTGGTCGATAGGTATTCCAGTCTGTCGAAACTGCAAAGAGTGGTTGCATATTGTTGTCGCTTTGTGATGAACGCATCTACACCGCAAGAGCAAAGGCAATTTGGGCCTCTCAAGGTCGCGGAATTGAATGAAGCCTTAATTAAACTGATACGCGCTAATCAAACGCAATTCTTCGAAAAGGAATTGAAAGAGTTGAAAAGGAAAGGGGGGGTCGAGAAAAGTAGTAGAATTGTTTCATTGAATCTTTTCTTAGATGACATCGGCGTACTGCGAGTTGGTGGTAGGTTGAATTACGCTGATTATTCATATGATAAAAAATTTCCAATGCTCTTAGATTCGCGAAGTAATCTTAATAAACTTATAGTAAAACATCAACATCTTAAGTCGCTGCATGCTGGACAACAAGCTACATTAGCCGCAGTCCGAGAAAGGTATTGGATCTTATCAGGTCGCAATCTGGTAAAAAAGGTGATTCGCGAATGTCTACCTTGCTTTAGATTTAGTAAATATAATTCGGATTATCTAATGGCTGCTCTTCCGAAAAGTAGATTGACTCCCACTCGATCATTCTTAAATTGCGGTTTGGATTACGCGGGTCCCATTAACGTGCGCGATAGTAAAGGGCGAAAATTTAAAATAACGAAATGTTATATTTGTTTATTTATATGTTTTTCCACTAAAGCTAGTCATATCGAGCTTGTAAGTGATTTGTCTACCGAAGCGTTTTTAGCAGCTTTGCGAAGGTTTGTAGCTAGACGCGGCATACCTTCAAATTTGTATTCCGATAACGGTACCAATTTTGTAGGTGCTAAACGGGAATTAAAAAGGTTTTTAAGTAATAAAACCAATGAGTTTCAAAATGCGTTGCACCAAGAAAATATTAATTGGCATATGATACCCCCCCGATCACCTCACTTTGGAGGATTATGGGAAGCGGGAATAAAATCTACCAAGCATCATTTAAAACGGGTTTTGGGTAACGCGATTTTAACGTTTGAAGAATTAATGACAATACTGACACAGGTGGAAGCATGTTTAAATTCTAGACCTTTATGTCCCTTATCAAATGATCCTTCCGATTTATATCCTTTAACTCCTGAGCATTTTCTAATTGGTGACACTCTCGCGGCTGTACCTGATCAAAATTTGATCGAAGTCAAGGAAAATCGACTTGCCAGATTTCAGCGATGTCAGCAAATTCTTCAGCACTTTTGGACTAGATGGTCGAAAGAATACGTGACTGAAATGCAAGTACGTACCAAATGGAAACAACCCGCGAAGAGTCGTTAAAACCTGATGCGTTGGTTTTAATTAAGGAGGACAACACACCACCGCTTAAATGGCACATCGGTCGAGTCATCCAGCTCCACCCTGGCAAAGATGCTGTAAATCGCGTCGCCACCGTCCGCACATCCGATGGGACGTATAAGCGTCCAGTGGTAAAATTGTGCGTGTTACCAAGTGATTGACTTTTAATGCGACTGTATAGGTATCTAGTGGATTAATCTTGTGTGCGGCTAAGTGAAAAACAATAAACCAATTTAGTGCAAATTTGAGTATTAGTGATGCCAGACAAATTAATTTGAACTTGAAATTTAATTTTTTGTCCATATGCGTGCATTTGTTATTATTTTTATTATGTTAATTTTATTGTCTCATTTTGATTTTTTTAGTTTTTATTGATTTTGAATTGACTTTTTTTATTGAAAGGATAATAATTGTATTATATCTCTCTATAATTATGTTGTTGAAAACCTGCATGTTTTCAAAAGGGGCGATTATGTTAAAAACCATTTTTGGGTTTTTACCTTATTATTGAAATTTTAACCCTTCCTTTGTCGACTTATGTCTGGCGACAGTTTTTAATAGCCTTTCTTGGAAGTTTTTACCTTTCGGGTATTTGGCATTTTAATTGTATTCTCCCTCCTCCTGTTGGGGATAATTTTGTATTTTAATTTTAAGATTTTGAAGTAATTTTAAGCAGTTGGTTGTTAAGCTTCGCCGAGAAAGCATCTTTAAATAAAACACCGAACTCCGGCACTTGTACATATGTATAATAAATAGTTTTACAATTTACGTAAGTGTCGTTATTCAAGGTCGCCACAATACAGGTGACGGCTCCAATAAAAGAATTGGAGCTCGAAACAATTAGGGTGTCCGTTATTTCCCAAGTTGGTTTTTTCTTTGCTGCCGCCCCATGAATTTTTAATTTTTGTCCCCAAAAAAAATATCCAACCCATAAAAACTCTTAATTTTCTAATTAAATCGTGCCGAAATCATGTTACAATTCCCATTTAAATAACATGGGATTTTCGGACTTTTTGCTTTGAATTTTTTTTTCTCGTAAAACAAACAAGGTTACAGCAATGACCAATATATATTTATGTACAGAATTAAACGCTATACTAAAAAGATCTCTTATGATTTTTTAATAAATTCACTCCTCCGAAAGTTATTCAAGATTAAAGTGGTATTAAATTCCCATTTAAATGACATAGGAATTTTGTACTTTTCGCATTTAAATATATTTTCTCTAAAACAAATAAGATTACAGCAACGACCTACATATATTTTTATAGAGAATTGAACGCTCTACGAAAAAGATCTCTTATGATTTTTCGCTAAATTTACTCTTCAGAAAGATATTCAAGATTAAAGTGGAATTCATGGTGGATATTCACCATGAATTCCACTTTAATCTTGAATAACTTTCAGAGTGAATGTATCGAAAAATCATAAAAGATCTTTTTTATAGAGCGTCCAATTCTCTATGAAAATATATATTGGTCATTGTTGTAACCTTATTTGTTTCAGAGAAAAAAATTAAATGCAAAAAGTACAAAAATCCCATGTTATTTAAATAGGAATTTAACCCGTGGTAACCACACCTCGATCATGGATAACATACATACAAACCACACTAGTGCGAATTGGGATTTTGCATTTTCAAAGTTCTATAACTCGTATAAATAGCCGTAAAGTATTTGAAAATCCATGTTTCTGGGAATAAAAATTTCCTAGGAACCCAGTGATGATGGTCTCGAATGCGAAAAATTATATTAAGTTACTGAAAATATGTCAAAACAAAATTTTTCAAAAATCTGATTTTGTAAAAAAAAAATCGCCATTTTTTTGCTATTCGACGGAAATAATGTTTCTTTTTTTTAAATTCATGTTGATATATTGTACCGTGTGGAAAAAATATTTCATTAACATAACAGATAATTGAGTATTTTTTAAGGGTGTTTGAACATCTGGTATATTTTAAAGGTAGAATAAACAGTACATGTGGTTGGTCTATGATTACAAAATGTATTTTTGAAAAAAGTAGAAAAATTGAAACATATCTATAATAAATATATAATAACATAATCACAATCTATTTTATTAACCCACTCGATGCAAAGGCCGCATCTAATATGCAGAAAAAAATTTTATCGCGCACCAACTTTACTAACACTAATACCACACTAGTGCTAATTTGCACCTCGTTTCACTTTACGCACTGCCGAGACCTTCTTTAGGTAATAACCTAAGGTGACAACACATTTGTCGTGATAAAGGGATACCGTTACAGAACGCCGTTAAAGAGAGCTAAGAATAAGAAATTTTAGGTGGTGCAAATTTGCACTGGTATGGTTACCACGGGTTAATACCACTTTAATCTTAAATAACTTTAGGAGGAGTGAATTTAGCGGAAAAATCATAAGAGATCTTTTTCGTAGAGCGTTCAATTTTCTATAAAAATATACGTTGGTCCTTGCTGTAACATTATTTGTTTCAGAGAAAACAAACTAAATGAAAAAAGTCCAAAAATCCCATGTTATTTAAATGGGAATTGTAACATGATTTCGGCACGGCTTAATTAGATAATTAAGAGTTTTTTTGGATTGGATTTTTTTTGGGGGGCAAAAACTAAAAATTCATGGGGCGGCAGCAAAGAAAAAACCAACTTGAGAAATAACGGACACCTTAATATAACATAACTGCCGAAAGATGTTCTTTTAATTTAATTAAGTGACTGTATATCATAATTTGTTTATCACTATATATATCTTTCATAACCTGAAACCGAACTGCATTAATCACCGTTGTGCATATAGTATGCACTGAAATTAATGAGATTTGCTAATGCTAGAGAATTATACACCTTCGAGTGTTGTTAAACAACGGTTGCTTTTTCATCATTTGTTTAATTTTATACAGTGACCAGCATAACTGTTCATAAAAAGTACATTTTCATTATTAATTGAAATATGATTCCAATTATTCCGAGAATTTACCACTATATTTATGCATATTGTCTTACACATTATGACGTTGATAACCTTGCACTTATTTGCAAGAAAAACTATTTGTAGTAGAAATGTCATAGCAGTAAGATAAAATTTTATATGAACGGTTTTGAAAGTGTTAAAAAAAGTGATTTATTTAATTGTGAAAAATAACTTTAAACTAATTTTTTGATTTTAATTTTCTTTAGTAAGTGCCAACTTAATTATGTAGAAATAATTTTTGTAACAAATTTTTCATTTAATAGAAAATAAATATGCCCAAAGTAATTCAAGAAAGTTTAAAGAGGAGCATCGCTGCATCCATTAATAATGGTATGTCTGTTAGAAAAATTGCAAGTAAATATGCTGCTTCAATAGGCCTTATTACGAAAATGAAAAAAGAATTTAAAATTAGTAAAGTCATTAACAAAGGAGGGCAACCGCAGTAGCTTTCATTCCAATCAAAAAGAATTATTCGCAGATTAATTGTGTCTGTAGATAACGCCGTAGAGGCCAATAGTACCATTAAAAAGACTCTCCGGGTTACTGTCTCTAAGGATACTGTTCGTAGATGTTTAAAAGAAGCTGGTATGAAAGCTAAAACTAAAATGAAGAGACCGTTTTTAACAGATATACACAAAAAAAAGCGACTAAAGTTTGCAAAAGACCATATTAATTGGACTGCAGAGCAATGGCGATCGGTTATATGGTCAGATCAAACCAAAATAAATCGCATGGGATCAGATGGTCACATTTGGTCATGGTATAATAAGAATGTAGGATATACCGATAGAAACTTTCATGAAACTTTGAAATTCGGTGGAGGTTCTATGATGATTTGGGGCTGCTTTTAGGGAGATAAGCTGGGAATATTGAGGAAAATCAATGGAATTATGAAAGCAACAGACTATATTGATATTTTAAGTGACTCATATCTACCTAGCCTTGTTAAGTTTGGTTGTAAACTAGATAATACCCTATTCATGCAGGACAACGATCCGAAACATACCGCCAAAATTACAAAAACATGTTTCGATAATAATGGGATTCGGGTTATGGAGTGGCCTCCTCAGTCTCCCGACCTGAATCCCATTGAGAATCTTTGATGCATTTAAAAAAAACGAATTTTAACGGCAAAAGAACAACCTAAAACTATGAAAGAGTTGTGGACCATGACTAACAATGAGTGGAACAAAATAACACCTCAAATTTTGAATAACTTATGTGAGAGTTTACCCAAAAGAATGAAATTAGTTTTAAAAACAAAGGGAGGTCATATAAATTACTAAAATTGTATTCTAAATACACAATTTTTTATCAGTCGCAATACTGTTCATAATAATTTTAAATGTTTTTAAATTTTTTCACTTTTTATATTAATATTTTTGTACTATTTTTTATATTAATAATTTTTACTGTTTCAATAAATATTAAAAAATAGGCCAACAAAATTCTGTTATTTTATTTTTGAGTTTTAACCAAATTTAATAAACACTAGATTTTTATGAACAGTTTTGCTGGTCACTGTATATGCAGATTAATAATAATTTCTATTATGTCAAGTTTTTTGCAAATACATATGTATGATCGTGTAAGTCGAATAGTGAATTAGTTAAAATACCATCTTTAATTTGTGATATCGTCGGAGAGTAAAACTTACTACCTTTACCCTTCTCTCTAATAGTAAAGATAAGCAAATACATTTTATATTAATTAAATAATTAATTATTATCTATGTTGTTCACATATCATTAAAATATACAAATTATTATCAGTTTAAATTTATTAATCTATGGTTTACAAATCTGTTTTGTTTAATATTATAGTAGTTTATTTAATATTTGGATTGATAATTTTCATTTGTGTTGTGCATGTAGGTGCAGTAATACTACAGAGATTTCTACCATGTTCACAAACTTTTGTACATGAACTTTTGAACGTAGTTACATTATATTAACTAATATTTCTGTATAATATATTTGTATAAATAATATACAATAATACAAATGTAGGAAAACATACTGAAATTTTATTGTATTTTAGAGAATTGTTTGACGAATATGCTTATATTATGTAAGTATATAATACATATATTTTTCGTTTTAATTTTAAATATATGTTGAAATGTATTTTCGAATTCAAACCATGTAAATTCCTTGGAACTAAAAAATTATTAATCAATTAATAATATTCTAAATTTCAAAATAAATATTTCTTTCCCAATTTTACCTAAATCCAAAATATTGAGATGAACATGAGTTGACCAATGTAGCTTCGAACCTGGAAATTTGTAAATCCGATGTAGGTTCCAATTCTTAATTTTGTAAAATGTAGTCCATAGATTGTAATTTTAATTTTCATTTGATAACAGTGACCTAAAACATAAAACATTTAAATAGTGCGCCGGTATCATAAAAAAGAAAATCGATCAAAATATCTGTGAAAAAAGTGCAACCAATGAAATGCGAGATCAATTTTCGTTTACGTCCAGTTTACACGGATTAAGCTAAAAACAATAGAATCCGCCAATCAAATGGAAGAAAACATTTTCGATTACGTCCAGTTTGAGCAGCAGGCGAGATGGGCGAAAAAGCAAATTTAGTAGGTGCTTGACCTCTCGAAAAGGTGATCGACTTTTTCGAATTTATCGATTTATTGGTAAAACTAGATAATTTAATAGTTTGTGGAATTGAATATAAATCTCAAGTGTTGTGGTCTTCGAATAACTTCGAATTTAGAATATTATGTATATTATTGGAGAAATTTGTCTCAACCTAAAAATTGATGAGATAAATAAACAAATCAATTAAAAGTGGAAAATCGAAATGTTATTGCCGAGAATTGGGTATAATCTATAATTGTAAAATAAAATATCCTGAGAAAAGTTACATTTAAAGCCGATGTCGACGGAAGAAAATCGATATCGATTTTCACCACATGGATACCATTTTGTAAGAAATTATAAAGTAAATTTTACGTACCTGAGAGGTTATTAGATTTAAATATTGAAGATCACAGGAGAATAAAAATTAAAGGTAAATTTCAACCAGGTTAGTTTCGTTTATGGTTTGTTTAGTAAACATAACTGTGAAATATTGCGCATGTCATTAAACTTTTCATTATATACCGAGGGATACGAAATTAAACAATCTTATAATTTAAAAACGTTTATTTAGTTTAGGTTTCTGTATAATCGTTTATTTGTGTTTAATATTAAATAAAAGTTATAGTCGTTCAACATATGTTCGCATATTTATTAACCCTAGCTAGCCGTGGTCAAATAGATTATTTTAGATTGGTGACCAACACACCAATGACTTTAAGGGAATTTATTTGGTTTGAAGTGACAACAGAAATAAAAACACGACAATATATACCTGCACCTCAGAGGCATAACACTGGATGGGGAAAATCATGCTTGCAGAATGAAAATTGTCTTAGAAAATGAGTACATACCATTATCATACTTATGAGATTTAATAGAAAAAACCCTAGCTAGCAGTTTCATTAATATGATAATGGTATGTATGTAGGTACTCATTTTTTAAGACAATTGAGCTTGTTCTGTAAGCATGATTTTCCATATACAGTGTTATGCCTCTGAGGTACTGATAACAAATATTCAATATACCACACTTCCCATTCTGATAACAGACTACGTAGAGGACCGTTGTAATAATGAACAACAATATTAAACACCACGAAATTGTCAAAGGCAGTCTACCCAAGTAACATTTTGTGCTGAATATCAACTGCGAGCATGCTGTGTCAGCACAAAATTCAGCTATTGAGCTGAGTCAGCTGCTGATATTTAGTAACGTCAAAAGCTGAATTGCTACTGATTTGCTAATTTGGCGGCTGAAAACCAGCTGAAACTGCGCTGCGTCAGCTGTTCAAAATGCTGACTTAGCTGATATTCAGCGCTGAATCAGCTGATATTCAGCGCTGAGTCAGCTGATGTTCAGCGCTAAATATCAGCTGAGTAGCAATTCAGCTTCTGAATCAGCTTCAGATTCAGCTTTCACTTTACTTTATGGAATAACAAAACGAAAAGAAAGTATAAAAATTATTTTAAATTGATATTAAATTTATAAATAAAAAAACTAAATCACAAAATTTTAAGCTTATTTAAATTATTGCTCATTTTATTGGTTTTTTATTTTTTTCTATACAATCATCAATTATTACATTCAATATTCTTTTATTATACGTTAATTATAATCACTCGCAGTATTATATTGTTAACGATTTCGCAGAGTTGAATCTGAAATATTATAGTAATTTTTAAATTATTTTTAATACTTAAATTTTTTTTACCGTCGCGGCCCCGAGTGGGATTCGAACCTGTGGTACCTCCGTTGGAACTTGAGCGCCTAACTGTCTAACCTATGAAGCTATACGGAACTCTTTTGATTTTTTTAAAATATGTTCGTATAATTTTTTGTGGCGTATTCGACCATCAATTATCGAAAGATAATTAAATACATACCACACTATATTTCATGTTTTTCAAAATTTTCAATTAGGAAAATTATTTTTAAGCCACCCCTTAGTAAAATTAAAAATAAATAATATTTTTATTTTTGGGTACTGTAATTATTATGCATTAGTGTTGTTAAAATGAATTTAACCAAATTTTATTTGTTTTGAAATATTTGTTTCTACCTGAACGCCACTTAAAATGCAGCTAATTTGCTGAAGTTGAAAAACAGCTAAATTTTATACTGACGTAGCGAAGCGGCAGCTCAAAATTCAGCTAATTTGCTTACGCTGAAAAACAGCTGAATTTTAAGCTGAACCAGCGAAACGTCAGCTCAAAATTCAGCTAATTTACTGACGCTAAAAAACAGCTGAATTTTAAGCTGAAGCAGCGAAGAGTCAGCTTGAACTTTACTGACGCTAAAAAGCAGCTGAATCTTGAGCTGACACACCGCAGTGGCAGCAAATAATTTGCTGACAAATTTTTTCAACACAAAATGTTACTTGGGTATGTAATCTTCAGGTAAACTTCCACTAGCAGCAGTGAACTGTCCACCTAATTTATGTATTAACGATGAACAATTTCAATTCTTTTTTTAAACTCTTGGTGATAGATTCGCGGCTGACGGTGAGTTCTATGCGATGCACTTTCACCGTGGGCTCCAGATTGATCACTCAACGGAGCAGGCAATTTATATCAGCCGTGAGTAAGTAATACTCTTCAACAACTATCTTTCAGACACTAAAGGAATTGCACAAAACTATCTAAAAATTGAGAGCAAAACATCACAACGTCAACCTAAGATTATAGACGTGGAAAATAAAGTTTCAAAGTTAAAACACCTTCGGATAAGCACAAAAATATTTTTTTTTATTAGCGGTCTGAAAAATAGCTTATTTGTGACTTAATTAATTTATTTGGATTTAATAAGTTTTTAATCCTTTAATTCAATAGTACATTGCTAGTATTGATAATTTTTATGCATTATATTTGCATCATAATATGCCGTAGAATTCATGGAGTCTTTAAAGGCCCCAAGTGCTCATCCGTGTAACCCTTTCAATGCATCCAACAAAATTTGTAAAAATTTGACTTAAAAAAAATGTGTATACAAAGGTAGTTAACAAATATTTTAATTAAATTAATGTTTATAATATAATTAAAAACCAAATTACACAAATTTTATGTACTATTACACCATAGAATTCTTGAGGTCTTAAAAGACCCCAAGTACCCATCCGTGTAACCTTTTCAACGTGCCCACCAGAAGGTTAAGAAAACGCAGGCATATCACTTACGCTCCAAGCGGTAAAACAAATCTCGATCGCGTCACTAAATAACTGAAGAGGATAGTGAGCAATGTTAAAAAAACATACAGATATTCCTGGAAAACATCTCACCAAAAATATCTACTGACTATTCCTTATGGATTTTTACAAAAAAATTGAAAAAGTATAAAACACATTTCCACCATTTGAAAATCAATAATATATGATAAATAACACCGGAGATACGATTTATTTAAGTAGAGCATATTTTTGATTTTCGGATTATTTTATAAAATTTTAATCATTTGTAGCTTCCAAACGAGGGATATTTAGGGATAAATGTATATAGTTAGATAATTTTATACATAGAATGAGAAAAAAAGTTATAACAAAATCGAGAACATCGATATAATCTAGATTATATCTGTCCCAGGATAGCTCGAGTATATGACATCTAAAAATTTGCCGAACGATTTATATTTTAAAGATTATACTTTTTAAGCTTACGTAATTACTACTATTAAAAAACTTTACTAAACATACATATTTTGTATGGTTTTGTATGGCAAATATAGAAGTTATTGAAATATACTGCAAAAGATATAATACCGTTTGCTTTAAATACTTCAATTACCGTTATACTATTTAGAAAAGATTTTCACCAAACAAAATACAAAAGTTATAGGAAAAGATATAAACCAAAACTTTTGTATAATAAATTTTCTTTTGTAGCGATTAGCTATCAAAATATTACAAGAAAATAAGAAATAAATATCGTTTAGACTAACAGCCACTTCCAGTTGGCCGATTTCCACCAAATTATCAAATTCATTTTTTATTTTTGAGTTTTATTTTGCTTACTTGTTATTTTGGTTTGTCTTGAAGTGATATTAATTGAAAAAAATAGGTTTGTTGGTAACTGAAAATTTAAAAAAGTATATTATATTTTGCAGTGTCAGATTGAGGTGGTAAATCAAAAAATTTCCATCGTTAACTTCCTTCGTCAATTTCATGTAAGATACACTTCATTTTCTTTTTCAACTAAGCACTTACGGCAATACAGTTTTCGACTTTCAATATTAAGTTTTCGACATTTTTGTTTGATGTGCTGCTACTTTAGTAATTTTAAAGCTAAAGCGATGTTCTTTAATTTTCAAGAAGCGGAAAATAAATTTGAAACTTTAACTTGACAAATACTTGTGGTGTATAATCAAGTATAAGCGATTTCATTGAAAATTTTTTGTGGTGACGTTTAATTTATCACAAGCAATTTATTAGTAAAATTTAATAATATTATAAGAGAAAATCTAATTTTGTTATGTTGGTATAACTTTCCTGGGTTGCAAATATCCAAAAACCTTAAATTTTAATTAAAGTTTAAAATGTGAAGGAAAAACTTGTTATCTTATTAAATTTGTAATGACTTTCGATGTAATGACAGCTAGTTAGAGTCAACCTTAGATTGTTTTGCCTAGTGGTTTGGTATTAAACAGAATAGCAGCGTAACATCCGCTCCGGGAATACTAGTAACCAGTAGACATTAAACTGGAGTGTAATGGTGGCTCACCGGTATTATTACTTAATTTGTTCGGGGTTTATAGCTGAACGCCATATTTATAGAAGTGTATAGTACATACGCCTATGAAGATAAAATAGGATCCACTTTAAGTGCGGTTCTAAGCACTCAAATCCTAATCACGAAGAGTCATAATAGTAAAGTTAAAAGTTCATCAAATAATTTTTACAAAAAAATAAAGTTGCCTGAAAAAGCTTCTTATGATTAACTTTTAAAACTCCAAATATAAATACATATACAGTTTCTAAGTTTATGATTTTTATGAACTAAACCTTTCAAACTTATTTTTACTGCTGTTGACAATATAAAAAAAGTTTTTGATTGCTTAGTAAGCTGCTCTCACAGTCATTTAAATACAAAATTATTCTGCCTTGTTACTAGAAAATTATGCATAATAGCGTTATATAAATTAATGTTCTGTATACTTTCTAAGTTTTTTGTCGTCAAAACTCTTGAAACAGCAGAAGCTGTCGGAACGAGATGGAATCTCATTCTTTTATCAGTTCACAATCCCCATTCGTAAAACACTTCAGGTTTCAAACTTAATCTAACAATTACCTCACTTTTGACTAACAATAAAACACACTTTATATATAAACAACAAAAATATAAACCCAACTTCGCTATGTAGTAATCTAAGTTTTAATTATATGTAAATAAAATAAAATTTTATATTTAAACCATTCTTCATCGTTTGGAAAACTACGTTTATAAAACAACAAACAATTTTAAATCCAAGAGGCACGAGAGTTAACGCATAATAAAAAGTTTTATTTTAAACAATTGAAACTTGAGAAAAGTTAGGAAGTTGAATTTAATGCTCAATGTTCTTATTTTTAATTATTACTGAAGAAGTTTTTGACGACATTAACGGAGTGTTTGAGTTATTTTAATGCCAAATTAACTATTAACCTTTACGTTTTTAACTCGAATTTTAATAAACACAAATTTAATCAAAGCAAATAATTTATAATAATATAAAAGAAAAACAAAAAAAAACATTATTATTAAATTCCCGTTTGAAGTATTTGGAAGCGTTTGTTTACTGTCAAAAAGAGAAGTATGCATTACTTTAATAATAAAAATATTTTCTAAATGTGTACATGACACAATAAAATTTTGCGAGACGAATTTTGACAAGTTAATATTATGTAAATTTAAAGTCACTAGTTTCGAAATTGTAACTAAAAAAGAATCTTCCGAAATAAAGCATGAAATCCTAGTATTTGCTGAAATTAGTGTAACCGAATCTCCTGTACTAACGTGATAGAATCTGGAAAGCTCTATTGCACGAACAGCGATTAGACAGATAACCAGACTGTAATGGCGGTTAGTACTAATCACACACTGTTTGGCTTACGTCAATACTATTGCGAAATAAGATTTATCAAAAAAAATAATTAATTAGGTACATTACAAAGAAAAGTTATCAAATTAATTAATTATTATTAATGACAATATCGCTCTGACGTAAGAAAATAGCTTTTCCTCAAATTCCTTTTAGAATCATAAATCTAAACGGAGTAAAAGTTCTACTTAACTGTAAAATTATTACGCCATTCTCTTTATTACAAATCGGATGACGGTTTATAACTGAAAAATAATTTTAATACAAGGAAAATTTTTCATGCGTAAAATTAAAATAATCCATTTGAGCACTGTGTCCGACATGCTTTTTAAATTACAAAATTTGTGTATTTATATTCTGTTTTGTGTTTCAGATACGTTGGCGTTAAGAGATGTATCAGTGACCATTCCTCAAGCGGTCGTTGCTGGCGATACTGTAGCGCTTTACTGTCGTTACAATTTAGAAGATGAACCCTTATATACAGTTAAATGGTACAAGGGCCAAAGCGAATTTTATCGATATCTCCCAAAGGAACTGCCGAACACTCAAGTGTTTCCACTTCCGGGCATTAACGTTGATGTAAGTAGCGATCCGCAGATCTTATGAAATAACTACGTTACGATCTGATTAAACAGAACAAATATTTTAGTTGAGCAACTCAAGTCCAAACAAAGTTGTACTTAGAAATGTACAACCCGGAATCACGGGAAAATATCGTTGCGAAGTATCTACTGATTCTCCCAATTTTTATACTTCCATCGTAAATGGATACATGTACGTCATTAGTAAGTATCATGTTTGTTTTTCTACTTTTGTATTGTAACTTGTCAATGTCTTTACATGTAATGTTTTTCTTATACTTAATCAATTAAATAATTTTAATGATAGACTTTGAGGAAGAATTTTAGAAGGAAAAAAGATTAGAAAATTGAAAATTGTGGAATTTTTACGTAAAACTTGGTCGAACAAATCGACAAAACACTTTAAGAACGTTTTGCTATTGGATTTCACTTGTATATCGAAGTGAAACGGTATGTAAAAGAGCACGTTTGGCTTTAGATACGTCAAAAATTTGAATTTAAAATTTGTCAGGTCAACTTTATTCCTATGAGAGAATGTCGCTTACATACATACATGTTCTTTTTATAAAATTGCAAGTGCTATAGCAATACAGACGTGAACTAAATTATACTTTCAACATAAAAGTGTGTCGGTTTAAACTTTTTTACTCGATTTCAAAACAAAAAACCTGCAGTCTTGTGATGTTCTAATACACTGGGGAAAAATACCAAAACAGAATAAGTTTGATTTTAAAAGTAATATAAATTTTCTGTTCCTTTCAAATGAATTCAAAATGAAACTTAATTGACATCACAATATATTTGACTATCAAAACTGGAAAACCGTCTAGGTTATGTCTATGCATGGATACCGAGGAAAACTTAAATTACAATATTCATATAATTTAATTTTTTGAACGATAGAAGAGTAATGGGATTACTTTTGGATTAATTAATGTTAGTTACATTAATAAGATTTTGTACTTCTGTATTAGTAAATTCTACCTACGGCTTCGTCCAATATCATATCGCTAGGAAATTAGGATTTTAGGGGTTTAGTAAAGGCAAGGTTTACGCGTAGGTAGTTGGTTGATATTAGGATTGGATTGAGAACATAAATCACTTTGTAAAATCATTACCTACAAGCAGGTTTATTAGAATCACAAAAGTTCTGATCTACGTGACGATATTTGTAAAATAATAATAAATTACTTTAGGAAGCGTTAAAACTTTTCCCAAACTTATCCACAAACTTTGTCGTAAGTGTGATTAATTATTTTTTAAATAAATTTTAAAACGTAACCGCACGTTAAACTTTCATAATGTTATTTAGTGCGAAAACAGGTACATTATATTACTATTCGTATCGACCGGTTTAGGTTATTTCTTTTCCCATCTGGAAACTAAATTTTGCGGTCATATTATTATTAAAATATTAACTTAGAACATTTTCTTCGTGTTAGAGAAGTTTGAGAAAAATTTTGTATTGATAAGTTTAGTTTATATGCTATCTCTTAGATTAGCATACATAGTACTTCTATAATATACCTATATATCACTCAATCTTATGGTCAGTAAGTATTTATATGCATCACAGATTTCTGGATAGAATAAAACGACCATGTTGCACTGACGGTTTCAGTTCACAGCAAAAAATGTTTTCTAGATATTTTAATGCATTGTTATTTCATTTAATTTTTTATAAAAAACCTTAACAAAAGTAATTTTTTTAATATTATAAATTAACACTCATAAACTACTGATCTTATTTGAGAATTCTTTCTGTTTAAAAATATACTTTGCCTGATGCAGACTTTCGGAGTATAAAGTAGGTGGTTATTACTTATTAGTAGAATGACATAAATTATTCACACGAATAATATGCTGTTAATAATTAATTATTACGGCCTACGATGTAAACTTGGTCTCACGGACCGAAGTGTAAACGTACATATAAAATTCTTTTTAATCCATAACCAAATTTAAATTAAACTTTTTTTTAATAATAAAAGATCATTCCATCCTCAACAACGTCAATATCGGTTTACAGAATTTCTATCGATTCTGAAATTTATTCTTCTTTTTGTTTTAATTTTTTAAGTTTTTTTGCAACTAATTTGTTTTCCTACTTGGGTTTATTGATTTCCCAATTGATATCCGTTAGTTTAAATGCTTCAATATGTTTTAATTCAATGTTTCGTGTCTAATTTTTTATTTTTGCATCTAAACGATGCAAATCTCAACTAACTCAAATGGTTGCATTTCCTCCAATTACCAAAACTTGTCATTGTTATAACTTTTTTTATAATCCTTATTACTTAAATTCCCCTATATAGAGTATCTATTCTATAAGATCTATGTTTGCTGTTTATTTTTTTTTAAATTAACTGTTGTATTTATAAGTTACCTACTAAAGTCAGCCAAGATGCACCCAGGATCAAAAATTTGATAATCTGATCATTCGGCTCCAATTGTGTACCAGCCTACAGGGATTCGCCGTAATAATATCTGAAAGTTCCCCATCGATCCGAGCGCCGCTAACAATTCTACGAGAGGTCAAGAGTCCCAAAAATTGGTTTTTCATAAATATCTTGTTACCCTTTACCTTACAAGAAAAATACAAGGAAACAAATTATTTGTAGCTCTCAAAAGTACCTACCAAAAAACATTTATATCTTTTTTCTATGCAATCGACTACTTTGACAATAATTTCGACAATACAAGAAAGGAAAAATCGTTTTTTTCAAATCTTTTTCAACAAATTCGGAATTGATAAAATACGCTATTTTCACCAAGACAGAGTGTTCTCCAAATAAAATTTTTATTTTTATTTTTTTTTATTTAAAAAAAAATGTGCTTATTGATTTAAATAAAGTTAACTTGTTTTTGGGGTAATTTTTACGAATTTCTCTTAAGAGCTCCTTTTGGCACAAGACAAATGTTTGAAGACCAAGAGTAATTTGTTATTTAAAGATTCAGAAGGAAATTAAAATAGATTCCAGCTTTTTACAACCAAGTGAGAACAAAATTCATTTCTTGACAACTTTTGCAGATTCTTTCATTGATTTAAGTCATTTCACTAAATCACTAAATCTTGCACACATTTACTATGTGATATAAACAACTTTCTTATTCACTTATTCCACATTGTCCAAAAATCGATTTATACCAGTTTGCACGTGGTATGATTAAGAAAATATTTTTTTTTAACTTTTAACTGAACAGAACTCATCCGCAAAATAAATTTATGATCTGCTGCTGATAGGACCTACCTTCAGTTTGATTAATTTTCTATTTAAATTACTTTTTTAGTGAAAATAAATAAATGCGAAAAAGGATATTGATACTTTTCAAAACCTTCAAAATAAACTCTAATTTGGTTTCTTTTTTTTTTATAAATTAAATACTATGTTCTGAACAAAATTAAAGTTATTTAAAGTCGGTAAAGTTGTTGTGTTTTTACCAAAACAACGTTTTTACAACCTATGAAAACAAGTAAAAACAAGTTCTTTTAGTTAAAAGCTTCATAAAAACAGACTTCAAAAATAAATAATAAATAATTTCCTCTAAATTTTTTACATCAAAAATTTTAATTTTCCTTTGATGATTACTTAAAGCTTAAATGGTTTCTATTTTTCTTATCATTTTGAGTTCATACACTTAATAATTGCATTAAATTATCAATCGAAAATTAAAACTTTTTTGCAGGATATTATAACAAATTATTTTAAAATTAATTTTTTTTAAATTTATTTTCCAGTTTCCAATAGTTTCTATTTTTGAATTATTTTATTATATTTAGTAATAATTATTTATTAGTATACTAATGTATTGAAAGGCGATCATTAAATTAATAAAATATGCTAGCCGAAAAAGGTATCCACTAAGATACCCGGTTTGAATCAAAGAAGATTCTAATCCTTTATATGATCGTCTTTGTGCTTCGGATGATGATTTCCTTTCTTCAACAATAAGAATCCAGGGTTACATGGACATCTGAGATAAACCTATACTACCAAACTACCTTGGATGTAAAGCAATTAATATGCTCACAGCACTAATAGTGACATTGGAGCACTACATAGGTTGCACCGGGTTGCACATGGTATAAACACAGGTTTCAGACCTAACGAAAGAAGAATATAAAAGCATTAAACTGAAGAAACTTTTTAATTTTACTTGTTTTTAATTTTTTTCCTTTCAAATACATCGGGTGCTATTTTTAGCCTAAACTATTGATTTTTTGATTTTGCTTACTTAATAAAAACAATATATTTTTACAGTAACATTATTGATTTATTAATGTAAATCTCAAATTAAAAATCGGATGTGGCCATCACATAACTTTCCGAATATTATTATTTATCCGGGGTGTAACGTTATACGGATTTTGATTGGTTAATTGTTTATTGTGTTTATCGTTGATTGGTTCATAGCTATAGGTTAGTTATACTGATACTTAACCGACTATTGTAAAAACGGACCTAAAACATTCAGAAAATCGAAATAATAAGCAAAAGCAAAAATACAAATAAAAAATTATCACAAATAACTTAAATTCTATCTACAAAAAAATTTGCTTATTTAGACAATTTAGATATTTTTTCATTTTAGAAAAAATTTTATAACGCGAAAGTAATTTATATGGATAATTTTTGTCATAATAAACTTTTACCTATTTCATTGCGTTTCGGAGTTATGATAGATTATGTTTTATCGCTTCAAGTAAACCCCCCGTTCCCCCCATACGATTTTATCTATTTTCAATAGGCTTCGTGCCACAACAGATAAACACTTAAATTTAAAATTTGGAGTGATTTCGTTATTTCGTTTGGTTGCTATCGTGTTCACAGACATACATACACACACACACACACACCCTCACACACCCACACACACACATACACACATACAGACATTTTTCAAAAATTGTAGAAATGGTTTAAGGGAACCTCAAAACATAAAAATTTTATGAAAAAATTGGGGGTCAATTTTTTTTTCAATTTCAGATTACAATACTTTCCTTACTAAGGAGTTCGGAAAGTAAAAATTTAAAAAGCAAATTCCTTGACAAACATTAGTGTGTAAATAAAAGATAGGATTATGGGATTTTTTTACACCTTGAACTACAGTAACGCCTGCAGATAATTTTTAAAATTGTAGAAGCACTGATGAATGTACTTTAACATTTTGAGGTAACTTGCCAAGATTGCCTAAAATGTGCATGTGACTCTGATTCAGCAAAATTAATTATTTTACGTATTCTCCGAAGCACGGACACGGTCATAAGAAAGTTGATATCTTCTTGCGCTTAAATAGTGAACTGCTACTATTTCAATGATGTCGTCGCTTAGAATCTCAAAATGTTAATGGCATTGACATCCAGGATATATTATATAAACTTTAAAGATATATATATAGTTATTTATTTCAGTCTTTAATATGTTCACTTACAAACACGCAAAGTTAAGTTTTATTCACGAACATTCTCACCCACAAGCATGCACAGTTCAGTTATTAGCTGCTAAATTATAACGCTCTTCTTGCAGTAAGCTTTCCTGCTATACAATCTCTATCGTCATTAGTCGTCTCGACACCACCGGCTGTACGCAGTTTTCCAATGTAAAAAATAACATATTTAATTACTAGTTTGTACAATATACCAGAATTATTAACATTTTCACTATTTTTAAATATTACATAATAGGTAACAGTAACTTTTGTTTTATATTGTATTATTTTCTTAATTTTATTGTAATCCGGAATTTCAAGTGTGACTTTTAATAAGAGGAGTAAAAGCCTTTACCCCAACATCTGCTGCAAGAAAATTTACATATAAATTAACACAAGTTATTGTTCAATGTCCAGTTTAAAAACTACTAACTTTCAGTTTAAATGAACAAGAACTCGGTTTTCTTAGTAATTATAATTTTATAAAATTTCAAATTGAATGTTTAATAAAATTCAATTTAATTCATTGTTACGGAGAGTTCCCTAACCAAAGTGAGTCTCTTATACGGAAAGTTTTGAATCCAATCAGGAACAATAAAAAAATTTCACACTGAGTTAATTTTCTCGTCACAATGGCTTTCATAATATTCACAAGATCAATAACTACCGTTGGTATTTATACCAATTTGTCTTACAATTTAACAAAACCATTTTTTTTGGGTTCTTTCCTTTGCATATAAATATTTGCATTGATTGCATTTAAAGCACTATTACATCCCAAAGGAAAGTATTCTTTTAGTTGCAATAAGTACTATTCAATATGACAAAGTTAGATTATGATATGTAGAGAAATTTCCCAATGGTCATCCCCTTTAGATTTCAAGTAAGTAAATTACGATGAAGTTACTTTACTTACAAGCAATATGTGTGCAACTAACCAGATAAATCAATTCATTAAACAACTAAACAGATAAATTAACAAATAAAGTATTAATCAATCATAATTGGGTAAATTAACTCATTTTAATTGATATTAAAATCTAGTTATATTGAGGTGTTGGTTAGTTCGCATTAGTGTGTTTAACAGTTATATTTTAAGTCTAATAGAGGTTTTTTTTTGAATTTAATAAATTCGTCGGCTTAACCTTCATTCGCCGAATTTATATCTGCTGGCCACAGGTAACATTACGCATGACCTCAAAAAAACACTGATTTATATTCTAGATATATATGTTACGGTCAATGACGTAAATTGGGCATTGACGTCAATGGCCAGGCAATGACGTCAATGCCCATTTACGCTGGCCATTAACGTCATCGACCGGTCATTGACGTTAACGCCCGTTAACGGTGGGCAATGATGTAATTATTTTCACCTGATTGTAACATTTACGTCTTTGGGCGGTCAATGACGTTAATGGCCAAAACGGATTGGGCAATGATGATATTATGAAATAACTACGATAAAGAACAGTTAAATAACGATTTACATAATTTGGCAGCCAACTGGCAAGTGATATTTAGGTACATATGTAGTATTCATTGTAATATAATATACTAATAATTTATTAACAAACATAAAAAATTTAAAAAATAATGAATTAAATTTTTTTTAAATTAATCATTTTTGTTTTGGCACAGGACTGACCCATGGCACTGAGAATCTCAAATTTGTTTGCTGGGGTGACACGCACATTTATTATTTTTACGTCACCTTTTGCAATGACAACGCTTGTAACCCTATAACAAGCTTTAACGCTGTAAAATACTGCTTTAAGTTGCTGCTTGTGTAAGAATAACCTCATTTTCTTTGGTCGTATCACTAATATTTTCTAACAAAATTAACTTTTCAGTATCCCTTAATAACTAGTATTAATTGCAAAGGCACATTTAATATATTACTTTCAGATGGAACCTATAGAATAATAGTTTCATCATTGCCTACTCTGTGTTGGGCATTGACGTCATTGCTCGGACAATGATGTAAAAACCACACATGAAATTTTAAATGTCAACATCGCCCTAAATGCATGGTCATTGACGTCAATGTCCAACTAAGCTGGGCATTAACGTTATTGTCCGGCCATTGACGTTAATGGCCGAATTGTCATCATTGACCGTAACATATACAATTCATAGTTCAGTTTATGTGCCGATAAAGAATAATAAATTCTGTTTTGAAACCTACGGAAAATTGGTTTTTAATAAGATCACGTTTAAGTATCAAATAATTAAAACTTATGTATAAAAATATATTACAATATAATAACCTACCCATATTACTTTAAAATCGTTAACGTTTAATGGAATGAAAACTAATTAAAAATTTTATAATTAATCAGTTAATATCAAGTTAACAATTGAAACCACTTTTCAAAATTAATTTGCTTCTCAAATGTCAATTATATTAAATTGTAAGTAATAATTTTAGCAACCAATTAAAATTGATAAATTAAAAATTAATTATAATTTCTTCAAACTGACATTCTAGAATTTTAAACAATTTTGTGTTGCTTAATTAATATTTCTTCAGTATTTTAATTAAATATTTTATATAATGTATATTTAATACAAAATAAAATTGTAGCAATCAAAAACAATATTTTAAGTGCAATAACTTTTTAATTTAAAACTTTTTCAATAAAATCTATAAATAATCGTAATTCCACAACTGAATTGCATTAAACTACATTCTAAATAAGAGATTACTTAACTGATCAATAATAAATGAGTTCGAAACGTAGCAGCACAAGCACACTAGAATCACTAATGTTTTTAACTTAATTTGCTAGATAAAATCGAAACGAAGCTCAATGCTCTATTTAATAAATATTTGATCAAAATATAAATAATTCATTTAGACATTCCAGAAATATAAGAAGTAAATAAAGAAGTCCCTTTATAGTTACATATTAGTATATAATATGAGTAATTCAGCGAACATTACGAAGGAAGGTTATTCAGATTTTTAGGTTTTGTAAAATTTAAATTTTACATATATAGTGGAACCTTTACATAATGAAATAATCAAGAAACTTGAGTATACTAATGCCACTTCTTCATTAGAATTATATATTGCAACATCAATTCAACCCTCATATAACTCTCCTAATTTATTTAACTGTAACTCTCATTAATGGTTTGCTTTTTGCTCAAAACAAAATCATTAATCTTTGTTTTTCTATCTAAAAAACGACACCATGTATTATTTTACTTTTCACAAAATTACTTCAATTTTAACATCAAAAGAATAAGTTGGAAAGTTCCCTTTTACAATGTTCAACTATTGGAGAATAATAATTATTGTTCTTTGTAATGTTCATTTTGATGACAACTAAAATTTTTTCAAATTTTCAGAAAGTTTTTTTTTATACCTCCGCTTTTATTAAATTTAAACATTAAAATTTTCGAGATACTTTCAAGTTTTTTACATAATATTGTAAGCACGTAGTATCAATTTTACTGCAACAAAATTTTAAATTATGAATGGTTTTAAAAAGTTTTTTGTTATTTCATAATTTTCATGCTTTTGCACATCTGCGTACCTACAAAAGTTCCACTTTTTCATTTTAGTTATATACTTGACGATGTTAACTTTTATTAAAATATAAAGTTATATTTTTGATGCCTTTAATTGGCACTAATTATCTTTTTAATAGCATAAAATTTGAATGTGGATTTTCCAAAGATAAACATTATTTATACCTTTTAAAAACTTTTCATGACTTCTACTTTTTAAAATTGATTCCAATATCAATCGATCAAACTCACAATGTACGACAAGAAAAAAGAACGAAACACAAATTCTTTATGGTAAACGATACCGATACGTCTAAGGTGTGTAGTCTATTAAATTAAAATTTTCAACGTTGGTATTATTTTTTCAACTTTTATTACTTTCAAAAGATTATAGTCTATATTTCAGTCACAAAAATTTATAGCATCAGAATTTGCTATAACAATAAAACGTACAATTAAATTTGAAAAGCCGGAAGAATTTTTTTTTGAAAAACTAACAACCAATAAAATTTCCAATCGATTGCGAGAGGATAAATTAGTGGTTACAAAATTACTTAGATTTGCTTTAACCGCTCAACGGCAAATATTTGACTTCAAAACCGGCGTACAAATTAAAAAGTAAATTACAGGTAAATTCTCTTTAATTGAAAATTTCATTTATTGCAGCTTTTACACACGTACGTAAATAATTAAAACGTGTTCGTGCATTCAACAACTGGCAGGCAATAATGTTAGTGTGTATGAAGAACATCACGTTGTTGAATATGTCATGATTTTAATTTCCCTACCAAGCTTAACTTAGGGTCTACTTAGCTTAGAAGGGGTGGGGGAGAGATTAATCGGTGTCGACTTTAGGATTAGCGCCAAGATATATCAAATAAATTAAGACGTAATTGTGACATTGCGCACACAGCAGATATCTCTTCCGTACGTTATTTGAGTTAATCAGTAAACTTGAAATTATTGTTGCTTGACAAAAATGTATTGAATGCATTTTTTAAAGGATACAACTTATTTCAAATAAATGCTTGTTATTATCCGCTTTAAGCGGATCCTTGATATTTTTTAACTGCTTTAGCGCGGTCTACTACGTTTTCGCGCAACTGATTCGGTGCAGCCATGTCGATGCCGAGCCGTTTCGGAGCACAGACGGTTCAACCGGTTCCAACCGATTCTAATACTATTATAAAAAATGTGATTTAAAATTCTGTAGTTTACATAGGGGAGAGCGGGGGAATATCAACCACTTAAGCGCCATTAAAGATTTCCAATAGTAATCTTTGGAATTAGATGCTCAAAATGGTAAAATTGCTTGGTCACTTTATCTACTACTAGATTCTTATAGTGATTTTTCAAAAAAACAAATGACTTTATTTTTACGGTACATTAAAAAAAAAGTCGGGTAATTTCGACCGGTAGGGTAATATCGACCATGGTGGAGGGAAAAATCGACCAACGGTAATATTTTGAAATAAATTTTATTTTAATATTTTAATGTTCATTTACCCTTACATAGGTCACAACCATACCTATCAAGAGTAAATATTGTAATAGTATCTAATACCTAAAGTATCTAGTGTAATATCGAACCTGTACATTTAACCTTAAAAATTATTTTAGCGAAAAATACAGATTAAAACTGCACCAAATTAGATTCAAATTATGGAGAACTATCCACTGTATCTTAGCAATGTAAAATTCAATACATTTAGAAAATATAAAACTGTCCCAGCCTTAATAAAAGCAACAAATTTTAATAAAAAAAGCCTAAAAACCAGCAAAATTGACAGCATACTCATGAAGAGTGATAGCACCATACTAACTTTATAAATTAGGCATATACAAAACTATCTTTCGGATGGTAGGTAAAGTTCGCTCGTATGGCGCCAAGTTTATGAGATTTGAAGCTGGTCGATTTTACCCGACGGTTGATATTCCCCCATTCTCCCCTATAAACGTATCTACAGCACTGCGAGCAAGGTTTAATGTTTAAAAATTATTCCCTCCGAAATTTTTTTTAGCAATAATGCAGCTACTAAGAATAATCATGAAAGTATACCAATTTTGGAATTGATATAATTGGAATCATTAGCTTGTAAAATGAGCTGAAAAGAAAAAAATTAGGCAAACAAATATTTATGTTTATGTTCAACATGGAGATATAATTCACAAAGTAGTAGTAAAAGGGTATTTGTAAATTTGTTGCAACCATTGATAAAAGCTTTAACATTTAATTTGCAACTAATATATCCGTAAGCAAAAATTAAACTTGTGTATGTATTTTTTAAGTGGTTGACGTACTTGTGAGTTTAATAAACCTATAATTTTATTTTATGTATTTCGTTTTTATCAAAACATACCTATTCTATTTTTGTTTCACTTTTAATATAAATTCAAATATTATTAAATAAAAATCAAGCTAAAATTTAAATTATCGTTTAATTTCAATTTAGTGATGATCTGAAAACCAATTAAAAGAGGATTCCGAAACAAAAAATTTAAATTAAATTATTGGATTTGATATTTTAATTAGATTTATCTTAGATTTTGTTTCTGAGAAATACAAAGATATGAGACGCAAATACTCTTTATGATGATTTATTAATTTGCTTTAAAACGAGTGAATACTTAATTAGACATCCATTGTATTTAATTTAACTTTATCCAACAAATTTAATTTATAATCAGAATAACTCGATTATTACTTTACTAGCTAAAAAAAATATGGATTAATTCAAGTTGATGAAATATTTTTCGCAAAATATGAAACAAAATTCATATTTGCAAAAAGATTCGTATTATTTTAAAACAAAATTAATCAGTTTTCTAAAATTAGCTTTGTTATTTTACTCGAAAATGTTTTTAATATAAATTAAAATTTAATATTAATTTAAAAAATTAGCAACCAAGAAGTCTAAAATTGAACTTAAACGTAACGTAAACAATTATTACAGAATATTCCTTCGACGCTTTCAAAGATTAGGTCAACTACACAAAATTTCTCTATTCACTCCAAGCCCTCATGTCTTTTTCGCCCCTTAGGGTATCAACTTATGCCACTGATTACCAACTTTGTAATATCGGGATAAACTAAGTATTAGAGATCTGTCAACCAAATAATGACTTGATTCAAATTCTAATTCGAAAATAATGCCATTAGCCTGGTTTTTGTAGGTCAAACTTGGCGCACTAATCATGGTCGTTAATAATTATTATTACTTCTCTTATAATAAGATATATTTCATTAAATGTGGATATTTAATTAAATAACACGCAGTGAAACTTAATAGAACATGCAAAAATGGAAGAAGTTGTTTTTTGTCAATCGACAACAGCTTGATAATAATCTAAGATATATTCCGAAATCAGGGATACACACAAAAACAAATAATATGGAATAACTTATTGTAGGTACCGAACTGTATATTTGATTTTACTAATAAGCAATTAATTAACAAAAAAATTGACGTATAAGCTTTTTCGAAGAAAAACCCAACAAACTAATCAAAAAACAATAATAAATAATAGCTAGTATTGAAATAACTTATCAAAACCATTACTGTGGATTTAAATTGCTAAAGATGACATAGATTTCATACTAAAGTGATTACTGTAAACTATAATTGCAATACGACTCACCTCACATCAATCAATTCAAGTTCTATGTTCAACTTAAATTCTTAAAAGTTTCTTTGGAGGTACATATACCACATTGTATTTTATTAATACTTTATAAAATTAATTGGAACATTGCTTCTTTTGACGTCAGAAATTTTCTAATTAGTTGAATTTAGAGTCTATTATCATAGTATTTGTAACAGGCTCACCCAATACCAGTAGCGTTCTTCTAATATGATTTCTGTGTTTTGAATCGAAAGTATTTTTAATTTATACTCGAGAAAGTGTGAATAGTGAAGAGTTAATCCCTAAAGCGCCGTCTACAGGCAACGATATATCTGAACAGATACACATTGTAGTATGTACATATTATGTGCACATGTCCGAACCACGGTACATAATAGTAAGGTAATCCAGCGCTGCACTTTTAACGTGCATTGGAAAAAATGAAACCATAATGTACTACAACGAGAGAGATGCATAACAAGGTATCTAAATGTAATAATACGTGCACATTTTAGATCGTCTTACTACGACAATCGTCGCAATTAGTCGGCGCTGTCTATACAACGCTTGCTTATAGGTACGTACCTTGTGCTCTATCCTTGTGGACGAAATTGTTTCACGTAAACGTTGCTCGTCGAATTCCCTTACTATATTATGTACCGTGGTCTGAACAGAACTGGGAATCGAAATTTGTGCACGCTATGGTGTTCCAAAAGGTCCAGACGTTGGTTACTTAATCGGAACAAATTTTCACATGTCAATTTACTTCGTGAATTACATTAAAAGCCAGAAGACTGGGGAAATTATTTATGAACGGATAAAAATCATAATATAATCACTTACTGGAATTACTATCTTCATTAATTATAAAAAGCACTACCTGCATGTAGCAATCAATTTTGCCACACGAGAGGCTTACTGCAACTTTACGATATTAAACTTTAAGAACCTAGAGTTTACTACTATTATATTATAACAAGCACTAATGCCTTTACTAATAGTCACGGATCAATCCGAGATTCAAGATTAATTCTCGAAATACTAGCTGTTGCTACGATACGGTCTAAATTCCAGTAATCTCATTGGTAAATCCTAGGATCATCTTGAATCTCGGATTGATCCGTGACTATTAGTACGGGCATTAAAATTATATCTGAAACTTGCAAAACTCATCTATAAGGTTTTGAATAAAAATTACTCAAAGGTAAGTAAATCAATTGATTGCTTTATTTCTTAATGTAATAAGTAATAAACTTGATTGGAACTCCTAGAGAAAATGATACTTTTTGAGAATATTGGCAAAAGATAAAACAGTGCATTACTTGTGTCATCAAAATTAGGCTAGCCAAAGTCAAGTCATTGATTTAACCATGTAAGGTCAATGATATAAAATACTATGTTTATTATTACTAGAACTCGGATTTATATGCATCAAAGTACTTGAAAAAAATTGGCTATGTAAACATTGCATAACTTTCCCCTTGTAAATTTTGGTATAAAAATAATCATTCAACCTCCTCTTTCCGGGTACCATTCGAGGAGAAAGACCGCGAGGAAGCTATAGTTCGTATCAAAAAGACAAAAAGTTGAAAAATTTGAAAACCAGTTAAATTAAAAGTGCAGATTTACTTCTTTGCACACATAGTTATAGTGAGTAAATTTTCTTTCGCCACCTTCTTGCAATGTACCGTTCGACGTGAAAGACCTCAAGGAAGCGACAGGTCGCATCTGCGGTGCTCAAAAATCGTGCTACGCTACGAAAACATGTCAAAATTTCATAAACGTCAAACTTGAATTAATTTCCGAAAATTTTTGGAATCGAGTTGCGACTCGACTCGTATTCCGTCTAACTCGATATACGTGCTTTAGAAAGAGATGCGAGATGGCATGATTAAAGAATTTGGGTATACGAGATGATGGTCTAAAAGTAATTGACACTTCAAATTTTTCAACGAATTTTCACCATTTTCAGCTGGCCTCTAAGTTTAACTATGATGTACATTTATGCCAAATTTTTTTGACATTTGGTTTCGTGGTTTAACCTGGGTAATTGATACTATTGCTTTTCATAATGTCGTAACCACACACAGACATACATACATACACACGAACATCCAACTAAAATTCATCAAAAACTTATCAGGGCTTGATAATAAACATTTTAATACCAATATTTCGATTTTTGATTTTTTAGTGGATTACAATACTTTCCCCTATACATACGGATACGTATGGGGAAAGTAATATGCACCGAATTTCCTTAAAATATGTACTAAAATTGTTAAAAATAGATAAAATATGCATTGATATGCAAACTAAAAAATATCTAATATTCAAATTTTTCAATTTATTTTTCAAATTTTCAATAATGAACTTATGATTTATTAAATTTAAAAAAAAAAAATTTTGCATATTTTATATATTTGGTGCATATTTGTGTAGGTATGTAATGCATATTTGGGCCACTTTTGGAGATTTTAGAAGAATTTTAACAGAAAATAAATAATAATTGCTTAAATTAGCTAATTTAATAATAACTTTTTATTTTCTCTATTAAAATTCTTCAAAAACGACCAATATGCACCCAAATATGCACAAATATGCATTATTTGCTCAAATATGCACCAAATGTTGAAAATATGCAAAATATGCATTTTCACAAGCAGTTTTTCGGATTAGATTTTACCTAATTTGTCAAGATCTCATAACGAATCTGATGACATATTAATATTAAATAATATGCAAAAGCATAAAATCCAAGCTCTAATTATTACAGTTTATTAATATTATTATAATATGCAAGTTATAAAGTTAAAAACGTTCCTAAAAAAATAAGGTGATAAATGATGAAGGCCCTCAAAATTTGAAAAATAATCCAAAAATGATTAGTTGGTGTCATTTAACTCGAAGTTATTTTATACGACACTTTTGCAAGGTGGATTTGGTATGATATGGATCACTAGCAATACAAAAATAATCTTGGGACTCTCACAAATTTGTCAGTTTAAAATTTTTATTTTGCAATTTTATTTCGGTTTCCAGCAAAGCAAAACAAATTATGTAGATGCATAAAATGTGCTTAAAGTTTCGAGCGCATCAACATCAATATCATCTATTTAGTTCACTAGGAGGCTGGAAGTGATTAAAAAAATTATTTTTTAACTTGTTAATTTCTAATAATTATAAAACCTTTTCATTTTTACATAATATTATTAAAAAATCATTTGGAATTTTGTTTAGTACTGTTGATTTTTAGTAAAACATAAAGACAATATTGTCAGTTTTATTACTATTATTATTAAAAATCATCTTACGCTATCAGAGCAAATCAAAATCAATTTATGGTTTCAGGTTTTTTAGTAGTATCTTTTTAAAGTTTCCTTTAACTGAAGAGAAGTGACTACAAATTTTATCTGACTTTGAGAAGAAATGGCTTGTAAAACAGCAATGGTTTGTAAAAGTCGTCGTAATCAGTCTCAGAACATTAGGATTTATTCAGTTTCGGTAATTCTTTAACCCCTTAATGCATTCGCCGGTGACATCCACACGAGCACCTCTTACTGACGATTTTTCATTTGCTTGTGGATGTCATGGGCAAACTTTAATCAGGTATTACAATAACTGAATCATTTTTGACCTACAATTCAAAATTAATGTGTGCCTGAAGCGGTTAAGTTAATTCCTGATGTTTTTTCAGCAAATCCTCACAGACCATTTTCACTTCCTTGTAAAACAAGGAAGTATTATAATCTCGATTTTTTTCAATTTCCAGATTTTGACGAAAATATCCGTCTTGACCTTCCCTGAATCCATTTCGACTATTTTCGTTGTGACGTCTGTATGTCGCATAACTCAATTACGGTGTGTCGCAGAAAGTTGAAATTTTGGATTTAAGACACTTATAGCATCTAGTTGTGCACCTCCTATTTTTCGTTGCGATTGTCATTCATTCATGAACGATTTGAAGGTTACATTGGTCTTGTAAGGTTTTAATATTCTCTTGATTTTTCCGCTTAAACCTTTTACATACAGCATAAATGCAAAGTTGGAAACTTTTTTCTTCATTGTGTTATCATTATATAGTTTGTTAACAGGATCCTTGATATTTCTCTTCACCAGAAGTCCAGGATAACCATTCTTGAATAAAGTTTCTTGGGCAATTTTTAAGGTTTCTTTCCTGTAGTCGCCATGGGTTAATTTTAAGTCTCCATCTGCAAGTCCTATAGCTGAGCCAATTGCTTGACTTCTGTGGTGATGTGAGCTATAGTTAAGGTATCTTCCTAACCAAGTTGTTTTTTGTGTCAACAAAAATGCAGTAGAATAATATAAATTGTAATTGGGGACGAAATTACCTGTGTGAAAATTAATAGGAAATGAAATTACCAGGAACAAAATTACTAGGGGATCAAAATACTTGGGGGTAAAATCATCTGGGACGAAATTACCGGAATCAAATTACTGGGGATCAAATTACTGGGGGTCAAATTACCGGCACCGATGCAGAATATAGAAAAAAAATGCTTGTAACTGAAAACCAACTTCTTTGCCCGTGGGAAAAATAATCTTAAGAATAATTTGATAATATAAACCGAATTTTGATTACTATAAACAATTTTTGTGAGTGTAATCGTATACTTCCGGCCGGTTACTCGCAATAGTGATAACAATACCCAAATGATAACATTAACCGTGATTCCAATAAGCGGGCTCTATTGAATAAAGTAAATTATAAAAATGTATTAATTAATCAATAAATAATTAATAAAAAAAAAGGTTCACAACAATCATTCCATTATTTTTATATTTATACAGATTGACAATATTCAAAAAAGACTTTGTTCAAATCTCCCAAGATTTAAGACATTCTTTTCAAATCTACGATTTGTGTTTAGATATCTGAACAGTTCAAGATTTGAACATAATTTTTATCAATACGTTACGATGTATCTGAACAGATATAATATGTAGTATATTATACACATGTCCGAACAGATATCTACACACATGTCTGCACAGATGTGTCACATTTATCGTTACGTGTGGACAGCATTCCAACTTCGACATTTGTGCAAAACTGCATATGTGTGCAGATATCAAAACAGTTCCAGATTTGAACAAATTTCCAGTCCCCATGAAACGATATATCTGAACAAATATCTGTTCAAACATGTATAGATATCTGTTAAGATAGATGGCGCTTAATGCAAAGTCAACTGACATTCTGCTGGATACGTTACAAGCAACTGATTAACGAATATTAAAATGATTTGCTTATAATTTCCAGTAAAATATTTCTTTTATTCATACGAAATTACAGCTTGAGCAGAATTCTTTCTCGAAAGGCACTTGCTTTACACTCATAAGTAGAAGGTTTTTCTTTCATTTTATTCATACTGTTAAAAGGATTTGTTTATATTTTGCAAGGATAGGGTTATACTTCTTTTTATTATGTCGCAGGGATCTAAATATTTTAACTGGAAATGCGACCATTCAATTTTTGATTTAAACGCCCGATAAAGAAAAACGTCGCTTATCTATGCAGTTACATAACGAGTTAAAAGGTTTATTGCGTCAGGGGAGACAAAAAATGTATAACTTTATAAATATAAGCAGTGACAGCAATCCTGATATCGTCATAATCAAATAATTTTTCATTTGCGAGAAATAAAAACAAAATTTGAATTAAATAATATACTCGTAAGTTTAAATTTTGATATAATCAATATCAATCAATATTTTGTTTAAAATGTAAAGTTATCAAGTAAACCTGAGGAAAACATAATATTGTACTTGCTAAGATAACAACACACATTTATGTCATGAAAACGTTGCTGTGCAATAAACAGGACAGTCACCTATTATAGAATGGAACAGTATTTCAACGAAAAATAAAAATTTATTGAAAATAAATCTCTATTTTAGCATTTAAATAAACATTTATTATTTAAATTTTTTTCGTATAATTCTTTTGCGTATTGGTTCTATTAAACTGATTGCTAAGATGTGAAGCTTCCATTTCTTAAGTAATCTTCTTGAAACCTTGCATAAGGATACTATTTGTTAACGTAAGAAAAATTAATGGCGATAGATTCGCTTTAGAAAAATTACACAAAAACTATTTTATTTGAGAAACCAGAGAAATCATTAAAGAAAATAAGGTAATGATGAGAAAAGATTACTTTTGGACGACTTAGTTCTTTTAATTATATTAACTTCCGCCACATAAGTATGTTTTCTAATACTATATCAAGTGATGCAAGAAATATTTTGAGAAAATTCTATTTAATAGATCTTAATTTTCTTGAAAATAAAATTATAATATCAAAATACTCTTTATGAGGTGGAGAGAGGTAAAAACCTTACATAGGGACCAGCCCTAAGGTTTAAGGTTTAATTCTTGAACTCACATAATCCAACTCGTACAAACAAATACGTCACTTTCCAATACCAAATGATTAGTTGAAATATAATGATCTATACAAATCAAGTTGAGTGAGTTTTCTCCCCCGAAGTGTTTCTGTAAGATTCTTACTCACTCTCCCTGGGTGATGCTTCGCACCGCTTCACGATTGCACACGGAAAAGTTCACGCATTTCTTTGTGGTTCAATAAATAATGTGCAATGGCTATTGTTTCATCTACAAGGTTAATTACAAATTAAGGATTAATCTAAAATGAGATTTAAATTAAGAATTGCCGTGAAGCTACAGTTTCCTATCCTCAGCGGATCCTCTTCTCTTCATCTTCCTCTGCTCACATAATTTCATTGATTGAGTTCCAATTTTGTTCAGAAGTGAGCATAGCAGATACCAGATTTTGAGCTGTTTTTCTGTATCCGACTACTTAGTGCCTCTTCGTCCTTGCAAAGCAAGCAGTTTCAGTTATGCGATTTTTGTATTTTATTTAGATATATGCTAAAACACAGTCGATACCAATTACAGTATGATTTGCAGCGAATGAAAACAGATTTGAACAAATGAAAACGGTTAGATGACTTATCTACATGTAGATCTATCATATAACTGTTAAAGTTACTGTAATACCTACTCTCTTTAGATGAATTGTCTAATACAATTAGTTGAGTCTGTTTTCGTTTGCTCCAAATCTGTTTTCATTTGTTCCAAATTGTACTGGAAAAGGTATAGTTTTTATTTGTTTTTATTTAGAAAAGCTTTTTTATATTTTGTCAATATTTCTTTCAGTTCAATAGAAATTTAAGGTGAGTCAATTTTAATTGTACTCTGATTAACATTTGATATTCTATAAATATACAGTAGATATCTCAGGAATGCCCATTGGATAACTTGTTGGGTCTGTAAAATAGTCGGAATACTTTAGTTTTTCAGTTTGGAGCATATACATTCAAATGTACATTTACTTGATGATAACAAAACGAAATAGGGAGTAGTTTATAACTCGAGATAATTTCTATAAATTCAAATGAGAAGTAGTACTTCTACGTTAGTTAATATGTAATATATAAATGATATTTATTTGATGTGAAATGGAATAAGCTTTCTCGTTAACGATGTTATTTTTATAAAATAGGTGCAGCTGTTTAAATCAATAATCCAATAAAAGGTTGTTTATTATAACAATTTAAGATAATTTCCGAATGTTATAAATACTATATCGACGGGCATTGCAGTAATTTTGAGTGTTAACCGCAGGGTGCGCATAGTTGAATAATATTTCCAATAACAAGCGATTAGCTGAGTTCAATTCCTAAAGTAGGGTAAACTTGAAGAGCATCAATAAAGCAGTTAAAGCTTTAGAAATTGTCCTAGTTATTATTTTAATAATTCATGGTATTTAATTTCTTTTATAGTAAGCACGTGAAAGTTTATGTAATCGTACATACATACATAGTATATGCAATCTTTTGTGTCGTATAGCAAGCCATATCATTTTACTATACTTTATAAGATAAGATATACAGTTCGCTTTTCTCAATCATAAAATATTCACTAAGGAAGTTATAACGTGCTAGAGATGAGTTACTGCGACGACGTTTTCATAAATCAGCCCAAAAGCTTTGCCTGGATTGTGAATTGAAAGTGTTTTCTAACCATATATTCTAACTTAAAATCCATATAGTTCGAGTGTTAAGTGAATGTCTTTGGTTTTATCACGGTGACAAATGTTAGGTAGTAGTTTCCACCTGCTTGTGGAGTGGTCGAGTGCCCGCTAAAAGCTGCTGCACTTTTTCAACCATCTCACCCTAATAAAGGTTTGTGTGATTTAATCAAGAATAATGTAGGACAAAGTAAGTTTGTAGCAACTGAAATATTTTTTACTTAGTTTTATACAGCAGTAAGCGAATTACTTCTATTCTTTACAAAAAAAGTGTGACCGAATAAGGTAAAATTTACGATTCTGGTTTTAGGAGCGTGCGATAAATGTAATATCGGTGATATATGTTCTCGTTTTATTTAATCTAATTTCCCTTCGGGAGAAATTTTTGTGGGCACATATGGTTCAATTACGCCTTAACTTCTACCTCGTTGACCACAGCTATAAATCTGGAAGAATGAGTTTACTCGCACGATTGAAAACCTCACTCAAAGATTTTTTATTAGCCAATATAATGCCTCTTGATTAATAAACAATGTGATTTATTTTATAGCTTTTCCATAATTTACAATTGGGTAACTGATACTTTTAATAATATATTTAACAAATTTGCTTTTTATCAAAACGTATTTTCTTTTACTTTTCAATGAACATATTCAAATGAATTCAATAGAATACAAAATGTGCCAGTGTAAACAAATATAAAATTTAAATTTTATGTTCTGAAAACGCTTTTTTAACTATAAGTTATTTTAGTTGTAAATTTGTAAAGTATTATATTTTCCATCGACTTATATTTAAATAACAATGTAAACTATACTTTATATCAAATTGTTTTTTACATGTTAGTGTTGAAATTTTCCTGAATAAATTTTAAGATAATGCATTTTCGATAGGTAATATTTTATTAAAATTTATCCGAGTAGAAATCAAATTTAGGTTTAGCCAATATGAAGCTTTTTTGCTTGTTCAAAAATGGACTACGATCTTACATTTAGAGATACAATAACCTATTTTTTGTGTTTCTTTTGGTCACACATGGCAAACTAAGAATTGGGCACGTTTCTCGTAAATAGACGGCAATATAAAGTTTTCCAATAGCCTGGCGTCATTTTACCTGAGAGTTCATTTCAAGTTAAAAGTTTACACCATATCGTACAATTTTATATGCCTAACATTTCTTTTATTATACTGACGTATCACTTCAAGCTTTGTATTATTTTATAATTTTAGAAAAATTCCGAAAATTTTTCAATAGCGTAATTTTACACCCGAAATTTTTCAATTTTAACTTTCGATCTTAACAGGAAAACCTATTTGAAAAATACCATAACAAAACACTTAAAACGTAATTGATACTGCAGACCGAAAATTACACTCTTTATATTGGAAGTTATACGAACCGCATATAACTTTAATTTTCTCGATCTTTATAAAACTACAAGCAATTTAGAAAATTCCTACATTATTTTCTAAAATACATACAATGGAAACATTTCAATATGGTTTCTCGCAAACTATCCAATATTGTTTATACTTTCTATGGACATCCTAACAATTTCCTCACTTTCTTATTTTATTAATAAATAAATTAATAAATTAGTGGTAGCTACCAACCACTAAGGAACAATAAAATGGTAATTCTATCCTATTAATAGGTACTACCAAGTTAAAATTATCTCAATTTGAACTAAACTAATACAAAAGGTTTTTGTTCAATCTAACTTCATCGTTGTAGTAGGTTTATTTTATTAATTACAGTTTAACTTCTTATAATACAAATTATAACTTTATTTGTACAAAATCTTAAGCTACAATTATTCAAATGATATTACTAACAATATTTAAAATAATATTATAAAAGTTTTTGACACATAAAACTTAAATAAACACAAATTATGAGTTCATGATAATAACTTATTTATATATAAAACTTTGTTGAAAACTATAAATTTCTAGAGATATGAAAGTTTTTTATAACAACGTCGATAAATTTTTTAACTTTTTTGTGCTTCATCTGCTAGGTGAAGTGAATTAAATATAAAGTCTTTTGTAAAGAATATTTCTTTAATTTATTTAACTAGAAATATTAAATTTTAATTTTCGAAATTTTTTAATAAAAATTTTTGTAAAAATGACAACTCAGTATTATACTAAAATATTATATTAAATAAGTATTTCAATAATTTAATATTTCTGACATTTTATGAAATTTGGACATTATTGATATTCATTCGGTATTATGTACCGGCCTGTTACAATTAATTGCTGAAAATTAAACCTGGGTTAGAAAACATAGATTTAATTTAAAAAAATTATAAGTGAACTAAAAATAGTTGTACAAAGTAAAATTGTTGAACAATATATAGAATAAGAACAGGAATAAAAGAGCATCATCAAACATCAAACAATAATATTAAATTAAATTATTCAACTTAGGAATCATTTTTGTGATTGCGAAGATGAAAGAATTCGTCCATAACCGCTACCGAGGGCATCGTACCGAGTACTGATGCAGCATTACCTCGTTGTATGCATAAACAAATTTTTTATTCCAAGAAACATTTTGCTCGGCTGTCTCCTGATACATCAGTTAACAGTCGACCATTTTTAGTAACCAAGTCCTTTGTATCTTTATTCCATGGTCCAAACGTCTCGACAGCAAAAGCTGAAAAATCGTAATGTTCTAGAATCATACCATATTTTGTACGTTTAAGATTTTCAGCTTTTGCCGCTGCAGAGTCTGCCATCTGACTTGAAATATACAGATGACTGTGAGCCATGGTATCTACGCATGTCGCATCCCACACCAAAGCTCGTCCCTGTCGCCACGGTACGAGCGTAATCCCATCGGGTCTCTTTCCGTCGCCGCGTGAAATTCCTACGGGCTCTAAAATACTGGGGTAGTTTGAAGTGGCAAAAGATCGTCTAATTATTTCGTTTAGAGCGGCGTGTCTTGATAATCTGCCAGCGCTTTGAGGACACGAGCGACCGTGGTGGCCAGACCGATCGACTGCTTTACCGCATACACACAAATGTGTTCTTGACACATCTTAGCTCCAACTCTAAGACTTAAACAAATTCTAAGAGAAACTTTATCTAGAAGTGTACTTAAATGAGATGATGGATACGCCTCTAGCCAAGCACCGGATTCCTTTTCTGAAGCAGCCAGTATGCGAGCACGATCAATGTCTGTCGCATTATTTAATAAACTTGAAAAACTTTGTTTGGAAATCGGAAGATCCCACTTGGATTGAGAAAAATTTAAAGATGGTAAAATTTCCGAAGGACATGTCGTCTGCCAAGCCATCACTGCTTCTTTTAAATGAGAGATCTCAAAAACTGGTTAAGATGGACTAAGGATAGAACCAATTAAGGTCTCAGTAGTATAAATAGAAGAAATAAAGGCTGGAAGAGCCACATCTGCAGTTTGTCTAATACCCAAACCACTAAAGCGTATTTGTAGAGTAGCTTGTCGGAAAGAAGAGTCTTCTAATTTAATATTCAATAATTTTTCTAAATTGGTCCTCATTAAAATAAACATTAATTTTGGAATAAAACCACAATATTTTAAAATAAATACAGCCATGTGTGGATTAATTTCTTTTAAACGATCGGAAAATTTTGAAATATTTTGTTTTTTTAAATCTATCTGAGGAAAACCAGCTTCATCTTTAATTGGTGCTACGAGAAGGATTAAATTTTCACTACTTAAAATTTTTAAATATGGATTTAGATTCTCGAAAACATTTATAATGTTTTGTAGTCTTTCCGACGAAAAATTTTCATTTATAAAAATTTCACATTTTTCAAAATTTAAAACTAACCCTAAATTTTTAAAACCAATTATCAATTTTTGTAGATCCTCTAATACAATGTATTATTGATTATAATAATTTATCAATAAAAATATTTTTTCGCACAAAAAAGTACCCTTTTTATACCTTATTGATTTAGACTTTCTTTTATTGTTTCCATAATAAATAAATAATTTTAAATTATATGCCTGAGAAGAAAAATTATTGAAATTCTGGAATAAAATATTCTTTAATATATATATATCTAAGCTTGTAGCGTGTACTGCTTAAATTGTACCAGAACAACTTATAGAGATCTAACTCTACAGTTCCAGAGAACTTGTATATAGGGATTTTCATAAAATGTTTGTATAGTTTTAAAACAATATTACGATCTTATAACACTCAGATTTCATACTTGGTAAAAATTATTTAAAATTTATCAGTAGGTATCATTTTACAAATTGCTTTCATCATTTTCTGAGGGAACAACCCTAAATACAATCTTCGTGTCTCTTCAAGTAGTGTTTCTTTTTCAAGCCATTTGAGAACAGCACTATTATGTCAAAGATACAATTATTAGCGATTCAGAAGATATTGTCTAATGTAGTTTAAATCGCAGAGAAATACTCATAAAAATACTGATTTCATTAGTAAATTTAAAATAATTTGGCAGTTTCGGTATCATCATCAACAATTAATATACCTACTGCAATTAAGGACTAACCAGTGCGGACTTCAGGCCGCACAACCTTAGACAATTGAAATCCGCACCATTCAAAGACTAGTTTACTTTATGACTTTTAAAATAATAACATGATCCAAATTAGTAAATAGATATAGTTATAAATTAGCGTGTTCAGAGACGCTACGCTGTGCTACTTATGCCCGGTTTCTTCACTCATAGATATCCTGCGGACAACTTGATCCGTGAGATATCTAGCGGACAAAACAAATTTTGGTTTTCTTCATGTGAGATATCTAGTACTTTTGGGATATCTATCGGACAACTTTAGACCGTGCATGAAGTAGCAGTTATCGAGCGGATACCTATAAATGTCAATGTTAATGTGTCAGTGAATAATTTCTAACCAACAAATATGGATTTATTAATGCTCGATATTAATGTTTTCTCTGACGATGACGAAGAAGACGAAGTTGTACAAAGACCGCGAAGACCATATATTTTGCGTGATAGGGTTAACCATTTAGAAAGATGGGACGAAACCGATTTTTTTGCAAGGTTTCGTTTAAAAAAAGCTACCTTTATGATACTTTTTAATAAAATAGATGATCGTTTATTGGTATGTTGGAATCGGTAAGTACCTCTTATAAATTATTATATGTCCGAACTGTTCTAATGATGTTTTTTCTGTAATTTACAAAATAAATTTCAGCTCTAGAGCATTATCTCCTAAGGACCAACTCTTATTGACCTTAAGATATTATGCCACCGGAAGTTTTTTACGTGTGTGTGGAGACTTTGTTGGAGTATGCGTAAGTACCGCCTCTCGAGTGATCTAAAAAGTATCAATGATTATTGCTTCGCTTCGTCCTGACACAATTACCATGCCGAGAACTAATGAAGAAATACGTGAGGTACAGCAGGGATTTTATGCTATGCATAGATTTCCACGGGTCATCGGGTGTATAGATTGTACACATATTAAAATTCGCTCTCCAGGTGGGTAATAGAAAATTTTAGTAGTTTTGTGTTGTAGTTTACTTCATATACAGTATTGGCACATTTGCCAACAATCATTATTTACAGGTGGTGATGATGCCGAAGCATTTAGAAATCGTAAAGGATATTTTTCCCTTAACGTACAAGTGGTTTGCGATCATAATATGAAGGCTCGAGATATTGTTGCAAGATGGCCGGGCTCCTCTCATGATTCAACAATACTTGCCCACAGTACTTTGCAAGCCAGGCTGGAAGAACATCGATTTGAGAACGGGTTGTTACTTGGTGATGGTGGTTATGCGGTCAAAGACTACCTTCTTACTCCATTGTCAAATCCTATTGACGAGGATGAAATGCGTTATAATGAAATCCACATACTCACAAGGAACATTATAGAACGGTACTTTGGAGTATGGAAGCATCGTTTCCCTGTTTTGAGCATTGGAATGAACTTGAAATTAGAATCTGTTCAAGCTGTCATCTTGGCAACGGCAGTTTTACAGAACATGTGCAGAGATCAAAACGAAGATGAACCACCAGAATTAGTAGAAGTACCAAATACTGACAACGAACCCAACGAGGGGAACAACCCCAACATGAGAAGGGATAATGCTGTCAGACGTGAAATCATAGAATTCTTGTCAAGGTATGTATTTATAACGAAGATATTGTTAGTGTTGCTTTACTTTTAGGTGTTATTTTTTAGATTATAAAATACTGTAATGCTACAGAACTAACAGGCACTGGATGTAATGCACTCGAGCAATACTACGGGAGGGGGTTTTAGTGGGTAAGAATCCTACACTACCTTGCAGCACGGGCTCATGGTGTCTTTGGAAGATTTCCCCCTTCCTACGCAAAACAAAAACAAAACAAAAATGTAAGAATTGTTTTTAATTTGATTAAATAAAATGATTTTTTAATGATGAATTTATTTTAATGGATTATGATTTGAAAGTAAACTAAAAATTATAAAAAAAAAAATAAAATTATTTTTTTCCTGGTAGAAGTCCAAGTTCATCTTCTAATTCTCTATAATAATAAAATTGTATAATATTAATAATAATACCTACTATTGGCATATGAGTCTCAACCTTTGGTAAGAGTATCACCATAATATTCCTAAAAATAACTTTCTGGGCAATTAATAGGTCTGTTTGTTTGCTTGCACTAACTTAATCCAAGCTAGTTAGTGCAAGTAAAAGCGTTTTGTTGATTGGTTCGTTGCTTACTCGTCAAGTTAGTACAAGCAAACAAACAGACCTAATGTTGAGGTGACATTATGCTTAAATAAAAAAAAAATAAACAGGTTAAAAACCATAAGATACCAATTTCCGCTTTGCTGCAAAGTTTTCAATCCAGCTTTTTTCAACTCGATGTCTAATTTTAAACTTTCAGTTGTTAATCGATTAATTTCTATTTTTTGAATCTTCTCCTCAATTGTTAATCGATTAATTTCTTTTTTTTGAATCGTCTCCTCCTCCAAGAGACCCTTTTGTAGTTTCAGCACCGATCGCTTTAATTCGACCATATCCAAATCTGGATGCTTCTGCACTTTCGGATTAGATTTTTTTATCCTGAATCCATGCCTTTTGACTCCTAAAACCATAAAAAAAAATTTAATTATGCTTTGGTTTCAAAGTATTCTAAATTATATACCTCTTTTGGGAACTGTGGGGTGCTCTGTGAGGTCTTCTGTGGGTGGTGCTGGCTCATCGGTAAATAATAGCTCGTTCTCGACAAGCGCAGGCACCTCTCCGAAATCTAGCATATGACACATTACCTGCTCGTGTAAAGGTATTTCCTACAAATTAAGAACATTTTAATAATTATTCTAAAGTTTTGTATAAACTCAAAACTTACAATCGTTTGCCAACTACATTGTGGTTCTGAAATAATAATAAATTAGTTTTCAAATATCAAGCATAAAATGAATCGATGAGTAGATACATCCTGCATGTATTTACTTATTACATGAACTGTTGATCCACTATCAATTCAAATACAGTTTCTGATAAAACTATATACTAACCTTCCTGTTGAACCACTACATTTTCGGCCTCATATAAAGGTGGAAGACCCAGCATCGTCACTTCGGTCAAAGTTAAGATTTGTTCCTCATAATCTTCCAACTTGGGGCAATTTGCTGGGCCTCCACCAGATTTAGTTCTTTCGTGTTTTATTATAGCACATGTCTTCCTCATTTTCTTCTTTATGGTGTCATATTTTGATCTCAGCATTTTGCCAGATCTCGGAAAGCTCCCACATACCGCGTTAAATTCTTCCGCTACCTTTTCCCAAGCATCGCCTTTCTCCCTCCAGGTTGTACCATCCGTACGCTTATTTTCGATTACCCCTTTATATTTGACTATAATGTCAACCAATTGGTTAATTTCAAGTCGGCTAAAATTACGGGTACGTTTATTCTCACTGATTGCTGTAAATAAAAGCGCAATCGTTGTTTTATTGTTAGTAAATTATAATAAACTAATAAGCTTACCTTCCATCTTTATAACACTTCTTTATAATATATTACACTAAACTATAAATTATACAAAAAAAACTGAACTAAACTATTACTAACACACTTATTATATAAAAGAAACACAAAAATTAAATCGAAATAAACAAAAACTATTATAAAACAAGAATAATATTAGAATCACAATTTAAATCCAAAACGTAGTAACACTTAGGTTATAAATGAACTGACATAAAACAACCACGTGATACTATCATACACGAACAAAGCAATGCTGCCAAATGTATCTCATAGATATCTATAGGATATTTGTCGGCTACTTTTACTACAGTGAAGAAAACCAATTTTGTTTTGACTATGAGATAAACTTATCCGCAAGATCAAGTTGTCGGCAGGTTTTCTATTATGAAGAAACCGGGCATTAGTAGCTTAGTCTTTGACTTTCGATAATAATATTTAATATAAGAAGTATAATATAACATCATAGCACGACATATACTATACAGTATAGAGTATAGAAGACAATCATTAACTATTTTAGAGTAAATTATTTATATCTTTAGTATAAATCACGAACAATGTTATTATATAGTAGTTATAACTTATAACATAACTTATAAACGATATAACTGCTGAGCGTTTCTGATGCGCCTAATGTTATTTATATAACTTAATAATATGTTTCACATAATATGTATGTATTAGCTTATTTTATTTAACTAAATTTTTATTAAACATTTTCAGGAATATATTTATGGTTTTGTTAATTTTTATTATATTTCTGACATTGACGACTTACAGTGACTGATTGGGATACACATAAAAGAAAATATCGAGTTTAGTATTACTGTGACAAGCAGGAATGTGTAAGGATATACGTATATAGAAAAAAAGTACTTAATTTTTGTAATTTTACTGCATGGTTAATGAAATTCCAAATTCAAAACATTTAAATCATTTTTGATATCTACTATTCTAGTCAGTAAAAATTTAATAATTTTTATGGCTGAATTGATATTACTGAATTTATATAGGTTATTTATTTTTGGGATAACTTGAATTATATAATATTGATTTAGATATCCAAAACATTATTTAAATTCAATAATAAATTTTTTCTTCTAATATTGAATTTCATTTCGGACGAATAACAAACGATAACGTTTATGTTGATAGCTGGCATATAAATTTAAACGTGTCTTTTATTTATTACGCAATGATGAAAATAGAAAGGATGTAGGGTTTATGATTATTTTAATAGTTAGTTAGTTATTGGGTTGAATTAACCCTTCAACTCCTACGTGTGTGAGGCTCATTTGTAAATACTAAAAGTTAGCATTAGGTAAGTATTACATAAATTTAGGGGTCTGTAGACATAATGTTTACCCAGAATGAAGGTAGCAGAATAGACGAATTGTATGTAGGTAATTTAGTTTAATCTCACATAATATTAATGTCGAGTAAAATTTAAAGTATTCTAACTCGGTATGCATGTATGTTTTAAATGCTTACTTTACATAATGAGTTGGTTCTTGTAAGTTGAGTAAAATGTAATAACGCTGATGTAACATACCAACCAACGCAAACAGTGGCTATAGTTAGCTCAAGTTAACCGCAACCCTCAAAATGTACGCAGCTTGAACCACAAACGAGAACTTTAAAACAGTCTGCCACCAATTAGATAAATTGCACAAATTGCTAAAATGACTGCGATACTTTTTAATTTAATATTTGAAAGTTGTATTAGTTAAGTTACTAAATATTTTGCATTTTGCGTTATGAGGTTTGCGGTTTGAAGTTTACGTGTAGATATTTTAATTTGTTGCCAACTAAATTACAATTTCCTGACCTATTTTACATCATAATCCAAATACTTATACATACAAACAAAATAGGTATTTATAACGATAGTTGGCGTTAAAATATACATCGGCGTGAATGAAAATTACTTATCAAATATATTTAACAATTTCAAATTCAGAACACCATACTAATCACAACATGCTCTTCTAAAATTGAATTTGAAAAGGACTCTATGTAAATTACTTGCCCGATGTAGATGAAATTTTGAAATGGGCTGTAGCCGTAATATGCAATCAACAATTTAGAACGACGTGTATGATTATTAAAAATATCTCAAACTGATACACAAAGATGACTTATTTTTTAACAATGCGTTTGAAATTAAACAAACAAAAAGTTTTGATTAAAATTTAACTGAAAGCTCAAAGGAAAATAATATTCGCTATAACTAATTAAATTTATCCGATATATTATGACCGCAGGTGACGTACAAACGAATAAATGAATCTACATTTTTATGCAGTAATGTTTATTTGAACCGACCAGTTTCATGCAATTCCTCTGTACATCTTGCCACGCAAAGGGATTGATAGTGATAATCCCAATCTCAGGGTAAAATTGGCAATGTTCTGGCTGGCAAATAAAATAAAAATAAAAGGTGGTTGGTGAGCTTTAAAACTGATAACCAAAAATAATTGAGAGGTTGAATGTTTTGCCCTAGGCGCCACGTGGTTATGAATCAACCTCCCAATGCGTGCTACTACCCAAACCACGAACGGTAGCGTAATCAAACTCAACCAAAAACAAAAATGAAATTGGTACAAGAATATACACTTGAATTCGGTTAACGATTTTATTAAATAACAAATAAAATAGGGCCAAATTTCGTTTTGATCCAACCAAACAAATAATAACAAAATGTCGCGAATAGCTTTTCTTGCGAAAAGCGTAACCAACCCGATATAGCTGCTATATGTTGTTTAAACAGTGATTATACAAAATGTAAACTCCAATTAGGAGGCAAAAACAATCGAGTGATATTTGGTAACGTAGTCTAAGCGAAATTAAGGGGCAATAAAATTCATCCAAAGAAATTAATAATAAAATATAACATAGGCGGCACAAAGCACTTATCTTTTCAGCTGATACGATGACTTCTTGACAGATAGTAATTATTTTGATAAACTTGAATTAAGATGGTAGACGTTCGCACTTGCAAAGTCAGGGACGCAGGTAGGTTGATATCCCCAAAATTATTACAAACCAATCTTTCCACTATAATGGCGGTCACCGATATGATAACTAAGAATGCTAATGTTTGGTTCAGCTTCAACAGCAAATTAGTTGCCGGGAAAGTCTAGGTAAAACGAAAACCCTAAAAACAATTATTGTTGGCGTAGATAAAAGAGTAAAATGACATTAGAGGATTCCTAAACTTACCTCTCAGATGTGGTCGAGGGTCAATCTTCCTGATGGTAATTTTCGAATTTTCGAGAAGATGGAAAGTTGACTAAAATAGATATTACAAACATAGTTTGAATTTCGAAATTAAAAATTGGTACTTACAAAAGAAATCTGAATACTAAATCCTCCAAAGGAGATAAGATCAATTATCTTCGAACGGAATCGATAACAAAATCTTCGACGCTAAGTGCAGCAAATTAATCCCAAAGAATCGGAAGGGCTAATCGAACCAAACCCACTTTCGTAACACTTTGCTAATCCAGAAAATCTCTTGCAAAATAACCAAAATTACGATTTTTCAAAACTTGAAAAATTTTACCAACGAAAAATGTGTTTTGATAAAGATATCAGAAACAGGACCTCCAACATAATTTCATATTTCCAGAAATCCACCAACAATAAACAAAACAAGGAAATCTTGTTTTTTATTTAAACAAAGCAAAATCATGGTAAACCAATAACAAAGCAACGGACTCGGGAGCTGCGAAAACGCATCCCCTCATCACATTTGCCCCATTAATTGATCCACCAATTCTGAACCGCTACAGTCTTCAAGGTTTAAGCTACTACAAATAGTAAATAGATCCACTAGTGCATTATTAGCAATCGTTTTTTTAAATGTTAAACAAATGTATTTGTTAGTTTCAGCAAAAACTGATTATCTGAATTTTCCATTATCCTTTTAATCTCAAAGTTATTTTTGTTCTTATTTATTCTATAAAGTTGTTATTGTATATTTTCCTATGTATGTAATATACCGGGTGCTGAATGAGTTAGCCGAACATAGGAAATTAACATGTAAAAACTTATTTATGCAAATTCCTGCTTCTCTAATTATTTTACGAAAAAAATGAAAGATACAAAAATAATGCAGAAATATAAACCACGAATGATAAGAGCATTAGATTTCATCTAGCTTTTACTTAAAGGGTCAAAAAATCCTTTTGAAATTGTTAAACTTTTCATTTATCAGACTAGCCATGTATGTTTCCTAGGTAATTATTTAAGTAATATAACAATGGAATGTTGCATACAGTTTTGTACTTTATTAAATTTTAATTTCATAAAATGGAAGCAACGTATACAATTAGTGAAAAAAATCAAATTTTAAAACTATATTACTTGGGAAACGGTATGCGTATGGTACGAGATCTCTTTGCTGGTTTATATCCAGAAAAACCAATTCCTACTCTATCGACAATTCAAAAAGTAATTGATAATCAAAATCAATATGGATCAGTGTTTAAGCCATCTTGCAAGACCTGCATAAATAAAAGATTAAATTTAGAAGAAATCAATATTGGTGAAGCTCCAGGTACCGAAACTGCAACAAATGTAATTGCTGCCGTAGTGAATAATCCTTGTATCAGTACAAGAGAAATTGGTGCGGAGTTAAATATCCATCATACTACGGCATTCAAAATTATAAAAAAGCATAATTTTAAATCGTATAAGTTCCAGAACCATCAAGAAATTTTTGAGGAAGATAGGTACAAAAGGATGACTTTCTGTGAAGGTATTATCGAAAAGGCCAATTTGGACAGAAATTTCATTAAAAATATTTGCTTTACTGACGAGACAACGTTTAGTATTAATGGGGAACCAAATGTTCAAAATTATCGATTTTGGTCAACTGAAAATCCTCATGTAATGATAAATAATCGTTCACAGTATCGTCAAATTGTAAATGTTTGGGCAGGAATATTAGGAGCAAACATTATCGGACCATTTTTTATTGATGGAAATTTGAATGGGCCAAAATATCTGGAAATGCTACAAAACGAAATTGGACCGGCAATTGATATTGTGGCAGGAGAAGATAGCATAATTTATTATCAGCAAGACGGATGCCCAGCACATTATACTAGAGATGTAACAAATTATTTAAATGAATGTTATCCCAATTCCTGGATAGGACGCAATGGACCAATAAACTGGCCAGCTCGTTCACCAGACTTGGCTCCAAACGACTTTTTTTTGTGGGGTCATTTGAAATCTAAAATTTATGGTGAACGATATCAAAATATTGATTCATTAAAAAATAAAATTATGGAAGAGTGTGGTAATATTACAGAAAGACAACTTGCAAATGTACGGCGTAACTTTTATGATAGACTTGGTTTTTGTTTAGCCGAATATGGAAACCTCTTTGAACATTTGCTCTAATGTTATTTAATTATTTATTAATTGTTTGTAATTGTTCATTTGTTCAGATTAGCATTAGAAAATAGAAATTAAATTGAATTTATTACATTTTTTTGACCGTTTAAGTAAAAGATAGATTAAATGCAGTTATCATTCGTATAAATACTTTATATTTCTGCATTACTTTTGTGCATTTTTTCTAATAATTAAAAATTTATTTATACAAATTCCTGCTTGTTCCCTAATTATTTTAGAGAAAAAATGAAAGACACAAAGATAACGCAGTAATATAAACTAGTAATGATGAGAGCATTAACGAATCCATTAATCAAATTTACCAATCGGTAAAATTTAATAAATTTAAATTGTATGCAAAACTGTATGCAACATGCCATTGTTATATTACTAAAATAATTACCTAGGAAACATACATGGCTAGTCTGATAAATGAAAAGTTTAACAATTTCAAAAGGATTTTTTGACCCTTTAAGTAAAAGCTAGATGAAATCTAACGCTCTTATCATTCGTGGTTTATATTTCTGCATTATTTTTGTATCTTTCATTTTTTCTCTAAAATAATTAGGGAAGCAGGAATTTGCATAAATAAGTTTTTACATGTTAATTTCCTATGTTCGGCTAACTCATTCAGCACCCGGTATGCTTTCCTAATGTTAAGCTTTTATTCACCATAGATTTTTGCTTCTAGATTAAATGTTTTTAAATGAAAAAAATTTCTTTTGCAAATAGAAAAACTATATGTGAAAAAATAACCTGTTTAGCACTGAAAATAAAAATTTTAAGCAAATTAAAAAATTAGGAAACAATATTAGTTAACAAGAAGTAATAAACTAGAATAAGTTTCCTGTGCAGCATAATATTGCGTTGAATTGTGATGGAATTTTCATACATTGGACATATAAAATCGTCTATTATTCTTCAAAAGAACTTATTTTTTAGAAATATAGGCTGCACAAGCACTGCTTTTTTATGTACATTTTATATCATTGCATATACATAGAAAAATGCTGAAAAATATAATCATTTATAAAAATAATTAAAAAGATTTTAATTTTAACCGTCAAGTATTCCATTCAAAATATTACAGAGTATGTACATAGAATTTTTTTTATCCAGAAAACACCGAGGAGCATTAAATTTACCGCTATATGACAGGGTTATATAAAAGTAAACAATTTTATATTTTAAATTATAAGAACATGTTAGAATTACACATCGAAAAACATTAAATCTGCATCACTTGTAATACAACCAAAGCAAATATATTCAGAAACATGATCGTATCAGTTACAAAATGAATGTGAAGCTCTGAAAATTACAAAATTAAATGTAAAATTGTATACTTAAAGTCTTTAAATATAAAAACAGGATAAAAATGTAAATTCATTTAAACTGCAAAAATTATTATAAAAATTTATGTTTACTTTTAAATTACATGAGCACATGAATAATTCGCATACATACATAGTTCCACCATTATATCATTAAGTTTTATTAAATTCTAAAACATAAATTAATTCTAGAATAGATTTTCTTTTTTCAAAATGTTTTAGGGTAAGGTACTAAGTTTAAAAACTAAATTTCACAATTTTTCTATTTGGTTTTCATATTAATATGCATGCGATAACGTGTTTAGACTCGATTATTTATTTTTTTAGTATTTTTAATTTTTAATTCTATTACACAATATCTAAATTAACGATCACGTTAATCTATTGCTGTTGTAAATTATACAATTTGAATTTATAATTCAGCCAGGTTTCCTTCGATATCTTTTATAAACAAACCGACTCTGGGTCAGTTATCCACAATAGTTCAGAACACCAGTGTGATTATAAATTAGCTTTTTTGACGAAAATTGTTTTAAATAAGGAAATTATATAAAATCAAATTAATAAATAAGTTATTCGGTTAAATGAAGCAAAAAATATGGTTAATTTAATATACTTTGATTCTAAGAAAAGAAATAATCTAACTAAACCAATCAAAAGACAAGAAATTTGAATTTTTATTTTAATCTTTTCTGTTAAACAATGATTTTATGCAATTCACCTGTGCTAAATAATGTTTAATTTTGAATTAACAACTTTTCTGTTGTCTGCTTTCTCTCTCTTAAATTAAAGAAAGCATAAAAAATGTATTATTATCATATACCACATCAGTAAATACCGTTATAATGTTTGTATTAGCTTCATGAACATTAAAATTACCAGACTTAAAATAATAATGCACAAATTTATTACAGATTTACCTGTTGGACAGCCGCATATTGTTATAGAAAAGGAAGCTTATGAAGTGGGTTATACTTTAAATGGGAACTGTACTTCACCTTCTTCATATCCAAGTCTAAATATATCGTGGATAATTAACGACAAACATGTAAGTGAAAAATTTAAATAAATCATTTATTATGTAGGTAATAACAAGAAGTTTCATATTATGAGTACTTTGAAATCTAGATTATAGTCGCTATATACTTTCCATCAATTTTGATCAGCTTTGATTATGAGTAGTATTCGAGGGACTATTCAAAAGACCAAACCATTTCGTAAATATTTTTAGTCAAATCAAATTAAAAAAATGCGATAGCTTTCTAACTCTATTAAGATCAAATTTTAAAGAATATTTAATTAGTTCTAATAAAAATCTCATTTGTTTAAAATATTTATGTAAGTAGCGTAAATTTTTATTTTTATTGGTTTATTTAGGATAGATGGTAATCTTCTAAATACTTTTCTAGATTAAAAACTGATAATTATTGGCAATAGTTAATTAAAAGTATTTGAAACTCCATGATGAAATTTCCAAAATAAATCATACTAACTTTAATATTAAATACTTAAAAAAATTAACGTGACTGAAATCAATAATTAAAATGTTTACGAAAGTGTAAAATGTATAATTGTTTGCAATTGAGCAATTTTAAATTACGTATTTATAATGGATACACCGGGTTTTATTCGAAACTCGCATTCTATTGATCAAAATTTTGTTTTTTCTTATTTCAGAAACTATTGTATCAGAAAACCACTCTGCAATTGCAAGAGCTTTAAAATATTTTAGTAGCGCAGTTGGTAGTTTTAAGCTTTTAGTTGAAATAAAGCTGTTTACGACCTATACATTAATAAAAATAAAAATAAGTACAGGCCATTATTTATGATACAAAGGACTGGAAAACTAGTATTAAATTTTTATGAAGATTCTTTTGCAAACCCATTTTTAGATGTTTAAATTTGTTGGAATTTTCATTAAATCATTAAAGTTATCAAAATATGTTTTATAACTTCCGTAGAGCAATGATACCTAGTCAACAATGTAAAATTTTCTTTATATTTGTTAAAAAAATAATTCAAGCGTCAGAATAGTCTTATTTTATATAATAAATAATTAAAATCTACAAATTATAATTTGTAATGCTTCTGGAGAAAGTTTAGATTTAAATACTCTCTTGCGTTTGTCATCAGATAATGTAATTTCTTTTCACAATTTTACTCATGTAGATTGAACAATACACTGTGTAATTGAAAACCTCCATTGATTTTTTCGTTAAAATCAAAGCAGTTGGAATTATTTGCTATATTAGTGTGATGATATTTTTAACTATTTTACAATATTATATGGCAATGTTTTCATTGTAAGTCTTAGCGTAGCCTGATAAAACTGTAAAATTTGAATATTTAGAAAAATGACGGATTATTTAACAGATGGGAATTGTGGTGAAAAAACAAAATCACCATTTCTAGTTGTACAAATATAAATTATATGATAATTAAATCCGACTAAATAACATATTTATTTATACACTATGACGTTTACGATTGCATATCACTCGAAAGGTATACTACATCGTTGTAATATTAAATGCTTAAATACTATGCTGACATGGTCTTACAAATTCTGTAGGGATTTTCTTTTATGCAATCTTATATTGATGACGGAGTATTTGTAATAAAAACGTTTTCCACGACGAGGTAATATTTATAACTGAAATACCTGGAAGATAATAGAGAATTTTAAATTTGAAAGTTTTGATATTACAAATAATGTAATATTGAATTGATAGCGAAGATCATAGCAATACTTACTATAAATTTAATTTAAGTCTTATAATGCTTAAAAATTGGTAACTTTTAATTCTGATGTTTGTTTTATTTATAAAAACGGAAACTTCAATTAATAATGAAAATTTTACGTAAATATTTAAAGTTTAAAAGTAGTTTTGCATTTAAATTGAAATTTTGTTAAGTGAAGTATTACCTACACTTTATTCGAAGTTTTGATGTTGTAGACCGTAAAATTATTTCTCGTCATATTTGTAATAGTTTTCTTGGAAAATTGTTATGTGTATTATTATTATTATATATATATCTTATTATGTAGTCTCGTCAAAATAAAGTGTTTGAAATTTTTTATACATAGAATAGATGAAAACATATTTTGAAATTTATATTTTGAAGTAGAACCTACCCACCGCCTAGGCATGTTTAAATTAAAACTTGAACGAAAGTTAAAAACATTTTTCAAGTTAACAAAGTTTTTTCACTTTGGATGAACAGGATTCAGTAGTCTCGCAGGTATATTTTAACATTGATTGGTATATTAAGTGTCACCTTTGTAGCTATAAATCTCTTCTTTGTTTTTTTATTTGATCTAGAAAATTTCGAAAAAATATTATTTTCTTTTCGTAAAAATAGTATCAGTTTTTCGTGTTACTTATCGAATATTAAACTTATTGCTTTTATGGTTTTTACTCTTTAAACACATCATGTAACCTGTTATTTACAAACAGAATATAAAAACAAAATATTTCTTTGTTAATTCGTTCTTTGTTACAAAAAAGCTTTAATTATGTTGACATACAGCGAATGAAATTGTTTGAAATCACAAATTCTTTATACAAAAAGTTAAAAATTTCTATGATGTGTAAACCGAATAAACATAAAAAGCAAAATTTAATTCTTATTTAACTTAGAAAATTTTAGTTTAATATAATTATGCTCTACCAAGCGTTTTCAGTTAATTACAAAGGATCGCGAAAATTAAACTTTTTCTATATCTGGTTAAACACGCACTTAAAAAATAAACGAAATAACTTGTTTCAAATTGTTCCACCGAGCACACAATTTGTTTACTTTATCAGACGTTGATTTTTCAGATTTACTTGAGTTAATTAAAAATATAAGCAGGGCAAAAATTTCTAATAAAAATTTAAATTTAGTGAGATGTGCTAATTTAACCATATCAATATTTTAGAAAACCCAAAAAATGCACTAAACACTTTTCAGAACTAAAATGTTTAAAAGTTAGCACATGTAAAATACACTGTAAGTATTCGCAAACGTTTTCACCATACTATGGCATCATCAGGCGATGAATTAGAAAGATCCTTTCTAATTCATCGCCTGATGATGCCATAGTATGGTGAAAACGTTTGCGAATACTTACAGTGTATTTTACATGTGCTAACTTTTAAACATTTTAGTTCTGAAAAGTGTTTAGTGCATTTTTTGGGTTTTCTAAAATATTGATATGGTTAATATCGAGTTACACTACCTAAACCACGTATCAATTGATTATGTGCTAATTTAATTTAATATATACAAAGTGCTACCTTGGGCCATTTTTTTTAATGTGGGAGGAACAAAATATAATTAAACTTTGTTATATTTTCTATCAAGACACAAAATAATAATCCTACACATTTTAATCTGCTCATACATAGCACATGAATATACGGTACTTATATATTTATTTTAAGTTACCTTAAGGGGCTTTCGGACAACATTGCTAATGAGTTTTGTTTTTATTTTGAAAGATTAAAAAGCTTGCAAGTTTTAATGTAATTTACCAATTGGAAGAATTCAACCAAGCAGATTAATAAGCTTGAAACAAGTTTAGCGTGACTATTAAAAGATGGTTAAATTGTACAGTAATCACAAACTTATGCAAATTTCTATTTTCTTCTACATTATTCACCAAAATTTAAAATTATTAATACTTATTGTTACTATTATTATTACGCATTGATGATTTTTTAATTTTCTAATACAAATTAGTGTTAATCATAGATAATATTTTGTTTGAATTGTTTGTTATAGTGAAAACTCAATTTGAGAATAAATTCTATATTTTATTGTAATAATTATTTAACATTTGCTTTGAAATGAAGGAAATTAGAAAATTTGTTTTCCAAAATAATTTACTTATTCATAAAATCAATTTTGGTAGATATGATTTTAAAATATCAAGGAAAAAATTAATTAGTAGTATGCTTTTGAAGTATACACTATATTTATTAATATACCTAATATTTTTTACTAAAGTAAGACCATTTCCGAAAAAAAAATTAAAAAATGAAAGATTCCGTGAAAATGATCATAAGGATATTAAAAAATTAAATTAATATTTATTTTATTTAAATATAGAACATAATATACTGCTCTCCCTCCTGTTCTCCGAGACTACAGTAAGCAAACAAAGTGACAATCAGATAAATGATAAGATAGGTATATCCTTGCAATAAAACAATTATTTTTTTATTAAACAAACAAGACAAATAAATAAAGATTTATTTTATTGCACAATTACTTTTCTTATTCACTGAAGTGACAATATAATAAACATTTTTTACCTCCAAAAAAAATTTCAATTTGGACAAGTAAATCAATTTACTTGGATTATAAAAATATTAAGTACAGATTATTATTTGAAATTTAATATTTCGATTTGTCGCCAAGATTTATATTTACTCCCACTTAGAAATATTTAAAATTATATGTAAAAGAGTTCTATTGTGTGTTGCAATAAATTACAGCAAAAATGCTATTTGGTAATGTAATTAAACAGTGTTATTGTCGTTCCTAATTTAAATATGAATATTTTTATATAAAAGGGTTTCATTTCCTTATGTATTACTCCGCTATCATAATCCATAAATCACTGTAAACTCGAGCTTAATTAATTTTATCGCTTATAAGCAGCATTATATGGCAATGTCGCTTACTGAAAAAATTAATTTGATGCTGGGTAAATGCAGAAATCGCAATACAAACATGTAGGCGTTTAAACACTCACGAGGTTTAAAACCTCTTTGTGTTGTGTAGGTATCATTATGTATAGTACTTTTAGATACAACTAGATACAACTTTAAATATCAGATCGATCAATAGATACAAATTTAACATTACCTATTTGTATAATTTACAATCTGTTTAATATAAACTCGTTAAAACGAATTTTATTCTCAAAATATATTATTTTGTATATATATTTTACTAAATTGATTATGATTAAGAGAAGAAAACTCCGACAGAAAATCACGCGATTCCACCAGGTTAGCAACCTACGGGCATTGGTAGTATATGTACATTGCTCACAGAACCACGCAAATTAGCCTCGGATATGGACAGGATGTTACGATGACGACCCGGCAAGCAAACAGGACACGAAACAGGAATAAACGATTGAGAAAGAAGAACATATGGAGAATGGGAGCATGAAATGTCATGTCTTGGAGCCAAAGAGATCAAGAGATAATTATGGAAATCTCACAGAAGAAAATCGATATATGTTGTATATCGGAAACTTAGAAGAAAGGAAAAGACACGCAAGCAATAGGGGATTACTTTTTGATATATAGTGGAAAAAACAAAAACGAAAGAGCAACTGCTGGTGTGTGTGTGCTCCTGCATAAAAAATTTGAAGAGTATATTGACGATATTGACTTTGTTAATGAAAATATCCTAAGAGTGACGTTAAAAATCGACGATAAGCACTTCCACATACTGAGTGTCTACGCTCCTAATATCGGAAAACCAAGAGAAGAAAGAAGAAACTTCAATGAAGATCTGCAGTATCAGGTTGACAAACTCCAATCAAATGACAATATAATCGTAATGGGCGATTTAAACGCGAGAATAGGGAACGACCCCATACCGGGCGTCAAACAACGCTTTAACGAAAACATACAGAATGAAAATGGAGAAATGCTGATCGACTTCTGCAGCCGGAATAGTTTCAGAATCAACAACACCTTCTTCGACCAGAAATGGCAATATAAATATACCTGGGGAAATACGAGAGGTCAACAGTCCGTCATAGACTATGCCATAACCAATAGACACATCATACCTAGTCAAATCCTGGATGTACGTACTTTGAATTCAACCAATATTGGAAGCGACCATGATCTGCTCCAATGCAAAATAAAAATTCAACATCAACTAATAAGAAGAAAGTCAGTACAATATACTGAAAGGCTAAACATAGAACTAATGGAAGATAAAACAAGCAATAGAGCTCGATCCAATAGCGGAGGAAGACGAAGTCGAAGATGCATGGCACAAACTAAAAACTGGCATTGTTCAGGCTGGGGAAGAAGCACTTGGCAAAAGAAAGGTGAGCGGTACATCATCACAAAACAATAAATCCTGGTATAAATAAGAAGTTAAAGATATTGCCGCAAGAGGGAAAGAAGCATACATGCAATATAGAAGAACACAATCTAGAGAAGACAGAGAAGTTTACATACATGAAATAAATTTAGAAAACGTACAAATAAGGCAAATCAAGGAAGAATCTTGGGAGGCGTTTATCAAAGGTATGGAGAGAGACATGTATGGTTTGCAAAGGAAAGTATGGAAGATGCTTAGAAATAGAAAGCGTGAAGTCAGCAACATGATACAAATAAATAAAATAGGCGCTTGTCAATGGAAAGAATATTTTGCACAACTATTTAAGCAGAATGCTACACAGAGAGGTGACCAGAGCAAGATTAAACTACCAAAAACGAGCCAAGGTAACACTAACGTCAAAATAACTAAGGAAGACGTAGAAAAAAGAATCGAGAATTTAAAAAACAGGAAAGCACCCGGACCGGACGACATAAGTAACGAACTCCTAAAATATTAATGAGACTGTCTCGTTAAGCAAATGACAACACTATACCAAATTATAATAAATCAAGGAAAAATACCGGAGGAATGGAAGTGCAGTACAACGGTCCCTTTGTATAAAGAGAGACACAGCAGAAATCCAGAAAACTATAGAGGAATCACTCTACTTAACTGCACTCTAAAACTGTTAACCAAGATCATTCTTAACAAAATTCAAGCCTTCACAGAAATAGCCGAAGAACAGCAAGGATTTCGCCAGAATCGTTTCACAACGGACGCTATCTTCATAGTTCGCCAAGTAGTTGAAAAAGCGATTGAATGCTCAAAACCTTCTTTTATGTGTTTCGAAGACCTAACAAAAGCATTCGATCGGGTACAACTACAAGACATTACAAATTTTAGAAGAAAAGAATATACCACCTCGACTGATACAGTTAATCGAAGAATTAAATACAGGAACAAAAACGAAAATAAAGGTGGATGGCAAACTCACATAAGATATAGACACACAATCAGGAATTAGACAAGGTGACACCTTAAGTCCGGTATTATCCTGTTTGATAATGGAGAAGATAGTTCAAAACGGAAAAAAATTACCAGGGTATAGATTGGGAAGAAAAGACATTAACATAGTTTGTTATGCTGACGATGCTGTTCTCATTGCAGATACGGAAGATAAACTCCAGTACATGCTACATATACTTGTCATAACAGCAAAGGCATATAATATGAAAATATCTGTAGAGAAGACCAAGGCTCTAACAATATCTAAAGAGCCGATCAGGTGTAAATTAGAAGTTGAAGGAAAAATTATGGAACAGATCATGACTATAAAAAATTTAGGAGTTGTCATCTCCAATGAATGCAATTTGAACATGGAAGTAAAACATCACGCAATGCAAGGATCGAGAATATCTGGTTATCTCAAAGACGTCACATGGAAAAACAAATATATGTTAATAGAGAGCAAGACAAAAATATACAAAACCATAATAAGACCGATAATAACATATGGAGCCGAAACCCGCGCAGAAACCGGCAGAATAAAAAAAAATATTTCGAACAACAGAAATGAATACTCTACGAGCAATAGTTGGTAAAACCACACTTGACAGAGTACGTAATACCGAAGTGAGACAGGCATGCGGCATAACCGACGTTATGTAACGAACGAACATGTAAATAGAGCCAAAGACGATCGACTAATCAAAATTGCAAGAGACCTAAAACCATTGGCAAAACGAAACCCTGGAAGACCACCCAAGAGATGGGTGGAAAACTGGGTGTCCACATCAGAGGAAATGTGAAGAGGGGAAAAGCGTGAAGAAAAACAGGCAGATGCCTATAATGAAAGAAAAAGAAGAAGATTATGTCATGTTCTTAAACTATGGTTCACACTATGCGATTTCTCATGCGAATCTTATCTAAAATCTTAAACAACGCTCATATCATATGACTAACAGTTTTTATGTTTAAAATAGATGTAGAAAATGGAAACCATTTTATTGTCAAAATCACTTATTATTTTCCTATGACTGCGCTGCTTATTTAGCTATAACTTCTATAATACTAAAAGTCGCAACTTTTAGACTGTTAATCTAACCAACTACTTCACTTATATAATAAAAACTAAACCATTACCAACAATTTTTCAAAATTTCAATTTAATAGAACGTAGTACACATAAAATATACTAATGTTATTTCATTGTTAATAAGTATATTATTAAATAAAAGTTGAAAAGAAATAAGAAATTTTAACAATGTAGTAACTTAATTTTTCAATGTATTGAAAGTAAAGAAAAAGTGTTCGTTCAGTCATATTAGATTTTTATAAAGTGGTATCGATGTTTCAATGTTCGCTTAATTTAATTTTTACCACAGTGCTTTTTATGTTATATTTTTAGTTTCTTCTTCACCTTATAACACACCAACATAATACAATAAAACTTTAAAATATATTTTAGCAAGTTATTGTCGACTTAAAAATGTTACCTACTAGCACTTTTATACAATTAAGTTTTTTTGTAATATTTTAAATTAGGTGGACTTATTCTAGATAATAAGTACGTTTTTTGCACAAAATTCAAGATAAAATCGCGCATAAAAAACACTTTCAATTTCAATCGCCTCGCTCTCGCAATTTTCATAATTTGAATATTAGGATGGTTATACAAATATTGATTTATGTCGAATAAAAATAAGTACTACATGCTTTCAAGCTGATAATACCATATATTAAGAATAAAATCATAAAAGTTAAACTGACAAAGTATTTAATATTATTTTTACAGACGAGTATAAGTATAGGTAGGATATAATACATCTTAAAAAGTAGCAAGACGTCAAAATATAATATGTAATCGGCTTAAAAATAAAATTCTTTTATAAAAACACAAATAAGAATAATAATTTTATCAACTGAGAGGTCAAACCAACTGAAATAAATCAAAACAAAACTGAAACTCGAAGAAAATTCATTTTAGCAATATCGATTGCTAACAATTTGTCGAAAAGAAAAAGTGATCAATTTTTGTCGTTACGTGTAAGAATTTGTTGTAAATAAATTTTAAACAAGAAAATGAACTTAAAATAAAAATTTCGAGTAGATTATTTATGGTATGTATTTGTAAAATTTAATACTTAAATTTCAAATTAAAATATTAAATTTAAACATAATAGGTACATATTATATAATTTTTTTGTGAAATTTTCTATTACTATAATAATAAAAAAAATTATTACAAATATCTTTATCGTAATATATCATATCATTTGTAAACTTGGATTGTTTATCTGTCTGCACGTTAGACTATACAAATCTGAACAGTGAAATTCTTTCACGAGAATTATAGCATAGAGACCATAGAGAGTAGTACTATATGCATATTTTCACGAAGCAGAGCAAAATTGGAATTTTTTCACAAATGGAAACTCGAAAATATTTTTCAGCAGAAAAATACACAGAAACAAACATTTTTTGTATTTTTCAATATGACAAATGGCTTTACTACGGCCTTGGTAGATAGCGTTATTTTTTAGTTAATATTGTGCTATTGCTAACTGTTATGTAGAGCAAAAAGTTGCATTTTTTGTTATATTTTGGTTATTTTGCTGTATATATGATATTATAATATTCTACCTACCATAATAATTTATCAAACTATAACTGAAAATACTGTAAGTAATCAATGTGTTTTACCTATATTTTTTAGCGTAGGTGTGTTATTTTTTGCGAATATGTAAATATATATTTTTCATGCATGAATAATTCAAGTGAATAACGTATCGTATTAAAATTTTTTATTACATTTAAAAAGAAAAGTAAATAGACAAATAATCAACAAAAAAAATGTTAAATTAGTATCCGAAATTTATTATCAGTCATTTTTTAATTAAAATGTAAGATGCTAAAATTAAAATATAAATGATTACATTATTTGATATTCAAGAAAAACCGTAACAAATCGAATTTTCATATTAAACAAAAATGTAAAAATTTAACCTAAACTTTATTTCAAAAACGATGTTGGTTAACTTTCTTGTTTATTAAAGAACTTAAAAAATTGAAAGAATTTTTTGTTATCACATCATTTTTTCTTGTGCAGTTGATATGCTTTTGACGGGAAGTTAAATATTGACATTATCGAATATTTTTTATACGTTTTGTGTATATTCAATTTTGCCAGAATTTTTTTAGATGGAGTTGACATAAATTTCAATTACGTAACAATTACATTTGGAACACTATAATTAATCTGTCTTTGTTGCTTGTGGTATTAAATTTTTAAGCAACAACAAGCTTTGTTATCGAGAGCTAGCTAGGCCGAGATCACAGTTGGATAATTTAATTTGTGTTCATTAAAAGCTTAGGCTTTATTTATTGCAATGCTTCAATCTCGATTAGTGCTAATATGGTTAATTTTGGTCAACATTCCTTTTTAATTTATATAGCTCCTGAGGTAATTAATTTGACAATTTTTTTATATCATAACATTTCTAATTTTACAATAATGTACACAAATGTTTTAAAAGTTGTAAATTTTAACGAAATAATAATTTTAAAAATGTGCTTAGTTTGTAAAAACGTATTCCTGAAAACTTCAGTTTTTTTATTACGTGATGTATCTTTTTATGACTTCGGTAAGTGATTGTTTTTTCAGGTCCATAAAAGTAATCAAACTTAAGGGCCGAGTTAGTAAACCGAGCTTTACTATAAAGGGTTTCAATTTTATTTTATTCCAGTACTCATTTTCGTTGTAATAAATTTGTAATTGATAATAAAATTTAATATTTACTTTAAATTTTGATTCGTATTTATATTTATACAAGAACTTAACCTAAGGGCTTGTATGTACTTTACATAACAAATTTAAACTAATAGTTAACAAGAACTCGATACACATCTGGGCTACACACGGACGTAAATGACTTAATCTATGATTGTGCATTTGTCAACGCGCAGGCGATAGTGACAGTCTGCAATAAAAATTTCTCATCATTTTATTTATTTCGATTTATGTCGTGAGTTCACCAGTTCACCAGTTCTTGCGGTTATAGATAAGATTATATTAAGTCAATACGTTCGTGTGTAGTAGCTTTAATGAAATAATCAATTGATACGTGGTTCAAGTAGTGTAACTCGATATTAATCAAATCAATATTTTAGAAAACCCAAAAAATGCACTAAACGCTTTTCAGAACTAAAATGTTTTTAAGTTAACACATGTAAAATACACTGTAAGTATAAATTTGCAAACGTTTTCACCATACTATGGCATCGTCAGGCGATGAATTAGCTATTAGGAATTTATACTTACAGTGTATTTTACATGTGTTAACTTAAAAACATTTTAGTTCTGAAAAGTGTTTAGTACATTTTTTGGGTTTTCTAAAATATTGATATGAGCTTTAATGAAGCTACGTTCTGAAATAGATTCAGAAACTTTTTCCTATGAATGACTATTTTCAATTCAACAGGATAGATTAAATCATTTGATTGCAACGTTGTGTAAAATTGCAATTTTATGTTTCTCTATAAAGTTTGATTCATTTTTATAAAATTTTAAATTTGTTAACAATTTAATAAGTAACAAAAAAATCCAATCGATGCATTCACACTTTTTACTAAAAACTTGGTAAAAACGTAAAAAGAAAAGTTTATTTTATTTTGTTATTATCCAGATTTTTTACGATATCTCGGTCGATCAAAACAAATTAATTTGATAAATACAGATCCATACTTGTAATAATAATTATTTTGAGATTTCTGCTATAAAGAGAAATTTTCATGGAAGCAGTGTTGAGTAAATTTTAATTGTGTATGTTGTAATTTATAAAGACATTGGCGGTAAAACGTAGGCCATAATAATTAATTATTGTACTTATTTGAATAAACCATAATGGGTCTTCGTATTCACATTTTATTTTAAATATATAATTATTATTGTATCTACATTTGACTGATGTTCATTGCGGTTATGAAAATTACTTTCATTACACCATGTAAACTTTTTAATAAAAAATTATAACGGAAAAATTAGCATAATAAAATATTACATTAAAATATAATATATTATGCAAAAATAATTTACACATATAAAATATTAATTTCAGAGACTAAATTAAATCGGCTTTGTTTTCAAATTAAACATGTAGTTTTACAACAAAATATTAATTTTATGTACAAAAGTATTTCTACCTAATACTCGTACATAGGCTGTAGTAGAAAACCGATTCTGTTATTCCGGCGTTATTTATTTATTTTTTCCATCATTAACTTCAATGTCAAACAATAGTCAACGTGATTTGTCAAGTAAGTAGCTATCTATATTTGCATGACATAACAAAAACCAATATTTGTCAAAATAGTTAATTCAAGTAAGTTAACTTAATTAAATTTTATTTAACTAAGTTAACTTAACTAAGTCAACACAGCATTTTAATGTTGAAAAATATAAAATTTAAAGATAATAAAAAAAATTTGTTTAGTTAATAGTGTGTGCCGTAGTTTCCCAAACAGTCTGTATAATAAAAATATAGTATTGATCGACCAATTTTTACATATTGATTGATATATTGTGTATTTATGTATATAATAATCGATTTATAAAATTGAATAAAATCTGTGTTAAAAACCATTTTTGGGTTTTTCCCTTATTATTGAAATTTTAACCCTTCTTTTGTCGACTTATGTCTGGCGACAGTTTTTAATAGCCTTTCTTGGAAGTTTTTACCTTTCGGGTATTTGGCATTGTAATTGCATTCTCCCTCCTCCTGTTGGGGATAATTTTGTATTTTAATTTTAAGATTTTGAAGTAATTTTAACCAGTTGGTTGTTAAGCTTCGCCGAGAAAGCATCTTTAAATAAAACACCGAACTCCGGCACTTGTACATATGTATAATAAATAGTTTTTAACAATTTACGTAAGTGTCGTTATTCAAGGTCGCCACAATACAGGTGACGGCTCCAATAAAAGAATTGGAGCTCGAAACATTGGTCCTTCGAGCCGGATTATAAAAATTTATGAAGAAAACAACAAATTAAATAAATTCGCAAGAACAGGAAGAACGACTCCGCAAATCATTTGGACTCTGATCAAGTCGCTGAGCACTCCGTTGGAAATTGTCTCATATAGAAAAGGTGCGTTCCATTATTATTTTATTTCCTGTAATTCCTTATTATTAGAATTTTTAAATTGTTTTCTGGTTGTGTCAGAATTGTTATAATTTGTCGCAAAATATTATTTGCCACTATTTCGTATTTACTATATAAATTTTGCTTTGTCTTCAAATTGCTTTTAAATTTTATTTTTAAAAATTATTATTACTTCTCGTTAAATTATGGCGGAAGAATCATTACGCGAATTAAGGGCAAAACGAGGTAGCATAAAGGGGCAACTTACGCGACTTAAAAGTTATCTAGACAAACTTAACAATAAAAGTATTGATATAACGCAAATTGAAACTCGGTTGAGTACCTATCAACCTTTAATCGGTGAATTCGAAACTATACAAATTCAAATTGAATTAGCTAGCGAAGATGCCGATTTTGAAGAAGAAGAAAGACAGGAATTTGAAGATTCATATTTTAATATAATATCACGATTAAAATCGTTAATAAAAGATCATTCAAATCGTCATTCAACTTCGCAAAGCACTAGTAACGTTTCAAATGAAAATCGCGAACAAGCCGCGAGTGCCATTTCTGGTACCAATCATTTAAACTCAATTCGATTGCCGAAACTTGAGCTTCCTACGTTTGACGGTTCATATGATAAATATATGTTCTTTCGCGACACTTTCGAATCTGTTATTAACCAAAACGCTTCCATTTCACCTTCTCAGAAATTTCAATATTTAAGAAGCGTTTTAAAAGGCGAAGCCAGGGGATTAGTAGAATCATTAGAAATATCCGATTCAAATTACGATATCGCTTGGAGGTTAATTCGCGACCGTTATAACGATGAGAAACAGATTATCAATAATCACGTCCAAGCATTATTTAATTTACCTAGCGTTCACAAAGAATCCCATAAAGCGGTAAGGCAATTAACAGATGGGTTTTCCAGGCATCTTCGGGCGTTGCAGGTACTTAAACAACCAGTAGATACCTGGGACACTCTTATTGTATTTTTAATTGTCGGTAAACTTGATGACGAAACGAGACGTGCGTGGGAAGTAGAAAATTCAAAATTAAAGTCGGTTGCTAAATTAAGCGAATTAACGGAATTTTTAAATGAGCGTTGCAAATTTTTAGAAAAAATAGGTAATAAACCTAGTACGAAATTAACAGGGCAAAAGGAAAAGGTCAAGGTATTCAATAGTATTACTACCGAGCCAACTCGTTGTTACAGCTGTAAAGGGGATCATTCATTATATAATTGTGAAAATTTCTTAAACTTAGATCCCAGCGCGAGATTTGAGGAAATCAAGCGAATTAAAATTTGCTCCAATTGTTTCCGAAAGGGACACAATTTTTTTAATTGTCGAGCAAGATCTGGTTGCACTAAATGCAACAAACGGCACAATACCTTGCTGCATGTTGAAATTGATACTAATAATGAAAATATTTCGCGAGCAAATAGTCGTCCTAATGAACAAAACCAGGGTAATGAATCAATTCAACCGATAATAGCCAACACGGCAAGTTGTATTCATTCTCGTGCGGTTCTTGCAACTGCCATTATTAAAATAAGGGATGATAGCGGGGATTTTAAAACTTGTAAGGCGTTGTTAGACTGCGGCTCGCAATCTAATTTTATTACTGAAGCGCTATTAAATAAGTTGCATTTAAAAAAGGAAAAAATAAATTTCGTTTCAGTTTCGGGAATAAATAATGTAGCGTCTAAAATTAAGCATAAAACCGAGGTAACGATACGTTCTAACCAAAATTCGTTTGAGAATAAAATTCAATGCTTAATACTTCCGAAAATCGCTGAAATTATACCGTCAAAATCTTTAGAAAATATACGTATACCTAATAATATCAAATTAGCCGATCCAAATTTTAATGTCTATAGCGATATCGATATATTACTAGGAGCGGGTATTTTTTGGAGTTTGATGTGTGTAGGGCAAATCAAATTGGGAAGGGATATGCCCTTCATTCAAAAAACTCAATTAGGGTGGGTGATAACGGGTCCAATTCCGCAAAGTCAACCTAACAATATATTGTGTACCTTAAACAATACAATTTTACGTGAAGAACTCGAGAGGTTTTGGACCATAGAGCAATATTCCGACCACAAAGCCCTGAACGTCGAAGAAACGGCGTTCGAAAAACATTTTGTAAATACAAACAAACGTGATGAAAACGGGCGATTTATCGTGGATATTCCTTTGAAATATCCCATTTCTAAATTAGGTGAATCCAGGTTAGGTGCTTTAAAACGCCTTTATCAGATGGAGCGTAAATTCGCGAAAAATCCCGAATTAAGGGAAAATTATAGTCGATTTATGAATGAATACTTGGAATTAGGCCACATGACCCGACTGGAACGTTATGATGATTTTAATTCTTTTTATCTTCCACATCATATAATTAATAAACCTGATAGTACCAGCACGACTTACCGGGTGGTATTTGACGGCACCGCCAAATCATCTTCGGGATATTCAATTAATGATTTGCAATTAATAGGAGCTAATATACAAGATGATCTTTTTTCGATTGTTATGCGTTTTAGGAAACATAACATTGTGCTTACTGGGGATGTTACGAAAATGTATCGTCAAATCATTGTTAATGAACAACAGAGGTCGTTACAACGAATATTGTGGCGTTCGCATCCTGAAGATGAAGTTCAGTGTTACGAACTCAATACGGTCACGTATGGTCTAGCGACGTCGTCTTTTATAGCTATCCGTTGTTTGCACCAAGTGGCGAATGATTACGCGAAGATATTTCCTACCGCTAGTAATATTGTAAAGAGAGATTTCTATGTGGACGATCTTCTGACGGGCGGTAAAAATATCACGGAAGTAAAGGAATTGCAGCGCCAAATTACTGAAATTCTTAATTCAGGAGGGTTTCCATTAAACAAATGGGCTTCTAATGATCCCGGCATATTAAGGGAGATTGCTTCATTAAATCCGAACGCGATAATAAATTTGGGCGACAATCATAACTCCAAAATTTTGGGATTGTATTGGAATTCGCGATCAGATACTCTTAGTTTTTCGATAAAAACCGATAATATTAAAGGGAAGGTCACAAAACGGTCGATATTATCCATGATCGCTCAAATTTATGATCCACTTGGGCTGCTAAGTCCAGTGGTAATTACAGCAAAGATTGTTTTGCAACGCTTGTGGGAATGCAAGCTCTCTTGGGATGAATCTGTTCCACAAGCCATTCATTCAATTTGGATCAAATTTTATGATCAACTTCGCGCCATAAACGATGTCGAGTTTGAACGTCAAGCAATATGTGTAAATGCAACTTCCATGGAATTGCATGGATTTGCAGACGCGAGCGAATCGGCATATGGCGCTGTTTTTTATATCAAGTCTCGCGATCATAAAGGTAAATCGCACGTCAGAATTCTTTGTTCAAAAATGAGAGTAGCGCCGTTGAAAAGTGTTACTATCCCTCGCTTAGAACTGTGCGCGGCATTACTATTGGCGCAATTGTATGATAAAATTAACAAAAAATTTGACGCGAATTTCAAAAAATGTTATTTTTGGTCCGATTCAACGATCGTGCTGTCTTGGATACGTTCTTCATCGCGCGACTGGAAGGTATTTGTTTCAAATCGCATAGCGGAAATACAAGGTTTAACCAAAATTGACAATTGGCGATATATAAATACGGCGGAAAATCCAGCGGATTTGTTAACACGCGGCATCGAGCCAAGTTCATTTAAAATGTCACAACTTTGGTTCTTGGGACCACCTTGGCTCTTAAAGGAAGAAAAGGAATGGCCCAATAAATTTTATAATCAAGATACTTTTGATGCAGAATGCGCAGCAGAACGTAAACAACCACAAACATGTCTAACAGTATTAGACGGGACGATAGGTTTGGTCGATAGGTATTCCAGTCTGTCGAAACTGCAAAGAGTGGTTGCATATTGTTGTCGCTTTGTGATGAACGCATCTACACCGCAAGAGCAAAGGCAATTTGGGCCCCTCAAGGTCGCGGAATTGAATGAAGCCTTAATTAAACTGATCCGCGCTAATCAAACGCAATTCTTCGAAAAGGAATTGAAAGAGTTGAAAAGGAAAGGGGGGGTCGAGAAAAGTAGTAGAATTGTTTCATTGAATCCTTTCTTAGATGACATCGGCGTACTGCGAGTTGGTGGTAGGTTGAATTACGCTGATTATTCATATGATAAAAAATTTCCAATGCTCTTAGATTCGCGAAGTAATCTTACTAAACTTATAGTAAAACATCAACATCTTAAGTCGTTGCATGCTGGACAACAAGCTACATCAGCCGCAGTCCGAGAACGGTATTGGATCTTATCAGGTCGCAATCTGGTAAAAAAGGTGATTCGCGAATGTCTACCTTGCTTTAGATTTAGTAAATATAATTCGGATTATCTAATGGCTGCTCTTCCGAAAAGTAGATTGACTCCCACTCGATCATTCTTAAATTGCGGTTTGGATTACGCGGGTCCCATTAACGTGCGCGATAGTAAAGCGCGAAAATTTAAAATAACGAAATGTTATATTTGTTTATTTATATGTTTTTCCACTAAAGCTAGTCATATCGAGCTTGTAAGTGATTTGTCTACCGAAGCGTTTTTAGCAGCTTTGCGAAGGTTTGTAGCTAGACGCGGCATACCTTCAAATTTGTATTCCGATAACGGTACCAATTTTGTAGGTGCTAAACGGGAATTAAAAAGGTTTTTAAGTAATAAAACCAATGAGTTTCAAAATGCGTTGCACCAAGAAAATATTAATTGGCATATGATACCCCCCCGATCACCTCACTTTGGAGGATTATGGGAAGCGGGAATAAAATCTACCAAGCATCATTTAAAACGGGTTTTGGGTAACGCGATTTTAACGTTTGAAGAATTAATGACAATACTGACACAGGTGGAAGCATGTTTAAATTCTAGACCTTTATGTCCCTTATCAAATGATCCTTCCGATTTATATCCTTTAACTCCTGAGCATTTTCTAATTGGTGACACTCTCGCGGCTGTACCTGATCAAAATTTGATCGAAGTCAAGGAAAATCGACTTGCCAGATTTCAGCGATGTCAGCAAATTCTTCAGCACTTTTGGACTAGATGGTCGAAAGAATACGTGACTGAAATGCAAGTACGTACCAAATGGAAACAACCCGCGAAGAGTCGTTAAAACCTGATGCGTTGGTTTTAATTAAGGAGGACAACACACCACCGCTTAATTGGCACATCGGTCGAGTCATCCAGCTCCACCCTGGCAAAGATGCTGTAAATCGCGTCGCCACCGTCCGCACATCCGATGGGACGTATAAGCGTCCAGTGGTAAAATTGTGCGTGTTACCAAGTGATTGACTTTTAATGCGACTATATAGGTATCTAGTGGATTAATCTTGTGTGCGGCTAAGTGAAAAACAATAAACCAATTTAGTGCAAATTTGAGTATTAGTGATGCCAGACAAATTAATTTGAACTTGAAATTTAATTTTTTGTCCATATGCGTGCATTTGTTATTATTTTTATTATGTTAATTTTATTGTCTCATTTTGATTTTTTTAGTTTTTATTGATTTTGAATTGACTTTTTTTATTGAAAGGATAATAATTGTATTATATCTCTCTATAATTATGTTGTTGAAAACCTGCATGTTTTCAAAAGGGGCGATTATGTTAAAAACCATTTTTGGGTTTTTCCCTTATTATTGAAATTTTAACCCTTCTTTTGTCGACTTATGTCTGGCGACAGTTTTTAATAGCCTTTCTTGGAAGTTTTTACCTTTCGGGTATTTGGCATTGTAATTGCATTCTCCCTCCTCCTGTTGGGGATAATTTTGTATTTTAATTTTAAGATTTTGAAGTAATTTTAACCAGTTGGTTGTTAAGCTTCGCCGAGAAAGCATCTTTAAATAAAACACCGAACTCCGGCACTTGTACATATGTATAATAAATAGTTTTTAACAATTTACGTAAGTGTCGTTATTCAAGGTCGCCACAATACAGGTGACGGCTCCAATAAAAGAATTGGAGCTCGAAACAATCTGACTTATTTCAGTTGGTACTAAAATAGCCAAGAATATTTGTAATTTGTAATAATTTATATGCTAATCATTAAAAAAAAATTTGGCACGTTTAGCAGATTAAATGGTGATTATCGAAAGCGTAAAACAGCTGTAGAGAACATTATCTTGATGTGACAACCAATTTATAAATCTCTAGATATGCAATTTAAAAGCTTATTAGAAATTTTCTATTACATTAACAGTTATTTTCAAGTTGATACACATATTATAATTTAAATTTTCTTGTTCCAGAGTTCTAAGCTATTAGAATATCGTTTTAAAATTCAAATGTCAAAATTATTTGAAAAATTATTAAATAAGTTTATTCTTACAGCATACGATACATTCCAACTAGAGTGGTATTTACCCGGAATGTTCACTTAGCAAAACGCTATTAAAATAATTTTCACAAAACATTACCTACCTTCCCAATTAAATTATTTGAAGGTCCAACCTTAGGTTACGCAGAATTGTCCCATGAATTTGAAACATTTTTAACAACACGCGATAAAAATGATACGGAAAGGAAATCCCGCAAGAAATCGAGTGTGACAGTAGAGGACAATTCTTTGGGGGATAAATAAACAAGTGAACGACAACTGGAAGTACAAAAATTACTTTTAGAGTTTAAATATTACACCCTGTAGCGTATGTGAGTAAATCATTTTCAAAAGCAGAAAAAAATTACACTGTTTCAGAACTTGAAACTCTGACGGTAATTTGGAGTATATACAATACTTTTAGACATCTCGTTCACTAGAAACTCGTAAAGCGTCGTTCTTAACCAATTACCCCTACGTAATTTAGCCGTCATTTAATATAAAAATGCCGTTTCGTATTTAAAACTGCGATTTCATCGAAGTGGCAGTGTTCCTCGCATCGGCTCAACGTCCACATCTGATCATTCGTTCGGCCTCGCCTTGCCTCTTCCTCATAATTGACCACACAATAATTGTCAATAGAAGTGCTAGTACACACGACGATGTGGATGTGGACAAATAGACAAGGACGATTCAAAAGAAATTCCGACTTTCATATTGCAGATGATTGATCAACCCGCGAGAATCAACAAAATTATAGTAGCAAAAGGAATCAAATGAAAGGATAGGACTAAGAAGAAAAATGAAAAAATTATGGAATTTTGGACGGTGTACTTTACAAAAGAAATGTTACACACGTACTCCAAATTACAAAAGTTCCCATATGGAATACAATTAGAAATTTAACCAAAGCGTAAAATACAAATTTAAATTTTCAGCACAAATCACGAATTTCGATTTAAAAGAATTTTATTGTCAAGTAAATCTTTGTTATCTGGGGGAGGTCCGTGAAAAAAACGATTAAAAACATACAGTATTATAGTAATAAGGGGACGTCCATTAATTACGTGAGGCGTTTAGGAGGGGGAGGGGGTCGAGCCGAATCTCACCAAATCTCACGTGGGCGAGAGGGGGGTCTAGGCAAATATCACGTAATTATTTTGTGTTAACAATTCTTAAATAAAAATTATTAAGAAACTTATGCTTTTTTAATAAATCCAACGCAATAAAGCGCGGATTAACGTATTTACACCAAAAATACGCATTTTAACAAATCTCACGTGAGATTAGAAGGGGGGAGGGGGTCAAGGCAAATCTTACGATATCTCACTAAGGGGGGCGGGGGGGGGGTTCTAAAAATCGTTAAAATCACCTCACATAATTAATGGACGCCTCCTAACTAGAGTACGGACTTTTAAGCATAAAAAATCGTAAAAATAGCGCTTAAAATAGCACAAAAAATTGCCATTATATGCATAAAAATATGCTTTAAGCTTAAATTTATAAGCATTTAAAAGACCTTTTGAAATAAATAAAGTTTATTCGAAAAGTAACACAATAAAAAAAATACTGTACATCAGTTTAAAAATATGTGAATATTGATTGTTTTTCTAAATTTCCTCCACACTTGTATTTGGGTCTTTCATAAATTTTAAAATAAGGTTAGTATTTCAACTAGGGCTGACTTTTTATCGATTAATCGATAAATATCGATCGATTAATTGAAGAACGATATTTTATTTTTGAAATATTTGATATTTGGATAGTAATCGATATTTCGATATTCCGATAGTTATCAATATTCCGATCGTTTCGATATTTCTAAATTAGGTCATTGTCTTATGTTTTCTTGACTTCCCATTTATCAAATTTAGGTTCGACCGGTTTCTTTATTCGAGAAAAGAAGTTGGGATTCCTTGTATAAAACTATCGAAATATCGATAACGATATAATAACTGATCCAATGGAACAAGGAGACAACTCTCCAACAACATGAACATTATAATTTTGAAGTCATCCTGCACGCGAAAACAGGGAACCCCAAACTTTTTTTTTGGAATAAAGAATCCAGCCGAACCTTAAATTCACCAATGTGAAGCACAGAAAGCATAAGACAATAACCTAAATTATAAGACGCACTTTTTAATTATCCAGTTTTCAGTTTCTGAGAAACTGTCAGTTTTTTAAGAAAACGTATTATTTCGATATTTAGATAATTATCGACAAGTATCGATTAATCGAAGTTATCGATAGTGTTTGAATTATCGAAATTCGATATCGAGTTTTGAATATCGCCCAACCCTAATCTCAACAAGCTATTTGCTTTAATGTTTTAAAAAATTTTAAATTCAAAAAGTTCAAATGCCATTATTAGAAATTTTGTAAAAATATTTCGAAAACAAAATGAATACCAATGAAAACAAAGAAGGTGCGAACTGGTCCAAACGATTTAGACTATTTTTGATCAAAAATTCGAAATTGGGGGGGGGGAGGGGTGGCAAGTTACACATCTATATCCGTAGGAGTAAATGTCTGCCGAATTCGATTCCCTAGTCAAGAAGCTCCCTCACAATATTAACTTCACAAAATTTCGTGACTTCTAAAATAGATGTACCTATTCATGCATCTACTGCAAATTTTTTTTAATTTATCAAAAATGTGTTAAAATAAGCACTAAAAATGCTTAAAAATAAATGTAAGCATAAAAGTATCAAAATAAGCATAAAAAAGATAGTGCCACATGTCTAATTTTTATTAAATTCATGGACCTTTATAACAATTACCCTTCTGTTATCAATATTTATGTATAGCAAATTTTCTAGAAATCCGTACTCTAGTAATAACCGTACATAATATATGTATATAGCTACATATTATTATGTAGGTATAAGTAAAGGTATAATATTAAATTCATGTAAAGTTTTTGTTGTGTTTGGTATTAAGCACAGGATAGAGTTAAGAAGTAGTAATTAATAAATTTTGGGTTTTACATTTTTCTTTTTGTAAGGTATTAGAAAATGTTAGGGTTAACGTTTCTTGGCGGGGGAGATGTCACAAGTGGAAATTCATAATAAGAATAACTAATATAAGAAGTCTAAGTGAATTTACTACTAGGGCGAGTACGATTCTGTATGATTGATAAGCAGTTTGGTTAAGAAGGATCGATAATAAGAATCAGTAGATAATTGGGTATTTGTGTACAGACCTACTGATAGGGTAACTTACTAGTAGGGTACGGCATTAGCTATAAGTTTTTATATTTCTTGCTAATCATACAATCCTGTTGGAAAATAACTACTCTAACTTAAGTGCAAACCCTTAACTCACATAGTTTGGGCTTTGATATGTTTATATAATATGTTTCTTCACCTTCGAGGGCGACGGGCTTCAATTCACATCTGCTAAGCACAAATTTACCAATTCTTCGGTCCGGTACGCCTCCACTGAGCCAAATATTAGTGCGATCTATAATTAAATAAATTAGTGATTAAATAAATAAATAAATAAAAAGTAGGTACTTACTTTAGTCATCAAAACATTGTGGCGAGGAGCCTATTTTAAAAATGTTGGCACGTGGTTAGAGGTTAGAACACGCGATTTTCTCGGTACATACCCTTCGTTGTTTCGTTTCATAAAAGCGGATAGCTTGTGGACATTTTTTCGGCGAATCAATCGGCCAATTCATTTTTATTACACCATTGCACAAAACTGTCTTACTGTTTTTGATACAGTTCATCGATTTTGTCAGTAAAAGTTCTGCCAACGCCATCTTGGCTGCTTTGGAAATTTCGAGGTACCCGTTCACGACAGGTCTTGCTAATTTAAAGGCACAAATATAAATGAACCGTTTTAGTACTTTTTAGTAGTAGCCAACTGCTACTTTCTAGTACTATTCTAGTACTAGCAATGTGATCGAGCACGTGCATTATTGAAAATTGCGTTAAATTTTAGCTTTAAATCTCATAATTCGTGAAGTTCCTACTTTTGCAAAAAACAGTATATGCACTATTCTTTAAATTTTTACAGGTAATTCTTTTAAATTAATATTACCTAGATTCATGAAAGTTAATAATTTTAATAATAAATTTTAGTTTTTTAAAAAATGTGCACTAAAAAGTAAAAAATAAAATAATTTTTTAAATAAAATCAAACAAAGCTCCTTGAAAACATCTCTATAAAAGCGTGGAGCTATGAATTTTATACCCAAATAGTATCATTGAAAAGCCCAACTAAATCTGAGAGTACATACAGAAATGGCTACAACATTTTCTTTTAATGGCATCTTTGCTATGTACGTGTAACCCAATACACAATTTAGTATCAGTAATTCTTAGACGTTTAATAGCCCCGCGCTTTTATATAGATGCTTTCAATGAGATTTTGTGTTTATTTAAAAAATTATTTTATTTTTTACTTTTTAGTGCACATTTTTTAATTTTAAAAAAAGGTTTTTTTTTAATTCTTAATTTTTTTATTGATTTTTTAGTTTTATTACTAATTTATTTCAGGTTGTAATTTATTAATAATTAATAATTAGCAATAAGACTGGTTAGGTTGTGCGACCTAAAAGCCGTACTGTAGCTATTGTTAGATTTCCCTTGGGTAGTCAGCAAACATTTTTCGAAATTAAACATATATTTTGAAATATGCATTTTTGAAATTAATATTTTATATAAGGGACGTCGATTAATTAAGTGAAGCAAATTTAGCGATTTTTTGATCTCCCTTCTCCCCAGGTGAGATGTAGTAAGATTTAACTTGACTCCCCCCACCCCTCTAATCTCGCGCAATATTGTTTGTTTTACTTAATTTAACCCAGTTCTCTTGCAATTTTGCAGATTTTTGCGGAAAAAAATTGCGTGATATTTACCGAGAGCCCCCTCCCACTCCTAAATACCTCACGTAATGAATAGATGTCCCCTAATATGTACTCTTTCATAGTTAGTACAAAGCGTGTTGATGGGGATGGGCTAAAAAATGCTTAACATTGCGTGACGTAAATTATGAACAACCCCAAATTAATTAAGTAACCAATCAGAACGCAGCAATTCAAAATTTGAAATTCAAATTTAAAGTAACAAATCATAAATTTGATTTGTTACTTGATTATTTATCGAACAGATTCGTATCCAATAGATATCTCGAGGTGAAGTAAATGGGCATAAGTAAACGTCAATATCTTAATAAATTTATACTGATATTTTATATCAAGCTTGGGAGGTCGCCTTTTACGTTACTTTTCGCCCTGTATGTTGAAAATGTTTTTCCGATTTATCGCTTATTTCTCAGAATTTTTAAAAAACGAATATAAAAATTCGCCGCAAATGACAGCTATGTACCTAATTCAGCTCTCTATGATGTAGAAAAGTTGGTTAAAAATGACTTTAAAAAAGTCCATGCACACGGACGACGGACAACGCTCAAGCCAAGTAAAATAAAAGTTTTTAATAAGAAGGCATAAAATCTGAACTCTATCTATAAGTATAGTACATAATGTTTATTTATTTACATTTAGTGTATTTGTTATAAATACAGACCGGCTGCGACGTTTTACACCCGACTAATCGTAATAAATTGGTTCAGAAATGCTTAATTTGAGAAAATGTTAATAATAAAACCAGCAGAAAACCAATTAATCTGTCAGTCAATAACTTGATGCATGTTTCTTTAATGTTGCATTTTATAAAACTAAAACGAAAAGGTAACATTAAATTAGTATTCGTACACTTTTATTTTTGTTAATGTGTATGTAAGTACTACCTAGTTTATTAAATCTTAAAAGCAAAATCTATGTGTATGTCATTTGAAAACCTGCATTTTGAGCTTTATTGGGTAAATTAGATTTCAACTAGTTCACTAGGCGATACGAAAAATATTTTGAAAAATATTTAAAATTAGGTGAGAAGCTAAAATTTAATTTTATATTACTGCTCAGATGTATTATGGCAATACCTAATTTTGGGCAGTAGGAATTGAGTTTATAAATGCCAAAACAACACCGGAAAATTTTTATGTAATTAGATTTTCACTGAAAAATCACACAAGAATAATTTAAAAAAATTAAAACGCTTAAAGGAAAAATATGCTTAATAATCGCTAAATATCATGTAGTATAATAAAATACATTCAAATTCATAATTTTCTGTAATTCAAGCAGTAATCGCACCAATCCACTCGGTGTTTAAAATTTTGATGCTCAAATATTCTAACTAACTGAAATAAGGCATAGATAAATATTAAAATTTAAATTGTAAGCTGTATATTACAATCGTTAAGTGTTAAAAACATGGCAATATATACATATTGATTGAAATCAAAACATCTGCGTTGAAAATAATACTAGTGCTATTATTATTGCTTCAAAAATTCAGTAACATTAGAAGAGATAAGTGATGCATCTTTCTTATTGTTTTCTCTTCGAATTCATTGGTATATTATCTTTTCTTTTATCAACATCCGCCACATTAATTGGTCTGTGGTAATTCTGCTGTTTCAAAATGTCTTGTGTACCTTAAAATTTTGATCAGTCATGTTCGGTTTCATAGCGTCGCGTCAGCGCATCGGGTAAAAACAAAAAAAGTACTGATATAAGGAATGAAGTAAATGTACAAGACAAAGGATGATTGAAGATTTTTAATACTAATTGTGTGAAGAAGTAGTAAATCAATATGTAACAGTGTCATTTAATGCGACCTACCCCGTATATTTAAAATGTTGATAAAACCTGGTTAAATATTAACTGCTAATATGATTTTTTTTTATTTATAAAATAATACCGACACATTTTTTTATCTTTATTTAGTTATTTATAAGGAAGCAGATCTAATTTTCCCTTGTTTTCATGAATTTTTAATACAAGCAGAGCTTTTAGTGTTTTATACGCGCTACTTGACGCAGAATGTTTTCTAAAACATATGTGCTAAAAAGCATCTAATACATTATATATTAAGATTCTCGTTACTAAATATTGGTATTTTATTTTTGTAAGATTACTTTGGAACGATGTAAAACTTTACGATTTGATTCAAAATTTATCCTATACTGTTATTGCAGTAATAAAAAAGAATAACACGTTATCGTAATTATTAAATTCAAAAGAATGGAATTTGCTTAAAAATAATTTAAAAAATCAATCAAAACGAAATAAAAGTTGTTATTTTATTACTTTTCCAGATCATGTTTTTTTTCTCGAAAGATACGAGATTTTTAAGTACCTTTTTATTTATATTTTCGCGAGATAAACATTGGAAGCAAAGCAGTTCAATTGCATCCGTCTACTGTATTATTACCATCGATTTTTCTACTTTGGTAGTTATTTCTTGACTCCTTTGTAAAGGCTTCTTACGTCGCCGTCGTCAATATAATAACATTCATGGAGTAATATTAATGTTCCTAGTTTCAATGTTAGTAATTTACTTTTATCTTGCAGAAGTTCCTTCATATCACATATTATACTTGACTTGTTGATATTGATGACAAAACAATATATAAATAAACGTTTCGTATTTTATTATAGCTAGAATATGAATTCAGATTTTTTGAAGCAGCACAATAATAATTCTAGAAACACATATTGACAAAATTATTTCTTTCTCCTAAAATATTTTTTCACAAAATTTATATTTACCTACACATTTTCTTTTGATTTGAAAATTTGAGTTCTCTTTTACTTTTTCTTATTTATTATTACAATAATTCGATATACCGGATAAACCAGATCACTTAAGGACCGATTTATTTTATAACTGTTTCCATGTTAACGAGTTTTCTTCAAGTGCTTTTCTCATAATTCAATATAATTGAAAATCTATATATTATAGATCGCGGTCGTACACTATAAGGAAATGAATAATTAAATGTCTGAAATAAAAAAAAATAAGCCTGCTACAAAGCAAATGCGCACAAATTTTGAAGGATCGAGAAACCAAGAGGTCTAAGTAACAAAAATTATAAATTTGAGCTAAGCATACATAGAAACAAAATCTAGATGCATCATTTTCCGTGTTAGCAAAATATCGAAATAATATAGCTAATTCTAAACTTGTTATGAATGTTATTTTAAAAAACTATATTTTTGTAGTTTTGTGTTAATGCTCAAGAAATCTAGGTATACTTGGATCCGGTTGTCTCTCATCTAAATGCTATTATTAATGAACATGAGATTCTGATGTTGATCACCGCTTACTAGTTTCTGAACATTCCTTTATGCAAGGCAATCACGATTTTACCGTAAATGAAACGGTAAACAAAAACAAAGCCTTATATTTACTCTTAGTGAATGATTAACTTAGTAAGAGGAGTCCGTGGAAAATTCAGTAAAAATAAGACCAACTATACAAACTGTATTACACAGAAGTATATAATACTTAAATACCTTTCGAAATTCAAGATTTAAGAAAGTCGAGACCTGGAAGAACGAGAAGAATAGTTTTACCAAAATATGAAATGGCTTCTCGAAAATAAGCTTAAAAACCTGCGTATAGTAAAAGTATGTGGTTTATTTCGTCATCTTTATTCTATTTATACCAATCGTACTGTAACTACTTATTAGATAGTATTAAAAATGAGTTAGATTCCATATAATAACAAATTATTAAACTAAAGAGAAAGTTAATTGTTGTTTTTATAATATGTTTGTACATTTATCAGTGTTCTTAAAGCTGAAAAATGTTAAATTTTATTGCATGATAAAGCAATATAGCATTTAACATTGTTTTCTTTATCAAGTTAGTGAAATTTAATTTATCATTGCATCGGTGTAATTTGACAAAAATAATATTTTATTTTATTGTAAATAATACGAAATATATTACATACTTATTTTGTTTCTTAGTTAACTTAATTAAATAAAATATAATAAATTACTATAAATGTTTTATAAATAGTGAATAATTAGATACATTTTAATTAAGAATATAAATTAACCCTTGTTCCTTTGGTTAGTGTATTTTAAGAATATGTGCCTAGCAGCAATGTTTTCTATTCAAACTACAAAACTGTGAAAATACAACTGAAACAATACAAAATAATAGTAAAACACTTAAATTAATATAATATTTTATGTGAATTGTAAAACATTCAAATATATAAACTCTTAACTTGTGCTGAAAATTAATATTATTTAAACTTTAATATTGTAACAAGTTAATTAAACAAATAAAGCTCAATTATGTTTTTAAGTTTTCATTGTATAAAATCATAAATATATTGAGATGTTATTTTTTTGAAAAATACAAAATTGATCAACTTTTAAAAAATTTTTAAACTCACAACTTTTGAAATCTCAATTCTGTAGGATATTAATCTTGCCTCGGCTAATATCAGGGAGAAAACTCTTATCTGTCGAAGCTCCGGGTGCTTTTCTTTCAATTTTGGTTTTATTTTTTTACAAATAAAAGTAATTCGATAAATATCAAAAAAAAATTTAATTTTACAAATCTAATTTTGTGCGTCACAATTTGACCAAAGAACCAAAACAAAATATAATTTAGTATTAATAAAGCTTTATTTAAATTGACAATTTTTGCAGTCCTCTAAGCTTTATTTATACTGAATGCAATGAATTTATAAATTTTATGTACAGTGTATAAGTTTCAAAAAAATATCAAATTAATTAGATACAATCTACCCACTATTGTTTATTAGATTTATAATTTTGCCGTTAGTAGTTTTTAAGAAACTTATGTACTCACTTATATTTTATACAACATGCAGTCTATCATCAGAATTTTTGCAGCATAATGTGATCCCCTTTGGTTTTGACTTTATCATGCTTTTTGGTAGTAATTTCACTATAGCATATCCAAACAATCGTAGCTCCAGAATAGTGACTGATATGGTCGTGTGATATGGAATGAAGATTGATGAATTTTTCCAATTCCCAGTTCATCTGTTCTACTATAATCCAAATTCCTGCATTCAAATTATCTCGTATTATTCAGTCCATATACTTTCAAAGAAATGAATTTGAAGGAAAATATGCTTCTACTCTTCGTACAGTATTATAAATCAATTTAAAAAAATTTTAATATTTATTCTTCATCCACCATCTTTCTTATTAGGCCTCACACGCGCTCTTATCTTCCTGGTGCCAACCTTTACACTGCCCGTTATCACTGCACTTTTAAATATTTAGCGGCAAAATACTGTTTTAAAAATATTAAATTTAAGTACATAAACCTAAGAATTATAATTCTAAAAAATTGTTCTTACAGATTATGTGAAATTTAAAAATGTAGCTCATATTTGGAAATTTTATAAAATAGGGAACAAACCACCCAAAGCTTTTACAATTGAATCACTTCAGTGGTGTCAGCTTCATCTTCAATTAGTTTCAAAATTACCAAATCTTTCCAACAAAATATACAAAAATTTAAAATAACATGACAATATAAATGTAAAACATTTTTTGAATAAAGTTATAACCTTCACCGAAAGTTTAAAAATATAATTGATTTTTATTAATTTAATTAACTTGTTATCTATATTCAAGTTTTAATATTAAAAACTATTTATTGGAAATAATAATATCAGTTAATCAAATTGCGGGCTACTTTGGGCAGATTAAAATTAGAAATTAATTACCACTAATGATGATATAATCATTGAATGATTTGTAATATTGCATATTGATATTATTAGAGATGGTGTCACTGATATCTTGGATTATCTATTAGTTTTCCAAAAAAAAAACGGCATTTAAAGATCAAAAATTTTACATTATAAAATCCCATGTCAAAATTATTGGGAGGAGCCAAATTAAATAAATATAATTATTATATCGCTCCGAACGCTCCGGGAAATTTGTTTGGTTGTTTTAATTAATTTTTCTCATAGGTATCAACTAACCGGTTCCTCTGGACTATACAGAATATAATAAAGACTGTCCCAGATGAAATCCGACCACTTTTAGTTGTAATTTTCAGGTAGAATTTTTATGACATCCCCTAAAAATTATATACCATTGTATTCGCAATACGTTTCTAAACAACATAGTATTTTTGTTGCATTCGTTAAGTAAACATTGTTAGTTATGGAGAGTGAACAAGAGCGAAAGAGAAAATTAATTATAAACAGTTACTTGAAAAATCCGGGAATATCACAAAGACAATTAGCGAAATCGTTAAAAATTGCTAAAACGACCATTCAAAATGTGTTAGCTAAATTTAAGGAAGTGCAAAGTGTACAACGAAAACGTGGTACGGGAAAAAAACGTGGTTCAGTAGATGAAAATTTACAAAAAGAAGTGATAAGGGGATACAAACGAAAACCCAACTTATCGGTAAGAGATATGGCTGAACAATATGAATATATATGAATATATATATAATAAAAATATATGGGTACTTCAAAATCAACTGTGCAGCGAATGAAAACCCGAGGTGGTTTAAGAAGTTTTAAAGTACAGAAAGTGGCTAATCGATCGGAAGAACAACAATTGAGAGCAAAAACTAGAGCACGGAAGCTATACGACAATTTTTTAACAAAATTTTCATGTGTAGTTATGGATGATGAAACCTATTGTAAGGCAGATTTTAAACAGCTACCAGGACAGGAGTTTTATGTTGCCGCGGGTCGAGGACAAGCACCTGAAGCTAATAAAACTCAAAAACTTTCAAAGTTTCCCAAAAAGTACCTGATTTGGCAAGCGCTTTGTTCTTGCGGCTTAAAATCGAAACCATTTGTGACAACAGGTTCGGTAAATACGCAAATTTACCTGAAGGAATGTCTTCAAAAGCGGTTGTTACCCTTTCTGGAATTGCATGACACCCCCCCTTTGTTTTGGCCAGATTTAGCGACATGTCACTACAGCAAAAGATGTATTGAATTTTATACAGAAAATTCAATAAATATTGTGCCCAAGATCGCTATCCCGCCTAACTGCCCAGAACTTCGCCCGATAGAAAAGTATTGGGCGCAAATTAAACAAAAATTAAAAAAAACAAAAGGGACAACGACGGACATTGTTAGTTTCCGAAGAAAATATAAAAAAGCTGCCGATTCGTTTAGCATTGACGATGTTCAAGTATTAATGAAGGGTATAAAACAAAAAGTGAAAAATTTTTATAGCCCTTCATAAAAAATTTTGGTTTTTATTTTTTTTTGTATAGATGTATATTATAGGTAAATAATAAAAAAAAAATTTCCCAAAAATATTTATTCGTTTTCATTTAATGTACAATCTAAAGTGGTCGGATTTCATCTGGGACAGTCTTTAAGTAATAACATAGTTATATTGTCTAATGAAGAAGAACGGGTAACAAAGAGCAAAGTCACTTGATGGAATTACGAGGTCACCTCCTTCAGGGAAGAAACTTTCAGACTCTTTAACCAGTCAAAAAAACTGGCGACTGGGAATCATAGAAAGAATCTCGTCAGAAATACATGTATGCTATCAGAAAGGTAACGGAAAACTCATAGAGAAAGTACTGTGAAGAAGTTGAAAGCACTCCAAAATTTGCTAGACTTCTAGAACTCTGACGAGGAACAACCACGAAATGGTAGATTCCCTACAAAACTTCAAAGAGGGTTTACATCTAACAAGGAGGAAATTCTAGAATATTTACTTTAGACACACTTCCCAAGATGCAAATCACCAATTCATCATGTGAAAACCATCATCTGGTATACAGATGGATTTAAAACAAAATCAGAACTGAAGGATGAATCAGTGGACGTAGAACAAGTGGGATGCTACGCTAATGTACTCCAGGCAGAAATAACTGCAATAACAGCCTGTGAAGAGAAAATGACATGAAGGGCTTATGCAATTACTGCAGGTTTGTATTGTGGGGCCAATAGCCAAGCAGCACTATAAAAGTCTGAAGGAATCTTCAGAGACGGAGTCAATCGTAGTTGAAATTCTCAAACTAAGTAAACTACAGCCGAGGAGGGCAGTAGAACTACTTACAGGACACTGGTGTCTAAATTGACAACTCAATGTTATTGGGGTTGTGCAGGATTCCACATGAAGCAAGTGTGGGGAGGAGGAAGAAACTCCACACCCCATACTATGTGTATGTCCTAGCCCTAGCATCGAAAAGGCTAAGATACTTCAGTTTCCCATACCCGAAAACTGAGGAAATAATCTAAGCACTAATCACCTCTATATGGAAACATCTGAAAACAAAGTAGATGGAATAAAACTTGGAACGCGGAGTATATACATATATAATAAGTCTACAGCTTCAGTGCAAGTGAGCATGGAATCATAACCCGTTTAAAAGATAATTAATGAAACATAAGCTGTATTCTTTTTACCTACTTTAAGTGAGATTGTACTGAGATACTCAGTTAAACGGGTGTTCTTTTTACCGTTTTGAAGCAGGTGCCGTGCCGTGCCGAACTGAGTTTTAACTGAGAAAACTACCTCCCTCCATAACCCAACTGATCTTGCTGTTTCAAAGTGTTACAACTGAGTTTAATTTGGAAATAGCCCGAATTGGTTGATTTAAAAGGGATAAAGTCATCTGTCACAGTCAGTGTGGTTTTTCGTTAATTTTTTGGTTAAATTCTTTACTTCTTCTGTAAGTACTTCTGTACTTTACATTTAAATTTAATAAAAATTTGGTAATTTATTATTTTAATATAAAAGTGACTTGCAGGTAAAAACCAAAGAAAAGGTGATTTATTAAATTTCTGCTTCCCTAATTATTTTAGAGAAAAAATGAAAGACATAAAAATTATACAGAAATATAAACCACGAATGAAAATTCCCTTAGATTTCATCTAGCTTTTACTTAAAAAGCCCAAAAATGCTTTTGAAATTGTTAAACTTTTGATTTATCGGACTGACCATGGAATAAATTCAATTTAATTTCTATTTTCAAAATAATTACCTTGGAAACTTTCATGGCCAGTCTGATAAATGAAACTTTTAACAATTTCAAAAGCATTTTTGGACTTTTTAGGTAAAAGCTAGATGAAATTTAATGTCCTTATCATTCGTAGTTTATATTTATGCATTATTTTTGTGTCTTTCATTTTTTCTCTAAAATAATTAGGGAAGCAGAAATTTGCATAAATAAGTTTTTACATGTTAATTTCCTATGTTCAGCTAACAGCCGTATTCACCATTTTCAACTTAACAGTTAGATAAGTAACAAACTGTTAATACTTGACAGTCTGTTAAAATTAATTCGTATTCACCATCACATTTCAAAGTTAAAATAGTAAACAAGCTGTTATTAAAAAGTAACTAAAATTATTATTGGTACAATTCACCCCAGCTAATTTCACTGATTTGAAATCATGTATAAACTAACCTTTAAAATTTAATTGTCACATTATTACATTACATTTAAGAGTTACTATCAGGGAATTGACTCCGCGAACTTCACTTTTATCATATACCGTTGGATTCCCCATTTAAGTTATTAAAATGGAGAAAGAATGAAAACGAGCTTGTAATTTCATTAATTTAAATAAAGAAATTCATCTAAATTTGGTGAAATTATATTTTTAAATATTGGAAAATGAAAAAACCAATTCTGGTTAGATCGTCTGGTTAGATCGTCTGAATCGTCGGAAGACAAATTTAATAAATTATGAAAGTCCACTCCGTCCATTTCACTACGGTTTTAAACAACACAATAATTATGAATGTTTATAAATGTTGAAATAATTATATCTGTCAACTTTTGACACATAAATATTATTTATCAGTCTGTTAGCAAGGTTAACAGCTCCATATGGCTCTGTTAACTTATTAGACGACTTGACAGACGGTTAACTGCTAACAGTCATTGGTGAATACAAACGTCTCACATTAACACACTGTTATCGACTTAACTTGCTGATAGCAACTTAACAGAGCTTGGTGAATACGGCTGTAACTCATTCAGTACCCGGTATATAGAAGTTAAAGATATGCTTCGTACTGTTCAATGCGACAGAAAGCTTAAAAGATAGATAGCTAAGTACCAATTTACGACCAATACCATTTCACGAATACGCAAAAGTAGCTTACAAATAAACATATATTTTCCCGAGATCGAAGGAAAATGGTTTATTGTTTTGCAAAGTACGCGCGAACAATTGTTTTTAATATTTGCTAACTTGGGTTCATAACCTGCTATTGTTGGGAATTCTCCTTAATATAAGCGGAACTATATCAATTTTTAAAATTTTAAAATAATACCATCCCCGATAGAGAACAATAAGAAATTTTAATTTTTTTTTAGAAATACCTATCCTCCTAGTGCAACGTTTGCATTCACTAAAGACGATTGCAATTTGTCATATTATTAACACACAGTTATTCTAAATTATTTATTCGTGTATGTTAGTAATTACATGTATCGCCTTATCTATACTTAGCATATTAATTTGCCAAAGACATAGTGGTGTGTTGTAATATAACGAATACTGTGATTAATTAGCAAAATTAGTTCATTGAGTCCATAATAGTTAACAGGTTTAACCAAACCAGTAGTATAAGTTAATTACAATAGGTAAACTCGAAGATAAACAGAATAGCCAACATGGCACTGAGGTTTCACATATTAAGTAAAGGATGAACCCACAAGGTTAGCTAACGAGAATTTAAATATTATTCCACAGTGCTAATACTAAGCAATTGTTTACTATACTGCGAATAAAATAAGTTTATTTCCTTTTTCTTAGACCGCAATTTAATTAAATATCAAATGCTTAAGTCATAAATTTAAAATGTATTAATTTATTTTAATGTATTCTATTTGTTATCACATAATTTAAATTATACTCAATGTTATCAATTAATATGTTAATCTGTATTCAGCAATATTAACAAATTTACATAGCATTTGATTTGTAAATGGTTAAAATTATATAATTTAGTTTATAATAATAGCACAATATCATTCGAAATTTTCGGATATACTATTATAGTATATTATTTGTTAAGGACTTATTATTATAATATTATGTAAAAATTATTCAAAATTTCTGCAAAATAACACGTTCTGCATTTCATATTTGTGGGAATGAAAGTAAAATAATCATTTATTAAATATGAGCATTTTAATTACTTATTGGTGCAAATAAATTTATATGAAAAATATGAATTTTAATTATATTTTATTATAGTTTTAAGATTATGTAAACAATTTTAAGATCGAAAATGTCAACTTTGAATGTATATTATTGAAAGAGCTCACAGACATAGTGTGAAAATACATTTTGTTAGTCCTAATGGAATTGCAATTGTGAAAAAGCGATACATCATTGCTGCTCTGTTTATTCCGTCGTATATTAAATTTGAATTTATGGTAGCAATTCCATTTTCTGTTTCTACCCTTTCTTATTTACCGTTCTGTAAGCAAAACGAAACGCGCCGTTATTAAATATTAATAATAAGTAAACTTAATTAGTGTGATAACTGTAGAATCGGCATATTTATTTTAGTAAATATAAAGGGTAGCTACTACTTATATATTATATAAAAAAATAGCATCGTTGTTTTAGCCTGCAAGGAAAAACAAAAGTAAAATGGTTTTTTTTTATTGTTTACCATCCACAATTCAAAAGTTTTTAATATAAAAATGTCGAATTGCGCTACCATATTTTCTTAATTATAAAATTTAATTTATATTTGTTTGGAAACGAATTAGTCGACGTTTTCGTGTTTTCGGTAACTTGGCAATTTATGATTTATGTGAGTACTTTTAACCACTGAAGTTTTAGAAAAATTTAAAAGTTAGTTTAGTGTTTCTATCATATAATGGATTGTAACGTTGCCAATTTCGGCTAAGTAACAATAATTCTTTTATTATGAGAGTTTGACGTATACTACGTTTAATAAAAGTTCAAATAAATCTAAATTCTTGAAATTCTAATTAAAATTTAACCGTAACTTTTTCATTATTTCAGCGTTTTTTTATTTAAATACGTCATATAATATAATATTGATTTGCATATTCCAGTTGCGTAGTTTTGATTGAAAGCGTGAGTTTAATTTCTATCATGAGGATTTTTGAACTCGATTTCAATGTAAAAGGCAGGACACGTTCACTACGTGACTTCATTATTGTCACCACTAAAAAAGTTCTTTCAACTAACACTTCTTGTTATTATTCTATACATAAGTTGTGCAGTTTGTATAATAGCAAATTGAAATAATTTTTCTTCTTTAGGTAAATGCAAGTTCTGTGATGTATGCTTTCGACCCTAATAGCAACGAGACCCAACGAATTCCAAAAATAACTGTATCTAGATTTGAACTTGAAATTGATGCGAACACTTTCGTCGATGGGAAAGTTCGACTACAGTGCGTTGCTAAATTATTCGATGCTTATCAATCTCAGACTGAAGTTATTCTAGAAGAGGAACGACCTAGACCCAGACCTTCTTCTGTATTAGGAACTCGTAGTTCTTCCACAGGTACACAAATTAATATTTAGCTAAATTTTTAATTACTATCTAAGTTATAAGTTTTTACTTAAGCATGAAAATTATTTAATTTTCATTTAATTTAGTTGTTAGTATGAAATGCAAGAATCTTATATTATAAACACATGTAATAATTTATTTAAATTACTACTATTAAATTTTAACATTTTGCAATGGAAATTTGAAATGAAAATGAACAGTTTAAATCTTCTACGATTTCTAAAGAGATTTCCAAGCATTTCCTTCACACACCAATATATTTAAATTAATTATACTAACACTTGATGGATTTATTACATTAGCTTAATAGACCTGCCATATTTTGATTGTATAGAGTGTAGACTAATTACAGTTTCAAACTTATGATATAAAATATGTATAGATAGAATATTATATGTTTTGGTCAAATGTCATTTCTTTATATGTTAAATGCGAATATGTTATTTTTGATTAAGTTTTAATTTGCTCGATAATTTTCATGATTTAAACTAGGAACACTTAATTCCTTTAGCAAATGTTATTTGTAATATTGTTTAGCGATATTAACTGTGGGTTTTAACACTTTTTATTTAGAATAAGGAGTAGCATGTGTGACCCGACGTTAACTTTTAGCGTACGTGCTAACCTTCGCCGAAGAATTAAAATCGATCGGATTTATAGTTAAATTAAATTTACGTACGTTTAGAAACATTAGGCTACTTTTAATTAACAATTTATAAGGATTTTCTTTATATTTGATTTGCTTTTACATTTTAATAAAGTTTTATTTTTAAATTTCCTACTTTTTTATTTATTGTTTATTTAGGCTTATAGAATTAAACGTAATCCTACTTAAATCGCACCCTTAAAAATAATTGCATTCAAAATAATCTTTGAGGTTTTTCATACAATTTGTTTTTTTATTCAAAACAAAAACAATTTGAATGAATTAGAGAATACTATTCCCATCACTCCTGTCAAGTAAATAAATAATCAATTAAGTACTGTGATAGATAATTAGTTTATCGGTGGTTGGAAAATATAAATTAGTTTTTATTGCATAACTTAAATAATTAACTTAATGTTTAGAAATACAGTTGTAAACTATAATTTGTTGAAATTGCAAAACTTAATTTCTCTCTAAATTTCGATAAATGTAGTGGGTCGTAAGATGAAAATAAATATAAACAAGGGATCGTGAATAAGTAGAATTAGCCAGTCCGCATTTCCCGAGATAACGATTATAAAGTGCCCCATTTTGGTGCTTTTAACGCCCAACCACTAGGTCTTTAAAACGTCTGAAGGATTATGTTTATGGGTGAATTACTTCTAAGGATAGTCGCTACTAGTTCTTGAGAACACAATATTCACACAACATTGTTTACTGTATATATTTATTTATGTGTGTGTTTTTTCAATTTTGTTTTGTTTTAGGGTTAGTTTCCCAATTAACTGGAGTTTACTTAATGAGTGCTCTTCTGTTGCGAATTGTTTCACGGTAACATTAAAAAGGTAAGCCAGTGTCATACCAGGTTGAAATTAATTTGTGTTGTAAATAAAATTTATGTAAAAAAGTGAAGTGTTTAAAAGGTTTAAACAAACTTAAGTGTTTAAAATATACAAATTATTTTGTATAGAATAAATCAAGTGTTAAATTTAAACAGTATTAAATAAAATTCCATAAATTAAAAACTCAAAACGTGTACTAATTAAGTGGTATAGTAGAAGAAATTGTAAAAACCTAACTTAACAAATTAATCTTACTGTAATTGGTATTCTAATTGTACTAATAATGGTAATTGTAATAAAATTTAAACTATGTTACTTCTATAAGTGTTGAAAAGGTAATTTTTAGATGCACTGTAGATATGTATGTATGTTAAAAGTATTGTTAATTTTAAATACGTTATTGTATTATTAATTATAATTCAGTTATATTTATGTTTTAATAAAAGATTTCAATTTTGTATAAATATTTAGTGATATAAATCAATATGTGATAATTAATTATTTAAATTGGTCATAATGTTTTATATTATCATGATCTACCTACATCATAGTTTCGATTAAAAATTGTAAGTGAACAAACAAAATTAAAATTATATAAAAAGTAAAACAAATATAAGAAACAATTAAAAAGTTTTGTTATTGTTTCTCGTGTAGTTTATTAAAGTTGAACTCACTTAAGAAGACAATCGTAGGACGTTTTATTATAGCTAAAATAATATGAAAACTCCAAGTTAAGTAATTAAAACTAAAATGAATTATTTCCCAAGTTTGTCAACATCATAAATTTTTAAACAAATTAATTTGAATACTAACCTGCTGATAATATACAACGAAAATTATATAAGGAAAATAATAGAAAATGGAAGGTCTTCAACCGCATTAACTATATGAGGCATGATTTCATTAGCTTTGACGATTCATATAAAAGTTAAAATTTAAATAATTCTATTTGAACTTTTAATCTTGGAAAATTACGATAACTTTAATTAAAAAAGTACCACTCACAAGAATTCAATATTCTTAAAAAATCACCAAAGATGTTTTTATGTTTTTATGTGTATTAAACTTTAGCTCTTAATATGCATCAAAAATTACCAAAGTCAGAACAAACTTTTTTAAATGTTTTAATGCCCTAAAATATTTCACCGCTTAGTTGTGTTAACTTTTTATCCATTATCATGGATTTTTGCTGCATGAAACCTGATCATACTGAAAACCTTATTTCCATAAAACTTACTTGTAAGATAAGCTCAATCTACCTGAGCAATCTTGCATAGCAAACGTGAATATTATTTAACCTTAAGTGTTTTTGAACTCAATTTTCTATGCGTAGAATTATGTTTAAAGTTTAGTTAAAATCAATGTAAAGAAGAAATTGTAAAAATATTTGTAAACCTTAATCGTAAGAAATAAAAAAATTTGCGTTTAATGTTTCTCGTTTTCTGTCTTATTGAAGTCGAATGTGGATACTACAGTCTGACAACCACCATTCATCAAAAAGACAAGCTCGGTAACGATTGATATTCTGACCACGAAATGATGGACGATGTTTTAGTTCAAGAACAGACAATCTAAATTTGTGGTTTCCGTATATTTTAGCTATTTTATCTTAGTCACGTAAACTACTCTGATAAGTAAATAAGTAATTTATATTATGCTTATATATAAGTATAAATCATAACTAAATAAAACATATTTTGACAATCCAAGAACAAAACTTTAGGCTACTGCAAATATTTACAAATAATACATATTAAAGTTTGCTAATAAATTAGATAAAGTAATAAGATTGACTTTAATAAAACTTTATAATCTACTTGCTCGTACTCACATAATATTATATAAAATGAAAGAGCATTTTGAATCTTAAACCAATAAAGTACATTTATAAACCAATTCCAATTTAATATTAAATTAATGAAACAACATACAGTATTAATTTTCATTAAATTAATTAAAATAAAAACGACGATTGTTAGTTTTAATGGTAAGTACGAGTATAATAATACGGAATATTACATAAAATTATTATTTATCTTTTATTAAAGTTATTTTTATAAAATAAAATAATAATGTGAATAGCATTCTTGGGAAAATGAAGATAATATTTCGATCTAATAATTTAACTCGTTCGCAAAACACATTTTAACTTCTCTTGTACAAGATTTCAGTGCCTCCATAATATGGAAATTTCGACTATCAAGAGCATGTGATCTCAGTGGTCAAGCCGGCAATAGGCAATCTCTAGGACCATTACAACGGTCCTCAGTGTAAATAATTTAAGAAATCGATTTCTAACGACAACATAGCAGCCATTTCAGGGAAAGAGGATTATAATAATTGAATTCTAATAGTTCGAAATTGAAGTAACTAATGCTATTGTTCTTTTCACAATTTCAAAAGTTTTTATTTCTTTTAAAGTAAACCTCTTTTAGCTTTTTAAATTGCATCATCAAATTTTCGTTTATAATTACTATATTTATCTCTAAGGTAAAGTTATTTGTAGTTTTCACGTTATCAAGTTGGAATAATTTAGAATCCACATTTGCTAATTTATAAGTGTTGATAGTAGGATATAATGACTCTTGACGACTATTGTCGTAGCTTAAAACCCACCCCTAGCAGTTGTGTGTAGCTAATTATATAGGGTGACTTGCTAGGGCGGTTCAATAGAAGTTGATAGGGTTTGCATAATTGTTTTATTTTAAATTCTGTTTACTCACTTAATTGAATAAATTTTGTTCGAACATGATGCATAGTTTTTCTTCCTATAATAATGTTAAAATTTATGAATAAAATAATGGTAGCAAGAAAAAGTTCAAATTTAAATAAAATATAAATTTTCCATTAAAACAAATCTTTTCATTTAAAATTCAAAAACTATAAGCAAACTCTACTTTTAGTATTATAAGTAATATATTATAATATAAATAGTAAAACCTATTTTATATTCCCGGAAGCATGAAAACAAAACATTAGAGAAGCAACAAAGATTTATATTCCAATATATTTCCTTTGATTTTAAATACGGGTATTACATCGTTACAATATCAGTTTTAAACTGATGTAGAAATATTTATTTGGTTTACTGTTCCATTGTGTCTAAAAATTCGTTTTCTAATAATTTTTTGAGGTTTACAAACCAAAGATAAACACTGAGTTTCAAATCTGGATTATAAAGTTTGATATTCAAATTTTTCCAAGCAGAAATCAGCAACACCGCTTTTTGCAACTTTTCCTGTTTGCACTAGTGCATTGTTTTAGAGCAATCAAATTCTTCGCAGATACTCTATCTGCAAAATACATTAATCGATAGTTCCAAATAGTTTTGGAAAGTTTAAAGCTGGTTCACTATATGCGATTTCTCATATGATTTTATCATACGAAAACCAGCTTCCACACAATTTTTTTGTATGTTTCTGAAAAACTTTTTTCATATTAATAATAGTATTTCACAATAAATAAGTGTTGTTCGACCGTTTACCATATCATAACTAAAATTGTAATGTGTCTAGAGAACAGATTGATACCAAATATGACACAAATGTTCTGAAATGACACAAACTTTAAACTCCAATCTGCTATTAGGACACCGTTTACCGTTGTTATAATATTAATAATATAATTTAAAAAATTTAAAAAGACGTTTTTGAAAAATTGTCAAAATTTAAAACAGTCCAGAACTAGAATATAAAGTCAACCACTCGTACTGCGGATGTAGTTCTTCCATCCAATTATTCTAACACCATATGCTTTAATGAACGATTTTCATAAATCACTTTGCATAAATATCAATTATATCAAAGTGTTTTTAATTGATTATCGTAAATAATGATTATATTATATTACGCGAAAAAGAGAAGTACAAATTAGACAGTAGAAAAATTGATGAATTTGATACAGTTTATTGTTTCTTACTAAAAATAACATCAAGAAAATTGCAAAAGCACAGAATACCTGAAATTGAGTATTGATTGTATTAATGGAATCCCAATCAAAATTATTAATGTTTTAACTGTTTATATATTTTAGTTAACGGGTACTTTTATTTATATTACGTCATTGTGCACAGTCACTTGTTACCTAATTTAAAAATTGTGTTTCTACCCAACTGCACTAAATGAAATGTGATCAGTAAACTAAAAATTTTCAATTTAATCTAAACGCTAACGCCAAATTAAGTTGAAATTTTAAAAAGCAGTAGACGGTTTAATCAAATCTGCATTTGCCTGGGTCCGAAGCAATGAGTACTGGTTTTTTTAAATAAAAAATTCATTTCGTTCACACCACTTAATGGTTCTTTTGAATGAAATGTGAGATAATTGTATTTCTATGTGGTATTTTTACAGTACATATGAACGATATGAAAAAGCAACCTTTTAGTGCCAACTTGACACTTTTGTATATTATGTAAATAATATAAAAAACTTTCATGTTTTGATGTTTGTTTGTAGTGTGACAGTTATGATTGCTTTAGATTAAGAAATGAAATTCTTAAGTTATTAAATATTTTCTAATTTTAATATTATGTAAAGTGAATCACATAATCTGTACAATTTTCTTTTTAGAAAATTATAGCAAATATCTGATTATACTAATTTTATTAAAGTGCAGAAAATTTTGTTTATTTTACCTTTTATTTGAGATTTTTGTACAAAGAAACTAAAAAGCTTAACACATAACTGCAAACATAGGTTTGATTGAATTTAGCCTCATTAGACTGCCAAATGGCGATGATCAGGTCGCCGAATTCCAAATTTTCATTGAAAGCTAACCTGTACTAGTGAGCTACTTGGATGGCTAGGTTTCGGCAGACAAGTTACAACATTAAATTATTTTATTGACGATGCGTTAGGTTACACAATGCTATGGTGTTTAAAGTCAGTCGAAGCGGCCGTCGACGGCGGTCGTGGAAGCTGCATGTGCGATTTCAATAGAAAAATTCATTTCATTCCAATTCAATCTTATCAGACTCTTTGACCTGTCCGCCTGATTTGAGTTAGTTTTTTATAAAAATACAATTTTTATATAAATTATTTTTTATAAAAATATATAACAGAATAAATATATATAATAAACTGCATACTCTAAATACAGATCATCCTTTAAAAAATTTATTTTAAGTTCTGCTCCACCCTGTAAAGTGCAACGGCATAATAACAAGATGTTGAAAAACATACCATAACTTATAATTTCCTATTTTTAAAAGTTACAAATTCACATATCACTGAATAAATCACAAAAAGCAAAAGTTTCTTTGGGTTTACACAAAGTTCCATTTAACTACATAAATAAAATCTCAATAGTTTCAATGTTTTCCAATGGCGTGTATAGATACGCAGTACATAATAGGTTAGTGATAAACATGAGAAAGAAAGGAAAACGAAATAAATCTTGAAAAGAACAAGAAGCTACAAACAGCAATACGATTTATTACCATTAGCAAAAATATTCAAATAATTTATTTTTATAAATCAATTAAGATAAATTATTACTTTAATTCTATTTTACCTCTTTTCTCAGCTCAGTTAAGAAGTTTTTTTTATCAAATATAAGCTTACTTATAATAACAATATACATTTCAATTGAAGTTGACAATTTGAAATTAAATATCACCATTATAACAAAATATTATATCAATATTATAACAAAACTTATAGGTATTTAAATTGTAGCTGCATTATAAATTAAAATAATTACAAATTTCACTGTCAATCCAGTGAAAATATTTAATTGAATCAACGAGGCATCTAAAGATTGGTGGAATAATAATTTTTAAGATGGAAAACCACGTAATTTTGTGTTTAAATGTAAATAAATAACAAATATGGCTTTTCTGCAATATTCTCAGACATTTTTATTCGGAGAATCATCATTTTATTTGGCTTGTGATCTAAATTAATTTAAACCCGCTGTAATTGCATTGCAGTTAAAGGAACGTGATATTATTACTTTGGTATTTGAAATTCTTTTTAAAATAAAATTTTAAATCTCTTTTATTATAAATGCACATACAGAGTTTCATAAAATATAAACCATTCAATATTTTAGAACACTCAAAATACGCGCATCAACTTTTTAAACAAAAATGTTCATAAATGTTTGTCCATTTATAACGTATAAGGTACTATAGATAATCAAAAATATTTTTATGGCTTCAGTCTAATGATCTAGCTTTCTTAAGATAGATACTTCTTTCACAAACCCAGCCAAAGCTTTTTGCCACCAAACAGTAGCAGACAGTTGCCACTCCTATACGGGGTTTTATTACTTATGTATCAATTATTATTAATTACATTACTTATGAAAAATCATAATTGCCACACCGTCTTTAAAACAGACAACAAACTTATTAATAAAGCAAAATCAAAGTCGCGCATTTTTCTTCAATTAAGGGTTTATAAGCTTACTTGTTAATGCCTTCAAACATGACTTAAGAAAAACACGTTATCTTACAGATTTTTAGAAGAAAAATTTACCTTTGCAAAACACTTGAAGGAAATTCTGTAAAGAACAAAAAAGCAACAATATGGTTTTTATAAGTTTTTGTAATAATGGAAATTAACAATTTAAATATTCGTCTTCTCAAAATGTGATTTATGTTAAAAAGTAAAAAGTTACATACAACATTTTTGGTATATTTTACAAAATGATAAAATATAATTCATTTTAATTTAGATTTTATAAATCAAATGTTACACAATAAGTTCTTGCTCTAACTTAAATGCTATCTGAATGCTTGACCCGGCTGTGATATTCTATATTTGCATTTAAAGCTTATGGAGGGATCTAAGCATCAAACCGCCACCTTAAGTGGTAGTAACCCACCCACACCAACCAATCAGTAACTAAATTAGAAATTAAAATTTCTTTTCTACTGAGTTTCATGCATTTAAAATGTTTGTACTTTTTTGTATTTTAAATTGTGCAAACAAGCATAAACTTTATGTCGAATTATGTACTTAGTAAGTACCTATTTGGAAAAAGGTAAAACAAGCATCGAATACAAATTTATATAATTATCGTTATGATAACGATAATCGATACATAATGATAGCGATTCGCGTTGAAAATTTTTAGTAAATAGACCTATTAACAATATTGATATCATAACGATGTTGATATTTATCGAATTGGACGAATTTTTAGAGAATAGACTGATAAAGCTGTATCTTTAGAAAAGAATATTATTTTATCGTCATTCATTGACAATTCCTTTAGAAAACGCAATTAAACTGGAAGGTAAGTGACGAGAATTAATTTTTTTATTTTTATTTTTAAAATTCATTGCAATTGAGTAAACAGAGTGAAATATATTATTCTATACACCAACTCGAATTTATGAAATTTTCCGCTAACTATGATATTATTATTTTATTTTCTGCCGTAGATTCGATAGATATATAATTTATTTATTAAATCGTAAATATGAAATATCGATACATTTTATTAGATTTAAAAAATTATTTTGCCATAATATTAATCAGCAAGGTTTATCTGCTGCTTGCAGCAAAATTGCATAATCAAATTCCAATTGCTAAAATCAATAAATCACATAATATACAAACAGATAGGAACTTTAAATGATATACTAACTAAACCATAACATAGGATTATTAAATTTATAAAATGTTAGCGAATGCATTTTTAAATAAATTTTCAGTAGGTAGTATAAATTTTAATTTTTTAAATTACACGTTAAACTAGTAGTCCATGAGATATATAATACTAATCCCGAAAATCTTCTCTGCATCATGGAAAGCAGTCGTTGAATCGAGTCTACATAATCTACACGAACGCTAAATCCAATCATAATTCCCGATCGGGAATTTGAAAAGCTCTTCACTCTTGCGTATGATCGGTGTGTGATTTCTGGTTAAGTCAATTTATAAATCTGTATTGTTTGCAGAAGTGTATAATTATTTATATTTTCTAGATAGACGATCAAATTTTCAATTACTTTTACAGATTTCGTTAGAATTATTTAAAATTGGACATAATAGCATTTATGTCTCTTAATTCACTTGCTGAATTTAAATTAAGTTCACAATGGAAATATTTTTAAGACAAATTTAAATTCTGGACCTTTTTTAACCTAGCGTATGCACTAAAAAAGGGCGGATCTTAAAAAGCTAAAACTAAATTTCCGTTATAAATAAAAAAAAATTGGTTTTTATATAAAAGCATAACAACTTTCTAAAGCATATTTTTAAAATAAAATTTTATATATTCGGTTTTATTAATATTACGTGTACATCCTCGAATTTTGAAAATTAAGTTTGTTTTACATTATATGTAACAGATAATAAAATTCAAAATAAGTAGGTATCTACAATTCTATTTGGTAAGTGTTCTATTCCTATAGGTATAGGTATATTTGCTATAAGAAAATAATAATATACTTATACACAATAGATATTTTATTTACATTCTATATTATATTATTAATGTTTGCTAAAATTTGTTTCCGATTATGTATCTACAGGTGTTAATAATTTGTTAATAAAAATAATGTATGGTTTTAATTGATTACTACGTCTTTGTAAATTTGTGCTTTGAATCATGTAAAAGAATAAAAATAGAATTAGATTGCTTTTCTGGTAGCTTTAGCACAAAATACAGAAATTACCTACATTTACATGTACACACTATACCTAATCGAATTAAAAACGCAATAGATTTCAGTTGATGGCGGAAGTGATTACGTTTTAACAATAAATTTTCAACATTCAAATAAGTAATTTGCATCGTAAATGGAATTCATGAAGGAATTTTCCAATGCCTGTTATTGATGTACCCAGCTGTTGCACACAATAAGGTTATTTCCACTTTCTTGAGTAATGCGCGATGACTGATTTTTCATGTTCTAAGTACAGCGAAAATAACAAATATTACAAACTTTTATTACTTTTCTTAGATTTATATCATTATTATTTTAATTACATAATCTCTGTATAATATGTATGTAGCAAGGTACTAAAAATAGAAATAAAATTGCAATGTTGATTCAATGTGAAGAACATCATTGTATGCATATTTTTGCAAAGCAGGAAACCAAAAATTACCATGAGCTGGTGAGAATCAGCATGGTGTAAGTCAATTATTTTCATTGTATGTTTAAACCCTCGAATATCTCTCAAATCGAGAAAAAATTAAAATCATCCGATTCTCACTGGCTCAAATATTTGTCAGCCAGGTAAATGGGTTTATATTTCATTTAAATGTTTCTTGTGCTAATAACAACTATTAACTGTGCTGAAAAACGTCATATTTCTGTATTTCTTGCTTTCAAATAAAAAACAAAACAGTATGTTGTAATTTGTCTTGATGATGATAATAATAGTATATCGAAATAATAATCAGTTTAAAATTGAAATTTGTAAAATACGATAATCGAATTTAGTAAATTCCGTGTCAAATTCGGTTTTAAAATTTACAAAGATGTATTCTGTTTCATTAGATTTTGTTTATATACGCTGAAAACATGTTTTTCTAAGGTGCGTAATTTAACTAAACAAATGAAATGTAAATAAAATTGTTTCCACTTTCTTGTAATTGTGCTATTCTGTTTAAATTTTTAGAAAATTTTAGTTCTACCACTGGCACTGGCGCTGGATAGATAAACAAACTTTTTAATAATTCAGCCCTCGGAGTTCTTAATTGGCTTGAATAGGTAGTACAAATTCTATTCAAATTTTTTGCAACCCAAGGAAATTTATTATTTCATCATAAGTAACCATTTGATTAATTTAGTGAAATTATTTACATAATAATATAGCATAAACTATTTTACATTTTAGAAGTACCCACGCACTCAGTTACAAGTTAAAAGTTTGTATTTTGCAATCCTGAACATAAAAATCACAGAATTTTTAAATGTTTCAGCAAGAAATAAAATTGTAAGACACGTAATCAGTAGCGGAGTGCAAGAAAATATGGAAACCTTACAAAATCTCATTTATAGCAATACAAATAATGTTATTCCACAATTTTTATTATTATAAAGGGTTTAACTTTTAAAACAATTTTTTGTGAAACATTTATTGCTTTCCAAAAGAACGACGGGCGGCGCTAAAGTACTTTGTGCAACATTTTACTTTTAATTTTTCGGCATTTCTTCTCAGTTAGTTTTGTTTTTAGAGCTTATGTTATTTTTCAAGTTTAAAAAACTAATACAATTGCCCAATATTTGACACAGAATCATCATACAAGGTTCGTATTTGGCATCTAACGCTGCCAGGTAGACCTAATTGATATGCAATCTCTAACTAATCAAAAGTTCAAGTTTATTGTGGTTTACCAGGACCTTATCACCAAATTTGTGTTATTCCAAGCGCTCACAAGCAAGAGACCTAAAAAGATTCTAACTAATAGATCTTTTTTTGATATTTGCTACTTAGTGTGTTTCACAACAATAGAAATATATATAATAAAAATTTAATAGAACAATAGAAAGAAATATTAGTTTTGTGAATCAATGACAATAATATCACTACTTGGTTAGCAAATGTTTGTTTTGTGCAATTAATAAAAAATATTGTCCTTCGTTCAGGAATCAAAAAATAATCTTCCTACAAAGCTACGTTTGAAATTAAACCAATCGAAAGACTGGCCACAACAAGATTTCCATCTGATAATCTTACCATGAAGAAAATGACCTATCTAAAATCAATGAATAATTGAGCAGGTCGAAGCTGAAAGAGAAGCAGATACGGAAGTGGAGACTCTGCTAGTTGATACATTATTAAACATTTCTTCAGAGAGAAAGGAAGCTCAAGAAGAAATAAATGAAATAAACCGATTAAATGAAAAAGATTTTAGATGCAACCCATCCTATCTGTTTTAAACTTGAATTCTTTCCCATAAAACAGTATGCCAAGATCTGCATTTACTTTATATTCAGTTTTAACTGTGACAAAATCAAGTTACAACACAAGTTTACTAACAGTAGTCATTATTTACTAGCTAACTGAAGAGGTTTGCGAGAACCAGGATTTCTTAGTTAGATAGGGTTACTGATTTCGGGTTTTAACTGGAACATAGATACTAAAAATCTGATGTGACAACACATAACTTTCTCATTTATTACTAAGTTAATAATAATAATAATTAAAATTAAAATAACAAAAAAAATTTTTTTTTAAATAAAAAATTAAAATTTAATAAATAAAAAAATAACGTATGGATTTCAACCAAAATCTAATCAGCTCTCTCGATTACTGATACAAATCAGTATATGAAATTTGAATAAAATCGATTCACGCGTTTTGAAAAAATCGTGGATGAAACAGAGGGCCACACACACACACACACACCCACCCATATCCGGACATCATTGCAAAATTTGTCTTAAACGATTTGACTATGGAAAAAATGCTAGTTAAAAAAATTTTTTTTACTCGATTACAATATTTTCCTTTACTACGTAAATGGGAAAGTAAAATTTATAATTAATTTATGAAAAATATTTTGGCAAATTTGGAAATTCGAAGCTATTGTTGGAAATTCTAATTTAATAAAATTTGTTTTTTTTTATCGTTAAAATTATCTTTACTTTGGAAGTTATTATTTGTGTTCCACATCTATATTTACAGTTTGCTTATTAAAATTTTATGAAAAATAATATACTAGAGCTCGTGCCAAGCAGAAATAATACCGACAATCAATCGTTTTTTAGCTTTTACTTTCTTGATTTTCGAGATACAGCAAAAATTTTAATATATTTAAAGAACTAATAAATGATTGTTGGTTCTATTTCTGCTTGGCACGAGCTCTAGTATAAATTAAATTGATTTGTCATGATTTTGTTGCTTTTTCTTTAAGGCTACATGCATAAGATCTGCTCAAGCACGCCGTCGTGTCTCAAATCATTCGCTATTTTGATATAATATCCATTAAATTGTGCTGCGATGTAGGGAGTCGTTTTCGAAAATTTTCAAGGAAAATCACCCCTAAATAATTAAGTTGCGTAAAAAATAAGGTTTTTTGTTATCGTTAAAATTAATAAATATGCGACGAAAGCCTAATTAAACAACTTTAAAATTTTTTTAATCCAGCCTGAAGTTAAATAGAACCGAAGATACGATTCATATAAGATTTAAGTGAAACATATTTTTTTAATTCTTGGTTTACTTTAAATCTTGTAACTTCTTACAACCCTGTAACTTGTAAAGATGTTTTTGTAGTTCATTTATTTGTTATTTAAAAAAAATTATTTTTAAATTTTTTTAAAATTTGTCCCGTTTGATGTGGAATGACCCATAAAATTATATTGGATTCCATTTAAAATTTTGTCGTCCACCACAGGCGCGAAAGAATTGTATTATGTAGATTTTATTTTGGAGACATTATTAATTCCCGACTTTGTTACTTCAAGATACCTCTAAGATACAAATCAATTAGATCAATCGTTCCCAAAGCAATTACTTTGGACGGTATCCAGTCATTTGGCCGAATTTTTTTGGCCGACAATCATTTGGCCGACAGTTTTTGGCCGATAAATCATTTGGCCGAACAGTTTTTGGCCGACAGATTATTTGGCCGAACAGTTTTTGGCCGACAGATTATTTGGCCGAACAGTTTTTGGCCGACAGTTATTTAGCCGAACAGTATTTGGCCGACAGTCACTTGGCCGACAGTTATTTGGTGGCAATTGCAGGATGGCCGTGTTAGCACGTATAGTCGAGGAATATGGTCCTGACTATGAGCAGACCAATAGAAAGCAACGTCACCCAAGGACGAATCTAATAAAAAAACTAATACCGTTTCTGAACGACGCGGTATTAAAATTATCCGCGTTAATCCTATCCGATTACCTTTTGTTATTTTCTATATAAACAATTATGTAATTAAGAATCAGTAAGTAGAAAGAATTAGAAGAAATTATAAGTATTAGAAGAAAAAGAAGAAATCAAAAGTAAATTAAAATTATATCAAATATGCCTTTGGAATATGTCGAAAGCAGTCGTGGAGTTAAGCAGCTTTTACATAATGGATTTCTGTTTACTCGCGATAAACAAGGTGGTGCAAAAATTTATTGGAAATGTGCCAAATACAACACTTCAAAGTGCAAAGCAAGAGCAATCACTGAAAACGATGAACTTGTTGGACTTAGTGGCACTCATATTGGTCACACGGTGGAAAGTAGTGAAGTTGCAGCAAAAACTGTGCTTGCTAATATTAAAGAAGTGGCGAAAACTTCAAAAGAAAACCCCCAACAGATTCTGGCAGATGCTACTCTAAATCTTGATACAGCAGTGGCCCCACATCTTCCTTCCACCAACTTGTTGAAACAGACCATTCGCAGAACTCGTAATAGGAATGGTCCTGCTGTTCCAACATCTCCTAACAGCCTGACTGATTTAGTGATTGAAGGAGATTACGGAAAAACTGGCAAAGGAGAGCCTTTCTTACTTTATGATAGTTGACCCAGTGAAAATCGGATTCTTATATTTAGTACCGCAGAAAATTTACAATTATTGGCTGATTGCGATCATTGGTTTGCCGATGGGACATTCAAGTCGGCCCCATCACTGTTCTTCCAACTGTACACGATCCATTCTATCAAGTATAAGGTGGTAATTCCGTCTGTGTTTGTCCTTCTTCCGAATAAGAAGGAGGACACTTATATTAGAGTTCTAGAAGCTATGCTAAACTTGAAACCCGAGTTAAAACCTGTAAGTATTATGACTGATTTTGAAATTGCTCAGAAAAAAGCGTTTCAACGTGTTTTTCCTGGCATCGCTCACCACGGATGCTTTTTTCATTTTAATCAATGTATTTGGCGTGTAATACAGGCTAACAATCCTATTCGAGTTCGGTACGAAAATCTGGCTGATCCATCGTTTCCCTTAAATATTAGAAAGTTGGCGGCTCTAGCCTTTGCTCCTCAAGAGAATGTGGAGCTTATGTTCGAGAATTTGCTGCAAACCGAATTTTTTCTGCAAAATGAAGAAATTTTAAAACCACTTCTCGATTACTTTGAGAACACTTGGATTGGCGCAATTCGAAGTAGGAGCAATCCAGTGCGAAAACCCGTGAATTTCGGGATTTCGGTTTGGAACTGTCACGATGCCTGCCTTGGAGACCTTCCTAAAACAAATAATTCCATTGAAGGGTGGAATAATAAATTCAGTAGTCTTCTCGGAGCCAATCACCCTACAATTTGGAAATTTATTGATGGGCTCAAACGTGAGCAAGGTAATGTTGAATTCAGCCTTGCTCAGTATAATGCAGGCCACGTGCCCAATCCTCCCAAGAAAAAATACGTCAAACTGGCGGACAGGCTCAAACGACTTGTTGTGGATTTTCCCAACAAAACTCAAGACGACTTCCTTCGTGGCATTTCTCATAACCTTCAGTTTAAACCTAATGGATCTTAAAAATAATTCGTTGGTGTGTAACGAATATTTTGTATTGCATGTTTTTTTGTGTATTTTAATAATAATTTAATATAATTTAAATAAAACAACATAATTTTACAAAATATTTATTTATTTACCAAAAAAATAAAATTTATCGGCAAAGTGACTGTCGGCCAAAAACTGATCGGCCAAATAAACGTCGGCCAAAAACTGTTCGGCCAAACAATCTGTCGGCCAAAAACTGTTCGGCCAAATTATCTGTCGGCCAATTGATATGTCGGCCAAGTGATTTATCGGCCAAAAACAGTCGGCCAATAGAATTCGGCCAAATAAATTTCGGCCAAATGACAGTGATACTTTGGACCTTCAGGAGTTCCCAGATACACTCAGAGAGTCCAAGAAAAATTAAACTTTAATTGAGGGTCCCTGAACAAAGTCCTCGATCCAGAAGCCAAATCCTATCTATATTTTGTTCAAAACAAATTTGTATAATTGTGGTTGTTGTTCTTCTTCTTTCTTCTTTTATAGCTATTCCATCCATTTTTGGAAATAAGCCTCTTCAAGTTCTTTAACTTGAAGGTTATATCGTATCCTTCCACGCTGGCCAAGTGCAGGTTGGGAAGAGTTTTTTTTAACTCATATATGAAACTTAAACTTTAAATCACAACAGTGAAATGGGCGCGACCGAACATCAAACCGCGGTCTCCCGCTTCGTAGCATGTCGATTTAAGCCTTATACAACACTGCTGGTTGTTCTTAAAGGCACAATAATTTATTATTTTTTACAATATTATCAGAAAATCCATTGTTAATTATTATAATAATAATAATAATAATAATATAGTCTTTATTTCATATGAGAGAGACAACTACAAATAAAAAAAAAATTAAGATTATGCACGAGGTACATGGTTTACGCCCAGTTGTGTCACCCCACATGAAAAGGGCGAAGTTCAGATTGGCTCCCAAAGAGAGCCGCCTGCTCTTCCAGTGTTCTTCCAGAGCTCTTCCTGCTCTTCCACTATAAACAGTGCAAGGGCCAGAAGCACGGATGTATAATATAAAAGGTGAACTTACAACTGCATATCGCATAGCCCTCGAACGTCACCGACTATGCTAGACAGAGACAGATAAGGTTCTACTGTTAATACTCGAGATTTAATGTAGTAAACATTACATACTAATATTATATAATTTAAGATTATAATTAATCTTCAAAAGTGCATTGCATTCTTCACATCTTCATGTGCAATTGCAGTGGAACCATATCTATCTCTCTCGCTACCTCTCTCTCGCACACTGCGCACACTCGCGATCCACTAATATACGGTAGAAGCATAGGTCGTAAAATCACCTCTTATATTATACATCCGTGGCCAGAAGTTTTCCACCCCATAGATTGAATAGATATCCATTATATGAATCATTCTTAATTGATTCTAGAAACGCTTCTTAGCTTTACAAAAAACAAAATTGTACTTCAAAGAATACTATTTGAAAATATTAATTTATTTTTTGTTTGACATTATGATGTTAAAAGCTTTTTGGAAAAGATTTTTAGATATTATATGTTTTTTTTACATTTTTAGATAGCAGCAAAAATGTAATTGAAATTTCTATAGCAAGTGTTAATAAATGCCAGAATAAGCAGTTATTGAAATACATTAATTGTAATTGTTTTATAACGAGTATGATAAATGTTGATGGAAAATGAGAATTTGAAATATCACATTACATTTACAAACTAATATATTCCCTAAAATTCATTTCTGACACTTTTAATTCATAGCCCTTAAATAACAACTACAAATTTTGATATTTACTGACGGCTACGATTTGTGAAAATTATTGGCAATCTATATTTAAATCCATTTGTGATCGAAAACTCATTAATCCAAATAGCAGATACGGCCAAAATATTAGCTATAATTTTGGTACGTGTATAGCGTCGTCGTTATTGGTTAACTCTAGTTAGCAGTCGCCTTCGGCACTAATTAATGTCATCGGCTTAACTTATTGTTGGACCTTTCCTTAATTAATCATAAAATTTAATACCCTCCCTTCGAAACATGTTGGACTCGCTAGACTAATTAAAGGATTTATAAGTGTTACTTTAACGTTTACTTTAATCATCTTTTGTTATTTAAAGATAATATTATACAGAAAACTACGTAAGTAAATAGTGGAGGCGTTCGTTAAACATAAATTAAAATTTTAATTGAAAGGCAAAATATGCATAGACGGAGATATAAGCAATTACACGTTACATATTTTTAATGAAGATTTCAATGCACCCTTTAAAAAAAAATACAAAAAGCGTTAAAGTGTCGTAATATATAAAAAAACAACTTTAGTAAAATTTTAGCTTTAGCCTGTACACTTTGATCCCTACACTCCAAAGTATAATAATTTTTCTTACATATTCCGATAAGTAGAAGATATTAGAGTTGTACTTAGCCAGATAACCCAGAGAGTAGAAAAGAAGCTATTTTTTATTATATCTACATATAAACAAACAGAGGTAGGTAGGTTAATCAACCAAGTTGGTAACGCATATTAGCTCCGGTGCAAGTTGCTGCAAAACTTAAATTACAAAATTATGTAATACGACAAAGACTAAATTTGTTTAGTTGTAAAGCTAAAACCATTAACCGCTTTGAGTTTTTGTTTTACTTGGGCGGTTTTTATTATCATAATTTTTGTTGAAATTAGCTTTGTGTGAAATAGTATTTAAGAAGCAGACATAATTATTTATGTGTTGTGCACATTAAGAAAGTTTCACCGCTGTCATTAATTATAAAATGAAATAGAAATTCATTCCTGAATAAAAAATTATTATGAATGAACCGCTTCTATATAAGTAGATGTAGCATATAATGCAAATAGTTGAGGCGAGGAAGCAAAATAAGTAAAGGTTTTTGTGACTCGAGAGTTGTATTCATATTTGATGTTGAAATATAAAATTATCTTCACTCTCTACGTCGTAGAACGCTTTGAATAAGTTTTCGCAAATTAGAAAATCACACCACGTGTAGTTATTAATGCATCAACTTTTGTTAAGGTGATGTGTATAGCGTCCACCAACAAAATGTAACTATTCAAGTTCAAATTAATTTAGTTTCCTTTAAAAATGAATACTGATTCTGAATGTTAAACTTTTGATAACTAACATTTTAAAATAATTAACCGCATTGGTCTTAAAGCTTTTTTATTATTTCATACGTGCATGTGTATATTGAAAATTGATATGAACAAGAAGCTTTGTTCTTTTATAAAATATTATGGGAGTACTACTATACTTTGAAAGTAGGTATCTTAGATAACAAAATAATTTGTAGTGTTTATGGTTAACCAAAAGTAACCATAATATTGTTACCTCAGTGTGGAAGAAAAAATACAGATATTTATTTATAAAAATACGAGTATATTGCTTTAGGTTATATTTATGTTTGTTAACTTAAATTTCAAGTATAACTTTTGCGCTAATTTTGGAAAACGTAGGTAAGTATTTAATTAGCATAATTTTTAAAACTTTCAGTTTTAAAATATTGATTTAAAAAGTTATGTAAATTTAGAATATAATGGTTTCATCCATAGAGTAGCAGTTGACCGAAGGGCTAAGAAAATCAGCCAAGTTTCATATTTTAAAATCCTGAATTTCTGTTCTGCTTCATAATTTCTAAGAAAGTTATTTCTCAAAATTATATTATTGTTCATAAAATTGAATAAGAGAAGCTATTTAATTTTCTCGAATTTAATCTGTATTCTCTGGCTATAAAATTCAGTTTTTATAATCAGTTAATTGCTAATTCCATGTAATCCAGTTTTATTTATTATTTTTATAACCAGTGGAATGGTGAAACGATTATATCGTAAATTACTCGCTTTACCACCACAGCACAAGTATGTGTTTACACAATGATGGTATTAACTTTAAAGTTGCTACGCAATTGGCAAGAGGCCACTTAAGTTGATAGGTGCTTAACTTTACTTCTGGCTAAAATAGAAGTGGAAAAATATAATCGTTTTTATTTATATTTAAGCAATTGAAATGGTCATTCCAGCTGTAACGTATGAAATTTTCAGTGTTTTGATTTGCTTTATTAATTAATCATGACGTGCAGTCCAATTTAACAAATTGCTATCGGATAAATAGGTAAACATTTACCATTCGATTACCATTTTAAAATACGCTTTAGGAATTGGCAAATCTTGTGCTTTTAATGTTAAATCTGTTTATTATATTATACCAGGAATCACAGAGCCAAAAGAATTTACACATATTTATACGGTTTCCAAGAACACGTGAATTAAAGTTAAATTTTTAAGTGCAAAGTAAAAATAAAATTGTATCAGAAAAGAGCCACTTTAAATCCGGATAATACAATGACAGTTGACAAGCTTTTTCAGTTTTTTAATAATTGTTTTACTTTATTGCCGGTGACAAATAGCACTAAAGCACTCCTTTGTAGCCGCTCCTCATTAAATTACTGAAATAATTATTTGGTAAGTTCATTTTACAAGCTATTTTTAAATTATTAAACCAACACAAAATAAATAATGAAATATAAAAAGAAATTCGTTTAATAATTGAAAAAGTTGTTATTATTTAAATTTAAAAAACTGTGGATTTTTCATTTGCATCACTTCGCACATTCGTCACAATTGAGGTACCTACAAAATTTTACCATAAATTATATTTTGAAAAAATTTTAAAAATATAATAACTTCAATTCTGTTCATTTTATAATTGGGGTTTTTGCTGAAATTAAGCCACGCATTATGTAATTATATGTTGGTGCTTGTGTGTTTAGCTAGAAGGGCTACAAAGATCCTTTATTAATCAATAAATTAAAACTTTTGGAAGTTAAACAGCTTACTCTGTATAATTTGCTTAAATATTTTAAATTGAAAAATATATATAAATATGTATGCCAAGATAAGAAACTACTCGGAAAGTTAAACGAGATAAGAGAATTATTAACAACTTAGCAACTTGAAGGGTGGTTTCTGAATGCAAATGGTTATGGAAAATATAAACTACGCACAAATTTATTCTAATCCAGGTTAAATAGTTAATAAACTATTTATATGTCCAAACTAACATAACATTTTTTTTATTGCTTTGTATATTATACCAAATCAACATATACAGAGCTCCTGAATCGCATTTATTGGTGTAAATATCCCTATTCAAAATTTCTGTAAATTGTTTTGTATTTGTTCTTTTTATATCTAATTATTTACAATATCAAAATTAATGTTCAATAATTACAATTTCAGTTTGATTTTACGATTTTTGCATACTAGATTCTATAAAATATTTATAAAATATATACGTTTACCAAACAATTACGAAGCGAAAAATAATGTTTCCAATAATTTTTAATTTGGTTAATATATTGAAACTATTATTCTTTACATTACAAGAAAAGAAACAAATTATAAGAATTTTTGTATATCTAAAAGCATAAAATCAGACTCGTACTTAGCATATATAAGCGCTCTAAACAGTAAACAATAGGTACCATTTTTATATTACACTGAATCATTATTTGTTCTTTATACCTTGACAACGAAATATATTAAGTAGGCTATAATGCCCTAGGGCATATAAATCATAATGCCCACTAATTATGTCCTCTCATTCGCAATTAAGTCACCGCCAACTAGGAAATTTAGCAAAATCAAATTTAAAAGTTATAAATTTTGTAAATTTTCTCAAATTCAAATGCAGTCTAATATAAAACGTTGTATGCATCACTGGCATTACTCGATGTTTATGCTCTCGAGCAACTTAAAAACTCTCGAGCCTAGCAGCCCCCGACCTTTTAAATTGGTTGCCCTCGATATAAACATCGTCATAATGCCTTTGATACATAAATAACTATTATTATTCGCTAGTTTAAATTATCTGTTTTACTTTATTAAATTTTATTATTCTAATTTTTTACACCATGCCTTTATATTTAATCCGACAATTTCCTTTATTTCGACAAATGTCGTATATCAGAATTATATTAATTAAAATTATTAGCTCTTGAAAACAATATAAATTAGAATTATCAATGTTGAGCTACAAGACACAAATAAAACACATTTTTTAAACGAGCTTTCGAAAAATGACTTTTTCTTTTTCAAGCTTTTTTAATTTCATAATTCTAATTTATATTAGAATTATGGTACCTATACTATTATTATAACAAAATTAAAAGTTCTTCTTTATCATTGTAAAATCGAAATTTATAAAAGATTAATTATTTTTGTTATTACTAATCATGTTTGCATTTGTGTAAAATCATACTGTAAACGGTATGAAGACTATTCTGGTATTTTATGTCTGCAATTATGTTCATTTAGCACTTTATAATTTATTTTTGGTATTTATTCTTGGTATTTTTGTTTAAATAGTGAGTTTCACTTATTGTTTTCCTCCATAGAAATTTCTTACTATTTTATTAATTGTATTTTTGTATACCTATTTATTATCATCATCTATTAGGGAGAGTTTCCCTGTGGCCGTTTTTATACTTCCGTTGCCGTATACAAAATTAAAAAAATAATATGCCAATTTTATACTATCTTTACTTTATTAAATTGATGTATTACCAAACTAATTTGATAAAAGATAAAGTAATAAAATTGAATTAAATATGTTGGTTGCAGATTTCCGTGCCCCGCTATATATTTATTATATTATAAAGATTGTTGATAGTACAAAGTAAAAAATTAATATCTTACCACATGTCAAACATTAAATTTCTCTTAATTGGCCGTAATCTAGGAAATTCACCTTATTAATGTTACATATTTTTTTTCTTTATTTTTACTCAAGCTCGTTTATAATCAATAGTTATTTTAAGTATTGAAAAATAATTTGATGCAAACAATTATAATTATTTATATATTATTATTAGATCAGAATTTTTAGTCCAATAAAAACTACATAACGTACATATCAAATGTATCTTATTTACATTGCCTAAATGTCAAATCGATCTCTTAAATAAAAATTCAAAAATAAAGTGTATAATTAACTAAAAACTTAAATTTTACAAAAAATGTAACAAAATGCAATATAATGTTATAAATTTATATTTTTTTAGTTCTTTTTCTATAATTTGTTTTTCTTAAGAAAATATTTTATTTTAATTTCATATTTATTTATTTAGTTGATTTTACTTTAGAATAAAGCTAAAAAGTTCGATTATATGCTACTATGGAACCTAACTTCCAATCCACATTTATTATATACCTACTCAGATCAAGTTATAAAATAGGTTATCAATTTTAATTAAACTAAAGGAATCTAAGTTTAAACTTTAAAATTAATTGTTTATTGCAACAATAAAAAGAGTTCAATTTTGCATAATGCACAAATTCCATACATTCCTAAAACTTGCAGGTATCTATAGATACAACATAATTTATATTTACCACGACAGTGTAGAATTATATATAGTTTATAATCTCAACACCTTATCTTTATCTGTTCTGTTGGTGTAATATCAAGCACTATCTATTTATCTTAATCTGACTTGATCGTGAATTCCTTTATGCGGTCTGCAACATCTAAAATGCAAGTAGCAAACAGCAATTAGTTGATAATATTCTCCTCTCATAACAAATCCGGCTATTGATACATCCAACAAACCAAAATGATACTACTTAGTTTGGTTGAACTTAATGGCAGATTGAATTATTCAAGATTTTAAAGTTAAATTGCACCAAATTGTTTTGATCTTTTGAAAATCGGATATTGCTGTTCTTACAAAAACTCAATTATTCGAGTCGACGGACGGACGTCAGGAATAAAATTTTAAAATATTAAATACCTACTTTCAAATGCAGTTCAAGTTTCTATACTATGTAGATGTAGTTTATTCAAGTTTTAGCTGCATGTGTATTTCAGTGTACCCTACGTCAAAGGTTTCCAATAACAACTATTACTATTTATTATGAAGTGATTAGGTGAAAGCGGTCTTCTGAATAAAAATGCGAATTCCTGACTTTGTAATCAAATTCTTGCCGATATAATTAAAAAGTTAAATTAATTAACTTAAAATATAATTAGAGAAAGTGTATACATCTTTTTAATAACCGTACATAGATTTTGGCAAAACATAAGCATTGTGAAATACATAATAAAATGTATTTTAAAATTAAACCTAATATGTGGGATTTGAATACATTGGCCGTTGAATATTCCTGTATTTTAATCTTAGTAATATTTGTGTTACACTAATCCAAAAATTATTATTTAATAAAGAGGGCTTAATAAAGGATTAATTAAGAGAAACCACAAATAATTAATTTTCATTGTGGTTTTATTATACTTCATGGTTTCGTCGATAGGACTATGTAGGTACTTATTTCTTATTTGATTTTATGTAGTAATTTCATTAATAGAAACAAATCTTCTATACAAGTTGGTAAAGATACTTGGAATTCTTTACTTTGTATCTAATAGTACTTTATTTCAATTATGTGCAAGTGGAGTTTTAGCAAAGAATTTAATTATATAATTTTGTGTAATAAAATTTAAATTAGTAAATTTTAGAAAATACAGCCTAATTAATTGGATATATATTTTATATTATAATACCTTTATTATAAATATTACACAAAGTAACTCTTTCAAAGTTTTCATCAAGAATTTCTTTTAACTTATATTAAAGAGATATTGTTGAAAAATGTGTATAAATATATATAAAAATTTTAACATCAACCACAGTTTAGTTGAAAAAGATGCTAAAAGAAGAAACTTTGTTCTTTGTATATTTACTTTGCGTTCGCATCCAGACATTAATAAGAAGCTTTTAATTTTAAAATAATAATACATCTAACAAAAAGCATTTTAAATTACTCTTTAAGTATTTTTACGTTATGTATATCTACTATAATAACAGCTCGATAGTACACTACGTCAATATAAATGAATAGGTAAGAGAAAATACTAGTTCGCTCTTTCTGGTAAACTCAAATGTAGATTTCGCAGTAGTGTTCGAGTTAAGTGGCCATAATAATTTTGAAATTTTTGAAAAATTGCAAGATAAACTAGGAATTATAAAAACTTTAAGAAATGATGCAATATACTTCCTAAGTAGATGATTTTTCTTCTAACCTTAGCTTCTGAAATCTTGTACACTTATAAAAACTACCATGCTCCAAAATGATATTAGGCTGAGTAATGATATCCATTTGGAGATAAAGCTGAAGGGTTTTATATCAAACTAATGTCTTAAATTTTTTGTTTTGTATCGATTTAAATTAGTGTAGGTTAAAAACTAATTTATAACATTTCAAGTTAAGCCTACCAGTTTGGTAAATTCAATAAAAAAATTTTGTCTAGTGAAGCACAAATAAAAACTCGCATCCTATAGTAAAGGTATTTATTACTCTGCATAACGACTTTTATGGTTCCTGCAACGCGGCCTGAAATGGAACACTGAAACCTCAGACTTTCCACTTCCTCAGTTACTGTCTCTGTATATAAAAGCTAAGAATTCTCATTCCCTGCAACACTGCTAGTTTTACGATATTCAACAAAGCTGATTCCGCGTTACAAAATTAGTACTCGTAATAAACCCCTTAAATACTGACCCAACTTTATATTTCAAAGAACTTCTTCAAGTGTGCAAGATACCTACCAGCTTATTGATTTAATAACCATATTCAAGTTGATAATAATTAGTGCTTTCATTACGCAATTATAAAGTTTACAAGTTTTCAACTGTAGAACTTGTAACGCTCAATCATTGAGCCCGAATAATGCGATTAAACCAAAAATTAAGTATGACAATACAGTAATTGTAAGTTATTATTAATCCCTTGAACTTGTTAATTAGTTTTATAAACAATATTAATCAGGGACATAAAACGAACCGAATATAGAAAGGCAATAAGGAAATAACGAAATTAAGCAACATTGTTGAGAAATTAATCAAAAACAAATATAAAAATTTTACAAAATAAGCACAACCGAAACGTCCAAGTTAAAAAAATAGATCTAAATTCAAGCAAAAACAAAGGGTAAAATTAATCAATATGAAATTTTTCATACTTTTGCAAAGCCAGCATAATGCATAATCAAAAGACTCGATAACAAAGCTCTATTTGAAAATAAACTAAGCGCAGCTGCTAGTACAGTAATAGTAAATTATATCACTAGAGCGTAAAATAGCTTATTAATCGCGAGGTACTAATTTAATATAATTACCATTAAAATTTTCGTTTGAAAAGAAGTGTGATACACACTCTCACTCTTGCTGTTAAATTTACTTTGAAATTGACATTTTAGAATTTTCAGAATTAAATTAGTTTGTTGTACATTGCGTTTGACATCTTCTAACCGATTCAATCTATTTCATAAACAAAGAAACATGATTTTTGTCTAGAAATACTGAGTTTACAAAATTTTGCGAAAATCAGTAGTATTATTATATCTAAACCCAATTAAGTATTTAGTATAAAAATAGTTTAGTGATTTTTTTTTTAATTTACAATAAAGACCAGTTTCTAACTTATTTCTGACCAAAATGGACAGCTTTTGGGTGATTACTACCTAATTATTAAATAAATAAAGTAAGTCAATATAATATTTTAAAAATGCAAATTTTTTTTTTTAAATTATTGAAAATCTAAAATCTTTTAAGTAAAACATTTTAATATATCACAAAAGTTCTTGTATTTAAAATGCATTTATTTCAATAATGTTGTATAATTCAAGAATGAGCTATAAACACCGTATAGACACTGCCATTTTCAGTTGCTCTATTGTGGTTACACATTCACAAAGATTACAGCTTCTAAATGCAAAATTACATAAGTAAGATTTAGTAACATATGTATGAATTACTGAGGACGGCTAATAAGCCAGAAACACGGTGATTATCGCACATTTCTTCAGTATAAGTTGCTTTTATTATATACGCACAAAATTTTGTGTTATTAATTTCTTTTAATTTGAATATTTTTCTTTTATATCTACAGAAATTTAGGTTTTGCACGTTTTATTTGTGTAATCAATCAAAATTCACTTACGCACAAATCAATTTTTGTTAGCAAAATCGTAAAACCTAAATAATTTTACCAGATAATTTTTATTTTTTTATTTATATTTTCAAAAAAAAAATTATTATTTTAAACTTCATATCTGTAAAATTTTAATTTACAGTGTAACATTAAATCAATAATTGCAGTTTTCTATAATTTAACTTTCGAAACATTTACTTTGTGAAGTTTTGTGATTAAACAGAAAGTTTTTAACTTGACAGCTTAAAAGAATGATTCTTTGCAATGGATACTTTTAAAATTTTTAATTAATTTTTTTGCTATTTAATGGTAGGTTTTGTAAAAATATATACCTAGTAGTTCAGCTATATTTAAAATATAATAAACTGAATAATAAATTAATAATTTTTATAAATGCAAATAAGGTATTCATAATCAACATTAAAGTCAGAGAAAAACTGATTTCAGAAAATATTGTTGGTAAAGTAATTCTTGAATAATTTGCAATATATCAATCAATCATTGTTCTCTCAACGATTATACTTCTAATAATATAAGATTTTCTAATGAAAATTAGATAAATATTATTACGCAATTATAGCGTTGACACTTTAAGTCTCATTTTGAAATTGTTATTTATAATTATAATTAGATTCTAATGTAAATTTTAATTAATAAAATTACATTCATGATGAAAACTAATAACGATGTTGTTGTGTATAATCTACATTAACCAGATATTGTACGATGGACGTTCTCGCCTTCGTAATAATAATATAACAGCTGTTTACTAAAAATTTGATTAAAATTTGATTCTGTTCGATAAATATTGAGAGCTTTAATTATTATTTCTTGTCACAATTTATTCCTGTCGTCGCTACCTTTATATTTACGACATTATAAAACTACCCACAGAATGTTTAAATCATTAGTTCAGAAATTTATAGCTGTTAAGGTTAACTGGCAGAAATATTAGAGTTATCCCACTTATAACTGTAACCTTAACGCTAACATTAAGTTTATTTTTAAACATTTTTGGTGACACTATTTACAAGTCGCGGTTCAATAAGTGATATGAAAAACTAGTTTAATTCGCATTGAATTTAAAAAATGTTTCGATTCATTTATGATGTAAACCGGATCGATAAAGTTGGACAATTAAAGTTACATGAATTGAAATCCCTATTGCCCTTATTGTACGATTAATATCATAAACGTTGAGGTAAATTGAGATATTCGAACGGCTAGCTTTAAATGTTATGCCGCAACGTCGAGAGCGTTGGTCGTTGGTTTCACAAATAGATTAGGTTGCTTTAAAGGCTGTAGAAAATTTAAAGAAGTTAGTGTCATAACAGCTGGACATTTTAATAAATGCTTAAATATATTGTACAAATTTATGTATATGTATATTAAACTAAATAATGAATAAATAAAAGTAATGCAAACCACAAGCCAAATTATTTATTTCTTTATGATGTTGTTTAGTTAATGTGAAAATATACCAATAAACCATGTAAAATAATTGTGAATGTAAATTATATTTGCAAACTATAACAATTTACTTAATTCATTGCAATAAGATCAAACTAATTTTAAACTCGCCTCTATGAATAAAACCTACATTTACAACCTGACTGCTTCTATCAATTGTTGGAGTTCCATTCTACCACATGATTTAGTGTTTCTCTGGATGAAAAGTTTGAATTTCAATTTGAAACAATTTTATGAGCCAACAACAGTGACTTGTTATTGCTAATCTTCAGCGGAACTTTCAGCAAATAATGCTTCTGCAATTTTTCGTTTTAGTATAGTTTTACTGGAATCAACTTTCCCAGTTTTGCCGTCTAAAGATTCTTTCAGCTTAACCACACTATAATGGGTTAGCTATTATTACTACTGATTGTGGAAAATCTAATTTTAACTATGATGTAAAACTATATTTGTCTATTATTGTTTATAGAATAATTTGGTAATACAAGATGGCTGAACATACATTAGTCTGAACAAGAAAATAGGAAATTTAACTCTCTAATGAAAAATAACTTATTTTATTATAAATAAAACAATATAAAGTATTTTCATATTTACAGAAGTATTACTTTATATAACAATAGGATTATTATAGGTATCAAAAATTTCATTTCAAGAAAATATATTACGCATTTATTGACCAAAATGACCACAAAAAATTTATATGACATGATTATATCATACAATTTTCCAAAAGTACTAAAAAATTGGCATGTTTTAGATATATTTATATCCTCATTGTTGTTATCAATTCATTATAAATTTGTAAAGACGTCTAAAGTTTAAAGCTATCACTATTAAAGTCAAATGTCCCTAGTGTTATAGATGACTTGCTTGTATGTCATAGAAAATTGACTTTAAAACCTATAGATACTGTCACAAATTTATGATAATACCGGTTTTATAATAATGGTATTTTTTTATATGTAGAACTGCAACTTAAAGTAAAAATGCAGCATATACAGTGTAACTTCTTTCTAACGAAATGCCATAGTTTCGGAAAAAATTCGTTAAATCTAAAGATATTTTGTTACGATAAGTAAGTACATATTATTTGAGGTAGGTACCTATATTATTTTATTTTTATTTCTTTACAAGAATATTTTTTTTAAATCGGCTATGTATAGACATCGTTTAACCTCTCCAATTTAACCAGGGTTCAGAAATCATTTTTCAGAGTTTTTAATTTTTTGGCAAAATCATTGCAGAAATGCTATTCGAAATGTTGTAACAAGTTTTCTACAAACTTCCTTGTGTAGATACTTTTAAACGTAATTCTGTAAAATAAAAAATTCTTACTTTCCATGGAAAATTTAAAAATAATATATAGATAATATTATGCAATTTTAGAAATAATGTTTGTTTAAAAAATAGTTTTCAAGTTTTAAAATATGCATTCTTTAAAGCATTAAAATGTAAAAAACTGATAATATTTTGGGTTTATATTTTTTAGGTAATTTCAAGATTGGTAGAACCGTTTTAAGATGACTTACTTGTTGTGAAACTCAGCAAAAGCTTAAAGCTGGTTTACATTATGAGAATTCTCGTGTGACTTTATCGTATGGAAAATTCATCTAAAATAGTAAGCAATGGGCATTGCTTTTTTTTGTTTTTATGTTACTGAATAACAAAAATTGTATAGTGTGAACGCGACAAAAATTTATAATACATACCTACATTGTAATAAAAAAAATTCCTCCTCCCGTGTTGGGAATCCAGAATTTTTTTTCTCTACACGGTGGGAATCGATCCACCAGCTTTTATTTACTGTAGATAACCAAGATGTTAATCTAGCGGTAATTATTGCGAAAGCGAGAGTCGTAAGTTTAGGAAAAGATATCAATAAAACGAAAGAAAAAAAATCTCTGCAAGAAGGGTGCTGTCAAGCGGCAGTTGCAACCAAACGCCAAAAAGTCGCAGCTGCCCGTCTCAATTATTATCCTTAGGAGAAACACTACTAAGAACGAGCAGCAACGCTAATTGTTGAACTAAAATAATTAAATTAATTTAATTATAACATTAAATATTAAACGTTGTTAATAATATTTAATGTTGTAAAATTATCGAAAGTTGAAAATTTGCGAGCTATGATATTGCTATCGACAAGCGATACTCGGTAATATGGTTCCTACAAATTAAATTATACCATTCTAAATTATTCAAAAATAATATTCGACAATTCGGAAGCTACCCGAGATTTCCCGTCCGCTCAAAATACAGATCGAACGAGTAAAATAACATCGTCAAAAATTTGGTGTCTCCCCACGAAGTTTCAATACAAAAAAATATTACAGGACTTACTCAAATTCGACGAGACGGTTTCATAAGGTTTACCTCAGTACCTCAGGGTTGGCAGTAGTTGTTCGGTTAACTTTCTAAGTTAATGACCCTTTCGCCGTTTCAAATGGTAATTAATGTTTTTTTAGCATTTTAAAATAATAATTTTCTACTTATTGTATTTCTTCGCCTTACTGTTAAAATTCTACTATTTTAACGGTGTGTTAAGTTTCGTTAAATATTATATTTCGTTAAAATTAGTTATAGAAGTTTGTTTTATGCTGTAATTCAATTTTATACTACTTATAACAACAAAGTTTTTATTATAATTATTGTAATAATTGTACTAATTATTTAAATTAAGAATTGACTGATCATCAGGACTGGTTTGAATAGAAAGGTTTTTTCAATAAAAAGAATAACTAAAATTTTTTTACATAAGCATTTAACATTCGTTTTCTACCATTTACATTTTATTGTTATAGTATAGTAAACTTTTATAATTATGAATACAAGTACCTAATATTTTTTGGTGGAAAATTTTAACATTCGCCGATAGCGTTTTCATTGCATTAATCTGACGTACTAGTTCATTACACAATTCAAATTCTTGATAAATATTCGTTTCGCATTTTCATTTTTATTGTGGCCTCAGGAACAATTAAAATAAACAGTAACTTTGACTACAATCTGATAATGTATACAACATGCTGTATTCACAGTCTAATATCCACCATGCGCTTATAGGAATCAATTTTGTATACAATTGTACAAACATTTCAAACTTATATCATACCTAAAGTTATAAATTCAGGGTTTTTGTATATTATATAATATACAGTTAGAATTTTACAGTCATTGGAAACAGCTTCAAGAATATTTCAACGCTCCAACGGGAACAGGAAAGTTCAGAGATAAAGGATGTTAAAATAAAACTAACGAACTTCTATGGTTCTGCAATGTGTGCCGAAGAAATTACAATATATTGCAATGATTTACTTTTAAAATTGGGACAGTTACTTATTTTAAACTTTTACTATCAATCTAATTTATTATTTGGAATCAAACTTTTATTTATTTTTATAAAAACTAATTAGCAATGATATAGTGGTACACTGTTAGTATACCACAAAAACATATGAGTATTACTTCGATAATAGGCAGCTACTGCCCAAGGGTAGATTGTGGAACGGAGAACGGTGTTTTTATTTTGTACGTGTTATTTTAATTCCCGCTCTCCTACACACCCTAACGAACTTCTTAAGCACCAACTTGATAAACATTTTCGAAAGTATAGAAATTTTTCAAACTTATATTTGTATTTAAGTGGTACTATTCAAATATTTTTCGATTTTTCAACGATAATTTGGGTCAAGTAAATTCCGTTCTTATCCTCTTGTTTTAAAATATTAGCTTCAGGTTAAGTGAAGATAATAGTTAGTTGGGTAAAACTATAACAACATTTCAACAACTGGTGCAATTACTTTACATAATATTATACTATATATACGTGGATCTATAATAAACTTGTAGGATATAAAATAAATTTTAATCGGTTTGTCACCCCCATTCGGATGCAATTCTAAAACGATGTGGTCAGGGTTTATCTGTGTTGGTCGTGCAACGTTAGTATTTACTGACAACCAAATAGTAAATTGTTTTCAAGTTAAAATATTTCGATATATTAGTTTAGCTAGCTACCAATTTAGATTTTAAGCTTGTGGGTTATTTTATTGAAAATACTGGTATAATATATTAGTATAATTTTAGGTTTACATTTAAATCTTATCTATAAACTTTAAGCTCTAAAATATATCTATTTAAATGCGATTGTATAAGTTAGTTTAGAATTTGGCGCAAACTTGACAGTCATATTACAAATAGATTATAAAGCTTGGTTTGAGACAAATTATCACAATAATACAGAAGTTTCTAAATATTATTTAGAATAATTATTAATATTAATTAAAGCATTAATCACGATAAAACGTTACTAAAATATTATATTAGCTAATCGAATTAAACTATATTAAAAATATTTCAAACCGTCTGATAATCTAATATTCCATAAAAGCCAAAATATAATCTTAAATAAATTTTTGTGAAGAAACCTTTTGTAATATTAAAATCTCTCAATAAAAAATTCCGTAACGTCCCACGAACTAGACTACATTCAATCTAATGCGAAAACAGATAAATGTATTTTATTGACAATTTCTTGTCTTGAAAAGATGTTTATTTCATAGATGTGATGATGCAGAAATACAATATTCTTTGTTGCACAATTCACGGGACGTAAAAAGGGATTTATTGTATTTGAGTAAATATTTTACTATTTTAAAAATACTGCTCGGTTTTGATGCCTCTTGGCTGTTTCAAGAATTTTCTAAAATTGTTGTAATACATTTATTTTTTGTAGAAACGTTAACATATTTTAATTATTTACAATTAAATGGAACGTGAAATGAATTTGAAATTTAAAACTGGTTTATTAAATATTTGTGGAATAGTAATGCAGTAACTTAAAAGACGTGTCCTATTTATACGTTTCTGAATTGAGTCTTTCTGAAAATTTATAAAGAAAATTAATAAGCGACAGAACAGCACTTCAAGCTAACGTTATAATCTACAGAATACTTATTTTATCCTATATATTATTTATATGAGTTTAAGATTACTAACTCGAATGAATTGCTGTAAATACGAATTGTTTAAATAATAATCGACCGTTCTGTCAATAGTGGACTTGTGTGAATATAAAATTAACTGTCAAGTTCGAGATTCGAATCACGCCAGCAATCACGGCAATCCACTGCTGTGGTTTATACAAGTTAAATTGGAATAAAAATCATCCGCATAATGAGTTTTATATCTAAATGAAATAAAAATAAAATAAAATAAAATAGATTTTTATATTTTAATTTTAGTTGTTTATTAGAATCCTTTAAAAATTAACATTAGCTTTTAATCTTGTGTGTTATCTTTTATTTGTATTTAATTTATTTGTATGAAGTAATCTATCTTATTTATTTAAAAAATTTTAAATGCCGCTATTGGGTGTCACTACATTTTTTGGGATGAAATATAAAACAGAAACCATCTCATTTTGGATAAACAATAACTATTTCAACTGCCAGTTTGATTTGAAATGAATTTATTTATTATCCAAACTAAATATTTTTTTTAAACACTGATGTAATGCGTAAGGCAGTTTTGTAAATATTTAAATAAGAAGCTATCTTAGCTGAAATGTCCGGCAATTACAGGAAAGCCATATTTCAGTATATCGATTGATTTTTAAATTATAATTTATTATGCTTGAAAATGAACTTCAACAGAAAATTTGTTTTAGTTAAATGTATTTCATTTGAAATTGCTGATCTAATCAGCTATTATAAGCACCGTATTGATGCAGTCGTTTTTGTGTGATTATTATAATCAAAAATGTGAAACCATTTCCGATCTGTTTCCTCTGTTGCATCTGATCAATATCGTTTTAGAGAAAATATTTTTGAAATATAACTGGCCGAACTGTTGTGATTACCTAGGTAAAAAGTTTATTTAAAACCGTAGTTGATTATTTTAGAAATTATGAATCTAGTATAATGCTAGAAAGAACTACAACAGCAACACTCAATATTATTATGCATTAGTTTCAACCACAATAAATATCTTGAGGCGTTTAAACCGTTTGCTTAGATTAAATCACGAATATACAACAATATTATTTTAGGGTTTCATTGATGGAATAAGAATTTAATACAATATAATCAATAGTCTATGTTGTCTTAAAGTAAAGTTTAAGTGTTTCGCGAATATAGCTAATCAAAATTTACAATACCTAAATCGTAATTGCGGTTTTTCAATAATTTACAAACAGAGGTATTTTTTATTTTGAATGCATAAAATACCAAAATCTTTGTTTGATTATACCGATGTGTATTGGACTTGATTTATTTTGTTTTCAGAATTTGTAATATTTTTAAAGGGAAAATATTTCAAATAATATTTTTCTTATAAAATGTATTGGTAAAGACGTTGTCGTAACTTGTAGTTCTAAAAAGAAAAATGTTCGCTTAGAGCTCCGTTTATACTTTATACTGTAATAGTTTGTACATAATGTATAACGGTAAGCTATAATTTGATTTGTATGATTACGACTTGTCAAAGTGGCTAAAATTCATAAGATAATTCCAATAATAGAAAATAATGAAAATTTTATATCTTCTAGTTAATAAAAGTTGCCGGAAAGAAATTACTTTCAGACAAAATTTAATCAAGTTCCAAATTTATTTGTACTTTTTGTAGTACAAAATTACATTTATAACGTAATAAAGTAAGTTGTAGTCCGTGAATAATTAAAATTTGCATCGCATTATTAATAATAATTATTTAGACGATTTTATTGTTGGGGTAATTTGTAAATGAATTAAACTTGTTAATAACTTTGTTTCAATAAAATAGAACACTTTATTTTTCGTTAAGTATTTTATGCGATGCTTACGAAACATAAATAAAGATTCGCACATTAATTTGTAAGCTGGACGAAATAAAGAACATTTTTCGATAACCCAGAAACGGCTAAATTTTTTAATTGCGAGCACCTTGTGAATGTTAAATGCGTTGTAAGATGTATAAGCACTCAATATATTAATTTTGAAAAAAACATCTTTTTCGTGGCTCTAAGTATTGGTCGTTAATTGTTTACTAAATTATTGTAAACGGAAAGTCCATATATTCGGAATAAATTAAAATTTTATATCGTAGTCTGTATAATCTGAAAGTATAGTTGATATAAAATCAAAATATGTTTTTATACTTTTACTATTGATAAAGTGCATCAAATCTAAGAAAAAACATCAAAAATAAAGCTAATAAAATTTTATGCAATACAAATCCTTTGCAAAACAGAAAATGCTTTATACTTTATATTTTAGAGTATAAGATGAAAAACGATTTTCATCCAAATGAATAAATCATTCAACTTAGATGGTAAAATGACGTTTTTCTTCACTTCTATATAAGAATTTCAAACCAAATAAATTCATACAAGCCAATATCCGGAAGCTCAATAAGCCCAGGGGTGACGGTCTCTCAGAACAAACAACGACGCTTCTATCCAGCCTCGAAGCTTACGGGTCGCGACCGATAGATTTATAGTCCTGTAGGACTCAATACAACCCAACTCCCTGCATGCTGATGTTTGCGTACCCTTCACACGGATATATGTATACACATCGACTTCATACCAGGCTTTATGTGTTTAGAATCTAATTTCCGGTTACATGGTTTAACTTTATTGTTCATGGCTTTTGAAGAGACGTATGTTGTATAAATCAACTATTAACCATATCTATCTTTAATTATACTATTGCGATTGTAATAAAATTACAACAGTTAATTAACGTTTAATGTTGCTTAATATCTTATCGCATACCTAACTTTATAGATTAGATTGACTAATATCAAATGATTCATTAGCGTAAGGCTATTAGAATGGGTGACTCAGTTACAAGTTCAAGTTACGTGCTAATTTACATCATAAATTTCAGATTTAGTCAAATGTCGTCATCACAAACTATTGAAATGTGCGATTAAATATTAATTGTATTGTTGTACTAATACACTTTAACATTTGGGCAGGAATTTGAATTAATTTGTGTGGTTAGATTTTGTCAACTAATACTTAATAATATGTACTATCTATACAACATAGCGGTTGGTATTAATTATAACTCCATGAAAGTTAATTATTTATATTTACCATTCAATAGCTATCAAATTTATAAATCCAATTTTAACTATCTATAGTTAAAATCGGTAAAGATGCCCGTTACGTCATTGACAAGATAGATTTTATTTTACTAAAACATATTTTACACTTGTTCATGTTTTTGATTCGACGAATCAACAAAGTGCATTTATAACTTTTGTATTAAATATTAAATATTTACAATGCTTCTATAATTTTTATTTCTACTTTCCTATATGCCCTTTGGTATAGGACAAGTTAGTATTAACAGTAAGAACATGCCAACAAATAATTTATCCAAATTAGTTTATCAAATTTATTTCAGGTTGAACCAACGCCTTATGACTATTCATATTTTTATTTAAAATATTTACTCGAACCTTTGGAACTAGTAATCGGTAACCCTGCCTACATCGTGTAGGTAGCATGTTAAAGTGAATTAATTATAAAAGTTTTAAAACACTCTAAAATGTTGATGAACCGTGCATGGATTTCTGTTTTATAATAAATAATATTATCATAATAATATCAATTCATATTTTTTCATTATCCTTGATCAATCCGGTATCAAAAAAAGTTTTTTTTGCATTATAATGTTTACGCTATAAGTATTTCAAATCATAAAAAATTCCATAGTCAGTTTTATTTCAATTGGATTGTGTCTAATATCCTGAATAGGTTGAATACCTGAGTATCGATTACCACCTGTTACCTATTCGGGAACTGTTCTCGTAATTCTGTATTACTAGTTTGTGAAACAACTCCACAATTTGATGCTTTCAATTTATTTTTAAAACAATTGAAATGATTGACAATTGAAAGAATTTAATTATTATTTTATTTGATAATTTCATAAGATAAAATTTTAAATTAAAAAAGAAATTTACTATGTATCGATATTTTACCAAGTCATTTTATCCATTTTTCAAATACTATACACAAACTGTTCTGAGGTTTAAAATAAATTCATATAAATTAATTTATGTAGTTAAAACGAAAAAGTATCAATTCAAACCTGCAGGTTTTTACTCAAATGCATCGCAATTAATTTGGTTAGCTACTTTGTACCTACATAATACATAAACAAATTCAAATTAAATGTGTGGAGTATTAAAGTACTATCGATGGTAAGTGATTGTGTGGTAGTGACAGTGATTGTTTCAAAACAACGTATAAAATTGTTAATTACATAAAATAGACTACAGATTGTCAACCGGAAATACTGAAATTAGTGATGATATTTAAATAATAATTATTATGTAACTTCCTGACAATAACGATGAAAATATTTTTGTAATATATAATTGGAATAAACCATTGAAGAAAAGTGCTTTAGTTATAGGTTTTGTTATTGATATAATCTTTTATGTTTCATTGTCGGTATGTCGGTTATCAGAGATTCTTATCTACAGCTCGTGCCAAATAGAAATAGACCCGACAATAATCGTTTTTCAGCAATAACTTTCTTTATTTTAGAGATACAGCAAAAATTGTAATATACAAATTTAAAGAACTAATAAAATTCTTTAAGTTCGTATATTACAAGTTTTGCTGTATCTCAAAAATCAAGAAAGTTATTGCTGAAAAACGATGCTATAGTTGTTTTTCTAACGTCAGCTGCTTTTTATATCACTATTATATTATTTTGAATAATATACTTAACTGAACAAAACGAATAAATATTAAAAATCGAATTAAATTTTACACTATATTAAGTATTTAAAATAATTACAATTTTAATATTGATAAATAACTATTGCACCAATAATTGATTGGAAATTAGAAGTTAATGTTGGTACTTAATATTAACTCAATATAGTATCAATATTAAATATAGATACTAATTATTATAAAATTGTACAAAATTTTTTAAACAATTATTACTTTGTAAATTATTTTAAACTTAAAATTATTTTTTATTTTTTATTTTAAAACAACGTGGTATTTAGCGTTCGAATCGTAATCCAAACCATGAAAATCTTTAATATTATACGATTTTTAAAAGTTACCTTCTAATTTAATTAATTTAATGATTTGTAATTTGTCTATTTTATATGTCTATACTTATAATTTAATTGTTGCCTTGATGTTCCTCTCAAATTTTCTTTATTGTTTCAGCACATCATTATTAGTACAGGAGATATAAGCCAAAAATAGGTTATAGGTGGAACTAATTCCCACAAAGATGGGGTTTGATTTTTTTAAATTCAAAAAAATATAAGAATAATACAATACGTAGAAAATCAAAATTCAGAAAATTTAAAAAAGAGACAATTAACACATAACAGGTCTGAATTAAGAAAATTTGAAAAAATGAAAAATTCGTAATACGAGAGTGCAATATAACGTTATTTCATGGTTATTGCCATTCTTCAGTTGCACCTAATCGTTTACATTGTAAAATAAGAAAAAAATTTTCAAACTAAACAAAAATATAGACTAAATTGTACAAAATTGACTTACCATAACCTCCAAAGATTATCCAAACTGAACTTGTTACATGAAGTATGAATAATTTAAAAATGGTTTGAACTAAGAAATTCGTTTACCTAGCACTGCTAGTTTGAAATCCGAAGGCACTGCCCTCTTAATATGATTTCTAAAAACTTTGAAAACATTCAAAATTCAAAAATTTACCACGTTTTTTAACCGTGAGGCGTAAAACTAGAAAAAGAACTCAAAATAAAAAATTTTAAGTAAATTTGTGGTTTTTAGTATGTATTTATGGTTAAATTCAAAAAAATATAAGAATAATACAATACGTAGAAACTCAAAATTCAAAAAATTTAAAAAAGAGACAATTAACACATAACAGGTCTGAATTAAGAAAATTTGAAAAAATGAAAAATTTGTAATACGATAGTACAATATAACGTTATTTCATGGTTATTGCCATTATTCAGTTGCGCGCAATCGCTTACATTGTGAAATAAGAAAAAAAAAATTTCAAACTAAACAAGGTTATGGTAAGTCAATTTTGTACAATTTAGTGTAATTATGCTGCAAAAGTTTAAAGAACACTTTTTTGGTAACATTATCGTTTTCAAGAATGATGGAATGATAGAATGATGGACGATTACTGTATGGTTCCGTATTAACTGGTAGAAAGTCTTTCATTTTCGTAACCAGTTGCTGGACAGAAACCGGTTGATCATTTCCTTGAAACCACCTACATACTTCCAAAAAAGCATCATGTTTTTTTCTCTCTGTAGGACGACCACGAGGCTTGCAATATAATTCGTCTTGGGAATGATCTGGGTACTTCTTAGGGAACGGGTCACCTTTTCAAAAATTTACGCTGCATGTCTGGTGATAGATGGCATCCGCTGCTGGTAAATCATTCACTGATAGCAATCGTAATTGAACATTGGCTGACCACAAATCATTTCTGGAGTTACACGTCTTTATAACAGATTTTTGAAACATTACTGTAAGGACCTGCAATACGCCAGATTTAACCCGTTTTTCACTGTCAGTAATAAAGCGACCACAAAATAAACATTATTCTTTAAATGTAAACGTTGGTATATCCGTCCGTAATACTCTACTGCAGCTTGCTAGTGCTTCATCTCCAGTATGCAATTTTAATTTCATATTACTCTGGGTATTATTCAGATTTGTGTACAGGCGGCGACATACGACATGGACACTCAACGGGTGATCAGGCAACGGTTCTAATAATTCATGGATATTGTCTTTTCGAATTTTACTTGCACTGATGATACCTTGTATACCTTTAGTAGACAACTTAACACACTTTGAAGTTTCATTTTCACTTTCAGAGCACAAGATACAATTCTATTCTGCCATTTTCAATTTCTTATAAGACATCAATATTGTATTATTTACAAAACAAATGATAGTTCATTTCTACCTATCCTTTAACGCACCTCTGATTGCTCAGCTTTTTACCAACTTAGAAACTACTTTGTATACCAACTTAAAAACCTCTTTGAATACCAACCTAAAAGCTGCTTTGTAGCAGATAAAAACCAAGGTACCAACCAGATAATTACGGGGTGTAACAAAAGGTTACAACTAAAATAACATATTATAATAACTCAGGGTTTCTGTAGCTGGTTTGCCTCTACAACAATTATAAAACGCATTTTGATTAATAAAAGTATGATTTTCACTGCAAAAGTTTTCAGTTTTTCGGCCACCATCGTGTTATTTATGTTTCTTTTTAAAACCAATCTTTTTCAGCAAGAAATTTTCTGTAATTTGATACCACACACGACTTTTTACAATTTTTTAAAAATTTTTTCAAGATAACGGCCAAAAAACGCATTTTGCATACTCCGATTTTTCTAGACTTTTAGTATGTCAATTAGATACAACCACCGAACTAAAAAAAATCAAACCCCGTCTTTGTGGGAATTAGTTCCACCTAAAACCCTATATCTACTATACTATAGGTATATCAATCGACTATACATCATTATTTGTTTGATTTTTTCAGCTTCCTTTTTTATTTTATCTTTCCATCTAATATTACGTTTCAAACTCAATTAATTAAGCACCTTTTCATTATATTTTTTTTATTTTAGTATACTACATTCCAACATTATAGTAATTGTATTAAAGCGGTTCAACAACACCAACCTGATTTCTACTCAGTCATTTTTTAAGTTCTCAGTTTTACAATTTCGACTAAGCTGTATTTGAGCGAATTTTTTAAATTTTCAAATTTAGAATTAAATTACAATAATATCTACAATAAAAGTAAATTCACGAATAAAATATTTTTAAATTATTTCCACAATCAAAATATCAAAATACACGTAAATAACACATTAGCACTACAACTCAGGATGGAATTTGGCTATCTACTTCATTTTATGAATGGTTTTCAAGGCAAATTAACTCGGTGGTTTTCCATTGCTCGTCGAGGAAGGACGGTTAGAATACAGTTATTGCACCATTCGTGATCGAACCAGGGTTTTCTGCTTAGTAGGTGACGTACTTCAGCATCAGACCTTATATTAACCCTATGCATTACGTATTGCATCCTGTCAGCTACATCAAAAAACAGGGTGTACCTAGCCGTTCGTTGGAATATTTTCGTGTTTAAATGTCGTGTTGCGGATTTATTTTTTTTATTTGTACCTTACAATAGATACATTAAGAAAATCATTATATAAAGAACCTTGTACTCGTATAAAATCTGTTACATTAAAAAAAAATTAATTTGGATTTTTTAAAATTATTTTTTCTTTATATAGGCAATATTTCCAACTCAAAAATATTGTTTTCATTGCAAATAAAAAAAATTGCGCAATGTAGGGTTAACCGTCTGCACGAAATTTTAGACCCTCTCCGGATTCGAACCGGGTATCTTAGTGTTAGCAACAATTTAGGCAATCGGTGTAATTTTCCAAAAAAAAGTTGTTAATTCTAACAACTTTGCTTAGAAAATTGGGGTCAATATTGCAAAAATATTCAAATTGCATTGTAGCAATATTGGTATACGTTATTGCCAAATTACTATTAAGCAATATTGGACTATTTATTGTATTCAAATGTTACAAACTATTATAAAATATTAGGAATCTAACTGTTTGAAACTAACTATATGGAAATCATAATTGTAGAAAAATTGTTTGAGTCGAAGAATATTGTAAAGTAAACCCAAAAAATTTTTTTTAAATTAATGTATCATGTTCTGTAATAGATGATCGTAACTATCGATTTTACATTGTTAGACATTTAGTGATGGGTTCATTTTAGATTTTCAGCAATGTATGAGCTGAAATACTTAAACTGTGTTCTGCAATAGTTGCTTGCAAATTAACCACTGTTCTTGGAATATTTTCGAACATGTTTTTAGCGAGTAAGAAAGCTTTTTTTATAGATCTTTTTAGACAGCTGCGGGCCGTTTTGGATTGCGCAACCACGCCAAGTCACGGATCCACCGTAAAATAAATAAATTAATTTAATTAAATTAAATTAATTTCTTCTCTTGGCCGTTTTGGCTAATGCAACCACGACAAATCACGGATCCATCCTAAAATGAGTTTACGTTTGTCTAAATTAAATAAAAAATATCTGTACATTTATGAGGCCTTGAAAAGAGCCAAATTCCTGTCATGCATTACCATTTTGCTGTTCCTAATAGTATTTATTCTATAATTTCAACATTGTCCAATCCATTTTGGCCATTAACCTTATTGACCGGCCAAAAACGTAAATATTACAATCATATGAAAATATTTATATCATTGCCCACCGTTAACGGGCATTAACGTCAATGGCCGGTCAATGACGTTAATGGCTAGAGTAAATGGACATTGATATGATTGTCCGGCCATTGACATCAATACCCAATTTACGTCATTGACCGTGACAGATATAGACATAAGTGTACTTAACCCAACTCGAAAATAGTAATTTTTAATTTTATTGTTTTTAAATTCTGCTAAATGGGAATAAATGCACATAATATACATAAATTATTTTAACCGTAAAACAGTAACCGTAACCGTTACTAAACAGTAAAAATTTGACAATTTGCTTTAGTCCATCCTATATAATATTCATTCAGTTACATAAGTAGTTTATTCCATATGTTATTATTCATAACATCGTAAATTGTCCCAAAATACTTCTACATATTATTATGGTCTTTGTTAAATTTTTCCAAAAAGGCGTTAACTTGTTATTTTATAGTAAAATCCTTCAAAAATATATAAAATTGCTGATTCCATAGTTAAGTTCTCCAAAAAGACATAAAATTGCTTATATCATTCATAATAATTTTCTGAAAGATAACGAGTTGTTTATTCAAAAATTTTCTGAAAACCTCCTACACGTAACCCTGAAAACTACCAATAGTGAACTGTTGGTCAAGGTTTAGCAAAGTTCATATAACCTCTGGCATTAGTTTTATGACCATTAGTCTTGAAGTTAAGCCTTATAACTTCACTTAAACTCCTTTTCTTTATTTTTTAAAAATAACTCCAAGTGCGGATTGAAACGTAAAAAAATTTAAGAGTTTGGAGTATGTTAGTTGGATTCGAATAAAAGTAATTCGGGTGGTGTAATTTCGCTGAAAAAAATAAGTTTCTACGCGTTAGGTCCCTAATTTTGAAGTTTACGTTACGTTTTTACCGTGGGAAAATTCCCAAAATTATTTAGTTTGCCGTGTGCGGAATTTAAGAAATAGGGAACTACAACTACGCTGTGTCTTGCCATTTTCTTGTTGTTGACAAGACAAATCTCTTCGAGGATCTGCTTCCAGGATTCAACATCGTCCTATTACATTTTGACCAATTCATCAAATATCGGATATTATCGAAATTTGGAATTTGTTCTTCCTGCTTGCTTCAACTAAAAACCATCAACCTGTGAGTAATTTTAACTCTATTGTATGTTGTGCCGATATTTTCTAAAGTGTATCGCGAGTGTTTTCAAAAATTATCATATCGACCCCTGTATTTTTTTGTAAATTCAAATTTGACTGTATTAGTTTATTAATGTATTCATTTTCATTATTTTTGTAATATCAAAATTAAATCATTAATTAATTAAAATAATTAAGTTATAAGACAAACTAGTTTTATATTTTTATCAAATTCAATTAAGTTCATAATTTTTTATGCGGTGCACCGATTTACTAAAATTTGCGTAATTGTAACAATTAATTATTATTATTATTTTTGTTGTTGTTTGTGTAATCATATTTTTTTTTTCAACTTTAAAATCTCAATTATATTATTTTTCCTATTTTCTGTGTTTCTTTGAGTAATTTATAATTTTAGTTGTAAAATTCAAGCAAGCTATGTTGAACAAGGAGCCCGTTGTTATTTTACCCCAGGAGCAGACGAATTGAGTACTGGCCGCTTGATTCTTCGACTCGGACTTGGCCAGTGGCGCCCTTTATTTTTGAAATTCCGTACATTTCGGCTTAATTATTTTATTCATCTTCAAAACGCACAATTTATTTTAAGTAAAATTGAACCACTGATAGAACCATTGATAGAAGTAGTTAGGTATAATAATATTATAGTGCATCGTTAATTTGGAAAATATGTTTTGCGTTATATCTTTATTTATATCTTGAAAGATTAGTGATTGGGAAAGTCTCTATAATATGTACTAAGTTGTACATACAGTTGATTTCAAGAGTAACCCGAAGAATTTCCAACCAGATCAGATTTGTAACTGTCAAAGTTGAAATTTTTGTAACGTTTCGACAACTTCATTATTTTGCATTCGACTGCAATAAATTAGAATATTGTTTTACCTACAATTTATTTCAATCTAACATTAAACCTATAGTCGTTCGTATAAATTCTATTTGGAAACACGATTTAATTAATTTGAAGAGGCGACAAGTTTGTGTATGTCCTTTAACCGTTTTGATTGAATAATATAATATGGAATTCTCTATCAGTGTGTCCCATTTAGTGAGAGGTTTGCAATACCAAGCTAAATTTCTAAAATTGGAATAAGCCATTGAATTTTTGTTCATCCTTGTACATGCAATTCGTATTTTGCTTGATATTTGAATTGATTTATAAGAATTTATGAAAAGTTTTAATAAATGATTTTGGAAAAAGAAAATTAATTGGATAAGAGGTAAATTGGTAAATTAAAGTTGCAAGTTAAAATTGAAAGCAACGCTAAGTTTGTTGCACATCGTGGCACCTGGTTCGATAGCGATGCACATTTGCAGTTTTCGTTGCATTATTGTTAAAATTAATTTGAATACGGATATTTAAGTTTAACAAAAATTTTAGCTTAACGAACATATTATCATTTATTTGACTATACTATAATAATTATTTAATAATATAATTAGAAGATATTGAATAAAAATTAATATTTGTAACTATAAAAATTACCATATTATTCAGTTGAAGTAGTAATTTTAAAACCGAAAGTTTTAGTTATTTTTAGTAATTCCAGTTATTTCAATTTTTTTGTCTGAAGGACTAATTTATCTATATGTCGTTACTTGTAACCAAAGGATAATAACCCTTTGGTTAGGGATATTAGAAGTTGGATAATATGGGTCTAAAATTCAATAAAGTACAAGCGAATGGTTTTTATTTTAAATAAATATGCAATACAACACGAAATTTTTAAAAATTTGTAATAAACTCTTTTGATATTATTTAATAATAAAGCTAGAATTTTAAAACCTATAAAAGTTTTTTATTGTAGAATTTATTGAAAAATGTTCGTGCTTTTTTATGTGGATATAAATAAGTTGATAAGAATTGTAAAAATGCTTTATATGCTTGAAAATCTCAAGTTATAACAAATTTTAATATGTTTAATATTTCCTTTCCAACTGTGTAACTTTTGCTTTACGAATATTACAATTATTTTTCAAAATAAACTAAAAATATTTTTCAAAACTTTTTTACCAAAAAAATGTTATGGTTTTTCATTCAATATAATACCTATATTAATTTTTAATATTGAAATTATCAAAAATTAATTTTTATAGCCTTTAGTTTGTGATACCTCTCCCTCTAGAATAATAAATTAAATTGTAGAATTAGGTACTGAATGGAAAGTAAAAACTTTATGTTACTCACAACAAAATCTATGATTATTAATAATTTTCACAGTAGGTCAACAATAAAATCTCCGTGGACTAATAAATTTAAAATTATTAAATTGAAAGTGAAACCTAATATTTAAATTTATTGCATGTAGCATATTTTTAATAGTTGCAAGTAAGAGGCAAGTAAAAGTTACCTTTTGCTAAAATAGAACTGAACAGTCGTAATTAATTAAATCTAGATATTAATTTTAAATTATATCGTAGTAGATACCCAAGGAGAAACAGTTTTACGCCATATTAAACAAGAATTTATATATTTCTTAAGAATTACAATCAAGAATGCTGTTAATTTGTAACTTCAAAGAGATTATTTCAAAAGTATAAGGAATAGCACAATTTCTACAATTGTAATTAGTTTAATAAGGTAAAGGGTTAACACAATACGCCAAAACCTATTTTGCATTTTGATTCCGAACAACAACATTAAAGTATGTTTCCTTGAAAATTTCAAAGGTCTTCAGCCCTTTAATCTCCTAAAAGCAGGAATTTGTAGAATTTTACAACACACAGTTTTACTCTCGGTTTCACAGGAAAATACCATTTCCAATTCCACTTCAAGGCTCAAATGCTAATTCTTTTGTAGACGATTTCACGAGAACGGCAAAACGAAAATCAACTCTTACAATTTACAAGAAAGTTGTTTGCAGTAAAAAAGTCTTGGAAATATACATGTGAAGTTTGATTTTGTTTGTTTAAAAAATCTTAAATTTACTTGACTCGCATTGCCGCTCTGCAACTTACATGAATGCTTTTTCGTATAATCGCTACACCAATAAAATTCAAACAAAATATTTAGCTGAACTTGTATATTAATACCACAGTAACAATTCTTGATATATTTTATGGAAAAACCTGATATTCAATCAAACTGTAGAGTTTTTATTTTGAAAAACGATATTATTGTTATATAGAATAATTTTGCCGAGTCAATATTATTTTAATATTTTATCCAGAAAATAAAAAGTAATCAGATTAAATTGTAAAATTATCTAGTTAATCCATTTGTTTGTATTATTCTATATATACATCAACACGAGAATCCTTTTCCAAGGAGAGTTCAGGCAGAAAGTTGGACCTCGAATATTGGACATCTGGCACTTCAAACGTGAATATTTCTCCATGATTAACTACAAATAGCTGCAAGTTACTAGAAGTTATAATAAAAACATGAACATACAGCTGTGGTTTGGAAACGGTAAATTAATCTATAAAATAATTTATGTTAGATAAACTTGTATTTTGGATATTGTAAATTATATTACCAAACCAAATGCAATAAATTAATCGTAAAGAAAAACTACCACCAGGTTAATTTAAAACAAACGTTTTGACTTATTGAAAGATTTTCGCAGAAACATCAGCATTTTTATTGTTTTACAAACAAAAACTGTTACGAAAATGAAGAATTACTGCGGGTAATTATTATTTTAAAGCTTTTTAATGTAGCTTTATAAATAAAGCAAGTACTTGAATGTTCACAATTAAATTATCTTTCGCGGTGAAGAGCTCATAAAAACTTGCTATTCAACAAAATTTTCTAAAGTTAAAGCAACATACTTCTGAAAGTGGTAAACAAACTCGTTCTCTTGCAAAAAAGCAATATTTCATAATGTCAAGTTAGGTAAAAAACTACTACTAACTGTCAAAGTTTAGGCTCTGTCCTGTTTTGTAAACACCTGGAGTACAAAAAGTAAAATTGTTTGCATCCATAAAGTGTTTAAGCATTTTAGAAATATTCCCATAAATATAGACAGTAGTTTTGTCTTCTCTTTAAATTTAGCATAACAGCTTCTTAGTTTTGTACTTTTTGGATTCAGGTAACAAAATGAAATCAAAACAGTATTTTTAAACAATCAATAAGAAAATGAAACCAATCCGTGCTATCATCAGAGATTTGAAAGAAAAATTAGAAAAACTTAACATTTTCGTGTCAATTGCTGGAAGCATTTTAAAAGTTCATTATTCATTGTCAAGATGCGTATCTGGTTAAAAGTTGATGGTTTGCATATAAAAAAGACGTTAACACGAAATTTCTTTGAAAGTTTGGCTTAATTTTTATTTCTTATGCTTGGTGTTAGTTTTCGGAAGTTATCTGCTGCATTAACCCAATAGAAATATGGGAACAATCAGAAAATGTTAAAGAAATGGGTTAACTAAAATGAGTTTTCTTGATATTTAATAAGACCTTCAACATAAAGTAAATTTAAGTAGAACAAACAGTAACAGCTTGAAGAAAATTAATTAAACCACAAAATTAAACTGAATATACAAAATTAAATCTAAGTTATATTTACGTGCACGAAAAACAAGCTGAGCACGAAATCACTTAGTGGCTAACTAAGTATTTTATGTCTACGATTTTGCCCAGTTCTATTAGTAATACGTAGTAAAGAAAGATAAATGAAAGGATATAGAGGATCTTCTAGCTCGTGTGATTGATAAGGAGTGGGTGAGACAGATGAGCTGAAGCGTGCCTTAGTAGAATATAACCTACATGTACAGAAAAAGTAACAAAGATAAAGAAGACGATTTTTATGTTATCATTCTCGTTTTAAATGTATTTTCATCGTGGGGACGCAATTTAACTTAAACGATTTTTGATTGCCGCTTGTTTAAAGAAATGTATACAGAAACTCGAAAAAAAATGTAATTTACGCAAGTTAGGTACCAATTTTTATCAGTTCTTGTTTGCAATTGACAATTTAAGCTTTGTAAATTATGGTGAAGTTGTTTACTGTAAATGTAATTATGAGTGTAACAGTGAAACTGTAAATTTGCGCAAGAGTGAACATAATGGCTTTAAAATTCAATTTAATACATTAATAAGCTCTTGCGTTAACATTACTCAAGTGTTGGATGGTCAATATTATCACCTCATTTAAACAGACGCGTCGCTAATAAATTAACCACACAGAAATATAACAATTTTCAAATTTGTAACTTTCCAATCTGCACTTAAACAATTGGAGGTTTATTAGAGGCTTTATCTTACCATTATCGTAGTTAGCAAATATAGTCTTCAATAACTTTATAGGTATTTTAGAATTCGCGTTTCTTGGTAATTCTATAATATACTGATATGGTTATTATCAAGTTTTACTACATGAACTACGAATTACGGGCTTATCTCTTCTTTTTATGTCCGATTTATTTTAAAATATTTATCGTACAAAAATCTAAAAATTTCTGCACTTCCTTGGTTCCATTAATTAGACTATTTCCTTCATAATTATATCTACCAATGGCAAAGCTCAAATTTGGTATCATTACCTCAGCATTCAGCTATTATTTAAATATCATAATTTAACCACTCGATTTTCAAATATTGTTCAAAATTGCAATAGTTTTATAAATTGTAAAAATTTTGGCAATACCTAAGTAACGGTCATGATGTAAGAAATTGGTGTTTATATTTATTTTTAGGGGATGATGCATGAAAAGGCTTAAATAGTACTTTATCACCAAGCTTGATGTATAAAAAACTTTAGCTTTTATGTTCTTTTTAAGTCGAAGAGCACAAAAACAAAACTCCAAGAAAATGAAGAAATTAAAAATTTTTGAAATATTTTTACAAAACTATTGTAAAACCCCGGATGTGAAGTGGAAAAGAGGTGGCATTCACAACCGATAAACAACGACAGCGAAATTAAAATTTAGTACTCCCTTTTTTCTATCATCTTCCGTTGATGTCAATATTTATTTATTTTTATAAAGCTAATATACCAAAAATTACATTTCTATGACACAGTATGTATGCATTTTGAATGTTTTTGCCTTTTTATATTCCTTTCGGAAGTGGAAATAATCTTGAAACTTTATGAAGTTATTATTTGGGAAAATGTGTAAAACCAATAAATTAATTTTGGAAATTTCCATACAAACATGAAAAAACTGAATGCATTAATTGAAAGTTCAATTATTACTCGTTATAGAAAGTATTTATGTTATTTATTATTAACTATTAATTTTATTTTCTTGAGGTAATCTTGAGGTAATAGATAGAGAGGGAATATAAAAAACTATGGTCACCTACCTACTCATTAGCCATTTAAGGTATCAAAGAATTTTTTCAACAGATATCTCACTAAAGGTTTTTATACATTCAAAGGACTTGATACATTTCTTATAATACATGGAAGAGCAATGTCCTCAAAATGTTACAGTGGAGAACAAAACGAATTCATTCAAGATCTAGTTTTTGAGTGTCTAAACCTTGCCACAGGCCAATTTTGTGCAATGCACTTTAGTTTTTATTAAGTAGTCGTGAATTCTTGATATTATACACATCTGGAAAAGTTTTTACTTAAAAAAATTGTTTTTAAATTGTTAACATGATCAGGAAAGCAGTAAACAACTAGCTTATAAACTATAATTGTTAAGAATAATCAGGGGTTTAACCGGAATATTAAGTGAGTTTTTACCGTACTCGTTATGGTTTTTTGTTTATATTCCTTCAACACTCAAGGACTACCGAATGTACCACAATTTTGACTATTTCACAATTCATTTAGCAAGTAATCATTAAACCATTGAATGAGATATATCGCCGGTGGGCGTATTCTCTAGTTGCACAAAGTAAATAAAAATTTAATAACACACAGCACAGAGCCTTTTATTTGTACAACAATAAATTTATAAAAAAGAGCAGCTATTCCACACAAGATTCTGACAACATCTTTGAGTTAATAAATACCTAAAATACTATTTAATCCGGGGCCTCTCCCTATTATGTACTGTCATGTAAAGAAGGGAAGGATATGGTAAATTATGAACATATAAAGAGGCATTCGTTCATATTAGGCACACATATAAGAAGAAAAATATGAAAAGCTAATTACGTATGAAGTCACGGAAGATAAAAATTACAGTTTTTAGTTTAAATCAACCATTATGATGGTAAATGCGAACCTACAATCTGGTAAAATGGTGTAATTTGTGCATTGGATCAATTTCCATATAAAATTCTTCAATTAAAATAATCTTGCTTAGCGAGAAAATGATAAATTGGTTGAATGATAATTTACGATCTATAATAAGTATAACATAAAAAACTTATTAATATCTAATTTTAAGATATTTGTGTTGATAAATTGTTTGAACTCACCTCAGATGAACTTTATTGGTGATAATTTCATGGTTGCATAGAACGTAGTGCTGCGTAGGTAGAATTTTGTGGCAAAGATACAGGTGATTTCCTTGGAGTTTATTGTAACTGAATGGCTCCAAGAGAAGAAATGATTTCGGTTAGACACCTAAAAAGTAAAATTAGTAGAAGAAAAATGAAAATATGGGAAACGACAAGTAGCTGTCAAATAGTCGGAATACATTTTTTAAAGATTTGGTTACAACGCGATATTGGTTACAAAGAGATATGAAATAGGAAATTTAAGAAAAAGTTTTTTGAATTGAGAAAATTTTGCAACAGTAAATAATTATTTTGGAAGAAACGGCTTAAGTTATGGAACTCAAATTTTTTGCACATATATGGGGAGCTGAAAGGAAGATATTTTAAAAAGTACATGGCGATTGAAGCAAGTTGAAAAATCAACAAAATCAAAGCAAGGCTAATTTTTATAAAATTTTAAAAAATTATAAATAAGAGTGCCAATTTTGAAAGAATTCAGTATTAATTTGAACATCTGCGTCATACGTAATTGGATAAAGGAGACTACACACCAACGCGAAATTAATTTTCCGCTGCTTTTCTTACATAATTATATTTTGTCATTCACCGTAAAGTGTTTTTTAAATATTCATCATACAATAATCTTCACATTACATCACATAAATTTGACACCCGACGTAAGGCTTTATATAAAAATAAATAAGCTTGCTCCAGTTACATCGCAGTACATAATATATTGCTGTGATATCTTCAACCTAATTAATTTTTCGACCATCCTTATTAAATATTTTATAAATTATCAATTTCACACCAAGTCAATTATTAATCCAGTAATGATTGTTCTAACTCCAATTATTTCTCACAAATTCAATTCCAATTATTCTAAATTAAATAAAAATAGTTTACTAAAAATCATATATAAAATAAATAAAAAAAAAATAAAAAAAAATAAATAAAATAAATAAATATAAAATAAATAAAATAAGATCAAAAATAATAATTTATAATCATATGAATTTCTCGCCATTGGAAGTAGTTATTAAATCTTTGCTTAAAAATTTAAAAATATGACAAATATTATTCCAAAAATCTGTTCATCCTTAACATACTCTTCTCTAATAATGAATTCTTACTTCCTGCTTCTTCCTTATTGCTTCTGCTTCTTGCTGGGAGTGAAAGATAAAGAAATGAGTTTAGCAAAATTTGTTTTAATTTGCAATAATATTGTTTAAACTATTAAAAAGCGGTCACGGATAATTTTTAGAAGAAATATTATACCGGGTGCTGAATGAGTTAGCCGAACATAGGAAATGAACATGTAAAAAATTATTTATGCAAATTTCTGCTTCCCTAATTATTTTAGAGAAAAAATGAAAGACACAAAAATAATGCAAAAATATAAACTACAAAAAATGCTTTCAAAATTGTTAAAATTTTCATTTATCGCACTAGCCATGTAATAAATTCAATTTAATTTATATTTTCCAAAATAATTACCATGGAAATTATCATGGCCAGTCCGATAAATTAAACTTTTAACAATTTCAAAAGCATTTTTTGGCATTTTAAGTAAACGTTAGATGAAATCTAATGCTCTTATCATTGGTAGTTTATATTTCTGCATTATTTTTGTGTCTTTCACTTTTTCTCTAAAATAATTAGGGAAGCAGCAAATTGCATAAATAAGTTTTTACATGTTAATTTCCTATGTTTGGCTAACTCATTCAGCACCCGGTATACTTCTCAATTCAAATATAATATGTTATATTTTGTTTCAGTGCTAAGTGGTTTGGTTACTCGCAGATATCTCCATAATATTAATTTAATTATTAAAAACTACCTTCAAGATAATTTTAAAAACTTATAAAAAATGCTGGTTTTAAAACATTAAATATTATAATAAACTATAATAATAATCTGAATATTTAAAAATAAAATAATTTTACAAACAGGGCAATAAGCTTCAAAGCGCTATGCATGTATAACGTCACTATTTGTTCGCTGAAATGAAAGTATTCGAAAACATTCCCATACGCTTTCAATAGAAATCGCATATAGTGTGAATCATCAAGCTACGTTAACAATGAACAAAAATTAATAATTTATTATTCATTGCAAATTAAATTTCCATTTATAAATAAAAATAAAACGCTATGATATTCTGATTTATTAGTTTTAGTAATTACTATTGATAATATTTTTTATTTGTAAAAGAAATATTTTAAATTAAATAACAATACAACAGGTTAAATTTACATAAAAGGTTAAAATAATCATAATTTATTTTGGATAATACATAATATGTAAAGTACATAACCAGATTATAGAATTAAGTGCAATGAAAAACCGTTTTTCAGAAAATAGCGTTTAAAAGTTTGAGTGCAGCACTTCAGTTAGTTTATGCAACAAAACTCCAAAAGTCTTCCATCTGAGATGATAAGATGTCCGCAAGTGTTCAAGTTCACTTCCCCGGAGTTATAGTTTTCATATCTTTTCGTTTGCCATGTTACAAGAGTATCAAAATAATGGGAAGATATAAAGCAATCTGAAGAAAGCATCTATTCCAGTAGGGAATTGAATCTAAGCTCTTCCAATTCACTTGTTGACACGTTAGCATCGTATTAGCTAAAAAAAGCTTTGGATTTGGAAAGCATAAACAAACTAAATTATTGCATTTAATAGCAATTAAACGTTATTGTTCAGATTCTAGTAGAGTTGTGTTAAGAAATTATATACTCTGGTTATAGAAATGAATAAAGTATATTTAAACCACATCGATGGCTTTATTATTATTATAAAGTAAGGTTAAATTATTATTATTTAACCGTAACATTTATTAAGTAAGGTTTATGAGGAAGCAAAGAGCAAAAACTAAACAATTTGTTATAATATTAACAGGTCTAGCATCAGAATTAAATAGTATTTTTTTAAAGTCTGCTCGGGACGCCAAAAATATACTTTTCAGCCGCCACCTTAACTTACCTGACTTGGATAATAAAAACCTTTGCTAAGTCTGGAATTTCAGCTCTATAACTCAATGTAAGATACCACTGCCTTGCTCTGTATTTCAAGTAAGTTTACTTTTATACCAACTAAGTATATTTATTTTAAGGTTTCATGAACAATTTCCATCAATTTCGATCTAGTTTAATTAAATCGTATAATCGTACAACCACATATTTTTTTCTAGCTTATTCCTGAAATATAAAATAAAACCTTAGCCATTAGTTTAACTTGACAGTTTCAAAATGGCATCAATGTTGTGAAAATTTATAGATATACAATTAGAAGGTTTGGTAACGTTCAATTCAACTGAATAGCACTGATAATAATTAATGCAATTGCTACTGTGATCTGATGAAATTTAACGCGTTTACATATTGAATGCATTTAGCAGCTTAGTATGTACCACTTGTAAATTATAAATTACTTCATAGTGATTAAAACAGATGACAATTCAATCTGGTACAGAAAATTGCCATTTGCAGTCCATTAACACAAATTGTTAAAAAAAAATCTTATATTCTTAAATGACTTTTGAACTGTGTACCAAATCAATATTCATTAACTCCTGTAATTTATAATACATACATACTACATATACAGGTTACGTAGTACAAATTTTTTTTTTATGCCAAACGATAAATAAATGTATTTTATATTAAATATTTGCGAAATACCGAGCAGTTCAAATGCGTGGTTTCGAAGTTAAACATAAATGTGATTTCTACCAAAAAGGACATGTTAGATTACGAAACGGCTTTGGCAAAACAAATCTTCTACAGACACTAAGACTTTTAATAGAGACCTAGGGAGCGAAAACAGAACTTAATGTTGGTTCTACTAGGTATAGCTGACATTGAAATATTTGTTTAAAAAGCAATATCTAAAAAATTACTATTGTTATGAGATAAGAAAGATTGATATATCAACAGTCAGTCAATAATTAATTAAAGAAATACAATAATTCAACAAAATAAATATTTACTGAAAGAGAACGTCTGAAACAGTGAAGCTACAATCTCATTATTTTCGATAAATGAAGCAAAATCTGTTTATATGGTCAAAAAACATGATAACTTTATTGACAAACATACGTATAAAAGTAATTCAAATATTATTATACAGAAATATTTCATTTCGTTGCAAAAGAAAAAGGGGAGAATGTCAATAAATCAAGAAATATAATGTTATTTGACTAATTGGCTTTTCAGTGCCTAATTTACAATGAATATGAACGGCTATCTTATGCACAGTTTTATTAAAAAATCTAAAAATGAGCTTTCATAAAACGTGTTTGTTAATGTGATCTGTTGTTGCTTGTAATGCAAGTTTTATGAAACCCTGGTGTGTCTACCACTTAAGGGATTTATTCTGTAACTCGTCCTTTATGACTATCAATTAAAAAAACAACCCAAAAAAATACCAATCCTTTAACATAAAGGCATACTTTTTAAATGAAATCCCCTAAAGATCTATCTTTAAATGACAGCCTTAAGAACTTTCGATAGTTACAAAATAAGTTCATCTTTTATATATCTTTTTAAAATGAGTTACAGAATAATCCCCTTAGTAGGGGAGAACCTGGGACAGTGGCCACTTTTTGACGAAATTCATGATAACGTTAATGTAAATCATAATATGTGAATGATTATGCGCCCAATCAACGTTAAAGGAATTTGTACATTAAAAATATATACTAGAACGCTAAAACATAGTCTAGGTTATGCAATAGTTAGGGGAGAGGCTTGCAGGTTGCCACCCCTGCCGGATTTTGACATTCTAACATTGTCATCCCCTAAATTTCGACGGACATCGAATACAAACGAGTAGTTGTCGCTTTTAATGTAATTGTGATGCACTCAAACACAATAACAGGGTGTTTGGTAAACAAAATGTGAAATTTTATTTGTAAAAAAATGAAAAATTAAAATTGTGTTTTTCTTCTGTGCCCATAAATTGAACATTTTCAAAAAAAATTTAAAGGAAATATTTTTGCTGTGTTTTTCATTTTTTCATTTTTCATTCAATTTTTATTATTCTTAAATAATTCTAAACATATCATGAGTTGGAAGTTTTTCTTCCTGTATATTCTGAAGTGGTGTAAAAATGCAGGTTGCCACCATTTTTGGCTTGCAGGTTGCCACCCCTCTTATTTTACTTTGTGACGTATACTACAGTGACTGTTTAGGGACAGTGGCAACATAAGCCCCTAAATCGGCCCAGGACAGGTTCCCGCGCAAAGGGGGGGGGGGATGTTTAACCCCCCCATTGCATATTTTATGTACCTATTGACGTAAACGCTTCTTAAATATTTCAAAAATTAATATAAATAATTATTTACTAATAATTGATGCATTTTTTATATATTTTTAGATTTAAATGAAAGAAAAAATTAAATTTTTTTTTCAATTTTAACTTTTCTTCTTCTTGTCAATTTACTCTCATTTTTTTTGTTCACAGCCACTAAGTGAAATTAATATAAATCATATGTTTTTACTTGATTTTTTCTACATTTTCAACAATTTTTCAAGGGGTGGCAACCTGCAAGTCGAAATTTCAAGGTGTCGATTTTAGATAGGTACTTTTGAAAATTTGCTGTAAATTTTTAGTTTTTGAGAATTAAAATGATTTTTTGCGCAGGATCGTGGCTTTATACTTTTCCTTTCCTATATATGTTATTATATCAACAATACGTTGATTGTATGACGGGTTATAACCAAAAAAGCTATGGGGTGGCAACCTGCAAGCCTTTCCCCTACTAATTTTGGTTTTTAGTAAAATGTGGCCACTCTACCACACTAACTGGTACAGTGGCCATTAATTGAATTTCTTATATTTTAATATCAAAATCGTTACAAAAAAAAATACAAAATTTTAAATTTCAACAAACATTATTAGAAGCTAAAACCATATTGAAAGTAAACAAATTTGCTGTTCATAGGGTTGCGCCAGCACTTCTTGGTTTGGACAAAATGAGGATTAAGTCTTCTTATTATAGTTTTTTATTTTTATATAAATTATAGTTTATGGGCGAGAATTTGACAATGAATTATGTCTTCCTTTGTTCGCCAATCGTAATCTAGTTTTTTAGCACCTTTTGGTTTAGGAGCGTGATGAAGTTTGATCATAGTCTGCAGGTTATTATATGTTATGGCCACTGTACCAAAAGAACCTTATTTAATAGAACAGCATCTATCATCTACTACTGTGAACATAGATCGTAATTTGCATAACCTGTATGTGTTAAATATTTTACTATACACCGCGAAACTTCAAAACCTTTAATATGTGCTTATGTTATTATTGGCATAAAAGAAAATTTAAGTTTTTTTTTATACAAAACACCTCTATATAAATTAATTTTCAAAATGCTTGTTAAAACAAAGATACAAGTGCCAATCTTAAACTGAGTGTCGCGACTAATATTGTTAACGTTTTGACTAAGTGGCACGCATGTACCCGTAAAGCCTAAGCAAATACTTAAAAGTGGCCACTGTACCTGACTGACCACTGTTCCAGCCTCTCCCCTATATTATTAATAACATAATAGGTATAATAGCTATTAATTATACAAGTGTCTCTTACGGGATATTGGATAAAGCTTTGTATTACACACGTGTCTTAACAGCAAATAAGTTACTCAAGAAAAATTAGCCACTCGAGCAAGTTCTCGTGGCTAAACATTTCTTTCGTAACTTATTTGCCTTATAAGATACTTGTATAATAAATAGCTATTAATTCTTTTTAAATATGAATACTCGTGATTTTTCGAATATTTGTAATAATCCCAGTAAAATAAGAACTGAAAAATTGATTGAACAAATAAATATATTTGTAATTTGTTACTCAAGAAAAATTAGCCACTCGTGGCTAAACATTTCTTTCGTAACTTATTTGCCTTATAAGGCACTTGTATAATAAATAGCTATTAATTCTTTTTAAATATGAATACTCGTGATTTTTCGAATATTTGTAATAATCCCAGTAAAATATGATCTGAAAAATTGATTGAACAAATAAATATATTTGTAATTTGATGACTTCCTTTTCATCGTTACCACAGATATTTTCTATAATATATTATTATCATCCAAAATTGGGTGTCGTATGCATGATTTATTTTTATTGTTAGGTTTATCGAAACGCTTAGCAATAAGTATATCAATAATACTCTTTTAATAAATCACTTTATAAAGTTTGCAGTCTTCTTGAAGTATTTTAGAAAGTGTACATATATTGTTTTCGATGTAAAAAAGGGTCGCTATAAGTGGGACATACTATATAATAGGTTCACTTCATCTTACGTATATGCTTTCAGCTGGTAATATATCGGATATTCAACAATAAATTCCTATTTGATTTGTATTAGACCTTTTAAAATCCCAGCTTTAAAATGTGCTTCGAGTCTTTAGAGACATTTCATACACACTCAAAATTGAGTTTGACAGTTAAGAATTAATGTTATATTACTGCAGTAACGTTATCAGCAAAAAGGATAACTGTATCCTTTTTAATTAAATTGTGACGTAATACGTTTCATCTGTTTATAATTTGTACAAATTGACAATAAAACGTGAAAAAAATATTTAAATAATAATTTATATAAAAATCGTAATTTATGCGTCGCATTGAAAATAACCGCAATGTATTTACCGCTGAGGCTGATACAATATTTCAATATACTACAGTTATTTATTACTGCCCTTCAAAATAACGATATAAGCAAGTGTTGCTACTGGCTGTATTATGCCACCCTCACAGTAGCGTTACCGAGGTAGTCAATGGGGAGGAATTTTAATACAGCACTATCCAACGTCTTCTATAGTAACGATTTAGAGAAAAGCTGTGGGGTGCTGTTACGTTTTATATCTCTGGAGATGACGTTTCAAACTATAAGAAACATCAATAACAAGAAGATGAAGAAGGGCTCTTAGTGAGTACAACTTATGTCAATTGAAGTAGCAATTTACTGTTATGCTTTTCGTTAAATATGTTATGCCATCCACATTACTTCAATTTATTGTCGGATAAAAAAAAGTGGCTTAGCTTTCGTAGGAACTAATTGAATTAACTTTTTGAATATAAATTTTCAATTTTTTTCAGAAATTTTCTCAGGAACTCTATAAACGCACTATACACCACAAAATAGTATTGATTTATTTTTTTCGAGTTACTTATTGTAGTGCTTATTATGTAGTTGTAACGTGTTAAATTGCTATGCTTGTTGAATATAAATGTGTTAGAGACTTGTACTTCTATCATTTAATGTCACATCGTAAAACCCAGAAGCAGAAAATTTGCTTTCAAAGGCTATTTAGATTTTATCGGTTCACCAAATAAAACGTGTTTACTTCAAAGCCAAAGATCAAGTATTTAAATTGCTATCGCATCACATTTTCTTTAAAAATAAAAATGGCATTCTAATAAAAATTACAGGATTGAAAATTTAGTGCAGGCGTTGAAAGTGCCATCGGAAATTATTTTCTTGCATTATTAAATTTTACGAGACACTGTGGACAGATTTGAATCCACGATCTGCACACGCGCAACGTGCTTATCCAAATGTAAAATGTTTCTATTTAATTTATAGTAACCACATCAAAGGTTTTCTTTTCAGACTTCACTGATTTTACATTAGGGAATGTAAAGGAAATTTGTACATTTTATTAATTGTCGTGTTATTTTAGTACAACAAATATAATATTTTGTTCAGGTGAAAATGTACACAACAAAATTTGCAGAAAATTGCTTAATTATATTGAATATTATATTCCGTGAAATAGATTAATGTATTAGAGATATTCAAATATAATACATAAATTTCTGTTTTTTGGTTTGATTGCATTCTCTTACGGTTTATGTTAAATTAAATTAATAAATAAATAAATTTCAAGGCTGGGATAAATAATATGTATTCGACATTTGGTCCGCTAGAGTTCATAAAACTATCAGGCATGTTATCCTAACATGCAAGAAACTTTTGCAATAGATTTATAAAATCACTGAAATATGCAGTGTTATATTCTAAAGTGAATTTATTAAAATTTTGAAGTAAGTTCACTATGCTAGGTTTTAGCTTTCACAAAAGCATCCTTTATGAACTTAACAACTATTTATGTTAGATTTAATAAAAACTTGTTGAAATGACAAACTATGTTTATATTTACATTTCAGTTTTTCTTTAACATCTCTTCACTAATCTAGTTCATCTCTTGGTCTATCTCCTATTACAGATTGCAGATTACTGCGCTCATTTAACTTAATACAATCTAGAAGCTTAAACGATAACTTTCTTGCTTTAGATGGCTTTCTCACGAACTTCCTAGATTCTAAAAGTTTCAGTTTTTACAAATTAATGCCTGGTAAAATTATTTTACGTTATTAAAACAAATCGCGTTCAATATTAAAAAAATAAAAAGAAAAATTTCCAATTATTATTACTAATACATCAAAATAAAAAACCTTTTCAATAAAACTGAACGAATGCTTTTAAAATATCAAAAAATAATAAATAAATCACCTGTCATATCAGTTTATTACGCATTGCTTTTTCTGCAACATTCAACGCAAAAATACGAAAGGATAATTTAACTCATGCGAAAATATATCTGTGATCCAAAACAAAGTATTCTGGGTCAATCAACACTTCTAGAAGAACAAACAATCAAAGAATGTAGAAACAAACATACCGTAAACTAATCACATGTTATATTATTTATTGAACAAGGTAAGAATTTCTTCATATTATCATCTGCTATCTGAAATCAAGAAAATGCGTAGAATTCCTCCAGCGGCATCGCGTAGGTTGTAAATTACAACTTGTGGAAAGTACGAGGTACTACAATATTATTTTTACTGTGCCTTGATCGTCAACTTATTTGTAACTTATTGAAAAAAGAAAACTAAAATCCTTTTAGTAAAACTTAATCTTCTAGAAACGATAAGAATAAGTGGCTAGATAGGCGTCGACGATTCGCTTTGTTCCTCGTTATTTATTACACAAAAACTTTTACTAAACTTACTTTACCCAATTTCCTTACGTATACTTTTTAAGTGAGTTAATGTAGTTTCTTATTTCTAAAAGTCAACAAGTAATTCTTATATAACATCAGATAAAAACAAACTAATATTCATGCCTGAGCTCAAAAGAGGTTTTTGAAATGCTAGATGGAACTTCAACTCATTATTACTAAAAATTCTTTGATATACTGACATTTTATCGTTAAATGGAAGTACTAGTATGTTAAGAGAAAATCTATAAAAGTTTAATCTCAATAATTTAATATAACAGAAGCTATAATATCTCATCCGTTATATTAAAACTTAAATTACAAATATCAGTTTATTTTGTTTTTAATGAATGTGCAGAAGTTTATCTATGCATAAAATTAGTTAATAAATATTGAAAATATGAAAATTTTTAATAAATAAAATTTATAATTAACTTTTAAGAACGATGAAAAATAATAGTTTTTTTTATGCAATTACATGGATTTCGATAGGAACGTACCTATCGAAGCGATAAAACTTACAAGTATACTATAAGTTTCCATTTGTGGTTTGGTTTTAATTTTTACCGACCAAAATTAAAGAATGACAACTATGTATTTTAAAGCATTAAACATACAAAAATTATTTTAATTTGTACAAACGTAAAATTAAAATTTAACAAGAAGAGAAAAGTTGAGAATTTCGGTTTAACCCGCACCGCTCTTTGTCATAATATACTTTATTCCCATAAGGTTTTAAAATAATTAATAAAGAAATACTTTAGATTTTTTAGATGCTTAATTTCTTAAATTTAAAAAAGGATTGCATATTTCCTGTTATTTAAGTTTTGATGAGTTTGCTTTTATTCGGTTTGATTAAATTAAACAGTTATTGAAAATTTTTGGTTTTGATAAAAAATTACTAAATAAATAATTGTGATTAACACATCTTATTTTACTGTTATTATTTTTAACATGGAAATTAGCACTTTATCGACGTCTACTATAAGTAGACGATAAAACACTAAGTAGTTACCTACATCTTAAGTTCCATCTTTTACGATGTAATATACCCACGCTTAATAAAAAATAGTAGTGGATTTTATTATAAACACGGCAGTATGAAATCACTAGACCTAACTTAGACAGCTGAAATAATATACGTTGTATTTGCTTTTTTTAATGAAGTCGAGACTTACTTTTAATTCAAGAAATATTTTAATTTTAATCTTTTCTTGTTATAATTTGAACAACTTTTTAGAAACATGTTTTTCCATATTACGAGTGCAATGTGCAAGAGAAGATAAAATAGTAAGTATATTAAGCAAAGTATCAACGATCAAACTCTCGAATAAACATCTCGAAGTTACTATTATTTATAAAAGTGATAATTGTATCATATTGTATTTTGTAATATAACTTCTATCGCATCTTTTGTATTTTATTTTGTGAGTTGTTTCAGTTTTCAAAATGTTTTAAAATGTAATCAATCATTACCATTACATATAGATAAATTAGCTTTTGTCCTAGTTTTTTGCTACAATTCGATTAATATCATTTAATGGTACAGACTCAAATTAATATTATTTAATAAGTTCATAAATCATACATTGAAATTTGGTAGGTACATTATAATTATTTGATAATCCTATTTAAAGCTGAGGTATAGAGATTACTTAATAAATTAACCCTAATTATAAAATAATTGAAGCGTTCTACAAGTAGAACTAGAGTTGGTATAACGTGAAATTTAAACCACGATGCTGACAAATCTAACAAAACTAAATTTAAACTCGATGCAAAGATTAGTAACCTCGCGTGCTTTCCACGGTATCAACTGTTTATGTATCATCCGTTTAGAAAGGCAATCTATCAATCTATATATTTGAAAACTGTCCTGTTAAATAACTAAAAAACAGGACACAGAAATAGATTTTTTTTAAATTATACTACATACTAAAATATATCCACAGATTTTATTTTAAACAATAATATACAGAAGCTCGGTTCGAATAATCTACTTTAGATCAAATCAATATTCTACTAATAAGAGTACAATTATTGTGTATATGTGCAGTGTGAGTGTGTATCTCTAATAATAAGAAGTATATGTACTAGAATCAATAACATTAATCTATAGAGAACATTAACAGATTTTAATTGGGTGAATTTAGCTGAACTTTTGATTTGTTTCTTATTTGATGTGTAATATTTGCACTGTATCATTTAGTTATGTTATTCATATCTTTTGAAAAATTTTCATTGACAATATCCCGTTAACATTTTATAACTTTCCATAAATGCACTGACATTTACTATTTTAGAGTATTATAGCTTCCAAACAGATCATATTCTGTAAGTTTTGGATATTATATTTCAGAATTTTGTAATGATTCTGGGTTTAAATAACTAACAACTGTATTATAGAATGATTTATATCTTGTATATTTTTAGTTTTTAATTTGGCAATTTGGCCCTACAGCCAAATTGCTTTGAAATAATACAATTATCCGTTGAATATTGACAGCAATATCGACAATATTGTCTTGACATAAAATAACTAAAAGATTTCTTAATTCGCATTTAATGCTGTTGTGAAGGTACTTTCAGCTTGGGAGAGCTCATACTCGGACATCTGTCAGAAGAAATATTTACTATTCCTTTCCATTTTCTTGGTCTGAAGTATTGGCCATGGCTCGGTCGTAGGCTGGCGATGGCGGTTAAAAAACTTTGAATATTGTCTGCATTTAATTTTTTTTGCTAGTTTCAACATTTTTCAATACATTCATGTCCACCTTAATATCTGATTAAAAGAATAATTTGTTAGTTCTCTAAACTCTAAAGGATGTATTTATAATTTACCGCAGTAGTAAATTATGTAACATTTTGAGCTAAATAATGGATTGATTTATTTATTTATCTTTCCAGGTTGCTGCTGTTACCTGTTGTTACAAACCGATTGAAACTCAAATTAGTTTGCTAGATAAACTTGATAATTTTTTGTATCGACTATTTAATCTTTGTCTCATCGAATATTCCGCTATGATCTCAAGTCCAGTATAAATCTTTGGGATATGGGTCACAACAAGAAACTACCTCATTAATTATATTCTCTAACAAGACTTGATTGTGACTTGAGACATGACTGTGTCTCTAAACAGGCGTACTGTTTTATTTACAACGAAAGTGAGGCTTCAAGGGGTGGTAACGAAATCGCGTTCTGTTTATGTAAACATTTAAATGTTTTCTCGGCAAAAGATTCCTATGAAATTCATGAGAATTATCTATTAAAATTATACAGTGATTATTATTATTTTTATTCCTTGAGAGAAGAAGACGAAATCTTTAAAGTTTTATTCCAACAACAAAAATCTACTGATAATAGAGAAAACCACTTAAGGAGAAAGTACTATGATGCGTTGTTATTCATTACCAAAAAAAAAAGAGATAAGTTAACTTCATTACATGAAAGAAAACGTACACCTTTTTTGTTCAGTAATTTTGGTTCTCCTATTTTTCCACTTAGGTTTTTGATTCGCATTGGAGAGTGTGTGGCACTTCAAGAAAAAAACCATTTAATCACATAAATTATTTTATCACATCTTTTTCTAAAGTTCCGTGTACAATTTAATTCTATCTGTTCATTGAATTATGCAATAAAAGTCACATTTAACCTCTCTTACAAACAAGTATCAACAAAGAGGGTAAAGAGTCCTAAAGACAAACAATTAAGTATACCTAATACATATTATGTAGTTTCAGATTATGGACAGTTTCCATGTCCGGCATATAAAGGTTTTACTGCAATAAACCTATCCAAATATTACCTGTGCGACAATTAGGTTTGCGGCTTTTTCGTTGTTTCCGGTTTTTAAGAGCGCTTTTCAAATATTTACCTGTCATTGTGATTTTTTATTATATATACATTAGAGTTATGTAATTTCTATCAAATATTTGAGTGATGTTGTGTGCTGTTTTTTTAGATCCTTTTGTACAAATAATAAGGATTTAATAATAAATCTTTTTCTCATTCTTTTTTACTATCTTAAAACTAATACGAATAAGGTGTCTCAGCTTTAGGAGTTCTTATACGAATGTTTCTCATTTGTTTGCTTTGAATTTGCAAACTTTTTTAAATAAATTTGACCTTCAAAAATTCAAGCCTTTATAAATAGCAAATTTTTTTTAGGTAATTTTCGCACTCAGAAAGCTTTTCGTCTGTAGGATTTCTTAAATATGTAGATTAAAAATGAATTTACCGGCAAATTTCATCCTTAAAATTTCGCTAATTTAAAATTTTTCGCCCCATATGAGTTTTTACATAAAAATTGAGTAGAGGAAATGTGAATGAAGTATGCGAAGAATGGAAATGAATAAAGTCAAGTTATGTTAGCATTTGTTAGGCATTATGCGAAATTTAAAATACCCCCCATTGTAACCGGAAACCACTATAATAGACGAACCGCACTAGGTGCTATACATATAACTAAATAATTTCTCAATTTAATAGTTTTAAATTGTAGTTTTTTCAAGATTCTATTCGATAAAACATTTTTATTTTCACTTTAATTAATATTACTTCCCCATTCAATTTTAAATTTAAATATAATACTTATTTATTGACTTTATTCATTTGTAACTAGCCCTACATTTAATTTATTAAAGCTATAGTTGTGGTAAAATCATAGTAAAGGTAATGAGCTGATTCTAAGCAAAGCAAAAAGTACATTATTATTATTATTATTATTATTAAGCATATATTATAAAAGGCACAAACAGTACTGCTGAAAGCTGCATTACTTTCCAAACTAACGAAACGGCTTTTATGAAAACTATCTATTGTTAATTGCATGTAAGTTAGGGTGAATGAATCCGAATAATATATTGCAATTAATTGAATATTCATATTTTGATATATTGGATTTTCAGTTATTTCTCATTATTGTAAATAACGCTGAATTTTATCCCACTTCCAAATGAATCCACAAATAGGGCAAGACGCCGTAGATCGACTAAATAAAAATCGTAATAGGAGAAATTACCTTAATAAGTTATTCAAGATGCAACGCAAAGGAAAGAGTTATGTATTGAGGTCGTTTTTCAAATTCTAGGAGAGTCTACTGGTTTAAAGATTCTATAAAAGAATGGCAATTAAAATAACTAATTAAATTAATAGTAGGTTACATAATAATATTACAATGTAATTTTATATAATTTTGTGATCTTACATATTTGAACTAACGTACTAACTAAATTCATTTTCATGCTCATTTGATTTAACCGAAAACATAGTTTTATTTGCATACAAAGCTAGACTTACTACATTAACTTCCGTTTCTTTAGCAAGCACTTCCTGCAACATTTGTCCATAAACTACTAAGACACTTCTCGTTCTATTTTACGCTAGTTACAATAATGTTCTGTTTATACAAGAACTTCATTTACTGTCTGCATTCATACCATTCCTTTATTACAATAATTCTGTATGAAGCAAAATTCTTACATAATATGGGATTAAATTTAAAATAATACTGAATCACTCTACAGGTTTGTAAATTTACTCATGCTTATCTACCTGGGTTGCACAAAAACTTCTTCAACTAATTCATGTTTTTCAAAATAATTTAATTTAAAAGTTATATAAAAATTCGATACACAATTTAAAAAAAAAATGAGGAAAGTAAGATTTTTTTGGCGGTATTGCATGTTCATGCTTTATTAATTTCTCGCTTGTAACCTTTTTCAATATGTGTGTACTTGACAAGTGCGGGTATTACAATGTAAAGCTATGCTTCGTTTAATAGCAAGCATAATCTTGCATACTTAATACGGCCAATTTTAGTCGAGATATTACATTGTGAAATACGGCAAAACAAAAATTCACATTCAGTTCTTAAAAATTAAATATTATATTTTTAAAATTATTTTCAAGTTATAGAAAGATGACAAAGTGAAAGCAATATTTTTGACAAGGTGATATTATGACAACTAATAAAAATCAAATTCTTGAAATTCTTCCCGAATTCTTATTAATAATCTATTCTGTCTATAAAAGAAGTAATAAAACTCATTTAACTTTTAGCACAAAGGAACTTACTTTTTGTCATAATCTACCTACCTTCAGTTATTGAACTTCGTTTTGATACCGACACTTACACAAACTTCTTTACACAACTTTTATGTTTAACGCGATTATTGCAAAACTTTCTATAGAATATCTGAAGCTTTTGATTTTTAGATTCTATTAGACGCATTTATGAAATTGATACGAAAGTATTAAACGTTGAGACGAGAATTATTAAATAAATTTGGTGAAAATTTATTCCATTTTCTTCAGCTGTGCATATTCGAATAATAAAATATTACTTTATCAAAATTATTAAATATATATATACGTATCCCTGTTAAGTTGTCACCTCCGTTATATTGAGAAGGCGACCTGACCTCCGGTTGAAGGGAGTGCTTAAATTGCATAGGATTCAGATATATAAGCTGAGGGGAACGTCTGGATACCGTTTTTCAAAAGAGGGGTAAAATATTCTCTTAATACAATTTTTATATATTCAATATTTTTCTTATATATAAGATACGTAGTGTCCTCGTATATGTGTGTCTGAACTTAGAAACAGTGCGTGTTATGTCCTCCAGCGATGTTGCCAGATGTGACGGAGGTGTTATAGTATAGAGTTTATCCTATACTTACTATATTATAAACATTTCACGATGAAAAGCTAAATGTTGCAGATCGAGTTTGCTCCAAGCAACATTCACGCGATCCATGACACTTGAGTGGGATTTGTCAATGTTTACCAGTTTCATTTTTATATTCTGTTTGTTCTACCGTGATATACTAAAAATTGTTTATAATTATTTTTATAAAGTTTTTATCGTGTTTAATAATAATAATATGGCATTGATTGGATTGATAGAATGACAACAACTTTAATTAATGTGATCCGTGTTTATACTCGACAAAAAATACTTCTAGGGCTTTCGCTACTCAGTAGTACTTGGACTAAGTTTTTGTGCAATTTTTTATTTAATTTAAGAGGAGAAAGAGAGATTTCGCAAAATTAGAAAAACAAGGTGACGCGCATGAACGAATTAACGAGATTCGTATAATCAAAAATTGAGGCGTGGACAAGTGGCGCAACAATGCAAAAATAATAATTATACACTTCTGGACAAAAGTTGTTACGTACAGGGATATAATTACTAGTTATTTTGGAAACCGTTAAACATTTTTTGAAAATAACAATGGCAACGTCTTCCTAGTAAAAAACTGGTTTGCTTTAAAGTTTCGTAACAAAAAAATTCAAAATATTGGGGTTCCTTCCAGCCTTAATTAAATTCTGGATTTTTTTACATTTTTAATACGCAAAAATAGATAGACAATTTACAAGTAGTATCTAACTTATTAGAACAACAAAAAATATTTGAAAAAAAAATTGTAGAAAAAAATCTTTCCCTTAATTGTGTTTAATTTTTAGTTTTTAAAACTACTCTATGCACGTGATGCAAGATTATTTTCTATTATATTACTTAATGTTTTCATAGAAAACTATTGAAATTTAAGCGACTTATGCACTGCCTTCGGAAGCGCAAAAAAAAGTTCTTCCACTGCTGCCATGATTCCGGCCGATTGAATAACTGAAACCGAAAAAGGAAAACATAGCTTTAAAGTAGAAAGTACTTCCTGTTCAATGATGTAGGATTTTCGAAAAATATCAAAATCTAACTAAATGGCGTAGTTATGAAAAATAGTCTGTTTCTTTGCCTATAAAATGGTCGTTTCTTCAATGCCAAATAATCGATTTTCATCTAAACAAAAATATCCTAAGTCATTGTAGAGTAAATATATTCAAGAGTACTTAGTTCAAATTTCAGGACAATCGGATAATAATTGCTCTTTGAGTTACAATGGCAGGAAATTTGAAAAATGTCATTTGGAGATTTACGCGTTTAACGATTTAACTATGGATTTTTGAAAGATAACATGATATTTACCATAAAAACTGCTAATACCTGGCCCACACAATGGACCCTCCTCTGCTGAGAAGCTGAAGATTTTCTCGGAGCTGTTCGTCCCTCTTTTGAAAATGCTTAATGACGTAATTCCACCTGGTGGAAGCTGTTTTCTCTCTCCATGGTATATTCTTTTGCAATAGGACCGATGATGACGTCCATTACTTCCAGCATTTTTAGAATATCATAAAAATCATCGTTAAATATTAAGACTGAGCTTGATCTTTTCCAATTCATTATGAAGGTGCTTTGGAGCATGGTACTAGAGCAAGCCATTATAACTTTCATTGAAATTATGTGCGTTTCCTCCTTTGCATCCTCTAGTTATTATTTTTAATTTTTAATATTACTAAAGTAATGTTTGGTGTTGTAAAGATATCGGTGCTTCGCCGATTTTTCTACATTATTGATGGTGGTATGTTACACCATAGATTAAAATGGGGCAAAAATAATAAGTTTCTTGATATTTGTCTACAGTACATTGGATATTTACGTAATAACAATGGCCCTAACGTTAAAGTTGTTTTTGATAAATATGATAATGATGGAACTAAAGCGTCTGAGAAAATTCGTAGATATATAAGTAATATTTCAATTGTTTATTTTTTGAAGAAGATATGCCTCTAAAGAAAACTAAAGAGAAATTCTTGGGAAGCAGCAAAAATAAAAATTGGTTTAATAATCTTCTCTGCAAAAAACTGGCCGAAAATAATACACAGTGGAATTAAATGGAAAGTGTTGCGGATCTATTATTCCCTACAAGTATTGATAAACAATTTTTTTTTATAGACATCTCATAAAATAATAAATAATCCACAATTAATAATAATTTTCTAATTTACTTTCGTATATTAATTATTGAATTATTGTAGAATAAGTTTTGTATGAAAAACTGATATTTTATATAAATATCAAACCATGTTGTTTAAATTATATTAATAGTCATATCCCCGCTTCAAAAGGTTTCTGAATTTAAATAATATAAAAAATAAAATATTAAAAAAAAAATCATCAAAATCGGAGCTGTTCTTGAGGACTTCCGAAGATTGCCTATTTTATGTATTTATTGACGCGACTATATTGACATTTCAAAGAATAGTCGATTCATTGCTTTTTCAAAGAAGCAATCAAAAGGTTACCAAAATCCAAAAAATCAAAGATTCTTAAAAGAGAAGAAATTGATAGATATTACTCCTGATAAATCTTATTTGATGTTGAAGGTATAAATAAGATGACATATTATATTATTGAATAAATTGTAGTTACTGTTTATGTTATGTATTTTATTTTAAACAAATCTACTTTCAGCTGGGCGAGCGGCAATGAAATATTGCCGCTCACCAAGCGGCAAATGCCAACTTTCAACTATCAATTGACAGCTTGAAAAGCCTACTTTCACTATCGGGTGTAGGAAAAAATCTTTTGGTTTGTATTAATGAGTACAACATAATTTCAGTAAAATTCATATAAATTTTACTAATTTACTAGAAAAACGTTGCCATGGTTGTTTTCAAAAATTGCTTATTTTATAAGTTACTATTACATTACGCATTAAGTACATTGTTGTTGATAAAGTCGCGTCGCTAGAACTTAACGGATTCCCTACACCTTTTACGTTGGTAAAAATATAAACATGAAAGTTTTTGAATTAATTTCCGATTTCTGTCGCCGGTAATTCAACTACAGCTTTAATGGGAACTTTTAATTAACAAACTTAGGGGCATAATAATAATTAACAGTTGTTGCTATTATTATTATTTTAATAAAAATTGGGTTAAAATAATTTTGAATAAATTTCTATGACTACGTATACTCTGTCAGATCTATAATTATTGTCACTTTTGCAAAAAGTTTTCTCAACGTCGCAACGCTCCATATCATCAGAATTAACTTCTTCTGGTTCCAAAAAGTATTTAAACAGTCAGTAGTGCAAAAATTAGGTAAACTTTTAATTTATCACTGATTTTAAGAATTAAAACTGTTTTTAATAAACTTACTTTTATTCAAAACTATATTATTTAATATTCATCTTAATTAATTTAATAAACTTCTTGAATTCATTTTAAAAATCCAAGAGGTAACAACGACTATTGTGTATCCGTAAATAACCAACACACGTAGAATAGCAGATAAAAATATACCGAGTTACAAGTCGACCGTTTCTTTTGAATTAATATATAATATTGCAGTGTTGCCAAGTCTCGGTGGAGACAACGTACAGTTCATGTAACGGAGGTAGGTACGCACAGCCTGTGAATACAAGAAAACGACACTAGCGCCAGTGATATATGCCCGAACTAACAGATTTTTTTGCGGATACTAGGGGGTCGTTGTCACCTCCGGGTCAAATTTTGATATTTAGCCGGTAATGCCATCTACAACATTATTTCGAAGAAAACAAGGCAAAACGTTGTCACCTCCGAAAACGGAGGTGAAAGCGTTATATATGAGGTGACAACGAATGTTGCGTATCCGTTTTTGAGGTGACAAGGTACCTGTTATACATATATATATATATATCATGAAACATTAAAACTTGATTTTTGTGTACATTATAGTAAATATCAATCAAAGCTAAAATGGTATATTACTCAAGTGAATGTAATTTATTTGGTTAAATGTACTTGAGAAACTTGAACAGTTTTCATTTCATGCAATAGAACAATTACTAAACTTACCCAAGAATACTACCCTCCGAGCATTCAAGGAAAACCATAAAATCCAATAACACTGCACACACACTAAGAAATTTAATAGTACCGCAAATAATTTACTCATTTACTCTAATTGTAATAATTAGTTACACTTTCTATGCTTTCACGTCCCATTACACACCATGATGTATTAAGTTTGGGAGTTCTTCTTGCCATTACTGTTAATAAAATGCAGTTTTGTGAAATTTAATTATCCATACGATGAAGTAAATTTTGTAAGGTAAAATTTTAATATTGTCTTTTTTATAATAAACTTATACTATTATTATATTAAATTAGTCGTTAGAGAATGATAAAGTTGTTTGTATGTCTTGGATGGTACGCAAAGTTTCATACACCAGATGTGCATAATTTTTATTTCAAATTTTCAGGGTAGGCAATAACGTTAAAATGTAAAAGTTTTTCCACTTAGAAACTTATAAATATAATTAATTAATTAAAAACCTGTTAAGCTTTTAAGCTTATTAAAAAAACTTTCCATTTAAATTCATGGTACATTAAAGTTTGAAGTTATTTGTATTTCATTTTGATCGGAATGCAGAGTTATAAATATAAAATTCTATTATTTTAGTCGTATATTTCAAGAACCTAATTTTAGAAAAAATTTCATTAGTTTAATGTCACAATTTTTTCCGGGCATCCAGCAGCAAAAGTGCAATATAGTTGTCGTACATTTAAAAATAGTTCGTTTCGTAAATTTTTTATTCCATTAAACCAATCGTCCTTTACATCTGATGTGGTAATAAATTGTGCGTTCGAGTTCGCGTTAACAGCAAATAGCCCAAAAGGGGACAATAATTCGCAATCGGCAGCGTGACTGAGATATATGGTGTAACAGAGTAGTGTGATTCACCACTTATCCTAGGGACTCGGAATAATGGTGACGACTACTGTAATGGGCTCTTAAAATAGATGTAAGGTATATGACCCGGTTTGAATATTGACTGAATTTCTAATTGAGGTGAAAATTTGAATATAATCAATTTTAATGTAAAATAGACTATTAAAGATGTTAGTAAGTAATACCATCGGCATTCGAGCTAATAAATATCGTAGATCTTAGCAAACATAATATGCTATTAGTTCTATGTCTACACTACTAGTACATAATGTAGGTAGATACGATTGTTAGATAATAAGTTAAGCGGTAATATAATGTACCTTAATTCTTTTATTACCTATATAGTTTGATATCGTAATATAGATAGAAGCAAGTTCGAGATTTTATGCGATCTTATAAGCTTGTTCACGGTTCATGAAATTTGAAATGATTCTGCAATCATCGATTATTAAAATAAAGTTCGTTTTATTTAAAATAAAAACAAAAAAAAACATTTTGTATCTTAAGTGCATTGATTTTCAACATATTATAAATCAAGTCAGAGTTATACACGTCCATTCCTATTGCAATCCCATTATATCATATCGTAAATGTAGAATATTCCGTTCTTATTTCATATGAGACTTCCAATACGAGATATTCTGTAAGACTTTTTATTGGATTTAGATTAGAAATTGTTTTAATGGAATGCGAATTTTACATTCGTTGCAATTTATTCAAGAAGTTTGCTTCATTGATGTTCGATAACTTACCTATTTAATTGAATTCCATTTAACTTCAACTTAGTTTTAGTTATTTAACGTTACCGCACTGAAACATTTGTGCACATTCTTAACTAAAAAGTTTTAAAAGGAAAGTATTTGTAATTTTCTATCAAAAGTTTTTGATGCTCTATTCTTTTTCTTTACACTTTCAGAAACATTTTAAATAATTTAAATAAAAAACAACTTTGCTGGAATTTATTTTATATATTCATAGATATAAAAGTTCACTATTTAATTTACATGAAAAGTTTAAGACGTTGGTCTTAGGTTGCCTACAGGGTTAATGTTTAAGAAAGTGCTTAAAACTTTTTGGAAGAAATGGTATTAACACTTTGTATTTCAAAAGATAAAAACTAGTTGAAAAGCTTGTCATCGCAAAAAGTTTTTGTAACTGGAAGTATCAAGCTTTTACATGTTTAACGCTAGTTTATTTCAGTCATAACACTGTACAGTACCTATGTAATAAAAATACAGTTTCAACCTTAAATAATCTTAATCTGATTGCAAGAAAAACTCTCACCATTTACAGTGCTAACCGATTTCAATATCTATTATAATTGCTATGTTAACATAGAGGTTTCTACGAACTTCTGCTTAAAAAATGTTGTGGATATCATTACTAGATTACCGCACTATTACTTGCAACAAAATTGAAGTTGATAATTTATATATTAAAAAAAATATACTTGACGTCAAAGATCAAATTAGTTGATATTTAAAGAACAACTTTTAAGCTCAATATTGAGTATTTATATTTCTAAATTTTTGATGTTGCCAACAGGTTACACGAAAAAACTTTGGAGAAAACTTAAAGCATAAAATCACCTTTATCGCTAATAAAGTGAGAGATAAGTAGTACATTATCCAACTAAAAGAAATTCAAATTATAATTCTGGAAGTGTGTACCTACTACTTTCTTATATTTACCCCAGCGAAATCTGCCTGAAAATAAATGAAAATAATAGCAGAAAATGGAACACTTTAGCGATATGAAAATTTTACTGAACGTTCCGGTGAAAATTATTAAGTCAATATGAAACAACTACTACCAAAGACTGTCTGTATTGAAAGTCGAAAGTTTTGCTTCCCCTGTTAGTTTTCAGATATTTATGTTATATATCAGGGGTGGCCAACAGGTCGATCGTGATTGACCGGTCGATCACGAAGCAATTTTTAGTCGATCATAGCCGCCAATACTAGTCGTGATTCATAAAAAGCCGAGTAGGAACCGATGAGGAAATTTGATGTACAAGTAAAGGGAAATTTGAGAAAACCTAATTAAATCTTAGGTAAACTAGAAAATCTTAGGTAAACTAGGAAATCTAAGAAAATCCTAGGATATCTAAGAAACTCCTAGGATATCTAAGAAAATTTTAGGATATCTTACAAATTATAGATAAGATTGTTTTTTCAATTTTTTAGAAAGGAAATCATAAGACAATCTAAAAGGAAATCCAAGGAAATTTTAGGAAATGTGATGTACAAGTAAAGGAAAATTTGAGAAAATCTAAGGAAATCGTAGACAATCTAGGAAATCTTCGAAAATCCAAGTATATCTTAGAAATTACAGATAATTTTGCTTTTTCAAATTTTTCGAAAGAAAATCACGAGACAATCCAAAAGAAAACCCAAGAAATTTTTAGAAAATCTGAAGAAATTTTAGGAAATCCCGGGAAATCTAGAGAAATACAAAAAAATGTTCTAAAAATTGGGTTTCCTTCTCGTTTCTCGCAATAAACTAAGAAAATATTATGTTTTTTTCTAAATGTCAATGGTCAATATATTTTATATATATTGTTGTGATCTCTTACTCTCTTATAAAATGGTCGTTGGTTCTCGAAAATGGTTACATGCAAGAACAATAAAAAACTGACGATTATAGAACAATTTATTTTGCAACCTTACACAAGTAAACAAAATTAAAAAGCAGGACTCACACAAATTCGCCGAGCAGCACGTAATTTGGCTTCTTTCTTCCCACTCTAATCACAATTTTCTTCAGCTAAATTCAACACCACACCAACTCTTGGATTGTAAATATTGGGACTTCTCTATTCGACTTTTATTTATTTATCTTCGACTGTAAAATTTGCGATCCTCCGCAATTAACTTTTATTTATATTTTTGATTGTAAAATTTTCGACTCTCCGCAATTTACTTTTATTTATCTCTCCGTTTGTAAATTTTGCGACTTCTCGTACTATTCATTTATTTACCTACTGCTGCATTTCCTTGGTTTTTCTATTCTTCTTTTTTTTTAAAATCAAATCAAGGTTCTAGCTTGCGTACTGCTCAGCTGCAATTTGTGTGAGTCGCTAAACAACGAAAATTACAAATACAAACATTAAAATTTAGAAAAACAAACGAAATTACTGCAACAACAAACTTAAACTAAACAATACAACTTAAACTAACAAACAAAACTTAACACTAATAAAAAAACAATTTCGAAAACGAACAAGAGTCCTGCCTTTATTGTTCCTCAGGTTGCAAAGTCAGTTCTTTATTTCTAAATTACGCAACTCACTTTTCATTACTTTATCAGAACACAATAATATATATATATAACAATATAACAATATAATATAACAACAATACATAATATCAGTGAGTGAAGCCAAGCAGCTTTATATATAAAGATTATATTAAGATTTTAATAGGTAGATCGCAAAAATTTTTTTAAAAACATAGTCGATCGTATATACAGGGTAGCCGTTTGAAAACGAAACAGACGGGATTGTGACTAGCAGAATTTTGTTTTAAAAAAAATCAAAATCACGCTAATTTATCATCGAGGGGGACAACTTTTGCGACCAATGTCACTCCCGTATTGTTTCATCCCTTCGCGCTGTGATGACAACCCCTGAAATGTTTATAAGAATAATATGGCAAGTGACACCTCATTTGAAAGGTCTTGCTTCCCTAAATCCAGTGCAATAATTGTTTTGAAGTTTTATCAATTACACAGTGTTACAAAATTGAACTTTTGCTAGCATCTAGAATGGGTGGGGGTGATTTTAATCGATTTTTTTGCCAATCTGGCATTGAAATTGCTCCATCACGTCAAGTTTTTTGAAATTGTAGCTTAAATAGTCGAAGAAGGTTATTTCAATCATTTTCATGATTTTTTCAGTAAACCTCAATTTTTTGTTTCAATTTTCCACAAGTGCATCGCGTAGTACTACTACTTAGCTTTAAAATCCTTTTTTTTTTAATTGTTCTACGATTTTTTAAAATGAAGATATACTTACCATTTTTAAGTCAAGAGGTTTAGTCATGCAAAGTCACCCGTTTTACCGCGCTAAACTAACTTTTTGACAAGTTCTTTAATATTAATTATTTAGCAACCTCAAGAACCCCTGTGTAGTCAGAATACTAAAAAACTTGTCATATTATATGGGAAATTGTAAATTGCCCTCCAAACTTGACCATAAAATGTAAACTGCCCTCCGAGCAAAAATGTTGCAAGTAATCCCAGATGTAAACTGCCCTCCAAGAAAAAAGATTGCCACTAATCCCAAATGTAAACTGCCCTCCAAACTACCTGAGGCTTAATTTATTGATCCCATAATTTTGGTTATTTTACAGTACAGGGTGTTACAAAATTATTATTACTTACTAGGTTGATCCACACCAACCAAGTTTCGTCCCTTTCGAGTCTCACCTTTTCGAGTTCTGCCGCGCTCATACGTGCGTGAACTTAGCTCCCCTTTTTTAAATATATTAATTTTTTTTTGTTGTTTTGGATTGTTTTCCATTTGTTTTCAATTGTTTTGATATTTTTTTTTGATTTTGCAAAAAAAATGAAGAAAATCTCAAAAAACTTTTTTTTCTGCCAGCTCCCCTTTTTTCGAAATTAAAAATTTTTTTTCTTGTTTTCGATTGTTGTTGATTTGTTTTCAAATTCAAAAAAATTCAATTGAAAAAAACAATTGAAAACAAATCAACAACAATCAAAAACAAGAAAAAAAATTTTTAATTTCGAAAAAAGGGGAGCTGGCAGAAAAAAAAGTTTTTTGAGATTTTCTTCATTTTTTTTTGCAAAATCAAAAAAAAAATATCAAAACAATTGAAAACAAATGGAAAACAATCCAAAACAACAAAAAAAAATATAGTATATAGTAGGAAATACTACGAAAGGTAGTAGTAAGGGTAGTTTAATACCAATTAAAAATAAAAATTTAATTCATATATAAGTGTTTTCGGATTGCATTTAGCGATCAAAATAAATTTTATTGAAGCGACGATTACAACAGTTAACGGAAATACTACAAATGTCTGAAATTACAATTTACAACAAGTGAACGAGGAAAACCCTTATTAATTTATAAAAGTAACAAGTTTTACATGAAACGTTTGCTAAAGACAGGAGAGCAGAAATGGCGGTGCTGTAAGAAAGGCTGTTTGGCGTATATTAAGATATTGGGAGAAATACTTGCTTCACACATAACTAACGTTCATGAAGAACATACGCACGATTCATGGGAAAAAAAGCTTTTGCATAGGCAAGATTTAACAAGTGCAGTAAAAAAGAAAGCTATGGAAAAACCCTTGGAAAAGCCCGATAGATTGGTTAAATCATGTTTAGACCAGAAACCGTCTTCGAGTCGTATTTTGCAGAAAGAAGATGTGAAGTATGTTAAAAGAAATGCATACAATGTGCGACGCAAAACTGTGGGAACTCTTCCAAAAAATGTTGGCGAGGTACACGAAAACCTGAAAGAGATGGAAGTGAAAACTGGTCAAGGCGAAAATTTTCTCTTTGCCAACGATCCGCATTCAAACATTGTTGTATTTTCCTGCAACACAAATTTGACTGCTTTGACGAGAGCTGAGGCAATATACATGGATGGCACGTTTGACTATTGTGCTGATTTTTTTACACAATTGTTTACTATCCACGGACTTTTCAATGGACATTATGTGCCGCTCGTGTTTTGCCTGCTCCCGGATAAGAAACAATCGACGTACGCAAATTGTTTTAAAACAATTTCCACGCTTAATAGTGGCTTTCTGATCAATGACAGCTTTTACGAAATGTTTGAGTTATTCAAAATTGATAAAATAGTTACAGACTTTGAAGTGGGGCTGAGAAACGCATGTGAAATTCAATGGCCACACGCGTCTATAGAAGGGTGTAGATTTCATCTGGGCCAAGCATGGTATCGATCTCTCCAAAGAAACGGTGTGGCTTCTGAATACAGAGATATGAATTCCGAAATTGGTAGATGGGCGCGGTATTGCTTTGGATTAAAATTTCTAAAAGCTGAAGATGTCTTGAAAACTTATAATGATCTACTTGAGATAAAACCAGCCAATGCTAATCTCGATAAGTTTTCAGAATATCTGTTTACATATTATGTGGGGGAATATTATTCCTCCCAGAGTATGGGCCCAAGCGTCTTCGGATTTACTTTCGACTACAAATTGCTGTGAATCTTTTCATGCGGCTTTTAAACAAAATTTTAATTCTCCTCATCCCAACATATATCAATTTTTGAATGCGTTGAAACAGGAACAGAACAAAGTTTATATTGCTTTGAATAGTGTTGGAAAGCCACCTACACAAAGCAGAGAATCTAAAATCAAACAGAAAACTATTGAAGCACTGCTACAAAAATACAACCTGGAGGAAATATCGCGGTTGGAGTATAAAATCAGTCTCGTTTTACAGTCACCCCAAATGTTAAGAATGTCTTTTCTTTTGTTTTTTTAAAAATTAGTTTATGTATAATGTGATTATAATAAATACCTACTTTTAAAAATCTTTTATGTTTATTATTAATTAATAATTTTTATAATCAAGGGGGGGGGCAGGTAACATTTCACCTAATCTCATTGAAAGGGCCAATGAAAATTTTACGTCAACTTTTTAATTCAGAGAATGTACATTATTATGACATATATGATTTTGTATTAAAATAAGTAAAATAAGTTTTATTATTTAAAAATTAAAGGGTAAATCTCAAATGAGGGGGGGGTTCTCTCCACATCTTTCCAATAAGGAGGGAAGTCAAAGTAAAAAAAAAACGCTAAAAATCTAATTAATACACACGTCCTCTAAGAAATATCGTTGTAATTTGTAAAATCAGTCTCCTTTCAGTCGACAACCTACATTTTAAGAACCGCTAGAGATATAGGTTATAATAATTAATTATAATAATATTATATTATAAATAATTTTTTAGGTTGCAACGTTTTTCTTTGATTTTGAATAATTAGTTTTATGTGATGTGATTATAATAAATACTTTTGTTGTAAAAAATGTATTCATAAAAATTATTATTTAAAAAATTTATAAATTTTAACTGATAATAATAATATTTTTCATAAATACATTTAATTGCTGTATCACCATGTACTTTGTATAAATCAGATTAGTGGCAACCTTTTTGCTTGGAGGGCAGTTTACATCTTTTTGTTTGGAGGGCAGTTTACAACTGGAATTACTGACTACCTTTTTGTTAGGAGGGCAGTTTACACTTTTTCAATTTTTCGTTTTTAGGGGATTAGGGCAGTTTACATCGACCCTATTATATATAGTAATTTACTGCTATTCATAAACATTGACAGTTCAACCGTTAATGTAAAGAGCAAACCACCCTTGGAATTTTAAATGAAAAGATGGGTTTGTGAAAAAGATCAGTTTAATCAAATTAGATGTTCAACAATTTGAACAACTTTTTAAAAAATTTTAATTTAAAAAAAATAAATTCTTTTAATTAAAAAAAAATAGTTTTTTTAAAATTTTTTAAATTGTTCAAATTCAAAATTCAAAAAATGACCGGGTGCGAAATGTCCGGGTGCAAAATGTCCCGGAGCGAAGTGTCCGGTCACCCCGGGAAGCAGGTTAACCGCGGTTCAAATCCTGGTGGCGTCGTATACACTGTGATATAAAGCGCAACATAGATCTGTGGGTTGTGGGAAAGGCAATGGGAAAGCACCTCATTGATTAAAACTCCCTAGAACGTCACCTTGTCTTCAGGCAAGTTTGACCATGACTCTTTTACAAAGAGGCAAACGAAGAAGAAGAAGAGAAACTTTATTCAACTCTAAACCTAAGAACTTAGATAGTACTTTCTGATATTTTTTTATACCTTTAGGTATAAAAAGTTTCAGTTTTTATTTTTTCCCCACGTGAATGCACGTAGAATATAAAATTAAAAGAAAATAAAAAAATTAACTATTTCTATAGAAGCGGTTATTGCAACTTCTTTCTCAAAATTTTTACAAAAACGAAAAGCGACGATAGCAAAATTAAAATATCTTACTCTTCTTTTCTATCTCCACCCTTCAATATTGTTAATTAACTTAAAATTATGTTAAAATTAATATAATTTACTAAAAGTGATTGTTAAGCTTTATGTCTTTAAGCTACCTTTCAACATCATACAAGCAAAAATCCTTTTGTACTGCAACATCTCAAATCAAAGCAACATGTCTAAAGTGCTGCAGGACTGTAAACTTATTATCTGGGGATGAGAGCACCTTGGTACACAAAGGGGCATTTGAGTAACTAAGTAATAGAACCCTCAAAGACATCAGAAGCAACAATACACTGATGGGGAGGCACCGTGCTGTTAGCAGCGGACTTCCGGCAGACTCTCTCGCTAGGGCTAAAGGGAACTAGAGCTGATGAAGTTAAAGCGTGCTTCAAAGCATCTTCTCTGTGGAAACTGTCCGGAAAAACATGCGAGATTACTTGAGTGTCAAAAAAATTCACCGAACTTCTACTGAAGAAAGGTAATCATTTCTGCAAGACTGGGTTCAGTAGTGACAACTTCAGCAGAGCTTACAGACAAGATATACTTTGAAATCACCCATAACAAAAACGTTAACAGAGTCGCAATCAAGGCTACAGTGTTCACCTTATGCTATCGAGGAGTCAGTGTTCATACCACGCATACCACTAATCAGGGGCGGATCCGGAATTTTTTTCTGGGGGGGGGGGCACAAAGGGTCTAGACGGGCATAAAGTGTTCTCAGATTTGGGTTTGTCTCCATGTTTCCTTGTTAATTTTAAGCGTCTGGGGGGTGGGGGCAGAAGAAGTACTAAATCCTGACGTAAACAAATAAAGCAACCTCCATAAACGCATATAAATGGGATTGCCTATTTCATTATTTGTATTTAAATATAGTACTACCTCAAACTCTTTGTATAAATATTTATATACAATTTTGTTGGCAAACAAACATATTGATCTTTACGAACAAGTTTAATTAAATCTTTGTAAATTTGTATTTCTTTAAAATAGTTTTTAATTATTAAGAGAAATACATATGTAAAGATAAGTAAGGAAAACTTGAAATGGAAAATAATAAAGACATTATAAAGTATTATTTGCAAAATTCAATGGAAAGGGCGATATGATAAAGTTTACATTTAAAAATTTTAATTTAATTTAATATGTTACTTGAGGAGATCCTTAACGAGAAACTTGTAATTTGATTATTTCAATTTGGCTAAAATTTAGTTGTATCCGTTTACCTAATTTATATACTTTATAAAACCTAAATCTGACAATTTGTCGAAAATTTCAGAAGTAACCTAGTAAGTGTATGTGTATATACATACATACTTTAACATGGTCTGAAAAATCGAAACAATTTAATGATACTTTTAATAACTAAACATTATCATTTAATCATTTGCTGTTTTCATATTTTAAATACTGAAAGCATAAAGAAAATTTTATTTCATAATATTTGAAAAATGTAGAATTTAATTTCGCAAAATTTATTTAAGATGTGCTTTGAAAGGCACATACAATTCATTCTTATGATTTTTGTACAAATCTGCAGGAATACTCAATAAAGAATAATAGTATTTTAGTATTTATTACTTTTTGTCATATTGTGAAATTAGCAATTCCAATATCTACCTATAGTATTATAATAACATTTACTTATTTACTTATGCAGTATATTTTAAGAATTCTTTTAAAATAATAATATACAAAAAATATTAAACATCAGTATAGCTTATTTAAATTATACCTAGAAGGTTTGTAATAATTATTTTTGAAGACGATTTTGATCTTAGAAGAAAGTTCGTACAAAAGAACAGAACGTTTTGCCTTGTGAAAGACATAAAGCATTGACTAATGTATAGAATACATCAAACAAAAATTTTAATTACATATTTGCCTTGCCGAATGTTCAATTAAATTAAGATATACAAAATTTAGAACTACGAGGAAAAGTTCATATTATTTACTAATTGATTATACGAGCATATGCATATTCATAATAGCAATATGCATTAGTTAGAATAATTCAATTACTATTGTATTAAGACTGCTTCAAAATTTGTTTGAAAATAATAAATTGATAAAAATATATTTTCCTTTTTGAGTTAGAAGGACCCGAACAGAACAACGAAGTTAATTAATTAACCTTACAGTTAAAGGTTTAATAAAAAGAAAGTAAACACATCTGTAAGTACAGGTTGTACAATTTATATTTAAACATAAATAACATAATAATTTTCATCTATCCATAATGTGCAGACATATTCCACTTGGTTACTATTACTCTCTGTCAATTCAGTAACCTAAGAACTTTTGTAGAAAAGCTGCTTGCGTTCCTAGTAAATTGCTTGCATTTGAGGACCACTGAACATCTTTTATACTACCAACTGACATTGCTCAACCAAAGATAAATGAAACACAATTCCAACACGGTACTTTTAAAAATTAAGAAAGACTGCTTTGGTTTTTTATATACATGATAAAAGTAGCCGACGGACGCCATAATTTAAATGACAATTTTCGAAAGTAATGAGATTACTTTATTGCAAATTACTATAAACAAAAAAATTCGCCAGTAAATATATCAAGTCTTATTAAATTTTGCACAAAATTTTAATTAAAAATTTAAATTTCGTGTTTGCTGTATATTTATTTAATAAATAATAAACGCCTACTTTTCTCAATAATATTCCAAAAAAGCAATTACATGTAATCTTAGCTTTATTACATAATTTTCACGTAAAAGTTAGAAACAATTTGGTTTCTAGGTTTATTACATGAGGGGTTTGTTCAATTGTTGCAAGTATATTAGGGTTGCTAACGTGCGAACCATAAGAATTCACACTACACATCCCAGTAACTAATTTTTGTGAGAACAGGAAAATTGTAAGGCGTTAGGCTGGAAAAGTTCGAAGTTCATTGTCTTGCAAAACTGTTATAAAGTCGGAGTTGGCGCTATATGCCAGTTATGTAATGGAGTGTAAGACAATTACACGGATGGAAGGAAGGAAGTTCATCATTCTTTACGTTGTCCTGACATTGTGTTTAAGTGTTGGTTTATAATAAATGTTATGCGGTTGTAAATCTCAAGTAGCATTTCAAGTTAGATACCTACGCTAAAAGTTTCGACTGTCAAGTTATATTTAAATTTATTAATAAATCAAATTAAATTATTTTAACTTTTGTTGAAAAACTAAAAATATAAATTACTTTGGGACCTTCATTTTATAACTGTATTTGTTTTGTGTATTTCAAAAATTGATACAAATTGATTTTCATTTCAGGTCACCTAAACACAATTTATCTGTATGTCACTGACACAGTTTTTTTTTAGTCTGGCGTTTGAGAAAAATTACGGAATTAACTTTAAACCGCAAATTTAGTACCTATCTACTTTTTGAAGAAGCAGGACTTAAATGTAATTAGTTTTTCAAGTATTTTGTGAAATAAAACCACTTCATCAATTACTTTTGTTTAAATAATTAATGTATTTTTTAAATGTATACTGCAACCTCATAATATTATGAATAAATATTTCAACATTTCTTTTTTAATTATCTCTCATTGTGACATTGCAAAGCTCAAAATTGCCATAGCATTGTTTTTAATATTTTTTAAGATGCAAAGCGAAAGCAATTTTGCTGACTACATTTTTTTCATTTCCTTTCTGTTGTTGGTACAACTTGCCATAGGGTGTCTAAACGTTGGCTGCGCTCCAAAATTTGCAGTCAACAGAGATTGGAAGTTATTGGCTCACGATAACAGCTCAACACTTTCCTGCACATTAACCAATTCACTGACATCTAATATGCATACCATTAATATTGATATTCTTATTTCATTTAAAAAAACTAATAAACTTGCTTCGAGTGCCGACAAAAAACGTTAATGCACAATTTAAATTAAAACAGCAAAACAATATTATTTATACTTCGCCTAGATGCTTTTGTAATCGTTTAATACAATAAAACATAAAAATAAAGATATACATTTTTGAAAAAGAATTTAATTTAGCGTAAGTTTTAGCTACATGAAAAATTCTATTTAATATGCAAACCTTGTTTTCTTGAGTTTCCAGAAGAACCTAGAAAGAAATCGAAATCACATTCAAATTCATTCAAGCTCTCGGTGCGCCCATATTCACATGGTCGAATAGCCAAGTTTGTCTCTGGAGAGTCATACAGCTTTAATTGCATTCGAAATGGAATAAAACGGCATTTGCTTGTGAAGAGAATTGTGGATAGTATAATCTAGAATGTAACCCTTGCTGTTTCTTTGCTGAAAGGAACTGTTAAATAGGTCACGTGTAATTTCGCGCCTCGTAGAACATTCTTTATACGCTTTGTAGCAATGTGTTTTATATAAGATTGTGTATTACTTTTTAACATATTTTACCAGTAGCTTCTGCGATTTCCATTAAGAAGGTTTTAAAAGTTTCGAAATGAGTTTTACGCATACATTTTTACTACGAATGGAACTAATTTATATTTCTTTTTACCTAATGCTTTCGCATTTCCATCTTTATTGTCAACCCGAAAGTTAATTATTTAGTAGAATGTATCATTTAAATATTAAAATCAAATTTATTAGTGACGAGAACAATAAATTTTGTTTTTAAGTGAGTGTCTTTACAAAAACATGTTTTTATTATGAAGCAGCGTTAGCATCCGGGGTTTTTTAGTCAGTTTTTATAATGAACAGCTGACGCTTCGGGGCAGGTTAAAACAACATGCAGGAAATTTGTGTGGTAAATTGAACATGAGTTTTAATGCCACCCAGAGGTGCGTGAAATAAATTTTTAAAATGTTAAATTTCTATTTGCATAATTTTATATTCACATTGTTAACTTAATCATTCATGATTGATTAACGAAAACCTCACTTCTATTATACTTTCAGTTTTTTACTCTAACGACCTAAGTACTTAGTATCACTTAAGAAGATTAACTTTACCATTAATTTGAATTTGGAATATATCTGCGCTTACATATCCAGAAAAGCAATTTACACGGGACTGTGATCTATAAATCTATCTAAAAGTTATATCGATAATAGTTAACTGCGAGATAGAGATCTAGACTCGAGACTCAATACTTTCACTAGTCAGAATGTATTAACAAAATTTTTTGACTAGAACTTCTTAAATTTTTCTTTAACCTACGTGTTACTTTAACCCGTCAAGCATAATATAACCTTGTCAAAACTATTTTGTCAACAATTGATGGAGTGCAAAGCTGCACGACTATAGAATATAGATTGTTCCACAATATGAGTAATAAACTTTATTGGATTACGATTGTTCTGTTTTGATTTTAATGATTCCGAACCAAAGTCGTTACACAGCATAATAAAAGTAAACAGTTATTTAAATTCTTATCCAAAAAGAGCGTACAGAATTGAATTCTTATTATTTAGAGATTATTGTTTTTCAATTGAGAGATTTATACTATGATTACTGTCTTGTTATTTCAGTTTAATGTAGCGTTGAACTGTCCGCTTCAACTCCACGGAGTTTTTCATTTATGTTTGCTTTTTACAGTTTATTTTCTGTTTATCTCGCCTTATACGTTTGATGATGAATAAAGGATCACAGGTTTGTTTGAATTATATTTATCTCAGTTAAAATTTCATTTCTGAGCTAACCACAATAATTCATGCATACCATCAGAGCTAACAGCCATTGAGAGGCGAACGGTTTATTTGTTTTCTTTTATACAACTCTGGTTTCATTTGGTAAACGTTTCTGTTTCTTAGACCACCTCCAGGTAAGGTGTAATAGAGTTAAAGTATTTGTTTTAAATAAATACATTTGTGCCAAAATTTACTATTTTGGACTAGGGAACAACTCTAGTTGTTTGTTTATCATCTAATAAAAACTCAGGATGTATATTATGTATAATTATAACAAAAATCTATTCATCTACTTTGCATTGCTGATCCTTAAGTGTGTCGACTACTAATCAGAAAACCTTGGTTTGGGAGCGAAGTAAGAACTATATTCTAATGGTTTTTCCTTGGCGGGCAATGGCACACCACTGAGGTAATCTGCCTTGAAAACCATTCATAAAATGAAGTTGTTAGTCAAAACATATCCTGAGTTGTAGCGCTACTCTACAGTTAAAAAAAAAAAAACAAAAAGCTACGACGGTTTTGCTTTCAAGAATCTTCTAAAGTATGATGAATGATATGGCGGTCATAGAATTAGAAACATATAATATCGAATTTGCCGAACATAAAAACAATTACCTCAATAACGCAGCTGGTTTAGAACACATAATTACAGCAAATTTGTCATATTTTGCAGCATAAAATCGCAATAATATTCCAACTTGCAAATAATATGATTACAGAAATTCAAAAAAGCTAAAGAATATTACAATTTTTAAATTTATTATGACTTTGTATGGAGTTTCTAGAGCTAAAGTTAATTTTTAAAATAATCTAGTATTGAAAATGTATTTATTAAATTTTTTGACCCCACATTGGGTTTCAGTGTTACAATTTTTGAATATAAAAAAAACTTTAGTTTGCAAAAATGCAGAACCAAATGGTTTTTCATTTATTTACAAACCCATTTGTACATCCCTTGCCTCTCCATGGCTGAACTCTGACGGTGACCAAGAGTCGCAGTCTCCACCTCAGCAATCATATCAAAAACCACTATTAACAAGGGATAACATATATTAATTAAAATTATTAGCTCTTGAAAATAATATAAATTAGAATTATCAATAACGCAGCTGGTTCTAATTTAGATAACATATATAGGTACTATACACTAGCATATTTCGTAACTTATAATCAAAAAAAAACATTATACCAAGGTTCCCTGATCTCTGGATCTTTACAAAGAATTTTCTGAAGGATTAGTGATTTAGTTGTACCGTGTACTTAGCTTGAGAAGTATCGAAATGAATCACCAACTCTATAAAACACTATTAGTGCATATTATATGTATAATCCAAAGTAATTAAATTCTTATAATTTTGATAAAAAAAAATTATAATAGAGTAATTTTTTTGATTGTTTAACTTAAACAAAACATTTAAATTTAATAATTTCTTTTGAATTCTGAGATGTTTAACTTGAGATTTTAATTAACTATTGCCGTTAAAATTAATTGATAATTTAAACGAAAATTGGAAAAAGTTCAATCGAGATTTTGCGATTTACAGGAAAACGACAGGCAGCAATTTTACCGATAGAGAAGTAAATGAATTGCTTAAATTGTGTAAGTACTTGTTAAATTATTGATAAAGTTGAATGAGTTAATAAGTTGTTGGCGTTTGTTGAAAAGTAGAGGTCAAATTTTAATTTTTTCAAATTCTGAAGATTGCTAAACATAACCATTTGATTATTCTAATAATCGATTTAAATAGTAAGTTTAAGGAAAGTTAATATTCTTGGCTATTGGATTTGAAGAATCGTTCTGGTAGGTAAAATTTGAAAACTTCTAAATAAAGTACATACTTGAAGTTAATGTTTGGAACATTCTATTTTTCAGATTACATTTTCTCATGAGTTCTATGTTTTTCTAAGTTTTAATAAAAAATTGGATGACAACAACGTTCATCTTATATTACGCTTAAATTCTATCAGAATTTCTGAAAAGGTATTAATAATCGATTGATACGTGAGTTAGGTAGTAAAACCGGATATTAACAAATCTATATTTTAGAAAACCAAAAAAATGCATAATGCTTTTAAGCAATCACAAATAATATACACTAAAATACTATAGTATGTAAATAGTATACGAATAATATATATTTAGTATGAAATAGTTTATAGCCTACTGATGGTGAAACGGTTTGCGATATTCATACTGACTACATTTTATTTGCGATAACTTAAAAACATTTTAGTTCTAAAAAATGTGTGTGAATTTTTTGGGTTTTCTAAAATATTGAAATGGTCAAAGTTATAAAGTTCAATGCTGAGAGCCATATTGTAATTAAGTTTAAATATCAATGTAATCAAGTTCAAGATTTTGATAATCAAAAAAAGAACTTAGAAAAAAATAAAATATGACGGTGCATATTATTCTGTAATAGTTTAAAGAATAATCTTAATGTCTACAGATATTTTTAGGAATGATTAATCACCTTAGAGCTCATACCCCGAAGTTGTCGAAATTGTCTAAAAATTTAAAGATAATTTGAAAGAAAACAAATGATAGAAATTCTTATAGAAATAAATTGATATAAATCATTGCTAATTAATTTTGCAATATTATAAAATTATGTTAATGCAATACAACGTTATTGATAAAATGAGGATTTTATAATTATTATATTCTGATATATAAAATATATAAACTATAAAACATATTAGGTAGTTAAAACTTTAATTAAACTAATTAACTAAAATTCTGTTTTTGAATTTATTTCCATGTGCTTAAGACATAAAGAGCAAGTAAATAATTTAAAACAGGCAACTAAATGTAAAAGAAGTCATTATAAGAAAAATAATAAACATTGCAATATATAGAAATCTAAAGAACATTTCCACCTTAACATAGTAGTACTATTTAAGTCTTAATTATCCATACAGTGTATTGTAGCACATATTTCAATTGTTTTGGCAGTATGAAAGTTTTCCCGAAAACTTAAATTTAGTTGATTAGGTATTAAGGTAAGGGTAAGGTAGGTTTGAACATGCGGCAATCCGAACAATTGAAAATAGACCTGGAGCGGCCGTATCTTTAAACCCTTCCACAAAGTGAAGTGAAAATGCCGGATTATTACACGTAAGTTTTCCTAAAATACCTTAGACAAGATAACTTCAGGTAATTTCTAAATTTTCTAATTTGTTGAAAACTTCAATGTTTTTGCTTTGTCCGATTTATTGAGTATTTCAAACATACTCTTAAGGGTCTAGAAGTGTTTTATGTATCTGATTTTGCCTTGATTCGATAATAATTCAAATAAAAAGCAGATAAAAAAATTTGATTGCCTAGAAGTGCTCTAAAGAAGGGAATCTATTATCACTTACTATGTCCTTGTCGGAAAAAAACTATTTTAGGCTATCCATGCTAAACCTGAACTAATTTTCCACTTTGATGTTCTTTACAAAGTGATTTAACTTCAAGCTCATACAATAAACTTAGTTTAAAAGAAATTACTTCGTTCAGTCTGGAATTAATAATTCTTGCAATATAATGAGAAATGTGAGTGTTAAAAAAATTAATATTTACATTAATGTGTGTATGTATTTACATAATGTACATAATATAATATACTTAATTGAGTAGTAGCATTGCATACTTTTTTTTCTATAGAACAACAGAAAGCAGAATTGTAAGTTTTCGTAGTCTTAATGCTAATAAATCATTAAAATGCCTTTCTATGAGTTTTCCATCAGTTTTTTTCAGTTCATTAAAGGTTTATCACGGTTCATTTAACTATACCTTTTTATTTCACCAATTTTATTTTATTGTAGTATTCAACACGTATACTTATTGCTTTTTTAACAATTTTTTGACTCATATGATTGCATAATTTTTATTTCTAGATTATTTTGTAGCGTAATTTGCTCAAAATTAAACTACCCCTGCCACTTGCCTAACCGTAGATGGACTGTACGCGTTAGCTAGCTGTGTTATTTAAAACTCAGTTCTCGAGAGCGTGGGTGTTTCGAAAAACATCGTGGGTTCGTAACAAAAAGTTCTTCAGTACTCAGATTTGATTTCAGCTAAATGAAAAATACGAGGTTAAAGTGGACGCCAGCTAATACAAATAAAACTAAAAAGAAAGCAAGAGTCGATTTATTGTATTAACACAGATAGAAAATAAAGATGTCGACAAGTTTAATTAATTCACTAATCAAAACAAAACATACAACATACACATACGGATCAAGTAAAGCTAGTACGTAATTGAAGATTACGAACTAGAAAACAAAATAAAAAAATTACAAAAGTAAAGAACTGACATCCACCTGAGGGGTAGATTCAGTCAAGTAAAAAAAACACAGTTGAGTACCCCTGAAGAGGATAACTCAACAAAAAGAAGTTATGCCCAGCAAAGATTAATTGCACACCGGATTTCATCATCTCGGGATAATTGACTTACAAAATAGATCCTGGCATACTGCATCATTTAAAACAAGTAAATGCATCTCTATGAGACTTACCCTGAATGCAGTACTACTAACTTCACGACTCGGCAACTGTCTTTCCTTCGTCAGGACCCTTCGAATTCAATAACATTTACTTCATCATTCTATTGGTCTACCATCCAGGAATGAAAGTCTACAAAATAGAGAACACAAAATACTCATTAAAAAATCAACCGCTTGCCAGTTCTAATTCTCATCAACCGAGAAAGTGTGACTGCAACCTCAATTAATCTCTACTGCAACATCTTCATAAAATCTAATCATCCGCTTGAAGTCGAGGTGTACCATCCCAAATAAAAACGTAAATCCACGTCCGGGATTGAAAAGGTGGTGAAACATCAAAAAGACAAAATCATGAAGTTTGGTTCTCCAACTTGAAATTAATTCCGATCTACCAGGTGCAAACACATTCACAAGAAAACTCCTCTTGTGAGAAAAATCAACCATGGCAAATCGAAACACAAACGGGTAAAAAAAAACCATTCTTCGGATAACTGATGTTTAATAATATATTCCGACCCAAATCTTCCAAACAGATGACAGATAAATAAACAGCGTCATCGTAAAACTACAGACAAAATCTTGAAACCATATGCGGATTAGAAAAGATTTCCAACACTGATATACTCCATTTTACGACGATCAAAAATTAAATGGTGATAACAACCAAATACGAATAATTATAAATAAACGTTTAACCCATAACCTGGGTGCTAAAAATAATTTGGTAAACAAATTAAATAGAAGTAAAATATAATAATTACCCGTTATACGGCAAAATTAAATCAAATTAAAACATTAATAAACTAAAAAAGGACACACAGCGATTAAACGTTAACTTCTTTCGAAATTTAACGAGTAATGCCGCTTATCAAAAATGAACGAAAATTATCGCAACCAATAGCGATCCAGTGGCGTAGCTAGAAAAATATATTGTAACGGTCAAAACGTCTTTTGGCACGTTACACATCCCCCCCGCTAAACTCTAAACCACTATCGGTTTTGAAAAATAAAATTAAGAAAAGAAAATCAGACAGATGTCAAGTCTTATCGTATTCATGGTCGAAATTCCTAGCTAGACAGATACTGCATCATAAGTACTATCTTCTCGTTTCAAAGAACTAAAGACGAAGCATAGCCTTTGATCAGTCTGTTATGTATGGACATAAGCCAAACAGAAAATCAACTCCAAACATGACAGTGTCTAGACAAGACAAACATACAAAATACAAGACCTTGAATAATGTTTTCATCTCACAAATTTCATTTTCTCTGAAAATAACAAAATCGTGTATCCAATAAAATCACTGACGCGCCTCTCTCTGATTTAACAGATAATCTCTCGGCAATCGCCACACCAATCAAATCAAATTCACGATAGTGTTGACATTGAAAAATCCAAATGCAAAATAAAATCATAAGACAATATTAACCTCAGTAATCCTATTAATTCTCACAAACCAAATTCCGATTGGATAACCATTCATTGTTTAATTCGCTCGAACCCACAACAAATCTACATGCATGGACTTTCCACTTATCCAGAAATTCGATTCAGGGTGCATATTTTCCGGTATATCACAAGCAACTATGCTAAATTGTGAACCTAAATTGAAAATAGCTAACTAAAATCGTGTGTTGATTGATAAACATGAAACATGAAATCTCAAAGCCGCATAAAGCGTTCAACTACACTAAAAATTACCAAGGCAAAACCAGGCCTATCAGAGAGGTGTATTCGTAGATCGCAAAACCACGATCGAATTTCACTGACTGTAAAGTCTACAAGTCAGTCATAGTGGATTTGGCTAAACGCATTGGACTCCGGTGCCTCGGCAACGTGAGAGGGCAGGACCTAGTTAACCTCCCAAGGGTCACTCACACTCCTCAACACCACTATTTACAACTTAAACCTAACTATATACATGGGAATCCAACACTGGCGGCGCCAAACTCCACTACAAAAATATAAACATAGAAAAGACAAAATCTGTGACAAATCTTCAGCAGATCAGATACTTAGGAGGGAAGGACCAAGTTAACCTAACCAAGGGTCGCCCAAATTCATCAATGCCATTTATCCACAAATCATTTACACAAATGGTGGGAGCTGGTACTCTACTATAATAATTGACTCGCAAAATATTACAGCATTAAAAAAATTTAACCACACCGAGGGTTGAATCGAAAACTTTCAAAAATAGTTTACCCAAACACACAGACCCATCATGGACAAGACCACAAAAGTGTATTTTGATTAGTGATTAATAAACTTGTCTAGAAAAGAAGAAAATTTAGCTGATAGATGTAAAAAGAGCAACGTTGTCTGAGTGTGAACTAAGCCTCTACGTCGGTTTCCAGGTAGGTGCAACGGATACCTTCGCAAAAACTAAGCCCAAACTGAACATTCCCAAAATGGACCCATAAACACAAAGTGAAATAGCCCCACTTCTGGGCGTCAAATTAGTGTATTCTATTTACTAGAAAACAAAAATAAAAATATATAAAAGTAAAGAACTGACATCCACCTGAGGGGTAGATTCAGTCAAGTAAAAAAAACACAGTTGAGTACCCCTGAAGAGGATAACTCAACAAAAAGAAGTTATGCCCAGCAAAGATTAATTGCACACCGGATTTCATCATCTCGGGATAATTGACTTACAAAATAGATCCTGGCATACTGCATCATTTAAAACAAGTAAATGCATCTCTATGAGACTTACCCTGAATGCAGTACTACCAACTTCACGACTCGGCAACTGTCTTTCCTTCGTCAGGACCCTTCGAATTCAATAACATTTACTTCATCATTCTATTGGTCTACCATCCAGGAATGAAAGTCTACAAAATAGAGAACACAAAATACTCATTAAAAAATCAACCGCTTGCCAGTTCTAATTCTCATCAACCGAGAAAGTGTGACTGCAACCTCAATTAATCTCTACTGCAACATCTTCATAAAATCTAATCATCCGCTTGAAGTCGAGGTGTACCATCCCAAATAAAAACGTAAATCCACGTCCGGGATTGAAAAGGTGGTGAAACATCAAAAAGACAAAATCATGAAGTTTGGTTCTCCAACTTGAAATTAATTCCGATCTACCAGGTGCAAACACATTCACAAGAAAACTCCTCTTGTGAGAAAAATCAACCATGGCAAATCGAAACACAAACGGGTAAAAAAAAACCATTCTTCGGATAACTGATGTTTAATAATATATTCCGACCCAAATCTTCCAAACAGATGACAGATAAATAAACAGCGTCATCGTAAAACTACAGACAAAATCTTGAAACCATATGCGGATTAGAAAAGATTTCCAACACTGATATACTCCATTTTACGACGATCAAAAATTAAATGGTGATAACAACCAAATACGAATAATTATAAATAAACGTTTAACCCATAACCTGGGTGCTAAAAATAATTTGGTAAACAAATTAAATAGAAGTAAAATATAATAATTACCCGTTATACGGCAAAATTAAATCAAATTAAAACATTAATAAACTAAAAAAGGACACACAGCGATTAAACGTTAACTTCTTTCGAAATTTAACGAGTAATGCCGCTTATCAAAAATGAACGAAAATTATCGCAACCAATAGCGATCCAGTGGCGTAGCTAGAAAAATATATTGTAACGGTCAAAACGTCTTTTGGCACGTTACAATTTAAAAAAAAAATTCATAATTACGCCCAGAGTAGTTTTATTCATTTAATATATTTTGAACCGCAAATTTCATAAGGGGTTTTTAGAGGGATCAAGATATCAATTTTTTACTTCGGGGGTGTATTTGGATTAGTTATGATGCAAACATACTAAAAATTCTCAAACTTAGATGGTGTGCGGAGTGCAAGCTTCAATTTAGACGCCTGTTTTGACTATTTATTGCCTGCACTATAATTGGTAAGTATACATTGAAAAACGTTATTGTAATTTTTAGATTTTGTTCGATGTAGATCCAGTAAGTTCAGTTGCTAGTTAAACTAAATTCAAGGATTAATCTACGTGTATGGCTACCTGATTGGTCAGATATCAATATGAACTGAGTTTAAACTGTGATCTTAGTTTAAACCACAACTGAAATACCGACCCTTAATGTTCTTTCTTTCAATTAATTGATTTATACATATTATTTACCTAGTACTTCATATAATATTTCGTAAGAACTTTTCTTTTCAAACAGACTAAATTTCATAGCCGATGCGACAAAGGCCGATATGGCAATAAAATATATTTTGCAAATATGCATGTACCTTGTACACTATGAAAGGAGAACATTGGAACGTCACCAAAGACAATTTAAACTGTAATAAACTGTACGTTTACTTTAAACGTGGTAAGTTCTCTTTGGTGTTGTAAAACAAACAGTTTATTAAAACTACTTTTCAAAAACCTTCCAGTGTTCTTCGGAGATTACCGCAATCGTAAAAGTTTTATTCCTCAATTCAGAAAAGATTAAACTAAATAATAGAATGTATACTTGGGAATACAAACTACAAATAAAAAAAGCCAAAAGAGAACAAACTGTATCAAGAAATTCACTGAATACAAAATAGAGATAATTGAAAGATATTCTGGCAGAAACAGAAAACTGACTCCCATGAATGCACACATGCCACAATTACATTAAATCCCAAAACTGCAAAAGAACGCTATCCGTTGTTTCATTCGTAGAATCACCAACCTACATAATTGAACGTATTTTGAACAAGCTGATTACAGGGAAATTGGATTTTAAGGCAAAGTATTCCGTCAAAAATTCACAAGAAGCTATTGAAGGCATAACAAATAAATTCAAATATGGAAATACAGTATTTTGGCATCTTTCGACGTAACAACTCTCTACACCAACGTACCAGTATAAGAAGTAAAAGATATAGCAGAGGAATTCATACATTCCAAAATAGACGACAAATCGGACGCGAAAGGCATTATCTAACAATTAAAGCTGACAACAGAAGAAATCAATTTCAAATTCAAGCGAGAAATTTGCAAGAACGAAGAAGGACTGATGATGGGCTATTCTTTGATCTGACGTTAAGAAGAACCAGTACTGGCATAGAATCTAAAATATTTCGAAAACCTACCTTGACAAATACCACCATAACCAATCAATCTCCAATCACAGCTCCGGTCAAAAAATATCAGCAATAGGTACACTTCTTATACACAGAGCACTGACAATCCCTATGATCGAATCGATCGTTTCAATGATCATCGAAACAAAGAACTACTAATAATTATTAAACAGAGTGAAATGAAACAAAATCATCCACCAAAAGAAACGGAACTTAGAACATCCATACTTCCAAATTGATACAGAAGAAAACGACAAATATCGAGTGATTAAATACCAAGAATTGATCAATGAAAAAGTGGGCAAAATTTTCGTTGAACAGAGTGAAGTGCTGGCGAATAAAACTGAGAACAAAATGTTTAGTAAAATACGTGCAAAACACAATAAAAGAGAGATATTCGACAGTAGCGGCGAATACCAATTATACTGCAAGAATTGCGACGCAACATATATAGGCAAGACTGGGAGAAAGGTCAGTATTAGAATAAAAGAACACATAAATAACAAACAAAAGTCATTATTCGGTAAACACCTACACCTGAAAAAACACGAAATATAGACATAGACAAGATAAAGCTGCTACTACTACACAGACAGGGAAAAGGATACAATTGAACCTTCTAGAAAATCTAGAAATTACAAAAACTAGAGATAACAAAAAGATCATATTACGCAATAAACAAATTTAAATTGTTGTTATTTTAATTAAATTTTGTCTTTTGATTTATATTTGCTTGGTTAGTTCAGAAGCTTCCCAATTAAGGTAGACGATTATAAATTTTATTAAATTTAACTAATTTTATTAATTTGAATGTAGATATAAGAAAGTATAAGAACACAAAAAGAATTTTGCTTGTTGTGTTAGTTTGCTGACGTGTAAGTAGTAATTTATTGTTACAACACTTTATTTTTGGTTAACAACTTATTTGTGATTTTTTGTAGAAGGCTCTGAGATGATGTGAATTAGTTTCACGAAATCGGTTAGCTAAAATATATAATTTATGCAAGAAGTGCATATATCTTCCTGAAATTTTTCCATTATGTTTGGCCTCCTCTGTCTATTGCTAAATGCCCGGCATCTTGCTTTTAGAGAGAGGTTTTAGTATTGAGACTCCGTAACTGTATAAACCTGATTGAAAACGGCATATCTTCTAAAACTAATTAGCCCAATCAATTTCATAAAACTTACCAATTAATTATTTAATTTTTGTATAAAAATTATAATATAGCAAAATGTATAGTTTTAATCTACCTATCGTACCCTTACAATGATTATTTATCTATGCTTAGCAAAATTGGTGCAATTTACGAGTCCACCCAGCGGCGATAGTCAATTTTTCAGAACCCAAATAGGAATTAATTATTGATCATATGCGGAAATTGCATGCGTCTAATAAATTATATATTGCGCCATTCTATTCTTTTAGTTTTAAAAATTTAATAAAGTGCATCAAAGCTGATCTCAACTTTTAAAAAGTAATGCTAAACTTTTTTCATATTGATAATTCTTGCCATGAGAATAAATCCATGAACAATTTAACGTTACCCAAGGGAAAATATAAACGTACTGTATTATTCATGAACCTTCTAAATGACATAAAAAAATCTTTATTTTAGAAAATACCACAAATACTCTTTACACGGATAAATGTAAATAATGCAATTTCTAAAAGAATTACGTCATACAGTTAAAATTAATCAAATTTTCGGTAGCTGGAATAATTTATATTTTAAAAACAATTGACGACTTTTCAATATAAACACCACAAGCACTTCTCAATCATCTGTTTCAACTAAATCATCATAGGGGTTTATCAAATGAATCAATAATTGAACACTGCCGACCATAACATGACATATATGGGAAAACAATGTGATTGCAAAAACAAAAATAGAGTGGATCCTTAAATGCTAAATTAAATTTCAACGATTACAATAGTAAGGACCTGCATTAACTACTAGAAATTTATATCTTCTAGAACAAAAGACTTATAAGTAATTCATTGAATTTTGAATGTCAAATGTTGTCAATAATTTTCATTATACAAGTTACACGCCAATAAAATTCTACAATTACAAGAAATAGAAATTTAAATTTGCATACTCCAACATTTGAAATAGTAAACGTTCTGCTTTAAAATTCCGAAGTAATCAATACTTTTGAATTTGGAATTGTAAGTGAAGCAAATGGAGCACTAAAACAAGTAAGCAAATGTATTATACTGATAAGGACCAAGTGTGTTTGTATTTGGAACTTTATGATACAATAAACAAAAATAATAATATACTACCAACTTTATTACAAAGGATTTTAAATTATTTCTGCTAAAATAAAATTAATGATGGCAACAAAAGTTGGGTTTCCGTAATTAGGTGCACCCATACAACATTCAACATACATGAAGAATTTTGTTTATTATAAGTTTAACCATAATAATTTGCTTAAATGTCAAAACTGACATCCAACTGAATTTGATTTTCAATTCTAAACTTTGTATGTCATATCTTGAGTCTGTAACAATTACTCGTTCCTTTCTGACGTTGCTGGTTTCCTAGTTTGCCATATCTATCTTGATTCTGTCTAAACTTTTTGTTTGAAATTAATTCTCTACTATTTAAATGAATTATGAAATAATATGTTAATTTTAATAGTTGTCATCTTTTCATAAAAGAGATAATCAGTTTTTCTATTATAAAACTCAACTAGTTTGCACCTAGGAGCTGTAAATACGAAATGATAAATTTTTATTACTGTTAGTTGTACTTAGGTGAAAAATATCTTACAGGATATTACTGTTTTATATATAAGAATTTTGAGAAATGAGTTTGTAGCGACTGGCGCTAGCCTAAAAACAGATCAGAACGACACAATCGTCCAAACAATAATTTGATGATATTCGATAATTTTGAAATGCTAGATAAAATATTTGCATAAATATAGAAATAAGAAATGCTCAACAATAACGAAATGTAATATTAAATCAAGTTTATAAAAAGTAAATTTTAAAATAATAAAAGTGGAATATTAGAGGAGACGTAAGTAGAATATCTAAAAAAAATTTTAAATTCACTTAATTCCATCACCATAGAATTACAGAGGTATTTCCGAAGTAATATGAAAGCTCTCTATATCGGAGATTCTCGAGCCTATTCTCAATAGCTTTACTTATTCAAATTTTGTACCCAGACTCAGGAAAACCTATTTTTATGTTGACGCGATCGTATGAATCTTGTTAAACTTATAGTGTTATGCTGTGTGTATAGAAAAATATTTGTACTCAATGTTAAATTTATATATCCATCCCGGGTAGTTGTAAAACAAAAGATTAAATTAAATCAATGAGATTGAAAGAGCTTAATCTCACAATTGAGCGATGCTGTAAGACCAACCCTCTAAAAACTTGTACAAGTTTCAAGTTAGCTATTCCGTTATTTATTGCTGTCATCGTTAGATTTTAATAGCAGCTGCTGATTCCAATTACTACTCACCAACTAATATAATAAATTAAACTTGCAAGATATTGGTAGTGCTATTGATTTTAAGCATTAAAAAAATTAATTTACTATAAACAAAATCGATCAAAATATTATTAAGCAGGCAAAACAATTACTGAAACCTAAGGATTTTATGCAATAGCGATTAAAAGTTTTAATTAAAATTACCTATTTACCGTGTAGTTGTCTATCAAAATTAAACATAAAAGCAATTAAAGTTATAATTTGGGTCTTAGTCCTTTGTACGCAGCAGCCACAAATGTTCTATCCGAAGAGGTAAAAAGCTTGCAATGTTATATAATGTAGTTGGTATATGTGATTAATCTATATTTCGAAAGAGTCTTAAGTAACGTTTTTAATTTTTTGCATTCGTTTAACTTCGTTCTTAAAAAGTTTCTTCGTAAATCTCCATTAAAAGCTTTCGAATGTGCAGTTCCAACAAAATGAAGAAACAGGATTAAACTCGGTTAATTTATATCTCGGACTTTGAACTGCTGAACATAAAGTTTGCCCTAAGTATAACTTGCTTTAGTTGCAAGTCTAAACGAGCTAAAGCGTCGCTGATATTTACTACTATGGATTTTCTAACTCCAAACTACCCTCGTTCAACCGCTGATATCGACTCGTTACGAACATTTCTTAGTTTAACTTATGCTTCTGAGACTAAAAGTTTAGTAAAAGTACATATTTGACATTGGTCAGTTTTGTTTTATTTCTTTAAACCTAACCAGCCCTTGCAGAATACAAATTGTTACCTAATGTATTTAAATTTTGCCAACTTAACATTTATTCCAAAACGTTTACGTGTCACAATATTATATTTTTAAGACCAAATTAGAATTAAATTAACCTGCTAAGCTTAATGTAACATCAAAAAGTACTTTAAATTTAAAGAATTGAGATTAAAATTTTGCATGAATCTACTTAGAAATATTTAAAACCGATTCTTTTGGTTTGCTACACGTTTTAAACCAAATCTCTTGGGATCTCTAAAAGCTCCCCAGTACTTGATGCGGTTCAACCAAATCAGCAGTTAGAAGCACTTTACATTATTTGGAGCATTTATTGTTTCTCGTTTCAATTACTTCAATTAGCGTATCCAGTAAAACTCGTTCATCTAACACTAAAGTAGTTATGATTAACTTGCTTTACATTAAAACTAATTTGGAAATACATTCAATTAATAAATGACACGCATCGCTTGCTAATACAAAAGTTGTTCCATTTTAAACTTAAAATAAAAGTTCAAATAAAACATGTTTTGATTTGATTGCAAATTTTTTTTATTATCAGGCTGTATCAAAATTTATTCACGTAGCAATCCATAGGGTGAACTAAAAGCTGTCAAAAACCAAAAATTTTAAATTACCCCCTTCCGGCCTAGCATACTATGGATTACGTTACCTCTTCTTTTCTATTTGCTTTTTTCCTTATTCCGACTTTTCTAATGCGATTTTAAAAGTCTAACAACTTGTAAGCTTTTCACGTAGTTTTTTTGCCATTCTTAGAAAGATTAATGTTTTTTTTTGCAATTAAGTAACCAAAAGATAATGTTAAATTTTACAATTGTTGCTGTAATATATTTTAGGAAATAGATGATATTTGTACCGATACGCACTCATTACGGAAATCTACGGTCAAGGATGCCCTCGAAATCAGATCAAATTGCAGCCAAACCTTATAATTCAGAATTACCCTAATTAACAATAGGGCGAAAGATATAGAAAGTTCTGTTGTTCCGGTATAACTAGTTACATAGAAGAAAAATGCTGGTTTTATTACGTTTTTGATAAAATTTAAAAACATTAATTCGCTAATAATAATGAAACAATTATTCAATGCGTAAAACATTTAAGGTAAACCACAACAAAAAGTTTAGCTTTATAAGAAACTTTTGTAAGAAATTGTACTACTCTGAAACGGTAACCACAACCGAAATTAAATTCAAGTCATTATATTCTTTTCTTTTCAGAACTTCGTAGAACTAAAAAATGTTTTTAAGTTATCCCATGTAAAATACACTGTAAGTATAAATATCGCAAACGTTTTCACCATAATATGGCATCATTGGGCGATGAAATATCTCCACTTGTTTGTAAAAGCTTAAAAGTACAGCAATGGCTACATAAAATCAACATCATAATCAATCAACAAACTCTTGATGTAACTCCATCAATACATGTGTGGAGCGGCACCTTACGTACTATATTTAAATGTACGTAATACGATTACATTACATTCAAATTTGGTAGCCTGGACAACAAACCCCGGTTACTAACATTGGCTAAATTTTTTTTTCTGCTAGATACACAAAAGTTCATATTCCAATCTTATACAAACAACACGTTTCGTCAGTTCTCCGAATTTAAGTGTACCGCATACGAATTTAGTAATTTAATTTTGATTTACTTTATAACATTCCTAACAATTGTAATATACCGCAAAAAATGTTTTCATATTAAATAAAAATTTATTTTAATTATTTCATTACTTCATTGCTGGTTTCAGAATAATCGGATAAACTTATCAGATAGAGATAATTTAATATAATATTATAAATGTTTAAAAAATATTCAAATGGCTTCTTTAATGACACAACCATTATTTAAAGATAGCAATGATGTCGGTTCTAAAGTACAGCATAAGCATCTCTACTACATAATATATAATAATCTTTCATGAAAGAGCCAACCTAAAGCTCAATCTTTGTACTTCAAGTTAATGATTTAGATCATTTATCTGTTAGATCAGTAACAAACTAACAGGTTAGATCCGATTGATTACAATATTAATTATTTATCAGATAAATCATTTACTTGAAAGTTAACTGGATGAAGACAACAAATTATTGTCAAAACCAGAAACATCACAAAACCATTTCGTCGATTAAGGGGTTATGCGCACTTCAAAAATGCAAATATTTGTTAATTTTTTCAGGAGAATTGCCTATATTGTTTTATTGCACAATTATTTGAGTATTTTAGAAATAAATGTAATGTTTTTGTACAAAAATATTGAAATAATCCATTGACAACCGATGGTCTACAACCCTTTTCTGAAAATCTACATTTTCAAAGTCGGTGGGCAAGATATTTCAAAAAGTAGTGCACCAATCCATTCCAAACTTGGTGTACTTGTTTTAGACATCAAAAAATTCACTATGCACAATTTTGTATATAAAAAAATTTCAGCTTTCTGAAAAAAAATATCGCGATTTTCACAAATGTCAAAAAAAAAACCGAAAATCGAGATTAAAATTTTTTTAAACGAGTTTTCTCAGCTTGCCCCAATTTTTTTAAATTTGAAATTATTTTTTTTGAAAATTTTGACTTTTTTACGTAAAGAAAATTTAAAACGGACTTGGGGAACGCAGAAGATATGGTGAAAAATTAGTTATGCAATTAAATGCGGCGGCTAGGATTAGTCGCGTCAATAAATACATAAAATAGGCAATCTTCGGAAGTCCTCAAGAACAGCTACGATTTTAATGATTCTTTTTTTTAAATATTTGTTTTTTTATATTATTTAAAATCAGAAACTTGTTGAAGCGCGGATATGACTATTAATATAATTTAAACAACATGTATGATATTTATATAAAAAAATCAGTTTTTCATACAAAACTTATTCTAGAATTAATATACGAAAGTCAATTAGAAAATTATTATGAATTGTATATTATTTATTATTTTATGAGATACTTATAAAAAAAATATTGTTCATCAATACTTGTAGGGAATAATAGATCCGCATTACTTTCCATTTAAATCCACTGTATATTATTTTCGGCCAGCTTTTTGCAGAGAAGATTAATAAACGAATTTTTATTTTTGCTGTTTCCCAAGAATGTCTCTTTAGTTTTCTTTCGAGGCATGTCTTCTTCAAATAAATAATCAATTGAAGTATTACTGATATATCTACGAATTTTCTAAGACGCTTTAGTTCCATCATTATCATATCCATCAAAAACAACTTTAACGTTAGGGCAATTGTTATTACGTAAATATCTAATGTACTGTAAACAAATATCAAGAAACTTATTATTTTTGTCCCATTTTAATCTATGGTGTAACATACTGCCATCAATAACATAAAAAAATCGGCGAAGCACCGATATCTTTAAAACACCAAACATTATTTTAGTAATATAAAATTAAATATTGGGCTTAGTGGACTAAAATCAAACTCAATTTTTTCGAAGTCGACGTTTCGAAGACTTTATGTCTTCATCTTCAAGACTAAAAGAGAAGCAACATTACAATAAATAAAAACATTAAAAACGCAATAATTATACCTAGTAAAAATGGATGTCGAGCTGTTTGACTGTATAAAATTAGATGGTAAAAAAGGAGTCACAAATGGTCACAGATAAATTGTTAAAATAGTAAAACATGCAAATATGAACTGAATTAAAATTTGTAAATAAATCTATATAATTAAAATATTGTCTGTCATTAAAATGACATTAAAATTGTGAACAATCGGACAGTAAACAAATTAAAAACAAGTAGCAAATAGAAGAAAGTAATCAACAGCTCGAACATCAATAGAATAAATCATAAAAACTAAAGTAAAAAATAAAGGCGTAGAGAGAAAAATGCAAAAGTGTTGTCGTGAAAGTGTTAGCTTGGTTTTGAAATTTTTTCTTTGAAACAATTTAAAATATTTTTGTAGCCAGCGTTTATATAACCAAAATCGGTTTGTTTGTTACGGTTTTCTTCTGAGGTTGAAATGTAGGCCGCCTCCAGAAAAGTTCTCTTATGGTAATTCATTTCTGTTGCAAGAATTTCTACATCTTCATTTTTGAAACTGTGCGAGTTTACTACAGTATGCTCAGAGATATCTGTTTTTGTAGATTTGTATCGTATGATTCAAAAAATATAAGAATAATACAATACGTAGAAAATCAAAATTCACAAAATTTAAAAAGGAGACAATTAACACATAACAGGTCTGGATTAAGAAAATTTGAAAAAATGAAAATTTCGTAATACGAAGTACAATATAACGTTATTTCATGGTTATTGCCATTCTTCAGTTGCACGCATCGATTACGATTACATTGTAAAATAAGAAGAAAAAATTTTTCAAACTAAACAAAATTATCGACTAAATTGTACAAAATTGACTTACCATAACCTCCAAAGATTATCAAAACTGAACTTGTTACACGAGGTATGAATAATTTAAAAATGATTTGAACTAAGAAATTCGTTTACCTAGCACTGCTAGTTTGAAATCCGAAGGCACTGCCCTCTTAATATGATTTCTAAAAACTTTGAAAAAATTCAAAATTCAAAAATTTACCACGTTTTTTAACCGTGAGGCGTAAAACTAGAAAAAGAACTCAAAATAAAAAATTTTAAGTAAATTTGTGGTTTTTAGTATGTATTTATGGTTAAATTCAAAAAATATAAGAATAATACAATACGTAGAAAATCAAAATTCAAAAAATTTAAAAAGGAGACAATTAACACATAACAGGTCTGGATTAAGAAAATTTGAAAAAATGAAAATTTCGTAATACGAAGTACAATATAACGTTATTTCATGGTTATTGCCATTCTTCAGTTGCACGCATCGATTACGATTACATTGTAAAATAAGAAGAAAAAATTTTTCAAACTAAACAAAATTATCGACTAAATTGTACAAAATTGACTTACCATAACCTCCAAAGATTATCAAAACTGAACTTGTTACACGAGGTATGAATAATTTAAAAATGATTTGAACTAAGAAATTCGTTTACCTAGCACTGCTAGTTTGAAATCCGAAGGCACTGCCCTCTTAATATGATTTCTAAAAACTTTGAAAAAATTCAAAATTCAAAAATTTACCACGTTTTTTAACCGTGAGGCGTAAAACTAGAAAAAGAACTCAAAATAAAAAATTTTAAGTAAATTTGTGGTTTTTAGTATGTATTTATGGTTAAATTCAAAAAATATAAGAATAATACAATACGTAGAAAATCAAAATTCAAAAAATTTAAAAAGGAGACAATTAACACATAACAGGTCTGGATTAAGAAAATTTGAAAAAATGAAAATTTCGTAATACGAAGTACAATATAACGTTATTTCATGGTTATTGCCATTCTTCAGTTGCACGCATCGATTACGATTACATTGTAAAATAAGAAGAAAAAATTTTTCAAACTAAACAAAATTATCGACTAAATTGTACAAAATTGACTTACCATAACCTCCAAAGATTATCAAAACTGAACTGAACTTTCAAAGTTTTTAGAAATCATATTAAGAGGGCAGTGCCTTCGGATTTCAAACTAGCAGTGCTAGGTAAACGAATTTCTTAGTTCAAATCATTTTTAAATTATTCATACCTCGTGTAACAAGTTCAGTTTTGATAATCTTTGGAGGTTATGGTAAGTCAATTTTGTACAATTTAGTCGATAATTTTGTTTAGTTTGAAAAATTTTTTCTTCTTATTTTACAATGTAATCGTAATCGATGCGTGCAACTGAAGAATGGCAATAACCATGAAATAACGTTATATTGTACTTCGTATTACGAAATTTTCATTTTTTCAAATTTTCTTAATCCAGACCTGTTATGTGTTAATTGTCTCCTTTTTAAATTTTTTGAATTTTGATTTTCTACGTATTGTATTATTCTTATATTTTTTGAATTTAACCATAAATACATACTAAAAACCACAAATTTACTTAAAATTTTTTATTTTGAGTTCTTTTTCTAGTTTTACGCCTCACGGTTAAAAAACGTGGTAAATTTTTGAATTTTGAATTTTTTCAAAGTTTTTAGAAATCATATTAAGAGGGCAGTGCCTTCGGATTTCAAACTAGCAGTGCTAGGTAAACGAATTTCTTAGTTCAAATCATTTTTAAATTATTCATACCTCGTGTAACAAGTTCAGTTTTGATAATCTTTGGAGGTTATGGTAAGTCAATTTTGTACAATTTAGTCGATAATTTTGTTTAGTTTGAAAAATTTTTTCTTCTTATTTTACAATGTAATCGTAATCGATGCGTGCAACTGAAGAATGGCAATAACCATGAAATAACGTTATATTGTACTTCGTATTACGAAATTTTCATTTTTTCAAATTTTCTTAATCCAGACCTGTTATGTGTTAATTGTCTCCTTTTTAAATTTTTTGAATTTTGATTTTCTACGTATTGTATTATTCTTATATTTTTTGAATTTAACCATAAATACATACTAAAAACCACAAATTTACTTAAAATTTTTTATTTTGAGTTCTTTTTCTAGTTTTACGCCTCACGGTTAAAAAACGTGGTAAATTTTTGAATTTTGAATTTTTTCAAAGTTTTTAGAAATCATATTAAGAGGGCAGTGCCTTCGGATTTCAAACTAGCAGTGCTAGGTAAACGAATTTCTTAGTTCAAATCATTTTTAAATTATTCATACCTCGTGTAACAAGTTCAGTTTTGATAATCTTTGGAGGTTATGGTAAGTCAATTTTGTACAATTTAGTCGATAATTTTGTTTAGTTTGAAAAATTTTTTCTTCTTATTTTACAATGTAATCGTAATCGATGCGTGCAACTGAAGAATGGCAATAACCATGAAATAACGTTATATTGTACTTCGTATTACGAAATTTTCATTTTTTCAAATTTTCTTAATCCAGACCTGTTATGTGTTAATTGTCTCCTTTTTAAATTTTTTGAATTTTGATTTTCTACGTATTGTATTATTCTTATATTTTTTGAATTTAACCATAAATACATACTAAAAACCACAAATTTACTTAAAATTTTTTATTTTGAGTTCTTTTTCTAGTTTTACGCCTCACGGTTAAAAAACGTGGTAAATTTTTGAATTTTGAATTTTTTCAAAGTTTTTAGAAATCATATTAAGAGGGCAGTGCCTTCGGATTTCAAACTAGCAGTGCTAGGTAAACGAATTTCTTAGTTCAAATCATTTTTAAATTATTCATACCTCGTGTAACAAGTTCAGTTTTGATAATCTTTGGAGGTTATGGTAAGTCAATTTTGTACAATTTAGTCGATAATTTTGTTTAGTTTGAAAAATTTTTTCTTCTTATTTTACAATGTAATCGTAATCGATGCGTGCAACTGAAGAATGGCAATAACCATGAAATAACGTTATATTGTACTTCGTATTACGAAATTTTCATTTTTTCAAATTTTCTTAATCCAGACCTGTTATGTGTTAATTGTCTCCTTTTTAAATTTTTTGAATTTTGATTTTCTACGTATTGTATTATTCTTATATTTTTTGAATTTAACCATAAATACATACTAAAAACCACAAATTTACTTAAAATTTTTTATTTTGAGTTCTTTTTCTAGTTTTACGCCTCACGGTTAAAAAACGTGGTAAATTTTTGAATTTTGAATTTTTTCAAAGTTTTTAGAAATCATATTAAGAGGGCAGTGCCTTCGGATTTCAAACTAGCAGTGCTAGGTAAACGAATTTCTTAGTTCAAATCATTTTTAAATTATTCATACCTCGTGTAACAAGTTCAGTTTTGATAATCTTTGGAGGTTATGGTAAGTCAATTTTGTACAATTTAGTCGATAATTTTGTTTAGTTTGAAAAATTTTTTCTTCTTATTTTACAATGTAATCGTAATCGATGCGTGCAACTGAAGAATGGCAATAACCATGAAATAACGTTATATTGTACTTCGTATTACGAAATTTTCATTTTTTCAAATTTTCTTAATCCAGACCTGTTATGTGTTAATTGTCTCCTTTTTAAATTTTTTGAATTTTGATTTTCTACGTATTGTATTATTCTTATATTTTTTGAATTTAACCATAAATACATACTAAAAACCACAAATTTACTTAAAATTTTTTATTTTGAGTTCTTTTTCTTGTATCGTATGTCATATGTATGTCATATAGATGTTTTTTAATTCTGTTTGATAGATTTTGCTTAGTTTGGCCAATGTACTATTGACCACATTCACATACAATTTTATAAACAACATTAGCTCTATCTAGTGTAGGTACTTTATCTTGAGTAAAATTGTAGGTGAATGTGGTCAACAGTACATTGGCCAAACTAAGCAAAATCTATCAAACAGAATTAAACAACATCTATATGAGATACATATGACATACGATACAAATCTACAAAAACAGGTATCTCTGAGCATACTGTAGTAAACTCGCACAGTTTCCAAAATGAAGATGTAGAAATTCTTGCAACAGAAATAAATTACCATAAAAGAACTTTTCTGGAGGCGGCCTACATTTCAACCTCAGAAGAAAACCTTAACCATTGTCCATTATCCATTGTATAGGTATAGGCCAATCGATAGTTAAATCGTTAAAAGCATATTTCTAGAAATGACATTTTTCAAATTTACCGCCATTGTAACTCAAAGAGCAATTATCCGATTGTCCTGAAATTTGAACTGAGTACTCTTGAAAATATTTACTCTACAATGACATTGGATATTTTTGTTTAGATAAAAATTGATTATTTGGCATTGAAGAAACGACCATTTTATAGGCAAACAAACAAACTGTTTTTCATAACTACGCCATTTCGTTAGATTTTGATATTTTTCGAAAATCCTACGTCATTGTACAGGAAGTACCTTCCAGTTTAACGCCATTTTTTCCTTTCTCGGTTTCAGCAATTCAATCGGCCGTATTCATGGCAGCAGTGAAAGCAGTGAAGGCAGCGCATAAGTCGCTTAGATTTCAATATTTTTCTATGAAACAATTAAGTAATATAGGTCAAATATAGCCAAATATATTCTTAATTTTCCAAAACATTTAATTGAGTACTTTTCTTTCAAAAAATTCTCGAAAATCACCCAAATTTTCAGCGTTCATACTGGGATAGCCCCTAAACATCCGATTCACATTGTTTAAAAATATCATAGTATTAATTTTGTTGTTTTCTTTATTTCAGCGTTATCAAAAGCAAAAGAGGATATGGTGCCAGATCGTAGTAAAAATATTGGCGAAGTTCGTCATTATTTAATATGCATTAACATAATATACACGTAACGTATACATTTTTCTTGACTCTCATGGTGAATTTTTATGATATTATTAAATTATGACTAAAAATTTTTTTTACAGCAATTCTTTAAACTAAAATTAATATATGAAGAATTTTTTGGAAAAAAATCAACGCAAAACTAATTTTTATATATCGGTATTGTCGTGATATAATCCGTAAGGGAGTTGCCTTATAGCAAAATGTAAAATTTTATTTTATTTTTGATATTTTGTAAATTTTGATTTTGCCGCGGGTTAGTTAAGCTGAGCGTCAGCTAGCGACTAAACCTGGCTTTTGCCGATTTGTGTCCGGTAAATTTGATTGAATTTGTAATTTATAATTAAAATTTTGATTTGTGAATAAAGTAGTTGGATTGGCGTGAGTGAGTTTTGATTTTCGTTTTTTTGAAATTGAGAATTGTCCAAAGTTTGGACATCGTAGGAGTTATTTTTCTATCAGAGGATTTGTATTTCATGGAAGTGAAGCTGGATCTGTTGATTAATAGTAATTGGATATTTGGATATTCAAGATCTTAATTATTGATTTGTGGATGATTTAATTGCTGAAATTGGAAAATTTTGTAAAATTTTGTATCACGTCGGGCATATGGTCCGATAGCGACGCGTACCTGCGATTATTATTAACATTAAAGTGGAGAATTTTTAAAAACTAATTTTAAATAATTGATTTCAATTTGGAAATGTTTTAAGTTTATTTTTCTGGTGAATCGGTAGCTGGAATAGTTATCATCTGAGCTAGCTGGTGCGAAAACCAGAGTCTAGCATGGTTTTTGTGGGAAGATAAATTTTCTCAAAAAATATCACTACAATATATCATACATGTTGTTTAAATTATATATTAATAGTCATATCCCCGCTTCAAAAGGTTTCTGGTTTTAAATAATATAAAAAAACAAAAATTTTAAAACAAGAATCATCAAAATCGGAGCTGTTTCTGAGGACTTCCGAGAAAAAGACTTGACGGGACTAGATATAAACAAAATCAGTTTCGTGGCTAGATAAATACTGTACTGTCTCTAAGCGACGCGGCCGCAACCTGAACAACTATTGTGTGGCATTGCTGAGTGGCATTTTTTTCCTACAGCTCATAGAAAAGGTCCATGCGATTAATTGGGGGGTACAGTCATACGGTTAGCCACAAGGAGTTCTCTCCAAATGGGTGCAAGAGGTCAAATTCTAACTCCATTCGATTTATTTGAATGAGCCTGTCGGTCGTTTAAAAACATCGATTTTGTTTCGTTTCCGGAAACGAAATACGATGTTTCTTCTTTTCTACAAAAATTCTTCAAACAAGATTTCCGAAGACGATATCTGTAAAAGGGACACTGTCCATTCATTGTATTCTGCCTTTAAAAAATAATAATCACTTTTGCTATGTAAAAAAACATCTAAATCATTAGATTCAAAACAAGGTGGAACTCGGATGACCGAAGTTCTAAGGCTTCTATACTGCTAACTTTCTGGTTAAACTTGAAAAATTTAGATTTACATAGTAGTAAGTAGTAGAAACAGAAAAATTCCAAATTAAGCCCTCATTAAAATATCGGATTATTTTTTTAGTGCAAACTGAAAAAGTTTAGTAGGTATATAAGCAATATCAGGAGATGAAAGATATATATATTTCAATATTGGATGAGATGAAGAATATTAAATAAGAAAAGAAATACATAGAAATCTATGATGGTAATTATGATATGCCTACTTATGGTTTTTATATTATTATATAAAACACAACACATCAATAGTATAAAAAACAGAAGTACTCGTTCAGAAGTATATCAAGAAGCCTTATGTTCTGGTCCTGTGTCCTCCGTCTGTCCGCATTTTTCAAATTTAAGAACTATTATCAGCTTAGCGAACTAGAAATTCTAATTTTACTTTAGTTAATTATAATTCTTAAAACTGAAAAATGCGGACGGACGGATACGGAAATAGAACATAAGGCTTCTTGCTATACTTTGTATAGAAGGCCCACAAGTACAAAGTAATACAGTTGAAAATTTATAAAATAAACTTTAACATTTATATTTTTCGACTCTTCTTCTACGTTCCCCAAGTCCGTTTTAAATTTTCCTTATCAAAAAAGTCCCAATTTTTCAAAAAAAATAGAGAAAACTCCTTTAGAAAATTTGAAACTCCAGTTTCGGGGTTTTGTTGACCTTGGTGAAAATCGCGATATATTTTTTTAGAAAGCTGAGATTTTTTTATATACAAAATTGTACATAGTGAATTTTTATATATTGTTAAAAGAATCGATTTTGTTAACTTTGCAAAATCAAAATTACAAAATACAACATTTACAACTTGCTATAACTTATTAACTCAACGATAGAAAAATTTGAAAAAAATCGTGAAATCGTTTTTCAACATGTACTTTTCAAAAATTATATTTGTTATTTGATCATCTGACCCCCCGGTACAACTTCTGTTAATATTTGGTGAAATGACCCAGGGTCATTCTAAAACTAAAATGTTTTTAAGTTAACACATGTAAAATACACTGTAAGTATAAATTCGCAAACGTTTTCACCATACTATGGCATCATCAGGCGATGAACGTTTGCGAATTTATACTTACAGTGTATTTTACATGTGTTAACTTAAAAACATTTTAGTTCTGAAAAGTGCTTAGTGCATGTTTTGGGTTTTCTAAAATATTGATATGATTAATATCGAGTTACACTACTTGAACCACGTATCAATCGATTATAACAAAATTGTAATAAAGGTAATTTAGTACTACTAATATGTTAGGATGTTTACACAAAAAAATACAATTTTTTTAGAATGGTCAAACCACGGGGTTGGACCACTTGATATGGAATGACCCCCCCCCCCCCAAGTATATAATGGTATAATGCAGGGGTCGGCAACCTTTTTATCTAAATGAGCTAAATATCAAAATTAGAACGATTGACATTTCTTTCAAGAGGCAAGTTGCAGCATATATGTATATTCGCAGCATATTTCCTTTTTTTAATTTATTAGAATGCTTAATGTAGGAAACAATATAACCGGGGTTACAACAAAGATTGATGGGTGGTATCCCGACAATTTTTCGCCGGCAATTGTTCGCCGGACGATTGTTCGCCGGACAATTATTCGCCGGACAATTGTTCGAATAGGTCAATTATTCGCCGGATAATTGTTCGCATAGGACAATTGTTCGCCGGATAATTATTCGCTTAATTGTTCGCATAGAGAAATTATTCGCCGGAAAATTATTCGCCTGATTTTTCGTTTATAGATAATTTACCTTATGAAATGTACCATATACCAAGAACTGTTTGAAAAACATACTATAATAGACACAATTTAAAACTTTGCAGAAGATTACATTTTTATTTAAAAAATAATTATAATAACATAAAATAATAATAACCATAAATTTAACAAAAGTAACAAAATAATAATAATAACAATAACAAAAAATAATAACACATCAAAAATTATAGTTGTGAGCTAAGCCACGCAGGTAATCAAGCAAATCGATTGCGCCATACTGATTGACAATACGAGCAGTGCGTTCGGCGACATCACGGTATTTCTTTTTTTTCAACGGGGGCTGCTGACCGACAATGTATTGCTCAATCAGAGCTTCATTTTTACTTTGCTCCAGTTGGAGACTTTTTATGAATTTCCAAATCGTCGGATGATTTGCACCAATGAGTTCCACTGAAACTTAAATTTTGTAGGGGGGGGGGGTTATTTGTATTGTTTTATTGTTAATTTTTATTTTTGGCATTTTTTTACAGTTAAAGGTTTTCAAAATTTTCAATTTTATTTTTAAACGAAACAGTTACCAACTTGAGCTAATTTCTAATAAACAGCTAATAAAAAAAAATATAGATTTATATATAGAATATTTAATTTGTATTTGACCGGGAACAGGAACATTCTCCTGATCTTCTCCTTACACACTACCTGTCAAATAAGTACGTCGCTATTTATAAAGGTTCGGAAGATATGGTGACACAAACATATATATAGACGAACAAATAGCAAACAATTATCCGGCGAACAAATAGCGAACAATTGCCCGGCGAACAAATAGCGAACAATTTCCCGGCGAACAATTGTCCGGCGAACAAATAGCGAACAATTGTCCGGCGAATAAAAGTCCTGTGCGAACAATTGTCCGGCGAATAAAAGTCCTGTGCAAACAATTGTCCGGCGAATAATTGTCCGGCGAACAATTTGCGGTGAACAATTGTCCTAGTATCTATCTGTATTTATGTAGTAATATTATTATATTAAATACCATTCCATCATCCACATAATAAAAGAGGCTTTAAACTTTAGACGAAAATGGTTTCTAGTTTGTAAGAATTCCTATGCAGTCAACTCTGTATAACGCGGTTAAATCGTACCGCATTTACTGGAAACCATATTCTTACCGTCTACTTATGTAAATCACAGGGAAATATGTATGGCAATTATGGTTTTTCAGGGGTGCGGGGGGGTTATATTTCAATGAAAAATCAGTTGAATTCAACATGGCGGTTTGTTAGCAGCTGTTTGTTTAATTGAACCACAATGTATTTTTAACTTTATATTTTTTCAAAGTGTTGTGATGTTGAAATACATATCGTGCTTTAAATTTGTCTACGATTTCATCATTTAATTGTTTGTTAAATCTTTTAAGCATTGAGATGGCAAAATAATGAATAGTATTTACAGGTAAAATCAAGGTATATTATTATATTATGATAGCTATAAGTTGACAAGATTAAGTACACAGTTTTTGGATATGATAATTTTTAGCTTTATGCCCCCAAAGGGACTTAATTTACCAAAATTTCAACTTTCAACTACACCTATAAATTACACCTAATTCGATTTTTAAAAACTTTTTTTTTTTGGTTTACAATTCCCAACATGAAAATATTACATAAATATTTTTAGAAATATATTTTTATTTTATCATACATTGTATAAAAAATAAAAACCAAATCCCACAATGAAAACGACCGTTGCTTCCTTTTACTTGTTTATGTTCTGTTTGTTTTGTTTGTAAGCAAAATTCGATTTAGAATTAACAAAATACAATTTTTTCTTTTTATTAAGAAAAACGTTTTTAACTATACAAGGTAAACATCCAAATTTATATTGTTAATAATTATACTCGTAGGTGTATTTTAAATTTTTTTATGTGGGGTGGTTTCATCAGTGTGCGGATTGTCGATTGTTTCGTCCACATTCAATGTGTTTTTGCAACATTTCGTCTATAACTAAATATTTTATAATATGAAATTATAATTATTATATGTTAATAAGTTAAAGATATTTATATGACTAGTTTGATAGTTACAACATAATTTTGAGTATTTTTAGTAGTTTATAGCTTATTTCATAGCATACGTGTTGATTTTTACCAAACAAGATGTGTAGTTGAAGAACAACAAACTATTCTGAAGAATAGAATGTGTCTATTTGCGGTTGAATTTCATTGGTGAGAGTACGACAACCCAACACCGAATATATTATATAGATCTTTGTCAAAAATACGACAGAATATGATAGCGCTTAAACTATCGCTAAACTTCAAATATCGATTTATTTAACAAATAATCTGTCGTATATTAAAGCACTGATTCATCATGTAGAAAACACTTGTTTGTACGAACAACTTACGTAAGTTAAATCAATGTTCAGTTCCTTTCAAGAATTGCAACAATTACTATCCTAGCATTATTTTATTTTCTTTTGGTTTTCATTAATAAACCAATAATTATACCCGAATTTTACTTAAAAACATACACGCTTTCATCTAAACCCGTGCGCTTGAGATCATTGGTCGTACAATAGGAATGGTTTTCTAAAGTAGAATGGTTCCTTGACCTATGTACGTCAATTTTTTTTGTATCTGACTTTTGGAGTGAATGTTTTTAGTGAAAATAATAAAAAAGCAAGGATCAATTTTGTAAACTCAAGATTTCTATGCAATTTCCTGTAATCCCACGACAACTTTTTTTTAATATATTTCAAAAATTGTCAGCTTTCTAATGGTATACGAGAAAAACTGAATCAGTTCCCTGGCAGTAACCATATTAATTTTTTTTTCAATACTGAAAAATATATTTATATATACCAATATAATTTATGCTGTTTTTATTATTATAACGTATAGTATAAAGGAACAACAAATAACATTCGAAATTACGTAATTGATAATATTTTCTTTAAAGCTCATTATTATTGAAATTCACAATAATTAATTGACAGCATATTGAATATGCGCTTATGCATCGAGAAACAAATCAGCATCTAATTGGCACTAAAAAAAAATCTAACTAATTGGAAGCACTAAATGACAACAACTGCTTTTGTAAATATTTAGGTCGCATAAAGAAAGAATTTCTTGTATATCTATTCAATTTAATTGGTATAACGTAGGTAAAATGTATATACCGGGTGCTGAATGAGTTAATCGAACATAGGAAATTAACATGTAAAAACTTATTTACGCAAATTCCTGTTTCCCACAATATTTTCTAAAAAAATTGAAAGACACAAAAATAATGCAGAAATATAAACTACAAATGATAAGAACATTGGATTTCATCTAGCTTTTACTTAAAAAGTTAAAAAATGCTTTTGAAATTGTTAAAAGTTTCATTTATCATGAAATAAATTCAATTTAATTTCTATGCTTAAATATAATTTCCTTGAAAACTTACATGGCAAGTCTGATAATTGAAACTTTTAATAATTTCAAAAGAATTTTTATACGATTTAAGTAAAAGCTAGATGAAATCCAATGTTGTTATCATAATATTAATTTATTCATTATTTTTGTGTCTTTCATTTTTTCTCTAAAATAATTAGGGGAGCAGGAATTTGCATAAATAAGTTTTTACATGTTAATTTTCTATGTTCGGCTAACCGATTCAGCACCCTGTATAATATGTTATTATTAAAATCACCAAATTACCACTTATAGAAATTGTAATAAACTGTAAATAGTACGATACCTCTAAAGTAGTACTGAGAAAATGTAAAAATGAATTGAAAAATTTTCTAGCTGTTGATTATAATTTTTTTAAGGATAATATTTTAACATTCATTTGACATTCAGACAGACTTTCATTAGTTTCTTATTCTATTAGATAAGCCTCCGATGAAAAAGTGAGGAAAAGACATTGAACGGAAGGATAGACTTCTCTTGCATTTTATAAACCTAATTTTAATCTTCTATTTTTCCATTCTTAATGGAACCCATCATTAGTGTTCATAGAACAAATAAAACCAAGTGGAGGACATCTCGGCACACAATTGGACATATCAGACCTAGTTCCAAAACTAAAAGGAAAACGATGAAAAAGGTTATCAAAATTGTTTTAAATAAGATTGTAAGTTTAAAGTACATCAGTTTTAACCTCTTTCAGTAAAATTGACAAACTTCCTAGTACATTACATTATTTAGAAAGATAAATGGGGTTTCGTTTAACTACAATAAATTCTTAATTGCCATACACTAAAAATTATTTTAGTTATTTAATTAATTATTATATAATTATAATTTACAAATTAATATAAAAATACTATGGTTTAACAGATACAGGCCCATAAGTAAAGATTTCAATTCAATTTATTTCTGCACCTATTCAACGAACATATAATTATACTTTAGCAAACACAAGTTCATTATTAATTTAATCAATGTGTTCATGGAACCCGCAAACAAAGACACGATATATTTATCAATCTACTAATACAATGGATGGTTTTGTTGATAACTGTTTGGTAAATAAAGATTTATTAATTTAATAATGCGAGAAGCATCAATGATCTGAAAAATCCGATTAGAGTCTAATTTTTATTTAATTACAAATGGTTTAATCTTTACACTTCTTTAATATTTTACGAAATTAGAGTAAATAAAAAACTTGTTGAACGTTGAAAACCCTTAAAATAACAATTCGTGAAAATATACCGAAATTTGGAAACTGAGCTAAGATTAATCGAGCCTAAAAATACATATTGACAGGATTAGTGTAAATATTCTGATTACTAAAACAGCAAACACAAAGAAAACTAAAATTTTGTAACTGCGCCATTTGAAATCTAACAAAATTAAATAAAACTTTATTTAGAAAAGGTTTTGTTGGTGAATGACTACATAAAAAACTTGGAATAAAATTTAAATGTGTCAAGATGCTTTATTGTCTATTTTTAGGAATTCCTACACGTAACGCTTTATCAAATAATGTAATTATAGGAAATTGAAAATACCTTAGGTAAACTTAATATTGTGTTGAAATTTTTAAATTCTAAGCACACGTATTGGGTCAGACTACATCTTGTAAACTGGTTCAATATAATCAAATCATGATTGCCTTTGATACTATTCTTGTGGGTTATATCGTTTTTGATAAAACTTACTTACTCAGCTCAATCAAAATTGGGTAAAGCTGCTTATACACAGTGGATCAAAGTAAGGGCACAAAATTTACATGCATGGATTTCGGTTTCTGATAAGCTACACAAATAGTTTTCCTTTTTCAATTGAAATAAACGGACTTCAACTTTTCATAACAATAATATTGATTCATCCGTATTTGATTATTGAAACATAAAGGATAGCCAAATTTTTATTTTTCGCAAATTCCTATTTGCTTACTAATGTACCACAATATTTGTTGTTATCGTGGTTATTAACGATCTGACAGATAACGGAGTAATTAGATATAGAGAATACACTAATGGAGGATATCGAAACTTCATTAGGTTCACTTATAAATGAGGGTTTTTCAGGTGAATCGATACACAACCGACAATTAATTAGGTATTCAATATTAAAAAATTATAATCTTATAAATTTGAATAAATTATCAATCTGAAAGAAATAAAACTTTTCGTTACTATGTAATTTTAGTAAATCAAACTTTCGGTGTATTTTATTTTGCAATTCCAACTTCTCTACTAACTCAAAGCATATAATCTGACAGTTATCATGTTATATTTCTTATTATTTGCTGATACGGCTGCAATATAAAATATGTATCACTTTTAATTCAATTTATTAAAAAAAAGATATTTGTATAACCGAGTAAATTAATTGGCTCTTGATGTTAGATTTCTTGATAACATATAAAATCAGATTTCACTCGGTTCTTAAATTACTTGCTCGGAAGGAAAATAAAAACTTTATTATTTTACGATTAAATAGCAATAATATATTTCAGAAAAAATTATTTTATTATGTTTTGCTTGTCAAAATACTGCAATATAAAGGCTGTAATTTAACTTTACAACTTTGTATAAAGGTACATACTCCTGTATAAACGTAAATTTATTAGCTGGATTGGTTTGTATTTTCCAATTTCTTGTTGTACTCAACCTGGTGTGGATGAAATGGGGATTGTAGATAGTAGGTATAAGCCACCAAATAAATTACCTTATTGATTGGTTGCTGGATAATTGCGAATTAAAATTTTTTGAAAGTAATTTAATGGATAGGTCTATTGAATTAAATTAAATTTTTTAATGAAATTAAATTATATTTATATATTTTTACCAAAATACCATTTTAATTTGTTCTTTAAATGTATTGCAAAGTTTCCAATTCCGTTTGAATTTAAAAGTAGGTACCTTGTAAAATTACCTAGTGAAACAATTCCTATAACCAAAGGTCTTAGCTTGCACGGAATTACAAAAACGTGCTTTGGTTGGTTTAGAACATTGATTTCATTTCACCTCTAAGTGTGTCAAAACTAATCGACAAGGCATGTTCAACATTGCCAAAGAATGTTAGGATACAACGCCTTATGCTACCAATCGAATTTTATTTTTCGACAGATTTTCAATTTGAATTTAAGAGTAAAATTCTGCGTTCGTTGTAATTAAATTTTTTAATTCCTCTCGAATAAAATTAAAATGATAGATTAACAAAAATGTAATTCTAAAAGTTTAAAGTAAATTTAATTTTATTGCTAGGATTAAATATTATATCGTAATTTTAACCAAATCACCATTTCAGACTTTCTACAACTTAGTGTAGTTAAAAAATTACATTTATTTGCAATTAATTACGCACAAATTTCAAAATTGCAAAAGAATATAAAAAAATTTAATTCAACCGTAGTTTACCCATACATTTTGATATTCATATTTGTATTTGAGGACAAAATCGATTGATTTCCAGAGATGTTCTTTGGAGTATCATTGATAATATTAGAAATTTTATTAGTGATATTACAAAGTACTAGACGAGGAAATGTTTGATACTGAACTCTAGCATTTTCAACACTAAGTTTTAACTACCTTTGCAGTCAATGGATTAAAATTAACCGAATTAAAACCAATTTGTAACTTTAATTTTAATTTTTTATAACTTTGACTTACATAAAATATTACTGGAAATATGGTTTTTCTTATTGCAATTTTGATTTCTCTAGTTTGTTGCTGTTGCATTGTAAAAGTACATTACCAATCTTAGTTTTCTAGCCAAATTAACAGCCTAGAATGAATCATTAGTGTTACAGAACCATTAAATGCCAAGAGTAGAAGAGTAGCTAGAAGAAATTAATAAACATGATCAATGTGAAGAAAAAGTCTTTACTTTTTTTAAAAGCTTTTGCTTTTGGAATTTGCAAGAGCATTCCAATATTAATCAATTCTACATATATAGTGATTTCATTTCGTGTTACAAAGAAATTAAAAAATTTAATCTTACCATTTTAACGTATTTCAGGAAATCTTTCTTTTCAAATACAGAAAAATTTTCCAGTACAACTATATAATTCGCTATTCAAATGCAAACTAAAACAATTTAAAGTTTTCCTAATTCTTTAATTATAAGTAGTGCAAATAGACATAAAACAAGATGAGGCAAAATAAACAAAAAATTAGAAAAACTACACCTTAAATAAATTTATTTGATAAAACATAATTATATAGCTAACTAATAACTCTCATTTATTGTCAAGCAATTTTATTATTAAAGCTGAATAACAAGCACCAATTAAAATCCGATCTTGAAAAGAATTTTATGGTACTTTTTTTAGCGCTGCGTAATTAATTGTTTTTATTTTAACAATTGTTATAATTAAAAAAAATAGTTTGTGATGGTTGAATAAAAATTTTGACAATGATGAGATACCACATAAAATAGAGCAGCGCAAAGAATAATTAAATTTACTATTTTTAATTTTATTTTTTGAACACTTTGTATTTAATATTTTTTATTATTCCAATTGAAAAAGATCAAATAAACTAGAACTGTAAACTAAGTATTTACTAACACTACTTTAATAACTAAATGAATAATTATTATAATTATTATAAGCTGAAGTATATAAAAATATAGCTTTTATAAAAGAGAAACTAAAATGAAAATGCACTTAAAATGTAGGTACATATTTTAATTCAATATTTATTAATTTAGAATGCAATTTATGCTTTACCAAGAAATGCATTTTTCAGACATATTATTTTTATCATAATAATGGTCGTTATACTTTACTTTTATACATTCTTAATGAATTATACGAAAAATTGTTTTCTACTAAATGGTCTCTTTATGAGTATTGTTACGATTTGCTCCCTTTAGGTTCAATCGTACCTTTTTAATTTAATCTTGGTGCGATAATACCTTATAACTTGCCACTTGATGCAACTTGGTGACGCGAAGCGTTGATAAGAAAACTTGTGGAAAGGGAAATAATTTTATGTAGATCTGCCTCTTTGGTCTTCAGCCCCCAAGAAGTTTGCTTGTGTTTTTTATGTGAGGGCCGATGAGCTCTAATTAAATAAATTTCTTGGAAATTTATCTTCGTATTGCATATCGTTGGTTCCACTTCGATACCTAAATACCTGAAGTTATGGAAACCGCAATAAGTGGAATTTGTAACTAGTAATTCCTAAACATGAACAACGCCACTGGAAGCGGCCATAATGGCGACGATGGGCGCCAAGTCTTGGTAAGCAGCCGACTTCAACCCTCGATGGGTAACTTGAAGATCACCGTAGTAGCTACCGCCTAAATCGTGCCTTTGTTTGTTCCTGCCATCACTACTTTGATCCAGCAGCAATCAAGACGTTAAAATTATTATCTTCTGTAAGTAATTTTGCTAATATACTTTTTAACGGGCTACGAGTGCGACGATAATTTTACAGTGAACTAATAATTATAAATTTCTGTATATAATTATAATTAAGTACACTGGCCAGAATCAATTATCGACGAATGATCATTCAAACTATTCTTTTTAATGCTGTTTTTGTATTAACTGTAATATGTACAATTGTAACATGAAGAACTCATTATATTTAAATTAACTGCATTTCTTGTCTTTTCATTGTTCTTTTACAGAAGTTATAAGTTGTTATTTCGTTACCCACGGATGGATGTTGATATAATTTCGCAAAGGTATCGTCGAACATCGATTCGCCCTGAGAGAAGAACGCATGAGCTAGTCCGGAAAGGCATTTCGCCAATTTTCTGGTGCGAACTTTATTTTGAAATATCTGATGCCTTTTCAGCATAACAGTATGTTACTGTCAATGATGACAATTCGGCCATTAACGTCAATGACCGGAAAATAACGTCAATGCCCAGCTTTGTTGGGCATTGATGTCATTGATCAGGCATTGACGTCAATGACCATACATTTTGGGCGATGTTGACATTTAAAATTTCATATGTGGTTTTTACATCATTGCCCGCGGAATGACGTTAATGCCCAATACAGGCTGAGCAATGGTGAAACTACTATTCTAGAGATTCCATATTGTCAACACAATGCAAAACTAACGAAAGTGAAATAAGGCCGGCTCTACAATCAGATTATATATTTCATTGTAAAATAGATATTAATGGAACCACAAAAATCAAAATTACACTCAAGGTCAGTTTTGGCTGGTGCAACCATGGCAAATCACGGATCCGCCATAAAATAAGTTTGCGTTTGTCTAAATTATATGAAAATCCCTGTATACTTATGAGGCCTTGAAAAGAGCTGAGTTGCTGTCATTTACACGAAACAGCACGTGCAAGACAAATAATTGTCCCGAGTTGAAGTGTATTGTCATTTTGCTGTTCCTTACACTATTTATTCTATAATATCATCATTGTCCAATCCATTTTGGTCATTAACGTCATTGACCGGCCAAAGATGTAAAAATTACAATCAAATGAAAATATTTACATCATTGCCCACTGTTAACGGGGTTTGACGTCAATGGCCGGTCAATGACGTTAATGGCCAGCGTAAATGGGCATTGACGTCATTGTCCGGCCATTGACGTCAAAGCCCAATTTACGTCATTGACCGTAACAAGTATACATAATTAAAAATAATTATTTGAATCAATTAATGTGTTTATTGATGACATTTAGTAAAATATATTAATTAGGAATTGTCCGTAGGTTAAGTTACAAAAAGTATTTCGATCATTTAAAAAAAATTAACATATGCATAAAGCATTAAATCTTAAGACAATACTATTTATTTGCAATCAACGACTACTTAAGTTAAGGCAGCATATTGTCCACCAGACCTCCTAGTGTTAGAATAGTATTAAACTCTATTGAAGTGCAACGCGATTGGTGTTCAACTAAGTAGTAGTATTTATTGAAAACTTTTATGTAATTTATTTTACATATTATATTTAGAGGTTATCAAAGTGAGCTTCGAATGCATACATACACACATAATACGTCATTATTATATTTTTTATATAATTATATTTTTGATTAACAAATAAGTATTATTATTAATCAAAACCAGAGACAAACAAATTAGTAAATATAGGTATATAATATTATTATATATAAATTAATGCTATTAATATTTTAATAATACTTTTGATTTATAACAATTGCATTCAATTTAAAAATGTAATTATAAATAAATGTTCAGCATCTACCAAGTTTAAATTCAATACACATTTCCAACAAACTGCAACTAACAGTTTGTTGTTAGTTACTGTGGTCTTGTAAAATTTAAGATAAACGGCAACAATAAATAATGTCTAAACGAAATATATTATTTATGCAACAAAGAAACTATTTTCAACATTTTGTTATAAATTAATTTACACTGCATATTTTACAGCATAGTGCGATTAATTAAAATTTATAAATTATTAACCTGTGCAATAACCGCTTGTTGTTTTTTCTTTGCAAAATTGATTTGTTTTGCTAACCAAATCTTCATATAAATGTTATATAAAGCATTTATATCACTTTTGTATAACAATTTTGTTTACGAAAGAAAGGAAATAAAAAAAAAACAGTGGGCGAGTGTACACTGGTGCAGATAACAAACAAATTTATGAATTTATTGGAGGTTTCTAAAGAATATGCAGATTAATGAACAACAAAGCAACTTTTTTATTTCAGCTTTCAACAATGGCAATTTGCTATTTTTAGATGTGTTTTGTTGTGATAAATTCTTTTTATTGTTCATTTTAACATTTTAACATCATGTGATTAATCATCAAACTATACCAAAACTAAACACCATAATATATATCTGCATTTACTGGGTGACCAACCTTACACCCGACCATAGGGAAATAACATGGAAAACTGTTTTTACGTGTATGTATTTCTGCATCCTATTATAACCGAAAATTTATACCCAACATTTGATATTTTGTTCTTTAATTATTATTAAAATCAAAACAGAAAAATTATTGCTGAAAAAATCCTGCGCACGGTCCTGAAGTAATCCAACATCTCAATTGGCAGCCTACGATCGTCTTCTCGTATACTAAATTATTATATTTGATTGTAGACAAAATAATATGTTATCGAAAAATATAGAGAAATCGATGCTTTGCGAACGGCTTCTCCGGTGAGAAAGCAAAGCATTCTCTATTCCCTTCAAAAATCAATTAGTAATGAAAATCGACTTAACGTAAACGGCACTTTAATCTAGAAAAGAAACAAAGATTCTTGATAAGATGAAAGTTTAAATAAAATTCCACGCTTCTCGACATCATTTAGAATATTTTATGAACATTGTAATTTTTGAAAGGTATTGTATTAGTTTTGAAAAATATAATTTTTTTTTGGTTTCTGATAAAATGGTATATTCACCGCTACTAATAAAATTAGTTGTCATTTGTAATGTAGTAAAGGGTAATTTTCACAGGAGAACCTTACAGTTAATAGACAAACCTCCAAAGTTTTTTTAAATTTAAAGGAAAAGTAAAATTATAGTAAAAAAATATACCGGGTGTCCCCGGATACATTAACTTAAGTGGTGATAGAAAACACCTTTAGAAGAACTATATTTATCAAATTTTTTTTTCTAAATTCAAATCCTCAAGAGTTAGGCCTCTTTAAAGCATTTTTTAAATTTCCACCTTCACATGGCCCCGAAAATATTGATTTTTCATTAAATATTGTTTAGTGCTTTTTTAAAGAGCTTGAAATAATCTACAAATTACCAATTAAAATTAAAGTAAGTACAACATGTTGAAAATTTCAGCTCTTTGTGTTTTGTTTATTAAAGCCTGTATCTTTTGAACTAAAAAATTTAACAAAATCTGACGCCCTATTCCAGATAGGAAATTTAACGGACTACAACATTTGTCGAGTAAAATTTTTTAAAAAACCTATCCATTTCACAGAAAATAAGAAAATAATAAATAAGGTAGCTACAAAACAAAAAAAGTTAGTCAC